>CM051829.1:121679621-124636288 GCA_028451465.1 Erethizon dorsatum | reverse complement strand
TTTGTGAAGCTCCAGTCTAGAATGAAACCATAGGAAAGATTCTCTTATTCGCTACCTCACCCACCAGTGAAACCAGAGTTTTATGCCCGATATGGTTCCTGCAGTTGTCGTGAAAGATAAAAATATCTCTTAATACTTTATTGGTATTTGGGGACACCTTTTATGTAGCAGGCATTCTAAAGGTAAGAGTCGTGATTTCAGTGCAGACAGCTACTGATGTCAGAAAGAGTTTGGAGGTCACAGTGTGGCGGAGGTGGGATTTAAACCCATGTCGCTTCCTGCCTGAGCACCCAGGCTCATTACATAAAACGATCCAGCGTGTCAACTTTGCTGTCTGCTTAAGCCTGTTTTTGTGTTGGAGGCTCATCGGGGAATATGGACTCGGGCCAGGAGAGGAGCTAGTATCAGTGCAGCTTTGTGGACTGGCAGCACTTGCCAGGGACAGGAAGCACTTCTCAGGGACAGGAAGCACTTCTCAGGGTCAAGAAGTACTTCTCAGGGATAGGAAGCACTTCTCAGGGACAGGAAGCACTTCTCAGGGACAGGAAGCACTTCTCAGGGACAGGAAGTACTTCCTAGGTGCAGTGGGTAACAACTTTAGTCTACTCCTCTGTCTTGAGTAGGCAGGTGAGACCCTCCCCCAGGGAGAAGGGAGGTGTGCAAAGTAATGTGAAAACTGGAAGCAAGGGCATATAGGAGGCGTGACTGTCATCATGATCAGGAGGGGGAGGGCAGGAAGAAGGAAAAAAAAACCTGAGGACAGAGAGCTGTGTTCCAGCCCCAGGTGGGTTTCTCGGTTATTCTGGAATTCTCTCCTGTGGGTAGGAAAACTCTCCCACGTCCTGGAAGTTTATTTCTGTTGACCCAGAGTAAGTGGCTGCTGTCCTTGCTCATGTCTCTCTTCCACTGTTCCCATCTCCTGAGTGAGTTACCAGCGAATGGGTGTATCCCTGTGTACCTGGCTGAGCACGGTGCCTGGGCAGTGGTGACTTTGGATTCAGTTGTTGACTGGCCCAGAGATGGGAAAGATAGAGATGAGCAGAAGGGAATCGATGAGAGCGCTCGTGATTGGATGGAGATTGAGCGTTACCTTTTCCTGACCCCTTCCCACCCTGAGGTCCTGCAATGACTTTTCAAAGGGCCCTTAGTACTATTGTCCTCAAATTTCTTCATATCAGTCTACTTGTTTTTCCTTTTTCCCCCTTCTCTACATTTATTATAACTCTGCCTACCTCTTTGTCCATTTTCCCCACCCTAGGTTTGTTGTTCACAAGGAAATGGAACACAAGTTGGAATATCTGATTCATTTCTTAAAGAAAAAGGACATGTCTGGACTTTTTACTCTTTTTGTTGGCTGGAGCCTTGGAAGCTACATTTTAGTTTTACTATAATACATTTGAATAGCTTTGAATGTACTGCCAAAGGCAAGAGGGCACTTAAAACCTTTGCATTTTGTAATGATCTGTTTGCCAGCCTGGCTGACGTCCCAGACAGTGTGTCTTGAACGTGGGCAGTGGCCAGGGTGGCTTGACGTTTGGTACTTGTTTGAGCTGCGTGAAGGCCTCACCTTTGAAATATGTGGCACGCACCTTATTTGCCAGTGAACTCAAGATCCTGCGGACCATGCAGGACTGAATGAAATTGCCCAATCTTCGTCTCACTGCGGTGTCTTTATTGCTTTTTCGAAGCTTTTTACTACCAGTAGTAGCAGTGTCTGGAATACCCAGAAGGTAGCATGCTAGGGAGTGGGGAGATTCGAGCCCTGCTTGATGTAGGAGCCGTCTCCTGTACCCGGCTGTACACAGGGCTTGTCCCAGAGCTTCTCAGTGCTGCAGCCGGCTCCTGTCACCCACGAGACACTCATCAAGCTTTCATTTTATAGGGTTATATGCTGACTCACATTTTCCTGCTCTTTGAAGCCAAAGGTGTCACATTTAGGGTGCTTGTGGTACTTGAAAATTATAGTGTGTGAAGAAATCCACTGACTTTGGGTGCACACAGAGTGGGGTAGAGTAAAATGCCTGTTCTGCCTGAAAAGACTTCTAGTAAAAGAGAAGGTGCGCTGGGCTTTGCGGACAGGGGTCTGTTGGGGGAACTGAGTCCAAGTCTTTTCCGGCTGAGCCAAAGCAGGAAGATTTCTTCGTGGGTCAGTTTATGGGTCAAGAAATCGGACGCCTTGGACCGACTACCTTCCTGCAGGATAGTCATGCATGGAAGCCCAATTTCCTCAAAACCGAGGTTTCCTTAGAAGTTCCCTCAAAAAAAAAAAAAAAAAGCTTTGCTTAAGTGGCTTCCTGTCCATAAGGTTTCCATGGAGAGAGCATTTTCAAGATTAAAGGACTCTAGCTGTCATTTTTAACCCGAGGGGTCTTAAGATTTATGTTTCAAAGCAGAGCAGAAACTTAGGCCGCCTTTTTTTTTTTTTTAAATCATGTGTGTTTGGGAAAATGTACTTTTCTTTCAAAAATGCTAGGGTTCCAGGAGTAATCAGCCCATCGTCTGCAGCAAAGACAGAGAAGTCTGAATTTACAGTCTTTCCCCTGGGGAAAGGCAGAGCTTTTGCTTTCCCTCAGTGATAGCACTGTGGGGCGGTGGTCAGGAATGGGGCTGTGCACCTCCATCCATCTATTCATTCATTCATTCATTCATTCAGCCAGCATTTCCAGCACCTACTGTGTGCTCTGCCTGCCTGGGAGGACCTCAGGGGACAGAGAAAGGACACGGGCCTGCACCCGCTCTCTGGGCAGGCGGGGGGAACGGAGAGTCCTGACAAGGTTTTAATTTCACTTGCAGTGAGTTCTAGGCAGCTGTGGTTGGCCAGGAGAGCAGGGAGCTGGAGGAGACCTTTGACCAGGAGGAGTACGGATGGACAGACGGATGGATGGACCGATGAGGGCTGGTGCTGGGTGTGAGCGCCTGGGCTGTTGGGAGTCGGTAGTTCAGGAAGGGATCCCTGGGCGGGAGGGCATCGAGGAGGAGTGGACGGCGCCCGCCTTGTTCTCCTCCCTCTGCTCCTAGCGAGTGAGAAGATACAGCTGGAAGCTCGGGCGCACTGTGGGCGCCAGACAGCCCAGGACCAGCATGATGCAACCCTGGACAGGCCTCTGGCCAGCACCAAGGACGCCCCAAACACCCTCCTGGTCCTGCAGACAGCGGGCACAGCACACCCCCATGTAGAGGCCGGAGTCCGCCCTGGGTAGAAAGCAGAGGTCTCAGGATGGCACGCGGGCACCGGCCAGCGCGGCCGTGAAGCCACGTGCAGCCCCAGACATGGTGCCTGGCCCGGCCGAGGTTCAGTCCCCAAGCACTGCGCTTTCTCCTTATGTTTTCTCATCATTTAAAAACAAGATCCGTGTTCATCCACCTTAAATCTATGTCTGTATTTCTACAGCAATATACTTTGTGTTTCTTTTATTACTGTCTTCCTGCCATCTCCAAAGTTCATTGAATTTTTTTTTAATTTGCATGAGAAGATGTGCTTCAGTCAGGGTTCACAAGGGAAAGGATTTAATACAGGACATATAATTTATAAGATTATTTTATAATACTCACCCAAAGAGTCAAATGCAGAAGAGCGCAGTAGATCCGTCCACGCACTAGAGACCCAGAGAATCCAGCTGAGGGCCTGGATCCCACGTCAGTGTCCTCCACGAGTCCAGCTGGAGGCCTGGAGCCCACGACAATGTCTCGTGCAAGTCTGTACCAAGGATCTGCCCTGGGAAGGCCCAGAGGTCAGTGGTGGAAGCTAGAAAGTCTGTGCCAGCGGGATGAAGGGTCTGTGCCAGCAGCTGAGGGATCTGCACTGGAGCCAGGAAGTGACACTCAAAGTAAGGACCAGAGCTCCCCGGAAGAAAACCGCAGCCCTCCTCAGCGACCTCCGAGGATGAGAGCAGCTGAGTTCACATCAGGAAAGCCAGCGTGACAAGTTCTTCCAGGAGAACCAACAGCACCACCTCTTCTCCAGTTCTCAATTTATGTGGTTGGCAACAATCCTCAGGTGGGCCCTCCACACCCAGCGCCACGTGACTCAGTTCAGCTGGGCGTTCCACGTGGACCAGGAGTTAATCCACCACAAGGTGTTTGGGAAGCAGATCTCCTCCTCTTCTTCTTCTTTTTTTTTCTTGTTTTTTTGAGACAGGGTCTCACTATGTAGTCCAAGCTGGCCTTGAATTCATGACAATCCTCCTGCCTAAGCTTCCCGAGCACTGGGATTACAGGTGTGCACCACCATGCCCAGCTTTGATCCCCTCTCTTGAAAGAAGAGGAATCTGAAGCTAAAAGCAAGGTGGCCTTTCCGAATGGTGGGTGATGGGGCCCAGAGGAAGCGCTGTCCCCTGGCATCTGATCCAGTGCCACCTGTGCCACACTGTGGCACCTGTCGGTATTTGAGATGTGAGGCAAAGTTGGTTCCAGACCTCCGCTACCTGGACCTCACCCCTGGCCTGCACGGTTCATTATGGTTTCATTTCAAATCCTGTCCTGATGCTCTGAACCTCTGTCTCCGTGTTGGGACTGAGCTAGCCCTCCTCTGTCTACTGTGCCCACGAGCTTGAGTCGCTGGGGACATCGTGCTGGACTGGTGAGAGGCCATGTGGGAGGGAGCTTGTTGATGACTTAAGCTGATGAACACTGGCTGTGTCCTTGCCTGTCCACTCTGAACAGAGGGATGCCAGCGGGTCAGGGTGCCCGCCCAGAAGCAGCAGTGACCCACTGAGGTTGGACCCCATTCCTCCTCAGCAGGGCCTGCGTCTGCACGAGAAGACGCTGGGCAGAGTGTTTCGCCAGCTGCTGTGTGCACTGTTGGTCAGTTTTGCCAAATGGGTAATGATTACGCTGTCAAAGGACCTGGCCAGCCCCTCTCGCAGGCTGATCATTTTCAGTTTTCCTGGCCGTTGCCTCCAAAGCACCTGAGCTTCCCTGACATTGCATTCCAGCTGGGCGTGGTGGCCTGCGCCTTAAATCCCAGCACTCTGGGAGGCCGAGGCAGGAGGATCACAAATTCCAGCCCAGCCTGGGCAGTTTAGTGACTTAGCAAGACCCTGTCTCACAACAAAAAATACAAAGCACTGGGGATGTAGCTCAGTAATGTGAAGGCCCCTCGTTCAATCCTCAGTGCCGCAAAAGCAATAGTGATGTTAATAATTTCTGAAAAGGTATTTTAACCACTCGTGGTTAAAAAGATATTTTAACTTGTGTTCTAATTCAGGGAGTCCAGGATGCGGGTGTGAAACATAATTATATCACAAGCCTTGAACTGAAACTTACCACCTCTGCCTGTATGATGTAGACAACATAGCTTTACTAGAAGGACCTAGGATTTGGTCACTAAAACAAATACTTAGTATCTCATCATAGGCATCACAGGTAATTAGAAATAACTCTCACGACTTTGAACCCACAGTCATTGTTTGACTGTTAGATCTTACTGATTAATATATTCATGAAGAAGTGCTTATTTCTATGTAACTGTAAAATATTTTATAGTTGGTGTTCTTCGCTCTTGTGTGTTTTATTTTATGTGTTTATACACATGATTGACTCCACAGTCCCCGAGTCGTGACACAAAGCACACTGGGAATTCCAGACCCAGAAAGGGCTGCGATCAGGAAAGAATCATTGCACCTCAGTGATTCTACACTTCCTGTTTAGCTGATGTCTTCTAAGGCTGGATGAGGCTTTCCTCCATCTTGCGAAGTTAGCATCTTACACTGTGACTTTGAGGGTTGACTCCCAAAAGCAAGAGAGACATGGCCAGTGGGTTTGGGGTGGGTGGGGGACGGGAGTCACTTCTGGTCACAGCCCATTGGCCACTGCTGGTCACATGGCCCCACCACCTGCAAGGGAGCCTGGGAAGTCCTGCAGCCTCCACACCTAGTCACTGGGCAAGTGTTCAGCATTTTTCTTCAGCCTTAACGGTGCCTCGTAAATATCTGTGCCTTAAGTAGTATCCTGGATTGGGCATGGAAACCAAGCAGACCCCAGAAACGAAATCACATAAAATCCAACATGGAAGCTCATAGATGCATGACAAGAATGAAGTCTCTTATGCACACAGTAAGAGTTTAATGCCATTTGAATATAATTGAGCTCTTTTACAAATTAAGATTCTTTTCTCCCTCCTCTGTGTTTTATTAATAAAAAGTGTGACGAGCTCATTACTATCATGGTTTCTGGGAAAGAATTTAAAAGGAAAACAGTGAGCTGTGGCCAGAATATGAAATGGGCCATGGGCCAGTGAGATGGCTCAGTGGTGTAAGCGCCTGCCTTGCAAGCGCGAGGGCCCGAGTTCGACTCCCGGATCCCACATACGAAAAAGGGGCCGGTGATATCGCTCAGCGGCACGGGTGCCTGCTGGCGCGCGAGGTCCTGAGGTTGACCCCCGGCACCCACAAAAAAAAAAAAAAAAAAAAGAAATGGGCCTTGCTTCGCTGCTTCTCCCCTCTCGGTCACCACCTCATCCAGCAGGTCCGACTGCTCCGTGGCTTTCTCTTGGGGAGCCCAGCCCCGCTGATCGGGATGGCGAGCCCTGGCGGACTGCGTGGGGGCTGTGTGCTTGGACTCATTTCAGTCTAGGTTCACTTCCGGTGGGTACTGACTGGTGCTTTCGAGTTTTGATACCTTCAGCAGTTAATTCCATATTGTAGCTACTTTTTCGGTAAGAAAATACTATCTCAATGATTTCTAGAAATTACATCTTCTAACAAAAAGTTACTCTGGCTAAATTACTTTTACTTCTGGTGTTTTGTGCTCATAAAGACCAAACCATGATGAGCATAATGCATCATGGAAATATTGCCTACCAGGACCTTCTCCTAAGTCAGGGACTTTCCCCCTGAAGGGTGGAGGAGACACGCATTCTGCTTCCTTGAAGGCTGATGAGAAGGCGGTAGAAGCGGTTTCCAGTTCTCCAACTTACTTTTATTTATTTATTTATTTATTTATTTATTTATTTATTGTGTGTGTGTTTGGGTACCGGGGGTCGACCTCGGGCCCTCGCGCTTGCCGGGCAGGAGCTTACGCCGCTGAGCCGTCTCACTGGCCCTCATGTTTCTTCTTTATAGAAATTCTCCTAACAGCAAGTTGGGTACATCATAGAAGACTTTGCCTATAAGGTTTATTTGTTTTTTGGATGTTTTCCCAGTTGTTTTCTTTTTGAAGGCTAAGAAAAAGAAGCAAGATTTTTTCCTTGTTTTGAACAGGGAAGGCGTACATCCACCTGATCAGGGCAGGAAGCGTCCCGGCTAGGGTTCCCACAGCGGGGCTGTGATCCTGCCCTGCAGCGAGCCCTTCAGGGCTGTCTTAGTGGAGCAGATCCTCCTGAGCTCTAAAATTGATTTGTTGCATTATGTCCACATTTTTGCCGACAGTTATTTAGACAGAACCGAAGAAGTGACTTCTCTGCTGTCGTGCGTGGCTCCCTCGTTCCATCCTTAGCACACACTGGTGGGAGCTCATGATTACTCACTTCCGGCCAGGAATTCCTTTTCCAAACACATGGGCCTGCCTACTATTGCTTACAGCTACTTTTCCGTATGTGTGTGTGTGTGTATGCGTGTGTACATGCATGAGCATGAACACGGGCGCACACGGGTATTTTGTTTGCAAAGAAATCTTTTTGATTGCATTACAATTTTTGTTTCAACATTCTTGTATGTTAAGAACATTTCACATTAAAAGGAAAATACAAACTCTGTCTAGTTAATGACAAACTTGGGGTGAAATAGAATAGATGAGGTCGAAAGTTGACGAAGCTGAAGAAATTTTAAAGTTCACTACAATTCACCCACTTGCTCTCTAGGTACATTTCTCAGTCCCCAGTGACAGCCTTGCAACTGACCACTGCATTGTGGAAACTGAGTGGAAGCACCCTCGGTTCCTGCATCAGTCAGCGAGCCTCTCATGTCCCATTTGGGGTGCGCTGATTGCCCCATATTCCCTGGTGTTGGTGGGAAAAGTTGGTCAAAAGGGATAATTACTTTTTTATTTAGTCGCATGCGCTTCAAAAGGCAACCACAAGTATTCATTAATTTCCATCTGATAGAGCAGAACTTTTTTTTTCCATGGCTAAACAATTGAAACAGGAAATGACCCAAGACACAGTTTCCATGACACCCTGTCACTTGGACCTAGTGCTCTGCAAGATGAAAGACCTGAGCCGGCTTTTGATAGTGAGTAACTAATTGGGCTGGCTGATGGTGGGAGTTTTTTAATGTGAAAAATAAAGGAGAAAAAACTGGAACAGCTGTGTTTGGGTACAGTTGTCTAATCCCCAGATAAAGCACTCCAAGGACATTGAAATTGAATAGTGCCTTTGGTCGAGGGGGAAAAATCTAAAATCTGTCAAAGCACCAGCTTATTTTAGAGAAAATATGAGTATGTTTACATGAAAAACAGAACAATAAAAGAAAAGTGAAAAGTTTTACAGAGCCAAGATACTAAGTGATGCCTTTCAGCAGTTACCTTTGTTTGTGGAAGGTATGATTTTGCATTTTTAAGGTGTATGGTTGCCTCTGAGAAGAGAGACTGCTCCCCGGATTCCTTTAGTGGCCCACATTTTCAACTGTGTTTCTGTGTACGGTGGCGGGCAGAGGTGAGGAGTTTTGTTCGGAGAATCAAACCTGTCTGTAAGTGAGCTTCAACAAACCGAGGAGGTCAATCAAGAGTTGACTGGTCCTCCCATACACATGTAAATTGAAGCTGCAGTTGTCTCTTGCAACTGAAGGATTTCTCTTTGGAGAAATAAGTGAATAAACCTGAGTTTGTTAGATGAATAGGTTCAGTGTCCTATGTACCGTACTGTGGGAAAGATCTTTGGCTGGGAAACTTTCGTTTTGTTTCATTTTGTTTTCTGAGACAGGTTCTCCAATGTGTAGCCCAGGCTGGCCTTGAACTCTTGGCAATCCTCCTGCCTCTGCCTCCTGAGTGCTGGGATTACAGGCGTGTGCCACCACACCCGGTGAGAGCAGTTCTAATTCCTGGCCTTGCCAGCTATCCGTCCACCAGTGACCTGAACCCCTGCGACTGTTTCCCTTTCTCTTGGAAACGCAGAGGTTGGAGTTGGGCCTTCCGGCTCAGTCGTCCCGCATGCTGCAGAAACGCAGGCCAGTCTTCGACAACGCCTAATACTGCTGGGCACAACGGAAGTGCATGTATAGAAGTTCAGAATACTAAAACGGAGAAAGCTCCTGTTTTAGTTAAAAAGGAGGCCATGTATTATCACGGAGACCAGTATCCATTACACCTGTGTTTACTTCCAGCGGGGTTTTGAAGAGCACAGCCTTTGCCATAATGAATTCCGCAGTGATGTTCAGCCTCCTCCTTGTGGGGCAGCGGAGTCCGCGGGTCAGTTCTGCATCTGTTGGATTCATTCCCCTTGGGATTAGTTCCATTCTGTACACGCGTGGGCCCCACGGCTTCGCCTTGCTTCCCTCCTCGGAAGGACAGAAACCCGTGCGGCCAGCGAGACCCTGCTGTACTTAGGGCTGCTGCCCGCCCTGGACACGGTGCCCACACTCGCAGGCCTGCGGGGTGACCTGACCGTATCACCGCGGTCAGCGGGGCTCTGCTTACGGTTCCGTTCTGCGGACAGGTCTCTAGGATGCGCTGCGGACCGAGCCTTCCGCATTTCTCTCTGCGCACCCGAAGAGCATCTCCTTCTGCTGGGGGTCAGGTCGCCCCTAACCTGCGTCTCCGGGCGGAGGCTGGCGCTGCCTTCTCACCCCGCACAGGGTTCGGCAGCGGACGGTCACGAGAACTTCCCTGCCTTCTCCAGGTCGCCACACCTGGGCGCGGAGAGGGACTAGGGGCAGGGGACAGCGGCGGCCAGGGCCTTGGTGCCCTGGGCCGTGCCCGGGAAGGATCCGGGATCCTGCCGAGGCCTGGCCAGGTGCAAGGGTCACTGCATCTGCAGAGGCCCCGCCCACCTCCTGGGTGTGGCCACGCCCCCACTAACCACGCCCACCCGACCCTCCGACCACGCCCACTCTCACTGGGCCCCTCGTGGCCACGCCCACCCCTCCTTGCCTGTCACAGGCACGCCCTTTGTGGCCACGCCCTCGGGGGGTGTGCAAAACACGATGGTGAACCGAGGCCCTGGGGGTCCTCAGTGTGCGGGGCTCCAGGGCTCCCCAGAGGACGGTATCTCGCATTCTCCGGACGTGGGTGTCACCTGCCACTCGGTCTTGTCACCAACAGATGGGTGCTTAGCGCCCTGTTGGGCTCCAGGAGTAAAAACAGTGAAAGAGGTCAGAAGGCCTGATGGATTGCAGACCTGTAGTAGGTAGTCCGTGTCACCGTGGTGTACTGAGCCTTTGCTAAGTGCTGAGTACTTTTTTCCTTTTTGAGACAGCTCTGACCTTTCCAAGCTGGCCGGAAGCTGGAAATCCTCCCACCTCAGCTTCCCGAGTGCTGGGATTACCAGCCTCCGTGCCTGGCTCTGCAGTATTTTGTGTAATCTTCACAACCTTATTCGGAAGCAGATCCAAAGATTCACCCTGTAGTTACGGTTAGTGAATGGAAGCGCCCGCGTTTAAACCCAGCGTCTTGACCCCCAACCCGAAGAACGGCAGAGTAACGCAGCACAGTGAGCGTTCTTTGTGTCGGGCAGGCTTCAAACAGCTCTTGTGCATCAGTTTGCTTAATCTTCTCGACCACTCGTGAGGTGAACACCCTCAGGTCAGGTGCACACTCGGGAGACCGTGGAAGCCGGGACCAAGGGACATTTCAGAACCTCACGCGGGGCGGGCAGGGTGCCCGGGTGTGGGGAAGAGGTGTGGACGTTCTGAGAGCCGGGGACTTTCAGCTGACCCTGCAGTGTCGGGTGTGACGGTTTTGTTTCTGCCCGGAACACACGGATTGTTTATAGGAGGTGCTCTGAGGTACCTAGAGAGCTGTTTAGGATTTGGGCTTGAATTTCCCTGAATGCACCCCTTGCTGTTTGTTCGAGTAGCTTTTCTCCCCACAGCACGAAAGGTACAGTTCTGAACAGGTTAGGGACCGCTGGTGGTGGGAGCCCAGCGCGCTTTTCAGTTCTTCCAGGGACTGGCAGCTCTTGAGCGAGGACTCCAGCTAACCTGTGAAGGTGGGGTTGGTCAGAGCCCTCCCTTCCCTGGGAGCTCGGAGCCCGGGAGGAAGGCGTGGAGCTCAGGACGCAGAAGTCAGTGTGTCCCGGCACCTGGCTCTGAAGGTTGTTCTTGCTGCTGGTCTCATGGGACCCGGACAACGACTGTGGGTCACGGCCACCCCACAGGGGCCTCCTGCCTTCCCAGACAGCGCGGTTCCTTCTACTCTGCTCCGTGCCAGAAATCCGGGGAATCCGCCTCTACCTGCCCTGCTGGATCATGGGTTCCTTAGGACCAGGGCTGCCCAAGCATCTTTGCTTTGTCCTTGGGTTTGGGGCCAACTTGTGACTATAGCAGATGCCGACTGGCTTTTCCAAAAAAATGCTTATTTTTATTAGTACACGTTCGCAGTACACGGTGACTACATTCCTTATCCATGACTCGAGTTTACCCTTCTTTACAGCAGAGTAGTACTCCATTGTGCAGAAACACATTTTCCTTATCCGCTCATCTGTCGATGGGCGTAGACTGCTTCAAAGGTTTAGCCGTCGTTAGTTGCGCAGCTGTAAACACGGGTTTACAGCTGACTGATTTGAGCTCATGGGCTGCTTTGCTTTCTGCTATGTCAAAAACGCGGTGTTTGGAAGAAAGGCTGGCATGGAGACCTGCAGTGTGTGCCCGGGGAAGTCATGTAGGGTTGGGACAGCCTTGTCCTCATCCTTGAGGTGGGGACAGTGACCCGAGAGTCTGTAGGGCCTGCGTGAGGCTGCTGGGGGACAGGCTTGTGTCAGGAGAAAGCCCAGTGCAGACCGGGACCAAGGTGGGAGAGGAGGAGCGGCCCGGCGAGCCCCGGCGGGCTGGAGCAGCCGTTCTTCCCGCGACCTCCGCCCAGCGGGTCACGCTCTCTGCTGCCCCATCCTTGAGCGCCAGCCTCGAAGCAGGTGGCCCTGCGGGCATCGATGGTCACAGACACCTGCTGCTCGGCTCAGATGTGTTCCCAGCTGGTGGGAGCCGGGCGTTGGGCCAGGTGGGACAGCCACACTGGTGTCTTGCAGTGACACCGGATCCGTAGCATTCAGCCCCGCCGAAGTCGCCCCCTGAAGAAGACCCTCCCTTACTGCCCTCCCATCCTCTCTCCTCTCTGCTTCCCCTCTCTCCTCCTTCCTTCTTTCCCTTTCCCTCCATCCCCGTCTGTTTTTCTCTTGCTGCTCAGATATAAGCACAGAGAGAAAAAGTTCTTTTTTCTTCTCAAGAGCTTTCTTGCTAACCCTAAGAGGCCATGGAAGAGAGCATCTCAGGTGACAGGGAGACTAACACGGGGCTCAGAATTTAGTGAGGGTCCAGCTATTCCTGTCTGTATGTCCAGATGGAGCTGCTCTCTGCTTTCATCTCCGGTCACTGCTCCTAGACCTGTCCCCTCCCAAGACCCTGTCACCTCGTCCACCATGCGGTCTTCCTGCCTGCGGTGCCCGCCCTACACAAGCATGGAGTTCTTCTCCTTGTGAGAAATCTGCAGACTGGGCACTCACAGGGTCACAGCCCGGCCCTGCAGAGCAGGGGCCAACTGTGGAGTAACCGCCAGCTGCTATGGAATCGCCGAAAGAACCGGTCTCTAATCCTTTCTTTGGCTCCAGCCACTTGTTATTAAAAGGGTAGATTTGAATCAACTGAAGATGAACAGCTCTTAGTTCATTTCTCTTTCTTGGCTTAAGAAAAAATGGGTAGGAAGGAAGAGGGTCTTAGAGTAAAACACCGAAGTTATTCAGTGATTTTATGAAGGTTTATTTTTCTTTGGCTGTGAAATCAGCCCTAGGGGACTTTTTAATGTAGAGAAGTTTTGTTTAAATCTTCAAGGATAGAAGGAAAAAAAAAAAAAAAGCCCACTACAGCATTATATATAAATAGAAATTAAAATTATGAGGTGGCTTCTATAACATATTTTTTGAAACCTGACACGGGACACTGATTTTAATGTTGGCGATATTAGTGGTCCCCTCTGTGTTTATTATTAATGTAATTAATCTAAAATACAATAGAGACGATGCTTCTCAGGGGCTATTCACTGAATATTCTTAGATATATTTTTCCTTGTACAACAATTGTTAGGTTTTTTTTTTAATGAAGAAATAATTTTTTTTCTATATTGAGGAATAAATAAGAAATTGTAATACAGGAGAAAACCTATCCTTTTTTATTTGCAGTACTGGGCATTGAACAAAACTACATCTGCAGCCCCTCAGCCCCCTTTACTTTTAATTTTGAGACAGGGTTTCACCAAGTTGCTAAATTACCCAAGCTGGGCTTCAATTTTTGATCCCCCTGCCTCAGCCTCCCAAGTGCTGGGATCACAGGTGTGCACAACCATACCCACTTTATCAATACATTTTTTAAAAGGTTGCTGAAAAACTGGCAGCCCAGACAGCTTCTGTGATATTTATGACAATAGTGCAGAGAGAGCGCAGCATTTGTATAAACCCGCACTTAGGGCACGGGATGCTGGCATGCTTTATAATGCAATTTTTCATGGGAGACAAGACCCTGGCATTCTGCATGAATCTAAGCAAATGAGCATCTTCTATTGTCAAGAAAGGGATGGGAGTTAGGCAAAGTAACATGGCTGCATGTAATCCCAGCACTCTGGAGGCTGAGGCAGGAGGATTGCAAGTCCAAGCCAGTCTGGGTAACATAGCAATTCAGCGAGATCATGACTAAAATAAAAAAATAAAGAAAAGTCTGGGGGTGTAGCTCAGGTTAGAGGCCCTGAGGTAGGGAGGTACAATAGTATCAGCCCAACAGGGAGTGGGGTGATTCTGTGGCACTTGGGGCATTGATGGCCATTCTCCCTGCCCTGCCCCGGCACCTGTTGGTTCTGGGGTTTGAAAGGAGCTGGGAGTCGGGGAGCCTTCTCTCTGCTCCATAACAGCTGGGCCATGTGTGCATCACCGATGTGGCAATCAGAGGCTGCTGTGTGTGAGCTTGAACACGTGGGCAGCAAAAGACACGGGACAGTCTGTGA
This sequence comes from Erethizon dorsatum, assembly GCA_028451465.1. Classification (NCBI taxonomy): domain Eukaryota; kingdom Metazoa; phylum Chordata; class Mammalia; order Rodentia; family Erethizontidae; genus Erethizon; species Erethizon dorsatum. The sequence continues at coordinate 124,622,212 of CM051829.1, read as the reverse complement.
CCTTACATTTACGATGAGGACAAACCAGCAACAGAGCCACCAGGGCGTGGTGGCCTTCTATTCTTACGAGGCTATTTGGATGGGATGACCTGATCCCCACAGGATGTCTGCAACTGCAGAACCTCACTGTTTCCCCCTCTTGTTGGATTTTAGTGTCTATCCGGTAAGTTGCTTCTCCGATTAAATTTACCTGTGTCACCAGGCAAGGTGGCTCATGCCTGTAATCCCAGCACTTGGGAGGCTGAGGCAGGAGGATCGCCCTGAGTTGGAGGCCAGCCTGGGCTACACAGTGAGTTCAAGCCCAGCCTGAACTGTGTACCAAGACCTTGTCTCAAAAAAATAAAATAAAATAAACCTATGTCTTGATACATTGTTTCTCTGGTGGTCATCATCCAGGCCCACATGGTGTTTAAAAGTTAAAACTGGAGGTAGGCAAAGAGGTGGCACAGTGGGTCCAAGCCTGAGACAGATTCAGGTTATGCCGGCCCCCGTGTAAACCTCCTCCGTGATGGTTGGGTGATGTGAATGAGACAGTCTGTGTCCGAGTACAGGGACGCAGGAATTCTGTCACTCCTGGAGGTTCTGTGGGCTCTGTGTGGCTATGGGAACAGCCGTGATTTAGAGTCAAAGGTCACAGGATTTGGTGATGGCTCCGGTCCTTAGCGTGGAGAACCCGTGTCCCTTTAGGCAGGCGCAGCACCTGTGAGGTAACAGGTACGTGGGACGTGCCCAGGATCCCCACAGGCACTGCGGGCGTGAAGCGGACAGGGGAACGAGACAGCGTCGTGGGCAGGATGGGCGACGGTCCTGCTTCTGCCACCTGGCAGTCGCTGTACTTTGATCTGTTTTTCCCTCTTTGGATGTTCCGTCTCATTTGTGGGTGAGGAGATCGGCACGGGGAAGGCTTTGTGCTCGCCCAGGACCCGGTAGCTGCTGTGTGAGAGCCCTTTCCAAGCCAGCACCCCAAGATCCTAGGCAAATAGGGAACCAGCGAAGGAGATCCCGGAGAAAGGAGTGAGGCTGCAGGGGCGTGACGCGGGCCACATTAAACACGGTCACACTGCAGGCTGCTGTGCCTTCCTCTCTTCTTTCTTCTAGAGAGGAGTTTCCTTTTGAAGCCGTTATTTCACTCATTTGTATCTTTTCCTTGTTGGCATGTGGACTGGGTATCATTCCACGCGTTTGTTTTGAGGAGCTTATGGAAGAAGTCCTGATGGGGGGCAGAATTTGGCTTTCAGCGTATGCATGTGGTAAACGCGACCTGAGATGGGGTGATTTATTTTTTTCTTTTCACCACGTAAGCATCTTCCGGATTCTCTCCTGGTCAGCCCGTACAATATCGTCTATAAAAGATGAGCTGTTCTTTATTTGGTTGAAAGTTAATCTCTGGCCTGTGAACATTCGGACACAAGTTCATGCCAAAGAAAGGCGCAGAGTTCTGTCCCTAATGTGTTTTTCTGTTCTCCATTTCTAGCACTAGGGCTCACATCTTGACTGGATTGCAAGATGGTTCACCTTGAAGAAACAACGTCCCCAGTGACCTTAGCTATTTCCCTGTGTGTCTGTCCTTCAGGGTCCATCCAGGACAGATTTTTCTCCTCCAGTGAGGGTGGTGGCTGCCCTGTGCATTTTAGGGTAATTAACAACCTCTCTGGCCTCTACCCTCCAGATGCCAGCAGTGTCCTTACCCACCCAAGTGGTGACAACCAGAAATGCTAGGTGTCTGGGATGGGGACACAAAGATCATTTCTGGCTGAGAAATACCATCCTATGCAGAAATGCTGTCTGTGTGTGGAAAGGCTGGTGCGAGGACAGAGCTGCAGGATTTGTAAGAATTTGGGTGAGGTTGTTGCTAGACATTTTATTAATCATCTGCCCCGTGTAAAGCACTGTGCCGGGGCTCCAGAGAAGGGACAATCACCTGCCACATGTTAACTATTGTCCCTGCTTCTGAGCAGTGGGGTGGTGGGGTGAGTGGAGGTGACACGAGGTAGAATTTGCTAAGTTTGCAAAGTTCCCAGGATATTGCAAAGGACAGGGTGGCGTTTGGCACTTGGACTGGGGCAATAGGATGGGAAGCCAGGAAGAACCAGGCTTAATTTCTCATCTTTTGATAGGTTGCCAGGCAGAACATGCAAATGAGCGAAATGGTTTGTAAAGGCCGAAGGTAGGCGCTCCAGGAAGTGTGTGAGCCACCTACAGGAAGCTGTCACCCATCAATGGAGCCCAGTGGAGCCGGGTGTTGGTCTAGGGGTGACAGAGCTTCCGGTTTTTCAGAAGATGTTGAACATCCAGATTTTTATAAAATGTGACATTTTAAACATTAGCTCAATTTAAAGCACCAGCGACATTGTGTTGGTTAAACAAGTCTTGCTTGGGTCTAGTTAAATTGCTGATTGGCAGCCTGTGATCCCAGCAGTTGTTTTAGGGGGCTCCTTTCTCTTGTCCCCTCTCTTTCACCCGTGGGTCTCTTCTCTGTGTTACCGGGGTTTTACTTTCTCCACTTAAAAGTTAGCTATTGAGATAAAGCTGAGGTCTGCAGTGCTGACCTAGCTTACACAGAATCATGTTTTTGGAAAGCGTGCTCGTCCCTTACTTAAGTATTCTCCAGGGTCTCAGCTAAAAGCGAAACCTGGAATGGTTGCCAGGAAATGCCTTTTGTAGCCTTGGAAATTCAAAGTGATTTATCACTTGGTGGTAATAACTGGGGACCTCTATATACAAGAAAGGAGTTAAAGCTAGAGAGGCCAGCAATAACAAGTATAACCAGATGGCTTTTTAAAGAGGTGTCCATATGGCTAGCGAGCGAAAAAGGCCTCTTGCCAGCTTGGTCATGAGTTTTTTTTGTAGCTCCACGTGAAAGTCTTTGAACTTTAATTTCTGCTCCCTTCACACCTAGGATTGGAAAAACAGGACTTGGGGGTGGCAGCGGCGCTGGATTCGTGGTTGGCCATAGGCTTGTTGGTACAGCTTGTGTGGTGACCCCTCTGTGTATTCTTCTGCTCCTCCAGTGACGTGTGGCTTTCTGTGATGCTGCCTCGGTTCCCGTGTGGCAGTGTCCCTTCTTGCTGTGGCATCAGTACAAAGGACGCTGTGCTTGCCTGGCGAGGTCGATCTGTGGGCGCGTTAGTCTGTATAGTGACTACTTGCGTGGGTACGAAAGGAAATGGTGTAATTCGGCCTGATTTCCTAGAGAGTCCATATTTGTCCTTAATAGTTACAATGAAATAATGTATAATTATTCTAAAAAAGAACATGAGGTCAACCATTTGTAACGTATTTTCTTCCTTGGTCAAAATGGAGATCACTTGTCCATCCCTGAGCACTCTTGTTCTCTTGGTTTTTATGTTGGTATCTGTGTGATTTTTGTCATATTGTAGTATTGCATGAGTCGGGAAGAAAATACATAGAAACATAGAATATGTAATATGTATATATACTTAATACATATTATATATATATATGTATACACACACTTATGGCATAAAAGTAAAAATTAGAGATCTAGATTAATCTTCATACTATTTTCTTAGATTCCCCCCCATCCTGAATTCCCATTAATGCAAACTGTTTAACATCTTAACCATTTCTACTCAGCTAGATACTCCTAAAAATTCATTTCTTTGGGCCGCACTTGGGAAAGCAGATTTGGGGAGCTTACAGACTTACAGACAGAAACTTACAGACTTTCGGGTTATAATGAAAACATAAAAAGTAATCCAAACCCTATCTGAATTTAAATTCCTGTAAAAGTCTTGTCATGGTTGGTTTGACACTCGCTCAGGACCTTTGGAATATAAGCTTATGCAATCAAAAACGAGTACATTTCCATCCTCGCAAGTTGGAAATATCTCAAAGCATTTTTCCCCGTCTTAAATCATCTTGACTATCAGTCTTGGTGGTGCTGTGGCTTGCCCGTATGAAAAATGCTATCCTGCATGCAACAGCTGGAGTTGCACTGCCTGAATCCTTGCCAGCTCTGCAGTGATTGGGCCACAGGGACCGCTTGTTAGCTCCCCGAGGCGTTGGATGGAGGGGAATGTAAAATTAATGGGGAAGAAAGCCTACTGCTTGACACTGTTTGGGTGTGCAGGTGGTCTGCGGGTGCTCAGAAATTAAACCAACATGCTAATCCATGGTCAGGGGAAGGTGGCTGGGGTCCACGGCTCTGACTGTTGGTTGTAATAGTAAAAATTGAGCAGGGCATTGATTTTACTCTTTTGCTTCAGCTCTATTTCCAGAATTTAAAGCATGTCTGAAACTTGAGATTTGTTTGTTTGTTTTTGTTTTTGAGGCAGGGTCTCACTATGTAGTGCGGGCTGGCCTTGAACTCGCTTACGTAGCCCAGGCTGGCCTGGAACTCACAGTGATCCTCCTGCCTCAGCCTCCCAAGTTCTGGGATTACGGGCATGCAACACCATGCCCGGCAAATTTGAGATTTTGTGATCTTTTAGTTGGGGGTATTTCCACCAAGTTGGAGAGCAGGGAATGGAAGAGATTATTAATAGACTTCTTCCAGGAAGGCTGCAAATATCTGAGAAAATACGTTTATACAAGGAGGGTTTTTTTTTCCCTTGAAAAATAGCATGCAAACTAGACCAACACTGAACATTGTCAGATTAATTCTAAGCTAATGAAAATGTAGCATGGGTTCCTCCTTCAGCAACGTTGTCCCAATTGTTTGTTTGTTTGTTTGTTTTTTGGTACCAGAAATTGAACTCAGGACCTCATGCTTGCCAGGCAGGCGCTGTGCTGCTGAGCTATATCCCCAGCCCCCCAATTCTTAATACACCTGTCCTTCTCATTTTCTTGGTGATTCTGTAATCACTTATTACTTGGTATCCGTACTTATTTTAGCCAAAGCACTTTATTTCAGCCGCTTTGCTCTCCTTCACTCTCTAGCCCAGGTGCCTATCTTACTGTATAACACATCGTCCTGCCGTGCTTGTAGCCCCTATGCCCACTGAGCGCCTGGCACATACTCGGTGCTTAATAAATGTTTGTTCATTTATCAGATTCGCACAGGGCAGAGAAGGGGGGCCAAGCAATGAGCCAGACACTGTTAGGCATTTTCGTGAACATGCTCTCATTTAATCCTTAAAATAATCTTGTGCAATAAGCATCATTATCCCTGCTTTATAGGATTATTAACCGCACGTTGGTCTCAGCGTTGATGAGGAGGAGGAGGAGGAGGAGTCCGGATTTCAGTGTGGAGTCCGGCTCTTTCTACTGTTCCGCAAGGGGATATTCTAGATGGAAACGGTCTGGGGAAAATTCTTTCTAAAGACTTTTCCTCTGCTTGAATATATGGAAGCAATTTTGTTTTCATATTTCAAATCTTTTCCCTTAGTAAAGAAGACCACAAAACGCGTCTAGCGAAGGAGCGATGGGAAAAATAGCACAAACTAGTCAGGTGGGCCGGTTTCTATTCCAACCTCTACTTACCCAGCTCTGTGGTTGAGCACAAGGGACCCAGGCCACAGTTTTATCATGTGAATTGGGGATCCCACCGCTAATCCGAAAACCTGAAGTTCCCCAAACCCGAAGGGTTTGAACCCAATATGGTGTTACAAGTAGAAAAGTCTACACCTGACCTTATGTGATGGGTCACAAGTGAAAATACAGGCGCACTAAAAAATTGTATAAAATCACTGTCGGGCTGTGAGCGTAGGTGTGTGTGAGGCCTGAGGAGTTTTAGACTGGGGTCCCAGCCCCAAGATATATATAGTCTCAAGATATTTGCATATATTTATGTATATAAATTCTTGCTCTCTATATATGAAATATATATGTATACAAATATTCCCAAATCCCAAATATGAACCACTTCTGTTCCTACGAGTTTTGCCTCAGGGACCTTCACCCTGTAGTGCCCAGCTAAGTTGTGTTAGGATCCCAGGATGTGACACAGAACCACCTGTTATATGTCCGAGACATAGTAAGCACTGAATAAATGTAGTAAATAGGTTACATCTCATAACGCATTCAGCTGTATCCATTACCCTTCACTCCTCCTTAGCCAAAAGGCTGAGAAGAGATCGGCGTGTTTTGTCCGGGTATCAAGCCCGAGGCCTGTGCCTGCCACGCTGCTTTCCACACCCAGGCCAGCAAACCGTTTTTGAGCGTCTACTATGTGCTAGGTACTTTTTGGACCTACAGATTCATCCCATATCCAAACAGACAAGAATCCCGTCCTGGGCAGTTTACATCCCAGTTGCGTTCCCCAGGACGAGCGAATATCAGGCGTGACGAATGCCGTGAAGTGAGTGGATGTCGGAGGGCGGCCGAGGCAGTTAAGTAAAACAGAAGGCAAGGGGTGAAGTGAGTCAGGCCAGGGGAGGGTGGCGGAGGAGGCCGTGAGGTCACAGTAGACGGAGCCTCGCCGCAGGCCCTGCTGAGAGGTGGTCTTGGAGCAGATCGCCATGCGGGTGAATTCCTGTCTCTGGGCAGAGCCCAGCAGGGGAGTGAGGAGCGAGGCCGCCGGCGAGCGTCACAGGACGAGAAGGGCCGCAGGGCCTGCGGGGCCACTGTGAGGGACAGGGAGCCCCGGGAGGCTGCTGAGCAGAGGAGTTGCATGACAGCTTTAGAATGCAGCTGGCGGTCCTCACTGCCAAACCTCTCATGGGGAGAAGGCCTGGGCGCCGTGGCACCTTCACCTGGTCACATCCTCTCTCCTGTGAGAAAGTGATGCTGGGGGTGTGTAGTCACCGCCCCAGGGCGGCTGCCCCGACTCCCGTGTGTCATTGATTGCGCATGGCAGTCCCAGGCCGTACTGGTTGTGTTCCTTAGGAAACAGAGGAAATGATTAGATCTTAAGAGGCAAGGAAAGTGAGTCCTGCGGTAGCACAGCTTGGCGTCCTCTTTGAACGTGACTTGGCCTCGTGCAGATTTCCCTGGCAGAACCGGGAAGCCATCCGGCGGGACCCCGGGGGCGGCGGTGCGCCTTCCTGTGCTCTGCGTGTCTGTGTCTCCTCCCGGGGAGGAGGAGGGCTGAAGCGGAGTGATCCGTCAGCCTGCACCCTGCGCGTGGCTTCTCCGCTCAGGGATGACAGCGCAGATGCTCCGGGCACACGCGCTCCAGGGACTCCAGCCCGACTTTCCACATCCCGGGTGGACTTCCATGTCTCTCGTCCTCATTCTCCGCAAGTTCATTCAAATCCTGTTCTTTAAATACACGTAGAAGAGTGTGGCGGTAGTGGGTTGGGGGCTGGTCACAACGCAGCAGCATTGACACAGTGTCACACGGGCTGGGAAAGAGGACCTGGGACCACGCGTGACCATGCCATGTCTGTGTCTGCCCAGTCTCCTCACCTCCAACAGAGGCCCTGTCCCATGTGCCCTTTCTGACGTGCAGGATGGGAAACGAAGGTGCACAGGCATCAAGAGGTCACTCAGTTTGTGGCTCTGGTGAAGGGAGAAGGGACGGGCTGGTGCTTGTTTCCCCTTTTGTGGGGGGGGTTCCTCCAGGGCCCGGGACATTTGGCTTCCTGTGGACAGACCAGGGCCGGGGCTCAGCCTCACCCCAGACAGGTGATAGAGACAGGGAGGGAGAGCTTTTGCAAAAGGGACCCCAGGGGGAAGAGAGGGAAGCCAAAAGAATGAAGACATTTTTAGTACAGGTACCAACTCCCCACAACGAATTAATCATTATGTACTGCAAACATGGGCTAATAAAAATAAAAATAAAGGATACATAAAGACCTGGCCTAAGCCTCAGCCCCTGCTTCCCAACACCTCCAGGAGGTCTGTGGACATCTGTGTCCCTCAAAACACCTCATCCTGTGACTCATTTGAGTATGTTAGAAATAGCAGTTGAATTGCGTTAACTTTGCAATCCAGGGGCTACTACTCATTAGCAGGAACTCTTTATTAAAGAAAAACCTCATTAGCTCCTTGTTACCCATTTGATAAGAAAGACAAAGGAGGAGTTTGCTCAGAAATCTGTAAAAGACACTAAAAGCTCTGTGGGCCTGATTGATAAACTTCCTGCCCATAGCAGTGGAATTGTGGGAAAATTCCATTTGCTAAATAAATAACCTGGCTCAGGCCAGCAGGTCAAGGCCTGGCCAGGGCGGCTGCAGGGGGTCACATCAGACGCCTGAGGAGCTCAGAGCTCAGGAATGAACCTTGCGGAGCTTTTTGTGACAATTATCCCTCTGCTCCAGGCCTCGCTCTCCTTACCTCTAAATGAAAGGATCGACTAACTCAGTAATAGCAACCTCATTATTTTATTCTGTGTTAAAAAAATACTTACCTACCTGGCAAGTCTGAATTAAGGTTTTTCCCTCCAGCAAAAGAAATACAAAGAAAAAAAAAAAACCTGTCTGTCAAGTGCTCTGAGCGGCTCGTTAACCAGAATTAGAATACTAAATTGGTATAATTCCAGCCCAAACCAAAAAATCTTGATGTTTTAGCTAATCTGACGGAGAGTATGTTTTGATCTTTCCATTTGCTTTTTGAAAATATTGCAAACAGCTCTCAATCATTGCCACCTCTTGGAAACCACTCCTTCTAGTTTTGTGCGGGGCAGATTTTGATAGCAGCCAAATGATCTGAGGTGACGGAGCCTTGGCTACCACCTCACAGCCTTGCTCACGGCTCAAGCAAGTCCAAGACGCAGTTTTCCTGCCCAGATGTTGATTCAGGGCTGCGTATCGGTGAGCGCCCGGATCCTTCACGCGGAGTCACTCTGTGCGTCGTGAGTCCCAGCTGTCTTCTTTTAGCTGCCCTGGTTGCTGCTTGGCATGAAAAGCTTTGCTACAGACGTCACGGATTCTGGGGGCCGCTGGTCTTGCTGCTCGGCTCTCGGCAACTGAGACCCCTCAGAAGTTCTGTACTGGACCCAGGGCCACTCAGGGACCAGCCTATCTCATCTTCTTTTTACCAAGTCCCCACGATGAATATAAACATTAAGTATTGCAAACATGCACTAATAAAAATTAAAATGCATATAAAAACAAAAGACTGTGCCCTTGTATACAGAAGGGTAGAGCAACTGCTGAAATACTTTGGCCAGTTCTTGCATCTCGAATATGTCTTTAATTTCAGCAATGAGGTCCCTTTCTAGCATTTCTAATGCTCAGGGATGAGCCATTCGTTTGCCAGACGCACACAGATCCACCGTGGATGTCAGCCGTGCTGATTGGCCGGGTCCGGCGTGGTGAGCGTGGGTGATGGCAGAGTTGCAGAGCCGCTTTTGAGCGTGGCATCATCTTAGAACGTGAACGGCCTGGCTACCTTCCGGCTGTGATGCCGACTGCTCGTGAGTTGTAGTTTAACCGATTGACTCCTGTGATATCACTTTGCCCACACAGAATTACTGCTGAATTAATTAGGCACCCTAACATTGCCTTAGGAACTAAAGACCCGTGTTACTAAAGACACGCTGTAGGAACAGACTTTGAAATGATTGGTCAGGATTCCTTTGCTCAATGCTCTGCTGGGTGTGGTGGCACACACCTGTAATGCCAGCACTTGGGAGGCTGAGGCAGGAGGATTGCCCTGAGTTGGAGGCTACATAGTGAGTTCAAGCCCAGCCTGAACTGCATAGTGAGACCCTGTCTCAAAAAAACAAAAGGGATGCTTAACTTCCACATATTCACAGCCATCTCTTTGTCACTAAGCCGGAAATCATATTTGTTACCATTTATTGAGCACGCCTGGCTGAATTCTTTTTGTCAAGGGAGGACATTTTAAAAAATGTTTTTAGAGCATATAAAATTCACATTTGGACCCACTTTATAGTTTCCTCCAAATTATGAAAATACGAGTCAGGAAGAATCTTCCTGGGTTTTATTCCAGCGTGTCCTCCCAGTGAGAATGCTGTGTCGTGGCTGTGGAGGGAGAGAGGACCCTGAAGTGCGAAGGGTTGGGCCCGGCCACCAGCCCTCAGTGGCCCGGATGTGGCTCAGTCATAAAACAGGGGTGCAAGCAGCCACCCTAGTGGGGTGGTTCTTTGTGGAGCAGTCCAATGTGAACTTGGTATTTGACACTATTCTGGAATTATCTTGTGATCATGGGCAGTGGGGTTTTAAAAAGTCTTTCTTAGAGGTTTTCTCTGAAGTAGTTGTGGATGACATTATATAGGATCTTTGTTTTCTTCAGAAATAACCTCGGTTGGGGAAAGTAGGTATTGGAAGAACAAGATTGACTGCGTGTTGATAATTGGAGAAACTAGGAAATGGATATGTGGAGGACATTTACTGTTCGTCCATCTTTTATGGGTTTTGCATAATAACAAGGTTGTAGGGGGCTTGTTTTTCAAATCCCACTGGAGTGCTTGGGAGACATTTCCACTTGCAGTTGGGTTGGCTTCACCCAGAAGTGAGTCTGGGTGTGGACGCCTGGCCTGTGACTGCAGGCCACCCTTGGGGACAGCTCAGGACACTCCTTGGGCCCCTCCGAGGCTTGCTGGGGTCCTAGTCTATGCTAATCAGCCTTCGCCTTTGTTTCTTAGACACAAAGTTTATTTTTCTGAAGCATCTAAAGAATCATGATTCTGTAAATCCCTGTACTTTTTAAAATGTTAAGTCCGTGCATAAAACATTGACTTAGAACACATGTGAATCTGATAGCCAGCAAATGTCAGCAGCCGTCTGGAGAGAATTTGGTCACTTGGTTCAACCGTGTCCTGTTGCCATCTCTGGCCGCCGTGTGAAGACCTTCACAGCGGGCTTTCCTCTTTCCGGGGCCCAGAAATCCCCATAAGCGAGTGGATGAGTCTGCTTATCCAGGAGTGAGATTCCTGCCTAGAACGGTTGCAGCTCCGCCTTTGGATGCCTACAGCAGCTTTCAGAGAACAATGTGGAATTTTAAAATCTGTACAAGAAAGGGCGCCATCTGGAAATTATTCTACAATTTGGTCTTGGTTTTGCTCCTATAATGAAACACAAACGCTCCATCTTCTCCTGATGGTTAAACTTTGCGATTTAAGTGGGTCCGGCCCCGAAAAGGCCCATCCAGATGCTGCCGACTTCCGTGGTTGGTTTTTACGCACTGGAGCTATTTGCGCTGCGTTAGCCCAAAGGAGGGAGGCAGGGAGCACCAGCTCGGGATCCGTTCGCCGTTTTGAAAAATGATCGGCAAGTTTGTGAATGAATATCGATTACCGTGGGAAGATGTTCATCTTTTCCTGGAAGGCAGCCAGGTGGTCTCGGGATCCTGACTCCGCCCTGCTCTGGGGCAGCATGGCCGGGATGGTGGCCTTGGCGCTTGGCTGCGGAGCGTCACCCAAGTATCCTTGCTTGTGGGAGGGGGTAGCAGTGTAACATCTGGCACAGCACGGGTGACAGGACCTTCACGTCCACTCTGTTGGCCTCCTGGCACCACTGGGCTGCGATGACAGTTCTGGTGGGTGCTCCCGAAGGCCAGCGAGGGGCTCCCGAAGAGGGTGGCCAGAGCCCGCTGTGCGTGCGGAGAGGGTGGTGAAAGGGCAGAGTCGGGGAGAGGTTTCTCTCCTTGACCTTTCTTCCCTCCAGCCTTCCTCATCTCCCTCCTCCTATTTCCTTTCTCTCCCTTCTTTCCCTTTCCCTTTTCTTCTGAGGTGGGAATCTCGCTATATTGTCCAGTCTGGCTTCCCACTCTGGACTCGAGATCCTCCTTCCTCGGTCTCCCAGGATGCAGGACTCGTGGGTGTGTGTACCGTGCCTGGCTCCTTGGTATGTTTTTTTAATAATGTTTTTAAATTACAAAAAAAAAACCCTGGAAACCAGGGCACTCATGATGCTGAGAGAGGATGATAGCTTTCCTGTGCTTACCTATCTTCCCCACCCTTTCCCTTGCTGCGTGCCTTTGTTTGCTGTTGTTTTTCGCCTGTAATAAGCAATCTCATAGAGAGACTTGAATCTCGTTTCTTAGATGAGGGAAATGACAAGAGTGGCCACGTAACTCACCCAGGGCTGCGCTGCCGTTGAGGGAAGAGCCAGGACCCGCACTTGAGGTAACAGTAGAGCTTTATCGGTGTCTCCAACAGCCACACCCAGCCACCCTTAATTCTGCTACCCTGCACAGTTTCAGTGACGGGTCCTCACTCCCTGCCCCCTCTCTCTAGAGTCTGAACTCAGGGCCTTTACTGTTTTTGTTTTCCTTATTCTGAGACAGGGTCTTGCTAAGTCACTAATTGGCTCAGGCTCAAGGCTGGGCTCGATCCTCCTGCCTCAGCCTTCTGGAGTGCTGAGATTACAAGCGTGCCCCACCACACCCGGCTTTTCCCCTCATTTCTCCTTGCTGATGACACATGTTATCGTATCATAACATTGCTTTGCGTTCTGCTTTATAATTTTTCTGAAGCCCCTGTAAATCTAGACAAAAACACGGGTAGCAGATCTTCCCGCCAAGAATGGCATTGAGAAATGAGTGTTCAAGGTCAGAGACAGAGGGAATGAAAATATGATTCCCCTGGGGGCCTAACATGACAGAAATGCCAAGGAATTTCTCAGTGATTAATATGTAGGCGAAGAATGTCAGCTTGAAATTTCCCCCAGATTTGGAGCTAACCCACCGGACATTCTTCGGCTTCCTGGAAGATGCGGGGTACTGTGAGCCGCACTGCGCAGTCGTGGCCAGGTTCGATCCGCCAGTTCTCCGAGCGGTTTCCTCCCCACCAAAGGAGGGAGCGTGGAATGCGGGTGACGCGCTCGCAGGGCTCCGGTCTTCAGAACAATTGCTGTCTTTGGTTTTAGATGGGGTCAGACAGGAGCAGGCCGGCTGGCATTTCAACCCTCCTGGGTGGAGAGGTCGCCTCCGCCTAGCCAATCCCCACCCGTGGCACTGTAGCTGGGGAGATGTCCCTCTGCACACAGGGGCCTCCGCTGGGTGACGGCGCCTTGCCACTCCCCTGCTGCCTGTGTGACCTTGGACGGAAGGGAGGAGGAGACCCCCAGGTAGCGCAGGCTCTCTGCTCCCATTATTGCCATCCCAGAGCACCGCCGCCCACGTGACCTTCCTGTGGTTGGGAAATTGTGAGGAATGCACACAACAGTGGTTTTGGCCTTTGTTCCGGATGTGTGTTTACTTTTAAAATCATCATTGCTTTGAAATGGACGGATGATCCAGGAACTGCAGAGGACTGAACCGGCCGCAGGTGCTCCCAGGGCCAAATAAACACCTGCCCCAGCGTCGCTCTGTTAGGTGGATGGGCCACAGCATTTCCAGAGATGAGGGGCAGAAGGGAATTTGAGTTTGGACTCAACTCGCTTTGTTGAATTTGAGTTCAGCTCGTGTGAACAAGCCACAACCCCGAGAGCCCGAGTGATTGCTTGGTGAAGCCGGCACTGAGGCAGTGGTGTCCCCTGCCCCTTGCTGGGTCGTGTGAGCCCCGAGAAAGGCCGTGGGACCCGGCCCCATCATTGTGAGGCTTCCTACATGTCGTGGCGCCTGGGCCATACCTCAGGTACCTGTGGGATTTGAGTCTATGGACGGCTGGTCCTCTCTATTCCTGGTTCTTTTCTAGTTGTCTTTTGCTGGTGAGAAACTGTTTGTGAAATGATCCATGTCTCCCCAAGCCCATGGGGCCAAGAGAACTGCGCCTTAAAAAACAAACAAAAACCCCAGCTTGAGAAAAAGAGAAACAAACGGAGCTAATGAGAATAGCAACGTGATTCCCGGAAGGAGTCCCAGCCTGCTGCGACTCGCTTTGGAATCTGAAGTCCTGAGCCGGCTGCGTGCCCTGCGACGGTTTCTGGTAGACTCAAGTTTGGGGTGAGCAGAGGGTGTTCGGGAAAGAAGCAATTAAGTGAAGGTTTCGAAATTGATGGAGTGAAGCAATGTCCCCTCCTGCTAACGGCAGAAAGCTCCCGGCGGGCTTTGTTTTTCCATGTGGGTCCGGGGCTGGCTCTGTCCTCGTGGGTGTCTGGAGCCCGCTCGCTGTAGGGGACCCAGCTCTCCTCCCTCCGTCCCTTCTGTCCTTTGCCCCCAGCTGGCAGGGCGAGGACCGGCTCATCAGCAACATTGCTGGACACTCACGCAGCCTTTGCGTGGCCCCTCACCATCTGAGCCGCCGAACCCCTCCGTCTCTTACCCGGTAGAGGGGGAAAAACAACAGAGAAGGTGAAGCCTTGGGTTTCTAAGGACATTGTTGGCAAAATCGATCTCATAAATAATGTGATTCTGCTGAAATGACAGAAGATGGGCACCTGTGGGCGCGTGCAGGCCTCCTTGTGAGCGAGGAATGGGCGCTGCTTCCCTTCTCGTTCCTTCTCTGCAGAGCTGGTACAGATCACAGACACCACGACACCGCAAGATGGGGCCGGAGAGCACAGGCCAGCTGACATGCAGACTGGCCCCTTGTGGACATTTCCAAAGCACGCGGTACACTTTTTTTAATTTTTATTTTTTGTGGTACTTGGAGATTGAACCCCGGGCCTTTGTACTGATCCCTCCCACCACCACCCCCTTTGACAGGGTCTTGCTTAGTTGCTCAGTCTGGGTTCAAGCTTGCATCCTCCTGCCTCAGCCTCCTGAGTGCTGGGATTATAGGCATGCTGTACCACACTGGCTGGTATTTACATTTTCTTGCCTGCACATCAGTGAAACCGTTAAATTCTTCTTGATTTGAGCCATTAGGGCCAACCTGCAGTTCATCTCCTGCCGGGTGAGAGCCGACCTTTCTTTGGGAAGTCTTGTGAGTGCGTGTTTCGTGAGTAGCAGGAGATCACACTTCCGGGCGGTCCTGCTGTGAGATCACTTTGTTCGCTGGCATCTGCTGAGCCTTAGGATCTGGAGGACGTGAACTTTGACCCGAGGCAGGCTTGTGTCTCATGGATTCTCCAGGTCTTGGGGGATTTTTCTATTCTTTTCTTTGCACTTCCACTCCTCTTATTATGAGGGTTTAAAACTGATTTCCTTTCTCTCTGTTTGAAAGTAAGGAAGATTTTACCATTACCCATACTCTTGGAACGAGTGTACAAAACTGTAAAAATATTCATTACAATTTTGGGTGGCAGGATTCAGCAAGAACTGGTGTGATCCACCTCCGCATGGTGGCACATGCCTGTAACCCCAGCATTCAGGAGGATGAGGCAGGAGGATCGCTGTGAGTTCGAGGCCAGCCTGGCCTACAAAGTGAGTTGAAGGCCAGTCTGAACTACACAGTGAGACCCTGTCTTAAAGCCAGAAAGGAACTGGCGTGACTCCTATCCGCCAACCCCATCACACGGTGACGCTGGGAAAAGAATGGGCTTCCTAAGTCCCCTTCTTAGTTTGGGTCTGATGTCACTTGTTTGGCTACTTGGCCCCTGCTTGTGGCAGGCTTCTCCCTGCCAGGCTGTGCTTGGTGCCGACTTCCCACACCCACCTGCATGTTCAGGTGTGCACAGGATGAATTCAGAAGAGAGGGAGGAGCTTTTGAAAGATTTTCTGCATTTGGCATGGAAGCAGCACCATTTCAGAATTCTGCAGTGCTTCATAAGCTTGGTATTTAAAATTAAATCTCTTCCACGGTCTGGTCTAATTACACAGATCGATATCACCCACTGTCCTAACGTGAGTTAAGTTTAAAGACCTTTCTTCCTCTCCCATCTCTGAAGGGTGGTCCAGCTAATTTACGGCAAAGGAAATAGGAAGTATTTTTGGAGGGCCAGGTTGACATTTAGCATTCCGGTTTGAAAACCGTCTGTTAAATATTTAATGTGCCTGCAAAGCAGCCTTAAAAATTAAATATGAATGAGTTTTAGAAAACCTTGCTGAGGTATAAGAAATTGAGATTTTTTTTTTTTAGCACCATTTCAAGTGCGTCTGCCTAGAGAATCTTAATTATTTTTAATGAAGATAACATGGATTTGAGCAGCGCGGGGACATCCTAAATAATGAAGTTAATGGAAGGAGGATCCTTCTGAGTAACATCACAGCAGAGATTTACTGTGAATAGATTATTAGCTTTGTCTCAGGAGGTTAATCACCAACTTCCCTTAATTTATTTAATTATCTTGGTTTAAGTTAAAAATAAAACCAAATGTCCAGAGAGCTCTTTTTGTTGCAAAGAAATTTTCCTAGGTTTATTGCTTTGCTAAAAGTGGTGCCTTAGTTTTATAGATGCATGGGATTTAGAGTGTTATAAATATTTTTGTGGGATCTCAGAAAAGAATTATTAGTGTTATTATTCAAGAATAACTGTGATCTCGATTTCTGTAATCACATATCATTTGCTTTTAAAAATATCCTCCTAACTAATGGTTATTTCTTCAATGGCGCTGGAAACTAAATGGAAGGCTCTTGAATTCATTTTATAATGCTGTTATGGTTTGTGTCTAGATGTCCCCCAAAGGCTTATGTGGTCATAGAGTTTTTTCGGAGGTGGCTGAATCTAGAGTGTGACTGATTTGCAGTGCAGTGCTGGGATTAAAAATGCTGGATGAAGGATGGGCGATTGATGGATCAGCCCACTCATTGGATTGGCACTGCCTAATCCTGGCAGACCGGATACAGCATAAGGGACAGAAAGAGGCTCATCGCTGTTGTTGCTTTTGCCTTCTTCCACTGCCATGAACTGTTACCCCTCTGCCATGTGCCACCCTGCCTTCTAGCCAGCCGATGATGGATTGAAACCTCTACGAACTGTGAGCTAAATAAACCTTTCCTTCCTTTACTTTGGGTGTTGGGTATTTTGTCTCAGCAGTGAGGAAAGTAACTAAGACAAATGCTGCCATCTGACATTTAAAAAAGAATCATAGGGGCCGGTGAGATGGCTCAGCGGCGTAAGCGCCTGCCTTGCAAGCGCGAAGGCCCGAGTTCGACTCCCGGATCCCACATACGAAAAAGGGGCCGGTGATATCGCTCAGCGGCACGGGTGCCTGTTGGCGCGCGAGGTCCTGAGGTCGTCCCCCCGGTACCCACAAAAAAAAAAAAAAAAAAAAAAAAAAAAAAAAAAGAATCATATTTTTAATCATATTTTCCTACCATTTATTGGCTTATATTCCATTCTGTGGGCCTGGTGACTTTGGCATGCGTTATGAACTAGGAAAATGGGACTTGAATTCATGAATCTGTAGCCTGATGTTCACTTTTATAAAAGAGTATCAGGCAATGCGGTATTTCCAAAGGATGTTTTCAATTAAATCCCACGCATTGAGAAGTGGCCCCATGTCTGTGCCTTGTCTGTGGAAAGCGGCCGGGTGACTTTCTTGGACGGTGCTTTTTAATGTTTTTTTGCTTTGGCAGTGATCGGAGAAGACAGTGCATCTTTCTTCTGTCCCTTTCATTTTGACCGTGTGAAACGAACACGCTCAGAACGGCACCTATCACTGCGCCGCCTCTCATTACCCGGCTTTCCAACGTTCCTGGCATTTTCAGGGCATTTCCCAGTGCTCCACCACCAGTCTGCAAGCGACAGCTCAAAAACGCCCCTTACCCCACGTAGGCGTCCATCTAGCTCCCTTGTTTTGGTGGTGGCGAGGGAGGGGTATTACAGTAGCAACAGTAACGATTGTCACTTATTGGACACTTCACCGTGGGCTGGCTACTATACTGTGATAGATTAATTACCTTTTTAATCCCAAGGGCAGTTTTAGGAGGTAGGAAATTGGGGGCAGGTGGAAGGAGCTCAGAGGTACTTGGGAGAGCTGGGGTTTGAGTCCATGGTAACCTTTGGCCCTAGCAGCCACATTCAGCCCTTTATTATCTTTTCAATTGCAGGTGGGCCTTACTTGTAGCTCTTGCTTCCAAATTACTCTACTATAGGCCCAGATCAGATCGACCATTCCTCTGCTCTTTAATGTCACTTTAAATGTCTCTTATTACTTCCATATCTTCCACGAGTTTGCCCAAATCCACATTTTCATTGTTTATCATTGCTAAAAGACTGATGGGCTAGAATAACATGAAAGACACAATCAAGACTGACCTTGATGATTCCATAGTTAGGGTGATTTTGTTTTGTTTTGTTTTGTTTTTGGATTTTTTTGAGACAGGGTCTTGCTATGGAGTGCAGGCTGGCCTTGAGCTCACTATGTAGTCCAGGCTGCCCTCAAACTCACAGCGATTCTCCTGCCTCAGCCTCCTGAATGCTGAGTGTACAGGTGTGTGCCACCACGCCTAGCTAATAGGATGATTTTATGTCCCCTGAGCTACACAGAGCCCAGCAGTGAGTCAGATGTCCTTCATGGTCAGCGTTTGATAGCACAGAGTTCTTAGGGTTAAGCTGAAAGTCCTGATGGGCATTCTGCCCCGGGTTCTTTTGGAGGAGCCCTGCTGCTTGAACAACAGCGTCCCCTGGGGTCAGAGGCCTTTTAGGTCTGCGCTGCACAGATTCCCCTCACCCCTTCCTAGAGGCTAGAACATAACAACCTAACCTTCAGCAGAATAACGCTTGACCCGGAAGCGGAAGTCACAGGCAAGACCTCGGCAGTCTCTGTCTGTCTGTGAGGAGATGTTAGCTAGGGAAGAGCTCTGCTTAAGAGCTGCGAAGATGTAAGGGAAGCTGCACCTTTGGCTTTGATGACCTGGTCGTGGCGAAGCGTGACAGCGGTTTTTTCTTGGATTGTATTTTTTGTTTTCTTAGTTCACATTTGAATTACACAACGCTCACATTTATCTTAGGGGTAGATGCAGCTCCTTAACACATCTTATTTCTTTTTATCTCCCCCTTTCTACTACGGATCCCTTTCCCATTTGCAAAAGATCTGTCTCCTTGTTTTATTTTTATTTTTTATAAATTATTTATACTTTGGGTTTCTAAGAGAAGTTATGCAACACATAAGCTTGTATATCTGATTTATTATTGCATTTAATATTCTAGAATGAATGAATTTATTATTGCACTTAACATTCAAAAAAAAAGCAATAACAAGTGCTGGTGAGGCTGAGGAGGGGAACCCATCTATCTTGTTAGTGGGGATATGTTACGGCTGTGTCTAGATGTCCCCCCAAAGCCTCAGTGCTGCCTGCCCTGAGCAGCCTGGATAAGATAAAAGGGGCAGAAAGAGCTGTGGTTGTCCCTTGTTGCTTTGCTACCTTCTGCCCGCCATGAACTGTTTCACCTCTGCGATGCCACCCTGCCTTGGAGCCAGCTGACTGTGGACTGAAACCTCTACCAACTGTGAGCTAAATAAACCTGTCCTCCTTTCACTTTGGGTGTCAGGTATTTTGTTTCAGCAATGAGAAAAGTAACTAAGGATGTAAACTGGTATGACCACTGTGGAAATCAGTATGGAGATTCCTCAAAAAAACTGAAACTAGAAATTCCATTCGACCCAGCTCTTCCCCTTCTGGGTTAGAGACTCATACCACTGTGCTTTTGCTTTTTGCCATTATTAATGGACTGGCTCTTTCCTGGAACAATTAATTGAAAAGAATGGGCCGGTGAGATGGCTCAGCGGCTTAAGCGCCTGCCCGGCAAGCGCCAGGGCCCGAGTTCGACTCCCGGAACCCACATACGAAAAAGGGGCCGGTGATATCGCTCAGCGGCACGGGCGCCTGCTGGCGCGCAAGGTCCTGAGGTCGACCCCCCGGTACCCACAAAAAAAAAAAAAAAAGAAAAGAATGAGCTTAGGTATGTGTCAATCTTCAGTTCTCTACTTTTTCTGAAGAAGAAAGAAGGCATGAAAATGAATATTTTTTATTCAAGCTTCCTGCAGGACTTAAAGAAAAGAACCTGGGGAAATCTTACTGCAGGGACCCGTGTGTGAGTCCACCCGTGGTAACAAGCACAACTGTCCCTGCGTGGAGAGCCCTCCCCAGTCCTTAATGCACTGTTGACCCCGCGGAAAGCATCCTGTTTCCGCCCGCCCCAGCCTCCTCAGAGACCCCTGGGCGGTGGTGGCGGGGACGGAGTAGCTACGACTTCTCCTTGTGCAGTAGCAGCACCTGGGCTCTCGAGGCGGAGGAGGACCAGCTCGCCTTGTGGGTTTGCAGCTGCTAATGAGTGAAGAAATGCTAGACAGGTTGCCGGCACCACTGCATTTCAAGTGCTTCTCTTGAACACATTCACTCCTAATGCAGACGTGCAGTACAGTTTTGCCATGTTCTAGTTCACTTCAGTTTCATTTTTAAAGCATTCACTTACAGAACGGATTCGTGTTGTGCTCTGAGACAGAGGTTCAGAGTTTCATGGTAGATATTTTTTCTCTCCATTGTGTTATTTTGTGTGATTGTATATAAAATCTCGTTAGAGGAGCAGATCAGAAGTACAGATTTGTGTTCTTGAGGACCGTGTCCCAGGCGACCCGGCGACCACTGTGCTGTCCCCTCTTCTGCGGGGTCCCTGTGTTGGGTGCCCTCTCCTTATGCTTGCAGCACATCTTTCAGAATCTGTCTGATTGCTCTTCTGTCTTCTCCCTGCTCCCCTGAGCTCTTTAAGGACAGGACTGTCTTAGTGAGTTCCCTGGAGGCTTGGAGCCTTATCTCCAGCTGCCTCATAACCTGCGTTCAGCAACAGAAAGAGCTGGGCCACAACTGGCAAGCGTTTCCAGAACATTCCAGAACGTTCTAGAATGTTCCAGAATATTGCTTTCCAGAACATGGGAAAGTCTAAAGCTAGGACATAAGAGACACTCACCACCTTCTCCAGCAGCTGGAGGGACCAAGGGATCTGGACCTGATTCCAGCCCTTGGCTTTGACTGGGAAGCCCAGCAGTGTGGGGAGAGCAGCCTCCCTCTGCCGTGTGTTGGTTGTGGAGGAGACTGGAGGACATTACACTGTCATGCATCATGTTCAGCCCTCCTTTCCTCTTTTGTAATACGTATTAATGGGAAGGCAGAGATTGCTGATCGAAGCTCTGTGTTCCTTCATGTCTTCTTCCTGTCCTCACAGGAAGCCTAAAACTTATGCCGTCCCAACCCTGAACTTGGTGGAGACAGGTGGGGAGTATCTGTCAGGGCCTGAAGTTTTGGAAAATTTTCCTTTTTTCCCCAAGTAGTAGTTGATCTTTCTCTTTCCTCCTTCCCTTTTTTTCTTTCTTCTTCTATCTGTCCTTCCTTCCTTCTTTACTTCCTTCTTTTCTTCCTCCCTCCTTTCCTCCCCTTTCCTTTCCCTTTGCTTTTGTGTCTGTCTCTGTCTCTCTCTCTCTCTCTCGCAAAAATTTCTTTCAGCTGGAATGTAAAATGTACTCCAGAAATTTGGGTTTTTACAGAAATTCAGTAGAGGGAGACCATTACTGACAGTCCAGGGGATTCACAGTAGAAATGTCAATCTGAAGTTCCCTAGTGCAGAACTTTTGAAATTGGTCACCTGCATCGGGCCTCCGGATGACACTTGCCCACACCGCCCTCCTCTGGGCCGTGGACTCATTTGAACTAATCCTCTCTGGCCGTGGGGAATAAGGAGTCTGCATCTTATAACAGGCAAAACCCAAGATTTGTTTTGTACCTTAGAACTCGACAACCACTACTTTAGTGCTGGAAAACTAATTTATCCAACCCTTCTTGAGCGCCTTCTGTGTGCTCCCTGCCGTATCCCTTGTGAATTGTCAGTCAGTCCTCGCAGTGATGACCATGAGTGGGTGCTGTGGAGATGGCGTATCCTAACCCATCAAGCACCCGTCGAAGTGTACACTCTGGTGGTTTGTAGCGTAGTCCTAGATCTGTGCAGTGATTAAATGATCCGGTTTTGGAACCTATTTCACCAGCCCCAAGAGAAATAGTCTCATTAGTAATCACTCCCCAGATATGGACACCACTGTACCCATTTTTATTTATTTATTTATTTATTTTTTTGTGGGTACCGGGGGGGTCGACCTCAGGACCTCGCGCGCCAACAGGCACCCGTGCCGCTGAGCGATATCACCGGCCCCTTTTTCGTATGTGGGTTCCGGGAGTCGAACTCGGGCCCTCGCGCTTGCCCGGAAGGCGCTTATGCTGCTGAGCCATCTCACCGGCCCTGTACCCATCTTTAGAGATAAGAAGATAGAGGCTCTGCCCCCACCCACAGTCAGCGCAGCGCCAGACCAAGTCCAGGCTCCATACATCCAGACCCCAAGCTCACCCCACCTCCCCTCCCCCTTTCAGGAGTCCAGCCAGATTAAATATTTACTTGGTGGGGAGAATAATTTGATGTTCCAGTTTCGTCCTTGTTCAGTAGTTTCAGAGAATATATTTTCTCTTCCTGTTCCAACTGGCATTGCAGTTTAAATAAATGTGCTTTGGTTTTTAATTCGGTATCCAGCACAGCCAGATTTTGAAAATTACATGAGAAATTAGCACGGTCAAAAACTTAATAGCAGGGGACGGAAAGCTAGAAGTATTTGGTCCTGCCTGTAGCTGGTGTGACCCCTTACATAACTTCACGGATGCTTGATTTCCTCTTCTGTCACATGAACAAGCCAAGCTGGGCATGGTAGTGCATGCCCATCATCCCCGCACTCAGGAGGCTGAAGCAGAAGGATCACCAAAAGTTGGAGGCCAGCCTGGGCTCCATAGTTCAAGGTGAGCCCAGACTGGGTAGCAAGACCCTGTCTCAAAAAACCAAAAGAAAAAACGAGCAAGCCATGCCAAATGTTTTACTTATTCATTAAACACTCATTGGACAGGTATTGGTGATTATGCCAACTTTGCTTAATTGGTCAAAAACAGCGTCCCAGACACTGCTTTGCTGGGCATCACATCCATTTCTAACAGCAAACCTGGTGGGCAGAAAGTCCCCTCCTGCCCAGCCACTGCGGGCCGGAGGCATGTTGCTGAGATTCCCGGTGGAAATAGGCACCCCCAGCCCAGCCCCCAGCCTCCCGCTGCGAGAGCCCTGCATCGCTTTCGCCCTCCAGAGGGTCACATCAGTATTTGCATAAACTGTATCCAGAGAAGCCCCTGGGGAGGCGCAAGGGTGGGTCTGGAAGGAATCTGGAGCAGCCAGGGATTCTGCCCCAGGTGTGGCTGGTGGCGCTGTCCCCTGTCCTGCGCCAGCTGTTGGCTTCGAGGGTGCAGGTGGCTTGTTAGGGCAGAGCACTGTGCCGCTCCCTCTGGAGCGAGGCAGGCACCTTGTGGCTGGTCAGTACCAGGCCGGGAGAGACTGGCCCCGCTGCACGTGTGGGTCTCTGAGGAAACCTGGAGAAGCCCCTGGGGACTGTGCTGTTGAAACTGGGGCTTCAGCGTTGAAACCCTTCCCTGAAAATGTTTTGGGAACCTCTCGCCACCTTGGAAGCCTTCGGAAATGCAGATTTGGGAGCGGTCCTAGCACTGGGAGTGGCGCCACGAATCCCAGATGACATTATTTCTGGGGGAGTTGCTCTCTTTGCATGAGTTTTCAAGTCACTGTTGATCTCTTAGTGTATGCAGGAAGTCATACACCACGTCAGCACGGCGCATGCGTTGAACTCAGGCAGTGGCTGACTCCTAGCTCCAGTTTGTAAGTCAGGAAAACTGGGTGCAAATTTAACCCCTTGAGGCCACACTGCTGTAAGTGGCGAATGAATAGAGTGTGTTTTTTTTTTTAAAGTGCCTCTTACTTTCTCTTTTTGTTAATTCTAAAACCTTGAAATGACTTTCTACCTAGAATTTAGTGATGAAAATTGTATTGGGAATCTGAAACCCAAGAGTCATCATTCAAACAAGATGTTACTTGTCACTGTTGTGTATCACGGCGTGTCACACGGTCCTCACGGGGAGGGGCTGTGCCCAGGTACTTAAGACTGGTGACAGGCACCCTGGCTTTGGGTGACAGGCACCCTGGCTTTGGGTGACAGGCACCCTGGCTGCGAGAGCCAGAGGCCCTACCTGGAAGACAACTTCATGATCATATGAGTGTCACCTGCATTCCATAAAGGCTACCTGCTTGGCTCACGTCTCAAATGCCCCATTTAAACTCATCATTTTCAAGAATGATTCTCTCTGTTTAAATTTTCATCTTAAAATATTCATCTGTCAGCACTTTGGCATGCTGTAAATTTCAGAGAAATGTTTATAAATATTTTTAACAGTCAGATTTCATCAGCAGGTATAATTTTCTTGAAACACCCACATGACAGAAAGACACTTAGCATTAGTAGCTTTTCAAAAACCCAGCAGTTGGCCTTTCAGTAAAATTCTAGCATCATTGCAGATGGAAATTTTTGGCTCACCGTGTTTTGTAGGGTCTAACTTAGCTTTCCATCTTAGAGGTGAATGAACGTTGGCCTAGGGAGGTATAATTGGACATTATTACTTATACGTGACAGTTTCTGTTATTAACGATTATTCTGCAAAAGCATCTATTTAAGTAAAAGAATACACCTAAATCACATTTATAAAATCTCTCTTTGGATCTGGTGTAAGTGAACAATTCACTGGAAAAACGTCCCAGGCAGCGTCCCAGGAGCGTGTTTTGAAGTGTCCAAAACTAGTCTTCATCTCAGACAGGGTACAACATGGCAACTGCACTTCAAACTCTGACAGTTGGTTTTCATTAAGTTATTTTAAAAAAATTTTAAACAAGTGTTTCTCAGTGTCATCCAGGATGCTATCCCATGCAAGCACCGTCGAGCTCCGGAATTGACTACAGCGGTGCCCGGAGGATATTGCGATCCTGCCGGCGGTGGTCCAGGTCCTCCAAGACCAGGATAGCAGACGAGTGCGCTCACTTGGTCCTTGGAGTCACCCTCGGCTCTTGGATGCAGCCCCAGGCCTTCTGAGTGGACCGGATTCGATGAGAAAGCGTAGGAACAGTTTAGGAAAGCAGCTGTGTGGCTCTGACCATGTGGAATGGAAACATTCTTTAAACACCTCTCCCATCCTCTCTCTCCCCAGTTAAAATCCTTTTAACAGTTCTTTATTTCATGCCAAATACACATTTATTCATTTACCATGTAAAAAGTACTTACCAAGTGCCTACCCATCTGCATAAAACCTGACGCCCTTCCCTGGCTTGGAAACCCTCCACTAGCTTGCCCCAGCCTTCCTGCTCTGTCAAATTCCCTTTCATTTCCCAAAGCTCCTCTTAAGAAACTTGGCTTTTGGTTACCACATAGGACGCTGTGTCCTAATCCTTGGCGTCTCGGCCTCGCTGGATCGTGAGCTTTTCCAGGCGAGAAGCAGCACCCTTATCTTTGGGCGTCCGTGTCCAAGTAGACAGCCCCAGCTGGTGAGCCCTCTGTGCTGCTAAGGCTGGGCCCGGAACCCGCAGAGGGACGTTTGTGCTCGTCGGCCTCCTGCGTCCCTGGGTCTGGAGCAGCGGGTGCCCCGGGACGGGCTCATCAGCAAGTTTTTCTGGACGAACACACACATGGGCCAGAGCCTGGCAGCAGACACTGCAACCCTAACCCCGGGCTCTTTGTCTCTTTTCCTGTTGAAATCCCACCTCCAAGCCAAGCCACATCCCACCTCCTCCATGTCCCCTTCCCTGCAACTCTGACCGGAGCCTGGGCTGGGGCCAGTGCTTGAGCTCCGGCGGAGGCTGCATTACAGTACCCCGTTACTTCCTCTTCTGGTTGGTATTATTCCCACTCACTTCTCCAAGTGCGTGCAGCCCCTTAAGGACAGAGGACGCCTGGCTCCAGAGAGGGCCTGATTGACCCAGACGTGCACTAAACAGGGGTCACTAAGTCTAAGGTCAATCATTCCCGAGTTTCCTGTTCCCTTTGTCCTTCACAGAGAGGTTCCCAGAGTCCTTGTCTTTGGGCGGGGTTCTGTACCCATAGAACACTGAATTTTGAAGGTGTGTACAAATAAAGTGCCACCCCCCCAGGAAGTGTGCAGCCATTAAATCTCCTTCCCTCTCTCCCGCCCTCCTTCCTCTTTCATCTCTCCTCTCTCTCCGCCCTCCCCTTCTTCCTCCCCTCCCCCCTTTTCCTCCTTTTCTCCAACCCCGCCCCCCCAACACACAAAAGTTGCCTTCCTGGCAGTCTGGCGTTAGAGATGACGGAATCCAGGAGAGTGAGAGTCGGATGGAAATTGGTGGCATCTGCAAAGCGTTTGGGCAGAGCTTGGCTTTCTGAGCGTTGCCGCGAGCATTGTCATGAATGTAACTCACATCCGTTCCATCGGCTGCTGGTCGGATCTTTCCAACATGTGGAACTGATTTGCTCGCCAGTTTTCCTCTTACCCCCTTCGAAAGCCAAAACAACAACAGCACAAAGCCCAGTAACCCTTCGGAACCTTTTCTGCATTTCGGGAAGCGCTTCTGGCATGTTCTGCTTTGTCCTCTGGGTTCTGTTTCCCCACCCAGCACCGGTTTTGAACACCTGGACCGGAAATCAGGTTATCAAGACTTGAGCCTTGCTAGCTGAGATGATTGCTTTAGATTCTCCCTGTTAAATCAGACTGTTCCTTTTTGCTGTAATTCCTTTTGAGGGACAGAGTGGCCCCAAACAGGCAGCCCTTTGTAAAGGTGACACTTGTCACCAACTTGTGACTTTCACAGGCCGCCTTACTGTTCAGAGTTTCACATTGGTTGGAAGGGTACTAAAGGCTGTGTGTGTGCACACACACACACGCGTGCACACCCAACACCTAAAGGCACTGGGAAGAGACTTTGCGCAGAGAATATGAAACGCTTTGTCTTAAAGAGAAAGGGTGGTGGGGCCGGTGAGATGGCTCAGCGGCTTAAGCGCCTGCCCGGCAAGCGCGAGAGCCCGAGTTCGACTCCCGGATCCCACATACGAAAAAGGGGCCGGTGATATCGCTCAGCGGCACGGGCGCCTGCTGGCGCGTGAGGTCCTGAGGTCGACTCCCCGGTACCCACAAAAAAAAAAAAAAAAGAGAAAGGGTGCCTCTGCTAGCTGGCTGAGCCACCGACCCAGATGGAATGGTGATCTGTTTATTTAACACCTGGCTGTGGCCACGGCGTGCTCATCGATGCTGACCATGTCCAGGGCAGTGCGGAAGGAATCACGGCATGGACCAGTTCTCAGAGAATGTGTAGTAGTAAGGTTAGGACTGAGAAGCTCCAACTAGAAGGAAATAAAGTAAAATGTAAGCAGTGTTGGCTTTTCCTGAGCAGACAACAGCTTTCTTTTCTTTGTTATGTATTACTTTAATTGTAGCAAAGACAGTCTTTTCTTTTTCTTTCCTTTCCCAACACTGGGTATCAAACCCAGGGCTCTCTACCTCTAAGTCTTTTTCATTTTTTGAGACAACATTGTCTGGGGTTACAGGTGTGCACCACCATGCCCCGCTCAGACAGACTTTGCCGCAGAAGTTTATGGAAGGGAGAAATTACCATCAGCACCACGTCCAACTGAGGTGTGGGACTTGAATTGTTAAATATCTGTGCAGACGTATTTTTTCTTCCCTACATTTCCAGCAATCATAAAGTAACTATCATTAAGAGAATATTCTTAAAAGACTATGGTAGAATAGAATCGCAACAGAAGAGCTGTCCCAGTGGTGTGCGGTATGTTTATGATGATTTGAGTGCTTGCTGTGTAAAGCGAATTAATGTGTTAGGCGCCCAGCTCATGGCAGCGAGTAAGTGCTTATGCCCGTGAGCTGTTAGCGTTACTGGTAGCAACTTTGCCACCAAATCAGAGAGTCTGTAGGGCTGGGTCTTGTGTACCAGGGTGCCTCTTGATTTGTACAAGGCCATCTATTGTGTCACTGATTAGTTTTAAAATTCCCAATGTGGGCCCCTTCTGTGGCCATGGTTTCCAGAAAGCAGCCTTTCCCTTTGTTATCAAACTGGAACAGCCCATTCTCTTGCCAGGCACTGTGGTATTCAAGGTCTAGTTTTTATGGTAAGAGTCAAACATCAGAGCCTGGGTTTCTTCTCCCTGGAGGTGATGTCGGGAAAACGGTTCTTTGGAGACTCAAATCCTATTCCTGAATGTTTGTCATTTTCTGTTACAAAGGAAGTGTGCGCTCAGTTTCAAGTGGGAGGAGGAAGGAAAGAAAATACAGTTTAGCTCATTACTCACAGGCAAGCTCCGTCACTATTTTGGTCAATTTCTTGATTTTACCAGTGTTTTCCCTAGGACAACAATCCTTGCCTGGACGACCCCACACACAGCTTTAAGGCCAATTTCAACCCAGACGTGGCCGCACGTATTTATTAATGGTCAACTTCGGGGGGAAATGAATGTCTCGGAACTTCAGTGTTCTCATGTGGACAATGCAGGCCTCAGGTTCCCAGGTGCACGTAACATACGTGATACCACTAGCACATGTAGCTCACCTGCACACACACGTAATTAAAATATTTGCATATTTAAACGCTGCTATTAAAATTTAAACAATAACAAGTGTCTTTTAAACATGCTTTTAGGAGCTAGACAGTGTGCTTTTGATGTGATGAAGAGTTTTGTAATTGGTCCCTTGTTGGATATTTTGGTTACTTTAAATTTGTCCTGTTCGTGGTAACCTTTCCAATACTCTTACTGTTTAGAACCATCTGCATCCGGAATGAGCAAGTTCAGTGACTACGATTAAATAAGTGACTACGATTTATGGCAGTGGATTTGTGACCTCAGAACGCAGCTGATTAGCCTTCTCGGAAAATGCCATTTCTCCTGGGCCCTCCACGCACTTCACAGGGCGAGGTTAAATGATCTGGTGGAAACCGGACACTGTCCAGTGCGGCAGGAGGGAGCCCCGGACCAGGGGTGTGCTTTATGGAGACTGAAGTCATGCGTTTGTGCCCTTCCCCGAAACGCTTCAATGCAGTTGCCATCGGTTCCCTGTCCAGTGACTTCTGAAGTTTGTTAAGGTGACAGCACTCTGTCATTTAGTGTCTGTCAACCTCTAGAGCTGACGATGGTGAGCTCTGTGCTCTTCCCCTTTGGCCCCAATTCTGGCAGACTCAGAGCAGAGTGGAGATGTCAGGGAACTGTCAGCCCCTGGGCTTGTTGCAGAGACCCCTAAACAGCAAGAGACACACTTTGGAGTCAAAACTCAGCCCACAATTTCTTAGCAAAGACTGGGGGGTGGGGGGCCAGCAGAATCCATTAGACCTATCCAGGTGGGTGTTTCTTTTCGGTGGTATCTGCTCAGACTCGCTTGAACCCCAGCTTGCACCCTGACGGAGGTGTGGGTGGCGTGGAGGTGAGGCCGGCCGGAAGTGAAGTCCTCTTGCGTCTCTGTACAGGCTCTGTTAGACAGAAAGATGGGGAGATAGCGTCGGAAGGGTAAATCGTGGAGGGAGGAGGGACATGAGGGACACGGGTCACACACACACACACAGCACGAGGTCAGTGTCCTCCCCACCCCTCCTCAGAGGATGCAGGCGGGAGACACCAGCGTTGACTGTTGGGCTGCGACTTGGTTTGAACTGAACGTCCTCTTGTGGGGAGGAGCGGGAGGCCGTGCTTAGGAAATAAAAGCCGGGGATGCGCGAAGGGCAGATCTGGTCAGATCGCGTTGGTGTGTTTAGAACCCTAGGCCGGACGACACCTTTCCTCCTTGCTGAAATGCAGCCCGCTCTGTACCACGGGGCGGGCACCCGGGGAATGAAGTCGCGTTGAGCAGTTAACACGCAGCCTCAAGGAGGGCTCAGGGCTCTCATCTGAACGGCGAGGTGCCTTTCCAGTTGGCCCAGCCCCGGTTATGTCCGGGTTAGGGATTGGGGTTTTTATTTTCTTCGCCTGTTTATCATAGCCCAGTGAATAGATTCCCGCTCTTTCTTTTTGAAAATGTACAGCTTTAAAAATACATGAAACATTTGAGTACAAGAGTACATTTTGTTGTACTTTTTTGAGACAGGGTCTCACTGTGTAGTCCATGCTGGCCTCAAACTCACAACAGTCCGGCTTCAGCCTCAGGAGTGCTGGGATGTCAGGCGTGTGCCAGCACACGTGGCAAAAGTGCACGTTAAGAAACGTTAAAAGTAAACGTAGTGAAGCATAGTATACTTACAAAAAGGTGATGCCATGGCTTGATGAATTCTCACAATCGGCAACCAACACCCAGATCACAAAACAGAACCTTTTTCGCATCGGAAGCCTCACCACATCCAGTCCAGTTCATCCTGCCTCAGAGGGTAAGCGCCGTCCAGGCTGCTACCAGCAGGGACTCGTTTTCCCTGGTTTTGAGCCTGATATGAACGAGATCGTGCACTTTGTATCCTGATGTCTGGCTGTGTCACTCAGTACGATGCTGGTGAGATATCTTCATGTCGATGTGGGTTGCCGTTGCTCATTCTCTTTGCTGAATATTCCACAACGTGCATATACTGGATTTACCACGATTTGGTTGCTGATAGGCATTGGGGTTTTCTGGGTGGGGCTCTTACAGTAGTGACGCTAAGAGCTGTCCTGTCCTCGTCTTTCCAGGGACAGAGGACAGGCTTCTGTTGGGTGCACACCAAGGACGGGAACGGCTGGGCCAAAGCTATGTGTGTCATTAACCGTAGAACTCACAGCCAGTTTCCAACGTGTGTACATAGATGAGAGAAAGGTCAGTTTGTCTGTAGATCAGAATACATGGTTTGCAGGAGCATAAGACATTCTATTGTTTTCTTTTAATTATGGAAATAAATTCAAGTAGTCATGAGGATTCAGTGAAGTATTTCTACTTAAAAACAACTTTAAAGCTCCACACCTATTGATGATCTTTTTACTACGCAGTGAAGCATGTTTTCCTTTGAGCATTGGAGGAGTTTTCAGAACAGGAATGAGTAAGGGGTAGCAGTGGGTAGTGCTTGGGCTTCTTTTCCTGGAACTTGGAAACTGAGGAGTTTTTGCCTGCCTTTGGGTTGTGCACAGATTAAGAGCTCACATTTCTGGGATTCCTTTGCTTTGCCAGGAAGTGGGGATGAGGGAAAGCAACCACTTGGAATGGAGCATGGAGTTGCCCCCTCCACCCATGACCTGTCACCCCGAGTCCCTCACCAAAGGGGACCGAAGGGTCCCACCTGTCAGGATTGCTCCTCATTTTCACATTTTAGGAAAACTTTTCCTTTCCATTTCCATCTTTCAAGTCTTCTAATATCCAAGAAAGTCTTTACTTCAAGGTCACCAAAATATCAGCGAGGTTCTATAATTTCGAATTCCTGGCTTTTACATCACCTTCCTCCCCGAAAACAACCCCTAGTATTGTGTTTTTGTTTTTCCTTTCTAGAATTTCACATAGCAATAGAAAGTATAAAAATGAAAGCTGTGCCTGGGACTCTTGAATTGCTCCTGACACTGTACCTTGCTTAAAATAGAAAAAGCCCAAATCTTCTTTTCCAAATTTAAAAAAATATTTTCTACATACAGGTATTAGGATCCCTAAGCTCTCCAGAACAAAAAGGCAATGTGAATAAATTCAATAGTTCAGCTAAAAGCAATGCCTGTTTTTAACTCAAGACCTCAGTTCCGGCCTCAGATTTCAATTTTTGACCTGGGATATGTTTTCTAAGTTTTGGGCTCAAGGTTTTTGAAGCTATAAAATGTGGTTTCAGAACCCTGCCCTGCTTACCACAAATGGTTGTTGGGAGGATCAAATGCAGTGACTTCTGAAATTGTGAGCTATAAAAGTACTGAATGTTTGAGGGCTGAGCTTTGCAGGCCCCAAGTTACGAAAGGTGATTCCGGGCCCTGACCTATTGCACAGCAGGAATTCAGCTGGATCTTGAGGTCTCATGCACAAACATGAGACCGACCTTTTGCCTCGCACCAGAGGTGGCCAAAGCTCTAAGCCCCAACGACCCCCAGTACTGTCATCTGGGGATGGAGAGGGCTCAGTGAAACTAATTATCTTCGTGATAGCCCAAACTATGACCCTGCCAGGCCACCCTTCGCTTCTATAGAATCGCTAAACTCACATGGAGAACTTCTAGATTGCATTTAAATTTTTCTTTTACTCATGCACATTTATTAGGTGTAGAGAATATAAAAGTGTTTACAACCCATAAAATGGCCTACATAAAACTATTAGCCATCATTACTGTTAAGATAATAAGTCAAATAGGAATTGAAGCAGCCTCCCAAGCCGGCCTTCCCTGGCATGAACTGTTTATTACTTCCGAGGAATTTACCTCTCTTTTAACAGAAGGAGAAGGAAGTATCCAGTGGGCCTGGGGCAGCACTGACCTCCTTTGTCACCTCCCTGGGTCGGACTGGGGGCTGTGTCCACGGGGCTGTCGCTGCTAAAACCGAATAAGCAGTTGGCTGCAATCATCAAGATCTAGAGTCATTACAGGAATCGTGTTAATGTTGAATAAAAACGTACTCTTGGTGCGGAGCAGTTTTGGAAAGCAAATTGTATAAAAATATAGCCTATGTTCTGGAGTCGTGGCTGGTAATGATATTGGCCTATTCTCTAGAGAACTGGGAGCTTGAGAGCCAGAGGAACGCACGTCTGTAGGTTCACAATCCTTTTCCAAAATGAGACGTTTCAGGGTGCAGAATCCCGATGTCCCCTGATTATAAAACAACCCCGAGAGCTCTGGAATAGGACCCTATACTCGGGTGCATCAATTGATATTTGCATCAAATGAATGATTTTCGGGCTACCAACGCACATCAGTTAAGTTAGGATTTACCGACACACATGTGCTATTTTACAAGCAAAAGTGTCATGCAGAATTTTTCAGATTTGTCTTAATTTTGGGATCCACATAGGGGCTGTTGATTGTATTGTCATGTTCAGGTGTTAGGGCCAAGAATTATGTGCAAAGCAACCAGGTAGCAGCTTCTTAGGAGACATAAAGTTAGGAACACCAGATAGAGAAGCCATATGCTTGGGATCAAATTCCAGCCCGGCCAAGTCATTTTGAGCAACTTTTTCCACCTCTCTGGGTCTTCGTTTTTTATCTCTAGAGTGTGAGTAATCTTTTCCGTGAAGGTTAATTAAGATATGCACAGGAGGCCGCGTGTGTGCGTGGAGCTCGGCTTGCAGCGAACGTGCTGCAGTCTCCTCCGGTCTACAGCGGGGGCGGTACGGGGCCTCCTTCCCAACAAGCAGGGGCGCTTCCCAAGACCCGGATGAGCAAACGCGGCGGGCGTGGAACAGCGCCCTCCCCACGCTGAGCAGTCAGCGACAGAGCAGCGTCGTCTTTGCGGCCACTGCTGGAGCCCCGCGGTGAGACGTGGAGTCGGCAGCGTGGTTCTCGGAGGGAAGGGCCGTCCGCGCGCGGCGGAGGCTCCGCGAGGATCCGAGTGGCGGTTTCCTTCCCGAGCGGCGTCGCTCCGTCTGCGCCCCCAGCCCCGCCCGGCGCTCCGTCCGCGTCCTGCCCGCACTGTCGGCCGGAGGGACCCGGCGCTCGTCTCCCCCACGCCACGCGGGTGTGTTTGGCTCTCGGTGCCCGATGCGACAAACCTGGCGGCAGCATAGGAAGGAGGGAAGCGGGCTGACGCCTCCGGGCCTGACTCCGCGCTCACCGGGGAGCGCAGCGGCGCTTGGGGGCCGGAAGATGAACGATGAGGCTGCTCGCTCGCTCCGTCTCTGAGAGATTCATCCCTGGGCGTCTCACTCCTTCCTCGGCCCGTGGTCACCTCAGGTGATCGCTCATGAAGGACAGGGTTTGGTTGCGAGCTCGCCTGCAGCACACGGGGAGCCCGGGAGGAGGCGTGCGGGTGCCACACCGGCCCGCTGGGGACCGATCCCCGTGCGGGCCCCGCGCACGCGTGCGCCCCATCGCGCCGGCTCCCGGGACGCTGGAGCGACGTGGGTAACACTGGGCAGGTCCTGGCTGCAGAGCAACGTGAGCGGGTAGGAAAGAGCCCTTTCAGAGAGCTTCATGGCACTAGAGTTTAGTGTCTGTGAGCAATTACAGCATGCAGGGACGCAGGATTTAAATGAGAAACACAACTTCGTCAGATGATACCAGTCGGATAAAATAGCACGGGCTCCGGAAATCTATAATTAAATGTATTTTTGAAAATGAAAAATACAGTGTAACATCTGGTTTATTTCACTGCAGAAGCGCCTGGGTAGTGCTTATATAAGCGTGGTTGACTCTGGCTGATGATATTTGGGTTTCTCTCTGTAAAATCACTGTATTTTAATTAAATTTTTTCTACTTGATTCTGTTTGTGTTTTATACAACCAAGTATTCACTCACACGTATAGAAAATGTCTGGTTTGGAAAATCTAACGTTTGTCCGTTTTCTTTTCGTTGTAGCGGATTTTCAACTCCTTTGTTTACACGGAGAAAGTCTCGAACGGAGAAAGCGAAGTTCAGCAGGTAAGAAGCCGCTGAGGCCTTGACATCGCCAGACGTCGTCTCGTCCCTGACGTGGCTTCCTCGCTCTTTCCGTGGTCTCTGCCGGACGTGCTCTGTGCTGTCTTTCAATACTTTCATCTACATTTTATCCCTAGTAGCGACGCTCTTACGCTTCCGGTTCTCAGAAGCCTTGAAATAATAATTACATGGATGTTTTTCTGCTGTTCATGATATATATCTTGAGAATGTTTAATTCCTTTTTGTGTTTTGAACATCCCTAAACATCCTAAAGCTAAAAATGTTGAACATTATTTCACCTAATGTAGAAAATAAGTGCCCAGGCTTATTTGAAATCTGTTTCAAATTCTGTTTCCTCTTTGCTGGGTGACCCTGGTAAACAGCTTACCCCTTTGGAGTTGCAATTATCCAGTCTTTTTCCTTTCCTTTGTCTTTTTTGGTACTGATGATTGAACCAGGGCCCTGTGCATGCTGGGTAGATATTCCACCACTGAGCTACATCCCCAGCTGCTTTTCTTTTATTTTGAAAACAGAGTCTTAGCAAGTTGCCCAGGCTGGCCTTGAACTTGTGCTCCTGCTGCTTCAACTGTCTGAGTAGCTGGGTTTACAGATGTGCACCCCCAAACAAGGCTAACCATTTTCCCAGGCTTGAATGAGGGGACCATAACATCTGCCGCAGGAGGTTGTAAGAATGAAGCGGTGTCGCATTAACGGAGAGTAAAATGAAGTCATTTATGTGGACGCTTCTGGAGGCGCCTCCGTGAATGTTGGCTTCTCTGTTCTTTTCCTCTCTTATTTTCTTGTATTTTCCTTATGCTCCTCCCTCTTCATCTTCTTTCAGTGCTCTGTGGAGTCAAGAAGTTTTGAGGCCAGATTCTATTTACTTTATTTATAGCAGGCTTCAAATAGACGGCCTCCTAAATTAAAACACAGTGTTGGTGAGCTTGGCCATAAATAATTGATCTGGGCTTGAAAACAAGAGTGGTAAAAAGGAGTCGGTTTTAATTTCAGCTAATCCACCAACTTCATTACGGAATGTGACTATCAACTGGTAATTTGAAGCCAGGTTTGAAACTTAAGTAAAAAAACAAAACAGAACAGAACCAAGCTAAGAACCAGACTGTAGCAGAGTAGGCCCACAAAACAAAAAGACAATTACAGGAAAATGTACAACTTAAGCTCTTTGAGTTTCTGCCCTTATTTTACTCAGGGAGAACAACTTCAGCTTAATCTGAATTTAAGTGGTGCTACACAAGAAGGAAAAGCTTTGCAAGTGTCAGGAGAGTGAAGTTATTTATAGGATATTTATTTATAATAAATTATTGTGGCTTAATCTTGAAGTTCAACACTTCCTGTTTATAGACATTGACACTTTTATTGACTTCTGCAGGTTAAATTTAAAGTAGGCATCTACATGCTGTTATGCTTAGCTTTATATTTTTCTTTTAAACTAATGACTTGAAATTGTGGTGAGTTCGATGCGGTTTTCTGCACCAAGTCTGAGCTGCATAATTCCTGTCTTGTTTCTATTCCAGGAAGCTAGAAAGTACTTTGGGGTCATTAAATCAGGAGGAGTGTTGATGGAAGAAGATTTCTATACAAAGCATAGTTGAGGAAACTTCTTAGGCGACCAGAGGCCATTTGATAACATTTCAAAGAAACCGATCCAGGGCTATCAGCTTCGCCTCTTTACTTGAAGTAACAGATACAGTGGTGTTCTTCCTCTAGCTGCTTTCAAATGTGAAAGCTGTTTTGTTTTCTTCGACTGATGGCATTGCCTTACTTGCCTGGTTAGGAAGCTTTCAGTTCCAAACTTGTTTAAAATTAAATAATAATTGTTTAAAATTAAAGCAGCCAATCAAGTCCGGGTGCGAAGCCATTTCCGTTTCTGTCATAGCGATGTTTGTCAAGTATGAAAGAGACGGTCCTCCTGTAGATGAGGAAACTGAGGCCCAATGGACCACGTGCTCCGTGGTCTGGTCTCAGGCCTACTAAGAAAGCTAGTTTCTGAAATCAGTTTGACACAAATGTATGTTGCCTGCGTTTTGAATTTGACAGTTTACTTCAAAACTGTACATAGCAAGACTGTGTCAAGAAAACAAAGAAATACTAGTAAGTAACTAAGCTGGCTTTTTTTTAATTGTGAAATTTATCAAAATGCAAAGACATGGGGCCGGTGATATAGCTCAGCGGCATAAGCGCCTGCCCGGCAAGCGCAAAGTCCTGAGTTTGACTCCTGGTACCCACATTAAAAAAAAAAAAAAATGCAAAGACATGTATAAAATATGTAAGTATAGAATAAAGAAGTACATTAAGATGGACATCTCACCCTGCCACCAGCTAAAGACATAAAATCACGAGTCAAGAGGAAGAGGGGATTGCCTGCCCTTTTTCTCCTAGACTTAACCTTATTCTGATTTTCTGCCAGCCATTCTCTTGCTTTTTTGATGTTTCAATTTTATATATTTTTTATATATATTCAATTTTATACATATTCCCCAAATTAATTCTTAGTTTGAGACACGGTCTTGCCAAGTTGCCCAGGTGGGACTCGAATCTGTAATCCTCCTGCCTTAGCCTCCCTCGGTGCTAGGATTACAGGCGAGCACCTCCGTGTCTGGCTTTCATGGTAGAACTTTAATGTCACTGGCCTCACGCGAAATGCAGGTAGGATGGCATGTGTTGTATGCGTGTGCCTAAGTCGGGTGGTGGTTAGCTCAGGTGGGCAATCTCTTCTCTACAGTAGAATTGCAGCCGCCAGTGTTCAACATGACTAGATAGATGCTGGCTGCTCTCCCGAGATTTGCCGATCTATCCTCTTCAATATATCAGTACTCTGATTTTTTCCTTGACATGGGATCTCGCCATGGTGTCCAGGTTGAACTTAGCTCCTGCCTCAGCCCCAGTAGCTGACGCCGCAGGTGCACAACACCTGGCCGGGGCCTCACTTTCAGTCTTGCTAGGTTGGAGAGTCTAAAGTGGGTCTTAGGAGTTGGGTTTGTTTTGTGCTGATTACTGCTGGGATTGAAATGACTTTGGCTGTTTATATACATTTTTTGTGAAGGTTTGTTTCATTGTTCTGTTAAATGTCTTTTAACACCGTTGATGTTTTTAATCGAATTGCCTGTGTTAGCAGAACTGTCCGTGGTCTAGATCGGTGGTACCCACAGAGCTTTCTGTGCGGCGACATCCAGTAGAGTGGCCGTGGCCTTTGGTGACTCCTGCTCGCCTGAAATGTGTCTAGAGTAATTAAATCTTAAATTTTACTTGATTTTAATGGGAAGAGCCACACGTGGCTGGAGGTTATCCTATTAGATTGTCTTGTAGATTCATGTTTTATAAATATGCTCTCCCAGATTTGGACCCCTTTCGCTTTATTATATTTTCACAGAATTGAAGTTTTAATTGTAGGGAAGTGCCCCAAACAAATCTTTCCTTTCGATTTCCACTTTTAGCAGAACTCTGCTCAAGAGATTCATTTCTACTCAAAGATACAAAGGTACTCTGCCATTTATCTTCTAAAACTGTTACCATTCTCATTTTAGACCAGGAGTGAATTTTGGTGTCAGATGTGAAGCAGGTCTTCGATTTCTTTTTTTCCTGCACGGTTCTCAAAGGTGCCGGCACTGTCTATTGGATGACCTGGCCTTTCTTCGTTTGTTCTCGTTCTCCGTCCTTAGCCGAGTTCCACATTTGCCTAAGTTTGATTCGGTTCCCTTGGTCTGTGTATCAGTCGTTGTGCCAGTGCCACACGATCTGACTACACACGCATGACAGGTTTCCGTGTCTGGCCGGGTGACACTGCTGCCCCCCATGTATAGCTCTGCGTCACCCATGCCAGCCGAGCCCCAGCTGCTCTGCTGTCCCCACAGTCAAAGCCCAGGATCTCCAACTTGTGTCACCTTCTCAGGATGAAAGCAGGGTTGGCCCTAGCCCCTTCCCGGGTCCCCTGCTCTCACTTTGCTCAAGGACACAGTGATAGGGTGACCCCCTCACCGTGATCCCCCACCCTCTTAATTCTAGGAAGAATCATAACTTGTCTGTGGGATGCGCTCAAGGAGCTGGAAATGGTTGTGCATTCAAAACAGATTGTTAACCTCGGTGCTCACAATTGTTAGGTAAAATGGAACCACCTTTAAGCTTGGGTGTTTGGTTTTGTTGTTGTTCGGGTTTTTTGATTTTTTTTCATATACAATCTAGAATACTGACATTACTCACCCATCGTTACTCATCTGGGCCCGTGAAGACCCAGCCTCACAGGTTCTGGTCCTCCGCTTCACTAGTCAGGCCTCATCGAGGGTTGTCTTCCCCGTGCGCACTGTATGACTTGGCAGGAAATCGAACGTGTTGCTGATGTCTCTGCCTCAGGAAACAAGAGTCACGAACGCTAATAAAAAACATTTTGTGATTCTCGACCCTTACCGCACGACTCCCCATGGTACTCTCTCCCTTTCTTTTACCCATTCTTTCTTTTAAATTAACCCTCAGGTTTTGGGTCTAAATTGCCTAACAATGTATTTTAAATCTTTGACTCACCATACGTCATTTGGAAGCCACAAAAGCAAGGGGAACGACCTCAGAAAAATAAAAATCCCGTGTGCGTATTCCTCTTTGGAACCCTGGGAGAAATTCAGTTGTATGTGCGCAGGGGCATTAAGTGAATTGAATCCGAATCAAGAGAAATAAATTTTCAAGCAAGCCTAGGAAGCAACAAAATCTGTCCCCTAAAACACAAACAAAAGGAGACAGAGTTTCTCGGGGTGTTGGATTGGCTCACCAAAGGGTCAAAGCCACCTTAGACTGTGGTGTTGGCTCTGGAGGCAAGGCGGGAGGAGGGGGAGGAGGGGACATAAAAGGAATTCAGATGTGCTGTGGCACCACCTCCCCAGGAGGAATGCAGTCAGCATGCACCGCAAACAAAATAAAGGAAGAAAAGCGAGGCTGGCAGCTCCGCAGCCGGGCTCCCCACAGGCTGAGCACCCCCAGCCGCTCCTGCCCACACCCTATCAGGAAGGAGAGGAGGAGGTTATGCGGAGCTGGCCTTGGCTTCAGAGAGGGCTTCTAGGCCCTTTTTCTCATTTCCAGGTGAGGTTCCCAACAGCCAAAGAGGAGAGCTGACTGCTGATGGGCAAGGCGGGCCCAGGTCTCCCAGATCCTGGACCCAGGCTCTTTACACTGTTTCAGGAACACCCATCAGGGCGCCGTACGTGTGAAGTCTCACGCGCTCTGACACATTTACACGGAAAGCGGGGGCCCTGGAAATTCCAGCAGGCTGCCCCTCAGCAGCGCAGGCTCGGTGCAGGCGGAGTGCGAGGGCACGCCCGTCGGCCTGTTTGTTCCTGCGTGTGAAAGTGGACCGTTCCTTAAGAGGTCCCCTCCCTTGGCGTTAAACAGAACATTCTCTCCGAATTGCCTGCCTGGGTCCCCTCTCGCCGTCTCTCTGTCTACTTGTGTCTTGACCCTTTTTGTCATATACTAGTAGTGAATAACAGTAGCAGCTGTTATCGTAGCAATAGGTTTTTGCAAGAGGGGTTAAGTATCACAGATTCCACATAGGAAGCGGGGGTGTCGACATTTGAATTCTGACCGTGTGACCTTGGACGTCCTCCTGCCTTTCCTAAGAGAATCTCAGCCGTGCAGCAGTGCTGTCCATCAGAAATGGTAGCTACAAATGTAAGGCATGTGCATGATTCCAGTATTTCCAGTCGCCATGCTAGAGAGAAATGTAAAAGTCAGGTGAAATTGATTGATGAAGCCTAATGAATTTTAGAAAGCCTAATATAGCTAAAGTATTCTTGTGGCATCTACTTAATAAAATAGATATCTAAAAAGTTCTGCTGTACCTTTTTCTCAAGTTCTCTAGTGATTATGTGAATAATTGACTCAATGAAATAAATGCAAGTATATTCTCATAAATAACATTTCAGAAACTTTGGAGGACTTCAGAATTCTTTTGAAACAGACAAATGTGGTGTGGGAACTGTTTAATTTGCACCCTGGCGTTTGATCCAGGGTTTTCCTAGCAATTCTTACCTCCAAAGCATCCAGATACAAGATAGGTGTTTTCTTCCTTAGATATTTGATAGAGTTCACCAGAGAAACATCTGGATCTGGAGTTTTCTTTGGATGGAGGGTTTTGGTCACTTAAATAATTTACGCAGGTGGGTTTTTTGCTTTTATGGTGGTGGTAGTTTTTTGTTTGCTTATTTATTTTTAAAAATTTTTCATTTCATCATGAGTCAATTTTGGTGTGTTAATGTTTTTTCCCAAGAAATGTGCCCCTTTTGTTTAAGTTGTCAAATTTGTTGGCATCCATGTGTTTATAATATTCGTATTATCTTTTTAGTATCAGCAGAACAGGAGAAGAACAAGAGAACAAATCAATCAGTCAAATCAATACATCAATAAAATGAAATGCTGGCTTGTTATTTGAGACAAGCGGTAAAATGGATAAACTTTATGCTATCCAGAGAATGAGATGGAGAGAATAAAGGAGAAAACTTACTAGTGATAATTCATTCTTCGAAAAGTGAAATTGGCTTCCTTAATTTTCTCGCATGTGTTCTGTTTCAGGAACTTGTGTTCATTATTTTCCTGTAGCTCAGCTTTGCTTGTTTTCTAGCTCCTTAAGATGGAGCCTTAGGTCATTAAGTCCGCCCCTTCTTGCAAGTAGAAGCATTTAAATCTATTAATGCTCCTGCAGGCACTGACTTAGTTGCATCCTACAATGTCTGATGTATTTTTATTCTCATTCACCTTTCTTTTTTTTTTTTTTTTTTTTTTTTTTGAGACAGGGTCTTGCTATGGCAGTTCAGGCTGGCCTTCCTGTGTAGCCCAGGCTGGCCTCGAACTCACATCGATCCTCCTGCCTCATCCTCCCGAGTGCTGGGATCTCATTCACTTTTAAATATTTTCTAATTTCCCTTGTAATCTCTTCTTTGACTCACGGATTATTTTGAACTGTGTTAATTCCAAAACATTTGGAGTCTCTCCAACTATCGATTTCTAACTTAATTATGTTGTGCTCAGAGAGTATAATCTGCTTGACTTCAGTCTTTATTTATTGAGGCTTGGGTTTTATGGCTTAGTACTTGATTATCTTGGTTGTTGGTGGTGTTTAAATAATTTCTGTTTGTGCTGATTTTTATTTTGTTTCTAATTCTGTTATTTACTGAGGATGCTGAGGACTTCATCTGTAATCGTGGATTTGTATGTTTTTGCCTTTAACTCTGTTCATAATTGTGGACAGAATTAAATCATAATTTTGCCTGGTATGACTTAAGGCTTCTGTGCTGGGCACATGCACACATTAAAGACTGACTTGTCTTCCTGGTGGCTTGTAGACTGCGGTGTTATGAGATGAGATTATCTTGTAATCATGCTGGGTCCTTGAAGTGTTTACCTGATGATACTATAGCAACCCCAGCCTGCCTACACTTACTCTCTGAATGGCATCTTCTCACAAGCATTTACTTTTAATTGCTCAAAAATACATTTCTTAGCTGGGCGTGGTGGTGCACACCTGTAATCCTGGCACTCGGGAGGCTGAGGCAGGAGGATCGTCATGAATTCAAGGCCAGCCTGGGCTACATAGTGAGACCCTATCTCAAAAAAAAAAAAAAAAAGATAACCAAACATTTCTTATAGGCAGCATGCATGCGTATGGTGAGACTTTCTTTAAAAATCCAGTCTGAAGATATCTGCCTTTTAATTGAGTTTGTGGGGAGTACTTAGTTAATTAACATTTAGTTTATAGTTGATATTGTTGGATTGGGGTCAAGCAAATTTTATTTTCATTTTTCATCTTCTTTTATCCCTTAGTCCCTCCATCCCTACACTGTATTGATTTTTTGATTTTTTTGTTTTGGTCATGCTGGGAATTGAAACCAGGGCCTTGCATATGTTAGTCAAACACTCCACAGAGCTGCAGCCCCAGCCCTGAATCTTCAAATTGAAAAAGAATGTTAATATAGTTTAGCCTTTAAGTCACAGTTCTTGCATATTTTTAAGTATATTTCCTAAAAATTACAGTGCATATGCATAACTCATTAGAGTGTAGAGTTACTCTTTACCACCTCTTATTAAATCTACGACTCGGCGCAGGCCCAATCGCCCGCACAGCCCTTGATGCTGGACTGCGCAGCAGTGATGAACCTACAGCACACATGCACAGCGGGCTGTTGTCATCAAAAGCTCTGGGAGGTCCGTCATCACTGTGCTAGAATGTCCTGTCTGTTAAATCTGCACATATCACAAACTGCACACGACAGCGTTAGAGCTTGTGCCGTAGATGGCCATACTTAAAGAAAGTAAAAGAAAAAATATTGTATGTTCTTGCATAGTCACCATGCAGGGTGTCCTTTCTTTCTTACTAAAGATAGCACTTTATGATGAGCCCCAAATTCTTCCTTTAATATTTCTTTGCAGCATGATATTCATGTGATGACTTATCTTAGTATTTCATTATTTTGTGCACTCAGAAAATGTCGCTACTGCATGTCTTTCTTTCTTTCTTTCTTTCTTTCTTTCTTTCTTTCTTCCTTTCTTTCTTCCTTTCTTTCTTTCTTCCTTTCTTTCTTTCTTCCTTTCTTTCTTTCTTCCTTTCTTCCTTTCTTCCTTTCTTCCTTTCTTCCTTTCTTTTTTTAATATGCAGGTACCGGAGTCGAACTCAGGACCTTGCGCTTGCCAGGCAGGCGCTTATGCCGCTGAGCTATA
The DNA here is from genome assembly GCA_028451465.1 of Erethizon dorsatum. Lineage (NCBI taxonomy): Eukaryota > Metazoa > Chordata > Mammalia > Rodentia > Erethizontidae > Erethizon > Erethizon dorsatum. The sequence goes on along the minus strand of CM051829.1, from coordinate 124,579,563 downwards.
TCACCGGCCCTGCATATCTTTTCTTAAAAAACTTTTTTTTTTCACCTAGGACTCTGTCTAGACAAAGCAAGCTTTATGTTTATACTGCTTGTTGTTTTTGGAGCTTTCTTAATCTGTACATTATGTTTTACATCAAATGTGGGGCTTAATCTTCAGATATCTTTCTACATCATTCTGTGTTCTTTTCTGGCCACTGATTGCATTTGTGCCAGATATTTTGATATTTACAAGAAGTCCCCAAGACAGTGCCATTTCCTTTTTCTTGTTTTCTTTTTTCTTTCTGATTGTCAGGTTAATTTTTACTGATAGTCTTTAGGTCTCCTGCTCCTAATTTCCGTTCTGCTGTTAACGTCTTCAGATACATACATTTCAGCTGTAAGATTTCCATTTGTTTTTTAATACACGTTTCTTCTATTTTTTCTCTTTTCATGCATTGCAAGCATAGTTTCTTTTCTATCCTTGAACATAGTTATAATAGCTGATTTAGAATCCTGCCTGCTGATTCCGGTGTCTAAAAATATTTTGACATTTATCTCTGTTGATTTCTTTTCCTCAAGAATTGGTCACCCTTTGCTTTCCTTTGATATGCCAGAAAGTTTGGGCTGTGTCTTGCTATTTGAAAAGCTTTTTGATTCTGTTGTATTCATTTGAGAAGTATTTTTGTTTGTTTTAACATTTATTTAGTTAGTTAGTCTTTTGGGAAACAGGGTCTCGCTGTGTAGCCCAGGCTGGCCTTGAAGTCATGGTGATCCTCCTGCCTCAGCCTCCCAAGTGCTGGGATGACAGGCATGCACCACCCCGCCCAGCTGTTTTTTCGTTTTAGCAAGCAGTTAACTTGGTTGATCTCCAAATTGCTAACCACTGGTACATAATACAAGAGAAGCTTATTGCCTTTCTAAGAAAATGATATTTAGCAAACATTACCACTCCAGATTATTCTTTTGCCCAAGTATAAACTCAGGACTTGTCATAAAGACAGAGTAGAAGCAATGAAGTAGGTGCCACCCGCAAGCAGGATGTAGGTGTAGATTTTGCACAAAGTTATGTCTCGTTACGAGAAGGTGCCGTGGAGGGGAGCAGCACACATGTAGCCCACAGATGTGAGGTGACCCTTTCTCTACTACATTACAATTTGAGGGTCAGCCTTAGAGATGGCGCCGCATGCATTAAGATGTAAACAGTCTTTCCTGGCTTGTGTTATGTATCAGAACTGTAGAGTTGGAAGGCATCTCGTAGACTTGAAACTTCCCTGTCCTGTTAGTCAGGCAGTTCCTGTTGGGGTGGCTGTAGGGTGGAGAACTAGAGACCCTTGTCCTTTGAGATGGACAGTGTGAGGTCCGGGGAAGACTCGGTTGTTTACTGTCTGTTTGGTTTTGTTTGTTTGTTTGTTTTGGTAACAGGAATCGAACTCAGGATCTCACACTTGCCAGGCAGGCTCTGCACCACTGAGCTAAATCTCCAGCCCTGTCTGTTTGGTTTTTGACAGAGTATCCAAACTTACAGGGCCCGCCTCTGTGTGTTTACAAGATAGAGAAGATAACTGTCTTGCAGAGTTGTTTGAAAGACTATGCAGGTGGCGTAGAAGAGACATTCAATATTTTCTGTCTGTCCCCAGAGCACGAAAGGACGAATGGTGTCCATCGGAGGGCACAGGAAAGAGAAGATCGCGCGTTCTTTTTGTGTTGTATAAATTCTCGTGCAGAGGGCCCCGAAGGAAAGATTGATAAACCTTAAAAGGAGAGTTTCCCAATGAGAAAGGTTAGAAAGACCCAGGAAGAGGCTAGAGGGAGCTTTACCAACTGCGGAATGAGAAGCCAGATGTGGGGTTTGTGTTAGCTTTGCTTTCTGTTACTTCTATTTCTCCTCCCAGGGAGTCCGCACCGCAGCGAAGTTGGGTGCTGTTGGACCCCACAGGAAGGAAAAGGGACAGACCAGGACGGACAGGTGCGTGGAAGCTGAGCTCTGGACACGCACTCGCAGCTTTGCGTTCTGGCCCCTGGTGCCTGGCACTGGGCAGGCATTTGATATATGCTTGTTGGAAATGACTAGAAACACTCTTGCTCCTCAACATTCCTATGTGCGGCTTCTGGATTTGTTGTGGGGTTGCGCTGCCAAGTAAGTGGTAGCCTGAGGGCTCTGGTTTGTTTACAGTTGCCTAGCGTGGTGTGCGCAGGGCTAGACTTGTCCGGACCGGAGGAATCCCGGAGGTGGGGTGGCTGGATTCCATTCTTCCTCCTTCGCCCCAGCCTTTGCTCCGTGTGTCCCCCTGGGGGTTTGTGCAGGCTGGGTCCTGGTTTAGTTCGCTCCCTTTCCCCAGATCCACATTTGCCTCCGTTTATTGTAAGCATTCACTAAATGTTTGTTGAATGAATGAATGAAAGGCACTCGATCTGTAGCAAATGTGTAGCAGAAGAAAGCTTGAGGGGTACGAAGCCGCCCAGGTAGGGAATTGGTAATGAACCAAGCAGGACAAGCAGACAGGTGGCGTCCGCGGAGCTGAGCCCTGCTCATTTACCTGCTTAGCGTTAGGCTTCCTTGGTTGGCAGTCGGTCCGCGCTGTGTGTGGAAGGTGGGCTGGTGATGTGTTCGGTTGGAAAGATGATCTCACAGGAAATGTGATCGTTTTTATGATGTTTGCATTTTTTATCGATTTTCTTTGTGCTTCTACAGATACATTTTTTATTTCACCCTCCTCACGGCGTTGTAGGGAGAGTGGGCGTTATTCTCTGTCTCATTTTCCACACGCCGCAACTCTGTCTTGGAGAAGTCGTGGTTATAAAAGGCTCACAGCCCTGTAGAAATGGAAAGTGGTAAAGACGGATTTGTGGCCCTGGCTGTGTGTTTTCTTCGTTCATATTGTCCTGGCGGGGATCACAATGAGCATCATTTTAAGTCGAAGTGTGTTTAGATTCCGCATCCCACTGTGTTTTCAAACGTTCCCCAAGGCCTGGGGTTGGTTCTGCAGTCACTATTGCAGAACGCAAGGGGCCAAGGTTGCCCCCTCTTTCTCCTTCTTCCAGCACTTTACTTAACTCCTTTCATATATTGGGTTTCAGTATGGATTTTTTAAAATGATCTGTTACTTAAGACAAAAGGAGGTATCTGTAAACAGTTATTCTTCCTCCCTGAAAATCATGCAAAGTTGAATTTGAATTTGCCTCTTCAAAATAGTGCAAACATTATGCGGTCACTGGCTAGCCCTTAAAGTTTGGAAGACATAGGAAGATACCAGGTGTTTTTATTGCAGAGAGTAAGTGTGCGGTGTCACAAGAGAGACAAGAATTTCTTCTGGAAAGTCTCTTGTCTGGAGGTTAACTCCTGAGTGCGGCAACCGGGTCAGAATAATTCACTTTGTGGAGTTCCTGGCTGCTGGGGTGGGGGGTGAGGCAGGCGGCGCTTCCTCTGCAGAGGCAGAGGCCAAGGCCGAGCGTACCTCTGTGAGTGGTAGGCAGGTGGGGAGTTCTGCAAACACTTGTCGAGGACTTATCGACAGGAGACCTTTCATACGCTGGGTACATCGGGGTGGTCCCCCATGGACAGAGATGCCCCTGGTGGGACCCCTTTTCTGATTAACTTCATGGGCGAGAAGATGGTGGTCTGCGTTGACTCTGGACTCCATCTCGTATGGCCGTGCTTCCGGTCAGGTTCAGCTTACACAGGTTTTTCTAGAATCCTAATAAATGGCAAATGGACACAAGGACTAGTACATCAGTACGTTGGTGGCATGTTGGAAAAGATGGCATATTTGGCCTGATAGCGCTCCTTTAATAAATGCTACTTCGTACGAGTTAGCTCATTAAATTTCTAACATGACCTTGTGATGTAAATACAATTCCTCCCCCTGTTTTAGAGTTGAGGAAATTACGGCTCAAAAAAATTAAGCAATTTCCTTGAATCATGCTCGAATGAGGTGGTGGGGCCAGGGTTTGAGCCAAGGCGGCCCATGTCTAAAACCCACACCCTTCGTGGCGTTCGGAAACCGCGTCCTGGTCTCTTTGCCTGCTTTTCTCTGCTGCAGATTCCTCTGCCTTCTCCGTTTTTCAGGTGGTTTGTTCTCTCCTGAGACTCTTGCACATCCGCGGGTGTGAGATAAATAATGCGTCCAACATCGAAAGTGCTGTGATGAGGACTGAGCCGCGAAGTGAGGAAGAGGTGGAGTTCAATGCTCACTTGATGGGAGTGGGCCATGGTGGCGAAGTGAGGAAGGGGTGGAGTTCAGTGCTCACTTGACAGGAGTGGGTCGTGGTGGTGAAGTGAGGAAGGGGTGGAGTTCAGTGCTCACTTGACGGGAGTGGGCCATGGTGGCGAAGTGAGGAAGGGGTGGAGTTCAGTGCTCACTTGATGGGAGTGGGCCGTGGTGGTGAAGTGAGGAAGGGGTGGAGTTCAGTGCTCACTTGACAGGAGTGGGTGGTGGTGGTGAAGTGAGGAAGGGGTGGAGTTCAATGCTCACTTGATGGGAGTGGGCCATGGTGGCGAAGTGAGGAAGGGGTGGAGTTCAGTGCTCACTTGACAGGAGTGGGTCGTGGTGGTGAAGTGAGGAAGGGGTGGAGTTCAGTGCTCACTTGACGGGAGTGGGCCATGGTGGCGAAGTGAGGAAGGGGTGGAGTTCAGTGCTCACTTGACGGGAGTGGGTTGTGGTGGTGAAGTGAGGAAGGGGTGGAGTTCAGTGCTCACTTGACGGGAGTGGGTCGTGGTGGTGAAGTGAGGAAGGGGGAGTTCAGTGCTCACTTGACGGGAGTGGGTCGTGGTGGTGAAGTGAGGAAGGGGTGGAGTTCAGTGCTCACTTGACGGGAGTGGGTCGTGGTGGTGAAGTGAGGAAGGGGTGGAGTTCAGTGCTCACTTGACGGGAGTGGGTCGTGGTGGTGAAGTGAGGAAGGGGTGGAGTTCAGTGCTCACTTGACGGGAGTGGGTCGTGGTGGTGAAGTGAGGAAGGGGTGGAGTTCAGTGCTCACTTGACGGGAGTGGGTCGTGGTGGTGAAGTGAGGAAGGGGTGGAGTTCAGTGCTCACTTGACGGGAGTGGGTCGTGGTGGTGAAGTGAGGAAGGGGTGGAGTTCAGTGCTCACTTGACGGGAGTGGGCCGCGCTGGCGAAGTGAGGAAGGGGTGGAGTTCAGTGCTCACTTGACGGGAGTGGGCCACGCTGGCGAAGTGAGGAAGAGGTGGAGTTCAATGCTCACTTGACAGGAGTGGGTCGTGGTGGTGAAGTGAGGAAGGGGTGGAGTTCAGTGCTCACTTGACGGGAGTGGGTCGTGGTGGTGAAGTGAGGAAGGGATGGAGTTCAGTGCTCACTTGACGGGAGTGGGTCGTGGTGGTGAAGTGAGGAAGGGGTGGAGTTCAGTGCTCACTTGACGGGAGTGGGTCGTGGTGGTGAAGTGAGGAAGGGGTGGAGTTCAGTGCTCACTTGACGGGAGTGGGCCGCGCTGGCGAAGTGAGGGAGAGGTGGAGTTCAGTGCTCACTTGACAGGAGTGGGTCGTGGTGGTGAAGTGAGGAAGGGGTGGAGTTCAGTGCTCACTTGACGGGAGTGGGCCGCGCTGGCGAAGTGAGGAAGGGGTGGAGTTCAGTGCTCACTTGACAGGAGTGGGCCGTGCTGGCGAAGTGAGGAAGGGGTGGAGTTCAGTGCTCACTTGACGGGAGTGGGCCGTGCTGGCGAAGTGAGGAAGGGGTGGAGTTCAGTGCTCACTTGACGGGAGTGGGCCGCGCTGGCGAAGTGAGGGAGAGGTGGAGTTCAGTGCTCACTTGACAGGAGTGGGCCGTGCTGGCAAAGTGAGGAAGGGGTGGAGTTCAGTGCTCACTTGACGGGAGTGGGCCGTGGTGGTGAAGTGCGGAAGAGGTGGAGTTCAGTGCTCACTTGATGGGAGTGGGCCGTGGTGGTGAAGTGAGGAAGGGGTGGAGTTCAGTGCTCACTTGACAGGAGTGGGTGGTGGTGGTGAAGTGAGGAAGGGGTGGAGTTCAGTGCTCACTTGACGGGAGTGGGCCGTGGTGGCGAAGTGAGGAAGGGGTGGAGTTCAGTGCTCACTTGACAGGAGTGGGCCGCGCTGGCGAAGTGAGGAAGGGGTGGAGTTCAGTGCTCACTTGACAGGAGTGGGTCGTGGTGGTGAAGTGAGGAAGGGGTGGAGTTCAGTGCTCACTTGACGGGAGTGGGTCGTGGTGGTGAAGTGAGGAAGGGGTGGAGTTCAGTGCTCACTTGACGGGAGTGGGTGGTGGTGGTGAAGTGAGGAAGGGGTGGAGTTCAGTGCTCACTTGACGGCAGTGGGCCGTGGTGGTGAAGTGCGGAAGGGGTGGAGTTCAGTGCTCACTTGACGGGAGTGGGCCGCGCTGGCGAAGTGAGGGAGAGGTGGAGTTCAGTGCTCACTTGACAGCAGTGGGCCGTGCTGGTGAAGTGAGGGAGAGGTGGAGTTCAGTGCTCACTTGATGGGAGTGGGCCGTGCTGGCGAAGTGAGGAAGGGGTGGAGTTCAGTGCTCACTTGACTGGAGTGGGCCGTGCTGGCAAAGTGAGGGAGAGGTGGAGTTCAGTGCTCACTTGACAGGAGTGGGCCGCGCTGGCGAAGTGAGGGAGAGGTGGAGGTCAGTGCTCGCTTGACGGGAGTGGGCCGCGCTGGTGAAGTGAGGGAGAGGTGGAGGTCAGTGCTCGCTTGACGGGAGTGGGCCGCGCTGGCGAAGTCAGGGAGAGGTGGAGGTCAGTGCTCGCTTGACGGGAGTGGGCCGCGCTGGTGAAGTGAGGGAGAGGTGGAGGTCAGTGCTCGCTTGACGGGAGTGGGCCGCGCTGGCGAAGTGAGGAAGGGGTGGAGTTCAGTGCTCACTTGACGGGAGTGGGCCGCGCTGGCGAAGTGAGGGAGAGGTGGAGTTCAGTGCTCACTTGACAGGAGTGGGCCGTGGTGGCAAAGTGAGGAAGGGGTGGAGTTCAGTGCTCACTTGACGGGAGTGGGCCGCGCTGGCGAAGTGAGGGAGAGGTGGAGTTCAGTGCTCACTTGACAGGAGTGGGCCGCGCTGGTGAAGTGAGGAAGGGGTGGAGTTCAGTGCTCACTTGACGGGAGTGGGCCGCGGGAGTGGGCCGCGCTGGCCAGGCTCCCCCACCGTTAGCCACAGCCTTGGCTCTCGTAAATCACCGGGGCGGACCGGGGCCTTCGGAGGAAGCCCATTTGTTGCTAATAGGTCGTCCTGCAGGAACGTAAACACGATGTAAAGATGAATGAAGTCCGTGATGATTCTTTTGTCTTTCTTAACCATTCATCACTGTTCCATTATTAACACAACCCAAAGACAGTTGGTTGTAATTTCTGTCATTATGGAATTTCTATTGGGCTGCTGGGGTTTTGTTTTTACGCACCCCCTAAAGAAGAGTTCTTGGCTAACTGGGTGAACGAAACACTGCAGCTGTCGGGCCGGTAGGTAGGATTAGAGTATAACGAGTGAGCGTCCCCTCCGTCAGCCTCCACAAGTCGGAAACGATTTGGCGCTCCAGGCGTGCCACTGCGGTTGGCAAAGCTTTCATCAGCACGCTTTCCTTGGAGGCTGCAGCGGCCCTGAGAGACTGCTCAGGGCTCCAGATCTTCCCCACGAGAAGTTTTGACAATCGTCAGGGACCCTGAGCAGCCGGTGTCCCGGGGAAGAAATGAGGTGGCCGCGAAGTTGTGACAGCTACACGTCTCACCGCACAAGAAACGACAGTGTAATTTGAAGCATTTAGCAATCTTGCTTGTGTTCTAAGAGAAATACACAAGAAGCCTATGGCCTGTGTCCCGGTATGAGGATTCGGAAGTCAGAATATGCGTGCGCATACTCGAAGGCTTAAATTCCCGTACTGAATATAGACGGCCGAGTTCAGGGGGACGCGTTGTACATTCTTAGCCGACGTGTGTGTCTGCGAGATAAGCTGAGATGATCCTGTCCATGCCACCACACTTGCTCATTTCACACCAAATACTCTCCTTGGACAAAGCAGCACATAGCCACTGTTTACTTACACCAACTGTACCCTGTGCGTGTGTTTATACTCCTTACTTACTTTTACATTTGTTTATAGGCTTCCTTTTTGCAGAGGAGTTTGGGGATTAGACCCAGAGCCTCCTGCACGCTAAGCAGCCCTCTACTGCTGAGGGTATATCCGCCACTGTCCCTGCGTCCACACGCCCACGGCACCTGGGAGAGGTGGATTCTTCATAACACCACAGCTTCCGCCGCACACTAGAAGTTAAGGCTTGAAGAGTCTGGCTGTAGGGTGTGTGTGTGTGTGTGTGTGTGTGTGTGTGTGTGTGTGTGTGTGTTGCTGCTGCTATTGTTTTGGCAGAAACCTTAACTAGTCCACTCCCCCGTTCCCTTGATTCCCATACTGCAGGTTCCCACTGTTTGAAGGAGCAGGAAGGCTGGCACTGTTCTGCTGCAGTGCAGGGTGGGGTGCAGGCAGGCACAGCTGGGGGGGCCCAGCTGCCACCTGGTGGGAGGGGCGGGGTAAGGCCAGTGAGGTCCCCGAGCCAGCCTGGCCTTCAGCCTTTCATGGAGCTCTGCAAGACATGGGTGCGCCAATGCCTTCTTCCAGCCACGCAGGCCCTTAAAAAAACACAGGCCTGACCTTTGTACTCGAAGCTTCATTTAACCAGGAGGGAACAGAATGAGTCTAAGCCTCGTTTTGAAGGCCACAAAGACTTTATCGTGAGACGTGAATATCCCACTAAAGATGGAAACGAGCTCATCTTACACCACTTCCAACATCTCATGGATGCAGAGCATTAGGAAATGTTGACGATTTCTCCAACCTTTCCCCAGCCGCCACCCTGATTCCATCCTCCACCCAGAACTGCTCCTTCTAGAAAAATAAAATAACATCAGATTATCCGCCTGGCAGGAGGCACAGACAGAAACTCGGCTCAGAAGGAATCCGAAAGCCTGGTGAAAACTAAAGAACAAGGCCCTTCCGTGCCTAATCTTCCTGTGGTGCAGGAGGAAATGCTTCGGTGACGATCTGAAGGAATTAATTGCTGCTAATGTCAGGAGCCCCTGAGTTGGAGAAATGCTTTGAAACTCTGAACCCGTGAAATAGCATGTGGCCTGATAAAACTGGAAGGTTACCAAGAGCTACAGCTTTATTTTAATTTTAGCAGGCTGGGCAGGTAGGGATCTTGTTGAAATACCTGTTCGGGTGTTCGGCTGGGTGTTGCTCAAGCAGTCTTTAGGCTTTTTCTTTTTTTTCCTGTGCTGCAGAAAACACGCAGGTTCTTCTGCAGAGTCATCGGGGGTGTCCCTGTGACATCCTCTGCAAAGTGGGGTGTGAGCAGTGGCTGCTGTGGAAACTCGAGGGGACTGCGTGCAGATGCCCGTTTGCTGTGTCTGCAGTCCGCCTTTGTCGTCGGCTCAGGGATGAGCAGCCCGCCCCAGATCCAGCTGCTAGCAGGAGTGATACGAGATGCGCCTGGCAAGGGAACACACGGAGGAGTTCAGAGGAGGAAGTAATCACACTGTTGTGGTTCAGGCAAGTATCCTCATTTCTCCGGCTCGGAGCACACGGGAAGTGTTGCTCTTTGCGCTGTTTCTCTCAGGCACCGTGTTTCCAGCCAGCACCCGGCGTTCGCACCTCATCTAAGGGCTGCGTGGGAGTAGGTGTTATTGTTGGCCTAAACATTTTTTCCCTGAGGCCAGGCCTGGTAGCACTCACCTGTGTTCCCAGCACTCTGTGAGGCTGAGGCAGGAGGATTGCAAATTTTAGCCCAGCCTGGGCTACTTGGTGATTTAGGGAGAGCTTGTCCCAAAATAAAATAATAGTAAAAGGGCTAGGAGTGTGGCTACGTGAGAAGGTCCTGGGTTCAATCCCCAGGATCCCCAAACGCATACACACTTCCCTCCTATATCAGCTAATATATCTAATATGCCAGTTTTTACCTGGGTATCAGCACTTAATAGCTACGCAGCTGCATTGTAAAGGTCCCCACATCTCAGGAGCTGTTTCACAACTGCTCGAGCACCCAGAAACCAAGGCCTAAAAGGTTTTCTCTCCGCTGAGTGATAGCCGGCTCCATTACTCAGCACAGGACCGGGAGGGAGAGTGCCCTTCCGCCCCGGCGTCACAGCTGTCCCCAGACTCCCGGAACTTGCAGAGTCAAGGCCAGACCTCGACAGCTGACGAGATCTCACAGTCGTGAGGGCTTCCTCTGCACCCTTTCTGTTTCCTCAGTTTTAAAGGTCATCTGCGTTGTGAGGATGTGTCGCCCCATACACTGAGATGCCCTGCACCCTGCTCGCCCTCGAGTCGCCTTTGGTGGCCACCCTAGGAGAGACCTCACACTTGCTGTAATTGAGCTCTGCAGCCATCAGAGCTGGGCACCTGCAGTCCCGAAATGACTGAGCAACAGCACACTGGAAAGGCAAGTCAGGTTACCCCGTCAGGAAGAGGGAGCTGGCCACACATACATTTTTAAAAATCTTCAGAGCCAGTCATTATATCTTAGGTCATCTTCGCAGAGATGGCATTGAATAGACTTTTGGCCAGTGTCAAGATAAAGACATATTCAACAGTAGCATATGTTTGTCATCTGCCCGCCCTGCTGCTGAGCTGATGGGCACTTGCTGGCGAGCATGTGATCGGAGGCTCTGGGGGGCTCCGGGAAGAACCCTGAAGCACTCCAGGCCGGGTTTGTGCTTCAGCTCTGCACCCCCCATTTCCGGTTCTGCGCTCTCCGTGCTCTCCTCCACAGTTCTCAGCCGCCCTCTCATGGAGGTCACGTCGAGGCCAGACACCTCTTTCCTGGTGAGGGAGAAGGCGGGAGCCTTCCAGACCCAGGTGCTGGCTGTGGTCCGATGGGATGGGAGGGCACCGCGGGTTCTGCGGGGGTGCGGGGCTTCGGCCTGGGAGAGAAGTGGGGGATGCGGGCTGACACCCGGCCTCTGTCCTTTCCTTTGTTGGGATCCAGTTGGTCCTCAAGGGCAGGGGCCTGCTGAGCCTGGGGTCGATAAGCCTGGCTTTCAGGAGGCCTGGGCTTGTTCCCATGACCTCTGGAAACCGGACACGACTGCTTCCATGCCAGCCCAGCACAGCCTTGCCAGCGCCCTGTCCGCATAAAGGGAAGCTCCGCTCTCCGCTCCCAGGTGCGCCAGCTCTCGCCTCCTGGTTTACCATCACACTTGGCCCAGGAGCACAGGCCTGCAGGACCGGGACCTCTGTGTGTGACACATCCTCTATCCCCCTGTGGGTCGCCTGTCGCCGCACCTCTCCCCGAATGGCTCTTCCTTCGCACACGTCCGTCTCATGACCCAAGAGTGCTGGCGATGCAGACTGCCACCCTTCCTCTGCTGTCTCTAGTCTGCTTCTGCCTGTCCTGTGTCACTGCCTGCACAGCCAGCTCTGCTCTGCTTGGAACCCCGTGAGGCCCCAGCGGCTGTGGGTACCAGGACACAGGCCGTCTGGGTCTGTTGCCTGCTGCCGTGCCGACGCTGCACCTGGGTGCCCAGCTGGCGGGCTGGTTCGCTCTTGGTCACTGGTGACCATTGGAAGCTTACTGGCTCCCAGTCTCAAGACTGCAAGGTCCAAGAGCACCATACCAGTGCTCACTGGCTTCAGGGGGGCCTTTGTGCTGGGTCGTGACCAGCAGAAGGGCACAGAGGAAGAGCCACCGAGCACCTTCTTATACCAGGAAGCCACTCCCCCAGCACGGCATTAATTCGGGCTTTTGAAAGTTTTATTTTATTTTTTTGGGCCGGTGAGATGGCTCAGCGGCTTAAGCGCCTGCCTGGCAAGCGCGAGGGCCCGAGTTCGACTCCCGGATCCCACATACGAAAAAGGGGCCGGTGATATCGCTCAGCGGCCCGGGCGCCTGCTGGCGCGCGAGGTCCTGAGGTCGACCCCCCGGTACCCACAAAAAAAAAAAAAAAAAAAAGAAAGTTTTATTTTTAGGAATTCGTGTTTGCAGTACATAATGAGTGCATACTTTTTGTGCACAGCGTGGACAGGACGTATCTGCATGCTGCTTACGGCCCAGTTCCTCCCTCCGTCGCCCCTTGGCCCATCTCTTGGCCCCTTTTCCTTTTGCAGAAGTTCTGTCTCCCTGCCTCCTATTATCTATCTTTAATTTTCTCTTTTATTTGTTTATGCTTTGGGTTTGTAATAGGGGAGAAACCGTGTGATATTGAAGCTGGTGTGTTTGATTTACTAGGCTTGCTGCCAAGCTGCAGGTACTGCCTAGGACGCAGTTCAAGGACTGAACTAGCCAGGCCCCGGGGCTTCCTGTGGCCTGGAACCAGACACGAGCAGTATTAGTAGGTTTTCTACCCTTTTCTACATTCCCGAGACAATTTCTCCAGTACGGCAGATGATGGTATATTGAGTGACTGACACCTGGGGGTCTCTTCTCCCTGCTCAGCACCACCGTGGCTCAAGCGCAAGGACGTGATCCGCGTTCTGTGTATTAGCGGTGACCGTGGCCAGGGCATCCCTTGCATCCGTCTGTGAAAACACAACAGGGCACAACACAAGGCTGTTGTGGGCACCGAAGGCACCAGGCGCGCTGTGCACTGTGCCAGGTGCCTGGTGAGCATACGCCAGTGCCGAGGTCTGGTTGTGTTACTGTCTTGCTGGAGCCTCCCAGGGGACAGGGTCAGGGTTGTGTAGTGGGGTACAGGGGAGCAGACGGAGTCCTAGGAAACTGTGGGACACAGGGGACCCAAGAAGGCTTTAAGGAGGGTGGACTGACGCTGGGCCTGGAAGTATGAGCAGAACCTAGGTACAGTGGTGCCGTGGTTGACGAACACAATTCTCTCCATAATTCTGGTCGGAAACTGAACTGGATGAGAACTGAATCAAATTTCCACCTCTGGTCAACGGTGGACCTGGCCGTTGAATTTGCTTAGTGTACATGTGGGCAAGGCGCTGGGCCTTGATTTCCTCAGTGGTAGAATGGGACGGGGCTTCCGGCCGTGTCCAGCTCCCAGGGCGGATGAGAGGCGCAGAGGACACGGCCAGTGGGAACACGCTCCAGAAGTGCAGCATGCGTACGGGGTGAAGTTGTGATCCAGTCCTTAAGACAGGAGGGAGGAGGTCCCAGGAGAAACCTGCGCTGGCCACCACTAACTGTCGTTGTCCACCTGCCACACCTTGGTGCCCCGTCACGGCCCGGCATTGACACGCCTGTCCTGCTCCTGGGCCGTGCATCTTTCTCTGGGAGCGGAGAATTTTCTTCCGATTCTCCATTCAGAATATGGGAGCCAGTTCACTGAGTACCGTAATAACACCAAGCACAATAACAGCAAATAATAACCGCTCCAGAAAGACAGCAGCCACTGCGGTTCCTTGATACCTCTTGGGGTTTTTAAATTTTTCCTTTTTTGAGGCTAGGCTTCTCTCTGTTGCGTAAGGTGGCCTTGACTCAGGATCCTCCTGCCTCAGCCTCCCATGGATATTATTTATACTTGGCACTTTTTACATGTTCGGCTCTTTGTTAAACACTTTGCAAACCAAATCCTGCTTAGTTCTCAGCATCAGGGAGCAGCTGTCATCACCCTCAGCGTAGAGGTAATTAATCGAGTGTCTCCTTAGTAAACATCAAAGTTGGATGAATTCACTTGTCCCCAAAGCCTAAATTCTTGTGCCATTTTACTGTTAATCTAAGAAAAAATCACTTCCTCCAGTCCTTGTACCAGGTTTCCCATGCAGAATTAACCATGAGAGTAGTTATGTGAATGAAACGGTCCGTCGGGCTGGTTCCTCCCCTTCTCCCCACAGCTGTATTGCTGGGGAATGTCGACCCTCCGGGATCTCCCGGTCCCCACCGCCGCTGTGCTCTGCTCTGCAGACCGGGGTGTAACAGTGAGAGCCGCGCACTGGCTTTGTATATTCCTGCATCGTTTGAACTCAGGTGAATTATTTCAGTTTTCCTCATGAGGGAACCAGTGCTAAGGGAGACAAAGATTTTTCCCAGATTACCAGTTAGTTAGAGAGAGAGGGTGCTATGCCTACCTGGAAATGATTCCTCTACCAACAGGAATAGCAAGGACTCACTTAGGACGTTTCTTTTGTCCAACAGGAAACACTGAGAATGTTCTGGAATCCAATGATGTGATGTTGTGCAGAGACGCCAGGCATTTGAAATTATTTCTGTCACATACATGTCAGTAACAAAACCCCGAAACGCACTAGAAAACAAAATGAAAGGTTTGCTCTTGAGTAATAAGGCTGGAGTTGAAGGAAAGAGGGACCAACTATTAAATTCTTCACACAGCTCAAAGGTTTCTGAATGTCAAGTGTTTAACTCTTCTACGTTCATTAAGAATTTTGCTGTGACTCTCCAGTCCCCTGGGGTGCAGGTCCTGTCTGTGACTGTCCCCCGCGTCACTGTCATGCATTTCAAATCACGCTGTCCCTGGCACCAGCCCACCCTTTAGGAAGCACACATAAATAAAGTGTGTCCTGTGCCTTTTTTGTTTTCTTTTACATTTTTTCTGACTATGTGCTGTCCCCACCGTCAGTCTTCAGAAGTGTAAAGTGAAGGTAAAAAGAGCTTTTAAAAGGGGAGCTCCGGGGACTGATGAAAGAGCCAGAAGTGTCTGAGGGACAGGGAATTCAACAGGACAGAGTCACTGATGTTGTGATGAAACGTTGTCACTGGCAATGATGACAAATTAGAATGCGTTCCCATGGGGAACGGCGCTGCCTACTGATCATCTGACCGCTGGCTGGCTGCTGGCTGGCCTCAGAAGTGACCAGAAAGATGACAAGATGGGGTCCATCTCCTGGTCTCATCTGCAGTCAGGAGCCCCACGGGGGCTAGAGGGGAGAGATAAAGAAGGAGAAAAGATGAAAACTGAGCTGTGGAGAGAAGAATGTTCTTAATTACACCTCAGAGGGCTGTGGGGTCACCTGTGGCTCTCTGGAGAAGTCCCTTGTCCCCTCCCATCTAGGGACCGGCCCCAGAGTAGCCAGTGCTTCAGTGAGGCAGACGCTGGGCCCGGGAGACCCCGGTGTGCGGCCCCTGGGCACAGTCGGGATGCGGGGTAGGTGCTGCGAGACAGGCTTCCAGAGAGTTGTGCGCAGACCCCATCCCGGGCTGGGGGGACCTTCACGCTCCGTGTGCCTCAGTTTCTTCACTTGGAAATGGGAATTGCCATCAGCCTTACGATCCTGTGATGGCAGCTATGTTTATGATGTTGAAAATCTCTAGGAAACCATTGATTTCTGAAATTTACTTCTCTTAGAAAAAACAATACCTTCACCCTGCTGTCTTTCCAGGTTTCAAACTAACATTTAGAGAGCTTTTTTTATGTAACTGACGCCACAGTTATAGTAGTCAGGTAATATTAGGGAGGCATTGTTTTGTGGGGCTTTTATTGCTGTTTTGGGTTTTATTTTTAGAGGAGGATTTGTTCTTTCACATTTGGCCCTATCTCTTATTTGGTGGTAGAATTCAACTATTCTAAACTTCCTCATATACTTGATTTTCATAGACATTATGAAGAATTCTAAATGAAATCATATTAATTTTTTTTTATGTGTGTACCGGGAGTCAAACTCAGGACCTCACACTTGCCAGCAGGCGCTTGTGCCACTGAGCAATATCACCAGCCCTTTTTTTCTTTTATGTGGGTACCGGGAGTTGAACTCAGGACCTCGTGCTTGCCAGGTAGGCGCTTATGCCACTGAGCTATCTCACTGGCCCCATGTTTATTGTTTTTTAAATATAATTTTTATTATAAAGTAATGGTACTTCATGGGTTACAGTATTTGGCAAGAGTTTCATAGCATTTGTTGAGACTGATCTGGAAGCCAGGTGTGGTGGCGCATGCCTATAATCCCAGCACTCTGGGAAGCTGAGGCAGGAGGATAACAAGTTTAAACTCAGCTTGGGCAATTTAGCAACTTAGCGAGACCTTGTCTCAAAATATAAAAATCAAAAAAGGACTGGGGCTGGGCTAGCTTTCATTGCTAAGGCCCTGGGTTCAATACCAGTTTAACAAAAAACAGTCTTGCAAAAGGGAAGGGGACCAAGAGATGGAGGGGGTTGCAGAAGAGAATCAGCTGTGTTGTGTCCATGTGCCAGCTCCCCACGAGGAGGGCAGTCATTGCGTGCAGCCTCCTGAGTGGCTGGCGCTGCGAGCTGGACCACTGCACCCAGCCTTGGGCCCCTGAGGGCAGACGGTGAGGCACACAGAGAGCAGCTCGCCAGCTGTGCACTGCTTTTCGGTGGGGCTGGACACGGCCCCTGGCTGGAGAGGGGTGCGTGTTCCCTCTGCTGAGCGTCCAGGGCACCAGGGCGCCGTCTCTGCTGATGAGGAGCAGGGGCCACGCAGCCGGCCCGGGGCTCAGGGCCTCCGAGCGCTCTGCCCTGTCTCTTCTTTGCTGGGGCCTGTGAGGTTTGCTTGCTTTCATATCTCACATCTTTAGGTTCAAGGCTCCGGAGCCGAGCAGGTGAACGGTAGGACGTCACAGCCCTTCACCTGTGCGGCTTCGGGCTCGTCCCTGTGCCTCGGCGACGTGAAATGAGAAGGCCTGCGCGGCAGGGTGCTTGTGGCTGGACCTTGCATGGTAGCTGTTAGAGTTGTCTGAAGAACCCTGGAATCTCTCTGCCACAGGCTTGCTGTCTGCAGGGTGCAGTCCTGATCGCTTGATGATTTAGATGTGGCCACCGTGTCCGAGCAGCCTGGTGTAGCTGAGCTCCAGCAAGCTCGCCCTGGACCGGGGCTCAGCCTGTCCTCGGGGCTCCCAGCGCTCGGTCGCACAGAACCAACTACCGAAATCAGTGGGCGCTGTGGATTCTGTGGGCCGGGGTTTGGAGCAGCCCGGCGAGGCCGGCTTAGCTCTGTCCGTAGTGTCTGGCCTGGGGGAGGACAGCAGGGACAGAGTCATCTGGAGCCTCGGACTCACGCCTGGAGCCTGAGCCGCGCTCACCTGGGGCTGAGCACCGCGCTCGTGCCCGCCACAGGGCTGGGGTTCTCAGCACGGGAGCTGGCAGCTGATGAGAGGTCGGCGGCACAGGGTTTTTAGGACCCAGCCCCAGGAGTCCGGCCGCTTTCTGCGTGCTCTCCTGTGCCACAGGCCAGCGAAAGCACGCTCGGATCCCGGCCGTGGAGGAAAGGGACACATAGACCCTGCACCCCGTGGGGAGGCCAGTTAAAGCATCTGCCGCAGTTTCTATATTCCTGCCACCCGGAATCGTGTCCCCATCATGGGACAGGGCAGAGCCCCAAATGATGCCTTCCACGCAGGACAGAGCAGGCCTGGGTGCCTCTATTGTGGCTGCTTGCTTCTGCCTTGGAAGAGTGGAAGCAGCCAGGTCAGCATGTGACCACAAGACTGCATCCTGTTTTATTTGTGAAAACTGAAATTTGAATTTCACATAATTACTATTATAAAATATTCTTCTTTAAAAATAAACATTTAGGCCAGGGATTTAGCTCAGTGGCACAGCGCCTGCCTGGCAAGCACGAAGTCGTGAGTTCGATTCTCAGTACCAAAAATAAATAAGTAAAATAAAATAAAATAAACATTTACAGATGTAAGAATGGCCTATACATAAAGAGAAAGTGAGCTGGGCATGGTGGTGCATGCCTGTTATCCCAGCACTTGGGAGGCTGAGGCAGGAGGATCGTCATGAGTTGGAGGCCAGCCTGGGCCTACGTAGTAAGTTCAAGGCCAGCCTGAACTACACAGAGAGACCTTGCCTCCAAAAAGGAAGGCAGGAAGGAAAAGAGAGAGGGAGGCAGGCAGGCAGTGGATCAGATTACAGCATCTGACTTTTTAACGTTAGAATTCACCAGATGCATAGAAGAAACCCTGGGATATTTCTCAAGTGGAGTTAAACATTAAGACATCGTGTGAGTTGGTGAAACACGGAAATGATTCCAAGTTTCTTATTTATTTTAACGTGAATTGGTGAAGATATAATTTGGAAATCCCAATGTTTGTTCTGTTCCAGAGCATTTATTCCCTAGTGATGGGTCAACCTGTTTACACTTCCGGGTGGAAATCAGTGAGATTTTTACCATAACTCAGAACCTAAATAGGACAGATAAAATCTGCTTCCTGCTGGAGTTCCTGGAAGAATGCGTTGTGGTGTATCTTTAAAATAAATACTCCAGGCCGAGGGTGCAGCTCAGTGGTAGAGCACCTGCCTCACATGTGCAAGGCCCAGGGTTTGATCCCCGGTACTGTAAGTAAATAAGTAAATAGCCTGTATTTTCAAGAGGCTGTTGATTGTAAGACCAAAAGATAAGGTTGATGATGCTCAGGAGCGAGTTCTTTTTTATGTTTATTAATTATTAAATATTTTCTGTATACCTAGAATGCCCAGCAGTGTAGTAGATGCCAAAGATGAAGAGGCAAACAAAAACATTAACCAGATGTCAACCAGAGTGTCTTAGTCACTTTCTCAGCTCTGGACACAATACCCTACAGCACAGTTTAAAGGAGGAGAGGCTTATTTTGGCTGAGTTTGTAGAGGGTTTAGTTCATGGTTGCCTGGCTCCAAGGCAGGGCCGCATGGTGGAAGGGGCTGGTGGAGGAGAGCTGCTCACGGCATGGCAGACAGGAAGCAGAGAGAGAAAGGAGGAGACAGGGAGGGGGATGCACCCTTCCAGGCCACACCCCTGTGATTACCTCTTCCCACCAGGCCCCACCTCTTAACAGCAAGTCAGCCTTCAGCCCTCACCATCCAGTCATCTTGCAGAAGCCCTGCCTGAGAGGCGTGAGGCCTCAGGAGACAGCTAGATCTAAACCGGAACACAGACAGCAGCATTAAAGCGCTGTAAGTGGGGGACATGGGACACTGCAGGAGTGTACATCAGGCTTTCCAGCTGCGCCTGCTTCCTTTCCATCCTGCACTGCCCACTGCAGGGGAGGGTCTAGGAAGAGGGCCGTGAGCAAGCTGCCCATACCCAGAGCACATTTACTGAAGATGAGGGAGCAGTCCTAGCTCAGTATTTGGTCTACGTTTTATTTCATCTTGTTTATTTATTGCAGTACTGGGGATTGAACGCAAGGGCCTTTGAACTAAGCTACGTCCCCAGCCTTTTTTTCATTTTTTATTTTGAGACAAGGTCTCTCCAAGTCACTGAGTTTTCCAGGCTGGGCTCCAACTGTGGTCTTCCTACCTCAGCCTCCCAGAGTGCTGGGGTTACAGGTGTGCACCTGGACTACATTTTCAAGAACCTTAGGCATCCATGTAGCTTCTTTGGGGAAGGACTGACAAAGAACAAGAAAGAAGTTTGTAAATTTGAAATTTGTTGGACTTCTTTTTCCATGTTAAAGTACCATTTTGAATGGGTAGAGAACAGAGGTAGAACGGTTTGGGACCTGTTGGCTGAATTACAGATTGAGGTATTACCTTTGATCAGGAGCTGCCCTGTGTGGTGTCAGATGTTTAGGGACATCCCCAACCTCTACCTGCCTACTCGGTACCAGTTTCTACCAAGTTGTGACAAATAAAATTATCTCCCACCATCAGCCAATGTCTTTTTCAGGCGAAATCTCCAGTGGTCTAAAATAAGATGTATGGAGAGCCCTTCCCAGTCCTCGTTGCAGTCCAGGAAGTGTATATTTGTAATCCCAAAAGAAAGTCCTAGTGAGTTAATTCAAATCTACCAATTCCAATGCAATCCACGGCGAGAATAAAGACACTAAGACATATTTATAGTTGTGGGGAGCCAAGGGGGTCCTAAGTCTAACCAGAGTGATGGTTACCGGAATAAGGCCTCAACCCAGGGCCAAACCCGGGTTTTATTAATTCTCGAGGAGGGGAGTGGCTCGGAGATGAGTGACTGTGAGAGTGGCGGGAAGTACGTGAGTACCGTGAGCTGGGCTAGGTGGGTGGCCTGAAATCACCTCTGCAATATGCAGAGGGAAGGATATGCAGAAGGAGTAATCTGCATAACACAGTTCAAGGCAGTATCTAATGTTTTGGGGTGGGTGCTTCAGCTTTGATGTGTAATCCTTTATGCCCTGGGAAGTCATAGCCTCTTTCTCGAGGCTCGATCCCAGCCGACAGCGTGGAGCACGGCTCTCCATCCCGCCAGGCTCAACTATGTATTGGGAGCTAGAGGGGTGGGGAAACACTGCCCTGTCGCCTTGCTTCAAAGACTACATATCAGGACCTCGGCTGGACTGATTTGCATTACTTAAAGCCAATTGAAAGGATAAGGAAAAGTCCTAGCCAGCTCTGTACATATCAGTACATGGAAATAGGGCCAGGTTCAGCCAAAATGGAGATAATTGCTCTTCTTTCAAGGAGAGCCATCCAGGTGGTCCTCCACAAAGATGTGAAATTCATGTTTGTCGCAGTGCTGCAGTGACATGTTTGTGTATCTCAGTAGGGGCTCCAGCTCGAGGACTAGAATGTGCGCAGCCCCGCTGACCTGGACACACAGCTCCTCCTTGGGAATGATGAGCTGAACCCAACAAGCCGTTACCAAATTAAACCTTACATCATATTCTGCGACTTCTGGAACTTTTTCTAAACTTCGTAATTTGTACATTTTTTAGGAAGCCCGAAGAACCCCAGTTCTTTGATTAAGACTCTAAAAGCCCCTAGAATTTCCCTGGAACACAGATAAGATTTAAAAATTGGCTTGAAAATAGCAAATGAATGAAGGCGTTCTGAGTGAGTCCCTGTTCTCAGCCCGGAAGCGAGGGGACTGTGCGAGCCGCGTGGCCCGGCGGACACAATCAGTTCCCCTCTGGTGCACTGAGAATGCAAAGCGCCACGCACCCACTTAGCTGTGCTTCCATCAGTCATTTCATCTGGGCCACATTTTGTGTAAGGGGTGGGGAAACGGCAGTGTTTCCCCTGGAGATCTGTCACTAAGCTGTGGTATTTGCGGGCACCTTAGAGGAAAGCAGCGTGCTCACCGATGGGTGCCCGCAACTCCTGCACAAAAGGCACCGTGGCGGAGCGCCGTGCTCACACGTGTGTCCTTCTGAAGCTGTGGCAGACCAGGGTGCTTCTGACCCTGTGCTCCGCTTCCTGCAGCTGTCTGCATCGTCCACCCTGGTGTGGCTCTCACTAGGGGGCTGTCACCGGGGGTCCCCACCCCCGGGCAGAAGTCCTCCCCTTCCTGCATGTGTCCCCCACCCCCACCCCGAAAATCTGTTTGAGCCCAGGACCACAGTAAGGAAACATCTCTCCGTGTTTTCTTCCAGCCACTTCGTCCCTCACTTGGAACGTATGCTGGCACGCTGACAATTAGTAACAGCGGTAGTGTTTGTTTTTCTTTTTCCAGCAAGGGCTTTAATGGAAAGGTGTCATGCTGTTTGAATTTGGGGTGCATGAGAAATTCATAGTGCATCATTATCTGTTGGAAACCAGAAGATACTGTTTCATTGCTATCTAATTATTGGGCATTGGGCATTTTTGTTTTGGTGGTTTTTTTGTACTGAGATGGATCCCAGGGCCTTCACACTGAAAGACATCGTCAACTTCTCCCCTTTTCCAACAGGGCTTCTTTTTGTAAGCAGGGTCTCACAAATTCTCTTTAAGGTGCCCAGGCTGACTCAAACTTGGAATCCTCCTGCCTCAGCCTCCCAGAGTGCTGGGATTACAGGTGTGCACCACCACGCCCAGCTACACTGGGCATTTTTAGTCTTAACCCCCACTGTGGAAGAAGACTTGGGCGTGCTTTGGATTTACGTGAAGTGCAATATATGCAGCTTGTGGCACAAATTAATTAGGTGATTAGGCAAAGTATTATGGGTTGTTGTGTCAGCGTGGCACTGATTTTGCTCACTGTCGCCCCACAGCTAGCCAAAAAGATCCGCGAGAAGTTCAACCGATACTTGGACGTGGTCAATCGCAACAAGCAAGTCGTAGAAGCGTCCTACACGGCGCACCTGACCTCCCCGCTCACCGCAATCCAGGACTGCTGCACAATCCCGCCCACCATGATGGAGTAAGGCTCCCATCCTCCTGTTGTCCATGCCGCCTGGAACCGAGCTGCTCACACTTGCATGTGCAGAGTATCCGTGCTTTGTAACTGCAAGCGTGTAGTGACCTTCCTGTCATGTATGATAAACCCTTCCCTTCTGGACAGGGCATCTTTAACTCCGGGTTCTGCTGTCACACAATTCCCGGTCCATCCCCTCCCCGCTCACCTGTTTGGTCAGGTCCAGGAGGGTCAGCTGTGGTTTGGGTACCAAGTCTACCAAGCCTGGAGAATTGCAGAGGTTTTGTTGTGAGTCAGCTGTTTTTTGTGGGGCTGGGGATTTTGCGGGGCTTTGGCACTGAGCAACAACCCCAGCCCTTTACTATGAGACAGGATTTCGTCAAGTCACTAAGGTGCCCAGACTGGTCTCAGATTTGCTATCCTCCTGCCTCAGCCTCCCAGGGTGCTGGGATTATAGGCCTACACCACCACACCCAGCTGTGAGTCAGCTCTAAAGCCAAGAATATGATAGTCTCGTGGATGTGAAACTTGCTTACTTTAAGGGAGTGCTTTTTATCTTTGAAAGAGTCACACAGATTCATACTTGTTATTTAGGAGATAGCGTCACTAAAATTTCTGAGGAAATTTTAGGTAGTATTAAGAAAGTAAAATATATGCGCAGTCAAAGCTATTTCTGTTCATTAGCCAAGCAGTATTTCTAGCTGGACGGTGGAAGGTCCGGTGATGCTGGAGGTGGAAGTGGGAGAAACAGTTATCTGGGGAGACAAAGAACTTAATTTTTAGTTTGACTTGGTTTCTGCGTAGCTGTGTGTCCTTAACCTAGTTATTCCATGTGTAATTTTATGCTGTTTACTATCAGTGTAGACAATCAGCTGTTTTACCAATTTCCGACAGCTATTTAGAATAAGTAAAAGATCTTAACATGCTTTTTCAAAAAACTGTGAGCATAAATGTGAACTCGTACACAGTTGCCTCTTATTCCCTGATAATACTCTCGGGGCTACGTGAGGGAGGATAGAATAAAGTATTCTCATGGTTTGTGTGTCTTTCCCTCCACAGCAAGTGTCTGCCGTGGGTTTTAGGCCGTTTCGTAGGGAGTGGGTGTGTCCATGTGATGCTCAGCGGCGTCTTCCACGCAGCTCCCCTGTTCCCGACCTCTCTGGGAGCGGAGGCGTAGCCAGGGCTCCCCTCCCTCTGCACACAGCCCCTCGGGCTCTGAGACACCGATGTCCCTGGGCACAGTCTTCACTTCCAGAGTGGGAAGGTTAAGTCAGGCTGCACCATGTGTTGTGAGCATTCAGTGACGTCGAGGGTGAAAACATTTTATACACCGTAACACTTAAATAAACAGCAGCTTAGCATTTCTATACTTCCCCGTGAAAGTGAACATTTCATTTTTACTTAGTAAGCTTCTACGCAGGAGCCGACTCTTTTTATAGTGGGGGGGCCAGTAACTCAGTGTGTTTGGCGAACTTCTTATCCCTTATCTAGAAACGAGGGTCCAGCTGGGTCGTGAGACCCAAGAAAAATCATTTTCAGGACAGGGAGCAAAGACAGTCTAATAATCAGAACTCACTGGAGGTAGAGTTAGGCCTCTGCCCTTGGACAGGGGACAATGTCTGGACACGTTTTTGGTTGTCACAGCCAGAGCTGGGTCCCCATCCCACCCCCACCAGAGCATGCCCGGCCTGGCATGTCAGAAAAGTGGCCCGAGAAGCCCTGGCTTATTAGAGCAGGAACCCGCACAGCGCCGCACCATCTCCTGCTGCCCGGTGAATGTCAGCTGGCTTCGAGGAGCAACTCAGCCACGGTCCTTCTCCATTCCTCCCACTGAACTCTTCCCCCCTCTGCACTCCTCGTGTCCCCGGCAGAGCTCAGCCCCCGTGTGTGAGCACCCCGTGTTCCCATGGATCCCACACACCCCATCCATGCGGAACGTCAGGCAGCGGGCCCGTGTGGCGGGCAGTCGCCTTCCCTGCTGCCCCGGCAGGATCAGCCCTGCTAATCTTAGCCCTTGCCCCGGCAATCGGGTTTAATTACCACCTGTTGGAATCTGACGTGGTTTAAATATAGGTAAGAGTAAGCGGGTGTCTACTGCAGACATACACGAAGCGGGGAAGTGTGGTGCTCTGCTTCCACAGCCCAGAAACGAGCCCAGCAGCTGCGACGCCGCTCTGTAGAGCGCTCACGTCGCACACACAGCCCAAGTTCAGTGCCCGGCACCACAAAACGAAACGTCGAGAAATGATTCCGTGAGCTTCAGAAATACACATCTGATTTGAGCTGGTCATGTGGAGGACCGTCACAAGCAGATACGCAGGCGCGTTCATAAAGGTCCACGTGTAAAAATCAAAGTACTGCGGCACCATTAGAATAAAGCGTGAGTGCTCTGAACTTCCAACAGCAGGGCACCAGCTGGGAAAATCGCCTCCCGTCCTCACACGCGAGATGGCGAGAGGCAGCGTGGGTGTGAACCGGGCACGCACACACGCCCATGCACACGTTTCGCAAGCCGGGGGCCCCGCGTTACTGTGGATACTCAAGCAGGTTGAATACAGGCCGAGATCTCCTCGGACAGAGCCGGTGTCCCGAGTGTGCTTGGTGGAGTGACAGCAACTGGCAGCTCCTGCCGCGCTCCCCTCCTGTGTCCCGCTCCGCATCCGAGAGGCCCCCTGGAGGTCACAAGCTAAGAGCTCGGCCCTCGTCTCAGTGCTGAAGAAGCAGCGCCACCCTCACTGAGTAGGGACGGAGCTGAGGGCTGGCCTGGGGAGTCCCGGACATCAGTGACAGCGGCGAGGACACCCTTCCTCCCTCAGCCCAGGCCACCTGGCTCTCAACAGCACTGTCTTTCCAGGAGACTGTGCACAGGGATCTTGGGGCACATCCTGCCTGGCGGTTTTGCAGCCATTGGCTAAGCACAAGCACTTTCTAAAATCGCAGGCACGGGGCCACTGTTTCATGAACTCAGAAACGAAGAGGCGCGGTTGCTGGGATGAGAAGGCTGGTTCCAGCCGCTCCTGCAGAGCCTCTCTCTGCGGTTCTGTCTGTGGGGCTGTGCTGGGGCCACGGGCCCCGCTCCCTGCAGCCTGATTCCCGGCCCTTCCGAAAGGAAGTCCACAGTTTTGATCTCAGGGCACTCAGGTCAGAGTCCGTGCAGGAAGGAAGAGCCCAGGCTCATGGAAGTTTCAAATCGTGAGTCAGACCTCTTTGATTCCCAGGTTGACCCCGGGCAGACCCTGAACTCCTGAGCCCCAGTTCCCTGTCAGTGAGAGGAGCATGATGACAGTACCCACCTCACCAGACTGTCCTAGGGGAGAGCTATTTAGTTATTTATTTTTGGTTTTTTGAGACAAGGTGTCGATATGTAGAGACCCTGTCAAACTCACAGCAGTCCTCCCGCCTCAGCTTCCCAAGAGCTAGGATTACAAGCATGTGCCACCATGCCCGGCCAAGGGGAGAGATCTTTAGTTGATCCTTTGATGAACTTCTATTGGATTCTTATGCATTTATTCTAGTATGGTTTTCTCTCAAGAGATACTGTTTTTTTCTCTTAGGACATAACACAATGTTTCTTTTTAAAATAAATACAGTTAAATCTTAAATTGAATTGTTTTAAGGGAAAATATTAAGTTGCCTAAATTGTAAAAGTGGTACAGTAACGACTGAAGCTCGGGACAGATGGCCTCAGGGTCATTACTAAAGTCCTTCTGAACTGTGAGACACTGCAGTTTTTGTTTGTTTGGGTGTTTCTCTGTGTTTTGAAACAGGGTCACTCTGTAGCCCAGGCTGGCCTCCAACTCACTGTGACCCTCCCGCCTCAGCTTCCTGAGTGCTGGGATGACAGGTGTGTGCTGCCACGCCAGCCCAAGATGTTGTAGTCCAAAGGCAAACTCTTCGCACTCTTCACGCCTGTGGTCCGTGTCCGCCGTGTGCACCTGCATCAGCACAGCTGCCATATAGATACCGTAAGCGACGGGACCTCGGGCCAGGGGCTCCGCTCTTCCATCCGGAGCGCACCCATGCGCCTTCCTCCTGAGACAGCGCGGACCGGTGCCACAGTTGCTGTCACCAGCAGCTCGTTGCTTCCTCTTCGGGCCGGTGGAATATGAGTCAGAGCCAGGACGCTGTTTTCGTAAATACTTTCAACCAGCACCTCCTTTTTAGTTTTTGTTTCAGGCCAAGCCTTTCATTCCTGCTGATTTACACCCCATATTTTATTTTCCTTACTGGAGCTTATGGTGCATATAAAAAAAAAAAAAAAAAAAAAGTAGAATACGCATTTCGGAAGAGGGGGCTTTCCAGAGCTCTCGTGTGGACTTGTGTGTGCTACGTGCGGAAGGTCGTACTCTGATGACAGCAGAGAGAGCCTGCAACGTCAAGTTTTCAGAGGAGCTCGGTGCTTCACTTCGCCCCCATGGACTCTGCGTCTCTCCTCGGGGCCGGGAGTTAACGATCGTGCACAGGGTCCGCATGGGGGTCAGGACCTCTGTCAGTGTTTAGTGGAGAAAGGAGCTGCAGACTTAACATTCTCTAAGGTGCAAAAGCAGATGGGTTAAAGCTCAGCCTAAGACAAACTCATCTTCAATAGCACAGCTTAAAACAACCTTGTTTCGAGAGAGGGCCCGTCTCTTCGTGTCCCTCACTCAACAGCGACCGTTGCCTTGGGTCAGGTTAGGGGCAGAGGGAACAGGCGCTCCAGGTATCATCCAGGGGTTCATAGAGAGGCTTAGGTACCCCAGGGCCTGCAGGGGAACTAGGGACACAGATGTTCAATAGGTTTTCAAATTTGTCACTTCTTAAAGCGATTGACATTTTGTTGTTGTTTCTGAGACAGGTATCACTATGCAGTCTAGGCTGGCCTCAAACTCACGGTGATCCTCCTGCCTCAGCCTCCCAAGTGCTGGGAGCCACTGCTATTTAAACTTTGGGAGATTATCCATTTCTCAAATGTCTGTGTTCCCCTGAACACTCAGAAGAGCCACGGTCCTGGGTTTGTATTCCCACTTTGTGGCCGTCTGCCTCTGTAGGAGGAGCAACCTGGGCAGTCTTGGCCCGGCCTCTTCTGCCCATCACACATCCCACGCGTCCCTGGTCACCTGAGTCCACACAGCCCATTTCCTTGACTTCTGACCTGCTTGGCAGTCATGGCATGCAATTTCGCAGCTCTTGATATTGAAGGATTTGTGTGCGGACAGATTTGACTTAGGAAATGTCAAGTACAGATTTCCAGGCGCGTTCCCTCGTGCTGCAAAGCACCCAACCCCTGACACACACTGGCCTGCGTGGAGGTGAGTTTTGCTGTATGCGTGTGACACCACCGCGGTGCCAGCAAGCCCTGCCTACGCTGAGATTTTCTCCAAACCGGTCAGTAGTTTCACTGCCACATTTTTAAGCCCTTTCTCTCTTCCTTCCCCAGTTTCCTCAGTAGACGTCACTGCATGTCGGCATTCTTATTTTTGATGTCTTTATTTCATAAGGAGAGGATAAACAAGGGGGGAAGTTCTGGGAAGATGGAATTAGATTTTTATTCTTCTCTGTGTCTCCAAGTGGAGTTGGCAGCAGTTGTTCCCGTTCACTTAATGCTTGAGTTAGGAGCCATAGTGGGAAGGGGCAGCTGGCTCCAAGGCCCGGCCCGGGCGGTGCAGAGCATCTGCCGGTTTCCACGACTTTCTGAAGCCAGGACACTGCACCCCAGAGCTAATTCTGTCCCACGTGTCCAGGAGACCTGCAAAGCATCCCCAACCCCAGACACCAGAAGCTCTGGTCAGGTTGGAGCCCTGCTCTTCCGCAAGGAGCTCTCAGCTGGGCGCGTGGAGACCATGCAGTCCCTGGGAAACACCGGGCTCCTGCATTTCGGGAGAACCCACATTTAATGTCCTCTGCCGGCACTCACTGCAACGTGATCTCAGGAGTTGGGGCTCTCTGCTCGCTCTTGAGGGGCTGGCGCTGCAGAGAAGCAGCGGGCAGAGGTTCGGGCTGCTGATTGTAATTCTCCCGTGCAGCCACGGTTCCAGTCCTCCATGCCAGTCCAGTTCTCCAGAGCCAGAACCATGGTGGGGGATCTTCGTGATGGTGTAGGTCCAGGTCCAAAATCTGCAGGACAGCTGGCAGGCCGAACACCCCGAGAGATGCAGTCTGCTGGGAGCATCCCCTTGCTTAAAGGGCTCAATGTTTGTTCCATGAAGACCTTCAACTGACTAGATAAGGCCCACCTGGTGATAGAGAGTAATCTGCCGTGCACAAAATCCACAATCCAGATGGTAATATCATCCCCAAAATGCCATCACAGAAACATCTAGAATGCTGTTTGGCCGCGTTGCTGGGTACCACATCCCAGCCAAGTTGATACATCAGATTAACCATCCAACCCTTAGAGAAGGGGTAGAGAATTGGACCGTGAGACCTATCATCGACATTACATTTTTATTAATCTTCAGGTTTAGAGCAGGAATCTGTGAGTCCTTACTCCTAGAACTTTCTGCTGTGTTCTCCAGTTCTCCTCCTTAAAAAGTAAATGAGCACTGGATGGGAGCCTCAGAATCTGAAAGATGCGTTTCCTGTAGAAGGCGGATGTATATCTTGGGGCATGATTCAGGTGCTGAGTAAATGGCTATATTAGCATTTCTGGCTCTGTAAGAACTGTTGACAGGATCTGAGCCAGGAATAAGTTACTGGAGAGTTGTTTTTAATGATTAACATACTGATTTATAACATTCAGATTCCTATATGAGGCACAGTAGGAATTTATAGTAGATTTAAGAGCACAATTACCCGGGCATGGGGGCCCACATCTGTAATCCCAGCACTCAGATTGCCAAATCCCAGAATCCAGGAGGGACTCTGTTTTCCCCTTTTTGAGAGTTGCGTGAATCTGGGGAGAGGGGTATCATGACCTGCGGAAATTGTCACTCCCTCCTTTCTTCGCGTGAAGACTTGGAAGAGATGGTTCAGCTGGATACGGAAGACGGCTTGACCGCAGGGAGAGACAGGGATGCGCTGTGGTGGAGAGAAAGGTCTGCTGGAGAAAACTGGCTGGAAGTGGCCCAGGGGCCCGGGAGAGATGGAGCAGGAAGCGGAAGAGGCAGCTGAGAAGCTGGTCTGAGCACAGGCCCAGGAGGCCCTCCCGTGCCAGACTGTGTGACTCAACTGTTTCCTGCGGGCTTTGCGCCCCTTTGACGAAGTAAAAGATAACTCTGTCTCCTCCCTTCTAGAGCCTGACAAAGCGACCCCTGTAGACACTGAACTGGTTGCTTGAGTGATGGAGTTAGTTTAGTTTTTTGTTTTGTTTTGAATCTGCAGATTGAACCCAGAGCCTTTGCACTGAGCTCTATCCCCAGCCCTTTTTAAATTTTTTTTAAATTTTGAGATGGTCTCACTAAGTCACTGAGTTGCCCAGGCTGGGCTTGAACTTGGATCCTCCTGCTTCAGCCTCCCAGAGTGCTGAGAGCATGCACCACCATGCATGGCTAGTTTAAGATTTCTGAGAAAGGGAATGAAAAGATGAGACATGAAATTAAGGGTATTTTACTTGTCAACCATGTGGCATCAGGAAGACCTAGTCTGATTTTACTTACAGAGGTGTGGAGCGAGAGGAAACCGGAACTTCACTGTTGGCTCCGCTCTCTCTGGCTTTGTCCGGGGCAGAATCAGGGGACTGAAGTTGAGTGTAGGAACTGCAGGCTTGACGGCCCAGGCCTAAGCCGCCTCGCAGCCTGTGCCCTTCGCCTTCCGGATACCTGCGCTCGGGGTCTGTGCCACTGTCAGCTTCGTGTTCAACACCTTGCAGCGTCGGGTCCTCAGGAGCGTTCACCAGCGGCCAGCACTGGGCTGCACACTGACTTTGCTTTAGGATTTGAGTCCCAGGAGTGAGGACGAGGTCAGGGTCACCAAGTTCCTCCACCTCTGGGGGAAATTGAACGGTGCTGTTAACCATTTCCGTGTCCCTTTCTAGCAGTCGTTGCTGTCCTCTGGGCGGTACTCCATGTCGTGAGCTCTGGTAGGAAACCTAAGTCAATGCCGACTCAGTGATCTCGGTTACCAGTTACACTGGGTAAGTTTATTACACACAGGGTGAATCGTATAACAGCGATACCATTGTCAAACGGCTCCAAGCTCAAACTTTCCACCACACAAACAGCAAAGTTTGAAAAAAGTCTGCTCAGTGTTCATATCTCTGCTTAATCGTCCAACCCCCAACTGGACTGGAAACCTGTACAGGCCGAGAGTGAGTCACACATCGTGTCTCCTCGTAGACACAAAGGGACAGTGCTTCAGTCTAGGTGCTTTATTTGTGTAAAATATCGTAACCAGGGCTCCAGAGGTTACCGACGCCTGCGGTAGAGCTGAGAGAACCATGACAGAGTCAGAGAAAGAAATCACTGCGAAATTTGTTAAAGTCCTGGAGAAATGAATTTATACAATGTAATTTTGGAGCCTCAGAGCCAATTATTTGGCTTTCCATTATTTCGTGTGGGAAAAATACATTCAGTTCTGTAACTTTTCATTGTTCAAACAGGAATTTGGAAGGAACAGAGTTGGACAAGGAGGCACCACTGTACACAAAATTGCCAAACCTCTGTATGTGACATGTCCCACGCACTCGCCTGCTTCAAATTCAAGATTGTGATTGTGAAGGGCATCACGATAGATGCAGACTGTGTCTTCCGGAGCCCCTGGGGCACCAGTTGGGTAAACTGAGGCAGAGTGGGGCAGGTGCCTGACGTGCACAGTCGGTCTTTTAGAGGAGAAGGAGCTTATGACAAGGCCTCTGGACACGGAAGTCAGTGGGAAAGCAGTGGTAGAGAGGCCTTGAGAGGGGAGCTCTGCAGATAGATCTGAGAAAACAAGCTGGGCACAGTGGCGCAGGCCTGTTCTCCCAGCACTGGGAAGGCTGAGGCAGAATGATCTCAGGTTGGAACCCAATATGGATAACTTAGTGACTTAGTGAGAGCCTGTCTGAAAATTAAAAATAGGGCTGGGTTTGTAACTCAGTGGGAACACTCTGGGCTCAATTCCTTAATACTGCTAAATAAGTAAATAAATGAATAAAATAGAGGGGTCTGTTTGGCCTCATGACTCCTGGTTTTTTGTTCCGCCTGTGTCCACAAGGCCAGGTAACCTGACAAGCTTGGTCCTCGACAGTTCGGCTTAATTTTCTCTCAAACCCTTTCTTATCCCAGAAAGATATTTTGTGTGTTTGTCTGCAAAGCATTGCACAGCAGATTTTACTCTTTCAGTTCATCCTCCTGCCTGCCCTCACACCTCCATCTTGGTCCCTTTAACAATCATTGCTCCTGCAGATGAGCAAAACGCCCCAGACCCATCTTGGCGGATATTGGTACCAGAAGGACTGGAGTGGGATTCAAAACCCAGCAAAGACTGCAGGACACTTCATACGCTGAAAACCTACTCAGTTACTTTATTGAATTGATATAAAAGAGTTGCATGTGTTTATGTCTCAACAAAATACTAACTTAGGCTGCGGCATGTGCAAACATTAATTCACCAGCTGGACAGGAGGCGCTGTGCCCACTGCTTACCCATCCCTGCCCACCATGTCCTGGATGGGGAGGGGTTGTAGTCCAGGTTTACAGGGAAATGGATTTAATACAGGACACATCATTTATAGGATTATCTTATAATAGTCACCCAAAAAGTCAAAATGCAGAAGAGCGCAGTAGATCTGTCCACGCACTAAAGACCCAAAGAATCCAGCTGAGGGCCTGGATCCCATGGCAGTGTCCTGCACGAGTCCAGCTGAAGACCTAGAGCCCACGACAATGTCTCATGCAAGTCCATATCAAGGATCTGCACTGGGAAGGCCCTAAGGTCAGTGGTGGAAGCTAGAAAGTGCACCAGCGGGGTGAAGGGTCTGTGCCAGCAGGCAGAGGGATCTGCACTGCAGCCAGGAAGCAACGCTCAAAGGACCAGAGCTCCCCCAAAGTGAACCGTAGCCATCCTCAGTGACAACAAGGTCCTGAGCTCCTCCAACAAGAGAACAGCCGAGTTCACATCAGGAAAGCCAGCGTGACAAGCTTCTCCAGGTGAATCAACAGCACACCATCTTCCCCTCCAGTTCTCCTTTTTATGCTGTTGGCAACAATCCTCAGGTGGGCCTTCCACACCCAAAATCACGCTGACTTGGTTCGGCTGTGTGTTCCAAGTTGACCATTAGTTAATCCACCACAAAAGGGCACCCCAGGTCCTGGCAGGGCTTGCAAGGGCGGGCTTGGAGTCCAGCCAGGTGTCCTGACTACAAATGAGTTTTCCTTTTAATGATTAATTCTTTGATCAGAAGTAAAATTGGAATGGCCCATGCACCCATGGAAATGCTCAGCTGTGTGCCTCTTCTCAGCCCCTCCCATGGTTCTGAATTCACTGGGCATAAAGCTCCCGTGTCCGCTTGGTTTCTTTCTCAATAGAAAGTCTTGCTGTAGTAGTGTTTGTGCCATTTCCTCATGTGTATGTGCATGTGTGCGCACGCGCAGGGGTGTGCATGCGTGTGTGCACACAGATAGCTTTGGGACTATTGCTGAACATCCTGACAGCAGGAGACCTGCCTCACCGCTTGCTTCTTTTATGGATTTTAGGCGAAGTTGTTTTTGTGATTTTCTTTATTTTTACAACCCAGTTTCTCAAAGAAACCAACCAGTGGACTGTACCAGCTTTAAGAAATAGACCTTGCCTTCGCCGAAGACCGAAGACCTTCCCTGAAGCTTTTTCTGTGTTTGCTCATGCTAAAATAGCACAGTGTTTCCAAAGAAGGCGGAGACTGAAAGGCGTGCTGTCTGTGACCTCCCTGGGACTCAGCCCCTCCTCTAGTGCTGCCTGCTTTTTACCTGGCGGTCCGTGTCCACTTCGCGCACTGTGAGCGCTAGTCCTGGGAGGTCCTTCATTCATTCATTCATTCATTCATTCCTTTATTCCTTCAGCAGAAAGCACTAAGCTCTTCCCAGGTCTGGCTGCAGCTGAGGCCCTGCAGATAAACAGCGAAGGATCTCTCCCTTTGTGTCCTCCATGCAAGAAAGAAGGGCCTCTCGATCCATGGCTGAGCGGTGTGCAGTCACAAGAGGTGCTGCAGGACTGTCACCATTCCCTGCCTTGGTTTCCTCTTTCCTGTCGCAGACGCCCTTCTTTCTTCTGTCTGTGCCTGCTTTCCAGCCTGGTGAGGAAGAGGACCAGTCTGCTGTGGTCGCAGTCCACTTCCGGTCCCTCCGCATCTCCTGTGCAGTTGGCTGAGCTCTTGTGGGAACCTTGGGAATTGGGACGCCCTTCGCCCCGAAAGCCTTCCAAGGGCTTGATACCGCCCTTGTTTCCCACGGGGCCCAGTCGCTGAACCCTGAAGGTTTAATCCTTATTACTGATAAGAACAAAAGAATGTGACTTACCACGCCCATCCCTGCAGAGCTGCAAAGAAAACCGTTTCTCGGCCCTTGATTGCCCATTATTTGACAGCTTTTCAGCTTGGCCGTTCATTTAGGTATTGGAGTAGGTAAACTCTTCATGGGGAGGGGAGCCTGTGCGTCGCTGATTTAATAAAAGTGATCTCAACTTTATAAAAGTGATCCCGCTCTTGCCCCTTTCCTCCACCATTCAAATGGAGTGTAAATATTTGCCAGGGCAGATGTTTGATTTTTATCGTAGTTCTTCCTTTGTTTAACTTTATTCTCATGGGTGGGTAAGTGGAAGATAAGGGATTCTTGTTTAATGCCTTTCAACTGGTGTTGCTCAAATATTTGGGGAGCGGAGCCTCCCGGGCCGAAGGAGCAGGCGGAACTGGTCGGAGGGAGGTGGAGAGATGAGCCCTGGCTCTGTCTTATCACAGGGAGCCAGGCGGCCAGGCTGTGCCAGGGCCTGGCGTTACTCTTAGGGTGCGGTGGGGCCTCTCCGCCTTTATCCACCTTAATCCCAGGTGTTGCTTTCGGAAGAAAGGATCTATTTTTCTAACCTTTTGCACTTGTCGTGCGTTTTAGCAGTGATTAAAAACAAGCAAACAAGCCCCAAAACACTCCCAGCCCCCA
Source organism: Erethizon dorsatum (assembly GCA_028451465.1). Taxonomy (NCBI): domain Eukaryota; kingdom Metazoa; phylum Chordata; class Mammalia; order Rodentia; family Erethizontidae; genus Erethizon; species Erethizon dorsatum. The sequence continues at coordinate 124,545,694 of CM051829.1, read as the reverse complement.
TGAGCTGCCGCCGGCTGCGGGGGCTTCAAATCTGCACCCAGCAATCGCTTTAAGCCTTGCTCTTCCACAAAATCCACAGGGATTTGCTTTTTAAATCTGCCTTAAAACACATCCATGAACAATACCTCGTTTCACCGCCGCCCTGGGAGGCCACGCCAGGGGTGGGGCTTTCGTGTTATAAATCAGGCAGGCTTCCCTGGAAATGTTTAGGAAAACTCAGGATTCTGAGTGATTTGCCTGGCAAGTCACCTTCCCTTGGAAATTTAAACAAAGACCAAGGCTGAGATTCAGGAAGAGTAAAATCTGACTGGTCTGTGTCTCTTTCTCCTTTCTGTCTTTCTTCTTTCTAAACTGGGACTCCGCTGAACAGTTGATTTATGAATCGAGGCTGAACGAAATCCAATTGGAACTCACTTGAACACCATTTTGATGTAAGATTCAAAGCTTCTGCAAATTTATTTTATCTTCTACATTTGCTGATCTCCTGCTTATAAATCCTGTTGAAGGAGAATAAAAATGACTGCAGTCTGATGGGAATTAAATGTCTGAAGTTCAAAGCCGTTTGCACATCAGAGTGAGCGTCAATCAAGCGCCCGTCTTGGAAGGCAGGCGGGGAGTGGGCTTCTCCACGGGGCAGAGATCAAAGTGGGCGTCGCAGCTCTGTTTTCTCCCTCGGGATGCTGTTTCGATCAGTTGTTCATGAAAGTAAATCCAGAAGGAAGGTTTTTTTTCTTTTCCCCTCTTAAGGGGGTAGGAGAGATGGAGTTATTTTTCTTCAGATACTGGTTTTACGAAAATAAGTTTAGAAGGCAATTTTAATACAGCGTCTCCATTTTTTAAGAGTCAAGGTCTAAAGGAGATTTAGCTGGGTTTTTTTCTGGTATCTTGACTAACTTTTATAAAGCACAAGTGTAAAGCAAACCAAACATCTGAAAGTGAATTGCCCTCTCTTTTATAAGCAGATGTATGAGCGCAGCAGCTCTCTACCTTTTCACAAACCTAGAATTATCGAAATGTGACCAGCAGTGAATTTTATTTCTCACTGCAAAATCATTCCGGTAACCCCAAGCGTAATTGACCTGTTTTTGTAAAGTGTCTTAAGAATAGTTTTGCATTTCCCTTGGTCCCCAAGCCTGGGTGACTGTCACACTGCTTTTTATAAATGGCTCTGCTCAAAGGCGCAGGTGCACAGAATGCTGGGGTGGCAGTGGCAGGAGGGCAGCTGACCTTGACGTGCTGCACTCCAGTGTCTAAGTCTGTTAGAGCCCGAGCCCCAGCAGCCGCAGAGAAAAGCTGAGAAATGGTGGCCTTCACCTTCGCCTCTTGCCTTTGCTTCTCCCAGCCTGGTGGCCACCTGTCCTCATGTGTGTCCCCAGGCCCTGGGGATCCCTGCTTCATTGCCTGGCCGAATCGTGGCTGGTACAGGGTGCGGGCTCCATGCTGGGGTGCAGAACTCAGACTCCTGGGAGATGAAGCCACTGCTCCATGAGGCAGAAAGGCCCAGAGCTGCAGTCATTACTGTCAGTCAGCCAGAAGTCACGGCACACCCCATATCCCCAGGAGGTGCCAGCCCTGGAGCTGACTTGCATTTCACAGACGCTCAGGTGCCCCGCGGAGGACTGCAGCTGCTGGAGGGTGGCTGATGGCCGTGGTCCTTGTGCGGACGCCTCTCCTGGCTGTCTCTTCCTCAGCACCCTTCTCGGCTGCTCTTTGGCAGCTCCTTCCTTATGCATCACTACAGGAAGCAAAGGGACGGTGGCTCGTCCCTAGGAAGCAGTGGCGGGTTCGTATCTCTCAGGGCCCTGACTTGCTGTGTGACCCTTGTTGTCACTTTTCTCTGCTGTGAAATGGGAACAGGAGGGACCCCTGAGATGCACAGCATGGCCAGCTGTGGGCTGCAGAGAACCTGAGTTGCTGGGTTCTCAGGACTCAGATCTGAGAGCCCCAGGACTTGAGCTCAGCACGGAGCCGTCCTGCGGTTTTACCACCAAGGGAATTTGCGTGGCAGGATGGGACTGCTTCTCATTCCTCCGAGCCTAGCAAAGCCAGATTTCTGGTCCTTACCCCATACTCACATTTTAAATCAAACTCTCTCAGAGTGGATCCCAGGAATCCACATTCCGGCATGCTGCCGGGCGATGCTGGTGTGGCTAGAATCCCAGCACCGGATAACTGTTCAGATGAGTCGCAGTCCTCACCTCAGTCCGGCACGCGGCCGGGCAGTGTGGGTGTGCGTGGAAGACTGGTCAGTATGGCACCCACTTGGGACAAGAACAGCGCTAAGCCTGGTGCGTACAGTGGTGGGAAGACCAACAGGATGTAGCGCCTGCCCCTGTGGCGCCTGATGCATAGGACCCATGATAAATCCATAAAACGTAAAAGCGCCCGTAAGAAACACACAACCAGAGCCATAAACGTGAAATGTGCCGTGTGGCTGAGGGATATGAGGCGCCGGACGTGACCAGAGACGCACGCTCCAGGCTTGCCCTGCCCAGCAGTTGAGTGACACTTCACACGGAGCTTTAAATAAACAGGAAGTTCAGTGTCGCAGTCGCTCCAGCCACTTTTCAAATGCCCAGCAGCCATGTGGGGCTGCTACACCAGACACTGCAGGGTCACCATGTTCATCATGTCGGGGTGGTCCTCGGTCCAGGGCGGACCGAGTCTGGCACACCACCGGCTTTGGCAGATGGAGTGTTACTGGAAGACATCATACTGTGCCTTTTGTGTTTGCTCTGTGGCCACTATCCCCCAGGGCAGTGGTGGCACCAGACCCTACAGCCACAAAGCCTAAAATAGGTGTCACCAGTCATCATTTAGTCCAAGCTCCTGAGGGACTTGGCACAAGGGTGGGGCGACTGTGCCCCGCGGCCCCGCCCGGCAGCTGCTGCGGCGATAGTTCCTCCCCTGTGCCCAGCTTGGGTCTCCGCAGCAGGATTCTCATCTGGACGCCTTGGAGCGGGTCCAGGGGAGGGCAGCGATGTCGGTGGAGCAACTGTCCTGTGAGACCCGGTTGGCATTGTTGATGTGATCCTGGCGGAGAGGCTAAAGGGCTGCTAAACTCCAGTTCCCTCCCGAGGTCACAGGGAACGAGATGCGATCGTTGAGCTTCCGCTGCTGGAACTGATGCGCGGTGTGGAAGCCTCGCCCTGCGCTCACACAGTCGACGCGGTTTCCTACTTCTTACCTCCTCTGAGGACCAAGGGAAGCTCGGGAGGCGTCAGGGTTCACAGGAATGATCAAGTGGTCCTCGATCTCGGGATCTTCTCCTCGGCCATGCGTTAGTGGGAGTTCATTAAGGACACTTAGCTATGCGTTTTATCAGCAATTCTTAAAAACACGGTTTCGGGCCAGTGAGGTAGCTTAGCAGCATAAGCACCTGCTGGCAAGCGCGAGCTCCTGAGTTCGACTCCCGGTACCCACATTAAAAAAAAAAAAAAAAAAAAAAAAAACGGTTTTGTGCTGAGTTTGTTTACCTCTTGGAAACTTCAGGAGTCTTCTCAGTATTTGAAACCCTAGTAGGTTACGTGGCAGATTCTGGGCTGAGTCAAAAATAAAGCGTAGTATCTTTTTTATTTCAGATAAGAAAATCGAGGCTCAGAAAAATGGCATAAGTTTTCCAAGGTCACACATGCAGTCGCGACAGCACGGGTTCTAACCCGGGCCTTTCCTACTCCACGGCTATTCTTGCATTTTCATTGCTGTCCACTGTGGTTTTCAGATAAGATTGGTTAAAGAATTCTGCTTCATATTTTTTTTTTTTTTTTTTTTTTTGTGGGTACCGGGGGGACGACCTCAGGACCTCGCGCGCCAACAGGCACCCGTGCCGCTGAGCGATATCACCGGCCCCTTTTTCGTATGTGGGATCCGGGAGTCGAACTCGGGCCTTCGCGCTTGCAAGGCAGGCGCTTAAGCCGCTGAGCCGTCTCACCGGCCCTCTGCTTCATATTTAACATCAGAGCTCAAAACTAAATTTTTAAAAATTCCAGTCTGAATTTTGTCATCTATTTTATCTGTGATTTTATCAATAGTACCGACAAGTTCATGGAGGGATAATTGGCTAAAGGTCAGTTTTTTGTTTCATTTTTGGGTTTTTTTGGCTTTTTGAGACAAGGTCTGTCTGCTGGCCTTGAACTCATTGCATACCCCAGGCTGGCTTTGACTCGAAGCAGTCCTCCTGCCTCAGCCTCCCAAGTGCTGGGATTATAGGTGTGGGCCACTACTCTCTACTGTTATATTTTGTTATGTTTTGTTTTGTTTTGCAGTACTGGGGTTGAACTAAGGGGTGCTTTACTACTGAGGTACATCCTTATCTTTTTTCATTTTTTATTTTTAGGCAGGATCTCATAAATTCCCCAGGCTGACCTTGAACTTGTGTTCCTCTTGTCTCAGCCTCTCTGAGTAGGTGGAGTTATAAAGTGCCATCTCCCCTACAGTCAGTTGTTTTTAAATTTTCCACCTTGAGCTTGATTTCTAAACATTCTAGATGTAGATTTGCTTTCTGTTCTGAATTTTTTTCCCATATCGCGTTCTCAGCGTGAAGTCCCTCTTCTACTATTCGTGGGCCAACCTATTTTGTACCCAGTATGAGCCATTATTTCTGTTGGTTGCTTTCCTAGGTTAGATAACCAACAAATAATCATTGCTAATCCTCTTCTGTTGTTTCAGATTCGATGGGAACTTTAATACCAATGTATCTAGAACCATTAGTTGTGATCGACTTTCCACTACTGTTAATAGCCGAGCCTTCAATCCAGGACGAGACTTAAATTCAGGTCAGTAATTTGTTAGTTTTATAATGGCGAACTGTCCTTCACCTTGTTCAAGAATACATGCCTTGCCTTAAACAGTTTTCTCTGTGCATCCAGTGTAAACAGTGGTAGTAGCCACTCCACACCTGTGTGTGTAGACACTTCCGGCTTTGGAGCGGCATGGCGTCTCTTCTCTCTGGCCCAGGGATTCCATTCCTGTTTCTCCCCATTTTAGCTTGTGCACACTTGTTGGCGATGCCTCTCAGAACCTACAGGTCACTTCTTTAAAGTAGCAGAGATTTTACGCCTCACACCAGCCTCGATGTCAGATTTTACAAAGAAGGAATCTTGAGCCTTCCCTTATTCCTGGGAAGCTGAAGAGTCCCAGTCCTCATGAAGCGCTGTGCTCCCCAAGCCCGAGTCTCTGGTCGACATTAAAACCCAAGAGAGAAGCCAGAGAGCAGAATATTTACTTCTGGGGCCCCAGCCAAGCTCCATCTGGGGAGGAATCATATCTTTCAGAGCTGTATACACAAGCAGGGCCATCTATTGGGTCTGGAAAGAAAGTTGCAAGCTTTGTATTTCTTAGGGATAATAAACTAGCTTCCAGACTAATGATCCAACTGAAATCTGCCTGGCAGGCATTCTCTGGTCTAGTAAATAATGGATTCAGTTCTTTTTTAATTGGTTGGAGGATCTGGCAGCCTTTCTGGAACAGGTAAAATTCACTTCTAGAAAAGAAGCGAAATCAGAATATTTCTCATTAAAATAAAAATAACAGAAGCATCATAGAGGAGGGCACAGAAGGGGCAGATAAAATGAATTGTGTAAAATTCCACAGCTGGCACGACACGGAGCTGGCCCAGATTCTCCAGTTTCTCAGTCACTCCTTTCCCTTAGGAAAGCTCAGCCGCACAAGCGGTGGTATGGGCTGAAGATTTGAGGGTGAAATGGCAATTTTAGTGGACTAACTTAGGTGTGTCCCCAGAATACACCAGGCAGTCCACCACTGTTACGCTTTCCACAGTTCAGGCTAACTTGTGGTTCTGTTTGAATTAATAAAGGAGAGAAAGTGTGTTATTTGTCTGTACAAGCTCTAGAAGGTCCCCTTAGCAGAGCTTTCTTTTAGTGATGGAACAGAGGGGTGTTTTCACTCTCTTATTTACATTCTTAATTTTATTTTATTTTATTTTTATTCATTTATTTTTTGAGACAGGGTCTCACTATGTAGTTCAGGCTGGCCTGTAGTTTAGACGGTACCTTTCTTAATGTGGTTCTGGTAACCAGGTCCTCTCTGCTGTGAGGCTCCTTGACGAAGCTCTGTTACCCCCTGGCTGCGTGACTGGGGCAGTAAAGAAGGGTAGGGGCAGTCTGAGGGGTGCAGCTCACTATGTAGCCCAGGATGGCCTTGAACTTGCAGCAATCCTCCTGCCTCAGCTTCCCAAGTGCTGAGATTACAGGTGTGTGCCACCACGCCCTGCTTACATTCTTAATTTTAAACATTAATTGCTTTTATAACCAGGGAAAAATAAAATAAGAGGGAATGATAGATACAGGGTCTGTCCCTCAGTATCTGTGGGGGTTGCATCCAGGGTGTCTCTCATGGATAGCAAAATCTTTGGGTGCTCAAGTGCCTTGCATAAAATGAGGTGATATTTGCATAAAACCCATACGTCCTCTCATGTATTTTAAACCACCCCTAGATTACTTAGAATGCCTAATGCTATGTAAATGATATGTAAATGACATCATAGTACATATTTTTTTAAGGAATCATGACGAGAGAAAGCGTGCATCCGTGCAGTACAGACTCACTTTTTTTTGCAAGTATTTTCAGTCTGAGGTTGGTGTAAGCTGCAGGTGCAGAGGCCGGACTGTGTTTTCCAGCGCATTTCCACCCCTTGTTGGTAATTGTACCTTTCATAATGTGACTCTGTGGCTCTACTTGAGGGCCGTGGTGTGGGGGTATGCAGGGTAGTGTCAGGACTTGACTTGGGGTGTACAAGGCACAGCTGGAAGCTGATAAGTTAGGAGACACCCCAGTACAAAGCAGTGAGCTGCACCAGCCCAGGGCCCAGGGTCAGACACAGACTAAGTGTTGAAGTTGGTGTCATTGTGTCCAGGGGGTGCCTGAGTGTGACACTGGCTGAAATCCGGTAGCCCGTGGCTGGGGAGGGATGGGGTGGGGTGGGGCTCCCAGGACTGGATCTGGAGGCACACAGTTCACTGGAGGACACTGAGCGAAGGGGGACAGGAAGGGACAGCCACTCTGGTGGGGCAGAACCAAGAAGGCCACCTCCCTGAAGCGAGAGATAAGCATGACCCAAGGTGTCGAGTCATCCAGGTAAGCAAGGGTCGGAAGCCGGGCCGGGGAGAGGGTGAGGTCAGTGTCCTCAGCCAGAGCTGGTGGGTGGAGATGGAAGGACAAGAATTCCCAGGGTTCTCTTGAAGACACGCTGGAAGACGTGCTTCCATAGAGGGAGAGGTCGGCGAGTTTGTGCTGAAGGGAGAGACCTGGTGGAGAGCAGCTGATGACGCAGGCCAAGTGCAGAGGACAGAGGAGCCATGTGTCGGCGTGTCCCCTGGGAGGACACTGGGTCTGGCTCCCAGGGACATTCCCTGCTAAGGGATTGTGTTTTCTTAGGACATTAAAAAAGCAAGATCATTGGCTGAGAGTGAAGGCCTGGAAAGAAGAGCAAAAACACATTCGCTGGATTGTGCTTACCCTCTGTGGCTGAGGTTTACAGCAAAACTCAACTACGCAAATAACGAAGAATCCCCACAGGGCCGGGCGTGGGGCTTAGGGCAGAACAATCGCCTCGCACAGCTCAGCCACCAACTCCCTTAAAAAATCCCTGCAAATGCTGTTTTTGCTGTTTCACTTCAGTGTTTGTTGTTAAGGGAGATGTGGATGACCCTGGGCTGCTCTCTCCTGAGAAAGGAAGCCCTTGCTGTGATCCGTTCCTGACCTCTCCTTCCTGACCTCTCAGGGACGCTTGGCGGGGGAGAGTAGCCTCCGTGTTGATGCTTGGAAAGGAGGTACCAGCAGGAGCCTGTGAGATTCCAGGGCTAAGACGTGAGATAAGTCTCAGCTGAGGCCACAGGGACCCTCCTGGCAGTAAAGGGGCCGGCCTTGCATACACAAAACTATCTGTGCGTTGCTAATTGGAGGCCTCTGTGCCTGGTATGGCTACAAAGTTTCTTTTCCCTATGCACTCTGCGGGGACCCCGGTCCCCTCCCTTATTGATACCAATAAAATCTGGGAGCTTTTGGAGATGAGGCCTTCAGTTCGAGAGAGAATACTGGGTCTTCCCAGAGCTCCTCAACTGCAGAATATTCTCTGTCTGTCTTTTGCCTCCGTGTGGCATACTGCCGGGTGGGTTAGACTGAGAACCCTCATCAGGGGTTTTGGTAGGGAGACGCAGTTAAGAGCGCCTGAAACAGCCGGTGAGATGGCTCAGCGGCATAAGCACTTGCCTGGCAAGCGCGAGGTCCTGAGTTCAACTCCCGGAACCCACATACAAAGAAAGGGCTGGTGATATCACTAAGCGGCACGGGCACCTGCTGGCGTGCGAGGTCCTGAGGTTGACCCCCCAGTACCCACAAAAAAAAAAAGCGCTTGAAACACACAAGGAACGTGGCAGACAAGCGGAATGAAGGCCAGGTCCTGAATTTGGATGTTTCTAAGAGACGTCTCCGGTGTAACCTGCTCCTAGTAGCAGGCGTGTTCTGGGTAGAATCAACACAGCCTGATTTACAGCAGCTTTTGGCGATGTGTGGGGGTTTAGGAACTGACTTGCTTGCATTGAAGCTTTGCAACTTTCTACAGGCAGTGGCCACATCTCAAAGTCCACCCACCTGAGCAGCTGTAACCCGAGAAGAGGGGTGGATGCTGGAGGGGGATCTCAGGGCTCCCCCTTTCCTCCTCCTGCCGCACACGCCCTCTGAGAGCAGGGGGCCTGCCCTCTGCAGGCCATCGCGGAGCCATCCGGCCTCCAGCTCTCTCCAACTGCACATCATCCGTCAGTGGCCCCTCATTAATGACACAGTTCCAGGTTGCCCTTCAGACAAGCTGAGACATCCCCATAAATTACAAACCATTCTCAGATTCATTTATACAAACCCAGGGCCTGTGTCCATCTACATGTGTGCATTTTTTTTCCCTAAAACTACCGCTGCCAGATCTCTACTTTCTAACTTGATTCCTCGTCCCTGATTCCATTCAAATAGCTAACGTTTGACAGCGCATGTGTTATATTACGGTGCCGGTGATGTTTTGCTCGGGCTCTTTCCTGCTTTTATTCCTAGTTTCTCACCCTCTTTCTTTTCCCCTTTCAAAGTCCTGCTGAGCTATTTTCTGGTGCGTGGCCTGATCCCTAAAGAGAGTTTATTTGAAGAGTCCAAGGAAAGTTGCCTCTTGCTCTCTGGAGTTACGCCGTGGAGGAGAAAGTAGAAACAGGAGTTGTCTTTTGCAGGGGAAGAGAAAGTGTCTGGACTTTATTGTGTTTGATTTAAAGAGCATTTGAAGTTGCGGGCTTCGATCTGGGGAACGTTGTGGCTGTGACTGAGATCCCGGATTCACAGGGTGTGAGGGCATTTAGAAGTCGGGTTATATGAACGCTGCAGAGGTGCAGGCTCAGGCTAATTTCAGTGGCTTCTGCACGCTGCTCCGAGGTGAATGCCCACAGTGGGCTGTGTGCTTCCACTTTTCTTAAAATGCAGACAGTCCCCAACTTACAGTGGTTCCCTGATTAGTTTACTTCACCATGCTGCAGAGGCAAAACTTACTGTCTTGTGACCTGCCCCTGGGGTGGCCGTGTGCGGTACCAGTGTCCCCGGGGAGGCTGCGGGCTGCCGCTCCCAGTCACAGGATCACAGAGGACACCCCACACTCTATGGTGACCGTGTCCCTGAGCTGGGGCATTGCTAGGGAGGGTGCATTAAATGCATTTTGATCTACAGTATTTCCACCTTACGGTGGGTTCATCAGCATGTAATCCCATCATAAGTCAAGGAGTGTAGCACTTTGAATATTAAGCATTAGCAAAATTCTCCTTGTCACAGTGCAGTGACAAGGCCATGTTCTACCTAAAATGACAGAACAAACATGAAGCAGCTTAGGAATTTCAGGTACCTTTTTAAGCCCAAGTACCCTAGCTTCATGATTGCATTAGTGCCATAAAACGTGTAGTGACATCTAAAAACTATTCACTTGGAAATCTAGATTTCTGTGATTCAGTTCATACTCATCAATTTGTGCATATGCATATGTGCATGTACAAAATCATGCAAAACCAGAGGGTCCGTCTTTTAATTTCCCCTTGAAGCTGCTACTTTTTTTTTTTTTTTTTGTGGGTACCGGGGGGTCGACCTCAGGACCTCATGCGCCAGCAGGCGCCCGTGCCACTGAGCGATATCACTGGCCCCTTTTTCGTATGTGGGTTCCAGGAGTCGAACTCGGGCCCTCACGCTTGCTGGGCAGGCGCTTAAGCCACTGAGCCATCTCACCAGCCCCGAAGCTGCTGCTTTTAACTCAGGTCTGACTTTGCACAATCCTGCTGTCATTCATACATATATATGGTTACTTTCTCATTGCTGGAACAAAATACTTGACACCCTCAAGTTAAAGGAGGAGAGGTTTATTTTGGTTCACAGTTTGCGGGAGTTTTGGTCTGTAGCCAGCTGGCTCTAAGGCGGGCAGCGGGCAGAGGAGAAAGCATTCATTCCATTGCAGGCAGGAAGCAGCAAGCCCTCCTTTCCCTTTTTATTCCACCCAGGCTGCAACCCTATTGGTTGGTGCTACTCGCATGCAGGATGAGTCTTCCCTCTTCAGTAAATCCATCACACTCCCAAAACTATGCTAAACCCATCACTGGACTAATCCAGTATCACACACCCATGATCAAGTTTGTTGACCGGATAACCAACTTCAGTTCATCTCTCTGTGATTATCCTATAGTGACCTAAAATGTCAAACAAAACCCAAACTTCCCTGAACCTCTCCCAGTCTGGGTCACTGGCATCATCACGGTTCCCATGCCCAGTATTCCAGGGGTCCCTTCTCACCTTTCCACCCAGTAACTCTTTATCAGTGTGGACCTAACTCGAATCAGTGACCAGATGAGAGCGAGCAAGACCAAGAATTTGTCAAGAATGTGCTGGCACTGTGCAGACCTGTGCCGGGCATCCTCTACCCGCACGTTACTGTCTTGCCTGTCACCCCAGCTGGTGACAGGGCTCACATCATCCTCTTCTCTGTGAAAGTGGACCGGCCCCAATGCTCTGGAGTGCGTGTCCTGGGTCCCCTCTCCTCCCATCTCAAGTTCCATGAGTGTGGACCCCCCACCTTCCCTGTGGAGCCCGTCACTGCTGGGACCTCCCAAAGCTTCCCTTGCCACTGTTTCCAAGAGGACCTTCACATACTTATTTGTGGAAAATGTCTCTGGCCCTTTTAAAATTTTTATTGATTGATTGATTGAGACAGGTTTGCTAAGTCTCTAAATTGCCCAGGCTGGGCTCGAACTTGTGATCCTCCTGCCTCAGCCTCCCAGAGTGCTGAGGTGACAACGAGTGGCACCATGCCGGGCCATTGGTTCATTCATTTTGGTAGCATGTTGTGTTTTGCAGGAAGTGGACTGTGAGGTGGAGCTCGGCCGAGGCTGTGGGGAAGGGAGGGAAGGGGAACTGAGGGTGACGGAGGGTGACCTTCATTACAGTCTCACCGTTGGCCTCTGCCGGTCCTGGGGACCTGGGAAGGGTGGCCATTCAGAGTTGCCCTGGCTCGGCTGCCACTCTGCGTTATTTTATTCTCTGGTGCATTCTTACTACAGTGGGCTGAGTTCTGGGTTGGACATCCACTTCGCCCGCACGCCTTTTCATTTGTCCTGTGCACACCGAGTGCCCAGTCTCGTGCTTCGCCCTCAGCAGGACTCAGCAAGTCTTTTCTTCAGAAAGAAAGGGGGGAGGCAGGAGCACTTCCTGTGTGCGTTTTGTTTCCTCGTCTTTATAGCAGAACAGCCAAGACTTGGGAGGAACCTCGGAGAAATAAAGATCGTGGTTGTGGCTCTACGGGACAGCACTGGCTCGCTTGACTGAGCGGCAGACCTGCTCCGGGAAGGAGACGTGTCCGCGGCGTGAGGTGACACGGGCAGTGGCCTTCTCCATCTTATGGGGCTGGCAGTGCTGAGTCCAAATGCATGGTGCACACAGGAAACCGCCCATCGCCTCTTCACCACTCGTAGCCCATTTTGGATTTTTCTTCCTCCCCACCATGGCTTTCAAGGGCAGATGTCAGCATCCATCAAGAGAAGTCTCAGATCCACCTGCCTCGCAAATGCTTGGCACCCACCTGCTAACATCGTGTGACCCCACGCTGGCCCGATGTCCTCCCTCCCAGAGACAGGAGCCGCATCTCCACTTCTGCCTGCCAAGGCTTGAAATTCCTTACAGCTAAAGCCAGAGCTGTCATCGCCCCTCCTTTCCGCCCCGCGTCCCACGCGTCGGTTTAGAGCAGCCGCATTTGCCCGGTTACCTAAGCTCGAGAACTGGCCCTGCCTCCATCCTCGCCGTGCCTGGTGGAGAGCTCGTCCCGGTGATCGCTGTGTGCTTGTGATACCCGAGGCCGAGTTCCAGCCTCTGAGCGCTCCGCGGGTCTGCGCGGGGTGCGGAGGGAGAGGAAATGCAGTCACGGGGGCGGGAATGGCCCAGCCACGGAGCCAAGCCCGGGCCCGCAGTGGCTGAGTCTCAGGATCCAGGGGCCGCACCGGGACAAGCGCAGTTCGGAATCTATGAAAGGAGCAGCCCAGACCATTGTTTAACGGAGAGTAAGTATCCAAAAATGAACCGGTCCTGTATGTCAGTGTCAGAGGGGTTCGGCCTTGGCTTGGTTTTTGTTTAGTTTTGCTCACTTCGTGGCAAAGAACTGACAGGTGTAAGCAGGGGACCCGAGAGCTTTGAGAAGGGAGGGAGGCGTCATTAGCCTGGAAAGAAGGGGAGTGGGGGGCTCTTAAACTCATCCAAGGAAAGGGTGGGGAAGGGCGTGGCCCAAGCAGAGGCTTTGTGGGGCCGCTGTGCCTGCAGGCGGGGACAGTCCCTCTCCGTCCTTCTTCCAGGTTGCTTGGCTAAGGATATCGTGGAGGCGTCGTCTCACCTTCCTCCTCCTTCTCCTCCTCCTCCTCCTCCTCCTCCTCCTCCTCCTCCTCCTCCTCTTGTTGCTGCTATGAATATATTTTTTAAGTTAGGAAAATTTGAAAGCCTTTGTTTGCTAAAGACAGAAGGAGTCTAAAAATCGGGTGACAGAATTTAATTCCGTGGGTCAGCTGACCCTAGGCCGGTCATCCGCCATCTCCAGCACTTTGTTTGAAACAAAAACTGTTTTTGCTCCCCAGCCCAGACCTGGAGAATCCTAAGGTTGGTTTGGTAAAACGTAGCTTTCCCTGGTATTAGACTAAATACAAACAAGAAGCTAGGAAAGGCTCATCAAGTTGTCCTAGGAGCAAACTCGGTTGGCGGTCGTCGATTCTGCTTTGGAGGTGGGATTTACCTAGGATGATCTCTGGGGTGGCAGCCATCAGGCTACACAGTCAGGATCCGATGTGGGACTCTGGGCTTAGCTCACTCTTCCTTCCTTAACCAGAAAGCCCTTAGTCATGAAAGGGGGACAATACTCTCTCCATGGTCATGGCTGTTGCTAGTCCATATGCAGAAAAGTTAACCTCTCCATGAATAATAGATAAAACCTACCTCACAGCGTTGTAAGAAAAAATCTCAGTGAGAATTAATAAACTACCTGGTGTCTGGTCAAGTACTCAATATGCTAACCACTCCTGGAGTGGCATAAATAGGGTCCAGGGGCCCCAGAATACCCAGTGAGTCCTCGGGGTGTAAGTGGGGAGTGGGAGTTGGGAAGGTAGTCTAACACCAGAAATTTTATTATTCATGTTAATTTACGTTGTCCCCCTGCAGGGTGCTTGCTCTTCCACAGTCCATCACCGAGCAGAGCTGTGTCCTGGCCTGTCGGGGCAGTCTGTGCGTTGTCGGGTCAGCACCTCTGTGTATTTGGGACAGCGCTGGGGGTTTTCTGTTTGGCAGGCTGCAGGAGGCAGGCAGCATGGTATGTCTGGCTGAGCGGCGTTGGTCTGGGGATCAGAAAGCCTGGCTTCTCGGGGTGGGAGGCCACAGGCTTTCCTCCATAAGCATCTTCTGTTTGTCCCTACCTCTGGTGGACAATATTGTTAAGAAAAACAGAAATCTCAGCCCAACTAAGTCTTAGCCCAACTTCAAGTGGCTTGCAATCCACCTCTTTTAAGCATTAAAGAGGGCAGGCAAGGAGCTTGGGGAAGAGGGCCAGTTTGTTTTGACTTGAGCAGCCAGTCATAAGCATCAGCTCGATGTGGATGGCGATGTTAGAAGGGAACTATTTGGCGTCGGGGAATCTGGGGCCCACGTGTTGGACTGGGCCGCGGAGTCCAGGCATTTGTACGCCGGCGGATCCGCGTGAGGAACGCACACCTCAAAGGAAAGGCAGATGTCTCAGCTGCCCATCTGATAGCAGTGTCCGTCCTGTGCTTGAAGAAAACAGCCCGGTGCTATTACAGCATTGTTGGCCTTTGCTTAGAGTGAGCATAGAAAACTGTAGGCAAAACAGTCACCCTGTCGAAGTCCCTTACCACAGAGAGGGACAAGGAGGGTAGAGCTTTTGATGATTTTCCTCCGTCAGCACTGTATGGTGTAGAAATCCAGTCGCTCCTGTGCTCAGGAGCCCTACCCATGGGGACGCTCTGGGCGTGAACATGCATGGCGCTTGGTCCCCGTGCACCTGTCCCCCGTGTTCCCACCGTGCAAGCGGGAAATGTTTTCAGGCCCAGTGGGAAGTGTCAGGAGTGGCCCCTGTACTGTGCTTTATCATCAGGGCTCCTGCAAGGCAGGAAGGAGGGAAGAAAGGAAGGCGATTCCTAGCTCCATTGATCGGAGCTGACCTCCTGGAGCAGTGCTGGCGAACCTATGGCACACGTGCTACAGCGGGCTGTGTTTCTATCATGGAAAGCTCTAAAAGGTTTGCCGTGGGGCCGGTGAGATGGCTCAGCAGTGTAAGCGCCTGCCTGGCAAGCACGAGGGCCCGAGTTCGACTCCCGGAACCCACATATGAAAAAAGGGCCAGTGATATCGCTCAGCGGCACGGGCGCCTGCTGGCGTGCGAGGTCGACCCCTGGTACCCACAAAAAAATAAAATAAAATAAAAGGTTCACCACCACTGCCACAGAGTTTCAGTAACTGTGACATGGTTAAGAAGTCGTTTCTGTCTCAGCTTCAATGTCCCCCTCTATAAAATGACAGTAATTAGATTGAATCTACAAAACGTATTGTTAAAAGACGACGAAAATTGCAGTAAAATGTCTGAAACGTCACTTTGACCTGAGTCGCGTCTCTCCTGCTCCTTCCTGCTTGGCACCCCGGGACTCGGAGGAGGCGGCCGGCAGAGCCCCGCATCCCATCGGTCTTTCCTCAGAGCCCTCCCGTGTTTTGATATTTAGAAGTGTTTTGGTCTTTTCTGGGCTGCTGTATACTAACTTGGCACCACAGACTTGGAGAACAGTGAGTATCCTGATGTCTTCCTGTCTCGGCGTGTCGCTGTTCCCAAGTCCACTTTCCTTGTGGTCACTACGGGAACTGTCCTTGGAGTGAAACCTGCTTTGCGAGCCAGGCTCTCTGCGTGGATGTTAAAGGCAGGAAGAACGGATCGGTCCTCAGAGTTCAATCTTTAAACGCAGTGTCCAGAGACCCTGGCCCCTCCCCCAGGGCCCCCGGGTAGAAGTCACACGTTGACAGGTGAGGCTCTTAGCTAAATTAGATCTTCACTCTCTCTAACCGCGAGTCCTTCCCTAGCCTCGATTGTTCTAAGATGTCATGTAGTGCCCCAGTGTGCTCATCACGATTTCCAGAGTACGCGGAGTATTGGACTGTCTTAGGCCACTTTCTGTGACTATCACGAATTACCCAAGGCAAGCTCACTTATAAAGAAAAGAGGTTTTATTTGGGCTCACAGCTCTGGTCCAAAGTCCAGGGACCACATCTGGTGACGGCCTCCTCCTCGAAGAGTCCTGAGGTGGTGAGGAGAGGGAGCGGGCATGTTTATCTCTATTTGCTGCTCCCTGTCTTTTTACGAGGCCACCAGTGTTCAGTCATGGGCTCCACTCTGAGAATGCTGTCTCATCCTCCCCACCCCAGCATCTCATGGTGGGGATTAGATTTCAACCCCTTAGGCCTTGGAGGCAGCCTCAAGCCACTTCCACGCCATAGCACATTGGATTGGTAAAGCAGCATGTATACCGCTATAAACCTCAATCTTTAATGTTCTGACACCTGTCTCGTTGTACGGGAAAGGTCACGTCCCCTGCCTTACAGTTAGCTGGAGAATTGTCCTGAGTTTGTGGCCAGCGACAAAGGTTCTCATGGCACCGTGTGAAGCAGAATTCAAAAACCTTCAGGATTGAGCACGGCGTCTCCTGGCAGCCTGCTGTCCACGGGGCTTTGTCCATATGTATCCCAGCTCTTAGGCGTCGCTCTTTCTCTCGCGGGCTTGCAGAAGGGAGATTCCGTCATTATCGCATTACCTGAGACCAGAGCACACGGCCCGTCATTGCCCTGGCATCGGAGCTCGCAGCCTGCAATGCTCCTCATTTTGTGAAAGGCCGACAGTAAGTTTTCCCCGTCGCACTGGTCTAAGTCACATTTCCTGATCTATTTGGACATTCTGCTCACCACGCCGACTCCTGCCTTCCCAGTCCACCGAGAGTCAGGGTGCTCCATGCTCCTTCTTTTCTTTTCTTTTCTTTTTTTTTTTTGCATAGACTTTGATAAAGCCCTTTGGACTTTTGTTCTTCCCCTCTAGTTGTAAATCCACGGTCCAACTCTACAGTGGCACTGCAGCGATGCACAGTAAGTAGGAGTCACACCCTGAATTTTGATCTTTTTCTGTGACGTTGGGCGATGGCACAGCCCGCAGCTCCCAGCCTGCCCTGAGATCCCGAGGGCGAAGATCCCATGCCCCGTCCTGTGTCGCTGCTCACTGGGGACGTCGTGCTTTGGTTTTCATCTCCGTCTCCCGTCTGAGCACGTGTGTGCGTGAGCCCCCGGCGCTGTTGTGAAGCAGCTTGGTGTTGGGTGATTTTACCAGCTGTGGGCGAATGCAGGGTCCCAGGCGCGTCTGAGGGCCGCACCATGCTGCAGGGTGCACTGACGTGTGCTCAGCTGCCCACATCGCCGGCTCAGGATGGGTTTCTCGGGATGGGAGCAGCTCGGAGTCCCGAGCAGCTGCACTTCCTTCCTGTCGACTTCTGGTCTTCATCTCCTCTCCTGGTTTCAAGAGGGCCTTGGGAACACCTCGTCCAGGTCCACTACTTGGCAGATGAGGACACTGGACCCTCGCAGGGGACAGAGGCCCAGAGCCTCAGCCGGGAACATGGGTCACGCGGACAGCAGCAGGGCTCGCCAAGGCCCGGCCCGTGGTGGGCAGTGGGAGTGTGAAGGACACCACTGACCGGTGCCCACCCTCGCATAGCTTCCAGCACCTCGGTGTGGGAGACGCTGACCATGGAGCCGCACAGGAATGCATGGAATGTTCCCGCATGTCACCATGAAAGAAGGTGCTGCATAATACGTGGGAAGGCTGAAAAAGAGCTAAGTAAGCCAAGTACCGTGGCCCACCCTTATAATCCCAGCTGCCTGGGAGGCTGAGGCAGGAGGATCAAGAGTTCAACTTACAAGTGCAAGGTCCTGAGTTCAATTGCCAGTACCAAAAAAAAAAAAAAAAAAAAAAAGATTTTAACTTAGTGAGACTCCAGCTGAAAAAGTAAAAATAAGAAGAGCTAATACGTGCAGAGTGGATGGAGAAAGTTACCCAGGCCTAAGGATCACCTTATACAGGGGCTGCCACCCTTGTGGGCCTGAGGGCCTGAGAGGTTGCTGTCAGCGTGCAGCATGCAGGGAGGGAGGGAGCTGGGGGTGCAGGAGGGGCAGACTCACGGGGCCGTGGTGTGTGGCCTTCGTGGCAGGCCCAGCGCAGTGGCAGCAACAGTCGGGTGTGACTGACAATTTAGAGCGACGCCTTCCGGTGCTCCATAGAGAGTGCGTTAAAGGCCAGAGTGCCTGCCAGCCTTAAAAGATGAAGCTTTTCTTTTTAGATTTTTACCTCTATTAGTGCATGCTTGTAGTACACAATGACCACATTCATCCTGGGGAGCTGGTGCGTGGACATAATGCATCTTCATTCCTGTTACATCCCCTGCCCTCCCTTTCCTCTCCTGCCCCATATCTTGGTCCCCTTCCCATTTGTTAAAGATCTATGTCCCTGTTTCCTATTATTGATCTTTTGTTTTACTCCATGCTTTCTGTTTTAGGTTTCTTATACAGAAGAAGCCGTGTGATATTTAGGCACACGTGGCTGACTTGTTTCACGTAACACTCGGTCTCAAGGTGCGTCCCTTTTCCTACAGAGGACGCCAGGGTACCCTTCTTTATGGCAGAGTAGTGCTCCACGGTGTATAAATGCCACATTTTCTTCACCTGTTCGTCTGCTGATGGACATCCAGGCTGCTCCCAAGACTTAGCTACCATGAGCTGTTGCTGCTGCTTGAGATGGCTTCTCATCCTGGGTCCATTCTAATTTATCAGATCTTCCTCCTAGTAGACAAGTGCCAGCATCAGTTAAACAAGAAAGGGCAGGAGAGTGCTGGGTGGTGTGCAAAGGGCTTTCCTAGTTTTCCACCAGCTGACCAAGAAAGAGGATGAGTCCTGAGGCTCCCGTCTCTGACCTGCAGAGCTCCGACCACCGATGAAGATGTCTCGGTGTCCAGCTTCTCAGCTGCAGGACAGCCCTGTCTTACCGAATGATGGGCAGAGTTGCCCCTCTCCCCTCGGGCCGTGGTAGAAGGTGCAAGCGCCAGCAGAGGGCGCCGTGGCAAACCTGTGACCTCAGACCTCCCACTTCAGTGTCCAGCGCTTTGACTTTTCTCACATGAGTTAATAGTCACTTCCACCTTCAGTCGAAAAGGCATTTGTTTTGGGGCTGTGTCTCCTTCAGTTGCATTTACTCATGTTGTGTGTTTACTAACGCGGTTCTTAATTTCTGCCTGTTCTGAGAAACGTCTGCACGCGTGTATTCAGTCTGCCTCTCCGTGTGCTGCTGCCTCATCCATTCACACGTGTCCATGACACACACACCACTACTGTGTGTGCTGGAAAGCAGGGGCTTAGACCAGACACACGCAGGCCAGGTCACAGCTCTGCCTCTGTGACCTCGCGTGAGTTAGTGCTGCATCTGCGAAATAAGGAAACTCGGAGGTGGTTGTGGAAAGAGCACGGCACAGTGGGGACTTTTGTATGCAGCCCCACAAACTTTCCATTTCTTTGGCAAAAGAGCGTCATTGAGAGCCAGTACGTTTTGCATGTTGAACATGTTCCATTGACACATTTTACATGTAGGGCCCGTGAAGTCATCTGATGGGCTGGCCTTCTAGCTCTGTCTTTACCTGATGACGACCTCAGTGCTGGTTGTATTGGCAGGTTTTATGAGTGAGGCAGTGGTGTTTGGAGAAGGGAGTGGTAGCATTATAAAACATTTAAAATTTTCATGGTTTCCATATTGACATAATGAGAATATTTATTTTTCATTGAATCTGGCATTACAGGAAAATAGGATTTTAGAATTGACCCAATAAAAGCGCAGGCCACTCACCCGGCTCTCCCTGAGAAGCTGTGAAGGGGAAAAGAGCCGAGCTTCTCTGCTTCCAGGACAGTGGGCGGGTCAGGCGCGTAGCTGGCCCTGGGAGTGTGTGAGCCTGGGATCGGGCAGGACCTAGCACTGACCCTTGGCAACATGTGTTCTGAGCAGAAGGTGGGACGAGGTGAGTTGGAAGGGACCTCGGAGGACGCAGTAGCTCCAGGCTTGGGGATGAACGTCAGCGAGGGGGAGGCTGTGGGTGGCCTGCCTGCCATGTTGTGTCTATGTGCATGCGGTGCAGTGCGGCAGCTGCAGAGCCCCGTCCATCCATAGCTTAGAGCTCCGCGTCCTGGGCCAGCAGGGCTGGGCGTCCGCCAGCCTTTCCTGGATGAGGTCCAGCATGTTTGAGGGAAGCGTGACCATGTAGGAACCTATGTGTGGACCCCAGCCCGAGTGCCCCAAACCCATAACTGACTCCTGTGAGTGGGAGGCCCCTGGGGTCACCTGCAGGGATGATAATGTGCTGTTTGTCGCACATCTGGCTGGGCTGCACAGCCGTTGATAGATTATTCCCACGTCCGGGGAACTTATCACCAGCATATGCGTCATCTTCTGCAAGGCCTGAGAGATGGAGGAAACTGACTCGGATGCCAAAGGAATCCGCAGCAGGAGGGTTCGAGAGCCCGTGCCTGATACTGAGCTAAAGCGCTGGCCAACTCTGAGGACCCCGATGGTCTTTTGTGGGAGACTAAATGCGCCACGCACGAGATGAATTCTGATTTATTTCTAATTTTCTAAAAGGTTCCCCATCCCATTGGCTCCCTTTCACCAGTCCCGGGAGCCTGCTTGTGCAGATGTTGCTTTGAAATGAGGTCAGGGCGCTTCCTTGCGTGGGGTTGGGCGGTCCCTCCATGAACTGCTCCGTTTCGGCCTGCGTGATTCTGCTGTATCACAGCTACACCGCAGGGCTGGGCTTGTTCACCTTCACATGCCTTGCAGCGTATCAAGCCTGCTCCCCGCATCAGGAAGGGAATGAACTGCTGGGCTGGTGTGCAGTGGAGTGGAAGGACACAGCTCAAAGAGGGGAGGAGTGCGGACGGTGGGGAGCGCAGGTGGAAGACCATGCGGGGCGTGGGACGGGGCTGCACAACAAGGGGCGTGACGCTGCGGCTGAGTGGGGGCAGTCGCAGGTGGTGACCAGGAGGCATCGTGGCACAGTGGGGAAGGACACAGGAGCTGGGACGCCCAGGTTTGAACCCCCAGGCTGTGTACTGATGACGTCTTTGACAAATTGTGGAAGCTCACTGAGCATTTCTCAACTCCAGAGTAGCGATGAGAATCCCACAAGCATCCTAGGTTTGTTACGCCACGGCGGCTCCTGCGCCCGCCACGTAGGAGCCGCTCTCCACGGAGCAGCGCCCCCAAGACCATCTGTGCAACTTCCCTTGCTGAGAAGGGCACGTAGGGTAGAAGTCACAGGTCTTGTCCCTCTGTGGACAGGGCCTGTGAACGTCACTGTGTCCCTCGTTAGCAAATGTGCCTCAAGCCCACAGGTGTGCAGGAGAAATAACCCAGGGCCTACCAGCGTAATAGCAACCTGTGAGGCTAAGAAGAATAGTTTCACATGACTGAGACATTGCCTTTTCTATGCATAGGGCATTTTTAAGAGGCAGAAAGAAAATGTTCTGTAGAAAATTTACAGCTTTGTTATTCGGTAGTATTTCTTCCCACGACAAGCGGTTTATACAAAGCAGCTACCCAGTGCACCTGCAGGTTTGACGGCTCTGTTTCATTTTCCCCCTCCTCCAGTTCTTGCAGACAACCTGAAGTCCAACCCTGGAATCAAGTGGCAGTATTTCAGTTCGGAAGAAGGCATTTTCACTGTTTTCCCGGCGCACAAGTTCCGGTGTAAGGACAGCTATGAGCACCGCAGTAGGTATGCTGATTTGCGGCTGAAATTTTTAACTGTGGTTTAACAAGATCTATGTGAGGGGTTTGGGGTCGAGCGCTTGTCTAACATGCAGGAGGGGGCCTGGGTTCAATCCCCAGCACCCCCCACGCACACGCGCGCACGCACACCCAGGGATCTAGAGTCCGGAGTCCTCCATTCCACACACCACCCACCCTGCCTCAAAGCTGGGTTCAGAGACTTGGACTCGTGCCGAAGTGGATCCCGCTTGATACCCTAGATGTCCAGGGCGGGGCAGATGATCAGGCTGCGAGCTTCACAGGAACTGTCGAACAAGCCACATAGAACTGACCTGTACTAACGAAATCCCTGTTTGAAGTTCCGAGAGTGTTTTGAGCTTCAAATGTCTTTGTTGAAATCCAACCAGGGAATGTGACATCTGATGAATTGCAGTAGAGTTGATGATTCTCAGCTTCCCTTTGTGTGATAATGAATTTGGGTGCTGATTTCAACCCTGGAAGTTTTAAGGTTCGGAAAGCACTGGGTTAAAGATTTCTTCTGTCCTGCTTCTCCACAGAAGTGACTTGGGATGGTACCTAGCCAGAGGTGGAGCTGCGGGGGACGAGTTGTATGACCAGGCTCATCAATTTCCAGGACTCCTCAGGCAGTCGATGCTTTGCTTTAGTGCCACATTTTCCCATTCGTGGTGTCAGGAGTTCAGTGCCAGCACATCTGGTACCCTGCAAGATGCCCACTTTCCGTGCTGCTTTCTAGAATCTAAGCAGTCACTACAGCTTCCTTTCGTTGCTCCTCCCCACCTGCTCTCCTCTCAGAGCTCTGCCCACCCTCAGCACTGTGCAGTGGGTTTCCAAGCACAGCAGGGGCCTGGCCGAGGGCAGTTGGCTGTGGAACCAGCCTCTCAGCTTTACCCTACGAAAGCCCTTTTTAACATCTTGGGGTGACTCTGTTAACACCTATCCCACTTTTCATCTGCAAAAGCTCTCAAGAAGGAAGGAGGATGTCACTTTCAAGAAAATCCTAGCCGGACAGGGTAGGGCATGCCTGTAATTCCAGCACTCGGGAGGCTGAGACAAGAGGATTGCTGTGAGTTCAAGGCCAGCCTGAGCTACATAGTGAGTTCAAGGCCAGCCTCAATTACAGAGTAAGACCTGCCTCAAAAATACCAAAAAGAAAGAAAGAAAGAGAGAAAGAAAGAAGGGGAGACAGAGAGAGAGAGAAAGAAAAGAAAAAAGAAAAGAAAAGAAAGAGAATCCTCTTCCCTGGCTTGGAGAACCCAAATAGTCCCACCTTTGACTGGTTGTCTGCGTCAGCAGGGCCACCTTCTCCTCTTCCCTTCCCTCGCTCATCTCTGTAGCCACCTCTTCTGGCTTCGTTTTCTCCCCTTTCCCTGCCAGCCCAGTGTACTAACCAGCGAACATGGAAGAGTTCTCTGGAAGTCATGTAGGACTTTGGCCTGAGGGCAGTTAGTGTGAACTCAGCCAGATTTTGAGACTTTTTGGTACTTTGACTGTGTTTCTTAATTTTTACCCAGGCTTTTGTGACTCAACTGCCATCTCACACATCATAGAAAAATCCAGTGATTTAGGTGTGTCGGTAGAGGAGAATTCTCTCGAGGCTGATTTGCTTTCTTAAACCAACTCCCCTCAATTTGTTCCAGCTCTGAAACTGTGAATAGAGCCCTCGTTAGACCTCTTCTGACAAAACGCTCAGCCCCACTCAGGAGCAGTAGGCCACCTGGATCGGAGGCATTTCTGCTTGCTGGGCTCCCACAACCCCTTTATCTTAATGTTGGCAAACGAAACCCTGGCACACAGAGTGGCCTTTGCAGGTGTGAACTCATTTGCTAGCCTGGCGCTCAGTGCTGCGCTCAGGGCCAGTTGGTGGCTGACCTGGAGGGACTGTCAGCACCGCGAGGGAAAGGAACCGCTTCCGTAGAGGGAGAGAGACCAGACCTGTGTTCAGAGCCGCTCCACACCCTCCAGGGTCCTAGCACAACCTCGCTCCTGAGTGTGCACAGAGAATCCAGCTCTGGGACAGAACTTCCCTCCCTGCTGCCCCAGGGCGGCCAGCTCGTTTCCTGCCGCAGAATGGTTCAGGGAGGGCAGCACTGCCATGCCGAGGCGCGGGAGGACGTGTGAGCAGAGGAAGCCAATCTCACGGAGAGTTTGGTTCTTAAAAATTTTCCTCATGTGCCCATCTTTAAAGTGAGAGGCCCCAGCCCTGCCCTGCAGGCGCGCATTGCTGGGCCGAGGCAGTGTTTCCATGTACCTGGCTTCTCCACGCCGACCTCCCCACCCCAGCACGCACACACACTGCTGTGTCCCCAGCTGGTGTGCGTTGAGCCCTTTTTCCCAAAGCAGGACTGACCAGGAGCTTCTCTCCCTCCAGACCCATCTATGTCTCCACCGTCCGGCCGCAGTCCAAGCACATCGTGGTGATCCTGGACCATGGGGCTTCCGTCACCGACACCCAGCTGCAGATCGCCAAGGATGCCGCGCAGGTCATCCTCAGTGCCATCGATGAGCACGACAAGGTAACTGTCGCCCCGGCGACCCCTCCTTGAAAGTTGTCCTCAGGTGACTTTGTTGTCTCATGACATAAATGTGCCACAGGGCAACATTTGCATGGTCCCCTAAGGTTGTGATGTGCCTGGTTACCCAGTAGGCAACACTCCCAGGGGTTCCAGGTAGGGCATACTGCTCACCAAAGTGCAGGGAGAGCGTGCCAGAATGTCCACAGGCGAGGTCACCTGCCGGTCCCTCTCTCGGGACATATCTGCCTCCTTACATGACCCACGCTTGTGCCTCTTCCTCGGTTCATCTGTAACGTGATTTGGGGGAAAGACCGTGCTTTAGTTTTTATTCTAACTTGAGAAAGCAACCTCCGTCCACAAATCTCTTCTGTGATGAACACCACCGCCGGAACCTGCATATGCTGCAGCCAGGTTTAGGTTTCTGGTTAGCCGAGTCTCTCCCACCGGAGGTTAAGTGACAGAGGGAAGGGAGTGGCCGTGGGTGATCTTTGTACCGAGATTGGCAGGAAGTGGGGACAAGGGATGGCTGCTGGGGGTTACTAATTTCAGGGCACACTCAGGCACATGTGCAGCTAAGGGTCATCTACAGCCCGTGCGAGTTTTCTACTTTGTCATTTTGTCTTTCCTGTCTCACTAATCTAGTTGCTTCAAACACACACACACACACACACACCCTACACTCACACCCACTGCCAGTTTGAAAACCAAGATGGTTAGTTCTTGCTGAGGTTTTCTCTGCGTGAATTTTGTTGCTGTTCTTTTTTAAATGATATTTGCTGGTGTTTTTCAATGTGAGTGCTGTGTTGTTACTTCATTCTGGAACAAAAACCAAACTCCAGGGTACCCTCCCCTTTTTTAACTTGATAGATTGATGTCCCCGTGTGCTTATTTTTAAATTCAGGTAGCATCCTGGAGTCTTCTCACTGGTTGGTCTCTTCTAATACATAAAAATCCTGACTGGTATGTGCTGGCATACACCTGTAGTTTCAGCTACTTGGTAGGCTGAGGCAGGAGGATTGCTTGAGTCCAGGGGCCAGCCTAGGCAACATAGCAAGACCCCATCTCTTTAAAAATAACCTTGAAATGATGGGATAACAAGTTTTGTTGTTGTTTTCTGCCTCTGTGCAGATTTCCGTGTTGACCGTGGCAGACACTGTCAGGACCTGCTCTCTAGACCAGTGCTATAAAACCTTCCTGTCCCCGGCCACCAGTGAGACGAAAAGGAAAATGTCCACCTTCGTCAGCAGCGTCAAGGCCTCGGACAGCCCCACACAGCATGCAGCGGGGTTTCAGAAGGCGTTCCAGTTAATTCGAAGCACAAACAATAGCACCAAGTGCCAAGCAAGTAGGTACATTCCCTCGGGGCCCCAGAAACTGGGGAGAGAGGGACAGAAGGGGTGTGTTGCATACTGCGCTCACCGCTGTGTTTACAGAGAGTATTCAGAAGTTGATTTGGGATGGAATTCCCATGCTCTCTCCATGGTCCCTCCCACTCATCTTTTCCAATCAGACGCGGTTACTTGCTGGTTACTTGCTGGTTGGTTGCATGTTTCTAGACTCCCAGAGCCTTCGCTTCTGCCAGCCTGTGAGGAAGGAACCCTGGCTCATTTCCCCACGGACTAACATGTCCTTTTTAATATTAATCACCAGCTTTGGCTGCATGGACTGGAGTGGATGTCTGCTCAGGGAGCAGCAGGAATCCTTGCCTTGATCCTGTCCCGCCAGCTGTCACCCGGCTGAGCAGGGCCCTCCGATGTACAAAGGCACACTAATTTAATTTTCATGTATTAAGGAAATCTGGAATTAGGATGCATGTGAAAGGAGAGGAAAGCATATTTGAAATGGGACTCATGCTTTGAAACTACTGCAAGGAATCTATTTCATTTTCTCTTTTATATTCGAAAACCTGCGTGTAGCGTTTTTTCTTTTTGTGGAGACACGAGGGTGTCCTGTGGAGATACATTTAGAGGACACACTTCTACACTCCTGTGTGCGTCTGCATTTTGGCTGAGACAGTGCCGGTCCGCAAGGAGCACAGCGCCTGGCCTTGAAGGAAGGAGGAGCTGGAATTACTGCAGCTGTGGAGGGAGGTGGCTGTTAGTTTTGTCTTTGTAAAAACGGACCACACCTTGGCAGCTTAAAGAATGTGCATTCATTATTTCATGGCCCCCGTGCGTCGGGAGTCCAGGCAGGCATGGCCTGCCGGGTGTGGGGGCAGCCGGGGCTGGGTCTGTGTGTGGCTCCAGGCCTCTGTGCCCCACGTGTGTTTCGGCAGAATGCACCCCTGGCAACCCTCAAACTCCTGTTGGTTTGCTCTTCAAGGCCAGCTGGGGAGGCTCTCTCCTGCTTCGAGGCCCTGACTTCCGGGAAGGCATGGCCCCTCTTTAATGGGCTCATCAGATGAGACCGGAGCTGCTGTCCTTTATGAATGGACCAGGTTCCTTCTCCCGAGTGATTACCTGTAGCCAACCGAGTGGGGACCCTTGTTACATCTGCCAGGTGGTAGCACAGCCCCAGGAGCGATCATCCCTTGCCAAGTCCCATTGGCAAATCTCGGTTTATGGCCAAGCGGAGAGGATGCAGCGCACACGGCTCCGGGCCCTTCACATCCTCCTAGGATCTCACTGCAGCCTCAGTGAGTGCCAGCACCCTGTCGGCCAGCGTGACAGGGTGACTGTGTGCTGAGTCACCCAGATCAGCAAGGCCAACGGGCAGGGCTGGCCTCCCCGTATTCAGGTCGGAAGGGCGGTGTATCTGTGCCATTTATTGCCGGCTTCTCCCTAGAAGCGTCCTTTC
Source organism: Erethizon dorsatum (assembly GCA_028451465.1). Taxonomy (NCBI): domain Eukaryota; kingdom Metazoa; phylum Chordata; class Mammalia; order Rodentia; family Erethizontidae; genus Erethizon; species Erethizon dorsatum. The sequence goes on along the minus strand of CM051829.1, from coordinate 124,518,964 downwards.
TTCCCGATCCTTCAGGTATCAGGCCGTCCGGTTTCGTTTGTTGTGTGTCTGTATAATGGGGTGAAGGGTCAGCTGAGCCGGTCCCAGCCCCGATGTCTGCAGTGGGCCACGCGAGCCAGGTGCCTTCTCTATTGCGTGCAGGCTGCTGTCCCACGCCGCCTGATCTTCTGATTCAAGAGGAGCCAGAAGTGGGCCGGTGAGATGGCTCAGCGGCGTAAGCGCCTGCCTTGCAAGCGCGAGGGCCCGAGTTCGACTCCCGGAACCCACATACGAAAAAAAAAGGGGCCGGTGATATCGCTCAGTGGCACGGGTGCCTGTTGGCGCGCAAGGTCCTGAGGTCGACCCCCCGGTACCCACAAAAAAAAATAATAATAAAAAAATAAAAAAAAAGAGGAGCCAGAAGTCTAGATTTCAGTGTGAAATCCCTTGATTCTCAAATGTCGATGTTCATTGCAGCTTAAAAACCATAAACAGAGACCTCACTAAACTCTTTTTTTTTTTTTGTGGGTACTGGGGGGTCGACCTCAGGACCTCGCGCGCCAGCAGGCGCCCGTGCTGCTGAGCGATATCACCGGCCCCTTTTTCGTATGTGGGTTCTGGGAGTCGAACTCGGGCCCTCGCGCTTGCCAGGCAGGCGCTTAAGCTGCTGAGCCATCTCACCGACCCTAAACTCTTCTTGAATGCCTTTCTCTACTGCGTGTGGCAGAAGCCTGGTTTGATGGAGGCATTTCAAAAAACACTTGCTTTTTTGTTGTTGTTGTTTTGTTTTTTGGTCTTTTTGAGACAGGGTTTCACTATGCAGTTCATGTTGGCCTTGAAGTCTCAGCAATCCTCCTGCCTCAGCCTCTCAAGTGCTACAATGACAGGCGTGCTGCATTACACCTGGCTGTCTTTCTTTTCTTAATATTGGCAAACAAAAACATGGTAAGAAGATTGACCGCCCGAGGCATGGGCGCATTTTTATGGTGTAGCTTTAGAAATGCGCAGCACGGAGGCATTTTTTGGCCAAGTTGGACGTTAAGGTTTAGCTCACCATCCTCCACTTTACAGCCGCTTCTGGAAGTTCAGAGAACAAAGAATCCAAATGAGTCTGCATAAAGAAACTCTTCAGGCCGGCGTGGTGGCGCACACCTGTAATCCCAGGTGACTGGGAGACTGAGGCAGGAGGACTGGAAGTCTGAGGCCAGCCTGGGCAGCTTAGTGAGCTCCTGTCTCAATATAAAATAAGCAGGGCTGGGGAGCAGCTCAGCAGTTGGATGCTTGACCAGCGCGCACAGCGCGCCTGCGTTCAACCTGCAGTGCTGAGAAAGAAGGGAAGGAGGGAGGGAAGAAGGAAGGAGTGGATTTTCACTAAGAGGAGTTTAGGGTGCTCCCAAGCCATAGTCCCTGCTGCTTAACTAAATGTGTGGGTTTTGTATTCAACCAGGTTCTCCCCGAAACTCCTCAGAGTTGTGGGCCTGAGTAAATTAACTGATCTCTCCAGATCTGTTGTCCTCGTCCATGCCCTGGGGTGATAACGAGACCCCAGACTCCGCCAGCGTTCGGTGCCGTTAGCAGCAGTCCTGCTGCTGTCCCCCTCCTACATGACTTCTCCTTCGGCAGGGCCAGAGCAGAGTCCCATTGACCCCAAGTTGACTCCAAGCCCCAAGATGCCAGGGACCCCAGTGGCCTGGAAAAAACAGGGTGGGCACTTGTGTTCCTCCTTGAAGCTCACATCTGCATCGCTATTTTTGTTTGCACCACAGGGTTATTCAGCACCTGCTGTGTACCCGGGGCTGCTTTGGGTGTCATGCGGTGAGGTTTTCCACAGGAGCCAGCCCTTCCCTTTGGGAATGGTGCGAGGATTCACCTAAGCATGGATATGGGGCGCCTGCTCCCCATTAGGAGCCACACAAACAAAAGCTACACAGCGTGAATCACCACAGCTCTGCATCAACCCAAAAATCTACAGCTTTCTCCAGCGCTGCTCTGTGCCCGGCCCGTGTCATCCGTAACAGTGTTGTCCACTCTCTCGGCTTGTTTGAGGGGGTGATTAGTGGGGAGACCTTTGAGAGCCAAGGGAGGGAGGTGTGCACCCCATGGCATGGGCAGAATGCATATTGGAATGGTTTCCCCTCTGGAACTGACTCCAGGGTGTGCTGGAGGCTCCGCCGCCACCCCTTTGCTCTGCCCCAAGCCCCCGTGGTCCCTGCCCCAGTGTGACTGCTCCCAAGGTCTGACCTGACATTCTAAGCGGTGATGGGAGAACCTGATGAGTGAAAACGTGAATCAGACCACATTTTGACGACTCTGATAACTGAAGGTGGAAAAACAAGCCAGATTGCTCTGAGGATAGGGAGACGACCGAGCTTAGATCAGGACAGAGCTCTCGGAGACGCTTGGTGAATGCTTGGCTGGTGAAGGAGCTCGCGTGCCTTGCAGGCCCCACACCCCAAGAGCAGCTCGTGTGACAGCGTTGTGTCCAGAATCAGGGCCTAGTAAGAAAACCCAAGGGCACCCCAAGGTGTCCAGGAATCCATGGCGCATGGTACCTTTGGGTGAAGATTTATTCGTTGTTTTTTTTTTGTAGTCTGAGGCTTAAATAAGATGCTTAGGGTCCTTATAAAATAACTTACAGAAATATCTTTACAACATTGAAAAAATATTGACGTCTAGTTTAAAATAAAAATTTTTCTAAAACTTGCTATTTTTTTGCAATAGCATTTGCTTCCTAATCTGGGATGACTATATTGGGAAATTCCACCTGTGGTTCATTAGCTTTGTTCACGCACTGAAACTAACTTTCAGATTTACCTGTGTGCTCGGGGTAAACACAGGAACTCTGTGCGCGTTTATTTCTTTGAGTAAGATTTTATTACACTCAGTTCAGTTGTCTAAAGCACTGGTGCAACAGCAGTTAACTTTTCAATTCGGCACACTAATGAATACTTCTAAAAATGAAATTCACAAACTGAAAGCAATTCTAGCATTGTGTCCTTGTGGTTAGGATCATTTAAATGGTAACCGTATTTGTTACGTATGCCACATAACAAACTAGCCCAATGGCTTCCAGTGATAAACATTTACTCTATGACAGCTTCTGAAGCTCAGGAGTCTGGGTACAGCCCAGCCAGGGACCTCTGGCTCCAGGTGCCCAATGGACGGTGCCGTCATTCAGAGCTCAGCCAGGATGGACTGCCGCCAGAGCCACTCACATTGTCGCCGGCTGGCATTTCAGGTTTCACCTCTTCATGGGGCCTTTCTCATCATGCCAGCTGGCTTCCCTTGGAGTGCGGGTGCACCCACAGCGAAGCTGCAGTCTTTGCAACCTAATCCTGACCTTGGCTCCACATCACCTCATGCCCACTGTGGGAGTCACTCAGTCCAGGCCATGCTCAGAGGGGGGACACTCCCACAGACACACTCTGAGGATGGACACTCCCAAGCACACACTCTGAGGATAAACTCCCAAGGACACACTGTGAGGATGGACACTCCCAAGGACACACTGTGAGGACAAACGCTCCCAAGGACACGGGTACTGGGGGCTGGGCCCAGAGAGGCCTGGCTGCATCGTCACTGTAGAGCAACCTCAAAGAATTGACGACAGAACCTTAATAAATATATGAACATTTATTTCTCAGTAAGAGGAGAAGGTTCAATGCAGGATGTCCTCAAAGTGTCCATTGAAGCAGAGAACCCAGCCTGAGACGAGAAAGAAACCGGAGCGTCCAGCGCGCTTCCTCGCTTCCTTCTAGCAGGGTCCCCCAGCCTGTCCGGCGTGCGTCCGGCGGCGGTGGTGGGACCTGTCACTTCCTTTCTGAGCTGTCCACTTGGCGATTCTTTCCGCTGAGCTCGGGCTACTCTGCAGTTACATTGCCATCACGTGACACGGGCAGTCGTTTCAGTCTTAGCTCATCGGTCCTCCTTCACCACTTAGAAGGGTTTGGGGGCTCGTGTGTGCACGTCGAGGTTTCCTTCTCTTCTCTCTTACAGTCTTGTACCATCTCCCTTTTGCTTATTCTCTGCTTTCCTTAACCCCTTAACAGTTTACTCCGAGCGTCCCTCGGGCAGCGAGTTTATGTACTGACTCTCCTAAGTGTCATCTCAACCAGCCAATTATTGTCTGGAATAAATTTGATAAAATTGTCATTTTTATAGTTCCTGTTATATTTTCTTATAAAAATTAACAAAAATATATGCAATTTTTGGTCATCCTGTATTTAAATTATTGGACCGGTAAGTGGTTAACCGGCTGCTTCCCACCGCAGCCCTACTCAGCCAGTACTGCCGTGACCCCATTTTACAGACCAGGAAACACGTGCAGAGGGGCTCAGATGTTTGTCTGAATCCCCCCACGCCGTGCATACGTAGCCAGCTGGGTTTTGAGTGCTCAGCTCCGGCCTCCCGTTTCCTGATCCCCATCCCCGATGTGCCCCCAAGAGGAAAACATACCTGGAGATGTCCATGCAGGGACTCATAACCTTGCCTGCCTGAGAGGTACTGGGCAGTCCGGCCCCCAAAATGTGTGTCCTGGCAGTGGTCCTGCGTCCCCGAGGGAGGGATGAACGACATTCCGAATCCCCCGCCGCGGAAGGCTGAGGAGATTTCCGTCCAGCCTGGGTGACTGCCTCAGTGCAGCCGCAGCCTGCCGTCCTGGGGAAATGGCCCTGCTGTCCCGATCAGGCAGGGGGAAGGAAGCAGCCCAGGAGGTGAAAGCAGCCATCACAAGGGAGGACAGAGAGCCTGGCCAGCAGGGCTGCAGGCGGGAGAGTCGGCTGCCCCAGCCAGAACCCCAGTGTAACCCGGTGTGTGTGTTTTGGTTTAGACACGGACACGGTCATCATCTACCTGTCAGCCGGCATCACATCGAAGGACTCCCCGGAGGAAGATAAAAAGGTGACTCTCCGTGTCATCCACGAGGAAAATAGCTTCCTGAACAACTCCGTGGTGATTCTCACCTACGCCCTCATGAACGGTAGGCAGCGTTTCGAGGCTTTTCTTTCAGGTGGAAGTTCCCTCTAAGTGGATGCTGCTTTGGGAAAGGAGAGAGACTCCCGTGCGCTTCGATGAAGGCTGTCCGGGAAGCAGCTGGGCTCTTCCTGTGCCTGGTGTCAGCGTTCAGGGCCGCGTGGGGCAGGCCTTTCTCCCCCATCCAGCTGCTGCTCATCCCCAGCCTTTCCACATCTGTGCTCCCGCCCAGATGTGCACGCCTCTCCCCTTTCTCCCTTCTCCTTCACAGCCCGGGTTATCTAGGTTTCCGTCATACGTGGGTTCCAGCTGCACAAGGCAGGGCACTGGCCTGGATTCTTTCCTGTCACCAATGCAGTGATGGTCACCCTCCCCCAGCTCCCTCTGCAGGGCGGGGTGGGGAGCAGCCGCAGCGCTCATGGGACAACTCTGGCCGGGACCTCATTAAAATCCACAGTGTCACCGTTAAGCAACAGTATGTTTTTTGTTTTTTGTTTTTTTGTGGGTACCAGGAGTCGAACTCAGGACCTCGTGCTTGCCAGGCAGGCGCTTATGCCGCTATCTCACCAGCCCATGTTTTTTTTATTTAAACTTTTTAATTGGAAACAATTATGCCACATGCAGTTGTAAATGACAGCGCATCCCCTGGACCCTTCATCAAGTTTCCCACAGTGGTGGCGTGGTAGAGCACCGCAGTGACAGTCACGCAGATGTGGGACACGCACGCAGAGCACACGCACCGTGTACTGACACGCGTGCAGAGCCTGTCCGTCGCCCATTGTGCTTATTGCTTCTCCACGTTTTTATTCTCATTAGTACATGTTAGCAGCACCTAACAATTCCATTCATTGCGGGGAGTCAGGGCATGCACGTAACACGTCTTAATTCTTTTTTTTCGTTGCCTTTTGTATCTGCAGTCAGCCCCATCCACGACGCTGAGTACTAATCCATTTCCATTTTTATAATATTGTTTAAATGCCACTATGTTGAACAAGTTTAGCAAATTGGTAAATTCAAAGAAATGCTGCTTTTCCCCTGCTGTCAACCTGCCCTCCGGTCTACACCAGCCTGACTGTCCACACTGTGCTGGACCCAGCTCCCACTGTCCACACAGCCCTCTCCCTCCTCCGTCCTTGCCCTCGTGTCACAGGGACCAAGTCGACACTGCAACCTTTCCTGCCTCTGCTGCTTTATTCTCTTCCCCACTCCCGAATCTCCATGTGAAGCCCTGGGTATGGGGGTGAGGTTCTCAATTTTCAGGATATTTGGGGAATGCTTTTAAAATGCAGAAGCCAGGCACTGCCCTCCAGCTCCTACTCAGGCCCTGTTGGGAGGGACCTGGGATCTAGGATCTTTGCTGTCCAAGGCGCACACTCGTCCTCCTGTTTAGTTTCCACACCCCCTGGCCCCCAGGCTGCTCTCTGGCGCCGGAAGTCCCACCTGCATTTCCAGCAGTGTGGCTTAGCAAGTTATCTCATGCCTTTCTGCCCCGTGTTACCTGTGCAGTGAGCATGCTGAAGTCCCTGCAGCGCAGAGTTGGGTACTAAAAATCACGTGCTGTTGGTTGTGTCTCAGATGTCGTTAACTGTTGTGTTGTGGCCCAAGAAGACTCCGACCAGCGGGGCCTCCCAGGGTCAGGAACGCAAACCCGGGCGACGGTATGGGGATGAGAAAGAAGACACACACACACACACACATCAGGGAAGTCGAGCAAGCGAGTTTATTGCGGAAGTGCCAGGGCTTATATCTCTTTGAGGGAAACGGTGGGAGGGTCTAATGGGTGACGTAGGATCAGGATGGGCGGGGGGGGCGCATGCTCAGACGTGAAGCTGGGTCATTTATGGCTCCCCATATATGCTCCTTTTTCTCCAAATGAGAATATTGCCGACCATGAATGTTTGTATGACCCTGAATGTGGCCTGTCTTAGGTTGTGGAGGTTACTGCAAGTCTTTTTGTTTTTACGCATTTGATTTTTCAGGCCTTACCCATCATTGAGCTAACCACTAGCATCGCCAGCGTCCCAGCGAAGAGTGGCGCTCTGTCTTAGGTGGTCCTGAGAGTGTTAGTGACTTGTGACTCCATCTTACCCGTCATTGGCCAACATTCTTATATGCTGGGGCCTGAATATCATCATATGGTTCGGCTTGTTTGTACTCATCAGCATCTGTTTTTACAGCGGCAATGAGTCTCTTGAATAGGCAGGGACCAAAGGTCAAGGCGAGGACCACAACTATAAGGGGGCCAAAAAGGGGGGCAAGGTAGGGGAGCACAGTGGAGAACCCGGCGCTGGGGAATAAGGCTTGCGTTCTGGCTATTTCTCTCTTTTTAGGGCATCGTTTAATTTGTCCATAGCGCGTAGGACAACACCAGAGGAGTCAATGTAGAAGCAACATTCTTCTTTGAGGGCCGCACAGAGGCCCCCCTCCTTGAGGAATAGTAGATCCAAGCCGCGCCTAGTATCTTTTGGTCCCCCCAGCGCCTGAGTGTCCACCTGAATGAAGCATGTTGATGATTAGCGATGGTCGCCGGGAGCATCACAAGAACATACAGGAAGCTTGACGGGAACATCTATAAAGGAAAAATATTAACCCTCAGGGGCGCCTCCCTGGGCAGGTTTATTAAGTTGTTTTACAAGGCGCTCGGGTACCCAGCGTGCATTGTGGTCAGCCTGAGAATAGATACAGGCTGAGCCCCTTCCCCATATGAGGACGGGGTCAGGGCCATGCCATTGATTAGTGAGGGGATCTTTCCAGAGGGCTGTGGCGAAGGAGGAGGCTGTAGAGGGGTGCCAGAAGCGATCGGCAGCGGAGCGATTGTTTTGGTCTAGGGAAAGAAAATTGATGATAAGGAGGGCATGGTTGAGGATATTGCGGGGGGATCCTTTGGTGGGATACCATGTGACCGTCGAGAGCTTGGAAATGGTTATTTTGAGTTTTTGATTTGCCCTTTCGACGATACCTTGGCCCTGTGGATTATATGGGATCCCTGTACTGTGAATAATGTTAAGGTGTTGACAGAACTCAGCAAAGGATTTGCTGGTATAACCAGGGCCATTGTCTGTCTTGAGCCTTGTAGGACAGCCCATATGGGCCATAGCTGCGAGCATGTGGGCGATGACATGTTTAGTTGTTTCCCCCGACTGCAGGGAGGCGAAGATGTAGCCACTAAAGGTGTCAACAGACACGTGGACAAACCTGAGTTGTCTAAAGGAAAGAATATGAGTAATATCCATTTGCCAGAGGGCGTTAGGGATGAGACCTTTGGGATTGACCCCCAAATTTGGGGAGGGCAGGTGAGTGATGCATTTGGGGCATTGTTTAACAATTGCGCGGGCTTGTTCCCTAGTTATTTTGAAGAGAGTGCGCAGCGACTGGGCGTTAAGGTGGTGTAGGTCATGCGCAGCCTGTGCTTGAGAGACATTGGATAAGGAAGGTCGAGTACGGGGAGTGGGGAGGAGCATGGGGAAGGCAGATGTGGATGGAGCAGCTTGATCTGCGAGTGCGTTGCCTGAGGCCAGAGGCCCAGGAAGACCAGAGTGTGCGCGTATATGGCCAATGAAAAATGAGTGTGTGCGAGCATGGATGAGTGTCTGGAGGGTGGCAAAAAGGGGGACGACGGAAGTATAGCGAAAGAAGTTGGAGAGGGTCTCCAAAAGGGGGACGGAGGTGGCCAGGTAGTGACTATCGGTGTAGATATTTATGGGAGTGTTAGGGAAATCTTGGAAAACCTGAATGATGGCCTGGAGTTCAGCGTGTTGAGCTGAGAGACCAGGTGTTGGAATGATGATGGGGTTATGATCTAGGCATGTATAAGCGGCGTGGCCGGAGGAAGAACCATCTGTGAAAATTGTGGTTGCGTTAGCGATGGGGGTATAAGAGGTGATCTTTGGAAAGATATGTGGGTGGCGGGAAAAAAAGGCCAGGAGCTTATTGGGGGGGTAATGATGTTGTGTTTGGCCAGGAAAGGCAGCAAGTGCAATGGCCCATGTATCAGAGGTCTGTAGGAGCCAGGTGAGTTGGTGTTCAGAGTATGGGAGGATGATGACATCTGGCTCCTTATGATAATAGATTTTAGCTTGTTTGCGGCCCGTCATAATTATCTGGGTGATGAGATCATAATATGGATTAAGGACCTTTTTGGGGGAGACAGACAGATGAATCCAGAGGAGGGGTGCATTTTGCCAGAAGAGGGCGGTGGGCTGTATAGGGGAGGGGAGGACAATCAGAGTAAGGGGTTGTGTATAGTCAATGTAGGTAAGGCTCTGGGTATTGATTGCCTCTTGGACATGTTGGAGGGCCGTACGGGCCAGCGGTGTTAGGGATCGAGGAGAAGTAGGACTTGGGTCTCCACGAAGGATGTCGTATAAGGGTCTAAGCGTGGATTTGGGGATTGCCAAGGACGGGAGAAGCCAGTTGATATCACCTAGAAGTTTTTGGAAGTCATGGAGGGAGTGAAGGGTGTCAAGTCTAAGTTGAGGTTTTGATCCATGAATGGTAGAGTGTGTCAGCTGAAAGCCAAGGTAGGTGTAAGGATCTGTGAGCTGGATTTTATTGGGGGCGAGGTGAAGGCCAGAATCTCTAAGGAGGGTTTGTAGGTGAGCATAACATCGATAAAGTGTATTTTCTTTTCTTTTTTTTTTTTTTTTTGTGGGTACCGGGGGTCGACCTCAGGACCTCGAGCGCCAACAGGCACCCGTGCCGCTGAGCGATATCACCGGCCCCTTTTTCGTATGTGGGATCCGGGAGTCAAACTTGGGCCCTCGCGCTTGCAAGGCAGGCACTTATGCCACTGAGCCATCTCACCGGCCCGATAAAGTGTATTTTCATCAATGCATGCGAGAAGGATATCGTCCATGTAATGGAACACATGCATAGAAGGCCAGGTTTGGCGAAGGGGTTGAATGGCTTGGCCTACGAATTGTTGACAGAGAGTTGGCGAATTAGCCATGCCTTGAGGGAGGACAGTCCACTGATAACGGGAGGAGGGTCCCTGAAGACGGGGGGCGGGAACGGTAAATGCAAACCTATGTTGATCTTGAGGATGTAAAGGGATGGAGAAGAAACAGTCCTTGAGATCGATGATGATATAATGAGAATTAAGGGGGATGGCGGAGGGGGTGGGTATACCCGCCTGGAGGGAGCCCATGACAACCATGGTCTTGTTGACAGCCCTAAGGTCTTGGAGTAGTCTAAAGCTATTATTATGTTTTTTGTGTATTACAAAAACGGGCGTATTCCATGGGGAGGAGCTGGGAACAATATGGCCCTTTGTGAGTTGTTCCTGTACCAACTGCAGAAGGGCGGAATATTTGGGGCCTATGATGGGCCACTGGTCAACCCAGACAGGATCATCTGAGAGCCAGGTGATCTTTTGTGCATGAGTTACAGGAGGATCAGCGGTCCCAATTAAAAATTTTGAGGATGGAGAGGGGGCTCAGAGGGAGGATCCTCATTAGGAGGACTATCATCGTAGCCAAGGCCATGGCAGGGAGCTAAAGGTTTAGGATGAACGGGGGAAGTGATGCCCGAAGAGTATTTTCCGAGACCTTGTCCGGGGAGGTAGCCTTGAGCAAGCATCTGTTTAGTGACTATAGCATTGGGGCTATGCATAATGAGTTGCATCTGTGAGAGAAGGTCCCTGCCCCATAAATTGAGGGGGAGGTCCCGAACAACGAAGGGTTGGAAAGTTCCTGTATTATTTTCTGAGTCACGCCATGTAAGGGGGGTGGAGCTTTGATAAGGTTGTTGGAGGTATCCCAAGCCTTGTAGGTGGGTGGCCGAGGGCCTCAGGGGCCAATGTGAGGGCCAATGTTTATGGGAGATGACGGATACGTCGGCTCCCGTATCGATGAGCCCACGAAAGGGTTTGTTATTGATAAAGAGTTTAAGCATGGGCTTATCTTGAGATATGGTTTGAGACCAATAAGCCTGGGAGAGACCAGGGGGAACGGGCCGGCGATGTGTGGAAAGAGGAGGGTTGGATGGAGTGGGGACTTGGGGAACAAGGACCAATTGGGCAAGGGGAGGGAAGGTGGGGATTAGAGTGGGGCCAGTTGAGACAGAGACAAGGAGGTGGATATGTCCTTGAAAGGTTGGATCAATAACTCCTGGATGTATGAGTATCCCTTGAGTAGCTGTGGAGAATCGACCTAGTATAAGGCCCCAAAAGCCCTTTGGTAGTGGACCCTTAACATTGGTGGGAACTATATGTACCGGGGAGGTGGGCTCTAATACCATGGGGGTGGAGGCACAGAGGTCAAGTCCCGGGCTGGAAGGTGTTGCCTTGAAGAGGTTGGTAATGTGGAGGGATTGTGTGTTGACTCCGTAGTCCCCTGAGTCAGAAGAGGGTTTGATATCGGGGCCTGGGGAGGGCCCCCCGAGAAGTTTTTTGGAATGGGGTGTCCATCAACAGTATATCGGGACTTGCACTCATTTGCCCAGTGGAATCCCTTTCGGCATTTAGGGCAAATGGTTTGAGGTGGGGGCCGAGATGGGGGTAGAGATGATTGTGGGAGGCCTGAAGGTTGAGGGAGAGATGGGAGCGGGGTGGCTGTGCGAAGAGGGCAGCTCTTTGAGAAATGTCCTGGTTGGTGGCATTTGAAGCAAGGAAGGTGGGCGGGGGGTTTTTTATTATCATGTGGGCCAGCTATCTGTAAAGATAAGACCTTTTGTAGGGTGTTTTGGAGCGCAGAGGCAAACATTACTCCTTGTTGATATGAGGGGCCAAAGTCTGCACACAGACGGATAAGCTGTTCAATAGAGCCCGTATGTCGATGGGGTCTGATAATGTCTTGACAAGTGGGATTAGCATTTTCGAAGGCGAGTTGTCTTATGAGAGAATTGTTATTTTCATGTTCTCCGAAAATGCGATCTGCAGCCTCGGTGAGCCTGCCAATAAAGTCGGAGAAGGGTTCAGTAGGACCCTGCCGAATTTTGGTAAGAGAGGTAGGACCCTCTCCCTTTGATGGAAGCTTGCGCCAGGCTCTACTTGCGGCCAGGGAGATTTGGGCAAACGCCTGAGGGTTAAGGCCCATTTGTTGTTCATCAGTGCAAAAAATCACCCGTTCCGGATAACATGGCAAAGGTAACTGGGTTGGGGGGCTGTCTCTCTTGGTTTTGTTTGGAGATTATTTCACATTGATCTAGAAAATTAGACTTCCAGAGTAGAAAATCACCCCCAGAGAGAGCGGCCCTTGCCAACTCCTTATGTTCATTTGGGGTGACCCATCCCTGGGAAAGGCTGTCGTGGACCGCAAGGGTGAAGGTAGCGGTGGGGCCATATTGGGTGACTGCCATTTTGAGTTCTTTGAGGGAATTTAAAGGGAAGGGAACCCTGGCGCGCTGGGGCGGAGGGGCCGGTTGTCCCTCCGCCGTGGGGGCCTGTTGTACCTCTGTGATGGGGTATGCATGTAACTTGGGAGAGGGCTGAGAAAGAGATAACTTATAATTAAGATGATCCTGTTGAGCCTTACGTTCAAGTAGGGAGATGCGCTCCAGAAGCGAACTGAGAAATTGATCTTGCATGGGTGTGGCAGTAGGTGCAGGGTGAAGGAAGGGGAAGTTAACTGAAAAGGTGGGCGCAACAAGGGGAGGGGGGGGCAGAGGGCAGCGGTATTTGTGGAGGTAAGGAGAAAGGCGGGGGGTCAGGAAGAGGGGGGTAAAGTGCAGGAGGCTGCGTGGGCTTAGGACATGATGACAGGCCATCGAACGGTGGAGACCCAGGACAAGATGGCGGGCGGAGGTCTGTTTCATAAGATGGCGGGTGACTATCGTTAAAGAAGGCGGAAGTGGGTACGGGGGAAGTAGGAGAGCAACGGCCATCTTTTTCTTCTGGCATCTGGAGAACTACAGAGGGTGGAGGGCTAGGGATAGGGGTATCAGTAATTGGGGGGGCAACCGGTTGACCCAGTGGCTGAGCCGGAGCCTGTGATGGTTGAAGGTTATTGGGCTGTGTCCGTAATAGTTCTGAAATTAGGGTCCAATAAGCGAAGGCTGTGACAGGAACCTTTTCTGGCCCGAAAACCCAATAATAATCTTGGAGGGCGTCACCCACGCGGTCCCAGACCCTGATGTTAATGGTGCCCTCCAAGGGGAACCATGGACAAACCTTATTTATAAAGGAAAAGTAATCAGTCAATTGCCGCGGGGTGACTTTTATTCCCCTCACTCTGAGCGCTTCAGAGACCCCTTTAGTAAAAAGTTCGTGCTCGGAGAGGTTTTGTCCCATTTTGCACCCTGTATGCTTACCGTGATTCAGACACGAAGAAAGGAGTTGGCGTACGGATCACTGAGAAAGGAATCTCATGAAAATGAAACTAAAGACCGGTCAATCGTTGGCATTTATCGCCCTACAGGGTGATCCCTCATAGGATCCATCTTTCCCGGGCCCCACGTTGGGCGCCAAATGTTGTGTTGTGGCCCAAGAAGACTCCGACCAGCGGGGCCTCCCAGGGGCAGGAACACGAACCCGGGCGACGGTATGGGGATGAGAAAGAAGACACACACACACACAGAGATCAGGGAAGTCGAGCGAGAGAGTTTATTGCGGAAGTGCCAGGGCTTATATCTCTTTGAGGGAAACGGTGGGAGGGTCTAATGGGTGACGTAGGATCAGGATGGGCGGGGGGGGCGCATGCTCAGACGTGAAGCTGGGTCATTTATGGCTCCCCACAGTTAACAAGGAACCTGGAAAATATCAGGACTTCACGGCCAGCTGGAGGAGAGAAAAAGAGGCTGTGGTTTCCCTTCTGCAGCAGCATGGCTTGGGCTTGGGGACCCCTCACTTCCCAGGGCCAGCTCCCTACCTGGCTCTGTCCCCCGCTATGCATCTGTCTGATGACCACGTCTTCCACTGTGCTGCCTGAGGGACCCGTGTGGTGTCCTCCCTTCCCTGGCTTCCGCTTTCCCCAAGAGCACAGCCTCGCGAGCCAGCGGAAAATGTGTCTTCGTTGTCGTTGTGTCCTGAGTGCCCAGCACAGGACCAAGCCCGAGCCACTGCACTCCTGACCACGCCCTCACCAGCCACGCACCCTCAGGGTGTCTCTGGCTGCGGGTTGCTCTTTTCTCCCGTGTTCAGCTCCTTTCACCCACACGAGGAGGAAGGGAGGGACAATCATGAGCACCTACGACGTGCACCACACTGAGGTTTAGGGCTGCCTGCTGCAGAGTCCCTGTCTTCAAGGTGCAGACAGATGCGCCAGCTGGGCAGAACGCGCCAGAGGCGTGAGGAGGCCCAGAGGCAGCCATGGCTCCTGCTCCTCCAGGGGCTGTGATGGTCCGGTGACAGACTGCACAGAAAGCTTCCTGCCATCACCTGTCCCTTCACTGTGCCGAGTCCTCCCACCGGAGGCTCCCGTGCATTTATGTGGCCTGATGATCCCACGCCCTAAAACTTCTAGTGTTCCCCCATCCACCCCTCCTTCCCTGAGTGCACTTCCAGCCCCCCCCATACTTCACAGTGTCGCTCACCGGGGAGGACACATCCCCTGACCACTAACCGGGTCACTCAGGGTTTAGGCAGGGGAGCAGAACCACTCGAATTTTGGGATAGAGAATTTATCGTCAGACCTAGAACATAGTTTGTGGGAGAAACTGGACAAGTAAAGGTCCAGCAAGGGTGAGCTCTTTGAGGACACAACACGGAGACAGTGTAGTCAGCAAGTTGGTGCTCACAGCGAGCCCTGAAAGCCAGGGAGTTTGAAGGCTGCTCTGGAGGCCTGGTCTAGATGTGTGGAGGCCTCCCACCAGCCACCCACGTGTCTCCTCGGGGCAGAGCAAGGCCTGCCTGGGGTGCTGCTGATGTGGCCAGAGAAGAGCATGATGAGCCGGACAGGCGGGTCCTCTTCCTTCACCTTCCATCCTTGCAATACGTGACTTTTGGCGTCTTGAACTCCGATGTATACGCCCAGGAGGATTCTGGGAGAGGTCATTCCTAGCGTGACTGTTAGCGGTAGACAGCCCAACATTCTAAACTGTCTGCCACTCCAGCTCTGCAGCCACCCTACATAACATTTCATGATGGAGTGACCAGGAAACACACAAAACTTTGTAACCGTTTGTCATATACTGTTCTGCTTTGCCTAGCAGATATTTTCATTCCTCACCTTTTGCATATTGAGAGAGCCAAGTACAGTAATGCCTGACAAAGAAAGGAGATACATTCACTGCCAGAGTTGGCCCCTGCTATTGATTCTTCTCTGAGTTTCTCCAGGGTGTGAGGTCAGGGATCAGTCTCATCTGGCTGCGGTCTGCTGCAGATGCCCTGACCTTGCTACCTCAGCACTACGATAGGCGGGGGAACAGGGATCTGATTTTGACTTATTTGGCCCAGGTATTCTTCCATTTCTTCAGCATTGCATGGGAGAAGTAAGATCCAAGTTTATCTAACTGTGGTGTTTGAAGAAAGAAAGCACGTCCATTAAATTCTATCCCTACTTGAGAAATGGATTTCAATGGTGGGAATACATACTTTCCCTCTGCAGAAAGGTTAAAAACACATTTGGTCGGTGAACCACGAAGACAACAGTCTTTTTAACATCTGAACACTTCGTGGTTTGCTGTTAATCATCAAGAATATGAGACCAAAACTTTTTTAAATGCAATGGTAGGATCTCGGTGGTGACTAAAGTCATTTGAATTTGTTTACAGTTGTACCCGTATGAGATCAGTTAACTAATCCTTTTGACTGTGTTCTAACAATAGCAAACTTTAAACGATGGTTTATTAAATTTATTTTTGTACTAGAGATTACAGATGTTGTAGAACAGTACCTATCAGTCTGCCTAAATCTTTTATGAAGTTTTCAAAACCCCCAAAATATAAAAAATATACATTAAATAAATCAAATTCAGTATTATCCTAACAATATAAAGGGTGGAAACATTTGTAATTAAAATGAGCTTAAAGAAACAGGGTTTGGACCATCACTAAATGCAAACCATGATTCTTTCATTTAGTTTCACGAGATTCTGGCTAGTGGTTTTACAAGCAAAGAAAGAATGAAATGGTGAACTTCTACCCTTTCAAGCTCTTACAGTTTCATCTACTACTTTTTTTTTTTTTTTTTTGTGGGTACCGGGGGTCGACCTCAGGACCTCACACGCCAGCAGGCGCCCGTGCCGCTGAGCGATATCACCGGCCCATTTTTCGTATGTGGGATCCAGGAGTCGAACTCGGGCCCTCGCGCTTGCCAGGCAGGCGCTTATGCCACTGAGCCAACTCACCGGCCCTCATCTACTACTTTAAATTAAATGCAGGCTTGTTAACCAGTACTTTTGCTTTCACATATTAAATGCAGCAAAGGAATTCAAATCTTCCAGTTAAACTTTTTGGGGAGAGCACAGCCTTACCAGATGTGGCTGCTTTGCTCAGCCCTGCGTCTTTCGTCGTCGCCTTTGGAAGAAGCCCTTCGCCCTCCTGCCTGTGAAGGCAGACCGTGCCTTGGTCCGTTCCTCTTGCAGAAGTGCGATCTGTGTCCCGAGTTCACATCGCCCCACGAATCCCTAGAGGCACTGGGCATGCAGGACCTCGTCTCTGCCCAGGTTGGGTCGCAGTGGTGAGATGTGTGTGCGTAACCACCTGCTGCCACGGTCTCCCTTGCTTTGCTTTCAGATGGGGTGACTGGTCTGAAGGAGTTGGCTTTCCTGCGGGACCTGGCCGAGCAGAACGCGGGGAAGTACGGCGTGCCCGACCGCAGCGCCTTGCCCGTGATGAAGGGCAGCATGATGGTGCTGAACCAGCTGAGTAACCTGGAGACCACGGTGGGCAGGTTCTACACCAACCTTCCCAACCGGATGATCGACGAGGCTGTCTTCAGCCTCCCCTTCTCCGATGAGATGGGAGACGGTGAGTTGGAACTTCCTGCTAAACGGGAGAGAAGTGAAGACAGAGATGGGACGGGCTCTGTCTGCAGCCTGGGCTGCTGTGCCCTCTGCCCTTTAACCGGTAATGTCTCATTGGAGGCAGAAGTCCCCGCCTGGTCCTTCCTGTTACTTGACTGCAGTGGGCACGCTGGGGCTTCCGGGGTGAGGCTTCCGAGGGGTCTCCAGTGTCCACGCTTAGTCAGGGACCCACGGGTGGCTTTGCACCCCAAGTGGTAAATATTGCTCAGGATCCCTCCTCAGAGGCGGGGTGCCACCGAGTGGCCTGTCATCAGTGAGCTCTCAAACCCCAGTCTTTGCCCAAGTTGTGACTGGTGACTTACGTAATCTCATTAATTCTCCATTTGGTCATCTGTCAGATGGGCTAACAAATCTTCCAAGTGTTTAGGATTAGATTACATATAACAACATTTTGATAGCGGACATTACCACCCAGTGGTGTGCCTGACTGTTGCCATTTTATTCTTTTTTTTTTTTTTTTGTGGGTACCGGGGGGTCGACCTCAGGACCTCGCGCGCCAGCAGGCGCCCGTGCCGCTGAGCGATATCACCGGCCCCTTTTTCGTATGTGGGTTCCGGGAGTCGAACTCGGGCCCTCGCGCTTGCCGGGCAGGCGCTTAAGCCGCTGAGCCATCTCACCGGCCCCATTTTATTCTTTAATACATGCATTACCTTTGTCGTTATCATTGTTACCAGCGGCATCATCCTGAAACCCAAAGTTACCCATAGTGTGATGTTGGGAAAAGTCCTCAACCCTCGTAGGACCCAACTTCCTAACCTAAAAAATGGGAAATAGAATTCCCTCAAGACCATTATGAAGATTAAATGCAATCGTATATGTAAGGTGGCTGTGGGTGCCTGGCCAGCGGTACATTCTCAGTAAAAATACCATTTTTTTCTTCTCTTCCTCCTGTTCCCGCTTACCCTTTCCCCCACACATCCTTGACATAGCAGATTAAAGAGGTGGCTCATTATGAGCCCGATAGCAGCATCGAAATTTAACATTTTGTTTTTATGTTCAGTTAATAGGAACGCTCATAAATATAGATACTCAAAGAAAACTCATAAAGAGTAATAAACACAGAGGGAATGTGTTTTCTAGAAACAGGTAAATATATTCTTCTGTAAAGTGATGGGTAAGGCACACGTCTCGCGTCTGACGAAGGAAAGATCGGAAATCCTGCAGCTACTGTGCCGAAACCTGGCCCTGCAGAAAGTCGGGATTCAACAGCCGAATCCTGTTGTTATTTGGGAGGGTGGGGACCTTTCTAAACTTCACCCCTGCAACCAGAGAGCTACCCCGAAGGCTTCAAGCCAAACTACGTGCAAAGCTTTGGTCGGCCAGTGGTGTCCAAATGTCAGTCCTCGGAGCCTGGTTTATGCATCCTGTACAGCGGGTTTCAGTCCTTGGTTTGGAGATGCATGGAATTCACCTGATAGCGGGTGTCTTTTCATTCTGTGTTTCCAGCCCCCAGAAATATTGGGCGACACACCCTTTAACTCCATGACATGAGGTGTCAGTGTGAGGAGACCCATGTTTACATAGCTCTGATTCAAAGCCACTACAGGTTAAAATGTCATGTGCTGGGCATCTATTTCTTTCAAAAAGCAAATCCTTGTGCTTTAGGTTAAGGCATTTGAGGATTTTGTGTTTGAGGAATTTGCCTATGTGGCAGGAACTCACATCCTTCCATTTGCTACAGTGGGATCCAGAGTTTTCTGTCCGAGTTGATAGTGGAGAAGTTGGAATGTGTTTCTTTTTTTTTTTTTTAAGATTTTGGCCCCAACATGTCCAGCGGACAACAGAAATTCAGAACGAGCGTGTATCTTGGTCCCGGGGTATTTCAGTTGTGCTTTACTGATCTAGGAAAATGGCTCTAGGCAGGGCGAGGGTGTAGCTCAGCTGTAGAGCACTGGCCTGGCATGCACGAGGCCCTGGGAGCCGTCCCCGAGCTGCAGCAGAATGAACAAGATCTCAGCAAAGGCCTGGGGAAATGTGACCCGCCTCAGGGGAGCTCTCACTGTGCTGGCCCTCACCCTTACCTCCCATTCGCCCAGGGAGACCTGAGCGAAAACCTCCTGCAAAATGCATGCTTAGAACCTCCTTAAGTGTGTGTTACTTTCCAGTGTTTTAAAGCAGAGAGAATGTGTTCTAAATGTAACCTGCTTAGAGAATGCTCTTAAAATTAGAAGGGACCCCAGTGCATGACCTGTCGCAGACGCTCAGTGCGGTGCCCGCTTCCTCCCAGCTGCTGATGTAGGAGATGCCTCCCTGGGGTGTTAGGGAGCAAGGGCTTTCTGATCAGCCACCAGTGCGAGGAACACAGACCCAGAAGGAGAGGGGCGTTCCGTGTCCGTGTCTGCAGCCCTGAGACCGGGACGCTGTAGGGCGATAGGGGCTGTTCTGTCTCAGCCCACATCTGGTCCCTGCAGAGCCTCGGTCACTGAGGTGGCCAGAGGAGCCCGGATGTCCAGTGCTCAGGGCCACGCCCTCACCACCTCACACTCTCCCTCCTGTGCATTCTCCTCCTTTTCCTTAATTACCCCAGTGCTTCTGTGTGGCCTGTGAGCTAATAGGGTTATGTATTTCGATGAAATTGTTAACAAAAATAAAAAAGACTATGCACCCGAGACTCACGAAGCCTGACATGCTCAGTCCCTGGCCCTGTCCCTGAAAGTGGGGACACCTGGCCTACCTGGACATACATTTCTTCAGAAACTTGATTTCTCCATCTGCTGCTGAAAGTTCCCTGTGGTGGATTCTGTCCTTTTCTAAAATGCTCCTCCCATCTTCCCAGCTTTTGAGAGAGCGCACAGTGCCTTTGAGGAATTCCTTTACACAGTCTCTCTTGATCGAGAATCTCCTAGAAACTAGGAAAGCCATTGCCATTGTGTCCCTTAAACAGAAGTGTAGGAAGGGTTCAGAGAAGTCCTGGCTGGTGTCACCAGCTGGAGGAGACCTCAGATTCTCCAAGTCCTTGTCCTGTGGCCTCTGTTTAAATTAACTGCAGAACACTGTCCGAGTTGCTGAAGGACTCTTTTCATCTCTCACTGTAGTTCATCTACAATGCGAGGAGGGTGATCACGGGACACGGTGAACGTTTAAATTAAAATTTATTCCAATAAAAGACACATTGCCATTAATCTTCCTCACAATCCTCCCCCTTCTCTTCACACACACCCATCCCACCATCCTGGCTACTTCCTGCAACAGCTCTGGAGTCCTCTCTCTTGAGTGTCTTTAGTTGTGCTGTCCCCACTGCCTTGATATCCTGAATCCATTGAAAACATTTCCCTCTCATGGTCATTCTGACTTTGGGGAGGAGCTGGAAGTCACACGGTGCCAGATACAGTGAATAAGGTGGATGAGGATGCAGCATCATGTTTTTACAAGCTGCCTTTTTGCTGGGTGTGTTTTTGATCCCACCTCATAACAACACTCAGTAAAGAGGACTCCAGAGCTGCTGCAGGAAGTGGCAGCGATGATGGGATGAGTATGCTCAATGCGAGGGGAGCTTCTTGAGGGGGGCGAATGGCAACGTGTCTTTTGCTCTAATACATATTTCAATTTAAACATTCACCGGGTGTTTTGTTCACACCCCAACTGACCGGCAAAAGCATTGGTTGGTTCCTGGGTTGTGCAGGAAGTTTTTCTCCCAAGCAGAGCCAAGAGGCTGATATGAGCCTTCGTGGTTCACTAGAGCCAGGCTTTTTCCAGAGCCTTCCTGTCCAGCTTTTAGAAATGGTTTTTATCCCACAGGCTTGATAATGACCGTGAGTAAGCCCTGTTACTTTGGAAACCTCCTGCTGGGGATCGTGGGTGTGGACGTGAACCTGGCCTACATCCTTGAAGACGTGACCTATTACCAAGACTCGCTGGCCTCCTACACATTCCTCATAGATGACAAAGGTAACGGGCTCACACTCAGTTCTTCCTCAGCTACTCAGAGAAAACCATGCAAATGAAGCAGGTTAACGATGCTACTTAAACAAAAGCAGTGTGCCTAGGACCGCTCACATGTAGCAGAACAGCACAAAGACAAATGGCAGAGGCAGTCTCCAAAGTACACCCTCTCTGTGTTGTGCGGAGGGTGGGTAACAATTCTTTTAACATGGGATTGAATAACATACAGAATGTGATCCTGGCTGGACGTGGTGGCACACACTTGTAATCCCCACACTTGGGAGGCTGAAGCAGGAGGATCTCTCTGAGTTCAAGGCCAGTCCGAGTGACATAGCAAGACCTTGTCTCATAAAACAATTGAATGAACAAAAGGAAGAAAGGAAGGTGGTCCTTTCCGCCATCTCCAACCTATAGCCCACCTTTTTTTTTTTTTGCCCTTTTTTTGAGTAAGGAGGAATTGTTTGGGGCCACATATGAAATATACACTATAATCCATCTATATATCAAAACTTATTTTATTTTTTATATTTTTCATTATAATAGTAAAGAAAGTAGGCAACAAAAAAACATGCTTAACCTGGAGGTTTGATTCGGCTAAATGTTTGATGTGGCCGCATGATTTTTGTTTATATTGTTATTTTTAGATGTATCGGCATTAAGGTTTATGTGGCAGATCAGAAAATTTCATAAAATGAATACCAATACTGCCAGAATATTCTCAGTAATTTACGACCTCTTTCTACACTTCGGGAGTTTCATATAAGCCATACGAGGCAGGTTGGGACAAGGAGGGGCCGGGCCGGCGGCCGCACAGGAAGCCACAGTGGGCGCTTCAGGAGAACCAGGCTTCCGACGGCGAGTCGCTTACCGCCTGCGCTCTGCTTCCGATTCCAGGCTACACGCTCATGCACCCGTCTCTTACCAGGCCGTATTTACTCTCCGAACCCCCCCTCCACACGGACATCATTCACTATGAAAATATCCCCAAATTTGAGTTGGTTCGGCAAAATATCCTAAGGTAAGAAAAAGGTGAGGGGCATCGCGTTTCTTTTTTCTGAGGGGACCTATTGAGGTTAGATGCAAGGAGTGATCACAAAATACACAGAATGTTAAGATCTTTCACAAACGTATGACAGTAAAAGACACATTGCCAAGAATGGTGGGTAAGAGCGGTTGAAGTGAGGGAGAGTATTTTGAGTCTTTTGCAGGGGATTAATGACAGTGTATCTTTTACTATAATAAATTTACTTAGACATTCACCATATTTGTTACCCTTGTTGATCAAACATTTATGGCCATTTCTGTCAAATAAAAACACAACGCTGTGTCCTCATCCACCTCATTCACCGGATCTGGCACCATGCGACTTCCGGCTCCTCCCCAAAGTCAGAATGACCAGGAAAGGGAAACGTTTTCAATCGATTCAGGACGTCGAGGCAGACGGGACAGCACAACTAAAGATACTCAGGAGAGAGGACTCCAGAGCTGCTGCAGGAAGTGGCCAGGACAGTGGGATGAGTGTGTGAAAAGAGAGAGGACTTTAAGGGAGATTAATGATAGTGTGTCTTTTACTATAATATAAATTTTTAAATTATACATTCAGTGTAGTTTTTGATCACACCTCAGGTGAGGATTTCCTATAGGATATAGGACAAGTATATAATTATTTTATTGCTACCAAAATATTCTGAGTACCTTTTCCATGAGAATAGTAGCTAGGATTTTCTTGGCTTCATTTAGCAGAGAAGGTCTCAGAACTATTATTTGCTTATAAAGTCTTACAAATCATCTTCGATGCTCATATTGTCTTTAATTGTAAAATAAGCTATATGATATCTCATTTTTAAAGAATACTCTGGTTATACCAAACTAGAAAATATCAGCAAAATAAAAGGTTGAGCAAAGGACCAGTACTACTACATTTGCCAAAAAATAGTTTGGCAAAGTCCTGTCCATTGCAGTTTGGCAGCACTGTCTTGAAGAGCATTTTCTCTTAGAGTAAAAACAGACTGGCTGTTTTCCAGCAGTGACGCGTTATTCTGGCAGACGGCAACCTGTGGAGAAGTGGGTCTTTGTGTTTGCCGGTTGAATATTAATGACTGAGAGATCGGGGGCCAGTGGGACTTGGGAGGAATTAGACTTGGGGTACAGGGCTGGGGAGTGAGGGATGTCTGTAATGCAGGGCTGACGCATGCCTTTGCCAAATCGAAAACCTCACATTATGCCTCTCGAAAGCATGAGTTTCACGGCTATTCAGAAATGTGGAGGGGGCCTCAGACGCGCAGCTTCTCACTTGCCTTTGTGAAGGGCTTCATTTTATCTTGTAACTCTGTTCACTGGCGCAGCCTCCCCCTGGGCAGCCAGATCATCTCGGTCCCAGTGAACTCGTCTCTCTCCTGGCACATCAACAAGCTGCGGGAGGCCGGGAAGGAGGCCTACAACGTCAGCTACGCCTGGAAGATGGTGCGTGGGGCGCTGCGGGGCGCGGGCTCTCCTCCCGAGGGAGCTGGGGGCTTGGGTCTGAGGTCGGGCTCGGCAGTGCAAGGTGATTGGCAAAGAACACCTTCCGCAGGTGCTGCCTCGTCTTCTCCTTTTCTGTTTATAAAACCAACAGTTGTTCATGATGAATCAACCAAACCATGTTAAAAGGATATAAAATAGAAAGTAAATAGTGCTCTGCCCTCCCACTCTGCCTTTGACCTCCCATCCCACATAAGAACCACTCGGATTCATTTCCAGAAAATATTCACGAGCGCACAGGTGTGCAGATATGTGTTTCTTCGTGTGTACACGTGCACATGGCTGCGTGGCTGTATCCTATCACGTGGCACAGGTACACCACATTTCTTTACACAGTCCCCTATTGCTTTAGACTATATCCATGTAAAAAATTTTTATCATTTAAACTCAAATTAAGGAAGTTGGGCATTACAAAAGGAGATATGAAAAGCTGGGCATGGTGCCGCACACCACTCTAGGAGGCTGAAGCAGGAAGATCGCAAGTTCAAACTTAGCCTGGGATTCTTTGTGACTTAGCTGAAATCCTGTCTCAAAATTAAAAATTAAAATTGAAGTCCCATTTCCGCTTTCTCTTACTGGCCTCATTCAGTGGCTGGGCCTCAGAGAACTGTAGGGAAACAGAGACCAGCACCCACTGTCTACATTGCTGTGTTCCTCTCCACTCTTGTCCCTTCCCAGCATACCATGATGACGCCGTCATTGGGCCCTGCGTCCTATAACTGACCTAAAGAAGAACGCAGTTGTATCATCCGATTGTAATCATTAAACTTCGGGTTCAGTCCTCCTTGGGGTTACCGTGCCGGACAGAGCCTGTTGGCTCCACTGATCCATCCCTTTCAGACGGAGTGTAGATCAGGAGGTTTAATCATCGGGGTGCCGCCTGCCCTCCCGCGCGGCGGGCGCAGGTGTTAAACTCAACCCCACACGCCTCAGCATCCGGGACAGGAACCGGAGGCCAGGGCAGCCAGCGCACTGTTAGATCGAGTCTACTCCAGCCTCCTCTCTTGGTTCTTAGAGTACCACTCTGGCAGTGCCAACTAACCAGTAAACAAACAAAAGCAAACAAATTAAAAAGTGAAAGTATTTGAGAAGGTTATGCTTACAAGCAATTCTGTAGGAATTTATTGTTCGGCAATACAAATTGGAGGAAAGCCAGAGTCTATTTGGAAATTGCTTTTAGCCACCCTTCCTTATTATAGTTCCCCCCCCCTTAGATTACAGCACCAGCTGTCCTTATCTTTAGATTCATATAATTTTTAAACATTAATAGGTTCCCTTCCACATCAGAAAGGATGAGTCTGGCACCAAAATTCTTAGCTGAAAAATAGTCTTTTGTATATGAAATGGGAGATTGTTTGCCTCCGTAAGCGACTCAGTTACATCTTGGCAGGATGTCTACGTTAATTGTTGACAATGAAAGAGAAAAAAGAAAATGTAGGCATTTGTGGGGCCTTCTTCGTGCAGTAATAAACCCAGTGTCACTATTTTGGAAAGAAGTATTCTCTTCTAAGAGCCTTTTGTGCAGACATCCTGATAAATTCTGACCACTGTCCCTCCGCAAATGGGATGCAGTCACTTCGGGGAGAAATGTTAGCTTTCTCAGAGTTCTGAAATTGTTCAGTGAAAAATTGAGGAAGTAATGAGATTCATGATAAAAATAGCTCGCCTGGTTACCTATTAATAAGGGCAAATATTTTTAAGCTTCCCTTAGTTACTTGAGGGGGAGAGCGGAGCAGATGCTCGGCGTGTCCCCAGGAGTGGATTCTTCTACCCATACCGCCCAAGCGGAGCTCGCTGGTCTGAGAGTAATTGGCTAAATAGCTTTGCATCCATAGACACAGCTGGTGCAGGTGACTCGCGTCCCCGAGTTCATCTAAGTGTGATTTGGGAGACTGTGTTAGCGAAGCTGAGAAATTACTCTAGTGCTGCGTGGCCTAGGTCCACTTTTGAGCACTTGATGAGGCTGTGTGGTGACACAGGAAGGACTGCCGCGAGGCAGGAGAGTGTTTCCAGGTTACGTCCCCTCGCAGCCAGGATCCCGAGTGCCGTCACGAGCAAAAGCACTTCCTCCTCGCGAGCCCTTCCAGAAACGTCACGGACGGTTCCTCTGAATGCAGGGGCTGTTTTTCCAGCTAAGAACGTGATCGAAGACCTATACCTAAACATGTTCTCCTGGAGACTATTTTAAATTGCTACCTTTAGAAACGTAGGGTAGCTTTCAATTTTTCTCTTCTAGAATAGACGCAATTACGAAATTATATTCTGGTCATTCTGATAGGGTTTTGTTTCTTGGCTCTTGGGAACCTGTAACAGAAAAATTCAAGTTAATGACAACTGAGAGAAGAGCAAATACCGCCTTCAAGCACCCTGTCACTTTCTGTACGGGAGACGAAGGAAGAGGATTCAATCTGCTAACCTCATCACGTATCTTTGCCAGCAGGACTCGAGAGCAGTTCTAGGGCAACACAAATTGCTTCTGTGTTTAAAGGTTCTGCAGCCTTTCTCAGAAACTTAAACTGCACTTAACGCTAGCCTGCCCAGCCTAGAATTTCTCCTCGATCACTGAAGAAATCAGTTGAGCGGCTTTATGAGGCGCTGTCTTTCACTTCTGACCTCGCTGGTCCTCGCCCTTTTCAGTTATTTACAAATCATCCTTCCGGGAGGCTCTTCCATGTCTAACACCAGCCATGTGCTTCATCCAGTACTGCGTACCACACGTAATTGTGTTGCTCTACTTTTACCTGTATGGGTAGTAGCACAACAGAGTCACCACAGACATGTGCCCCATTGCACAATGATGTCACACAACGTCACTAAGTGGCAGGGACCCCCTAGTCTTTGTGGGGCACCACCATTTTGTTTGTGGTCACTTGTTGATTGGCTTCTGATTGTTCGTGGGTATTTTCCTCACTGAATCTTACTGCTCGCGTTTCCATACAGGAGCTGAATACTTTAAGCTCGACACTGGGCAGCCCGAGACAGAGGCAGGGAGGCGGTGGGCTGTGCCGGGGGCGGGCGGACCTGCGCTTCGAGCGAGCTCGGGTAGCGATGCTGCCCACCTCCCTCCAGGACAGGGGAGAGCGTTCATGGGAATCCAAGCAGTGAGCCGGATTCTGTATTGGCTGCTAACATTTCCCCTAAGCGAGGATTCGCAATTGGCTTGTAAAATAGTGGATTCTCAGAACACTTATTGCAAAACCAATTGCATATTTTGAAGAACATTTTCAGCCCAGCTAGAAGTGTCATGCAGTCAGCCCCGCACTCACCTGTGTCTGATAACAACCTGCCTGAGCAACAGAGGCGCCTTTCACTCATTCATCACATATGTCGTGCACACTTTCCAGGTGAGGGTAGAGAACAGAGGCCACAGAAAATAACGCGTGCGACGTCCTTGTGCCCACAGATCCTCCGCTGTCGGTGTTAGAAATTCTTTACTGATTTTTACAGGTGCAAGACACGTCCTTCATTCTGTGCATTGTGGTGATACAACCAGAAATACCTGTGAGGCAGCTGAAGAACCTCAACACAGTGCCCGGCAGCAAGCTGCTGTACCACCGCCTGGACCTGCTGGGCCAGCCGAGCGCCTGCCTCCACTTCAAGCAGCTGGCGACCCTCGGTAGGCAGCGCCCTCCCCCGCCTCCTGCCACGGCTTCTCTGGGGGAGCTGCCGCCCCGAGCATCGGTGTGAACCTGCCTGCCTGCAGCGCCGGGGTGAGGTGAAGGTGTGAAGGGGGTCGGAAACCTCACACTGGGTCCGGCCGCCCAGCAGATTCCAGGACGGGATCTGTGTGCCAATGAAGCGCGGGATGCGCTCTCACTAGAAACCAGAGGGGAGCAGGACCGGAAGGAGGGGAACAAACAAGTTCAGGTTTAAGCGAAGTTCCATCCTCCTTGTTCTCTGAGTGGCTCAGGGCGTACACGTGTTGGCTGAAAAAGACAGGCTGCCGTGAATTGCCCTACAACTTTCCCCTCCCATCGAGCGCACCCGTCCCACGGCCCTGGCCACTTCTGCAGCAGCTCTGGAGCACTCTCTCCTGAGTGTCTTTAGTGCACTGTCCTGGCTGCCTCAATGTCCTGAATTTATTCAAAATGTTTCCCTCTCATGGTCATTTTGACTTTGGGGAAGAGCCAGAGGTCACATGGTGCCAGATTCAGTGAATAGGGTAGAAGAGGATATACCGTAATATTTTTATCTGACAGAAATTGGCATAATTGACAAGTGATCATAAATACAAATACAGTGAATGCTTAAATTTAAAAATGTATTAAAGCAAAGACATGTTGCCATGAATCCCCCTCAAAATACCCTCCCTCAATTCAAACAGGCTTATCTCATCATTCTTGGCAATGTGTCTTTACTGTAATAAATTCTCTTTAATTGAAACACTCACTGTATCTGTCGGTCACGCCTGTACACTGGAGTTCGCCCAGACTCCAGGTAGGGAAGCTCTGCGTTTGTGTCCTTAGTCACCCTCAGCCTCCTGCCAGTACCAGGCAAGAGGCTTCAGTAGCCCAGAGGCAGCCCATGAAGAGTGAGGGTCCCATTTCAGGGACGGGCGCAGATACAGGCCTTTGGGGGTGGGGTGGACGGGGTGAGAAATCTGGAATACGCTGAGAGACCTTCCACAGGTCCCGATCCGCCCAAGGGTGTAGGAACAGGCAAAGAATCCAAAGGATGCAAAGAGGATCTGCATTTGCAAGGTACCATGAGTTTTGCATTCACCACCTGAGCTGACCTGGGATACAAGAGGACATCTGAGATAACCAGAGGAAGAGTTTTGCCAAAATAATACAAAAAGTAGCAACGCTGAGGTTTCTTTTTCCTTTTGTCACTGTATAATCCCCTTTTTGTTCCTGATATTCTTCCTTTCTTGGAAGTCTACACTGCCTGAAGTTAATGCAGCAACTCCACATTCTTTTGATTAGGATTCATCTGATACATGTTTGTCCCTTTATTTGACCCGTGTCCCTAGGGTCTGCCATTCTGTATGTGCCAGACACTGTCTGTATGGCCGTATCCCACGGGTAGTCACAGTTCAGGAAATGGGTACCCTTTTTCCCTGTTGAAAATACTTACAGTCAGAAGTCAGTAACTACAAATCAGCACGTAGCCAGCAAACTGAGTAGAGAGGGCACATGCTGGAAGAGGATCAAGGACAGACGTTCCCACTCTGCATTCCAAACAAGAGCACTGGAGTTGGGAGTTCCTCCCTTAAATTCCATTCTAGAACGTTCTTCCCGGACATGAGCTCATAAAAGCAGGCCCAGCTATGCAGCCTCTTCTGTGACATGCTCCAGCTGTGTGCACAATTTAGAGAGAAAAGTTCTGTGCCACCAAGCCAAACACTCTTGCTGGTGGGAAAGAGATGGCCGTTCTGAAATTCGAGGCAGTCTGACTGAACAGTTGTCTCTGGGAAGTGTGCTCAAGCCCAGATTTTCATTGTTTCCTTTGGACCCCTCATAGCTTCGCTGCCCAATATGGCGGCCACCAGTCACATGGTAGCCCTTGACCTCTGAATGGGGCCAGGTCAAGAGGTCTGGGAGGTGTGAAGGACACGCTTCCTTTTTACATTGATTATTTGTTACAGTGATCATATTTTTGACATACTGGATTCCATGAATATATAGTTAAGGTAATAAATTTCTTTTTGGGTTTTCTTAATGTGATTACTAGAAAACTTAATTACAGTACATTTGTGGATTGCACTGTATTTCATTTTGACAGCACTGCCTCTTAGAGGTTACTCAGAAGATGTGGAGATCCTCAACTCCAGTGCTGTATACACAGTCTCTTTCCACCATCGCGCATTTTCACCTGCGTGCGGGGACACGGCAGTGTGGCGGGGTCACCCAGGCAGCTTAGGGTCTGTTAGTGATGAAGGGGACCCAGGATAATTGAAATACAAGAAAAAGGGAATGGAAAATATAGGAAGTTATGGAAAATAATGGTTTGCTACTGATTTCCTTGATGGTGGGGATTTTGAGATTTGGGGGGATTATGTCAGAGCTCCCTTCAAGAGGGGCGGTGGAAATGCATCGCAAAAAGACAAAGAAGAATTTTGTGATGAGTGCATTGTCTAGCCGAGCACGGTGGCACCGGCTTGGAATGCCAGCTTTCTCTGAAGCTGAGGGAGGACAGTTCCAACTGCAGACCCAGCCTGGGTAACTGAGTGATTTAGGGAAACACTGTCTCGAAAATAAAAAGTAAAAAAGTGGCTGGGATTGTAGCTTAGTGTGAAGGCCCTGGTTAAATTCCCCCAAAATGTATATCTATTGCCTAGACACATGGCCTTGAGTCCTGTGTCTTGATTCTTTCTCTCCCTTTGTGCTCCGTCCTACCCTCCAGCCTTTTCTAAAGCCCCAGTCTCTTGTCACCTCAAGAAAGGCTACCAGGTGTGGTGACACACTTCTGTAATCCCATCTCTTCGGAGGCTGAGGCAGGAGGATAGCAGTGAGTTTGAGGCCAGCCTGGGCTACATAGTGAGTTCAAGGCCAGCCTGGACCGCATGGTGACACCGTCTCAAAAGACAAAAAAAAATTAAGAAAGGGCCACTTCCCAAGGCATTTCGCCTCCCTCTGCTGCACCTCCCTTCGATTGCCCACGGTTAATACGCAGATATGCTCCCAAGATGCCCTGTGGAGCTATCTCGAGACGCCAGTAAGAGATCACATCGTGGGAAGCAGCGTTTCCCGAGAATGACAGCCTGGGTCATGTGGACCCACCCTAAAAATCCTGGGAGTAAGCGTAATCCTGGATTAAAATCTTCTTTTTTTTTTTCCTTTATGTGGGTACCAGGAGTCAAACTCAGGGCCTCGTGCTTGCCAGGCAGGCGCTTGCTTATGCCGCTAAGGCATCTCACCGGCCCTGGGCTTTTCTTCTTGAAAAGCACAGAACAACTCTGGCGATGGTCAGGGGTTACTGGGGCAGAGCCTGGGGGAGGAAAAGAAGAACCCAGAGCAGGGCACCCTCGAGGCCACTTCCGCAGCGCACAGCGCCTCCAGCCTGCTTCAGGGAATTTCTAAGCACTGGCAGAAGTCGAGCCCGGGCCCCCAAAGTGGAGCCTCTGCTCAAGGACCACTGCCTTTGTTCCCATGCCCCGCCCTGCCCACGTGGACGCATCACCGGAAGGAACGGAAAGGAAATGGGGTCCTGGCTGGGGTCCTTCCCCAGGGCAGGTTATGAAATTTCCACAGCTTCAAACCAGGTGGTCATGTCCCGGTCCACCCCGACGTCTGTGGCTTAGGCCCGCGTTTCCACCAGCGCCCCGCCATGCCTGCAGCGTGGCCCTTGGCAGAATCATACAAGGGCTTCTCCTGAGAAAAACCCCAGGCTCTTAGACTTTGAGCAGATTCATTTGCGGGTTTTGTGTTTGTTTTTCCTGGTGCTAAGGGTCAGATCCTGGGCCTGATTTGTGCTAGGCAAGCTCTCTTCTACTGAGCCACACCTCAGGCCCCCACTAATATTTCCTTCTTATGCCCAAATATAGTCAAAGGTCACTGGGCTTGAGCCGGATGCGGCGGTATGCCGCTGTGATCCCAGCACTCCGGGAGGCTGAGGCAGGTGGATCCCAAGTTCCAGCCCAGCCCGGGCAATTTAGCAACTTAGTCTCTTAGTTCCGAGGCCCTGTCTCGGAATTTAAAAATTTTAGAAGGGGTTGGGGATGTAGCTCAGTGGCAAGGTCCTGGGTTTAATCTCCAGTACCAGAGGAAAAAATCTGCAGGCTGTGAGGAAACAAAACACCATGGGGGAGAACTGATGAAAGGAGTGAAGAATGACCCACGATTTAAATGAGGTGGTGCTTTCTAATGCTTCTTTTAAAGTACAGCAAGACTGAACAGTAGAAATTCCAAAAATATTTCTTGGTTTTTGTTTCTTAAATAGGGAGCTGGTCTTTTCCTGTCAGACAGGACCAGAGATAAAGTACGGGAACCTCGAAGGCTCCGTTCCCAAGAGCTGCGGCTTGTGCTCGGTGGAGCTGCCGCCATCGGCACATGTCGTGTTTTAATTGATTTTTGCACTGATTCCTCTGTTCGTCTTCCCTCTTCCTCGGTAATATTTAAAACGCTGCTGGTTTACAATGACGGCCGTCACTTCCTGAGCACTTGCGCGTGCCAAGCCATGTGCTGCACTCTCCGTGCTTGTGGTGCGTGTGCTCAGCAGGTGTAAATTCGTGAACTCTCACCATCGCTGTGCAGGGTCCATGCCGTTATCCCCCTGCTTGGCAGATGAGAAACTGCCCCGGGTGCACCTTACCGAGGGGCCAGGTTCCGCCCAGCCCTGCTGCACGTCACTCATGTCCTCGTCCTAGTGAGGACTACAGATCGAGGACCCTGAGGGCCTCGTGTGCCTGCTGCTCTGCCTTCGTACAGACCCTGAGTGCCCTGCAGGGCTGAGTGCCATGTCGCACTTTGTCACCTCTCTTTCAGAGAGTCCTACCGTCATGCTGTCGGCT
This sequence comes from Erethizon dorsatum, assembly GCA_028451465.1. Classification (NCBI taxonomy): domain Eukaryota; kingdom Metazoa; phylum Chordata; class Mammalia; order Rodentia; family Erethizontidae; genus Erethizon; species Erethizon dorsatum. The sequence continues at coordinate 124,487,260 of CM051829.1, read as the reverse complement.
GGCAGCTTTTCGTCTCCCTACGAGCACCTCAGCCAGCCCGAGACCAAGCGCATGGTGGAGCACTACACCGCCTACCTCAGCGACAACACCCGCCTCATTGCCAACCCGGGGCTCAAAGTGAGTGCCACGTGGGGACCCCGTGTGTAGGTCCCCGCCCCAGGTCCGGGAGGGCGTCCTGGTGGTGACCTTCGATGGAGCATGGGTGGCCCAGGCTAGTCAGCTGTGACTCTTGGGCAGGGTAAGGAGCGCTTTGGGCCCCAGAAAGAAGGATCGAGTTGAGGTTTCCAAAGTAGGGGTGCAATTAGGAGACAAGTGGAACTTTCCCGTCCCCTTCCTCCCAGGGGAAAGCCAAGAAGGCCCCTGTGGTATGTGGAGATAGGTCTCGCACGCTCCCTGCAGGCTTTTCCTACTTAAACCCAGAGAGCCCAGCCAGGGCGATGCACCAAGTGGCCACCTATTCCTGTGAACTTGTGTCTTCCCCAAGTCTGGACGCGTCCATCTGCCGTGGGAGGATTTTTAAGAAGTAATTGGCCTTGGCTTCCCTCTCTGGGAGACAGCCGTGGCGGGCCTGCCGGTGGCCCACGCTCTTTTCATGTGAGTTTTAAAGAGCCCTGCCATGTCCTCCTTTGTTCCCAGTTCTCTGTCCGAAATGAAGTCATGGCGACCAGCCACGTCACAGATGAATGGATGACACAAATGGAAATGAGTAGCCTGAACACTTACATTGTCCGCCGTTACATAGCAACACCCAACGGCGTTCTCAGAATTTATCCCGGCTCCCTCATGGACAAAGCATTCGATCCCACTCGGAGACAGTGGTGAGTCCGAGGGCCCCGCTGTCGAGACAGCCCCGTCCTGGGGGGTCTGATGAATACGGTCTAGCGACTTCCGCGATCGCATTGCGGAAGATGCCTTCTGGGGGCGGAACTGTTCCCCGATAGTTTTTCAAACATAGTATTAACAACAGCTTGGTGGGTTTTCTCCACCTACGAAGTTTCTCTCTCTTCGTGGACATTTGGAAACTTAAATGCTTTACACCTGGCCGTCACAAGTCTTCGTGGCTTGTTTGAGTCCTGCCCTCAGCATGGTGTGTCCTCAGTGGATAGACTTCAACTGGCATCACATGGTCATGGCATCACATTGTAGCTCATGGGGCCAGCGTGATTGAGCTCAGCGGCGCAGCTCTTGCCTGGCAAGTGCGAGGTCCCGAGTACGATTCTTGGTACAAAAAAAAAAAAAATTGTAGCTCATGTATGACCTGCACATAAAAATTCAAAAACATTTCTTTCACTTCCAGGCTTTATTTTAGTCTGATTTCCAAGAATAAAAGCTAGCAAGGGGCATTCATTTCTACAGCCTCTAAAAGCCCTGTACTGCAGATCTTAGGGAAAGCTCACACATACAGTGAGTTCAGTATCTATGATAAAAAGAGGGAGTTTGGCCTTCCCTTAACCTCTTGTATTGATGCTACAGTCAGACACAAAAGGTAAGAAACCTCTTGAATTTTCATATAACATACGCACAATGTAGGGTAACTATTTTGAGTTCCTGGTTCTCCTTTCCCAGGAACTGACCTCGGTCGTGTGCACCTCTTACCTGGCTCTATCCCCACTAGGTATCTCCATGCGGTGGCAAATCCGGGCTTGATTTCGCTGACCGGCCCTTACTTAGACGTCGGAGGAGCTGGCTATGTGGTGACAATCAGCCACACAATTCATTCCTCCAGGTAATACTTTAATTTTCTGTTCATTTCACATCCCTCGGGTAGTTTTCAACTCAAGTAGGAGACGCCAAGCTTCCTCCTGCCACCTGTCACCGGGTTATCTTGTGAGTTGAGCAGGTGAAAGCGCTCAGCCCAGGGCTTGGGTGCCGTGTGATGCTCAGGAGCAGGGAAGGCGCAGCGTTGGAAGGCGCAGCGTTGGAAGGCGCAGCGTTGGAAGGCGCAGCGTTGGAAGGCGCAGCGTTGGAAGGCGCAGCGTTGGAAGGCGCGGAGCCGTTCGTAGAAGCAACCGCTGTAGCTGAGGGAAGATTCCGCAGCAGGGCCCTGAGAGCCTTCGCTGCCTGAGTTCTTCCAAGCCGGGAGCATTTGTGAGGAAGAAAGAAATACCAGAGCCTCAGATTGTCACTCTTGTGTTTGGGCCTACGTCTTTAGGGTCATGTGAGTTGTTTGCTTTTTAATTTGTCCTGGAAACCGTCTCTTGAAAAGTAAGGAGGCTTTTTGGAAATCGGTGTTCCCAGAATGCTGTGTGACGTCACTCTCACTGCAAGTGGAGTTAAGTGCTTTATATTTCCTGCATGTTAAGCTACCGGTGTCAGTGAAATGTCCTGGAGAGGCCAGTGGCCCCTGAGCTGAATCCCTTCCACGCTCAGAAAGCTGTTTTCCCTCAGCCGCATAGAGGGACTGTGCGACAGCACAGTGGCGCCCCTGTCCTGGAGGTCGCTGCGTGCTGCAGGCTGGTATTGAGTAGAGTCCTCTGGTCCAGGTGCACAGGGCGCAGGAACAGAGGGAGGACGTGCGAAGTGACCATCGTGGCTGCGTCTCCGTGGAAGCGGATCTTGCAGGCAGCTGAATGCTGATTCCTTTGCAGGGCGTGGTCTACGCCTGTCGTACAGGGAAGCAGCGCTCATGCGGGGCAGAGCCTCGCTGGTTCGGTTAACAGCCCGCGCGCTGGGCACACACCGTAGACGATGGGACTTCTCGTCCCTGCGTAGTCCATTCAGTCGAGGAAGAGCAGATAAAGCTGTTCCTTTGCACGAACGGCATCCCAGGATCTTGATTGCAACGCTGTGGGGCAGAACTGGGCTTTTTTTTTTTCCTTCCAGTTTTTGGTTTTTTTATGCATCCACATTTGCTGTATGTAACGATCACATTCGTCATGAGGCACATGGACACATTTTCATTCTTATGTTCCCTTTCTCCTTTCCCTCCATGTCTTGGTCTCTTTACCTTTTGCAAGAGATCTGTCTCCCTTTTCCTATGGTCTCTTTTATTCTGCTCTTTATTTATATTTTGGCTTTAAATATAATTAAAATAGAGGGGAATAAAAGCCCAATTTTTATTCCCCTCAACATCAGGAGCTGTTCGTTTTCCCTCCTGCACACTTGGGTTTTGGGGGGAGAGGGAAGGGACAGATTTGCATGCTTGTACAGGGACCTGTATGTGTTTGTGTTGGGATCTGGATGAGTGGCGGAATTCATGTTCATTCACAGATATTTACACTGTCCACAGGAAGCATGTTAAGCCTTCAAGTTAGAAAAACTTGGGTTCAGATCCACTTTCTGGTTACCTTTCTGTTGCATCTTTGGCCTACACAGGTTTGACAAGAGCAGGGATGGCAGTGTGACCCCTGGATTCTGAGTCACCTCCCTCCCCAAATCTGTGTTCCCGGAGCAAGTATCCGCCCAGCCCTGCTCGATGAGCAGTCCCTGGGCCTCAGCCTTTAAATACTTCACTGAGCTGAGTGCGGTCTTACTGTTTAAAGCTGTGTGTCTTGCAGTCACGTAGTTTAGGCCACAAGTCCTCGATCTCTTCTGGTCCTCGGCAGCAGTGGCTTTGATGGGTGGATTGGTGGAGAGCTCTTTCCGCTTGTCAAATGACTACTGGTGATGTGGGCCTTGTGCACCAGCTTGGGAGCCTAACCCCCTCCTAAGACAGACTTTGCCACTCAGCACTTGCGGGACTGTCCACAAATCTCTTTTTTGCCTTTGTTCTCTCACCAACGAAAGAGTGCTGCGGGTGTATTTGAAATGAGTATTTTAAGGACTCAAATAATACACATAAAGCTCTTAGAACCATGCTTGGTACCTGGTAAGGGCTCAGTAAATCTTACTTCTGTGATTTTTTTTGTGTCCCATGAGCTCTTCGGCCTCTTATGTAAAACAGAGGTCTTGATGTCCTTGTTGAAATCAGCTTGATAGAAATCAGAGATGAGTCGTGTGAAATGTAACCGAGTCCAGTTCCCATGCACGGCAGTTGTTTTCGTGGTCGTGCCTCTCGTGCTTCGCAGAGGTCCGGACGGAGAGCTTATGCTAACGCTCAGCCTGTCCCGCAGCTCTCGCACTTGCCCTTGGGCCCCCAGGGGCTTGGCTGATCGAGGGAAAGGTTTTCTACCCCAGCACTCGCTGACCAGTTGCTCGCAGAGGCTCTGTCACAGCCTCCCCTAAGCACTGTTAGTGGCCCGAGACCCCAGTGTTGCGTTCTCAGGGAGTAAGGCTGCTGTTGATTATGAACAGACGCTGACGACAGGCCCGGTCACATGTTTGGGTGTTTCCGTTTCTTGGCAGTGAGAATCTCTAATGGGGATTGCAGGCAGCCTGATCTGACATGCTTAGAAATGTAGGTTTGGTTGGATTTTTCTGTGAAATTCTTTATGAGTTGCTATGGTAACCACATAGCTATCTGAAATGCAGGTAAAAATATGAGTCTGGACTTCCAAGGGCGCGACGCCTGCTGTTACTTCAGCATGGTGATCGCACCAGAGCAGAGAGCAGCCCCGTTGAGGAAGGTTAGGAATAGAATTAACTTAGATGCCCGCATTGTGTCTTCCACTGAGGCAGCTGTAGTGTTCCAGAAAGAGCCAGACCTGGGTCCTGGTCTCGGTGCTGTGAATAAAAGGCGACGTAGTCAATCTCTTGTAAACCTCGTAACCGTGCTAAGCCTCATTCATTTCACCCACAAACCGAGAACCGTGATTCCTTCTCAGCTTCTTCACAGGAAATTAAATGAGTAGAGTTGCTCAGAAAATCTCAGCGCCTCACAGCTTTGACTTCACAGCCGGGAAAATGTGCACCGGAGTAGGAGACCCCGGGTTGCCATCCCTGCGTCACTGGTCCCCCACTGTGTGACACCGGCCTAGCCCTCGTCATCCCAATCCTTGTAGGCGGGCTGTGAGAGAGAATCAAGGGCTTGGTGGTTCTTCCTCTGGTGTTTTCTGTATGAAGACACCAGACAGGCAGACGATGACAAGCGATGGCTCTGAACAGACGCACGTTGGGTAAAACACAGACCACAGAGAGCCAAGGTTCCAAGTGGAGAGTACACACTTCCAGCCATGGTGGCAATTCTTGAAGTGCTTGTTCTCTTAGAGTGACAGATCCCTCCTCAGCCAGGCCGGGGTCTCACCTTTCAGCCATTTTCTCCCGGGTGACTTCTTCCTGGGAGGCCGCAGGGGTTTGGGCAGCTGGCTACGCACTGTAAACGCACAGCTCACTTCACCCCAGGAACAGGCACCGTGAAACTGAAACTTGCAGAGGTTTAGTGGCAACCCCAAAGCCTGGTCATCAGAAACAGCGGGGCCACCGCCGGGCGTCGCGTCTCCTAACGAGTGGGCACCACGTCGGGCGGCCTAACCTCTCTCCCTGGCCCGGCTCCTTGGAGGGTCACGTCACAGAAGGAGAGAGCACGGGCCCAGGAGCCAGTCGAGTCCTAAGTACGAGCTGTGCCTTGCGTGGTCGGCCCTAGCGTTGTGAAGGGAAAAATAGACTAAGTCTCGCGTGACTTACACGGTGAGCCCGCCTTTGTGAGATCTGTTTCCAGACCTAAAATGGAAGGAGCCATGGGGGGCGGCCCAGGGTCCTGGCCCTGGGGAGCTGCTGGAAGTGACCATGGTCTCGAGGCTTCCACCTCCCACCCTGATAGCTCGGCTCCGTATTTTTGCCCAACAATCCAGCCACTTTCTGTATGACTGCGGCGTAGGTGAACAGCCAGTTCCACAGCTGCCCGTATTTTGGGCTGGTCTTGTCTGAAAGCCACACTTAGGTTTTAATGTTTTCTCTCATGAAATCTCACGTGAACATTAAATCAGTCACTTAAGCCAGGCGTGATGGCACAGGCTTGTAATCCCAGCACTCTGGGAAGCTGAGGCAAGAGGATTACAAGTTCAAGCCCAACCTAGGCAATTTAGTGAGATGCTGCCTCAGAATTTTAAACGGGGGTGGGTAGCTTGGTATGAAGGCTTGGGTTCGATCCCTAGTACCACCACCCAAACAAAGTAACTTCGTCTTTGTAGACATGAGAAATGGGAGGAGCTGTGCAAATGATTTCTGGGGCTATACAATGTCCCTGTGACTAAACACGGCTTTCACCTGTAAATAAGCCCTGCTTTTTCTCATTTCCACATGAAGCACACAGCTGTCTTCCGGGCACACCGTGGCAGTGATGGGCATTGACTTCACACTTAGATACTTCTACAAGGTTCTTATGGACCTACTGCCAGTGTGTAACCAAGATGGCGGCAACAAAATAAGGTAAGCCCTTGGGGACACCATTTCCTGTCCATGGACGAAATGAAAGGAAGTAGATGTCAGACATCTCCAGCTAAATGGCAACCACATAGTCACAACAAGGATAAAAAATTGAAACCAAGCGTGGTGATGCATGCCTGTTATCCCAGGACTCAGGAAGCTGAAGCAGGAGGATCACAAGTTCGAGGCCAGCCTGGGCTACATAGCAACTTCAAGGCTGACTTGGACAAGTGCAACCCTTTCTCAAAACACAAAAGAAGGAAGGAAGGAAGGAGGGAGGGAGGGAGGGAGAAAGGAAGGGAAGGGAAGGGAGATTAATTGAGTTTATGGCCTGAGTATTCTCTTTAGGTTTTTTTTTTGTTTTGTTTTGTTTTGTTTTTTTAATGCGGGTACCAGGAGTCCAACTCAGGACCTCATGCTTGCCAGGCAGGCACTTATGCCACTGAGCTATACCACCGGCCCTTCTCTTTAGGTTTTTGTTCTTTTTTATTTTCCTTTTTCTAAGATGCATGGTGTTTATGATTTGGAAAAATACAGCACATAACAAGAGCTATGACTGGCACCTGGCCCCCAAAGCCCTATTTCAGAAGTCAGTAATTAGAGGCTTCCTATATCTTTGATAATAGCACAGAGGGCACTCTTGGGTAGTACTTTTGATGTTAACTTAGTCATTAAACCAGAGTCCTCATGAAATTCCAGCAGCTAAGACGGCTCATTCTGCATTTTCCCAGAAAGAGGCTCATGGAACTAAAAGTCTTTGCCTCCTGCGTTTCAAAAGCGTGTTTCTGATCAAAGCAAGGGCATTCTCTTGACTCAACGCAGCCTGCTTTTAAAAATAGCTTCCCTGGTTTCATCTCGTGGCCCTCGCTTCGTGTCACTGCTAAATTTCACATGGGCCCTTCCTTAACAGGGACTTGCAGGGCTGCTGTCAAAGATGACAGTAAAGCAGAACAGCATCTCGATGAGAGCTACATTCAGCGTTTCCGCCAGATCTACTTCCTTGTGGCCCCTGTGTGGTACTGGGTGTGTGTTTACACAGTTTCCTTAATATTCATGCCCGTAAATACTCAAGTCTACTTCCTTCCGGGTCTCCTTCCCTTGAAAAAGGACGGACTTCCTGCTTACACGTCCTTGCAAAAGATTTTAGGGTCCGTGGCACTTGGATGGGGCGGGCACTCAGGGACCACTGCCACAGAGCCCAAATCCCAGGTGACGGCCACCCCAAGAAGGAGCTGTCTTCCTTTGCTTTTCAATGAGTTTGTATAAGATCAGTACAAGGCGATGCCGTGTGAAAGCAAAGCAGCTCACGGTGTCGCCTGTCTGCCAGGTGCTTCATCATGGAAGACAGGGGATACCTGGTGGCACACCCGACACTCATTGACCCCAAAGGACATGCCCCAGTGGAGCAGCAGCACATCACCCACAAGGTACCTGGGGCACAGCCGCGGGGGCTGCCCTGGCAGCATGCAGCCCGTTACATGGCGCTCACCCTCTTCTCTTTGGCTTTGTCAGGAGCCCCTCGTGGCCAACGACATCCTGAACCACCCCAACTTCGTGAAGAAGAACCTTTGTAACAGCTTCAGTGACAGAACCGTCCAGAGGTTCTACAAGTTCAACACCAGCCTCGTGGTAAGTTGGGTCCATGGCACCCTTGGGGCCTCCCCATTATGAAACAGGAAGTGAAGGGTGACTCAGGTCTGGGTGTCACACCCGCTGCTTCATTGCCTCCGAATCACCTGAAGGTAGGCGGGGACAGGACCTCTGTCCCGCTCCAGGCTCGAAAGCCCAGACTAGAGAGGGAACACGCTGGTCTCACAGTTTGTATTCTGTCTGGGCTCTGTTTGCTTAAAGACTCAGCTGATCTCTCTCTTTGAAACATCTGCTGAAGTCGGTTCCCACACTCTGACACACACAAAGATGGTACCTGCGCCCCCTCTTCGGGTCTCCTTGCGAGCCCCAGCCTCCTCCATTCCTCAGGCCAAGTGGGTTCAGCACTTGGTGACTGTCCTGAAAATCATCTGAAGAGAATTTCTTGTTGCAACTTAGCTACTCTGCAGAATTTGAGTTCCTACAGAATTCACCTGGTTATGGTTGGAAATCTTAAAGACGTTAATTTATAAATATTATAATTGGGAAAGATCTAGAATGGGGAATGACAGCACTGACATTCTGAAAGTTACTCATGGGAGGCTTTTATTTTTATAATTTAGAATTGGTGTTTGTATCAGTCATTTAATGTGTAATTAATTTTAAAGAGGTACTGGGCTAAATTGAAAATACTAAACCAAGAGTCAAAATATTGACGGCAAAGAGCAATTGTCCAGTGGAAGACAGTTTTTAAAAAATGACTGTATTCGTAGAATCGGGTCTTTCAGGCAGGGAAGCCCTCACGACCCACGTCAGACCTGAGCAACACTGTGTCTCAAGGAGACACTGGCAGACGTGCGTGGTCAGGGGGAGGCTGTGAAAGTCTGACGCCTTCTGTGAATTTGCCGTCATTTCTACTACAAGGGTGATCAAAAATACAGTAAATGTTTAAATTCTTTAAATCTATTAAAGCAAAAGCCACATTGCCATGAATCCCCTTCAAAATCCTCTCCCTCACTTTGAACACACTCATCCCATCATCCTTGCCACTGTCTGCAGCAGCTCTGGAGTGCTCTTTCGTGAGGGTCCTTATGAGGTGTGATCAGAAATACAGTGAACGCTGCTGCTCAGTGCCATGGCAGAAAAGCAGGCTGGTAAAATATGACGGTGTCCTCATCCACCTTAGTCACCAGATCTGGCACTGTGCGACTTCCGGCTCCTCCCCAAAATCAAAATGACCATGAGAGGGAAACATTTTGAATTGAATCAAGACATCAAGGCAGCCAGGACAGCACAACTAAAAGCACTGATGAAGAGGAGTCTAGTGCTGCTTCAGAAAGCAGCGAAAGCGATGGGATGAGTGTGTTCAACGTGAGAGGGGAAGATTGTGAGGGGGAATGCAAAGGTGTCTTTTACTGTAATGACTTGTTTCTTATTTAAATACATCACATTTTTCCATCATACCTGGTATTGTTTCTGGAGTCTCCAGCAGACCAGACCAGGATACTGCAGTAGAAATGTTTCAGAAAGACAAGTGTTAGTAGAATATGAATTAAAATAATTTCTTAATGGCCTGAGTTATCTCAACATGGAATTGGACTACAGAAAGAACCCATCTGATGCCACAGCTCTCAGAGTTCGTCTGTCTCCACCTCACGTATATGTAGGAGCTCAACAACACGGAAACTAGCAAGGGGTTAAGTAATTTATCCAGGACAGATGATACCTGCACAAAAAGGCACACAACATCACAGCACTGCTTGTGAATCTTTGGTTTCCTAATACAGTGAACAAATTCAGCAAGAGGCTGGCTGTCATCTTTTCTTGTTACAGGATGAGGAAAAGGGATACTTGCTTTAGTTGGATTATTTAAGTATTCTGGGAGCAGGAAATTAACCTCTTAAAGAGGCTTTGGCTTTTAAATAGTTTTAGTATTCCAGAAGGAAAAAGACTTGTTAACCAAGGGAAAGCAGTACGTGTTTTGTGGTTAAGTTTGTCTTTGAATAAATTTTAAACTGTTCCTTACCTGAAAATTATTTTTCACTGCTTCTTGAAGTTTGCATTTTTATGATACATGGTTATGTTTTTCCAAAGCAGATTATAGAAAGAATCAGCTAAAAATTTTATATTTGTATAAGCCTAGACAAAAGAATTTATAACATATACACAGTTAAATGGGAATTATCTCTGATCAGTGGGTTAGGAGCAGTTTTTCCTCACATTACAGCAATGACGGGTCACTATTTCTGTCATCAGAAACGGTTTCATGTGGCTGTTTTCGGGTGATGCTGGCGGGTTTGGGGCTACGTCTGTGTATTGCTGTCACCCTGACACCTTCCTGTGCCACAGGGGGACCTGACCAACCTTGTGCACGGCAGCCACTGCTCCAAATACAGACTGGCGAGGATCCCGGGCACCAATGCATTCGTCGGCATCGTCAACGAGACGTGCGACTCGCTCGCCTTCTGTGCGTGTAGCATGGTGGACCGGCTCTGTCTCAACTGTCACCGGTAAAGCGGTGCTGGGTGGCGCCCTCGGCTCACCACGCTGGTGAATAGCTTAGCTGATGCCTCATAAGTGGCCTCTGCAGAATGCACAGGACAGGCAGGCGTCCGAGGGAAAGGAGAGTCCCGCCCACAGGGGAGTGAGAGCTGAGATGTCCGCTGCATCCTGCTGTCCACAGGGCAGGGGCAGAGGCCCGCTGTGCATTTAACCCTTTCCCCTTTATTTTGACGGTCTGTTGTTGTTTTACTTCCCCTGTGCATGTGCAGTAGTCGTGGACGCTCTGCCTCGTAACCTCTTGCTTTGCAGGATGGAGCAAAACGAATGCGAATGTCCTTGTGAGTGCCCCCTGGAGGTCAATGAGTGCACCGGCAACCTCACCAACGCAGAGAACCGGTAAACATGCGTGCACGTGTGTGTGTGTGTGCGTGCATGTGTGTGTGTGTGTGTGGACATACAGTCCCTAAGTACCTGCATTCATACACGCACATAAATGAAGCCACCAGGGGTGCCACTGTAGATTTGTCCTTGGGTCGGGAGATACAAAACGAGTCCTTCCGACGATGGGTGGACCTGGTCACTGGCCAGAGGTCAAATGTCGTCAGCTGTGAGGTTTAAATTTAAATGTGGTGAAAGTGTTAAGAGCATGCATGTTGGGCCGGTGAGATGGCTCAGCGGCGTAAGCGCCTGCCTGGCAAGCGCGAGGGCCCGAGTTCGACTCCCGGAACCCACATACGAAAAAAGGGGCCGGTGATATCGCTCAGCGGCACGGGCGCCTGCTGGCGCGCGAGCGCGAGGTCCTGAGGTCGACCCCCGGTACCCACAGGAAAAAAAAAAAGAGCATGCGTGTTGCACACCCACACAAATGAGGATATTACAAGCATTTATGAAGCGCCATCCTTCTCACTCAGTTTTGTGGCAAACACACGGGAACCTGGCACCCGCACATGATATAGCATCATTTATTGTTATTAAGAGCAGTGAAATAAATCGCTTTATGTTATTCCTTCCCTGGAAGTTTAAAGAAAGCGTGCTGTGTGTGAACACAGCATGTTGTTGAGGCGTAGAACCGTCTGGAAGGCCCGTGCTCCAGTGTTGATAGCAAGTACCTGAGGAACGTGAGGAGGAGCGGGAGGTGGCTCTCCATTCTGTGCGGTGCTGTCACGTTGCGCGTTAGTGAGCCCTCACACACGTTTACATAACGAGCTGAGGTGCAGAGGAGGTGGGTGACTGGCGCCAGGCCCTCGCGAGCGGCCAAGCTGCGAGAGCGCCATCGAGGTCGCGCCTGACCTGGGCCTCACTCCTGCACAGGAACCCGAGCTGCGAGGTGCACCAGGAGCCGGTGACGTACACGGCCATCGACCCCGGCCTGCAGGACGCCCTGCACCAGTGCGTCAACAGCAGGTGCAACCAGAGGCTGGAGAGCGGGTGAGCAGCCGAGGGGGATGGGGACAGGCGACACGGCCTTTCCGGTCTGGGTTGGGTTCCACGGCCCTCTGATGGGGCAGAGTGCAAGGTAGAGGAGACAGCCAGGCCTCCTGGCGTGTTCTTTAGCAGGAGGAGATCACCCCTCGGACTTCGCACAAAACACATTAAACACTAGGAAACTGGCAGTTTGGGAATCTGTTTTAAATATCCGAGTTGTTCCTAGGCTGATTTGACTGTTATCTCCTTCCTTTTTCACGATCATGCCGCACACGGGATTGTTAGCCCAAAAGCCAGCAGACTGGGGCTGTTGCCATTTGGTGTTTACAGCTGATTTTGGACAGTGAGGCATTCCTCCCTGGTGTGGGTGTCGTCGTCTAATTGCAAAGAGCAGTTACCTCCATGTCTCTGGGTGGCTGGGAACCTGCATCCCAAGGACCCGGTGCTGCAGGCTCAGCACCCTGCCCTCGGGAACACGTGCATTGTCCCCGGCAGGGACTGTTTCGGGGTGCTGGACTGTGAGTGGTGCGTGGTGGACAGCGATGGCAAGACTCACCTGGACAAGTCCTACTGCGCGCCTCAGAAGGAGTGCTTTGGGGGCATCGTGGGGGCCAAGAGCCCCTACATGGATGACATGGGCGCAATAGGTACGTTCCCTGGAGACCAGAACAGCTGAGACGTGTTTCTTGGCCGTACCCAGGACAGAAATCTCCCAAGAATCCTCTGCCTGGCTTCCCTGGCTCCTTAGCTCGCGTTCTTTCATTAGAAAACCAAGGCCAGCGGTCACCACCTAGGCTGGCTCACCACTCTCTGGGGATAGCTAATGGCCGTTCCTCTGCTGGGGTCCATTCCCACCGTGCTGGTTCTGAGAAGCACAGGTGCAGGCCAGTGACTGCAAAGTGACCTCGACATCTCTTTTCCTGCTGTTGCCAGCCTCCTCAAAACTTTCCCCTGGCTTAGGGGCTCAGGTGCGCAGACATCAGCGCTACCCAGTGGTGCGGCTGTGGTGTGGGTGGGGGCCAGGGCGCCAAGGTCAGCACAGCTGGGCCTTCATTAGATGCTTTCTGTGTCTTTGCACAAGGAGCCCCAAGTCCTGGCCGCAGCTGGCCGGGGAGTCAGCTATCACACCTTCAGCTCCTCACCGTAAGGTGGCTTTGGATGTGTCTGGGTGAGATGAGTGTGGGCTCCCAGCCCATCAGACACCTAAGCATAGTCACGCAGTGTGCTCTGCAGCATGGCGGTTTCCACTTGGGGTCCCAGCAGGCTGGGGGCCACGGCTCTGTCTCCCTGCATCCAAGAGAGCGGCACAGCGTGTCACCGCTGCATGAGGAAGTTGGGATCCCGATTCCCTGCCTGTGCCCTTACCTATGCATCAGCGCAGAGTTAAATCGCAGTTGAGTCATGGCAAGTCAGGAGCCAGCTCCACCTTGGTTCTTGCCATCTGCCACCTGGGCCACCCACTTGGCAACGTCCCCCATCTGGAGAAGGAGCCCACGAGCTCTGAAGTCAGTCAGTTTGACACACACTTAGGGTTCCTTGTGCCCCTTATTTCAGCAGGTGACAGTACACCTGGACATCCGTCCTCTCCTCCGAGAGCTGTTCGTGCCCGGGGACCTAGGGCCCCTAAGCACGGAGCAACACTTACCTGCTCACTCATAGCCATGCTTGCTGTCGGGGACCAGGAATTGCATGAAGCCCCCACTGCTGCCCCATGGGGTTTTCTTTGAGGGACTCAGCATGCAATGCAGCCGTTCTCCAAAGCCCCCCGTGCCCCTCCAATCCCCTCCCGCCATGTGGGGTTCTAATGGGGATGTCTGTGTTTGCTGAAGGTGATGAGGTGACCACGCTAAACATGATCAAGAGTGCGCCCGTGGGGCCCGTGGCTGGAGGGATCATGGGCTGCATCATGGTGCTGGTCCTGGCCGTGTATGCCTACCGCCACCAGATCCACCGCCGGAGCCACCAGCATATGTCGCCCCTCGCAGCCCAAGGTGTGTGCAGAGCGGACCCCAGGGTCACACCTCGTCCCCCTCCCTAGGAGGTAGCGGCCTCCTCTGGGTTGTCCCGAGGCAAGAAGGACATTGGCCAGTGGTTGTTTAAACCTCTAGGAAATAAGAGTAGCCAGGTGTGGGGGCGCATGCCTGTAATCCCAGCACCCAGGAGGCTGAGGCAGGAGGATCAGCCAGCCTGAACTACATATCAAGACCTTTTCCCCGCAAAACAAAAAAATGAAAGAAAGAAAGATGAGAGTAGGCTGCCTCCTCAGCTTCATGGGCATCATCCCAGGAGGCCCCACAGCCTTTCTTTACTGTGTAAACCCACCAGCCCCTTTCTGACCCCAGAAGCCGCTGGGTGCCTCCCTTTCCCTGGCATCACCCCACCCTGGGCCCCTGTCCTGAGCCAGCCAGGGCCGCACGCTGAGCAGGAACCCATGTATCCCTTGCCGTCCCTGCTGCGGCTGCGCACCGGTCCTCGTGTGTGCTCGAGGCCTTGATGCCAATTGCGGAGGGTGCTGTGTGCGTGTGGGGGGCAGCCAGGCCGACCTCCCGGAAGGAGGAAGGGCACTGCCAGCCGGACCCTGGAGGTGGGTGAAGCCAGCTTCCTCTGGGAATGAGGTCGAGGTCAGCGCGGCTCATGTCTCGCTGTGACTGCAGCCCTTCCACGGTCGTGGCTCACCCTGCCTGGTGCAGAGCCAGGGATGGTGACAGCCCTGTGTCTTGGGTGAGGTTCAGGGACAGCGTCACCCGCATTTCATCCACAGTCATGGTCTGAGGCCCTGCTTCCTTTTCAGTCCACTGTCCTCCATCCGCTCCTTTCTCTTTTTAGAAGTCAACTCCAAATGCCCTCGATTGCCCTCTTCCTTTCTTCTCAGAGTCCACTTCCTCCTCTTTTAAAACAGGCAGGGGCACCAGCTGGGCGTCCCCCGTTGTTGGTTCGGTCTGGGTTTGGGTTTTGCTGGAGCCCAGGTGTGGTGCGCCCCACCCTGAGCTGCACCCCACCCTGCGCGGCTCTCCAGGGGACGCTGTCGCCAGGCCATCAGACGGCCCTCAGCGGGGTGTTAATGCAAGCGATTCCGTGTGATTAAATAGTCACGCTTCTCTCTCCAACGATGACAGAAATGTCAGTGCGAATGTCCAACCTGGAGAATGACAGGGATGAAAGGGACGAGGACAGCCACGAGGACAGGGGCATCAGTGAGTATCCGCCACCTACCGCCATGGGGTGTCAGCGGGACACTGGTCCCAAATAAATATTCTGTCTTATGTCCTTCTGGCTCATATTAAAATTTAAGAAGCCTTGACATGGGGCTTTTTTTCTCTCTCTCCTTAGAAACAGAGGAGGTCTTTGCTTTGTTTTAGAAAATCACAGGATTTTGCCTTTTTTATTTTTTATTTTGGCATTAAGTGCTTTGGCCTGAAGCACCCGACCCTCTCCTCCTCTACCGTCCTTGCTGCTTTCCAACAGTGTTTTAGAGGAGGGATTTGTCTCCGTCTGCCCCTTAACCAGTGGACACAACTCAGGGGAAAAAGACATTTCCCAGATGAAAAGAGGCCAGCTTGCAAAGAGAGGGCTCAGAGCAGAGGGGTAGGTGGCGGTGTCCCCGCCTGAGGGTGACTTCCCTGTCCTTGGTCCCCACAGTCAGCAACACCCGCTTCATAGCCGCAGTCATCGAGCGCCACGCACACAGCCCTGAGAGGAGGCGGCGCTACTGGGGCCGGTCGGGGACGGAAAGTGACCACGGTAAGATGGGCCGCCGCCCAGAGGACAGACAGGGGCTGGGCCACCCTGGGGAGGGCGCTTACCTCCTCCACCACCGATTCCCACCCCATGGTTTCCACAAAAGGTGCACCCAGCAGACCCTGTGTCCCAGCACCTGGGCCCGAGCCAGGTGCCCCCTGCGTGTGCAGCCTTCCAGGTCTTCGCCACAAAGGGTCGGGCGGGCTGCCCAGCTCCCGCCTGCGACCCCACTTATCCTCGGGAAAGCAGCATCCTCTTTGGTCCTGCCACCCAGTGTGAACCTCAGAGCTATCCCATCTAGCGTGTTGGCACTGGGAGGCTGAGGCAGGAGGATTGCAAGTTGGAGGCCAGCCTGGGCAACCTAGCGAGATCATGTCTCAAAAGCAAAGCGGTGAAGGGTGGAGCTCAGGGGCGGAGCACCCCTGGGTTGGACCCCCATACTGGGGAGCCCCTCCCCAGCCATGTAATCTTGGGGACCAACAAGTATCTATGCCACACTGCCCTCCAGCGTTTTCTGTCCTCGTCTGGACTCTGTCCAGGAGGCACAGGGAAGACCCTGCCAGCGGAACGACTGCATTGAGCCTTGAAGGTTGATTGGGGGCGAGGGTGAGACAGGGTCTCACTGTGTAGCCCAGGCTGGCCTCAAACTCACGGCAATCCTCCTGCTTCAGCCTCCCAAGGACTGGGATTACAGATTGAGAAATTAGGAGCCCAGGATATTAGAGGCGAAAGCAGCAGCATGTACCAAGTCGCAGGATTCCGTAGAACACAGCAGGACAAGGTCAAGCGAGCCTGGGACTTAAAAGTCCCCGTGCCTGACCCATGACACGGCCGAACCCCTAGCTCCTGGCCTGCTCGGTGTCACAGAGGACCACAGATGAGTCCTGGCCACGAGCATCACTGTTTTTTAAGCCAGCAATCGAATGTTCCAGGAATGGTTTTCCTCCCAGAGCCAGGCTTTGTTTTCAATGCATAAATAATGTACTAAAGCCTTTAGATGCGGCTTCTCCACCCCGGGCTGAAAGCACAGGCATCGTTGCTCCTCCGCCCATGGCCTCCCCTCGACTGCCAGGTTTTGGGGCTCCCTGGGGAAAGTGGGAGAAGCGAGACCTGCTGTGAAGTGGAGGCTCGGCTCTGTGCGATGTCACTCCTACCGGCTAAGCAGCCTTCTCGTTTCTATGGAGAGCCCAAGCAGAACTTAAATTTTTCAGTTTCCTGACTTCCTGGCTTTTTTCCAAAAAAAAAAAACCCCTTTGAACCTGCATGAATTCCTTCTGCCAGGAGCGCGCTGCTTCTCTGAATGATAAAACAGGTCCGGGGCTACTAAAGTTCAGCAGAAATCATTTCGCATTCAGAGGAGGACTGAATCCTCTCTCTCCCCAGTGCCTCAGTGCCAAACTGGGGTTCTGAGTGGGGCCCCCGAGTTCTGGGCTTACGAAGTGAGGCTGAGATGAGAGGATCGGGCCGTATCTGAAAACAAAGGCACTGGCTCAGGGCTGGGATTCGTTTTTCACAATATTTGGATCCCTGTGATCCCCATGGAATGGAAAATAGTTTTCATGCAGACAGACCCCAAAGCAGCGGAAGCCGCTGGTGTCCCACACTCCAGGTGCGCCGTGGAGCTGCCTGTGTGTTGTCCTCCCTGGGCCTGCAGCAGGGTGCATCCCTGGGCACGGTGGCATCGAGTCAGTGCACTGTGACTGTGGGAGAATAAGTGACGCCCACAGTCGGAAGGAAGGCTGCTCACTGGCACGTCCTCCTGGGTGGAGACCGTGGGGCACATCTGCTTCACGCAGGGGACAAGAGATGCAAGACTTGTCATTTCTGTCAGGCAGGGTGGCACGGGGAGGAGCTTAGGAGACAGGATCAAGCCCAGCTTGAGTTGAATTCCAGTGCTCCTCCCTCTGTTTGGCTTAGTTTGGTGGTTTTTGTTTTTGTTTTTGTTTTTGTTTGGTACTGGGAATTGAACTCAGGACCTTGCACTTGCCAGGCATGCGCTGTTCTGCTGAGCTATATCCCTGACCCCCTTTGTAAGTAATTTTAAGAAGCTAGTTGTGGTAGGTGGCACAGGCCTGTAATCCCAGCACTCTGGGAGGCTGAGGCAGAAGGATCACAAGTTTGAGCACAGCCTGGGCATCTTAGTGACTTAATGAGACCCTGTCTCAGAAATAAAAAATAAAGGGGGCTGAGGGCGTAGCTCGGTGTCAAGGTCCCAGGTTTGATTCCCCAATAATATCGCAAAAAAAGAGGATTAACGAGTCCTCCTTGGTACAGTCATGAGGATTAAATGAAATAATGTAAGACCTTGAGCCCCAGGTTAACCTCTTCACCATCCTGCCACTCTGCCCTGGAGGAATTTCCGGTCTAGGAGGAAACCCTGAATGAATGCACGGGTTCCCAAGCCCGATGGAAGGCGGACTGTGCCAGCTCGCTTGGAGGGGGGGGGTGTGCTCACCTTTATTGCAGGCGGATCCGGAAGCCCCTGGGGGTGGGCCGGGGCTGGCCCCGGATCTGATAGGATCAAGGTGCCGGGGGATTTCCACTGAGTGCCCGCGTGTGCTGCGCTGAAATGTGTGAGCAGAGCGACCGGGTATGGCTGCAGGTAGTGATGTCCCCAGAATTAAAGCTGAATGTCACCAAGCTAAATGTGGAAACTGCAGGCTGCAGTTTTATTTCTCTTTAGAAATATTTAATGTAGCCAGTCGAGTTTTGTGTTTTAAAGGAATCTAATTTTAACTTTCGTATCTTAGAAGAAAAACCACTTGGGCTGGGAGCGTGGCGTGGTGGTGGAGCATTGCCTGGTGTGCTTAAGGCCCTGGGTTCCATCCCCAGCACCACAAGTAATCAAATAAGGAAAAACTACTCATGTTTGTCATTTTCGTCAACGTTTTCCCCTTTCCTTCCTTGCTTTTCTTTCCCTTCCCCCCTCCTCCCTTCCTTTCTTGCTGTGCTGGGATCCTGCTCTGAGCCCCACCCTGCCGGGTGCTCCCCACTCGTGGGACCACTCCCTCGGGGCTGTAACTGTGTATCTGCTTTGCCTGTCTGCCTAGTGTTTCGCGCTCGTCTACTGGCCAGTTTTTAAGCACGTGTGGGGCACCGGCTCGGAAACCCCAGGCAGGGCTGGGGAGGTGGCCGGTGGGAGAGGACTCGCCTAGCCTGAGCGATCCCAGCACCGCACAAGAACAGAGACGCTCTCTGCACATGCATCCTGAGCAACATTCTTTTCTTGAAGAAGGGGAATTTCCCCTAGTTCTTGGCCAATTCCAAAGAACTTGGAAGGCAAATGCTGAGCCCGCAAAGTCTGAGGGGAAACTGGGTCATTTGTAGAAGGTGCCAGATCCTCCTGCAGTTACTTGGCAAGGCCACTAGATGGCGCGTGAGTCCCGGGTGGGACTAGCAAGGCTTGCAGGTTTCCTAGCAACTGTCAGATAAATAAAGAGAAACACAGGAGCAGAGAGCCAAAGTGCAAATGCCTAACCCGAGCTCTGTCCCTCCTCACGGACGCCTGGCCTCCTTCCTGGAGCCTGCCTCACCCTAGACCGTCTCCATACGCCTTCGCCAGTGTCAGCAGACCTCTGTGTTTCAGTAGCGCTTCCTCCCTGGAGCTGGGACAGTGTCTCCTTCCACTGAGCAGACAGCCGACCTCGTGAGGTGCTAAGTGAGGAAAGGAATTTGTCCTTCTGCTTCTCCCCCACCTCCTGCCCCCACCCTCCACCCTCAGATTTCCAGGAGATTTTGAAATCAGGAAGTTGCTGTGGCCTCACCATGAGGAAATTAAGTGGAACCGCTGTGGAATGAGGGGTTGGCTTCGGGGAGCCCCTGCCGGGGTTCTCATTGGAGAGCGGTAACAAGAGACACAAGGGTACCCCCGAGTCTCCACTGGAGTGGCCCCAGGGTCTGTGGGGAGCCCACTTAGAGCACCCTGGGCAGCCACAAGCCGGGGCAGAGCCCCGGGAGCACCCATGTGGCTTCCTCATTAGACATGATGAGGCGACACTGCACCAGACAAGGCCACTAAGAACAATGACACAAAGACTCAATGCAGGGCACAGTGGCACACACCTGGAATCCCAGCACTCTGGAGTCTGAGGCAGGAGGATCGCAAATTCGAGCCCCGCCTGGGCACCTTAGCCACTCAGTGAAACCCTGTCTCAGGGTGGCTCAGCTGTGCCTGCACATGGTCACAAAGGTTTGAGAGCCTGTGACCGGCCTCACCGCAGCCTGTGACTGCCAACACCTGAGACGTCTTCTGGCTGCCATTCTTCGCCCTGGGTGATGGCATCACTGTGTCCCAGCCCCGGAAACCACGACCTTCTCCAAGGGTGTCACACCCCCAGCACACTGCACCGCAGACCTGTGCCTCCCCTGTCCCGTCCTCCAGCCTCCACTGGTTACATCCAAGCCCCATACAGGTGTGGCCTCCCTTTCAATACCCTTGCCTGGGGTCGCCCTGTTCCTCTCTTCTACCCACAAATTGAACTCCTATTCATCCACATAAGCCCCACTGAAATAAGAATCTGTGATGCTTCTTCACTCCTCCAGCCGGAATTAGCTCTTCGCACTCTGTTCCTCGATGACAGCCCTTGCCGTTATCCCCATGAGGCGAAGCCCTGCTCTGTGAGCATCTGCCACGTGTCCATGGCCAGGCCACGGAAGGGCGGGTGCTGTTCATGCGGCCTGCAGCCGGCGAGTCCTCGGGTGGTCCGTGCCTGGTTTTATTTCTCACATGTGAACCCTGTCCTCCTGCAGGACCAGGTTTGGGTCTCGGTGTCTCACGCGTAGAAGGTACCTGAGAAATACGTGTTGCGTTGCCTGGCTGCCGAGTGACTGCGATTTGGGTCGGGCCTCTCTGTCCTCTGGCTCCCCTGGGCACGTGCCCAAGCCACCAGCGCCTCCCTGCTGTGCACAGCGCAGCCGCTGTGCACCGCAGACACGTGCAGTGCTCCGGGCTGCCAGGGGCCAAGGTTCTGCTAGGTGCTGAATCCGGGGCACATCCCCAGCTGCTCTGGTCACTTCCCTCCCTGCAAGGTGGATGTCACCACCTGCCGCACAGTTACGCAGGAGTGGGGGACGCGGTGGCCGCCGCAGGGTGGCAGGGGTGGGGGTGTGACCTCTGGTTTTGTCCTTCCTGGCGCTCGGCTTCCCCAGCAGGTCCAGGTCCTGCTCAGCGCTTCCCCTTGCTGCTGCCTGTCGCCTACTCTGGATTTCTTTCCCGATCAGAGAAAAATTCCTAATTCTGATTTCAGGAAGCAGCGCAGGAGGCCAGTGCCTCCGCAGCAGGCCTGCTTCACAGACCAGGGAGGATGGCTCGGGGATCTGGAGCGAGGGCTTCTGTTTCCTTTGTTCTCCTGTCTCAAAACACAAAACACAAAAATTCTGCATTGATAATGTAGTCGTTTTTAGGAAAAACCTGTTGGCTCTAGATCTCTAAAAATTGGTTTCTCCGGCACCCGCTGACGCGCAGTGTGTGCACCTGCATGGGACGGAGACAGGAGCCCCGCCCCGCCCTTGGCCTCCCGCGCCTCTCACGCGAACCCCTCTGTCGTTTGCTAGGTTACAGCACCATGAGCCCCCAGGAGGACAGCGAGAATCCGCCTTGCAACAACGACCCCTTGTCCGCGGGGGTGGATGTCGGCAACCACGATGAGGACCTGGACCTGGACGCCCCGCCGCAGACCGCAGCGCTCCTGAGCCACAAGTTCCACCACTGCCACCCGCACCGCCCGCCCCTGCACCACAGCCACTGCCTGCAGGCGGCCGTGACCGTGCACACCGTGGATGCGGAGTGCTGACCTCGGTGAGCGCCGGGCCGGGAGGCATGGGGGGGGCAGTGTCACACCCGCAGCAAGAGCCCTGGTGCGCGTGCCGGGTCTGGAGCGGGTGACCCCACTTCCTGCCTGCGGACACGCGTGGACCAGAGGAACTGGACAGCAGCACGTGGACGAGGTGGCGGCACTGAGCTGACAAATGGCCCTGTCGCACGCTTGTGGACGGTGCATTAGGCAAAGCTCCAACAGAGCCGGGACTGGCCGTGGAACCCGGGCCGAGGCACATTCCCCGGAGCTGGCGCGGGCTCCTTCCTGGCCGGGGGACAGTGACGTGGAGACCCGGTGCGCTGGCCATCACCGCCCCAGCTGCGCGTCCCCGCAGCCCCTGGAGACCGCAATCGCTGTGTGGAACTCACGCCAAGCTGCAACGATGCATCTCAAAATTTCTAAGTAAAGGATTATTTTTCTACTATTTATTGAACTTTTCAAACATTCTCGAACTTTGGGGGAAAGGCAAGGAAACAGGAGCCGTGTCCACGGTGACTCCTCGCCAGTGCGTGTGCGACGCATGGCTCGTGGCTGACGGTGCTCTGGTTCTTATTTAACTGAGCTCACCCCGCCGCTTCCCCAAACGGGAGAAGGAAGCGTCTCCCTCTCTGACTGGGCAACACCACTTCCTGGAAACACAGCTCTCTCCATCGCGCGTGCAGTTCTCGTTCTCAGAGCCGGGGAGGGGCAGAGGAATCCCAGCGGTTCTAAAAGAAATGTTCCATTTCTTTGTCGTTCATTTCCACTTCCCATTCGGGCTTTCTTAGGTTTCTACGAAATCTAATATCACAAGCCCAGCCCTCCCACTACGGGAGGGTTGGATATATTCTCCTTGTTTTAAAGATGACATGTTTTAAGATGTCCCATTTCTGAGAATTGATCACATGAGGGAAGGTGTTTTAAAATTGTGAAACTTGGGTTCTTAATTAAGGATTTCTTTTGAAATCACAGTGAAAAGCTGCTGCCAGGTATCCAAGAGGTCCCCACCGAACCGCTGTCGGTTCAGACGAGGATTCATCAAATCCAGCCAGTGCGCCACAGGCGCGGTACTTTTAAAAGTAGTGTTCTAATTACAGCGATGTATTTTAGATTCACATTTTGTGACTCAAATATGTTATGAAGACATTCTTGCACCGTGCGTGTGGTAAATCTCCATTTATATGTAGTTGGGGAAAAAATTCACTCAACATTTTAATGATAGGGTATTATGATATAATGTAAAAAAAAATTGGTCCTTCCGCAGTACAGAAAGTAATTTCTATATGTGCTATCCGGAACCCCCTTCATCCTGTGTATAAAATTGCAGTCTAGTGAAATAAACTGTATGCGACAGGCAGTTGCAGTGTGATTTCCTAGTGGGCCTCGTCTTTGGCTTGGAAGGTCAGGTCTCCTCCAGGGGCTGCGGGCGAGTTCCAGCCTCTCAGTCAGCTCAAACACGCAAAGCAGAGCAAGACTCAAGTGGGGTAAAATGTATGGAAAATCACTCCCCCTTCTCAAGCAGCGAACCTGTGTCATTGATGTTAAATGCACATTTCTACGCTGCAGAGCTTGGATGGGCTCCGTCTTCCCAGACAAACTTCCCAGTAACTCCATGTTTCTCCCTGAAGGTAAGCATCTCTGTGTTGCAAAGCTGACTTCTTTTTTAATTATTTTTATTTTTTGGTTTTTTTGAGACAGTCTCACTCTGTAGCCCAGGCTGGCCTTGAATTTGCAGCGATCCTCCTGCCTTAGCCTTCCAGGTGCTAGGATTACAGGCGTGTGCCACCACACCGGCTCTAAAGCTGACTTCTAGGTGAGGACGGTAGAAGGATTGGAGTGGAAACTTAATGTTTTCAAGCAAAGAAGCACAACGTCTAGAGGAGTTTAAAAACAAAATATGTAGTCTACTGAAACACAGGAAGAGAAATTCATTTGGTGTCTTTTGCAATAAAACTCTCTTCGTATCCTGAACTCCAGGGAAGGTGATTGAATGTGTACACCTGAGCAAGAAAGACCCGGTGGAGTGTGACGGAGAGGTTTGTGAAGTTTGGGTTAAGCTTTGATCTAGCCAGGCATGGCGCCACATGCATGTCATCCCAGCACTGAGAGGCCAAGGCAGGAAGATCACAAGTTCAAGCCCAGCAAATTAGCAAGACCCTGTCTCAAAATAAAAAGCAAAAAGGCTGGGAATGCAGCTTAGTGTGAGGGTCTTGGGTTCAATCCCAGTACCACCAAAAAATGAAAAATCACTCTTCTAAGTGATCTTTTATCTTCTCGCCCAAGCATCCCATGTAGTTGAAACGGTCAGCAGTGGTAGTGGTGGCGTTCGTGCTGTTGTCGTTGCTTTGGGAAACCTCCCCGTGGCGGATCCCAGTTCCGGGTCACTCCCTCCAGAGAGAGAGAGAGAAGGAAGTTTCTGTTCGGCACAGGCTTGGGGGCCCTCGCCATATCCACTCCCGCACTCTGCAGGTAAATTTGTTTCTGAACCTCTGGCAAACAACAGTAGTTTTGTTGTTGTTCCTTTGCTTAATTTAATCTGAATGCTCAAAGGCACCTCATTAGCACGCGTGTTTGTGACCTCAGGCGAATTTTGGGCAGCCCAGGGAGCTGGTTCCCTGCACGTTCCTCCCGGGTCTGGCTGAGCCGTCAGAGCCTTTGGCATCCTAATTTTCCAGTTTAAAAAGTCAGGTTGAAAGACATTTCCGTGACTCTTACCTCCAGCTTTATGAGCTGGCCTGTGAATAACCAAGGGGCTTGTGTGCCCACCGGGAGATCTTGAGATTCTGGCTCTCTTCCAGTTTCTCGTCAATTGTCAACTGCTTTTCAGGGCCACTTCTCTACCCCTTTATTTTGTGTTCCTCACTTTTTCATTCAATGTTACTCCCTCCCCCTGAGAAGGAACTGTTAATCTAATTTAAACTTTCCCCCTTGGCTGGGCATGGTGGTACACAACTGTGATCCCAGCACATGGAAAGCTGAGGCAGGAAAATCGCTGTGAGTTCCAGGCCAGCCTGGGCTGCATAGTGAGTTCAAGGCTGGCCTGAACTACATAGTGAGACCCTGTCTCTAAATTAATTAATTACTTAATTAAACTTTCCCTCACAGGGATGCTAGGAGAAGGGGTGTGCTTGGGCAGAGCTGTCCTGTGGGGACCGCAGGCGTGGAGACATCCGACCTCTCCTCCCGAGAGCCCACGCTGCCTCCTGTGCCTGCAGATCACCAGGGCTGAAGTCTGACTAACTGCATCCCTCACAGACACCTCTTGCTTTTCATTCGTGTGTGCGTGCACACGCATGTGTGTGTGTGTGCGTGCGCGCGCATGGCTGGTTTGCAAGCCTCTGTCTACACCATCACTGAATCGGTGGCCTCTAAACTGCTTTCTCTATTCTCCTCTAACTCACCCCTGACCAGTGCATGTGTTAGGCAAGGCACACACAGAGCTGAGCCCCTGCCTAACCCTGCCCTGTCTCCGGTGATAACCACGGCGGGGTGGGACCAGGCTCCGATCCTGGTCGGGTCTCCTGTTAGTCCCAGGAGAATCACAGTGAGCCAGGAGCTCCGACTGCAGGCAAGCAGTGCGGTGCAGCCCTCCCATGGTCCTGGGGGCGATGTGCGGCCTCACCTGGCCCCATCTGACCCAGGAGAGCAGCCACGAGGAGAGACATCTGTCTCCGCCGGTGTGAGGACGTCCGCAGGGAGCCTGTGGTGGCCACTCCTGTGCACAGCCCCAGGGTGACGCTGACTGCACACTGGCTGACAGCAGGGATGAGCAGGACAGGACGTTGCCAGCTGCTGGCTTGGCCGCTGACCTCTGGATTCCACTGAGGCGAGATCGTCGAAGGCCCCGCTGTCTGAGGCCACCCAAACCCTTGCGAGCCCTGGGGAGCGGCGTTTTACCAAGCACAGCGGCAAATATGGGGGTGACCTGTGGGGCCTGCAGGCAGGCAAGACCCCGGCTCCAGAGTCAACGCCCACAGGAGGCCTCCAGGGTGGGGACAGCAGCAGCACAGTGCCCTGAGCCGAGACGCGCACCGGGCCTGCAGCCTTGGTCCTCGCAGGGGGCAGGAGGGCCTGAGGGTGACAATCGGAGCCGGGGTGCTGGGCTAGGACAAGAGCAGGAAGGTGGGCTGCCGGCGGGGGCTTGGTGAAAGACCGCTCGGAGCCGGAAGTGACTGCAGGTGACAACTGGGACACACAGACCAGAAGACTCTGCCGGGCTCCAGGGCGCGGGAGGCAGCCGGGCTGGAGCAAGGCGGACAGCAGAGGGTGCGAGCGGAGTGTGGGGGCCGAGGAGAAGGCTCCAGGCTGGGGTGTCCGTGTTGCTGGCGGCCCGCCCAGCACAGCTCTGCCCCATGGCCGTGATGGCAGTGACCACGCTGGGCGCCAGCCCTCGCTGTGCCTCGGCGGCGGCTGCGTCCCCCAGTGGGCAGCTGTGGAGCCCAGCTACAAGCACGAGACGCCTGCTTCTTCCTCTTGGCAGTGCTGGCGGCCCTGGAGCCCGGGCTCTCAGGGCCTTGATGTTTATTGAAAAATTAAATTTCCAAGTCCACTATGGCTGTAATTAAAGGCTTGCATGCTATAATAATATAAACAGTATTGAAGGCAGTGATTGAAGCCAGTTGATGTCTCTAAAATGCGTGCTTAAGCAATTAGTACGCCGAGTTCTTTTGTACATCGATGCTACCGTTTTTCTTGCTGTTGCTTTGGGTCTCACTGTGTAGCCCAGGCTGGCCTCAAACTTGCAGCAATCCTCCTGCCTCAGCCTCCCAAGTGCTGAGATTACAAGCATGTACCAACACACCCAGCACAGAGTCTTTTTAGTATGTTGTACTAACAGTGCAATGTTGTAGGTTTGGGAATTTATTGTTAACTGCCATAAAATACCTCAACAATTGGGCCGGTGAGATGGCTCAGCGGCGTAAGCACCTGCCTTGCAAGCGCGAGGGCCCGAGTTCGACTCCCGGAACCCACATACGAAAAAGGGGCCGGTGATATCGCTCAGTGGCACGGGCGCCTGTTGGCGCGCGAGGTCCTGAGGTCGACCCCCGGTACCCACCAAAAAAAAAAAAAAAAAATACCTCAACAACTTTTCAAAACATAGTTTTAGTTATAAGCCTTGAAAAAGCAGCCTGTATTTAATAATTTCTGTGATACATACATGCATCTGAGTAACTAATCCCTACTGGCCGAGTTAAATGTGTGGTTACTTACGCAGCGAGGTGTGTAATACCCTTCTCCGGGAGGAGGTTACGTATGCGTGGTTTTGAATCCGACGGCTCTCAGGGCTGCTTGTATTCCTTTCACGCTCTCCTCGTTCTATTTCGGGCTGCTTGATTAAAGTGTTTTATGTAACAATATACTCAGCGGGATCGCGGCTTCGCTCTTAGCCTGGTGCCTTAGAAAAAATTACATAACGAGCAGCTCAGCTCTGCGGAGGAGGGCTCGGCACCGCTCCTTTACCAGACTGTTCGTCCTCCACCACATTTCATCTCGCTGCCTCTCGCTGTCTCTGTCTCTCTCTTTGTCTATTTCTCTCGCTGGCTCTCTCCAGTAATGGAGATTGAACCCAAGGCCTGTACTAAGCTACATCCTCGGCCCTTTTTTTATTTTTTATTTTGACACAGGGTCTCGCTAAGTTTCCCAAGCTGGACTCAACCTTGCAACCCCTGCCTCAGCCTCCCAGAGCACTGGGTCACAGACACACACCACCTCCCCGGGCAGCACATTCTCTTTTAAATCTGTTCCAGAACTCGTGTGTCAATCTGCTTACCACAGTGTCACCCCACGACAGCCTGTGACACCGCTCACAGCGGTGGTGGCCGCAGTCACCCGGGCTGCCCTGCTGCTCTGGGCTCTGGTGGGTGACAGTGGGGGTGACAGCTGGAGCCAACCACTCGCCCAGTGGCCTGGCTGGTGGGCCCCACGCCCCCTCCAGGGTCCACCCCCGTGACCTGCGGACACCCATACCCGTGTCCAAGGCCCCACTGCCTCCCGACAGTACCACCTCAGTCCGATCCTGTGGCCGTGCATGACCCGGTCAGCTCTGGTCCAGGTTCCTGGCGTCCTAAAGAGAACCAAGCAGGAGGCCAAGTGCAGGGCGGGATCCGGAGGTGTGGGACAGGGATGACATCCACTCCCCAGGGTGGGGCGCAGAAAGCAAGAGGCTGGGCCTAGGTTTTAAACTGGGGCATGCGGTGGGATCGAGGCTTGAGTCTGAGGTGGTCTCCACCCCTCCAAGGGGCAGCGGGAGTTCTTGGCCTTGGGGGAACTGACCGGCGCCCACGGCCCGCAAGGGTCAGGGTCAGTGACACGGTGGCCAGGGTGGGGGTGCCGAGGACTGCACCCCAAGCACTCGGGACTCACTGTGCAGAAACTCAGCCACCCGACCACACACACACACATACCATGTGGCCCTGGGCGTCCTGGACAGGCTGGGGCTTAGCTCAGAAGTGGCTTGGCCCCTCACGCATCCAGCCAGTCCTCTCTTGGGTCCGGCCTGCAACCTGGGTCACAGCCCACAGCCTCCTCCCTCTCGGCCACCACCCAGCAAACCAGCTCCCTGCCTGGCCGCAGCGCTGAGCCCGGCCCCCCACGCCCTGTGTGGCTGCTTCTTGGGCCAGGGTCCCTGCCTTGTTCCCCCCAGTCCATTCTTCCTCCTGAGCCTCCCATCCCAATGCCCACCTCGGTGCTGCGTGTCACCAGTCTGAAGGAAGCCCTGGAACCATCAAGTGGTCCCCACCACCCCGCTTCCTGCCCCGCCAACCACAAGGCCACTCTCTGTCCCCAGGAGTGCACCTGATCTGAACATTGCTTGCAAATAAGTGTGTGACTTCTGTGCAACATGTTTGAGGTCTGTCCGCGTTGTAGTGTGTGTCAGTCCTGGGTCCCTTTTAAAAAAAAATTTTTTTTTTAATTTTTAACGCAGGGCCTCACTCGTGCCAGGCAAGGGCTCTAACCTCTGAGCTGCACTCCCAGGGCACAGAAATCTTTGTTTTAAATATAAAATTGAAAACTTACCGATTTGCTTAACAGCCTTTGATTTGTCATTTCACATAAGATAAAGCCCCACGCCCCCCTTCTGCCCACCTAGGGCCCTCGTTTCTGCTGTCTGAAGGTCTTGAATGGAACGTCCTGGCCCTGACCTACCCCAGGGCCTTTGCATGCACTGCCCGCTCTGCCTGGAGCACTTCCCGTCTATGCCCAGCCTGCCCCGATGACAACCCTCTTCCTCCCTTCTCACGCCACCTGCTCCAACACCATCCACACTGTGGTAGCTGCCACTACCGCGTCCCTCCGTGGGGCAGCAGCACGGGAGCCCCATGCTGAGCCCAGCCGCTACTCCACTCCACCGGGGCCCCAGGCTCACCGAGGAGGTGCTGGCTCCACTGCCAGCCAAGCTTGGTGCCGCCCAAGGCCAGCTGCCATGTGAAACTGGTCAGCTGGGTGCAGTCCTGGAAACACGGCTGCAGAGGGACAGGAGTCCCAGGCAGGAAGAGGAGCCCCACACAAAGGCCTGGACAGGAAGTGACCACAGACAGAGAGACAGGCTGCAGGGGACCCACGCGCACCCTGGCACCCACCACAGTCCCCAGACACGAGCCCCGAGGGGTGACCTGGGGGCTGCGGGGCCAGGCTGAGAAGCAGCAGGCAGCAGCTGCTGGGCGACGCCAGGGAAGCAGACAGGTGACTGGCAGCAGCCTGGGTCCCAAGAAGACAGGGAGCAGAGGCTCTGCCGGTGCCTCAGGTCCGAGCACAGCGTGAGCGCAGCAGACTCCAGCACGCACGGCAGCCCCTCTGCTCCCGTCTGCCCGTGCCCGCCACCAAGCTGCACGCCTAGGTGTCCCTCTGTCCCCTCGCCGCCTGCCTACTCTGGCTCGAGCAGGCACAGACAGGAGTTTGCTGAGTGAATAATTATTTTTTTCTAACCAGAATAGAAGATGGATTATAAATGAAACACAGGACACCAAAATGAGACAGTTTCATAGGATTTATGTAACACACACACACACACACACACCATGCCACACACTGAACTGGAAGGAGGATGAAAGACGAGAAAATTCAGGATGCCCAAAGTGACAGCAATAAGCCACCCTGCCCAAAGGCTGGAAGACCTTGGAATTACTTGATTTATCAGAATGCCCCACATCCACATCAAAACCAAGCTACACTATCAGAGAGAAATAAAACCCTGTGCTTATGGCCTGGGCCCTGCAGTAAGGAAAAATTTCTTCAAAAGCAAAAGTTGTAACCCAAAGACTGGTGTCATTTAAAACTTCTGTAACAGGGCCGGTGAGATGGCTCAGCGGCGTAAGCGCCTGCCCAGCAAGCGCGAGGGCCCGAGTTCGACTCCCGGATCCCACATACGAAAAAGGGGCCGGTGATATCGCTCAGCGGCACGGGCGCCTGCTGGCGCGCGAGGTCCCGAGGTCGACCCCCCCGGTACCCACAAAAAAAAAAAAGATCTATAATAGGAAACAGGGAGATCTTTTTCAAATGGGAAGGGAAATAGGGGAGGGAAGGGATAAGAGAAAAAAAAGAATTGAAAGAAAAAATGGAAATAGAGCTTTTGCAAATGGAGGGAGCAGAGGTAGGGAACGAAAAATAATGC
The DNA here is from genome assembly GCA_028451465.1 of Erethizon dorsatum. NCBI lineage: Eukaryota > Metazoa > Chordata > Mammalia > Rodentia > Erethizontidae > Erethizon > Erethizon dorsatum. The sequence goes on along the minus strand of CM051829.1, from coordinate 124,457,359 downwards.
AGCTGTGTTGTGTTACCAACTCCCCACATGGACTCATAAAAATTAAACTACAGCGAGCCTTCCCTGTCCTCATGGCAGTCCAGGAAGTGTGTATTTAGAATCCCATGGAGAAGTTATTGGAACTCTAGTGAGTTAATTCCAACCTACCACTTCCAGTACAACCCTCAAAGAACTAAATTACAGTAGTCCAGGCATACTTATAATAGCTAAATCTTAGAGATGGCATATATGCCCATCAGCCGACGAATGGGTGAAAAAAATGTGGTATTTACACACAATGGAGTACTTATGCTGCCATAAAGAATATTTTAAGCATATTTGTAGTTGTGAGGAGCCAAGGGGTCCTAAGTCCCACCAGGGTGATGGTTACTGGAACAAAGGCCTTGACCGAGGGCCAAACCCAGGTTTTATTAATTTGTGAAGAGGGGAGTGGCTTGGGATGAGTGACTGTGATAGTGGCAGAAAATACATGAGTGCTGTGAGCTGGGCTGGGTAGGAGGCCTGAAGTCACCTTTGCAATGCGCAGACAGGAGCGTATGCGCAAAGAGTAATCTGCATAACACAGTTCAAGGTAGTATCTAATGTTTTGGGGTCAGGTCGGTGCTTCAGCTCTGATGTGTAATCTTCTATGCCCTGGGAAGTCATAGCCTCTTATCTCAAGACTCGGTCCCAGCTGACAGTGTGGAGCACGGCTCTCCCTCCACCCGGCTCACATGTTTTTTGGGAGCTACGTGGACGAGGTAACACTGCCCTGTCACCTTGCATCAAAGACCACATATCAGTGCCTCTGCTGGACCAATTTGCATTGCTTAAAGCCAATTGAGGGGATAAGGAGAAGTCCTAGCCAGCTCTGTACATATCAGTACGTGGAAATGGGCCAGGTTTAGTTAAAATGGAGATAACTGCTCTTCTTTTAAGGAGAGTCATCCAGGTGTCCTCCAGATTAAACAAACAAAAAAAAATTCATAATAAAACTTAATCAAGCTAAAATATGTATATAGTAAAGCAACTACTTGCCTACTGTTTGCATTGTGTTAAGTATTATAGCTTTGAGAGTGTACAGGAGGATGTAGGCGGACTACAGCCAATACTGTGCACTTTGTACTAGGGACATGAGCATGGGGGATTAAGTCCTGGAGCCAGTGGCCCAGACACTAAGGGGTGTCTAAAGGGACTTGCCCCTGGGCACATGCCCAGTCCAGGGACCCAAACAACACTGAATAACTTATACAATCAAATGCAATACATGACAGAGGAACAAGTTCCATGTGATCTCATTCACCTGTGAAATTCTACAAAGTTGACCTCATAGAAATGGAGTGTGGGATGGTGGGGACCAGGAGGGAATGACCACAGGTACGAAGTCACAGCCGGACAGGAGTCCGAAGACCTGGGGTGCAGCTGCATGGGGGGCACTATGGACGACACGAAGACACAACACATCTCAGAAAGATAGAAGGAAATATTCTGAATATTTTCACTCCGAAATGGTAAATGTTTGAAGAGCTAGATATGTTTAGCCTGATTTAAACATTCTGCCATGTGCCAAGCCACACAGCACCTGCCGATATGTACAAGTTGTACGCTTTATGTGCATTATGGATTCGTCCACTGACGAGTCAGGAAGAGGGGAGGCCTGGGGGGTGGAGGTGGTTGCTGGGGTGTAACCTGGAGAGGTGCATTCTTGTCCCCAGCTCCTCCCTTCTCTCTCTGCTTCCTGCCCACCATGGGGTGAGCAGCTTTCCTTCTCTGCCAGGCCCCTTGGAGCCAGCTGACCATGGCGTGAGCCAAAACAAGCCTCTCCTCCTTGAAGTCATGGGTGTGGGGTATTTTGTCCCAGTGACAGGAAAGTGACTAAGACAAGGTATCAGTTAACAAATGAGTTTAAATTTTAAAAAGGAAATGCACCACAATCAGCTTCTACTCCACAGTCAGGGAGAGCAAACCGATGACCCGCACGCAGCCCTCGACGGACCCCACAGAAGCCACCAGAGCGCAGCCTGTGTGGGCCCAGGGCACGAAAAAGATGGTGAATGCAAATCCGGGCAGTGCTTGACTCGGGGGTGAGGGTGGCTGGCTCGTGAGGGGCACTGGGGTGACGAGAAGTGTGGGTTGCAGGCTGAAACCACTTGCTACAGTTGGGATCTATGCGTCCACTGCAGCTTAATAAATGAAGCAAGGTCTCGTGTCACGTCTGTCACTACACAATGTGCAGAGATCCACTTTGCCCAAGTTCTCCAGCAAACCCTGGAATTCCCCTCTCTGCCCTCCTGCTGTGGGTTGTCCCTGTCCTCTGCCCGTGGGTGGCCCAGCCCCACCCCAGGCAGAGGACAGGGACAGCCAGAGGACAGGTGCCCGGGGTGACTTGCTGTGCTGATCGATCGGCAGATGCTCAGTGCTCAGGAGTTGGATTACAGAGATGGGAAGCAGCGTGATGAATAGGAAAAGGATACGGGCGAGGCTTTTAATTATGGAAAAGCTGGAAAGGGCAGAGACACAAAGCAAACAGGGCGTGGGCGCTTGGGGTTAAAGAGGCGGCCGCAGAGCTGTCCTCCCCGCTGGCCTTTTCAGAGCAAGTCTTTCTCCTCCTCTCACAGGACCGGGATCCAAACGCAGATTTCAGCCCCATGCGATGTGGGAGTGGGGAGAAGAGAGGGAGGTCGAGGTTGCCTCCCAGTCTGAGGGCTGGATTCCTAACCAGGGACAACACTGCCAGTCTAATTCACTGTGGGGTTTCAAATGTAAACTTCTCGGGGTGTCCCAGGGGTTCAATAACCCCCCGCGCGTTGTCTGGCATGACACAGCAATCAGTAATGTTGCTGAGAAGCAGTAGCAGCCTAGCAGCAGACGTGACATGAAGCATACTGGCATTCACACTCTGTGGTTTTTGCAGACATTTCCCACTTAATTTCAATCTTTGCATACTCCTTTCTCACCTGGAAGGAAAGGCAAAGAGAAAAAAATAGGACATTCTTCCAGCCTGATCAGACCAAGCGAGGATGCAGTAGCTTCCTCCTTCGAGGTAGTGGAGGATACGTGGATCGACTAAGACCCCGCCAGCCCTGCCATCGGGGAGGGGAGCAGAAGGACCAGAGCCCCTGCTTCAGGGCCAGCCACACTGAGCTGATGGCCACTCTCACCATTCCTCATGTTACAGTTTAGATCTAAAATGTTCCCCAAAAGTCTCATGTTCTAGGAAGGTGATTGGATCATGGGGCACTGTACGCATCAGTGAGTTCATCCGTGGATGCGTTCATAGCCAAATGTGCTATTGGGAGGTGGGGCTGGCTGGAGGTGGTCACTGGGGCTGTCTGTGCCTTTGGAGGGTGGATCTCTTGCCCTTGCTCCTCCCTTCTCTCCACTTCGTGGTTGCCATGGAGTGAGCAGCTGTCCGCTTCCAGGCCTTTCCACCATGCCACCCTACCTTGGAGGCACAGTCCACGAACTGAACCCTCTGACAATGTGAGCCAAATAAACCTCTCCTCCTTTAAGTTGTGGGTGTCAAGTGATGAGAAAGTGAACTCACCATCCCATAAACATCCTGCAAATACGGAGGCCTTTCCACCATGCCACCCTATCTTGGAGCCACAGTCCACAAACTGAACCCTCTGACAACGTGAGCCAAATAAACCTCTCTTCCTTTAAGTTGTGGGTGTCAAGTGATGGGGAAGTGAACTCACCATCCCATAAACATCCTGCAAATACGGATTAAAATGCTGAGACTCAATGATGGAGGAGAAGGTCCAGATCTATGTGAGCACTTGTGTTTTTTAGAAATATTTTTATTACTAGAAAATATACCCAGCCACACATCACATAATGATAGACTGCATATGTGTGATGTTATATCACCTAAGTTTGTGTAAGAAACTGCTGGTTACGCAATGACAAAATCACCTAAAAATGCATTTTTCTGAATGTATCCCATGCACCAGCAATGCCTGGATGTAAAACATAAACTTTGCTCTTTTAACCCTTTTTAACCTGTTTTAAGTGACAATTCAGTGGATTGAGTGCGTCTCAGAGTTGTACCACCATCACCAGTCCTAAAACTTCCTCATGGTCCCAGTTTGTAAGTACTTTGTTCCGCCTCCCTTAACTTTGTTCCTTACCTTGAGTGTCGCTTCCCGTCTCCAGTGCAGATCCCTCAGCTGCTGGCACAGACCCTTCACCCCGCTGGCGCAGACTTTCCAGCTTCCACCACTGACCTTTGGGCCTTCCCAGTGCAGATCCGTAAAACAGACTTGCACGAGACATTGTCGTGGACTCTGGGCCTCCAGCTGGACTCGTGCAGGACACTGCCACGGGATCCAGGCCCTCAGCTGGATTCTTTGGGTCTCTAGTGCATGGACAGATCTACTGCACTCTTCCGCATTTGACTCTTTGGGTGAATATTATAAAATAATCCTATAAATGATGTGTCTTCTATTAAATCCATTCCCTTGCAAAGCCTGACTACAACAGTGAATGAGATGTTTTACTACTGATGTGAGGGGACACGTGTCAAAGCGGTTAATCTCATGCATCAACTTCACGGGTCACAGGGTGCCCTGGTAGTTGGTCGAACAGGATTCTGGGTGTTTCTGCAGAGCGCTTTTGGGTGAGACCTAATTTATTCGGTCGACTGAGTAAAGCAGATGTGGTTCCCCAGTCAGAGGTCCAGGACTAGCACAGAACACTCCCCCCAGAGGAAGAATTCTTCCTGCGCGACAGCCTTCAAACTGAGCTACTGACTTTTTTTTCTTGTGTTCAGACTCATACTGAAACATCAGCTCTTTCCGGGTCTTGAGCTTTCTGGCCTCGGGACTGGCGCTGCTCTGGGGCTGCCCTCATTCCTGGGTTTCCAGGCTCGCATAGGATCCGAGCTCTCCTGGGCTGCAGCTCGCCGTCTCTCCCCGGCAGCCTCCACAGTCGGGCGAGCCGAGCCTGTGATAAATCCTTCCTATGTTCGTGCATGTGGCTCTGGTGTCCGCAGGACCCAGAGACGGAGCCCACAGCCAATGTCCAGACCCCGGCCCACTCTGCGACGATCAGAGCGCCTGCTCTGCAACAGACGGGGGATAGGGGCTGTCCTGTGAGCAAATGAATACGGCCTGAATTGACTCCATCAAGTTCCCTCCACAGGCTAAAGCAGGAAAAAATGTGTGTGTTTAGCTGGAATTTGGACCAATCAAGTCATTTATTACTTATCCATCCATTGATTTATTACCTCACTTACGTATTAATCAGACACTCAACATCTAACCATGCGCCAACCTGCAGGTAGATCTCAGCTATGTGGAGGAGAAACAGAGCCCGTGCCCTTTAGAGCACACGTAAGCAATTACACCATGTGACTGAGAGCAGCACGACGGCGCCTCCCGCAGGTGTGACGGCAACGTGTGTTTCCCTCAGGAGAGAGCAGGAGGGAGGCCCTGGGAGGGAGCGACAGTCACCAAGTGCCCCATAGCCAGTGAGGAAGAAGAGGACAAAGGGGGGCGGCGGGATTGCTCCTCCCCAAGTCCGCGTCCCCCCGTCTGTCTGGCTGAGCCGCGCCGCTCGTGAGCAGCGCTGCACCTTCGTGTTCGTTAGGCTCTCACGTCGGTGCCCGAGACGACGCTCATCTCTGACCCTTTTCGTTTTGTCCCCTACTATCTAGACTTATGCATAAGATGTTTACCGTCATATGTCTTGTCTTCAAAAGTAAAACACCAGCAATAAGAAAACTCTGGAGAATGGAGTGAAGACATTGTCATGCAATTGAATCCCTTACAGTCATTTAAAATTGGTTTTAAAGACTATGTACTTAGTGGGGGAAATGTACAAACTGTAAGTTTTGAAAGAAATAAAAAATTATATGTTTAATGTCAGAGTTAAAAATAAAAAGAAATGTGTTTGCATAGGCAAAAGAATGAGATGACTGTGCAAATGTCAACAGTAGATGTTTGAACGTTGTGAATGGTACCAATATTTAAATTTTCCTCTACATTTCATTTTCTAAACTTTTAGCAGTAACTGTTACTTTCTCAGTCAAAAAATTTTTTCCAATGTTATTTTGGGCACATGTTGGGGTACCCAGCCAAATGGTCTGGGAAGTGTCCCCAGGCTCCCACCCTTACCCCAAGGCCATGGAAGCGACTCCCAGGACGGTGCATGTGTGGAACCCCCACGCCCCTGAGCTCTGCTCAGCTGGTCCACAGCAGGCATCTGACCAGGCTTGGCTGGACAGACACGGGTTAAAATGATGCCCAAGTCAAGTCTCCTTTGGAATGGAAGAGGTGTAGACGTGGACAACAGAGCAAAGAAAAGGAGTCCCCAGAGCTGAAAGGGATGTCACAGGGAGCGATGCGGAGGAGAGCGAGCTGTGAGACACAGGAATTCCCACGATGGAGGTGACTGACTCCCGTCCTTCCAGGGCTCCGAAGTTCTAGGATGTCCGCATGGCTTAGGAGAAATTTCCTTTGTTTTTTTTTTTTCTTTTTGGCTTCATCTAAATCAATTTAGCTTTTGTTTCTCAGAGCCAAGACATCTATTAGTGCAAACATCTTTGGAAGGATAAGAATAGAAACCTAGTTCACCAAGAAAGCTCCAAAGTGACCCAAATGTGTGAGGCCAGCTCCCTGCGCAGCTCTGAGTGGACGCTGGGCTTGGCCAAAGCTGGCTGCCCGAGAGCTGGGAGAGCGCATGCCCGTCGTTGTGCTGTGCCTCTTTCTCACCTTCGATTCCTGTTTAGTAACTGGGAAGAATGCACCAGGCTCTTGGGCCCCTTTCCATGTCCTCTTACAGGAGAAGAACTCAATGGAGGGGCCTGCGTAATGTCGCCCTTTGTTAAATTCCTTTCTCATGGCCTGGACACTCAAAGCCTCTCATAACTGAGGGCCGGCGGCAGCGGGAAAGCGCTTACTCACTGTTGTGGGGGCATTTCATCGGAAAGCACAAAAAGTTTCTCATCAGAAGAAAAGAATGCAAATTGATGTATAAACGTAATCAAATGACGCTTTCTGCAATTTATGATTCCCTCGCTGGGCCCTGATGTGCAACTCGCAGCCGGCCAGGCATTCCGCGTTTTAAACGTCACCATGAGTTCCAGGCAGGACGTGCCCAGTGACCTCAGTGGAGCTTTTTCTCCCGAGGCAATGGGGCAAAGTATGTGTGGTATAGGAAGAAGGTCACTTGAAAAAGTTCCGGGTGTTTTTAAAGTGATGAAACCAGGTCAAATTTCTAAAGTTTCCAACAACTCAAAAATCTTACTTTAGAAAAGGAACATACGCTTCAAAGTGGAGAAACCGCTTGCATTAGTGGCACTGCCGAGTGCTGTGTCCTCAGGAAGGCTTCAGGAAGCCGTCTGACCTGCTAAATTTAAACCGGAGTTTTTTTTTTTTTTTTTTTTGTGGGTACTGAGGGTCAACCTCAGGACCTTGCCCGCCAGCAGGCGCCCGTGCCGCTGAGCGATATCACCGGCCCCTTTTTCGTATGTGGGATCCGGGAGTCGAACTCGGGCCCTCGCGCTTGCCGGGCAGGCACTTACGCTGCTGAGCCATCTCACCGGCCCCTAAACCGGAGTTTTTGAAGGCTCTGGAAATGGTGTCACCGACTCGCCTCGCCTTGCAGTGTCAGGCTCTTCACTCGCGGAGTCTGTTGCTAATTCAAGACTCTTCTACCACACCTAAGGCTTCAGAAACTGGTAGGGCCACTAGCAAGAAAACAGAAACGCTGACTCACAGCTGTCCGTGTGGTTAAAATGCAAGGTTTTAACTCTTTGGGGAAAAGACTGGTAATTTTTCTCAGGTAGAGGATTCTTGGTCGAGTGTTAATGCTCGCCTTTCTCTCTAGAATTAGGAAAGTGTTCACCAAACCTCTGCCATTCGCCAGGTACCGAGTACTGGGGACAAAGCGCAGACCCGGAAGGATGAGTTCTGCCCTCACACGGTCCCTGACAAACGACCTTCACGCGGGGTCGGAAGGGCGAGGGATGATCGCACACAGGAGAGGAAGGTGTCCCAGGCGGGGGGAGCGGGAATTCGTTTCCTGAGTTACGGCTTAAGCAGCTCTCTGTACCATTCATGTTTTTATTTTCTGTGTTTTATGGTGACCTGGGATGGGACTGTCCCTTCCCAGGGTGGCTGATTCCTGGAGACTGTAAACATCTTGCCTTGCCGGTGAGCCCACCTGTGACGGGCAGACCAGCCACTCCTGCCCCACGGCCCTGCCACCTCCTGTGACCAGGCCTGCGGCCAGGGCACCATTTCCTCACCTCAATGCCCCAGGGCCAGGTACAGGACAAGGGGGCCACCCCGCTGCCCAAGCCATCAAAGTACTCAAGCGAGGCGTCCTGCGTCAGTCCACCCTGTGTAAGGCAGTGATGAAGGCCCTGCCCGGACCAGCTGGCCCTACCCACCCCCGCCTGACCCAGCCCTGTCCCTTGGAACGGGGAGAAACAAAGCCACTTTCCTACACCACTGTCTCCCCAGCCGGGGCTTCACTGACCCGAGAGAACACAAAACCCCTCAGAAAACAGAAAGCAGAGCACAACCCGACTTGTCATCGTGGAATGATCAAGGTTGAAAAAATACCATCAGAATAATTCTGGAAAAGAGAAATATCCGTGAATATACAACTAAGAAGATTTCTAATAAGCTGCTAAATCACCCCGTTACTGCGGGCCCCGTCGTGACTCCACCCCTTCGGGAGGACACAGAAACGCCGACCTTCAGCGGGGTGAGAACACGGAGGAGCGCCGCCCGTGCCTGACATCGGTCCAAGGCATCGCAGGCAAGCGGAGAATTTAGTTCTCACTAAACCCCAGGAGGCGGGGAGGTGGAGGCACAGATAGCTGAGGGTCATCCAGGTGACACACACCTCAGGGGACACGGCTGGCTGGGGCACCAGCAACCTGGACCCGGAGCTGGCCTTTGCCCTGTCCCCCGTGCGTCTCCTGGTACACGCGCTCAGGGAGCCCAGCCGTCGCGAGTCCGGATGCCAGACGTGACACAGCCAGCATGCGCCGAAGATGTTGCCGACCTCCCTGTGCCATCGCTGCCGAGATATTTAAAAGTTATCCAGAGCGTTTAGAGCCCGCGTTAGTGAAGTTCTGTCTCCATCCTTCAAAGTCTCTGCTTTCCCTCTTTGGCGTCGGGCGGGGGCGCCTTGCAGGGGTCGCTGATTACTTCCTGCGATACGTTATTCTCCCAAATCTAATTCTTGCTTCAGTGTAGTAGTTGTTGCATGGGCGGGAAAACTTATTTTTCAGGGGAGCTCGATGTTTGGTTAGTGATTATGCCAAATGGAACATAATCTTACCCACGAACTCACCGCACACAGACACCTCGTGGTCCACGCGGAGAAAGGGATCCGAGACGGATTTCTGCAAAACGGAACTGGGGGAACTGGTCTTTCCGGTGCTGCTTGGGAATTTTCACTGCTACAACAGTGGGTGATCACAGAGTTCTTCCTTTCTGTGCTCCTCTTCCACGAGGATTAAAAATTGAAATGAGTTTGCCGGGAGGCCCATCTGGCAGGTGCAGTGCTATTAAATAGAATGCATCTTCACAGCGTTCCACTCGCAGCTAAATGGAAAGAATTTTAAAGCAAAACAAGTTAAGTTGCCAGGGTGAGGAAATGACACAGGCTTCCGGTGCCAGCCAAGCAGCGCTGGGTTCGTGGTGAACGGGAATTATTCTCACAGGCAGGGACCTGGAGTCTAATTATAACTTCTTTGGCTGCAGCAGATCCCACAAAGACAGCAGCTGATGGACCTGTCTTTGTGCCTCCCCACATCCTGAACTCACCAAGATAAAATTCAAAGCAAACATTTCCACTGCCACAGTACTTGCTCCCTGTGAAATTCCCAGGAATGATAGAGCTAGGTTATCGCTTTATTTATTTATTTTGTTGTTGTTGTTATTTTGAGACAGGGTCTCGCTATGTAGCCCAGGCTGGCCTTGAACTCACTGTGTAGCCCAGGCTGACCTCAAACTCTGGGCGATCCTCCTGCCTCAGCCTCCCCAGTGCTGGGATGACTGGTGTGTGCCACCACACCCACGTTATGAGTTTGATTACATGTACATAAGATAATATGGCTTCTTGGGCCAGTGAGATGGCTCAGCGGCATAAGCACCTGCCTGGCAAGCGCGAGGTCCTGAGTTCAACTCCCGGAACCCACATAAAGGAAAAAAAGGGCTGGTGATATCGCTCAGTGCCCACAAGCGTGAGGTCCTGAGTTCGACTCCCAGTACCCACATTAAAAAAACAAAAAGATAATATGGCTTCTTTATAAACTATTGTCATATTTATCAAAGGACTAAGAAGTGTACTTCCTTTTTCCCAGGGGCTCTATAGGGAACATAGGAATTATCTAACATTTAGTGCCCCTCTATTTGAGCTCCTCAGAGCAATTACTATTAAGAAATAATATAATGATAACATCATCATTATATATAGCTAGTGTTTGTGTTTGTCACTAGTACTCCAGGTATCATAGAAGGAAGGTATTCATTCCCTAAACACCAGATCTCATTACCTGGCCGGGTCATGTCACCCAGGGAGCTCTCGAAATGCAGAGCCCGGGCCCGCATTCTAACATTCCGCTTCCATGGGCGATCGCGGGGCCTAGGAACCTGGACCCCTCGCCATTTTCACAGCCTGCTCCGCGCAGTGGGTGCGCGAGAGCATCCCTGTGACCTAGCGGCTGCTGCGGAGTGAGCAGTCTGAGGATCGTCTTCCAAAGCTCGCGTCCCCTTCGGGGAGCGGCGCAGAAAAGCGTGCTCGGTTTACTCGCGCTGAGCTGCTTTGACGCTGTGAGGTTGGCCCGGAAGTGAACACACAGCGAACACAGTCACAGGAAACCTTCACCCCCGCTGCAAATCGGTCGGCCTGGGCCCAGGGCCACCTGTCGGGCGGATGGAGCAGTTATTCCCCAGCCAGATCCCCTCCGGGGAAAGTCTGAGAGTCAGGCAGTCCTGGCTGCAGACCTGCCTCTGTCCTTGTCTGCGTATGCACTTCCCCTCTTTCATCCGTCTCATCTGCCAAAAGCATACAATATCCGCCATATACGATCGTAGTAGCTGGGCGTGGTGGCTCATGCTTGTCATCCCAGCACTGGGGAGGCTGAGGCAGGAGGATCGCCCAGAGTTCGAGGCCAGCCTGGGCTACATAGTGAGACTGCATCTCAAACAGACAGACAAAGGAAAATGTATGTTAGGTTCTTGCTATAGGAAGTTGCTAGATATATATAAATCATCTACATTTCCTCCCCCTGGTCTTCTGTATACGGCTGAGAACCACGGTCCTGCGATAAGAACAGTGAGAGCACAACCAAAATAAATCCGGGGGTCCCTGGATGACCGCAGAATCACGGCGAGCCGCAGCGCCGGCACTGTAGGTGGGCATGTGGGGGCCGCTCCGGGCGCCTGGAGCTGACTGCGCTCCTGTCCGCGGTCACGGCAGCAGTGACTGGGACTATGTCGCTCCTGGGCTGGGCCGGAGTCCGGGCGGAAGGTGCCCACGGCCCAGGCTCCCTCCACCAGCCCTGGAGCGGCCTGCTCAGCCCGCGCCTGCTTCCGGGAGCCTGGAGCCGTGGGTCGCAGAACCCCAGGCCGGCTCTGTCTGCGCCTGCTCAGGGCCCTGGGTTCTGTGCCTCGACCTCTCCTCTTTCGGAAAGACGCCGTCTCAGGGTTAGGGTCCCCTTGTAAATCCAGGTGACTTCACCGCAACACCTGTCACTCACCACCTTCTCAAAGACCCCATTTCCCAATGAGCTCACGTTCTGAGGTTTGGGGTGGACACAGATTTTAGGGGGCTCCATCCAACCGGCCACACTAACTGATACAGATTGCTAAACCCCCCAAACCTGCTCTTCCCTTCCTCCTTGGTAATATTAACTGAGATTTTTTAATTAGACCAGAGCTATCCAAAATAAAGACTTCATTTCCTTAGTTGAGTCAAACTCAACTAAGAGTCTTATGAAGTCTGGGCTGGTAAGATGCAGTCAGAAGTGTGGTGTGACTCCTCAAAGAAAGGAGCATGATCTCCTTCGCTCCTTCTTTCTCTTTTTTGCTTCCTGGAATGTAGACGTGGTGGCTTGATTCCAGCAGCCATACTGGACTCTACAACATGGAAGGTACTTGTTGAGGGTAACAGCCTAGGTCCTTGACAACTGCAAGAGCCTGCCCTTCTCTGAGGTGTCTTCCAAGGAACTTGTGTGTAACAGAAATAAACCTCAGTCCTTTATAAGTCACTATTATTTAGGACTTTCTGCCACAGATAGTTGTATTACAAAGTTAACAAGTACACCATCTGTCTTCTATTCCACAGTGGATTCGAGGTTTAAAACAGAATAAAATATCAGAATGGTGTTGGACATTTTAATTGAAGTTTTAGTGGCCCCAAATAATCAGGATCTTACTGTCATTGTAACTGTGTTAAGTTAATAAATAATTTAGTGAAGCATTGTGTTGTAGGCATTGACTAACGTGCTTCTAACTTCCTTGTTTTCATTCAAACCAAGTAAGATCACTTCCTGCTGGGCCTTTCGCACTCTGCTTGGCTGCTTTGCCCGAATCCAGGAAAAGCATCCACCGCATAGCCCCCCAGGGGTCCCACAGAGGTGTGCAGCCAGGGGCCTTTTGCCGGATCCCACACAGTACGGGAGGTAAAGAGTAGAAGAGGGTCCGCTGTGTACGGAGTCACAACGACCCCATAAGCTCGACGGTGGTAACTTTTACACCACGTCGGCAGGAGCAAGTGTGGGTTCGGCTGCTGACCACAGACGCCCCTCAGCAGTGAAGCAGGAGGGCTGACTTCCTGGGTGCAGGGGACAGCCCAGTATGGCTGTGCTGTACGCACCTCTGGGGTCCTTCGGGGGTCCGCTTGGTGGCACCTTCGTCCAGGCTAAGGGAGCAGCGGCGGTCAGCTTAAGTGCGGGGCCTCTCACTCCTCTCCTTCATTGGCTCAGCCACGCCTCACTGCCAAGCCAGCCCCAAGGCCAGAGGACAGCGACTCGGGCACCAGAGTGGACGTGGTGGAAGGCGCCGAGGACTTCCCAGCTCCCCCACCGTTGATGGCCTGGATGGGGAGACAGAGGCTGGGCATGGAAAGCGCCAAGCCGGAGGAGCTGTGGCTGTGAGAAGGGATGCAAGGACCACGCTGCCTCGGCCTTGTTTGGGAACAGTGTCTTTCTGGGGCTTTCGAGACACATCACTAAGGGCCGGGTGTGCTGAGAGCGCAGGGCCAGGGCCAGGAGCCATAGCCACGGCCGCCGCAGCGCCTCCGGGGGGACCGGCCGACGTGCATCTTCCCCGTGGGGACCCCTTGGCAGAAGGGATCAGGCGTGGGAAGTGAGTGGAAAACTCAGAGTCTCGAGCATCCCAGCTTGTGCCAGGGCTCTGGGAAGAACCTGAAGGAGACTTTCGACGTCATCAGCCACGTGCGTGCTACTCCTTTATTCCTTCCTACCTCCCTCCATCTACATTTTCATTTGTTCTTTCATTTCACACTGAATGAACTCTTTTTTTTTTTTTTTGAGACACGGTTTCACTATGGAACCCAGACTCGCCTCGAACTGGTGGCGATCCTCCTGCCTCAGCCTCCGGAGTGCTGGGATCACAGGCGTCATCACCACGCCTGGCACCAAATGAACTCATACTATTCTAGACGCAGTCCCGGATACCTGGGGACAGGAAAGGCGGAACCGTATTGAGGGAGGAGATGACAGTAGTGACCCGGTGTTAAATTACGACCTAGGACTGTTTCCTAGTCAAATTTGGCAGTGACTAAATCGGAAGCGAGTTTGATATGGGGGTGTAGAAACACATGATATATATGTCACAGGAAGTTTGTTTTTTAAAAAATCATCCCAAATTGAATAATTTAAAATGTGTAGAAATCAAGATTTCCCTCTCCAGAAGGTGGGGAGGCTGTCGCCGCAGAGCCGGCGGGGGAGTTAGAGCCACTCTGTGCTGGCCGGCTCTAGTCCCCGGGAGGGACGGGAGGGCTGTGCTGCTCAGGGGGGCCTGTTACAAGCCTTTTTGCCCCCCACCCAAGGAATGGGGCATTCTTTTTTTTTTTTTTTTTTTTTTGAGACAGGGTCTTGCCATGTAGCCCAGGCTGGCCTCGAACTCTCAGCAATCCTCCTGCTTCAGCCTCCAGAGTGCTGGGATGATAGGTGTCACCACCACTCCCGGCCTGGGAACTGGGCATTCTCCTGAGGGTGCAGGTGACATTTCTGACATTTTAGGCCCCCGTGTGCATTTTTGTCCTGCATGCTGCAGACAGCCCAGCCCCGCACAGGCAGGGCTGCCCTGCCGGCCGGTCTGAGCCTGCACACCCGCGGGGGGTGGTCCGGCGCCATCCCTCACCCAGGGGCCCCGCTGCAGTCTTCCTCCTCTTCCTCCACACCCTGGCCCCACGCACACACCGATTCCAGCTCCCTGCTCACCCGCACCCTGGCAGGGAATGTTAACACCACTTGCGTGGGTTTGTTTTACTTTGGAGATGAAAAATTCCTGCTGGAAACCATTGATGCACGGCCGTTCTCAGCGACTTCCTTTTCTGCTAGCACTGAAACACGGTCAAGTCTTTCACTGTGGAAATCAGCCTCCCTCGCCCCCGTGGGCCTCTTCCATCCCAGCCGTGCGCCTGCCGTGTGCTCCTGTCCCCCAGTCACCCTCCTGCCTCAGCCCACTGTTGGGGACCTGTTTCCCCTCCCTCCTACTAAAATCGCCCTGCACTGGGCCGTCGCTCTTCCCCAGCTTCAGCGAACACTTTTCTGTCCTGATTTTTCTTGGCTCTGTAACAGATTTTAAAAGGTTGGAACACGTTTTTCTTTCTAAAACACTTTCTTTGGCCCAAGACCATATACTTGCCTGGATTTCTTCTAGGGACCCGGGAGGCTCGGAAAGAATTCAGCCGGCTGAGGGGTCAGGGAGGTGTGGGCCGGAGCTTTCTGCACCTGAACGCTGGCCTCGTCCTCCGCCAAGGTCTGCGGCAAGGCTAATGAGGCCTTCAAAGAGCTGGAAATCCAGCGACACAGACAGAGGCTGCTGGCAGGGAGGAGGGCGGGGGGCTGGAGCAGCCTTGTTACCAGGCCTGGGAAGTTCCTGCAGAGACACCTGGTCCCCACGGGGGTGTAGTCATCATGAGAGCTGGCTAAAAACTTCTAATAATTGGGCCTATGGTGGCGCACACTGGAATCCCAGCTACTCAGGAGGCTGAGGCAGGAGGATCGCAAGTTCAAGGCCAGCCTGGGCAACTTAGTGAGACCCTGTCTCAGAAGTAACAAAACAGAAGAGGGAAAAGGGGCTGGGGACATAGGTCATTGGTAGAGCATCCCTGGGTTCAACCACACACGCTCACACTCACACACGCACACACACACGCCCACACTCACACACTCCCATGCTCAAACTCACATTCACACTCACACGCTCACACTCACACATGCCCTCACATGCTCACACTCCGCTCACACATGCTCCCACTCACACACACACACACGCTCACACACACACACGCTCACACTCACTCGTGCTCCTTTCTAGGTTCTCTCTCCTCTGGGACCCACTCCCACGGGCTCGTTTCCGTGCGCCTTGTGTCCGCCTGTACCCGGTCCTCCCCGGGATGCCTTGCTCGTTTTATTTCCCAAGGTAGGAATGTTGATTTTTGCCCCTGCACGGCTCCCAGCTTTGAACCGCAAGTCCTGTCCGCCTAACCTTGTAAGTGCTGTGGGTCCCAGGTCTGTTCACGCCTCTTCGTGCCTCCTGTGGCTGCACCTGGCTGAGCCGTTTTCATTCCTCACTTGGAGTACAACCGGCCTCCATCTGGACTCTCAGCTTCACCGAATTCCAATCGATTCCTACAAGGACGCCTTGCAAGACGAGCCGCTCCGTGACAGCTCTGCACCGCGTGCCTACTGCACACCGGGACCCGTGCTGGGCCCGCCACATCCTCGTGAAGTTTACACTGCAGTGAGAAGAAGGCAGATATTTTTTAAAAAATGATCCATAACAGGAATTAACTAAGGGTCATAAAGGCTGTAATCATGTAGTAAAGTATCCTTGGAACTTTCCTGTGTATTATGTGCATGGCTGCGCTACCTTAATAGAAATACAATGTGTTGATTGGGAGGTTTGGGAAATGTGTTTTGGCCAATAAAGAAAGGCAAAGGTGGGCTGGCGTACACTTCCAGGGCCAAGCACCTGACTGCCAGGCTTGAAGCTCTGGGGAACACCCGACCCAGAAAAAGAAGGAACAGGCAAAATAAATAGACTATAATGGGTTTACATTTTGCAACCTCCAACTGAGGTAAAGTAAGAATTTGAAAATGGGCAGCAGAGCAGGAGGCTGTGGCCAAGCGCGGCTGCACAGGGGACGTTCTCAGGTACCTCTGGGACAAGCCTCAGGTACCCTGCATCAGGACTAAGGACGGCACTGTGAGAAGAGCTGTGTGCAAGCAAAGTAGGCCGTACTGAGGGGTGGCATCGTCTCCCGGGCCCTCCGAGGATGGAAGGCCTGTTATATCCCCTCAGAGCCAACCCCAATCAGCTTCCACAGGACTCGCGTCAGTGATCCGCTGCTTCCTCTGGTAGCGATGCTTGGGATCAGGAGCCAGAAAAGCTTACTTTCTGGATGGCGTTTCGGAAAGAGCTCGGGTTGCACGTTGACATCTTGGTGCCTGATGGAGCGCGTGCCCCGGCCAACCCGAGAAGGGTCAAGTGTGCGCGGGCTGTGAAGGAAGCCATGGGTGGTGTTGGTCCCGTGGGTTGAGGCTGCCGCAGCGACCGGCGAGCTCTACATTTCAGTGGCTCAGCACGTGGAAAGCTGACAGAGAGGACCCAGGCGTGAGGGCTCCCAGCATCTGGAATGTTGCTGGTCACTGTGTCGCAGGAGGGAGAAGGGGCGCGGACTCAGAGTCTTTCACGCTTACTAGCTGACCACATGGGTTAATGCCCAGGGAGCCAGGGAATGCACAGAGCCCTCTGTGCGCCCGGCGTGGAGCCCTCACGGGGTACGGTGAGCACCAGGACAGCCTGCTACCTAGGTCAGCACTCACTTTCTTCAGAGCCTCCCCCGAAGTGACCACAATAATTGGAAAATACTGAGTTTGTCTAAGGAGCCATGGATCTCTGATGATTTTCAATAGGTAGAAGCTATGAAAAACTGCTAAATGATAGTTTGAACTTACATCAAATGAATGAATGAATGGTGCTTTGTGCACTCGGAAAGCGGTCATTTACATAAAACTTTATAGTACAGGAATAAAAAGTCTAAGGAAGCATGACTTAGGAAGTGTGTTCATTCACTATGCAAAAAAAGACGTATTTAAGAATTTTTAAACTTTTATATCAAACTTATAAAAATCAATTTGAACAACAACAGAGGGACTTAACTATTCCAAGAAGAAATTACCCATTGTGCCCAATGCTAATCTCTAGAGTGAGTTTGCTGGATTTTTCCTGCCGAACTCTTTATCCCATCTGGGTTGTTTATCTGCACTTCTCCCCGGGGCGAGAGACTAGGGAAAAGCTGACTTCCTGAAACTCTTTCATGCCTGGGAGCCTCGAGGTGATTTTCTGAAGTAGTCGTAGCTGTGCTGAGACTGTGAGCACCTCTGTGCAGTGGGAACTTGGGAGATCTTTGTGAGTGGGTATTTTGCAAGTGAAATGTTTATAATTGCAGTCAGTGTTCCCTGGCATCAAAGGTACAGGTCCCTAACCCTATGGACACCTGGGGATCTTGCGGCAGGATACCTGGAATTAGGACTAACCCTCTTTATGAGGCTGTCTTTGTTATGCCCTATCTTGGGATCTTTTTCTGTTAGAAATAAGTTCAACAGCTGAAAAGTATATTAGGAGAAAGATCTGTGCTCATGTGAAAAGTATTCTGGAATAGTCCAACTTCAAAGCTTGAGTTTCTCTCACTGGGTGAATAAAAACCAAAATGCTGCCCATAAATGGATAGTAGAGTGAAAAAGCAGAAGTAATGGAATATTATAAGCAAAAAAGAAATGGAAACGCTGGCAAGAGAACAGGGACACAGCAAAATTACAGGAAAACAGGCAGTTGTTGGAACACCCCTTTTGAATGGGCAGCTCAAATGCTAGTGGTTCTATAAAAGATTCAGACCTTAATTGGAGAATCCTAGGAATTTAGATCCAGCGATATATTTGGGACGGCGAAGGAAGAATTAACTTGAAACCCCACACCTGAGCTGGCTCCGATGGGATGTATAAATGTAGAATCTGTGACGGGAAGTTTAATATATTTTTAAAACCTGCCTGCTACATGAGACTAGATAATTTATGCACCGACGACGTTGCGCACCTGCTAGCTTGGCTCCTGAAGCAGTCATTGTTCAAGGACTGGGAGGTGACTGAGCCCCCCGAGACATTACCGAAGTGGCAGGTCCCTGATTCTGCTCAAGCTTTAGCTCCCACTTCCCGGGGCTCATTACCCTCCCACGGCCTCCAGCAGCGTCTCTGACGTATGAGACCAGAGGACGATGTGGACTCTGTAGTGTAGCAGAGGGTGACACCTAAACGCAGCCCAGAAGACAAAACTGTTTTGCTGCCCATTCCATGTCACTGGGAACTGTTTCTGATTCTCTCTTTTGATTGGAATAGAAAAGAAAAGAATAATCAAGTGAACAGCTGCGTAATATCATAACATGCAGCTCTGTGTCACCATCGCCATCATCTGTGGCACAGCCACTGTGACTGGGGCTACTAATCAATGGAGGCTGTGGGACTCCGGAGTCAGTCATTCTCCAGGGTCCATGTGGGTTCTGTGGATGTCAGGCTGGTGACGTCGACGGAGACAGGACAGGGACTTGTGCCCGTGCGGGCTTTCAGTGTTTGGTGTGGTTGCACTGGCCAGGGTTCTGCAGAGAAAGAGCCGTGAGGGCTGTGGGAGCGGCTACTCTAAAGCTAAAGCGCCGGCTTTGGCTCGTGTGACTGCGGAAACTCGGTGAGTCCAGATTCTGGAGAGGGAAGGAAGGAGGCCTGGCTCCAGGCCAAAGGCAGCGGCGGGCGAGCCAGAAGAGCAGACGGTGCAGAGGAGTCCGAAGGGGGCTCCTGGCAGAGCTCCATCTGCGGGGGGAGGTTGGATTTTGTTCTACCCAGACCTTTCACTAATTGGAGGAAGCCCACCCACGTTATGGAGGCCAATCTGCTTTACTTGAAGGCCCCTGATTTGAATGTAAATCTCATCGGAAAATGCCCTTCCAGAAATATCCAGGATAACATTTGGCCAAACGCTGGACACTGTGGCCCAGCCAAGTTGACACGGAGTTAATCATCACAGTGGCACTGCTATCTGCCATCATTTCTGGGATGTGACATTTTAATTCACAATCTTGGTTCAGGAAGTGGTGGTTTCAAGGCTTCCTCTTGGCCTTTCCAATACTGATGGCTCTTAGTCCACTCGCCGAGGACCGACGTGAGCGCCACTGCCCGGAGAGTGCAGCCTCGCTTGTCCCGAGGTTGGGTGCAGTGAGCACTGGCC
The DNA here is from genome assembly GCA_028451465.1 of Erethizon dorsatum. NCBI lineage: Eukaryota > Metazoa > Chordata > Mammalia > Rodentia > Erethizontidae > Erethizon > Erethizon dorsatum. The sequence goes on along the minus strand of CM051829.1, from coordinate 124,437,884 downwards.
GGGTTCCTGGGCCTGGGGCCCGACTGTTAGCTGACAGGGGCAGGCTGCGTCCAGGATGGGGTCCGAACCCTAACAGAGGACGGGCGCGACACCGGGGTCTCAGGCGCCCACGTCATTCCAGACAGCGTGTCCGAAGGCCCCCGGTGTGTGTGGTCCCCCCTTGCTGGTGTACAGTTGCCCTTCAGATGCGGGGAAGAGCACTGGTGAACATCGTCCCGATGTTGGGGTCCCCCCCCCCCGTGCAGCCATCTCATGGGCATCCTTTGCCTTCTGCGTCTGACCATTGCCTCGGATGTAGGAACTGAATGCGAGTCCCGCGTTCTTCCGTCCTCTGCTCCTCGTCTCGCTGGTTTCTGATTGTTATGGAAGTGGCCCTCTCGGCGCCTGGCCTGCGGGTTCCTCCCTAGGGACGCGGTCGTATTCATCGTTTCTGCAGCGGCTCGTGAGCCGGGGACCCCCCGCCCCACAGCGACTCCAGTATGAGGGGTGGTTAGTCAGCAGGGCTCAGGCTTCACTTCCTGCCTCTATCATTTTGGGGTGCAGTCATCTCTCGTGTGATTAGTGACCCCAACTCTGTGACAGCTTCAGCCCTGGGTTTACAAGCAGCCACCATGAGGTCTCTTAGTGACATGAGCGTCCTGATGGCCTTGGAGGGGCTGCATCCTCTGGGCCCTGGGTGGACATAACCCTCTGGTGGCCTCTGGCCTCCCATTTCAGACCCATTTCTGCACCCACCTCCTTTCTGTTCCTCACTCTCCTGTCGGCCACGGCAACTCTAGACCTCCCCCTGCTTCAGTGTGGGCCGTCACTTTCTACAGGCCCCTGGGAGCCGGTTCGGTGAGTCTGCCCTGTCCCCAGGGACAGGATGGCTGTGTCCTTGCAGTGGCCTTAGGTCCCCAAGAAAGTGCCCCAGGTTAAACCGGCTCTCGTCCCTCACCCGGGGCCTATATTGCTTCCTTATTTCTGTGTCTCGCCCCGCTGCAGGGCATCAGGAGAATTTAGATATAGCCAGCCCATACCGTTCTTCTGACTGACACGATTCTCCCTGTCCTTCCCAAATGCCTAAATATCTGCACTCACCAAATTGTTACTGTCCGCCAGGGGTGCCCCAGGTCGCCACCAGGAAGCTCGTCAGCAAGAGTGTGGCCAGCGAGCCACGGACTGTCCCCTCTCCGCTTGGGGTCAGGTCCTCCTCGTGAACAGTCTTCAAACCTCATTTCACTGCCTGTTTCTTGGACTATTTTTTACCACCTGTGTCAGTCGGCATCTTCTGCGCAATGAGCATCGAGCCACAATGAGATGTCCACAGGTGTTCTGGGGCCGTCATCTGTGAAAGACAGAGAGAAGAAGAGGGGCTGGGGGGTCCACACCACACAGCAGGTCCGACACCGGTGCAGGAGCACAGATGGAGGAGGATGAGGAAGGAGGAGCCCAGGCTGCAGCGCAGCTCTGAGAACCTCTGGGCCAGGCGACTGGGACGTTGCCCCTGGGAGGAATTCTGTGTCGGGCAGAAATGGCCCCGCAGTGCAGGGCGCCATGTGTTCAGGACCGCCTAGGAGCATTGTGGGGTGCTGGGGAGGACACTGGCCCCATTAGGATCTGCAGATCTGGGGGTGCAGCAGCTACCTGGGGGAGGAATGAGCAATGCATCTCCACAGCCAAGTGCAAGCGCCTGAAGCAGAAAGAAAAGGAGCCCGGGCCAGGAGCCCATGGGAGGGGGACAGGAGCCTGCCGAGGAGCATTGTGGGTAATAAGCAAGGGCACATGGCTGGACAGGAGGACCGAGTCCTGCTGCCCTACAGTTAGCAATAATGTACTGTCTACATCAGAATAGCCAGAAGAGAGGATTGTGAGTGTTCTCCAAAGAAATGATCAACATTTGAGGGGATGGGTATGCTAGTTGCCCCGTGGGATCGTTACACACTGTACACGTGCATCAAAATATCACTGTGTGCCCCCAAATATCCACAGTTACTATGCGCCAATGAAAAGGTAAACTAGGGTATACGCAGGTGATTCCTTTACTGCCGTGTATGAGTTTCGTGCACTGGTGGAATGAATGAGTCAGGGTCCACAGGCAGCCCCTGGGGACTAAGCACTGGAGAGGAAGGCAACCAAAAAAAGTCTACCAGATGCAGACACAGAACTGAGAAGGTCTAGCTCGCTGCAGTCACTGAATGGGGAGGGAAATCACCCTGTAACCCTAATCGCTCCATTCTGGAACCATCGCCAAAGGACAACTCCAGCTGAGTGTCAGCTGCTGGGGGGGGGAATACAGACAACTTAATATATACACTTTTAAGAGATTTTCAACAAAATAATTTTTCCAAAAAAATCACAGGCTTATATGCAAATCCTTCCACTCCTCCCAAAAGTGAAACTTAGAAAGATTTATTTCCCTGTACTAGCTGGGTCATACTTCATCTTTGAAATATTCATGCTGCTTGTTCCATGGCTTTTTCTACAAGTTTATAGCTACTATTCTGCCATTTAAAAAACTTATATATATTTTTAGAAAGTATCCAAATTCAGGAACAAGGTGCCAAAAGAGTCTAAACTTCACTGTCAAAGGGTACAATTCCTCTCTCCCTGCCTCCACCAGCACTCGGGAGTGAATCCAGATCTTGCATACATTAGCCAAGTGCTCTGCCACTGAGCTACACCCCAGGCCCTGCTGCTTTTTGAGATGCCGTCTTGCTAAATTGCCTAGGCTCTCCTCTAATTTGCAGTCCTCCTGCCTCAGCCTCCCAAGTAGCTTGGATTACAGAATTGTGCCACCATGCCTGAACTTTTTATATTATTGAGTACATTTAAGGCTCAAGGGAAATTTTTTTTGGCTCACAAATTTATAAATTCTATGTTTCATCATTTTATACATAAATACCACTATAAACCTCAAGTAGAGAAAGAGCTTAAAATATTTCAAGGATATATTTAGATTATGACAAAAGGAAAGCCTAGAATATTATTTTGTGGCAAAACTTCAATTAAGGAAAGCTCCGGGTAGCTGCTCTGTGCTTTGAGGCAGGAGGCCGGGGACGAGCCCCAGGCGGCAGCTGATTTGGGCGGCAGCTCTCGCGGCTGTGGTTGTGAGCTCTGCTGCCATGGGACTCATCTCCTCACCCTTCTCATCACTCTTACACACTCACATCTGAGCAGCGATGTTTAAAACACTGCTGCTGCGAGTACCAGCCACACTTTCACACCTCACGGGCTGCTGCCGCAAATCTGCAGGCCACAAGAAAAATGGAATTTGGAGACAGACCGGGGTCGAGGTCAACATTTGCCTCCCCTAGCAGCAAGGCCTCCATCAATTCTTTTGACCTCATCACGCCAGCTGCCTCACCTAGAACACGGGAGAGTGATACCTACTCCGAATAGGGCTGTGAGAATTAAATCTACGTAAATCCCCTGTGCGAACCTCCCAAGTTAGCTTTCTGCTCAAATCTCCCCACCGTTGGAGGGGTGTGTGGAAAAAGTCAGGGTGCCTAACATTTCTCCCGCAGTTCTCTCTCCTAGGCGTCTCTTGCGTGACCTCGGGAGCGGGGCCGCCCCATCTGAGGCACTTGTTCATGACAGGTCGGCCACCCCCCGCCCACCTTCCTGCATGTGTCCTGTGCCACATCCCATGTTCCGCATCCTTATTCTTGGCACGTTTCACTCCATGGTTTCGCTGCAGCCGCTCTTTCTTAGTTGGTTTCCAATCTTTTGTCTTTTTTAGGCTTTTTATGGCCAGTGCGATGCAGAGGTCAGGGACAGGAGCCAAGGGCAGCAAATGGTCAGCAGTTCTGGTTTGAGATCCTCGAAGGAGGACAAAAGCCACCCAGGTGGGCACTGTGAAGACACAAGGCCAGGGAGGTGATATGCAGGAGCTGTGGTGGCCATTGGAGCCAGCGATCACCACCAAGGCAACCAATGGCACGGGCGGCAGTGCCAGATGTAACCGGGCCACTTGGCCTGGCATGTTTTTGTTTTTATCTAGCTCGCTTTTTTTGGACCAGGCCTGTGTACAGCATAAGCAGAGTCTCAGGCACCCTCACATTTTTGACTTTCGGGTTCCCTTGCAATTTTGACGCCATGTCCAGGGTGTTCTTGTCTGTTCAGCCTGCGGCGTGGGCCACTGAGATGTCCACACCGGGCTTGGCGTCTTCGCTTCCCAAGCTCCTGACTCGTTCTGGTGCAGCATCTCCCTGCCCAAGTCTCTCACACAGGAAACGACACCATTCTCTTTGCACTTCCGGTACGTCACCAAGAGCTCTGACCATAATTAACACGTATTCATTGTCACCACTACTGGTATCGCAGCGGCCCTTGGAGCAGGCCTGGAGCTGAGCCTCGGCTAAGCCCTCGACTTCTCTCCCCGCGTCCAACCCTCAGAGTGGCCTTCATCACGGCCCTCCGGGTGCTGTCACCATCCGCTCCGGGGATAAACAGGCTGAGGCTCAGCATTTTTAAAATGTCTTTGTGTTTGCTCCAGTTATGCAAAATTGACCCCGGTAGTCTGGCTCTAGACGGTGTCCTCTTCACTGTGCTCCCCTCCTCTGCCCTAGGGTGTCTTTCTCAGGAAGCCTCCCAGGTCCAGCTGCTGGCCCAGCTGCATGGGACCTCCCATCCGGCTCCCCGGGCTCCCGACCACCTCCTGACCACCGCCGGAGACTCCTCGTGGGCGAGAGGTTGTACACGATCTACATCGCAGGCTGACTGTGGGGTTTTCAGTGAAATAATATTAAAGAGAAGCAATAAGAGCTTAGGCAACCCATGTACTCTGGGATGAGCCCTCTAATGCTTTCATTTTGACTTTCAAAAGATTCCCAACTGGCCTTGGACATAGCCTGATGCATAATTTTCTCCTTCGTGAGCCCCATTCTTTTTCAGAAGCTACACCTGATCGTCCTGCTACCCCTGGAAAGCCCCCGATGTTGCTTCTTTCTCTAAGATCGCCTTCCGGACCACATTAAGGCATTCGCTTAAAACAGAAACAGCTCCTTGGAACCGGAACGACAGCTGCTCCTCCTTCCCACTTATTTCCTGCTACTCTCCCGAAAAAGCACAGCTTTCATAAACGTCAAGTTATTCTTCCGTGGTCACATCAGTCCTGGTGATGTCTTTGACCTCTCTGCATGCCACATTTCAGTACTTGCCATGTATTTCATCTAGAAAACTCCTACTCGTCCCTCAAGACCCAGGTTCTCAGGGTGGTTTTCTCTAAGTCATAATCACACACCCTCCTGCACTACTAAGAATACTAAGAGTGCTCTATACAAAGTATTTCTCAGACTAAATTTGCAATTATTGAATTGCAATTACTTTTTCCAGGGGAAGCTACACTTCTGATAAAAATCAAATATGGCACATTGTACTGTGTCTGGTACTTTTTAGGCACCAATAGATGTGATTAAATGAATAAATAACTACAAGCCCATTGTTCTTACAGTCTCCAAAACCTGTTAACGTACAAATAACTACAAGCCCATTGTTCTTACAGTCTCCAAAACCTGTTAACGTACTTATTTTCATCACGTTACCATGACTTATAAGATTGACTACAAGAGGTTGTTGTTATTATTATTATAAATTTAGACATTAAGTGTATCCAACATTTTCCCCAATGGCAATGCCTTAAAAATACACAACATGGGCTGGTGAGATGGCTCAGCGGTGTAAGTGCCTGCCTGGCAAGCACGAGGCCCTGAGTTCGACTCCCGGTACCCACATAAAGGAAAAAAAGGGCCGGTGATATCGCTCAGCTGCACAAGTGCCTGCTGGAAGCACGAGGTCCTGAGTTCGACTCCTGGTACCCACATTAAAAAAAAATACACAACGTGACCTATGTATTTTAGAACATAAAGGCTAACGTGAGCGCAGGGCTCGTATTATAGGCTACACACTGGGAACTACATGCTGCATGAAATCGCCACGGGAACTGGTAAACGCTGCACCTGGACAACTGCTCCTGCTCTTCTCCAAATTCCAGTGTCCGTTCAGTTTGCCAGGGAAGCCATCCTCAAAGAGCACGGCTAGAGCCCAGTGTGAAAGGGATTCTCTGGACACGTAGCATCCTCGCGTCTCGGCAGCCTCCATCCATTTTTTAAAAAATGTAACCAGAACGATCAATTCGGTTTTAACAATTTAAAACCAGCCGAGCCCATTATTTTTGGAAAAGCAGTAACAGTAACAAGAAAAGATTGTCGATTTCAAACCTAGAGCAGCGTATATCAAAACGTAGTGAGTCGTTGGTGCGCACAAAATCAATGGTGTCATCCCAGCAAGCTGAAATGGACCAGACAGAGCGTATCGGAGCCGCCTGCCTGACGTCAGAGCACGACCTCTCTCGCAACCTTCATGCCGGTCATGTGTTTCCTGGGCTCTGGTACAATACGTACTTCCCGCTGCGGCATATAAATCCCATTAGACTGGGTCCCAACAGTTTGAAAGTCGCTGCTCTGTAGGAGATAGCAATAGTATTCAAAGACTTGAATGCGTTCCAAGGAGCCACTTCATAAAATTAGTTTAATTACTTGATAATACTCTCATCTAGTCCCTGTCGGGATTCCGTCCTACAACCCCTAAAACGACACCTGATTCATGCACCAGACGTGGCTTCAAGTAACATTTAATTAGCTCCAAAAAACTGAAGTCATCTCTAAGAGATGAACATTTGGTACCACAGAAGCCGTGCGGAAGAATTTTCTGCTAATTCAGAAGTCAAGATGAAAAAAGGAGGCTGGGAAAGATCTTAAGCGAAGGCGATGTCTGTAAAGTTAGACTGGGATAGCTGCCCTCCCCGGCTGCTCGGGAAGTTCTGTTTGCACACTTAGCGTCACGCTTAATTAGAATTATTGCACACTCGTCTCTCAGCGAGTCTGAGTGTCCCCTCTCTGTACCCTCAGTGCCCCTACCAACATTGTCCAGAGCACAATAGACATTTAATTAAAGCTTGTCAAGCAGACGGCATTCGTCTGAGTAATACACGTTCTGAACTTAATGAATGACTCCGGCTCCCGGAGACTATTCTTGCTTCTTGCCCTCTTGAACGAATGTACTTTTCAGAGTCTCTCAGCTCTACGAAATAGAGTTTTATTAGTGCTTAAAAGCATAATATTTTAATCCAAAGGAATAAAATTTTAAAACAAGCATGGAACTTTTTGGAATAGTAGAACATCATGGATACAAGCCAAGAAATAATCGCTCCCCTAAAGGCTTCTGATAGGGAAACTAGGGGAAACAGTTTAGAAATGCTCATGCAAAATCTTTAAATACGCTTGCTCCTTGAGGAAGAGACTGCTTCCAGTTCTTTATTCAGTGGAAAAGTAAATATTAAACCCAGTGCTGTTTACAACAGATAAGCCTGTCTACTACCCGGAGATTAGTGGAGCGAATTACGATCATTCTCTCGGTAGAACAATACGTGGCCATAAATAATAATGATGCTCAAGCATTGCAGAAGGTCTATTGTAAAAAGCAAGAAACACAAATGGCCACAAATTTTTTTTAAATGTTCAACATCACTGGCCCTTAGAGAAAGGCAAATCAAAACAGCACTGAGATTCCATCTTAGTCCAGAAAGAAGGGCTATCAAGAAGAGATCAAATGATAACAACTGCTGGCCAGGCTGCAGGGAAAAAGGAAGCCTTCTACATTGTTGGTGGGACGTAAACTTGTACAGCCACTACAAGAATCAGCATGGAGAGACCTCAAAAACTAAAGCTAGAAATTCCATTCCACTCAGCTACTGCCCCTCTGGGCGCCTTCCCGAAAGAGTTAAAGACGTCATGTTACAGGGATCCATGCACACCGTGTTCATAGCAGCACAACTCACGACAGCTCAATCTTGGAGGCGGCCTCTGTGTCCATCAACAGATAGAGCGAGTGTGGTATACGCACCGTGGAGTACTACCCTGCTGTACAGAAAGATGAACTGGAGCCATTTGTAGGAAAATGGATGCACCTTGAGACCAGGATGCCGAGTGAAATAAATCACACACGCGTAAACGTCACATGATTTCTCTTAGATGAGAAACTCAAAGTACAAATAAATAAGAGCAAAATAAAAGACAGATAATAGGAAACAGGGAGATAGATTTTTGCAAACAGCAAGGGAACCAAGAGATGGGGGGGCAGAATTGAGATGTGTCGTGCACACGCACCAACACCCTGCAATGAATGCATTCATTATGTAACGCAATGTGTACTAGTCAAAAAAAAAAAAAAAAAAAAAAAGCAAGACCAACTGTAAACTGCAAAGTCACAATTTTATATGGCAAAATTCACACAACAAAATTAACCAGCTGAAAGTGAGCAATTCGGAGGCTACTTTTGGTTACATTTACAGTATTTGGCAACTACCATTTCTGTCTAGTTCCAAGACACTTTTCTCTCTCCAAAAGGAAGTTTAATTCCGTTACCCCATCCACAGCCCTCAGCGGCTACCGATCTTCGGGGCGCTCTATGGATTTATGGTTCTGTGAATTTCAGGTGTGTGACCTTTTCGGCCCTGGCTTCTCTCGTGAGCGTTTTGGAGGTTCGTGCACCTGTGGCAGTACTTGCTTTCTTTTCTGACAGGATGAATATTTCCTGGTGCATACGTGCCACACTTTACCAGTGTGTCCCCCTCTGACTAGCTGGATTACGCGCAGCACCCACGCGTTTACCTCCGGGGCCACTCCAGACTCCGTGTTAGCAGAGAGCGAGCTCAGGACTGCTGACAGCCCTACTCCGTGCGGAGGGAACACGCGTCGGTCATTTTACACCCTGCAGAGCGCTGGGCCTTAGGCTGCACCCGACCACACCCCGCGTGTTCAGGAGATGCGAGCAAAATAAAGCCCACGTAGCTGGACGATTACCAGAAGTAAACGGGGCCCCTGCAAAGTGCCTAGCAACACCGGGGAGGCCCGTGGTTAGCACGGAACTCACTGTTGTAAAAACCCTTTTGTTTATACGTGTTGCTTATTTTTCTTTAGAACATTTTCTCCTAACGGATTGCACATTGGTGTTAAATGTTCTTTTTTCTCGAGCTTTTCCTTTGGCTGTTTGTTTTTGCACGGCACGCATGTGAGAGCCAGGCTCCCCTCGCGGGCGGTCGTCACCCGACGCGGTCTCCCCGAGTTCAGGGTTCAGAGTCCCCAGCTCTGCGCCCCGGGACTTCGCGGCCAGCCTGCCTCGGCCTCCTGCGTGCGCGGGGGCCGGGGCGCGGGCTCCACCGCGGGGTGCAGGCCGGGCGCGCAGCCCCAGGGACCCCGAGGCGGCCCGGTGCAACCCGGACCTCGGATCTCATTTTCATCAACTCCAGCTACGCCGCCGCGCGCATCGCAGCCCCCGTGTTCCCACCCCGGTCGCGGGTGACCTGGAGCCCGCGGCCTGGCGACCCCCGGGACGGCCCGAACCCCACCGGCCGACGCGCTCCCGGCTGCGGCGCAGGTGTCGCGGACCCGCGCGAGGACCGAGGGGCGGGACCCGCCGCCCCGCCCCGCCCCGCCCCGCCCCCGAGTCCGCCCGCGGGAAGATGGCGGCGGCGGGCGCGGGCTCCGCGGGCTCCGAGTCCTCCGCGGGGTCCGGGGGTCCCGGGGCGCGCGCGCTGGCGGCGGACGAGGTGCGCGCGCGGCTGCAGCGGATGCGGCGGGCGCTGGGCAACCGCAGGAAGATCCTGGTGCGCAACCTGCCGCGCGGCTGCGGATGCCAGGTGCGGGGCGGCGCGGGGAACCTGAGGCGGGGCGCCCACGCAGGGACCCCCGAGCCCTCCGGCACCGCCGTGCCCCCGCGGGTCTGAGGACCGGGCGTCCCCTGCGGGGTCCGGGACCCGGTGTCCCCGCGAGGCGCGGGGACCGAGGTGACCCCCGCGAGGTCCGGAGACCTGGTGTCCCGCTTGGGGCCCGGGACGGGACACCCGAGGGCGCGGGACCGGTGTCCCTGCGGGGCGGCTGGGGACGGCGAGCGGGAGCCCGGGCGCACCCGCGTGGGGCAGCTCCGTGGGCTCCGCGGCCGCGGGCATTGCTGTCCTCGGGCGTCGCCGGCCCGGCCGCGGTGTCCCCGCGGGTCCGCGTGGCGCTCGGGGGTGCGGGGCGCCTGCGCCCGTCCGGCGTGGCTGCTGCCTCGCGGTCAGACGGACCGATGCGCTCTGATCGCGGAGTTGCGTGCCTCGTGTGGACAGCCGGAGCCGGGCGCCCCGACGCGGACGCCTGAGGTCACCCTGCGGGCCCGCGACCTCCTCCCGCCTCCCACGTGGCGTCTCTCCCCGTAGGTGTTTTATCAAAAAAGTGGGCGAGTTTCTTGTGTTTTTCTGGGTCTCTGCGTGGTCCCCGGCGACTCACCTACGCCCCACACAGGTGACCTGCCGGCTGCGCTCCGTGTGGTCCGCGGCCCTGCGCTCGCAGCTTGGGCAGCGGTGGTGCACACACCCGCAGGAGGCTGGCTGCTGACGCCTGCTTGGCGCTCGTTCCACGTGACCCATAAAATAAGGTGACCGGCACCCCGCTTCTGTGTCTTGAGACCAGGTAGCCGCTCATAGCCAGCGGGAGCCTAGAACCTCCCGGCGCGTCTGCGGCCGGGGCCGATTTCGTTTCACACAGAACGAAAGTTCCCCTGTTCCTATTGTGCGTGTCAGCCCTGGTTCACCCGTGTCCCTCGCGGTCCGCCTCCTGCCCGTGGGTGATGCTTCCCTGCTACCTGTGCCGACCCCTGCCAGCACTTCCCCGCCTGTGCACGCGGACGCCAGGGCAGGTGGCGCTTCTGAAAACCACATTAAAGAAAGAACAGCTTGTGTGCAGCTGATCTAGAAGACGGCGGCTGGCAGCTATCTTACCTCTAGCGTCTCCTTGCATCGACCTTAAAAATATTCAGGGGCAAAATTCGAGACAGTGCTAGTTTTGCTTTGCCGTTGACATCTTTCATTTCCCTTCTCCAAAACATGAAAAGTAAATCCAGGGGTCCAGTTAGACTCACTGTCAGTGATGGGGAGAAGCTTTCTGGGATTTCCACTGTGATTTGTATTTTTCAGATATTCTTTCTCTGTTCCGCCAAATTTTAGGGTTTCCTGTAAGCAGCAAGCATAAACTAACAAACAAAACGTGTAAATTCTATGTGTAGAGATGAGTCTATCACTGCCGAGTGAGAGTTAAGTTAAAGTTTTATGCCATTGTTGGAAAGCTAGAGTTTCACCTAAAAGTAAAAAAAAAAAAAGTTAAGAACTAGACTTGTTTCCAGCCTTGTTTTAGCATTTATCTTTTCTATAATAACTTCCATCATAAAATGTTTTTAATATTTCTGACACAGAATTTTCAGATCTAATGAGATCAGTGTTCTTTCTCGTGTATTTGTGTAAGGTCTCGGTACTTGTAGTGTTACTAGTGTTCTGACCACAGTCATATAACTATAGCAGCCTGTGCTTTGTAAGTGAAGAAGATAGACGAGAGTATGGTAACTTCTAAAAGCAATTAAAAGACAGTTTTACTTATAGATTATTTTGGTTGAGAATTGCTATTTTTATTGGTCCATTGTATTTAAATTTACTTCCTCTACTTTTCTCAAGTTGCAATGTTTTCATGAATATGTTCTGCATGAATTTTTAGGATTTTGCCTTTTATCAATTTCCCTTGGCAGTTCTAATGCCTGTTTTTTTCTTAGTAGCTGTATTTTGCTATCAAACTGACTAATGAAGATGAACTTCTTATTTTGTGTCTTTCAGCCAGTAAGGCCTACATTAAATTACCTGAGTGGAAACTGCATATTTACCCCTATAAAATGACTAACGTGGCTTTTATTCAATTATGAAGTAATCAGATATTTGAAATACTTGTTCTTTTCCAGAAGGGAGTCAGTATTTATTCCTTTATTTAAGAATATCATGTGACCAAAGACATTCTTCACTCTAGTCCTCCAGCTGGGTAATGTGTCTCTAGAAAAGTTATTACCTGGTGGCTAAACAGTAGGAACCCAGTAATTTTTTTCTTAACATTTTGAAAACATAAGTATTTTCTTTTTAAACACAGTTTTCATAAATCAATTTTTGTTTAACTTTTGTTATAACATTTATAACCACATTCCACAGCACTCATTTCTGTGGTTAAAAGGCACACTGAAAGTATTATTTTGAAGTGGAGCTCTTAGAGGTACATATATGAAATACCTTATAAAAACACAAGCTCTAAAAATGTGAATGCATGTTAGTAAATTCTTGAAAGTATTCTTTGAATACTTGCCATGCACTCAGTCAGGCCCTCCTGGTAAGCCTCCTGAACTTTCTGGAATCTTCTTGGGTCTCTGTCTTCACTCCTCAGGTCTGATTCCGGTCTTTAAATCTCTTGCCCAGACTCTTACAGCTTTTCAGGTTGCCACTTGCAGTTGCAGTCCTGTCTCGTATCTTAGCTCTTCCTTCATGCTGCTTTCCCTGGATAACCCTTCGAAAGCACAGATCTGATTGTGTCACTCTCCTATCTTAAACAAACAAACCTCCATTGACATCGTATTCCCAATTCTACTTCTCAAACTTTTCTTCCAGTTGTTGTTGTTGTTGTTCTTCTTCTTCTTATTATTACCATTTTTTATGTGGGTCGACCTCAGGACCTCACACGCCAGCAAGCACTTGTGCCACTGAGCAATATCACCAGCCTTTTTTCATATGTGGGTACCGGGAGTTGAACTCAGGACCTCGCGCTTGCCAGGCAGGCACTTACGCTGCTGAGCCATCTCACCGGCCCCAGTTGTTCTTATTAAGAAATAGTGGATCTGAGTTACACTACTGTGTGAAGTTGTGCCAGGCATGGTGGCATACGCCTGTGACCGCAGCTACTTGGGAGGCTGAGGCAGGAGGATCATGAGTTGGAGGCCAGGCCAGGCAACTTAGCGAGACTTCTGGGACCGTACAGACTGCGTCGTTATCCTCTTCATCTCCTCTTGCCCGTTCTATTTGGGTGCATAGGGCTAACACCCAGGGTTAGCTGGGCATGGTGGCGCATGCCTATAATCCCAGCACTTGGGAGGCTGAGGCAGGCGGGTAGCCATGAGTTTGAGGCCAGCCTGACTCAAAAAAAACCAAAAAAAAAAAAAAAAAACCCAAAAAATCAACCCAGGATCAGTACTGAGAGACAGGGAGAAAGAAAACGGACCTTCCTGAATGGGGCACTGCACTTTTCACGCCATGGCACCCTATCCTGGTAGCTAATCAAGAAGCTTAGGCGTGAATTCACTGAAGCCCTCTTCAAAGCATAGTGATCAACTAAGTACTTTTTTTAGAATCATAAACCATGAAATACTGATTTTTTAAATGTGGTACTGGGGATTGAATCTAGTGGCCCTCTGTCACTGAGCCACATCCCCAGCCCTTTTTTTTTTTTTTTTTTTTTTTGAGACAGGGTCTCACTGTAATGCCCATACTGGCCTCCAACTTGTGATCCTCCTGCCTCAGCCTGCTGAGTAGCTGGGATGACAGATGTCCACCACCGTACCCAGCTGATCTTATCCCTCAAAGCTATTCCTGTTTTTCTTTTATATTAGTATAACAATAGGTTTCTCATATATTTTTAAACTGTGGGATTTTAAAATATACCCTATTTTGTTTTAACAACATAGTAATTATTGTCTCTCTTTTTTTTTGTTGGTTCCGGGGGTTGACCTCAGGACCTCACGCACCAGCAGGCGCCCGTGCCGCTGAGCGATATCACCGGCCCCTTTTATTGTATGTGGGTTCCGGGAGTCGAACTCGGGCCCTCGCGCTTGCCGGGCAGGCGCTTACGCCGCTGAACCATCTCACCAGCCCCTATTGTCTCTTTAAAACAGGGCTGTTATTCGCCACTTTTTCCTGACAATATCGGGGTGTCATTTTGAAATTCTTCTTGTTTAATCAAGAATGCCATTTTGCTTACTTCCAAAACTTACATTTCCTTGCGTGGTATGCAGTTCCTAACAGGTGTCGGTTACGTTTTTGTTTCTTGTGTCAATACGCAGAATTGACCGGGGCTTGCCCGCTTTTCTGTGTATTTTGTCACCCTGCTCCCACTGTGACCAGGAACGGAAAGCCACCGAGGAGACACACTGTCCTGTGCCTGGGACATCCCTCAGCCCGAGGCCTGGCCTCGAGCAGGGTTTCCCGAGTGCCGTTCGCTCCGCGCTCTGTAGCAGGCAGCCTCGGGAACCGCTCTTTAGGGGAACAGTGCTCTTCCGTAGGGAAGGCGGCTACCCGACGGTGAAGCTCGGTCTGGGAGAGACTCTCGCGCTTCCAGGCACAGATCTGGAACCTTGAGGCAGAACTCAGCAAGGAAGGAGTCCAGGGGAATTGCTCCTTAAATAAATGAGACTCAGAACACCAGGGAAGCGCTAAATGAGGTCAACTCTCATGGCGCACACCTGTGATCCCAGTGTTTGAAAGGCTGAGGCAGGAAGATCCCTGGAAGTTCAAGGCCAGCCTTTTGAGACCCTGTCTCAAAAAACCAACATAATAATGATATTAAATAAATGAAACAAACTCTGATGAAAGGCAGTGACTGCAAAGAGGGGTCCCTATTACTGTCCCCCCGAGTTTTGTCTCTTTTTTGTTTGTTTGGTTTTTTGAGACAGGGTCTTGCTATGCAGTCCAGGCTGGCCTTGAACTCACTCTCTGTACCCCAGGCTGGCCTCCAACTCATGGTGATCCTCCTGCCTCAGCCTCTTGAATGCTGGGATTACAGGCATGTGCCACTGCGCCCGGCTTCTCTTGCCTTTTTTGTTAGCACCCAGGTCTTCCTCAGACGCCCACCCCTCTCTTTTAGCAGCCTTGAGGTTTGGGTGGCTTCACCTCTGTCCCATCTATTAGAGGAGGGCATAGAAGAATGGACGGGCTGGGACGTAACCAGTCCGACATGGCAGTGCCTTGGCTGTGGGGATTGTCCCAGCCTGGCACGCAGGAGCCAGGTGTGTGCTCGCTGGCCAGAGTCGCCCTGTTCTCCTCGCTGGACTTGTACGCAGAGACATCTGGCCCTGGCTGGGGTGACAGAGGACAGAAGACAGAGCACGCCCAAGGGAGGGCCGGCCTGGTGACAGAACCAGGCCGGGGTCCTGTCTAGCTGCAGGTTGACCTGCCTCTGGGCAGCATGCTGATGAGGCCACTAAGCCCCTCTGTGTCGTTCCTACCAGACGATAGGATCTGAACTCAAAGTCTGGGGCTGGAGCTGGGACCCTGTCTCACCTTGTAGCCCAGGCTGGCCTCAAACTCACAGAGATCCTCCTGCCTCAGCCTCCCAAGTGCTGGAATTACAGGTGTGCACCACCACACCCAGCAAGAATTTTAATCTCAGTTTCTCAAGGGGTTGTAGAAGGCATTTCATCTCAGCTTTTCCCTCAGCACATGAATCCAGTTTACATGGCCCTCACACATGGATTCTAGTTCCTCGCTCTTTTTAACAGCTTTCATTTCAGGGCCCTGCACTCCAGGCATGCTGCTCCATCTTCAGACAGCTTTCTTTGTGAGAAAAGCTTTAATTATATTGAATACGTGAAAGTGTCTCCTTCAGAGGTTTGCATCTTTGTCCTTCGGACCCATCGTCTGTCCCCAGCTGAATCCAGAACTCACGATGTCCTCTTTTTTGTCTTAGCCTTGGGTTTCTCCAGATCACTGTTTTAGGGCAGCGTTCCTCATTGCCTTGGTTCTTTCTCTCTGAACACGCCATTAGGCCTGTGTCACTGTCACCCTTAACACGCGGCACCTCAGCACGGTGGTCTGTGTGGCGTCACCCCGTGACCTGCAGCCAGAGCAGGCGTCTCCCGCTGGGGATCCACAGCGGTGACGGTGGCCCCCGTCATGACGACAGTGTCTGTGGTCCTGGCTCGCAGCCTTGCCAGGCGTTGTTCTCCGAGCTGTTTCTAGTGGATCCCGGTTTGCGGGCGGCACAGTCGGAATTTCTTTTTTCCATTTTACCGGTGGGGAGCAGGTAGAGAGGAATGTTAGGCAGGTTGCCGAGACGACTGAGCTCACCCGCAGTGGCGTGGAGACCCCGCGGGTTTGGTTCCAGAGTGCGGTCCTTATCTCGTGGCCCGGGCCTCTCGCTGGAGTTGTTCAGTGGGGGCGGCCGTCTGAGAGTCAGTCTGTGGCTTAGGATGTGCTGAAAGCCAGAAACCCCCGCTCCGGAGTGGGGCGGGTGTCTGCAGGCGCACAGACGTCTGCCCCTGGTGTCACAGCTCACAGGACCCGGGACCCACCCTGCCCACGCATGGGACTGCGGAGCCCTGACATGATTCTGCTCAAGGCTGTGGGCACCTGCGAGCGGCCACCAGCTGCTCCTGGAGAAGCTATGCCACCCTGGCCGAGGTCACCTGGCAGGTGCAGCCTCAGGCAGGCTCCTTGGTTTTCTTTCAGAAAAATCAGTTGGCAAAGCCTGGTTCAGCATCCGTGCTCACAAGGGCTTTCCCTGAAGAGCCAGTCAAGCCTACGCTGTGATCTTTCCCTCATGGTTACCAAAGGTCAAAGGTCAACTCAAAAGGTCTCTCTCTACTTAGAGTCTTGCTGGGTAGTCCAGGCTGGCCTCCAACTTGCAGCCATCCTCCTGCCTCAGCCTCCCAAGTGCTGGGATCACAGTCGTGTGCCACCATACCTGGCCCAAAAGATGTTTCTCTTAAAAACATAGCAAGAACATTCATTATCCCTGGTGTTGCTTGGTATGCTTTGAGGTATTTCTTGCTGGGAAAAACATTTCTCTTGTTCGATTTTAGCGATACAACTTGTGAGCCCATGAACTGATTTTCTAGGTATTTTGTGCTTAATTTCGTGTATATTAGTATCACCGTCGTTATATCTATTAACTTATGTCCCTCTTCCCTGGGTCAGTATGCTTTGTGTGTGTGTTTGAAGCTAACTAATAAACTTTTATTAACACCTACATGCCTGAATTGCAAGCTCTCGGAGTTGTGGGAGCCGTGTGTGTGTGTGTGTGTGTGTGTGCCCACACGTATATGCTGTGCTTTCTTTGTCCCTCTCCCTCTGTGCCCCTGAGGGACCCTGCCCTGCCCTCTGCCCCGCTGCTGGTTTTTCTCCTCCTTCTCCCGCCGCGGCGCTGATCCGCTCTCGGTCCGGGCTGACTTCGGATCCTGCTGCTCCCCAGGCTGCCTGCTTCGCTCGCGCCATGGCGTCTCCATTTCTGACTTCACACCGGGGGAGCTTTTGGAAGCCGAACTGGAGTAAACGTGGTGAGGGAAAACAGGAACGCGTGACTCGGGGACGCTTCCAGCGCTGCCTCCTTCCAAACTCACGGAGAAGCCGGGCTCGGCGTGGGGGCTGCTTCTGTCCCTGACCGTGTGGCCCTCCATTTCTTGTCACAGTTGCCTGAGGATGACACGGGGCTGAGGCGCACAGAGGGGCAGGTTTGTCCTTGTGCAAACGTCAGAGTCCCTCACACACCCGAGTGGTGTAGGCCAGTGACGGAGGACCTTTCAGAGACCAAGTGCCCATCCGCACCCCGAAACCCACCTATGTGTCGCAGAGTGCCAACGCTGTGATTAAGCCTGAAAATTCGATGCTCGGCTGCCAGGGCGACTTGTCTCATGTGCCAACAGAGAGGGCTCTGTGTGTCCACGGCGACACGCATGCCTTAGGTTCGCCACCTCCTGTATAGGCCGATCACTTGCCATGGGCTCTTGGTGTGAGAGAGAGAGAGAGAGGGAGGGAGGGAGGGAGAGGGAGGAGAGAGGAACTCAGGATGTGCACAGCGCTGCCGACAGAACGTGCCACCTTCTGACACAGGTGTTTGCTAAGCAGGAGTGTGGCCTGTTAAAAACATGGGGTAGCGAGTGCGTAACCCAGTCACAGAGCCGTTTCTTACTGCAGCAGGTGTCGCGCACTGTCCCTGATCATATGTGAAACACTTAGATGGCTGTGGACACAGCACCACCACCAGCATGACAAACAGCCTCGTCACTAGGTGATAGGAACCCCGCGCCCCATCCTCATCTGATGGGACCACCGTGGTCGTGTGTGACGCTCTGTGGCTGGGCATGTGACTCGCAGCTGCTGATGAAGTTAACTTTGGTGCACTTTGACTGAAGTGGTGTGAAGTTTTCCCTTTATAGTTAATAAAGACTTTGAGGGGCGATACTTTGAGACTGTGTGATGCCCTGTGCGTGGTAGGTGTGCAACTTACTCATTTGTCCATGTGAAGCAGCGCGGGTCACGGCTTCCCGCTGTGCACAGTGGGCTCTCACTGCCCCTGTCCTCACTTACTTTGGTGCTTTGGTTGTTTTAGGTTTGGGCAGTAGAAGCTCCTTCAAGGTGACTCCGGTGACTTTTTATAAATGTTTATGATTTCTGGGAAGAGGCGAGGTACCCATGAGATGACAGGCATCCCCAGGGACACGTGATGTCACATGACTGGTCACCCTCGATGTCGGCCTTGGTTAAGAGGATGCATGCTAGGTCGCTGTTCTGTGAAGACGCTAATGTCATTACCACTGTTCTTTGGCCACAAGTCTAATCCCAGCACTCACGTTACGGAGGGGTCTGCGGTCCTCTTAGTTGTCCCCATTTACTGGATTCGCCCTTCGTGGTGGTGTTGCAGTGCTTGGTCCCGGAATCGGTCATTTCAGGAGGCACCTGTGACTCTCTGACTGTGTTGGGCCGCAGAGTCGGGTCTCCATCCATGAGGACTGCATCCCTAGGAGGACACCAGGGACAGCGTGCACTCCTCCATGTGGGCACCAGGGCAAGGCCACGTGCAGACACACTGAGACCAGGACCGTCTGCGAACCAGCCAGAAACGGGGCCAGCCGGAGCCTGGATCTCAGGCCTGGGACGCAGCATACTGCCGTCGTTTAAGTCACTCAGTGCATGGCGTCTCGTTACGGAGTCTGAGCCGACTCACGGGGCCTGGTTTCTGTGAGAGGAAACCCTGCTTGGAGGCCACGCCCAGGAGCCAGGTGTGCACACTGCCCATGGGGTAGCCCTGGTCCCAGGCCTCTTGGTAGGAAAGCTAGCACGTAATAAAAATTTCCATGTGGACATATGTGTAGGCTTACATCTCTATCACCCATGCTTCCATTTGTCTGTCCATCTATCTGTCCATCCATCCATCCATCTACCCTTCCTGCCTTCCGTCCGTCCATCCATCCATCCATCCTTCCTTCCATCTATCCCTCATCCTTCCTTCCTTCCATCCATCCATCCATCATCCTTCCTTCCATCCATCCATCATCCATCCATCCATCTTCCTATTGAAAGGAATGCGTTCCCAGAAACACAGCCCAGCGCCATACAGTTCAGTCTGGTTTCCTCCCATTCTGTATTTCTGGCTCCTTTCTCTAATGACGAGGACTGCGTGCTCGTTCTTCCTCCCAGATGTCCCCATTCAGTCACCCCCGCTGGCTCCCTCCCTTCTGGTGTGGACGCCCTCCTCACCCTGCTGAAGCTGGAAATCTGAGATATTAATCAAGGTGCTTCGCATCAAGTACATGTGAGACATAATAACTAGTATCGATTATTAGCAGAAGCTGTGGTATCCAGGATGCTAAAAATGGCCCCTGAAGATTTTCTGCCCTAAGCCACAGAATGTGACTGTGATGGGGACCAGGTGTGTGACTGTCATGGGACGCAGCGGAAGGGACTCCTGCAGATGTAATTAAGGTTACTGACCTGTTGATTTAGGGTTCCTTGAAAGGGCAATCACTTGGGTGGGGCCTGGGTAATCATATGGGCTCTGCAAAGACAGTGCTTTGTCGGGCCAGTAGAAGGGAAAGTCAGAGGCAATTAGAGGGCAGGAAGACGATTTGGGGTCGCTGGCTTTGAGGACTGAGTGGGGACTGCAGGATTTCGAGCAGTCTCTAGCGGCCAGATACTCGGGATGTCAGTCCTGCATCCACCAGGACTTGAATTCTGCTGCCCACCTCAAGGACCAGAAGTGGATTCTTCCCCTGAGCCTCCCCTAGCTTGGCTGACACCTCGGTTTTGACCTTGGGGGACCCTAAAGAGAGAACCCAGTGGAGCCCTCCTAGACACCCAGCCTGCAGGACCACGTGTGGCCCAAGGTGCTGTTTAGGCAGCTTGACATGGGGCTTTGTTCAGAGCAGTAGAAGATGAGCGTGGCAGCACGTGCAGGTGGTGTTGAAAGGAAATTATTTTGCACATTAGAGAGGAAGGGGCTGTGAGTGATGTGCAGGCTTTGTGATGACGGACAGACTAAAATCTGTCTCTTGGAAGTGAACGCCCTCTTGCTGTGACATCTGTGAGCAAAGCCTGCCCAAGGAGAACCTCTTCTGTAGCTGCACGTATGACGCTGACTAATCGGAAGCTTGTGTCTGTGTGCGTGGTGCTGGGGATCAAACCCAGGGCCTCACCTATGCTGAGCATGTGCTGCTCTACCGTGAGCTGCACCCTCCCGCCCGGTAATTTCTTTCAAAGAAGTGAGTTATGCGTTAGGTCGGTGTAAAGTAGGTCTGTGTTCATAGTGTTTACTTCAAGCACTTTAAGTATTTGTTGGTTTATGTTAAGATTGGAAAATAACCTCAGGAAGTTCTTCTGCGTTGGAGTTGGTAGCGACGCTCTGTGGATGTGCACGCGTTTCCTGAACACCAGAGGTCTGGTTTTTGAGTAGCTGTTGCGCCGGGTGTTGGAGGTCTGTCCTTTGCTGTTGCTAAGCTCACAGCGCCGCGAAGATGCAGGGCTGTAGACGGTCATAGTGCGTGAGACCGAGGACACGGGACATGCTGTGCAGACCCGAGACTGACCAGGTGGAGAAACGACGTGGTGGCCAGGGACAGAAGGCAGCTGGGAAGAAAGGGAGAGGCGTTGGGGCACCCATGGCAGCAGCGACAGGACGTGCCAGTCCCGGTGGCGGGCGTGGCTCTGGGGGGGTGGTGCATAGGCAGAGCCAGGCAATGGAAGTCCGTGGGCCACACTGGGGAGCTGGGATTTATTTTAAGGGAAATGAGGATCCGTGGAAATACTTCACCAGGGGAGTGATGCGGCCAGGTTTCCAGTTGTCGAAAAGGAAGTCTTTCGTTTTCGTTTTACTCCAAGGAATTCCCATGGTAGACGCCCCGGACGTGGTTCTTGGCCTGTTCCCCTTTGCAAGGGTAGGAGGCCAGGCAGGCAGTGACGGTCAGAGTGGCCAGTGTGGCATAGTTTTTATTTTCCTAACAGTGGGACGTAAGATGTAGTGCAGTCAGGTGGAGAATTGTGTCTGTCGGGAGAGGTCACCGTCTGGTCTCTGCGTCCTCCTCGGTCTGGGTAGGAAAATCAAGCTTTCATATCCAGCTCTTAGAAACATGGGTGTGCAGCAACTCACAGTAGCTGAATCTCAGAGGCGGCCTGCGTGTCCGTCAGCAGATGAGTAGATAAAGAAAATGCGGTATTTATACACCATGGAGTATTACTGTGCCACGAAGATGGATCGACTTGAGTCATTTGTAGGAAAATTGGTGCACCTGGAGACCATGATGTTAAGTGAAGTACATCAGACACACAGCTTAGATATCACATGGTTTCTCTTATCTGAGAAACTCAAAGTTTTTAAATAGCAAAATAAAAGATAGATATGGGAAAAAGGGAGACAGATCTTTTGCAAATGGGGAGAGGATTAAGAGATGGAGGGAGGGGAAAGAAGGGAAGGGACAGGGACATAAAAAGAATGAAGCATGCACCTACTCCCCACGAGGAGTGTAATCATGATGTACTGGAAATGGACTAATAAAAATAAAAATTAGAAAAAGTAAATTATCCAACTTAAAAAAAATCCAGCTTTGAGAGTTGTTAGGGTTACAAGAGATAGCAGCTATGAAGTACCTGGGATAAAGGAGGCAACCAGTGAGTTATTATTTTACTGCTAACAAAAATGTTGGAAGCTTGTGAGTGTTTTGGGCCCCGTGCAAGTGTCCTCCGGGGAAGCTGGTGTGCAGGTGAGTCCCCAGCGGCCCGCTCCCCAACAGCACGCCTTCGGCCGCGTCCTCCCGGCTCGTCCCCGGCAGCCGTTACGTGGAGGGCCCTGTGGCAGGCCCTCGACGGGGTCGTCTGGCGAGGAACCTCTAAATGCGGTCCCAGGCAGGATCCTGGATTTTTTTTTCATAGAAACTGATAAGCTGATTGTAAAGTATATAAAGAAATGCAAAAGACTTAGAATTTACAAGATGATTTTGAAGAAAAGAAAGCTGAAAGACTCACACTACCAGATTTCAGAGCTTGCCACGAAGCCGTGATAGTTTGCAGCTGTGACGCTGGTACAGGAGTAGACAGGCGGCCCAGGCAGACAGAAGAGACTGCCCACGTGGAGTGCAGCAGCTCTGTGCAGGAGAGAACGGCCCCGCCAGGAGATGATGTGGGGCAGCTGGACATTCACGTACCGAAAACAGCACACACGGCGCTTACCTCGCGAGCGTGAGCCCTGGGTTCCGTCCCCAGTGCTGCAAAGACAAGAAAGACGATTAAACTCAGCCTTGCTGGGGGTGTGTGGCTCGGCTGTGGAGCACTTGCCCAGCATGCGCGAGGCCTGGGTTGGATTCCCAGCACCAAAATATAAATACATAAAAGTAAAGAATTGAACCTCAAGACCCGCAACCACTTAGAAAAATCCCTTCAGGATGAGCCACAGCCTAAGTGTAAACGTTAAGACGACACACTTCCTGGAAGAAACAATAGAGCAGTGTCCGCGTGACTTTGGGTAGGGGACGATTTCTTAAACAGGACACGAGAAACATTAACCAGAAAAGAATATATCATTGATTGGACTTTGTTAAAATTGTCTTCTTGAAGTCGTGATCAATAAGGAAACAGGCAGACCGGGGGCCGGAAAAGATGCTCAGAAGACCTGTATTTGACGTAGGGCTATAGTTCATTAACAAGTTAATGAAAAGGGCAAACAAAGCAGTTTAAAAATAGGCACAAGATTTTTTTTTTTTTTTTGTCTTTTTGAGACAGGGTTTCACTATGTAATTCAGACTGGCCTTGAACTCACTTTGTAGCCCAAGCTGGCCTTGAACTCACAGCAGTCCTCCTGCCTCAGCCTCCCGAGTGCTGGGATCACAGGCCTGTGCTACCACGTCCAGTTGAGGCAAAAGATTAGAACAGACTTTTCACAAGAAGGTGTATCCAGATGGCCAGTAAAAATGGCAAGGCCCACAATTCCACTGTGCATGGAGGAACTCCCACCGGCATGGGGAGCCAGAATGGCAGGCACCCCAGCCTTGGCAGGGCCCGGAGCTGCTGGGAATGGTGCTGTGCTGGCAGAGGTGTAAGCTGGCCCTGAAGTTTATCAAACTGGCAGTTTCTGTTGAGGACAAACATATGGGGCGTCAGTCCCTAGCCCGCCTCAGTAACCGAACACCCGAGGCCGGTTAAGTTATAAGGAAAAAAGACTTAGTTTTGGCTCACAGGTCTCCCAGGTGGAAGGTCTGTGTGTGATGATGGCCTTCGCGCGTGTGTGTGTGTGTGTGTGTGTGCACGTGTGTGTGCACGTGTGTGCGTGCGTGCGTGCGCGCATGCGCAAAGATTGTGTCTGAAGCCCCTGATGGGGGCTGGCTAGTGCAGTGCGCAGGCCGTGGAGGTGGGGACACCGTGTATTCGGCAGCTTCTGCAGGGCGCCTTGGTTTCAGCGCTTGGCACCTTAGTGGCCTGGCCGAGGTTCACCCACGTCACCCACGCTGACCCCTTACGTGGGTGTGGATGTGAAGCATGTATGCGAAGTGCCTTCCCAGCCACACCCAGATTTGTGCTTTATTAAATACCTGGACACTGTAGCTGAACTGACACGGAAGGCTGTCCCAGCGTGCTGCCTTGTTAACCAACATGGTAGCAGTCGTGACCTAGGAGACGCGGCTTTGTGTCCACGGACCCATCGGAACTTGAGCGTCCTCGAGCGCTCAGCGCAGAGCGGTGCGGCCCAGCAGGAACCCTGTGAGGAGGACGAAGCAGCTCCAGCAGATGAAGCCCACTTCCTTGCAAACCTCATCGTCCTCAAGCACAGCCCCAGGAACCCGGGTCCTCGAAGTCTCTTGTGTGGGAATGCTGGGAGTTGCATGCTAGTGACAAGAATGCAGTGTGGTAGTACAAAAAAATAAATAGCAAAACAGCACCGGGAGACGAACCACTCATAGATAGGAAACAGAGACGTGACCCGTCCTGTGGGCACAGGGGTGTCCGGCTGTTGGGAAGAAGTAAGGTGGCCAAGTGGAGCCCAAGCGGGCGCGAGGGACAGGGTGGTGAGTAAACAAACCGAGGCGCAGGTTAAGGTAGCACACGGCTAATGCAGCGCAGAGCCAGGGCGTGTGACCCGGCCGATCACTCAGGGACACAGCCACACCTAGACACGCAGCTGTGCAGGGGACAGCGGCAGGGCTGGGGCGAAGCCTCGCGGGGTCGTCCCCACCCTCACGCACCTGCTCCTTCAGTCCCTGGCTGCTGTTTCATGATCAGGCCTCATCGTCTGTGTCATAGACGTCTTTTCAAAAGATCAGATGACGACTTAAAGTTTTGGAATAAAGTGAACAAATATATTTTTTTCCTTCTTTCAACCCAAAGCAGTAATGTGATCTATGAAGCCTTTCTTGGTGCAGTAAAAACAAAACCCCTGTGCCCGGGCAGGGCCTGGAAGACGGCATGCTTCAAACCCCTGCGAAGCTCAGGTTTCCCTTTGGAAGAGGTTGGGAACTGTGGGCGGGGCGGGCATGCAGGGCTCGCTGCTGAGTCGAATGCTGTCCCCCCCACACACACACACTTCTTAGTCCGTGCCTGCTGAGCACAGTGACCGCGTTCATCACGGGGAGTTGGTACCTGTCCATCACACATCTTCCTTCTTTTTTCCATCTAGAAAACACCTTGTATGTGCAAACTTTCCCTCTTAACTTCTGGAAACACACCACTGAAGCTACCTAATAACAATTTTGACAAACTTCTCTTGCTCTAAGAAATGTGTCAGTGACGTTGCCGGTTAAAAGACAAAGTATTTTCATCAAAGGTGCCGCCTTCAGATGCGTCTGTGAGCCAGTGGAAATGTCACACGCGAGACCCGTTCTCGGGAGCTGCAGTTTCAGTCCTTCCCGTTCTGTGTGGTGGAGCGTAGTAGAATTTTGGCAAATGCTTATTAGGACTCTGTTTCAGGGTTGGAGTTTTTAATTTGGCCGACTTACCAAGGCTCGAATGGAGGGTGACCCACTTTTCCCTGGGTCAGAACAAGCAGGGCACAGAGAAAGTAGTTAGTTTCCTTTCCTTGTGGAAATCTTGGTGAGCTTTCCCAGCTGGCACTGTTTCCCACATCTGGTTCATAGAAAAGCCATGACTAGGAGGATGTGTGTTTTCAAAATTAAGTTTCTAAGTTGCAGGATGTGGCTTTGAAGCCTGAAGCTTTCTCTTGTAATTCTGTCAGTCGCGTGAGGGACACAGCACGGCATTGTTCACGGTGCCTGGAAATGTGAAGAGCGGTGTTGTGTCTTCCTTATCTACGCTTAACAAATGTTCACCAGGGAATGAAAGATTAGAGTGCACGTCACCAAAGGAAAGCGTGGGTCCCTCCAAAGGAAACCTTTAGAAGGGGTATTGAACCAGTCAGTCGGCAAGATGTGGCTGTCATGCTACTGAGAAGTTCTGTTTCCCTAATGAAGAATACTGCATATGTTTTGGTAAATTCAACGACACACTGACACATACAAGATAAAAAGTTACTGTAATATATAATCTTTATATCGATCATAGTACCATACACTCCAGCAATGAATATTTCCCAAAATTGGTACATGGATGTGTTTTTTTTTTTTTTTTTTTTTTTGTGGGTACCGGGGGGTCGACCTCAGGACCTCGTGCGCCAGCAGGCGCCCGTGCCGCTGAGCGATATCACCGGCCCCTTTTTCGTATGTGGGTTCCGGGAGTTGAACTCAGGCCCTCGCGCTTGCAGGGCAGGCGCTGAAGCCACTGAGCCATCTCACCGGCCCCATGGATGTGTTTTTAAACATTTCTAATATAGCTTACTATTGTGCAGGTTAAATTAGCAACTTTATCTTTCTTATATGGTAATTGTTTTTTTGCTTGGTTTTACTTTTGGGTGGGGCACTGCCTGGGATTAAACCCAGAGCTACATCTCTAGCACACCCGTCTTTCTAAATTTTTTATTTTTGAGACAGGGTCTTAAAATTGCCCAAGTTGGGCTCAAACAAGTGATCCTTCTGCCTCAGCCTCCCAGAGCGCTCACACCACCATGCCTGGCTCCAACTTCACATTTTTATACTTTGCCCATTATATCACTCTTTTTCCCTCTTGCACTGGGTTCAAAGGGGAACTATTTCTTAATTTATAACTTATTTATTTGCCATTTCTGTGTTGGTCTTATTTTAGCGCGTAGCTATAGAACCAGTAGTCAGGATCGTTTCAGAGCTAGCACTAGCGGTGCCCGGGTGCGCCTGCCCTGCGGACGGTTGAGCGTGCGGCCCCTCTGGCCTGACTGATCTGTTCTCCGCCAGCAAGTTGCCACCGTACAATTTTGGCCACTCATGTGACTTCTCTCTGCTGTGGTTTTCTGATTTTTAACAAAAAGAAGTGAATTCAGTGTCTTCTACCTACTAAAAGCTAAATAGCATTAACTGTGATAATAGCAGTGAAACGTCAAGTTAAGCCCTGGGTTATAAACTGAGCACCTGGTATCTGTGTGATGAGCGTATTCATTCATTGTATGGAACCGGTTGTTCCTAACCGTCCAGTGTGGGGCCAGAGTGTCGCCTGTGTGGCAGTCCAGTTTCCCTGCATCTTCTGTGTGTTACGAGTCTAATCGCAAGGCCGCACGTCAGTCCAGAAGCAAAGCGGGTCATATTGGTGCTGATTTCTCTCTGAGCGCCTGCCGTGTGCGCGGCCGTACAGGTGGTACATTAGTTATGCGCAGCGTGAGGCCCCTGTACTCCAGGCTGTTAGAAGCAGAGGGGAAATGAATTGCGCTATGTAACAGAGCAAGGGATTCCTAAGTTAAAAATCCGCAGTCTGCTTATTACAGTAAATACGATCTGCACTTTTTTTCTGCATTGGTGCTACTAGGATTTACAGGTGTATGACTCGTTCTATGGGAAATTATCATGAAAAAAATCTTCACGAAAGAACTTTTGAGCTGGGATTGCAAAACTTGTGTGTGATTTCAGGCAAAGTTTGCAAACTTCAGTGTCTTGTTCACTCTGCTAGAACAAGATGTAAACGTGAGTGGCCGCACTGGGAAAGCTCCAGAGCAAATGCTCCGTTCGGGCAGGAATACGGCTGTGCAGAGGGGTTGTATTCTGAGACATCAGCTCATGCCATATCTGGGCTTGGAATATCCTTAATTTAAATAGGAAGCTGGGCTTGGTGGCCCATGCCTGAAATCCTAACACTCAGGAGGCTGAGGCAGGAGGATCCCTGCTAGTTCAAAGCCAGCCTGGAGTTCAAGATCAGCCTAGACTACATATCAAGATCCTATCTCAAAAAACCAATAGATATGTGATAGATAGATAGATGATAGATAGATAAATATATAGGGAATAGGGAGCTGTGAAAAATTTCTTTTCTGATGTGGGGCACATTGATGACGTTGTCTCGGTGGAAGCTGGTAGCGCTGCATCATCCACTACATGAATTTGTGTGTTGATTAAACTCATGGTTCTGTCTCTTTCAGGAAGTCCACGATTTGTTAAAGGACTATGAGCTAAAGTATTGTTACGTGGACAGAAACAAACGAACAGGTAAGGTTTCAGTTCTAAGCGAGTCGTTTCAATTTGTGACCACATACAGTCATTACAGAACACAAACGCTTACTGTCTTTTGATGATTGTGCTAATCTATGAAATTCTTAAGAATTAAATCATATCAGTGTTGTACAGTTCATTGCCTGAAAGCAGTAACAGTATCCTAAATTGTGAGCACGTAAATGAGTATGGTGTTACTAGAGCCTTAGGGTTTATAAACAGTGAATGTTCTAATGTTACGTGTTGTTAGGAGCATTCTTAATAGGCTTGGTGGTCTCGGTTTTAATGATACGTTACAGGGCTTCGTGAATAGACTGTGATTTGACCTTTTGCTGGACATGTTGGGAAACTAGTTTTTCTGAGTATTAGTTTTATATCTGTGAGATTAAAACAAGATGCATGTGATATGTAAAGGTTTAAAAGCGTCTTTTTGAAATAAAGTATGGCACTGTGCACACATGTACTCCCAAGTGAGCAAATGTTATTATTTTGTCTTTAAAAAGTATAGGGCTGGGCCGGTGAGATAGCTCAGCGGCATAAGCACCTGCCTGGCAAGCGCGAGGTCCTGAGTTCGACTCCCGGTACCCACATACCAAGAAAGGGCTGGTGATATCACTCAGTGGTATGGGCGCCTGCTGGCACGCGAGGTCCTGAGTTCGACCCCCGGTACCCACAAAAAAAAAAAAGTATAGGGCTGAGGGTATAGCTCAGTGGCATGGTCATAGCTTGCCTGCCTGGCAAGCTCGAGGTCCTGAGTTCGATTCCCAGTTCCAAAAAAAAAGTATACACAGGGCTGGTGATGTAGCTCAGTGGCACAGCACATGGGTAACATTGCAAGGCCCTGAGTCCCATCCCCAGCACTACCAAAAATCAAATAAAATTTAAAAAGTGTATGCACACTAGAGCCTTAATGTAAAACTCATTGAATTTTTTCAGATGGGGGGCAGTAAAAAGCAACATCACACGTGAAGGTGAAATCCAGCTTCTGGACTCTCTGATTCCTGCCTCCTCCCTGGGGCAGCACGGAGGGATTGGCCCCCACTTCCCAGGCTGTGGTTGTGAGCTATGCATAGATGATTATTCCTTTTCTTTGGGGCATGGAATAAGATAGCACTTCTTTGTCCCCCTTTAAAGTTAGAAGTGGACCTGTGATTTATTTGTTTGTTTGTTTGTTTTTGTTTTTGAGACAGGGTCTCTCTGTGTAGTCCAGGCTGACTACATTGAACTCACTGTGTCCCCCAGCTAGCCTTGCTCTGCTGGCTCAGCATCCTGAGTGCTGGGATTGATTACAGGTGCGCACCACCACGCCTGGTGTGATCTGCTTTTTGGTAAATCTGAGTAGAAATGGCATTGTGCCTTTTGGATGGAGGATGTCAGAGCCAGCACATAGCTGATCACTGCCTGCCTGAGCCCAGGGGAGGGGGAAGGCGAAGGGGCCTCTTCCAGCCCTGGTCCCCAGTGGCCATCAGAACAAAGCCTTCTTCATCTGCATCTTCACCGGGGGTGAGGCGGGAACCAGAAGCAAACCTTTGGTTTTGTTTTGCCATTGAGATTGGGAGGCTGTGGTTTTTTGTTTTTTAAATCACAGTATCTTGACTAAAACCTATCATTTTAGTATCCCTGTACACAATTAATGATATTGTTCTTTTCAAAAAATACATGTAAACAGTGTTTTGTATGTTTCATTTAGCAAGTTTTCCCCAGCATCTTCTCAGATCTTTCCATGTTGATACATGTAGCTCTAGCTCATTGATTTAAATTACTGCATGTTACCCTGTCTGGGAATTTATCACAGTTGATGTATCCATTTCTGATAGGCATTTAGGATGCTTTAACTTTTGCAGTATTGCAAACAATGTTGGAATACCTTTTTCTAATATGCATTGTAATTTTTCCTCCACAATTGAAGTGCTGGGTCATTCAGTGGTGGCGAACTGTTGGTTCCTCCACTGTTTGTTATCCCTGAAAGCTCTTCTAAAAGGGTCTCCATGCAGGATAGATAGTGACACAGAAACTACAGGAATAGTTTTCCAGCTCGCAGCCAGGCTGATGAGCCTCCTAATTCTCATAGCATTGGGAGGAATATTTGGAATGGCTCTTCCTCAGTCATGGAGAGAATTACCTCTACACTAATGGTGCTCTTGTCCTATTAGCGAAACTTAAAAGCAATACCTGGAAAGATCAAAGTATTTCTCGGTAACTAGCCACACCTTAGAACACAACTCAAGAATATTAAAATTAATACAAAATATCTACCACCCAAACATGGTAAATTTACAGTGTCTGACATCTAATAAAAAATTACTAGACATGGTAGAGAAGCAAGAAAATATAACCTATCATGAGGAGAAAATCACTCAATCAAAACTGACCTGGAGTTTCACAGATAAATTTTTGAAAATGGACATTAGAGTTTTTGTATCTGTGTTCCATATGCATAAGAAGTTGTAAAGATTGAACAAGTAAGAAGAATGGAAGATATAAAAAACTACCCAAATCATACCTCTGGAGATGAAAACGACAGTGTCTGAATTTAAAAATAAATACACTGGATGGGAAGAACAGAGTAAGCATTGCAGTAGAAATGATTAGTAAACTTAATGATAGAAATGATCCAAAATGGAAGAGAGAAAGTCGGCTATAGAACGTGAGCAGTTTTATGAGCCAGCCGGAGACAACTTCAGATTCCTAATACTGGAGGATTGGAGTCCCTGAAGGGTGAGGGGCTCCTACAGACAATATTTAAAGAACCACCAGCTAAAGACTTCCTAATTTCTATGAAAACTCTAAACCCCGATACCTACGAAGCTTAACCAGCTCCAAGCACGTGAGCTATAGGACACATCATAATAAAAATGCTTGTAATTTGTGATGAGGAGAAAATCTATATGCAACAGAAAACAAAGGAAGAAAGAGGAAGCAAGAAAGAGAGGTTTTATCTAGAAAGCTATCCCGGATCTCTTGGAGATAGTCCTGTGAGAAAATCTCAGGCCGACACCCTTTCTTTCTTTGTTGAAAGAGGAAATAGCCAACATAGAATTCTTTACCCACTGAGAATATGCTTCCAAAATGAGGGTAAAATGAAGATGCTTTTCAGCCATATTGAAAGAGTTCATCACCATGAAACACGCATTATAAGAAATACACAGGCGTGCACACACAGGTGTGCACACACACGTACACACGCAGATGCCGGGTGTGAGAGCTGAGATGGAGCTCAGTGTAGAGCACTCACCTAGCAGGCCCTGGGCTCCGTCCTAGCCAAGGGGAGAGAGAGAGGGACGGGGAGGGAGAGGGAGAGGCGAGAAAGAGAAGAAAGAATCAGATATGGTCATTATATGAGGAAAGTTCCTTTTTAATATTTAAATCTAAGAGATGATTGTTTAAAGCAAAAATAATGACCGTATATGAGATTTTTGTTTGTTTGTTTGTTTGTCTTCTTCAGACAGGGTTTCACTATGCAGTTCAGGCTGGCCTCGAACTCACTTTGTAGCCCAGGCTGGCCTCGAACTCACAGCGATCCTCCTACCTCAGCCTCCCTAGTGCTGGGATTACGGGCATGTGCCACCACACCCAGCCTTGTATTATGAGATTTATAATGCACATAGAAATACATGTGTGAGGGCAGTAACGCAGAGGCCGGGAGGGAGGGCCAGGAGCCCGCACTGCAAGCCCTCACATTGTCCGTGGAGCGGTGGCGTGGCACTTGGCCGCAGGTGGTGATAGGCGAGGTGTGTGCACGGCAAGCCCTAAATCAGGTCCACACAACACAGCAGAGAAATTCACTAACTGGATTAAGTAATGTTGCCTTGGATTAAATAATGTGGCCATGGTGGTTTCTGTAGAAATATATATAATTAATAAATAGTTTTCTAACAGATGGTTACAGCTATAAACTAAACCTTGACATTAGAGCATTCTGTGTTGTGGGTGTGAAGAAATCCTTGTGTTAAAATAGGAGCTGAGCACCATGGGGCACACCTGTAATCCCAGCCCTCTGGGAGGCTGAGGCAGGAGGATTGCAAGTTTAAGCCCAGCCCGGGCGATTCAAAATAGCAAGACCCTGTCTCGGAGTATTTTTTTTTTTTTTTTTTTTTTAGTGTGGGTACTGGGAGTTGACCTCAGGACCTCGCCCTTGCCAGCAGGCGCTTGTGCTGCTGAGCATTATCACCAGCCCTTATTTTCCTTTATGTGGGTACTGGGAGTCGAACTCTGGACCTCATGCTTGCCAGACAGGCGCTTATGCCGCTGAGCTATCTCACCGGCCCTGTCTCGGAGTTTTAAAATGATGGAAGCTGGGGGTGTGGCTCTCTGTGCAAATGCCCTGGATTCAATCCCTGGAACCTAGGGGAACAAATGACAGCATTAGGGAACAAATTGTCAGTGTGCTTTCCATCAAATCTGTCCTGATAATAAATTAATTAGTAGAGCAAGCAATGTGTTGTGCAAGAATTAGGATCAATTGTGGAATATTTCCATTTCACTAGAAAATAATAGTATAATTAATGCTAAATTCCCTTACAAACTGTGAAGTGACCGCTACCATTTCCACGAGAGCCAATGCGAACAGAACTTATTATTTTTAGAGAATCTGTGGTCTTGGAAAGAAATTGAAGGAGCTACGGTATGGGAAAAGTGGCCTTTTCTCCTCTGCCTGAACTTAATTTGCTTAAGTATGTTATTTATTTTCTACCATAAGATTTCTAAGTTGGCTTGAGAAAAACACAGCCATGCAAGGGAAGGAAAAACAGGACAGCGCCAGTTTTTCAGTGTCGCGGTTGACCTGTGGACACATACACTCATGCATTCACTCGCCTGGCTCTTGCTGTGCGCGGCTCTGGAGCTGCGCTCATGGGTCGTTTGGGGCACACAGTGCAGTAGGGTAGCAGGCAGCTGAACATCCAAAGTGCAGAGGTCAGCAGAGCAGGGCGCGGGGAGCGCTGACCAAGGACAGAGGCTGTGAAGGTGTCCTGCAGGTCTGGAGGATCCGGGGCGAAATCCGGAAGTCAGCTGGGAGTGATGGGGCCATGTGCAGATGCCCGGGTGATGTGAGGAGAGCGCAGGTCACCCTGTCTTCCTGGGGAGCACAGGATTGGGGTGGGGGCGCGGGCCTGGGGCTCCTGGCACCCAGCAGGGGCATGCTCACGGTTCCCTACCGCTGCCTTTAAGCGTCTGGTTTGGGGAGATTGTGTTATCGTCACTGTGGAACAAAAAGAAGAAAAGCTGGAGGGCTGAAGAAAAGAGGACAGACACGAGACCTGTGTGGGGAGCGGAATTTGAGGGTTCTTCCCGTGCGGAGTGGAGGCACAGGGCACCCCAGCTTCTGATTCGGGGAGTTGCTCCCAGCCAACGGAGATGCAAGGGAGACAGGTGGCAGCGGGTGGCTTTTTTGTTGTTTGTGTTTTGTTTTTGCGGAGGTAAGGAGATCATGAGTTATGGTCAGACAGTCTGTGTGTGTGCGTGCGCATGTGTGTGTGTGTTCACGTGTACATATATACATGGAAGTGAAGATTAAAAATATAGGGTCAGGAGTTATTAGGATATAGGAGGCCTTTTTGGGTCCTCAGACTAGGTTATTGTATTTAATACTTTCATGTGCTACATGATCATACTATAAGGTGAACGTTTAAATTTTAAAAATTATAGTGAAAGGCACACTGCCCTTAATCTCCCTCAAAATCCTCCCACCTGCTCGGAACGCACTCACCTCCTCGCACTTCCCACTTTCCGCAGCAGCTCTAGAGCCCTCTTTCCTCAGGGTCTTCACGAGGTGTGATGAATAATGAAAAATCCAGTGGCTGCTGCTGCCAGCGCTGTCCAGCAGAGGGGCAGCTCGTAAAAACAGCGCTGTGTCCTCGTCCACCTTAGTCACCGGATCTGGCACCGTGCGACTTCAGGCTCCTCCCCAAAATCAAAATGTCAAAATGACCCTCTCTCGATGAGCGTGGCGACACTGTTTTCCCTCTAGTGTCGGAAGTGTCCGTGCTCCCTCTGGCAGCGGTTTCCCTGCAGTTGGAGACCGTGCAAAGTGAAAACCGTGTTCTGCACTTGGATAGCAGCGTGCTCAGCACAGCGAGGCACTTGTG
The DNA here is from genome assembly GCA_028451465.1 of Erethizon dorsatum. Classification (NCBI taxonomy): domain Eukaryota; kingdom Metazoa; phylum Chordata; class Mammalia; order Rodentia; family Erethizontidae; genus Erethizon; species Erethizon dorsatum. The sequence continues at coordinate 124,404,168 of CM051829.1, read as the reverse complement.
TGCCCAGAGCCACGCGGGCGCAGGGACCAACCCCAGAGGGCGATGAGTGGTGGCAGTTGCCCGCGCCACCCGGCATCCTCTTTGCGTGCCCTGTGTGTTTTCCACGCGCGACACGTGCCTGTGTTGTTGTGTTTACGTTTGGGTCAAGTCACCGGGAGCAGTGCCTCTGAGTTCCCTCCGTGGAGAGGCGGGGGAGCTTTAGAAGAGTCTTATTTGTACTTTTCACATTGTCTTGATGTTTTTTAAAAACGAGACTTTCAAATTTCCTTCTCAGATGGCTCAGCATACTTCTTTTTTTATGACAATAGATAAATTGATATGGCTGAAGTTAAGTTAGTAACAGATATGAATACATATTTAGTTGATATAGAACCTATCGCATAGTTTTGATTGTGTAAATTATCATTGCGTTTTTTTTGCTTGATGTTGGAGCAACTTCATTAGGTGGGAAGGACAGATTTTTTTTTTTTTATTGTTTTACCAGGATTTAATTAAGTTCTTTGTCCAAGCTCAGAAGAAATGTGTGATCTTTTCCTTACACATTGTTTAGCAACACAGTGCACCAAGTTGTCTATGTATGTGGGTTTTTGTGGTCTAACTGATGTAAGTTTAAGGAAATATAAATTAATTGGAAAGAACTGGTCTCCTTTGGGTGACTGGTAGCTTTTTGCTGTGCCTTCATTTCTTTGATTTTTTGAGAAGCAGCTCTGGAAGCCCAGGCTGTCTAATCCAGGGTGGCCTTGAAACCACTATGTAGCCCAGGCTGGCCTTGATCTCGTGGTGACCCTCCTGCCTCAGCCTCCCAAGTGCTGGGCTCACCTGAGTGCACCACCACGCCCGGCTTGTACTTTCACTATTTCAGATCTTGGCTTTCAGAGTCTTTGAGCTCACGGGGAAGAAAGGAAGGGTTCGTAACCACATTTTTATATCAGTGAGTTTTTTTTTAAATAAAGTCGTCATGAACTTTTTTATAACTGTTTGTTGGGGGGAATTGAATCTGTGTGTGGTTGGAAAAGATTAGCAACCCCCACACCCCGAAAATCTCGTGGCTCTTACGTTGGAACTGCTGAGATAATTTCCGTGCTTTCCACCTGAGCCGCTGGCCGTGGATTAGGTTAGTGGCGGGATCAGCATTGAAAAAGGAAAAGCCCGTGAAGTAGATGTTTAAATTCAGCGGCACCGCATGGGGCGGGGTGTAACCACATGAGGATTTGCTTCGGGAACGTGCACACGTGTGTAGACTGAGTCACAGGTGGAACACGAGCACCTTACTGTGGGCCCCAGCCGAACGCCGGACACCGCTGCCCTCGCAACCCTTGAACTCGCCTCATTCTCTTGCAGCCTTCGTCACCTTGCTGGACGGGGACCAGGCACGGAGCGCGATCCAGATGTTTCACCAGTCTTCCTTCCGGGGCAAGGATTTAGTCGTGCAGCTGCAGCCCACGGATGCGCTGCTGTGCGTCACCAACCTGCCCTCGTCCCTCACACTGGAGGAGTTCGAGGAGCTCGTCCGCGCCTACGGGAACATTGAGAGGTGCTTCCTGGTCTACAGCGAGGCCACCGGCCTTTCCAAGGGCTACGGCTTCGTGGAGTACATGAAGAAGGACTCGGCAGCCAGGGCCCGCCTGGAGCTGCTGGGGAAGCAACTGGGGCCCTCGGCGCTGTTCGCGCAGTGGATGGACGTCAACCTGCTGGCCTCCGAGCTCGTCCACTCCAAGTGCCTCTGTGTGGACAAACTCCCTGCCGACTTCAGCGACTCTGAAGAGCTCTTGCGGTGTTTTTCCAGGGTCCACACACCTGTGTTTTGCCAGGTATGTATTTTTGAGACCATTGGAGATATGCAGAAATAGTTGCGTCTTCATCTCTTCTGCGGGCGCTCACAAATCCCTTTATCCTGACCCATGGGAACGAATGGCGCATGGATCCCTGGATGCCGCTCTGCTTTGCAGTGAAGGCTTTACCCTCCTGGGGGGTTGAAACCAATCCCTGTGTTGGGACCCAGGCTCCGTTCCTGCAGTCAGTGCCTGCCCAGCCCCCCTCGTCCTGTTCCTCCAGCTGGTGTTCCTTCACCCGCAAGGAGCGCAGAGCTCCGGGTGTTCTCCCTCAGTACCCCAGACTGCTGTAGAGGAGAAAAGTAAGCAGACAGTTGCAACCCTGTTGGAAAGCAAGATAGGAGAGCAGATCATTGGGGGGTTGAAGGATGCGCACTCCCATCTGTGGGGTCCCGGGGGTGGGGCCAGGGAGACCAGCATTAACTCAGTGCTGCTGCCACCCGCAGGCATCGGCTGCCGCCTGCAGGCATCAGCTGCTGGGCACTTACTGCTCTGCTGCTGACCTCGCTTCTCAGTCTCTTTCCTTTCTCCACAGCCCTTTCTTTCTGTTCTAGTCTCACCGCCCCCTTCTCCTTCCCATTCCTGTTTCCCTTGATCACACATTTGTGGAATTCTTGCTATTGCAGGAGACATGTTGGAGATGGAGTTTGTGTGTGTGTGTGTGTGTGTGTGTGTGTGTGTGTGTGTGCACATATTTAAATTAACAGGTAAAGTTGTGTATATGTATTCTGTACAACATGGGTTTTATTTAATTTATTTTTTAGTTTTTAGTGGTGCTGGGGATCGAACCCAGTGCCATGTGCATGTAAGGCAAGAGCTCTGCCACTGAGCCGCATCCCCAGCCCACACCATGTGTTTTAAAGTGTGTATGCAGCTGGGAGTGTAGCTCAGCGGCACAGCCCCTGCCTGGCAAGCGTGAGGTCGAGAGTTCGATTCCGGTACCAAAAAAATAAAAAATAAAAAGAACAAAGTACATATGCACTGAGTGGAATGACTGAACCTGGCAGTTAGCGTACACAGTAACTCCCCGGCAGAGTTCACGTCCACGTCCAAGCATCTTTCAAGGTGAGAATGTGGGGTAAACTTCCATCGCCACATTGTGCGGTCAATCCCTTGAGCTTACTCTTCCTGTCTCCCTGACATTTTGTGTCCTTTGACCAACATCTCTCCAGTCAGCCCTGCCCCCACCCGAAACTGCCCCCCTCTGGTGACCTTCACGAATGCTGCTGGACTCCGGGGAGACCCACTTCTTCAGATCCATACAAGGGTCTGACATATGTATCAGAGGTGGTAAATAAGTAGGACGGGCAAATCTTTAAGATGAATGCTATCGTCTTACGTTTTCTTAAACCTTCACCCCTTCAATTGCAGTATAATAAACATCAAAGAAGCCACCAAGGGTTGCATCACATTAGAGTACTGGACTAGCTCTTTTCAAATCGAGCCTGGCCAGTGGGAGGCGGTGGCCATACTGCTGTGCCATTCTCGAGCACCGAGCGTCACGCAGTGGCTGTCTGGGTCCGCAGAGCCCACTGCGGGCTGCGTGGAGGGGAGGCCCGTTCCCCACGCCCTGTGCGGGTTCATAAACCCTGGAGCCGGAAGGAAGCTCACAGTGACCCAGCAGTGTCACGGAGACAGGAACTATTCGCTATGATGGTTTTGAGTGACCATTTAGCCTCTGCTGAAGTACCTCAAAATAATGGAACACTAGAGCCCAAGTCAAACCATGCGATCTGCGAAGGCTCTCGCATGGAAGCAAGATTTTCCCACTAAAAGTTCTGGTGCTATGGCTTTAAAGTGCTCCTGCCTTTTGAAAGACGTAAAATGATATAATTTGTTGAGGAACGAAGGTCAGCATAATCAAACAGGAAGAGTAAGTGATATTTTTAGTTTGCAAAAGGTTATTAAGCTGACGTTAGAGCGCCCCCTGTCGGTGGGTCTCTGAACTCCGACTGACAGAGGAGCCCTAGGCAGAGCTGGGGGCAGGTCTGGCTTGGAAGTGGCGGGGGTGCTAGTGAGCATCTAGACCAGCAAGTATCCCCCTTCCCCTAGGAGCTGAGAAGACTTTCATGGAGAAAAAGATATCTGAGGACAGTTTTCAAAGGGAAAAGGAACGCGAAGAAAAAATGGAAACTGAGTCCAAACAGCAACAAAGTAGAAGAAAAGTTAAATTTAAAAAAAATGAAACCAGCAGATGTGGTAGTGTACTCTGGTAACCCCAGCACTCTGAGAGGCTGAGGCAGGAGGGTTGCAAGTTCAAACCCAATCAGGGCAACTTAGACTTAGAACCTGTCTCAAAATAAAAAAATGAGGGCCGGCGAGATGGCTCAGCGGCATAAGCGCCTGCCTGGCAAGTGTGAGGGCCCGAGTTCGATTCCCGGAACCCACATACAAAAAAAGGGCCAGTGATATCACTCAGCGGCAGGGGCGCCTGCTGGCGTGCGAGGTCCTGAGGTCGACCCCCAGTACCCACAAAAAAATAAAATAAATAAAAATAAATAAATGAAAAGGGGCAGGGGATGTAGCTCGCTGCAAAGGCCCTGGGTACAATCCCCAGTGGCACAAAAATAAATAAAATAACAATAAAAGAAACCAAAACCCCTGAAAAAGGATTTCTTTGTAATACTCACCCGTGAGATGCAAACCCGAAGAGGAGTACCCAGGGTGTCCTCCCAGACACACCCCGCTGACCTCTGATCCCGTCTGTCGTTTTGCAGCTAAGTGCACTGGCGGTCATTCAGCATGCTCTCAACTGCAATGTTGCAGTGTCCTGTGTCGCTCTTGCTTTTGCTCTTTGTGCAGTCTTCACGGGTTCCCTTCCTGCAGGTGGCTGGACACACAGCAAGTCCCACAGGTGACCAGCCTGCCTCGGTCACATTCAGAGGAATCGCTGTACTCTAACAGTCTGGGCACACTTCTCCTGAGTGAGGCCACTCTGGTATTCTTGAACAGATCCCTAGGCTCTGCTAAAATATTGAGATAAAAGTTGAAGAGTGTCCTCCTCCCTTTCTTGGGGAACATGCTGACTTTTTTTATATCAATGTGGTCTAGCCGGGCCTGGTGGCACACACCTGTGATCCCAGCACTCGGGAGGCTGAGGCAGGAGGATCACTGTGAGTTTGAGGCCAGCCTGGGCTACACAGAGAGTTCAAGGTCAGCCTGAACTGCATAGTGAGACCTTGTCCCCACCAAAAAAATCAGCCAGTGCTTGTTGATCTTCCTGCCTTTGGGAAGGACTGCAGCTGTGCAGCAGTAAATCTTACCTCCGTAGAGCAAGAACACATGAGGCTCACCCGAGTGCGCTCTGCTTTTTCTTTTGAACGTGGAGGTTGGTTCTTGTCAGTGTCTGTCACTGTGAGAACGCACTGGTGACAGCCGTGTCCTGTCAGCTGGCCCAGGATGAAGGATGCTGCGCGGGGGGCTTCGCGGTGGTGGAGTACAGCAGCCCGGAGCACGCCGAGGAGGCCCGGCAGGCGGCCGCCGGCCTGAGCATCGGGGGCAGTGCCGTCCAGGTCTCTTTCTGTGCCCCAGGGGCGCCGGGCCGGAGCACGCTGGCAGCACTGATTGCGGCGCAGCACGTGGTAAGCTTTCTCTTTTCTATTGTATTTATCATTATTATTACTGTTATTATTATTATTAGAGTTTTTTTGAGACAGTCTCCCTATGTAGTCCAGGCTGGCCTTGAACTCACTATGGAGCCCAGACTGCCCTCAAACTTACGGCAATCCTCCTGCTTCGGCCTCCCGAGTGCTGGGATGACAGGTGTGTGCCACGATGCCCGGCTTTCCTTTTAGTGATAGGGAAAATTCTAATCCTGTACTGTCTTCCCGGATGCCGTGTATCCAAGGCAGTTGTCATAGATGGACTGTTGTTACATTTCCAAGACACTGAAGACATTCATCACATTCATCTTGTTTTAAAAAGCTGGGCCGGTGAGATGGCTCAGTGGCATAAGCGCCTGCCTGGCAAGCGCGAGGGCCCGAGTTCGACTCCGGGAACCCACATACGAAAAAAGGGCCGGTGATATCGCTCAGCGGCACGGGCGCCCACTGGTGCGCAAGGTCCTGAGGTCAACCCCCCGGTACCCACAAAAAAAAAAAAAAAAAAAAAAAGTTGGTTAAATGGGATGGTAAGTGAAGGCAGTTGTCGCCAGAAAGAGAAATTGTGTTTAGTAACGTATATTCATCTTGAGAAATGTTTTGAGGAATTTCACTTATTCAGCAAACATTTGAGTTGCTATTCTGTTTTAAATTTTGAGTGCAAGTTGCCTGCTTTTTAAGAAGTGTTTGAAAGTGTCGTGGTTATTTTTCTCATTGCTGGGACAAAATACCCAACACCCACAAGTTAAGGGAGGAAAGGTTTATTTGGCTCACAGTTTGTAGAGGTTTCAGTCCATAGTCAGGTGAATCCAAGGCAGGGTGGCACGGCAGAGAGGCATCGCAGAGGAGAAACAGTCCATGGCAGGGCAGGCAGAAGGGGGCACAGTGAGCCCACTTTCTGTCCCGTTACAGCCCATCGAGGCTGCAGGCCTATTGATTGGTGCCACCCACGCCCAGGGTGGTTCTTCCATTATCCACACCGAGAACTGTGCTCATCCCATCTGGTAATCACACACCTAAATCCCAGCGTCACACACCCATGATCCAGCCACCTCCTGAAAGCTCCACCTGAGCGCACGAGGGTTTAGGGGGACGTCTAGACACGGCCGTAACCAAAAGTGCCTGTCGAGCCAAGTGCTGGAATGTGAGTGCTCGCTTACTGGGTGCTACCTTGTCACTTCCTCCTTGTCACAATGCAGCTTCCTCCTCTCAGGGAGCTCCTTGGGGACAGAGACTGCGCCGTCCTCAGTTTGCACCCTAGCACTCTGCGTAGCAAGGATTTGGTGATTTGATGAAGGAAGGAGGGAAGGGGGGGATGCACTTTTGGAAGAATTGGGGACAGCTTCATGATGAAGTGACATTTGAGTGTGACATTAAAGGACGGATGAGAAGTTGACAAGCCAGGTGGAGGGAGAGACTGCCAGAGAGAGACAGGTTTTGTACAGGACCTCCGTCTTGGTACGTTGTCACCGTCATTAGTCCACGTTTGTGGTGCGGAGTGAAGTGTGCCTCACGGGAGCTGAGGCTCGTGGCTGACGCATCTGCATCCTCGTTCAACCCCGTCCCCTCCCTGCCGGATCCGTCTCTGCTCCCCCTTCGCCTCGTATTGAGATGCGGCGTGTTTTACCTGTGCGTCTCACGTTGTCAGTGCTGCCTCTGCAGCGGGTGTGCGGGCAGGAGCCCAGCCGGGACCCTCACTTCGGGGGTGTTCATGACCTGGGGACCGCGTGGGCACAGAAACCTGTGGAACTGCGACCGAAGGTGGCACGCAGCAGGGAGCTTAGAGACTATTGTCAGAACCATAGCGACAGAACCATAGCGACAGGACCGGAGCTGGGAGATGGGTTGGAAAGTGGTTTGCAGCCAAGCTGGGTGGGGGGAAAGTAGAGGAAGGAGGGGCGCGTAGATGGCCCTGGTCTCTCCTGTCACCTGTCCTCCTCTACTTTCTCACCTACTTCTTAGATCACCCACTCTCTCTTTTTTTGGTGTTTTGAGATAGGGTCTTACTATGGAGCCCAGGCTGGCCTCGAACTCATGGTGCTCCTCCTGCCTCAGCCTCCCAAGTGCCAGGGTCACAGGTGTAGGCCACACCCAGCTCCACCTTTTCCTAGTTAGCTGTCCCCATACAGGCTCTTGGCTGCTCCTGTGCCCTCGCTGGCCTCATGCACCGAGCAGCCATCTGTTGGTGTCAGCTTCCTTTCCGCTGGCTGATTGTCCCCTCGCCAGGTTGGACTTGGGAGTTTGTGACTCTGGGTCTCCAGTCCCTGCTCTGTGGTCTGGGCTCCATGTCCCCTCACAGGGAACAGGGGGCTGTGGCAGCACCAGGTGTGAGCCCCCCAGGCTGCAGCAGCTCCTTTCCACTTCAGAAAGAGGCATAAAGAGGTTCGTTGGGCAGGATTTTAAAGGTAAATAAAAAGAAAGGGAGAGAGTGTTGCAGCCTGCGGCTGGGTGTGCTTATGTTATGGGGGGCAGTCTGTGGAAAGAGGGGCAGGTCCAGGGAAAGGTGAGGGCCCCAGGTGACAGGCTGGATGGCCCACAGGTGACAGGGTGCACAGCCCAGCCAGGCTTGGTGTGTCTCGCCGACCTCTGCACCACATTCTGCGCCAACTCTAACCCGACTATCCTGCCTCGGCCTCCCCTCCCTCAGTGATCCTGGCTCCTGCTGTGTGGACTGCTGACCTGTGCTGGGATCCACATTCTCATCTTGCCTGGCTCCACCCCACTCTGATTGCGGCGTTCAAGGCCCAGGTGCCCACGGTGCCTGTGTGTTGCCCTCGGAGAGCAGAGCAGGAGACCCTGCCTCTCGGGGACCTGCTGTGCACCCCCGGCCCCATAGCATCTTTCTGCATAGTTTTCTTTTTTTTCTTTTTTTTTTTTTTTTTTCTGTGGGTACCGGGGGTCGACCTCAGGACCTCGCGCGCCAGCAGGCGCCCGTGCCGCTGAGCGATATCACCGGCCCCTTTTTCGTATGTGGGTTCCGGGAGTCGAACTCGGGCCCTCGCTCTTGCCGGGCAGGCGCTTAAGCCGCTGAGCCATCTCACCGGCCCTGCATAGTTTTCTTCTTGTTCCCCTGGTTCCGTCCCTGTGGACATTGCAAGTTTTTCCTAAAATGGAGCAGAGCAGAGCCCAGCCCTGTAGACGCCGCCCACAGAGCCGCCCAGCCGGAGCCCCAGATCCCTTGGCCATCCGTCTCTTCATTTTCCTGTCCCCTCCCTCACCTAACGAAGTTTCCGTCCCCACGGCTCAGATGCAGGCACCTCTGAGGTCGCAAGGTGAGCAGGAGGTCCTCACGCCTGGATTTGGTCGAAAACTTTCCTCCTGTGATTGCTTGGTCCTGCGACATTTAAACCTTGGTCACGTGACTACCGGTGAGGGTTTGGGGCCGCTGTGAATAGGTCAGACACCCTCACGGCTCAGTTGCAACATCTGCAAAGAAAGGGATTTTCTGTGGAATTCGCTTCATCTGTTCTGTGATCGAAAAAAAAATATGGTGAATGGTTAAATTTTTAACTTAGGATGGTAAATGACACATTGTCAAGGACACTGGGACAAGGATGCAGGGACACCGCGACACAACACCCCTTGCTGGCCAGGCCATGGGCAACGTGGTCTCGCATTGATTCCTTTTTCCCAGGGCTTTTTGGGGTTGGGAAAACCGGCCAAGCTGGGAGCCGGCTGGACTGGGAACCTCGTGTGTCCTTCCCTCAATGCTAGGGGTCTGGCTTGAGTCAGGGGATCCCCCTCGAGTCAGGGGTCCGGCTGCTGCTTTTCCCTTTGGGCTCTGCTCTCCCTGTGCCACAGGCTTTGAAGTTTTTCTTGGGCTTTGATGCCCCTGAATTTCATGCCCCAAACCGTGATGCACCATGGTGTGCGTCCGTGCGCTTCGAATCTAGGACCTGCAGCCCCTTCCCTCCTGTAGTCTTTCATTTGTCTTTGACAACAGGAGACTGAGCCAGACCCTCTTCCTCCAGGGACGCCTGGGTGGCCGTGCGCATCCCCGCCTTGCTCCTGCTGTGTGTGGTTTCCTCCTCTTACCCGATCTTTGAGGTCGCTGCTCGGGATTGGGATCGCCCCGTTCTCTACTTGCTGACTCAGACACAGCGTGGAGGCGGAGGGCGATGCCACACGTTGCCTCAGTCACCTCCCCCGGGACGTAAGTCATGACGCTGACGAGGCTCTGGTCCCTGTCGCCGCCCGGCTCGTGCTGGGCGGTCGTGGTGAGGGCAGCATGAGCTCCTCTCCACGCTTCTGTTTTCCCAGCCCGCACTCTCTGCGGCGACGCTTTGTGACGGTGTCCTTGCTCGAGTCACTGTAAGATCCAGGATCTTCGAGCGTTCTTACCATTCTCCATCCATGAATTCTTTTTTTTTTAGTAATAATCATTTTATCAACAAAAGGAACGCTCGGGGTTCAAACATGAGTACAAAATACGATCTTTCCCGTGGGTTAAGCAGTTACATTTTTAGTAAACTAAGAAGCTGTCATAGTTACCGAAACCACAGCCCCTGCCCACCGAGTTCTTACTGTGCAGATCAAAAACACAGAACGTAAAGTTTGACCAGGGGGAGGCAGGACTTTGCGTGCTGCTCGGTGCACATTTGTAATTTCAAACTTTTTGCCTCCAAAGGGAAATTCTAAGGCCACTTTTCCCCGAAACTAAACAAAAGCATGAGAGGAACAAGTGGGGAGAGAGCAGCGGCTACATTTGGACCTTCAGCCCGCGCGCACGTGCTGGCGTGCGGTCATCCCTTCCCGTGTGTGGTGTGTGGTGCCGCCCTCGGTCTGCGGCTCTGCTGCTTTGGGGCTACATCTCCCGGCTGGCTGGGTCTTAGTGTCCTTGTGGGGCAGGGCTTTGAGTTTGGGGGCTGGGGCGCTGGGTGTGACGCAGTGGCAGAGCGTGGGCTGCACGTGTCCTGGGTTCCAGCGCCAGCACCTCGACTCCTGGGCAACTTAGACTCTTAAAATAAAAAAATAAAAAGGCATAGGGTAGAGCTCAGTGCAAAGGCCCTGGGGTCAGTCCCCACCCCCACACACAGCCCTTCCCAGGCAGGCTGTGCTCACAGCAGGTGTCTGCTTTCACTCCCTCCACTGCCGGGGCCCTCAGGTCCAGATTGGCGTCCCAGCCCCATTTCCTCCCCTCATGTTTTGGTGCAGGCTGGGCAGAGGGACCCCGCTGGCCGGGTCAGCCCTCAGTTTCTCGTGGCCTGGAGTTTATTGTGTTCCCCTTGTGCTCATGCTTCACACTGGTTTGTAAAACAAAACAATTTCACATGTTTAGGAAGTGGCCCAAGTACAGATGCTGGTGCATCTTGGTTTCATATGAGAGGATTAAGCTAAAGAAATAGATATTTAGTATACAGATTTTTGATTTGTAAGACTACCCACATTATTAAACTTGTTTTTTGGTGGCAATGCTGGGCCTGGCACATGCTAGGCAAACCACCACTGAGCTCCCCCCAGCCCTGTTATTAAGCTTTAATCAGAGTATAATAGGACTCTTTCAGCCGGGCGCGGTGGCACACTTCCCAGCACTCAGGAGCCTGAGGCAGGAGGATCGCCGGAAGTTCAAGGCCAGCCGGGCTACATCATGAGTTAATGCCAGGCTGAACTGCACAGCGAGACCCTGTTACAAAAAAACTTAAAAAAAAAAAAAAAAAGACTTCCATAGAGTCAGAGTACTCGTATTGTTCATCAGGTTATCTCGTTAGTAAATTCGGATTCAGATTCTGCGTCATCTCTTTATTGGTATTTTATGAAGGGATTTTTTTCCACTAAACTGCCAGTCCTCTTGAAGCCGGTCGCTATTTGACTGAAAGCTTGCAGCTCTCAGTGGCGGGACGCCTGACAGCAGGAGGGACAGCTGTGACGGCGTGCATGACAGACACACGGCGAAAGCAGATGCCTTCCCTAGAAAACAGACCTTAGCCGAGAGAGGGTTTTGGAAGAGAGCCTGGGCGCGGGGTCTCTCGCCGGTCACTCCCTCGTGCGTGTCCTGACGTGTCTGCTTTCTGTGTCCACCGAAGATGCAGAGCAGCCGGAAGGGGCTGCTCCCGGAGCCGAGCCCGGCGCAGATCATGAAGGGGCTGAGCAACCCGGCCACGCTGCAGGCCCTGCTGCAGCCCCAGCTGTGCGGACGCGCCGTGAAGCCAGGTGAGCCGGAGCCGGCGGCACAGCCACTTCTGGGGAGATGCGCAGAGCCGTCGCCCGTACAAACATTTGGGTTGGGCTGCAGATATTTAATCTCCCAGGCCCTATTAATGATTTGAGCCAGTGATCTGAGGTAATGGTATACTCTGAGTATTTTGGTAGGTACGACCTGTCTATGCGTTTCATACATTTTTTTTGAGACAGGGTCTCGCTATGTAGTCCAGGCTGGCCTTGAACTCAGTATGGAGCCCAGGCTTACCTTGAACTTACAGCGGACCTCCTACCTCAGCCTCCCGAGTGCTGGGATTACAGGCGTGCACCACCACGCCTGGCCACATTCCCTACTTTTTAACTGTTAATAAATGTTAAGTATTAAACTTTAAATTAGGGCCAGTGAGATGGCTCAGCGGCATAAGCACCTGCCTGGCAAGTGCAAGGGCCCGAGTTCAACTCCCAGATCCCACATACGAAAAAGGGGCCGGTGATATCGCTCAGCGGCACGGGCGCCTGCTGGCGTGCGAGGTCCTGAGGTCGACCCCCCGGTAACCACAAAAAAAAAAAGAGAACTTTAAATTAGCTCTTAGTTGACATGAATTTACAGAGTAGATAATTAACATACTGCATCAATCCCACCTGTACTATCAAAGAATAAGTGACAGTTTTAGCGGAAGTATTCTGTTAAACGTGCTGATGCCCTATTTCCTTTCTTTTCTTCCCATTCTTTTTGTCATAAAATTGTTTCACTTTACAGCAAATGACAAGAACATTATTATTTTCTAAGTATCACACAGGTCTCTACGGTATCTGCATACATCGAATAGCAACCTACTTAGCATTTCTTTTCTAGTGAGAGTTCACCTTCCGAAATGCACGAATTTACATGAAATGGCTATTGCAGTGTTGTGGGCCGCGTGTCCACGTTCAGTACTGCAGCGCAGAGCACGTGTGTCCGGGCGAATGTGTGTCTGTGCCTTTCGGCCCCAGCCGGCCAGACACCACCTCCTACGTGCAGTTTGCTCTAGCACCACTTGGGGTCACTGCTGGCTGCGTGGGGTTGACCCTGAATGCCCACCTAAGGGCTCGCCTTCCCTCTGGCTACCCCTCCTTAGGCCCCAGCACCAGCCTGGGGGTCCCCAGCCCCTGCGTTTGTGACCGTCTGGGTATGAATGGGGCAGCTCTGGACCCCCACACATCAGCTGTCGCCGTCCCAGAGAGCTTGAGCCCTGTGCTCCGCGTGGCCATGGGAGCTTGGCTGATAGCCGTGGCTGAGCGCCAGCCCCTGACCACACCGGTCTCTCGCCGGTCCCTTCCCGGGCCAGCCCTGGGCCTCCACGGTCGGCTGTGTCCACACGACAAGAAGAGGCTTCCTCTCAGGAAGCGGTGACAAAACCAGTGAAATTCTTCATGATACAACATATTCGCAGGAAGTGTTTCGAGTAATCATCAGCTATTTGTGCGTACAGTAAGAAGCAACTTAGGGATTTGTGCCTTGGCCTACTGTGCGTTCCGATATCTGCCGTGCAGTTCCATGATACAAGGGTCTTCTCTCCTGTCCTGACCACCTGGACGCTTAGAAACTCATTATTTCCAAAACCAACTCTTCACCGCTGTGATGACTTTAATCATGATTGGGGACGAAGATGGTCACATTATAACGTTCATCAGGAGGGTGCAGCGGTCTTAAGTGTTTGTGCAACAAGTAACGAAGCTTCAAAATATAGAAAGCAAAAATGAACACTGAAAGAGAAGGAGACCGATGCACAGGTAGAGTTGGAGGTAGTGAGTGGTTGCTGAACAGCTGCAGGAGAGGACGCCAGGGTTGGTACTTTACGGTCAGGGCAGAAGGTGTTACGATTTCAAAGCAACTTCCAGCATTGAAGCACAAGGGGCTGTCACTTTTGACCAATGACAGGATCAGCGTATCATTAAACTTCCAGCAAATTTGTTAAAAGTTTAAGGACGTATTCCTTTTCCCTTCTGGGGCTGTTTTGTTTGCAGTCTCATGTTGTACCCTTAAATCTGTCTTTCGTTTTCTCATAGCAGTTCTCGGAGCACCTCCCAGCCTGCCGCAGCTGATCAGCCCCCCGGTGCCCCCCACATTCTTACACCTGAATAAACCACACCAGGTACGGGCGGGGCTGCGGGGACACCGAGGCACAAGTGTCTGGAGAGAATGGTTCAGCTGTTCTTAACACTCAGAGTTCCCAAGAAGTTAACGATTATTTTGCTTTTAAGGAAAACCCTTAATAACTATATGTAGCTACATAAAATCATAACCTAGTGAGTATATCAGGTCCTGTTAAGCTAATAGAGCAGCATAGTTACATTTATTGATTCCTATTTGTAAGGTATTAAGAAGGGAAGAGGTGTATTTGTGGTATAGTTTTGCTAGATAATAAATCAGGGCTTCCAAACAAAAGTTCTTATGTGGTTTTTACTCAAAAAATACTTATAGGGCCGGTGAGATGGCTGAGCGGCATAAGCACCTACCTGGCAAGTGCGAGGTCCTGAGTTCGACTCCTGGTACCCACATACGAAAAAAGGGCCGGTGATATCGCTCAGCGGCGTGGGCGCCTGCTGGCACACGAGGTCCTGAGTTTGACCCCTGGAACCCACCAAAAAAAAAAAAAAAAAAAACTTATAGGGCTCAGTGTGGCTCAGTGAGGCCTGGGTACAATACCCGACACTGCAAAAAAATATATATGTAAACAAATAAATGTATAATTATGCATATGAAACAAGTGAGCAATAACTAAATTATTACCATTTAAATGTGTTTATAAAGATCCATGATATTGGAAGTAAATATTGCCCATTATTTTCAGATACTGTTTAAGGCTATAAAATCCTATTTCCAGGGCTGGTGAGATGGCTCAGTGGTGTAAGCGCCTGCCTGGCAAGCGCGAGGGCCCGAGTTCGACTCCCGGAACCCACATACGAAAAAGGGGCCGGTGATATCGCTCAGCGGCACGGGCGCCTGCTGGCGCGTGAGGTCCTGAGGTCGACCCCCCGGTACCCACAAAAAAAAAAAAAAAATCCTATTTCCAGGGCTGGTGAGATGGCTCAGCAGCATGAGCGCCTGCCTGGCAAGTGCGAGGTCCTGAGTTCAACTCCTGGTACCCGCATATTAAAAAAAAAAAATCCTATTTCCAAATCAAAGCTTGTGTAACACAGATGCTTGATGCAGGCTGAGTAAATGGTTTGAGGTCCCAAGCACAGCTTTTTGAGGGAAAAGCCTGTCTTCCGCTTCCTGTGCTCGGAGTCAGCGCGGACTGGTACACACGGGCGCTCCCTCGCGCTCCCTCGCGTATTTTATGGAGAATCTGTCGTGTACCACTGAGCCTTGCTGCCCACTGTGACCACGGAGTTAAGCAAAACATTCCTGGTGCAGAATTTCAAACAGTAGGGAAAGAGGGTCGGGATCGGGCTGCACCCTGAAAGGAGGTGGGCGGGCAGTGAGGCTCAGGGCTGGCGGGGTCATTGTGGTGTCAGGAGGACCAACGCCTCCGTCTGCTGGTGAATGTCACACGCATCCGTCCCAGGACCCCCTTCTGTCCCGTGTGGGTCTTTGCTCCTCTGTGTTCTCTGCCCCGAGTGTCCTCGCCCTGTCCCGAGTCACCTCTTCACTCACTGGCACGGGACCTCGTTCCTTGGGGAGACGCCCTCGTCGCCCAGGCTAAACCACCGTTCGTCCTGTTGCCCCCCCCTTCCCCGTCGAGTCACGTCTGGGTTTCTATGTTTTGATTGTTAAATCTCGCTCCTCGTTGACCGAGACGCACGTCGTGGGTCCCCGCTCTGCGGCACGGTGCCTGAGTGCCACAGCACGCTGAGCAGGTCTCTGCGTGAGTTCACGCTGCTGTCGTGGAAGCCGTGGCAGAGGAGGGGACGGAGGGACAGGGCGGCGTGCGGCTGCTCCCAGGGCTGCAGAGCGGCCACCTCTTCCGTTACCGAAGCCGCGGTGAGCCCTGGCTGAGGCGGGCCGGGTTCTGTGTTAGGCAGCTGCCCCTCTTACTCCACGCGCGCACGGGAGCGTCAGGCCGGGTCGGGCCACACGGTCAGCGTTTGACCCATTTCGCAGAGCTCGCTCCTGCCGAGTGTGCCGCCCGTGTCCCCGGCGCAGCCGCCGCTGGTGAAGCTCGAGGGTGTCCACGCCAACAACGTGAGTCGTGGGTTGGGTCCTCCCGGGATCCGCTGGCTGCGGGGCACGCACGTGGAGGTCGCTCGGGTCCCCCGGCCCAGCTCCGTCTGCCCTTCTCTTGCAGAAGCCCGGCCTGCTTGGGGAGCCCCCGGCCCTGGTCCTGCAGAGCGCGCTTGGGATGGGGCTGGCGCTGCCGCTGAAGACGGAGCCGGGACACCCAGGAGAGACACCAAAAAGTAAATGTGGGTCGGTGCCCGCAGGCTGCGCTGGCAGATAGTTTGCTTGTGCCCTGCGGGTGCTGACGGAGGTCAGGGTCGCATTTCCAGGGGCCTCCTCTTCTGTCCCTGAAGTGGATGAGTTGCTGGGGACCCTGCTTCAGCCCACCTGGATCAGCCGCCCTCGAGGGCTTTGCCGTGCCGCACGGTTCAGCACAACCCGGGCTGGGACAGGAGCTCAGACCGGGCTGGGACAGGAGTGCGGGGACTGGGCTGGGACAGGAGGGCGGGGACTGAGCTGGGACAGGAGCTCAGACCGGGCTGGGACAGGAGCGCGGGGACTGGGCTGGCCACACCCCCTGAGCAGCGAGCCTGTGTCAGTGTGAAGTTCACTTACTGGTAATTTTTTTTGAGGGTACCGGGGGGACGACCTCAGGACCTCACACACCAGCAGGCGCCCGTGCCGCTGAGCGATATCACCGGCCCGTTTTTCGTATGTGGGTTCCGGGAGTCAAACTCAGGACCTTGCGCTTGCCGGGCAGGCGCTTATGCCGCTGAGCCATCTCACCGGCCCCTTACTGGTAATTTTTAAATTGTGTCTTCAATTAGTGCCAGAAGAAAAGCAGGGCACATGTTCTGTGTGCTTCTGAACGCATAGCAAACGGGCTTTTTTTTTAGAAAAATAGGAGCATGGCATTTCACCAGGATTTCTTATCTGAATGTGATTTTTGTTTTTTAAAATGTTTTAAATGAGACCGGGGATATAGCTCAGCGGTGCAGCACCTGCCTGGCAAGCGTGAGATCCTGAGTTCAATTCCCAGTGCCCCCCGCAAAAAAGTTTTAAATGTTTATTAGTCCGCATTAGCAGTCATAACGCGTTCTCCTCGTGGGGGTCGGCACGAGCACTGCGTAGGACGCATCTCAACTCCTTTCTCTGTCTCCTCCCCTCCCTCCGTGTCTTGGTCCCCTTCCCTTTTGTGAAAGATCTCTCTCCCTGTTTCCTATTTTCTGCTTTTTATTTTACTCTTTAATTTGTTTATACTTTGAGTTTCTCATATGGGAGAAACCATGTGATATTGAAGCTTGCGTGTCAGATTTATTTCACTTCTCAGTGCATCCATTTTCCTACAAATGACTCGAGTTTATCCTTCTTTATGGCAGAGTAGTACTCCATGGTGTGTAAATACCATGTTCTCTTAATCCATTCATCTGCTGGTGGACCTGTCAGCTGCTTCCAAGATTTCGCTGTTATGAATTGTGCACGTGGGTGTGCAAGTGTCACTGTAACATGATGTCTTTAACTCTTTTAGGCTGAATGTGATTTTCGAAAGGTGCTTTCAAGTTCAAGCTTAGTTGAAAACGTCCTTACACGTGAATATGCTCAGGGGACACGAGCCACTGGTAATTTAAAAGCCAATTAAATATGGGTAGCGCACTTAGCCTTTGTACCAAAAACCAACTAGTCACATGACCAAATAATTCTCCCATTGTGACTATTAAAATCCACCAGACAAAAGTGAAACCAGTGTGGAAATGTTTATGGCATAATTGGGTCTATTCTTCCAAAAAATTAAATTTTCCATGACTGAAAGCTTATGCAAAATGTTTACTTGTGTTAAATAATGAACCATTACTACAGTATGTGCAGCTTTAAGAAAATTCATTGTCCAAATAAATATATCACTAAGAGAAGAATCAAAATACCCACCTCTAAATGTTTAATACTAAAAATTATTTAAGAAATTTGTTTAGTAAATTTAACTTAAAATAGTTATCAAAATTAGCTCTTTTCATTTAATTTTGACCTGTGGATTTTTAAAAATTAGAATGGTTGCAGATTTTCCTATTGAAACTTCAATTTCTTTCAGAATTTCTTGCGATTTTCTGTTAATAAAAACAAACTTTTACATTTTTAGTGCTTGTCTATTCACAAATACTGAGTAAAAATAAATAAAAATTAAAACCAGTGGTCTGCTGCTGTTTAACAAGCAGCTCTCTAGTGTTTAAAAAAAAGTATTTATCCACACCATTCTTGGATTTCTGGGCTTAGAATTCTCCAAGCTGTGGCTAATTTCAGGTTACCAAAGTGGGGGCTCTGAACTCAGGATCAGGTAGGGTAGAAGAAATACAGACAGGTAGGAAGGAGACAAGGAAATTGTAATTTTTTTTTTTTTTTGTGGGTACCGGGGGTCGACCTCAGGACCTCATGCGCCAGTGCCCCTGAGCGATATCACCGGCCCCTTTTTCGTATGTGGGTTCCAGGAGTCGAACTCAGGACCTCGCGCTTGCCAGGCAGGTGCTTATGCTGCTGAGCTATCTCACCGGCCCGGAAATTGTAATTTAAAACTTGTGCTTTTAAGAAAAAGTGCAGAAGTTACTCAGGCCATTTTCCCTTCCAGGAAACTCAGTCCCCAAAAAAGAGAAAGCTCCCGAGGTCTAAGGCCCCGTGAGCCTGGAGGAGTTCGGCCTTTGCTCCCAGCCGTAAACCGCTCCATCTCCGGGCTCTGCACCCGAGGAAGCCGATGCTAAGCTGAAGCCCGCACATGGCTCTGTCTAACCTGCCCCGGGGGTCACCGACAGACAGTGGCATGCACACCCCAGGTCCCCCTGGGAGACCCCAGACCACATAAAGCCCCCAGCCCCTGACCACAAGTGCCCCTCTCCCTCTGGAAAGCGCATGCTCTGTGCTGCGCATGAACCTCCGAAATTCTCCCCAATAAGCCTCCTTATGCCTCTTGCTGTCACATCTTGAAAATTCTGTCTGTGATGGAAGTCAGCGAACCTATAATTTACTCCGTGGGTGGGGTGAGTTGAGCGCCCCATCTTCTTTTGGGGAACCTCATCCGACCCTATCGGTGACACCAAGTTGAGAAGACACAGGTGTGCTCGGCTGTCATGCACTGGCATGGACCTTATCGTCAGAGCGCTTCTAACACTCAGGACTTATTTAATTATTTTGCTCAAATATGGAAGCAGACAAATTGCAAAGACTGGGCATTTTTTAAATGTACAAATTTAAGGGGAGGACCGGGTTGGGTTGGAGAGCTGCGATACGTACATGTACTAATTCCCCAAGATGAATGTAGTTATTCGGTATTGACAACCTCTACTGCTAATGTTAAGAAACGCATGATAACTCCACGCTGGGAGCCGCCCGCAAGCCCATCAACAATGAAATAGGTAAATTGTGACATTCGCGTGATGGAGAGAAAGTGTCCCACAGCCGTGTGAACACACTTTAGCCGCCTAGCAGCGTGTGGGTGAAAGGACGCGGAAGCAGAATTCATGCTTCTACTTAAAATTTAGAACCAGGCAAAAGCAGTCGCTGCCCTGGAAGTCAGGTGGTAGGAGGACCTGGGTTGTGATGGGAGGGAAATTCCGAGGCGGCTTGCGCAGACTGGCACCGTTCTGCTCACCGCGCCTGGGCCCTGGATGTGTTCGGTTTGTGGAAATCTCCATGCTTGTGTTTTACGCACTTTTCTGCACACCCCCTGCACGCGGAGAGTGCACGGGTTGAGACGGGGCAGAGAAGACGCGGGGGAAATCCTGATGCCCCGTGGTGTGCGTCCTGCTGAGCGTGACAGGTTTGTGAACAGAAACACACACCAGTAACTCACTGCCCAAAGGTACATCGGCTTCTAAAGCATAAGGTTAAAGCTTGCAGTTATCCTAGAAGGTATTGAAAATGAGAACAGCGTTACTGTTGGAGGTTTTTGATTTTTCAAAAAAGACTCCCAGCCTCACCTCTAGAGTGAGCAGAGCACTGTCTCCGCGTGGCGCCCGTGTGTAACGCAGCAGAGGGACACATCTAATCAGGCATCTAATCAGCCTTGTTGCTCTTGTGGTCCTGACAGCCCTGAATCTGGTTCCGACTCCGGCAGCCCTCACCGCTGCCATAGGCCTGTTGCCCTTCTTCCCGAGCCAGCGCAGCACAGGACAGGCCGGCCCAGGGCTGGGGAGCGCCCAGGAGACGCGCTCGGCTGCTGTGGGCGTCGCGGAAGGGAGCCTCTCAGGGCCACCGCCTTGTCTGCAGAGCTTTGCCAGCCTTGCTGCCGGGGGCCTGCTGGCCACACAGTGCGGGCAGCTGCAGAAACATCCGGCAGAACCAGCCTCAGGGGTAAGGACGCAGGCCAGCGCCTTTGTCCGCAGGCCATCCCTTGGGTCGATGATTCCGGTGACCTTCTAAATCGAGGCTGTCCTGTTCTGAGTTCCATAGAGCAATCTTAACTTTTTAAACTTGAAAGGTAGCTAATAATATACCTAAAGTCTAGAAATATGGATTACAAACTAGATCATTGCTATGTCCAGGAAATGGTGATTTCTTAATAGATTCTGTTTATGCCTCAATATCGAAGACAACATTGCACTCTTTAAAAAAAAAGACCTTATTACTATAAACATGCGTCGGATCTCTTGCAGATGGGAAGGGGACCAAGAGATGAAGGGAGAGAGGGAGGGGACGTGGAAAGGATGAAGATGTGCGATGCACACACGCCAACTTCCGAGAGCAGTGTGACCATAAATACTGCAAACGTGCTAATAAAAATAAAAATGGAGAGAAAAAATAACATGCAAAGAAAAGGTCTGTCTGTTTACAAGTTATGCCAGATGACAGTTGGTGCCAGCCTTATATTAACCTGAGTTGTGTCTTATTTTTAAATTTTATGATCAGAGAGTAAAATGGAAAAAAATTTGCCAGGAGAAATGAAATACACTGAAGAATCAGACCATGTCTCCATGTCTTTATCTGTTAAAGAAAGGCTGGAAGGAATCCTTATACCTAACCAGTTGTGTGAAAATATAGCACTGTGATATATTTTTGAGAGCTGTAAATTTGTAGCCCTGTCCTCTACATGTATAATTGGAGTTTATGAAACTCACTGTTTTGCTTGGTATTATTTTTAGTACCAGATACGTAAGCTTTCCTTTGACCTTTGGCTGTGGCCATATGATATAAAATAAAAATCATATTAATGTTGATGACTGTATTTCTAGAAATGAGATTTGAGATTATTTTTTCCAGTGAAGATGAATTCTTTAAGCTTTAAGTGAGAAGATTCTACAAGATACCTTTACCTTTATTTCACTTCTAAAGTTCTTTGCTTCTAGAATAGCTTTTTTTTTTTTTTAAACCAATTGAAAAGATAACAGGTGAGATGTGATGATTTTAATTTTTAATCAACATCCATAAATATTTCATAAGTTCGTATCATCAAAGGTTAGGTTACACACATCTTTATCACACGAGACTGGATGTATTGGAAATTAAGTATTTCTCTGTCCCTTCTGCATCTGCTCTTGCATCTCTTACTAAGCACCCCACTTTTTCTTCTTGGCGAACAGGCTGCCTCTAAGACTCAGACTTCACTTCTGGGAGAACCACCGAAAGAAATTCGGCTCAGTAGAAACCCATATCTGAACCTGGCAAGTGTGCTGCCCGGGGTGTGCCTAGCATGTAAGTGGGCTCGCGGCGGCGTGCGGATCCTCCTCGGGACCTCTGTAGTGAGCTTTGCTTTTGTAACTTAGTGGAAGCAAATGACGCCTGTTGACCACAGTGAGCCCCAAATCAAGACCCCACTCTTTAAGTGGAAAAAAACTAATTAAATGCATACTATTTTAGTCAAGGAAAACACCTTTAATAGTATTTTCTCAAGAATATGGGGCCGGTGAGATGGCTCAGCGGCTTAAGCGCCTGCCTGGCAAGCGCAAGGGCCCCAGTTCGACTCCCGGAACCCACATACGAAAAAAGGGCCGGTGATATCGCTCAGCAGCACGGGCACCTCCTGGTGCGCGAGGTCCTGAGGTCGACTCCTGGTACCCACAAATACAAAAAAAGAATATGACAACTTTATTGAATTTTTAATGAATCATGATCAAAAATAATGGACTTATTTGGCAGTAGAATAATTCTTACATACAGAATCATTTTTCTAAGGCAGAGATAAATTCTTCTAAATCATCTAAGATATCCAGAGTATTTGGGTACCCTAAATATCTGACTGCTGGTAAACAGAAATGGGGTTGTCATTTGCTTCTGAGGGCTCTGGCCCCAGGCCTTTGATTTGTGTAAATCAAGTATTGGCTCAAATACTTTTTTTTATTTTAATTTTTTTAATTTAATTTTTCCAACTTGATTTTTTTTTTAAATCACAAATGTGGTATGCCCTAGGTACAGTGACAAGTGCTGCAGCATTTGTTGTCAGTAGTGAAAAACGAAACCATTTTAATGTTTATCACTAGGGGAATGGTTAAATAAATAGTTCCCCATAAAATGGAACACTGTGACTTTTCTAAATAATTGAAGGTTCTCTACACTTCAATTACTAAAAAGTCTCACAGTGCTCTATTTTATGATGAACTTTATGAAGTAGTCTTTAATGCATATTTTTCAATGGAAAATATATGCACACAATGATTCCATTTGCATTTATTTGAAGTTATATTCTTATATGCACATACTTGTCTATTAAATACTTAAAAGTAAATCTGGGGACATAAATTCTGAACTGTGTGAAAGAATAGGGAAAATAGGACTAGTTGAAAACAGATTAAAGACGAGTTTCATTTTTAATGGACATCTTCTGTATTTATGAAGTATCATCTTGAACCCAAACATTAATTTGTATTTTTAAAAGCTAGAAAAAAATTAAATATGCTTTTAATATAATACCATACATTGATCTGTTCTCAAAATCGATGATGGCAACTATCACATTAGCAAGAATGTTTAATGTATATTTCGTCAGCCTTATTTTAGAGATTAGACATACTTTGAAAGTTTCCACAGTTATCCATAGAGCAAGCTTCCAGTTTTTGTTTTTCCAAATGAATGAAATAGCATCATGTGCTATACATGGTTACTCCTGGGCCAGGTAAATGTAAGTACACATTGATAAACGAAGCGTGTGTTCTGTGTGAGAACAGACAGCATTAGTGAGGTTTGCGTGGTTTGTATTTGTAGTAAAGTAAGCTGAATCAGTTGATTTTTGTCCTCAGCTGCTGCAGGTCAAGCCACCCTGCAGAAGCCGGGCCTGGCCAGCACCATCCTGGATGCCATCGCGCAGGGCAGCGCCGCGCAGCGCACGCTGGACAAGTGCGTCGCTTACTCTCCGCCTTTCGGTGATTCTGCCCAGGTAAATGGTTCTCAGGCTCTGAGGGTTTTCAGGAAAACTGGTTCAGCCATGTGCGGGATGCTTTGAACGAGATTGTGACTCCTTTAGTATTGTCGTAGGAACCTAATAGGGACGCCTCTATAGGTGACATTTCCTGCTCACCGCGTGAACTTGGGCATGGGTCCAAGAGGCAGCTTCATATCATTTTGCACCAGCTCACACTAGTGGTGTCAACCTGCAGCCCACAGACCGTCCAGCCCACACCGTCTCGTAAATAAGGTTCTACTGGGACGCAGCACGCGTCGCTGCACCTGTTTCCCGTGCTGTGGCCAGGCTGCAGTAAAGGACGTCAGTGCTATGACCAAGACTTGCGTGGCCCATGGAGTAAATTTTTGCCATCCAACCCCACAGAGCAGCTCTGTTGGCCTCTGGCTCAGGTAACCAGTGCACATCAATGACTGTGCTCCCAGGCGTTGCCATGCTGGCTTTGCCATGCTGGCTTTGAAGCCATCAGCCGTCCGTGACCTGAGAGCACAGCCATCCCTCAGGATCCGGGGGGGACTCATTCAGAAACCCAGAGGACACCAGAGTCTGCAGACAGGCCCTGCCCGGGACACAGCGTGCAGGCTCTGCACGCGTCCTGCACGCACACCTTGCTGAGTGACTCGCCGTCCCCAGACTGTGCAACGCCTGTGCCGCGGGACAGCACAAATGCTGGGGAAGCAGGATCCCGCTGTGCGCTCTCGGCGATCACCCCGGCAGGTCCCCTGTGCATGCTCAGGACGGACACGTCTGCTTTCAGATATTTGCAGTCTTGATCCGGTTGAATCCGGGGATGAGGGACCTGGGACGGATGGGCTACGACACTGCGTTCAAGGCCGGATCTCATTGGGACTTAAGTGTGTCAGTTTCACGGTGGCCCTTTCTCCTTCAGCTCCTTCCTAGTGGCTTCAGACGAGGATCTGTATGGCCGTGGTAGCACGGCGTGATTGTGTAATCACCAGAGTCCTGCCAGGAGCGTTTCCGGTTGTTTCTTAGGAAGCAGCTTCTGAGCTCTGAGCCGTCTGCGGGAACGGGGCCCCCTCTCCGCTCTCACGGTGACTGCGTCTGCCTCCTCATCTCTAGCACACTTAGAAATGAAACCCCACGTGAATCCATGTAGAGCAATCGCTGCCCAATTACACTCTTAGAGTGCTAGCAGCACAGCTCTAATTCCGCAGAAACGGCGAAGCTGGGTGTGTGCGAAATATAAGATAAGTCTCTTGCTGGCCTGGGACGAGGCGGGGATTCGGGCTGGCAGAGCCATAACTGGGCAGCAGCACTCTTAGAGAACCGTGGTCACAGCGATGCCACCCAAGTGTCTGCTTGTCTCATAAAGTCCCAACTCTGTGAGCTCATATTTGTTTTGTTTGGTACCGGGAATCGAACTCAGGACCTTGCACTTGCCAGGTAGGCACTGTGCCACTAAGCTATATCCCCGACCCAAGCTCATATTTGAAGGAATGGTTTAGATAAGGGTGTTGTGCTGATCATATTTACACCTGGCAAAAGTTAAATATATCATTGGAGATCTGTGAAATCATTCACAAATAATGTATAGATGCAAATACCAGAAATAACCAAACTTTCCATAAGGCTCATTACACAAATTGTGTCATATTATACCAGGAGATGCATTGCAAATATAAAAACCATGTAAAGCAGTATGTAAACACATGGTAAATTTTCCATAATCTATTGTTAATTTATAGTATTTGCAAAGTATTGTCCTACACAATTTTCATTTTTATTGTTCTTTTATAAAGAACAAAATTTATTTTTACAAACAGGAGCACAATCAATTTTTAAAAATTTAGTTACATGTGTGTTTTAAGATTCAAAAACTGTTTTTGGAGTGATATTTTATCTCATGCCTGAAGTGAGTCTGTTTATCTCAGCGGCTTTGGTTCCTAGATTCCCGTGGGGAGTTGTGTGTCTGTCCTGTGGGTAGGAAGAGCCTTTCTCGCCCACGCATGAGGATTCTCTGCTGGGGACCCTTTGAACCCCTCGCTTCCTCCTGCCTCTCCTCCTGGGGTCCCTGCCCAAGGGACAGTCCCTGCCACCACTCTGGGCTTGGCCTTTGAGGGAGATGTGTTCTCCCTTGTGCTCTTTCATCCTTTTAAAGCAATCTTAATGTTACAAATCGAGTAGAGTAACTAGGAAAAGGCGGTGATGTATTAGGAATTCCTTCTACCATTCCCACTGCAGAGTGGAGGGAGAGGGTTAAGAAAAAAGGAGCCGGGCCGGTGAGATGGCTCAGCGGCGTAAGCACCTGTCTTGCAAGCGCGAGGGCCCGAGTTCGACTCCCAGATCCCACATATGAAAAAGGGACTGGTGATATCGCTCAGCGGCACAGGCGCCTGCTGACGTGCAAGGTCCTGAGGTCAACCCCCGGTACCCACAAAAAAAAAAAAAGAAAGAAAAGAAAAAAGGAGCCAACAATTTTTGGTTTGTTTTTAACACTTGCTAAATGCATTGCAGTGTAAGCATTTATTTATTTTTATTTTTGAATAGTGCTAGAGACTGAGCCCCGGGTATCCCACATGCCAGGCAATGCAAACCTTTATTCTTGGTAATAAACCTATGAGTTTTAAATTTTCCCCTGCATGACACAAGTGGGCAGCTCTAGGGAGTTCACAAGGTCAGAGTTTCTCTGGTTCCAGAGTCCACGTTGTTTTCATTCTGTGGAGAAGCTTTTCCCTCAGGCGTGGGAGCAGCAGCTCATGTAAACTACGAGTGCAGGTTTTCATGCGTAAAAATGGGGTGGGTGTGTCAAAGCACAAGTGGACAGAACCATTTCTATTTCTAATTTAAAAGTGTATTGAGAAATGCACTGTTTCGCGTTTCCAGTGTTAGTAAAGTTGCTTATATCACACCATCCCTCCTGCAGGTGGCCACTATAAAACTGGAGTAAACAGGGAAGAAAAGCTATTATTTGCAGGCACTGGAGTATGACGGGAGCAACAGAAGCTGCAGGGACATGGCCCTGAAGACGGGGATGTCGCTGCATGCCGTCGTGTGTCTGTGGCTTTTGTTTGTCACCACTCCGGGCCGTGCGGGAAGCTCTGATCCTGTAGACGGGAGGACTCGGGGCAGATTTCGGGCTGGCGCTGAGGCTGTAGAATAGAGGAGCACCCTGGAAAATGGGGTGATGCAGGTAGGAGCCTCAAAACAGCCCAATTACACACAGCGGCCCTGCACCATTGGCACGGTGGGTACTGAAGAGACAGAGTTCGGGCTCGAGTCAGCGACTTAACTCCTCCCTCACACTGGAGAGGAAGATGACAGACTCCGGCACCTCGGCAGTTTTCTCTCACAGCCTCAGGAAGGAAAAACGAGCTCTGTTGAAGCAGCAAGTTGTGACCTGCAAAGAGCAAGCTGGCCCCAGCTCCACGCAGCCCTTCCCTTGCCTGCCCTGGAGGCCTGCACCACGGAGGCCAAGGCTCGGGCCGAGTCGCCAGCCACCTGGGCCGGTGCTGAAGTCCAGCCCAACCCACTGGCCCTCTGCAGTCTGGGGTTTCGAGAAACCTTGGTTCAGTCCTTAGCTGGCCGCGAGCCCGCGGAGTCCCGTCCGCAGTGCCGCACGCAGGAAACGCAGCCTTCACGCAGTGAGCATGGGGAAGCGTCTAGGCCGGGGGTGGGAGCCTGTGGCACGCGTGTTGTTTCCCTTTTAAGACAAATGATGCTCATGTGTGAGTTGTTTTTCCCAAACTAAAACCTCAGCGTTCAGGTTTAACTGTAGCATTGGCACTTGGCGATAAATAAGTGGGTTTCGGGTTGCAGTTTGAGCACTCGGCTATGAGGTTCGCCATCGCTGTTCTGGGCAGCTGCATCCTGCAGAGGCCTTGGGAGCCGCTGTCCAGAGTTTTGGCTCCGTATTATTTTACACGACCAACTGTTTCCAACAAAAAAAATCCCAAGTCGAGGGAAGATACAAGGAAAGAGGGTCCATACAGGAGGAAAGGGTAATGAACAGAAATGTCCATGAAGAGGCCCAAACGTTAGACTTATTAAAGATTTTTTTTCCAGTACTGGGGAATGCACCCCAGGCCCTTGCACATGGGAGACAAGCACTCTACCCTGAGCTACAGCCCCGGTCTTTTTAATTTTACTTTTGAAACATGGTCTCACTAAATTCCCCAGGTTGGCCTGAATTGGTGATCCTCCTGCCTCAGCCTCCCTAATAGCTGGGATTATAGGGCACAGCAACCATGCCCAGGTAGACAAATATTTTAAATATCTTTAAAGAATGAAAGGAAACCACATACAAAAGACTAAAAGTATGAGAGTAATGTCTTATGAGAAAATACCAATAAAGATGGAAATTAGAAGAAAGAATCAAATGGAAACTTTGAATTTGAAAATTACTGTAACTGAAATGAACAGATTTGAACAGGTGGAATCCACAGACTGAAGCATAGGTCAGCCAGGACTGCACACCCAAGGAACAGAAAGAAGAGGAAGGAAACCGAACCCCAACAACATAGGCACGGACGGGGAGAGGCCGAAGCCACATGCGCGCATGCGCTCTGAGTGGAGTGTAAATGAGGCGCCTGCCTTGCTGAGAGCCCAGCGACTCCTCCAAGTGTGAAATGCCACATGGCCGAGGCTCACACTCCCGCGTGCAGGCCCTGAGTGCTGAGCACGTGTCCACACGGGAGTTTGCACACCGGGCTCCCTGCCGCAGCAGCGGAGGGGGGCGTGCAGCCCCACGGCCGACACCTGAGTGAAACTCGGGTCTGCACGGGGCAGGGTTCTGCGATGTCACAGGAGAGCGGAGTCCTGAGCCCTGGAGCCAGAGAGGACGCGAGCGAGCGGCTCCTTCCGTGAGACGCCCCGCGTGGCGAATCCACGGAAAAGTGAGTAGATGGCGGTTGCCAGGGCCACAGGGAGGAGAGCTGGGGAGACTGCTAGCTGCCACCGGACTGCGCTTCGTAGTGAAAACATACTGCACAATTAGATTGCGATAGTTGCGCAACTTGTGAATATCAGCAAATATTGGACTCTAATTTTTTTTAAAAACAAACTTCAGCTGTACTCAACAGAGGGCAGCGTTTTGCTTCGGAGCTGGAGATTTTGGAAGGATCCACTGGTCACCAAGCCAGTGAAATCAGTGTTTCCCATCTAGGTCTGATTGGAATTTTAGTGCCCACCCCACCCATCTCTCTGCTTACAGTAACTATTACCGCCTTTGAGCCGCAGCTCGCTTCTTCGAAGCCTGCACGTCTTAACCACGAGCGGTGAAGAACACTTGGCAACTGGACGCGGCTGTCTGAACCTGCAGCACAGGCCCGCGGCGTGAGAGCGCGTGGGTCTGCGAGGCTTGAAAGTCGGTTCCGAGCGGAGACCCCGACAGCTGCGGCAGATGAAATGGGCAGCACCTGAATCTGACATCGAGCTATAATCTGACAAAAACGAAGTTCCCTCCCGTGTCACCGAAGTAGGCCGCCAGGTCAGGACTCCCTTCCTCAGCTGCCGGGGCCCGTGCTGCCACCTGGCGGCCAAGCCGTGCGGCTGTAAGGCGGAGACCTCGCTGGCAGCCGCCTCCCGGCCCTGCTCCACCCGACCCGCCCTAAACGGTGATGCGGGCACGCGGCCTTCTCCGGATTTAGGCTGGGCGATAACTTGGAAATTACTGTTAAAAAGCGATTTTGGTTAAAAAAAAAAAAAAAAACTAATTAGGGAAAGCACACTTAAAATTTACTTAAAATTGCTTGTTAGTCTTTCAGCTGTTAGATCAATCTTTTCAATGTTCAAAAAATCGATGAAAGAATAGGATATAGTGTAAGTAAATCTGAATTCAGCTTTGAATTGCTACTCCGACTTTTCAGTCTGATTTTTCAAAGGGTTTTAATGCTGTATTTTGATTTTTTTTTTTTTTTTTTGTGGGTACCGGGGGTCGACCTCAGGACCTCGCGCACCAGCAGGCGCCCGTGCCGCTGAGCGATATCACCGGCCCCTTTTTCGTATGTGGGATCCGGGAGTCGAACTCGGGCCCTCGCGCTTGCCTGTCAGGATGTACAATTTGTGTAGCGTGGTGGCCACTGAAACTCGAGCGGTGGTCAGGTCCCCCTTTTGAGTGCTGTACAGCACCTTCGCGAGGATGAAGGATTAAGTCCAAAGTTAGTGCCTAACATTGCGCATGTGAAGAGGCACAGAACGGAAATAAAATGGAAATTGGTGTCATCTGTGGGGGGGCAGACATTTCCTCGCTGTGTCTTAATGTCACAAAATGAAACTTTGGTTTTTAAACATTTTTAACAATGGGAGAAGGAAAAATATTTTAAAATAAAATGTCAGAAATGTGCCATGCGGGAGTGCTCAGTTAATATCTGTTTCGCTTCCCGTCCCCACTGCGGCTCTGCGCGCGGCGTGAAGCTTTGGCGGCCTCTTGGACGTGGGGGCGCTCGCCCCGCAGGGTGCGGCCCCGCCGGGGCGTCCTCGAACAAAGAGTCCAGGGCTGGGGCGGAGGGCCGGGCGCGGGAGGGCCGGCCGAGCCCCGGAGCGGGTGTCACGGGAGGGGCGCGGCGTCGAAGGCCTCCCCGCGGCCGGGCCCTCGCGCACGCGCCCTGCGGGAGGGGGCGCGGAGGAGCGGCAGGGCGGAGCTCCCGGCGGAGCCCAGCGGCGGCGGGGCTCGAGCTCGGCTGGCGCCTCCCTCGGCGCGCGGCCCGGCCGGGCTCCTGTCGCGGCGCCCGCCCCGCCGTTGGCTGCGGTCTGAAGCGGCGGCCGCCCTGGCTCGAGGACCGCGGGTTGCGCCGCACGCGGTGGGAGCCGGCGGCTGATGCGCCCGCCCCATAGGCCCGGCCGCTGCCACGCGCGCCACGGGCCGGAGGGGGGCGGCGGGGCGGGGCGCGGCGGGGCGGGGCGCGGCGGGGCGGGGCGCGGCGGGGCGCGGCGGGGCGGGGCGGGGCGCGGCGGGGCGGGGCGGGGGGGCGGGGCGGGGCGCGGCGGGGCGGGGCGCGGCGGGGCGGGGCGGGGCGCGGCGGGGCGGGGCGCGGCGGGGCGGGGCGCGGCGGGGCGGGGCGCGGCGGGGCGGGGCGCGGCGGGGCGGGGCGCGGCGGGGCGGGGCGCGGCGGGGGTCTGCCCGGCCCCAGGGCCCCTCCGAGGACGGAAGCGCGTGCGACCGGCGAGCCCGCCACGCGTGACTCACCGAGATCCGTAGTGCGATTTCACAAAGAAATGCGCTTTCCATTACCGTTCATATTTGTCCTGGACTTCGGTATTTGCACCAGTGCGAGGCAGAGCGCTTTCCTGCACGCCTCTGAAGAACACGCCATCTTCAGTTCCGCCTTTGTTTTTTTTGCCAGCGTCAGATTTATTTATTAGCAAGTTAATTATCATAAACAGATTAACAGCCAGATTAACAGACCAAAAAACACGGAAAACATACTAATTCAAGGTACTCTTTTTGAAACAGTGCCCATGCTGGATTACGGTAACTTTTCTTTTTTTCCAGTTGTCATTTATTTTGCGCTTTATGTTTTGGGTTTCTCATGAGAAACCACGCGATATTTAAGCATGTGCATTTGATTTACCTCACTTCACATGGTCTCAAGGTGCATCCACTTTCCTTCAAATGACTCGTTTATCCTTCTTTAAGGCCGAGTAGTATTCCACTGTGTGTAAATTCATTTTCTTTATCCATTCATCTGTTGGTGGACGTATCAGCTGTTTTCAAGATTTCACTATTATGAATTGTGTTGCTATAAACACGGGTGTGCATGGATCACTGTAATATGATGTCTTTATTTTGGGAAGATACCTAGAAGGGGAATAGCTGGATCAAATGGAACCTCTAATTTTAGTTTTTTGAGGAATCTCCATACTGATTTCCATAGTGGTTGTACACTTTACACTCCCACCAACAGTGTAGAAGGGCTTTTTCTCTGCAGCCTCGCCAGAATTTATTATTATTTGATTTCTTGATGATAGCCGTTCTTTCTGGAGACAGAATCTCAGTGTTGTTTTAATTTGCATCTCTGTAATGGCCAGCAGTGTGGAACATTTTTTCAAGTGCAGTGGTGCCTCAGTTCACAAACTAATTTTACAGTTTTGGGGAAGATGGCTGCGGCTGTTATTTGTCACCCAATGTGGAGTTGTGAACAGAAGCAAAATTTTGTCAGACACTTTTGAGAACTGAATTGTGAACAGAAGCATTTGTGAACTGAAGTATTACTGTATTTACTGGCCATTTGTATTTCTTCATCTGAGAAGTGTCTGTTCATTTCAGGTGCCCATTTTTTGATTGGGTCTTTAGATTAGGGGTCTCATTTTTTAGTTCTTTGCATGTTCTAGATATTAGTCCTTTGAAGAGTAGCCAGCAAAAAAATTTTCCCGTCTGTTGATTGTCTCCTCTGTTGGTGGTTTCCTTCACTGTGCGGAAGCTTTTTAATTTGATGTGATCCTATTTGCTGATTCTTGGTATTATTTCTTGTGTGACTGGGGTTCTGTTCAGAAAGTCCTTGCCTACACCTATGTCAAGAGTTCTACCTGTTCTGTTCCAGCAGATTAAGTGCTTCTGTTGTAATGTTCAGATCTTTGACCCATTTTGATTTTAGTTTAGTGCATGGTGGAAGATAATGAGTCTAGGCTCATCTTTGGCATGTGCACAGCCAGTTTTCCCTGCACCATTTGTTAAAGGGGCTGTCATTCCTCCAGCAAAAGTATTTGGCCCCTTTGTCAAAGATCAGGTAGCTGAGTGTGTGTGGAGTGGTTTTTTGTTTGTTTGTTTTGTTTTGTACCGGGAATCAAACTCAGGACCTCGTGCTTGCCAGGCAGGTGCTGTGCCACTGAGCTGTATCCCTGGCCCCTTTTAAAAAAAAAATTTTTTTTTTTTTGGTACCAGGAATCGAATTCATGACCTTGGGCTTGCCAGGCAGGTGTGGTGTGTCACTGAGCTATATCCCCAGCCCATGTTTTGGCATCCTCTATTCTGTTGCATTGACCCACAAATCTGTTTTTTGGTTTTTTCCAATATCATGCCGTTTTTATCACTGCAGCTTTGTAGTACAATTTGAAGTCCAGGAATGGAAGTCCCTTTGCCATCCCCTTGTTGCCCATAGTTGCTTTTGGTATTCTGGGTCTCTTCTGGTTCCATATGAATTTTAGGATTGTTTTCTCTACTTCTATGAGGAATGCCATCAGTATTTTGATTGAATCGTGTTAAATCTGTTTAACGGTTTTGGAAGCATAGCCATTTTGAGTATATTCATTCAGCCTATCCAGGAATAGGAGATATCTTTCCATTTTCTGATGTCCTCTTCACTCTCCTTTTTCAAAGTAGTGTACTTTTCTTCGTAGAGGTCTTTCACTTCCTTGGTTAGGTTAATTCCTAAATATTTCATTTTTCTAGATATTGTGAAAGTTGTTTCCTAATTTCACTGTCAGTTTATTATTGGTGTACAGGAATGCTGATTTTTGAGTGTTGACTTTGTATCCTGCTATGCTACTGAATTTGGTTATTAATTCTAGGACTCTTTTGGTGGAGTTTTTGGGTCTTTTATGTAGAAGATCACGTCATCTGCAAACAATGATAAACTTCTTCCTTCCCTATCTATATACCTTTCATTTCTTTATCTTGCCTAATTGCTCTAATGTTTTAAGAACTATATTGAACAGGAGTGGTGATAGAGACATCCTTGTCTTGTTCCTGATTTTATTTTTTATTTATTTATTTTTTTGTGGGTACCAGGGGTCGAACTCAGGACCTCGTGCGCCAGCAGGCGCCCATGCCGCTGAGTGATATCACTGGCCCTTTTTTCATATGTGGGTTCCGGGAGTCAAACTCAGGACCTCGCACTTACCAGGCAGGCACTTACGCCACTGAGCCATCTCACCGGCCCCTTGTTCCTGATTTTATAAAGAAAGCTTTTAGCTTCTCCATTTAGTATGATGTTGGCCATTGGTTTGTCATAGATGCCTTTTATCATATTGATATTAAAACCTTCTACTACTGTTTTTTTCAGGGTTTTTATCATGAATAGATGTTGGATTTTGTTAAATGTTTTTTCTGTGTCTACTGAGATAATATTGTTTTTGTCTTTGCTCCTATTTATGTGGCGAATTACATGCATTGGATTGTGTATGTTAAATCATCCCTGAGACCCTGGAATGAATCCTACTTGGTCATGGTGTATGATCTTTTTGATGATTTGCTATATTCTGTTTGCCAGTATCTTATTGAGGATTTTTGCAGCTGTGTTCACTAAAGAAATTTGCCTGTAGTTCTCTTTTTTTTGGCTGGGTCCTTTTCTGGCTTTGGAATCAAGGTAAGGATTAGGAATGACTCTGGGAGTACTGCTTCCCTTTCAATTTCATTGAAGAGTTTGAGGAGTGTTGGTATTAGATCTTCTCTAAGGTACTTATAGACTTTGGTAGTGAATCTGCCAGGATCTGGGCTTTTCTTAGTAGTTTTTTTCTCAAAGTCATTGACTGATACTGGATTAGTCAGGATTTTTATATATTCTTGGTTCAGCTTTGGTAGTTCATGTGTATCTAGGAATCTATTTCTTCTGAATTTCAATTTTCTTAAGTGTGCAGGCTCTTAAAGTAGTTACCGGTGATCTGCTGGATTTTGGCAAAATCCATTGTGATTTTGCCTCTCATTTCTGATTGCATGGATTTGGGTCTTTTCTTTCCTTATTTTGGCAAAATCGGCTAA
Source organism: Erethizon dorsatum (assembly GCA_028451465.1). Taxonomy (NCBI): domain Eukaryota; kingdom Metazoa; phylum Chordata; class Mammalia; order Rodentia; family Erethizontidae; genus Erethizon; species Erethizon dorsatum. The sequence goes on along the minus strand of CM051829.1, from coordinate 124,370,426 downwards.
GGGTTTGTCTATTTTGTTGATCCTTTCAAAGAACCAACTCTTCGGCCGGTGAGATGGCTCAGCGGCTTAAGCGCCTGCCCGGCAAGCGCAAGGGCCCGAGTTCGACTCCCGGAACCCACATACGAAAAAGGGGCCGGTGATATCGCTCAGCGGCACGGGCGCCTGCTGGCGCGCGAGGTCTTGAGGTCGACCCCCCGGTACCCACAAAAAAAAAAAAAAAAAAAAAAAAAAAGAACCAACTCTTCAATTCATTGATTCTTTGTATTTTTTAAGTCTCAATTTCATTAATTTCTGCTCTGATCTGTATAATTTCCTTCCTTGTACCAGCTTTGGATTTGGATTGTCCTTATTTTTCTAGAACTGTTAGGTGCGTTATTAGGTTATTTATTTGAGCTCACTTTATTTTCCTGATGTAGGCATCTACTGCTATAAACTTCCCTCTTAGGACTGCTTTCATTGTGTCCCATAGGTTCTGGTATGTCATACTAGCATTATCATTTGATTGTGGGAACTAGTTTTTTCCATGATTTCATCTGTCACCCATTGATTATTCAAGAGGGTGTTGTTTAATTTTCATGTGTTTGCATAGTTTCTGTGGTTTCTTTTGCCATTATTTTGTAGTTTCATTGCACTACGATCTGATAATATGCATGGGATAATTTTGATGTTTTTGCATTTACTTAAGCATACTTCATGGGCTGTTTTGGAGAAAGTCCCATGTGCTGCTGAGAATATGTATTCTGTTGTTGGATGGAACTCTTTGTAGATAACTATTAAGCCCATTTGTTTGTTAGCCTCATCGTCTCTTTCTAGGATATACTGGAGAGTTTTTTGTAATGCTGATTTGGTGGTCATGAATTTCTTGCGGTGCTCCTTTGTTGTGTTGTGGCCCAAGAAGACTCCGACCAGCGGGGCCTCCCAGGGGCAGGAACGCGAACCCCGGCGACGGTATGGGGATGAGAAAGAAGACACACACACATACACACACACACACACACAGATCAGGGAAGTCGAGCGAGAGAGTTTATTGCGGAAGTGCCAGGGCTTATATCTCTTTGAGGGAAACGGTGGGAGGGTCTAATGGGTGACGTGGGATCAGGATGGGCGGGGGGGGGCGCATGCTCAGACATGAAGCTGGGTCATTTATGGCTCCCCACATATATGCTCCTTTTTCTCCAAATGAGAATATTGCCGACCATGAATGTTTGTATGACCCTGAATGTGGCCTGTCTTAGGTTGTGGAGGTTACTGCAAGTCTTTTTGTTTTTACGCATTTGATTTTTCAGGCCTTACCCGTCATTGAGCTAACCACTAGCATTGCCAGCGTCCCAGCGAAGAGTGGCGCTCTGTCTTAGGTGGTCCTGAGAGTGTTAGTGACTTGTGACTCCATCTTACCCGTCATTGGCCGACATTCTTATATGCTGGGGCCTGAATATCATCATATGGTTCGGCTTGTTTGTACTCATCAGCATCTGTTTTTACGGCGGCAATGAGTCTCTTGAATAGGCAGGGACCAAAGGTCAAGGCGAGGACCACAACTATAAGGGGGCCAAAAAGGGGGGCAAGGTAGGGGAGCACAGTGGAGAACCCGGCGCTGGGGAATAAGGCTTGCGTTCTGGCTATTTCTCTCTTTTTAGGGCATCGTTTAATTTGTCCATAGTGCGTAGGACAACACCAGAGGAGTCAATGTAGAAGCAACATTCTTCTTTGAGGGCCGCACAGAGGCCCCCCTCCTTGAGGAATAGTAGATCCAAGCCGCGCCTAGTATCTTTTGGTCCCCCCAGCGCCTGAGTGTCCACCTGAATGAAGCATGTTGATGATTAGCGATGGTCGCCGGGAGCATCACAAGAACATACAGGAAGCTTGACGGGAACATCTATAAAGGAAAAATATTAACCCTCAGGGGCGCCTCCCTGGGCAGGTTTATTAAGTTGTTTTACAAGGCGCTCGGGTACCCAGCGTGCATTGTGGTCAGCCTGAGAATAGATACAGGCTGAGCCCCTTCCCCATATAATGACGGGGTCAGGGCCATGCCATTGATTAGTGAGGGGATCTTTCCAGAGGGCTGTGGTGAAGGAGGAGGCTGTAGAGGGGTGCCAGAAGCGATCGGCAGCGGAGCGATTGTTTTGGTCTAGGGAAAGAAAATTGATGATAAGGAGGGCATGGTTGAGGATATTGCGGGGGGATCCTTTGGTGGGATACCATGTGACCGTCGAGAGCTTGGAAATGGTTATTTTGAGTTTTTGATTTGCCCTTTCGACGATACCTTGGCCCTGTGGATTATATGGGATCCCTGTACTGTGAATAATGTTAAGGTGTTGACAGAACTCAGCAAAGGATTTGCTGGTATAACCAGGGCCATTGTCTGTCTTGAGCCTTGTAGGACAGCCCATATGGGCCATAGCTGCGAGCATGTGGGCGATGACATGTTTAGTTGTTTCCCCCGACTGCAGGGAGGCGAAGATGTAGACACTAAAGGTGTCAACAGACACGTGGACAAACCTGAGTTGTCTAAAGGAAAGAATATGAGTAATATCCATTTGCCAGAGGGCGTTAGGGATGAGACCTTTGGGATTGACCCCCAAATTTGGGGAGGGCAGGTGAGTGATGCATTTGGGGCATTGTTTAACAATTGCGCGGGCTTGTTCCCTAGTTATTTTGAAGAGAGTGCGCAGCGACTGGGCGTTAAGGTGGTGTAGGTCATGCGCAGCCTGTGCTTGAGAGACATTGGATAAGGAAGGTCGAGTACGGGGAGTGGGGAGGAGCATGGGGAAGGCAGATGTGGATGGAGCAGCTTGATCTGCGAGTGCGTTGCCTGAGGCCAGAGGCCCAGGAAGACCAGAGTGTGCGCGTATATGGCCAATGAAAAATGAGTGTGTGCGAGCATGGATGAGTGTCTGGAGGGTGGCAAAAAGGGGGACGACGGAAGTATAGTGAAAGAAGTTGGAGAGGGTCTCCAAAAGGGGGACGGAGGTGGCCAGGTAGTGACTATCGGTGTAGATATTTATGGGAGTGTTAGGGAAATCTTGGAAAACCTGAATGATGGCCTGGAGTTCAGCGTGTTGAGCTGAGAGACCAGGTGTTGGAATGATGATGGGGTTATGATCTAGGCATGTATAAGCGGCGTGGCCGGAGGAAGAACCATCTGTGAAAATTGTGGTTGCGTTAGCGATGGGGGTATAAGAGGTGATCTTTGGAAAGATATGTGGGTGGCGGGAAAAAAAGGCCAGGAGCTTATTGGGGGGGTAATGATGTTGTGTTTGGCCAGGAAAGGCAGCAAGTGCAATGGCCCATGTATCAGAGGTCTGTAGGAGCCAGGTGAGTTGGTGTTCAGAGTATGGGAGGATGATGACATCTGGCTCCTTATGATAATAGATTTTAGCTTGTTTGCGGCCCGTCATAATTATCTGGGCGATGAGATCATAATATGGATTAAGGACCTTTTTGGGGGAGACAGACAGATGAATCCAGAGGAGGGGTGCATTTTGCCAGAAGAGGGCGGTGGGCTGTATAGGGGAGGGGAGGACAATCAGAGTAAGGGGTTGCGTATAGTCAATGTAGGTAAGGCTCTGGGTATTGATTGCCTCTTGGACATGTTGGAGGGCCGTACGGGCCAGCGGTGTTAGGGATCGAGGAGAAGTAGGACTTGGGTCTCCACGAAGGATGTCGTATAAGGGTCTAAGCGTGGATTTGGGGATTGCCAAGGACGGGAGAAGCCAGTTGATATCACCTAGAAGTTTTTGGAAGTCATGGAGGGAGTGAAGGGTGTCAAGTCTAAGTTGAGGTTTTGATCCATGAATGGTAGAGTGTGTCAGCTGAAAGCCAAGGTAGGTGTAAGGATCTGTGAGCTGGATTTTATTGGGGGCGAGGTGAAGGCCAGAATCTCTAAGGAGGGTTTGTAGGTGAGCATAACATCGATAAAGTGTATTTTCTTTTTTTTTTTTTTTTTTTTTTGTGGGTACCGGGGGTCGACCTCAGGACCTCGAGCGCCAACAGGCACCCGTGCCGCTGAGCGATATCACCGGCCCCTTTTTCGTATGTGGGATCCGGGAGTCGAACTCGGGCCCTCGCGCTTGCAAGGCAGGCGCTTATGCCACTGAGCCATCTCACCGGCCCGATAAAGTGTATTTTCATCAATGCATGCGAGAAGGATATCGTCCATGTAATGGAACACATGCACAGAAGGCCAGGTTTGGCGAAGGGGTTGAATGGCTTGGCCTACGAATTGTTGACAGAGAGTTGGCGAATTAGCCATGCCTTGAGGGAGGACAGTCCACTGATAACGGGAGGAGGGTCCCTGAAGACGGGGGGCGGGAACGGTAAATGCAAACCTATGTTGATCTTGAGGATGTAAAGGGATGGAGAAGAAACAGTCCTTGAGATCGATGATGATCTTATGAGAATTAAGGGGGATGGCGGAGGGGGTGGGTATACCTGCCTGGAGGGAGCCCATGACAACCATGGTCTTGTTGACAGCCCTAAGGTCTTGGAGTAGTCTAAAGCTATTATTATGTTTTTTGTGTATTACAAAAATGGGCGTATTCCATGGGGAGGAGCTGGGAACAATATGGCCCTGTGTGAGTTGTTCCTGTACCAACTGCAGAAGGGCGGAATATTTGGGGCCTATGATGGGCCACTGGTCAACCCAGACAGGATCCTCTGAGAGCCAGGTGATCTTTTGTGCATGAGTTACAGGAGGATCAGCGGTCCCAATTAAAAATTTTGAGGATGGAGAGGGGGCTCAGAGGGAGGATCCTCATTAGGAGGACTATCATCGTAGCCAAGGCCATGGCGGGGAGCTAAAGGTTTAGGATGAATGGGGGAAGTGATGCCCGAAGGGTATTTTCCGAGACCTTGTCCGGGGAGGTAGCCTTGAGCAAGCATCTGTTTAGTGACTATAGCATTGGGGCTATGCATAATGAGTTGCATCTGTGAGAGAAGGTCCCTGCCCCATAAATTGAGGGGGAGGTCCCGAACAACGAAGGGTTGGAAAGTTCCTGTATTATTTTCTGAGTCATGCCATGTAAGGGGGGTGGAGCTTTGATAAGGTTGTTGGAGGTATCCCAAGCCTTGTAGGTGGGTGGCCGAGGGCCTCAGGGGCCAATGTGAGGGCCAATGTTTATGGGAGATGTTGGATACGTCGGCTCCCGTATCGATGAGCCCACGAAAGGGTTTGTTATTGATAAAGAGTTTAAGCATGGGCTTATCTTGAGATATGGTTTGAGACCAATAAGCCTGGGAGAGACCAGGGGGAACGGGCCGACGATGTGTGGAAAGAGAAGGGTTGGATGGAGTGGGGACTTGGGGAACAAGGACCAATTGGGCAAGGGGAGGGAAGGTGGGGATTAGAGTGGGGCCAGTTGAGACAGAGACAAGGAGGTGGATATGTCCTTGAAAGGTTGGATCAATAACTCCTGGATGTATGAGTATCCCTTGAGTAGCTGTGGAGAATCGACCTAGTATAAGGCCCCAAAAGCCCTTTGGTAGTGGACCCTTAACATTGGTGGGAACTATATGTACCGGGGAGGTGGGCTCTAATACCATGGGGGTGGAGGCACAGAGGTCAAGTCCCGGGCTGGAAGGTGTTGCCTTGAAGAGGTCGGTAATGTGGAGGGATTGTGTGTTGACTCCGTAGTCCCCTGAGTCAGAAGAGGGTTTGATATCGGGGCCTGGGGAGGGCCCCCCGAGAAGTTTTTTGGAATGGGGTGTCCATCAACAGTATATCAGGACTTGCACTCATTTGCCCAGTGGAATCCCTTTCGGCATTTAGGGCAAATGGTTTGAGGTGGGGGCCGAGATGGGGGTAGAGATGATTGTGGGAGGCCTGAAGGTTGAGGGAGAGATGGGAGCGGGGTGGCTGTGCGAAGAGGGCAGCTCTTTGAGAAATGTCCTGGTTGGTGGCATTTGAAGCAACGAAGGCGGGCGGGGGTTTTTTATTATCATGTGGGCCAGCTATCTGTAAAGATAAGACCTTTTGTAGGGTGTTTTGGAGCGTAGAGGCAAACATTACTCCTTGTTGATATGAGGGGCCAAAGTCTGCACACAGACGGATAAGCTGTTCAATAGAGCCCGTATGTCGATGGGGTCTGATAATGTCTTGACAAGTGGGATTAGCATTTTCGAAGGCGAGTTGTCTTATGAGAGAATTGTTATTTTCATGTTCTCCGAAAATGCGATCTGCAGCCTCGGTGAGCCTGCCAATAAAGTCGGAGAAGGGCTCAGTAGGACCCTGCCGAATTTTGGTAAGAGAGGTAGGACCCTCTCCCTTTGATGGAAGCTTGCGCCAGGCTCTACTTGCGGCCAGGGAGATTTGGGCAAACGCCTGAGGGTTAAGGCCCATTTGTTGTTCATCAGTGCAAAAAATCACCCGTTCCGGATAACATGGCAAAGGTAACTGGGTTGGGGGGCTGTCTCTCTTGGTTTTGTTTGGAGATTATTTCACATTGATCTAGAAAATTAGACTTCCAGAGTAGAAAATCACCCCCAGAGAGAGCGGCCCTTGCCAACTCCTTATGTTCATTTGGGGTGACCCATCCCTGGGAAAGGCTGTCGTGGACCGCAAGGGTGAAGGTAGCGGTGGGGCCATATTGGGTGACTGCCATTTTGAGTTCTTTGAGGGAATTTAAAGGGAAGGGAACCCCAGCGTGCTGGGGCGGAGGGGCCGGTTGTCCCTCCGCCGTGGGGGCCTGTTGTACCTCTGTGATGGGGTATGCATGTAACTTGGGAGAGGGCTGAGAAAGAGATAACTTATAATTAAGATGATCCTGTTGAGCCTTACGTTCAAGTAGGGAGATGCGCTCCAGAAGCGAACTGAGAAATTGATCTTGCATGGGTGTGGCAGTAGGTGCAGGGTGAAGGGAGGGGAAGTTAACTGAAAAGGCGGGTGCAACAAGGGGAGGGGGGGGCAGAGGGCAGCGGTATTTGTGGAGGTAAGGAGAAAGGCGGGGGGTCAGGAAGAGGGGGGTAAAGTGCAGGAGGCTGCGTGGGCTTAAGACATGATGACACGGGGCCGGTGAGATGGCTCAGCGGCGTAAGCGCCTGCCTTGCAAGCGTGAGGGCCCGAGTTCGACTCCCGGACCCCACATACGAAAAAGGGGCCAGTGATATCACTCAGCGGCACGGGTGCCTGTTGGCACGCGAGGTCCTGAGGTCGTACCCCCGGTACCCACAAAAAAAAAAAAAGACATGATGACAGGCCATCGAACGGTGGAGACCCAGGACAAGATGGCGGGCGGAGGTCTGTTTCATAAGATGGCGGGTGACTATCGTTAAAGAAGGCGGAAGTGGGTACGGGGGAAGTAGGAGAGCAACGGCCATCTTTTTCTTCTGGCATCTGGAGAACTACAGAGGGTGGAGGGCTAGGGATAGGGGTAGCAGTAATTGGGGGGGCAACCGGTTGACCCAGTGGCTGAGCCGGAGCCTGTGATGGTTGAAGGTTATTGGGCTGTGTCCGTAATAGTTCTGAAATTAGGGTCCAATAAGCGAAGGCTGTGACGGGAACCTTTTCTGGCCCGAAAACCCGATAATAATCTTGGAGGGCGTCACCCACGCGGTCCCAGACCCTGATGTTAATGGTGCCCTCCAAGGGGAACCATGGACAAACCTTATTTATAAAGGAAAAGTAATCAGTCAATTGCCGCGGGGTGACTTTTATTCCCCTCACTCTGAGCGCTTCAGAGACCCCTTTAGTAAAATGTTCGTGCTCGGAGAGGTTTTGTCCCATTTTGCACCCTGTATGCTTACCGTGATTCAGACGCGAAGAAAGGAGTTGGCGTACGGATCACTGAGAAAGGAATCTCATGAAAATGAAACTAAAGACCGGTCAATCGTTGGCATTTATCGCCCTACAGGGTGATCCCTCATAGGATCCATCTTTCCCGGGCCCCACGTTGGGCGCCAAATGTTGTGTTGTGGCCCAAGAAGACTCCGACCAGCGGGGCCTCCCAGGGGCAGGAACGCGAACCCGGGCGACGGTATGGGGATGAGAAAGAAGACACACACACACACACAGATCAGGGAAGTCGAGCGAGAGCGTTTATTGCGGAAGTGCCAGGGCTTATATCTCTTTGAGGGAAACGGTGGGAGGGTCTAATGGGTGACGTAGGATCAGGATGGGCGGGGGGGCGCATGCTCAGACTTGAAGCTGGGTCATTTATGGCTCCCCACACTCCTTGTTACAGAAATACCTTATTTCTCCATCAATTTTGAAGAAGAGTTGCAGGATACATAAATTAGTGTTGGAAGTTATCTTCTAAGGCTTGAAACACTGCATTGAAAGCCTTCCTGGGCCGGGGATATAGCTCAGCAGCACAAGTGCCTGCCTGGCAAGCACAAGGTCCTGAGTTTGATTTCCGGTACTAAAAAAAAAAAAAAAAAAGAAAGCCTTCCTTACCTTTAAGGTTTGTGTTAAGAAGTTTCTGTAATTCCAGTGGGTTTACCTTTATATGTGATCTGTTGCCTTTGACCAGAGCTTGTAATTTCGTCCTGTGGTGGTCTTCTGGTGCCTTGAGTATAACGCGCTGAGGAGAGGTTCTTTTGCTCTTGGCTATATGGGTTCCACACAGCTCACTTACCTGTAGGTTTCTTTCCCTATGTTTGGGAAGTTTTCTGCCATTGTTTCTGTGAACAGGTTTTGGTTTTTCATTTTGTTTTGTTTTTTTGAGACAGGGTCTCGCTATGCAATCTAGGCTGAGCTTGACCTCACTATGTAGTCCACGCTGTCCTTAAACTTGCAGCAGTGCTCCTGCCTCAGCCTCCCAAGTGCTGGGATTACAGGCGTGTGCCACCATGCCCGGTTGTGAACAGGTTTTTTTATGCAATTTGTATTGTCTCATTTTCTACTTACTCCAGTTGTCGTGCTTTTGCATCATCTAGCAGTGGTTGGATCCATTTTTCACATTCTCTTGTTGCTTTTAAGGTGTCTTGAGTAGCTGGTCTTTGAAGGCACCCTTGTTTTCTAGTTCTAAAATTCTGTCCTCACATTGGTCACTTTTGCTGCCCATGCTTTCAGTATAATTTTTAATTTCCTGGATTTCTGATTGAAACCTTCATGGACTCTAATTCTTTGCTGGACTGGTCATTCATGTTTTGTATTATTTTGTTTCACTCAGCTAGCTTTTTATTAGTGTCTTCTGAAAGCTCCCGGATCATTTTGGTTATGAGTTCCACTATGTTTATTTAGATCTTCTGTGATCCCACTGAGTCCCTCTTTGACCTGTATTCTACCCTCCTCTGCTACCCTCCTTTCAAGTAATTCGAGTGTGTGGCTTATGCTGTTCTCCCCCTTGGAGCCCCCAGGATTGTCTTCAGGGCCATTGAGAGTTTTGGGAGGCACTGTGTTATGTGTCCATTGTTCTGTTCTGTTTTCTGCTGTGGTTTCGGACATATTATAAAGACTTCATTGCTAGTAGAAACATCTCTTTAGTGATGTACTTTAGGCGTGGCTAACTATAGTCTGCCTCAGCCCCAAGACCTGAGCACCTCAGTTAATTTGGGAGGGGAGTAATGGGTGCAACACCTAATTCTCTGGGGAATGTACTCTAGTATTTTTAATGTCACAAATGTAATCTGGCTGTTGGCTTATAGAGAAAACCCACTGGTAGCAGCAAGTATATGACTTTGGTAATGTCAAGCAAATCAGCTACACTAGTGTTCTTGAAGATAAACTGGGTATTAACATACCTTAAAAACCAATTATGTACCACCCTGAACCCTTGAAATCAATTGTAGTGTAAACATTAAAACAACCCACATATTGACTTACAGCTAATATGTGCTAAATGTGAAAGCTATTATCTCCACTAATGGTAGTAATTCAACAGTAATTTTACAGTTAATTATCCAAAGACTAATAATGCTGTATGGCTATACTATTAAAGATATAGGGGTTAGGAACAGGGCAGTACAAGAGAAAAAATTTGAAGCCTTAAACTGTATGAGGAGGAGAGAGAAATGGGACAAAGGATCCTACTGGGGAACAGAAGGGTGTTTATAGGATTAGGTAAAGGTAACAACTGATGAGAAATAGAAGATAAAAGGAAAGAAAAAAAATTGCAAAGTAAAAATAAGAGAAAAAGGGAGAAAAATCAAAAGAGAGAAAAGGAAAAAATACAGAAAAAAAAAAGAGAAAGAGGTAAGAAGCAAGGAAAAAGGACAAAGGGAAATTCCCCAAATCCCAGTAAACTGAAGAAGAGGAAAGAAGAAATAAAAAACAAAAACAAAGCAAAACAACACCCACAAAAATGTTTTTTCTGTGATTTTGAATGTGTGGTTTTCTTCTGGGTGTGTTCCTGCTCACGCTGCTAAAGGAGGTCAGTCAGACCCCAGATCCATGTGGGATGCAGGCACCAGCGGGCAGTAGGATTAGGGCAAGGATGCCAATGCTGGGACTTTCAAACCCAGAGCACCTCAGGCTGGGCCTGCCCTCTAGCCACAGGGATGGGGCCCGTGTCCTTTAGTTGCACCCCTTTGGGGTCTCTTTCCAGCCCACTCTGTGACTGTGGCCATCTCCCAAGGCTGTCTCTCAGCCAGTCACTGTGGGAACGTAACACTGGGCACTCCAAAGTGAAGCCATCCCATGGCTGCTCGGTGTCCCAGGTTCAAACAGTCAACCCTGTCCCAGAATTGCACCTGCTCGAGCAGGTGCTTGGCCTGGAGTCACTCACGAGCTCTTCGCTGTCGGAGGACTCACGTGGGGGCAGACCCCACACTCTCCCTGCAGGTCACAGCGCCCACCAGCCCTTTCTGCAGCCACCTCTCAACCCTCTCTCAGCTTTCACTGTCTGTAGGTTTGGTCTCCCTTGCCTGTGAGCCAGGAGCACTTGCCAGGGAGAGACATGGACTCTGCCCTCCTCTGCTGTGTTCCATCTCTTCCATTTCTGTGTAGGTTTTAATTCTCCTGTCAGATCTTCCCTGGTTTCCAGGGATCTACTTCCCTCTTTTTTCTTCCCCAAGTTGTTATTTTCCAGTGTCTGGCTTCTGAGCCTCTGAGAGGCTGAGTTGTTATTGCTCACTCTGCCATTTTCCTGCCACTCTTTTTGAAATACTTCATTCATTTGATTTCTAGTACTCCATATTCCTCAGTATTTGCTCTGTTTCACTGACTAGACCTTCTCAGGATCCAGTGATGGTGATCGAATTCAGTCATGTCACGTCCTCTTTCTGATCACCACCCTGTCATTTAACTCAGCCTCTAACTCCATGCTTTTCGTCTTCTCACAGGTGGCCTCTTTCAGGACTGAGAAGCGCAGCGCAGCCTATCTGCTCACTGCCCCCGAGGGTGGCACCGGGGACTGCGTGGACCAGCATGCCCAGGGCACAGGCGTGTACTACGTGGAAACATACTTGAAGAAGAAGCGCGTGTACTGAGCGGAGTCCTCCTCGCTACCGTCTCCGCTGCTTAGCGCTGCCTTAACTTCATCCAGACTAGCCATAGCCTCTCAATACGGGTCCGCGACTCCCAGAAGCCAAATCGAACATAAGCAGCAATAAGGAGAGACACCAACCGAGGACATTCTGCACCAGAGTTAAATGTGTCTTAATTAATGTGACATTCACTTATAGTTCTTTGGAAAAACTAACACTGTTCCAATATTCCTTGTTTTAGGACTGGGAACAATTTTGACATCACATATGAAATCTGAAGCAATAAACGGGAAACAGCTGTTTCCTTAGCCTTAGAACGATTTTCTTATAAGTCAATGTGCGTTTCAGTTTGCTTTCCCTAGAAGTAATTTCATGTATGGATTTTTAGAACTTTTCCTGTAACTGTGAGGGTGTAAGTACAAAATATGGTGATGGCAATCCGAACTCCTTTGTGACCCCCCCACACCAGCTGGGTGACGGTAAACCAAGAGTATGGTGCTGTCTGGGCCGTGCACTACTGCCGCTGCTGAAGTTCGGGTGCTAGTTGCACCTTCTGGGAGATGAGGTATTTGAGGGGTAACTCTGGTAGTCTGACACACGGCTTGGCAGACTGCCCCCTAGGGCCCACTTCGCTCTACCACCTACCTTTGCGCTGCCCTCGCGGTAAGAGTGTTCCGTTTCCGGGGGTTGGGATTGGGGAGGAAACTTACAGCAGGAAACGCCACTTTCAGCCCACAACTTCAGGAACACACTCGCGCTCACCCGCTCCCATACTGGTGGCAGCCGCTCCCGTGCCACGCGACAGAGCCAAGGAGCTTTGACCGAGACCGCACCGCCCTCAACACCTACGGGGAAGACTGCAGCCTGGCCCTTCACAGAGCGTGGCTGAGCCTGGACTTCATGGCCAATGCCCTGTCCTTTCATCTCAAGACAACTTCCGGGACAGACTTGGAAGTGGCAGGGACACAGGCTTCTGTGCCTCATGTCACAGGATGACAGGTGATGACTTCAAGACCGGCCAGGGCCTGATCGTCAAATGCCACTCCACAGTTCCATACAGCAGTCAGCGCCGCCTTTCCTGGAGAGTCTCATGGACTGCACGCGCCCGAGCCAGCTGGAGCTGGTAAGCCACACCTCACGCTCTGCCATCCCTTAGGTCACGTCAGGCTGAAAGACACCAGCCATTTCACCCAGTCTGTCTATCAGAGTGACGCTGACATCACCATTTTCTGAAGACTGGCATCAAATGCATGGGGAACCGTCTGCCATCTGGAAATTCTAGGTTGGTTCACTGCGCTGAGTCTGTAATGGATGGCATTTGGGCTCTCAATGACCCTAGTCTTTAGGATCAGCTCATTAAAATATCTTGTTATTCTGGGATTTACCGTGTTTGACTAAGACGTAGTTCTGCTTTAATTAGAGCATCTAGAACTGGTGCCTATGCTGCATACTATGTAAAGAATTTTCCTCAGTCTAATTTATGTGTGTACTGCTTGTACTGGAAAACGACAGCTAAAATGCTAAAAAGATGAGGACCATTTCTGAGCAGTGCACTACCTACAAATGACATCAGGAGGAGGCAGGTCCTGCAGCAGGCACTGAGGGCGTCCGACCCCGCCCTTCCTCCCCTTCTCCTGCAGCTTTTGGCCTTTTGAGTGCTTAGTCACCTTCCACAACAGTGCAAACAGAGCAAAGGGAGGACAGCGTATTTCACATCAGAGCTGCGAAAGAAGAGCATGAGGCTGGAAGCCTGAAATAGAAATGTTTTCGATTACAGCACATGTGGATTCACAACTCACGCCGGCCTGTGCCCGCTGTCATGGGACACAACAGGAAAGCGCAAACCGAGCAGGGTCGGTGATAAGGATCATTACCAAGCCTCTCCCCAAAGTCTATCCTGTCATTTTTCTATGTAAGCGAACTGTATGAGATGCTATGAAAATGAACACTTCACATTAAAAGCACATGCATGTAAAGTCTTTAGTACATTTATTTGTATAAAGAGTAAACAAAGTGCATATAGAATGGCCACAGGTTTGACACAGACAGAGAAGCTGTGATGTAGGGAAATGGGACCAATCTAAGTGGCAAGTTACTACTGGCCCGGAAGCAATCCCGACCGCTCATGCGGAAGCCGGAGAGTAAGGTATCGAACACACGCCAGACGGCATTAACGAAAGGCTGCGCGCACTCCTGGTCATAGAGGACTCCATGGTTCACAGTGACTCACAGACTACGCATCTGGGGTTACTCAGCTACCGTCGAACAAGCTAGAAACTGTCGAGTGGACCCTGAACTCTAGAGTGCTGCTAGCTGGGTCTTTAATTCCACGTTTTCACCACAGGGAGGTGGTCGAGACAGTGGCTGACTCTTGCCGGTGGCGGTCAGGCGCTGGAAACTCTTAAGAACAGCATGATGCCTGTGGGGCGCACTCTTCCCGGGCACAGCATCCAGAACCAGGGCCGGCATAGCTTGCTCCGAAGTGGTAGCGTTCTTAAAGAGTGTGTCACAGCGTCCAGATCAGGGAGTCTTCTGGCTAGAGAACACTGGGGACAGCACAGATGTCACATGCAGCAGGGTACGGATCCCACGCTGCCCCCACACAGAGCCAGGGTATGCAGCAGCAGTGCCTGTGACCAGCGTGGGAATGGCAGCTGCGCCACCTAAGCGCAGCTCCAAGTTGCAGTCCCACAGGGGACAGGGACAGGGATGCGCTAGACTGACAGGTCTGGGACCTTAGCACGCTCGGTCTGTCCCCACAGGGCTGCTGAAATCTGAGGGCGCGTTAGCAGTATTGGCCACCAAGGCCATCTCTTCTTGCCTAAGATTAATGTGCCAGAAAGCAATTTGGGTCACCTGGCACCTGGGAGGAGCAATCGTCTGAGATGGGCATTGGGCCGATTCCTCTCACTGGCACCAGTCCTACTTTGGTATGACTGCGACGGTGACCGAGGAGGATGGCGGGGATGTTCTTTCCAATAGGAGTGCTTAAGTGCTTCCTGGGGTTTTGTCATTATCTGTCACTGGACGTAAGGTTGTCCAATTTAAAGAGGAAGTTTCTATGCATGGCCGGCACCCCGTGTGCCTCACACACTGACACACCCGAGAGTTTGTGGGGGTACTTTTCAGACAGAATGCAAGCTTTTCCATCACTTTTTAAAAATGTCTTGGGTATCTGCTGGGGTAGGAGGGCTTGATAAACAGTGGAATTTCAATGTTATTCCTGCCTCTTATTTTAAAAGTGCTTCAAATCCTTCAATAAGGCTCTGGAAGGTTGTCCGGCTGGATGGCTGGAATTCCCAGCATTTTCTCATAAGCTGATAAACCTGTAGAAAAGTTAAAAAAATAATAACGTAAAAATGTTACATTTGGAAGTTTTTTGAAAAACTACAGAAACATTAAGAAAATAATTTTAGACATGTAGGATGGCTTTTCCTTAACAAGACTATAGAAGTATTTGGACAACTTAAAATACAGAAACTGAGATTTAGTGTATGAACCACACTTCAAAATAACATTAACACTGTGAAGCCCACCCGGTCACCGCCATCGCCATGAAGGGCACAGGTGACCCCAGCACGGAGCCTGCCTGCCACTCGGCAGAGCCTGAGCAGTCGGGAGTGCGGTCCTGAGGTTCAGCTCGCGCCGGAAGGGGAGGCCGAGGAATCACTGCGACGTGCTCTGAGCGGGAGAAGCTCACGCGGTGGCCTGAGTGTTTCACATGAAGCCCCGCCAGAGCCTCCTTTGGGTTTGGCTCGTGGCACCCCAAGAATCCTAGCCGTGAACATCTCTGTCCCCTGCCCCAGGTTAGCATCTCCAAGGTCCCACCTCAAGTCCAGCCTCGGAGACTTCTTCGAAAGCACTTTTCTACTCCAACCCCCGCCCCTGCCCCCCTGCCCTTGCTGGGCGGTCCTCGCTGTGAAAACCTGGTGAGAAGTGCGAGTACCTCATCGGGACAGTTGGGTGGACACGGCAAGCGTTTCCCTTCCTTCAAGGCGTTCACAAGTCTGGTTACTGTCATCTGGCCATGAGTTGGGCCTATCATTTTCAGGAACAACTATGTAAAACAAGACCAAACAAAATGCTTGATTTCACACACACTCATATAAAAACCAAACAGATTGCTAGAATTAACTGGAAATTAATAAAAATGCTTTTCTCCTTAGTATCTTTAGCTGAAGACACAGAACCCTTAGCTCCCCATGATCCGCCTGTGATCAGTGTCTCGGGCTCTGCCCACCACCCCTGCCACTGGGGGCCTGTGCATGACAACGGTCCTAGCCCAGAATCCAAGGGACACAAACAAGCCTCCCCCAGGCTGCCCGCCTGACACATCCTCCTGTGGAACCCTGTCCCCTGTCCCCGCACACAGACCAGACCCTGGAAAGGAGGGTCATCCTGCGGGACGCTGGCTCCGCACCAGGCCAAGACCTGAGGAGCTCACGGCCTGTCAGGTACTAAAGCGAATGAGGAGGGACGGCAGCACGTCCCCTTTCCAGGGTCACATGCCGGATGTAGTCGAGACTCACGGTCATGGGGCTGGAGTCTGAGTCACAGTATGTGAGCAGCTCGTGCAGCGTCACTCCGAAAGACCAGACGTCGGAGGCGATGTAGAACTTACACTGAATCAAGCACTCTGGCGCGTACCTGAAGGAAAGCAGGCAAACCCTCGTGTCTGGGAGGGAGGTACGGACACACACAAGAGTAGCTCATGACACCAGCCCTCCGCTCCTGGGGTGAACGCTTGGGGCAACTGCATGTGTCCCTCACCCCACCCCTCCCAGTGCTCCAAGTTGGCAGGGTCCTCCCGCCGTCCTCTCCCAGTGACCTGTGCTGGTGACGACACTGTACTGGCCAAGCCAGATGTCCGGTTCGAAGTCCACTTTCCTGAACTCTCCCGAGCTTGCACCTGTCTCACTGCCCCACCCCATCCTCATCACACTGCTGCTGGCTCCAGCCCGGCTCCCTCTGCACCCCGGGATCTGAATCAGTCTCTCTCTCCTGCCTCTCGTGGTGCCCCACTCCTGCGATGACGCCCGGCCCCAAAGCTCCGCCACCCCTGCACACATCCTGCCCTTTCTGTCCCATCTGCGGTAGCCGCCCTGCCCTCCTTCCAATCCGTCAGCTTCCAGAAACCCCAAAGCCTTCCAGGCCTACTGGACGGACCCATGCTGCCCAGCCCTGTCTGCAGTGCTGACACACACTGTGGTGACCGCAGGCTCGGCTGCAGGGGGAGGTCGGTCTCTGCCGTGCACCCTGGGGCACCACTCAGCTTTACAGCAGCTGCAGTGGGGCACCTGTAAGCTCCCTGGTGAGGGCCCAGGGCAGAGGGGGCTGCAGCCAGCGTCTGGCCTCCTTGCCAGGGAGACAGGTGGTTCCTGAGAGGAGCCAGCTCGCCATCGGGGCCTCCCTGACACTGCCCAGTGCCCCTGTCTGCCCCAGGCCCTGTGTGGACGGTGAAGCAGGAATGGCTCCTCCAGGCGCCAGTGCGGGCCGGCGCCAGCAAGGCTCGGTGTCTGCTCACACTGCGTCTGCGCGGCAGTCAGAACTGCGTTCCCTGAAGGTTTCGAATCCACTCCGACCTGGAGTCAGGCCACAGCAAGGTGGACGGGGTCCTGGCCAGAAAGAACCCATCCAGCAGAGCCACCCCTCTGACCCAGGGCTCGGCTGTTACCAGAACACAGGGCTGTCACGGTCGTCCTTGACCGTGTAGTACTCCTTGTCAGTCTCGATGGCCTTGGTGAGCCCGAAGTCCCCAATCTTCACCTGGTGCTCGCTCTCGACCAGGACGTTTCTGGCTGCCAAGTCACGGTGGACGTACTGCCGGGAGCCCAGGTAGTCCATGCCCTGGGGACATAGGGCACAGTGTACCGCTCAGGTCCTCCGAGGCGTCACGACGGAAGTGTCACCTCTCTCTCAGATCACTAGCAATTTCCAGCTTTACACGTGCACACTGCTCCCCAGGGGTCTCCGTGTAAGCAGCCCTGCCTCGCACCCACTCACCACTCAGAGGGCTCGCTTTCCACAGGGACACGCAGAGCAGAAGGTACCAGGCCAGCAATCGCCCGGTCCCCTCCCACCTGCGCTCGCTCTGCTCTGGTGACAAACCAAGGACCCCACGGAGTGAGCAGAGCTGAACCCGCTGCCCTGGGGCGGCTCGCTTTTTACCTTACAGATCTGAACAGCGTATTTGAGCTGCTGCTTGAGGTTGATCTTGTTCTTGTTCTTAGGAAGATACTCCTTCAGGCTGCCCGAGGGCAGGAACTCCATGATAAGCTTGATGCCATTTCCGCCTGTGCAGGAGAAACCCTCGTCCTCATCAGGCCCCGAAAGATCCAAAGGACCCCGCCCTGGGCTGCAGGCCCCCGGCAGGGCAGGGCCTCGTGACACCCAGGTCCTGGCCTTCATCAGAAGCACTTGCCGGACAACACAGCCTCCACACTGTCAACCGCTAAGCAAATGAGAAGTTTTAAAATTTATGATTCATGTCCTTTCACTGCCAATTTGTTTTTATTGGTTTTGCTTTGATTTTGATTTTCAGACAGGGTCTCGCTAAGTTGTCCAGACTGACCTCAAACTCATGATCTTCCTCCCTCAGCCTTCTAAGTAGCTAGGATTATAGATGTGCACTACTGCCACCCCTGGTTTCACTGTTTATTTTATTTTATTTTATTTTTATTTTAAAGAGAAAAAAATAGGACAAAATTTCAAAACAACATAGTAGGAGGGTAACAGTGATTAATACATTGCATATTGTTATCTTTAAATTAGTTACTCAGAGTATAAGATATTGGCATTCAATTGTCCAAACAATATTAGCACAAAACTTTCTTTTCAATGAACTAAGAGAAATTAGCAGTACATCTTTTTTATCGTTTATATATATATATATTTTTTTTTTGCTTTTTCCTTCCTTCCTTTTCTCCATTCCCCCATCCCATTTTCTCTTTCCTTTTGAACAGTTTCTTCTCATTTTATAATATCTATTGTACATTTTGGATCTTACTTACTCTTTCGGCTTCTCACACTAGGGAGAGAATACAATGTTTACACATGTGCATCTGGTTTCACTTATGAGTAAGATCTTGAGTTGCATCCATTTACCTATACAAGTCTCCAGTTTATCCTTCTTTATGGCTGAGTAGTACTCCATTGTATAAAAATACCACAGCTTTTTTATCCATTCCTCGGTTGATGGGCATTTGGGTTGTTTCCAAGATCTGGCTGTTACAAACTGTGCTGCTATAAACATGGGTGCACATATATCGCTGTGGTACGATGTTTCCAATTCTTCTGGGAAGATGCCCAGAAGGGGAATAGCTGGGTCAAATGGGACCTCCAATCCTGGTTTTTTTTTTTGGTTGTTTTTTTTTTGTGGGTACCGGGGGGTCGACCTCAGGACCTCGCGCGCCAACAGGCGCCCGTGCCGCTGAGCAATATCACCGGCCCCTTTTTCGTATGTGGGATCCGGGAGTCGAACTCGGGCCCTTGCGCTTGCAAGGCAGGCGCTTACGCCGCTGAGCCATCTCACCGGCCCCCAATCCTGGTTTTTTGAGGAATCTCCACACTGATTTCCACAGTGGCTGCACCAGTCGACACTCCCACCAACAGTGGAGAAGGGTTCCTTTCTCCCCACAGCCCCGCCAGCATTTGTTATCGGTTGATTTCTTGATAATAGCCATTCTTTCTGGGGTGAGGTGGAATCTCAGTATTGTTTTAATTTGCATCTCTCAAATGACCTGTGATGTTGAACATTTTTTTGTATATTTATTTGCTGTTTCTATTTCTTCATCTGAGAAGTGTTTATTCATTATTCACCTCAGATGCCCACTTTTGGACTGGGTCTTTACACTTGGGAGGTTTGATTTTTTTTTGAGTTCTTTGTATGTTCTTGATAGTAATCCTTTGTCTGAGGAACAGCTGGTTCACTACCAGTTTTAAAAGACATACAAGAGCAGCCATATGCTGGCTTGCAAGAAAGTTATAAGTATTACAAATATTATGCCAGGCATAATGGTGCAGGGCTGTAATCCCAATACTCTGGGAGGCTGAGGCAGGAGGCTCACAAGTTTGAGCCCAGCCCAGGCAATTTAGTGAGAGCCTGTCTCAAAACCAAAAATGGATGATAAAGGGAGCTAGGGATGTAGCTCAGTATAAAGGCCCTGGGTTCAATAGCCAGTACTGCCAAAAAAAAAAAAAAAACAGCAACGGCTACATGTGATAGTAATTACAACTACTTATTGCCTCCCACCTTGATGCAGACAGCTCTACACAACATGCCTCATTGGCACCGCACCAGCACGGGAAGAGCTGGGTGCTATCACTTCCAAGCGGCATCGGTGTGGTGCTAGGGAAGGGTGCAGGACCCCAGGAGAGAGCGCAGGGCCCGGCAGCATCCTCAGGCATGGCCCCCACTCACCATCCTCTGTGCAGATGCCCTTGTACTTGACGATGTTCTCGTGGTAGAGGTTCCGCAGGATCTCGATCTCCTTCTTCAGGTCAGCGATATGATTGCCTCCACTCTCGGGCTTGAGGGACTTGACAGCCACCTGCTCCCCGGTGTTGTCCCCCTCAGGGTCGTACCTGCAGAGCTCCACCTTGCCGAAGTGGCCCTGGAGGGAGGGATGCACGCTCGGCTATCGGGCCAGTGGGACACAGCTGTCCCCAGGAGGCTGGGTAGCCCCCTCCTCTCCCGGCCTCACGGACCTCAGTTACTGAGCCCAGGCGAGGGCGGCAGCAGCAGGTGTCTGACGAGCCAGACCCCAGGCCAGGCACACAGGGGAGCTGACCAGTGAGCGTGCACCAGGCACCCTCAGATGCGTGGGTCAGATCCCAGCCAGACCACTCAATGGGGACGCTGGCTGTCGGGGCCCTGGACCTCCCAGCGGGCTCCTGCCATGTCCCCCATGTATTGCAATGCTGCCCTTTGCTCCCGAGAATGCCCAGCATGGCCACTGGCAGAGCTGACACTAAGACACCACAGCCTTCGTTCAGTGACAGGGACTACAGGAGGCTGTGCGGAGACCAAAAATCTCAGTGCCTCTCGGGTCTCACTGTTCCTGGAGACGCGCTCAAGGGCCCAGGACAGAGCTGCTGGTGTTCCCTGTGCCGTCCACTCATCCCCATGTAAGACTCCACTGGACATTTACCCCAGGATGGGCAGAGACAGAGGTTCCCTACATCCACCACGCCTGTCCCCAAGGAAGCTCAAGCCATGACACACAGCCATGTGTGCAGGCAAGGACACGCACCCGGCGGCCTGTGGAGCGGGGGAGGTGTCCCCTGGGAGGTGGCCAGGGGCCTCGTACGCTCTGACCAGGGGCAGAGGTGGCCTGTGATTGCCACAAGCAGAGGACGCCCTCCAGCCCACGAGCAGAAGACACTTGCCTCTCCCAGGTCACGGATCCTCTTCAGGAAGCGCTTCTCAAAATGCGTGGGATCCACCTCGGTGGCTGGTTTCTTTTCTGAAACGATGTCTGGATCTAACAGAAAAGAAAGCAGATGAGAGGTGAGCGCTGGGCAGCAATCCCCCAGCCCCCACCGGCCGCCTCCCTGCCCTGCGGCCCTGGCTCGTGTCCCGCCGCGTCTCACTCTGCTCCTCCAGCTTGTTGATGTCCCTCATGATGGCACGGAAGAAGGGCCTCTGGTTGGGGTCATAGTTCATGCAGCGGGTCATGAGGTCAGCCAGCTCCTTGCAGGATGGCGTCACTGGCCGGCAGCGGCTTTCATAGAACCGCTCTTTCTGTAAGGAGGGGGACTTAGAGGAAACCGAGAGCCGCCCGCCGAGCTTTCGGCCTCGCTCACTCGGGTCAGAGGCCACCTCCACCCAGGTGAACTGCGGCACCGCTGCCGAAGGTGAGGCTGCAGGAGTCAGCCCCACACTGAGACTCAGACTCGAGGAGGCGCCAGCACCTCCACCCAGCGCTGCGCCCCAGGGAGCCAGGCTGCTCTCCCAGCATGCAGCGCGGCCACCTGGGCAGCAGCTTCGGGCTGCCGCCCTCCGACCTGGCAGTGCCCATCTGGATGGGCTCAGAACAAA
Source organism: Erethizon dorsatum (assembly GCA_028451465.1). NCBI lineage: Eukaryota > Metazoa > Chordata > Mammalia > Rodentia > Erethizontidae > Erethizon > Erethizon dorsatum. The sequence goes on along the minus strand of CM051829.1, from coordinate 124,349,023 downwards.
GCAGAGAGGGGCAAGGACTGATGCACAACGGGACAGGATGCGGGAAATCTGAAGACAACGTAAACCCAAAAGTAGAACTAGGTAGGTGAGTGAGAGCTCAGCAAAATAATTAGCACTCGCATCACATTTATAAAAACTGGAAGATTTAGCATATCCCACAGGAAAGCACTCATGCTATAAATAAAAACACTCAGGCTCTACGAATGTATCCAGTACGATCCTACTTTTAACGAGAGAGATGCAGACAGACAAGACAAATGCCAAAGTGTTAACAGAGATCAGAGATGACTATTTTTTAATAGTTTTTTCTATTTTCCAACATTTCAACTGTTTTGTTGTTCTAAAATGCAGAAATAATTGATGTTTGAAAGACTCAAGTGAAGCCAGGCACTCCAGTCTCTGCTTGCAGCTGGACTCCCGGGTCTGGGGTGTCTCCTGAGAACCTTTCCCTGCACGTGCTGGCCACTCCCTGCCACCCCGACCCCGAAGGGAAGCACCCTGTGTCTGTCTTCTGTGCCCGAGGCGCGGCGGGACTCAGTGGCCACAGTCTGTGCTGTCGCCCTGACTTATTCTTCACAGGCCCCACAGCATAGTGCTTTTATCCTCGCTTCGCAGCCACGAAGCCAGGCTGGGGGAGCTGGCTCTCGTCTGTGAGCACGCAGCAGCAGGCCTGCGGCTGAGGCTTCCCGGGAACCCTGCGTGTTCCCCCAGAGGGCTGGGGACAGCCGCTCACCTCGATCAGCGTCTTGTCCTTGAGCGGGATCTCGCCATTGTAGCAGATCTCCCAGAGCGTGGTTCCGAAGCTCCATTTGTCAGCGGCCACACTCAGGTTCTTGGAGTCCTCCACACACTCAGGGGCGATCCAGGGGATCCGCTCGATGCACTCTGGGGAGAGAAAGACGTGGCTCAGCCAGTCCCTGGAGCCCCGGTGTCCCAACAGGGCTGGCCTCACTTTCAGGTCGACTCAGCTCCCCTGGCACTTCCAGTACAGCTGCAGGGCCAGGGGACAGCCATTTACCACAGGCCCCCAGGAGGGGTGGCGGCCTCAAAAGCAGCAGGGCACCCCAGGGTGCCATGGTGGGGTAGGGACATATGAACCGAGGCTCAGGACAGAGAAGACAGGAGGAGAGGCTGACGTAGAGGCCCTGCCCCACCACGCGGCAACCTAATGGGAGCTTCGCAGTGACAGGCTCAGGAAACACTGAGGTCCAGAAACCCGGTAACCCTTGCACCCGGTGACCTCTGTGGCCTCTAAGCAAGGCCAGAGCCGGTGGCCTCAGCAGATCTTGTGCCAGTTCCACCAGAGCTGCCCAAGGCCAGCACGGTGGCCTCCACAGAGTGACCCCCACTGCCGAGCAGCAGAGGCAGGAGGGCCCCGACCTTCTCGCACCCCCTCCTGGGCACAGCAGGGCACAGGGACCCTGTGAGGACATTGAGGATATCCTCCGTCCCTGCAACAGCCACCGCCCCCAGGCCTGTGTCACCCTCTCTCCTGGACAATCCAGGCTCGCATGAGCATCCCAGACCCTGGCTTCTCCGCTTGCTGCAGTCGCCAGTGTCTGTTTCAGACCCTCAGCAGACCCACGGTGCCTCCACCCGGAAGTGCTGGACAATGGGCATGTGATGAGATCAAACAGACACAAAGGGTGCCTCTCCCTCCCTCTCCAGAGCGCATCACTGGCAGCTCATTTGCAAGGCATGTTATTCATCCAGGTTCCTTCCCAAGCCTCGTCCACTCTTGATAAAGCTGAGCAAAGCTCCTTGTGGTGTGCTGAGCAGAACCTGGCGCCAGGCCGTGAGCATGCGCACGCCTGCAGCGCATGGGTCCACCCTGCAGCTCGCAGACGATGGGCCTCAACACACAGATGCTGTGGCTCATGGCAAGGACACACAGCACAGTACCTCTCAGTACGTCGGAGAGTGAGGCACCTCCCCAGCTGCCAGGGCGTTCAGCAGAGCTGCCGATCACAGGGCAGAACCCCAGGGACACCCCTGCCTCTCAAAGCTCCCTGCGGCCCAGGACCCCAGCCTCGCTGCACACCTGGCATATGCCCAGTGACTCTACACACAGACTGTGGAGCCAGCCTGGCCCTCCTCCTCCTGGCTGGAGAGGGCAGGGCCGGCCGGGGACACACCTTGCCTGGACAGCACAGTGACGGGGATGCCGGGGTCACTGAGCTTGATGAACGGGCCAATCTCGCTGTCAATGCCTTCACGGGCCAGCAGGAGGTTCTTGGTGCAAACGTTTCCATGGACCAGGTCTTTGTCCTCCTGCAGGACGAAAGGGTGCATCTGGCCAGGCAGCCTGTCCTCCCTCCCCACCCTACACGATCACATGTGCCGTGGGAATCGCACGGGACCTGAGGTTGCACGTCGCCTTCAGTGACACGGCACTTGGAGAGTGAATGAGACCCGGGAGAAGCACGACAAAGGTTAGCTCCCAGGCACATCCACCCAAGCACTCGGCAGCTGCGCCTCGCTCCCGCTCCTGCACACACCACGCCCGTCTGTCCTCAGACAGCAGCTTCTACCCACAGAGCGGCCCCACATGGCCGTTTCCACCGAGCTTCAGGCACGCTGCCAGCCCCATGCTCACCAAGTAACTCAGAGCGCTGGCCAGCTGCTTGGCGACCTTGAACTTCCAGGGTGTGGTGAGGACGTCGCTCTTGCGGTGCATGAAGAGGTCCAGTGGGCCCCCCTCGACGAACTCCTCCACCATGATATCTGTGGCACAGACACGGCCCACTGGATGCTTCTGTCTTGGGGCAGGATCGCCCCTCTCCCCAGAGCCTCTGCAGCACACGGTCTGGGCCTCACATTCATGTGCGTGCGCACATATACTCATACTCGTGCAGGCCGTGTGAGGTGCGTGCAGCGGGCTATTCCCCTGCAGAAGCCTGGTCAACCCCGCCCTCCTCTGATCTGAGTCCCTGAGCAGTGACAGCCTCTTGAAGGTCACAGCCCTCATCCATGAGTGCGAAGACAGCAGGACCACCTCTCTGGTCTGGGGGGACCCAATGTGGCCACACAGAAGGCACTGGTCCTGCCTGATGCCGGTTCTTCCTACCACATGGTGGAGGGCAGCTCCCGAACCACTCACACATGCGCACTGAACAGCCCCACTGCGGGCCTGGGAGCAAAGCCCTCAGGGGGCGAGAAATTCCCCTTCAGCTGGGCGTGGTCGGGCACACCCGTGATCCCAGCACTCCGGGGAGCTGAGGCAGGAGGACTGTGAAGTTCGAGCCCAGCCTGGGCAGGTTAGGAATTTAATGAGACCCAGTCCCAAAATCAAAAATGATAAAAGGACTGAAAATGTAGCTCAGTGCAAAGGAAAATAATCCAGAGTATGCGGGGAAAAAAAAAGAAAGAAAAAAACTCCTCTTGTTTCAAATTTAGGTGTTAGGAATCAGAGGCAGAGGCCCTGTTTCTCCAGCTTCAGCCTCAAGGCAGGCGCACGGCAGGGGCCGAGGCGCCATCCCAGGAAGAGTCCCGGCCTGCCTCAGCCTCCAGCCCAGCACAGGCTGGGCCCACGTGGCAGGAAGAGGAGTTAAAGAACCTCATAGCGCAGGGGTCCGGTCCACTGAGCACCTCCCCCACCCCGCCGCAGGGTGGCGCTGTGCACTTACTCTCCAAGTCTCGCACACACACGCCGTACAGGTACACGATGTGCTTGTGAGACACCTGCCTCATCATGCTGGCAGCTTCGAAGAAGGCCTGCGGGAGAGGGGCGGCTAGGGCCGGCGCCAGAGGAGCTCACCTCTGTCACCACCCCACCCTGAAAACTGTCCCCTGGCCTCAGCCACCTAGCGGTGTTGCCAAGCCATGAGCTGTGGGCTAATCTAACCGCCGAGGGAGATTGGTTTAGAAAACGCCACAGGGCGCAGAGCTGGCTGCTGTATTACAGTGAATGGGAAACGGGCAGCGGATGTCCAGACCAGACCCGCTGTGTCACTCTGGAGCCTGTGGGATTCTGGGAAGGCAGGTGGCCCACTGGGCTTTTTCACACTGACAGTGGGAGTCCCTGAGGCTGCATGGCTTGTCCCCAGCTGCCTGGCACCACCTGGAGCTTCAGGCAGGACAGGGGAGGGTGGCAAGGCAGGGGACTCGCAGGGCCTGGCTGTGACTGCACTGAGAGCGGGTTCTGACTGGAAGGTGGGGGAGAAGCTCTGGGCCAGACTGGTTGAGCACTGACCAGAGAGATGTCCCTGTGGCTGGAGTCGAGGACTTTAAGGATCACTTTTATCCTCTTCTCCTCTGCAGTCCCTTCGTCGTCCCTGTAGTCCACCAGCGTCCCGGAGTAGATGTGCGTCCTCGTGCCCCTGCCGAGGTGCTCACCCTGAGGGAGAAGCAGAAGGTGGTGACCTCTCTGCAGCTGTGTGACAGCCACATCTGCCACCAAGTCCTTAATGGAAACCCTGGCTGTGGAGACAAAGGGGCAAAGATCCAAGTTCGCAGCCTCCCCAGCCCTGTCCTTGGCGAGGGTGCAGGGAAAACAGAAAGCTGCTTGCCCAACACGGTGTGCTGTTTCCTGTCCTGGAGACAGTCCTGACTCCTGGGCCCAAACCCACGCTGACCCATCACAACCTGCGAACAGCAGCCAGAGACAGCAGCTCCAGCCCAGGTGCCAGGGCAGATGCAGAGAGGACCCCCCCAGGTCCCTCCACACTCAGGGGTACAAAACTCCTTGCTCTACTGCCTGCCACCCAGGCTCTCTGCCCACCCTGTAAGCAGCACTGCATCAGAGGGCTGCTCAGGAACTAAGCAGGACCCGGATGTTGGTGGAGCTGCATCTGTCCAAAAGCCTCTGGCCCCGGCAGGCTCAGTCTCACGTGGTGGCTCCTGCTCCACCCAGCTACCCTTCTCGTCAGCGTGTGTGCACATGTACCCTGCACTCCAAAGCAGAGGTGCAGACCACACCTGTGTCCCTTGCACGCTAGCAGAGAAGGTGAGTGAGCGTGGAGGCAGAGGCAGGGTGGGGGTACAAAGGGACAACACCACAGCCTGAGTAGCAGGAGGGTCAAGTGGGCGCTGTGCATAACAATCTCCGAGGGCCCTTCTGGCTCGCGCTTCAATGCTTCTCCTGAATTCTTAGTATTTGGAAATCAAAATGTGATTCGTGAAACCCTCACATCAGGAGGTGGAGCTCAGCCCCATCCGACATGTAAATCGCAGGTCTAGGACCCCTTACAGACGCAAGAAGTGGGCTGCAGCGGGCACCCAGGGACCCACCCTGCGTCCACAGGAACAAGCACGATCGTTAGTCATGGACAGGCGCAAGCCTGGGCAGGCCAGCAGGCGCATCCCGCGTTTCCACTGTGAACTCGAACTTTACTGTTGTAACAGTTTTAACAGTGGGCCGCGCGTCTCCGTGCCTTTCCCTGAGGGACACGGGAAGCATCTATTTGTTTACCCACTCGGTATGATACACGGCAAGGAGTGTGCACACGTGCGAAAGTGGCAAAGTGGGATTTTTACCCACGTTATGTTTTGTCTAACTGGTTTTGTGTATGTTTACTTGAGCATCACAGAGGGTCCAACAGACCCACACCACTCCAGTATTTCCTAAAAAAAAAAAAAAGTTTTCTTTTGATTTTTCTGGTAAAAGTAGCCCAATTCAGTAAAATGGCACATGAAAAACCAGATTTGCAAGTTTTGGAGGTCGAAAGTGAATCATCAGATTACTCATGCACAGATGACGAAGATGATCCATCATGAAGAGTGGTGCGGGTGTGACAATGATGGTGATGACTTCGATACTGGCCGTGTGAGCCAAAGTTCCTGTGACAGTGAAACAGAGCAAGAATCCACTGATGCACACACAGGAAATGCACACCTCCTTGATTCACACCATGAAGAAAACAACAATGTGACTACATATTTAACTAGCTGAAATGCTGCAAAATGGCCATGCACCCAAATGGAACGACCCAACATTAGAACTAGGTCCGAAGATATAGTGAAGCTCTTGGCAAGGGTGAAACTTATTGGCCAGCACTGCCATTCAATGTTGGAAACTGTAACAGATGAAATGCTACAAGATGCTGTGAAATACACAAAGGCTGAAATGCAAGTAAAACGTTCTGTATGCACCAATAGCCATATTAAAAAACTATTCATTATGAGACTTCACTAGCTGAACTGAAAACATTCATAGGTCTGCTATACTTAGCACAAATTTCTTATGGTGACTGCAGGAATGTAAAAGATTTATAGAAAAGTGATGGGTCAAAATATGGTTTAAAAATGTATGCCCTTGTAGATGGGAAGATTTACTATGCTTTCAATTTAGACATTTATCCTGGAACTCAGCCATCAGGTCCTTATTCATATAGTAATAAACTGAATCATGTTGTGAACAGACTTGTTGCTCCCATCTCCCAAACTAATCGGGATGTGACATTCAACAATTGGTTTACCAGTTTCCAAATATGTTACATTTGCTAACAGAGCACAAGTTGACCAGTGCAGCAACTGTACTCAGGAACAAAACAGAAATTCCAAAAGAAATGTTCCAATTTCAAAACAGAGAATTGTATAGTACAACCTTTGAATTTCAGAGAGATGTAATTGGCCTCGTATACGGCAAGGAAAAACAAACTGGTACTGCTGTTGTCAACACTGCACCATGATGGAAATATTCATAGGGAAACCTTGACAAAACAGAAGCCTGAGATAGAAACTTTCAACAACAAAACAAAAGGTGGAGTACATGTTGCTGATGAGTTAAGCAGCAACTATGATGTCACTTGAAACACAAAGCATGGCCAATGGTTGTGTTTCACTCGATCCTACACATGTGTGTCATAAATAGTTTGACAGTTTACAAAGAAAATAACAAGTCCAAAATATCACAGAGAAATTTTCTTAGAGGATCGGGACTGGAGCTCATAAGAGATCATTTACAACAGAGGAAAAACAAAATGTTTCCACCCAGGGAACTACGCAAAAAACCCTTGGCGCACACTGATGAGCTGACAGGTGAACAGGCAGGCGCAGCATCACAAAGACCCACTACAACAGGAAAACCAAAAAGATGGCAACTGTGCCCTACAGGAAAAGACAGGAAAACAAAACATACGTGCTATCAGTGTAAGCGATACTTGTGTATGGAACATGCAGTTGTCATGTGAAAGGACTGCCTCGGGTGTGACAGTGGAGGCAAAGCCCATTTTTGTGGTAGAGTTCTATTGTTATTTTCATTGTAGCTCATATAGGAATTTATTTCTGATGTTATCGTTTAGGTTTTGTAAGGAAGTACACAGCTATTGTGAAAATGTTGATGTCTATTCTAAACACACAATGCATACTAAGAACTTAATACTTTATTTTATTGGTATTTTATATTCCTGTTAACTACACACTGCATAATATAAGAACCTCCTGACAAAACCATTGAGATGTCAAGTATGTCCTACAAAGGAAAGCAAGACATATGCTGTCGGTGTAAGCAACGTGAGTGTATGAAATGTGCTCTTGTCGTGTGTGCAGACCGCCTAAGGTGTGAGAACCGAAGTAAAGATTATTTTTCTTGTAGAGTGTTACTGGTATTTTCATGGCAGTTCATGTGGGAATTTATTTCTGATATTCTTTAGGCTTTGTACCCCAAAAACCAGTTGATGTTGAAAATTCTGATGCTTTTTTATAAATACTCACTAAATATTAAAAACTCAATACTTCATTTTTGTGATTTTTTTTCCTGTTAAGTACTCATTGTTTAATATAATGAAACTCATAAAATTAATATTCATCATCAGAAATATTCTAAAAAGTAAACGTGGGTCTAGACCCACATTTATGCACCTTGGTGACAAAATTAGTCTTATGCTCCAAATTTGCACGAATGCCACCATTTGTCATCCATCACAGCAGAATGGCCACATGTCCACTTGGCCTGCAGTACCCTGGCAGGGTCCTGTGACGATTCACAGAAGCTGCCTGTCACAAAGGAATCCACCAAGGTTACACGAAGCTGTGTTCCCAAGGGTGACTCACGCTGGGGCCAGGCCACGCCACCTGCTGTGAGGAGCCCACAGCAAGCCACCAAGGCCCCTGTGCCCCTTCCACCTCTTCCTTGCTGCTCTCGGCCCTGGCACGGCATCCTGCTGCTCAGTCTCCGGGACTCTGCTGTGATGCTCCTCCCCCAGGGCCTCGCCCGGCCCTGCCCTCCCCAAGGTGAGGTCCTTGCTAGCCCCACACCAGCTTACTCGGCCACCTTAGGACGTATGTCTTGATGACGACCCTCTGAGGCAGCCAGGAGCCTGCACTATCTGCTCCCTGCAAGCTGCCCACAGCAGCAAGCACCCCAGCCACAGGGCGCACCGCTCTCTGCTGACTGTGTGTGGACGGCACAGGGCAAGAAAGCAGGCAGCCGCAGTGCTGCTTGGGTCCGAGATGGAAGGTAGGCTGTGGACCTGAGGCTCTGGGGTCGGAACCTCAGGACACAAAGCTCTTGGCCCCACCAGAGGGACAGGCAGCAATAATGACGGCACTCAGTGGAGAAATCTGGATGCGCCTAGACAGACCCATGCCTGCTGCCCTCCCCAGCTCCGGGCTCTGAGGCCAGTGCTCCTTCATGATGAGAGGCTCTGTGCCCCAGGAACCACATACCCACTAACCCACTTCCTCCAGGACGGGGGAGCGTGGGGTCGCAGGGTGAACTCTTGCACCGTGGAAGGAAAGTCTGCTTCTCCCCCACAACACCTCCCCAGACCTGAGCTGTACCCTCCACTCTGGCTGCTCCCCCATGGGAGGCAGCGCCGGGCTACACCCGGGGTCCACAGCAATGACTCACTTGCATGATATCTTTCTTGAGGATCCGATCGAAGCTCAGCTGGCTCATGTGGTAGACGGGCTGCCACTCCTGGGCTTTCTTAGTGGCCACCAGCAGGTTGGAGATTTCTATGGAAGAGATTGGAGAAGTCTGTGCATGGTACACAAGTGCCAAGGCCCCAGCCAGACAATCGCACCAGCCACGGGGCTCGCCAGGCACGTGGCTCCTCTCCATCTCAGTTCCGTCACTCGGCACGTGCTTACGGGGTCAGCACTGGATCCACGAGGTCTAGGAGCTCACAGGCTAACCGTGGAGCCAAAGGCATCAAGTGATCGGCCAATCAGTCATAAGGCTGCAATGTGCCACACCCTCCTGAAGGGCAGCCTGAGGTGGCCCAGCCCTACACACAGGCTCTGTCCTGGTAGGGGCCAGCAAGGGCGTCCTGAGACGGGGAGATCCTACATCTCAAAGTGGAAACGCCAAGAGGCCAGGGACTGTCCTATTTTCTGCTCTAGCTCCATGGTCTAGTACACAGTGGGCACACGATTAGGTATGGTTTTGTGATGCTGGGGGCTGAACCCAGGGACCCCCGAGAGCTATGCCCCAATCCTCAAAACGTATTTGTGAAACACTGGAATGGACAGCTGGGGCGACGTGAAGGAGGGGAGCCGGGGAGGGAGGCAGAGGCTCTGGGCCACAGGAGTGGTTCTGTGCAAGCAGAGAGGAAGGTGACCAGGGCCTGGACTGCCACATGGAGGAGGCGTGCACCCAGCGCTCCCTGAGTGGGGCTAAGAGGGACCCCGACTCTACTGAGCCACGGCAAGCCCAGCACGCACTGAGCTGGCCAGGAGTCCACGCGCCGCAGGAATTCCTTCTCTTCTCAGGGCTGCCACGGATCTGAGGAGACCCTGGGGGACGAGAGACCTTCACACCCACTCTAAGCAGCCCTGCTCTTTTGCTTCGCTTCCTACCTCTCCCTCGGGGAGCGTGGTTTCCCACCGAGAAACCTAGAGAGGGAGCCTGGCCGTCGGAGCCCCAGGGTGGTCAGGTTCTCATGGTTTTGCCCCTTCTCCTGTTTGCAGTCACAAAGGAAGCGGGGTTGTGAGGATCGCCAGGAGGAGCCTGCGTACCGCTGCCTCCTCCTCGGTCACGGGCCCTGCCCAGGCTCCCCAGGGTGGGTACACGGCACCTGCACCTTTGCAAAGATGGCATGACGCGGGGAATCAACAGGCCTGGAGTTGGGCAGGTGAGTTCTGGTGCCCACACCACCTCTGCCTAAGTGATGATCCCGGCAAACCGGGTGGGGCAGCGACACTGTGGGTGTCTCAAAGATTAAACAACATGATCTGTGAATGTCCTCCAAGCAGAGCCTGGAAACCGCAGGTTCCACTAGCGTAGCTCCTCCCACGGCAGCAGCCATCATCATCACCATCAGTAACCACTACTGCCATGTACCCTCGGGTAAGTCACTGAACGTTCCCGAGCCTCAACTTCCTCACCTCTGTGACAGCTGTCAGAGCCATGCATGCATGCAGGCGTGCCAGATGCCGCTGCTGGCTAGTGCTGGTGAGACCCAGACCTGTCCTAGCAGCCCCCAGTGAGTAGGAAGGCAGGTGCAGCTGTGGCCGCTCACGCCAGGAGTCTCGGCAGAAGCCACGCAAAAGGCTTGACTGTCCTCTCCACCTCTCCCAGATCTGGGCTGCACGTGGCAGCTGCAGGGGTGGACTCTGTGCTGGAGCCACGCAGACCAATCCCTTCCCACCTGGCTCTCTGCTCTCTACACCCTGCCCTCACCTGAGACCTCGAATCCCAGCCATGCGCACCTGCTTTTAACTCCCAGGCAGGGCAAGGGGAGTCAAGAGCGGCACGGAACCATCTCCTCGGCAAGTGGCAGCTGCTTCCAGCTCTGTAGCCTGCCTTCGAGCATGAGCAGAGGCTGCAGCCCTTCCTCGAGGCTGGCAGGAAGCCTCTCTGACCAGCAGGAACACAAGGCCTTCCTCTTTCACCATGGTCAATGACGCGCCCTTGCTAACCCGAAATACAGCCTCCAGTCAAGTGGCCCACTCTGCCCTCCCGAGGTGAAGGTGCAGACAGCTCCTCCCGTGTCCTCCCCGACGCCCCACACCCTTCTCGGCCGGCCTTTCCAGGGGAGGACCTGCGCTTGCCAGGCAGCATCTTGGCGTAGGGATGGGGCAGAAAGCAAAATCCTAACACTTCAGGGCCCTGGCACTCACTCAGACTCAACACTCAGCCCTTTGGGGAGCCCGCTTCCCTTCTCTGGCCTCAGTTTATCTTTAAGACGAGGCCCTCGGTCAGGTGCCCCCAACTCGCCCTTTCTGTGAATCCTCACATTCTTAAAGAGGACGAGGCTGCCTGGCAAGACGTCCTGCACTGCTCCCCACTCGCATTGATTCCACGCCCATCCTGCTGCTGCTCCGCCAGCAGTGCGCTTGCTCTGCTGGCTGCACCTTCACCCAACCAGCACCCCACTCATCGTCCGCCCGCCCAGCTCAGGACGCTTCCTCCTCGCAGCCTGCCAGGCCGTGTCTCTGGGCCTTGGCCAGCGGTCCTTTCGCCTCCAGGCGTGAAGTATCCGTGTGCACTGACCCCCATCATGCCCGTCACGTGACCTCACCCTCCTGCAGCACGAGGCTGGAAGCCCCAGACAGCAGGGACCCTCCTTCGGTGTTTCTGATTCTCACGTCTGAGAGGAGAAACGCCACGGAACTGCAGGAAGGGCCACTTTAACCCGGCCGGCAGCTGCTGGCTGGTCTGGGTCTCAAAGCACCACCAAGGGGTGAGGGCATCCATCTGGCCTGGGCCACTCACCCCGGGGCTTGGGCTGGCAGCAGCGCTTCAGCACAAAACTGATGTTGTCCGTGCGTAGGATCTGCTTCTTGAGGTGGCTCATGAGCTCCTCCAGGCTGGGGAAGCCGCGGTCCGAGCCATGCAGGCTGTAGCGGCCCTTCCGCACCTCGATCTGGAAGTTCTTGAACTGCTTCTGGCCACCCAGCACCTGCTATCCAGAAAAATGACCGGAAGTGACCAGCTTAGAACATGGAAGACATGAATATTAGGGATGCTGAGGAAGGACATACAGAAACTCTGGACCATCTCTGCACGTCTAAAACTACTCCAAAATAAAAAATATCAGTGACTTCGCAGGCACCACAGGATGCTACCACTTACCTCATGTGGCCACCGTTTGGCTCACCCCAGAATGGGTAGCTATGATGCCTGGCACAGTGCCTGGTGGGTTTATTAGACGAATTCTGTAAAACTCATCATTTCTAAAACATCCCAGTGTACATTTAAAAAACTGCACAAATAACAAGGGAAGCTGAGGTCTAGGGAGGGAGTCAACACTAAGACCTTAGCCTTCAGGGCTCCCCCATCACTCTCAGCTTCTGGCCCCCCGAATGTCTACCAGACAGCACTGCTTGTGTCAAGACACAGGAGGGTGATTCAGCTGTGAGAGTGCCTGTCACTACCACATGGGGAACGATCTCAGCCCGCGTGGATGAGGCTGACACTCGTCCCTACAGAGAGTGCCATGCTGCGATGCTGCTGCCACGCAGCCTGGAGAAACCACTCTGGACAAGGAGAGGAGGTCACGGGTGTGGGTGGAAGCTGGCCTTCAGGGCCTGGGCGCCCCCTGCCAGCGGCTCCCCAGAAGGAGGGCCACTGAAGGAAGGACAGGGCCTGGCTGCTCAGCAGCTGACTCGGTTGTGAGCGAGCTCCTGCTAGACTGCATGGAACTTGCTGAGCCCAGGCTCTGCCAAGAGTGACCCAGCCAAGAGCAGTCCTCCTGCAGTAGCTCACCCTATGCGTGTGACTGGGGCCACACGAGCGTCCCAACTGACCTCGGACTTCTCGAAGCAAGTGACAGTCATGAGGATGTTGTCAAAGTCGGTGCAGCTCCACCTCAGCACGTACATCCCCTCCTCACTGCCCTCCTGGCGCAGCTTGTTGATGGCATACTCCGTGCTGGAGAGGGGAGCGAGTGGGGACAGCTTGGCCACACGCACATCAACCCCAACACCCACCTCCTGAGCCGCCTCCCACAGCACAGCCCAGCCCATCGCCTGCCCAGCTCCCAGCATCCTCCCTGATGCGAAGTCAGACAGACAGCGTCCAACACTCACTGCCGCCCAAGCCGCTCTTGTCCCTGAGTTCCCCAGAGACACTGTCCAGCTCTCTCGGGCATAGCCTGAGCTGGGATGGGGGCCCCGGGGCCAGCGCTAGGCTGTTTCCTCGGTGCTATCTCCCCAGGAACCACGACAGGCCTGGCTCACAATAAGTGCTCAATCATGATCACAGCGAATGTACATGTCCAAGAGGGCCAGAAAAGGGAACGTGCCTGCCTCATCCGCCTCTGCACCCCCAGGACCAGCAGGTCAGTTGGGCACACAGTGGCCAGGTATCGTCCTGGTGAGCACCGCTCCAAGGCACTGGTCAGACAAGGCTGGCCAGGTCAGCAGCCCATGGAAGGCAGGGACCTCTGTCCCTCCCAACTGCACCAGGGGCTTGGACACCACCCTGCCCATGCACAAGCTGAGCCTCATCCCAGATGCCCTGGCCCCTCTAAGACCTGGCAAACACTCGATCTCACTCGAAGGCTGCCTGCTCAGAGAAGGTCCCACAGGCAGGAGCTGCAGCTGCCCACAGAGCCCCCAGGCATTCCCCGAGGCCCCACCAGGTGCCAGCTCTGCTGCAGTGCTGAGGGAAGCAGTGAGCAAGGCAGATGGCGCCCTGGGCAGGGAAGGTCATGGACACACAGTGACCACACACAGGAGGAATAACCAACTGCCTCTGAAGGGAAAGAAAGCAGAACAGAACTGGGACAGCGGGGTGGGGTAGGAGGTGCTGTCACACAAGCGTCCCAGGTGAGGGAACAACAGACTGAACCCAAAGGTGGTGGGCTGGGCAGCTCCCACAGGGTTTTCCTGGTCAAGGGGACAGCAGGGCCAGGCCCTAGACGACAGCCGCGGCTGGGACACTGGAGGAAGATGCTTTTATGGAGCCTGGTTCCCTGTCCCATCAGCCTGGGGCCTCTCTGGGCCCAGCACAGCACGCCACCACTCCAGGTGACCAGGCTAGGAAGTGGGACACAGCAGCTGTCTGCTTGCATCTGAGGCAGTCACAGCCACAAGGAAGCAAGGAACCTGCTGGCACAGGCAGGCCATGCACCAGCAGGGCCACACGGGAGCCTCTTAGGAGGGACTGCCCCATCATGGAGGCCTCCAAGCCTGGCAGGAGCCTCTACGGCTTCAAGGCTGAGCCACCCTCCACGTCCCCATCGACAGATGCGAGGGGGCCTCCCCAGCATGCGAGGACAGGCTGACTCAGGACTGTGTGTGACACTGAGGCCACGTCCTGGGCCTCTTGATTCGCCAGCCGTGGTGCTGGACACAGAGCGGGGAGGAAAGGCGACACTTGGTCAGTGGCGGAGAAGCCAGGGGCTTAGACTCTGAGGAGGGAAAAGAGCTGAGGGGGCTGCAAGACCACGCTGTAGGCAACAGGAGGGCCTGGCCACAGCCTGGGGCACAGGGACAGAGAAGAGGGTCCCAGGAAGCAGCCAATGCCGGTAACCGCCCAGCCTGCAAGACGCACATCCCCTCGGCAAGGCGGCCAGACTTCACACCAGAACCAACCAGATTGGACCGTGGCAGCCGTTCTGGATGTTGTGGACAATCAGTGGGGGAGCCACGTCGGTACAAAGGTAGTGGTGGGCGTCCGCCGTGAGCCGGAAGTACCCGTCCACCAGGGACACGAAGGACAAGGCCTCCTCATGGGAAGAGAGCTTCAGCTCCTGGAGAGAGAAGACAACCACAGGGTCACAGCGGGCTCGGCACCCAGGTGGCTGACGCCACAGCAGGGCGCAGTAAGGAGATGCTCAGGAGGTGAAGACCCACAGCGCTTCCTCTCCGCTGATGCAACGATCCCTCAATGTGACACAGACTGCATCCTCCGTCCGGACGGAGCCGGCGGACAAGGGCAGTATGTCCGCGGCTGGCAGGGCACGCAAAGAAGCTGGCCTGACAGGAGCGGCGCAGCCTGGCCCGGGTGGAGGGGAGGCCCCCGGAGCAGGGCACACCAGCTGGCTCTCCCCCAGCCATGCAGAGGCGGAGACAAGGTCGGCGCCTGTCTCCTGGGAGGGCTGGTCTAGAAGGGGTGCGTGGGCTGCTCATCCGACACAGCAGGGAGCTGGCTCTGTGCTGGAGGGCAGTCTTACTCTGGGAGGAGAGGGGAGTGGCCAGGGCACAGGGAGGGGACGAGGGAGGGCAGGAGGTGGGGACTCCAAGGAGGTGTCTGCGTAGGTCCAACCTCAGCACGGCTCCCACTGCTGGGCGTAGCACATGTGCCCCTGGCTTTTATAGGTCAGAATGGCCAGCGATTGGCAATTTGAGTGCTTTAACCTAACAGCTGTGTGTCCTCAGTAGGTGACTTAACTGCTGCACACCCCGTTTCCTCCCCTTACAATGGAGATACTGCTCTACCCCCTGCAGAGAAGTGCTGGCGCTACAAATACTCGGGCAGGAAGTGCCTGGCATGTGGACAGGGCTGGCGCTCAAGAGGGGGACCCAGGCCTTCTCTCTGCTCACTCCTGCTCCTAGCCCATGGCAGCTTGGCAGGGCTATGGGCCACGCGGCCAGCCAGAGCGCTGACCTGTGGGGGCACCAACTGGAGCTGGACAGATGGGTTCACAAACCGCCTGCCCTGTCTGCTGCTCCTCCTGTGTCCCAGTCCCTCCCAGTCCCCAGTCCCCAGGGACGAGAGCAGCACAATAAAGCAGAGGCCACAGCCGGCAGCACAGGCCAAGCCCTTCTCCCGCCGCGACTCCGCGGAAGTGCCCGCCCTCCCCAGCGCTCGGCTCCCCGTGAGACGCAGAGCTACCCCACGCCCACAGTCCTCTCGAAGACGAGTGACACAGGTGCAGGACCTCAGCATCACGAGCACACGCAGAGAACACAGGGCTGCCACCCTGAAGATGCTCGATAAAAAGCACTGAGTGTTTTCCCTCCATTTCCATCTTTCTACCAATGTATCTCTAGACTTTTCTGCTCCCTTCACTTTGTTCTGACTGTATTTTTCTGTTAAAATTAATGTCTACTTTTTTGTTTAAAAAACAGGGAAGACAGAATAAGAAAATTAAACCCACTCATAATCCCACCATAAAGAGCTGTTAATACTTGACTCTTTTTCTAAGCGCATGTGTATGTACATGCTTACCTCTTACAAATATTTTGAATAAATTAGCACCAGTCTAGGTAAAGTTTTATATTATGACTTTTTCCATTTAAAAAAATCTTCACAGATCAATAAAACCCGGGCCCTTTGGTTGTGTAAGACTGTGCCCCTCAGTGACCTGAGGTCTGTTTTCCATCCTGCACTTCCCGTGCCTCTAGGCTGCTCTCACTGTGCTGACACCGAGGGACACTGCTGAACAATCGTCCTTATCGACAGACCACCGTCCACAGCTCACCCTGCTTCTGGAAGACAGATTCCTGGACACCAAGTGGGAGGACACAGATATTTTCACAGCTTTCAGCACATGTTGACCAGTTGTTTTCCAAAAGGTTCTGCCAGAAAAGTCAGTCACTTTACAGGTCAGAGAGCGACCACCTGCCCTGAGCCACAGGGCCAGGGCGCACCTTTCTGACAGTATCTGCCCAATTTCAGGCCCAACAGCACACTTCCTTTCACTCCGTGATCATGCCTGTCTCACCAACCTGTGCTCGCCACTTGCTGTCAGCCATGACTTCCTCAGACACAAACATGTTTACTCAGGCAGAGCGCCCACTTCCCCTGCCAAGTGGCCTGCACATCTAGATGATGTCCCCAAGTGATACCGAGGAGGAAGTGAGCGTGAACACCTTTCCTCTCCAAGAGCGGCTGGGCATGCCGACACCCCGAGGAGGCCTGCCGCTGTGGCCTGCCACTCGCTTGACCACCTGCCCAAGTGCCCTGCCCATCCCAAATGAGCCCTGCCCGCGGAAGGCTGCACAGGGGCCCTGGGAGAAACCCTGACAGTCACCAGGCTCCTTCCCTCGCATCCACAAGCGTCTGTGAACGAAACATGGCTCTGGAGAGCCTCTGGATGGCCGGCAGCCCAAGGCAGAGTCACATCTGCAAGACCAAAGAAAGGCACTGGTCTGGGCCAGTGTGACTTAGAGCTGACATCAGTCATGCCTGGCAACAGAGACTTCTTGGCTTCAGTCAGACGATCATCAGTCTCCCGGACAGGAAGTCTGAGAACCATGCACGGCCTGACTGCCTCGGCGACACCCCACGCTCGGCCCTGCGGGAAACTCACCATCTTCTTGTTGTCCTGCTTGTTGATGCTGACCAGAGACCCCTTTATCACGATGTGAGTGATTTCCGGGAAGTAGGAGAAGTTGCCCCACTCTTCCCGGACTTTGCTTTTTTCCTCTTCTTTCCTGTGTTTGCTTTCCAGTTTTTTCCGCTTCAGCTTGTTTTTCTCCTTTTCAGCAGGAACAACCTGATAAATGCAAACAGATGACAGGGATAGCCGCTTTCTCTTTCACGCCAGGGAGAGCCTGGTGCTTCTGGGACCTCGACAGGGCCAAGCCCCACGGAGGAGAAAGCTGGGGCACCTGCACTTGGAGCAGCGGGGAGCTCAGAGTGCGGGACGAAGGCTGAATCCTGGCAGGGAGTCTTGGGACGTCACACAGAAGAGACCTCAGTGACCACACTGTCTGAACGCCACCTGACACACAGTGCACTGTCACCTTAGAAAGGGACAGCACTGTCCCGGGACATGCGTCTGTGGTCAGGCCTGCGCTCTGCCAGCCTGCAGCAGTGCTTCAGCATGGCAGAGGGACGTCCTTCCTGGGACACCTGCGCAGGTCCGAGTCCTGCCTGACTGTGACAGCACTCGGGAGTTTTCAAGAGAGGATCCACACTCCACACCTGAATGACCTCCGCGCAAAGGAACGCGCTGCAGGAGCAAGAGCAGCAGTTCCAGCTGAGGTCCTGGCCGCTGCCTGTGACTTTGTCCACCGGGTCATCTCCCTGGTGCACAAAGCAGGGCGACATCCACACAGGCTCCCTGAGCACGGCACCTATCACACAGAACACCTGGGAGCGTGGAAGGCGCCGTATCTCAGCGTGCAAATGAAGCTGGAAAAAATGCATCCCACGTTTAACTACTGCTTCAGTGATCTTGAGAGCGAGCGGTCTGGCAATTTCTCCAATATTTATTACACGCCAGGTTCTCTGTAAAGTTCCACTTCATTCCTCACCCACGCTGTGAGTTAGGTACAGTAAGGACAGGTGGCCTCTGAGTCCCCAACCCAGTGCCAAGGACCTGGCACCAGCCAGAGACTGGACCTAAGTTAGGCCCCCGGGGTTGCGCCCGTGCTGCACTTGCACAGACCTTCATCCGGTCACCACCCTCAGCGGCACAGCCTAACAACTCTTCACACAGCACCATCAGACTAGAGAGGGCCAGCACACGGGGCGTGCAGGTTAAGCAGACACGGCGCTGCTGTAGGAGAGCAACCTGGCCGTCCACACATCTTGGGATCTGCAAAGGTCTGTGACCAAGCCCAGCGTGGGTGCTAAGGGATGACATCTGACAGGTGAACAACATGCAATGGCCTGCTGAAGTGACCAATTCAGAACCACTGGGCCACAGGCAGAGGGGCAACAACTGAACCAGGTCTCCCTGGGTTCCACGCTCCTCTGCCTCATCCAACAAACACCTCCATTGAGAAGCTTCACGCACAAACCCTCCCTGCAGAGCCCGGGGCACCCTTCGTTCTTGTCCCCACTGCTCACAGCAGGACCTTGGGCAGGGACCCACCCTTCTCCACGCCTCACTGAGCTCATCTTCGAGGGAAGATAATGAACACCGCCCTCGAAGGATTTTTTTCTTCTTAGAAATAAACTAAAATACATAAAGTGCTCACAAAAGTACTTGGCACACAGTAATCAGTCAGTAAATGACTGCTGTTATTACTACACTACCACACACTGTGGCTGCCGCTCTCTCTACTTCCCTGTACAACTCGCTAAGTGTTTACCTAGATCTCGTGGTGCGGGACGGCAGAACTAGTGATTGACACACAGTCCCTGCCTTAGAGAAACACGGCCCAGGGGAGACGGACACGCATGGGTGTAATCCTGGCAGGCTGAACAGCACATGCCACGAGACTCAGGATCTTCTCTGCCACCTGCAACCACTCACGTTTGGCTTCTGCCGCCACTGGATCCCGAGATTTCCAGTCACCATCACTTCATAGCAGAGGGGAGTGCTTCCACCATCAGACGAATGAAACCAATTCGTCTCATTTTCTGATGAAATCCGCAACATGGAAGTCTCGAATATTTCAGCCCCATAATGTTTTGTCAGTGTTTCCAAGGTGGCCAGGTATTTCACCTTCAGGTCATGTGTGGACACACTGCTGTCACAGATGGTTTTGTTGTTGAACTCCTTTAGAAAATCCTTGAAAACATTATTTATCCGCATCCTGGTGAGAAGGTTCCTCTGTCTGATGGACTTATTCAATGTTTCTGGAATGTATCGCTTGTAGCTTAAAAAAAAAAAAGGAATATGAACTCTTTTCCACAGATAGGTCAGCAGAAAATGGTCTAGAGACAAACTAAGTCTACAAATCTCCCTGGCACGGGTTGCCAGGCAAAAAGGGAGGGTGGCAGGTGGAAGCTAATGACAGCAGATGGAGATGGACAGAGACCAGAGAGGACACAACAGCACACGCCAGAGTTCACAAGCGTGGGGTTCCAGCAGGTGTCACCAAGTGTCCTGGGCCACAAGGGCAGGCAGTGAAAGTGATTTGCTACACTTTGCTTGCTAGGTTCGCTGCATGGATACTCTCAGACACGTAAGGCCCGAGCACTGGCCACAACGTGCTCTGGAAGCCAGCAGGAGGGCGTGTCCACCAGTGAGACTGGAGGTGCCCTGGGGTACAACTTTCCTGCCTGATATTGTTCTATAAAGATCACACAATTTGTTACAAGAAATGAAAAAATACACAAAGGCTAATTAAACACAGCAGGCTTAGTGTCTGTCATGTGCACACGTCCCCAGTACGCTACTAAATGGAGGAACTCGTTAGGGGAAGATTAGTTTCCTATCCGGGTTCAGACGGGAAGGGGTCCAGGGCAGCGGTGGTGAAGCGCATTGTGCCGCAGCAGCCTGTATCAACGAAAGCTCTAAAAGGTTCACCGTCACTACTCTATGACAACCAGTCTAGACACAGTGATGCGCTCGAGAAGGAGCGCCCGTCCTCAGAAGAGTACGAATGCGCCTGGGTGAAAGAAGGCAGAGTCCAAAGGGAGACCGGTCTGCTTGCCGTGCCCAGTCTGGGACAGCCCAAGGCCCAGGGTCAGGTCATCCTGCAGTACAAAGGTTTCACAACGGCAGACTCGGCCTCAACAGATAGATTCATGTAGCTCAGTAGACAGAATTAGAGAGGAGCTGTCATTTTTCACTTCAGCCTCGTGAAAAAATAAAGAGGAAAGGCCCAGAGTCAAGGTCACAGAAAACGAGAGAAACAGCCACTCTGCACGTGTCTGATCAGTCCCTGTGTTACTGCTGGGCCAGGGCAAGGAGAAACGAGACATCAGCTCAGGAGAAGACGTGTGCCAGATATCATGGAGCCTTAGATAATCTCTTAAAAATGAAGGTCTTTAGCTGGGCGTGGTGCCGCACACCTATACTCCCATCACTCAGGAGGCTGAGGCAGGAGGCACCCCAAGAGTTCAAGGCCAGCATGGACTACAGAGCCAGACCCTGCCTCAAACCATTTATGACAATCTCAATAGCCCAATGGTGAGAAAAATACTATCACATTTCATAGGCGGGTGGGATTACACTGACTGAATATACAGTTCTCTTGGGCCCATCAGAATTACACACTCTCTGGTGCACCACCAGAGCTCCATGGATGCTTGGGCTGGGGATGCAGCAGCCGCTGGTAGAGCCATATGGAGAAAGGGGTTCACACGGGAAATCCGTAGGGGCAGAGAGCTGGGGGTCGCTCATTTTATTAGCACACTCGGTGCGCAAATTCTGTCCTAGTACAGATCTCTGAGCCTCTCAGAGTCAGGACTCAGTGATCAGTGTGTTCCTCTCAGTGAGGCCGGGACCTCAAGGCAGGTGCAGGTGAGAGTGTGCCCCAGGCAGCGCACCTGATGTCCTTGGGCAGTTCCGGCAGCTGCATCTTCCTCATCATGGCATAGTGCGAGATGGCCAGCACGGCCATGCCCAGGCACTCATTCTCGATGTCGTGCCCATCCTGCTCCGTCTTGGGGTCCCGAATGGGTGCCAGGCACTTGACCAAATCGTACTGTCCCTGTGGGCAGAAGTGAGAAGAGCGTGAAGCACAGGTCTGCTCAAGAGCTGCAGGTTTCCAGCATGAGGAGAGAGGTCTCACGCCAGGGCGCGGCCAAGCAGGAGCTATGTCCAGTTTCCCCAGTATGGAGGCTCTTCCGTGCAAACTGGGCACAGGATGGCCTTGGTGAGTCCCTCTCTCAAAAGCACATACCGAACGCCATGCTGGGTGCTGTGGACGTACAAACACTGGGAGCCCCTTGTGGGCTCAGCGCACACACGACGCTGACAAGCCACGTGTGCCAGGCCCGAGTGGTGCCTGAGTGAAGGACGGTGACACTGGCCTGGGTCTGATCGCTCCAACACTACTAGACGGCCAGGTGTCAGAACGGAGGGAGGAAGCTGACAGAGCCCTGCTTCCCATCCCAAGCAAGAGAAAGGAGCCCACGTCCAGCAGCGCATCGATTCCACACCTTCCGTTCACGGTGTCGGCAGTGAGCTATGTCAGCAGGGACACACTGAGAGCCAACAAGGACTCGACAAGCGAGACATAAGACTAAAACAGAGCGCCTGCCACCTGCCCTACAGAGCGGCGGTGCCGACTCCCAGCTGAGCCCTGGCTCGCTGCTTGGCCTGAGCCTGGCTCCTTTCATGTGTCACTGCACAGCAGCCCTCGGATGTGGATGCTAACTGCCAAGGGTCCTACGGCAACCCCCTTAGTTCATTCACTCAGCTGGTAGTCACAGGAACCAATCAGGGGCCAGACAGTATTCTGGGCATCAGGGACACAGCAATAAACTAAACCATGTTTCTGACCTCATGGAGATTCCGTTCTAAGGAGAAAGAAAGAGAAACGGAGAATCTAATGGCGGGTAGTTACACAGAGTTAAGTCAGATAGCAGGGTGTGGTGCAGGCCATGCTCAGTGAGCGGGGGGGCTTCCGCAGCACTGCTGCAGCCACGCTGGATCTGCAGCACCCCAAGGACCATGACCTCCAGGTGGTCTCCAGGTTGGCTCAGGGCAGCCATGAGCTGCCACCAAGACACCCGCTTTCCCTGAAGGAAGGCGCCTGACGGCTCTATAGTCGTTTCTCACGCTGCTACGCCCTCAGGCCAACAGGACTTCTGGTCTCTCTCAGGTAAGAAGGGGTCACTGCCCAGCTCTCCAGAGTCCTGAGGGCCAGCAACAGTGACCGACCTCAGTGACGAGTGAGGCGCGGAACAGAACCTGATGCTAGGGGTGTGCTCGGGTTTTGTTGGATGGGGTGGCTCTGTGAGCATGAGGTGTTCAGCTACCTCAAAGAACTCATTCCTGAGCCCCCCAGGTCAGACTCTAACGCAACTCTCCATCCCCAAGGTATGGCACACTTCCTTCACACTTCAGCTGACAAAGATCAAAGAGCAGATAGCGGACAAGGAAACTTAAAACTGAGAAACTGAGTTCAAAAAGACCTATCTTCTTACTGATTACTTTTCCACACAGTGGCTTCCCAAGCCTGCACGCTGTCTCGTTTCTCTACCTTCCCTAAGGCCAGTTCTGAGGCCCACATGGAATGGGGACAGTGCCAGCCAGCACTCGAGCTGCACAGTGGGTGTAACTGACTCATGTGGGAAAGCAGACCCTAAGGAATTGAGAGGCACCTATGGAAACCTGTGCAGATGAGGCCTACCACAATGACCACGGCACAGAGAAAACTTGAGAAAAAACAAAAATGTCCAGGAACAGGCAATTAAACAAACGATGGCTTTCCCCTGGATGCCAGCCTCATCATTCACTTTCCTACCTCCAATCTCCCCCCAATGTCTCGCCTCTCTAAAAGAGAACTCTTCATTTCCATCCCTTCCTCAGCAATTCCCCCCAGACTTCCTGTGGAGGCAATGACTCCACACCTAGCCAGCATCATCCGAAACAGAAACCCAGAACTCATCACCGAGTCCTCAAACTCCTTCACCTCCCGCAGCCAACCCATCAGCGAATCACATCGGTTCTACCCCCGAGGTTAATGGCAGACCTACTCGTTTCTCTCCAACTCTACTGCCGCCACACTAAGCCGAAACGGCACCTTCTCTTGCTGGGCTGCTTTTCTGGACATGCAGCTGGTGTCTGGGGTTACACCTGACCCAGCATAACCCACACACATGTAACAAGAATCACCACTGGCTCACACACAAGTAAGGCCGGACTTTCCCAATGGTGTCCAGTGTCCCCCCTGCCAGCACGGCAGGGCTCTTGGGGACCCCCACCTGTAGGCCACCTCGTCACCCTGTTCTCCCCCACCCTGTCTCTGGCTCCCAGGGCCTCAGGCCTCCCCACATTGGTTCTCTCTACGCCAGATGTTTCTGGTCGGGGTGAGGGGATCTTGGGCAATGCGTGAGGACAGTTTTGGCTGTCACGGCTGGGAGAAGCATGGAGTGCTGGAAAATCTGCTGGCATCCAGAGGGTGCAGCTGGTGTGCAGGGACTATCCCACCACGCACAGGGCAGCCCCTCCCCACGAAGAGTTGCACAGCCCGGATCGGTGGTAATGAACCCAACGCTGATGGAGGTTGCTGCTGGGAAATGCTACGCAGAAGTACTTCCTCCATTCCTTTCCACCCTCTAAGACCTGCAGGCTCCTTCCTATCCCCCAAGGTTCTTACCGGCGTCCTCTCCCTACAGAGACCTTTCCTGATCCCACTGCCTACACCAGGTCTCCCTAGAGTTCCTGCAAATGGGAGGGAGAAGGAGAAGTAAGGAGAAGGAAGCTGTGTGATGCCCACACACCAACTCCACACAAGCAGTGCAATCACTGGGGACTGCCAGCGTGCGCTAGGAATTTTTTTAAAAATTAAAAATTAAAACCCCCATATTCTCCGTCTCCAAAGCTCATGCCTTTCCAGGTGCCTCACAGCTCCCATGTGTGCTGTCTTCTGCTGTCTGTCCCAGGACCCCAGCGCTGGGCAAGCGGGACACAGACTCCCAGGGATACACAAACTGTTATGCAGTCAGAAAGAACACAAAGACCAGCATTTTAGTGACCACTTGCAGAATGAAGGAATAAAAATGGTGGGGGCCGGTGAGATGGCTCAGCGGCGTAAGCGCCTGCCTGGCAAGCACGAGGGCCCGAGTTCGACTCCCGGAACCCACATACGAAAAAGGGGCCGGTGATATCACTCAGCGGCACAGGCGCCTGCTGGCGTGCGAGGTCCTGAGGTCGACCCCCGGTACCCACAGGGGAAAAAAAAAAAAAAAGGAAAATGAAAGAAGTTTGTAAAATGGCATGAACATAACATTTTTAAAAGCTGCATGGTACACAGTAGCGAGAACATGTCATCAAGTACATCAGTATCGGGGCGATGGAGTGGCAGGCGGTTCTAGCTTCTCTCCAGCTTGTTTCTGGAATTCACCCTCCCTCGCTCCCACCATGGTGACCTGGGTGGCCCATCCTTCCTCCCAGACATCTCTACGGCTGCTGGGAGAGGAGGCACCTCTGCCAGACCAGCGGAGCGACACCTGGCCTCACCCGCAGCTTATCAGCCTCTGAGCACAGGGCACTGTGCGTGACAAGGGTAAGCGGGGGACAGAGCAGCAGCGAGGCCTGGAGAGCCCACCAGAGGGACATATTGCCTCCCAGCAGGGCCCAGTCCAGCTGAGCCCCAGCTTCCCACCTGTGCGAACAGGTACTCCAGTGAGCTGGCGTCGAGGAGCGGTGTCGCATCGGGAACCTTCTTCTTCTCATAGCCGTTCTTCTGCTTCTTTGGAGAGTGTCTCCACACTGACTGCTCATTGTCATTGGTCCCATGCCAGTTGGTGAAGTAGAACCTAAAAGGAGCAGGATGAGTGTCACCTGTGCCAGGGACCCTGGGGTGCTGGAGGAGCCACTCACTTCCCACTGCTTTCCTCTGCCACTGCCTGGGGCCACCACAAGTTTTGCAAAGTGTGAAACTGGCCAACCTGTGCTGGTCCCAACTTAGGATTTTAAAGTAACTTAAACAATACTTGGGTCCTTGGCACTGTGCTGAACAGACTGCTTGTCCCCAGAAGAAATAAGCAGGGCCACAGCGCGTGAGATGCCATACTGCAGGCAGAGAGCTCCGAGGAGGTGCTCCAGGAGGCGCTGGGAGTAGTCCGGGGAGACACGGATGCTGCATCCACAGTCAGCATCAGGAGCCCTGTGCAGCAGAAGCCACCAGGTCCCCAGAGCCTGCACACAGATGCTTACCACATGCCCAACAGAAAAACACCACACGACGAGCAAATTCAGGGAGTGGCACTGCGTGCAGAGAGGTCAAGGTGGGTGCAGAGAGGACAAGGTGGGCACAGAAGTCACTGAGGTAAAAACCCCTCTCCTGAGCCCTGCACTGGCTCCACAGTGCCCTGCCTGTGACTTAGCCGAGGAGAACTGGGGTCTGACCATGGGCCTGGGCCTCTCCCTCACACTCACAGGAGCCGTGCACTGTGTGGGCCACACCACACAGGGCAGCTGACTGTCCCCACCCACCAGAATGTGACAGGAGTGGCTGGCCCCGAGCTGGCGTTCGTGCTGCATCCCCAGCAACAGGAAGGGAGGCTTCACAGCAGGGCTGAGGGGGTGGCACACAGGCAGGCGCTGGGAGGACACGGGCCTGTGGCCACACGGTGACTTCCTGCAGTGCGGAGGAAATGGCTCTCAGGGATGGAGGAGGCCAAGACACAGTGAAGGCAGGTGTCCCTGCACCGGTCCACCCCATGGCCATTCTCTCCACAGGCACCCTGGAGACTGACAGGAGCACCACTTTCTCTGGGCATCTATCTGGAAGCCCTGTGGGACCATCTCTGGCTGGGAAGCCCACAGCCAGACTCTCAGACACAGGGAGGCTGGGGCGTCGCGCGGCTTGCAGCGGCTCCACCACAGTGAAGGCTGAAGGCACTACGAGGCCGGGCAGCCGAGGGGACGGGACAGGATGGGGAAGGGGGCAGGGTCAAGAGCCCATGTGTGTACGGACTTGTGCCCCACGATGAATGAATAGGATGGCATCTCACACGCTGTGGCCCTGCTTATTTCTTCTGGCCTGGGGACAAGCAGTCCGTTCAGCACGGTGCCAAGGACCCAAGTATTATTTAAGTTACTTTAAAATCCCAAACACATACTGAGGAAAAATTCAAATAAGTAAAACAAGGCTAAGTCCCTATGAACTGCCTACAGTCAAAGGCTGACATTTCCATAAGATGTCAAAAATAACAAAACTCATGACCAGCATCGACACCCTTCTAATTGCTAACAAACTGGAAAATTCCGCATTCCTTCTTAAAATTAATCATTGATAAGGTCGAAAGAGTTCAAAATATCAGACATGATGAATAAGAGTTCTTTTAAAAAAGATCTACACAGTGTGGTAAATATAGTTAAGAGGGTGTACTGCACATTTCAAAACGGCTAAGAGTAAATTTTAAATGTGCTTACCACAAAAAATAAGTATTTGAGGTAAGGAAGCATTAATTACCTTGGTTTAATTATTCCACATTATATTCATAAATTACAACACCACTCTGTACCCTATAAATACATATAAATAGCCAAAACTGTCAGTTTACAGAAGAATACAAATTAAAATACCAGTATGTTCATCAAACTTGGTACATACAAATTCCTGATAAAATAATATACCAGTGGAAGAGACAAATAAATGTAGTGTGACTGCTGCCCACACCCCTTGCAGAGTGGCGCAGATGAGCAGGGAGGCACAGGCTGCCAGTCAGAGCTGCTGCTCACAAGGTGCAAGGCGTCAGCACTTAAAAGCCAACTGCACACTCTGAGTTCACACACAAACACTGTGCACAGTGAATTCTCTGTACTTCTAACATGATTTTACTGCTGGACAGTGAAATGCACTTGAACGAAAAAGGGTTTTTTCTTTCTAAAGGAATAAAGAATATGATAGTCTTACATTAACCTATAAAACAGTATTTACCAAATCTTTATGTAAAAATTGGGAACCACAGTAAAGTTCACGAATATTTCCCAAAATAGAGCTGGGATTCCACTGAAATAATTAGTGACATTTATTTTTATACTGTGCCTTCTTCAGTGGTGAGATTAGGAGGTTTCAAAGTTCCTGCAGTTTGTTGTAATGCAAATGTTTTAGCTTAGGGTGGCTTCTCTCAAGTTCAAAGAGCCATGATTACAAAGCAGCAACATCCTGTTGAAGGCAGTGTCAGATTCAAAGTCAAGGTGCACTTCCTGGCAGCTACCGGAAATGGGGAATGAGCAAAGATATTTTAACAGTGAGGCACTGCTACAACACCCACCAAAGACAGCTGCTCAAATAGGACTGCACCACCAAGCAGACAAATCCCTAGCTGTGAACTCCGGGTAACTCCCTTCTCCTGTCTGCACAGCAGTTTTCCCATCTGAAAAATGGAAGAGGTGAAGTGGGGTAGCTGAGATCTCTCCCAAGTCCCAAATGCTGCCTTGCTGGACCCTGAGCTAAATTCAGAAACCTAGAGGGGAAAAATTAGAGCTCAGTGGCATGTCCCTGCCTGGACTTCCAGCTGTGAGACCTGCCTCAGTGCTTATTACACAGCAAATCCCCAGGCCAGGGAAAGCAAGATTACACCTTGAAAAACAAATCCAAATACAGTCAGAAGGCTCAGCTGGGCAGGGTAAACATTCTGAATCTGGGATGAGAGATCACACCCTGGACAAGCCTCTCCCCGTGAGGCAAGATTGTAGGTAAACAGGATAAAGAGGAAAGTCAGGCCTAGGACAATCAGGACAGTGACATGCGGGTCAGCCTCCAGAAAAACACACCATTGCTCTGGGTTGGTGACAGCTCTACCAAATTCCCAAAGGAATGGCAGCTAAGATAACTGTGGAAAAACTCCAAGATTCCAGAGGGCTTTCGAGCACGTCCCTGAATCTTATTAGCATCTGAGCTAGGTACTGATTTAATCGCACATATATAAAATTAGATCCTTTCCAAGAAGGGTCCATCTCCTATATGAACTCCACTGCTGACCACATGACATGTGCTAACGAGCCTCGGACTCCCTTTCAAGTCTGTTTGACGGCCAGATATGCTTATGTAAAAGGCAAGAGGCTGTAGCTATGGAAATACCAACTGTCTGTGTGAGCTGACACCTAGCGAAGTCTACGATACAGAAGAAAAGGCACACACTCATCAGAAGAAAAATTACATCCCTACAACCAGACAGCTACTCCCTGATCAAAACACTACTCCCTAAAAGCACTGTCAACCTAGGTTACCATTTTAGGCAGTACTTCTGGTACTACAGCTTTGAGCTAGAAATGTATTTCCCATCACCACCTAGTACATACATATATATCACATACCTCAAAAGTTTTAAAAACCAGTGTGCTGAGGATACGTCTAAGGCTGATGTTATCTATTCTTTCCTGTTTCTTTTTCAGGTCTGGTCACAACCCACTACGCTCAGCTCCTAACCACAATTCACCATCAGGACAGCTCTGCTGGACAACACAGATGCTACTCCAAACAGTCTGCATCCTAAACCTTTCTTCTCCAAACCATGGCAGAGCAGGGTGATCAAATTCATCTTGAACTGGACTCCAGATACTGAAGAAGTCCTTCCTCAGACCAAGCAAATGCAAAAGTTACAAACTACGAAAATGACTGCAACCCTTGGCAAATGACTCAGGTGCAGGAGGAAAGCAGACAGGTCCCATACCTCATACGGTAGTGGAGCCGGAGGGACATCTTGTCGTCGACGGTGATGATGTGGTTGGGTGCGTACCAGAGCTTGGTGTTCTCATCGTACAGGGCGAAGAGGTTGTGACACAGAGGAGAGATACCTGTGGAGAGGGACACGACATAGACTGTAGGGAGATACATTACACGGCCACCGGTTTCAAAGCCTGACCTGAGCAAAGACAATGCTCTCACCCAGAAGGAATCTAGGTTACTCAGATCCTTTAAGGCAGACCCAGCTTCCAGCCAAGTTCAGTCAGGCAGTTTTAATCACACTAATAGAGACCCACGATTCCCCAGGAAATACACGTAGTTCTTGGCAAACCACGCTTGAGTCGTTTAGAAGGAAAAGTTGATGATGCGTCTCATTATAGGTGGCTATGATAGAGTCTTACCAAATCCTGCTTAAAAGATCAAAAGGCCATGTGAGGGGCTCATATACCCCACCTGGTGTGTGCTGTGCTAATAACAGGCTGAAATATTCTTGGAGTTGGGGAGCTCCTCGCTGTTTCCTACAAAAC
Organism: Erethizon dorsatum; assembly: GCA_028451465.1. Lineage (NCBI taxonomy): Eukaryota > Metazoa > Chordata > Mammalia > Rodentia > Erethizontidae > Erethizon > Erethizon dorsatum. Next base: position 124,319,726 of record CM051829.1, on the reverse strand, counting down.
ATGCTTAAACAATTCTAGCGCTGTGCGTATGCATTAAATATGCCAAGAAGCTCCTGGCAGTAGTGCACAAAATGTGTGTTAGAATAAATAATAACCAAAGTGATTTTGTCAGTGATTAAAATCTATTGCCATTAATAATAAAAACACTTAAGTGCTCTGTACCATTACCATAAATATTTTTATCCAACTAGCAAGAAGATGTATGTTTAACCAAGCTGTTCCAGCTGTGCTTCACTCCCCACCCATAAGCTGCCTGTCCAACAATAAGCATGGCAGGAAAGGCCAGGGAAAGGAGGGTGCCACTCGCTTGTGTGCCCACGACTAAAGTTTAAGATCTGTGATCTCAACCAATGTGTGGGGGAGATGAATGCCAATAGCCAATTCTTACTGATATTTCCAGGTCCAGCCAGGCTTCAAACTGAGACAGTATGGGGCTGGTGAGATAGCTCAGCAGCATAAGCGCCTGCCTGGCAAGCACGAGGGCCTGAGTTCGACTCCCGGTACCCACATACAAAGGAAAAAAGGGCCGGTGATATCGCTGAGTGGCACAAGCACCTGCTCGCAAGTGCAAGGTCCTGAGTTCGACCCCCGGTACCCACAAAAAAAAAAAAAAAAAGAAACTGAGACAGTGAACTCAGATGACCATAAAATGTGGGGGACAATAACATCACTGGCACTTGTTTCCCAGATCAGGCCCCAGAAGTGAAATGACCCTGACAGGGTCCCTCCCTGCCCTGCCCAGCCCAGCCAGGCAGGGACTCTCTGTAACGCAGACCCGGAGGAAGCTGCAGATGCCTTGGCATGTCCAAGCACTGTCCTGACACCTCAAGTCAGGCCTCTCAGGAACGGTGGAAGCTGTGCTCCTCATCAACAGAGAAGACAAGCCGTACCTCAAAAAGCACCCCCCCTGGGGACAAAGGTCAATGGCTTTTGGGTCCGGTCTTCCTGGGACTGTTCCAGTTGGCTTTCGTAGGCTGGCCTGACACCTAGGCTTTCTGTATACACATCTACATTTAATGCACACATCCTATTCAAAGAATAATTTATATGCAACTATGCAACTGTCTGCAATTCTACCACAGGTATGATTCTAACACCCTTGCCTACACATAACTAACTACCCATCAACGGGAAGATCAAAGACACCTTTTTATACAAAAGTACTGAATACCAACAACACTAACAGTTGCTGAGGGCTACACGTCAGACATCACACTAACATTATATTTACTATCTCTTAACCCTCCCGACACTCGGTGACGTAGGTGTGAGTTCTGCCATTTTACGAGGAAGCAGCGGCCTTCTGAGATGCAGTCCAGTCAAGGCTCCTCAGCTACAACAGTAACACGCAGGACTGAGATCCAAACCCAGACGAGGCTACCAAGGGAACAAAGCAATGAGAACTAAAAGAAAAGAGCTTCACCACAGGCAGGTGAGAAGCAGGGAAGAAACCGGACTGCACCCAAACATGACTTGCTGTGATCACTGCGAGAGCTACGCAATCTGCAGCACTCAGCAGCCGTGCGTGCGTTTTTAACATTACCCTGAGCCACCTACAGAAGGGGCACCACTCACCCTATGGAGCCCAGGCCTGGGGACTGACACCCCAAGAGACAGACCTGAGCTCGGGGCCACAGGGGTCCAGGACGGTGACTGGCCTCAGCGCACAGGCTCTCGACCCATGCCCAGCAGGGTCCTCGGCGCCCCACTAACAGGAGCCCCACAGTTCTGCAAAGGTGATGCTTACAAACGACCTGAGTGAGGTTGGTGCCTGCAGTGCCGAGGCAGGAAGCCTCATAGGGGAATAAGCACTGCAAGCAAAAGGCCTTTAAGATACTCTAGAAGCACTATTCATATGCAGCAGTTCTGCTAACGACAAATACACCTGACACGGTTACACTGGGCCAGAGATTCGTGAGCCTCACCGCCAAGCAGCTCTGAACCACCACTGCTACACTCATGACTGACCCATCGGACGGCACGGGACAGTCCCACAAGTGTCATAAGTCACCCAATGGGACGGTCATGTGTGTGCCACCAGTGGTTCAAGCCGGCAGGAACGTGTTACAGCTACTGTCTAAAGCTGCTGCATGTGTTGCTGCCTTGTCAAAATAACTTCAAAATATGACTGCATTTCTCCACTACGCTCAGCCCATTTTACCCCGGGCCATGATCAGCAAGCAGGAGTCAAGGGCACTCTTCCCTTTCCCTGGGACTCGGCTATAAAAACAGCTGAGTCAGGAGGACATGGAGCAGGAAGAGAAGGGGCTCTGGGCAAGCTGTGTTACTGACAGGCAGGCAAGTCTTGCAATGACCACACAAGCCTGAAAGTGGTTCCAACGGGTCAGGAAGAAGTAAGCGTGTGACTTCATCACCATTAAACAGTTTTCTTGAAATACGATTCACATAAGACAAAGTAAGCCTGTTTCAAGTGTACAATTCACCGAGCCCTGGTATATCTATTAAGCTGTACGACCATCACCACCCTTACAAGGTTCGAGCTGAAACCAAGTTCTTAAGTTCTGATGGTTCAGCTTGACTCGTCATTTCAAAGAAGGCTGCCAGTGTCCCCAGCTCTGAGGGGTAACAGAGAAACTGTGTCTCGCCAGGTGCCTGGGTTCCACCTTGCAGCGCGCCTGCCATCCTCACAGCCAACAGCTGACCAGTCTCCAGGCAGCGCTCAGCCCGGCCGTCGCCTCAGCATCGCGGCAGCGGCAAGGGCCAGGGCTGACACTGCTCCCAACACAGACACACACACACACACACACACCGCGATAAGCATGGAGCCCAGGGGCCAGGTGCCCTGCTCTATGGCCTACAGCTCAGAAGTGACAGGGCAGAAGCAGCTTCTTTGCACTGGAAGACAAAGCTCCCGGACTGCACCCTGGCGGGAGGGAGGCAGAGGCTGCCGTGTAGGGCCCACTGTGTCCTGCTTGGGAGGTCAGCCAGCATCCAACCCAGGCCCCGCACTCACAGCACTCCTGCGCCGCCTGGATGCACAGCTCCTCCGCTGTGTACTCGCCCACGCCCAGCCGGAGGGGCTCCCGGTCTGGCAGGTAGAAGGTCACCTCCACCCCGGGCTCAGGGGCCACCTGGTTCACCTCGGCCTTCTTGGAGCTCCTCATTTTAGCACAGAACGCCATGGCATTGCAGTCCTCTTTTATATTTAGATACTGCAGGAGGAGGAAAGTGAGACGATGCAGTCACTCAGGGATGAAAGTTCCTGGGGCAGAGGAAATCACTAGGAAGGTGAGCAGAGGAAGCACTTGGCACTGGGTAACACCACTTCTGTCCCTTCCCTTCCTGCAAATAACATGAGGTGAAAACATGGGAAGAATTAATTATGCATGCTCATTAATTAATCACAGTCAAAAACCAGAATAACCTTAGAGCTGGTCTGAACTTATTTTATCTATTTGCACTTAAGTTGTAGCTAAAATAATGTGCCCTGTTCCAGAAGTGATGATGTTAGAGGATGAATCAGTAATTACCAACTCTGCCTCCACTGCTGGAAAGGTAACCTCTGAGCAGACCTAGGGCAAGAATCGTAGTCTGCTGACTTCGTGTCTGTCTCGTACTGAAGAGCAAGGTGAGTGGGTGCAGGGACCACGTCTTCTCGGCTGTCTTCATACCATGGGACAGGGCACACCGAGTGACACCGACACCTGTCCTGACAGCATGCAGAAGGCCCTGAAGAGCCAGGTCCTTGTCACCCACAGGCAAGCAGGAGGCCAGTCAGCCCCTCAAGGCAGCAGAACAAAGACAGGAGCTGCTGGGGAGGAGCTTGAGAATCAGCACAAGAAGGTAACAGGAGACAGAACAGGCCTCTGCTGCTCAGCCATGGCACCCAGGAGGGCAGGCTGGAGGGACAGCTCCCACATCCTTCCTTCCCCTCTCCCCAGCACCTGTGGTCTCTGACAAATTTTCTTGTCCTCAGACTACTGCTTTCTTCCCTTGGAACAAACCAACCCTCACTCACCCCTCAATGTGACATCAGATCCTCCCTGGCCCCTACTAATCTGCAGGCTTCTAACTCTGCAAGCGAGGCCCCCGGTGCCTGACCTTATCTGTCACTCCCAGTGTCACCCACTTAGTGCCAGCATCCTTCTGCCCCAAGGCTGCCTCTCCTGCTCCTGCCAGGCCTTGCTCAATGAAACATCTTCCCACCTCACCCCTTTCTTGGCAGACCTCAAGCTTCTCTAGAACACAGCCTAGAGGAGCTCATGCATGAAGCCACTTCCTGGAAAGGACACCTCCCGCTGTGCTCCCAACCCCTCGCCTGCTCTAACCATTGTGGAAGGTGATCACCTCTCTCAGGCCTCTGTCTGTCTTCACACGCACGCCTGGGCCCCCATAACAAGGCCTGCTCGCTCATTCCCCTCTGTCCCGAGTGCCAGGCACACCAGTTTACGTGAGGGATGACCCAGGGATACTCCCACAAGCAGGCTGCGTGAGGCAGACAGCAGTCACGTGCTCTGCTGGGTCTGTCAGCAGGTGAAGGATGACCACGAGCCACACAGGGCTCACTGCTACAAATGAGAGCCATTCCATTTTAATGGCTTAATCTCCAAAGTAACCCTGAAAGCCAGACTCTTCAAGAAAGCGGGCTGAAAGACTAAGCTCTAAGGAACCTGGAAATTTAGATCAACAGGCAATACTGATTTAAAACAGGAGAGGCACTGAGACCTTACCTGTACCCCACACTGCAAGTGGAGAAGGAGTACAGTAGCTATGGCCTGCTTCATAACGCAAGGCACCTCTGCCCTGGAGACTACAGACACCATGGAGGAGGAATCCAGGAGCAGCTTACGCCCAGCCCCAGGGAAATGAGCAGCCAGGCACTCACACACATGCAAGATGCAGCACCACAAGCAACAGCGAAAAACACAATGGGTAAGGTCCAGCAGGAGAGGGCCCCTAACCAGGGCACATCCACAGCAGTTTAAAGGGTGCCAGAGAGTACCCCTCCACGCTGGAAGATGCACCCGGCACCCTGCCAACAGAAATACAGCACAGTCGGTAGAGCACGGTCCTCTGGGTGATGCATATGCACACTCAAATCCGCAAGAACATTCAGGACATCGCTAATGCTAATCTAGCAGGGTTTATAAGGAAACTCTAGTTTTCAATCTGTACTTCTCACACTTTTATACTCCTGAAATTTGTTTTTAAACCAGCATATGTAATGTTGGAAATGAATATAATACTGATTTTTAAAATTTAAAGGTGATGGCACAGATGGCCCCGCAGGCTTGGGACCACAGTACTATTACTCTTTTAAAAACTAGATATTTTCCTTTGAAAAAAAAAAAAAAAAAAAAAGATGCAAATGTACATACCTGCATTTATTCGGCTGTCCTATGTTCCCCAAAAAGCAAACTGGATTTTCTTCTCTAGTTTCCAAAGCCTATTCAGAGCTGAGCTGAAGACAAAAACGAGAAATAAATCAACTCAGAGGTAACTGTGTCTGCAAAATAAAACAACGTTTTCATTAAGGAAATAACCCAAATCTAAACAGGAAAGAAAAGGCCTTTGGGAGGAAGAAATGTAAAAAAACAAACAAAAAAAACAACTGAGAAGGACATCAGGAGGACAGAGAGACATCTTCATCTTCGGGTGTGACCATCAAACAAAGATCTTGCTTATTGCTCTGAGAGAGGAAGCCAGACTCCTGCTTCCTGGCACGGGGCACCCAGGCCGAAGCAAGTGAGGACTGAGCCCTTCCATCAACAGCCTCTCCTCACACACACCCCACTCTGTCGTTTTAATGATTTCTCTCTTGCTTCTCGGATGCTCTTCAACAGTACGAACTATTTCCACACAGACAGACTTGCCAATCTCACTGAGTAGGCTGAAACTGGTTCCCAAGTTAGTACTGATTATTGTCCCTATTTTCTGTCCTGCCAAATCATTCGACAAATTTGACCAGAATCTAGTTTCAGGAAGAACACGGCCCAGGCATCACATGGCAGCAGAGAGGGCAGGGGCAAGACAAGGGCCAGGTTCCCTCTGAGGCTGGCCTTGCAGGCAGGGTGGGAGGTGGCCCAGGAAAGCACCAGCTCAACCTGGCAGTGGCGGGTGAGGGTGCCAAGGTGGACCTCTGCCCCACACTGCGGAGGGCTGCTCTGCTCGGGGAAGGCTTTCTGTGGTAGGTGACCCTTCAGCAAAAAGAAGGATGGTGGGCCAGGCAGGAGGTACAAATATGAATTTGGATGGGATAACTCTGTTTTGGCTATTTTACACGAGCAATTTTTTACAAGATTCACAGAACAAATCATTACATCTTCAGCTTCTTAAAAATTAATCAACTGTTTTAATTATGTAGATACCCTGCCTTGTATCAAAACAGCAATTTGATATTTACTAAATGCTAATGTCTTGCTTTGGCTCAAAAGCTGGCTTCTAATACCTCATTAGGAGATTCTTCCATTCAACTAGTATTTTTGAGTAGCTGTCCATGTCAGACCTGAGCTAGCTGTGGCGACCACCATAAAGAAAAAGAGCAAAGCGGTCCCTGCCCACATGGAGCTCACAGTCTACCGGAACAATGGAGTCAGAGAGGCACAGACGCAGGTTGTTACAAAGAGCCAAGAACACCAGGGAGAAAAGAGCATTGGGGGGGGGAGTGTGATCTCGTCTGGGCTCAGGAGGGCAGGGTACAGACCTGAGGGGTCCTCAAAAGGATCTGCAAGTGCAGAGCCCAGTACAGGGAGGAGCCGGCCTGGTCTCTCCTGTGCCTGGATGGGGAAATCACCTCCTGCTCCTGCTCCAGGTACAAAAGGAGTAATACTAGTTTATAAACACTGGATAACTCCAGCAAATCAATTCACATTTCTTGCCACAAGACAGAAAAATCTTCAATGCTAGAAACACAGACCAGTAAGAACCACAAACTATTCTTTAAAAAGAATACAATTCACCAGGCTCAATTCCCAACGCAAATGAATACAAAGGAGCTTAGAAAATGGAAAAAATAAAAAGGAGTAATCAAAAGCTCTGATAAAAGCAGTAAATTCTTTTTTTTTTTTTTTTTTTTTTTGTGGGTACCAGGGGTCGACCTCAGGACCTCGCGTGCCAGCAGGCGCCCGTGCCGCTGAGCGATATCACTGGCCCTTTTTTCGTATGTGGGTCCCAGGAGTCGAACTTGGGCCCTCGCGCTTGCCAGGCAGGCGCTTACGCCGCTGAGCCATCTCACCGGCCCAAAAAGCAGTGAATTCTTCACCTCATAAAACGGTAAAGGATTTCAAAGAAAAAGTCTTTCGGTGGCTCAGTTTCAAAGATGTTGCTTTCTACGGTTAAAAAAAGTTTGTACATGTCTCAAATTTCTTTATCGCATTCTTATTCAAGAGACAAGTACATCCAATATTTTCTCAGTGAGAGAAAAGTCACAGAAACAAATCGGGTCTGGGAGGGAGCAAAGCTGAGCTGCGATACACAGATATTACAAATATCTTCCAAGATGCAGCAGTCGCTGAAGATACAAAACTCTTCTAAATTTTCAAGGCCATTTTTTGAAATGCTGGTAGTATTTGTGCAAGGGAAAAACAGACAATTACATTTTGAATACTGACAAGAGAGAAATAAAAACAGACCACTGCTGTGTCCACAAGCATGATCACCTCAATGGGACTGCTGCTAGCCAAGCCACACGCCAGGTTTACATGGTAAAAACGGACTGCGGGAAACTAAAATCGAACCAGAGGGGGGCCCTCGCTTCTCTCGTATGGCCTTCACCTCGATCACACCAAGAGCCCTGAGGTGCCCCTCAGGGGTGAGGTGACAAGGAAGCATCACTGTAATGCAGGCTGCCTGTCACCGTGGCCCTGAGCAGCTTGCTTTGTCTCTGAGCCTGGGTTTCCCCACTCATTCACCTTTGAGGAAATATCCTTTTGAAGGGTTGGTGCAGGGCTCACAAAGAGCTTTCTGAAAGTCTTCCTCAAGACCTCGTGCACAATGTCTTTTTCACAAGAGGCCACAGATGCAAGGTGGTCAGTGCTGAAGCCATGAACAAACTTTACGTCAGAGGACTGACGTGGGCTGGAAACCTGCATGCAAAAGCAAGAGGATAAACAGAAGGCAGAAGAAAACAGGGAGATGCGGGCATCTCGGGAAAAGGACTCTGAGCAGGGCCTGGCTGCACGTCAACACAAAGCTTCCCAGGACTCAGACACCAGAGCAGAGCGCGGAAGAGTCCTATGGTCTGGGCTTGAACCCTGGCTTCCCCACCACCAGTCGTCATAATCTCTGGCGAGTTAGTTAACATCCCTAAGCCTCAGTGTTCTCCGTGTGTGTGGGAAGACACAGGCTGTCAAGAGTTCAATGAGGTAATGCACAGAAAGCACCGAGTGCTAACTCTCGGGAAGCTCCCCTATCCTGAGCACAATTTCTATTACGCTGATTACAGTGTGATGGAATGAAGTTCTAGACAAGGACAAGGAACCGATCCGTACCAAACACCTCCAACGTCTTATGCACAGAGCCAGCCACCTGCACTCAATTCTTATAAAAGGCTCATAAAAGGCATCAGGCTAGCCAGCGTGCATGCTGGGAGTCACGCACATGGCTCTTGATTCCGAGAGGCCCGCTCTTTCCACAGGGAAAACAACTGCTCTAAATGCCCCGTTGCCAATACCCTGTCTCTCTGGCTTCCCAGTATTTTCACGCTCTAACACCCACCAAGGAAACTGACCTCATCCCAGTGCCTGCTCCCGAGCCTGAGAGAACCACCATTTAACAGCCCAGTCAAATGTGGCCCCCCAAGACGTGCTGCCCGGGCACCATGTGCCGGCGGACCCCACAAAGGCCTAGCATACATGCCAAGGAACCGGGCTCACGTCTTTCTCAGCTGCAGCATCACAAGGCTTCACCCCTACATAGACACAGCGGTGACTTGGATCTGCAGTTCCCAAGACCCCGTTGCTTCTGAGACCCGGGACCCCAGTTCTGACAAAGTACACAGGATACTGGAAAGCTGGTGGCCTGCAGCCAGGATGACATATGAGAAATACAAAAATCTGCTATTTTCTCCTGTCAGCAAGTCAGAATTGTGTCTTTTCTATATGCCACTCCTGTCACACAGAATAAGTCACGTCTAACTACAGCCTCAATTCCAGGAACAGCCCAGAATCGTAAATGCGTTTACTATAAACTTCAGGGATGCTCAAACAATCGATGCCAACTCGATGCTTCAGGGCTCTCTGCACGGCTCCCCCTGAGCCGCTTCACGGAGAAGAGGCTTCTGGTCAAGGCAAACACAGTCCTTTGCTTAATTAAAGTCAATACGTGTCTTCCTAAAAGCCCCGCCACATCAAGATACTCTGCTGCTTTTTTCTTTTTTTCTTCTTTTAAACTAAGTACATCCAGAATGCCATTAAAGAGCATGGAATATAGATTTAGTGAGGCCACCCACATGTCCTTCCCAGGAATCAAAAATATGGTGGCAGAAGGAACCATCGAAAGAGGGGAACAGGGAGAACATTTTTGCTAATCATTCATTCCCAAAATACCAAAGTAGCACTTATTTTATCACCATAAAACCTTGTGTTTACACAGCAGTGTCCCTCTACAAAGGCTGTTACACATGTAACCACAGGAGAGCCTCACAGCCCCTTCACAGATGAGAAGCCCTGGCTTCAGAGGTCCCCACGGTCAGCTGGCCAGTGAGTGCTGAGCCTGGCTCTGGAACACACTTCCTGCCTCTGCCTCCCCTTTCTTTCCTCTTACCACGCTGTGCTGGCCAAGGTGTGAGGCCTCAGGAATCCAAGAGGTATCAGGACACACGTGAGCCCACCAAAACCTTGCAGTCCCCACCAGCTGGCAAGGTGAGCGCAAGGTCCGGGCGTGTGGAGGGGCTGCTGAGATAGTTAAGACCTTCGGGGCTCAGAACGACAAGAGCGCAAGGCTCTCGCTGCGCAGTCATCTGGGAGGGACCTGGACCCAGTGCGAAGAAAGGGAGAAAACTAATGAGACAGACAGGAAGGTGCAGCTGTGTCAGGGAAGGGCCAGAAGGGAGGGAGATCACAAGGACAGGTGCAGAGCGGAGCTGTGGACTGCAGCGCAGAGCAGGAAGAGTGCGGACACGGGAAGGCGAGGCAGAGTGCGCCTGCGGGCAGCAGACCCCAGTCAGAGCAGGAGTGGGTTGCAGCCAGCACTGTCTGGCCCCGCCTGGCCTTGAGCAGGCTTCTGCAGTGCTCTCAGCTCGCGTGCTGTAGAAAGCAAAAGCACTGCAAGATCCTCTCGGCTCTCGTGCAACTTACTGTGGGACCTGAGGTAACTTTCTCAACCTCTCTGAGTTTCTGTTTCCTTGTGACATGGTAATAATAAAAGGTGGCCACTTCACAGGGGTTGTGATGATAAACAATGTCCCACATCTCACACCCTCTAGGAATTCAACTTTCTGTGAGTTCACTTAAAGTTTCTAAAAGCCTTTAGACTGAAATAAAACCAACCAACCAACCCTAACTTACAAAGGTTTGAAACCACGTTATGCTTCACCCTGACACAATTTTCATTAACTTGTATTTCCAGAAGGTCATGACACAAAGACAAAGACTGTCCTGCTGGTGAGTCATCTGCAAACATGCGGAGGTAACCAGGCTTCAAACAGAGGAAGACACAGGAAACAATCGCGGACCCGCCACTGCACTGCAGGCTTCTGCACACGTGTGTGTTTGTCTGTGCACGGTCACCCCCGCCTCTCCCCTGTGGCACACGAATCTCCGGGGCATAAACCTGTCCAGCACGGCTCCTGCAACGCTTTAACTGCTCAGGAGCTTTCCATGCCAACAAGAGAAACCAGCTCTGCTGACTGCAGGGTACGGCCGAGTTTAAGAGCAAGACACAGGACAGGCTGATAAGGACACCACCACAAGTGCGGCCACCCCCGGTCAGGAGCCACTCTGCTGCTCCCAGGAATGGGCTCAAGCCACTTACTCAGGTCTGCACGGTTCCCTGCAGACTCCACGCCCCAGAGCTTGAGCCTGGTGCCCCCAGTCAGGTGCCCACACCTCCTTCAGCTTCCACAGCTGCAACGGACAATCACTCCGGAAATAAGGGGGTCCAGACACTGAATGAGCCCCAGGGGGTCAGTCCATTCCAGTCTGTGCCCAAAGGAACTCTGCTATTGCCTCAAAACTTAAATGGGGCTAAGAAAAGTAAAAGTAAGAGAAAATTTCAAAAAAGATGTTTCCCTACACTTTTCCTCAACTGAAAAACTATAACCATTTTTTATGGTTAGCTCTGAAACAGTCCCAGCTGACAAAGGCTCTGCTGAGTGTGTGTGCATGCACGTGTGTGGCTGGGATCTGACCCCAAGGCTGCAGGTGCTGGACAAGCACTCCTCCTCAGAGCTCTAGCCCAGCCCCAGAGGCGCCACGCTGAGAGTACAGGCAGAGCTCAGCCACAGGAGCAGCGAGCGCAGCAGCCTGGCACGGCGCGCATGCAGAGCTCCAGTACCTTCTCCCGCTGCTGCCTGCCACGCTAGGCTGGCCCCACCGTCCAGCACGCTGTGCTCAGGCCCATGCTTAGAACTGCCTTCCCATCTTGCTGGGCCCACAGTACACGGTTTGTGTATAAAATACGAGCTTCACAAAAAGACATTCATCTTTCCTAGGTGCAATTCACTCTCTTTTCTATTCTACACTATTTTCCCCTATTTACTGTGTCTTTAAATGCTAAGCAAAGCCCACAAAATAGACTTCACGGCCCAATAGCAAACACTGGACCACAGTTTGAAAAACTCTGGTTTGAAACACTTAGCAAAATAACTAGTAATCCCACTGACCTTAGGCTCACCGCTTTTATTCACTGCATATGTCCTCCCAGCTGAACCCAAAACAGGGAGACCTCTTTCTGCTGGCACTTTGATTTCCATAAGAGTGCACCTCCATTCCCACAAGGTGCAGCTGGAAACTCTCAGCACCAGCATGTGGGCTCAACCCACACCACCCGCGTCACTGCGCATCAGGCGTCTGGCTCAGGGACTCTCCAAGCGCTGACCGCCTAGACCCAGCCAAGCACGAGGCCACACTGCAGATTCTGCCAGCGTCTACTCCTCTTCCTCAGGATTTACTCCCAGCCCCAGCTCCTACCTTCGTGATCACATCTTTCAGGGACCCTTCATGCAAACTGAAGAACTCAAAACCCAATCAGCTTGCTTTTCAAATTCGAGTCACAGAATCGCCACGCTGAACGGATACTGGAGTGTCTGTGTGGCCACCTGGGACCAACGGGGCGGGCGGGGCACTGAGTCCGGGTCTGGATGGTGGCCAGTCTGGACGGAGGTGGCACTGTGAGCGAGGTCAGCAGTTTCTCAGGTACTTCTCTGGCAGGCAGCCAGCTGGAAGGGCCACGGGAAAGTCATCCCTCCCCAGGGCTCAGGCTCCCTTTGCCTCTGTACACAGGAAGCCAGCGTCACACCGGAGACCCACGCAGACCCTCAGCACGTCTGTCCCACAGGGTCTACCTCAGACGGCCGTGGCCACAGCCACACTGGCATCTGTTCACGGTGCCCTCAACCCCAGAGCGGCAATGCCTGCTCTTCTTTCATCCCTCTGAATTTCTTTTCTCTTGGCAGAAGGGAAGGGACACTGCAGCCACAGAGCTCCTCTTGTCTCTCCTTGCTAGGGAATAAAGTATGGAAAGAGGACGGAGGGTGATTTGCTGAGACTACTTAACTATCAGGGCAGATGTCACAGCAGTACACAAATGACTAATGGGTTAAATGTGACAGTGAGGAGAACGAACTTGCTTGGTACTGCGCATCAAGTGAGGAAACAACACACAGGAACTCATCGCGTAAAGCCTGCGATGGCCAGCTTAGCAGGAAGGGAAGAACGTAAGAACGGATGGGCCTCTAAAGAAGAGTTAGGTGAGGACACCGGACTGCCAACAAGGACAGCCACCCCTGCGGCAAAGCAGCAAGCTCAGAGAGGGCAGAGTGGGCTGGGTGGACCCCAGGGAAAACCTGAGGGCGGAGCTAAAACTGCAGCTCGACAAGGACCTCAGCCCTGCCCCTGGGCAGCTGAGTGCAAGTAACTTTCTGTGACTCTGTCCTTATTTGCAAATGAGGATAAGGGTAATCTTGTTACAGGACAGCCCTAAACTCTGGGAAAAGATAGATAAGATGGACAGGTATGAGTAAGTGATCTGGCAGGCAGTGGGCTACACTGGAGCACCCTGGAGGAGGAGGCTGGCTGCACACAGATGATTGAGAACGGAAGCATAAGCCTCAGGCACAGAGCGAAGCGGCAGGGACTGTCCCTGAAGGAGGCCACTCCGGCCTCTCTGGACTCCTCAGAAACAGCCAAGTCCCTGTATGCTGGGGAGGCAGGCAGGCAGGGAAGGCACAGGACATGGGAAACACAACTCTGCAAAAACGACACCCTTCCTCTCCAATACTGCGACCGCAGCACCTGGTCCTCGGTGGACACATGGGCTCTAGACACTGAGCTCCCTCCCTCTTCAGGGTTCCAGCCCTGCTGCCCTGGCCCTGCCACAGCCCCAGCGGGGACCTCCCAGGACAAGCCTCCAGGGCCAGAGCCTTCCACACAGCTATGCGAAGAGTGTCCTGAACTCTCACACGAGGATCTACAGCTCCCCTCACCACACACACACACACACACACACACACACACACACACACACACTTCTCTACAAATGAAATGAGAAGCTCAAATTTCCTGCGAATCACGATGACAGTGAGTCAGAAAACTTTCCTAGCACTCTGTCCCTCGATGGACAAGCCGGCTGGGACGGTCACTCAGCACCAGGGATGACATTCTGTAGCCGGTGACTCATTCTCTAGGCTGAGCCAGAGGGTGGTGTCCACCGCTGCCCTTGGGAGTCACTGGGAACTATTTCTGTCCCATCTTGCCCATGGATAAAGTGAATGAGGAGTGAGCCCAAGGCCAGGAGGCCCTCCCCCTCCATGAGGCTGTCCCCTGGCCTAGCTCTCGTTAGCCAGGGCCCCGTGCTCTGTACAATGGAGGCCAGGTAGCAATACGCCCACGGTCACACAGGACTGGACATTATCTACCTCTGGTCATTCACATCTCACCAGACCCCCTCAGGCCTTTGGATCAAAATGTGTGATGAATGTCCATTTCCTGAGGCTGAGGGGCAGAGCTGGAGGGCGGGGATTCCATCAGTGAACTCATGTGAGCAAGTGCCCGCCATGGTCCATCAGCTCCTGGCCTTGCTTGCTGGTGCACCCACGCTCCTGGTCCAGGCTGTGCTTGTCCACGCCACAGTTGTAAGAGCGCCTAACCACTACGACCACGAACCCAGGCCTCAGGTCCTCATGGCTCTCTCAAGGCCACCAAAAGAAAAAAGTCCCAAGGGCAGCTCTGTCTTTGAACGTCTCTCCAAATGAATACCAAGAACGTAAAGTCAGTGGAATGGCTCAGGTCCACTGATTTAATCAATAAATACAATTACATACTTTCTACACTTTACAAAGCACTTTCAATACCTGCTCTGAATCCTCACAGTATTTTAAGTATCATTTTTATTTTACTCACAAGCAAATCAAGGCTTAAAAATACTCAGTGATTTATGAAAGGCCACATGCACTGATTAACCAGGATTCAAATCTAAGCTGCTAGGAGGTAAAGGAAATGGAAATAACTAAAGAAAAAAGAACAAATGAGCATAGTGAAAAGGTGGCACTTCACTAAATTAAAATAACAGTGACATTTTTTATGTCTCTAATGTAAAGTTGGTATTGTACTTGATTTTAAAAGGAAACACAGGCCTGGATTAGGCAGAAGAATAAATTACTGCCACCTTTAAACTCTAGGTGTTATTTAGACTGATAACAAATATATACATTCAACACCACAGCAAAAGTTCACTGGGCATGGTAGTGCTACCTAGGAGGCTGAGGCAGGAAGATTCCATATTCAAGGTAAGCCTGAGCAAGTTAGTAAGACTGCATCTCAAAACTTTAAAAAAATGGCTGGGGGATGTAGCACAGTGGTAAAGTCCCCCCTCCCCAGTTCAATTCCCAGTATTAAAAAAGAAAGGAAGGGAGAAACGGAGGGAGGGAGATGGACGGCACAGGCAAAAGTTCTCCTCTCCACTCCCCAGAGACAGTCACTACTGAATGAAGCTCTTGGTACATCCCTTGAGGACAATTTGACCCCATATGCTAATTTGGACTTAAAAATCCAGGTATGTTTTGACATAGCAACCTGTCATGAGAAAAGCAGGTTATAAAGCAGCATATAGGATAACCCTGCCATGCTGCATAGCCACATGCATTAACCCTGAAAAGACAGGAAAAGGGAAAGGCAGGGAGGAGCCGTAGGGGTAACTGCCTCGTGCGTGCTTTTCAGGCTTCTGCACGTGTTCTGCAATACACACGTGCTGCACCTCGAGGGAGGGGAGGGGAAAGGAACCCTGCCCCGGCACACAGAACGAGGCCCAGAAGGGGCTTCAGAACCAACGCCTGCTCCGTGACTTACGCCATGGTGTGGCTGTATCACCCCATCTCCTTCTACGGTTTGAGAGTCACAGCCATGAAGAGATGTGACAGGCACACATCACGCTTCCCAGCGAGTGTGACTTCAGAGTGAGATCACTCTACCTTGGGAGAGTTCTAAGTCAGCCAGAAGGCTGGGCAACAGGAGGCTGAGACCCATGGCGGTGAGGGCGGGGGGGGGGGCGAACACCACGGGCAGAAAGCCTGGCAAGCACATCCGGGGAGCAGTAGGAGCAGACAAGCACTTCATTAAGAGACACAGGAGAGCAGACAGGAGGCAGGCTGGGGTAGCTGGTGCAGGTGACAGAGGTCTTGGCGTTGGTCATGGGGACAGCGTGCCGACATCCGTCTGCGGGCACTCACTATGCATCGAAATGTTTGTTTGTGTGTGGTGCTGGGGACCGACCCAGTGCCTCACGCGTGCTAGGCAAGTGCTCTGCCACCCTCCTACACCCTGAGCCTCACTCGCACCTCATCTCCATCTACTTCCCTCCCACGTGGCAGCAACAATCTTGGGAAAAGTTCCTGCTTCCTCACAGTGGCCAGTTTTCCAGACTCTACAATGCAGCTAGTTGTATTTCTAGACCACAAATCTGAGTATCTGTGCTCTCTTAAACGCCTTTATTTCCCATGCCCTAGGAAAGGTGGCTTGCAACGTGCTTGTGATCTGCCACCCCAGCTCATCGCCTCTGACACACGGGAGCCTCCCCCACTGTGTGCAGGTCGTGTGGATAACCATGGATCAGTAATGTCCCCATGTGTGTATGTCATCATACTAGGTTCTCATGCAGCTGCCGGCCACCAACGGGTAGACACTTGGATGGTTTCCACCTTGGACACTCGTGTGTGACCCTGCTGGGAATACTGGCGCACAATCATCTACTTTTGATTCTTTGGGGTATGTACCTTTGAGGGGGAACTCCTGGACCACACAGAAATTCTATGTTCAAATTGGGGTGGTGGCGGCCAACTGTTCTCCATTCTAACTGCACCATTTCGCACCCTTAGCAAAGCATGAGGGTTTCAGTTTCTTCACATCTTCCTCACTTTCTGCTTTCCATTTGCTGCTGTCTGTTTTTTTAGACAACAGCTGCCCTAGCTGAACCTCTTCTGACTTTCACCTGGGGACAAGAGAGGAACCCTCTGTTCTTGTTTAACTCGCTGTCATTGTGGCGGCGTCATCACATCCAGCCACATTAGTCCTCAGAAACACACAGATATGCCCCAGAGTAGGGGGTTAAAGGACAAGATCCATTACAGCAAGAGGGAAGAAGACAGGGGTGGACATGAACACATCCAACTCTGAAGAAAATCTGCAGGTTCTGAAACTGAGCACAGCCAGTGAGCTGTAAGAAGGCAGTCCTGCTAGAGAGGGGGCGGTGGAGCAGGGCAAGTCACACCCCAGAACCAGCCATGGTGAGCTTTCCGGAGTGGGGTGAGGACAGACACCAGGAATGGTGGGGACGAGGACACCCCATGGTTAAGTGCACAAGGTTTACACCCACACACCTGCATCCTAGCCCGGAGCTCTCCCTTGGGAGGGCAACCTAGACCTGTCCCCAAATCTGAACCCCAACCCTTTCACCTGTAAAGGGGAACGATTCTGACTTTCATAACTCAGTGCTGACAGAGCCATCAAGTCCTTGCCTCGGAGAAAAGGACTACACAGCTGCCATGCTGACCCTGCCCTTGATGACACCTCCGGCACGAAAACTGCCGGAACCACTTGTGTTCTAACGCACTCATCTGACTCAGGCAGAAATCACGCTCAATGTGTCTCTGTCCCACAGACAACCACAATCAAAATCTAACCCTGGTTTTCTCCAAGGCACATCCACGGTCTTGGCAAAGTCCCCAACCTGACTACAAGTTTCCTGGGGGCACAAACAAGACAGTTTCTTCGGGCTGGTGAGATAGCTCAGCGGCATAAGTGCCTGCCTGGCAAGCGTGAGGTCCTGAGTTCGACTCCCGATACCGACACAAAAAAAGGGCCGGTGATATCGCTCAGCGGCATGGGCGCCTGCCGGCACGCGAGGTCCTGAAGTCGACCCCCGGTATCCACCAAAAAAAAAAAAAAAGACAGTTTCTTCTCCACAGCCTCCAGGCACAGTTGTCACAGTGCCCTGAAGCCACAGGTACAGGTGTGTCCAACAGGTGCGATGCTACCGGTGCCACTATAGGAAGGAGCAAGACAGGCACAGTCTTTAATGTGGAAAGAGATACCACTTTTGCAAAGGTTGGTTTCATTAATAAATCAGAACTAGAAAATGCCCTACCCTATACAAAGTTATCAAACTATATAAATTTATATGAAACCATCATCTCAGAAGGCCTGCCTTCCTGGGTATAGAAGGAATATACCAGATTTCCAGAAACACATTCATTCACTTACTTTTATTCACACATCCCCCAGCTCTCACAAACACCCTAAAACTGGACAGAACTGGATAGAGAGAAGCAGAAGGATTAAGTCTAAGATTTCAGTATAATCAGAACAGACTAAAAAGTACTGATAAAAGTAGGAAAGAACAGGGCATTTTTGCAATACTACCTCAAGCAAATGTTCTGGAAGGTGCTGCCTGGAAAGTTACTACATCTACCTGTTACTCAATAACCCACGCACCTGGGGGAAACCCTTGCAGTTCTGGTTAACAGCAGGTGGGCACAAAGAAAGAGCCAGGAGACAGAGAAAATAACAGTCACCTAGGAACAGTGCAGCTTCTTCCCAAATGATCCTCGGCCTCTACCTGCCTGGTCTGCTTGTTTTTCCCCCTTCGGCCCACTGGATTTTCCTGTTTTCATCAGATCTTTCTACAAATCCTCTCTGTTCACCGTGTGACTGGCTGAGTTCTAGGACACGCTGGCAGCTGGCCACGGAGCCTTCCCAGAACAAAGCCCACTTGTCAGGAAACCCCGCCTCCTTCCCAGCACGAGGACGACAGAGAAGGGAAGGCACAGAGGGAAGAAGGTGGCAAGTTCAAACAGCATACTAAACTCTGGGCGCCCAGGCAGACATCTGTTCCTAAAAGCAGTGTCCCATTCAGGCTTTGTACACATACCTATTCTTATGACTGCATTTATCACTACCTATGTCAGCTATCCGGGGGAGACTTTTTTGTGTATGAAAGCTGTTAAGCACAAGAATAAATTCGTTTTTCCTGTTCCTTTTCCCACCCCAGCCCCAGTGCACATTTTCAATAGTTCTCCTTGATAGACTTCTGCTCTCCACACTGAGGAAATGCATACAAAGAGATGGAATATCTGTGGAACCGAAATACATTAAACTTTTCTGTAACACCTTTATAATTGGGACTGTTTCCATAACATCTTATTTTTTTAAAGGAGAGATTAATACACATGATGGGGGAGGAACTTCGTGCAAATGTGTCTACAGACTAACCCTAACTCTGAACTGAAAATATCAGGACATAGGGCTGGGAGTGGGGACAATTCTGAGAAGTAAAGAGATAATATGCGTACATTTTATTGAAATGCACTCACTCATTTGTTATGGTTTAGATCTAAAACATCTCCCAAGACTCTCATATGTTCAGAGGGAAAGCCTGGTTAGAAGAGGCGGGCCATTGGGGGTGTGACCTAGAAGGATGCATTCTTGTCCCCAGCTCCTCCCTGTTCTTTGTCCTTCCTGACTGCCATGGGGTGAGGAGCTGTCCTCCGCCAGGCCCCTTCACTGTGCCCTTTCTGCCTTGCAGCCAGCTGACCATGAACTGAACCAACTGAAACTGTGAACCAAATAAGCCTCTCCTCCTTTAAGTCCCAGGTGTCATATATTTTGTGCTAGTGATGGGAAAGCTAACACACCATTCCTCCTGGAGTCCTCAAAGGAGGAGCAGCTATTAGCGAGTGAAAAGGCTGGGTTCTGGTTTTCATTCTGAAGGACAGAATAACACTGTTCCAGCATAATGAACTTGATGGCTTTTCCCAGATGCAGGGACTTAGGAGACCTGTCAGACCCACTACACGGTATGCCACAATAAATCTCTCTGAGCTTCCAGTTTCTCAGGAACAAGAACACACACATACCAGCAGTTATGAGTGCACTCCCAGCCCTGACACACTCGGGTGCCCTGATTCTATGGAACTCAGTCCCTGAGGAGACACAGGAGTTACCTCCAACTAAAACCAGTACACAAGTGACACACACACACGCCTTTACTGACAGGACCACAAAAAGAGTGAAGAAGACTTGGCTCACACCAAAATTATATTTGTTGATCAAAATATAATTATGAAGCTTACTCTGCTACTCTCATTAGCCTAAATGCTTCTAAATCAGATTTTTCTAGTTTGGAATTTCAGACATGCTCAGAAATATCTGGCATTGTACCATCTGTCCAAAACTGAAACCAGTAAAGAACAGAGATGATGCTGACTGTTGACCTCCTTAACAGAAAGCACATTTCAGACACTTTAGAAATATCTATCTCCAAACAGTATTACTAATACAAAAAGAGGTCACATCAGTGCTGCTCAGGTTAAAATTTCAGTGTACTGTTCATGAAATAGTCTTAAATCCTTAAATATAAAACCTCTGCTAAGCCAACCAGAAGGCTATTTCTCCAGTCCCGTTCTCGTCCCCTCAAATGGTGTTCGATCTGGCTGCATCCTTATTGATCTCAACAGGACAGGGTTACTGAGCTTCCGTTTCTGAGTTCACTGCAGACATCCCTCGTTTAGCAACCGAGTTCTGCTGTTCCTGCACAGCGACTGGGTCGCTGAATGAATTGGTCACTAAATGCTACTCTGTATACAGTAGTGTGTACATTATGATATTCAGAACAAAGAAATGGTCAAAGGAAACTCCACCTTGATGCTTTTGCTTTTATTTGCATAACTCATACATGCAGGATTGTAGTGTATAACAGAACATAAAACTACAGTACCTTATAGTACAGTACAATCAGAAAAAATTACAGTACTGTAT
Organism: Erethizon dorsatum; assembly: GCA_028451465.1. NCBI lineage: Eukaryota > Metazoa > Chordata > Mammalia > Rodentia > Erethizontidae > Erethizon > Erethizon dorsatum. The sequence goes on along the minus strand of CM051829.1, from coordinate 124,299,300 downwards.
AGACAAGGTGTACTGTACCAAAAAAAGTCACTGAGGCTCTATAAACAAGATGTACGGAACAGCATCAAAAAAAAGACGGGTCGTAGGTCTGAGCAGTGGGCAGTAAGTGCGAACAGCACTATTCAGTCTCAGGTCCAGTCATTAACCACGTAGGTCACTAAACAAGGAACGGCTGCATGGAGGACCACCAGGACAGCGCTCCTTGAAAAAAGAGCATTTGTCTCCATTTTAGCTAAACCTGGCCCTATTTCCGTGTATTGATATGTACAGAGCTGGCGAGGATATTTCTTTATCCCCTCAACTGGCTTTAAGCAATGCAAATGGGTCTAGAGTTAATGATGCGTAGCCTTTAAAGCAATGCGACAGGTCCGTGATGCCCCGCCTATAGCTCCCAAGTAGTACGTGTGAGCCAGGCCTAGTGACACCAGGCTGTCAGCTGAGACTGAGGCCTGAGAAGGAATCTATGAATCTATGATGTCTCAGGGCATGAAGGGCAGACATCAAAGCATCAAAGCCAAAGCACTGACCCCAAAACACAAGACACTTCCTCAATCTGCGATATGCAGATTACTCTTCCTGCAGACCTCTCTCTAAACATTGCACAGGTGCTATCAGGCCTCCTACCTAGCCCAGCTCACAGCACTCACCTACTTCCCGCCACTCTCAGTCACTCATCCCAGAGCCACTCCCCTCTTCACAAATTAATAAAACCGGGGTTTGGTCCTGGGTCAAGGCCTTTGTTCTAGTTAGCCATTGTTCTAACTGGACTTAGGACCCCCTTGGCTCCCCACAACTACAGATGTGTATTTATCTCTTTATTCTCGCCATGGGTTGCACTGGAAGTCGTAGACTGGAATTATTTATTGGAATTCCAGTAACTTTTCCCTGGGATTACAAATGTGGGCTCCTCTGGACCTCAACAAGGTCCAGAAGTGTTTCCTATATAGTTGTACTCCTTTTTACGTATTCTACCACTCAACCTTTCAACCTATTCAGCTAGATCCTCTTTCCCATTTGGTCCAATTAATAAGTTTTACTCTGAAGACTGAAAAACACTGTTTTCCTTAACTTAGTGCATATGAAAGGTTCCCACTACCTCAGACCAAAAGCAAGTGGTGAAGACTGCTATCTTCAGCTTATACTCCCCTTTACTAGCAAGGTGCCATCTGAGTAGTTTTAATCAGACGTTCAATCACTACGTTTCAGTCCACGCTTGCTAAAATGAAAGTACATGCCCAATCTTTAGAAAGTAGTATATTGCGCCTATGGTTCACAGAACACACACACACCGTGGGAAACCGTCAGCACACACTGTATTTGTAAGTACTACCTTCTGCGTGGGAGCTGTGTAATTAGAGATGCCCCTTCTCCAGCCTCAAAGCAGACAAGTCCTAAATTCCCAGAGGAGTCCAGGCTTCACAGAGCTGCCCCATTAGAAGCCCAGACCCCCAAAACACTACCAGCAACGTAAGACACAGATTCTAAAAACCCAAGTCAGAACACTGGCCTCAGGTGAAAAGAATTGTTATTTCTTTTCATTTTTAGTTTTCTTCCACAAAGCCATTTCTCCCTACCATTTCTCTGTCATCTTCCTGCGTTCAAATTTACTTCCATGGGACCCTCCAGACTAAGGATCTAAAATGCCAAACCATGATGAGTCAGAAACATTATTTAAGAGCAGAGAAACAAATAATTCCTTATTCACTGATCAAGTAGTTGGAGAAATGAGATTCACACAAAATTGAAGAAAATCACCAGAAAGTATCTAAATGCTGGGTTTTTGGTGAGAAATTTGGGTTTACAGCAATGAGGCCAGACAAATCTTCCTTACTGCGACAGATCAAGCACAAACAATGGAGGGGTATTAGAAGTACCAGGTGACTGTAATTTTCATCCAATCTGAGACACCAGAGAGTTAAAGAGAGTGCTATTAATAACACTCAAGAGCAGGTGTAAGCCCCAGCAAATAGGGACAGATGGCTGTTTGGTCATCACAGCTTACAGCTCTGTCTCCCATTTCCTCTCTACACCTGAGACATCGTATGCAATCAAGGTCAGTAATGTTCTCTCTGTTCCACAGATAAGAAAACACATGCCGAAGAGATCAGTCAAGTAACAACTTCACAGAGTAGCATCTGCGCCGAGACTTCACTCACACCCGCTGACTCTGAACAAAACTCCCTTTTGTTGTCTAAGCAGCGGCTAGGGTCAACCAAGCATCAGTATTGTGCATCTAAGTTCATTCAATTAAAAGCAATAAAATTTTCAAACATCAGGAGAACATATCTTCCTTTAGGCTTTAAATGTAAACATACTTAGGTTTATGGTTTGGATATTTCACATTTCTAACAGGCTTTTTGATTCTTACTTCATTTTCTTTACAGTATTTCATTACAAATAATCTAAATATAGGCAAGGGTTCTAGAAAACAATGTAAATGCATGGCAGGGTTAAATTTAAAACTCTCATAACAACTTAGTTTAATTCAAGCTCTCCATTTTAATATATTTACAAAATCACATGTCTCTCCTGAGTTCTAAAATAAGGATTACAATGCTGTCACCTGCCATACATTAAGTAGTAAACGATTAAGGACTGTTTTATAAAACAATTGGTCAATAAACTATCCCCTAATGTAGAAATTCTCAAACCCAGCTGTGTATCAGAATCACCTAGAGCTTTTTAAAAAAAATACGAATTGCAGGGTTCAGCAGTACAGCTCTTGCCTAGCATACGTGAGGCTCTAGGTTTGAACTCTAGCACCTTAAAAAAAAAATACACACACCCCTCCAATCTTTACCCCGTGACTTAACTGAATAAGGGTCTCCCAGGACATGCCCCAGAGAAGGTACTTTTCAAACTCTCTAGGTCACAGAGGCCCAGCCCACACAGCCCCAAACCCAATGTGAGTAACCAAGACTCCCAAGACAGATACTCGGGCCACACTCAAGTCACCTGCAACTCACCTCTGCACCCACATTACTTCTTCCTATTGATTTTCTTTTCCCTTCCTTGGCAATGCAGTAGCATCTAACACTGACAGGCAGCTAAGGACAGGCAACTGTTATCAAAGAGCAGTGGGCGGATCCTAGTCACTCCTCCCCAACATCAAGATCACAACAAAAACTAGTATTTGCTGTCTCTTACCACATGCCACTGACTGTGTCAGCCACCTGTACACGTGATCTCGATGGCCACATCAGCCCTGTAGGGTGGGACTCTCATCCCCACTTGATGTTCTGGAAAAGCTTACAGTACTTTTCCCAAGGTCCTTCTGCTAGGAAGTGGCTGGCCAAGGACATAACCCTCACTCCCAGGCCCTTCCCACACACCCCACAACTAAGCTACAGCTCCCGTGGTCTCCGGTGCCTTCAGCACAGCGGGCTTCCGCTCAGCCTGCACCAACAGCTTCCAGTCCCACTGGGTTCTCGTTGAGAGAAGAATCCAAGGTGCTTGTGGATTTTCTTTGAACTGAAACTGAAATCTTAACATTGGCATCAGGAAAGCAAGCAGGGGTCCATTTCTGCAATGTAAATGTTCCTTATAGCACTTTTGAAAGGAGTCAGTCCTTCTGGAAAATGAAACATTTAGACTCTGAAGATACAGGAAAAGTGACTTTTCCAATGTGGATCCTGGGGCTCTCTGGACAGGCTCATTAGAGAGAAGCTGTAGTCAGTGTATCTCTTACTCTAGCTCTTCCACTCCATAAAGTAAGATGGGTTTCTGCTTGGATGGACTGGATTAGTAGAACAGCCACCTACATCATATCCAAACTGAAAGACTTTAAAAGCGAAAGCGGGGTGCTACTCATAGTTATGCTAGGAAAACAGGCAGAGTGTGGGACACTCTACTGATGACAGAATTCAGAGACAAGAGAAATCAGCTGCCACAGGCTTACTCAACAGGGGGCTCGATTTTATTCAACAAGTAACTTTTATATGCCTACCATGTTTCAGCCTCTACACCAGGAAATGGTCACATGAAAGTAAAATTCCTACCAAGCAAATTGGGAGAACTGAGTAGTCATTCAACAGTTACACGTGGTAAGCAGAAAGAGCAAACTGCAGAATATTATGTGTGGCAAAATCCCATTTGGATGGATGGATGGATGGACGGACGGACGGATGGACAGACGGGTGGATGTACTATATTAGACTGAAGTTCTCTGGTAGCAGAAGACGTCCTCTAACTCTATATAAGGGTAGTTCAAGCAAGGTTTCACAGAGGATGGTATCTGGGGCTGATATTTACAGAAAAACAGCAAATATTGAACAGCAGAAACAGGTGAGACTAGGATAGCACATCTCAGGCAGAAATGAAGAGCACATGCAGAGGTACAGAGCCAAGATACACAGGGACCCTTCCATGAGGTGCACAGTGGCGCAAGGGAGGGCACGTGCATGAGCGAAGGCCAGAAATGGGGCCAAAGCAGTGGGGAGGAGACAAGACTTCAGTGGAGCCTCTGCAACACGCTGAGCAGCCAGGACTGCATCCGTATTCAGGTCGGAAGAAGCCAAGGAACGGTGCATTCGAGAAAGATCAATTCTCATGGGTCATTCTGGGAGTTCAGCAGTCAGGCAGCAAATGCAATGGCTGAAATAAGAAATGATGCTGAACCAAGCATTTATGAATCCTCTACCTCCAATATGAGGCCAGGCCCTGGGACTTAAGGACAGACAGGATCCACTCACTGCCTTACACAGAATGAAGTCTACCTGAAAAGACAGGGCGGCGGCAGTTCTAAGAGGAGAGGACGATCACGCACTGAGTAAAAGGCTTACACCAAACAGTGGGACGTTTGCCACAACAGAGAAGACTGACATGAAGCTCAGAAATCATGAAGATCCTAGACAGTGTGGAAATAACCAACCAGGGAAAAAACAACCTTCCTTACATAGAACACTCAAGACTGTGTGCTTTGCTTAAGTGGTTTTCAGGATAAATAGGAAGTATCTAGGTTAGTTGGGTAAAACACAACTAAAAAGTATTACAACTTAGGAATGTGTGATGGGAGGGGCCTTTCCTGAGTACAGGACACAGCACAACACTATGCAATAAAAACTCTGATTTTAAAGTCTGACACAAGTTCAATGCCCACTCACTACTATGTGACTTTAAGCCAATTATTTCACCTGCTTCACTGTAAAATGAAAATAACCACATCTCCACCTTACCAGACTGTGAAGATAAAAAAGGACCAACTACACACAAATATCCAATTCCATTCCCTCCTGAAACTCCTCTAAAATACATGTATTCTTTGGAAAAATATATAAAATAATAAGCCTAGTAAGACTTTTTATTTTAAGACGAAATTCACAAATAAGTGAAGGAAATAGCAGAGGAGAAAACTGCAAAGACCTTGTGATGGATGTGCAGAAAATGACTTGGAAACCCACAGAAATGGAATCCCAAGCTGACAGCTGCGAAGGCCAGGGACACGTCAATGTCCACCAAGAGATGTCGCAAGTCATGCTGTGGGCAGTGTCTCCACACACCCTGAAGCACAGAACCAGGCAGGAGGGCCAGGGAAAGTCCCTTACCCACTCCTCCACTCAAGCAAGGTCCAGACTGGCACCATCCAGAAAATGTCCTGTAGTCATGGAAACGCTCCGTGCCCGTGCTGTCCACTACGGCAGGCACCAGTCCCAGGCCACTGTTGGGCACTTTCAATGTGGCTAGTGGGGCAAAGGAACTGTATTTTAACTTTATTCAGGGTTAATTTAATGGAATGGAGGCTGTGTTAGAGCCTGTGCTTAGCATACAGAGGGCCCTGTTTTTAATCCATGGCATCAAAAATAGATACATGATAAATAAAAACAAAGTCAAATGGTTAACATGTGGCCAGTGGCTGTTTTGATTACAGGGCAACCCCGGTCTGGACTTATGTTCTGGACAGGCAAAGCACGGGCGACCTTAGGCCCACAGAAAGCCAGCCTGCCCACACCCTGAACTGCAAGCGGCACCCTCTTCCCTACATGGCTCTAAGGTGCGGACAGCCAGGCCCAGCCCTCCGGCCGAGAGCCTGGATGCTGCTCTCAGAGGCATGTGACCACCCACCAGGGCAGACACCAATGCTGGGTGTTACCAGTGCCAAGCGCTGACTCAGGCACTCTCCAGTGAAGTTCAAAGGTCGGAAGCCCCAGGCAGTCACAGCTCGGCCTCTTGAGTTTACTCAAGAACACATAGCCAAGGTAAACAGGGCTGAAGGAAGCCTCTAATGCAGGCAGGCAGGCAGAGGCAGCTCAGAGTGAACAGTTACGGGGAGAGAGGAAAACTTTAAGTGTCTTCAGAGACACACGATAATCCTTTTTATTTATCAAATAGGAATAAGATGTTTCTTCTTGTAAGTACCATTTCGGAGAACCAAAGGGGGAAAAAAGCTCTTGAATATTAACAACAGAAATGAAAGGGAGACTGGAAAAGGGCCCACGGAACTTTCTAGATTGATAGAAATGTTCCCTATTTGCTTTGCGTGGGATTGAAATAGAGTATACAACTGTCAAAACTAAGCCAAATAAACACTCAGTATTGGTACACTTTATGGAAATTACTCTGAATTTTTATAAGCTCAACAGAAAGGTCTGAGGACAAATTTTTGCTTAGAAAAGAACAGTCTGAAAATAAGAGAGAAGTAAGCAGTGGTCACACATCTGAGCTGCTGTAGAAACTACTAAAGAGTTCCTAGGTAAAAGAGACAACATGGGGAGAGAGCCACCAGCAGTATCAGGTAAGAAGGATCTCCTGAAATGCCTGCCCTGGGCACTCCTGGGAAATCTCAGAACACTAGAAACACTGGAAGTCTGTAAGTATCCCAAACAGAATGAACAGGTAACACTCAAATGATAGAGAAGTGAGAATATTTTCAGGCTTTTTAACGACACCATGGACCAACACCCTCCACATCCTGATGGGAGCAGCCTGCAGTCCAGATCCTAGGGAGTGGGGAAGGGGGTCACTTGAGCTCACGTTCAAGACCACCCTAGGCAACACAGACTGCCCTCATCTCAGAAGAAAATAAAACAAACTGAGGTGAAACCATTTCCCACCCAGAAGTTCACAACCAGCCAAATTATCAATAAGGTATGAAGGAGAGTCAAGGCATACTTAGACATTGAAGATCTCAAAAAAATGTACCTGCTGTGTACCCTCAAGAAGCTAGAACACAAGAAATAAAGATTAAACAAAAAGAAGAGAAAAAAAGGATTTCCAGAGGGGCAAAATGGGACGCTCTGAGGAGGAGAGCTGCAGTCGGCCTTCAAGAAGGACTGTCCACAGCTGGGGAGTGCAGTGAGACACGGATGGCTACCTGAGGGCTGTCATAACAAGGCCCCATAGGCTGCACCCAGGGCCACATCACCTGGGCAGATCTGGACCACATTCCTACCAAGTCTGGCTCTTCGCCCTGCAGCTACGATGTTCCTGGTCTCCCTTCTGTGTCCCGCTCCATGCATCAGTGGACCACTCCACCCCACACCAAAGCATTCTGCTCAGGCCTGCTGGTGAGCCGGACAGGTGCCAGGGGACCCAAGAAGCAAACACACAGTCCATAGCAGCCACTCTCCTCACCCATCTGCCTTCCGAGCTCCCAACAGCAGCCCACTGCAGTCCTCCAGACACCCCCATTACGAGGAGCCCTGTGTCCCACGACCCACTCATGACCTTTACACTAACTTCCCCAAAAGGTCCTGCAACCTCTCAACTCTGAATCCAGACTTGACCCAGAGTTTATTGATCTAAGGGTGATGATTTCAATCCAAGACTATTATGGTTTAAATCTAAAATGTCTCCCGCAAGTTTCATGTATGTGGTTTTAGGTTTTGGCAACAGAGATGTGCCAGGTAGTTAAACGGTGGTCATCCAAATAACCCACAAGTAAATTTATGCTTAGATTATCACGATAATGAAAAGAAGCATTTTTGAAAAGTTTCCTGTATTTGGAAGGTGACTGGCTCATGGGGCACAGTGGATTCATCCATGGCGAGCTCATGGCTGAATATGCTGTTAGGTGGGGCTGGTTGGTGGCACTGGGGTGTGACCTGGATGGGTGTGTTCTTGTCCCTGGCTCCTCCCTTCTCTGCTCTGCCTCCTGGTTGGCATGGTCTGAGCAGCAGTCCTCCTCCAGGCTCTTCCACCACGCCATTCTGCCTTGGAGCCACAGTCCATGGACTGAACCTTCTGAAAGCTGTGAGCCAAAATAAACCTGTCCTCCTTCCCCACAGGTGTCAGGTACTAGGTATTTTGTCCCAGCAATGGGAAAGGGACTGATACAAAGACCATGAAGCTCTTCTCCTGAGAACCTGCATCTAACTCCATCTGTGCTTCCATTCAGGACTTAACGCACCAGAAGAAAGGGCATGCTTAGTGCAAAAAGTGGCGATGTCTGCTACTCTGAGGGGAGCTGATGGGGTGAGACATCTGGAAATACTCTCCTTTTTAATCTGAATAGTGATTACAGGGGTATTTTTACCCAACTATACCCTTATATTTTAAAGTCTTCTCTATGTTCACATATTTTTCAAATTTAAGAAGTCCTCTCCCAGACAGATTAAATAAGCTAATGCATTTAGAGCCCCTAATACAATGGGACACCCTAAGTAGATACACATTCTCAATTACCTTCTCCTCTCCAGTTACCAAATACTATGATTCTCTACAGATGGTCAGGAATGCTGTAATCTTCTAAAGCCCTGCCTGGCAATAATCCCTCAACTTTCATCATCTGCCAGCCTGGGTCGTTATCTACTGAGAATGTATACCTCCTTAAATATGGAGACAATAGAAACAGGAAAAAATCATTACTCTTTCTAATGATTCTTTCCTTCCTTCAGCCTTCCATTACCTAGCATAAAAATAATGGAGGTGTACCTAGTGGTACACACCCACCTATAATCCCAGCATTCTGGGACGCTGAGGCGAAAGGACTGTAAATTCAGCCCAGCCTGGGCAATTTAGTGACTTAGCAAAACTGTCTCAAAAGAAAAAATAAAAATAAAAAAGGAATGGGGATGAAGCTCAGTGCAAAGAAAAAAAAAAAATGGTCCTAAATCAAATGGGGGTTGGAACATAACTGACACACTAGATTCTTTCAGGACAGGTCAAGTTCTTAGATGGGGTTGTTCTACCACTCAAAGCCTTCCCACCTCTAGCATCTGCCTAACACAGGCCCTGGGCACAGAGTGAGAAGCTTAAATGTCTCCCGGTGTTTAAAAATGACAGCAAAAAGGTGATAAAAAGAATACCAAATAGGACCACCATGATTAGTGGAAAGTAGCCCCATATAGAAAGGTAAAATTCATTGTGATCATCCCTAATTTACTGATCCAAACAAAGCTTGTAAGCATAAAGAACAGGTGTAGTGCTAAAGATAATCCTTGAAACATATTTCCCAGTTTGAAAAGGTCTAATCAGACTTAAATGAAATGAACTATACTTTAAGTGTAATAAATGATGGTAGCGGGAATCTTCTCATCCAACAGTGACTAAATCTTGGTCTGTCTTGTGTCACGGGATGCTATAACTGGATGAGTCCTCACTTTGTCTCTGCCACCATCTACCTAGGCCTTGGGGAGGCCAGGCAACCCCACTAGAAAGCAAGTGGGCAGAACGGATGAGCAAGGAGCTCTCTGAGGGCCACCAAGGGCTCATATGTGCCTGCTCTCTGCTTCACCACCTGGGTAAGGGACGGAGTAGGATGCAGATACTTCCAATGCACGGTGTCTCTCTTACCCTTACTGCAGGGAAATTAAGAGACACAGTTTCCAATTAAGGTTTAAGAATTTACATTTTAAAAGCTTTTTATAGATGCTATGCTTTTAGAGAGTAAAATGTATCCAGTAACTTTTAACCTGAAAACTTCTAATGCCAAGAAAAATAGGAAAAGTTGAACCTGTGCCCATGTCTACAGTATTATGATTCCATTTTCTCAAGTAAGTCACAAATATGCATGACTCACACATCTGAATATAATGAGATGACCCTTTATCACCTCATCTTCTGGTGCCAGTAATCCCAAACTACAGAATGCCCAAGCCCTTAATAAATGTACCCTATTTCTGGCCATACTCCAGAAACCACGGAGTAGACATTTAAAGAGGATTTCTGGGCTTTGGAAATACAGGACCCCCAGTCAGTTATCACAGCTGCCTGGACTTTAACACCTAAAAGCATAGCAGGCATCCTTTGGGCTTATGCAGCTCTTTGACATTTGCAAAGCACTTTCACAGTTACATTTCAGATCTAAAAGGTCCCCTAAAAGTCTCACATGTTTAGAGGTGAGGCTTTTGGAAGGTGACTGGATCATGGGGGAGCTGTACTCCCTGCTGGAATTCACGGGTGAATGTGCTATTAGGAGGTGGGGTCTGGTGGGAAGAAGTCTGTCACTGGGGTGTGACCTGGAGGGTGTATTCTTGCCCCTGGCTCCTCCCGCTCTCTCTTCCTGGCTGCTGTGGGCTGAGCAGCTTTCCTCCACCAGGCCCTTTCACTGTGCTGTTTCTGCCTTAAAGCCAGCTGGCCAGGGACTGAACCCACTGAAATCACAAGCCAAAATAAACCTTTCTTCCTTTAAGTTACAGGGGTTGGGTATTTTGTCGCAGTGACAGGAAAGCGACTAAGATACCCGTCTATTAACTAAACTGATTTCCAGTAAGCCATTAAAAGTGCTATTGTGGTTTTGATCTAAAATGTCTCCCAGAACCCCGTGCTCAGAAGTGGGGCTTTCAGAAGGTGACTGATCATGAAGCTCTAACTTCACAGTGGATCAGTCCATTGATGAGATAATAAGTTGATAGCATTCTTGGGAGCTGATGGTAACCTGGTGGGGAGGCCTAGTTGAATGGAGAGGGACATGGGGGGATGGCCTCAGGGGAAAGGTCTTGTCTCTGATCCTTTCTACTCTAACTCGCTCTTGCTCTCTTGGCTTCCTGGCTGCCAAGAGGTAACTGTTTTCCTCCTCCATGCCCTTTCCACAAGCTGTTTCTACCTTGAAGCCAGTCAACGATGGACTAAAACTTGTGAAACCTTGAGCCAAAATAAACCTCTCCTCCTTCAAGTTGTCTTTCTCAGGCATTTGGTCCAGTGATGGAAAGCTAACTCAAGCACTTAGGGAAGATGTTACTGTACCCTTTTAACAGCGGAAGGAACAGGGTTTCAGAAACTTTGCGACTTGCCCAAGGTTACACAACTAGCAAGTGGTAGAGCTGGGACTTGTGCCCAGGTCATCCAAAAGCAAACATCAGATTCTTCTCAAGAAAATGGTTTGTGAGATAGGGAAAAGAAAACAAGTGATTGAAATGAAAACTGCTGGCAATCCTTGAGACTGTACTACTAGTTCAATCCTACGTGAACACTGTGGCTCAACCCCTCTGCATTGTGGGATGCTGGAGTTACTACTTCCTTCTGAGAAAATGTCAGCTAAAGAAAGCCAGGAAATAAAAATGCTGCTGCTTCACCCTTCTCCCACCCCAACATTACCAACAAGTGAATCCCGCTTATTTCCACAAAGAATAAAGAAGAGAGGAACCCAAAATCTGAACCAGGGCCAGGGATAGGTCTATGGCCGAAGCCAACCTCGCTCCCTCCATACCATTCTTAGACTGGAAGAGCAGGCGTGAAGGGCAGAACACGAAGCCCAGGCACTGAGCCGGCCGACCCACCTGGGCTTGACCCCGGACACGTCTGCCTCCATTCCCAGCTAAGACAGCAGTCCTTGAGGTCTGTCCTCAGAACAGAAAGGACTGTCACCTGATTTGAGTCAATGGCAGCAAGGAAAGACTATGAAACTGGCCTCAAACAAAGCACAAACACGCAAAGCCCCGCAGAGCAGCAAGGGTTACAGGCCCTCTCTGAGGAGGTACACGCCTTCTTCCCCGAGGAGCAGGGCTGCCAGCGGGCCTGTCAGCGGCAAGAGGCCCCGAAGCAGCCCTCGGTGTTGTTGGGCTCTTTGATTAATTGCTTTTAAGGAGAAAAAACAGAACAAAACCAAAACCCACTACAAAACGCCCTCCCCAGTTAGTGACTTGAGAACAGCTAACACGATGATCCCTGCATAAAATCAAGACTTTTCTCATTGACTTGACAGTTTCACTGGCAGCAAGCACTGATTTTGCAGTAGCTGAGATGTGGAATACACTGTGTACCTTTACCTTTAATTACACAACCAGGACTGGAATCCCCTGCCATCTTACTCAGAGTTTACAGGAAGTCACAGGGGAATTTCCAAAGCCAGCCAAGCAGAGGCACCTAGACATCTCAGTTTACAAACAGTTCTTAAAGGCAACTACTAACTGTATAAAAACCTCCCTTCCCTCCACCACTTCAAACACTTAGTAAGAGTTAGGTTTTTGGTTAACCATGCGTATCAAATGCTTTGAGTTACTAAATTACTAGCAGGGCTCAAATTCTCTGATACCTCATTTGAATACAATCATAGATCACATATCAAAAATCTAGAACAAATCTCCAACTCTAGGGCCAAAGGAGACAGGCCTTACAAACTGGGTGGAAAATGGGGAGTAAACAAGCTAATGAAAAGCACATCTTTACAACAAATGGGACAGACCTTAGGGAGTGGTTTTGACATTAGTCAAACCTGAATGTAAATCCTAGCTCAGCCACTTCTGAGCTGTGTGGCCCTAGGCACTTGAGTTCCTGCTGCTAATAACAATTCCCCTCATCTACCTGCTCTCAAAGACCAAGCATGTGAACCTGTCTGTTAGGCACTCAGTGAAAAACACCTTTAACTACTATAAACATAAATTTAGGATACAAGCCAATGTGACCACTTGGGTAATAAGAGCGGAAAATTCTGGGCAGGAAATAGCTGTTTCATCCTCCTCTACTCTCCTCTCAAGGTCCACCCCAACCAAGCCCACTGCTATGGCTTGCGTCTAGATGTCCCCACAAAGCCTGACATGGTCACAGGTGTGGCTTTTTCAGAGGTGGCTGGACCTAGAGTGTGTGACACTGGAATCGATTCATGGTGCAATGCTGGGATCAAGGGCAGTAGGAAAGAGGGTGTGAGTGCTGCCCGCCCTAAGTAGCCTGGATAAGACAGAAGGGACAGAAAGAGCTGTGGTTGTCCCTTGCTTGCTTTGCTACCTCCTGCCCGCCATGAACTGCTGCCCCTGTGCCATGCCACCCTGCCTAGGAGCCAGGCAACTATGGACCGAAACTTCTACCAACTGTGAGCTAAATAAACCTGTCCACCTTTCATTCTGGGTGCCAGGTTTTTTGTCTCAGCAGTGAGAAAAGTAATTAAGACACCCACCATCTCCTGCACCAGCCAGCAGGATCAAATCCAGCCTGTAATGACAGTCAGTCAGTACTTTCTTTAACATTTCGTTGTTTCCAGGGTCACTATCCATTTAGGCCCCGGGTGGAAAGTCTGTCTTGGTTCCTCTAACACCCAGTATCACGCACTCTTCATTATGCAGCTCGTCACTCACCACACCAAAAGGCTGAGGATCCGGTGTGTGGTGCAGGGCTGGCCCGGCGTGCACAAGGGCCTGGGTTCAACCTCCAGCACTGAGGTTCACTAAGATCACAAATTACTCCGCAATGCCATTTAATCAGAACTGTGGAAGTTCGAAAAATGTAAAAATTACTCTTGAGCAACAACAGGTAACTGTTCCTCATTAAAGGAACGCTCCTATACTGCAAACCCACGCTGGCTCAGATCACACAGGACGGCCCCACCAGTGCCGTGGAGAGCAAGTCACAGAGTCCAGTCCTGGGGCCGAGACTCGCAGGCTTGGCGTGCTGCAGCTAAACCACTGTGACCTTCACATTCACTCAGATATGCCTATTTTCTAGATTCCAAAGCCATCGGCTCAAAACAACTCCTTATTCAAATGAGTTTAGAATCAGGGTCACGTACACTGTGACTTAAATTCTTCCACAAACACCTCTGCACTTCGCCACACCTAACTGATAACACCCACGCTTTCTTTCTTTCTTTTTTTTTTTTGTGGGTACCGGGGGTCGACCTCAGGACCTCGCACGCCAGCAGGCGCCCGTGCCGCTGAGCGATATCACCGGCCCCTTTTTCGTATGTGGGTTCCGGGAGTCAAACTCGGGCCCTCGCGCTTGCTGGGCAGGCGCTTAAGCCGCTGAGCCATCTCACCGGCCCACACCCACACTTTCGATCAATGCTTCCCGACACCCCCCTGAAATGAGAATCAAATGTATATAATACAAACTCTATATACATGCACAATTTCAAAGTAATCAGTATAATGCTCTAAGTATAAAGGAGAACTAAAAAGAATTTATAAGAATAAATATTTCGGCCGGTGAGATAGCTCAGCGGCATAAGCGCCTGCCTGGCAAGTGCAAGGTCCTGAGTTCGACTCCCGGTACCCACATACGAAAAAAGGGCCTGTGATATCACTCAGCGGCACAGGTGCCTGCTGGCACGCGAGGTCCTGAGTTCGACCCCCGGTACCCACAAAAAAAAAAAAAAGAATAAATATTTCAACACGTAAGTCATGAGTACAGGGGAAGACACAATGAACACAGTCTAATACTTGTACCAATAATCCCCAGAGAACAATCGTTAAGATAAATACTGTAAATGCAGATAGATACTGGTATGTTCTTGGTGACACGAATACAAGCACATCAATATTGATGAACAATGTGGGAAGATGGTAAGCAGCTTCTAGTAAAGTTACAAACGAAATACAAAATAATACAGCATTTTATATAGTACAGTACAATTTATGTAGGAGTTGTGCTCCTAGAATACGTAGCCTACATCAAGACAATGTGCAAAATGCTTTATGTAAAGTGGAGTTAGGCTGGGGAAGTTATAAACAGGCTTTCCCCTGCACAGATGCTTGGAGAAACTCCTGGAAGTCAAGCAGGCCCCTGACAGCCCTCCTTTGCGCAGGACTGTCCCTACGCCCACTGCGGGAGCCCAGTTCCAACCACTCTAAGTGCACAGGGGCCCGAGCTGCCGCAGGTGGGAGGACCTGTGCGATCCCAGGGGCACCGCCGCACCTGCTGTGCACTCCGCAGCCACGCACAGTCCGGCTGTGTCTGCGTGGCACTCACCTCTGTAAGTCTGAGACACGGGTGAGAGCTCTTCTCAAACACCTGCACGGTCACCCTGAAGAGCAGAGCGAGTGTCTCAGTCAGCAGGAAGACGGCCTGTCCTGGACCAAGATGCAGAAGAGCTGACACTTCCCTCAAGATGAGAAACACTCTGGGGCGCTGTGCTGCCCGCCCACACCGATGGCCTAGGGCCAGGACAGCCAGCGCACAGAGCGGGGTACCCGGAGCACGCAGACGCGTGGAGGGCAGGGAAGTGCTCTGCAGGACGCTGTGATTGCGGACACACGTCACTGCACATCCATCCAAACCCACAGAACGCACCACGCCAAGAGCAAACCCTAGTGTACACACACAGGGTGACTACGACGCGTCTCTGCAGATTCAGCAACAGCAGCAGACACACCTCTCTGGTGAGGGTAATAAAAAGCTTAATGGAGAACTCGCTGGGCCTGCCTCATTTGGCTTTCAACCTAAAGCTGCCTCTACAAAAAGCCATAGAGAAAAATAATAAGACAAACAAAAATAAACACTGTGGCATGATGCTCCCCTGAGCTTGGGAATGACTTTAAAATCCAGCCCAATGTGCAATAATGAGTCTGGCCAACTGCTTAGGCCTCCTAACCTCAAAAATATGGGCTGAGACAATCCAAACAGACTTCCTATACCACTCAACCCAGCAACGCCCACGACCGTCATGGGGCCACGCACTGTGCTCTTCAGGCACACATGACTGCATATGGTATTAGATGTCACACTGACAGAATAGTTCAATGAAAATGATTTGTCTTTCTTAAGAACACGAGCTCTCCAATAACCTTTAAAATAAAATACAGCAGCCACCAACAAACCATCACATCAGCTGCTTCAGGCAGTGTTGACCCCTCACATGTCAGAAAAGGCAGGGATGAAAATTATTCAGAAAATCCAGGCCATCTTATGATATAGAAAGTACTCATCGATAATCAGGATTGCAAAACAGATGCAATCCAGATATGATCTTTGGCAGATCAATAGAGCATCTATCCCTGTATTTCCTCACATGCCCTTTCCTGGAATCTTAGCAGGTTCCATGAATTCTTCAAGGTTACATCGACCACACGGTTGATACGGCTGGAAGCCGTGGTTTGAATGTGCAATTCTGGCTCACGAACGAAGGAGCTTCTGCAGGTCCCCGCAAGGGACCAAGAAACTCAAATACTACTAAGATATCACAGAACCATGGACCTGCTCGACTGTGAAAACCACTGGAGATGCCAAATGTCCTTGACAGCGAGGCTGGCCTTCACGGAGCCACTGCTCTGTCCGCGTCTGCGGTAAACACCGTGGAGGACAGAGAGACGTGTAAAGTATGTAGTGATGGAGCTGACCAGCCAGGAGTGCGAGACAAAAATTAAACACACAAACAATCACAGAGCCGAGAAGAACCATGACAACGAACAGTCAACGGTTTCCTGTGGTTCGGAAGCATTTATAAAACCCCTGAGAAAATATGTGCCACTGTATGATATGAGACATTTCTACACATCAAAAAGCTTCAAAGGTAACATCACTTCTAAAGAGCTTGTTTATAACTGAGAATTTATTTAACTCCAAAGGAATCGGTTTTATTATCACCTGAAGAGCTGTTGGACGCAAATAGTCCTTAGAAGTGAGCCCAATGACAAGAACGCACTGATAAAGTTCCCAGCCCTTGGGCACAGCTGTTCTGTCCGTATCACACGTAACCGACGGCCTCATCACATCGTGCTCCGAATCACTCCCTTCTGCAGCAAAACAGGCAAACCTGATACCTTTCCCCAGTATCAGACATTGTAGAAGTAATACAGATTTCGAAGACATTTGTCTTTTTTATGAATGCTGTGTTTATTTGCACAACATTCTTAGTGAATGTGCCTAAAAGACAACGGGCTCCAGGCACTCCTCGTGTAACAACCGAGTTCCGTTCCCGTGGCGTAAGTCATTAACTGGATTGTCTCTAAATAAGGAATTGTATATAGTATACAATTATACATAGTCAGAACAAGATACTGGTCAAAGGAAATTCCATGATGACTTTGCTTTAATTTTCATAACTCTTACATGCAGTACTGCAATGTGTAACAACATAAAACCACAGTACTGTACTGTACAGTACAATCAGTAAAAATTACAGCACTGTAGAAACAAGGTGTACTGCACAAAAGAGATACTGAGACCCTATCAACAAGATGTACAGAACTGCACCCCAAGAGAGGCCGGTCATAAGTCTGAGCAGCAGGTGGTAAGTCCCAACAGAGTGCCTTGGTCCTGGTCTGTAACTCCAAACAGTCGTTCACCAGGCAGGTCCTTAAAGGAGGAACATCTGTATTTACCTGACCCTCACCCAGTGATGTGGCAGGTAGAAATCACTATATAAATGAGGCCTAAATACAAGGTGTATGCCCCTCTGCGCTTCCGTTTCCTCACATTTAGCACAGCACAGCGAGAGTCGGTGCCTGTGTAGACACGCAGCGCAGACTATGTGAGTGTCTGCTGCTGCGCCCTTGTGACACCCTTGGGCCACACCTGCCACTGTGCCCACGCCACCCCTACCCCATCCAGGACAGCTCCTCTGCCGGGACCTCTGCGTGCCAGCCCCTCCCACTCCCCTCTGAGGGGCCCCTGGACAACCCTCTTAAGTCTGGCCCCTGCAGCTTCCCTCAGGCTCCTGCAACCCGACTACACCCACTGGCCTATCTATCTTTCGTGTCCTCCTCCCTCAACCAACTCAAGGGAAAAGAGCCAGGTCTGTCTCCAGTCACGAAAGCTTCATCCAGCCAAAGGCCTACTTCACTGCAAGCAATGCTAACAAACCCCTACTGAATGCATGGGCGAAGGAACGAATAAACGAGGCTCCAAGGAGGTTGGTTAACAGCATGCAGGTAAATCTACAGAAAAGATGAATTTGCAATCTAGATCTGACCAAACACAGTGCTCTCCCTAGCTTGGTCCCCTACCTCCTTCCACACAGTAGGTGCTTAAGAGGTACCAGTGGCATGAATAAGTGAGCAACCTAGGGCTCCTGAAGTCATACTTGCTGGTCACTGCTGCTGAGGACAGGCTTCACCCTGCAAAGTACCATTTTAACTCTGAACTATCAACATCCATTAGTTTCAACATCCATTAAGCACCCACAGTGTACAAATCTGGATGCTATCTGCAAAATCAAAAACAAGCCAAGGTCCTTGTGTCTGGCTGGAAGCTAACAGCAGGATCAGGAATGCGGTGTGTGCTCCGCACACTGTGCAGGCCCAGAACACCCCACGGCAGGGAGGGAACAGGGCCAGGAGGCCAGCCTGCAGGCCCCTCAAGGGGCTGCCCCTTTCCAACTCTCCCAGAGGCGGCACAGGACCCCTCCCAGGGCCCTGAGAACAACCCATGGGGTGAGATCATTCTATGCCATGCTTCCTTATGCTAATACCAAAACAGGGAGGGGTGTCTAGTGAATTTACTGCCACTTTTTAAATCAGACTGGCTTATCAGATTAGCTGCTACGACTGGTCGGAGCAGAGAATCCTGAAAGTTGGGACCTGAGTAGATTACATTCCCACACAGCAACAATAGTTTAAAAAAAAAAATCCCGGAATAAAGAGTACCACCAGAACTGGGTGTAGTGGCTCACACCTATAATGTCTGCACTCTGGGAAGCTGAGACAGGAGGACTGCAAGTTCCAGCTCAGCCTAGGCAACTCAGCAATTTAGCAAGACTCTGCCTCAAAATAAATGAAAAAACAGCTGGGGATGCAGCTCATTATGGAAGCCCTAGGTTCAATCCCCAGTACTATGAAAAAAAAAAAACACAAGAACAAGAAGAGTATCACCAGATGGTAGGCTCCACTGTGGTCCCTGGTCTCAGTCTGTAACCGTGGCACAGCGTGCATTCATGCACCTACACGCATGCACGCCAAAACCAAGGGGCCAGCGCTCAAGAGCCCCAACTCCCCCAGGAAGTCCTGACTGGGCTATGGAGAGAAGCTCTGCAGAGCCCTGGAGGGGATTCAGCACTCCTCCTCTCCTCCCCCCTCCCCCCCCCCCGTCAGCCAGCTCCACCACTCACAAAACAAGCGAGGTATAACACAGATCAGGACTTCCAAGCTACACATACCTCCGGACTCAAAGGCTCTGGGTGCCACACAATTCTGCCACACACTTGCCTCGCGCTTCCTGCAGTGCCAGGCCAGGCGCAGGCACAGCGGCAGCCGTGCTCTCCCCACAGGGAGGAACAGCCAGCCAGGTTAACAAGTGAGTCACAGCACTCGCACAGCAGTCCGAAGAGAGCCCATGAGACCATGTGTCCTGCTCTTGGCGTGTGCCAGTACTGGGGTTCTCCTTTGAAATCAAAGCTTCCCCTGTCCTCCTTTCCAGTTTCTAGCGCAATCTGATTGAAGAGCATCCTCAAAGTGCAACCTACGTTACTAGTATTATTTGTAATTACTTATCCATGGGAATCAGAATTTTCCACACTGCAACCAAAATTAAATTCAGAACTAAATTGGCAATAAGGCTGGCACTGCCACTCAGAGCTCGGCTTCCAGCTCACTGCACATCAGGCAGCTGCATTATGCTCGACCGCACTATAAACCAACACTACGGTACTTCTAAACCTTCATTTATGAAATCAAACTGTTTAGTGCATGGGGCTCTATGTGGGATTTGATGTGGAGCAGAGTTCCTTGGCTTCCAAAGAATCAAAAATCACAGTACCAGATTCCCTTAAAGTCCTCTTCAAGTACTGTACTAGGAATTGAACCCAGGCCTTCATGCCAATCCTGGTCTCAAATAGGATCCTCCTGCCTCAGCCTCCCAAAGTGCTAGGATTACAGGCATGCACTGCCATGCTGTCCTCACTGTTGTCATTGTTGGTAACTGTCCTTCTTTCAAAATAACTTTAGGTTTACAGCAGACTTGCAAAGAAAGTAGCATTCTCATATACTTTCATTCAGTTCTGCTCAGCTATCTCTAATACTGTTACAGCACTTTTTGGATTTACACAACAGAATAATCATCCATTCCACCATCAAGTAACCCCTAGGGCGTTCGGCAGCCCCACGGGGCACTCACTTCTGCCTGGCACACACATGCTCTCCACTGCCCACTGACTGCTCTGCTGTCCCCACTGCAACACCCACGGGCTGGGAAGGGAATTAAGAAAACAGCCATGAACCAAAGGTTCTGATCTCAGTAAGAATTCCTACACCACGTAACATGGAGCTCACAGCCAGAGAGATTCATGTTTTTGTTTCTGTTTTGGTGATATTGGCAACTGAACTCAGAGCCTTCACACTCAGCTACATTCCCAGTCCTTTTTACTTTAAGACACAGTCTCGCTAAGTTGCTATATTGTCCAGATTGGGCTCAAACTTAGGATTCTCCTGCCTTCGCCTCCCAGGGTGCTGGGATTACAGGAGTGCACCACTCTGTGATTTTAAATAAATGCAGAAGGTGCAGGAAATCTCAAATAAGAAAGAACAGTAATCATGAGAAAAGTAATATAAACAAATGCTACATCAGTGTTAGCTCTACATACAAGATACTATGCCAAACATTTTACCCATTTAATTCCAAAGCATCCCAGAAAGTGCGTACCACTGTTATCCCCCTTAGAGACAGCACAGGTGCAAAGTAAACCCAGCCAAGCATGGGGGCACATGCCTGGAATCCCAGCTATTTGGGAGGCTGAGGCAGGAGGATCATGAGTTTGAGGCCAGCCTGGGCAACTCAGTGAGGCCCTATCTCAAAATGAAAAAGTAAAAAAGGGGCAGGGGTGTGGCTCAGGGGCAGAGGGCTTGCTTTGGTCTGGCCGCCACTTGGGAAGCCGGGGTTCAATCTGCCACGGGGAAGAGGGAGGAAAGTTTACTCCAAGCTCCACAGCCAGTAAACACCTTCCTTTCCTGGGAAGAGAGCGTGCAGAGCTCCCACTCATCCATTCCTTGATTCCCCAACTCAGGAAGCCACCCTGAGACAGGAGATGTGGCAGGCCCAGCTGAGCGGAGTTGCTCACGGTGCAGCATCTGTCAGGCCTGAGTCATCTGCGCCCCATTGGCGCCTGCCCCCCCGCCCCGCTCATCGCACAGGTTCCCAGGGGACAACAGGAAGCATCTGCAAGGGCCCTGCATGACCCTGCCTAGAGCAAGCTCCGAGAGGCCTTTCCCAGAGCCGAGGAGCATGCATGCACACATACACACACAGGTGCACACACAACGCTGACACAAATCCTGAGACACAAAACATCAAACAGGTCGGAGTCCGTCTACAAGGGGACGGTGCACTGCTGGCCCACAGGACACCCACCACTTGCTTCATCAAGTGTGCTGCCCTAGAGGCAGTCTGCTTCCAAAGAACCCGGGGTTGCCCTTGTCTCTGCTCATTTCCTACCTGGTGACCAACTCCAAATCATGAAGTCTGCTCAGGCCCCTGGGCACTCTGGAGCACGCAATTACTACACAAACACATATGTCCTCCAGAAAGGCATGCGGAGACAGCGCGGGCCAGGGCAGGAGTGACAGTGCCATGGTGAGGACCAGCCCCCCGGGGAGGACTGAATACAGTGGCAGCGCCTATCCCTCATCACCACCTGCAGGCCGTGAGGAAGGTGTAGGGTGTCAGGCATCTCCCGACTGTCCTCTAGCCTGGCCAGTCCTCAGACACTTGCTTAACAAAAAATGCAACAAATGACACAAAGGCAGAATAAATGAAGTTGTCCCTGCAAATGTGGTACTGGGGACTAAACCCAGGGCCTTCCCACTGAGCTACATCCCCAGTCCTTTTTATGTTTTGTTTTGTTTTGTTTTGTTTTGTTTTGTTTTGTGACAAGGTCTCTCACTAAGTCACTAAGTTGTCCGGGCTGGGCTCAGACTTGTGATCCTCCTGCCTCAGCCTCCCCAAGTGCTGGGATTACAGGCATGGGCCACCAGGCCCAGCATCAAGAAGAGGAGTGTAAAGGCAGGGCCAGCCACAGCAGAGCAGCTGACCAGCAAAGGGCTGGATGGTTTGAGGAGGTGGGGGGACGACGTATCCTGTGCAAACAGCGGCTGCAGTGATTCCTGATGAGAACACAGAACAAGGAAAACAACCAGCAGTGGGAAAGGAGGGGGAGCCTCAGGCCGCACACCCACCCCATTCCCAGCACCTGGGCCTCCTGACCGCTTACTGGACCCAATGGAGTCCAGTGCATCCCCACTGTGGCCTCTCCGCAGGACACCGCAGAACTGCGTGCACACCATGTCACACGAGCCTGCGGGGACGGAAGTCGCCTGCAGGCTGTACCACTGAAGCCGGCTGTATTCCTCTCTTCTCAGAGTAGGCGGTAAGCAGACGAGTGAATGTCCACTAGCAGGAGCATCCAGGGTCCCCAGGACACAGCAGTTTGCAGAGAGATTTACGGTCACCAACCTCCCGAGGACTGATCCAACAGTCTGAGCCCTGAGGTCCGCACAGCCCTCCACTGCGGCTGAGCAGGACAGAGAGAGGGCGGAGTCCGACTCCGCTCTGCTCAGGCTCCGATGTCCCGGGCCTGACCTATACCGCCAACGGAGAGCTGCTTTCCCAACTCCCAGCTTCTGAGGCCAACGCCTAAAGCGCTCAACAGGGTGGGGCTGAAAAATAACTACAAAATGCGTTTCTGACCTCTGCCTTCCTCTGCCTGGCAGAGAGTGAAGCTGGGAGGACTCACTGTCACTCCTTTAAAGCCAGGCTCCTGCAGCATGCTCCCCATCAGCCCCAGCCTTAGTGGGATGCCGCTGGGGTCCTGAAAGTCACTTGCTGTTCATCCGGCTCTTCCTGATGTGACAGGAGCTGCAACAGGGCGACCCTGGAAGGCCCCGGGTGAGTGGCTTCGGTGGCCGCAGAGTGACTGTGGGAGCTAAGCGGGACCTGACAGGATCTAGTGCCCTGTCCTCCACAGTCCTGCATGTACCTCCATGCTGGGACAGGTGGCCCAAGGACACTTCTCGCCCCCGCCCATCTCACAAAGCTGTGCAGGGCCTCGGTCCCACCCTGAGCCCCAGCCACTAGCACCTGCAGGGGGCTCTGCAACAAGAGGCCCCTGGTGATTTCTAAGTCGGGCTGCTTCCTCGCAACAGTGAGGAGGCAGGGGTGTGCAGTGTGCAGAGAGCACAGGCTTCCTCCCTGGTGGAACAGGAACTCCCTTCCACAGTGAGGACCATCTAGGCCTTCATCACTGGCCAGCAAGGCAGAAAGACGCAAGAGCATTTAGTATTCAATAAGGAGAGAATGAAAATGTGACACAGCACACCCGCCGAGGCAATGAAGTAGGATGGAAGTTATCTTTAAAGCACTGTCTTGTATAAGTCCCCCAAACTCTTCTACCATGGGAGAATGTATTCTTAGGATAAAATTATTCTCCCATAAAATCAAAGGGAGGCACCGTACATCAGTCGGTGGGATACAGCCAGCCGTGCAATCTCACCTAGAGGGCAGGCGCCAGGACCCACTGAGCAGGGCTCAGAGTTGAGTCAGTGCACCGACTTACCACAGCTTGAGGGCTGCAGTTCCTCCATAAATGCGCCCTTCAAACGCCACTCCACACTTGAAAGAGTTGTCAGTGTTATAGCAGGTAACATTAGGTTGAACCATAGGAAACTGACGATATTTGACCAAAAACGACAATTTCGTACGACTAAATTAAATAAGTGTGCATAAGAATGCAAAGCAGTGCATCTTAGGTCAGCCTAAATACCTGAAGAAGCCCAAGCCTCTTACAGAAAACACTTCAACAACTGTTTTTTAAAAAAGATTGGGGGGGCCGGTGAGATAGCTCAGCGGTATGAGCGCCTGACT
This sequence comes from Erethizon dorsatum, assembly GCA_028451465.1. Lineage (NCBI taxonomy): Eukaryota > Metazoa > Chordata > Mammalia > Rodentia > Erethizontidae > Erethizon > Erethizon dorsatum. The sequence continues at coordinate 124,275,429 of CM051829.1, read as the reverse complement.
GGCAAGCGCGAGGTCCCGAGTTCGACTTCTGGAACCCACATAAAGGAAAAAAAGGTGGTATCGCTCAGCCAGTGATATCGCTCAGCGGCACAAGCACTTGCTAGCAAGCGCGAGGTCCTGAGGTCGACTCCCGGTACCCACATTAAAAAAAAATTAAATTTAAATTAAAAAAAATAAAAAGGATCGGGGCCGGTGAGACGGCTCAGCGGCTTAAGCGCCTGCCTTGCAAGCGCGAAGGCCCGAGTTCGACTCCCGGATCCCACATACGAAAAAGGGGCCGGTGATATCGCTCAGCGGCACGGGTGCCTGTTGGCGCGCGAGGTCCTGAGGTCGTCCCCCCGGTACCCACAAAAAAAAAAATAAATAAATAAATAAATAAATAAAAAGGATCAGTTATCAGGATGGTCTGCAGGACCTTATGAAGGCTGAGTGACCCTGGCTATTTGGGGAGCTGACAGGCAGCCAGGCTGGCTCCGGCTACCACCTGCTATGCTGATAACTGCAGCCTCAGGGCTGCCAGGGGCACCCGCAAAGTCTGCACCTACAGGAAGTTCACAGTCTCCACGGAGCAAGCCGCAGCCACCAGACGTAGCCACCAGACGTAGCACCCCTCTTCTCAGGCACTTCCGGCTTCCAGGGAAGCTGCCTCACACTCAGCCCCGTCACAGTACTGACCAACACCATCTAAGTCCCAGCCATTGCTCCAGCTGTCCCTGAAGTCACTCAGGAAACCAGTTCCAAAAGGTGTTTCAGGGCCGGTGAGATAGCTCAGCGGCATAAGTGCCTGCCCGGCAAGCACAAGGTCCTGAGTTCAACTCCCGGAACCCACATAAAGGAAAAAAAGGGCCGGTGATATCACTCAGCAGCACAAGCGCTTGCTGGCAAGCACGAGATCCTGAGGTCGATTCCCGGTACCCACATTAAAAAAAAAAAAAAAAAAAAGGTGTTTCAGAAACCCCAACACTGAGCAACTTTTATGTCTAATTTTGTCCTAAGTCTAAAACCTTGGAGAGGAGAGAGCTATCACGTTAAAGTTCAATTATACAACACAGGTGCTCTCTACTATCTATGCAACTTCCTGCTAATCTAAAATTATTGCAAAACGGTTTATTTTACAGGCATTAGTGGGATGCTGACTAGTAACTAAAAGCCAAAATTGACTTAGTTGATCATGAAACAATAACCGAAACAAAAATTTTTTTAACCCTGGAAACTTTGATCTTAGCATTTCAGTTTTTTGGTTATATCCACAATCCGGTTTTTGTGATCTATCCACAATTCAACTGGACACTTGACATTCTAACTTAGAACAAGGAAACCCATCTATTGATCATTCCAACACTGTCTGAGAGACACTAAATTACTTTCAGTTGGCTAAAAAGTTTCTTGAAAATTATACCAAGACAAAAGAAATGAACCTCTAGTCAAGAGTAACTTTAACGAAATCTTTTGGATGTACTATGCTACTTCATACCTTCAGTCCATGAATAACCGAAAAACCCAGGAACAGAGTCTTTCTCTGGCCTATAAATTAGCCTAATTAGGAAAAAAAAAAATGCAGCATCCCCTTTACTTGTCTGACTCTTGATTCCATGTCACTACACGAACAAACCGAAGCCTGGCAGAGCCCAGCAGCCTTGTATCAAGGTGTAAGATGACCTGATTAGCTCGGGCTGGACGGCCAGGTTTCAGCTTACTGCTCTCTTCTCTTCTACCAGACTATCTACCTCCTCTGCTTATGAAGGATTCCAGTGATGGACTCCTTCACAAGCGAAGATCAGTATTGGCTTCATGAGAAGCTAGTAAGTAAATTCTTGGGGACACAAAACCACACACTTTCAAGTTTCACCACTAAAAGTAGAGTTCTCCGCAAAAGAAACCGAGAGAAACATGCTTCCCCTTAAAGTCCCTCTTCCTAGTGTTTACATCCCTGCCAGGATGTGACGTGGCAGAGGGAGCAGTCAACAGTGCCTCGGGACGAACTCTCTAGAGTCTCTGAACACCCTTACCATTCTTATTTCATATTATCCTTAATTCGGTATCTAATCTGATAATTAACCGAATGGAGAAACACCTGGCCTTCTTTCCCCTGGGACTCTGCTGGCTCCTGTGCGTCTGAAGAACCACTGTCTGAAAGTGACAATGTAGCTCACCTGCAGGCGCCCCACCTGCCTTGCACACCACTCTGGTGCAGACAGCCTCCTGCAGGTGATGCCACGCGTGAAAGTACACACACAGGGCGACCGTGCAGCTGCGAAGAGCAAGGATGAGGGAAGCGGGAACGCTGCCACACCCCAGCTCCAGTCCACCGCTCAACTTCACAGAGCTCTGCTGCTTGCAGAAGTGCACAGTCACCACTCAGAGCTGCCAGACAGCACGGTTTAAAAGTATAAGCTCTGAAGTCAGACCAGAGTTACTCATTTACACAAGGAAGGAGATACTGAATTCTTCCAAATATCAGTTCCCTCATCTTAACGGGGATTGCGACCACTCGGTGTGCATGGGGCTGCCTGCTGATTAAGCAACGTATATACACATACCTGGGCACACAGAGGTGCAACTCACAAGGCCCAGGCCAGAGAGCTAGTATACATAGATGCACGAGGCTTTTCTAGAAGCCCACAGAGAGCGCATGCTTTACTCTGTACTGTGGAATCCAGCGGGTACTATACCGGCAATGCACATGTGCCGCAAGTCAGAGTCGGGGCCAGAGAAGGTTGAGGAGAGACAACACAGACTGCGTCCCAGCTGGTGGGTCAGTACGATTCCTTCCTAAGCAACGGACAGCGTGCAAATGGACGGCTTTAATACACTAAGCCTCCCGTCAGGTAGCACACATAAAATACGAGTTCAGCAAAGGCAATGCTGCAGAGACGTCACACAAATATTCCTATGTTGCCAGCCTTCTCGCTTAGAGCTGTGTAAACAACACGAGTGACTAGATGCCAGCAAATCCTGGGAAACAGGCCCTACACACAGGGCACTGATGGCTTCAAGAAAACAGGAAGCTGACAGAAAAACTACAGAAAGTGCAACAAGAACTCCAACACAAAGCTAGTCAGTGTGGGATGAAAATAGCGTGTGCACATGTGCATGCATGTGTATGTGTGTGTAAAACCCAACAGACCATGAAAAAATTCCTATTATCGTAACAGCTACCATTTATGGAAGACCTTTTCCATACCGAGTTTTCCCATTTCGATTCCTTTAAAAACGGGATGTTTCTAGGCAACAGAGTCCTTGAGTGGTGAAACTCAGGCCCAGGCCACTCTCCTCCACACAGTGCAGTACTGTGCCCCTGGGGACAAAGGGCTCCGCGCCACCAGAGCATGACACATGACACTGATCGTCAGAAGTAAACCATACTCAGGCAACTCAGTGCATGACACAGAAAATGTGCGTCCTACGTTTCTCATCAAGGTAATGTTTTAAAAATATGATTATTATAAAATAAATTCTCTTCATCTAGAAAACTTGGTTATCCCAAAGCAATCATCCTTGAGGGTTCAAAATAGCCAAGAATTTATTGTAACATATATCTACATCTTTAAAAAAATCATTTTCTACTTCTAGTGAAACATTTTTCAATACAGAATGCAACAACATTCTAGAAATTCTTTCTCGTGGGCCTTATTCACTTATTACTCTGTAATAATCAGAAATGAAAGTGAAAATGAAGATGATCTGTTTTGACCGACCAAGTATTCTAGGGATAAAAACTAAGCAAAGTCAGTCAATAACTCCATCTGGACACAATCCCCACACTGAGGGCAGGTATCAGCCAATGCTCATGTGTTTCACAGGAAGGCAGAGTAGGAGACACCGTAATTAACCAACCAAGGCGATTTCTTCTCCCAAACTTACTGCTTGAAATGGGGAGCAGTCGGAGAACCATGTGTGTCACAGGAGTACTCTCAGTTGCTTATGGCACTTTCCTGCTCAAAATAAATAACTGCCTTAACTGAAGAGGCCTAATGAAAAATGTTATCACGGGGAAAGTTAATGACAGCATTATTTTGCTTTCTTTTTTTTTTTTTTTTGTGGGTACCGGGGGTCAAACTCAGGACCTCACGCGCCAGCAGGCGCCCGTGCCACTGAGCGATATCACCAGCCCTTTTTTCGTATGTGGGTTCGGGAGTCGAACTCAGGACCTTGCGCTTGCCAGGCGGGCACTTATGCCGCTGAGCCATCTCACCGGCCCTGCTATTTTTTTTTTTTAACGCGGGTACCAGGAGTCGAACTCAGGACCTCGCGCTTGCCAGGCAGGTGCTCATGCCCCTGAGCTATATCACCGGCCCTCTATTTTTAATCATTAAGGAAACTGTATTTAACCCGTGTCAAGATAAAAAATAACTATACACAATTGGTTTCTATTAGCTGGTAGTAAACTAGTTAAAAGCCAGAGGCACTGTTTTGTTAGTTTTCCTAATTCCTCCAATAGACAGAAGGTACCCTATTGTCACATCTAGTTTTAACTATGCCTGGACCCTTCTAATTAATAGCATCCTAAAGACTTTACTGCCCACACATGGGGCTTCATCATGTATATCTATGACTTCATTAGATTCTCAAAACCCTAGTTGATGGTCAGCTGTCATTTCAAAAAAAAAAAACTGCTGATAATGTTAAACTACCACCTAAATGACACACTGGTCCCAACTACACACCTGGGAACAGTCCAGACTGGAACCTGCTTACCCCAAGTCTAACGTTCTTTCCACAGATTTTTAATATAAATTTGCAGATGTGTTCAGGAAAACTGAAGAAGTTTTAAAAAGACATGAAAACTTAAAACCATGGAGAAAATAATTTTTTATGGTAGGACAGCTAGATTGAAAAAATAAGTTACCATTCATCTTATATCATAGACTAAAATAAACATTTTAAAATGCCAAATATAACAAATGCTAGGGGGCCGGTGAGATGGCTCAGCGGCGTAAGCGCCTGCCTTGCAAGCGCGAGGGCCCGAGTTCGACTCCCGGATCCCACATACGAAAAAGGGGCCGGTGATATCGCTCAGTGGCACAGGCACCTGCTGGCACGCGAGGTCCTGAGGTCGACCCCCGGTACCCACACACACACACACACACACACACAAAAATGCTAAATCTAAATTCAGTTAAATATTTATACAATTAATGGAGTCAAAAGGTCTCTAACACGACACCAGAAGTAGAAACCTTATAAAATGAAATGTTTGATTGATTTGTGCACATGAAAGTATAAAACTTCTATATCAAATCACCTTAATATATATGCAAACAACCTCAGGAAAAAATATTTGTGTCATATATAATAGAAAATTAGTATCATTAACACATATATCATAAATATATCAAAAAGAAAAAGATAATTATAACAAAAATAAATCAAGCAAAGGGCTTGACTAGCAATCTATGAAGAAAACAGGAGTTTTCAAACATAAAAAAAAATGTAGGTCAGGCATGGTGGCACACACCTGTAAAGTAATCCCAGCACTCAGGAGACTGAGGCAGGAGGATCACCGAAAGCTCAAGGCTGCCTTAGGCTCCATAGTGAGTTCAGGGACAGCCTGAACTACATACTGAGACCCTGTCTCAAAAAAAACAGTAAAGTGCTAGTTGTAATCAAATATCTACATAGTAAGACAAAGATTTGCTACTTTTTACTGCCGATTAACAAATTTTAAAAACATAATATCCACAAATTGATTAAGCATGGTAAAGCACATACTGTCATTAAAGAATGCTGTACTTTTTAAAAATTCATTACAGTTAAAGTCACACTGCCATGAATCCCTCTCAAAGTCCTCCCCCTCGCTTTGCACACACCTGTCCCGTCGTGCTGGCCACATCCTGCAGCAGCTCTGGAATCCTCTCTTCTGAGGGTCTTTAGTTGTGCTGTCCTGGCTGCTCGATGTCCTGAATCCATTCAAAACGTTTCCCTTTCCTGGTCATTCTGACTTTGGGGAAGAGCCAGAAGTCGCATGGTGCCAGATCCAGTGAATAAGGTGGATGAGGACACAGCGTCATGTTTTTATGAGCTGCTTTCTGCTGGATGGCGCAGGGCAGCAGCAGTCACTGCATTTTTTATCACATCTGTAAAGACACTCAGGAAAGAGGATTCCAGAGCTGCTTCAAGAAAGTGGTAAGAATGACGAGTAAGTGTGTTCAAACTGAGGGGAAGGATTCTGAGGGGGACTCATGGCAATAGGTTTTTTACCATAATGATTTTTTAGAAGTTCCATGTTCACCATTTATTATGATCACTCCCTTTGTAACACATGGAGCATATGGTTCTCCCCAAACACACCCCAGCCACTCCATGCTTCAGTCGCAAGGCAGGAACAGCAGCAAACCAGGACACAAAGCAGGCTTGGTCTCACCCACGCCACAACCTCACCCCCTGGCACCTGGTGTGGAAGGCACTGGCCCAAAATGCCCACTACCACTTCTGCCACTCGGGAAAAGAAGATGGGGCGCCCTTCCCTTGTACACCTCCCTCCACACCAACCAGGCGAAGACACAAACAGGGGGCAGTCCCCTGCAATGTAAAAAATTAAATAAACACATGTCCATGCATGCAAAATCCCATGGAGAATAATTTATAATAGTAATAAAAATTATAAATGCATTTACCCTTTATCCCAGCAATCTCACTTCTGGGAATTTATCCAACCTCCCACATTACAAAGTTATAAGAGTATGCATATTTTTAATAGCAAAATTATGGAAATAAACCACGTGTCCAAATGGGGACAGGTTAAATAAGCCATGGTCTATTCACACAACAGAACGTGCTGCAGCTCGCACACATACGTACACACACACAAACAGGAAAACACTCTATGTCCTCATGTGGAAAAAGGGGGACACACGGTAAAACGAACAAAGCAAAAGGCAGGACGGTAGTGTATGTTACCTTTTCACAAAGTGAAGAATAAGAGCATATGCTTGTGTTGATTATCTTGATGCAAGAAGAAAAGGCAATAAAGGAGAATACCTGAAGAAGGAAGGAAACTGACAAGAACAAGGAGGGGAGCCGGGCCTCCGGATTTGTACCTCCCTGAACTGTCTGCTTTCTGAACCATGTCACACACCAAAGTACCACCGAAACAGTAACAGCAGAATTCAAAACACTGCGGGAAGTTGCCCACCCACAAAGGGAGAAGCCCGGGTGCTGAGCCCCGATCCCAAGAGGACAGAGAAGCAAGGAGGCCTTCACTGTGCAGACTGTCGCCGCAGGCCCTGTGCCCCTGCAGCTGTACAGTCCAACTGCAGAGTGCATACAACCAGCCACTTCTGCAGGACGGGAAAGGGTACTGGAGGGCACTCGGCAACTCGGTCCCTCACAGGGACAGACTGGCACGCCCGCTCCTACCTGCGCAGACTCGGAAGTAAATATGTCCGCCCTCGGTGAGAGTCTTCTAAGTCACCTCTGACCACACTTCTTCCCTCCACACTGTTTCCTCTAACACTCTTTGTTTTTTCTAGGTTTTGAGAATAAATTTTTTTTTTTTTGTGGGTACCGGGGGTTGAACTCAGGACCTCACGTGCCAGCAGGTGCCCGTGCCACTGAGCGATGTCACCAGCCCTTTTTTTCGTATGTGGGTACCGGGAGTCGAACTCAGGACCTCGCGCTTGCCAGGCAGGCGCTTATGCCGCTGAGCCATCTCACCGGCCCCAGAATAAATGCTTATTAAATAAAGTAAGCATTCTCTTCTGTAGTTGCCACTTTCTGGGCACCAATAAAGTTAATCATGGGAAATGAGATCACACGCTTTTTTTCCCTCCTCATTAAACCTTACCTATGGAGATGAATGCGAAGTCTCTGAGTAATGAACTTCACGGGAACTATAAATCTGCAAGGCGACGATGGAGAGGGAACGAGAGAAGACACAGCAACCATCTTTTCTTGGTCATTTGTTATGCTCGTCACTATCTATTACATAAGGACTTGCGTCACTCTTACAACGAGCCTAGGGGATAAGTGCTATTATTTCCCTATTTTACAGATGAGTAACCTGAGACAGAGGAGTTAAATAACTTGCCCAAACAGTGTCCTTGCTCCACTGCCACATCATTCCCCACCTCACAACAGTGTTTCCCTGTGACACTTCCAGTCTGCAGAGACAGAAGAGGAACCAGCTCAGATGTTCTCTAGCAAATCCGCAAACGGTGTGCAATCTCGTGTCATTCATTCTATACATTCAAAAGCATTCTAATGAAGGAGGCTTCAACCGACTGCCAAAGGTCTGATGAAACCCCGACTCCAAAGGCTTGTGCAGCAGTGCAGGAAGAGATAAACGCTCCAGGCCAGGACGACAGGACTGAGGCAGGGGGCTACCTCGGGTTGCGGAGGGTGGCTCCACAACCAAAGGTATCAGGAAAACAGCTAGTTGTGAGCAGTCAGTTCTTTGCTGCGAGACTTCCCAGGACTTCAGTGTCCACCTATGCTCTGGTTCTCTGAGCCACATCCCAGCAGTTCCCAAACTCGTCTGACCACAAATACCTTGAGAGGAAGCATACTCGGGAACATGCTGGATGGAAAAGGTGATTAGGAGTGAAAAAGTCAAAATCTGATGACCAACAACCCATGAGGCTGAGTCAAAACAAGTCGCAGGATCCAGCACAGGTGGCAAGATGAGGGGTTCAAGATGAAGGGCAGGTTTTAAGGGAAAATATGAACACAGTTTGGGGCCTGTTTGAGTTAGAGTTGTCTAAAAAAGTGTCAGTCCACAAAAGTTAAAAGCAAGGTCTCAAACTCCTATTTGTACACATCATTCACAACAGACAAAAGACGGAGGTGACCCAAATGCACAGCAAGAGATAAATGAACGAACAAGTGCAGCACATATGTACAATGGAACAGTCCACAGCCTTAAAAATGAAGGAAATTCTACCAGGTGCAAAACACAGCGTGGGCCTGACCCACCTCCACCCCCACTGAACCCCAGGCTCTTCCCACAGAGTCCCTTGGGGACTCTGACACATGGAAGGCAGAAGGACACCATCTTGGGGCAGCAAGAGGCCTCCTTCAGGGCACCTGGAGAAAACCTTGCCATGGCAGCAAAGGAGATCAATGAAAGTGATGTAGATGTAAGCAGGACTCCCCTAAAGACACTCCAGTTACATGGGTCAGCACGCTGCAACATCTTTTCTGTAATACTTAAAACACCAAAAATGACCTGATACGGACATCAACAGAAAAGCAACTTCACTGACCAAGAACTTCCTCACCACAGCACCTCTTATCCTTAATCTGCAATGTCTGTACCTTTGCTAAGCCACAGTACAGAATTCCCTAATTTAGTGAGTACAAGTTCAAATTTAATATAACCCTTCACTTGATAAATACATCACTACTGTAAGACCAGAATACTCTCACATCTCTAAGAAAAAGCAGATTTCATCACTATCAATCCAAACCTACACTTTTTATATTGTGAAGAAGAGGTTCAAGATGCATAAAAGGCTTACATAGTAACAGAATTAGAAACATTTCCAAATCACCTGATGTACAGCACACAAGAGAACGCCTAAGTATTACCCTAAGAGCAAGGCTCTGGGTGGGACATCCTGGGCCAGTGGTAGCAAACCTGTGCTATATGTGTTGCTTGTTTTTCTTCTAAGACAAAAGACGCTCATGTGTGAGTTGTTTTTTCTAAACTAAAACCTCATTATTCAGGTTTAATTGGAGTATTGGCACTTTGTGATAAATAAGTGGTTCTAGGTTGCAGTTTGGGCACTAGGCTCTCCAAGGTTTGACACTGCTGTTCTAGATGAACAGAGAAGGTCCTTTACCTGTGCCCGCGGGCGTGCCTGGCCCTTTCCGAGTCCTTCAGAGCAGCATTCCCTTTACTCTAGATTCCCCTGCTTTGGTTTTCAACACTGACAAAGTTTAATCTCACGACATCCAAATCTAACCCACAAATGCCTGACCACATAGGTACACAGACTCATGTGAACACAGAGCAAGGAGAAGGAACAAAGGCAGGAGGGTGTTCACATGCCCGAAGTGCTGCTGGGCTCTGCAGACTCGCCCTAATGCAAAGAGGCTATCTAAAAAGCTGTCATGACACTAATTCATGTCAAACCACTCTAACATCTACGATCTGAAAACTCACGGCATAGAACTGCATCGAGGTGCCTGAAGCAAAATCTTGAAAGTGAACTGCACTCCCTGCATGTAGTTACAAATTTGTTGTCACAAGTCTTTACAAAGATAAACTGGCCTTTATTACATGCAAGCACACCTGAGCCATAAAATAACTTCAAACCTAGGAAGGAGAACAACATGGAATCACTGTAACCACTGATCAGTACCAGAAGATACATCTTCTGAAATTGCTTTTGGGCTTCTCTTTCCCTCATGAAAGATTAGCAGCCAGTACTGTAACCGTAAGGTTGGGGGCAGATGGCACTGTTTACTCAGAAGAGCTCTTGAAGCGCACTGCAAGCCATGGGATAAACACAAGCAGCACAGCTTGCTCTTCCACAGGGCTATCGTCTGGGCATTGAAAGCGGCTTCCAGCTCACCCCTCCGAGCAATCTGGAAATGTGACCCGCCAGAAAGTCAAGGGTGCCTGGGGGGAATCTAACCAGGAGAAACTGTGCTCAGGCACCCCAGAGTCCACAGGGCTGATACCTCACAAAGGAACACACAGAACTCACTATTCTACAGGACCCACTATGCAAATTTATGATGTTCCTATCAAAGTTCAGTGTGTGCTTTTTAAATCATGCATAGATAAGCACTCAAAACCTTATGACAGGGCCGGTGAGATGGCTCAGCGGCATAAGCGCCTGCCTTGTAAGCGCGAGGGCCCGAGTTCGACTCCCGGAACCCACATACGAAAAAGGGGCCGGTGATATCGCTCAGCGGCACGGGTGCCTGTTGGCGCGCGAGGTCCTGAGGTCGACCCCCTGATGCCCACAAAAAAAAAAAAAAAAAAAAAAAAAACCTTATGACAACAATGCCATTTACAGTAGTATCCTAAGGAAATAATCAAAATACTAACAAAGATGCTAACATTTGTAGGATTACCTGAAGTAGAATAAACACTGTACATGCCCCACAGTCAAGAATTAGGAAAATAATGGGCCGGTGAGATGGCTCAGTGGTGTAAGCGCCTGCCTTGCAAGAGCGAGGGCCCGAGTTCGACTCCCGGAACCCACATACGAAAAAGGGGCCGGTGATATCGCTCAGCGGCACGGGCGCCTGCTGGCGCGTGAGGTCCTGAGGTCGACCCCCGGTACCCACAAAAAAAAAAAAAAAAAAGAATTAGGAAAATAAGCTTTCACTGATCCACAAATGAAGAACTATGCACCACAAAAAGTCCTGACACCGCACTCAAGTTATTACCATGGCGCAGGGAGGGAGTGGGGTGGGGCTTATGAGGAATCATCTAATGAAAAAGCCAGACAACAAAACAGCATTAAGTTCTACAATCTCCTTGAAAGCTTTTTTTTATTTTATGGGTTATTAACATAAAACAAAGTCTAAATAATAAGCACTAAAATATTAACAAAAGCATGTGTCTGGGAATAAGGTGTCTTAGAATCTTTTATTAACTTTTCTAAGATGCAAATATACTAGTATTTGTTATTTATTTATTTAGTTATAGTTCAGCAGCTATAGCAAATTCGAAATGATTGCCTAGGAAAGGCCAATTCTTAGGTTTATGCTCTGAGTTCTCCAAAAGAAAATATAAAAATGGCTAACAGTATTTTATATTAAACTGTAACTACCTGAAGAGAGAGTATAGGGCTTGGGGACAGAAGCTCAAAACTGCTTCACCTCTCTGAACCTCAGTTTCCCTAAGTCTCAAATAAAAATGTTCGGACAGCACTTTGCTGATCTGCCATGATCTCTCGCCCTTTCCTGTCCTTACTGTTCTCAATACAACTGACCCCCTACTGAGGTCCGATCAGTCTAAGGGTGCTGTTTTCCCAGTGCCTCCTGCATGCTACACAAAGGCTCCGTCAAGGAGCTATACACCAGCCCCCTAGGTGTGCGCTGTAAAATGGCCTTTCTCCTGCCAAAGGGAACAACAAAAAAAGAAAATGGCAAGCAGTCAACCAGGCTTCCAAAAGCCAAGCCCAGTTAGTGGCTTCCCACGGGAACACCTGATGCCCACGGGCTTGACAGGCTCAGCCAGGAGAGAGAAAGGAGGAGGGCCCCGGTCCCTCACCGCTCTGGAGCTTCCACGTGGCAGGGGCTGCAGACAGCACTGGGTAATTACTAAGGGCTAAGAGGGGAAGAGCCAGGGACAAAGCAGAAGCACTCCTAAAGAATGGAGGAAGGCTTCCAGAAGGAAGGACGCGAAACCCCTACAGGACGAGTAGCGGTGGAGAAGCGAAGTGATCCTAACAGAAGGAGCAGCGCGAGAGATCAGGCCCAGGAGACCATAACATTACTTAAAAACCAAGCGCTGGTCAGTGGGGCTGAGAGATGACCGCAACAAAGAGAATGGAAGGAAAGCAAGGGGCTGACTGTGCAGGGCGTCGTAGCGATGCTGGGAGTCTAGACAGACTTGAGCCTAACTGCAGAGGGCAGCACGAGAGACTGCAAGATCTGCACCATACAACCATCGTCCTGACACCATATAAAATACCCCGCCACACAGAAAACACCAAAACACCAATTCATTTCCTAAGTAGCAAAAGTCAAGCAAAAAGCAATTCATGAATGTTCAAGGGCACTGGCTGATGTAGAAGTAAAGGTCCCCATTCCTATTAGTCATACAAAAACACATCAAATTCACTAGGGTATTACACAAGCCCAGGTCAGCTGAAAGTTGTGTTCTTGTATTATCACTAAGTTACACAACAGGTAGTAAAAATTCTCACTACAGCTTCGTATTCATGGCTTCTTCTACACTTACAGAGTATGACTGTCTAATGAGAAAATGCATCAAAACAAAAGCAAACCCATCCTTCCGCGGCATCTGAAGAAAACTGCACCTGCTGGCGCTCACCGCCTGCACTGGCCGCAATGTCTATGTCTGGAGCCGGCGCATGGCCTGCATGGCTGTCAAGAGCTCAGCAGCTTCCCACCACAGTAAAGCCATCTGTGACCTGGGTTCCTGTGCAATTTTCCAGAATTACACATCAAGGCCCTAAAATCGGTTATCTCCTTTAATATAGTAAATCTAAGCGTTTATCCTAAATTAGCAGCAGGAAAATGCTATGTTTTTTAAAGGTTCCCAATAGCAGTCTGTAAAAAACCAGAAATAGTTTAAATATTCTAAATAGGGATTCATTTAAGCAAAATAAAATACAGTATTGATCCAACTAAATATTGCATAGCCATTCAAAAATATTACAAAGACTGTATTACAATAGAATAAAAAAAAAAAGTGAAAAGAGACAAATACATATTGATCCTCCAATGAAAATTCTGTAACACATACACATTATAGGCAAAGACTAGAGCAGAATAAGTAAAAATAGCTTTAATGCAGAAATAAATGTTAACATTAAAGATTTTATTAAAGATTTGCAGAAATAGTATCATCAAATTTTAAGCTAGAGCACAGTTTTACCATTCTTAGAGATAAACTAAGCCTGTGTTCATTAGTTTGTTTCTAAGAAAAAGCAGCAGCAGTCACTGGGGCTCTGTGCCACCTGCCCAGCTACGCCCTGGGCCCAGCACACCCAGGGCACCTCACCCAGGAAGCTGCATCTTCTGCCTGAGCCCTGCCCTTCACAGCATACAGGGAGTGGGAGCCCTGGCGGACCCCAATTTCTCTCAAATAACTCCCAAGTCTCCTGCCAGAACCGTTTTGATGTAACGGGTACTTAGTTTCCTAGTAAGCAGGCTGCTTTCTGCCTCAATCACACACCCAGCACGCTGGATGAAAACAAGCAAGCATCAGCCCACAGAGTCTTGGGTGAGTCACTTAGGTGCTTGGATTCTTTTGTCTACTGCAAAACTGAAAAGGTGCTTCCTGGGCAACTCTGATTTCTTTCAACCCTTAAATTTATTCGAAGATTTTATGACTATTGTGCATCAGCAATCCTTAAGTAGCACTTATTAGACAGTTTTTATAAACTCGGCACCAAATATGTTCGGGTTCAGAACAAACACTTCTCGATGACCTCATAAAACCATTAGTGCTATCAGTTCTAACCTGAGAAAAGTAAACAGGTCTGCAAGCCAAGAAGAAACCTGTCTAACTGCTTTCCTTGTTTCCCAATAATCAAAGCAATCTTCTCCTAAGTGTCTGGCTCCCAAGCACCTTCAAATGTCTTCATTCAACCTAGCATGGGCAGCACTTTCATCTGATTGGCAATTATGTGGCAATATTCCACTTTTGATACTGCCTGATCCTTCCAATGATTTTTATCAAAAAATAAATGAAACAGAGAAAAATATAGAGAACCCTTTAGCCAAGCACAGCCTGCAAATTAGCCATTTAGCAAGACTGCATCTCAAAATAAAATTTAAAAATATGGTGCCGGGGGTATAGCTCAGTGCAAAGTCCCTGGGTTTAATCCCAGTACCACCCTCCACTACCCCCCCACAAAAAAACCCATAATTTTGGAACCTGGATCTTGCCCCGATCCCCAGGTTGTTCTCAAACTCCTGTGCTCAAGTGATCCCCTCCGCCCAGCCTCCCCGACTTTTAAAGCAGATCCAACAGGGCTCTTCATACGGGGTTTACCGTGTGCCAAACACAAGGACAGTGGTGCAGGACACGCAGGTCAGCAGACAGGCGCACACCGTGTGTACCCACCACGGCGCACCCGGCTCAGGCCTCACACTCGGCCTTCAAAGAGCACCGATGCAGCAACACACTCAAACATATCCACCGCCATTAGCTTAAACACTGTTCCTTCGGGCCAGGGATATAGCTCAGCGGCACAAGAGCCTGCCTGGCAAGCGCAAGGTCCTGAGTTCGATTCCCATTCCCCCCCCTGCCAAAAAAACTGTTCTGTCTGAACTCACCCCCAGTTGTTTGTCTGAAACATGGAACACAATTTGGCCCAACACACTTTACTGTAAATGCAGTTCAGTTTCCAAGCCAACACACAGAAGACCAATTTAACACGGGAGAAGTCTAGACCACCACCTCTGCCCAGGCCAGACAGCCCTGTGGCCAGCGAGAACAGAGCATGCGCGCTGTCAACAGGGAGCTGGGCACAGGCCAAGGGGCGCAGGGAGGCAGGAGCTGGCTGGGCCTGCCTCTGAGGGGACCCCTGAGGAGCTTGGTGCTCCTAGCCCTTCCCGGCCGCCCCACTGGCTCTCTGCGTGTCTGCGGCTGAGTAAGTGCTCACTAAACTGGAAGGCATTTCGGAGTTTTCATTTGCTCTCTCGATAGGAGGCTCCTTAACACATAAGCAGGGTTGACACACATTAGGAAATGTTCCGTTTCCAAATAAAAGAAGAGCAGCTTTCTCAAAGATTCTCAGCAAGAAATGCACAAGGAAGGAGAGTAACAAGAATATGGTACACGCAAGACAACAGCCTGACCTGAATACCTCAGACAAGGTCCTCACGTTTTAAATGCAGATGTCAGCAAAGACAAAAGGACAAGTGACAAGCCAACAGGAGGAAGTGTCTTTGAAGAACAGAAGGCATAAAAGACAGGAATGTGATGCACACGGGAGTCCCAAGATAACAGATAAGGGGGATTCCAGGGCATTTCCAGGATGTCCACATAGGGAGATGAGAGAACTGAAGGAATTATTAACCTCAGCATTATTCTCACAGATGAGGACATTGAGGCACAAAGCATCTGAGTAATGCCCCAGCATTCCACTAGTGAAGGAAGCCAGGACTTAAGCCCACAGTCTAACTGCAGACTTGGGAGTCTGACCTGCTATCTTACACTGATGCTTTTGTGATCAGTATCCACCCATGTGCACACGGCAGGTCATAACTTCAGTGATATCGACCTATAAAGTTCCCACCTAGGAGAGTACAAACGATGCGACCACTCACACACGTCCTGGCAAGGCGGTGGAGTGGGACTTACTAAATGCTCCAGGCTCCCGGCTCCCAGGCACTGCCTGAAGCTGCTTCAAATGTTCTATCATTGAGCCTTCCCAGCCTCCTCAGGAAGCCCATTTTCAGCTGAGAAAAACTGAGGCTCCCCTGTGAACCCAGAGTCAGAGCGACAGAGCTTCTGGTGGCAGGGACAGCCTCGAGCTGGCACTTCCGGGTTCCAAGTCCAGTGAGCCTTTCACAAAGCCACCACAGGTACACTCAGACTCACGCAGGTCAGCACTAGCCACGTAACATGATTGCCCATCAATACAAAGCAAGAACCCAGAGTTATCAGCATTAAAACATTTTAAAGTGCAATGTCTGTGCAATGCTGGGGATCGGCCGCAGGCCTGCACACGCCAGGCAAGCACTCTACCCCGGGGCTGCATCCCCAGCCCACAGTGTAGCAGGTCAGCAGAGGATTCCCTAAGAAAACACGAGTTCTCTCTAGACCGCTCAATGAATCCTGCTGCCCTGCCCCGAACTGTTTTTAGAAAGGAGTGCTGTGGGGCACCATGTCACACACCTGGAGTCCCAGCTACTCAGGAAGCTGAGGCAGGTGCTCACCCGAGCCCAGGAGGTCAGGGCCAGCCTAGGCAACACAGGGGAATGAGGGGATTGTTTCAGGCCGTCTTCACTGCTCCACATTTAACAGTGTCAGGTACTATACAGATGCATGGAGCTGCTGCTCCAAGAACCTAGAATTGCTTCCGAAATGTCAGGCTTCTCCAGAAAACAAGACAGGATCAAGTTTCCTGGGTTCTCATTTTAAATGGTGACGTCAGCAAAAAGACAAAAAGAACAAGTGACAAGCCAGAAGGAAGAATATATTTTGAATAGAACATTTTTTATGCCAGAGAGCCTCAGATTTGAATTCCAACTCTGCCGTTTACTAGTGTTGTTTTCTCATCTGAAAAATGATACCATTAAAATCCCACTCTCTGGCTATTAAATAGCAAATGCAAAGCACATCACCCCACAGCTGACACAGTAAGAGCTTCCTAACCACGAGTCACACCCTCACGCTCCTCTCCTTGCCTCTACCCACCCTCAGCCTGGGAGACAGGCTGCCCCCACACACACACCTGCGTGCTAACGGCCCACCCAGCCCACCTCCAAAGCCAGCAGGCACGAGGATCCCCATGCCGCCCCAAAGCCTTCTACAGGCTTACCAGGCTAGCTCTCTCTTAACCCCTGTCGTCACTGCAGGGGGAAACTAAGGGGCAGTTATTATTTATATTTCTATGACCAGAAAAGAGAGAGCTGAGGATCACTATAAAAGCATACACGACATATCCAGCAGAACCATTAATCCACAGGAGGCTGAACGCCCGTGATGCTCTGTGGAGAGACTGAGGCAGAGAGTTACTGTAAGAGAATTGGAGCAACCAAACACAGGCCCATAACTTAATCCTGAGCTTAATGGCAGGTAAGCAAAATGAGCTACAGAAGTTTTCTTTCTTTCTTCTCCCTTCCTTTCTTTCCATTCTTCCTGTCCCTTCCTTCTCTTTCTTTCCCTTCCTGCCTTTGCTCTGTTTATAAGAAGAAATGTATCAAATGTATTAAACGGGTGGGGGTGGGAATAAAAGCGCAGATTTTGGCACCTGGACACCAAGTGTTACTGGAACACTGCCGAGCTTGCGGTCTCACACTGTCCGTATGGCTGCTTTCAGGCTAACAAAGGTGGAGCTCAGTAGGTGTGGAGCCTGCATGGCCCTTGAGGCTGAAAATGCTCATAAAGATGTATTAAGAAAAGCAGAGCAGCCGGATATGGTGTTGCACATCTGTAATCCCAGCACTCCACGGGCAGGAGGACTGCCCCAAATTCAAGCCCAGCCTGCACTACATAGTGAAACCCTGTCCCAAAAAAACAACAACCAGCCGGGTGTGGTGGCGCGCGCCTGTAATCCCAGCACTCGGGAGGCTGAGGCAGCAGGATCACTGCAAGTTCAAGGCCAGCCTGGGCAACAAAGTGAGTTCAAGGCCAGCCTGAACTGCACAGTGAAACCCTGTGTGAAAAAGACAAAAAAAAAAAAAAAAAAAAAAAAAAAGCTGCAAGTGTCGTATTTACCAATATGTTTAGCTTCTGAGAACCTGGCAGGGACCCTGCCTCTTGCTCCCCAGAGTATGAAGTGATGAAGTGGGTCCTTGTCCCAGTCTTAGAGACAAGTGAGAGAGATCTGCCACTCAAGGACCTTTAGGAAGCTTCAGTGGGGGAAAGGGAAAAGTCCAAAACAGAGAAGACACCCAAGCAGAGGAAGAGGGGAGCAGTACTGAGTCAGAGTCAGCCGGCCTGCTGCTGGGGACCTCTGCCAGCGGGAAGTTTCAGCAGCACAAAATGTTTTACATAACAAGGGCAGAAAAAAAGGTGTCATCATGCGACAGCAAAAAGGTTACTGGTGATCTCAGGAAGCAGCCTCAGAGTGTGACAGTGGCAGTCAGTGTGCAAAGAGTTAAGGACCAAGTGAGCAGAAGGAAGTGAGAGTGGAGGAAGTGGGGTGCAGCCGAGGGAAGGGGCCACTGCTCTTCTTCATAGCATGCCAGGAACACGGAACCCCGGTGTGTCGCTGTCCTGTTTAAAAGCTCTACCTCCCCACGACCTTTAGAAGAGGCTAGGAGCAGCAAGGCCCACAGGCCCCACCTGACCGGGCGCCCACCCTTCTCCAGCTGCACTTTCCCCGCACTGTGCCAACTGCAGGACGCTGGCCCTGCCGCAGTCCTTCGCACACCCTGGGCTCTCTGGCTGGAAAACTCCTTACCTCCTTAGGGGGCTCGCTCAGCCTTCAGGTTCAGAGCACAGAGACGTCACTGCGGAAGCCCCCTTTTTTAACTTCCCCCCTCTATCTCAGAGCCACCTAGACATCTCTTCTGCCACAAACAGCTGTGTAACTAACTGTTCCACGCCTGTCTTTCTCTTAGCAGGGAACCTCTCTGAGAGCACAGCCACGTCTTGCTGTCACATGCACACCATCTACAGAGAGCTGCTAAACAAAAGATGAGCATGAAAACTGGACGGCACTGCCGCTATCTCAGGACACGCCGGCATCTCTGCAGCCTGCTTCCTAGATCCCAATCTAATGCTTACCATTTGCATTCAGGCAATCTGACCTCCAACCTCCCCTCCTACCTCTAGCCAACATGAGTGAAGGGTCCGTCACTGTAAACAAGGAAAAGAACGAGGTTCTCTGAAGTTAACAACCCTCATACACCACCTCCGAACACATGAGACTCGGGGACATTTTATACCTAGACCGTGAGAGAGACTTTGTGGCAGAGATTCACGGAGGCTTCTCATAATTCGCACCTGCCTGCCTCTGTGTGAGTGACCCACCACACCAGTTCCACAGCAAGTGTCTGCTGCGAAGACACACATTTGGCAGCTGTTTTTCCCTTTTGTCTTTACATTTACTGTAGCATGAAAGATTATTTTAAATTCTATTTTTTCTACTAGTTAAAAAAATGCTATTACAGTCTCGCTATAGTGTGAGCAAACTATGCAGCAAGCCTACCGATATAATTGTGCTTAACTGAGTGAACCGCTGTCAGTTTTAATACCCTTAAGCCCTTCACCATGAAAAACAAATGAGTTGCATTAATAACAAATTGCTATTTAAGAAATAAACTGAGGGCTGTTATTTGTAGGTACATAGGGTAACTGACATTGTTCTGACTCAAGTAGAAATAGCTAGGTTTATTTTTAAATACTTACAGCCCAGCCTCTTCTCAGGGCAGGAGGACTCCACTACCCACTGTCCCTCACTCATCCCATAAAGGAGCTTTGCTTTCTCCTCCTCCAAGGGGAAGACACAGCTGAGCCCTTTGCTGTCAACGCACATGGGGTGAGAAGAATATTAACAGCTCTCTCCCAACCACATGCAACTGCTGTTCTCGAGAGTAAACTAACTCAAATCTGAGAAACCTGTCAACATAAGGATCACTAAGGAGGAACGCGCTTCAGTATGCAAACACGTACACACACGAGGCTGACTCTGTACAGTTTTGTATTCTGGGTAAATCTTGCTTTAGGAAAGTGCACTATGCTATAGTTTCTATTTCTGGAACAGAAACTAGAATAGCATTCAGTGGAAACTGAACAATGAGGGTTCCTTTATCTCCTATAGTTCCTTAAGCAGCCAAACTCCCTGCAGTATGATCTGGTTTGTAAGATTTTAACCTCCACACAACTCTGAAGACCCTGTTTTCCAAGAAGGTGCGCCTGGCACCTCTCTGCCAACACCCACCGCCAGCTATGTAAACACATCAGCGGAAGCAACACAGGACCCTCCCAGAAATCTAGCACACTGCTACGGAAGGTTACACCTTGGGAGGTATTCGAATGAAAGCATCTTTGTTTCTCATTATTCCTTAGAAATAGAAGAAAGCATAGTTTACCACCTTGAGTGCTGTCTACATAATAATGTTTCTACACATGGGAAACGGCCCTCTTTCAGTAGCAGAATTTTTTTTTAATCTACTCACTTCTAAGTGAAGCCTTTCTAATAGCACACCAGCCACTCTATTTCAATGTGTGTTTGTTTGCTTTGCATCTACAGGGTGGCACTTCCAGCCACCATAAAACATCCTGAATATAATTTGAATTATTTTTTAAGGTGACACAAAGCATATATACCAATCACTTAAAAATTCTGTAGGTGTAATCATTCAGACCTCAAAACCACCTTAGAGGTGGGTATTATCTTCACGCTCGCTCTGTGGATAAGAAAACAGTAATGTGCTCATGTCCTAGCTGGAATCAAGCCAGTCTGGGTCGAAAGCCTGCAGAAACAGACCATCAACACCAAGAAGAAAACAAGGCTAAAACGCAACTACCTCTCTTGCTTTGTACCTACAGCATCACACACCCAAGTCGCAGCCTCCCACAGTAGGATCAGGATATCACTGCATCCCACACAAACACCTGCAGAGCCTCCTTTCCACCTTGCCCCAAGGTTTCCGACTGCCCATTACTCCTGGAGAACTCACTCCCTCAGGAGTTAAAGCCTTTGAATTCGCCCTGCAGAAATCCGCAGCAGCTCCTTATCCTCTGGCCCTCCCTGCTGTGCCATGCGCACCCTGGACCCTTCGCCAGGAGCCCAAAGTGGCTCTTTTCTGCTGATACCAGACTCTCATTGCAGTGATGCTCTATACCTTGACCCCTTCTGAATGCCTTCCTTGGTCACCATTACCAGTACCAACCACCATGCTGTGTGGTGACAGTGACAACTTCAAATTGTCAGCGTGTTACAAAGGTCTGCACCCCCAAACACCCCAGAGCCAGCCCGCTTTTCCTAAAACCTACTCCTCACTCCCGGCCAAGATGAGGACCAGCCTCCATGCACTCCACCCGACCCAAGCAAGGCTTCTCGTTTAATCTTCTCTCTGAAAGCCAGCAAGGTACACTGTCGGAGGCCTTGATAGTCTAACAAGCAGGTGTTGCTCTGCTGTCAGGCAGGGCACGCACGCTCTTCCTGTTTTGTGCCGTCTTCGAGTGAGCTGTAAGTGGTGCCAAGTACAGCACCCCCTGCGATGGGGCAAGGGGAGCGTGCACCACGGCTGCTAGACACCAACCCTGCAAGAGCCTTCCATGCCTCGTGCTTCTCCCACTCACGCGTGACGTAATTCCTGCATCCAAAATCTTCGCTGGCTCATCTTACCTCTTCATGTATTCAGCTCGGGCCACAGACCCAACCTCACACCACTCACGGGCTTTGGGATGGTCAGTCTTCACCACCCGCCCAACTTGCACTTCAGCCTGCCCCACTTCTGCGCCCTTCCAAGTAGTCTGCTCCGGTCACAGCGGCTGCTTCCAAGTGTGCCAGCGACACCGCACGCGCCCACCCTCATGCCCTTACCCTACCTGTTGCCCTATCTGCTGCCTAGATGACCTCCCTGCATCACCCAGGGGACCCTCTCAACTGAAGCTTCTTCATCCATCACGTGGAAAAGGCTCCCACGCAGGGGTTCATTCTCTTCAGGGTCCTGATGGTCTTAATTTCACCTCCCTAGTACCACCCACACTGTGCTGTAGCTACATACAGCAGGCTTATTTCCATCACAAGCAGTGCCTTATCCATCTGCCAGGCATTCGGGAGGTACACCAAGAGATGTTTGTATAGATAAAAAAAATTGATTCATCAAGAATTTAAAAAGAAAACAAAAAAAGGGAAGCCACCCATCAGTGCTCAGACTTCCAGGAGTGTCTGAAGGCTGCTGGGAAAGGCCCCCCAGGCCCACAATCTGCCTCACTCTTGTGTGTGCAATCTCAACGGCAAAGCTGTGATGCCCCCAGGGGCTTCACTGGACTGCAAACTCCATGTGGGCAGAGATTTTCGCCTGTTTTGTCCTATTTATTCACTGAGATTCACAGCAAGCGCTCAACAACTATTTGCTAAATGAATAAATAAAATGCCTTGTGACTATTACCACGGAGTAAAGTCAGTTACCCATATTAAAAATATCCCACCCAATGCCAGCTGTCATCTGGCCAGAGCAGACTTAAAGAGAAATTTTCCTTCTGCCCCTAATAGCACATCTTGTCTCTGAGCACCCAGGAAGAATGCGTGCCCGCTGCCAGCTGCAAAGGCTCACAGATCATAAACCCTTGGAAGTGAAGGTCTCAGGAAATGAGCTGACTGTTTATAGCTGCTTACTGCCTCCAAACCGCTACAAACACTGGGGTGCTCAGAGGAAGAGACTCAGAGAAGCTGGTTTCCTGCCTGAAGGCCGCTGTGCAACATGGCAGCTCTGTGAAACCTTGAGCTACCAGAGGGCTCTGCAACAGGAAGCAAGATCTGCACACCTAGCTGAGGACGGGGACTGCGAGAAGCTCAAAGGAAGCACCACGGCGACCAAGAACCCAGCTTGGAGAGCAGCATAAAATGGATGAAAACAATGAGTGAATTTCTCCAGTGCCTCTCATAATGTAATTCACCTCTCATTTCTTTTGAGAGACAAGGCCTCGCTGTGTTGCCCAGGCTGACCACGAACACATGGGCTCAAATGATCCTCCTGCCTCGGCTTCCAAGTAGCTGCACACTACCATGCTCTGCCTCTAGTGTAATTTCTAAAAAAGAAAAAATGGCCGAGCTTGATTGTGCAGGCCTGTAATCCCAGCTACTCAGGAGGCTGGGGCAGGAAGATCACAAGTTGGAGGCCAACCTACCAAGATCCTGTCTAAAAATAAGTTTTAAAAAGGGTTGGAGATGTACCTCAGTGGTAGAACGCTTGCCTAGGATGTAAAAGATCCTGGGCTCATCCCCAATAATGCCAAAAAAATAAACTAGTATCAAACAATCCACCTTTTTTTACTCAGCAACTACCAGCATATCTAACAATCCACTTAGAAAAACAAATAATGTCTTTATAATAACTATAATTGGTGTAGAATTTGTTTCTATGCACTACCTGTGCATTATTTACCTGACCTGCCCCAGCAATTCTGTGAGATAACCAAGGCGGGTATTTTTATTTCTGCTTTACAGATGAGGAAAACAGTGGCCAGAAGTGAAATGAGATTTCTCAACTTATGCACTATTGACATCTGCAGCCAGATTACACTTTGCGTGTTGCGGGGGGAGTCCTGTGCATTACAGGAGGTTTAGTAGCTGGTGTCCCCACCCTCTACTCACTAGATGCCCACAGTACAAAACATTCTCAGGCTGCAGCTACCAAAAATCTCTAAAACCTGCAAACAGCACCTAGAGTGCAAACTGTGCCAAGATGAGAACCGTTTGTCTACGAGAATCTGCAATGCCTCAGCACCTCTCCCCCACAGCAGGCCTCCCTCCACACACCGCCCAGCCCAGCCACAGGGAGGCTGCCTCCTCCTCAGCAGGGTTCAGCTCATTAACCAATTCCCCGCCACCTGAAATGATATTTTTTTAATGTGGAAATGAACAAGTAAATTTTCTTTGCACAAGTATGCACATCTCAGACAAATCTTTTAATAACACATTATCATCTCATTAGAACATAGTAAGAATATACAGAATGAAGACGCCAGAAGAATCTGAGGTTAGAAAACACACAGACCTCACTCATGCAGTTATTTTTACTTAGTCCTCTCTCTATAAAAATGGTTATAGATCTATGCATATTCTCAATGCTTGTTTCACTTGGGTAAGCTTCCAAATATATCTTACTTCAAAGAAAGTGAGTAAGAACCTCAGAACATTATTAGCATTTATAGCTGGTAGTCTGCTGTGGAAATCACTAGTGTTTATAGACTTAGACTCTCAACTGACACACCTCACAATCCTCAGATTAAGTTTCTTCATACGATTTAATCCAATTTTATTCTTGCAAAGCAACCCTACCCTCAAAATTCCTTATTTTCACCCAAGTGCCCAAACTGAAAAGATTCTGCAACCTATTCCCCTTGACACCTTAGAGCTGTACAAGGGTGGCTATCAAATGATCAGAGAGAATTACAAGCACAGCCTTAGCTGAGCTGATATTAAAACTGCCGAAATTACAACCAACCGAAATGTAGTGATATTTTGGGAAATGTTCAATTATTTTGCCAATGTCTAAATCATTCACTATGGTCATTTTCCAATGATAGTAAATAATTAGTATACTGTGAAATGAGAGAAACAATTTAAACCGGCTGCAGTGTTAACCTCAAAATCCTAGTTCTAGGAGTTAGGTGGTACTAGTTATGTAGTTATATACAGAAAGTAAGATAACATGCGATGAAAGTGCTTAGTTAACATGATACACAGAATTAAGGAAATATCATGATTATTCCTAAGCGTGATGTAGTCCAGTCTTTAAAGGTGATCCAGATCTCGATGTGGAGACATTTTTTCCATATTACAAAGCATATTGTACCAGAAGTATCCAGGATTTCGGTGGTCCCCGTCAATCTTCACCGAAAAGTACAAAAAAACACACTGATCTGTCCCTTAAAATGATTCCCTAGTCTTGGAAACCCACAGCACCACCAAAAGCAAAAGTGACAGACAACAAAACGGACCAAAACAGGGTTTTGGAAAAGGAGGAACAAAAATGTAATCAATTCCAAATGTGCGTCTTTTAAAGATTTTTTTCCACTGTGTGAGCCCACACATAACTCAAACCTTATCTACAAGCAGCCAACAACCAGAGGCTCCAAGATCACATCTAGTTGTCTCTGCATTACACTCATTTCACAGCCCAGGGTTTTTAATGCTCTCCTCCCTGAAGGAAGTAGAGACAATTTTACACCACTGAGAAAAACACTAGGACTTGGCAGAGGGGCCACGTTAGTAGCTCGGATAGCGGTGGCCGCGACCGGAGGTCTCGACAGCTCAGGTCACGTAAGGAGTGGAACGGAGGGGCTCCGCCCAGGAACACACGGATCGCCGCCCAAAGACGGGCACAAGACGCCCAGCGCCGGCGACACCGATCGTGGAGTCTGCCCGCAGAAGTCCCTCAGTCCACACAGCCCTGGGGCCCGGGCCCCGACTCAGGGGTGTCATCGAGTCTCCCCGTCGGGTCCAGAGCCCGAGCCGGCCCGGTTCGGGCCGCCAGGTGCCTACGGTAGTCGCGGTCCCGGCGTCCTCTCTCGCGCCCTGCCCCGCTCCCCTCGACCATCAGTCGCGCTGTCGCCGCTGCCCGCCTGGGTCCACACAGGACCAGCAGGGCGGAGCGCGGCCCGCGTCCAGGCTCGACCCGGACCCCCGGGGCCCCGGCCCGGTCCCGGCCCGGGCGCGCGCTCGCGGCCCCCGCGTCGCTGCGGTAAACAGGATGCCACGGCTTGCGCCCGGGCCCGGGCCGCGGGCGGGGAGGAGACGGAGCCGGCCTCCCCTCTCCCCGCGCCCGCTGGAAACCCCCGCCGCCGCCGGGCCCACACTCACCACTTCCGCGTGCGCCGCGCGCCGCGCCGTCCGGGTCCACGCCCGCGCCGAGGCAGCCAGCGCGCGGAGCCCGGCGAGTGCGCCCGGGTTGAGGACCGAGCGCCGCGAGGCACCGGACACGGCCAGCTCCCTCAGCGTCCGGTACTCGGCGGCCGCCGCGGCCTGCGCTCGCGTCCCTCCCGCGCCCGCCGCCGCTCGCCCCGCCCCGCCCCGCGGCAGGCCCCGCCCCACCTCGCCCGCCCCGCGGCAGGCCCCTCCCCGCGGCAGGCCCCACCCCGCGGCAGGCCCCTCCCCGCGGCAGGCACCGCCCCGCGGCAGGCACCGCCCCGCGGCAGGCACCGCCTCCCCGCGGCGCCGCGAGGGACGGCCCTCGCCCACCCAGCAAGGCCCCGCCTCTCCGCACGTCAGGCGCTCCGGCCCCGCCTCCCGCCGCGACGCCGTAGGCGGTGCCCGGGGAGGGGCGTGGTCTCGGTCGAAGCCGCAGCCTGCCGCCCCGCCCCCGCCGCGTGGACACGGAGCGCGGACCCGAGCGAAGTCTGGTCGCACACTGGGCCCGGCTTCCATGCTCTTGGCCTTGGCAGCCCGGTCGCGGTCGCCAAGCGCAGCTCTACCCCGACCCCGCCCTCCGAACAGCCGCCCCGGAAGTCGGGCCTCCAGCCGGCACCGCGTCCCGGACCCCGCACGCCCCGTGCCGAGCTCGGGGGCAGGGGAAACCAAGTCACGGAAAACAGTCACCCGAACCCGGTTTGTGGTCAGCGCTTTTCACCGTTTGCTGACCGTCACCAGGACTGGGTGTCGGCCTTGTGGTGCCCAGGAGGAGACCAGTCTCGGTTCGGTGCTGCGGGCATCCCCTTCCAGGTCCCCGCAAGGGTCCCCCGATGGCCCCAGCTGCCCCTTCCTCGCTGGAGGGTCCAGGTTCACTCAGCCTGACTGTCTGCACAGAGCCCCAGGAATCCCGCCTGTCCCCTCCCTCTTCGGCTTCCTCCTGAAGACCCAGGGTGAAATCCCCAGGGCCATGCCTTCTGTACTGCCTGCATGTCTGGGCCCCACTGGCTACGGGCTGACCCCAGGTCGTGGGTTTTATGTTGGCCTCCGCCACGGACCGCCTGCGTTTCCCTAATCACTCTGCAGTTCTCATAAAAGTTGAGTGGCTGCCGAACCGACGTCCCAAGCCTGCTGGGCCAGGCGGGAGAGGGAGAAGGCAGGGCCCAGCCAGGCACCTTTTGGTGCTGTCCTGTCTGCCAGGCTCACTGTGACCGCCCCGCAACTCCTTGCATCACTTTCTCTGCCTGTTAAGTAGGGCTCATAGCTCTTTATTAGGCCTTCACTGCAGGCGAATTAAAGTCATACAGACCTAGCAAAGAGCATGCGCTCAGTCAATCTTGGTGATTTAGTTTTGAAATCTGGTCCTTAGAGAACGTGGAGTGACGTGTGTAGACAGAGCCATGAAAGAGCATTTCAGATGAGAAGAGGAGAGAGAAAAGCTGGGTGTGGTGGCACACACCTACAGTCCTAGAACTTAGGAAGCTGAGGCACTGGGAGTTTGAAGCCAGCCTGGGCTACATAGTAAGACCCTGTCTCAAAAAAACCAAAGAAAAAAAAAGAAGGAAGACAACAGTGAACCACTGTACTCAAGAACAAAACTGGCCACTCACAAAGTGGAACGGGCATGAGGCCTTGGGTGAGTCCGACCATGGCCTCCTACCAGGCACGCATCGCTGGGGATTCTGGTTTACAAAGACGTCTGGCCTCGGCAGGCTGCCTGTGCGGTGGGGCTGACAGGCATCAAGGCCTTGCTGTGGCCCTGCTCCTCTCCGCTAACAGTGACGCACAGGAGTCCTCCAGCCCAGCCGGGAGAAGTCAGCAGAGACCTCAAGTAGCAGCCAAGTCCCAGGAGCTGGGGAGGAGGCCCACAGTCCATCAGAGATGGTCTGCGCTGTGTGGCCAGGGACTGTAAAAGAGGAGCCTTATGCAAAAACTTTACCCGCGAGAAGTCATGTGTTCTGCAGGTACCAAGCAGGTTTTTATTTTGGAAGGATCGTCCCGGGGTGGGATTTCTCAGCTTCAGCACTGTGGACAGCTTGCCTGGACGAATCCATGTTGGGCAGGGTGCAGTAGTAGTGGTGAGAAGCACCGGGGCCTTTACCCCTGGGCGCCAGCAGCAGACCTCCTCGCACCCCCTCTCTGCCCTAACCGCCCACTCCTCTGGCTCCAGCTGTGACAACCAAAATGTCTTCAGACATTGCACAGGTCCCCTAGAGGACAACACTCCCTCCCATTGAGAACCACTAACCTAGGGATAGCCAGGAAGATGACTGGAGGCGACGAGTCCCATAGCACTGTAGACAGCGGGAGCCCACCGAGCCCAGGAGATGCTAACCCCGGGCTGCAGTGGTCTGCTGCGTGGGTGCAGCGGAGGGGAAGGATTCCCACACGGCTCTGTTTTCTGAGCCGGCTGACAAGCTGATCAAGGATGCCACCAACTAAATTGTTTGAGAACAGAAGGGATTTTAAAAGTCACTCTGTAGGGAATATCTGACACCGGAGAGAAATGGTGAAAAACAGAGGGGTGCAAATACTCCTTTCTAACGTGCAGTGTGTGACATTCATCTAAACTGAACCAAGCCAAATGGGTGAAGTGGAAGGCTCTTACCAGGAAATTGTCTAAAGTCATAATAGTCACCATCCAACCAAAAATATGCACACGATTTCACACATAAGTCATCAAAAGAGCATTTTCTAATCTGTCTATTCCTCTGCCAAAGCTATTGCCTATTTAACAAGGGGGAAACGTAGTGAAACAATGAGATCTGCCTTTAAAAGGTTGTGCTGAACAGCATTCAACTAAAACCACATTGTACAAACCACCCAATTCTATTACAAAAGGCTGGAAACTAAGAAATACGGAGAGCAGTAAGCTTCCAACCCTAACATAAACATGGCTATGATATGATATATTTTCTTCCTGTTATGTTTTCAATTTTATTTTAAATTACATGATGTACATGTGATCTTGTAAACTGTTCCTTAAATTTAATTTAAACTTATGAGCATACTTCTATTTCCACACGTCTTCATAACTAGTGCACATCTTCACGCACATAATTTTTAAATAGTAATTAAACATGAAATTTAATAGTTAACATTTAATTACTTCTGGAGAGATTTGTGGCAAAGAGATTATTGATCAAATGGTTTGCATATTTTGAGATTCTGAATTCATAAATTCATATTACCAGGTTACTTTCCATCTCTATAAACTTACATTGCTCTGAAAAATGTACACAGATTCTGTAAGAGTGGACATTATAATTTTTAAATGGTTGGAACCTTTAATGCTTTTAAATGTACCTTGTTTAATTTTTAATTTTCATAGCTATTAAGGAGCTCGGTAATTTCTTGTATGCTTTCTCACTAGTTTCCTTCTGCTTTTCTCACTTAATTTATCCACGTTTATGTGGCGGGACAGCAGAGATACGGTCTGCTTTTGTTCTCCGCCCACCTCTACTGGGATCGGACAGTCTTCCATCAATTTATAACAATGAGATCATTAATAAAAATACAGTCCTTTCCATGTGAGCCGTTTCTCCACCACATCCTTCACCCTCAGAAAAGCACACTCACAACAGCTTTCCATTTTGCTACCGCTGAGTATGTTGAATTGTCGTGAAATGTTGGAGTTTTGCTCGTTCACGTATTTGCACTGTGATTCCCTCCGTGGTGTCTGAGAAAGGCTGCCCGTGCCCTTCGGTTAGGCTAGACAAACGAACACAGCAGGGATCTGTGGACCGGTTCTGTGCCACGCACTGTGCACTCCTGTGAATACAAAAGTGAAATAGAAGAGGAAGATTCCTTGGCAAGGAGAGTGGCTGAAAACGAGTAAATGAGTCAATAGAATAAAGTGAGAGTGATGTATACTAAAAAGAAGAGATTTCGGGTGTATGAAGGTCGAAGGGGTTGGCACGAATGTTCATTCCCCATTACTCAAGGTTTTATACAGGTAAATGTTTCCAAGTATTCTGAAGTATCTAATTTGCTACTTTTTTACATCAGTATTGTCATTTTATATTGAAAACAGAATATTCAACCAATGTTCACTCTTTCTTTAACAATCTCCCTCCAAAAAATGTAAAATCTAAGCTAATCTTTAGCTGCTGCAGGCTCACTGACCTATTGAGTCAGCTTTCATCTAAGGAGAGGAATTGACTCTTACAGGTATGAGACCCTTTCTGCTGCCCAGTACCCTGCAAACAGTACCCTGCTAACAGTACCCTGCAAACAGTACCCTGCTAACAGTACCCTGCAAACAGTACCCTGCTAACAGTACCCTGCTAACAGTACCCTGCAAACAGTACCCTGCTAACAGTAGGCTGTCTAAAATACTTATTCATAATAACTGATTAAAAGCTATTATGGTTTGTGTCTGGATGTCCCCCCAAAGCCTCATGCAGTCATGGGGGGCAGGCTTTTTCAGAGGTAACTGAATCTAGAGTTTGTGACTGATTCATAGTGCAATGCGGGGATTAAGGGTGCTGGGATTAAGGCTGGGTGACTGCTGGATCAGTCCACTGATTGGATGGGCACCGCCCTAATCCTGGCAGTCTGGTTAAGATAAAAGGGGCAGAAAGAGGCTTGTTTCCTCCTTTTGCTCTTGTTGCTTTTGCTGTCTTCTGCCGCTGTGAACTGTTGCCCCGCAAGGTTAATTCCCACTCACATAACTTACTGAATTTCTCCCATGGTCGTTGAGAAGCTCAAAACTGATCTTCAGGGCCGGTGAGATGGCTCAGCGGCGTAAGCGCCTGCCTTGCAAGCGCGAGGGCCCGAGTCCGACTCCCGGATCCCACATACGAAAAAGGGGCCGGTGATATCGCTCAGTGGCACGGGCGCCTCCTGGCGCGCGAGGTCCTGAGGTCGTCCCCCCAGTACCCACCAAAAAAAAAAAAAAAAAAAAACTGATCTTCACACCCCTACACACACGGAACTCACACTTTGCGTAGCATCTTCACAACGGCTTCACCTTATGCTCTTAGACTTATTTCGCATCTCACCGAATCTCCCACTTGTGTTTATTCAACGCACTGCATACCCAGCACTGTGCTAAGAGCTGTGTGCGCGCATTGTCCCATTAATCCTGGCTTCCCCCCCGAGGGGTCCTAGCTGAGATACTGAATTTCTGTATCCTTTCATTGTATTATCTGTAAGAGAAGAGAATAATAAGGTCTACTTTATAGGGTTAGCGAAAGGATTGAGGATGATAGTTACCATCATTTAGTTATTAAAATTTGCTCAAACATTTTTTGCCTAAATTTGCTAAACTTTTTTCTGCCAGCCTGGAATACACACACACACACACACACAAATATATATATATATATATATATATATATATATATATATATATATATACAATCTGACTATCTGATTTAATTATTTTACAGGATGTCAACATAGCAATGTCTGGAAAGATAAACATCAGTTTGTTCTAGAAACAACATACAGAACAAAATATTTTATTATGGCTTTAA
Organism: Erethizon dorsatum; assembly: GCA_028451465.1. Lineage (NCBI taxonomy): Eukaryota > Metazoa > Chordata > Mammalia > Rodentia > Erethizontidae > Erethizon > Erethizon dorsatum. Next base: position 124,244,093 of record CM051829.1, on the reverse strand, counting down.
TCTAATTGAAGGCTTTCGTGGTTCCTGTAATTAACCAGCAATGTAATAGAATTAATAAAGCTAAGATATAATGAGTTCCGTACAGAAGAGATCATTTGTGGTATTTTTTTAAACAGGTACGACAGCCCAAGGATGCCTCACTTCAAATCTATTCAGTTTTTGAGGAGTGTCAGATTGCTTTGGACTGACTTACTACCTCTAACAACAAAACAGTCTTACTCCACTCTTGGGATTCAGCCCGCTGCATTAATTAAAACACTTTGTGAGGAAATACTTTTGTTTTCTTTTTGTTTGTTTTTGAGACAGTCTCACTATGTATTCCAGGCTGGCCTTGAACTCACTTTGGAGCTCAGGCTGCCCTTGAACTCATGAGAAGCCTCCTGCCTCAGCTTCCCAGGTGCTGAGATTACAGGTGTGCGCCCCCACGCCTGGCTAGGAAATAGTATTCTGACAACCAAGCTTGGTGTCTTGGAAAGACCTCTGGCTCGGAAAGTAGGAGACCCGAGCGTGGTGGGTTCTTCACTAGGTAAGAAGCCAAGGGCCATCCCTTCAACCTCTTTGAACTCAGCTCCCTGGATCACATTATTCTATGATGCTTGCCAGCATCAAAATCACGTGTATCTTTACTTTTAACCACACAGTGTCCACGTAAAAGTCATCAGTAAAGAAATCACGTATGGGGCCAGTGAGATGGCTCAGCGTCATAAGCGCCTTCCTGGCAAGCACAAGGTGCTGAGTTTGACTCCCGGTACCCACATAAAAAGGAAAAAAAGGGCTGGTGATATCGCTCAGAGGCACAAGCGCCTGCTGGCAAGCGTGGGGTCCTGAGTTCAACCCCCGGTACCCACGTAAAAAAAAAAAAAAAGAAAGAAATCACGTATGCATCTGACACCCCAGGCTGACTGCAGTGCAAAGCCCAAGTTACACGCCCTGAGCACAGTTAAATAAGACTCAGGTTTGATCCTCGCAAGTCCCCATTTTCTGTTACTCTGCTAGGAAGGTGACGCATAGAAGTCATGTAATCCCTGAAGTCCACAAAGGCAGCCACTCAAGTCGCCAGATCTTCATTCACTAGGAGCTTGTGCAAGCACTGCATCCATTCTGACACTGTGACTTGGACAGACACGGCCAGGAATGGTCAGCTGAGCAGCTACAGGTGTCAGGTATGAGAGAGGCGCTCGGCAGCGTGGGTGCTCCTCCTGCTCATGGGAATCTTGTGGATCCATCTGAAAAATAAATGATCAAATGTCTCTTGCAGGCAGAAGATATCATAAGACACCAGAGACAGGAAACATCACTGAAAATCCAAGTAGATGTCATGGAGCCTGGGAGGTGTGAGCGATCCCAAAGGGATACTGAAAAAATCACAGAAAAAGTGTTAGGCCTGTTTAGTCTGCACTTCTATCCCTCCCAGAGTCAAGATAGGTGGTTTTATTTTGTTTTTTGTTTTTGTTTTTTGGGTTTTTTTTGAGACAGGGTCTTGCTATGTAGCTCAGGCTGGCCTTGAACTCACTGTGTAGTCCAGGCTGGCCTCCAACTCACGGGGACCCTCCTGCCTCAGCCTCCTAAGTGCTGGGATTACAGGCATGCACCACCACGCCCAGCAAGACAGGTTTATTTCTAGAAATTTCATTTGTCCCAGCTATTCCTCTTTAAATTGTCTTTCCAAAGAGGTAAAGACATAATATTCCAGTGATCCATAAACACCCATGTTTATAGCAGCAGAACTCATAATAACTAAATCTTGGAAGCAGCCTATATGTCCATCAACAGATGAGTGGAGAAAGAGAATGTGGTATTTACACACCATGGAGTACTACTCTGCCATAAAGAAGGAAGAACTTAGTCATTTGTAGGGAGTACTACTCTGCTGTAAAGAAGGATGAACTTGGGCCGGTGAGATGGCTCAGCGGCGTAAGCGCCTGCCTTGCAAGCGCGAAGGCCCGAGTTCGACTCCCGGATCCCACATACGAAAAAGGGGCCGGTGATATCGCTCAGCGGCACGGGTGCCTGTTGGCGCGCGAGGTCCTGAGGTCGTCCCCCCGGTACCCATAAAAAAAAAAAAAAAAAAAGAAGGATGAACTTAGTCATTTGTAGGGAAATGGATGCACGTTGAGACCATAATGTTACATGAAATAAATCAGGCAAACAAGCTGGTTTCTCTCACACGAGAAATCCAAAATGTAAATGAAGAGCAAAATAAAAGATAGATCATAAGAAACAGGAGCTAGGGCCGGTGAGATGGCTCAGCAGCTTAAGCACCTGCCCGGCAAGCACGAGGGCCCGAGTTCGACTCCCGGAACCCACATATGAAAAAGGGGCTGGTGATATCGCTCAGGGGCACGGGCGCCTGCTGGTGCGCGAGGTCCTGAGGTCGACCCCCCGGTACCCACAAAAAAAAAAAAAAGAAACAGGAGCTAGAGTTTTTGCAAATGGGGGGGCAAGAGATGGAGAGCAGGATGGAGGGATGAGGGAGGGAGGGAGGGATGAAGAGGAACGCAGACGTGTTATACACAGGCCCCAGCTCTCTACGAGAACGTGGTCATTATGTGCTGCAAACATGGACTCACAAAAATTAAAGAAGGTGATGTTTATTTTTATGTGTGCAACCCACACGTGTCTTCTTCAGTCATCGCTAATCCCGAGACAGCAGAAGCATGTGTGCTGGCCCTCGGGGTCCAGGGTCGTTCCCAGGCCGGCTCTGCGGTGACCGAGACCCGCGGGTGTCCCCTCACCTAAGGGGCACAGCAGCTCCTCCCACTAGACGTAATCCCCTCAAGGTGACTCCGAATACCTAGCACGACACAAATGCTGTGAAAATAGTCACTGTGCACCCGACTCACTGTGGAGGGAACAAGGACCCGGAGAAGGGCTCCGACGCGCAGTGCAGACGCGGCTTTTGGCGTGTTTTTCACCCGTGGTTGGTTGTCTGTGGGCGCAGGTCCTGCAGACAGAGAGGGCGGGCTGAACCCCACGGCTTGTGTTCAACTCTAGGAGGCATCTAGAGATGTCTGCTGTTCATCAGGTACAGTATCCGGTAAGCGTCTAAGATAAGCAAGGAAAGAAAGGAGTTTTAAGAAAGCTACAACTCAGAAGCCAGCCGAGGTTCTTTTGACCCTCAAAGATCTGGGTACCCTGGGTTTGAACCCCTGGCCTTCAGAAGTCTAAAGCCCTTCCAGGTGCACTGTCACCCCCAAAGGTATAGTCCCCCCTCCTCCTTCCTCCGTCTAGCACAACATGGAACCAGACTCCAAGCCTTCCTGGCTCCCCGTCGGAGGCACTCATGCAAAGCTCCCCGAGTTGAGCAGCAACCCCGAAGCTCCAGGTGCGAAGTTCTGGGGAGGAATCACATCTCCCCACCTCGCTCACTCTCTTCCCTCACCCTGCGTCCTCTTTCCTTCACCCCAAGAGTCCCACATCTTCCTGTAGGGCACATAGCAAGTCTCCCTTCTGTCTCAACCAAATCTGTGTCCTCCACCTCAACTTTCCACCCAAAGCACTTTCTAAGCCAAACCCCGATGCCACTGTCCTCAGGAGGAATTCTGGCGCCAGCTGTGAACAGATACTTACATTTCCTTCACCTTGTTACAGAGCTAAGTGGCCAGTGACTCTGAGACCCCCAGGCCGCTGTGTGCAGTGGGCTCCTGGCTCCCTTTTAAATCGGAATTCTCCAGTGTTGCTCCCTGGAAGCATGTCCTTTCCTGCCACCTGCTGCTGTCTCTCTTCCCATCTGCCTGCGCGCTGCCTCCCGAGCAGGCCGACTGTGCCCCTGCCCAGCAGGCTCTCCCCAGCTCTCCCAGGCTCCGAGGGTGCGTCGCCCAGGGCCGCGTGGTTAATGACCACGCCCGTCGGCCGTGTGTGGGTCTCAGCCCGGGAGCTGCAGGGTTCGCCTCGTTTCACAATACTTTTTCTCATTTCCCTAAAAATGTCACATGGCAGGAGTTTGTTCTAATTCAAGTAAATTTAAATACCCCAGATGATGCTTTGAGCCTTTCACCAGTTTGCTGGACACAGCTAGAGATGTCCACTTGAGTTCCAACGAGGAAGAGCCAAGAAGGACACGCACGTGACTCAGTGCCCCCCAGGCCCTGCCACCTTCTTCCATTCTCAGGGTCCCCTTCCGAGCTAACACTAGGTAACCTGCCAGAGGTCCACCACTGTGGAGCAGGAAGTGGGACTTGAACATAGGCGGCACACTGAGTGCAAAGCGCTGTTCTTTGCCTCTAGAATAATGAGGCCCATTCAGAGAAGTTCAAACGCTCATTTTCAGTAGGCAGCAAACTAAACAAATCCCCTGAAGCACCGAGCTGCGGCACCAAGAAAACCGCCTTTAGGAACTTGAACAGGTGGCTTTACCTTTCTGGGCTTCGGGTTAGTCATCTGTACACACAAAAGTGTACAAAGTTCATGTCAACACTAAAGTAAATAACATATATTTATACGTAAATAGCAAGTTGTCTTTCCTCTGGCTGAAAAAGAAAGATCAGCTGTGCTCTTCGGAGAATGCCTTCCTCTTAGGAGTGCAATATGAACGTTGACACTCGGGCCTGACATTCGGATGCATGGGACAGGTGTCTGCGGACTGTATGAACATGGTACATTATTCGGGAATGGCATCGGCTGGCTCACACTGGAGCAGGTTAACCATTGACCCAGCACCCTTCGCGGCAGCCCCAGTCCCTGTCATCTTTTGAAGCCGATGGCTCCACACGGTTCGTTGGTTAATGAGTTAGGAACAAGCCCTCCCAGGCCGGGTGAGCTGCCGGACGGGCGGCAGACTTGTGGCAGTGACTCTCCTCCCCGCCACTGTGTTCTCTGTAAACAGTGACGCAAGCTGGGGAGAGAATGGGGATATGAAACGTGATCCTCAGGAAGTTAGACCACCTGGAGAGAGTGCTTCAAAGAGTCTTGAGTAGCAAGTACTTTAGAACACAGTGCACTGTGAGGAGGGCAATTACAGACCTTAACTTCTCGGGATCATCCCACTGTTGTTTGATGTGATTCTTTTCGTCAGGGAAACGGAAGGGGACGCTATTTATTGATTGGCCCCCACTGGCTCCTGAGAGCCAGCTGCGTGAATGTCTTCTCCACCACACATTAGAAGGGTTCACGCTGGCACCTGAAGATCAGCCACATCCAGACTATTTCCACCCTGAAAACTGGCAAACCCTAACGGTGGGGGTTACCCGCCCCTCCCTTCTGAGGTCCGGTCGGTGAACACGTGCCGGCACGCACCACTGATTGTACCCCGGGAGATCCTAGTGAGCCTTCACCACACCCCACTTTCCAGACAGGCAGCTGACATTTCGAGGTAACACAACTTGCTACAAACATTTTGGTAGCAAAGAAAGGACCAAAACTCAGACCATCTGCCTCCAAAATTCACACACTTAGCCATTTAAAGCTCTGTGACACTGTTTAGTTTAAAAAACTTACATATGAGGAGAGCAAATCTATCTTATACCCTAATTTGAAGATTTCAAGCGTCTAATCAGGTCAGCACGTTGGCACAGTAGGCAGCTCGGAGTTCCTAACCCCACGAAACATCAAAAACAAGCTGTCAGAATCAACTTTGCAGGATCTCTGAGGAAAAGAAAGGGGGGCTCATAGCAAGAAATAAATGCATGCCGAACCAAGAGAAAGCCAATTTCAAAGTGACAGAAAACTTCTGTGACATTTTACATACCCTTAGCCATCGCTCCATGCTTGCCAAGGGTCTAGAGCCCAGTAGCCGGTCCTGCTGTACTGGGACCACGGTCCCGGTCCCAGAGGGGCAGACAGATGTCATTGCCAACCCCGTACGCGTCTGCCAGCACCTGTCCAGCACCTAAGGAAGCGCCTCAGGTGCTGACGTTTCACAGCCCAGCTCTGAACCCACCCTAGAAAAGCCGCAAACTTTGCTGAAGACGAGAACAAAGCCCAGGCGAAAGGGCCCAGCAGAGTCCGACTGCAGACCGACCGAGGCGCGGGAGGAAGCGCCGAGGAGAAGGTTCCCTTGGGAAGTTGGCAACCGAAAGCACCCATGGGAGTAGGGACCCTAGAGAGCGAGGCACATGCCCAGCGCAAGGCACAAGGTGAGAAAAAACCTGATGGAAAAAGCGCTCAAGCTTTCATCCAGAGCCGATTCCTGGGTGCGGTGCCAGTTTGGCCCAAATCCAGTCTGCGAAGACGGACAGGCTGCTTTCTCCCGGCTCTCTTGGCTGCTTTGAGTCTTTTTTCTTTTAAGCTCCTGACATTCAAACAAAATTCTGTCGAAACACTCACTGGACACAAGCTAAGGAATAGAAACCTCAGGGACCACCCAGGACAAAGAGTCAGTCTTTACAGAATAATTGGGGCAAGTCACCCGAAAAGGTCACCACAACCTCAAGAGTTCATCCAAACTTAAAATTTTCAGGCATCAAAGGGCATTACTGATAAATCCACAAGATGAGAAAAGATATTTGCAAATCACATATCCCGTAAGGGTTTACTACCCCAAAATGTAAGGAATTTTTACAACTCAACAACAACAAAACTCAGTTTTTTAAAATGGGCAAAGGAGTTGAATAGACATTTCTTCAAAGAAGATATACAAATGCCAATAAGCACATTTAAAAACTGCTCATAAACCAGCCTTGGTCCTGTAATCCTTGCACTTGGGAGGCTGAAGCAGGAGGATTGCTGAGAGTTCAAAGCCAGCCTGGACTACATAGCAAGACTCTGTCTCAAAAACAAACAAACAAGAATTGAAAGAGGAACTCAAGATGCTAGTGTTCATTATAGCATTATTCACAGTAGCCAGGAGGTAGAATAACCCAAGTCTCTATCGACAGCAGAGTGGATAAACGGAATGGGGCGTGTGCTACGATAGCACACGTCTCAACCTGAGCAAACCTCTGACTGATGGACGAACCCTGGAAACAAGCCAGACACTGCGGGCAAGTGGTCTGTAATTCTGCTTATATGAAGTATCTAGAAGAGGGAAACTCACGGACAGGGAAAGGAGATGAGTTCGCCAGAGGCCGGAGGCACTGGGCCGGGGAGGCACCTCCTTAACGAGTGCAGTTCTGTTTGAGGAGACGGCAGTGTTGGCAATAGGTCAGGGTAACAGTGGTGTACAGCACGGAATGCGACCGATGTCACTGAATCTTATGCTTCGAAGTGGTTAAAATGGTACATTTTACGTTATATGCCTATTTTGACCACCATTTAAAAAACCCAAATTCAACTACTCATGTCTGCTCAGCCTCCACTGGCTCCGCGGCCCCTTCTCACCCGCCACCTCGAGCCCATGCATGGTGCCCACGCCTCCCCATCCACAGGGTCCTTCTCCATGCCCCAGGCACCACTGTAGAGCTAGGGGCACCGACTGGCACTGGGCACCGCCAGCCCCGAGGTCAGCACACGCTGTGTTGGCATAGAAGATGGCGTTCGAGAGAAAACTTTGATAGGAAAAGAGTGCAGGAATGCACAGTGTATACTGAATACGAGTTTGTGTGCCAGGCAGGGTGGCACACATGTGAGACCCCAGCTACGTGGGAGCCTGAGCAGTGGGCATCCTCAGTTCGAGGACAGGCGGGGCAACTTAGTGAGGGCCTGTGTTTATAGCAGCACAACTCCTTCCCTTCCATTTTCACTGAAGAGTTTCTTCCCAAAACAGTAAAAGACATCATATTACAGGGATCCATGCACGTCCATGTTTATAGCAGAACAACCCATAATAGCTAAATCTTGGAAGCAGCCTGTGCGTCCATCAACAGATGAATGGATAAAGAAAATGTGGTATTTACATACCACGGAGTGCTACTCTGCCATAAAGAAGGATAAACTTGAGTCATTTGTAGGAAAATGGATGTACTTTGAGAACATGATGTTCACTGAAATAAATCATGCACACAAGCTTAAATATCACATGGTTTCTCTTATATGACAAACCCAGAGTATAAATAAAGAGCAAAATAAAAGGTGGATCATAAGAAGTAGGGAGATAGATCTTTTGCAAATGGGAAGGGGCCAAGACATGGAGAGAGAGAGAGAGAGAGGGAGGGAGGGAGGGAGGGAGGGAGGAGAAGCAGATGAAAAAAGAAGACGAGTTACACACATGTACCAACTTTCACAAGGAATGTGATCAGTGTGCACTGTGAGCATGCACTAATAAAAATAAAAAAGGGCCCGCTTGCCTGTCTAGCCTGTGTGAGGCCCTTAATTCGATTCCCAGTAATGCAAAAAATAAGTGGGTGAGAGTGCAGGCAAACCATTCCGACAGCTTCAGAAACCGGCTCGAGGCCCTGAGTTCTCTCCCGCGCCTCTTCCCTCCAGGGCTCAAGCAGAGAGGTGTAGCACCTCAAACCCCTAAAACAGTGTGTCTGTCCCCTAGTGCAGGGCGGCAGACACAAGGTCCCTTTGAAGATGTACCTTGGGCCGGTGAGATAGCTCAGCGGCATAAGCGCCTGCCTGGCAAGCACGAGGTCCTGAGTTCGACTCCCGGTACCCACATAAAAAAAAAAAAAGATGTACCTTGGCCCTGACCATGCTCCCTACCCCTCTCCCCATGGCTTGTTTCCAAGTGCAGCCCCAGGTCGGAGGCTCAGACCCTGGCGTAGCAACGTGATGGGGGAGGGGAGAGGGCTTTAGGAGGGGTGGCCTGGTGGAAGGCGCTCAGGGCTCAGGTCATTCGGGGAGGCCACCTTTGGAAGGGCCACAGTCGTCCCCAGGCCCTGTACTCCTGCCCCCCCCATTTCCTGACTTCCTGTCTCGCCATGAGACCCCCCCTCTTGCCACGGTGCCATCTGGGGGCCGTGGACAGAACCAGCACCGTGCTGTCTGGGCTTTGAGCCTCCAAAACTTCGAGCTGGGTAAAGCTCTTTTCTTTATAAAGTAGTCGGCCTTGGGCCTCCAATTGCAATAACAGAGAACAGCCTAGGGCCGGGGATACAGCTCAGCGGCACAAGCACCTGCCTGGCAAGCATAAGGTCCTGAGTTCGATTCCCAGTACCAAAGGAAAAAAAAAAGCACTGTTCAGCAGTGTTGGTTAGCAATGCGGCCTATTTACAGCTGTCTCGAAGTTGAAAGGTATTTTTAAGTGAACAGGTGGAACACGACAGATCACCTCTCTCCCTACTGTCCCATAGACCTGGCCCCATGAGAAGGAGCAGGGAGTTCTATCTGCTCTTTTGCTGTGGGGGACTGCATACCTTTAAAAAGTCAGATTTTATTTTATTTTTTTATTTTATTACTTGTTGAGACAGGATCTCACGATGCAGTTTAGGCTGGTCCTGAACTCACCAAGCAGCCCAGGCTAACCTCGAACTCACAGTGATCCCCCTCAGCTTCCCAAGTGTTAGGATTATAGGTGTGTGCCACCGTGCCTGGGTTGAAAAAGTCAGATCATAAAATGTATAAATCCTGCGGTCGTAGGTGAGAGTTGGGACTTTGGTGTCCTGTGTTGATTCAACCTTGGCTCTCCCCACACCCTGTGCCTTAGACAGGGTCTGGGCCCTGATTCTTTCATTGGCAAATCAGAGAAGAGAAGGGGGCTGGAGGCGTGGCTCTATGGTACAGCGCATGCTCAGCATGTGCGAGGCCATGGATTTGACCTTTGGCACTGCTAAATAAATAAATTGCTGGGTGTGGTGGTGCGCACCTGTTATTCCAGCACTCAGAAGGCTGAGGCAGGAGGATCATTGTGAGTTTGAGGCCAGTCTGGGCTCCATAGTGAATTCAAGGCCAGCCTGGACTACACAGGAAGACCCTGTCTCAATTAGTCGATCCATCAGTCGACCCTGGTACGTCTGAGAAGTGGCTACTGTAGTGCCCCAGAGAGGCAGCTCCTTCATTACTTTATTTGGGGGGGCACCCATAGCGTCCACAACCTCCTCCATGAAATTTTCCCAGTGAGCAGTTCACTGCTAGAGTATTTGATGAAAGCCGCTGTACACAGACTTCAGGGCAGCTCCGGGTGCTTGGAGACTTTGTCCCCTCCGTCCCTCAGAGGCCACACGTGTCACAGGGCCCCGGAGGATCACCTGGGAAATTCAATGGCTGCAAAGCAATCTGAAGCCCACAGTGTAGCCCTGGACTTGGCACGAGATCCACGTTCTAGTCCTGGTTTCCAAACGTGAGCTTTGTGATTTTGGACGAGAAGCTTCAACGCAACTCTGAAAACCAGTCTCTAGACTGACGGAAGAGGTCACCTGCTTTCAGGAAGAATCCGAGTTCAATGCGAAGGTGGAGCTGTGTGTGGGAAAGCCCTCGGTAACTCCTAACGCGCTCGACAAACGCAACCGTCCTGCACAGCGAGCTGCCTGGAGTCTGGGATCCACGCAGCGGCCAGGTTCTCCTCACAGTGTCTTGATCCCGGCTGTGGACAGGAGCGTGGTCCTGCTGCTGCCCTCCAGGGACACAGGGAACAGAATTCTGCGGGTGCTCATCACTGACAGCCAAACCACAGCCCCAACGCAAACTCATCGCCCCACAGGCAAAGTCCACTCACAACCTGCCGCAGAGAGTTCAAGATGGACGCATTTTTCCTGGTAAACTCCCAAGAAGTGGTCAGTCCCGTGAGCAATCACGCAGCCAAGTCTGTGAGGCCCACAGGGAAACGAGAGTCCAGCAGGACCCCTGATCCATCTTTCGTAACGTCAGCAGCTTCCCCACAGCCCCTTCGAACCATGAGACTCCAGCAAGGTGCTGTAAATGGAACTCAGCGCGGCGTTCGGAGAATCCTGACGGCCGCTCCATGCGGTTTCCAACCCCAGAAGCCTAGCAATGCTTTAGACTCACGCCATGCCCATGTGCACAGTTCTGTTGAAGGAGAAAGGCAGCCCTTCAGTGCTGAGAAGATAGAAAAAGAGGGCAAAATACACGACAGGATCAGCCAAAATATTTTAACATTTGATTAATTTGTTGAGACTGCTAAGGATTAGAAATCTTTCACATTGCCTTCAGTTGACAAGAAATGACCAAACCAAAAGAAACATGGCATTAAGCTTTTTTTTTTTTTTTTCTTCAAAATAATCACTGGAATTCCTTTCAGACAGGTATGAAGCATGGTCCTGTGTTAGACTATCCAATCACAGACATAATGTTTTGGGTTTTTTTTTGTGTGTGTGGGTACCAGGGGTCAACCTCAGGACCTTGCGCGCCAGCAGGCGCCCGTGCCACTGAGCAATATCACCGGCTCTTTTTTCGTGTGTGGGTTCTGGGAGTGGAACTCAGGGCCTCGTGCTTGCTGGGCAGGCGCTTATGCTACTGAGCCATCTCACTGGCCCTTGTTTTTGTTTTTTGAGACAGGGCCTCACGATGTTGTCCAAGCTGGCCTTGAACTCACTATGTGGCCCAGGCTGGCCTCAAACTCACGGCGATCCTCCTGCCTCAGCCTCCTGGGTGCTGGGATGACGGGCATGCCCCACCAGCCCCAGCTGGCATAAATTTCTCCCTTATTCTTATCCTGCCTTCATTTAGTTACCATATCCTGTCACATCATCTTTTAAATACTTGGTTGCTGCACTTTCCCTCTGGTGTCACCGTGGTCACCCTAGTTAAGGCTCCTAGCTGCTCTGGCTCAGGTCTGCAGCCTGCTATAGCCTTGCATCAAGCTGCAGTGACTGTATTTCCTGAATCAAAAATATAGACACGTGGTCTGGCAATGACATCTATGGGAAGAACGAGGCAGAAATCTAAACACTAAAACTGGGCTTTCCCCTCCAGCTCTGTGGTTATTGTACGTAACACAACACAACTGAGTACATGGCCACAGGTGGCTGATGGGTCAGCTGCTTGGCTTACGTAGAAGAGAGATGGTAAACTAGCAGACTGAAGGTAAATGGGGCCAGTGGTGATGTTTCTCCCAGCATACTTAAAAAGTATAAATTTGAATTGTTTGCCAGTATTTTAAATTTGCTGATTTCACTTAAAAATTAAGTTACTTTTGAGAAGTCTGAAGATCTAAAAGCAGTGGATTTCTAGAAATCAGCTCAAGCAAATGCCCACCTAGGCTGGGGACGTGGCTCAGTGGTACGACAATTGCCTAGCATGCACAAAACCCTGGGTTCAATCCCAGCACCGCAGGGGGAGAAAAGATAAGCAAAAGCCCACCTAAGATGGGGAAATCGAGAAAAGCTGGGAGCCTAAAGATGAATGAACGGGAAAAATAGCTGGTGCACAGAAAGAGACAAGGACACTTGCCCATGTGTACCTTGGCACTTGGTAGAAAAAATACATGTATTTCCTGTTTTGGTCATTTGAATCCAAAATTGATAGTCCCACACACGTAGGTTTGTAGGCCAATTTGCCCCACTTATGTAGTGAGGAAATCAAACAGATATCAATTTGGTCCTAGGCAAGTAGTTATCCCAGACAAGTAGCAAAAGTAATTATAACCTGGGTGTGGTTGTGCATACCTGTAAGCCCAGCACTCAGGAGGCTGAGGCAGGAGGCTCCTCCTGAGTTCGAGGCCAGCCTGAACCCTGTCTTAAAAAGAACATTTCATACTAACTCATTCAACACATATTATTTGATACCTTCTATCTTCTAGGTACTCTTCTAAGCTCTGAGAATAAGTGGCCAACAAAGTAAACACCCTGGCTCTCCAGAAGGTCACATGTTAAGAGGGAGAGAAAAAAAATTAATAAAATATGCAGTATCGTCACCAAGCAGGGTGTGAGGGTGTTTCCCTAAAGAGAAACGGGGCCTGAAACTCCGCCCATGCTCATCGCAGAAAAGCTTTGCAGGGCGCATCAGGGAGGGGCACCGGCAGATTTAGAAAGTAAGGAGGGACCCAGGGCTTGACACTAAGGGGGTGCAGTTCTGATAAGAGATCAGACTGGCCTGCGACAAAGGGAAGGAAGCGCCTGTACGAGCTAGTCTCGTGGTCATCACAGTCCTCTCAGTTCTGGTTTTGCAAGACAGCTCCAGAGAGACCCCTGTACCCCCATTCTTGAGGGGGATGAGATGGGCTATGGCAACGTGGACCACTGGACCTTACAGCACCCGTTTTTATCAGACAACCCTCGATGAACACCCCAAATGCAAAGCGCACCAAGAGCCTAACCCAAAGTTTAAGGTAGTGAAGGAGGCAGAAGCAAAACAAGGCTCAAGTTTGCTGTACTTTCAGTCACCCACTGGCGTCTGCAAGCCTGCGCGAAGGATCACTGGGTTTCAGCAGCTTCTAAGCCTCTGCCTCAGAAGAAAACACAAATCGAGCTTGAAATGAGTACCAGGTTGAGGGCCCAGGAATGGACCTCTCCGGCGCAGCATTGAAGGTGACCACTGTCATGGCTGGGATCTAGATGTCCCCCAGAAGCCTCATGCCCTTACAGGCAGGGCTGCAGGGACGACACTGGATTATGGGCTCACAGCTGGCTTGTTGCTGGGGGGTGGGGCCTGTTGCATGGGGGCGTGGCCAGAAGGGTTCTCCCTCCCGCCCAGTTCCTCTTCGACTCTCTGCTTCGGGCTGTGAGCAGCTCTCTTCCGTCAGGCCCCTCCACCATGGCTTGGAGCCACTATGCACTGGACTCTCTACTGACTATGAACCGTAAGTGGTGAGTGTCGAGCACAGAGTCTCAGTGACGAGGAAAGTGACTAAGACACATGCGTGCACGCGCACACACACAGTAGAGCACATCTCCCTTCCTAGGGCCGCACGGGGATTAACTCTGGGTGGGGGAGATGATCGGAGGACCCGGGGCGTCTCGTGTGACTGGCGCTCGGGGACAGTGGTGAGGGAATTCTAATGGCTGTAGGGCAGGCAGAGGTGTACAGCAGGTAGGGTGCCGGTGCCGGGTGAATGCAGAGTCCTGGGCCACCTTCGTGTTGCTGAGACAAGCAGAGGGAGGCCAGGGAAGGGTGTTCCGATCCGAAGCCGCCACACTCCAAGAATCCTGCTTGCTTCCTGCTGCCTGGAGCCCCGAGGCCTGGGGAGATTATCTTAGCTTTAAAACTTTTGTTGGAAGAAATAAAACCCTGTGATTATGAGCAAGAAATCAGAGATTACACAAAACTGTCCAAAAAAGTTCTGCAATAGAATTGGCAATGGAAAAAAAAAAGAAATTAAAATTTTACAGAGTTAAAAGGAGATTGTGGACACAGCTGAAGAAAGAATTTGGAAGGCAGAGCCTAAAATCTATCCTGAACAATGTGGAGAACGTAAAGACATTCAAACTATGAAAGTAAGATGACGAGGTCTCTTCTAATACCCAAGCGATCACAATCGTCCACGGAGAAAGAGAACTGATGGAGAGGAAATATTCAGATAATACCAAGTATTTTCCATTATTGTTGAAAGTAATGAAGTACGCAGCCACTGCAGGCATTTGAGGTTTTGACCTTTCGTCTGTAAGTAAAAGTTTTATCCTGAATCACCACCCTGAAATAAATCTTCCACTGATTGCTACTTTATTCTTCTCTTTGTTTGCTTTGCTTTGCTTTTCAGTACTGGGGATTGAACCCCTAAACTTTTGCACTGAGATATATCCCCAGACATTTTTATTTTTTATTTTTTTGAGACAGGTTCTGCCAAAGTCACTAAGTTGCCCAGGCTGGGCTCAAACTTGCCATGCTACTGCCTCAGCCTCCCAGAGTGCTGGGATTACAAGTAAATACCACCATGCCTGGCCTACTTTACAGTTTTCAAAGGGTTTTTATATAATAAAATCTATGCAATATGTTTTTGAATTTACTGAACGTCTTGTTTCCCCGTAGGAAGCTGATTTCTGGACATATGCAGGTATCAAGGCCATTCTGGGATTTATTTTGAGTGGTGCCAGGGATCAAATCCAGGGTCTTGCACTTCTAACAAATGCTGCACTATTGGAGTGGTGAGATGGCTTAGCCGCATAAGCACCTGCCTGGCAAGTGTGAGGTCCTGAGTTCAACTCCCGGTACCCACATATGAAAAAAGGGCCGGTGAGATAGCTCAGCGGCATAAGCACCTGCCTGGCAAGTGCAAGGTCCTGAGTTCGCCCCCGGTACCCACAAAAAAAAAAAAAAAAAAAGCTCCATTACTGAGCTACAGCCCCAGCCCCTAAGCCACTGTTTTTAAAGTAGGAAAAGAATATCGCATCTTTTCTCTCCTGTGAGAGACCGTAAGCACAAATAAGGACCAAAATGGATTATAGATATCAGGAAGTAGGAAGAAAATGGTCACATGCGAAGGGCAACAAGGGGGGCGGCAGAGGGGAGAAGAGAATAGAAGGAAAAAAATGGAAACAAAGCTTTTGTAAGTAAGGAGGGGAACAGGGGTTGAAGGGAGGAGAAAGGATTGGGGGAAAAAGGAGAATCAAGATATATTATGCACAGGTACAAATTTCCTATAATGAATGTGATCGTTATGTGTATCAAAAGTGTACTACTAAAATTAATTTTAAAAAAGAGAAATAAAAATAAATAAATAAAATTAATTAAAAGAAAAAGAGAAAAGGGTTTTCATGACCACACTTACTATATGAATTACACAGCACGGTGGTCACTACCCGTGAATCTGACCGATTCTCTGCCGTTTCCTTTTGAACACTCTGGGGATATTTCCTTTTCAAAATTTCCTGTGCTTTGTTTCTGCTCCCCAGGAATGATTTTGGGGACCATGAAGTGCCCCAGGGCCTCGGTGCGCGGTACACAGTACACGTCGCCCTCCGCGGTTCCTCGCCTCCACCACGCTGACCTCCAGCTTTACTCTCAGCGCCAGCAGACAACTCGCGGTTCCTCCGACGGGCTGAACTCGCACCGGCCTCTCCTCCCGGCTCCGCGTTTGCGGGCAGGGCAACCCTTGGGCCCTCTCCTTCCCTCCCCCAGGCCCTGATCGCCGCGGACCCGGGGTCTCCAGAAGCCCCTGTCCTTCAGCAGCTGGCCGCGCCGAGCTCCGTGACAGCCGCGGGGCCGATGGCACCGCTTCCGTGACGACCGGGAACGCGCGCAGATTGAACTGCAAGGCTGAACCTCGGGTCCTGTTTAAATAAGCAAAGTTCGGCGCGCGACTTCAAGTCCTCCCGCGGGCCTCGTGTCAGGGATCGGAACCCACTTAGTGACATGTCGTGCTGTCTCAGGCCACCAGAAGAGATTACGAAGCACTGTGTCCGGTGTGACCACCTGTGACACCGCACATCCAGAGGTTAACGCTGGCGTTTTGGGTGGTGGGATTTCAATTTTTTCTTCCTGATTTTTGAAAAACATCTGGCTTTTCTAAAATGAATAGTAATTGTTTTGGGATCTTGTCTTATTGTAGTTTACTTACTTCGCATGCTGGAGACCAAACCCAGGACCTTGTACCTGCTAGGCAAGTGCCCTACCCCTGAGCTACATCCCTGGCCCTTATTTCGTGATTTTTTTTTTTTTTTTTGTGGGTACCGGGGGGTCGACCTCAGGACCTCGCGTGCCAACAGGCACCCATGCCGCTGAGCGATATCACCGGCCCCTTTTTCATATGTGGGATCCGGGAGTCGAACTCGGGCCCTCGCGCTTGCCAGGCAGGCGCTTACGCCGCTGAGCCATCTCACCGGCCCTTATTTCGTGATTTTAAGGAAGTGGTTTCTACACCGAGTGTGGTGGCACGGACACCTGTGATCCCAGCCTTCAGCAGGCTGAGGTAGGAAGATCTCTGGGAGTTTAAGGTCAGCCTGAACCACAAAGAGAGACCCTGGATCAAAGAAACATAAAGGAAGCTTTCCGCTTCTAGAGGAGAGGCCTCCCCTTCGTGTTCCCATTTCCCCGTGGGGCTCCAGCCCCCAGCATCCAGCGTGCGGAGCGCAAGGCCTCGGCCGCGAGCCGGAGCCCGGCGGGCAGGAAGCAGCTGCTCTGGGGAGCGCGGTCCCCAAAACCACAGGGCGGGCGCGATTCCGCGGGCCTCCTGCTGCTACGAGACTTCCCCCGGCCGCTCCCGCCTCCAAGAGCGGCTCCGCTCCCGAGGCTGCGCCGGGGGGACGCGGGGGCGCGGGGCCGGGCGCCGGACTGGGCTTCCCCGCGGACGCGGTTCCCGGAGTCGCCGCGGCCCCCGCCTGGCCTCGCGCCCCGGCCGGGTGACTCGGCTTCCGGCGCCCGCCCACGGCCCGGAGGTCGCGGTGGCGCCTCGGGGAGGGGGCGGCTGGCAGGAGCCCCGCGTGGGCGCGGGACGGAGCCGCGTGACGCGGCCAAGGGCGAGCGACTTCCTGACGTCGGCGAGGTGGTGGCCGGGACGACGGCGCGGAGCTCCGCCCAGCGCGGGAGCGCGCCCGGGGTGTCCACGCGCGCCCAGATGTCGCGGCGGACTCTGCGGCCCCCGGCTGCTCTGTCCCGCGCGGCGCGCGCGTGCGCTGTGGTCCCGCGTCTCGAGCGGCCGCGCACTGCGCGCACCTCTCACGCACCCTGTGTATCCCAGCTCACCCCAGCCGCGGCCCACGTGTACCAGGAGCATCCCACGTGGAGCACACGTGTCTCTCCCACGTAGCCCGAGTCCCACCCTTGCTCATCTACACGGTCACTTCCGGGCAGCGCCCCATCCCCCAGCTTCCAGGCGACCTCGGTTCCCGCCCGGTCCCCGGGTCGGGGTTTCCAGCGGCGTCACCACGGGGACGCACGAAGCCCCTCCCCCACCCCGGCTCCTCTCCCCCTTCCCCGGACTCCCCCCTCCCCCGCACCCCGCGGCGGTCCACGTGACCGCCGCCAGCACCGCGCGACTGTCCCCGCTGCAGGGAGGGGGGCTGGGCACCAGGAAAGCCCCCACCCGCTCCGCCCTTCGCCTGGGGTGCGGCAGGCGAGGCCTGGGCGCGGGGTCCCCGGCACCGGGCGCACCCCGGGAAGGGGCCGCGTGGGCGCTGAGCAGGGCTCTCCACCCCTGGACCCGGGCTCACGGTTTGCAGCCCTTGCCCTGCCCGAGGGCTATGGGTGGCAGCAGGAATAAATAAATGTCCCATCCTTGTCCCTATGAGGTGGCTAGAAAATGAAATGCCTGGAATCCTAGTCCTCGCCTCCCTGCCCATCCGAAACAGACACGCAGAACTCAAAAAATAATAATCCAATCCCCAAATAGGCTAAATTTGGCAATGCTAAAGCAAGATATTAGCAAGGCATTTTAATTATTACCACAAATTAAAAGCACTTTTTAGTTGACAAAACCATTTATTATTAAGAATGCTTTTATTTTAATACATTACTATTTTATTGCAAAAAGTAAATTTTTAAAAATTAAATATAGACAATTTAAGAAACCTTGGGTTTCCATTCTTCATATTACTAAGAACCAATTTGCATTTGAATCTTGTTAAAATGGAGCAATTATGTTAAAATAGCTACTATTTTAATGTTTTGCAGATGATTATTTTAAGTAATTTTTATAGGTAACTTATGCTTAGTGTTACTTGTTTTAACTACAAAACAGTCTAATGTTCTTCCCCTGAGAAAATGATGTAATTCTTTCAAGAGGATTGCCTGGGTAGCATGAAGAGAACAACTGAAATAATAAAGAACACTTCTTAACTACACAAAATAGCTAAAGAAAGTGGGGAAAGGGTACAAAACAAAACAGTGCCGCTCTTGTTTTGGGGGACCGGCTTCCCCCTCTGGGGTTCCGCCTAAGGACTGCCGAGCTCGGGAGCAACCATCGGGCTCCTCTGGAACTGACGGGCGGCTTCGTTCTGGTTTAGGATGGATTCTGCACCTCTCTCAGAAACGACGAGCTGTGGTCTGTGACAGCACAGGGGACTTCAGCGACAGTCTCACCGATGGCCGCAGAGCTTGCTCTCTTTGACGTTTGGAGGTTGACCGGCTCTACCAAGGTTTTATTTTAGGGACCAGAATTGTCAAACAAGTAGACGTGAAGATCAAAAGAATCAAAACTATGAAGTGGTAATCATACCTGAAACTTGGCTCTTTCGTGCGTTGTCAGTAACGGTTTCCACGGTGGTGGTTCAAATGCAGTTATAATAATACAATCCAAGTACGAATTCTTATCCCGGAAGGAGCTGGGCTTCCCAGTGCCGAGCAGACCAAATTCCAAAAGAGTCTCATTTTTAGATCAACCAATAAGCTCTGAAATGAGGTGGTTTTCTAACTCTGCTGTCTTCTCTATCACTGGTATCTTGGGAGTGGAGATGAATACTAATTTCTAGAAAATGCTGAAATTCGAGGTACTAGCTAGAATCTGTTGATTCTGGTTTAATAATCCAACACCATGTTCCTGAAATCAAAACATCATCTTTTAGCCAGGTGTGGTGGCGCACGCCTGTAATCCCAGCACTAGGGAGGCTGAGGCAAGAGGATCTGGGCTATGTAATGAGTTCAAGTCCAGCCTGGGCTACATAACGAGAGCCTGTCTCAAAAAAAAAAAAAAAAAAAAAAATAGGCAAACATTTCTGAAAAAACCGTTGTGAAACTGTGCAAGCGGTTTCCTCGGAGGAAGGAAGTGGACAGATGAGTGGGGGTGGCGGGAGAGAGTGACACATTTTACAACAGGTTGTACATTGAGAAAGAACAAGATCAAAACACATCATTGAAAATTACGTTAGAAAAAAAGCTGACCCCATCAACAGTGAGATTGGGGAAAAGCCCCGTGTCGCGGCCCAGATCGGAATAATCACGCTGGCTGTTTCTGACGATGCCGACACTGCCTAGGAGGTGGCTGCTGTCGTCCTGCCATCATCCTCAGCAGGAAACTGAGGCACAGAGGAAGTGAGTCCCTGGCCCACGGTCACACTGCCACGAACCAGAAGAATTAGGATTCGGGCTTAGACCCTCAGCTCTTGATTACCACTTTTTTTTTTTTTGTGGGTACCGGGGGGTCGACCTCAGGACCTCGCGCACCAACAGGCGCCCGTGCCGCTGAGCGATATCACCGGCCCCTTTTTCGTATGTGGGTTCCGGGAGTCAAACTCGGGCCCTCGCGCTTGCAAGGCAGGTGCTTACGCCGCTGAGCCATCTCACCGGCCCTTGATTACCACTTTTACTAACTCTTCTCGTCCCAAAGCCTCTCGTATGCACTGACCCACACACCTGTCCCCGTGTTACACATCAGAAAACGGGGACTCGGAAGTACCTGTGTTTATGCTCGTGTTCCCCTAGGCTTTGAGTTCCACCAGGCAAGGAATCTCTGTTTCGTCGTCATTACGCACTTTGGCATCCAGGAAGTGGGCAATTTTGACCTCTGTGGTGGCTTAAAATGTCTGAAAATTATCTGACGCCTGCTTCAAGAGGCAGAGCCTAGTTCCTCTCCCTGGAGAATGGGCTTGATTTCCTGATGCACTTCTAATGATGGCGGTGAAATAAAGGTGGCAGCACGTGACTTCAGGAACAGGACATAAAATGTCCCTATGCCGGCTGTCTGTCTGTCTGTCTCTACTTGCTACAAAAGGGGCCACTGGTCGTGTCCTGAGGAGAGGCTCACTGAGGCCTGCAGCCAGCAGCCAGCCTGGGCTCCTGCCAGCAGGGAGCTTGGAGTTTACTCCTGCAGGTTGGCTAGGCCTTGGCTGAAGCTGCATTGTCCGAAACCCTTCCAAATTCACGACCCCCCGAGACTGAGCTAATCAGTGTGCATTGCTTTGAGCCACTATCAGAGTAATTTGTTAACACAGAAATAGCTAACAAATACACATATTTTTATTAAAGTGATGTGTACATACATGTGTATAGATACATAACTTGCCTATTTAAGGTATTTATTAATGTGTTTTCTCTTTTGCATTTTCATGCATTTGGTAGTTTCCTCAGCCTAAAGTGCCCACTGGTGGAAGGTTCAATTAGTGAAACAGGTTTTAAAAGAAGAGTTAGGGCCAGTGAGATAGCTCAGCGGCATAAGCGCCTGCCTGGCAAGCGCAAGGCCCTGAGTTCGACTTCCGGTACCCACATACGAAAAAAGGGCCAGTGATATCGCTCAGCGGCACGGGCGCCTGCTGGCCCGCAAGGTCCTGAGTTCAACCCCCAGTACCCATAAAAATAAATAAATAAATAAATAAATAAATAAATAAATAAATAAAAGAAGAGTTAAAAATCAGCTTCTGGGGCCGGTGAGATGGCTCAGCGGCTTAAGCGCCTGCCTTGCAAGCGCGAGGGCCCGAGTTCGACTCCCGGAACCCACATACGAAAAAGGGGCCGGTGATATCGCTCAGCGGCGCGAGGTCCTGAGGTCGACCCCCCGGTACCCACAAAAAAAAAAAAAAAATCAGCTTCTGATATCCAAGATAGGATTTTTTTTTTTTTTTTTTTTTTGAGGCAGGGTCTTGCTATGCAGTTCAGGCTGGACTTGAACTCACTTTGTAGCCCAGGCTGGCTTTGAACTCATAGAAATCTTCCTGCCTCAGCCTCCCAAGTGCTCAAAATAGGATTTTTGATCAAAGTAGTTATTTAGAAAGCCAGAAAAGGTGAGAGAGAGAGATTTTCACATTCCCTTTACTACTGCTGAGAGATCAGGCACCACACCTGCGCCCTGGGGCCAAGTTTCTCTTACAGGGTGAGGAGACCACTTTGCCCACCTGCGATGGCCACGCCATGAAGCTTGCTGCCCCAGGATGGAGAGCAGAATGACCAGGTCAAAGAGGGCCCCTTGGGGCCTCCGCCAGTTCCCGTGTGGTGTGGGAGAGACTCAGATGTCCCTGCACCTTCTGTCGAGGACGTAGAACATGGCCTGGCTGAGAGAGGTCAAAGTGACCCCACAACGTGGAGGTGAAGCAGTGGACAGAGGGCATGGCAGAGGTGCCATGGGGTCCCCAGGGCTGGTGACCTGCAGTGAGCCCTGAGTATGCCACCCGATCCTGACCTAACTGGGAGAAACAGCTGTCCTAGGAGATGCCCCAGCCCCGACCGAGCCCCAGGCGGCAGCGGAAGCAGGAGCAGCACGGTGACACCCTGGGACCCTGGAGGAGTGCAGTGGCCAACGCCAGCGTCACTGCAGAAACTGCCAACACAGAGCACCCCTTAGAAGAGGAGGGGGATCAGATACTGAAATTATTTGTAAAATGATGTACATGTACCAGCTCCTCATGACAAATACAATGATGTACTGCAAACGTGGACTAGTAAAAATTAATATGAGAAAGTTTTAATTTTTTTTTGGAACCAGGAATCAAACTCAGGACCTCACGCTTGCCAAGTAGTGCCTTGCCGCTGAGCTATATCCCCAGCCCCTAAGAAAGCTATTTTTAAAATGAAATTATATCAAAGTACTAACAAGAGAGTAAGGAATTAGCTGGACAAAATCCCAGGTATCCTGAGCACCGAAGGCACTTTTGTACTCAGGGTTTTGCCAACTCAGTCAATGTGGGTTTCTGTTTTTCTGAGGAACAGTGTACAAAAGAAAGCCACCCAGGAGGCTGAGGCAGGAGGATCGCCAGGAGTTTGAGACCAGCCTGGGCTACACAGTGATTTCAAGGCCAGTCTGAGCTACATAGAGAGACCCTGTCTCAAAAAACCAAAAAAAGAAGATTATAAAACATTACGACATTATTAAAAAATAAGAACCACCACGAAAATATCTTCAGAAAACTGGAAACTATAAAAAGCGATCAAGAACATTTAAAGAACCAAATAAACTTCTGGAAATGAAAATTACAGTGATTGAAAATAAAAACAACAAATGCGGATGGCTGCTGCATATGAGACACACGTGGAGAGAATTAGACAGCGGAGAAGTTAGGCGATCAGAAATTCAGAGAATAGAACATGGGAGGGAGATTAAGATTCATGGTGACCGGGTGCGAAAGTATAACACACATAGGATGAGAGTTTCAGATGTAAGAGAGAGACGACATCGCAGAGACAAGTTTTGAAGAAATACCGACTTACACTCTTCTAGAAACAATGGATGAGGGCCAGGGATGTAGCTCAGCGGCACAGCACCAGCCTGGCAAGCGCGAGGTACTGAGTTCGATTCCTGGTACCAAAAAAAAAACTATGGATGATGGCAATCCATGCACTCAAATAGCAAACAAATCTGAAAGAAAGAAGGAAGGGAGGGAGGGAGGGAGGAAGGGACTTACACCTTACATCTGGATTCATTATAAAACTAATAAAGAGCAAAGATATTGAGAATGGGGGGTGGGTGGAGATCATTGCCAAAGGAGCAGTTTGGCCATTATTGTTTTGTTTTGTTTTGTTTCACTTTTTGAGACAGGGTCTTGCTATGTAGCCCAGCTGGCTGTGAACTCTCGGTGGTCTTCCTGCCTCAGCCTCCTGAGTGCTGGGATCACAGCCATGCACTTCCACACCCGGCAGACAGCAGTGGGGTGGGGTGGGCATGTGGCTCAGTGGTAGAGCCCTTGCTGGCTTGTGTGTCTGTTCTCAGCACAGGGGAAAGTTTCAATGCGTGGTGGAGACTGAATGATGGTGCGGTGACATCCTCCACGGGGGGTAGGAGGTAACTGTTAGCCTACTATTCTCTTCCTAGTGAAAGTTCTTCCAGGGACGAGGGTGGGCCTAGACGTACATATAAGAGAAACAACCGAAAGAGAGATGCTGTTCCTGGGCCCTTGTAAAAGGGAGTTCAGAGAGTTGTTCTGCAAGAGGATAGGCATGGGGAGGGCTGCAGAAGGCTGAGGTGGAGAGGATGTGACCAGAATATGTGACACGCATGTACAAAGATGCTGCAGTGGAAGCGGGGTGTGTCAGCGCATACCTGTGATTCCAGTGCTCGGGAGGATGAGGCAGGAGGATTGAAAGATTGAGCCCAGCCTGAGCAACATAGTGGCTTAGTGAGCCTGTTTCACGGTCAAAACCTGCCATTCAGTGCAAAGGCCCTGGGTCCAGCCCCAGGGCTGGATGAAAAAGGAGGGTCCCCACATGCATGTGGCATACATCCCTTTATTCAGGCATAGCATGTCTTTAATAAAGTTCTGTAATTTTTTTCAAAAAAGAAAAAGATACCATCCTAGAAGAAAGAGTGTGAAACCAGAAAAGCCCTGAGAGCATGGCCAGTACGCAACTACACTGTGCTGAGCATGATGCGGCACGGACGATGTCTTAGACAATGAGAAAATAGTTAGACACACAAAATCAAAGCACCCGCGTTAGAGGAGTCAGCGGAGTTCACGAGTGAGGCTTTGTAGTCCTAGCCCAAGAGTAACATTACTAACAGAGGACGTGACTTCCTGTGTACGTGGAACTGCTAGGCTAATGTCTAAGAGGATGGACACAGAGAAGGTAGTCTAGACACCATTAGAGGAGAAAAGTGGAATGGTAAAATAACCCAAAAGAAGAGAAAAAGAACCATGGGAATGCAAAGCATGTGATACATTGGAAATAAATTAGTTATTAATACTAACTAAAATAAAATATTCATTCATTACAAGCTTCAGTTAAAAGATAAATGGTGGCACATGCCTGTAAATAATTCCAGCACTCAGGAGGCTGAGGCAGGAAGATTGCTGTGAGTTCAAGGCCAGCCTGGGCTACATAGTGTCTCAAAAAACAAACAGACAGACAGACAAGACAAAGATTTTAAGACTGGATAAAAAGCTTGTAAGTATTCAAACAGGCTGAAACTTAAAAATGGAAATAAACATACACTGGAGATATGACAAAAAACAACGGGCATTCTTACATTAATAAAACATGAAGTAAACTTTATGACAGACAGGCACGATTGACTGCAGCCAGGCAGTTCCTCAGAAAGCTAAATAGAGCATCGCCATGTGGCCCAGGACCCACTATGCAGGGTGCTGCCAAGAATGGAAAGTAGGCCTCACACAGAGCTGTGGGACTCCAATGCCACGCTGTTCCCAGAGCCGAGGCTGGAGCAAGCCTGGTGTCAAGCAGGTGACCACATAGAGTATGGTGTGGGGTAGAGGCTGTCCATGACAAGGACAACTTGGGGGACCTTGGGAGCACAAACAAGGCCAGGACCCAGAGGACAAACAGTACCCGCTTCCATTCATATGAGGTTATGGCTGTGTCTAGATGTCCCCCCAAAGTCTCCCATGGTCATAGGTGGGGCTTTTTTAGAGGTGGCTGGATCTAGAGTATGTGATTAATTCACAGTGCAATGCTAGGATTAAGAGGGGGTAATTACTAAATCAGTCCACTGACTGGATTAGCACCACCCTAATCCCAGTAGCCTGGATACAATATAAGGGACAGAAAGAGGCTCATCTTGTCCCTTGCTTTGCTACCTTCCCCTCACCATGAACCATTTCTTCTCTGCCATGCCACCCTGCCTTGGAGCCAGCCAATTATGGACTGAAACATCTACAAACTGTGAGCTAAATACACCTTTTCCCCTTTGACTTTGGATATTGTGTATTTTGTCTTGGCCACGAGAAAAAATTAACTAAGACAGAATTTGGTACCAGGAGTGGGGTCATTGCTGTGACTGTACCTGACCATGTGGTTCAGGAGCCTTTGGAGCTGGCTTGTGGGAAGGTGAAGAGTTAAGAAAGGTTCAGAGATATCAACTGAAAAAGTAGAGCTGGAGTGCCATAGACTGTGCTTGATGGGAGATTCTGGTCAGAGCTCAGAAGACTAGAAGGCTGATAGAAATCCTGGTGGTAAAGACCAGGCTCTGGAGGTTTCTGCTGGGAAGGAGTGCATTGGCTGTTAAACTCCAAACAATGTGTGTTATGGGTTGGCAGAAAGTTTGTCTGTATTTTGCTTGTGTCCAGAGACTTTGCCTGAGACTGAGATTAAGGGTGGCAGACCAATTAATCTTGCAGAAAAAATTTCAAGGCAGTCTAATGTTGAATGGTGGCATGGCTGCTGTTGGGGGCTTTTAGCCAAATCTACATTGAGAATCAAGAGCAAAGAGCCCAGTAGAATGACTCAAAATATTGTGAGTTTGGCCAGAAAGGAAGCGCCAGTAAAGTTGTGCCCTGCAAAGATGGAACAAGGAGAAATTGGTTGCTGAAAAGACTAGCAAGGGTATTTCAGGAGAAGACAACAGAAAAGATGGCCTGAGGATATCACGAGAACCAGCAGGACTCCGGCCTTTGCAGCCTCAGAGTTGTAAAGGTGAAAGACTTTGCTCTGGGAAGAGAGCCCCAGAACATGTCGTTCCAGAATGGCAGTAGCCTAGGGAAGTGGCCTCGGGATTGGATTTAGAGTGCTCAGTGAGCCAGGCACTTGACTCCTACAGCCAAAAGAGAAGGAAGCCTGGCTGCTGCTCCAGCTGGCAGCAGATCTTGGCAGCATCCAGGTGGTGCTGGTTTTAGGCACATACAGAATGCAAGAGTTCTGAGGTCAGAAAGGCTTCCAACCCAGATTTCAGAAGAAGGCCTGGGAGGCCAGGCAGGGTGCCCCTGAGAGGGCAGTGTGTGAAGCTGTGGGTGTGAAGCCTAAGGTGCACTGGAGACCCCACAAGTTTGGAGAAGCCAGGAATGTGGATCATCTGAGGAAAACTGGAAGGAAGGAGCAGAGCTGGCCCAAGAGAGAAGCCATGGGAGCTACAACCACCGGAAGTGCCAAAGCGGCAGAGCCACCCAAGCCTTTTGGAGTTCACATCTTGCTACAGATTGTCTTGGATGCTGGACATGGAACTACAGGACTTACTGTTTGCTCTGCTGGATTTTGGACTTGCTTTGGCCCCCTTTCTTTGTATCCCCCGTTTGTAAGTTTTGGAATGGAAATGTCTATCTTGTGCCATTGCATGTTGGAAGTGTTTAACTTTCTTTTATACAGGGCCTTGCAGCTAGGAGTTTGCCTTAAATCTCGGAGGAAACTTTTTTTTTTTTTTTTTTTTTTTTTTTGTGGGTACCGGGGAGTCGACCTCAGGACCTCGCGCACCAGCAGGCACCCGTGCCGCTGAGCGATATCACCGGCCCTTTTTCGTATGTGGGATCCGGGAGTCAAACTCGGGCCCTCGCGCTTGCCGGGCAGGCGCTTAAGCCGCTGAGCCATCTCACTGGCCCTCGGAGGAAACTTTTGACTTGAGCTTTTCAGCAATGCTGAAACTGTTGGGACTTTGGCAACTTTTGGAGATGGACTAGATGCCTTTTGCATGAGTCTTTGGGGGCCAGGGGCAGAATGTGTCTGGATGTCCCCCTAAAGTCTCATTCGGTCATAGATGGAGGCTTTTTCAGAGGTGGCCAGATGTAGAGTGTGTGGTAATTCTGTCTTAGTTACTTTTCTCTTGTTGCTGAGACACACTGAGAAGAGGTGAACTCGGGACAGAAAGCAGGTTGGAGATGGCTGGGAGCTGGGGGAGGGGGCAGGGGTTTTCATTTCACATTACAGTTTACATTTGAGGCAATGAAAGAGTTGTGGTGACTGAATTGTACACTTAATAATTAGAATAGTAACTCTGTGTGTGTGTATGTGTGTGTGTGTGTGTGTGTATACGTGTTGCTGATGATGGAACCCAGGGCCTGGTACATGCTAGACAAACGCTCTACCACCAGGTTACACCTCCAGCCCTTTTTATTTTGAGACAAAATCTTGCTAAATTGCCTAATCTGGGCTCAAAATTACAACTCTCCTGCCTCAGCCTCTTCAGTGTCTGGGATTATAGACATGAGCCATCATGACTGGCTTATTCTATATTAAAAGATTGCTAAGATACAGATAATAATTTTGTAACAATGTAAATGCAGTTTACCCCGGAAATTGCAAAATTTTTGGTGATGGGGACCAAACCTATGTTCTCAAGTATGCTAAGCAAATGCTGTACCACAAAGCTATATTCTAGGCACCAAAATGTAAAATTTATATGTCCTAGTAACATGGTCTCATATTATGTAAGACAAAATCAGAAGTACTACAAGGAGAAATAAGTTAACAATTACATAGAAATTTCAAAAATATATCTTTTTTTTGTGCTGGGAATTGAACTCAGGACCTCATGCTTGCCAGGCAGGCACTGTGCCATCAAAAATATATCTTAATAATTGATAAAATGATGGGCCGGTGAGATGGCTCAGCGGCCTACACACCTGCCTGGCAAGCGCGAGGACCCGAGTTCGACTCCCGGAACCCACATACGAAAAAGGGGCCGGTGATATCGCTCAGTGGCACTGGCGCCTGCTGGTGTGCGAGGTCCTGAGGTCAACCCCCAGTACCCACAAAAAAAAAAATTTGATAAAATGAGAAAGATTAAGAGGATTCAAAAATGATAATTAATAAAATAACCTAATTGAGATGGTATATCATATTCAACAGCAGAAAAATTATTCCAAAGTTTACACTGATCACTTCATACTAAGTCATTTGAAAAATTTAAACTTAAACTAGATGGTTTAGAAATTAAAACCATACTTCTAAATAATTCATGGATCAAAGAAGAAATAATGTTAGAAATAAGCATGTTGTGGTGGATTAACTAATGGTCAACTTGTAATGCCCAGCTGAACTGAATCAGTGTGGTTCTGGGTGTGGAGGACCCACCTGAAGATTGTGGCCAACAGCATAAAAAGAGAACTGGAAGGGAAGATGGTGCGCTGTTGGTTCTCCTGGAGAAGCTTGTCACGCTGGCTTTCCTGATAGGAACTTGGCTGTTCTCATCATCAGAGGAGCTCGGGTCCGCACTGTCGCTGAGGATGGCTGTGGTACTTTTCAGGGGAGCTCTGGTCCTTACTTTGAGCGTCACTTCCTGGCTGCAGTGCAGATCCCTCTGCCTGTTGGCACAGATCCTTCACCCTGCTGGCACAGTTTCTAGCTTCCACCACTGACCTTTGGGCCTTCCCAGCGCAGATCCGCAAAACAGACTTGCACGAGACATTGTCGTGGGCTCTGGGCCCCCAGCTGGACTCGTGCAGGACACTGCCGTGGGATCCAGGCCCTCAGCTGGATTCTTTGGGTCTCTAGTGCGTGGACGGATCTACTGCGCTCTTCCGCATTTGACTCTGGGTGAATATTATAAAATAATCCTATAAATTATGTGTCCTGCATTAAATCCTTTCCCTTGTGAGCCCTGACTACAACACATGTATAGAAATGTCACTGTGAGTCCCATGAATATGTCTGATTTATACATATTAATTAAAATGTAAAAATTTTAAAAATTGTGAACTGAGTGATAAAAAGTACTATATATTAAAAACTTTTAGCATATAGCTAAAATGTGCTGAGAGGGTTTATTTATAGCCTAAATATTATATCAGAAGAGAAAAAAAGGCTGACTATTCATCTCAGGATATTAGAAACAAACTGCAAAATAAACAGTAATAAATTAGTAGGAAAGAAGTAAGAACAGAAATGCATGAAATAAAAAGGTATATAACAGGCACAAGAAAGTGAAGAGTTGGTTCTTTGAGAACAGTAAGAAAATAATTTTAAACAATAATAGTAAGTAGAGCTTATTCAAATCTTGAGATGAATAAAAGACAGAGGAGAGAAAGAGAACACACAGAAAAAAATCGATTAGGGCAGTGAAGGGGTGAATTATTCCAGAAGTTGTAGACTTTGGAAGGTAAGAAGAGTCCATAATGAATGACCCAACCCCAGTGTGTTTGAGAAAGTGAACTTTATAGACTAATTTCCTAGGGGTAGAAGTAGCAAGTCATAATGATACCAAATCTAAAGTAACGCTATGACCACTGTATATACAAGTTGAATAATTCATAGAAAAACCACAAAGAAAATACCACGACTCAAGGGCTTTCATGTAATGCTACCATTAGTTTAACAAATAAAATATTCTAAGAGCACATAAAAACATAAACAGAGAAGAACTCCCAAGCTCATAATAAGATATTTAAACTCATCATGGACCGAAGGACAAAATGTAGTTACAGGTGAATTTGACCTATAGATATAAATTACAGAATCTGAAACAGAATGTTAGCAAACCAAACCCACCAATATGAAAGGATAATATACATAACCATTTTAAGTTATCCTCAGAACATAACGTTGGTTGAATATTTGAAATGGAGTTGAAGCAATCTGGCATATGAACAGATGTAAGAAAAGTCAGGTGGCCACCTCAATATCATTAGAAAAGGCAAGTGGCCAAAAAAAAATTCAATGTGCCTTCTTAATTCCCTGAAAATAAGACCTAGCTGGAAAATACTCAGCCTTGAAAACTAGAGATCAGGAATAAGTGGCGGGGGAGGGCAGGCACACACGAGCAGCCAGCACCCGGCTGTGTGGACCAAACACGGTGTAAGTGCTCAGCTGGGGCTTCTTCCTCAGCCTGCACATGCATGAATATGGTCTTTTCATGCATCGCAGAGGCTTCATTTGAACTTCAATAAAGTCATTGCATTCTTCAAGGAAACTTCACGGATTTTTGAAAAAAATCTCACTTGAGCTTACGCTTTTTTTTTTTGGTACTGGCGATTGAACTCAGGGCCTTCACACTGAGCTATGTCCCCAGCCCCCCTCCCCTTTAAATTTTAGATTTTGAGACAGGTTCTTGCTAAGTCGCTAAGTTGCCCAGGCTGGTCTTGAACTTGTGATCCTCCTGCCTCAGCCTCCTGAGCGCCATCACGCCCAGCAAGAATGTGAGACATCGGCCTAAAACAGCATCAGGAAGCAGCAGTGACCTAGAGTTAGAGGTGATGAGGAGACCAGAGGGCGGAGAGACACGTGGCAGCAGATGTCCTCTAAATAGTAAGGCACCAGAGGGAACAATAAGACATTTGTCACCCTGCTGCGTCATGGTGCCAGCCCGGGGACGAGATGTTTTTCCAAGGCAGGCCTCTTCCCTAACACTGCCTTAACGGGATGAATTCAGGTGCATCCTAATGCGTCCGCAATCAATGTCTTCAGTGGCTTGGAAAACAAGATGGTTTTTCCTTGGGGCCATTTCCTGTGCTTTTCCCCGAGGGACTCCCGTTGCTCTTACTTTGGTGCCAGCGAAGCACCTAGCAGGCCATTAGGGCGCTTCTGAAGTGGCGAGGCGCCTCGCAGGGGCGTTGTGCGCGCCCTCGGGATGCCCGCGGCCTCCCTGCGGGGTGGGGCAGGCCGAGCTCCGCGCCTGCAACGCAGCTCCCCAGTGTGGACTGGAAGAGGGAAATCGTCGCTTCACCCCTTCAAGCGTCTTTCTTGTCTCTGGGCTTTAAGATAGAAATCACCTGGTCTCTTGAGCCAAGTTCAGAATTGAAGAACTTTGTCACAAAACTGAATGAAGGAGGCCTGGGGGCTGGAGGTAGTGACTTCTGATGTGCTTCAGGATAGCGCGGGTGACTCGGCCCCCTTAGTCAGTGGCAGGAGGGAGGGGCCTTGCGAGGGAGCAGGGAGAATCAGCTTTGCCTTAGTGCTGTGGTGAGAAGTTCCCTGGGGGAATTACGATCGAATCTTGCTTAGGGCCTTCCACGCTGTGCATCAAAGGAGAAACTAAGCCAGGGACTCTAATCCCACGTTAGGGAGGCCTGAGGCAGCCTGAGCTACCGAACGAGTCAAGGCCAGACTGGACGACATAGTGAGACCTTGTTTCAGAATAAAAACAAGCAAACAAACAAACAAACAAAAGAAGGGGAAGAAACCAAGGGGGAATTTTAGTTCGTTCTTGAATTGGTGGGGAAAGATATTTTTGAACAGAACTTTTCACACCTAAGGCTATATAAATTCAGTGGTTACCTCTTTCCCTCACCAAAAATGAGAAGGCAGTAGATATTCAAAACATGATATTCCATTCATTTTATTTTATTTTATTTTATTTTATTTATTTTTTTTTTTTTTTGTGGGTACCGGGGGGACGACCTCAGGACCTCGCACGCCAGCAGGCGCCCGTGTCGCTGAGCGATATCACCGGCCCCTTTTTCGTATGTGGGATCCGGGAGTCGAACTCGGGCCCTCGCGCTTGCCGGGCAGGCGCTTAAGCCACTGAGCCATCTCACTGGCGCTCCATTCATTTTAAAGTGAAGTGCGAGGCTGAGGCAGGAGGACCCCCTCAAGTTCAAGGCCAGTCTGGGCTACACAGACCGTGTCTCAAAAAAGAAAAAAGAAAAAGGCCAGGCACGGTGGTGCACATCTGTAATCCCAGCACTTGGGAGGCTGAGGGAAGAGGATCCCCTTGAGTTCAAGGCCAGCCTGGACTACATAGCAAAACTCTGTCTCAAAAAACAAAACAAGGGCCGGTGAGATGGCTCAGCGGCGTAAGCGCCTGCCCGGCAAGCGCGAGGGCCCGAGTTCGACTCCCGGATCCCACATACAAAAAAGGGGCCGGTGATATCGCTCAGCGGCATGGGCGCCTGCTGGCGCACAAGGTCCTGAGGTCGACCCCCCGGTACCCACCAAAAAAAAAAAACAAAAAAACAAAAAACAAAACAAAACACAACACAACATATCAGCAAAACAACAAAAGACCTAAACAACAGAGCTACTCCAAAGATGAGCAGTGCCCTCTGGAAGGCCATGCTGGCGTGGATGTGCGGTATCCAGAGAGGCTGAGGAAGGGAGATCTTTGGGCTGCACTGTTGTTCTGCCATGTCATCCTCGGCTACAAGGTCCAGCATGGTGCTGTGGGCCCCAGGTTGGCCAGGAGCATTTGGACCGGCCTCCTTGCCAAAGTCCCTGCTGTGGCTGGGCAGTGGCCCTCCTGCAGGCGTGTCCCAGCGTCTTTTGTGTTGACCTGTGACAGCAGTGCCCACCCAGCCCTGGCACCTCCCTCTCATCATCTAGTCGGTGGCGCCCCGCTCTGTGGGGATCTGATGGCTGTGTCCACACAGGTCTCCTCCACCCGGGTGTCACAAGATGCAAGTCAGCTGTGTGGCTCTGGGGCACTAGAGCCAGGGGCTGGCCCAGCTGTGCTCCTTGGTCTGGGCTGGGTCCCTTCCCGTGGTGGCCAACTGCTTCCAGGGTGTGGTGTCAGCCGGCCTCCACTCTGTCTTGCTGTCCCCTTCTCTGCCTCCCACCCGGTCCTGGATCGCCAACTGTCTTGGTCCCACTGGGGTCTCCCACTGAGGGCAGGCAATCAGGGACCTGCACTCATCAGTCACCACGGTTCCCTCCTGCCAGGTGACATGTGTCAGGCCCAGGCCCAGGCCATCCCTGGGGCCCACAGGTTCTGTCCCCAAGCCTCACCGCACACACGGGCCCTGGGTCCCAAATGCATGACCTGGATTCCAGCACATCCCTGCCCACCCCCGTGGATGCTCTCTGGTTCTGCGTACAGTCGACAAACCTCCCAGGAGCACCAATGATGAGTTGGGCGCTTCGCCAGGGCCGGGAGGCAGGAAGGAGAACAGTCCCCGCCCAGAAGGTGCTCACTTCCAGGGCAGTCAGCAGCGAAATCGTGGCACACAGGGGACACAGGGATCCTGGGGCGTGGGGTACAGGGACGTGCACAGCCACCTTGCTGCTCCCCATGCCGTGTCAGGGATGAGAGGCTGTGCGCTGTGGCCTCAGCGTCCCCTGTGTCGCACCGCCCCCCCCACCCAGGCTGTGCACCCAGCCACTCAAGTCCTTGCCTGGCTGGGCCACGCCGCCCATGGGACCTCGTCACTGTCACAGGGCTGAGGTGGTCCTGCCACCGAGAAGCAGCAGCCTCCATGTCCCGGGGGAGGGGCTGGGTGCACCTGTCCCCATCGACCAGACGACTTTTCAGATGAGCATGGCCGGGACCCTGCTGTCCCTGGCCACCAATCAGGTGTGGTTCTGGCCCACGGCCATTTGTGCCTTCATGGTGACAAACCCAGAGGCCATCGTCAGAATCTGGTTACAGAAATGTCACCAGATCTGAGGGTCTTGTCTCAGCCCCGTGTGGAACCCTCCTGTCTCCCTGGAGAAGCACAAGCGTGTGCACACATGCACGCACACACACATGCACGGATGCACGCGCGTGCACACAAAGCTGCTTAGCAGGGACAGGATTCATGTTACATCGGGTGACTTCGTGAAATAACTGGTGCTTTACATGAGGCTTTGGAGTGCACCAAGGCTTCTCTTGGCCACTGGGTTTTGGGGAACCACTGGCTGTCTTGGGTGGGGGCCAGGAAGCCCCAAGCCCCTGCCCCAGCCCAAGTCCTTGCCCAGAACCTCACCGGATGGCCCTTTCTGATTTCCATTGCGCTCGGTATGATCGCTGCTCTCCTGGGTCACAAGAGTGCTGGGGTCACTGGCACTCTGCTCTCAGCCACGCCTTCCAGGTGGCCTCAGCCCAATACTGCTGGACAGGTCACTTCCCCAGGACACACCGGTCCCTGGATGGGTCTCGCTGCAGGGCCGGCGGAGCACAACTCCCTCTTGATGCTGTGAGAAAGGGGGCCACCGCTGGGGCCTGGTGTGGCCCAGGTCTTTATGCAGCAAGCCGGCTCTCCGGACAGGAGAAGGGACGTGTTTCCTCGGGAGAAGCCACAGGACCTGCTGCTCATCCCAACCCCACAAGTAATGGGACGTGGAGTTGGTCTGTGGCTAACGAAGACACTGCTTTACACCTGTGTGCTAAGACAATTAGGGTTTAGACCTGACGTGGCCCCTAAAGCCTCCTGCGTTTGGGAGGTGATGGACCAAGGACTCATCCGTGGGTGCGTTCAGCGCTGACTGTGCTGTAGAAGGTAGAGCTGGTTGGAGGCAGTCACGGGGGGTGGCCTGGAGGGTGTGCTCTTGTCCCGGCTCTTCCCTTCTCTCTTTCTGCTTCCTGGGCGCCATGCTGTGAGCAGCTGTCCTCTGCCGGGCCCTTCCACCATGCTGTTCCTGCCTTGGAGCAGCCGACCATGGACTGAACCCACTGCAACTGTGAGCCAAGTAACCCTCTCCTCCTTTAAGTTGTAGGTGTTGGGAAGTAGTCCCAGTGATGGGAAAGTGACTAATGCAGCCTCTGTCAGGGATGGGAATAAAACAAAAGCTCCCATTATTGCACCTGAAGTGCAAGACAGCCTGCAAGATAGTGAACAACCAGATCCCCTAGCTACAGTGTGTCACAGTTACCCCATGCAGTCCTGGGTGTAGACGTGGGTAGTTAATAAAATAAATACATAAATAAAGAAGATTTAAAACTAAGTAAAATTATTTTTTAATGTAGGTGCTTTAAATAATAAAGAACAACAAAAACCTGCACCATGGCTTGGCTAATTCTCCAGAGAACCACGCAGTGTGAACAAAAGTGAATTCCAAAATATTACAGACTGTATGATTCTATTTTGAAATGCAAAAATTTTGTTCTTTTTTTTTAAATTTTTGTTGTTTTGAGACACAGTCTTGCTATGTAGTTCAGGGTGGCCTTGAACTATGTCACTATTCTTTTTAAGAGAGTGGGTCTCACTGGGTGTGGTGGTGATGTAACTCGAGCACTTGGGAGGCTGAGCCAGCAGGATCACCTTGAGTTCAAGGCCAGCTTGGGCTAAATAGTGATTTCATGGCCATCCTGGACTACACAGCAAGATCCTGTCACAAAAAATAAAGAGAGTGGGAGGATTGGTTGATTGAGAAAGAGAGAGAGACTGGGTCTCACTATGCTGCCCAGATTGGGCCTGAACTCCTGGGCTCAAGAGATCCTCCTGACTCAGCCTCCTGAGTAGTTGGGACTATACCACCATGCTTGGCTGAAATAACAAAATTTTAGAAAGAGAAATAGATGGTGGCTTCCAGGGGGTAGAAATGGATACGACAGGGCTTAGCAGCCGTAGCCTCCACTGAGTAGGGGAAGATGGCACAAGGCAGGCAAGCTGCAGGCCAGGTGTTCTATGGTGAGCTCACCTGCAGAGAAGCTCTGCTCCCAGTGAAACTTTGCAGCTTCCTGTCCACCCTAGAGGAAGAAAGGAAGTTGGGGTTTTTCAAATGGGCGAGTGTGACACAAGGGTGGAGACTTAGGCACCTGCCTGAGGCGAAGGAGGCCAATGGCACCAGGTGCTGCAGACCATTGGCTGTCAGCAGAGCGAGGGTCAAGGACACCTGCCGGCACCAGGATGGCAGGAGCCAGGGGCCACCAGGCAGCATGGGGCACAGAGCCTCCAAACACAGGTGCTCCCCAGGCAGACTCCATGTCGTCCACCCCGGGCTCTGCGGACTGCGAGACTTTCAGCAAGACCGAGTCTGTTTGTTTCTCTGTGTGTGGAACAGGGTGATTCTGCCGGCCATGGTGACGCACGCCAGTCATCCCAACACTCGGGAGCCTGAGGCAGGAGGATCGCAGAGTTTGAGGCCAGGCTGGGCAACTTAGCTATACCCTGTCTCAAAATAAATATAACAAGGTTTGGAGATGTACTTCAGCGCACAGGCCTTGGGTTCAATCCCCAGCACTGCCACCACCTGAATAACTAAATACATGCAGGCACCTGGGTTGGAACTGAGTTATGGCAAGTCAGGTGACCTCGTTTTTGTATCAGTGTCCCCCTCATTTGACCAGCATTGTTGGGACAGGCTGTTTAGTGATAATGTATAGCTGGGCACCATGACACTCATGTAGCCAGGGTCCTCAGGAGGCTCAGGCAGGAGGATCACTAGAGCCCAGGAGTTTGGGGCCAGCCTGGGCAACAGAGTAGGACTTTCCCTCTTAAAAAAAAAAAAAAAGAAAGAAAAGAAAAAAACAAATATGCAGGACTTTGGATGTAGCTCAGCGGCGGAGAACTTGGATAGCATGCGTGAGGCCATGGGTATGACCCCAGCACACAAAAACAAGAAACTACATCTATAAATACAGAACTATGTGAAGCAGGCACACAGCACACAGGGCTAGCTTTTATTATTAGCATCATCTGTACGATTTTCAAATAGTTCCACTGTGCTCAGGATGAAAAACAAGGCTGTATTTCTCTGGAGGGCGCATTCCACAATCATGTGTTACGAGGATTGGACAAGGTCGCTTGTTGGGAGGACAAACCAGGACAACATGAGCAAACATTCAACTCATTAAACGCTCTGCCGGCGCTTGGCCTCACAGACTCCTTGGCTGCAGTCCTGGGAACTCCAGATCGGAGCATCCTGCCAGAGAGCAGTGGGTGAGGAGTTCCGAGGGGGGCTTCCCTTCAGGGAGCCAGTGGGTCACCCAGATGCCCTGCCTCTCGTCAGCCCGCCTGGCCCAGGGCCTCTCTCTCCTCCCCGTGCCTCTGGCCACCCAGACGGGGAAGCTGGGGACAGGTGGATCTCATGTGCTTGCCACTGGACTCCCTCACAGGGGCATCAGCGTCAGGAAAAACCCTCTGCAATCCCGAGGGGAAAACCCCAATTCACCCCGCCACACCCACTCTTGCAAGTTCCAGAGTAAACAAAGGCTCTGGGGTGTTCACTGGTGCCAGCAGCTTGTCCCCTAGCTGGCCCCAAGACCAGGGGAGCTATAGCTAGGCTTGGAGGTCCTCCAAGTACTGTAGAGGACGCAGTAACCCCTTCACTGCCATTGGGGGCCACTTCCAGCAATCTGCCCTTTCCATGGACAGCTGCAACCTCCTAGAATTGGAACAGCATTAAAGGGACATGGGTGTTGGCTTTGCTGCGTCTCCGCCAGGGTTTCTCATGTGACCTGAGGTGCAAAATCAGTATGTTCTTGTTTTTAATCCATCTTGGGCCGGTATTTTTACAAAAATACAATAAAAATTTCAGGACATTTTTAAGAGAAGCAAATTTAAGCCTATGTTTCTATTATTACATTCAAATTACTCAGACATCAAATTACTCTGTCAAATTGCTACAACAGTTTTTAAGTATTTGCTCCGGGCTTAAGGTAGAGGGTGGTGGACTGAAGAACCGGTCTCAGTTGTCATTTAACTCTGAAGATTTACCTGAAATGAGTAAAACACAAGCCACCTTATCCATCTCCCCATCAATAACATGCTGTGGTTGGCACACAGTAATCGCTCACTAAGCCCCAGCCATGGCTACTGCTGTTCCACAGGGCTGGTGTAGAGTGAGAAACCCCAACGGGGAGACTGAGGCCCAGGCACCAGTCCCCACTCCACCCGACTGCCCTCGACCTGCAGTTTGTTATTTTTTTTTGTGGGTACCGGGGGTCAACCTCAGGACCTCGCACACCAGCAGGTGCCCGTGCCGCTGAGCGATGTCACCAGCCCTTTTTTCATATGTGGGTACTGGGAGTCGAACTCAGGACCTTGCACTTGCCAGGCAGGCGCTTATGCCGCTGAGCCATCTCACCGGCCCCTGCAGTTCGTTATCTAGCTCAGCAATTGGAGAGGTTAACTGAAACGCAGGGCCAAAACCACACCTGTGCTGTGCTCACTTTGGCAGCATGTATACGAAGGCACATCCGGCTTCCAGTCCAGAGAGCCTAAGGCGTACACATCAGCAGACAACCATGAGCTGTGATCAGAAAAAACGGGGCTGGGGGGCCGGTGAGATGGCTCAGCGGCGTAAGCGCCTGCCTTGCAAGTGCGAGGGCCCGAGTTCGACTCCCGGAACCCACATACGAACAAGGGGCCGGTGATATCGCTCAGAGGCATGGGTGCCTGTTGGCGCGCGAGGTCCTGAGGTCGACCCCCCGGTACCCACAAAAAAGAAAAGAAAAAACGGGGCTGTTCAAATTTTTAAAAATTATTACAAAGACACACTGCCATCAACCCCTCAACATCCTCCCCTCGCTCGCACTCGTCCCATGGTTCTTGCCACTTCCTGCCGCAGCTCTGGAGTGCCCTTTCCTGAGTGTCTTTAGCTCAGGGCAGAGGACACCAGAGCTGCTTCAGATAGTGGCGAGAACCATGGAATCAGCGTCCAAAGGGAGAGGGAAGACATTTAAACGATGTTTCACGTTTGGTTATGTGGCTCTCCTCACCGCAGCCCACCCCGCTTTCTCTAGGTGCTCCTTTTATCTTGCTTTTTCTTACTTGGCCCAAGCTCACCCTGCATGTTTCGCTTGCACTCTTCACTTTTACTTTTTCAAATAAACTTTGCCACTACTTGAAAAAAAAAATTTTTTTTTCTGTGGGTACCAGGGGGTTGACCTCAGGACCTCACGCGCCAGCAGGCGCCCGTGCCGCTGAGCGATATCACCGGCCCCTTTTTCGTATGTAGGTTCCGGGAGTCGAACTCGGGCCCTCGCGCTTGCCAGGCAGGCGCTTAAGCCGCTGAGCCATCTCATCGGGCCAAAAATTTGTTTTTTTTGTGATGGGGTCTCACTATGTAGTCCAGACTGGCTGGAACCCGCAGGGATCCTCCTGCCTCAGCCTCCCTTGTGCTGGAAGAGAGGATTTTGAAAGGGATTTACGGCAGTGTGCCTTCTACTGTAACACATTTTAAAATGTAACCCTTCCCAGTGTGTTTTGGTCAGGTTGTGTACTTCATCTTATCCTTACCATGCACAATGCATTTGACATCCCCTACTCGATTTTATTTTTTCAAAGGGTGGTCAAGACATATTTGTTTGTTTGAGATAGGGTCTCGCTATGTAGCCCAAGCTGGCCTCGAACTCTCAGCAATCCTCCTGCCTCAGCCTCCTGAGTGCTGGGATGACAGTATCACCATACCCAGCTCAAGACACATTTAAATTATCTCAAAGCCAAAACCTAAAAAACAGCAGAGTAAAGGACCTTTAAGTTTCCATCCCTGACAGCCAGCAACTGCCCCCAGCTTCCCACCTGTCACTTGCGATGTGACTTCTGCATAGGACAGACACTGTCAGACTAGGTGGCTGCAGCCAAGAGGCTGAATCCTTCACCACTATGACAGTGGCACGTGGGTGTCCTGCGCTCCCAGTGGTGGGGACAGCAAGATCTCCCCTGCTGGGCTCTGTAGATGCTGTTTGCTGCTGGGGAGAGGACAGAGACCACGGCAGCACCTGCAGGTGGTGGGACACTATTCCTTTAGAAGTGGCAGGGAGGGGACCTGCATGGGGACACACAGCAGCCATGGCTGTCTGCAGGGGGACCGGACAGCCTCTTCTCCTCTGAATAAACACACTTCACGGTGCGGCGTCTCGGCTGAGTGACAGCTGATTCGCAGTGGCTGTTCACCCTGTTCCCACCACCCTGCATCTGGCTATGAGACCACTTCGTGGGACTGAGCACCAGGGCCACTGGAACTTGTGCGCCCCTGAGGAGCTGAGCACTGGATTGGGTCCCCGGGGCCAGGCAGGGGCTCCAGGCTGGGGACAACAGGTGCATGCTCTCCTGCACCCCAGCTCTGTCCCAGGCCGCTCCCTTCCTTGGCACCTGCAGCCACTGAGCTCAGCCCTGCAGCACCTGACCGACCCACTGCTGGTCCCTCCGACCCAGGACCCCAGCGTTCCTGGTACGCTTGGGGAAACCGAGGGCCTTCCAGTCCACCTGAGGGTGTAGGGTTCTCTCCTTGGGGCCCTGATGACAGGTTGGCCGGGTGTGTTGGTGTACACCTGTCATCCCAGCATTCCGGAGGCTGAGGCAGGAGGATCTGAGTCCAAGGCCAGCCTGGGCTACATAGTGAGACCCTGTCTCAAAAGAAGCAGAAATAAAATTAAAAAGAGCTGGGGATGGAGCTCAGTGTGAAGGCCCTGGGTTCAATCTCCAGTAGTACAAAAAAGTGTTATAGTTTGTGTCTGGATGTCCCCCCAAAGCCTCATGGGGGGGGCAGGCTTTTTCGAGGTGGCTGAATCTAGAGCTTGTGACTGGTTGATTGTTTAGTGCTGGGATTGGGGGTGTGAGCGCTGCACCCACTTAGGGCAGGTATCCTGCATACAGCATAAGGGAGAGAGTTTGTCTCTCCCTTGCTGCTTTTGCTGTCTTTCACAGCCATGAACTTTTGCCCCTCTGCCAGGCTACCCTGCCTTGGCGCCAGCAGATTATGAAATGAAACCTCTACAAACTGTGAGCTAAATAAACCTTTCCTCCTTTAACTTTGGGTATCTGGTATTTTGTCCCAGCAACGTAAGAAAAGACAAAAAGCATCAGTCCCCAATCCCCAGGCCTCTTCTGTGGGTTCCCTTAAGGCTACTCTGTCCAAGGACAGTGATCCTCGTCCCACAAAGGTGGCACCCACCCCTCCTCTTAGCTTCGCAGCCCAGGAATGGGGACCTCGTTATGGGCCAGTGGCTCTGCCATCGTCAGATGAGCGATGACCTCTGCTGGGGGGTCCCTTCCCCCAGAAGCATCTCTGGAAGGGAACAAGGAGCAGGTGCTGCCCAAATGACACCTGGGAAGCTGCAGCCGGGCCACAGAAAGTAGGGATTATTGATTTTTTTTTTTTGAGACAGGGTCTCACTATGCAGCCCAGGCTGGCCTTGAACTTGCGGTAATCCTCCTGCCTCAGCCTCCCAAATGCTAGGATTGCAGGCATGCACCACTACACCCAGCTGAACTTTTGAGAACTCCTATCCTCCCGCAGGACCTAAGCCTCTGTACCTAACCCTAAACCACCGCTGCTGTGGAGAAAGCCCCTCACCCTGCCCTTCAGTCCCAGGAGGACCAGGCGAGGTGCAAGGCTCCCCCTGCAGCGACCCGACTGACCCCAGGTACCCCAGCCAGGTCCTCGTTTCAAAGTGGAAAGAGAAGCCCCAAGCGACAGGTGGCAAAGTAATTCTGTAATTTCAAGGACAGTAGCTGGAAATGACCATGAAAACTAACTAGACCCGTTGTGGATTTTTTTTTTTTTTAAGTCATGGTCTGTATTTCCCAGGCTGGCCCTGAACTCCTGGGCTCCAGGGATTCTCCTGTCTCAGCCTCCCAAGTAACTGGGATCACAGGCACACACCAGGTCTGGCTCCTTCCTGCTTTTCAGCATTTTATCTCATAATCCTACCAAAAACCAAAGTGCAGCGGCAGCCTGCGTGCACCATGCGTCAACTGGCCTGGTTTGGTGGTGCACATCTGTAATCCCAGCACTTAGGAGGCTGAGGCTCCATCGCTCATTGAGATGGCAAGCTCGGGATGTTTCCGCACTTTGGGTAGCTGATTTTTTTTTTTCCCATAAAAGTTCCTTAAAACCCTGTCCTGCCGGGCGTGGTGGCTCACACCTGTAATCCCAGCACTTGGGAGGCTGCGGCAGGAGGATCCATGTGAGTTTGAGGTCAGCCTGGGCCACACAGTGAATTCAAGGCCAGCTTACACTACATAGTAAGACCCTGTCTCAAAAATACAAAGCAAAGAAGCCAGTGTCCTTATCCACAGGGTTTGGCCTCTTCAGACCTCGTTCAGACTAAGCAAACCGGTCCGGCACATCTTTCACAAACAGGACCTGGAGCCCACTTGCTGTGCGGCCCTACCTGACCCGTGATGATTGTACCGGCTCACACCAAAAAGGCAGCCAGGTACCTGGCCGTGAGCCTGGGACACTTCCGGCTTTCTCTTGAGCTGCTTTTTTATTATCATCTACGTGCCATAGACCTGCACTGCGTTTGCCCCAGCAGTGGTGCACATGCATCTCGCCTGGATGTTTTCACTCCCCTCCCCCTCCCCAGCCTCTCACCTCCCAATCAGACCCCTGCAGCTGGGTTCCTTGAATCGTGTGGATGGACTTTGTCCGTAGAACCCCATCCTCCCTCAGCTCTGGGGCGGCAGCCAGGTAGTTGCCTGGTGTCACAAGGGCAGAGCCAGCAGGGGACACCAGGCCGGCCGAGTTCCGGGCAGGCTTTGCTCACTGCTCTTGGAACTCTGGTTGTATTTTGTTCACATTTTACAACCCTGTGAGTCCCACGGTGTGCAAACTTAGGGTCACAGCCCGGAAGGCGACAGTGCCGGGGAGGGCAATGGCATCCTCGTTCAGGGGAAGCAGCCGTCCACTCCGCCCCACCCTGGAGACCGACCAGGAGGGGACAAGTCGAACAGCAGTGATATTGCTCTTGACGTTTTCTTACGTTGTGGTGAAATAGGCATAAAACTTGCCATTTAAGGAGTCCGGATCCATGGCGTTGAGTCCTTTTACACTGCTGGGCAACTGTCACCACCCACCTCCAGAATTTATCTATCTTCCCCCCAACCAAAGGCCAGGTTGACATGACCCTAACCCCGCCAACTCTGTGCCCAATGCCACCCACGCTGGCTGAGGGGACTCTGGAGGCTCAAGTGGGGACACACGGGTTCTCCTGTCGTGTCTGGGTTCTTTTACCAACATGGCACCTGTAAAACTCACCATGCTGCATCAAGGTTCTCCCTGCCTTTTCACAGCTGAGTAATACTCCTCCATCTGCATGTATGTCACATCTTGCTCACCCGTCCATGCTCACGTGGACGCCCGGGCTGCCGTGAGCCAGGCATGAGCACAGGCGTACAAATGTCTGCAGTCCCTGTTCACTTCTTTGGGGCATGATCCACGAAGAGGTGGTGCTGCTGGGATATGAGGTCCTTCTCCACCTCCCCCCACAACCTAAGCCTGGGCCCTGCAGCTCTGCATAGGGTCCAGTGAGGATCCTGAAGCCGAGGCTGGGGAAGGGTAAGACTCAATGTGTGTGTGGGTTGGTTTTCTTTTGTTGTTTTTTTTTTTTTTTTTTTTTTTTTTTTTTTTTGTGGGTACCGGGGGGTCGACCTCAGGACCTCGGGTGCCTGCGCGCCCGTGCCGCTGAGCAATATCACCGGCCCCTTTTTCGTATGTGGGTTCCGGGAGTCGAACTCGGGCCCTCGCGCCTGCCGCGCAGGCGCTTAAGCCGCTGAGCCATCTCACCGGCCCTTCTTTTGTTGTTTTGAGACAAGCTCTCCTACATATTCCAGGCCAGCCTTGAACTCATGGTGATCCTCCTGCCTCAGCCTCCCGAGTGCTGGGATTACAGGCACACACCACCATGCCTGGCTCCCAGGGTGGTCCTTCTTTATGCGACAGAATTTTTTTTTTTTTTTTTTGTGGG
Source organism: Erethizon dorsatum (assembly GCA_028451465.1). Taxonomy (NCBI): domain Eukaryota; kingdom Metazoa; phylum Chordata; class Mammalia; order Rodentia; family Erethizontidae; genus Erethizon; species Erethizon dorsatum. The sequence goes on along the minus strand of CM051829.1, from coordinate 124,200,655 downwards.
TACCGGGGGTCGACCTCAGGACCTTGCGTGCCAGCAAGTGCCCGTGCTGCTGAGCGATATCACCGGCCCGTTTTTCGTATGTGGGTTCCAGGAGTTGAACTCGGGCCCTCGCGCTTGCCAGGCAGGCGCTTACGCCGCTGAGCCATCTCACCGGCCCAACAGAAGTAATTTTACACTTTATTTTCATATCAACAGTGACAACAGCAGCAATGATGGTAAACATCTTTGGAATCAGGCTGGATCGTGAACTTCTCAGGAGAGACATGACAGTGGGTGTCCAACCCTCATGCTCAGAGAAGAATTTATTCCTGCAACAGCATCAGCACTGGTCACCCCAGAGGGCCTTCCTCCTCCCTATACCAGGCGGAGCTAGGGCACAGCGACAGGTGCAGGTGTACTAACCAGCTCACCACGCACACTTCCGCAACAGCAGACTCCGGAAGCCTCATTCACACTGAGACAGGGTCTTGCTTTTCAGCTCACACTGGCCTTGAACTCACTTTGTAGTTCAGGCTGGCCTTGCACTCACAGCAATCCTCCTGCTTCAGCCTCCCCAATGCTGGGATTCCAGGCATGTGCCATGCCCGGCCCCCCAATGGCACACTTGGTACACTTCCCTGGCGTGGATCCCTGAACATTCAAGGCTTCCTAATCCTTCCGTGTTTGCCCAGCACCATCATCTTCATGCTGCCAACAAACCACCTCATGTTCTATGCCCACGTTACAAAACAAGACAGAGAGCAGAGCTGGTATAACTCAAGCACTGGGGAGGCTGAGGCAGGAAGATCACCTTGACTTCTAGGCCAGCCTGGGCTCCATCGTGAGTTCCAGGCTAACCTGAACTGCACAGTGAGACCCTGCCTCACAAAACCAGTAAATAAACTGAGGCAAAGAGCTGGAATAACCCTCTCTTGGGCCAGGAGGGCGTGCAGATTTCAGGGCGCAGCCACCCCCTCCCCGTGTCGGTGGTCTTCTTCCACCTCTGCCTCTCGTGGGCTCTGGGTGCGTGGCTGCGAGGTGGCTGCCATCCTTCAGTTATCACAGTACTGTACCTTTAGAGTGGACAGCATCAGCACTGTGATAACTGAGCCAGGGCAGCCGGCAGGACTGCGAGATCCCTCGGCGAGCAGGAGGCTGAAACAGGAAAGGCCCAGGTGAACACACTGGGATGAGAGGAGACACGCAATTCACCCATGTTTTCGAGACAGGGTCTCGCTATGCAATCCAGGCTGGCTCTGAACTCACTACGGAGCCCAGGCTGGCCTCGACCTCGCAGCGATCCTCCTGCCTCAGCCTCCAGCGTGCTGGGATGACAGGTGTGTGCCACCAGGGCTGTTCTGTGGTTTCTCCATGTCAGGGACCCAGCTCCCGGCTCGACCCCACGCAGGACCCTCATGCCCGTGGGAGGTAGTTACCGGGGAGGACCACATGGCACGACCTCCTCTGGACGGTTGGGAAGGGAAGGGACCTGGCCCTGTCCCCGGGGGGCTCAGTGTCACACCTGTGCCGCTCGGTCACCTGCCAGGCTCCCGTGTGACTTTCTGGAGAATGATGAACTGCTCACCAGCTTCTCCCGAGGGGTGTGGGCCGCATCTTGACAGACAAGAAGGGAGACGAGGTGACCTCCCCGACCCCGACCCAGCCCCCGAGTTACCTCGGCCGGGCCCAGTCCCAGCCCTCACTGGACACTCGGCCCCACAGCTCCCGCGAGTGGCCGGGAGGGCGTGGGGCGCTGCCCACCTGCTCGGAACGTGGTTTCCTCCGAGGTGCAGCGCACTAAGCTGAGGAGAGTGGAGCTTCACACAGCATCGGCAGGAAACGACCTGCGGCCCCTGCTTTGCCAGCAATGCACTCGAACTGGTGGCCGATGCTACGTCTGTGGGACATTACTGTACTCGTCTGTTTTTGAGACAGGATCTCGCTAGGCAGCCCAGGCTGGCCTCAACCTCACCAAGAGCCTCCTGCCTCGGCCTTCCGAGCTCTGGGATGACAGGCGTGTGCCACCAAGCCCGGCTTACGGCTGTACTTTATTATTTCAGTGCCACCGCGGGGGTGGTGGAAGAATCCAGGCCACCCTTGGCACACCTGCTAAGAGAATCGACAGCAACATCACTTCCTGCAAACCCTCCGAGCCTGAGCCACGCTGCCGTCTTCTTGGGGTGACCCAGAGAACCCTTTCTTTGCTGAGAGGCACAGAGATTCTGGGGTTGGAATCCGGGCATGGGGAGACCAGCTGAAGAGTGCGACGCCCTCAGGGTTCTCCTGTGTCCACTGCTTGGGCTGTCTCCCTCTGCGTGGAACTGGCCAGATGAGCCTGGAGATTGGGGCAGAAGTCGGGGCGATCAGGGCTCGGGAGCCCCCTTTACCCCGCACCTTCCAGCCGGGCCAGCAAAGGCTCCTCCCTGTGCCAGGCACCGCCCTCACCCATGCAGTTCAGCGCGGAGACGCGAGAGGGCAACAGGTCCCAGCCCCAAGCTCAGCCTGCAACCGGCCGAGGTCCCCAGCGCAGCTGCAGTCCCCGCGGACCAGAGCAGGACGAGCCTTCCCCACCCCGCGCCTGCTGCGCGAGCCCAAGGCCAGTGTCCCACGGAGCCGCTGGCCAGGACAGGCAGCAGGTGACCTCGCCGTGCCCAGCGGGGCCTTAGGCCTGAGCTCCTCTGCAGCCTGAGCAGAGGCGACCGGTGACGGCGCAGGACCCATGGCAACGCCGCCACTCGCGCAACCCCCGACGCCTGGTACCATAGATGAAGGCTGCCTCCTCTGAGCCCCGTGTTTCTTTCACTTTTTCTACCTAAATTGGAAGAAAAAAGCCTAAACATTCATACTAATAAAAAGCAAAACATCATTCTGTGAAGATCTAAATTAATATTCTCTCAGACCAACTCGAAAGCAGTTTCAAGGAAGAAAAAAATGTAAATAATATTTTACAAATAATAAATGCGTTAAAATGCAATTTTGTTTCTTCTGGAAATTATTGGTTTTTTTTGAAAAAGTAAAATCTACCTGAAACATTTCTTTTTCAACATATGTATTTTTCTTATAAGAATTAAATTGTTGCAACCCCACACTTAGGAGGCTGAGGCAGGAGGACTGCCATGAGTTCAAGGCCAGCCTAGGCTACATAGCAAAACCCTGTCTCAAAAAAAAAAGAAAAGAAAAAAACAACGTAACCCCATTAAATTGTTTTAATTAAAAAACAAGTGACTGCAGGGACTCATGCTACAGTTAGAAAGTACACCGCATCTATGAGGAGAAAGAAAACAGCGGTATAAACTATCTTCTTGCAGACTGATTTTAAGGCTGTGTTAAAATGGGACATTCCACCCTCTCCACGCGGCCCTGGTGCGGTCTCAGCGTGGGGGGCAGGTGCTTTCGGAGCACTAGTATCCGAAGAGCGTGCTCCTCTAAATACCAGGAGGACAGCGTCGCCAGGGGACACGTGTGGTCCTGACCTGCAGACTGCAGAGGCAGCCACGACGATTCTAAGCCTTTAAACGTCCATCTCGGATGAAACAGCCCGAAGCGCTGCGACACACGCTGCTGAAGGCCAAGTATCTGAAAACACCGGTAAGCTATTTAATTAATAGCTTAATTTAATTTAAGCTCACTGGTGTTTTAAATGACGTTTTCTAATCTGAAACTCATAACCCAGCTCCATAAGGACACTCCAACATGCCAGTGCAGAGACACTGTGGCAAATGGGACGGACTGGGAGCCAAAGGTGCTGGAAACTTGATTTCTGCTTTGTGCAGTGCACAGCATGGGCGTCTGCACCCTGCCACCAGCTCTGCTTCACTCGGGACGCGCCAGCTCCTGGGAGGGAGGTGACCCTCTCGGACTGCAAACGCAGCCAGGCAGAAATTAGGGTTAAATAATAAAACCTAACTTGTGCCGAAGGCTTACGGGAAACCTGGAGTGAGGGTCTCAGATCGTTTTTTTCTTTTCCTTAAGGGAAAAGAAATTAGTTAAGCAACGAAAAGTTGAGGACCTGCCCTGGGCATCCAGCCCGGTACCCGGGACAGGGAGTCATGTCCCTCGGCACCCAGGCTGCGTGACCTTCACACACATGCATACGCACTCACACACGCGCGCCCATCTTGATGGGGAGGGCACGGAGCTCGTCCCTCAGCCGGGCCCTGGCCCGCACAGCCACTTACGGCCTGAGCACATGCGTCCTCAGTGCACCCGCTCCCTGCTACCGCATTTGCTCATTTTGCTCTGGACTGCACGGTTCATTTCCTTCTGAGTTCTCCGCGGCAGTGCACTCTTCTAGCATATTTGCTCCAAAATACACCACTAACTTCAACACCTTGGCCCAGACCAACCGCCCCTAAACCCTGCCTATCTCCTGGTCACCTATAGGGTCCCTGTGACTGCAGCACTTGCTCCTTTAAAATGCTGGGCTTAGCTGGGCGTGGTGGTGCACACCTGTCATCCCAGCACTTGGGAGGCTGAGGCAGGAGGATCACTCTCAGTTCAAGGCCCGCCTGGGCTACATAGCGAAACCCTGTCTCAACAAACATATACACAATGCTGGGACCTAGGTTTTCAAATTCCCTCGAGGGCCAAGCTTCCAGGGAAGGCACAGATGTCGGACTGGCCCAGAAGCCCAAGTGCACCCTACTTTTCCCCGGGGGTCGCAGCCCTCACAGCCGGGAAACCACCGCATTTCCACCTGCAGCACAAGCCGCAGGGGTGCTACACCCCAGGCGGGGACCGCACACCCCAACAACGTTTCTGTCTCCCCCAAGGCAACAGCTTGACTCTTCCTGCAGTCACAGGTGTGTCCTCGAGGGCCCTCCGGCCCTGCTCAGCCACTTCCAGGAGTGTGAACTCGACAAGCACTCAGAGAACCCAGCCTCTTCCTTTCTGGGGACCGCAGCACCTCATCATCACATGGTCTCCTGGGCACTGGGCAGCTTGCACCTTAAACGAGGGCTCGGATCCAAAGGCCCTTGGGTCCCCCCGGCCACTGCACAGCCTGGGGACAGCCCCGTCTCTGCCCTGGCAGCAGCGCCTGGCTGGATCTTGAGCAGGGCAGAAAGCAAGGGAAGAGGAGGGCAGCGCGGGAAGGAAGGCACTCGGATGAGCCTTATCGCCAAGATGCCGGCAGCCATCATTGCTGCTGCCTGCCACGCACGGTCTTGGGACATGTCCTGGCCGATTGGGCCAGGTGCCTGATCCTCATGTTCTCTCATGACACCCCGACAGCCCCACAGAAACGTCACCTCTGTCCTGACCCCCCCCAGGCGGGAGAGAAACCCGCAGAGTGAGCTGGACGTGACAGTGCTGTACGCAGTGGCCTCTCGTGGAATTCACAGACATAAAGGGCAACGTTGCAGGCCAAAGGGAAGGCACTGCTCACATGAACTGGAATGTCACACTGAGCACACCCCTCATCCCAGCACTCAGAGGCTGAGGCAGGAGAATTGCCTTGAGTTCAAGGCCAGACTGGGCTACACATTGAGACCCCGTCTCAAAAGAACTAAAACAAAGAATGTCACATTGCCCCCTACAAACACATATCACTATGTGTCAAGTAAAAATAAATTTTAAAAAACAACTGCAGGGCCAGTGAGATAGATCAGCGGCATAAGTGCCTGCTGGTGCGCGAGGTCCTGAGTTCGACCCTCGGTACCCACAAAAAAAAAAAAAAAAAAAAAAAAAAAAAAAAAAAACTATAATGCAAGCCACATAAGTAATTTTATGTTCTCTGGTAATCCTCTTTAAAAAAAAAAAATAGGTGAAATTAGCATATTTTTATTTAACTCAGTTTAGCCAAAATAGCATTATCTGAACATAAAACCAACATAAAAATTATTAATGTGCTATTTTTTTTTCTTTTGGTACCAGGAATCGTACTCTGGACTTCATGCTTGCCAGGCAGGCGCTGTGCCACTGAGCTATATCTCCAGCTCTATTTTTCTTCTTCTTTTACTTGGTGGTAAGTCTTTGAAATCTGGAGTGTATTTTACACTTACACCCCAATTCCAATGCTAAATTTTCAACAGAAACATTTAATCTGTACTTAGACTTCAAAATATTTATGGTTCAAAAGTAGACACGCATATGCCCAAGGATGGTTCCAAATGTACTTTAATATTCCAGTGACTCAAGCAAGAATGAATTCTAGGCAGCATGGTGGTGCACGCCTGTGACCCCAGCACTCTGGAAGCTGAGGCAGGAAAATCGCTGTGAGCGCAAGGCCAGCCTGCACCACAGAACCAGACCCTACCTCAAAAAGAAGAATTTAAAAAATTAAATAAATTTACGATTCAGCTCCTCAGCCCAGCCCTATCCGCAGCCCGAGGAGCCCAGTGGCCACCCTCACAACTCCGGGCCAATCCAGTTTCTGTCACTAGATTCTCCTAACCCTGAGCCAGGGCAAAAACTGTCCCCGTCGGCCAGCAAGGCCGCGACAGCAGCTAAGAGCTCAGCTTGTGCCAAGGTCCCGCCCCACTTACGTGCGACACCGGCTCCGATTCCACATCCACCATGCCGCTGCACCGACCCAAGGCTGGAGTGGGAAAGGCTGCTTAGGAAGCGGGGAAGTCGCCTCTCCATTCAGGGACAGGACGGGACCCTGGACACAGGGACGCAAGCGGCTCTCCCAGGTGAAGGTGGGGGACCCGACCCTGTATCTGTCTCTGTGCGGGACGTGTCACCCTGCAGCAGTCACGGCCCCTCGACCTCCTTACACAGCTGTACTGGGCCCGGGTCAGCGTCCCCTCCCGGCCACCCCCTGCTGTGCTTAAGCCACCGCAGGGCTTCCTTTCGGAGTGAGCCATTACCGCTGACACCCCAAATACACGATCGCTGAGTCCCGACCCGCACGTCAGTCACGCCTGGCCTCGTCCCCAAGCCGGCTGGAGAAACGTTCCTGTCCCCAAAGCAACCAGCACAGGCGCCACCTCTGTCCCCCAGGCCGGGTCCAGGTGCAGCAGGTTCTGGGCAGCGCCTGCCGAGCTCCTCTCCCGGAGCCGCGGGCTTCTGTTTCCAGCCTCTTCCGGTGCCCCTAAGCTGGGGGGGGGGAGCGTCCACTCCGGGGACACTCGGCCACGCTGCTCCCCTTATTTTGGTTCCCTGCCCCTTCGGGGTCCAGGCTACTCAGTGGCCAGGAAAAAAACAAGTTCCAAAGGGCGTGCAAAAGCGTTTGCACACTTCGCAGACCCAGCTCTTGGAGATGGAAACAGAGGGAGGGACGTCACTCCCGGAAAGAGGGGACAGCGCCTTCGCCCTGGCCCTTTCCCCCCAAATCCCCCAGGCCGGCAGAAGAGGGCAGCCCGGCTGCTGGGGAGGAAGAGTGGGTCTCTCGGTTCGGAGGTCGGGCGCTGCGGACAGGAGCCCTTGGTCCCCGCTCCTGGGTGTGCCCCTATTGGGAGGTGCCCCGGGCTCTGGGGGCGCCGCCCAGGAGAGCAGCTGCCCAGGCCCGGTTCTGGGCTCGGTTCGGTTCGGTTCGGTTCGGTTCCGGGAGGGCGGGGCGGGTCCTCGCCGGGAGCAGAGGGGTCACCCCGCTTCTCAGTGGAGTTCAGCTTGGGTGCTGTGGGGTGCGGGGCAGGGAGGGGCCCCCGGCGCAGCTGCGACCCGACTTTGGGGCTGGAGCCCGGGATCCCCGGTTCCTGCGCTGGCTCCGGGTAGGGTCGGGGAAGCCCGGGGTCCCGGCCACGTCCCGCGACCCCCAGACCGACCGGACCGCGCGGTCACGGCGGCGCCCATCCCGCCCGCAGGACCCGAGCTGGTGACAGCGACGGGTAGGTGACCCGGCCGAGACCGCGGGGACAGTCCGGCGCGCGCGGGGAAACTGAGGCCCCTCGCCCAGCGCGCCCCCGAGCCCCGCGATCCACGCGGGGAGCGCCCCGCACCCGCGACCCGGGACCCCCCGCCGGCTCCGCCCGCTCTCGGAGTAAACAACACGGGCTCCGCTCACAGCGCCGCGGGCCGGGACCCGCGCCAGCCCGGAGAGCGCGGACGGAGCGCGGCGCGCGCCCCGGACGCCCGCCCGCCTCGCCCCGGCCCCGCCGGTCCCCGCGCCACGGGGCACAGGGTCTCGCGGGAGGCCGCGTCCCCCACGCGCGGCGCCCCGGGAAATCGACGCCACGCCCGCGGCACGGGGGCCCGGCCCCCCCGCGCGTCCCCCGGGCCCCCCCGCGCCCCGCGCCCCGAGCCCACCTGCGCCGCGCGGCCGCCCCGCCTTTGTTCTCCCCGCGGTCCGTGGAGGTTCGCTGTGACGCAGCAGCGCCGCGCAGCGTGGCCGGCGCCATCTTCCTGTGTTTATCCCGCGCGCACGTGACGGCGGCTTCCGGGTCCCGTGACCGGGACAAAGGGGCGCGGGGGCGGGGCGGGCGCGCGTGTCTGGGCGCGTGTCGGCGCCGATCGCACCCTGGAGCCCGCCGGGGCCCCGCCCGGCCCGCGCTCGGCAGCCGCGCCGCCTCCCCCGGGGTCTGGGTCCCGGGCGCCCGCGGCGGCGGTGGCGTCCAGAGCCAGCTGTGTCGCAAGTTTTGAAACGGTTTGCTGCGGCGCTGTGGCTGGTGGCGGCGCGGCGACAGCGGGCTGGGAGCGCGGTGGGCGCTGCCGGCGGGTCTGTCCCTCGCCGTCGCCTCGCAGTGGGGCGAGGAGGCGCCCGGCTTCACTGTGCTAGCCTGGCCGGTTCTCTCCCAGGTGTGACCTCCACTGCCTCACCTGTGAGATGAGCATAGCTCTGCTTAGAGAAGCCTCAGTCGCACGGAATTCCACGCGTGTGGGAGGGGAAGCACCTCTGGGACGCTTGGAGAGTGCTCCTCCAGCCACGGTGGCTCCGTGGGGGTTTTCCACAGCTTTTTTTTTTTTTTTTTTCTTGCCTTTTGACACACGGTCTCACTGTGCAGTTCAGCCTGGCCTTGAACTCATTTCGTAGCCCAGGCTGGCCTCGAACTCGCTGTGATCCTCCTGTCTCAGCCTCCTGGTCTCCTTCCCCAAACCCCATGTTTTCACATAAGCAGAGAATATTGCCTTTGAAACTCCAGCAAATCAGTATGATTCTGTTGCTCTTAAAAGCATTTTTCCAGGGCTGGTGAGACGGCTCAGCGGCTTAAGCGCCTGCCTTGCAAGCGCGAAGGCCCGAGTTCAACTCCCGGAACCCACATACGAAAAAGGGGCCGGTGATATCGCTCAGCGGCACGGGTGCCTGTTGGCGCGTGAGGTCCTGAGGTCGTCCCCCCGGTACCCACAACAAAAAAAAAAAATAAAAAAAAAAAAAAAAAAAAAAAAGCATTTTTCCAGCCAGGTGTGGTGGCCCACATCCTTAATCCCAACACTCAGGAGGCTGAGGCAGGAGGATCGCTGCAAGTTTGAGGCCAGCCTGAACTACATAGCGAGACCCTGTCTCAATAAATAAATAAGAGGTCGCAAACCTAAAACAGGACATATTTATGTGGACACGCACTCCCCCCTCACCCGTCGTCCACACTGAAGCGGGCATCTGTGTTTGCCAGTCCGACTTGAGCACACGGCAGCCTGGCCGTGTGTCCTGTCTCCACGCCTCGTCCCTACAGCTCCTGCCAAAGCCGTGGGTTCCGGGTTTCTGCGGGTGGTGACCTCGGAGCCCCCTGGACTTGAGGACGGCAGGGCCGCGGTGTGCCCCGCTCCTCCGCCCTGTTCATCAACCCCCGGTCCATCCGTTGGAACCGGGGCCCTGCCGTGCGCCCAGCTTCCCAGCTGGGACCCACGCGTGGTTTTCACCCCCGGGGACTCTGTCCCCACTCGAGTGCGTCCCTGAGCCGTGCCACAGGCAGCCCCTCCCAGGCTCTGGAGTGTGACAGGAGACTAAGGAGTTGAGTGTGCGTGCACGCATGTGTGCGCGTGCGTGTGTGTAGCGTGGATGGCCGCCGTGGCGGAAGCTGGGTGTCGGGACAGATTTCAAGCTCTTCCTGGTGTCCCTGAAACTCCCTCAGGCATGCGGGGTTTCCCGAGCTTCTGCGCACGACTCGTCCCGGGCTGCGGTGCCGATGAGGTGTTCCACGCCGTGGGGGCCGGACCAGCTCTGCTGCCGGGCTGCGTGCCCGGCCTGGCTTGTAAATGTGACTCGTGGGCTCTGCCACTCAGCGGGTCTAGACCACAGCGGCTCCACCTTAAATCTAAAAATTTTATTCATTCATTTACTCATTTATTTTGTGGCACCGGGCTCGGACTCAGGGCCTTTGCATGCTGAGCAAGCACCGTAACGCTGTGTTACGTCCCCAGTCCTTAAATTTTATTTTGTTTTTGGTTTTTTAAGACAGGGTCTCACTGTGTAGCCCAGGCTGACCTTGAACTCACTGCGATTCTCCTGCCTCAGCCTCCCGAGTGATGGGGTTGCAGGCGCGCGCCACCACGCCTGGCACATGCGATGACTTCTTGTCTCTGACATCAGTGTGAAGCGAGACACCCAACAGTCTCTCGCCCCGCAGCATTTGACACCGCTGGGAAAGAAGGCCCTGAACAGACCCCAGTCCTAAGACGCAGGTTGGTGAACGACTTTCCGGGGTCTAGGGTCGTCTCCGTCCCCCGCGGGCTCAGGAGCTCAGGAGCCTGGCTGCAGTGGGACCACTGTGACTCTGTCCTGGGCCACCTGGTTCCCACTGTCCGGTCAGCGGGTAGTGCAGGTCAGCATGTAGCTAAGCAGCTGTCGCAACTCGTTCAGGTTCTGCCCAGGACAGGCCGGGACGGCGGCTTTGTGCTCGGCTGGCTCTCCTCTCGCTCCTGAGCCATGTCTTTTCTCCCTGCGTCTCTCCATCCCTCCCCTCTGCGCTGCCCAGCACACTCTGCACCCCTGACCCAAGATTAACCCAGAAACTGTGAGTCCCCTGCTCTGCGGCCGAGCTTGCCATCCCTGACACCGGCAGAACCCCGCCCGGGGCACCCCACCTGCAGCCCTGGCTCCCGGCCCAGCACAGCCTCTCCTGGGACCTCGTATAAATGGTTCCCTGCATCAGGCACAGCCTCGCGCCTCCGTATCTGTTCCTCCCGCCTTTTCCAGTGCATCCGTGGAGAGTGACGCTCCACTCAGTAGATTACAGCGTTTTCTTGATCCAACAGCTGATAGAGATTATCTTGTATTTGGAGGCCACCGGGAATACACTGCTGTAAGCATTTGGAAACGTCTTTATGCAGGGATACTTTTTTATTCCTTTTCGGTAGATACCTAGGATTTGAATTGCTAAGCTCAGTGATGAGTGTGTTTAACTTTCTAGGAAGTGCCAAACAAGCCCAGTGCCTCTAATCCCAGCTACTCAGGGAGGCTGAGGCAGGAGGATTGTTTGAGTCCAGGAGTTGGTGCCCAGCCTGGGGATGGAGCTCAGTGTGAAGGCCTTGGGTTCAATCCGCAGTAGCAGAAACGAAGTGTTGCGCGTGATGTCCAGAGGGAGGGAGGGAGGGAGACACAGGGCTGTGCAGGGAGAGCTGCAGCCGCTGCCTGTGGATCTGAGAAAGTCAGGAGCAAGAGCGCTATTTTTTGTTGTTGTTGTTGTTTGTTTGTTTGTTTGGAGACAGGGTCTTGCCGTATAGCCCAGGCTGGCCTTGACCTCACAGGAATCCTCCTGCCTCAGCCTCCCGAGTGCTGGGATCAGAGGCGCGCGCCACTGCGCCCACTCCATTTTATTTCTAATTGAGCGCCAATGAGAAGTGAGAAGACTCTCTCCCGCCGCCCGCTGAACGCTCTTACTTCTCTTGAGGGCCTGGGCCGGATCCGTGTTTCCCGCGCGTCTCCTCGCGACTGTCCTGGCCACAGCGCGTTGTAGATGACCGAGCCCCGCGGGGAGCCCGAGCGCCGCAGACGCCGAGTCTCCGCCTGGGACTGAGCTCGTGCTCTGCATCTACACGGAGAGCGTTTGTTTCCAACCCCAGGAGCCCGCGTTCGCCGCTGGGGGGCGATGTTGCGCTTGTTGAGAATGCACAGCCGGCAGAACACAGATGTAGCCTTAGGACTAGGCCACATCTTAGGACTTGGCTGCGTGCCTGTCGTCCAGCACTTGGGAGGCCGAGGCAGGAAGATCGCCTTGAGTTCAAGGCCAGCCTCGGCTACATAGTGAGTTCAAGGCCAACCTGACTACAGAGCGAGACCCTGCCTCAAAAATACAAACAGAAAAAGAGTCTGGCAGTGAACGTCGCTTTGGGGGTGCAAGCAATAGGGAGCCATAGTGGGTTCTTGAGCAGAGGAGGTGGTGAAAAAGGGGTGAAGAGCTACCCCTTCGGTTCTACTCACCAGACACTACATGCCGGCCCCTCCGCCAGCTGCAAACGACTTCGCGTTGCTTCGTTCAGCCGGCACTTCCGCAGTGGTTAGAGCTGGTTATTTATGTTACCATCTCCCACCCGCGGATGCACTGCTAGGAGCTAAACCAACGTCAGCTCCTCGTCCTGTGAGGCGCGTGTCGTTGTCATCTTTGCTTTACAGATGGGGAGACTGAGGCACGGGTAGTACTGGGTGGGATTCACACTCCAGTGTCAGGGTTGGAGCCACGGCACGGTGGCTTGGGACATAGCCGTGACTGGTGCGAGGCGTAACCTCCAGCCCAGCTGCACTGGGTCTTCCAGCCAGTGCAGACCTGTGGGGCTCTTGGAATAACGCAGGAGCCCAGGGCTGCGGTTGGGAAACTGGGGGACTGTACAATTCACCGTATACTGTGATCCCAGCACTCAGGAGGCTGAAGCAGGAGGACTGCCACGAGTCCAAGGCCAGTCTGGACTACATAGTGAGACCCTGTCTCAAAAATCCAAAATAAAATAAGTAAAAGCAAAACCACACCCCTCTTGAGAAGAGCATAGATTCTTTGTGAGCTACTCAATACCGTTCACAGAAGGGGAAGTAGAGGCTACCTGTTTACTCCCCAGGGATGGCAACTATGACCAAAACCATCAAAAGTAAAATACATTTGTTTTAGGAATGGAATTGATTTACTTCATTTGTTTACTCAAGGTGTCTTTTGAGACAGAGGCTCATAATGTAGCCCAGGCTGGCCTGGAACCCACGGAGATCCTCCTGCCTCAGCCTCCTGGGTGCTGGGATAACAGGCCTGCACCACCATACCAGGCTCAATTTGCTTAATTTGTATGTGGCTGTATTATTCTAACCCACTTGCTTTATGACTCACTGGGTCCTTTTATAAGGAAAACTGAGGGCATATTCAACAACCTGTATTTTATAAATAGCTCTGCACAAATTAGGAATTAGCAGGAACGCCTAAGGAAACAGAAATAAACTGTACTGTGCTCGAAGTTGAAATGACTGTTTACCTATGGTGTGCAGGCAGATTATTCCGAGAGTAGAGGCCAGGACATGGGGAGCCTCCCTCATCGATGTGGGTAAAGAGGTCCCAGCGGGAAGAGTGTTGGGTGGGATCACAGGAATCAGGGCGGAGCCAGGACGGTTGTGCAGGGAGAAGACTGCACAAACCCGGCTGGCCGGCAGGATGCTCTGTGACATGGGGCTCAGCGAGGGACCTGGGGGCTCTCGAAAATTCTTTTCATTCCTTTCCCTTGGAGTTTTTTTTTTTTTTTGTGGGTACCGGGGGTCGACCTCAGGACCTTGCGTGCCAGCAGGCGCCCGTGCCGCTGAGCGATATCACCGGCCCTTTTTCCGTATGTGGGTTCCGGGAGTCGAACTCGGGCCCTCACGCTTGCCAGGCAGGCACGTACGCCGCTGAGCCATCTCACCGGCCCTCCCTTGGAGTTTTAAAGAAGGATAGTTACATTTATTTTATGTGTCAAGCATATACTGCTTATTGTGAAACAGGCATTATGGGGAGTGGTTTGTGAGCATTAAGCCACTTGCATCATGCACTGGCCAAAGACCCTGCCCTTCCCAGTGCCCACACTGCCTCGATAGCCAGAATCAAACATTTTTTAAAAATCCATTTTGTGCCAGGCATGGTGGTGCATACCTGTAACCTCAGCACTTAGGAGGCTGAGGCAGGAGGATGGCCAAGGGTTCAAGGTCAGCCTGGGCTACATAGCGAGACCTGGTCTCAAAAAAATGAAACAAAACAAAAGGCAATGATGACCGTTCCTGGCCAGAAAAGTGCAGCCGCTGAGACAGGAAAGCCTCCTTGCTCTACCATCCTGGCCACAGTTAGCAGAAGGTGCAAGGTGTCATTAATGCTACCCAGTGCCAACAAGAGGGGACATCCTGAGATGGTTTGTCTGCCCTAAACTTTCTTTTTCCTTTTATTGCATCAGGCACATAGCCCCATAGATAACAGTTGTGATATCGGAAATTTATTTTTTAATATATATTTTATTTTACTGATTTTTGTGATAGGCTCTTGCTGTGGAGCCCAGGCTGGCCTTGAACTTGTGGCAATCCTCTTGCCTCAGCCTCTCGAGTGCTGGGATTCCTAACATGAGCCACCAGACATTTAAAAGTTAGGAAACTTTAAACTTTTCTAAGAAAAAGTGATAGAGTAGTTTTAAAGTGTCAATATTTACAACACCTTGAAAATTATGTTCTTTGTGATTACTTAAACTAATAATAAAATTTAATATATCAACCTTAAAAGTTCAAGGAAAAATACATTATACAACATCATTTAGGGGCATGTGAACAAAAAATGTGTAAAACCATAAGTATAAAGAAAATTGCAGTGCTGGGCATGATGGTGCACACCTGTAATCCCAGCACTTGGGAGGCTGAGGCAGGAGGATCACCATAAGTTCGAGGCCAGACTGGACTATATAGCGAGATGCTATCTCAAAAATAACAAAAACAACAAACAAACAAACAAACACACTTTCACAGGTTTTGGAGTGAGGAATGTTAGAGACCATTTCCTAGATGTGTGTCCCTGAGCAAGTCACCTCCTTGTCCAGTTTCAGCCTCTGTGTAGGCTGAGTGTGGCGACAATCCCTGCAGTCCCTGCTACTTGGGAGGCCAGTGCAGGGGGATCCCAAGTTCAAGGCCAGAACGGGCAAGTTAGCAAGACCCTGACTCAGAAACAAACAAAAACACCAAAAAAAAAAAAAAAAAAAAAAAAAAAACCCTCAAAAAACCCAAAAAACAGAACAAACAAAGTAATAAGGTTTGGATGTAACCAGCATTTCCTGGGTTCAATCCCTGACACTAAGTGTCTTAGTTACTTTTCTGTCATTGCTGAGACAAAATACCTGACACCCAAAGTGAAAGGAGGACAGGTTTATTTACCTCACAGTGGGTAGAGGTTTCGGTCCATAGTCGCCTGGCTCCGAGGCAGGGTGGCATCGCAGAGGTGAAACAGTTCATGGCGGGCAGGAGGTAGCAAAGCAGCGAGGACGACCACAGCCCTTTCTGCCCCTTCTGTCTTACCCAGGCTGCTCAGGGCGGGCAGCGCGCACACCCTCAGTCCTGCTGCCCTCGATCCCAGCACCGCACCATGAATCGAGCCCAGCGCCACACACTCTAGCTCCAGCCACCTCTGCAAGAGCCACACCTGTGACCATGTCAGGCTTTGGGGGGACATCTAGACGCAAGCCAGAACACTGAGAAAAAAAGGAGGGAAGAAGAAAAAGGAAAGAAAGACAAAGACAAAGGACTCCGTGGCGCACACTTGGTGGCAATGGTCACACTGATGGGTGGTGGCGACGAGCATCTGTCCCTCCCTGCCTGTAGGAGGCCCGGCTCCTCTGCCCGCAGTTGGCCATGGGGTCAGTGACAAATGTCTTCTGCCACGGATGGGCCCCAGAGTGCCCTGGGTCAGGCCAGTAGGAGCCACCACACCAGGCACCTGAGTGGCATCTGGGACACTTCCTGTCCCCACGCTCCGTCCTGGCGGGGACAGCGTGATGGACAGAGGGTGAGGGCATTTGTCCGCCAGTTTGCAGTCAAGACACTGAGGTCAGAGAGGTTAAGCAAACTTCCTCGGGCAAATCGGCCCCTGTCCCTCTGAGGTCACGTCCCTGTTGTCCCGCTGGTCTGGACTTTCATGGCGCTGCCCAAGGCCAATGTACACCGAGGACCCTGCTGTTCAGGGCGGAGGTTTTAAAAGACGGGAACATCTAAGAGCATATCCCCAGGGCCTCTGTCGTGCCAGTGTGAGCCCTGCAAGGTGGCTGTCCCCGGGGGTAAGACAGCATCTCCCAAGTTACCAAATGGCTGACCTGGATGGAACAAAGAATTAGTCCCAGGAGGCTGGGCCTGGTGGTATACACCTGTCATCCCAGCATTTGGGAGGCTGAGACAGGAGGATCGCCTCAAGTTTGAAGCCAGCCTGAGCTATATATTGAGACCCTATCTAAAAAAAAAAAAAAAAACCATGAGGACAAAGTGTGTGTGTGAACTAGCACTGAGCCACATCCCCAAACCCTTTTTATTTTGTTATTTCATTTTGAGACAGGGTCTTGCTAAATTGCCCAGGCTGGCCTCAGACTTGGGGACCCTCCTGCCTCATCGTCTTGAGACGCTGGGATTGCAGGTACGTGGCACCATGCCTAGCACAATGACGGTTTTTATTAACAACCTCAGCCTGTCTCTCCCGAGTGTCGTCAAATACTCCCTTGCTTCTGATAGGTTTGTGACACAAAGCAAGGATGCCTGGTTGGCAGGATTAGAGAAGGAGGCGCTGGCATGGTCTCTGAAGGGTTCTGGAGCTCTCTGTGAATTCAGAAGTGTGACGGTTGTCATGGGAACGCACCTTCACATGTTTATTTGCATAGAAAAGTGCAGTCAGATCTTTCCTAATGGAGAAAGAAAGTTGACTTGGCCATCAGTTTGACAGGGAAGGCTGACTTTGCCAGTTAGGTAATAGTCAAACTTTTCCCATAAATCAAGTGAGCTAAAAATACAGCACCAACGTTGCATGTAAAATAGATTTAAGTCACACCACGGGAGAGAAATGCTTAGTCAAAGATTTTGTAACCCAGGTATTTTTAAATTAGTATGTTAATATTCAACCCTTTCTCAACATACCAGGTTAATCAAAACACCTATAGTGGAAAAGTAACAGGCATAATTTAATAACCAAAGGAGGAGGCCTGGGGAGTTTACTGGGAGTGGGAGGGCGGTGCCCGGACTTCCGGGAGGGTACTGAGAGGTGGCGCGGGGCCCCTGGACCCACAGCTGCTTGCAGGGGAGCACAGCACGGGAGCTGCTGCATCAGTTTAGCGTGGTGGCTCGTGCACTGAGGAGGCTCAGGCAGGAGGGTCACAAGTTCAGATTCAGCCTGGGCAAATTAGTGATTTAGCAAAATCCTTTCTCAAAATAAAAAAGAAAAGAAAGAAGAAAGGGTGGGGATGTGAAGGCCCTGGGCGCAGTCCCACATACCAGAAAAAACAAATAAACAAAACACCCCTCAATCTTTTTTTAAAACACCCCTCGATCTTATAGAAAAACATAAAAGTTACCGTTTTTAGGCAGTACAGTTGTGACCCAGTCGTGTCATAGTCAGAGGCCACCACAGGGATGGGAATATTACAGGCAGCTAAGTTATTTAGAAATATCGTAGGCAATCAGACAGGGCTGGGCCAAGTGCAGAAGACAACTGTGGCTGGAGGCCATTCACTGAAGGCCAGGCTTCAAAAAAAAGAGAAAAAGAGGACCGAGTCACCCACATGCTTCCCCTAGGGATGAGCAGCGGTGGTTGATTTTCTAAGTAGGCATCAGTTACCTTGGGGTGGGGCCCAAACCTCCTTAACCCACCCTTCCAGGAAAGTCCGTGTCTGCCCATGTGCGCTTGCACGTGACTTGCTTCCCCACTTGATCCCCGTTTAATCACTATTACCCAAGCCACGGTACTTGCTGTAATCTTATTGGTTGACCGTAGTTTTGTCCCACCTCACACCCACCCTGTGATTTCCCATTGGATCAATATTGCCTAAGGGACTGAACTTGGCACCTTATTGATTGGTTATCATTCTGTCCCACCTTGAACCCGCCTCACCTCCTGGCTTTGCTCAATAAAACACCCTCGAGAAGCGGGGTCGGCGGGCAGCCCACTTTCCGGGCCCCCTTCTGTCCCTCTCAGACAGAGGCTTGCTTTCTGTCAATAAATTCTTCCTGCTCTTAACCTCCGTTATTCCTAGAATTCATTCCTTGATTTCAGCGAACAGGAACTCGGCGTTTCGGACACCCAGCAGGTCGCGGAGTTACATTTCCCCTAAACAGGAGCAGCGCGGTCTGTGCTTCCTCCTGGGACAGCCGGGGACGGAAAAACCACTTTTCCTGTGAACCCCGACTCTCCCCGTGGACCTACAGGTGCCCAGCGGGTTACTAAGAGCACAGCAAAGCTCGCCCTGCGTCTCGTGTCCTTCGTCACCGGAGGTCTGGGGTTGGCCCCTTCTCAGCTCCCACAGGCCGAGCTGGTCACTTAGGGAGGGGCTGTCAGGAGCCCGGCAGGGTGGATTTGCCCTGAGTGCGCGCGATCTTCAGGACCGAGGACACCGAGGTGAGAGGTTTCCGGGGACATCGGCTACACCCAGAAGCCTCTGCCCTCGTCCTGAACCTGTGACCACCTGGATTCCAGGAAAGGCGGAGCCGCGTGCCTGAGACCCCACAGACGGAGCCCATCTTTCCTGGAAGGAAACCGTCCCTCGGCCAGGAGGGCTCCAGCGCGGGGACACCGGGTCTGCGATAAAGGTCACCGGGCCCCCAGCCCAGCAGCGGGTCCCTGAAAGCTGGCCTCTGGCTTTGCGGGTCCACCTGTCTGCACCCCCATTCCAGAGTAAGCCCCGACGGGTCACCTGAGCTGGGGACCTTCCTATCTTCCAGTGTTCCAATGAAAGCTTTTTTCTCCTGTAAATTTGTGCTTTAGTTTTAATTTTCATTATTACTTGGTGGCATATGCCTATAATCCCAGTACTCAGGAGGCTGAGGCAAGAGGATTGCCTAGAGTTTGAGGCCAGCCTGGGTTACATAGGGATTTTAAGGCTGGCTGAACTAGATAGGGAAAACTTGTCTCAAAAGCAAAAAAGAAAAAAATCCATTATTACTAAAAGCAAGGATCCAAGCTACCCAGTGACAGTCAAAAGGGCAAACACTATTTTCTGCTAAAATTTTATATATCTTAAAGTTCAAACCCAGTAACTAATAACAAATAAATAATGGTAAATACAAACAGGAGGGCCTTGTCTGTGGCCAATCCTTTGGTTGTTTTATTTTTTGAGATGGGGTCTTGCTATGTAGCCCAGGCTGGTCTCAAAGTCACTGGGGTCCTCCCTAGTCAGCCTCCCAAGTGCTGAGATTACAGGCCTGAGCCACCATGCCTGGCTTGGGCTGATCCTTTTGTACCAGGCCCCTACAGACCAGGCCAAGAATCAAAATGGAGTCACTGATGCAAAATACAGTCCCTGTCACCAAGCTGAACCCAGCCCCTTATCTTAGAACTTGGGATTGGAGCGATACAGGCAAAATTTCCAGAGTCCCCTCCTCCCAGGCAGAGAGCCAAGCTCCCCTTTAATCCCTACGCAAAAGAAGTCACTACTCAGTTATTTCCTATTGTCTCCTTGTCCCCAGCCTTCCAAAGAAAGAAAGTTTAAGGTGACCCACCCACTTGTTGTTTTTGTTTTCTTCAGCCCTTTTGTGTTGTAAAAACTAACCTCAATCCAGGTATGCCTGTAATCCCAGCTACTGAGGCTGAGGCAGACAGCATTGCTCAAATCCAGAAGTTTGAGACCACTGTGGGCAAGCTGATGTGATCCTAGGTCCAGTCTCAAGAGAAAAAAAGAGCCGGGCGTGGTGGCGCATGCCTGTAATCCCAGCACTTGAGAGGCTGAGGCAGGAGGATCGCCATGAGTTTGAGGCCAACCTGGACTACACAGTGAGTTCAAGGCCAGCCTGGACTACATAGCAAGACCCTGTCTCAAAAAAACAAACAAAAAAATAGAGTTCAAGACGAGGTCTAGTACATGCACGGTAATGTTGAATGTGTGTTAGCTACGGTCATGGCCACTTCCTTCATCCTGGGATGAACACCCGACCCCCCATGCAGGCTGGAATGCCCGTTAGGAATGCCCGTTAGCACCTCCCCTGCCTTTATCAGGAGCTCAAATTTGCAAGGTGGCTGCAGGTGGGCTTCCCTCCCCAAGCCCGGCCTGTGGAGCAGAGCTCAGGCAGAGCGAGCTTGGGCAGAGTGACCTAGCGCTCAGTGCCTGTCCCTCACCCAGCTGGGCAGTTACATGTCCCCAGCAGTTAAGTTTGCACAGAGGAAAGATGCTTGTAACTGGGGAGGCTGAGGCAGGAAGACTGCAATTTGAGCTTACCCTGGGCAACTTGGTGAGACCCTGACCTTCCTGCCCTGGAGCCTGCTGGCCAGGGACTGAACCCCCCAACATCCATGAGCCAAATTAAGCCTCTCTTCTGTTGAGATGTGGGTGTCGGATTTGGTTCCTGCCACAGGCAAGCTGACCACGACATCCTTAGGACGTCTAGCTGCGTCCTGCTGCTGATTGCATTGGGAAGACCAGTGACGCGTGTGACCATCACCCCTGTCCTGCCACCAGCAGCTGAGCGAGTTGTCACATGCTGTGATGACCGGGAGACCTTGCAGACTACTGCGCTGCTTTCGGGAAGCTTCCGGGGAGGAGCCCCGGTGCCCACGCCCTCAGCCCATGGCGGCGCACGCATCCATAGTTATTCTAGGCAGGGCCTGCAAGCGCCCGAAGGCGGCATGCGGAAGAAAGTGGGTCACAGCAGGGACAGATGGCCAGTCCTGCGTCCCTCCTCCCGTCCCTTTTTTAACTGTTTGGCAGCTTTGCTTTGGCCGGAGAGCTGACTTGGGAAACAAAGGCGCCTGCTGCCCCTCAGTGCTGCTAGGATGTTGCAGGGTGAAAGCCCTGGGTGCTGGTGACATCAGGGGCCTCAAGGGTCCTGCTCCTCATAAGGACACACTGTGGTCATGGATTGGGCCAGGCCCGTCCCTTATCCCTGCTCATTCTGCCCCCGATGGCTCCCCGGGGCTGCTTGTGTGTCTGTGCAGGGCCCACAGGCTGGTTCACTGCGGAAGAGACAGGAAGGCGGGCTGTGATACCCGCGCGCGCCTGTATCCCCAGCACTTGGGAGGCTGAGGCTGGAGGATCGCTGTGAGTTCAAGGCCAGCCTGGATGACATAGTGAGACTCTCTGTCTCATAGAACAAAACATCAGGGCTGGTGAGATGGCTCAGCGGCATGAGCGCCTGCCTGGCAAGCGCGAGGTCCTGAGTTCGACTCCCGGTACCCACATATGAAAAAAGGAGCGGTGATATCGCTCAGTGGCACAGGCGCCTCCTGGCGCGCGAGGTCCTGAATTTGACCCCCGGTACTCGCAAAAAAAAAAAAAGAACAAAACATCAAAAATAAGTAACAAGAAAAGGAAATAGGAGAAGCAGACAAGAGCCCAGGTGGTGCAAGGTTCTGGCAGAATTGGGGAAGCAGAGTAGAAAGGACTGAAATTCAGACAACAGGAGCCCACAGCACCGTGGTCGGAAAAAGGACATCTGGATGTGGGGTGCTGGCTCTGTCCCAGGGCTGGTGGCCCAAACCCCAGAAGCCTTGGACTGTTACCTCACAGAGGAGCTGGGATCTCTCACCCGCTCCTTTGCCCGCTGTGAGAGAGGCCGAGGCAGGAAGGCACCCCAGCGCTGTGGGTTGCAGCCCTGGCCCCTGGCTCACAGGGTGGCCAGAGTCCAGCGCAGAGGGTTGTGGCCTGCGGGGTCAGGCTCGCCCACGCCACCCCCGACTTCTCTCAGGCAAAACGCCCGCGGTTTGGGGTCCAGGAAGCCTGGCGGTCCCGGTCACGGTTGACATCAGCAGTGTGTGCGGCTCGTGAGCCGTCGGTCTGGGCTTTGCGAGTTCGCTTCCGTGTGCCAGACTCCCCTTCCTTTCCGGGACTCTGTCGGGGCGGTGGCACTCGCAGAAGGAAACAGGAAGCTCATTCCTCCCGCGTGGGTGGTAACAATGCCCCCCACGGGGCACCTTCTAGGCACCGGGGGCTTTGCTATGTTAATGTCATTTATTCCTCCTAATTCAGGAGCGGAGTTCAAGAAGCCAAATAATTGGCCCATGGTTAGCAATGGTGATGATGTTTATTTTATTTTTTGAGGCAGGGTCTCGCTATGGAGCCCAGGCTGGCCTCCAACTCGGGGCGATGCTCCTGTCTCAGCCTCCGGAGTGCTGGGATGACAGGCGCGCATCCCCACGCCTGGGTGATGTTTATAACTGAGTGCTGCTGGTGTGTTCTGCACAGCGCTAAGTCCTTCAGCACTACGGTCTGACGGAAGCGCACCGCCAGCGCGCACAGAGGTATGACACCGTTTTTACAGAGAAATCAGCAAGGGCTCCTGAGACCCGAGCCTGCAGGGTTAGCAGCGCCGCCGGGTCCTCTGCCCTCCGCGACCCCAGCTGAGCCGCGGGACCTGGGGCCACTGCAGAGGGGCGGCTGGGGAATCCGGGGATCCTGTGAAACGCCCAGTGTGGACTCACTGGGCGCCCTAACGCGTTTACCTGCGTCAACCTCTCCCTCGTGTTCCCTCACTTCAGCTCCTGACACAGGGTCCTAGGCCTCGAGTGGCTGGCACTGCGCCGGGACCCCTGAGGCGGCGTTGGCAGGGACGTTTCCCAGGCAGACAGCAGAGTCAGGTCGGGCGAGGTGGGGCCGCGGGTGCGGGCGGACAGCCAGCTTCCTGTGGAAACTTACAGCATCTGCGCCGGGCGGACACGGAGCGTCGCCGCGCGAACCCCACCGCAGGGGAGGCGCCCAGGCCGGCCTGAAGCTCCTGGGCTCGAGAGACCCTCCCGCCTCAGCCTCCCAGCACTGGGACTGCAGGCCTGGCTCTTCCGTTCTAAGAAGCCCTGCGGGTAGATCTGGCGCACGCTCAAGCCCCCGCCCGCGAAGCACGGGGCGGGGAACAGAGGGGACCCCAGCTCGGGGTGCGCCCCGCAGCCCCAGGATGGGGGGGTTCACGGCCCGGAGGACACTGGTCGGCTCTGTCCCCTCGCCTAGCTCTCCAGAGCAGCGCGGAGCCGGACTCCGCCGAGGGGAGAGGAATGAAGGAATGAATGGAGGAAGCGCCCGCCCCGTCCGCGCCGCGGGGCTGCGCACGGAAACCTCCCCGCCCCAACCACAGGCCCGGAGCGCGCAGGAGCCGAGCCTCCCCGGCCCTCCGCGGGGGCCGGGTCCCCCGTCGCCTCCTCAGCGCCCCGCGGCGCGGGCCCCGAGCACGTGGCGGGGCGGGGTCCTGGAGGGCGTGGCCACACGGGCGTGCCGGACCAGGGGCGTGGCCACCACGGGCGGGGCGGGGCGAGCGGGAGGGGAGGGGAGGGGGCGCCGGCCGCCCCGAGCCCGGGCCCCGCTTACGTAAGGCGCGAGTCCGCGCGGCGGCCCAGGCAGCGGAGGCGGCGCCGCCCGGGGACGGGCGAGGGCGGGGGCGCGATCGCCCCGGGAGAGGCGCCCGCCTCCGCTGCCCGCGGGCGGGGTGGCCCTCGGGGGCGGGGACCCGGGGGAGGTGACAGCGCGCGGCCCACGTGCGGGGATCACCCGGTGGGCGGGGCGGCGGCGCGGGCGTCGGAGTTGGCGGCCCGGCCCGGCCCGGCCCCAGTCCCCGGCCCGGTCCGGTCCCGCCGCCATGGCCGCCCGGCTGCTGCGTGCCGCGGTGCTGGGGCCGCCGGGCTCGGGCAAGGGCACCGTGAGCCAGCGCGTGGCGCACAGCTTCGGCCTGCAGCACCTGTCCAGCGCCCGCTTCCTGCGCGACAGCCTGCGCGCCGGCTCGGGTGAGCCCGCAGGGGCGGCGGGGTGGCGGGCGCTGGCCGGGGTGCCCGGGGTGGCGGGCGCTGGCCGGGGTGGCTAGGATGCCTGGGGTGGCGGGCGGTGGCCGGCGTGGCCGGGCGGTGGCGCAGTGGCCCGCCCGTCTACCGAGTCCTACGTGCCGGGGCGCATGCAGGCTCGCGGGGGCGGCAGGAACGAGGCGGGACTCGAGGAGGGAGGAAGCCACCCCACCTGGGTCCCTCCCCCACCCCGGTCCCCGGGTCCCCGGATTCCCGGCCCTGCCCGAGTCCCGGGCGCGCGCCCACCTGTGCGAGTCGGGCGACCGCGGGGACCTGGGCGAGACCCCCTGCATTCCCGGCGCCGCTGGGGCCCGGGGCAGAGCCCGAGGGCTTGGAGAGGCCCCTGAGGACGTCGTGGCCCTTCAGGCCGACTGTCCCCAGCACCCCCCAGCCCCTCCGGGTCGAATGTCCACCAAGTCCTCCTTCCTGCCAACTCCCCTCCCCCGCCCGTTATTTGTGCACTTTGGTCCTGGAGGTGCAGGGGGACACCACGGGACACACTCATCACCCCCACCCCACTGCGTGCCAAGGAGGACGGGGTGCGGGCAACAGGGGAGTCTTGTCTGCGGGACCAACACTGTGGACGCGAGAGGACAGGGTGACCCCGCCGTCTGCCTGCCGCACCGGGTCCCACCCTCCTCCCGTTTCACATTGTGCGCGGCTGGGGGCGCTTCCTGCAGTGTTTTGATCACATTGTATTTGTGCCCCGTCACCTCCCCCTCCCTGGGATAGGGACTTTTGTTTTCTGTCTAACTGGGGATTGAATCCAGGGCCTTTGCGGGGAGCGCATCCTCCGCCCTTTTTATTTTTGAGACAGGTTCTCACTAAGTCACTTCAGTTGCCCAAGCTGCGCTTGAACTTGGGATTCTCCTGCCTCAGCTTCCCAGAGTGCTGGGATCACAGGCCTGTGGGCCACTAGGCCAGGCCTCCCGCAGCCCCCCGTGAAGCAGGGGTCTAGATAGCCCATCCCTGGCCCCTCTCCTTCCACTTCCCCCACCCTGGTTCCCACTGCACGCGTTTACAGGGAGGGGTGGCAGGGAGGCGCCTGAGCCCCAGCCCTGCTGGGGAGGGGCTTGTTTTCATTTTGACCCCGACCTGGGCCTTTGATTCCCTCTGTATTTGGAGTGTGGTTTGAGCAGCCCAAGGGTCCCGGGTAGAGCTCCATTCCGGGGGCAGACAGAGGGGAGGGCTAGGCTGGGGTGACCCTCAGTGTCGCCTTGGCGCCTGTTCCCTTGCAGCCTGCAGGGCTCCCCTGGACCCCAGGCCCTTCCGTTGTAAAAGGGTGCATGCTGGGAACGGTTCATTCCTGCCCTGAGGCTTTTGAAAACTTTCCACCTGCTGTTGCTCTCCCATCTGTTTTTTTTTTTTTTTTTTTTTTGGTACCAGGAATCGAACTCGCGATGTCGTGCCACTGCGCTTTATCCCCAGCGCCCACCTCCATCTGTTTTTAAAAGCCTTCCCTTCCCTGAATTTCAGTTTCTCTGCTTCCTAGTACCTCGGTCCTCCGTCCCCAAACTTGTTTCCCCGGTGCCCAGCAGAGCCCCCAGGCCCTGTGTGCTTGGTAGCCCTGGGTGCAAGCCTGGCCAGCCCAGAGGAAGGAGGCTCCTGGCACCCTGCTGTCCTGAAGTCGCTGCCCGGTGACAGCTGCTCTCCTGGAAGGACCACTTCAGTGTCCCTGCTCTCCCATTTCTTCCATCAGCTCATGCTTTGTTTTATTTATTTATTTTTTATTTGCAGTACTGGGGACTGAACCCGGGGCCTTCGCACTGCGCTGCATCCCCAGCCCTTCTGCTCTGAAACTGGCATGTGGCAACTACCTAAAGCAGTGAAAGGGGCTCAGCAAGTGTGGGCTCATGGCCTGCATCACAGATTTTTTTATTTTTTGGAGGCAGGGTCTTGTTACGTAGTCCAGGCTGGCCTAGAACTTGCGATCCTCCTGCCTCAGCCTCCTGAGCTTGGCCGGGTCACAGATCCTGTCTCATCTACCTAGAAGTCAGTCCACATGATGGTCTGTTCTGTTTCTCCAGCTCAGATGTAAGGCTTTTTGCGCTTGCAGTGCATCTGGGATTAGCGCTACGATGCCTGATGTCCGGAGCGCTGCAGGCCAAGGCTTATCGAATGCTCTCGGGACCTGCCTCACCAGGTCTTTGGCCCAAGATCTCTTCTGCCGCTGCTTGAGTCAATAGCTGGAGAGCTGCCTCCCCTTGCCAGCGGCTGGGTGGTTCACTGTCACCGGGAATGTTAGCCTTTTTCTGTGTGTGTGTGATGAGCGCCTGCACGTACAGGGCCGCTCTCCAGCCCATTATAGATTTTAAACCAGGTGTGGTGCATGCCCATAATCCCAGCACTCAGGAGGCTGAGGCAGGAGGATCCCCCCAAGTTCCAGGCCAGTCTGGGCTACGTAGTGAGTTCACAGCCAGACAGGACTACACAGCAAGATCCTGTCTGAAAAAAAAATTTTTTTTCTGATAGTGATTGCTTGTTTCGTTGGGGCGACTCTGAAGGGCCGGAGAAGGCTGCTGGACGAGGAACACTATCAGAGGCATGTTGTTCTACTGGTGTTCCGCCTCAAATGCAGGAAATTTGGCCAGTTTCCACTTGGAGTCATCTTGGAGTTGGCTGCGAGGAACGATATTCAAGAGCAAACCTGTTTCTGCTCGTAATTAGTATTAACCACGGCCTCGCTGGTTCCGCAGCAGGGACTCGCGTGTCCGATTAGATGGGGGCTGAGCCGCTCTGAAGAGACGACCTGGTTCAAAGGCCTCAGCATGGTCAGGTGTCCTGTTAAGTGTGGACGCGTGTTTTACATAAGAGTGATGGTTTCTGAGAACTGGAGAGGGTGTATTAGACTTGAGAGTCAGAGTTCAACACCACATCCAAATCTACTTTGTCACTTTATTTATTTTTTTTTTGTGTGGGTACCGGGGGTCGACCTCAGGACCTTGCGTGCCAGCAGGCGCCTGTGCCGCTGAGCAGTATCACCGGCCCTTTTTTCGTATGTGGGTTGCGGGAGTCGAACTCGGGCCCTCGTGCTTGCCAGGCAGGTGCGTACGCCGCTGAACCATCTCACTGGCCCTACTTTGTCACTTTAAACCGGGTGCACACTTGTGCTCTCAGCATTCAGGAGGCTGAGGCAGGATGATCTGCTGTGAATTCAAGGCCAGCCTGGACCATAGCGCGAGACCCTGTCTCAAAAACAACAAAAAGCAAAGTAAAACTTACTGCTGAGAGAGGCCTATTTATTGTCTGGCTAAACAGGAAAGTAGGTTTGTGGTGGCTGTGCAGTGTGGGTGCTGCGCAGTTGTGGTTGAAGGTGTGGTCTCGCTCCGGCTCTGCACAGACGTGTGGTTAGAGGGGCCTTGTGGACCCCTGCAGAGTGTCCTGGCCTCACTTTGGCACCGACACCTAACCCAGCCTTCTGCATATCGAGGTTGTTGAGAGCAGCGACCCTGCCCAGAGAGTTGAAATTTGAGTTTCTCCTGCCTCAGCCTCTCAGAGTGCTGGGATTATAGGCGTGCATGACAACACCTGGCCCAAGTACTGTGAATTATGAAGGGCATCATCACGCTGGCCGTCCTGAGTGTTGGTCCGTGCTGTGGAATTGCACTTTCCTCGTGAACTTTTCCACTGTGCACTTCTCTGCCGGCCCGATCTTCTGGCCGTGTAGTTCCCTCAGCAGATGAAGTTTTTTAAGAACACAGGCGATCCAAGTGGCTTCTAGGTTTCTCCTCCCCCGCCCCCGCCCTAGATGTTTGCTCTCAGCTTGGCCTACAGCTCGGGACCAAAGGTCCATCTGTGCGGGGCACTTGAGCGGAGGCGCTTGTTACACTTGAGTGGTTTGACTTCCAGCAGGCTCCTCCTGGGGCGGCTGGGCTCTGCTGCTCATCACATTCCTGGGCAGCGGGCGGGCGTCTGCTGTGTTCTCGCTTTCAGCGCTTTCTTTGGGGTGACATTAACCAGTGACCCTGCATCTGGCGATGCTTGGGACTCGCTCCAGACCTGGGCTGGGCTGGGCTCTCAGCTGTGGTCCAGGGCACTTGTATTAGCTTTTTTTTTTTTTTTCTTTGTCTTTTTGAGTCAGGGTCTGGCTATGTAGCCCAGCCTGACCTTGAACTCACAGTGATTCTCCTGCCTCAGCCTCCCGAGTGCTGGGATGACAGGCAGGTGCCACCACACCCGGCTTGAAGCACAAGTGTTTGATTTTTTTTTTTTTTTGTGTGGGTACCGGGGGTCGACCTCAGGACCTCGCGCGCCAGCAGGTGCCCGTGCCGCTGAGCGATATCACCGGCCCGTTTTTTGTATGTGGGTTCCGGGAGTCGAACTCAGGCCCTCGCGCTTGCAAGGCAGGTGCTTACGCCGCTGAGCCATCTCACCGGCCCCACAAGATTTTGATGAAACCAGTTGGTCCATTTTTTCTTTGGTGCTTTAGGCTTTTGATATCATAGTTGAGAGATCATTTCCTCATGCCAGGTGAAGCCATCACTCAGGTTATCGGCGACTGTGTGGAAGCTTCTAGAATCTGACTAGGGCTAACAATTAAATGTCATGGTATCAGCAGAAAAATGGGTAGATGTTTAACGTAACACTTGCAAAATCAGTGTTTTTTCCAAGAGTGTTAATTAGAGTAAGAAATGGTCTCTGCCTTCAAAGATTTACGAAGTAAAATATGCACTTAATTTCTTTTTTTTGTACCAGGAATTGAACTTAGGGCCTTGAGCACTTGCCAGGCAGGCACTTATGCCGCTGAGCTACATCCCGGGCCCTGCACTTAATTTCTTATGAGGCTTTTATTGGGCTATTATTGTTGTATTAATATTTATTCGTTGATTTTTTTGAGAAGGGTCTCACTATGTAGTTCAGGCTGGCCTTGCACTCAGGGGATCCTCCTGCCTCAGCCTCTCGAGTGCTGGGATCACAGGTGTGCGCCACCACATGTGTGCTTTTTAAAAACAGTGTCATCACTGAGTGGGGCAGTTCTCTGCGTTCACCTGTTTGTCTGACGGGATGGGTTTCTCTAGAGCTCCGGAATGTGCTGAGCTGCTGCTGCATCCGACTATGGCTTTTTGCTTTGTTTTCCTGGATTTTTAACTCGGCTGTTCCTTTACCCGCCCCATCTTGCTAAGAAAAGCCAGCGTAGTTTGTAGGAGAATTACGAAGTGTGGGTTGTGTATGAGTCCAGGCTCCCAGTTTCCTTAAATGGTAGCTGTAAATACCATCTCGCAGCATCAGTTTTTCCAGAAGGCTAAACAAAGTTTTTGACCCGCATTAACTCCAGTGATTGAGCCTTTTAAAAACTCGAGTCTCCGTGTGGACCGTGTTAGATCTTTCACGCGGCTCTGGGTTTTCTTGTGCATTTTCGGGGTTTTAGGGAGGGACTGAGCACCGTGCGTGAGAGTCGCGCGGTGAGCGAGGGTCGTGATGGTCCGTGTCTCACTGTCTTGCGTTGGAAGGGCGTCCCGGGCTCTCCGTCCAGCGGCCTGGCGCACGGATCCCTGCTACCGCGCCGGCCGCCGCCTCTTCTGGCTCTGAGTGCCCCAAGGTTTTCCTCTTCTGCGACAAAGCCACAGCCAAACTGTCCTCAGGCCGCTGCCACCTTGTGCCAGACTCAGGCTTTGCGTTGCTGGCCTTCAATCTGCGGGCTCTTCAGACGGTGGAGGTGGCTCCCAGGTGGCTCTGGGTCAACCGAAGTTGTCACGTTTCTTCCCAAGAGGAATAGCGCAAGCCCCCGCACGATTACGAGTCTAGACTCTTCTACAGCCCCTTGCTGCTGACCAGCGTGGAGGGACCCTCGCAGCCGGGTGGGGCTTCTCTCCCCGATGTGCACGCCGTTTGGGGTCCCCACACACCCTGCGGCGCGCATTAGGGTTGTGGGCTTCGTGAGAAGAGTGCTCTGACGGTTAGGGGCGGCCAAGGTGGGGGGACTGCTAAACGGTGCAGAGCCATTCACCCCTCAAACCCCCTCTCGCCTCGCCTTGCACACACCCATCCCGTGTGCTGGCTGCTTCCTGCAGCAGCTCTGGCATCCTTTCTCCTGAGGGTCTTTGGTTTACGCCGTCCTGGCTGCCTTGATGTCCTGAATCGATTTAAAATATGTCCCTTTCCTGGTCACTTTGACTTTGGGGAAGAGCCGGAAGTCACACGGTGCCAGGTCCAGTGAATAAGGTGGGTGAGGACACAGCATCGTGTTTTTACGAGCTGCTTTCTGCTGGATGGCGCTCGGCAGCAGCACTCACTGTATTTTTGATCACATTTCCTAAGTGCAGTCACAGAAGAGGACTACAGAGCTGCTGCAGAAAGTGGCCAGGAGCTGGACGTGGTGCACGGCTGTAATCTCAGCATTTAAGAGGCTGAGGCAGGAGGATCACTGAGTTTGAGGCCAGGATGGGCTACCTAGTGAGACCTTGTCTCCAAAAAAGAAAGAGGGTGGCAAGAGCCATGAGGTTAAGTGTGGGAGGCGACGGGGAGGATTCTGACGGGATCGGTGTCGATGCAGCTTTTAGATTGAAATATTCACTGTGTGTTTCTGTCACATCACATGTGCTAGGGCTGTCTCAGCACCTGGGTGTAGACACTGGCCGCTGAAATCTGTCACCTGTCAGCTGCCTTTTGAGTTGGGGGTCTGCTGGGACAGCCGGAAGGAACAGGTGGCAGGAGCCTCTGTGGTGTGGTGGGAGCCTCACTTAGCTGAGATATTCCGGGACATGGGTCAGCGGTGAGCAACTCAGGACTGAATCTGCCCAAACCGTCTTTTAACTGTGCTTTCTCTGGCTGTTTTGCGGTTGTTTTCTAGCTCCAAAGCTGCATTTGTGTTGCGTCCCCAGCAAGGTGGAGCTGAGGCAGCGACCCACGTGGGCGCTGGGGCAGACGGTGGGGACCATGCTGACCTGGCTGCCTGCGAGGTGACCTGGGTGCGGTGGCGAGCTTCCTGCTCTCTCTCCAGTGGGTGGGCGTCCTGTGTTGGCAGTGACAGAGCCAGTAGGGGCGAGCAGTTCCTGTCCCCCAGCAAAAAATGGAAGAGGGCCCCGAAAAATCCCGGTAACC
The DNA here is from genome assembly GCA_028451465.1 of Erethizon dorsatum. NCBI lineage: Eukaryota > Metazoa > Chordata > Mammalia > Rodentia > Erethizontidae > Erethizon > Erethizon dorsatum. The sequence continues at coordinate 124,169,897 of CM051829.1, read as the reverse complement.
GAGATGAACAGTAGTTTCATGCAGTAGAATGGACAAAACGCCAACCTTTTATTTATTATAGTTTCGTAGTACAGAGGATTGAACCCGGGGTCTTGGCACTGAGCTACATTAGCAGCCTTTAAAAGAGTTTTTTAGAATTTTGAGACAGGGTTTTGTTAAGTTGCCCGGAGTGGACTTGAACTTGGAATTCTCCTGCCTCAGCCTCCCAGACTGCTGGTAGTACAGGCGTGCAGCACCACGCCTGGTTTGTTTTTTATGTGTGAGGGATGGGGTCTTGCTGTCCGGCCTAGGCTGGAGTGCAGCAGTTGCTCACAAGCGTAATCTTGCGGCAGGTCCTGGTTGGGGTGCTGCTAGGCCAGCTCCCTGGGGCGCAGCTGGGTGACAGGAGTGCACCCTGCTCCCGGCTCGGAGGATCCTGAACTAAGGACCTTGGAATTAGGGTGCCATGAGAGAGAGAGTTGGCTGAGTGCGGGGTCGGATCTTGTTTTGACTTGAAATTTTTGTAGTTTTTCGTTGTGGAGTTTTTGGGTACTTATTTTGTTGTTTTTCTTGTTTTCCTTTTTCTTTTTTTTTTTTTTTTTTTTTTTTTTTTTTCTGAGAGAGGGTTTCCCTATGTGGCCCAGGCTGGTCTTGAACTCATTATGGAGCCCAAGCTGGCCTCAAACTCACAGCAGTCTTCCTGCCTCAGCCTCCTGAGTGCTGGCATCACAGGCATGCACCACCACACCTGGCCTTGTCTATACATTGTTTTGCTTTTGACACGGGGTCTCGCTACGTAGTCCAGGCTGCCAAGCTGGCCTTCAACTCACTATGTAGCCCAGGCTGGCCTCCAACTCATGGCGATCCTCCTGCCTCAGCCTCCTGAGTGCTGGGATTACAGGTGCACTCCACCACGCCCAGCCTTCTTTAATCTTAAAATTAGAGATAATGAGATGCATATTTGTACTTTACATAAATTTGGGCTTACATTGGGCTTAAAGACAATTTTTCTTCTACTGTTCACCTCATAATGATGATACAGAGGACGGATTCCAGGAACCCCAGCTGTTTAAACATGGACAGCCCGTCCCCACCCCAGCCTGACCCACGACCCACTACCTGCGGCTGAGGTCCGCAGCTGCAGCTCTTCCCTGCGGCCTTAGTCCTAGGGTAATCGAGGGAACAAAGAGAGCGGGATTAAGGTCATCGTCGTCATTGTCACTTCAAAGCTTTCAAAAGTATTTCATATGCCTGTCACTTTCTTTAGCAAAAGCTTACAAGTCTCTGTTAGCTTGGGGTTTATGAGAAAACTCTCCAGGTAAAGCTTGTCCGCCTGGTGGAAACTGAAGGAGAGGCAGCTGGCCCAGTACTCAGGAGGCTGAGGCAGGAGGATCTCCATGAGTTTGAGGCCAGCCTGGGTTTCAGAGTGAGTTCGAGGCCAGCCTAGAATTAGAGTGAGACCCTGTTGCAAAAAACCAAGACTGACAGAGACAGAGAGACAGTGACGGCCGGGTCTTGGCAGTGTCCCCGGCGTAACTCTCCCGAGGCGAGTATGGGTTAGTTTGAGAATGGCAGTTATTTCCTTAATCCTGAGTCTTGGTCCCCTCAGAACACGGGCTCTAACCTTCGGCCTTAAGCCATGTCTTACGGCGTTTCGTAGGTTTTGCGGGTGTTCAGATCGTTGCCCCCAGGCGCACACGCTGCTGCTTGGAGGGCCGGATCCTTCCTCGTTCAGGGGTCGGGCTTGAGCTCCAGGAGCGTGGTGGCAGTGACCTTTCTGGCCCAGGACGAAGCAGCCTTGGTGAGGGCTGCTGACCACAGGCACCATTCTGATGCCTGCTGGGTGACAGCCACCCTGCTGGGTCAGTCACCTGTGTCCTCGGCTCTTCAGGGTTTGCTGAGAAAGAGAGGGTCAGCCCGCTCTCAGAGGAGATGCTGCTGCACTACTGATTCTTTAGAGACAGTTGTGCTGTGTAGCCCAGGCTGGCCTCCAACTCGCAGTGATCCTCCTGCCTCAGCGTCCCATGTGCCGAACCTGTGGGAGGTGTGTGGAGGTGGTGAGAGGGCAGGGAGTGGAGCCCAGGACTGCAGGGGCCTGGCTTGGCAGGAAGCGGCCATGAGCCACGCATTCTCGGCGTTGGACACAGCCTCAGGCTGAGCAGGGTCCCATATCCCCTTGGGGCCGGTGGCACCCAGCCGTGCCTGACCCTGCACAGAGCCGTGTGTCCCCGCCGTCCCAGGGTGGGCACCACACCAGGGTTCTGTTCCCGGAGGGCTCAGCGGCCGGGGCTAGATGCGGCTCCTCGGTCAGAGAAGGGGGCTCTGGTGCCAGCGCCCGGAATTCGAGTCCCGGCCCTGCCGCTGATGGACTCAGATTTGTGAGGGCGAAGTGAGTTCAGGGGTGTGCACTGTGAGGACAGGGACCTCCACCTACCACTTCCCAAATGGCCTTCGCTGCTTTTATCCCTACCTTACAGGTGAGGAAACCGAGGCAGACACGAAATGCACTGTGAGGGAAGTCTCCTGGTAGCTTCAGGGTCTTCACACTGAGCTGTGTCCCCAGCCGCCCTTTATACTTGTATTTTTTTTTTTTTGTGGGTACCGGGGATCGACCTCAGGACCTCGCGTGCCAGTAGGTGCCTGTGCCGCTGAGCGATGTCACCGGCCCTTTTTTCGTATGTGGGTACCAGGAGTCGAACTCAGGACCTCGCGCTTGCCAGGCAGGCGCTTATGCCGCTGAGCCATCTCACCAGCCCTATGTTTATATTTTGAGACAGGGTCTCGATAAGTTGCCCATACTGGGCTCAAACTTGGGATCCTTCTGCCTCAGCCTCCAGAGTGCTGAGATGAGAGACGTGCACCAGCACGCCCAGTCCACCTGTATGTCCTTGGCCATTGCTGGGTTCCGAGTTTTCTTCCTGGCTACAGAAGCTGGTGCAGGGAGGGGCTGACAGCTCGTCTTGGTGGGGTACGGAGCAGGGCTGTGCGTGGGGCTGACGGACCCCACACACCCACGGTGACTGCTGATAATCAAAGGTTTTTCTCCAGGATTTCATGCTAAAGGACTCAGACAGTTGCTCTTTAACCAGTTTTTTTTTTTTTTTTTTTGGTACCAGGAATCGAACTCAGGACCTCGAGCTTGCCAGGCAGGTGCTGTGCCACTGAGCTATATCCCTGGCCCTTAACCAGAGCTTTTTAAAGCTTGTTTTCTTACTAGAAGAGGTTTGTCAGAGTGATAGCAAGGATAAAGTTTATAGAGTGGAATTTTTCTTGGGAAAAATATCTTCCAAGTAACTGCTCAGGGCCAGCACATCCTGCGGGTAGGAGAAGGAGGACCCATTTCGAAAGCTGTGTGTGTGTGTGTGCCTGGGGGATCAGGCATACTGGGCGCATGTGTGTGGGTGCATGTTTGTATGTGTGCGTGTGCGTGTGTGTGGTACTGGGGATTGAACCCAGGGAGAGGAAAGCCCTTTTTATTTTTTAATTTTGAGACATGGTCTTGCTAAGCTGCCCAGGCTGGGCTCAAACTTGTGATCCTCCTGCCTCAGCCTCCTGGATTGCTCAGCTGGGATTGTGCCACCACACCTGGCTGAAATGAGCAGAGTGTTTCGGCAGGAAAATAGAGTTAAACCTTCCTTACTTGTATTTGGGTCGTGCCAGAAAAAGATAGGGGAGCATTCTTGTACTCTGACTTTGTTCTGAAGGTAGGCCTGGTTCACGGGGCATGGTGGTGCACCCCTGTCATCCCAGCACTCTGGGAGGCTGAGGCAGGAGAACCACAAGTTCAGGCCCAGCCCGGGCAACTTAGTGACTTGGTGAGACCCTACCTCGAAGCGAGAAACTAGAGAGGAGTGGGAGGTAGCTCAGCGGGCGGCCCTGAGTTCCATCCCCAGTGCCACTGAAGGAGAGGTAGGCCAGGCTGCGGACTGTTGGGGGCCTGGCCACACCACCAGGGGTGGGGGACAGCTGCTGCTGCTGCTTTCTCGAGATCCCCCAGACCCCAGGATGCGTGCTGCAGCTGGGCACAGCGGCTGCCCAGTAAGGATTCTGGATGGACACCCCGGTTGTGATGGCAGGGCCCATGAGCTGCATCCCCATGGCACCCACACAAAACGGAGCTGAACGTGGGAGTCCTTGCAGTGAAGATAGAGTGTGGTGTGAATGTGTGGTTTTTAAAAATTACTTAATTTGTTTTTTTGAGACAGGGTCTTGCTTTGTAGCCCAGGGTGGCCTTGAAGAACCTCCTGCCTCAGCCTCCTGAGTGCTGGGATGACAGGTGTGGGGCACCCCACCCGGCCCGAGCCGGTCCAGTAACCTGCGGTGTGGCTCGGGCACCCACCCTTCAGTGGTGGCCACGTTCTGTGTCCCCACTGGATGGCAGGCGCAGGCGGCTTTCACATGCAGAAACTGCAGCTCAGAAAGCGCCTGTCCTGGGAAGCGAGGACTTGGGGAGACGCGGCTCCCCACGGATCGTCCCAGTCCTGTGCTGTCGGAGAACTGTCAGCTTGGCGCCATTGGAAATACGCGCTTTAGCAGGTGGTCTCACACTTTGAAAATTCATGTACCGTTTGATCTGGGTAGGAATTGAAGATGTGTTTCTCAAGGGTAAAGTTGGTTCTACTGATTTGAATTTGCATTTTCTCGCCTTCTGTGGGAAAATGGAAAATAGGAACGCTACTGGTTTTTTAACGTTGACTTTGTGCTGCTTTGCTGAATTGGCTTATCAGCTCTCAGTCTTGCTGAAGTCTTTAGGGTCTTCTAGGTATGAGGTTATGTCACTTGCAAATAATGAAAATTTGACTTCTTTTCCTTTTTGTATCCTTTTTCTTTTTTGGCTTTTTGAGGCAGGGTCTTGTTGCATAGTCCAGGCTGGTCTTGAACTCACTGTGTAGACCAAGGTGGCCTTGAACTTGAGGTGACCCTCCTGCTTCAGCCTCCCGAGTGCTGGGTCTTTTTCCCGTTTCTGCGTTTGGCTGTGTGTGTGTGTTTCCATCTCTTGCAGTAGTTCCCAGGGAGCAGATGGGCTGAATGGGCAACGTGTTACCATCATTGAAAGTGGCATTTCAGACCCTCTGGCAGCGTCTCCTTGTCCCGGGGTGAGGAGAAGGCACTGTGCTTGGAACTGTCGAGCGTCCCCGCTGTGGAGGCCGCCTCAGCGTCCCCTCTCCTGTCTCTGCAGAGGTTGGTGACATGGCCAGGAAGTACCTGGAGAAGGGCCTGCTGGTGCCCGACCACGTGATCACTCGGCTCATGATGTCCGAGCTGGAGCTCAGGAGCGGCCAGCACTGGCTGCTGGACGGTGAGTGGCAGGAACTGGGCTCTGGAGGAGCCGGCGGGGTCTCCTCACCCCCTCCCTTAATCCTTGCAGACTGGAGAGTCCCCGCATCCTCAAACTTCCTGCCGTTTAGAGAACGTTATGATTCGGCCAAATGAAAACTATGGAGCCCAGGCTGGCCTGGACCCCACAGCGATCCTCCAGCCTTAGCCTCCCGAGTGTGGGATTCACAGGCATGTGCCCCCACACCCGGGTCTTGGAACTCATCTTAAATTCGAGGTTCTTTCTTTCATCCTCCAGGGGCTGCACAGATTGCAGCTGTGGGCCATGGTTTTTCACCTTGCAGAGTAACAGAGAAACTCGGGGACAGCTCAGGGAATGTGGGGGACACATGGTTGGGTGTGTGAACGGCAGCCCTGGGGGCCGCTGAGCCCTGTGTGCTCCCTTGGTCCAGCAGTTCTGAGCTGCATGCCTGCCTCCAGATGCTTCCAGATGTTCATGGCAGCAGCGCTGGCCCCCTCTCCACCGGGGCTTCTAGCCCGGGAGGGAGTCAGCTGTGTAAAGAAGTGCAGAGCGCTAGATGCTGACGCCAGCGGAGAGGCCTGGGTGGGGGGGTGCCGAGGGGAACGCGATCTGTTCTGTAGGTGGGGAGGGACTGGACAGCGTCACAGGGAAAGTGATGGCTGGAAGGATGGGTGGACAGATGGACGGATGGATGGATGGAAACGTGGAAGGATGGATGGAAGGGAAGGACGGATGAACGGACAGATTGCTGACTGGATGGCTGGATGGGAGGCTGGATGGCTAGTTGAGTGGATGGATGGATGGATGGATGGACAGATGGACAGTTGGATGGACAGACGTCGGATGGATGGATAGATGGGAGAATGGATGGACAGATGGGAGAATGGATGGGAAAATGGATGGATAAAAGATTGATGGATGGATGGTGGATATATGGATGGATGGGGGGAGGATAGATAGATGGAAGATGGATGGATGGAAGGATGGGTGGCTGTATGGCTGGCCAGATGCCTGGATTATGGATGGAGGATGGATGGATGGAAGATGGATGAATAAATGGATGGATAGATGGATGGGTGGGTGGATAAGGATGGATGAAAGTATGGATAGATCGATGGATGGATAGATGGACGGGTGGGTGGATGGACGGATGGATGGGTGGGAGGATAGATAGATAGATGGAAGATGGACGGATGGATGGATGGGTGGGTGGATGGGAGGATGGATGGATGGTCGGGTGGATGGGTGGCTGCATGGCTGACTGGCTGGCTGGTTGCCTGGATTATGGATGGAGAATGGATGGATGGAAGATGGATGAATAAATGGATGGATAGATGAATGGATGGATGAATGGATTGATGGAAGATGGATGGATGGATAGATGGATGGGTGGGTAGATAAGGATGGATGGGAGGATAGATCAATGGATGGGTGGGTAGATGGATGGATGGATGGGTGGGAAGATGGATGGTCCCCTTCTCCCATCCCTTGTTCCCCGTCCCCTGTCCCCACAGCCCAGCCCCATCGCAGCCATTTCTGCAGAGTGCTCTGTGGGCTCCGGCTGCCTCTTGCGTGTCCTTCTCCTGAAAAGCCATCTGGTCCCTGAATGTCCATCTGGCAGGATGCAGACGCTGTCCCTGAGCCCGGCGCCAAGCCTTTTGTTCTGGGCACCGAGCCTAGTGTGGCGGCCAGGTTGGGGGCTCTGGTGACAGGTGCCACCACTGGGGCTCCACGTGGCTATGTGGAGGTGGCTGCCAGGGTGGGGGACCCAGGAGGGCTGTGTGGTGTAGCCGGCTCTGTCCTCACTGAAAAGCCCAGCACTGTGTGTGTGTGTGTGTGTGTGTGTGTGTGTGCAGGCAGAGGGAGAGGGGCTTTCTCTTTTCTCTTTTACTTTTTTTTGAGAGAGGGTCTTACTTGTAGCCCAGGCTGGTCTCAAACTCAGAGCTATCCTCCTGCTTCAGCCTCCCAAGTACCAGGATCACAGGTGTACGCTGCCATGCCTGGCCAAAGTTGAACTGATGGGTGGAGTATCGTTCAAGCCTCCCATCTGGAGACGAGAGTTTGGGAGCAGTCGTCCTCCATCTGTCGCTGTGGCTCGGTCTCACCTGGCTTTCCACGCAGAGTTCTGTGTCTGCCACAGTCTGAGCCCCTGAGCCCGTGCCATGTGTGCTGTCCTGGGCGTCGAGGGGCCAGGTCCTCAGGGATGCTCCAGCCTGTGTCCATAATTGGCGGGGAGGGTGTTGCCCATGGGGACACCGTAGGTCTCCCAGAAAACCCACAGTGTATTATCCATTGCATCTTCTAGGAAATGCCAAGGGCAGTGTTTTTCTGTTGCCTTTGTGAATGTTGGGTATGTTTCAGGAATAAACTGCATAGCCAGGTGTGGTGGCGCATGTCTGTAATCCCAGCACTTTGGGAAGCTGAGGCAGGAGGATCCCTGTGAGTTCAAGGCCTTCCTGAACTACGTAGCAGGGCAGCCATAGGAGGAGTCTCAGCTCCACAGGTTTCTGCTTTGGGGCTGTTTGGCTGTTGGGATGCCCGGGGGTGGGGGTGGGGTGAGGGGTGGGGCAGCAGGGTTGGGGGACAGGGAGGGAGTAGCTTGGTGTGGACACGTGAGGTAGGAGTTTATTTGGAGTACTGGGACTTTAACCAAGGGCCTCCCAGCTGGGCTACATCCTCAGCCTTTTTTAATTTTTTTGTTTTGAGACAGAGTCTTGCTAAATTGTTCAGAGTGGGCTTGAATTTGGGATCCTCCTGCCTCAGCCTCCCAGAGTGCTGTGATACGGGCCAGGGCCGCCACACCTAGTGCTGCTCTGTGTCCCTGATGAGCCACAGAGCCGTCCCCTGTGCGTAGCTGCTGGGAGGAGGGAGCTTCCGTTTTCCCTGAGCCACCAGCTGCTCCACTTCCGGTGCAGCGGCTGGTGTGCACTTGGCAGCCAGGACTCTGCTTGGGCCCGCAAGATGGCTTTCCAACACATAAAAGCAAGCGCTCTGCAGGCCCTGTAGGCGGAGAAGTGTGAATGCTGCCACCTGCTGGCCACAAGTGGGTGAGCGCGGGTGCACGAGGCTGAAACCGCGCCCATGAGGCATCCTGGGGGCTGGGTGCCTGGCACCCCCAGGTCTCAGCGGGGCTGCAGGCCAGGCGTCAGGAGGAGGCGTGGACACAGCTGGTGGCATGGAAGGGCGCTGCCCGCCTGGCGTGATCGGCTGCAGCTGCCTGGTCCCTGTCTGTGTGTGTGTGTCTGTGTGTATCTGTGCATTTGTGTACCCATGTGTGTGTGCACACACATGTGTACGATTGTGCTGGGTGTGAGTCCCGGGCCCCTCGCCGCCCCAGCTGCTAGATTTGTGGGTGCACGACTGTGGGCTGTGTCAGCCCGGTCCACAGGGCTCTTTCTGGAGCTGGCCTCAGAGTGGCCTGGCACGGTTACGGGGTGCTGATTAACCACAGGGTGAGTGCTAGCACTGCCGGGATAACTTTTTAGGATTACCTAGCTTTTGCTGGGTGTGGTGGTGCATGCCTGTAATCCCAGCACTTGGCAGGCTGACGCAAGAGGATCGAGGTGAGTTCAAGGCCGGCCTCGACTACATAGTGAGTTCAAAGCCAGCCTGAACTACACAGCGAGGCCCTGTCTCAAAAAAAAAAAAAAAAAGAAAAGAAAAGAAATACCCAATTTTGTTGCTTGGTTTCTGCTTTTTGTGGTTCTGAGGATCAAACCCAGGGCCTCAAACACACTAGATGAGTGCTTCACCCCGAGCTATAGCCACAGCCTGAAAAACACCAAAGTACTGATTTCTGAACCTCCACAATCACTTGGTGTGGGGACTGGACCCAGAGCCAGCGCACTGAGCACATCCCCGGCCCTTTCATCTGTATTTTATTTCGAGATTCGTTAAGTTGTTACATTTCCCAGTCTGAGCTTGTGCTTGGGATCCTCCTGCTTCAGCCTCCCAGAGTTCTAGAACATGGGGCGGGGCTGTGGCTGGGAACGCAGGCCTGTCACAGGGTCACCTCTCAGGTTCCGTGTGAACAGTGGGACTTCACTGTCCCCACTGTGTATGGGGAGCCATCTGGGGGTGGATTATCTCAAAAAAGAGAAGCCAGACAGGGTTCCAGAGCTCTTCCTCGCTTAACGTGCGACTCGTTTGTTGATCACTGAGCTTTCCAGATGTGGAAGCTGGGCATAAAATCGCGTATTTCCTTCTCACCCTGAAGTGCCAGGGCCAGATAGAAACCTCAGTCAGAGCTCCTTTTTGGGTTGCTTGGGTTTTTGGGTTGCTTCTGGTGTGATTCCTCTGCCGCTGCCCGGGTTCTGGGCCCCGCCGGGCAGCGTCTTGGCCTGACGCGCTCTGTGCTCGCCCCCAGGTTTCCCGCGGACCATCGGGCAGGCCGAAGCCCTGGACAGGGTCTGTGACCTGGACCTGGTCATCAGCCTGAACATCCCCTTCGAGACCCTGAAGGACCGGCTCAGCCGGCGCTGGGTCCACCCGCCCAGCGGCCGCGTCTACAACCTGGACTTCAACCCGCCGCTCGTCCCGGTGAGACCCACAGAGCGCTGCCCGGGCAGCCCGATGCGGCGACATGGTGGGCGGTGGGCGGCGGGCGGCGGGTAGGAGTCTGCCGCCCACAGGGGCTGAAAGAGTCCACATGCAGGGGTGGTCGGGGGAAGTCACAGCAAAGAAGAGGTCAGGCAGGGTCGTTGCACTGGGCACACATTTAAAAACAGAACATCGACTGCTGATGGGGACCGGGGAAAAGTGGGGCTCTTGTTTTTGTCTAATAAAGTATTAAAGCCGGGTGTGGTGGCGCACACCTGTGATCCCAGCCCCGGGGAGGCTGAGGCAGGAGGATTGCTGGGAGTTTGAGGCTAGCCTGGATTACATGGGAGACCCTGTCTCCAAAACAAAACAAAAACAGTAATTTGGTAATTCTTTTACTAGGCTTCTCATTCATTCATTCATTCAAACATTCTAGAGAGAGGGTCTTGCTGTGTAGCCCCAGCTGGCCTTGAACTCAGTGATCTTCCTGCCTCAGCCTTCTGAGTGCTGGGATCATGGGTGTGCACCATCATGCCTGGGTGCAAAGATTCTTAGAAAATTTGAAAAGCCTTACTACCAGGACATTTTCCAAAGCCCAGCTTCCCCCCCAGAACACCTGCCATTCCAGGGCTACGTGTGATGACGGCGGAGCCCCTGCTCCCCACGTGGCTAAGCACCCCAGGCAGGAGGGACATGGTGGCCCTGGCTGCCTCCCCGGCTCCTCTGAAAGCTGAGGTCCTCAAAGTGACCCTGAGCATGTGGCTGGCAGGAAGGCAAGAAGAGGGGTGCACAGGTCACGGGGGGCCTTCTGCCACCCCCATGTCGCTTTGCACCAGGCAACAGCTGCAGAGCACAAGTCCTGAGACGTCGTGTGCCCAGGGCCCTGTGAGTGAGGGCACACGCGTGTGCTTCAGATTTGTGGTCATGCTCTGGTGACCGCTGTGGGCGGTAGCTTGGATGTCTGCCATGTCCACGCTGCATGTGGAAGTGGGGACACTCCCGAGGGACCGGACCACGCGGAAAGCCAGGGCTGCCTGAACTGTGCCGCCTCGCTTCTCAGAGTGTTTGTCCCCAGTGACCATGGCTGTGGGAGCCACTCCCATTTCAGTGCGCCCTCGGAGGTGGCATTTTACCTGGTAAAAGAACCAGAGAAATGGGCCGGTGAGATGGCTCAGCGGCGTAAGCGCCTGCCTTGCAAGCGCGAGGGCCCGAGTTCGACTCCCGGAACCCACATACGAAAAAGGGGCCGGTGATATCGCTCAGTGGCACGGGCGCCTGCTGGCGCGCGAGGTCCTGAGGTCGACCCCCGATACCCACACACAAAAAAAAAAAAGAACCAGAGAAATTTCAGAGAAGCTACGGGGTGGTTTGAAGCTGCCAGGATAGTACTGTTTTCGCTTACGTTAGTAATTTTCCTTACTGAAACAAATTCTTTAAGACATCGTATTTTCTTATTTTTCCTATTAAGAACTCAAGTTGTATTTATTTATTTATAATTGTTGCTGTTTTGAAGCAGAGTCTTGCTATGCAGTTCAGGCTGAACTCACTACGTGGCCCACGCTGACCTCGAACTCTTGGCAATTCTCCTGCCTCAGCCTCTTGAATGCTGGGATGACAGCATGCCTGCCTAAGAAGTCAGGGTTTAGAAAGGAAGGCGGTTTGGGGACTCTTTCGAGGGCTGGAGAGCGTTGTACATAGGTTTGCTGCGGGAGGCTGCGGGAAGTTCAGACGGAGCGCAGGGCACAGTCTGTGGCAGCGAGGGCTGTCTGGAGGGCTGCGGTGGTAAGGGTTCAGGTCAGGTCTTGGGAAACGGGGGCGCCCCGAGGTGAGACCCGCTGTCTCTCTGCTGTCTTCACCGGTCGCACCCCTCACGGGTAGGAGGCGGAGACTAGCAGGAGAGGTCTGGCCACACTCACTGTCCCCTGGTATTTTAGGGCGTGGACGATGTCACCGGCGAGCCGCTGGTCCAGCGGGAGGACGACAGACCCGAGGCGGTGGCCGCCCAGCTGCGACGGTACAAAGACGCGGCAAAGCCGGTCATCGAGCTGTACAGGTGAGCAGGCAGAAAGGGGGCGCGGGCCGCGGCGGGGTGGGGTTCAGCCACACTGCGTGGGCTCTGGGCTGTGCCCCCCAAGTGCAGGTGAAACTCTGGGCATGCTGGGGATGAGGTAAGTCCCTGAAGACCCCAGCCCTAAGTCTCCGTCTGCTCGGGATGTAAAATTGTACTTAGCTTTGTCCCTCCCCCCTCCCCCCCCCCCGCTCCTCTCTCCCCTCCCCCTCCCCATCCCTCTCTCCCTCCCTCCTGGCCTCTGCTCCTCTCCTCCTCCTCCTCCTCCTCCTCCTCCTCCTTTCTCTCTCTCCCTCTTTCTTTTGCAGTCCTAGGGTTGGAACCCAGTGGGTAACGGTGTCAGAAACGGGTCTTGGGTGGGAGACATGGCTGTGGGGGCCCTCACCTGGTGGGGGTGAAGCCCAGGTTTGAGTGCGGCACGGTGGGCGGGGGGCACCTTGGCCCTGGTGGGGGCTGGAGCTGGCGCTTGTGGGGCAGCTGGGTGCACAGCTCCAGGCTGATCGAGTCAGTGCCCAGCAGGCAAAGGGCTGCTGTTTTCCCGGACAGACAGAATCCGATTTCCTCTGTGGGAAAAACAACCCCTCAATTTTCACATTGCCAGTAACACATGTTAAGCAACATGTGAGGCGGACAGACCCATGCGCAGTGGCGTTGAGGGGCGCAGCATGCAGCCTCGGGTCCTTACCGCTTTCTGGCCTTGTGGCTCCCAAATTCCGCAGGCCTTTAGCTGAGCTCCTCAGGTCCCAGCCCTGGGATGTCCCATGTCCCATGAGCGGTCGCTGCCGGGAGGAAAGTTAGAGCCCCGAAGCTGGGCAGCGATTTGTTTGGGAAGGGCGTTTTGAGGCAGATGTGGGGTTCCCTGTTACGTTACCCTGCCAAAGGGACACAGGCCTGCGTGGCAGAATCACAGGAGCCGTGGCTGCGTCCTCTGCTCAAGGGTGCTTTGGGGGGATGTGATTATGGGTGATGGAAGCTCCTGGTGACAGAAGCCACTGTTCAGAGAGAAACCTGAGCTGCCCTGTGCCTGTCGGACTTGTCTTTCAGGAGCCGGGGCGTGCTGCACCAGTTTTCTGGGACGGAGACGAACAAGATCTGGCCTTACGTTTACACCCTTTTCTCCAACAAGCTTGCACCTCTCCAGTCCAAAGAAGCCAACTGAGGCCCAGGCAGGTGGGACGGCCCAGACGCCAGCACCTTCCCAGGGTCCCATTTGGTGGCCAGCCGGGAGCTTGGGCATCTTTTCTAGGGAAACAGTGACCCGAAGGGAGGACTAGCGAGTGTGAGAGTCCACAGAGAGGTTTCCTTGCCCATGCCTCGTCCTAGCTCTCCGCTCTGTGCCCTTGGTGACATGGGACGGAAGCTGGGTGCTGTCCCTGCCGGGGTCTCCCCGAGCCGCGGCTGTGTCACAGTTGCTTCAGGAGCAGTGACGCCGCGCTGCCTGCTCCATGCTCTGGGGATCCCCTCTCAGATGCCCTGGGACGGAGGGACTTGGCTTCCACCGAGTGAAGTCTGACATGTTTTCCTTCTTCCTGTCCAGTGGTGGGCTGTCGGCCGTGACACACAGGCGCTTCCCACCTTTATCCCTCTCTTCCCGTGACCAAGAGTGGGGACCCCACAGATCTCCAAGTCCCAGAAGCTGAGGCCGCAGAGCGCCTTCATTTCCACAGCTGCCCGACTCTGATCCGCTCTCCTTTTATTGTGGAAAAATTAGACCCCCAAAGTCCTGGAGAATTTTCAGAAACATGGGAAATACGTGCAGAAATGCTACACGATTATCACGTCTGTGGAGAGGGGAACCGGGTCCTGTGGAATTACTGGACGAATGGAATCGCAGAGTTTTTTATTGCGGACAGCAAAGCGGATGCCACCCGTGCTGCCAAACCTCAGCGCCGGCAGTGTCTCCTCCTGTGAGGGACGCGTGCTGATCATCGGTCGGTGCTCGAGGGGGTGAAGCCTTCAGGTGGAGGAAGATGTCACACTCCTTAGATGGATGACGATGGCCTTGCCATTATGGGGAGACAAAATCTTTTCCTTTTTTCCTGTATTCCAAAGATGCAGTTGGTGGGTGGCCGTGAGGTCCAGAAATACAGATACTAACATTTTGCCATTCAGCCAACCATTCGCTGAAAGATTTTCCTGTCCCCGGCTTGGTGACTGCCGTGTCCATTCTTGGGCTTCTCCGGGAAGAACAGTGAAATCACCCCTGCTGCCTTAAGAGTGCGTATGGCCCCTGCCTGCCTCTGCCGTCCCCAGGGTGTCCTTCGCTATTCCTGGGAGTGACTTTTGTGTGACCTTTCATACCAGTGAGCAAACAAAAAGCTTGTTTCTGTCTCCAGTGGGCGGAAGCGCGCTTCCTTCTGCTGGCGCCCGGCGCCACGCAGACCCCACCCCACCCCGCCACAGGCACTCTGCACTCCGGCATGGCCTCCTGTCCTTCCCACGCTGCCCCACCCTCCGCGTCCCCTCCCCTTGTTCCTTCACCTGAATGCCCCTTGGCCATGCATGGACAAGCTTAGGATTTCTGGGGAACCGGGTAGAGAGCAACCTGCGGATGTCACAGTTCAGCGCTGCCGTGGAGACGACTTGCAGAAACTAGGAAAAGTAGAGTTACAGTTTTTATGGGTAATTCGAAGAGGAAAGTGTTGGATTTTTTTGTCTGCTCCCTTCTAATGGAATGATTGCCTTTAGAATTTGGGGGAGTGGTGGGGGACATGGCTGGATCCCGAGCTGTGTACTCTACACCCCCCTTTCCTCCCATTGAAACACACAATTGGAGCCCACTTCCGGTCAGCCAGCAAGTGTCAGCAGTGTCCGCTGGGGTTGAGGTCCCGGCACTCGGGGGCGTCTTTGTTGGTTGAGACCTCAGGCTTTGCATAGGTGATGTTCATGTTCAGTGGCCTAAGAAGAAAAATATTTCTCGTTTTTCTCAATAAACTCACTAGTGTTCCCTTAGCATGAACATAATTCATGGAAATATTTTGACAAAGGTAAATCTAAAGGAGCGTCTGTACTTCCCCTTCCTGCGCCATCGTGCAGTTCTGTTTCAGCGAGGACAGCAGCGTGGCCGGGCTCTGCCCTGCACCTGACCCACGCAGTGACTGCGGCTCCTCCTCCACTGGCTGCCCCGTATCCCCGCAGGCTTCCCATGCGCTCGCCTTGCTAATTGCTCCCTGTCCCCTCCGGCACCGAGGCAGAGTTGCAGCATGCATGGAAGGCTAGCGGTGAAGAGTGACACCAGACCTCTGTAAACATCTCAACGAATCTCGGGAGGCAGATGTGGCCTCTTTAGAAACAAGGGCTGCGAAGATCAGAGCTGGGAACCCCAGTGCCTGGGCCTCCACTGCCAGTGACCAGCGGAGTAGTGACCCTACTTCCGCCTTCCCTCACCCGGAAGCCTGCCTGTTCCCGGAAGGGAGCTCCCTGTATCCTGCCCTTGAACCCAGGCCCTGAGCTGCTGCTTCTGCTGGGGTTTCATACTGAGGCTCGCAGAGGTCACTGAAGTGACCTGTCCGTCCCTTGTCCCCTTGGCTAACGCAGAGGAAGCTGTGAGAGGAGGCCGAGCCCTCACCCCCTCCTGTGTGCGTAATGAGGCTGCAGAAGCAGCTGGGGGTGGGCCTGTTGCCAGCCCCTGGTCCTCACCTGCCCTCTGATGTCCTCGGGTTGTGACCTTGGAGGAGCCTTTGCCCCTGAGCCATCTCTGCTGTGGCACCCGCCCCTAGGCCTAGGCACCTTGAAGCTACCCTGATGCATCTGCTTTTCTCCCTCGAGATCGGAATGAGTTCCTCCCTTGCTCCTGCCTGCAGCGAGGGCTCGATGACAGATGGACCCTCCTGGGACAGATGGACCCTCCTGGAAGCACTAGCAGGTGCGCACACTGTGCTCGAGCACCCCCGTCCCTGTACCCATTGTGCGGTGACACGGACCTGAATGCCACCTCGATCGTGGCACGAGGGGGACTTGCTTTGTGTCACCCTGCTGCCTTCCCGCCACCAAGCTCAGATGCTCTGGTGTCACCCAAGGCCTCCGGTTGGCAGGGGAGGAGGGGAGCCCCGGGCAGGGGGCCGGTTTAGGGGTGCTGCCACCGCCAGCCTCTTCATGCCGTTGAAGCTGCTGAGGTGGGACAGTTTTAGGCGGAAAGATGCCTGCACCAACCCATAAATAGGATTCTTATAAAACGTTATTTTACTACAACCCAAGTTCAGTGTTTGACATCAACTATGTGACTAACGAGCAGAAGGCTGCTGGAGATTTTACTTAAATCATAAAGAGCCGATACTGCCCAGCGTGTGAAGGTGCGGCCAGCATCCTCAGCTGGTCCTCCGGCCACGCGCGTCATCTGATGAAATCAGCAGCGGCCCGGTGCCGTGGACGTTATCCCAGTGATCTCATCTCCTTGGGTTTAGAGATTGAAATAACCCTGTTTATTGAACACTGGTTTCTCGTACCTATGGGGATTCATGAGGTATGAAACTCCCTTTCTCTCCCTTTCCCTGATTGGAGCTTCCCAAGCAACACATCTGCCCCTTCGGTGACTCAGCACCCAGTGGGCGTTGCACACTGTGGACAGAGGCAGGTGTCTCCCCTGCGCCCTGCTGGGCAAACGGGTCTTCGGGGACTTCCGTGCTCACCTGGGGAATTTCTTTTGTGTCCCTTCCACTTAGCGCACAGTCTCTTGTCTTTGGCAGAGGGGCAGCTCCAATGGGAGAGATGAGTTGTTCAGAGTCGGAGTTGCTTTCTCCATCGGCTTCCGGTTTTAGTGGCGTCTCAGTCCCCTTGGTGTCTCGGAAGAACCTGGGGTCGAACAGGTCTTTAATGTGGGCGTGTGGTCTGCTCATAAGTTGGCGCTCTTTCCCCCTCTGACGCGGGCTGGCTTCGGAGCGGGAGAACGAGCCCAGATGACCGGAGACCGCGATGCTGTGTGTCAGCAGCTTCCAGTACCGTTGAGACGTTAAAATCAAAACACTCACCGATGCCAGACCTTATCTCTCTTGTACCAATTGCACAATTCTTTTTTTTTTTCTGGGGGGGGTGGGGGGCAGGGTCTCACTATGTAATTCAGCCTGGCCTTGAACTTACTATGTAGCCCAGGCTGGCCTTTAATTCATGGTGATCCTCTTGCCTCAGCCTCCAAAGTGCTGGGATTACAGGTGTGCGCCACCACGCCCAGCCAATCGCACAATTCTTGCTGGAATAAATGCCATCATCTGTATGCCTCGGGGTGTCCCTCAGTTTGGTCACCCTGTGTGTGCAGTGTGTGAGGGACAGGACATTTCCAGAGGGCTGAAGTTCTTGCATGGTGTGGACATGAGTGCCATCCTCTGGTGACATTCAGGCTCTTGAAATGAAAGACTTCCTATTGGAAGCTTTCGGAGGAGCACCCGAGCTTCCGGTTCTCCCCGGTACAAGCCATTTTGTATTCAGAGAAAAGGGAATAAAAATGGATACTCCGGGCCGGTGAGACGGCTCAGCGGCTTAAGCGCCTGCCTTGCAAGCGCGAAGGCCCGAGTTCGACTCCCGGAACCCACATATGAAAAAGGGGCCGGTGATATCGCTCAGAGGCACGGGTGCCTGTTGGTGCGCGAGGTCCTGAGGTCGTCCCCCCGGTACCCACAAAAAAAAAAAAAAATAATAAAATAAAAAAAAAAAAATGGATACTCCATCTTCACGTTAAGCTCCAAGGAATATGAGGGCTCAGAGCGCTTTTCTAGTTTCATGAGAATTTGTACTACTGATTTTTATAGATCCTGTTTTGGAGGTGGGCAGACCCTTGGGGACATTGCTGAGTTACAATGGCGTTTCACTGTGACCCCCCTCCAGCTCGCACCAGTCTTGTGGCCCAGTGACACCTGACCGGGTTCACGACATGTCAGAGCCTCCCTCTGCATAACGGTGGTGGCCCTCTCATTCTGTGCTTGTTCCCTCAAGCCTCTCAGCCTGTCCTCTGTCCTCTGTCCTCTGTGTCCTTAACTGTTCACTGTATGAGTGATTATTTTGGTTACCTGGCTTAAAGGTTGATTCCTACTTTTCAATTTGATAGAAATAAAGTTTTTTTCTGCTCAGTCCGTGTGTTTAGCATTTGTGCCGCTTGTTCACAGTTGGCGGTGAAACATAAGTTTTTATAACAGCTGCTCCCGATCAACAGTCATCTCCAGCTTGCGAGGAAGAGAAAGGAGAACACGGTGCTGTCTGGATACGGTGACGGTTGGTGGCAGTCAGGTCCTGAGCGCAGAGTTGGATCCACGGTCCCCTTCAGTTCTGTGTTTGGCCAGCTCTGCACTCACCACAGGTTTAATTGGATTGATCAATGGATTGATTTTTTGAGACAGCGTCTCACTGTAGAGTTCGGGCAGCCCGTCCGTGGTGGACACGTTGTGTGCCCGAGAACCAAAATGGGCTTCCGTAGGCCGCCGAGACTCCGCAGCCACCACCCGGGTGGCCTAAGCTGCCCGGTTCCCGAGGCCTGGCAGTGCTGAGTGCTGTCGCTTGGTCACGGTGAGCCCCACAGGCTCCGGGAAGGAGGCAAGAGCCGTCGGCGTATGCCCTCGCCTGCTCACGGCTGGGAGGGCATGGGTGCGGGGAGGTAACCCCGTGCCTGCGAGTTCATCCATGCGGCGAGGGCGTGAAGAGCAAGGAGTAGACACTGTGAGAGCTGAGGACATGAGGAAGAACCTGGGGGAGTGCAGTGGCTTCAGAAGGGTGGTATGCGTGCATGTACCAGGTGGTGTGACTGCGTGTGCCAGGCGGTGTGTGACTGTGTGCTGCACCTCGCCCGCCTCTGACTTTGTAATTTAAACTAAACATTGTGCAGCCAAACGGCAGCTCCGTATAGACTGATGGTGAATTTCCAGCCTAGAGGAAACAGGAAGTGGGAACAAGGGTCTTGGTGGTCAGATGCCCCCAAAATGAGGTCTCGGGTAGGTAGGGTTGGGGGTGGCAGGATTTCCCAGCTGTGACAGTTAAGAACAGCAATGCAGGGTGATGCAGGACCCTGTATAAACTGGCACGTGGCACTGCCCGTGGGAGTCACTGCATTTTTCCTCCCTGGCAAGCCATGTGTAGTAAGTTCGTATTCCCTTCGTCCCATGGAAGTGTGGAATCCAAGGATGAACTGAAAGCCACACCCATGCTTGATTCCCCCTTGAACCGTGTGTTTGCACGTGTGTGTGCGTGTGTAACAGAAAACAGTCGGTGCAAGTCTGGAGGGTTTACTCTGGAGCCAAGCAGCAGCTGGGCGTTGGAGGACGGTTTGCGGGTGAGCGGAGGCCCCCGTGATGCTCGGCCTGCTGCTTCCCGGCCTGGCTCTCTTTCCAAGACCCAGCCAGGACACAGGAAGCTGAGCGGTGTCCAGGTCTCTGAGCTCGGCTTGTCCTCCAGCCCGTGTCCCGGGCCAGTCCCTTGCACAGCCCAGAAGCCCGAGACACTGCTGGTTTTCCCATCAGGAGCTAACAGCCCGCAGCCGCCACCCAGGGCCGTGCATGCTGGAGAGGAGCGCGATTTCCTGATGGGCAGGCATCAGGGTCCTGATGGGCAGTGCACACCCGGGTCAGATGTCACAGCCATGCCTCACGCCCTGCCACTTGAGATCCATGTGACACCAGGCCGTAGGACGTGCAAGTGCCTGGAGGCAGCGATGATGCCCTGAGCACGATGCAGAAGCCTCTGTCCGCCCCACAGGCCAGGGCTGGCACTCAGAGACCCACGCGAACCAAGATTTTAGCTCCAAAAAATTTTGCTTCCTTCATGTGGAGCCAATAAAAAGGCCTCTTATTTAGTGGTCATGTGAAAGTCTGACTTGCAAATTTACAAATGTCATTTATGAATTCAGGAGAGGTGGTGAGAACTCAGGGACAGCGATTGGTACTTACATTTTTTTTTTTTTTTTTGTGGGTACCAGGGGGTCGACCTCAGGACCTCACGCGCCAACAGGCACCCGTGCCGCTGAGCGATATCACTGGCCCCTTTTTCGTATGTGGGATCCGGGAGTCGAACTCGGGCCCTCGCGCTTGCAAGGCAGGCGCTTAAGCCACTGAGCCATCTCACCGGCCCGGTACTTACATTTTAATCTTTGAACACACCTCACCGTGACAGGCAGCAAACACAGAGCTAGCTCTCACCTACCTTGTACAGGAAGTAGAGCGACCCACGCTCCCATCGTGTGTGAGCCAGGAATAAATATCTGAGCCAGGAGGACCAGCAGCGGAGCGCTGTGCAGTGTGGGGTTGGAGAGCCAGGTGGAATTATTTGGGAGAAACAGCAGTAGGGGCTAGAGTCTCATTCTCGGTGGAGAAATGCTAAGAATAACCCTTGCTGTTTGGCCACTTGTCACTGGGGAGTGAAAGGGCTTAGACAGGATGTTTTTCTTACTTTGTTTTGTTTTTTGAGACAGTGTCCCTCTGTGTAGTCCAGGCTGGCCTTGAGCTCCCCACAATCCTCCTGCTTCAGCCTCCCTAGTGCTAGGATCACAGGTGTGTGAGAGGGTGCAGCTCCTGGGAGAGAACAAGGGGACTTGGGAAAAAGAGAGAGCTCTTGATTATGAAGAGAGAAGAGAAGATGATTTAATAGGAATTAAAAACCAAATTCCATGAAGTCTAAGACACATAACTCGTCCCCAACACTGCCCCCCCCCAAAGAAAAGATGCTGTTCAACACGAAATGTACTTTTGTGCCCTGACTGAAGAGGGCGCTCTGGAGCTAAAACACCCAATGATCTGCACAAATCCTCCAACACCATCTGAAGAAACACCTGCCTCAGGAAACTAAGTCCTGAAGATGAATAGAAAAAGGCAGCAAAAAGAAATAAATTGAGAATCAAAATTCTCCAATGGGTGAAAGCAGAGGAAACTGCTTCGACACAAATCACGCGGAACAAGGCAGGCACTGACCCGCGTGAAGAATCGCAGTGAATCTGAGATTCACCTGAGCACAGTGGAAGTGGGCACTGAAACAAAAGACATGAAATCGGTCACCTGAGCGTGGGGAAGTGGAGGAAAACCTCGATCCAAGACAGAACTCGCAGCTCCCAGGAGAGTGCAGGTGTGCAAAGATGTGCTGAGTGCGACGGGAATTTCCAGAGGGTTAAAATGTGATGAAGAAAAAGCTCAGAAAGAAAGGAACAGCCGTAGAAGGCAGAGAAGATCCAAATGCGCTTACAAATTTAAAAACCGAACAGTGAATCGCGACCAACCGTCACGCCTGTAACACGGTGCGGCTTAGGAAAAACAGACTTGGAACCCCGAGCCTACGTATGGAAGAGGGCGCCGTGGAGCTGGAATGAATGCTGTGACCCACTGTCGAGAGTGTTCAAGCTTCAACTATTTTTAAAAGTGTGTTCCTAAGGATATTTTATTCTTCTCATGCTAGTGTAAGTGGAATTGTTTTCCCAATTCCAGTTTTAGATTTTTCATTGTAGTGCATAGAAATACAATTGATTTTTATGTATTGATTTTATATCCTGATGTTTTGCTAAATTCCTTTGTTAGCTTTAATTATTATTCTTTCTCATGCTCAAATCATCCTGAATTTGGTATGTGGGGCCCTCCTCAGGTTGTTCTTGTTCTTTTCGCTATGACTCCGTCAGAGTTTGGGTGGCCCCTGGATTTTTGGCATAAGGTCTCAGTCAGATCGCACTTTCTCTTCCCAGACCAGAAATCAGCCGCTTCTCCAAAGAGCCTGGTGTTCAGATACTGCTTACACATTCGACAGAAAAAGTGCACTTTAAATTCAAAGTTCAAATCGGTATTTCTTTTTTTTTTTTTGTGGGTACCGGGGGTCGAACTCAGGACCTCGCGCGTCAGCAGACACCTGTGCCGCTGAGCGATGTCACCGGCCCTTTTTTCGTATGTGAGTACCAGGAGTCGAACTCAGGACCTCGCGCTTGCCGGGCAGGCACTCATGCTGCTGAGCTATGTCACCGGCCCCAAATTGGTATTTCTAATTCAATCTTGCAGTACTTAAGCTTTTTTTTTTTAATTTTTGGTTTTAGGTTTTTTGAGACAGGGTCTTGATATGTAGTTCAAGGGTGGCCTTGAACTCACGCTGACCTCAAACCCATGGTGATCCTCCTGCCTCAGCCTCCCAAGTGCTGGGGTGCACCACCATGCCAGGCCAGAGGTATTGGTTTTAACAGCTCTGTCTGCCCGGACAGTGAGCAGAAGGGCTGGCATCGAGAAGCTCTGGATGGGTGGATCTTGGGTAACAGTTGGTGCAGCCTTTGCGGCCGTGCTTGGAGCTGGGACGGCCAATGTCACGGAGCTGGAGCCCAGCCTAGAGCACCTGGCTCGGTGGCCATACTGGTGTGACAGGTATAGTGACAGCTCCTCCAAAGACGTCAGGGGACCTCTTCTCACCAGAGCTGATGGCACACACCTGGCATTGTGTGCGAGACCAGCGAGAGACTGGGAACATGGAACATCCCGAGGTGGGCCAGGTCTCATACTCGTGTCCCTACTTCGATCTCTGTCCCTTCTACCCACCCTGAGCCGGTGCCTTCTGCATCCATGGCAGGTTCTTTTCAGCATTTAAAATAAAAACGATGCCCAGAAAGTAATCAAGTGTGCAAAAATCGCACCGGTGCACAAAGCAGGGTCCTACCGCTTTGATGCTGGCAATCTGCACACACAGTGAGGGTATCTTTGAAGCTGCAAGTGTGCTAGGAACGGGAGCCAACAGAGAGAAGCGCTGTGAGTCAACTCGGCTTCTCCAGCGTGTGCGATAGCTTGCTCGTTTAATAGGTGCAGATGCTCACTACACTGTAGGAGAGTTTTCAGTGAAATTTAGGAGAGAGCACCACGTTCCAGGTCTGCTTTTGCTTCTGGGGAGTACACCCTGCTGTCCTCTCTCAGATGAGCACGCACATTTCCAATTCTCACGTTTCCGTAATCTTAGAACAGTTTAATGAATAATGAAAATTACTATGTTATGAGAACGCAAGCATGTGTCTGTTTTTAAGTTTATTGAGTTAAGGAAAAATCAGCCAGCTATCTTCGCCTGCCTATGGTGGGGGATGCAGAATATTCTAGATAACGCCCGAGTCACGCAGAGCTGTGGGAAGGGACCAGGAGGATGTAAACCAGTAACTGCAACTCTGGCCTTTGCACTCGTGTCCTCAGTGAGGGCCCGGGAGAGGGAAAGAAGCAAGCGATTGCTTTTATGTCTGTCTGCTGAGCTCGGCAAGACCATTCAGTGCAGGACAAAGCAGGATCCTCTCCGCCGCTGCGCGCGCTCAGCACTGTCCCTACTGTGACATGCGGCCCCCTTCCGCCTACTGCGGCGGGTTGTTAGGAGGTGCAGAGCACTAGTCGCATGGACAGTTAGATATGTCTATAAAATATGGATATACGAGCACACACACACACATTTGTCATCCAAAACAAAACATCTTAAAACTATCCTCAACACAAAAGTTCAGAGCATGACCTTTGTGGAATTTCCAAGTAAACAAATAATACATTCATAATTGCTGAGATTTTTCGTACTCATTGGGATATCTGACTGCGTGTTTGCATTTTCTCTTCTCCTCAGTTCTGAAACCTCTAGCAGAAAAGCCTGTTTGTGGCTTTTGACTGAGACTACGGGAGCGACTTTTGCCTCTCTCGCCCTCCCTGGAGCTGGAGCGCTGACACTCGGCGCACCCAGCTCCGGCCTCATGAAATCTATCACTTGAAGCGCGGAGGGGAAGGGGCTGCCTTGGCTTCTGCCCGCAGAATCATCCCTCTCTCCTGCATAAATCATTGGAGTATTAGTTTTCTTTTTTGTTTTCATTTTTCAGTCATGGGAATGTGTGTAGTAAAGAAAAGTGGGGCGGGAGGGAAGACAAATTAGCAGGGTCCCATTGGTCGAATACAGTCATTCTGATAATTGATCTTTCCAGTCTCTTCCTGTTTGTGCCCCTGTTTCTGTGACATAGAATTGTCATGCTATTGCTTACAGGCTTATACACTGTTTTCATGTTGGCATTACAGGGTAGGAATTTCCTTACCTTACCATCCTCTTCCTAAATACTACTTTTAGCTATTTCACTTTTGTCTGACATGAAGATATATCATATATTCTTCTATAATTAGATTTTAAAAACACTTTTGCTAAGTGAAATTGTGTTTTTTTCTGATTTTAGAAAGATAAAAAATTAATGCATGACATTTACACAGCAGAAAAACATTTAAAATAATGCCCTTAACTCCTCTACCTAGAAGGTGAACTTAATGTATTAGCACTCTATTTTCTAAGGTGTCTCCTTACTCATCACAGATGCAATCATTGTTTGTTAGTCTGTAGTCTGTGTTTTTTTTTTTTTTTATTTAACTCAACAATTCTTTTTTTTTTTTTTTTTTTTTTGTGGGTACCAGGGGGTCGACCTCAGGACCTCGCGCGCCAACAGGCACCCGTGCCGCTGAGCGATATCACCGGCCCCTTTTTCGTATGTGGGTTCCGGGAGTCGAACTCGGGCCCTCGCGCTTGCAAGGCAGGCGCTTATGCCGCTGAGCCATCTCACCGGCCCCTCAACAATTCTAATAACAATAGCAATAATAACTACAAAAACCTTCCAGTAATGCATATCATGAAAGAATATGATGTGTAAGATGAATTTTGGGGGCATTTCGAATGTGTACTGTGAAACTGTCCAAGTGTCCGTAAGAACAGAGGGAAGGATTCATTGCGTCTTATGTGACAATCATCCACCTTCAATGCTCATCGCCTTGGCCGGTCCGGTTTCTTCTGTATTCTCACGCACTTCCCCACCTCAGATTTATTGCGAGTGACTCTCAGGCCAGCAGTGACTTGGTACTTCATGAGGTTGTGTGCATTCTCGAGGCCCCTTGCAGCCTGGTCCTGACTGACTTCCTGGTTGCACCTCTTGCCCCAGCCCCCTGTGCCCCTCACTCCAGCTGTTTCAAGTGAAGATGTGGCCCTGTCACTGTGCACGTGCACCTTGCTCTTGGGTCCACGTCTCTGCAGGAGCCTTCCCATCTTCCTAAGATGCTGCTTCTTTCCTTTCCTTCTCTGTCCTGGCCTGGCTCAGGCCCCTTCCCAGGGAGACTTTCCTGCTTCATCCTGCGAGTGTCCCCGCAGCTCCTGGCAGGATGTCAGCCTTGGCTCCATCTCACAGCACAGCCTGGCGTCTGCAGGGCAGGGCGGCTGCTACACCTGATAGTAGGAAAGACCGTAAACAGAATCCATCACAAAGTTAGGGAAAAATGCTTAAAATCAACTTAAGTCTGCAGTAGCAGAAAGGAAAATATAAATGATGTAGTTTTAGAATATTGAAACAAAAGTTGTTCATAATTAAGACATTAAAAGAACACAAGGTCAACAGCTTTGACGACATCGACTTAGGCTTTATGGACTGTGAGTTCAAAGAAGAGTGGCTGACTAGAAGGGAAACTTTTCAGTCCATGGACTAAAAGCCAGGCTGATGTCATAACCTGTAAAGAGTTCCTACAAATCAGTAAAAGGGAAACACTAGAACAGTTCACAAAAGAAGTACCAATGGTGAATAAACACAGAAAAATGGCGGTACCTTCCAATTAGGGAAATAAACATAAGAACAACAATGAAAAACCATTTTACTATAAAAACCTCAAAAATTCAAAATACAAATGATACCCGGTTTTGTGAGATTATGATGTAAAAGGAAACTCTCAGATACTAGCACCGGAAATATGAATTGATGATAATGTGGGAGGGTAAATGGCCAGTATGTCTCAAAATTTTAAAATCAAGGCCCCCTTTATCCTGTAATTTCATTTCAGGGAATTTATACTTTAGAACTCTGTGTGCCCAGAAAATTCGTATACATAAGGATATCCATTTGTTGGTTACAACAAGAACTGGAAACAGCTTAAATGTCTGACAGGAAAGAGATGTGTGAGTAATCACCACCATCCATGCATGTGAGGAATAGTACACACTGGAATTAATTCCAGATGTATCACTAATGAAAAATATGAACGATGTGAAGATTATGCTGTGATTGATGTAGAAGAACTGTGTGTATGTGTGTGCATCTTGCTTGGTTGATAGTAATTTCATAACTCAGGTACACAAGAAACAGAGCTTTGCTGGGCGTGGTGGCACACGCCTGTCATCCCAGCACTTGGAAGGCTGAGGCAGGATGATCGTTCTACAAGTTTGAGGTCAGCCTTTGCTACATAGTGAGTTCAAGGCCACCTCGTGCTGTCTCAGACAACAAAACAAAACCCAACCCAACACAACACAACAGGCAACTTGCCCAAGGTTTGAGAGCCATCCACAAACTCACAGAAGGGCACAGCCCAGTGTGCCCGTATTTCAAACATTTTCTTGCTCCATGTCCAGTGTGGGGCGTCGCACGCAGTAGATAGTGTACACTAGTGGAAGGAGAAAGCATAATCTACTCCATGGTGGCGCCTGCCTGTAATCCTAGCCTCCCACTTGGGGAGGCCAAGGCAGGAGGATCATTTCAAGTTTGAGGCCAGCCTGAACTACACAGTGAGACCCTGTTTCAAGAAAGAAAAATCTATGACTGGGGGCAGCCCTGGTGAAGTGAGACGGCTTTGGAATTGAGCACTCCTCGGGCTGCACTGTGGTTACAGACCTGGCCCACGGGACACATTGGGCACAGGGCGTGGCCCACAGACCTGGCTGCAGCATGCTGTACCTGCGATGGCAGGGGAACAGCTACCACGCAAGGCTACTGAGGGTGTGTGTGGAGCCAGTCAGCTGCAGGACGGGATCTTTAATAATTCAACTGCAGGGTTGCTTATGCAGCTTCAGTTCCATCATCCAATGGACAGCACGCTGGACACAGCTCCGGAAGCCTCGGTCTCCCTGCACTTTCTGCACAGCGTGGGAGCGGGCAGGGCCACGGTGCGCAGGGCGAGCTGGCCCATCAGTGCGAGCCCATTGCTAGGGTGCGTGCACGGGCCGGCTGGGCCAGAGCATCAGCAAATCCACTTCTGTGGTTTTGTTTTTCTTCTGAGTTGGGAATTTTATTGTATTTCTTTTTTTATTTAAAAAATTTTTATTTTTATTAGCGCAGGTTGGCCATACGTAATGATTAAAGCAGCTCACAGTAGCTGCATCTTGGAAGTGGCCATGTGTCCACCAACAGATAAACGATAAAGGAAGTGTGGTGCTGACACACAGGGCAGGCCCGGCTCTGGTCACTCCTGTCACCAAGTGGGAAGGTCAGCAGCTCTGGCTCCCGCTTGGGACCCGGCCACCGTGACCTGGCACCTCCCCACCAATACGGGTGCTGTCGCCTGCTGTCTCAGATGTCACGGGCAATCCTTTGGTCTCCACACCCACTGGGCTAGGGACTTTGTTGACACCTGGGGGGTGTGTGTGTTTGTGCACATGTGTGAGTCTTGTCCATTTGTCTGTCCCTGTCACCCAGGCTGTCTGTCCCTGCCAGGCTGGGAGACCTTGGTTTCTAAAATGGCCCAGGGGATCCAGGGCAGAAGCCACACGGCACCAGGGCACCGTCACCAAGTCACCGCCACCCCTCGCTTTGTGGGTTAGCAAGTGCACGAGGTAAGTGAGCCGATAGCTGCGAGGTGCTGGCGCACAGCACGCACCACGTGGATTTGCCCTGATTCACTGCACAAGGAGTCGCGCCCGTGTCGTGGTCACGGTGCAATGCAGCCTGAGGTGGAGCCTCTCTGGCTTTCAGCATCCCTGCTCTTAGTCCCTCCCTGTGTCCCCAAGAGCTGAAACCCAGCAGGGCTGAGGGCCGCTCCCCCTTGCCTCGCTCTAGTGAGGTTGGGGACTGCTACAGGTGTCCCTAGGGTGACAGTGATGCGTGGTTGTGTGGTCCAGGTGTTGTGTGGGTGCTTATAAGAAGGAATAAATGGATTGCGTTGCCGTATAGTAACTCGGGTTATGGTAAGTGTTTTTTTTTTTTTTTTTTTGAGGCAGGGTCTCGCTATGTTGTCCAGGCTGGCCTCGAACTTGCAGGGATCCCCCTGCCTCAGCCTCCCGAGTGTGGGGATGACAGGTGTGGACCACCATGCCTGGCGTTTATGCTTGTTAAACCATGTGCATGATACACGTGCAGCACCCTCTGCTCACGGTCTCTGCTCCCGTGCTGGAGAGCGGCCGCCGCCTCCCGGACCCCAATCTCTGGGGTGGGGCTGCTCCAGCTGTCCCTCTGCTGCTTATTTCTCGCCGCTTCCCGCGTGCCTGGGGATGGGGCCGTTAGAACGAGCGCCTGTCTCCCGCTACCTGCTGCCTTCAGGTGCACTCAGCTCCGAGATCCGCCTGACTTGTGTCCCCTTTCGCGCCAGAGGACGGTGAACCTAGAGTCACCGCGCGGCTGCCGGAGGCCACAGGCACAGGCCTGAGGACTTGTAGAGCTCCAAGCTCAAAAGGAACAGTTTCCAGCATCCATAAAGTTTGTAAAAGAGCATTTGGGGAGGAACCACACACCCCAGTTTTATTTCCCATTTTCATGGTGGCCTGAACAGCTCCCGATGGCGTCAACATCACTTGGGGCATCAGGGATCCTGCTTGGGTGTCAGGCGGGCTGTGATTTAAATTTGCCACTGATGAGTGGCACATAGTACACGCGTGACCTTGGGTGGGGACTTTTTCTTTGTTTTGGGTGCTGGAGATCGATCATACCCAGTGCTTGTTTTTCTTCTGGGGCACTGGGAATTAAACCCAGGGCCTTCACGCTGAAGTACATTCCACTCCTTTTTTACTTTAGTTTTTTGAGACAAGGTCTTGCTAAGTCACATATGTTACCGAGGCTAAGCTTGAACTTGCAATCCTCCTGCCTCAGCCTCCCAGAATGCTGGTGTTACAGGTGAGCGTCACTACACTCAGCTTGTTTGTTTGTTCTGCAGTGCTGGGGATTGACCCCAGGGACTCCTGCATGCCGGGAAAGCCCTCTGCCACTGAGCTCCAGCTGCAGCCCAGCCAGGACACTTGATCTTTCTAAAACTCAGTTATCGACAAATTAAACTTGCTTTGCACTATGACCTTTGATTAGCTAACACATCCTAATTGTGGAAGACAAGCTCTACCTTTACTATTCCTCACACATTTCCAGGGGGCTTGGAGGGACGGGGGAAGAGTGGTGGCTTGTTTTGTAGTAGGCATTTCTGGGAAGGGCAGATACTTACTTCTGAAGCCAAGCTCACTATGTATTAAGTTGATCCCCGAATGAGAAATTTCTCATCCTGAACTAAGAACCGGAGCTGGTAGCCAGGCTGTTTTGGGGAAGGACAATACTCCATCATCTCTTAATAAGAAATTATTTAGGAAAACGGGAGTGTATTCAGTAAGGGAACTAAAGTGACATGCTATTTTAATTATGTTACGAGTGTCTAGATTGTTTGATTCAGATTAAGACCTACGAAGAAATGATTTTGTAACTGGTTTAGAATTTGAGACATAAATATCCTAGACCATGTTACTTGGTAGGCTTTGTCTCCTAAAAAGGCTTAAACTCTGGGAAAGAGCTTATTATCCCATAAAGCTGGCCAGTTCCTTCATGAAGCTGAGTACTAAAGGGAAATAAAATTTGTAATTCTGGCCTAAAAAAACCTCAGTTACATACCACCTCCAAAATGGGGCCAATATGTCCTTTGTCATCATGTGACCATGATGATTATGTAGTTCCTGGTACATAGAGGCTCACCAAGAGCTGGTTGTTGTTTTTGTTTTTGTAAATATTCGTCCAGATCTTCAACCATATGATCATACCTCAGGAATGCCTGGTCCTGGCGCTGCGGGAAAGACCACAGCTGGAGGCTCCGTAGAGCAATTCAATCTTTGGGCCAACCAGAAGTTCTGTACCAGCGTTCTCCTTTTTCCCTCCTTCTTTTTCCCCAAGAGGCTGCAGGTGAGAGGGAGCACAGCTTAGAGGGACTCCCAGGGCGTCTGTTCACACCCACACTGTGTCCTGAACATAGCAGACGCTCAGGCGCCTTGGGATGAACGTACCCTTCCAGCCATGTGTATCTCCAATGACGAGGAAGCTGGAGTTTACACTCTGGACAGGGGTGACTGTAACTGTAGTTATAAGTTATAGAAGTACTGAGAAGGGCAGTTGCTTGCTCCAAAGGCATATGCTTTCTAAATTATTTTCAATTTTTAATTTTTTTATTGGTACATGTTTGTAGTGTGTGATGGTTACAGTCACCATGGAGACTTGGTGCATGGATGTAGCACATCTTCATTCTTCTTTCACCCTCTCCCCTCCCTCCATCCCCTTTCCTCCATCTCTTGGCCCCCTTCCTTTTGCAAAAGATCTACCTCCCTGTTTCCTATTATTTATCTTTTATTTTGCTTTTTATTTATATTTTGGGTTTCTCATATAAGAGAAACTATGCGATATTTAAGTTCATGCACCTGATTTATTTCACTCAGCATCCTGGTCTCAAGATGCATCCATTTTCCTACAAATGGCTCAAGTTTATCCTTCTTTGTGGCAGTGTAGTACTCCATGGTGTGGAAATACCACATTTCCCTTATCCACTCACCTGTTGATGGACATCCAGGCTGTTTCCAAGTTTTAGCTATTATGAGTTGTGCTGCTATAAATGTGAGTATGTGTGGATCCCTGTAATGTGATGTCTTTAACTCGAGAAGATACCTAGGAGGGGAATAGCTGGGTTAAATAGATTTAATTTTCAAGATATTCCCAAGTTGAACTCCACCCATCTATGCTAATTGAGTCCTGTGAACAGAGTGTGACTCCAGGTTCCTTACATAGTATTACTTGACTTCATAACACTCACCAACTGACAGGTGTGAAGCAAGAGCGCATGCTGATTTTATATTGGATTTCCTCGGCAAATAATGAAGTCGAGAATCTTTCCTGCTGAGTATTGGCCATTCTTGTGTGAACCTCTATGAAATGCCTATGGATGTCATTTCTCTTTCTTTTAATGGGTAGTTTTTTCTTATGTATTTATGAGAGTTTTTTTTTTTTTTTTTTTTTTTTTTTTTTTGTCTTTTTGAGACAGGGTTTCACTATGCAGTTCAGGCTGGCCTTGAACTCAGAGTGATCCTCCTGCCTCAGCCTCCCAAGTGCTGGGATTGCAGGTGTTCACCACCACACCCAGCTAAGAGTTCTTTAAATATTCTATATACTGAATTTTTTTTTGTTTGTTTGTTTAGATAGATGTCAGAATAACTTTTCAAAGTGTACCTAGATGTGGGGACATGGCTGGGCCTAGAGCTCAGGACTTTCCAGCACGGTTGCTGGGGAGAGGACAGAACACTGGTCAGGGTTTGTTGGTGGGTTTGTCTTGGCCGCCGTTTTCTAGCTACACATCCCTAAAAGGAGATCATTTTGAACGGAGGTGATGACCACCCTACAGCACATTCCCAGGGTTACTGATGAGATCAGAGTGTGAAAGGACTATGTAAATACATGACGAGAGATGTGATTGAAAAACACGGTGTTGTTTAAATTTTAAAACTTTATTACAGTCAAAGCCGCTCTGCTATGAACCCCCTCAGAACCCTCCTCTTGCTTCCCCACACTTGTCCCATTATCCTGGCCACTTTCTGCAGCAGCTCTGGACTCCTCTTTCCTGAGGGTCTTTAGTTGCACTGTCCTAGCTGCCTCAGTGTCCTGAATCAATTCAAAACATTTCCCTTTCCTGGTCATTTTGACTTTGGGGTAGAAGTGGAAGTCACATGGTGCCAGATCTGGTGAATGACATGGATGAGGACACAGTGTCATGTTTTTATTTGACAGAAGTTGCTGTGAGTGGTTGTTCATTGAGGGGTGATTAAAACTTACAGGTGCACACCTGTAATCCTAGCACTTGGGAGGCCGAGGCAGGAGGATCCCTGCGAGTTCGAGGCTAGCTCTGCAAGTGAGATCCTATCTCACAGAACATTTTTTATTATAGTAAAACACACATTGCCATTACTGCCCCTCATTTCCCATACACTTGCCCCATTGTTCTTGGCAATGTGTCTTCTACTGTAGTAAGTTTTTTTTTTTTTTTGTGGGTACCGGGGGGTCGACCTCAGGACCTTGCGCGCCAGCAGGCGCCTGTGCCGCTGAGCGATATCACCGGCCCCTTTTTCGTATGTGGGATCCGGGAGTCGAACTCGGGCCCTTGCGCTTGCAAGGTAGGCGCTTATGCCGCTGAGCCATCTCACCGGCCCCGTAGTAAGTTTTTAAAAAAACAAACATTCGCCATATTTTTGATCACCCCTTGTACACTGGTTGGGCCTGGGCAGTAACCAGAGCTGGAAACCTCACCGTCTTGCAGTCTCCGGCCGGGTCGCTGCTCCGCCCCCCGTGCTCCAGGTGCAGGTGCAGGATAGCAGAGCCCTGTGCCTGGAGCTGGGCGTCCCGAGGGACTGGTTACAGATGCCCGTCCTCAGCACCGATGCAGCAGCTCCAATCAGACACCCAGGGGAGGCGCCCAGCCCTGCACTGACCGTTGCAGCTGCAGACCGCAACCCTCTGACTGTGGGATGGGCCCAGCGACCTAGGTGCATCCCCAGACCCCACGTGGGACCAAGCTGTCCCCTATGAAAGGAGGGTGTGGAATGCTATCAAGTCCCTCTCGGGGCTGTTGGGAGCCGTCAATGACACGGAGGATCCTGGCTTTGCCACTTTTTCACCTTTTGGCTACCTGTCCCTTGGCAAGTGAGCTTTTCTAGAGACATTGGCCTGGCAAGGGTTCACATTCCCATGCTGCTTCCTGCGTGGGGCTGAGCCCTAAGTGGTGCATGTTCTTATTTATTTATATTTATTCTTTTAAAATTTATTTATTTATTTATTTTGAGACAGGGTCTCACTGTGCAGTCCAGGTGGACTTGAACTCGCTTATGTAGCCCAGGCTGGCCTCGAACTCTCGGCAATCCTCCTGCCTCAGCCTCCCGAGTGCTGGGATGACAGGCGTGCACCACCACGCCCGGCCTTTTATTTTTATTCTTACAATGATCTCTAGTTTGCAAAGGAGAAAACCAGAAGCAGAGAGGCCGAGGAGCACAGCTAGTGCGGGTACTGGCTGCTCAAGGGTGGTTTCCTCCCCGCACCTGGGATCTGGCTTCACAGCGTCTGCTCTCAGCCCTGCCCCCCAGCCGCCCGCCCTGTCCCACCTCTCCTGAGGCCTTTGGGTGCTGGGAGCAAGTCCCATGGGCAGCAGGCCGCGGGGTGCGGGCCACCTCTCTTGGCGCCCCGTGTGTTTGGGGAGCGAGTGGCTGAGCGAGAAGAGGTCCCAGTCAAGCCGCCCAGGATCAGTGGCTCTGCCTAATTGGGGGCGTGCATTCGGGGGCTTTTTGCTTCCCTGTCACTAATGGAGAAAGACAGAAACCCCGGGGGAGAAGATATGCTTTCCCTCCCCTCCTGGTCTTTGTTCCCAGTCAGATCTGCAGTCTGTGAGTTCACCCCGCCCCAGCACAGCAGCGCTTTCTTCCTTTCAGTTTTGTTTGGCCAGAACAATGAAAACCCTTACTCCCTGTGCAGTCCACGGGCCTCCCTCATTGTTCCTGATGTCCCCCCCCCTTTGTGCTCAGGGTGGCCTTGTCTGCGAGTGTGACTCACCACCCCGTGACTCAGGCCTCAGGGTGTCATCAAAGGAGCCAAGGGCGGCACAGAGTGGGCGACTTTGGGGCCCAGCGAGCTGCCCACGTGTCCTCGGCCCAGTGACCAAGACTGCATTGGGCCAGCGGCTGCGGCGGCTCCACGGTACCTCATGGTGGAAAGCGAGGCTGAGTCCGTCCTCGTCCCCAGTGAGCTGTGGCCCTGAAGCTGGAAATGCAGTGGCGCGAGACTTCTGAGAGTTCCCGATCCTGTGTAGAATGGCCGGAGAATCAGGGGCTCTGGGGCTCTGTCAGAGGCTGTCAGGAGCCGGGCTTGGTGGCGCAGACCTATAATCCCAGCACTCAGGAGGCTGAGGCAGGAGGATTGCCATGAATTCAAGCCCAGCCTGGGCTACATAGTGAGAGCCTGTCTCAGAAAACAAAAAACAAAACAAAACAAACAAATGTATATGCACCCACACACAGTGTATGAGGGGACAAGAGATGCGTTTTTCACTTGATGATCCTTCAACTTTCCTTAAAGTTCTTTTTAAAGAGAGATCAGCTAAGGATGGCTAGAGAGACACATTCCAAATATTACCAGAGTGGACACGGATTTAGGACTTGCTGTACAACAATTTCAATTTTTTTTGTATGCTTGAAGCTTTTCATAATACAATGTTGAGTAAAAGACAGGCACTCCTGAAAATGACCATATTTTTGGGAAAAAAAAAACTACAATTATTTCTTTTGAAATAAAAACAGGTGCCTCCTTCTCGGCCTGGGGCAGCTTCATAATTATCGGGCGGAACCCTGGTCAGCAGCTCTTTCCCCAAGGGCTTCCACCCTCTGTGATCTCTGATTCTCCCTGGAACCCCAGGCCCTGTTATTATTCCCCACTTAATAGGGACGCTGGGCTCCAGGGCTGCGCTTGACCGGGTCACAGGGCCGGATGAGACGCGCTGTGCAGCCCTCGGGGCACCGCACCTACCTGTCCAGCTTGCAGGTCTCAACCCCTGCAGCATCCCCAGCTGGGAGGGAGGAGCCTTCATCACCCTCACCTCGAGATGGGCAATGCATCCCTTGGCCGGAGTGGGAAAGTGGTCACCCCTGTGCAGGTCTCAGAGGACGGAGTGCTTTGTGCAGCGCTGTGTCGCTCTCCGTGGTACGAGCAAGGCCCGTGCACGGACGCTTGTGGAAGCCTGTGTGTGCCTCGCCCTCCGTGCCCCCCAAAGTGCTCCCGCTGGGCACATCCTGGCTGCCCTGGGCTTGGTCCCCGGAGGCAGAGATGCCCCTGTCTCTGATGTGGTGTACGGGCCGGGCTCATGGCGGCCAGTGAGTTGTGTCCACCAGTCCGCTGCCCCTGTCACGAAACTCCCGAGATAACACGGGAGAAAGGGTTTATGTGGGCTGTTTCGAGGTTCCAATTCCACCACCTCCCAAGCAGCACCAGGGAGGGACCAAGCCTTCGAAGCTTGGGACATTTAAGCCCCGAAGCGTAGCAGCACATTTGCCTCGCGGAGCGAAGCCATCCAAGAAGAGCTGAAGGATCAATTACCTACTGCCCCGCCCGCAATGCCAATGCTTAAAGGGTCTCCACCTCGGGAATCTTCCCAGGGCAGCAGCTAGAAGTCACTTGGGGACCCCCAGGGACCACGGAAGCTGTCACTCTGCAGTCTTAGTGGACCAGGAGGCCCTAATCAGCAGGGGACACGCGATGAGTCCTTCCTGGGCCCAAGCAGTGGGTAATCACACCTTGCCTTTATAGCGCCTCATTTGCCAGATACTCATCTGCTCTCCTTTGATCTGCCAAACAACCCCATCTTGCAGATGTGGAAACTGATGGTGGAGAGGCTGAGTCATGTGCCCTAACCTCGGGGTCAGTAGCTGGGGGGGAGGGGGAGGAGGAGGAGAGAGGTCTCCAACCCTCCTATTGTGACTTCCGGGCCTGCAGATTGTCCATGCTAGTATCTGGGGATGAGAGCTACAGGTTGTGTTCTTTTTTCCCAATTCAGTTAGGTCGGTTAATCTCCTGGGTATCAGTTTGCCCATCTGTATAATGGGCGCAGATGCCAGCCATCCATGAAGGCCCGGCGTAGAGGAGGGTGTGAGGGTTCCGGACGTCAATCGCAATCTCTGAATGAAGACCTCTGGGAGTCCCTGACCCATCTGCCCCAAGGGAAGCGTCGCCTGGCCTGGCCACTAAACCAGCCCCTCTGTCACCCAGTGCCACGCTTTGTGTGTCATAGGTCTGAGTTACCTGCGGCCTCTGGGGATCGGCCTCTCGGAGTAGGGGCTCGGTCTGTCTGATACTGCGGAGCCTTAACGGGTGGGACAGGGCCGGGCAGGGACAGCCCTGTGTGGGATGAGTGACGGAAGGAAGGGAGAAGGGAGGAATCCAGCTGCGCAATGACACCCAGCAAGCTTGGGTGATGACTGAAAGTTTTGCTGGACTCTCCCAAGCCCTGCACCGCGGGACTTCCAGGTCCGGCTTCTCCTATCTGTCCCTGGCAGGGCCACCCAAGGACCTACAGCCAGTGGCTACCGCGCCCGGGATCCAGTTACGCAGGGTGCAGTGGGTCCGGTGCCCTGCGTCTACGCAGCACTGAGCACAGCGCCCGACCCCAGACAGGTTGGCTGCATACACGAAGCAGGCGACAGACGAATGACTGCAGGGAGGGAGGCGCGGAGCCTTTCGCGGGGCAGGGACGAGCTCGCGCCCCGCCCGGAGCTTCGCCCTCGAACCCGCGGCCGCGCCCCGCGGCCCGAGGCGCTGGCAGGCTGCTCCCCACCCCGGGGAGGAGCCGCGGGGCTGGCTCCGGATCCGGACGCGGTCCAGGCCGCGTTTTGGAGGCTGTGTTTACGTCTCCCCCATCCTCCTTGGGCTCCGGCAGAAGCGCACTCAGAGCCCGCACGCCGCGGGCCCGCGCACGGCTCCCGCAGCCGCCCGCCCGGGGACCTCGGCCCGGCCGCGGGGAGAGCGGCGAGGGCGGCGGGTCCGCCCGCTGCGGCCCCGGTAGCCGAGGAAGGAAGGAGGCGGAGGATGAAGGATTCCGAGAATAAAGGTGGGCGGCGCGGCAGGTGCGGGGCGCGGGGCGCGCGGCGCCGGCTCCGCTTATGTAACCCGGGGCCCGCGCCGGGGCGGGCGGGCGTCGCGTCGCTCCCCGCTCGGTTCCCGTCGCCTGCCTCCGCGTCCTGCGTCTCCTCTGGGCCGAGGAACGTGGGTTTCTGTGTCGCGGCTCGGCCTGTAGCCCCGGGTTCCGATCGTTTTCATTTCGGGGTGTCCCGTGAGCTCGTCACGGAAGCGCGGGGCTTCGGGCCGTGTGCGCGCGGAGGTAACGCGGCCCGGGGCCTCGGGGCGGCCGCCTCTCCGGCCCGGGAGCCGGCGCCCTCACGGCTGTTGATCTCGCAGGGCGATTTGCGGGTGCAGCTGCCCCCAGCCCCCAGCCCCCCCAGCCCCAACCAAACCCCAGCGCTAAGTCGGTGGGAGGAGGGGGAGAAACGGATTTAAACGGAAACTCAGGAAACGAAAAGGGCTTCCTGACACAGAGTCAGCCAAATTTTAAGTTCATAAACAAGGATTCGGGGGTTTTAAAGGTTCCCAGGCTCCTTAAATTTTCTGCCGCAGTTGGGGGAGGAGCCATGGACCCCAGGTCCCGGGAGGCTCCGCGTGGTCCCTCTGGGGCCGCCTCCTGCGGTGTCCGTCGGTCCGGCTCGGGGACAGTGGTGTCGCACCGATTCCGGGGTCCCCAGTCCCCCTCGCACCCAGAGCTCTGCCCCAGCCTGGCCCGGGTCGCCTTCCCCAGTCCTCTGTCCCCGGTGCTCATGCGACTCCCACGCTGCAATGGGTCCATTAGAAAGGAATTCCACATTTAAAAAAGAAAAACAAAACAGCACCCCCCAGGCGCCCCCCACGCGCCCCCCAGCAGCCGCCCTGCCGGGGAGCCAGCCTTCGACGCCTCAGCGCCCAGCGGTGGTGGCCCCAGCGTTTCCGGGCTCTGGATGCTGCTCACGCGGGCATCGATCAGTGCGGTTTGTATGTTTAAATCTTAATTAAGCAGCCGCGTTGGGGACAGCAGCCCTGCCTCGGCCCGGGGTGGGAAGCGTCCATTCACCCTGCTCTAAGCGGGCCTCGCTGGGTCGGAGGGACCACACCTGGTGTGAGCTCGCATTTAAACGAACTCTGAGAAAGACGCTGGCCTTTCAGCGGGGATTCGCAGCGGCTGCAGAAAGGGTGCGTGGAAAGAAAAAAAAAGTGCTTATTTGCTAAGTCATGCTAGGCCCCGGCGTGATGTAGAGAAGATTAAACTGAGGTCAGGATTCACCATCCTCAGGACGGAACCGCGCCGGGTCCGAGCAGGTCTGAGGCTGGCGATGCCCTCTCCCGTCTGCAGGGAGCTGGGACTCGGGTTTTGTTTCACTCTGTGCGGGGAAAGAGTTGGGCTGGCAAAGGAGTGTCCTTCCGCAGCGACCCGAGGGGGACGAGAACTCTCCCTTCCCTTGGGCTGGGTTTCTCACAGATGCAGAGAAGTTAGACGATGCTGTTGTTCTGCAGTGGGGGGAGGGATGAGAAAGCAATGCAGGGGGGCAGAAAGGGTGGAGAACGTCAGGAGCCCTCGCACAGGGGGAGGGCGAGTAGGGCCAGTGTAGACGGCCCTTCTGCTGGGACGGAGCTGAGGCTGCCTCCCGACAGCGGGCCTGGGTGTGCTTTTACTGCCAGACCCTGTGAGCACGAAGTGGAACTTATTACTTTGATTTGCAAGGAGTCTGTGAAATGCAGTTTCCCGCTCATGTGTGTGCACGTGTGTTTATCTGGAAGAAGACAGAGAGAGTAGTTCTCAGATTTGCAAATAGGCCTAAGATCCTGAAAGGGTCCTGCGGTGAGGGATTCCTCCGCCTCCGAGACCTTCGGAAGCCGGTTTCTTGGGATAAAAGAATCCCTTCAGGGATGGGTGAGGGGTGTGTTGACAAACCCAGCTGAGTGTGTGATGTGAAATTGTGTGTGTATGTGTGTGACCATGGCAACCAGACCATGAGAGCTGTGTGTGGGTACCAAAGGATCGGCCAGTGGCCTGAATACAGAACAAATACACTAAAATGTAGTCTTTTCTTAGGACCACAGAACAACTCGTAAAATGTGTGCATTGTTTGGGAGTCCTGTCTCCTGGTAAAGACTGGTGAAGAGAAACAGATGAAATTTAAATGGGTGAATAAGTGATCAGGGTGTCCCCGCAGATGAGCAGTGGGCAGATCTTGAATTTTTAGAAGCTACCGTCACATGGCTGGTGTACAGTATGTGTTGGATTGTGGCTTAATGATTTTTATTTATTTTCCATTATTTATTTATTTTTGAGACAGGGTCTCACTATGTACCCAGGCTGGCCTCGAACTCACAGTGATCCTGTTACTGCCACAGCCTCCTGAGTGCTGGGATTACAGGCATGCGTCACCACGCCCGGCACCATGATTTTTAGTCATTGCCTTCCGTTCTTTTCCTGCTCTTCAGTACATCTTAGGACAGTCCAGTGAACTTTTTCTAATTTTATTTTTTTATTTTTACGTTTCTGTAGCGCACAATGATCACACTCATCGCATGGAGTTGGTGTGTGCGTGTAACACGTCCTAAGTCTATTTTCACCCCTGCTCCCCTCCCCTGTCCCTCTGTAGCTTGGCCCCTTCCCATTTGCAACAGTGAAGTTTTTAAATACAAAAGACTTTGTATAACATATCCCTCCCCTGCTTAAAAATGCTTTGCAAGCCAGGATTAGCAAATTATACATGAGGCAAGGGAGAAGAAAAAGTTGACTCAGTTAATAAGTAAACATTGATCAACATGACAGCTAATTATTATAATAATCACAGCTCCTATTTAATGAATAAGTAGCAGGTGAATAGCTCTCGGAGAAGTGATTTACAGATTGTCCCAACACTGCAAGGTAGGAGGTATTTTACAGGAAGAAAATGAATTAAAAATTTGACTAATTTTTTAGGTTATGTTTGTTTGGAAAACAGACATTTAAATACTGCAGATTCTGTTCCAGATTTCTCTTTCAGTACATTTTTTGAGTATTTTATTTTACTTATTTTTTGAGATGGGTCTTGCTGGCCTTGAACTCATTATGTAGCCCAGGCTGGCCTTGAACTTGTGATCCTCCTGCCTCAGCCTCCCAAATGCTAAGATTACAGGCATGCGCCACCCTCCCTGGCTCTCTTTCATTATTTTATGCAACAAAGTCTAAAGGCAGAGATAAGAAAAGAGAGAAATTGAAAATTTAGGTGAAAATATTTTTTGTCTATAATAGGTCAAAAAAAGTTTCCTTCCGTTATTTTTCTAGATTCTATTTGAGAATAACAGACATACCATTTTGGGAGCAAATGAAGATATGTGTAACATTTAAAAATAGACGTTGAGCGTTGTGTGCGCCAGTGGCCCTGAAATAATTATTACTTGGAGTTATTACAAAACCTGATTGGGAGCTGAACAGAGTCAGACCCAGCTTTTTAGGCCCTACGTATTAAAAAATAATATTGTATGCATACCCCAATCTGTAATTCAAAATAAAATAAGTGTAAGGAAACCCCAAAATGCTGATGTTTTTCCTTGCCCATCATGACTACTATAGCACTCAAATTCTTTCAAAGATTTTTGTTGGTGCTATTTTGGCAGGCTGCTGGTTTATCCGCTGGGCCATTTATGGACAACGGATGATTTCCCAGGGGCTTGGGGCTCCTGTGTGGTGAAAGCTGCGAGCAGAACTATCTGTCTACGCAGGCCTTCTCTGTGGGGATGGCAGTGCCTCCTGGGGGCGCCTTGGAAATCTGCACGTCTGTTTTTCAAGTATCACATGATCCAGGGGCCCTGGGGTAGCATTGCTGGGCAGAGAGGGAAATGCTTGCTGTCCTGCCGCCACGTTCTGGACCATTCTATTCAATGACAAATTAGCTTGTGTCCTCTGCCACTTTCAAATGATTTGCTAGCGAGGTAGGCAAAAACTGCCATACTTTTCTGAGCCTAGAATATAAGGTGGCCTTATGTGTCTGCTGCAGTTTCCAGGCTTAAAAATGCTGTGTGAGTCTAAGGGAGACGACGCTTAGATCTGTTCATAAAGTCGCTTGCCCAGGGAGGCCTGCCTGTGTCTGAGACCTCAGCGCACCTGTCCCGTGCAGTCTGCACCTGGCTGCCGAGCGTGGTGGCTTCCTTACGTCCTGCCATGCAGTTCTGCCCCAGCGCTCCCGTGTTAGCACACACACGGCTGTGTTAGAAATCATTTACTTCACGGCGACGTACATTGTAGTTGAAACATTATGGCTGTTTGCCTTTGTGTTAGGCTGTGGTATCTTTGAATTTCACCTTGAGATATTCAATGGAAATACAAAATATTTTAATATTTATGTACCCTGGTGTTGCTCGCTCAGTGAGTGGCAGAATGGCTTGATGGCGCCCCCTTGTCTGTTTAGAGAGAGTTTGAGCCAACTTGAAAGCTTTCGGGAATTGCATATTTCCGGCTCCTTTAGAAGAGATCTCAGCAGCTGCCACTTTACAATTTCATTTTTGAGTTGTTCCTGCAATGTAGAAATAGAATTCATTTTTATACGTTGACTTTATTTCCGTGACTTTGCTAAGTTCCCTAATTTTAATAGTTTTCAGATTTTTGGGTTCCCCTACGGAGACAGTTGGCTTTCTGCAAATAATGACGGTTATATTTCTTCTTTTCCAACTGTTATATATTTCCCTCGGTCTTATTGTTCGTGCCAGGATCTCTCTCACAATGTTGAGTAGAAGCGGTGATGGTGGATCCCTTATCTTGTTCTTGATCCCAGGCAAAGCTGTCAGTTTTCTACCACTAAGTATAGTGTTTCATAAGGGATTCACATAGATAACTTTCATCAGGTTAAGGAAGTTATATTCTTAGTATATAATTTTTTAAAATCATTAATCGATGTTGAGTTTTATCAAATATTTTTAATTTTGTTAATAGGATGGAGAATTACTTTTTTTTTTTTTTTTTTTTTTTTGAGACAGGGTCTCACTATGTAGATCAGACTGGCCTTGAACTTGGGCTCCTCCTGCCTCAGCCTCTTGAGTGCTGGGATTACAAGTGCCTCTTATATTGATTTTTCAGTATTAAATTAACTTTTATTTCTGGAATAAATTCAGCTAGTTTGTGCTGTTATCCTTTTTATGTATTGGTGGATTTGCCTGGCGAATATTTTATTGAGGGATATCTTTTATTTTATTTTATTTTTTGAGGACTGCCTTTGCTCATGATAAGATTAATCTGCACTTTTCTGTTGCTGTGGTGGCCTTCTTGGGAACTGGCACCAAGGACACAGTGACCTTAAAAAATGAATTGGGGGGCCGGTGAGATGGCTCAGTGGCGTAAGCGCCTGCCTTGCAAGCGTGAGGGCCCGAGTTCGACTCCCGGATCCCACATACGAAAAAGGGGCCGGTGATATCGCTCAGCGGCACGGGTGCCTGTTGGCGCACGAGGTCCTGAGGTCGACCCCCCCGGTACCCACAAAAAAAAAAAAAAAAAAACTGAATTGGGAAGTCTTTACTATTCTTAGAACATTCCCTGGAAGAGCTTTGTAATATTGAAAGCATTGTTTACATGTGTAGAAAATTCACAATGAAGACATTTGGGCCCAGAAATTTTGCTGTTGGAAGACTTTAGAATGTGAATTTGATTTTTTAATAGATCTTCAATTATTCAAGTGTTCCTCTCTGTGTTTTAGTAAGTTGTATCCTTTTAGGAATTTACCCATTTCATATGAATTTCCAAATTCATTAATGTGGGGTTTTCTTTATGCCTCCTTATGTTTGTTTAAATATCTGTACACTGTGAGGCTGTGTCCTTATTTTCCATCTCGAATTGATATGCGTATTTTTTATACTGACAGTTCTCACTTATTTTGATGCACATTGCCAAAGCTTTATGAATTCAGTAAACTTTGCAATCTTTGCCTTGGTTCTTCTCTGTATTATGTTTTTATTTTGTGCCTCATGAGTTTCTACTTTTATCTTTATTTCTTTTGTGATTTTGGAAATCTTTTCTTGAGATAGAAGCTTTGATCTTTGATTTTCAGCTTTTCTTTTAAAAATATTTTTATTTAACGATAAAAATTTTCCTTTGAGCACAGTGTTTGCTGCACCCTGCATTATTGTTACATTTTCAATATTATTTGGTTTACAATATATTTTTTTTTTTGTGGGTACCGGGGGGTCGACCTCAGGACCTCATGCGCCAACAGGAACCCATGCCGCTGAGCGACATCACCGGCCCCTTTTTTGTATGTGGGATCCGGGAGTCGAACTCGGGCCCTCGCGCTTGCAAGGCAGGTGCTTATGCCGCTGAGCCATCTCACCGGCCCTGGTTTACAATATTTTATAATTTTCATTGTGACTGATTTTTTTCACCCATAGGGTCACATAGAAATGTGTTTCTTCATTTCTAAGAGGTTGGGGGAGTTTCTAGTTTTTTTTTTTTTTTTTTTCTTTTTTGCCACTGATTTCCAGTTTACCTTCACTGTAGTGAGAGAAGATACTTTGGGAGATTTTTAGTTTTTTGAGATTTTTGAGACTTTCTTTGAGACCCTGTGCGTGGCTCATTTTCATGTACGTATATTGTGTGTACCTGAAAAGAATGTGTATATGCTATTGGTTCTATGTGTTATGATTTTGAATTTCCCTATTTCTTTTTTATGTTTGCCAGTTTTTCCTTTCCTAACTTTGAGGCTCTGCTGTCAGGTGCATAACATGCACATCTACAGTTGTCGTATCTTCATTGTGGGATATCTCTTTACCTCTAGTCCTGCTTCCTGCCTTAAAGTCTATGTTTTTGGTGTTAACATAGCTATACCAGCTTTATTGGGGTTAATTGATGTGTGTTATACCTCTTCCCATTTTTATAATTTTTCTGTGCTATTATATTTAATCTATACCTTTTATAGGCAGCTTATACATTCATTTTTATTGAATATAGGTACAGGTTTGATTATTGATATAGAACTACATGGTCAGTTACTACTTATTTCCTATTTGTATACTTTTTTTTTTGGTTTGGTTTTGGTTTCTTGAGACAGGGTCTCACTATGTAGTTTAGGCTAACCTTGAACTCACTATGTAGCTCAGGCTGGCCTCATCGCTGGCCTCACAGCGATCCTCCTGCCTCAGCCTCCCCAGTGCATGTGCTACCACACCTGGAATTTTTTTTTTTTAATTTTCTTTTGGATCAATCAAGCATTATTAATATTTTCTTACTGAAGCATTATTTTAAACTTTCCTCTTTTCCTCTCTACTAACATTAGTTTTGCATTTTTCGTTTTACTTTTCTTTCGTGTGTTTGTGTGTGTGTGTGTGCGCAATTACCCTGCATTTTAGTTGACAACGTTAGGATCTTAGAACACTCTGACTGTGTGTGCTTTGTCTCCTCCCTCACTCCACTCTGCCTTCTTTCTTTTGTGTTGCTTTGATGAATCATTTCTATTGTACCTCTGCTGGAGTCCCCGCATGAGACTGAAGTTACTGTTTTTTGGAGTCTGTGTTCAGATTTACCCACACATTCACTGTAGTCACTGTTTGTCAATTCTTCCTGAATTCCTGTGTGTTCCCTCTGCTGTCTTTTCCTCTGCATAACAGATTCTTTTCAGTAGTTCCTGTAGGGCATCTCTGCTAGAAAAACTATTCAAAGTTTTTGTGACCTGGAAATGAATTAATTTCACCTTTGCTTTTTGAAGGGTAGTTTCATTAGGTGTGCGGAGCTGGGGATGAGCTAGGAGTAGTGCGCCCCAGGTAGTCCCAGCTACTGGCAGCTCAAGTTCAAGGCTAGCTTCAGGATAGTCTGGGCAACATAACAAGACTCCTTTGCAATAAAAGAAAAGAAAAAAAGAATTATTGGGAGACAGGTACCCCCACTTTACAGATGTCATTGCATAGTTGTCTTAGTTACCTTTTTCATTGCTGGGACAAAATACTCAACACCCAAAATTAAAGGAGGAAAGGTTTATTTATTTATTTGACCGGGGATCAAACTCAGAACCTCAGGAAAGTTTTATTTTAGTTCACAGTTTATAGAGGTTTTAGTCCATAGTCATCTG
Source organism: Erethizon dorsatum (assembly GCA_028451465.1). Lineage (NCBI taxonomy): Eukaryota > Metazoa > Chordata > Mammalia > Rodentia > Erethizontidae > Erethizon > Erethizon dorsatum. Next base: position 124,125,438 of record CM051829.1, on the reverse strand, counting down.
GCTCCACGGCAGGGTGGCATGGCAGAGGGGCATCACAGAGGAGAAACAGTCCATGACAGGGCAAGGAGAAGGCAGCAAGCAGCAGGCCTCTCTTTCCCTTTTATCCCATCCAGGCTGCAAGCCTATTGGTTGGTGCCACCCACACACAGGGTGGGCCTTCCCATTATCCACACCCAGAACCATGCTAAGCCAGTCAGTGCATTAATTTAGTTATTACATACCCTTAATCCATATTCACATACCCATGATCCAGCCACCTCTGAAAAGCTCCACCAAGAGTGCATGAGGCTTTGGGGGACACAGGCAATAAAAACTATTTTCTGGCTTTCGTCTTTTCTTAGGAAAACTGGCTGTTCCCAGATCTCCCCAGTATCTCACAGCAGTGGGAGCCTCAGTGGGGCACACACCACCGCCACCCCTCAACTCAGAAAAAATAGTCTAAATTTAAATCGCACACCAGCAAGCTAAAAACGGCTCATCAAGAGGGACAAACACACCTTGCGCTGCACACTTACTAGATTTCACAGACACAAATCTCTCCTTTTTGAGTCATACATGGTCAAATGACTCTTAGGTGATTTAAAAAAAACCCTCCGAATTTGCAGTAGATAAAAATGTTTTTAAATAGCCAGAAAAGAGGACACAAAGGAGGGCAGAAAAAGAGTAGGGAGTGAGGTGCTGACTCCTGCAAGATGCACTTGGGGTTCTAAGAAGGCTCTGGCCTTCGAGCATGCTGGATTTATTCTCCCCCTTTCCGATGAAGAAGTTTAAAAGGTGAGACAGAACTAGGGATCAGAAAGCCCTAGTTATGAGCATCCCCTGCACCAGGTAATTTCCCTCACCCAAGCTTCAATTTCTTCATCCTTAAAATAAGGAGATTAACCAGGTGTGGTGGCACACACCTGTCATCCCAGCACTTGGGAGGCTGAGGCAGGAGGATCACCACAAGTTTGAGGCCAGCATGAGCTACATAGAGAGACCTCATCTCAAAACAAACAAACGAACAAAAAAGGAGGTTAAACATGATTAGTGATTCTCAGGCTTTTTTTGTCCTTGGCATTTTGAAAAATATTTAACTTCAAAAAGTTAGCTTGGGCTGGTGACATAGCTCAGCGGCATAAGCGCCTGCCTGGCAAGCGTGAGGTCCTGAGTTTGACTCATGGTACCCGCATATAAAAAAAACAAAAACAAAAACAAAAAACAAAAAAAGTTAGCTCACCTTTTATTTTGAAGTGCAGTAGACAGACTGAAAAGTGAACAAATCACGCTTTCTGCCAAATGAGTTTTCACACTTGAAAAACCAGCAGTGAGATCCGGTCACAGAAGCTTCCCAGCCCCCAAATGCCTGGCTTAGCACCATTTTTTTTTTTTTTCAGGTTTTTTGAGACAGGGTGTCGCTATGTATTTCAGGTTGGCCTTGAACTCACTATGTAGTACAGGCTGGCCTTGAATTTGTGGCAATCCTCCTGCCTCAGCCTCCCGAGTGCTGGGACTACAAGTGTGTGCCACCACGCCTGACTGCACCTTTCTTAACAGGAGGACTGGAGGAGGGAGACACAGCTAAAGACTGAAAAATATGTGCCAATTTGTTCCTTGGTGTGATTTTAAAAGAAAAGTTGGGGATACATGGAAAAACATTTCCACAGTGTTCACAGTGGTGCCCATCACTTTGTTGCCCTGCAGCTCTGCATCACCTGAGTGTCGCGCTTGGGAGCAGCCTCAGGGGGTGGTGGAGCACACTCCTGGGTGTGTCTGGGTGGCCATGGAGGTGGGACCTGGGGACACTTTCTGGCTTCTGCCCCTTCCTCTCTGGCCCAGTCCCCTGCTCTGATCACCAGCAGCCATGAACTGAGCAGCTTCTGGCACGATGGCTCAGCCTTGGAGAAACACACTGGAGATTCACACTGGGACCATGGACTGGGTCCCCTGAAACCATGAACCTGCTTTAAACTGTGGGTGTCAGGCACTGTGTGCTGGTGACGGAAAGGTGACTAATACACCAAGGAAGGAGAGCCAAATGCTCGGAAAGTGAGATGAATGTGTGAATGACCACAACTCGCGTGAGAGAGGCCAAGGACTTGGGCAGGGACGAAGCTCGTGACTGTGACCAGCACAACACACAGCCCTGCAGCTTGAGAAGGTGCCAGGAAAAGACCTGCTCAGCTCTGGTACCAGGGAAGGCTTGGATCACGTTTTCTGCAACTTCTGTAATTCAGTCATTCAAGGTATCTTGTAAATGTTAATGTTAGAATCACATTGAACATAAGGGATGAGAGTTGACAACTCCAAATATTAAATAATGAAAGTATTGAGTACTTGGATGGAGGTCCAGATGTTGGAAAATGAAAAGCTCTTTTATCACTCATACTTGGTAGAACAGAGAAACACAAATTTATAAGTATTTCTGAAAAAATATGGAAAAAGATGACTGATGAGTTTTGGGGGGTTTTGAGGTTTTCTGGGGGTTGTTGTTGGGTTTTCTTTTTTTTTTTTTTTTTTGAGACAGGGACTCATTATGTAGTTCAGCCTGGTTTTGAACTCATTATGTAGCCTGGGCAGGGCTCGAACTTGTGGTGATCCTCCTGCCTCAGCCTCCTGAATGCTGGCATAATGGGCATGTGCCACCACACCTGGGCTTGATCAGCTTTTAATAAGCAAGAAAGAGTACCTAGAAATTGATTGCACATGTCTTTTACTATTTGTATGAGATGCGTGAAATTGATATTTCAGTCATTTTGGCTTTCTACTTTTATTTTCTTAAAACAAAGTTCACATCTCAAAAAACATACGCAGGCTCAACTTCCGCCTATAATAGCAGACCAACAGCTCTGCCGAGGACAAGTGGAAAAGCCAGATAGAATGCAAAATCGCCAGAGCTGGGCAGGCTGGCGCACACCTACGATCTGGAATAGTTCATCCTAATGCCTAGGTCTTCAGTCCCCGGAGAGGGCTGAGGGGCGGACCCGGTATCCGCTCAGCCTCCGCCTGCAGCAGGAAAACCCGTTTGTGAGGAGGAAGAGAACTCGCGCTCCGGGGAATGAATGACAGCGCGGGTGAGTGAATGACGGCGCGGGTGAGTGAATGACAGCGCGGGTGAGTGAATGACAGCGTGGGTGAATGAATGACGACGGCGCGTGAGGAGCCGCTGGCCAGCGCCCCCGGCAGCCCTCCCTCCCTCCCTGCCTTCTTTTTATGACAGAGATTTTTAAACTGTTTTTTCTGAGTGCCAGAGTTCTGTGGGGATTTATTTTCTTAAAACGTTGGGTAAGATTTCCTCTCAGGAAAAACTTATGTGGCTAAAGCAGAAATTAGATTTGAAATACTTTAAGTGAAATCCCAGTGTGTTTCTTTTTTAATTGATATATAATTTATGCGTCCTAAAACTCTGACCTTTTAAAACGCACAGCTCTGTGGTTTTTCGTGTATGTGTAAGGTTGCGGAGTCATTACTTTATCTAATTCCATGACATTTTCCTCACCCAAAGTGGCGCCTGGTCCCTGCTGTCAGGACCTCCCTGCTGCGACACCCACTGATCTCCTCGGATTCGTCTGGACGCGCCGTGGAAATGAGTCAGGCACGATGTGCTCAGGCCTGGCTGGTTCCCTGTGGCTCGGTGTCCCCAGGGCGTGCGTGTGTGTGCGCGTGTGTGCACGCGTGCACCGTCTTCCCTTGCTCCTGCACCCACCACACTTCCTCTTCCCCTTTTTATTTCGTTGGATTCAGGGGTGTGGCCTGCTTTGCCCCTTACCTTAGGGGTACCGCTCCCCAGTACAATCTCCGATGCCCTGAATTGCACCCTTTGTTTAATCACCTTCTCGGACAGTACGGCTCCTGCAGCCTTTTTTTTTTTTTTGTGGGTACCGGGGGGTCGACCTCAGGACCTCGCGCTTGCAAGGCAGGCGCTTATGCCGCTGAGCCATCTCACCGGCCCACCTGCAGCCTTTTTTAAAAATTAATTGGATCGGTGCGCTTTCGGTACACACAATGACCACTTTCGTCGTAGGGAGTACGTGCCTGGGCGTGATGCATCGTGATTCTTCTTTTCTTCCCCTTCCCTGCCTCACCCCCTTCCCCTCCTTGTTACAAAGCTTTGTTTCCATGTTTCTTTCTATGCTCTTATTTTTCTTTTCCCTGCCTTCCTCTTCCCCTCCTCCCTCCCTCGTTGCCCTTCCCACGTGAACAATTTCTTCCCATTTCCCGATTATCTGAGTCACCGCTGGACTCACTGCTCAGGCCTTGAAGCTGGCATTGCGCGCACCGCAGCATTGTGATTGGTGGTGGGCGGGGGTGACCAGAACTTGTCCTTGCTCCCCCGAGTTGCTCCCTAACATTCTTCCTTTATCTGCACATCACTGCTCATGGGATTTACCTTATTTTGCGTTAAATTTAGGTTTTCTTGGGGGTGGCAGTGGTGGAGAGTTTGTCCAACTCAGGGCCCAGCTCCGTGTCACTGTTGTGCCCGGGACCCAGGCAGGGGACACTTGAATCCATCTCCCTTCGCCCAGGGACCCGGAAGACCAGAACAGATGCTCTTTCACCTGATGGTTACCGGGTTTGCATCCCCCTCTCCTGACACCAGAACAGAACTTCTGTTTTGTTAATGAGTACTCAGCCTTAGCCATTCCGATAGCAGAATCCCGAGATATGCAGAAAACGGTCATCTTTTGCTGTTTTTGTGTTCAGATCACTCACTCTAGGTCACTTCTTAGGAGTGGCCAGCCCCTGAGCTGTGTCTTCCATCTTGTCTGATAAATGCAGAAAACCACAACAGAAACCAGGGAAAGAACCCATTGGTTTTGATGTAACTCTAATGAGGTGATGCATTTAATTTCAGCTCTTGGATAGGCAAAGTAGGTTAATACTTTTAAGAACAATACAGTTGCTTTACTTCCTGTTTCCTATGTAATGCTAACTATGCAAGTTCTTAGCATTTGTTTTCAAATCTAAATCTAGCAGCAATCCTGACAGGTAGGTGTTAATATATCCATTTTATTGAGGAAGACATTGAGCATCAGAGTTGTAAAGTATCACTGGCTCATGCCTGTAATCCCAGCTACTCAGGAGGCTGAGGCAGAAGGATTGTAAGTTCCAGGCCACCTGGATAACTTCGCGAGATGCTGTCTCAAAATAGATAATAAAAAGTACTGGGGATGTACCTCAGTGTAGAGTACCCTTAGGCTGGATACCCATACCTCACTCCCCAAGTTATGAAGTAACCTGTTCAGAGTCAGACAGCCAGGTGGTTGTCATGGCTTCTTAGATCTTAAAGGCTCATGCATTGAAATTGTGGTCCACAGTGGCAGTGGCATTGAGAAGGGATGGACACTCTGAGAGGTGCCTATTGGGTAGAAGAGAGGTGACTGGGGGTGTGGGCCCTTCAAGGAGATTTTTGGGGCTGGCCCTTCTCTCTCTGCTTCCTGGCTGCCATGAGCAATGGAGCAGCCAGCCATAGACTGCACCCTATGAAACCATGAGCTCAGACAAACCTCTCCTCGTTGTAAGTCGACTCTCTCAGGTGTTTTGACACAGTAACTGAATTCTAACACAGCAGTGGACCCAAGACTCCAAAACATGTTTCTGTGATGGCACAGCCCGTGTTCTCTCTGCTGTTTTGCCTCTCTAAATAAGAGCAGAAACTGTCACATGGTAATCGTTTCTGCCCATATGAAAATTACATTTTGAAAGTTATTATCTTTAAACTATTCTTGAAAGTGCCTGAGTCAGTGAGTGGGTGAATGATGAATGACATAGATTGGAGGTGCCACATGTATCGCTCCGCCAGTTACACACGTGCACTTAAAGTCAGACGTTTACGTTTGTAGATTTATCAGAGAATCATCTTAAAAGAAAATTAAAAGCCCCTTCAGAAAATGCAGACAACTTAGGCAGCGTAATGTAAAAACGTGGAGGGGATGACGAGCTTGTGGACGAGATACCTAAAGATCGATGCCTACCGGCCCATGAATCAGCAGGATGGCGAGGCTCTGTGGTAGCTCATCTTGGCCAAACTTCCCTATCTCCTTTAAAAGTCCTTCCTTGGTGGCCCTTAAAGCACGGTTATTTATTACTAGTTACAAGGGCTTCCTTTATTCATTTTATCTTTGTGGTCTTTAGGGAGCAGGCCTATTTTATTGAGCTCCAGGAGATGGGTTGAAGACCAGGTGAGGCGGCGTGCACCCACCTCCCTTCGCTTGGCTGTTTCATGTCTTTAAGATGATGCCAGTGGACCCGTCAGGTGCAGGAACACAGCACCGGGGGGTCTCAGCATTCAGGATGGAAACTTCTGTTTCACCTCTGTCTTTGTCCTCCGCTCTGCCTGGTGTCCCCCTGGCAGTCTTGATGGTGGCCCGCTTGGTGCCATTTGGGGAATGCAGCTACCATTTGCGTGGGCCAAGGAGGGAGACTGGAGGTCTAACTCTTTTTTTTTTTTTTTTTTTTTTTTTTTTTGGTATTTTAGAAGCTATATTTTTTAATGCAATATATGCTCATAAACTTTCTAGACAGTATTTTAAAATATACAATCTCTCCAAAAGAAAATATTCAACTAATGATAATATAGATAACTTTTAATGTAAGTAAAATGTTACAAGATGTTAACATTAAAGTTATCATCAGGTTTTTCACAGCACAATGTACAGAAATTTGTGAGCTTCCTGTACAGAGTAGAATAATCTCACTCTTGAGCCAGTCGTTCAATAACACGCCGGTAATCTTCCACTAGCTCTTGAAAGCTTTCTTCCAGCTGTTCATGTTGCATGCTTATTTCTATTTGGTTCATCTGGTTTGTCAGTTCTTCTGGCCTGAGACATTTTCTCATCTTAGCAAGATCTCTCTGCTTTTTCTTGTAAGGGCTGACCAGTCTTCTCTTAATATCCAGCCTGTAGCTTCTGTATTGCTCAGCGTCACTCATGTCAGTCACCAACAGTCGAAGAATTTCATAAACGCGTCTAGCATGTTGCTTATTTATTTTGAACTTCTGCTGTGCTTCTATTGCCATATCTTCATTGAATCCTTGCATTAATTTTTCCCGGGAAAAACAAGGCAAATCTTGACAAAGCTTCACAAGCACAAAATCTCTTAATTTCACATAACTTTTGGATGGATCTTCCGCTGTAATATCAAGAACTGAAGGAGCTGCAATGTAGTATCTATGAACTGTTTCAAGAAGTTGAGCACCATGGCCTTGACCTTGAAATGGAGTCAGTATCAGCATCTGACTTACACGTGGCCGGGTTTTGTCTGGGTACACATAGTAATTATAGACTGTCATGTAGCCTACGGTCGCAAAGAGCTTAGCTCCATCCTTATTATACTTCTCAAATACTAGAAAGTAGTGCCATCTTTCATCATCCACGTCAATAAAGCTAGCAGTTTCAATAAACCACATCAAAAAGGTCTGAAGCCTTTCATGATATTCTCGAAAGCCTCTACATGTCATGTCAGCCTTGTATATCTGAAAAGTAAAGTTTTCTCCTGTTGGACTGAGAACTGAGTACGTATGGAGTAGGGTTCCAAATGGCTTGAAATCAACTTCTTTTTCCAGCAAAGAAAGAAAGTCATTTGTGTTTGTGCAAAATCCAGGTGGAATGATTTGTCTGATTTTGCCCTCCACATCATCTGCCTCCACACAGTCAAAGTTCTCATCAACTTTAGATGCATATTCAACACGGAACATTGTTGACAGGCTACCAGCAATATAGTATAACAGGATCTTCAGGCCCTTGTAACCAAAAGCAGTTTCATCATCCCCAAAGAGTTGATGGGTATATTCGGGAAAGAAAGTTCTAATGTCATTCTCAAGATCTTCAGGAAAACGAACTAATTTTAGTTCAATTGCTGTGTTGGTGTTACATTTGTACTCTGCCAGTTTCTTCTCTACTGCACTCTTGTATTCTACCAAAAATTTCTCCATAGCACCAAATCCCGCCATTTCCGAGCGGCGAGCACCCGCGGCTTGGAGGTCTAACTCTTAAACGACTTCCCGTCAACCCTACTTGTGATCTTGGTCTTGCTTTCCCTGCTCACCCCATCACGCAGGAGCGGTGTGCTGTCAGGTCCTGAGATCTGAACCCTTAAAGGTTCTAGGCAGTAACCAGCTTCCGGGTTAGACTTTAGCTGGCTTGATTCTGTTTTTATTGTCTAAAAGTTGTCTCTGGTTTCCTCTGAATTCATAAGAAAGGGTTAAAAAGTTTGAAGGAAAAGCACAACCATGAAGCTTAACCGTAATTCGAGGAATGTATAACAAATGACAGAATCAGGAAAACGCAACATCGGCAGCATACGAAAATAAGTAAAAACACTGTGGAACTGGGCACATCTGGATTCTTCTCCGGAGGTGAACTGCTAAATGTTGGCTTCAGAATTCTTCCCTGTGATTTGTATGTTTATGGTCAAAGAACTCTGAATATTAAGCAGACTTTAAGTTAAGAATACATAAAAGTACACGCAATGTCTAAGTGTACAGGCTAATGAATTTTTATAAAGGGAATATCTTTGTGTAACTGGCATCCAAATGCAAGGGCAGGACATTACCAGCAACCCCAAACCCTGTGTAGCACCCCTCACCCTCTGACCTGCACTAACTGCTAAGCTGCGGTTTTATACTGTAGATAAATTCTGCTGTTTTTGAATTTTATGTAAATGAAATCCATTCTGTATATAATTTTTTTTGCTCTAGTTCCTTTTGCTGAACTTTGTGGGCTCAACGTACAATGTGTGGTAGTTGTAACACATTTGTCTCTTTCCTATATAGTATTCCACCGAGTGAATATATTGCTTTAATTTTTTTTATCTTGACGGATGTTTGGGTAATTTCTGGTTTTGATCTGTTATGAAAAGAGCTTCTATGAATATTCCCCTATGTGACTTTTGGGGTGCATATGAGTGTATTTCTGCTGGTTATATGCCAGAGAGAAAATTTTCTGGGTCACAGGTGTATGTGTGTTAAGCCTTAGTAGGCACAGCCGGGTGGGTTTCCAAAGTGGTCACACCAGGTTTCCCCATCAGTCGGTCACATGACGTCTCAGTGGCTCCACATCTCTGCCAAGGTTCGAAGCCATCAGTCTGTTGAATTTCAGCAATTCTGGTTGGTACGTAGTGGTGCTACACTGTGGTTTTAATTTGAATTTCTGTGATGACTAAGAGGTTATAAGAGGTTTGTCATAAGTTTATTGAGCATTTATCTTCTGTGAAAAAACTGATTATGATTCTGCTGAATTTTCTCTTGGGTTGTCTGTATTTTTATTACTGACTCGTAGGATTTTTGACTTGATTTATTTATTTTAGATATGAAGTCTTTGGATATATGTGTTGCAAAAATCTTCTCTCCAAGATGTGTCTTGTACTTGTATTCTCTTAATGATGTCTTTGGATGAAAGTCTTTTGGGGAGAACCGAACCGGGGACTGCACCCGGGCCCTATGTATACTGAGCGTGCGCTCTACCACGCTGCACTCCTGCCACGATCTCTCATCATCGTCCACTATGTTAATCGCTGCGCTATGGTTATTACTTTTTGGATTCTGTTTAACAAATCTTTCTTCACCTCAATGTCATGAAGATATTATTTTATGCTTTCTCCTGAAAGCCTTATTGTTTTAGAGTATATTGATTTTACAAAGTTTACTGCATTTATCTGCTATCAGCCTGATCTGTGGAAGTAAATATTTACATACATTCAAATAATGACTGAACCACAAATGCATTTAATTTTTTTTTTCCTGGTGCTGGGAATTAAACCCAGGGGCTCATGCATGCTAAGCACAAGCTCTACCTCTGAGCTCTACCCCCGGCCCCTTGAACATGCTGCTTAAAAATTGATATACACAATGTAAGTATCCATCATATACAATGCGGTGTTTTGAAGTCTAGAAATGTTGGGGAAGGGGTAAAGCTAGCTAATGAACGAGGGCATCACCTCACAACATTGTCCTTTTGTGTCGAGAACGCTCAACATCCACTCTGGCTTTGGCGAGCATGCCGCCTGCCATCGTTAGCTTCTGTCGTCCTGCTGCTTCCTGTGACTGTCACTGTCTCTGCCTTGGCGATATCTCCTTAGTCCTCTGACCTCTGACCTCTGGGAAGAACCATTCTGTTCTCTACTTCTGTGGTGTCAACTTTTTTTTTTTTTTTTTGTGGGTACCAGGGGGTCGACCTCAGGACCTCGCGCGCCAACAGGCACCCGTGCCGCTGAGCGATATCACCGGCCCCTTTTTCGTATGTGGGTTCTGGGAGTCGAACTCGGGCCCTCGCACTTGCAAGGCAGGCGCTTATGCCGCTGAGCCATCTCACCGGCCCATGTGGTGTCAACTTTTTAAATTCTCCATGTGTGACATCGTGTGGTATTTTTCTTTCTGTACCTCGCTTATTTCACTTAACGTGTCAGCCAGGTTTATCTATGTTGTCCCAGATGACAGGATTTCCTTTTTATGGCTAAATAATATTCCACTGTATGTATTTTCTTTATCCATTTATCCAGCGATGAACACTGAGGTGGATTTTGTATCTTGGCTCTTGTGAGTAGTACTTCAATAAACATGCATATGCGGAGATAGCTCTTTGACATACTGATTTCATTTTCTTTGGCTATATACTCAGCAGTGGGATTGCCAGATCACAAAGTAGTTACATTTTTAATTTTTATGTTTTTGGGTTTTTTGAGACAAGGTGTTGTTATGTATTTAGTTCAGGCTGGCCTTGAACTCACTATGTAACCTGGACTGATCTCAGCTTGAGACAATCCTCCTGCCTCAGCCTTCTGAGTGCTGGGATGACAGGCGTGCACCACCGCACCTGGCTAGTTTTAACTTTCTGAGGAAGCTCCATACCATTTCCCTTGATGGCTATAATTAATTGACACTCCCATCAGCAGTGAATAAACGTTCCCTTTTCTGTTATCCTCGCCAACACGCACCTTCTGTCTTTGATAACAGCCTTTGTAACCGGAGCAGGGTGATGCCCTGTTGTGTTTTCGATTTGCCCTGCCCTGATGATTAGTGACACCTAACGCCTTTTCATGTACCCATTGGCCATTCCTATGTCTTCTTCTAAGAAATGTCCATTCAGGTCTTTTGCCTGTTTTTTTTTTTTTAAATTGGATTATTTACTACTGAATCAATTTCCTTATAGATTTTGGATATTAACTAATTAGATGTGTTAGTTTGTAAATATTCTCTCCTATTCTGTACCTCGTCTTTTCATTCTGTTGATTGTTTCCTTTGCTGTGCAAATCTTTTGAGTTTAATGTAATCTCATTTATCTGTTTTTACTTTTATTGCCTGTCCTTTTGTGGTAAAAAAAAAAAAAAAAAAAAGTTGCCCAAACCAATGTCATAGAGCTCTGTCCATATATTTTCTCACAGTAGTTGTATAGCTTTGGGCCTTGCGTTTGTGTCTTTCATCCATCTTGCGTTGAGTTTTGTTCGTGGAAGGGCCGCATTTCTCTGCTGTCCGTTCTGGGCACCCTTGCAGGGGATCAGCTGCCTCTCGGTGCCTGGGTTCACCCGCTCTCCGTTCTGTCGCTCTTGTCTGTGTTGCTTTTGTGTCAGCAGCACGTTGGCCCAGTTCCTGCAGATGTGCAGGATATTTTGAAGCCGGGCAGTATGATGCCTCCACCTTTGTTACTTTTGATCAAGATTGTGTGGCTGTTTGAAGGCTTTCGTGGTTCTGTGTGAATTTCAGGATTATTTTCTGCCTTGGTTTGAAGAATGTTATTGGTATTTTGATAGCGGTTGCATCAGATCTGTAGATTGCTTTGTTGTATGCACATTTTAACAATATGAATTCTTCCAGTCTGTGAATGCAGGACCTATTCCCATTCATTTGTGTCCTCTTCGATTTCTTTTCAGTGTAAAGATCTTTCACCTCTGTGATGGTGTCCACTTGGCTGGATTGAGGAGTACCTGCAGAACTGGTAAAGCATCATTCTGGGGTGTGTCTTTGAGGGTGTTTCTGGAGGAGCATGACGTTTGAGTTGGTGGATGGAGTGGGGATGATTTGCTTTTGTTTTTTTAATTAAAAATAAATTCTTTTTTGGTTTTTGGAGTCAGGGTCTTGCTATGTAGTTCAGACTATCTCAAAAAAAAAAAACCATTTTTTTTTAATAAAATGTACATTATGCTTTTCATTGTAGAATCTCTGAAACGCATGGCTCTGTCAGGTTTCGCTCTACCATGAGCTGAGTGGGTGAGGTAACTCGCGTGGAGCTGGCTCACAGTCCTGATGCGGTGGCCTCGCTCTGCTCTGAGATGAGCTCGTGCCACTGGGGTCACTTGAGGTCTGGGGCGTCGCCTGGGAGGCGGGGGCGCTGTCGTGTCGCAGCAGCCTGGTGGCCTGGTCCTTCTAGAACTCTAGGAGTCCAGAGCCCCTCGGGCCAGACCCGAGCCCTGGCCCAGTGCTGGCTGCTGCAGCATAGTGTCGCCGACTGAGTGGCTTCAGCCAGAGACATTCAGTCCTCAGCACTTGGGTTGAAGTTGGGCCCAAGAAGCTGAAGATTCGGCTCCTGGTGCCCCCACCCCATGGCCCCCATCTACACCACTCACCTCCCAGAGGCTCCATCTCCCAACACTACCCCTCAAGGGCCCGGGGATTCCACCTAAGAATCTGGGGATGTCTGAGAAGCTTGGGGGAGCATCTCAGTCCCTCTTCCTGTGGGTCCTGCCCTCTGTGTGGGTGACTTCTGTGATCCCAAACGCAGGCTGTGTCCACCAGCAGGTGACACCAGAGCCGTGCAGACACCAGACAGGCAGCGTCAGGCCCCCAGGGTCCCCAACACGGCCCTCGTTTCAGGTCACAGTTGCAAGCCCAGGCCTCGGACTTCCTCCCGGTTGACCACAGATCAGGCACCCGCGATGCCCTGCTTAGGCTCAGTAACCTGCTGGGATGGCTCACGAGCTCGGGAGAACACCTGCGACGTTCGCTGTTTAAGTGGCAGTTCAGAGGACACGGGGCACCTCTGGGGCCCTGGCTGCGGGGCTGGGTTCTGTCCATCTTTCCGACCCCCAGCTCTTCCTGCGGGTTTGTGGGGTCCCTGGCTGGACCGGTGTGACCAGGACATGGAAGGCCATGAGATGGGATGGGACACAAAGGCTGCGAGCTGACCCAGCTGGCGGCGCAGGGAGCTCAGCGCGGCCCCGTCTGTGCCAGTCCGGGGCCTCCAGGGCCTCTCTGGCCGCATCCCGGGCCTCTCTGGCCGTGTTCCCTCCCCTTGGGCCGGCTGGGTTCTCGGGGCAGGGCCACGCTCCCGGCCATCTCCACGGCGGGAAGGCGGGAGGCTGGGCACAGGCCTGGTTTCTGCGACCTGCGTGGGGGAAGCAGCAATTCTAGCTTTTAGGACCTGCCTTGGGGAGAAGAAGGGGGCGAGGGACTGAGGGTAGAAGGTCAGAGAGAGGTTTCGCTGGCCCGAAGCTCAGTGTCCCAGCAAAGATGCTCTTTCGCCCTCCTGGCTCGGAAGGGAGCTCAGGAGCCGTGGACGCGAGGCCCCGCGCTTTGACAAGGATGCGCTTACCATTCTGTGTCGTCACTGAGGAAGTAAGTGCGGGCCGTGGGCGAGAGCAGTCGGGAACCACAGATCCGGTCCCCACATGTGCTTCTGCACACACAGTGACAGCTCGTTGGAGAGGAATGTATGGTGGCGGGCACACATCTGTGGGTGGCAGGAACCAATTCATTTCATGCATGAACCCACAGTCCACAAATCTAGATAAGTTTTCGTTAAAGTTAGTCTGTCCCACTGACAGGCTCTGTGACCAGTCAGAAAATGCAGCCCTGCTACCTGTCACTCACCTGTCCTCCTCACTTCATGGGCGAGGCTGTGCTGTTGTTGCCTTATTGATTGAGGGGCTGTATTCCAGGGCCCTGCGGAGCACCTTCTTACAGTACAGCCAGCTCGCTGTAAAGTGAGCAGGGTAACATGGGCGGCCCAAAGTCAAGGTTTAAGCCTGCGTTTGGCATTGACTAGCTCTTGATTGTGAAAATAAAATGATTTTTTTTTTGTGTATTTTGGGGGGACAGTGTCTTGCTAAGCAGTTCAGACGGCCTTGAACTGCGATCCTCCTGCCTCAGCCTCCTGAGTGCTGGGATTATAGGCATGCGCCACCATGCCTGGCTTCTACTAAATTTCTAATGTGAGCTTTTACTTGGGCATTGGAATTTTTCCTCCTGTGTGTAGCAGGAGAGTACAGGTAGGAGATAATTCAGTTATTTGAGCAGGTAGTAATTTGGGTGCATTGAGCTGCAATGAGGCAGGTGCTTGGGCCGGTGAGATGGCTCAGCGGCGTAAGCGCCTGCCCGGCAAGCGCGAGGGCCCGAGTTCGACTCCCGGAACCCACATACGAAAAAAAGGGGCCGGTGATATCGCTCAGCGGCACGGGCGCCTGCTGGCGCAAGGTCCTGAGGTCGACCCCTGGTACCCACAAAAAAAAAAAAAAAAAAAAAAAATGAGGCAGGTGCTGTGCTAAGTACTGTATTAGGTAGCGTTCCTTTGGCTACTTGTGACCAATGCCTCAGGTGAATGAGCTGCGCTGAGGAGGAGGAGGCCTGTAACCGTGGGAAAGGCAGGTGCGGCAGCTCCCTGGACTCCGCGACTGCAAATACTGTCTTCCCCCCCCCTCCAATTTCCTGCTTCCTCTTTGGCAGCAGACCTCAGAACCCTGTCTCTGTCAGAAGCACAGCTCTGAACCACCTGTGTGTCGCCTCTCAGACTTCCCTGGCCTTGATGGAAAGCCCTACACAAAGGCCATGGTCCACCCAGCACCTGGTGTGAGATTTGGCCCTGGACAACAGCAGCTCCCACACCAGCCACAGAGCAGGAAAGTGCTGCTCTCGGTTGATGAGACAGTAAGTGTACGGTACACCTACTGCTGTGTGTGGGTGTGCTCGTCCCTTAAGGCTCATGGCCCCAGAGTGGCAGTGTCCACAGTGGACTCTAACAGGGTGGGGCTTAGTGGAAGGAGATTGGGTCACGGAGGCTGCCAGCTCACAGTGGCTAAAGCTGTTGCGTGGAGCGGATTATTCCCAAGAGAGCGAGTTGGTGCAGAGGTAAAGCCCTTGTTCTTTGCTCACACTCCTGCCCCAGCACATGGCTGCCCCTTTCCACTGTGCCGCCATACCGGGTCAGCCAGGCGGCCCTCGAGCAGGTCGCCCGTGCCACTGCTCCTTGGTCCTCTGGCCACCAAAGCTGTGAGCTAAGCTACCTTCTTTACTTATAAAGCACCTGGTGTCAGGTATTTTGTTACAGCAACATCCGACAGACCACAGCGCCTGCCCTTGCTGACTTAGTCTGTTCAGAACACCAGTGGGGTAAAAGCTTAGAAAGGACACTGAAGCTCAAAGAAGTTATGTGTTTTTCCCAGCAATTTGCTTAAAACTGGTTAGGGAGGGCTGGGGTGCAGCTCAGTGGTAGAGCCCTCACCAAGCATCCTGTTTCGTTCCTCACCCCTAAAAAACAGAACAGCACAAAACAAATAGAAAAGGTTAGGGGTCTGTATGTGTGAAGAAACAGTACTGCCCGAGAGTTGGTAACGGCCAATGCTGAGTTATGGGTGCAAAAGCGTCCATTGTGTAATTTTCTCTACTTTTGTATATGATTGAAAATCTCCATAACAGAATGTAAAAAGGTAAATAATAAAGTAAAAAAAAAAAATGCCCATTTGTTATCCACATTCCTTATTTACCTTAGCACGAATGGAGAGTGTGTCACACTCCCTTGGCCATATTGAAGCAAACAGTCCCAGAAGCCCTGCGTCACAAACACGAGCAGTTTGCTTTCCATTCTGTGGCAACTTAGATGGCTTAGAATGTCCTCGACTGCAGTGAAATGGGGCGGGCAGAGCAAAGAAAGAGGATGGTAGGAAAGGGAGGCGTCGCCATGAAGGAATCCATGGAGGGCACAGCAGGGCCGCAGCTCTGGGCGGGTCTGACCCGGAAGCGTCGCTGGTGGAGAGGTCACGGGCACAGTGGCCTCAGCTCCCCATCTGTTGAGGACAAGGACAAGAAATAGAAGAGAGAACACTCACCGAGACCTCGTCGCCGCAGGCCCCGTGTGAAGCTCCTCATGCTCCTGTGTCACGCAGTTTTAAGAGCCGCCCTTCGGGTGCGAGTCTGGGATGGACGAGGAAGCAGAGGCTCAGGCAGGAGACGGAACTTGTCCAACATCACGTGGGTGTGTAATTCCCAGTACGTGTTGTGGGAGTAAATCATTGAAATCTAGCGGTTTGGTCACAGACAAAAATCCCGGTTAGGCTTAGTCTGGCTCTCTATACGAGAAAAATGCAAAATAACTGTCTTACGACAGAGTCTCTTGCTTCTCTCCCGTCGTGACTGATCTGTAGATAATCAGTCCAGGCCTCCCATGAGTCTCTGGGGCTCAGAGTCCTGCTTTTTGCTTGGCGGTGAAGGTCTTCTGTCCTCAAGGTCACTCGATGGTCCATGACGCTTGTTAGAGCTCCGAGTGCCAACAGGAAGGAAGGGAGGGCACAGGAGGAGGGGCACGGTACCCATGCCCCCTTTTAAGGATGCACACTGGAAGCTGCTCCTGTCATTTCTGCTTCTATTGCAGGGGCTGCAGCTGAGACCCGTGTGTGCATCTCACAGGTCACAGAGAGCCTGTGTGTGGGGCGGGTCCAGGAAGAGAGTGTAACGTGTACGCGTTACACTGCGTGGCCTGGGCCTGGCTGCAGGGCTCTGTTAACACTGAAGACGGAGAGGAATCCTGGGGCTCAGGCTTGGCCCAAAGCCAGCAGCAGTCCAGAGCTGTGGTGTCCCCGAGTAGGACACAGGCGTGGCTGTCCTTGCCGTAAGACCTTTCACACTGGGGTGGATGAATACACGAAAAGCCCAGGATTTAGTTCAGCCATCAGGAAATGCTGGTCCCTCGGTCCAGCTAGATGTCGTCAGGTGCCCAGCGGCGGTCTGTGCTTGGCGACTGCCTGGAGACTCAGGTCTTGGGGGGTCGGTTGTGGCTGTGTCTGGGGGGTGTCTACCTTCTCTCACAAGCTCTGAGTGCATGCGTTAGAACCCGGCACCTTGCTAGGCACCACGGGGTTACAGAGAGTAAGCGCTCAGATTGTAATGATATTAAGCAGAAAACCATATGTAACTGTAAAAGACCATATTATTTTAATTCTGTCTCGGTTAGCATCCGGCTCTGTGGGACGATGTATCACAGCCAGCTTGAACCTGTTTGCTCTCAGACAGAGCAGTGGAGCACAGGGCCTTTTCTTTGGGTGGATCCAGCGGGGTCTGTCCATCTGAGAGGCCGAGGTTGCCCTGCTTGTATGACGACTTATAACAACAACAAGTGCTCCCACGAGTTACCCTCGAACCGTCCCGGGGGTGTGACACTGTCCCAGTGGGCGTGTCCTTGAGAAGCCAAGTCAATGTCAGCAAATGGAGCTCTGCCCACTGCATCTTCAGCAACACCCAGGGTGAATTTTTCTGTGAGCTGACAGTGTCCTCCCCCAGCCAATTAAAAAAGAAGTTTACATTTTCATTCGATTAGCAGACACTTTCTGAGCGCTTATTACTGAGCAGGGGCCGGGCGTGGTTTGGCAAAACACGAGTGTTATCCGTGCCCGCCAGAGCTGCCTGAAGTACCTGCATGATCAGCGACGGATTCCCAGGCACTAACAATGAAATGTGTTACACCAACTCTGAAGGTGTTTTTGCACGCTAGCTGTTATGAAATCTTGGGGCGTCTGTAGATGGACAGCGTGTCAGACCTTCATCAGTAGCATTTGTTTCCTGAACGTGGCGGCTGCCGGTGGGTGGTTTCTCGATGTGATCTGGAGTTAGGGTCAGCGTGCGGTGTGCGCTTGGTGTCTTGTTTTGTCTGATTCTCTCTGTGAGGGAGGACAGATGGTCTCTGGCGCTGTGCAGGGGGGGGGTCCCTGGATTACGCAGCCCTTGCCGAGGGCAGATCTAGCACCCAGCGTTGTAATTTTCTTTCCCAAATGAGTGGCTCTTCCGCTGTGTCTCTAGAATTTGCACTCAGATTGTGCGGATCGCCTCTGTAAAGAGGTGATCTCAATGGCATCAAACTTCTTCTCAAGTTAGGAGCTTGCTTTTCATGAAAATAAAGACTTTTCCCTTCCGGTGATTTCAAAGTAGCTGAAGTATACCCAAGCACCAACTTCTAGAGTACAGCGTAAAAGTCCTTTGAGCCGGCTGTTGCCTGTGGGAAGCTACACTAACTGAGGAGCCCCCTCCCCCCAATCCAGGCCAGTTCTCATCAGGTTCCCACACCATTTCCCTGCCCATGCTTCCTGCCCGGGTCAGGTCTAAGGAGCGCTGGGGAGGTCTCCAGCTTTCGCTTTATTCCATGCCGTGGACTCCAGGTGATGGGAGCTGGAATGGGAGCTGGAATCGCAGCTGATCGCTGTGTAGCCTTGGGCAGGTTACCTGTCTCTAAGTGAATTCACACGGGTCACCCCGTTCACCCCCGGGGCACTGTTGCAGGGCTGTGGGGCACAGGACAGTTAAGGAAGCGGAGGCAGCCGGCAAATGGTAAATAATCAGGTTTCAGAAGGTGTTATCTTTAAAAATATGCCCTTGCTGGAAAACCTGTCCTGTCTCGTGGGAAGCCCAGCATTCCCTGAGCACCACGAGCAGACAGCCGACGCCCGAGTCACTGCAGAGGAGGGGTTCAGATTTTCTTCTGTTGAATCCTAGCGGCTCAGCCCCCTCCCCGTTCAATTTTCTGCCCAGAGCAGGAGAAGGAAGCAAGGTCAGCCTGCTGTGACACAGTCAGGGCAGGGTCGTGTCCTGCCTGGGGCCTGAGCTTGTGGCTCCTGTCCCCTGGGGTGGTGGCGCTCTCTCCTCCAGTCTTCCTAGCTCCAGCTGCTGGTGAGACCTCAGCATTCCAGGCCTCAGATGCCAGTGTCCGTGAGGGCTGCCCGGCCGGCTGTGGGGATGAGAAAAGTAGGCTGGGTGTCACACTTGGGGAAGTGGCAGTAAATATAGCATGCAAGCTGGATCCTGGAGCCAGTGTGATGGTGTACTCCTATAATCCCAGCACTCGGGAGGCTGAGGCAGGAGGATTGCTGTGAGTTGCAGGCCACGGTGGGCTACCTAGCGAGATCCTGTCTCAAAAATGAAACAAAACAACCCTCCAAAAGGGGAGGCTGTGTATTGTCTGTGAACACATCTAAACTAAAAAGTTTTGTTCTTTATTTTTTAAGTATAGGCTAAAAAAAAAAAAAAAAAAAATCATGTTTAGGGGCCAGCTATGGCCTGTTCTCTAGTTTTAGTGCTACGCACTATCTGTATCCACAGCCCTTGTGCAGTGAAGAGATAACCTGAACAGTGACCTTCAGCGTGTGGCCCAAGCTCACGGTAGGATTACTGGAGGATTTCTGTGTGTTAAAGCAGAACACTGAAGGGATGTTTGTTTGCTTATTTATTTAGACAGGGTCTCGCTATGTAGTTTAGGCTGGTCTTGAACTCACTGTGTAGTCCAGGCTGGCCTCTAACTTGCAGTGATCCTCCTGCCTCAGCCTCCCAAGTGCTGGGATTGTAGTTGTGCACCACCGTGCCGGCAGAAGGGATGTACTGTATTTTAGAAACGTCCCCATAGCACGTTTTGCAACGGAAAGCACAGAGGAAGCTCTGCCCTCCTTCACTGTCCACTTAGTCGAGCTGCTGCCCATCTGCCCAGTTCTGATGTCACCACGCACAGGACACACAATCACAGGAGGCCCTGGGTAACGGCGGTGCTGCTCCACGCGGACACTCAGCACTTACGATCAGAACCGCAGCAAGAAGTGCATTTATGTCATTACTATGCACACACGCCACACCCTAGATATTTTAAGAAACAACTTACCATGTTCTAAAAACTCTAATGTTTTCCAACCTGCTTCATTCTTGTGACCATAATGGTCATGAACTAAGTTTATTTTATAGTCTACGTGTAGGCCACAGCTAGAGGGTTTGTTGTTTTATTGTGTTTTGTTCTTTTAAGAAAATCACTGGACGAGGCAATAGTGTGACATTTCCGTTAATTCATTAATTGATTTTTTTTTAAAGTTTTTTCAAGACAGGGTCTCACTATGTAGTCTAGGCTGGCCTCGAACTTGTGGTGATCCTCCTGCCTCAGCCTCCCGAGTGCTGGGATTGCAGGCGTGAGCCACCACTCCGGGCTAATTCATTAATTGATTAATTCAGTGTCTGTTTACTCAGTTTGAATGAGAGTTAGATGCTCTTTTATTGGGGACACAAACCTGAGCAAAACTTGAATTTCTGTCCATCAGGAGCCCAAATCCAATGGAAAAGACAGGCGTGCCAACATCTAAACGCTCAGGTCGGAGCAACCCCTTCATATGACACAAAATGCTTTTATAACATCACATCATATAGTGATAAAAAATTGCATAGAGCAAATTTTAGCTTAAATTTAGAGATAAGAAATTGCACTTTAAAGCAAGGGATTTATTCATATATTAAAAACAGTAGAAAAATAATGTAATAGTAATAATATTTGTTAAGCGCTTACTGTTTTTTAAGAATTTAAGTCTCGCTTCAACCTCGCTATGAGGATACTATTATTTTGCTCCTTTTACAGGAAAGAGAATACATAACTTGTCCAAAGTCCTCGAGCCAAGCGTTGCTGGACCTAGAAGTCCGTCCTAGGCAATAAGGTCCCAGAAGCGCATCTCGAGCAGCGTGTTCTACTTCCTGGACACCAAAACGCACAGATCAAAGTCCTAAACAGGTCGTGACACACCTTCATCGGCTCCCAGCCCACTGCATTCTGTGTGGCTTCCGCTGCAACAGGAGGGCCAGTCAGGCAGGGTAGGGCTGGGAGTGGGGAGGACAGAGCCTGGCTCCTGGATGTTCCTCACGGGGACAATCTTCACCCGGTTGGTAAGAGCAACAGACAAGGGGAAGGGAAAGAATACTCTCCCCGAAGAGGGCATGCCGCTCTTTCCCTCTTTCTCAGATGTGCTATGGCATTCTTTTTTTTTTTTTTTTGGTACCAGGAATCGAACTTAGGACCTTGCACTTGCCAGGCAGGCACTTGTGTCACTGAGCTATACCCCTGACCCTTGATATGGTATTCTTGAGATAAAGTAAGTTATGGAGTAGCTTTGATCTTGGAAAACCAGCAGAGCTGGCTCTAAATGTTCACCTTAGGTTTTACCAGTACCATGTCCCTCCCATAAACCCACGTTCTCATGCACGATGGCAGGGACCGCTCTCTATTACCACACTCCTGAAAAAATAATAAGCTGCTTACGAGCTCCTCCCCCGGGAGGGATTAGGGCTGCCAGGTGCTGAGATAAAGCTGCACCCAAGATAGAGCCCAATCTCAGTAATAATGGGGGACAGCTGTTAAGTACTTACTATAAATATGCTCAGTACTAACTTAATGATTACTTCACCTATATAAAGATAGTACTCTCCCACCCCAGACAGACAATAACAAGAGTAACAAGTAACAGTAACGAGACGCCATTTGTAACACACTTACTCTAAATATTCTGGGTAATAACTTAATTATTACTTCAACTATATCAGGATAGTATGCCCATTATTCTCACATGGTAGCCTGAGATCTCCACGGATAAGTGAACTCTTCAGGAATTTGATCTTTAGGATAGTACAGAAAAATTTAATGTTGAAATTGGTGCGTATTCCAATGTGGCCCCGAACTCTAGTTTTTATATGGTCATAAGTTAGTATAGTTATTGTGTTTTCCTGCCTTACCAAGTTCTTTCTATTCCAGTTTTGGAGAATTATTAGTAGTTATCTTGTTTCATTTTGTTTGTATTAAATTAAGAGTAAACATAAAAAAAATTAAGAGGATGCCTTGGAGCCCATTCATGTTTTTCTTTAAATTTGCGAACAGGGGAGAAAGAAATCCAAAAATATAAAGGCATATGCCTCATCTATAATTTCTCCCGGCAATATGTCTGCGGCTCTCAAGTTGAGCGAGTAATCGCGAGTGCTCTTTTTTCAAATCTGCTCTTTTCTAAATTCTCTTAAATGCCGTGATTATAAACCCAGCGCCTGTCAGGGCCCGAAGGTCAGTAGTACTTACACTCCCTGTAAATGCACAATGAGTAAAAAAAAGCACGGAAATAGATTATTTAAGATGCTATGGGAATTTTGTTTTTAAAGAACTAGACTTCAGGAGTTATTCAGTAAAGTAAATTACCAATCTGACAGATTTGGAAAGTAAAACATTGGTGTATGAAGTTCTCTTACCGTTCTTCTTGCCAGCACTTAAGGTGTCACTTTTGGTGACACCGGTCACCTCCCCTTCATCGTCCCAGCAGAACCGGGGTCCCTAGAACTCAGTGTCTTGACCTCTTCTGCCTCATCCTCTTCCTCAAAGATTCTGTGTCTGAGGGCCCTGAGGACAAGAAAATGTCTCTGAATTCAGCAAATTTCTTTTATTTAGGCCTATGCAGAGCTAGAACTTCCAGGGACATCCTTAGCTTCCAAATGATCTGGATTGAAGCCTTCTAGATGCTGTAGTGAAAATACCAACTAAGTTGCCGGGCATGGTGGTGCACACCTGTAATCCCAGCTGTTGGGAGGCTGAGGCAGGAGGATTGCCTGGGCTACACTGTAAGTTCAAGGCCAGCCTGAACTACATAGCAGAAAGGAAGGAAGGAAGGAAGGAAGGGAGAAGGGAAGGGCTGCGGCCCGCTTTGCGGGTGGCTGCAGTAGTTCGTACTCGCGCCCCTGCGCCGGTCGTTTTGGGAACTGTCTTGACGTTCAGCGGCTCCCGCGGTCACCCCAAGCCCTGGGAGGGGACGTGGTTTCTAACCGGGGGCTGATGAGCCCGAGGCCGCCTCGGCGATCTTGCTCGTGGGGTGAAGACGCGCATCTGTACTCGGGGACCTCGCGGGCTGCGGCTTCCCGAGGCGGCGTCCACGCCCGCGGGTCCCTCGGTCACGCAGCGCCCGGCGCCTTCCGCGGCGCAATCTTCCAAGGACGCGCAGCAGCGCGGCGGGAGGAGGAGCCCCGCGCCCGCCCCGCGCCCCAGCCTGCGGGTCCGGGGGACCAGGACGGCGCTGCTCCCGCGCCCGGTCATTCACGCGCTCAGCAAGCGCCCCGCCCCGCGAGCGTGCAGAGCCCCGCGCGCCCGGCCCCGCCGCGCCGCCGAGTCAGGCAGAGGCGGGCCCGGCCGCCCAGCCCCGCCCTCCCCCCGCCTTTCCCTCCCGCCCCTCCCCTCCCCTCCCCGCCATTCCCTCCCCTCCCCTCCCCTCCCCGCCATTCCCTCCCCTCCCCTCCCCTCCCCCGCCATTCCCTCCCCTCCCCTCCCTCCCCTCCCCGGCCTTTCCCTCCCGCCCCTCCCCTCCCCCGCCATTCCCTCCCCTCCCCTCCCCGGCCTTTCCCTCCCGCCCCTCCCCTCCCCTCCCCGTCCTCCCTCCCCCGCCCCGCCCCCACCGTGCCGCTGCCCGGCCGCCGAGGGAGGGCGACGCGGCCGCACCTCCGGGGTCCCCGGCCCAGGTGGCCTCCAGCCCGGGACCCGGCCCCGCCCCGGGCGGCGGCTTCTCCCCGTGGCCGCGCCTCCCTCCCTCCTCCCGCGCGCGCTCGCGCCGGGCCTCTATTTATTTATTAATTCCCGCGCCCCCCGCTCCGGGCCGCATGAGCCTGCTCGGGGGCTACCGCAGGAAGCCGGGCGGCGACGGCTACGAGTCCCTGCAGCTGGTGGACGGCGGCCCGGGCGCGGCGCCGCGCGGCAGCACCACGGACAGCGCAGGTACCGCCCGGGGAGCGCGCTGCCTCGGCCTCCCGCGCCGGCGCCGGCACCCGGCACCCGCCGCCGCGGCCCGGCTCGCGTGTCCGTGCGTCCCGCAGCTGGAAACGTTAGATCGGCCCGGAGGCCCCGCGGCCGGGGAGCAAGCAGCTCGGGCCTCTCCAGGCGCCGGGCGCACGGGCTGGGGCGGGGACCGCGGGGACGGAGGCCGCGCCCGCCCGCGGGGTCCTGCGGGGGAGGGCGAGGGGAGGAGCTGATTGTTTCTGAGGCCGGCGGTCGGCGTTCAGGCCGGTCGTTGTTCTGATGCTGGTGTCTTCACAGTTCTCCAGTCTCAGCTCGGCCATCGGCCGGGGCTAAGGTTCGCTTTCTCGGGGGTTTTTACCTGGGACCCAGAGCCTTTTCATGCACAGCTTGAATGGTTTGCACGATGCATTGTGTCTCATGTGCTGCTGCTCTGAACCTGTCATCTTCACCCTGCCGCGTGGAGTGTGCGTAGTTCACAAGCCTCCCCATGCAGGGGAGCGGAACACCTCCAAACTTTGTATCTAGGCTTGCGACTGTTTCCTGGAAAACGTTTGGGCGAGTTGAGCCCTCTTAGAAGTGTGTTAGTGTTTAGCGCTGTGTGTAGCAAAGCAGTTGTGTAAATGTCCACTCTGGGCAGAGTCGTAGAATGGTCGAGCCCCTTGCCTACCTTTCGGGGGATCCGGAGTGGGAGAATGGTTTACACAGAGAGAATTTCTAACCCAAGCGCTCAGTGGCTGCGCTGAGGTGCTAACTTTAGTTTGGGCCACCAAGGACTTGGGAGGAAAGATTCACACTAAGAAACCAAACTGAAGTGAATTCTCAAGTTTTACAAACAAGTGCTGGTTTAATTGTGTGACGGCCCTCCTGGGGCGATGGTTTTCTATTTTCCCCATCTCCAAGGTGGGATGAAATATTGTCCCAGAACTCAAATGTCCCATGCTTTAAGCGTCATGCTCTTATGGAAGTTCAGTAAGGCGCCGGGGGACGCCCTCCCAGCCCACTTGACGTAAAGCCACCACTGTCCCTAAGGGGCCCAGGGCTGCAGGGGCTGGGTGTGGCTGTTGTGGTTATGGGGTTGACGTTTTTCCAAATCTGTGGTATATCAGCGTGGGGTCGTCTTTTGACTGGGTGTGATCTCCTTTACGTTTTTGTTTTTATGAGGCAGGACCCGCTATGTAGTTCAGCCTGGCCTTGAACTCACTGTGTAGCCCAGGCTGGCCTTAAACTTTCAGTGATCCTCCTGCCTCTGCCTCCCGAGGGCTGGGATTACAGGCATGTGCCACCACGCCTGGCTCCTTTAACAGATCCGTGTACTCAGACTGATAGCCAGTCTATAATCATTTTTGAAATATAGTAGGTGTGTAAAAAAATAATTGAACACATTTCAAATGAGTACGGAGGAGCCACACTTTGGGGACTTGAAAAGAAGGAATTATCCTTTTAAGTGTTGGAATATGGGAGGCTGGCATGGCAGTGCACACCTGTAGTTCAGCACTCGGGGGTGAGGCAGGAGGATTGCTGAGAGTTCCAGGTCAGCCTGGACTACACAGCAAGGCCCTGTCTCCAAAAACAAAACAAAACAAAAAAAACAAAAAAACCCCCAAAACTTGGAATTTGTTTTTAAAGTATGTTACCTTATAGAATAAATTCAGTGTAATTTCCTGGGCCTGGCCGTGTCCCAGGCCCTGTGTGTCATTCATTTAGCCAGGGCAGCGGCCCGCAGAGCAGCTACATTAAGTGTTGGTGTGCTGAGGATCTTCCTTTTCACTAAATCAGACTTTTTCAATAGGCTGAGAGAAGAGTGGATTCAGTCCCTTTGAGAATGTTTGTGGTGGGAGGGCATCGTGGTGAGAATGCTGTTCTCCCTAAACTACTACTGCAGGAGTGGACTCCTCCACATGACCCATGTAGCGACAGCAGGGCTGTCACCCTCCCCTGTCACTCTGCCCCTGTAACCAGGGAACAGCTGAGGCCCGGCTGCTGCAGCCTGGCGTTTCTGGTAGGGACCTCCACGCTTGTTTTCGTGGAGAACGCGGGTGGGCAGGGCGCCGTTTGGTGTGAGTGGGGGCTGGGCTCTGAGAACGGGTTTCACTTACCAGTGCAACTGTACATCTTGGTCTAATTATAGTTCTTTTTTTTCCCCTAAAAGCCTGGAAGTGTGGCTTGTGCAGTGTAAATGTATCCATTTGTTTAGAATATTTAATTAAACTCATAGATCACTTCTAATGCAACAGTAATCTCCCCGTTTATTCCACCGCTTGCGAGGAAAGCAGGTTCGTGGAGCTTTTGCCCTGGAAGAGGTATTTTTGAGTGGAAAAAATACATCAGTATCTTTCTAGAGAACTTAAAGCTTAATACTTAATACCTTACTCTTGTGTGGCTGTTTATAGTAGGATAGCACTTTGACATGATTCTTATTTCCAGGAGTTCTATTAAATTGATAAGACAAGCAGCAGGGTCTTTGTCTGCGATCTGGGGGGTGGGGGGTCAAACCTCACTATTTTTCTGGTTGAAAAACCTAGCAACCTTTTAAAGTCTGCTTCCCGTCTATAAAAGGGGAATTGCAATACCTATTCTTACCCTAGAGCTTTAGCTGAGGCTTAAAACAACATGGGAATACATTTGCAATTTTGCTGCTTGCCCCTTCCTCTTTACTACATGAGGACGATGTGGTGGGTAGACTTGTTCAAGGTAAAATAGCTGGTTAGTGACAGCCACACCCAGCCTTTGGTCTCTAAGCTTTGTCTCTGAGTCTTTGTTTGTTTGTTTGTTTTGAGACAGGGTCTTGCTATGTAGTCCAGGCTGGCCTTGGACTCACTGTGTTACTTAGGCTGGCCTTGGACTCACTGTGTTACTCAGGCTGGCCTTGAACGCTCGGTGATCTTCCTGCCTCAGTGTCCTCAGGCTGGGATTATAGGCACGCACCACCACGCCCATAGAGTCTTCCCTAATGAATGAACTAGATTTCCTGTTAGGCACGGTATGGACTCATTGTTGAAGCGAAAGCAGTGTTAATTTACTTTTATGTCCCTCTCTGTTTTTAGCTGGAAGAGGGACAGATGTTCAGAGAAACGCAGTCACTAAGTCCCCAGACACTCGGGGGTGGGTTGCAGAGTGGGCCCCCAGCCAGGCGCTCGGAGGGCTCCCTGGCCTCCCGGCCTCGATTTCCCTTCATTCAGTTTCTCCTCTAGATGAAGTTGTTGTTGGCGGTCATCCTCTCATCTCCCGAAGGCACTGCAGCAATGGCGGTCCCCTAGCTGAGACGCCCTGCACCTCTCCTGTGGCTTCTCCGCCTTCCGGGGAACACGGATCCTGCAAAAGAGGAGCTCCCTATACCGAGCCTCTAGTGTGTCCGGTTTCGGGCTTAACCTACCAGTTCCCAAGGACATGCACCGAACAGTGATCAGTGGAAACAGACCTTAATCAAGTTGAAAAGAATCGGGATGATGAAAACTCTAACACACTTGCTAGTGTGAATCTGTTTGGGAATAAAAACTGTCTTTAATAAGTACTGTGCTACACAGTATTTAAAATCTGCAGCCACACGTTGAACCGGGGTTTTAACACAATGCAGTATTTCTTTGGGAGACTTTATCCTGCACAGAACCAAAACAAACATACATGTGGCAGTAACCCTTCCTAGAGACACCTGTCCCCTGAAGGGCCATGTGCCAGTTGGAGAAAGATACCATTTCTCCTCTTGGTTTCTGTCTTCTTGTTTTTGGCTCATCAAACCCAGGTCCTTCACCTGTGTTTTTCACAGAAGTCCTTTCCGTATAATTACCCTAAGCTCTAAGAAGCATTTTTGTGTGCGATTTTGCACAACAAGGTTTTTCATCAACTCTTATATAAAAGGTCCCCATGCTCTTGGTTAAAAAGGAAGTAAAGATTACAGACATGAATAAGATTAAAAAGTACTGTACCCTCTCTCTCCTGCTTGATTCTCATGGCCCTGGCCTCAGAGATAACCCTACTGAATGTTTCTGGAAGGATTTTCAACACGTGACATCTGCGCATTGTGCAGTAAACACGTTGTACACTTATACACACCATTAAAATTGTGATGAAATACAAATTAAAAGTTTAATTGTGTATATATATGATCATTGTTCAATAATCTTAGTGATAAAAGCAGCTACTTTTTTTTTTTTTTGAGACAGGGTCTTGCTGTGTAGTCCAGGCTGGCCTCAGATTTGTGGCAATGCTCCTGCTTCGGCCTCCCGAGTGCTGGGATCACAGGCGTACACCGCCACGCTTGGCTACAATTTAATGATTACCATCCAAGCATTGTGCCAAGCACTGTGTATGGTATCGTATTTAACCCTCGTAGGAATTCTGTGAGGTGGGAAATAGCTACTGTCTTCCCGGAGCTGAATAACCGAGTCACAGAGAGGCTCAGCTGCGGCCAGGGCTTGCACACTCTGCTTTTTCTGTGTTGAGTGAACTGTGGGTGGGAAAAGCCGCTAAGGTTGCAAATGAAGGATTCGGGGCGAGTGTTCTGTTCGCCTCTTCTTTCTCTGCGGCAAGGAGAAATAGGGGCGGAGGGGACTGGAGTGAGTGCAGTTGTTTTTCACTTTGAGTTTTCTGCAACACACACAAAAGCTATGTCTGCTGGATTTCAGGGCGACGGGAAGGAATTTTGCGATGCTGGAAATGGGGAGACAGGAGAGCAGCACCGAACCGGCCAGCAAAACCTGGCTGTGGCAGGGGAGAACCCTGTGACTGCGCAGCTTTCCAAATTTAGGGAACAGTGTTGGCCAACGAAGGGGACCCGGTGCCACCCCAGGCCGGGTGTTCTTGCCTGGTCCCCAGCAGCCCTGTGTGACTTCTGAGGCTGCCCAAGGAGCACTTCCTGTTACTTCGGGGGCCACCACGCCCTCCACTCCTGTGCTGTCCGTGTGGCCACTGCCCAGTAGGCAGCTGATGTCCCCGTCCCTGCTTCCTTCTGTTTGGCTCCTGGCGCGGGTCCTCTGGTCCTCCGGGCTGCATGTGACCGCGTCACCCCGCGCTCCTCGGCAGCCTCGAGTTCCCCCGTGGCGACCGCGCCTGGCCCAGGGCTCCCTCTAGACTGTAAATAAATCTGGAGTGAGGCTTCGTCTACTTGCTTTTGTGCTTGGCGTTTATTAGGAGCCCGAGAAATACTTGTTGAGTGAAGGCAAGCATGAACAGATTTTGAATTTTTAAAAATGGCGTTCATAGTGAAATCTGTCCATCCAAACCCAAAAATGAGTATGCAGCTAGATTTGAACAGAGATGAGGCCAGACAGAACCGAAATGAAACGGCTGGCAGAGAGCGAGCTCGATTCAGTGAGGAGCATTCCTCATGTGCAAGGTTACCAGAGGGGAAAGGAAGATAATTAATACACAGCCCGGCACTCAGCATTTCCTAATGTAGAAATGGAAATGAAGAGCTTATCAAAGGACTGCTTTCTTGACCAAAATCTGTTGCACGATTCATCATACAGGTAAATTATTTTCCTGAATCCTTTTTTTTTTCTTTTTTTTTTTGTCTTTTTGAGACAGGGTCTCACTCTGCAGTTCAGGCTGGCCTTGTAGCCCAGGCTGGCTCAAACTCGCAGCAGTCCTCCTTATTTAGCAGAATTCTTTTCTTTTTTTTTTTTTTAGACAGGCTCTTGCTATGTAGTACAGCCTGGCCTTGAACTCACTATGTAGCCCAGGCTGACCTTGAACTTGCAGTGATCCTTTTGCTTCAGCCTCCCGAATGCTGGGATGAAAGGTGTGTGCCACCACACCTGGCTTTGTTAGTTTCAAATGGAGCAGTGGTCCGACAAAGGTACCAGTGTCCAGGACCCACAGAGTCTTGCTGCAGCCCCGGGGAGCAGCGAGACTCCTGGAGAGTTGGCAGCTGGTTCCGCGCTCGCTCCTGGCTGAGGGGCCAGGTAAAAGCCAGAGGCCTGGGCCCAGGGACTTCTGACTTAGTAAGGTGGGAGGGGCCGCCCTGGGAGACAGAGCCAGAGAGGAGCAGCTCTGCGCTGCGGGTCCAAGAGGACTGCGAAGAAAGGGAGCTGAAATCCTGGGGTCCTTGTCTGGTTTTGGAATCAAAGTAATAATGCTGGTGTCTGTGAATGAGTTTGGAAGTTCTCCTTCCCTTTCAATTTCATAGAAGAGTTTCTTCCTCAAAGAGTTGAAGACGTCATGTTACAGGGATCCATGCGCACCATGTTTATAGCAGCACAATTCACGATAGCTAAATCCTGGAAGCACCTATCTGTTCATCAACAGGTGAATGGCCATTCTCGCCCCCCAGCTGGGCAGGGGCCTGGCTCTGTCCCCCATGTGCCGGGAGAGAGCTGTCTCCATTATTCCCTCCTGGCCCCCGACGCTGGGGACTGTCACACACTGTCCTGTTTTGGAGCCGGTGCAGTTGTGACGGATGATTGCTCTGTTTCAGATCGCGCTTTGTTTTCAAGCCATAGCGTGAGAGCCAGGCCTCTCGTCTCAGCAACACTAAAACCCTGGAACAGGCTGTTTTAGTTTACATCAGTGATGTGTGATCGTGAAAAGAAAATTTATAACAATTCCCAGTAATATTAGAATAAAAATAAATCCCCGTTTTCTTTCTCCTCAGCGTCTAGTTAGTCCTGTTTTCCAGATGTAGCTTATATCAATGGCTTCTGCACTTATTTTGAAAATTTGCTATGCATGTGAGGACTTTTACCAAACCACATGAGAACATGTGGATTCCTGCATACCCACATATGTGCATGTATCTGTTCACGTATAATGTGCGTGTATATTTCCTGGACTGCTTCTATATATGCTGTTATTTAACTTGATTTTGTTTTTGGTTTTTGCTTTTTTTTTTTTTTTTTTAGACAGGGTCTTGCTGTGTAGCTCTGGCCTTGAGCTCAGTGTGTACCCCAGGCTGGCCTTGAACTCACGGTGATTCTCCTGCATCAGCCTCTTTAAGCGCTGGGATTATAGGTGTGCCCACCATGCCAGGCTTTTAACTTGATTTTTTACTTACTACTATGGGTTGGGTAACTTTCTGTAGTGGTACCTGAAGATATACTTTATTTTCTCTGA
Source organism: Erethizon dorsatum (assembly GCA_028451465.1). NCBI lineage: Eukaryota > Metazoa > Chordata > Mammalia > Rodentia > Erethizontidae > Erethizon > Erethizon dorsatum. The sequence continues at coordinate 124,094,662 of CM051829.1, read as the reverse complement.
TGACAGCTTTCAATTACACTACCCTAATCCCTTTATGGATCAGTAGTAAATGTCTTTGGACGTATGTCTAAAATATATTCTTATTTTTAGTCATGCGTGAAATTGTACATCATTTGGGGTACAGTGTAACATATATATTACGGTGTAATCAGACCAGTGTCATGGGCATTCAAACACTCATCGTTTCTTTGTATGGGAAACATTAAAAGTCCCCTCTAGCTAGTTTGAAATATACATGAACATGTATTTTGCATATCTGGTATACACAAAGGGAAAAATTCTTAGAAATGTAATTGCTAAGATAAATACATGCAGTTCACACTGTGATAGAGATGCCATATTACATCTGAGAACCTGGTACCGACTTAAATTTCTATCACGATTCATAATAGTGAGATGTTGGTAACAGTGTGTATGTCCATCAACAGATGAAAGAATAAAGAAAATGTGACATTTACACACAATGGAGTACTACTCTGCCATAAAGAAGGACAAACTTGTGTCATTTGTAGGAAAATGGATGCACCTTGAGACCATAATGTTAAGTGAAATAACTCAGACACACAAGCTTAAAAATTACATGATTTCTCTTATATGAGAAAACCAAAGTGTAAATAAAGAGCAAACTAAAAGATAGTAGGAAATAGGGAGATCTTTCTCAAATAGGAAGGGGATCAAGAGCTGGAGGGGGAGGGAAGGGAAGGAACGGGGATGAAAAAGGAATGAAGATATGGAAAATGAACACATTTCTAGTGCTGTGTGACACTACCTGCTTCTCCCACCCTTCGCAATGCTGAGACCTGTTAAACTGTTAGTCTTCGAGGTCTCCGGAGAGTGAAACGACAATGATGGTGCACTTGAAACTGTCCTTAAACGTTGATATTTCTGTGGATTGTTTTTGTTAATGTTTTGTCAATGGATTTTAATTACTGCCTATTAGATAAGTAAAACATTCAAGGCAAAACAATTTGGAAAATGCAGAAAAGCACAAGAAACCATAAAAAGAGCTGATGCACCTGCTGTCCGTGGTGGTTATTCCTGACACCTGGCATTTCCTGTCTCTTATCTGGCATTTCCTGTCCCTTACTGGGCATTTCCTGCCTCTTACCTGGCATTTCCTGTCTCTCACTGGGCATTTCCTGTCCCTTACCTGGCATTTCCTGTCTCTCACCTGTGCCTAGAGCATGACTGAGAAGATTTTCTCTTCCCTTCTTGGCTCTTCGTGGACCGTGCTGCTGGTTTTCTTGGGAGCACTTCCCTGGAGTGGGGAGAGCGCGCTGGCCCGGGAGCCAGGGGTTGTTCTAGATTCAAGTTTGTGATGTTGCTGACCTTGAGCTTGGTGACCCTGGCCAAGTTGTTGTCCCCTGCTCGGCATCTGTTTTCCCTCTGCAAAACAAATAAGAGCTCAGGTTGTTTGGCCAACCGCAGGAGGCGGGGAAGGAAGCCAGCTCACAGCCCGCCTGTGGCCAGCACTGGATAAGCGTGGCTGCGTCAGGAGTGGCAGAGGTGTGACATGGTGACGTTATTACCCCGAGGTTTGCAGAGGTCTTTGTGCTGTCTTCCTTTTGTAAGGCTCTGAGCCAGCGAGCGTTTGCTTTTCCTGGGATTATTCGTAAACTTTCACACTCCGTAAGGGGGTGGCGACTGTCAGGGAGGAGCTGCTTTTGCCTCTCTCGCTGGGCTATTTGGCGGTGTCTGAAGACTTGGTTTTCTTCTTTGCAGTGCTGGGGATGGAACCCAGGGCCTGAGCCTGCTAGGGAGTCTCAGGGCTGGAGCTGCACCCCCAGCAGGGAGCTTTAGTTTACGAGATCTAGGTTTTCACTTTAGGAAGCGGGTAAGGGTGGCTACCTCTTAGGATTGTCGCGATGGCTGAAATATTGACAGACATGATGTGTAGAACAATATCCACCTCCAGAAAAGCTTAGTCATTTTTATAATGAAAAACTGCACAGCAAAGGAAACCACCAACAGCCTGAAGAGAAAACCCATAGAATGGGACAAAAATGTTGCAGCTGTTCCTCAGACAGAGAACTAGTATCTAGAATATATAAAGAACTCCAAAAAGTTCGACCCCCAGATTTAAAGATCCAATAAAAAAATGGGCATCTGAGCTGAATACACACTTTTCAGATGAAGAAATACAAATGGCAAATAAATGTATGAAAAAATGTTCAATATCACTGGTCATTTGAGAGATGCAAATTAAAACAACACTGAGATTCCATCTCACCCCAGAAAGAATGGCTATTATCAAGAAATCAACCAATAAGAAATGCTGGTGGGGCTGTGGGTAAAAAGGAACCCTTCTCCAACGTTGGTGGGAGTGTCGACTGGTGCAGCCACTGTGGAAATCAGTGTGGAGATTCCTCAAAAAACTTAAACTAGAGGGGGCAATCTGTTCTAACTCTTAATATTCTGTAGCAGAGTTATTTATAATAGGAAAAATTTTAGAACAGTCTAAAATTTCCCAAATAGGGGATTGGTTTCTGAAAATTATGAAATACTTATAGAACACTACTAAATAGCCATTAAAGTCATTGCTTAAAGAATTTATAATAAAATGGAAATATTTCAAAATATAAAGTTAGTGGAATAAGAAACTATATACATTGAATATATATTATATATTTTATATATAAACAGGAAAATCATTTTAAAGGTACTTACTAGTAAAAATGAAAGAATGAATCAAAATATTGCAAAAGAATATTTGGATAGTGAGTATCAATAATTAAAAAAATTATTGTGTCTTTAAACTTCAACAATGACTATTTCACAACTGTGATTTTCTGTAACTGTATTTTTTTCTATAGCTACTTTTTTTTTTTTTTTTGTGGGTACCGGGGGTCGAACTCAGGACCTCGTGCACCATCGGGCGCTTGTGCCACTGAGCGATATCACCAGCCCTTTTTTCACATATGGGTACCAGGAGTCGAACTCAGGACCTCGCACTTGCCAGGCAGGCGCTTATGCTGCTGAGCTATCTCACCGGCCCTCTATAGCTACTTTTTATGACAATTTGTTATTGAAATAATTAAACACAACTTGTAACTTGCAGTTGTGAAAAGTAATAGATTCCTATAGAATTGCCCTTTTCTCTTAATGTCTATTTTTTATTAGTCCATGTTTGTAGTCCATATCGATTGCATGCCTCGTGGGGCGTTGGTGCCACACGCAGTTTCATTCTTTTTATCTCCCCTTCCCCTCTCCCTCCATCTCTTGGTCCCTTCCTTTTTGCAAAAGGTCCATCTCCCTGTTTCCTATTGTCTATCTTTTATTTTGCTCTTTATTTATATTTTGAGTTTCTCATATAAGAGAAATCATGCAGTATTTAAGCTTGTGTGTCTGATTTATTTCACTCAGCATCATAGTCTCAAGGTTCATCCATTTTCCTCCAGATGACTCAAGTTTATCCTTCTTCACAGCAGAGTAATACTCCATGGTGTGTAAACATCACATTTGCTTTATCCAGTGGTAATATTTTATGAGGCTCTTGTGCAGAATCCTGTCCACAACACTGCCCTTGCCTGAGTCCCCTAGTCTTTTTTGCATGTAGGGCATGTAGATACCAAGTTCTGTACTATTTATCACCTGCCGTGGCTACAAATCCATCATTGCAGTCGAGACACAACAAAGTGCAAGGACCTTTTACCACCACACCTGCCTGCCACTGCCCTTTCAAACAGCAGCAGCAGCCGAGCCCTCTTGCGGGGGCTGTTCAGTTTGCATTGCCTTTTCTGAAGAACACAGTCTTGGAACTTGAGAGTTGGAGAGGACTCAGGGGTCTCAGTGGTCACTCAGAGGTGAGAACCCGTGGAGGAGAGGAGAGCCGCCTTGCAGCTGCTGCTGTCCCCAGCCCCATGGCCTGCCTGATCCACCTCTGCACCCCTGCCTTGGTCCCGGGGCCTTGGATGGAGCTCATCTCCTTGGGACCCTCATCCGACCTCAGTCTGCTTGGGGCTTCTTCCCCATGCCCTGCTGGCCCTGGGCCCTGTCCCCGCGTGGCACGGTTTCGCAATGGCTCCAGATCATCAGTGGTACCGCATGGGGCGCTGGCCCTGGGGTCAGAGTCCTCCCAGCTCGGAGGAGTGACAGCCGCCACCTCTCCTTTCTCTCCCGCCTGCAAGGAGCTCTGAGCCTAGCACCGTGCCCTGTGCGCAGGGAGTGCTATCTTTTTAAAATGCAGTCTACTTCAAATTATCCTCTACTGTTTTAAAATGAGGAAACCCAGGCTCAAACCAAACCAAACCACAAAAGGATGAGTAGCTGTTCAAGATCGCGTCGCCAGGATCTAGTAGCCAAGCTGGATTCTGATCCAGGACCGGATGACAAAGCCCGCTTTTCCAAGCAGCCTGTGAGAGAAGCTGCCTCGGGAGCTGTTCCGGCTCCACGCTGCTCTGGGTCAAGCCCGGAGCGAAGCTGCAGCCAGGTGGGCGGGCGGCCGCTGTCTGGCTGCACGCGCAGCGTTGCCAGTGTGTTGTCTTTCACAGTCAGAAGGAATCTTCGCTTGGTGCCGTATGTACGTGTGTTGTCGCTGTGGCCTTTAGCACAGCCATAAATGCCTCTGAATCTATGCATCCTTCATGGCGTAGCTCAGAGGGATTTTTCTGGCTTTCCTATTTATTTTACAAATGAGGAAACTTGAGTGTGGAGAGAGGCACCCTGTTCAATTTACTGTCCTTGAATTACTTGAAACCTCATCTTGCCGTCAAGGCTTACCTTTCTCCTACCAGCTCTCCCAGCTTCCTGGCGAGATGGGTTTTCTTGACCTTTCATTGCCCTGGTCACTCTCCTTGTGGTCACTTGCCAGCTGGCCAGCATCCCTCTTGTTTTTGGAGCTGACCTTAATATTCCAAGTGTGGGTTGATGCCTGGGGTCCTAAAATATTTAATTCTGCAAAGAACCCCGAGACCCTGCTCTGTGCTGGGCACTGTGGCCTCCTTACATTCTACCTTTCTCCTTCCCCGCGCTGTGTACCATATTTATGAGGCTCAGGTTGCTTGTAATCAAAGTCACATAGCAGTGGCTTAAACAGATGGAAGCGATTTCTAGCTTATATAGAAGTCTGATCTGGAGCAACAAGGGTGCCAAACTCCTCTGTCTGGGGGCTCTTTGATCCTTAAGTGTTGTTTTCTTCATCATGATCTAAGATGCCCAACTAGCTCATTAGTTTTCTAGCCAGTGGGAAGGCAGAAAGGGGCAGGCTCACCTCTTGTCTCCAAGAAACAGCCTTTTGCTTGCATCCCATTGGTCAGAATTTAATCACATGGTTACAGTTAGGCGAAGGGAATTGTGGGAAATACTAGCCTCTGCCACCCCCTTCCTCTGACAGCTCTAGGAGAACAGGCACTGGCTGGTACTCTCTCTCGAGCCCCTGGTTTCCCGGGGTTATGAAGTCCAATTCTAGGAAAAACGGTGCAAAATTCAGAATCTTTGGTGAGGAGGTGGCAGTGACAAAAACACCTGTCACTTATTTGTGGCTTACTGGTTATTAGCTGGGATGTGTTTAGTGTTTAAGATGTATTGCCTTATTTAACTCTCAGAGGAACCCCCAACGTACAGACCAGGTTTTCTGGAGAAATGAAGTGAACTGTCCAGGGCACTTGGAGAATGCATGATGAAGCTGTCACCTGTTTGTCTCATTGTCTGAGGTCACCGCCTGGCCTTGATGCCCTACAAATCAGTGGCTCGTTAACTCTTCACAAAGCCTGCTCCTCTCCTGCTTAAGAATCAGACACTTCCGAGGGCCTGGGCGGGGGGTGCTGTTTGAAGTAAGTTATTAGCCCACGTCGAGAGGCAGAGGTCCTGTTGCCCGCATACGCGCTTGGGTTGGACAAAACATTCAGTGGCCGGATTGGCCAGGGCTGTCCTCGTGTATTCTGTGTTTTCTTTTTTTTTTTTTTCCTTTATGTGGGTACTGGGAGTCAAACTCAGGACCTCACGCTTGCCAGGCAGGTGCTTCTGCCACTGAGCTATCTCACTGGCCCTGCCTTGCTTTTTTTTTTGTGGGTACCGGGGATCAAACTCAGGACCTCGCGTGCCAGCAGGTGCCTGTGCCGCTGAGCGATATCACCGGCCCTTTTTTCGTACGTGGGTTCCGGGAGTCGAACTCAGGACCTCGTGCTTGCCAGGCAGGCGCTTATGCCTCTGAGCCTTCTCACAGGCCCCCTGCCTTGCTTTAAAAAGAGTTTTTTTTTTTTTTTTTTTTTTTTTTTAACCAAGGTGGTGGATGGGCTGTGTATACGAACATTAGCAGTGGGATGCTCTATGAGCAAAGCACATGCCTGTGGCAAACTGTTTTCCAACCCTAATCAGGACGTGTAGACCACAGGCACCAGAAACCGGGGTATTTCAGAGTAAATGAGGTCTGAGGAACCTTGGGGCGGGAGTGGGGGACTCTGTGCTTTCTGAATGGGTCCTGTTTAGGGGATCTGCCTAGAAGGGCTGAGTCACGCACAAAGCCAGGAACAGGAAACACAAATGCTCTAATGGGGAAATGGAAAAGAGGCAAGAAATTAAGCTCGCCCCTTGTCTGAGCCTTGTGTATTTCGGAGTTTGTTTGTTACAGCAGGGGACACAGGAGCTCATTGTCAGCAGGGCCCTCGGCCTCCAAGAGCCAGGGGCTGTCCTCAGGCAGCGTCAGCGCAGCCAGGAGAGCTCTTTTGATTCTACTTCGCGTCCACCTCCTTGGAGGAGCGATCAGCCACCCCCGACGAGGCCCTGTTCTCTTCCACTTCCTTAAATTCACCTTGGGATGTGGTCAGAGTGACAGCGTTCCTTTCAAGGCCCTTTTGGGGCCTCTAAGGAGCTTTGAATATAAGGACGCAGTGATGTTTCTGCTATTAACCATGTTTTATAAAAATACTGAGGCCATTTTTTCCTTTAAAAACCTATTCAAGCACTTACAGGTTGGAAATTAAGCTATTACATCAGAATCTCAAACCTAGAATTTATAGGAAATTGTAGGGCACTCAGAGGGTGTGCTGTTGCCCGAGGGGTGGAGCTGCTCGGAAACAATGGCAAATTCTTTTCTTAACAGTGGCTGCTGCCTCCCAGATGTGCATCGCCTCCCAGATGTGCATCGCCTCCCAGATGTGCATCGGCTGGCTCTGGTCCCCCATAACTCGCAAATGCCCGCGTAGTTCCACCCTGAGCACCTGGAATCAGAATCTGATGTTGCTTCAGCTGTCCGTGTTGAGGACTTTAAGACACCAAGAGGTTCTTTGAAAACAAGAAGAATACCATCCTCAGAATTAACTGTGGGAGTTTACAAGTACACGGTGGACTTGTTCCTACTCAAGGCTCAGTCGGGATCCTTTCTGAATCACAATACAAACAATAGCTTGGGGGACAAAACAGTACTGGGAAGAGCTTTGTCCTCTCCTTGTATTGCTTTTTGGTGTTGGCCATGGATGTAAGCCATCAATACCTTTTTTACTTAGTTTATAAAATGCTTACATGGACATTGTTATACTTCATTTTTATGACTGCTGTATGTGTTGGGTAAAATTATTGTCACTTTATGGCTAAGGAGACAGGGTTAATGGATTTGCTCAAGGTCACATCATAGCTAGCAGGCAACAGAGTCAGCCCTCCCATCCAGATGTTATGGGATGCACAGCTGGCACTCCTGAAAAATACAGCAGCTTTAAAATCTTCGAAAATACCGGTGCCATCTTTAAAATAATGACTTAGGCTCATTTCCTCCATTTAGGGAAAAAAAACTACAAATTCTGTTCCATCCCAACCTTAATAATGCTTTCTATACTGTCCCTCGTCCCAGAATTCCTTGGGATGATTTGATTATTTTCCCCGAGTTTTGTCTTTACTATTGTCCTGTGTTTGATTATATCATGTTGGAGGCAGAGGCTGGAAAATCACTATTATGGGGTGCTTGCATAACCTCTTTTAAACATGAGTCATGGATATGAATAGAAATAAATAAAATTATTATGCAAAGTAACTGAGGCTTCGGCCGTGCCTGTGTCTGAGTCATTCATTATAAAAAGGTTCTATTGAAGACAGAAGTTGAATCTCTCGGGCTAGATAATTGAGAGAACGATGCAAATTTTCTTGTTAGGTTAATGTACCTCCTCTTTTTTGGAGAGGGTGACAACAAAACTGTGTCGAAAGAAAAGGAACATTGCCAGATGGGATTATACTTGCAAAAATCGTCAAGGCAGACACAAAAACTGCAGATGTAAGATGTAACCGGGTTTCACAGAAGCACTGGGAAGACATAGAGTAGGAGCCTGTGAAGGCTGACAGCGGCGGCGAGGCGGTGGGTGATGGGAGGCCTCTCAGCGTGGCTTTTCCAGGGGGAGAGTGCAGAGTGCAGTGTGCGCCACTTGCAGAGCTATGGCTGCAGGGGAGACAGCACAAACGCTAAACTGCAGAGGATGCCTGGGAAAGTATCCGAGAAGCTGCAGAAGCCAGAGTGTGGGCTGCGAGAGAACTCGGGGTGTTCCCTCCAGGGAAGGGCTGGAGGTGGTGGGCGTCTAACACTTTCTAAGAAGGGGAGTCCCGTCAGTCTGTGTTCTCCCAGCAGTCCCTGGAGGGGCCGGGAGGCATCCAGAGCTGCTGCCCGGCTCGGGAGCGGGGCGGTCCGGAGGCCAGAGGTGGCTGGGCTGCGCTGGCCACCAGCCACAGCGTGCGTGGGAAGGAGGACCACAGGCTGGGTTTGGGCTTTGCCTGTGCAGCAGGGGGATGAAGCAGGTTACCGTCGGATTTCTTTGCATGCATCCCTAACTCATATGCTGTAAAATCATTGCTCCTCTCAGGGCCAGTGTGGCCCATGTAAGAGAGATTTCACAGTCGTGAACAGATTCCTTCCCCGTAACTGCTCTCGGCCCAAGCCGCCAGTCCCGGGGGCTTTTCGATTCACAGGAACTGAGGGAAATGATTACTTTTCTTCCTCCCTCCAGTTTTCCTCAGGCAGGGACGTTTTATTCTAACCCAGGAGGAAGCCGCTGTCTAAGTACCTAACCAGGAGCGTGGTGAGCCGGCTTCCTAAATCAGGAGGCGATGGGCCTCCCACGTATATGCCACATAAACGTCCAAATGCGCTTCTTTGAGTATGATAACGGTGGGGCACGGATGACTGTGGGTAGAATTTGAAGCCCTGTTACAGATAAAGCTTGAGACTCCCCACTACCTACACTGTGAAAATCAAGTGTTGTACGGGGACAGACAAGTGTCTCGTCACATGGTTCCTGCTGACCCCACCCTGTGCCCAGCAGTTTAGGGCTTGACCAGTTTAGGATCCGAGTTCGAGGTCAAAATTCACCGTGTTTATTGAGCCGGATGCTCTGGGAAGTAACAGTGGCCAAAGAAAAGTGTCCTGTGGTGGAACTTCTTCCCTAGTATGTGGAGATATGAGGAAGTCAGGAAGCAGCTACATGGCTGTCTTGCTGGTTGAGTGGGGGGATTGCAAGTGCAAAGGTCCTGGGACAAGTATACATTGAAGGGAGGAGTACTGTGAGAGCAAAGAGAAGGAAAAGAGCAGTAGGAAATATAGAAGCCAATTCCTGCAATGCCTTGAAGGCCACAGAAGGACTCTGCTTTTACTCTAAGTGAGACGGGAAACCACCAGAAGATTTTAAGCGGCAGAGTAACATGATTTGCCTTATTTCTTAAAAGAATACTTATTTCTTGCTGGTAACCAGGCCTAAAGAAGACAGGGCTGGGGCCGGTGAGATGGCTCAGCGGTGTAAGCGCCTGCCTGGCAAGCGCGAGGGCCCAAGTTCAACTCCCGGAACCCACATAAGAAGAAAGGGCCGGTGATATCGCTCAGCGGCACGAGCGCCTGCTGGCGCGCGAGGTCCTGAGGTCGACCCCCGGTACCCACAGGAAAAAAAAAAAAAAAAAAAAAGACAGGGCTGGAGGTAGAGACACCCAGTCAAGGTCCGAGTTCAAGGTCAAAATTGCTAGCCTAATTTGGGTGAGAAATGTATGGCTTAGATCAGACGGGAGCCCCGGAAGGTTGAGAGGAAGGTGGATTGCATCTGTATATATAAAAATATACACATTGTATATAGTGCGTGTGATATATAGAATATATAACATTCTACTCTTAAATATATGTAAAAGTAGGAAATTTATACATAAAAGTAGGGAATTTAAATGTTTGTAAAAGTAATATACATACAAATAGTAAAGCAGCATAAACCTAGGTGCACCCAGTACGGAACCGTAGGAATTGTCGACTTATGCCCGGCCTTCTTTGCTCTATAGTTACACCTGTCCTTCTGGTCTATTGTGAGGTAGATCCCAGACATAAAATCATCTCACCCTTAAACGTTCCAACTTGTCCCTAAAATATAAGAACTTCTTTTGGGGGGCCGGTGAGATGGCTCAGCGGCTTAAGCGCCTGCCCGGCAAGCGCGAGGGCCCGAGTTCGACTCCCGGAACCCACATACGAAAAAGGGGCCGGTGATATTGCTCAGCGGCACGGGCGCATGCAGGCGCGCGAGGTCCTGAGGTCGACCCCTGGTACCCACAAAAAAAAAAAAAAAAACTTCTTTTGTTTTTTAATTTTTATTTTTTTTAGTCCATGTTTTTTTTTTTTTTTTGTGGGTACCGGGGGGACGACCTCAGGACCTCGCGCGCCAACAGGCACCCGTGCCGCTGAGCGATATCACCGGCCCCTTTTTCGTATGTGGGATCCGGGAGTCGAACTCGGGCCTTCGCGCTTGCAAGGCAGGCGCTTAAGCCGCTGAGCCGTCTCACCGGCCCTTTTAGTCCATGTTTGCAGTACAGAATGGTTACATTCATTATGGGAAGTTGGTACATGTATGTAACACATCTTAATATAAGGACTTCTTTTAAAAACATCACAGGGCCGGTGAGATAGCTCAGCGGCATAAGCGCCTGCCTGGCAAGCGTGAGGTCCTGAGGTCAACTCCCGGAACCCACATAAAAAAAAACAAAAAATCAAAAAACCCCAAAAAAACCAAACACATTATCACAATATCCTCATCTCATTTAAGTATCAGTAGCTCATACTATCAAATATCTAGTTCATTCAAGATTTCTCCATTATCAGTGGGAATTTTTAGTTTTTCATTTTGACAGTTTGAGCAGAATCCAAATGCATTGAGGCAGGTTAATGTGTCTCTTAAGTCTTTTGGTCTTTTAAAGTTTCTTGTGTTTCTTTGTCCTCTTGAGATCTTATTGCTGAAAGAACAAGTAATTTGTACTGCAGGTTTTCCTGAAGTTGGAATTTTCTGACTGCCCCGCATGGTGGCAGTTAACCGGTTCCTCGTTCCCTGGTAGCTGGACTCAGAAACTTGATCAGATGTAGATGACGTCTTTCAAGACTGTTTCATAGGTTATGTTTTGTATCCATAATGTGTGTGAGTGTTAGTGTTTTTGTGGTCGTTGCCTAGTTCCATTGTTTTTTTAGGGGTGGCAAATGGTACATTCTAGCATTCCTTCTTCGTCGGCTGGAACACTTCTATGAGGAAAAACTCCCTCATCAGATATTTGGTTACCCTGAAGTACAGTTCGTATAGCAGAGGCAGGAAACAGACTTGATTCTTTCCCTTTAAAAGTTTATTTGAAGACACAGCAAACTGTGGGAGCAGAGCTGGGGCCCAGGGCCACACAGCCGTCGCCTCTGTGTGTGTTCCGAAGAACTCGGCCCGGGCGGGAAGGCTGGGCACACTCGGTCTGTCCTGCCCGTGTGTCCTCAGCACACATTCGGCCTCTGCATCTGTTTGCACATCTACAGCACAAGACGGTGATCATAGGTGCCTCTCGGGGTGGTACTGAATTAAGAACAATGCCCAGTGCACAGGTGGCATCTAGATGTCGCTGGCTTTTGTTACTTTTTGTTATTTTAGGAGCAGAATCTGAGAATCCTATTGTTACGACAGCTGTGTGCACAGCTCCGCGCTCGGCCCTGGGCCTGCGACCTTTAACCCGCTCACCTCGCCTGTTGGGAGCTCACGGGCAAGGAGCTCGTGTCCCACAGTCACAGCAGGGCAGCTGGGCAGTGGTCAGGTGGCAGCAGAGAAGGAAGACGGGCACTTGCAGCTGGCCAGTTTGTTCTGTAACAGCCTCACCGTGGCTTCCAGGGCACAGAGAAAACAGGCCCCGTCACTGCTCTTGGAGTGCTTTCGTGCTCCAAACAGCATCGTCGTTAGAGGCAGTAAAAACTTCAAATCCGTGTTCAGTTTGGTGGGGCTTTCACCAGTACTCACTGTACTAAGTTGCATAGATAACAGATTTTTAAAAACTAAATCCCCAGGCTGGCCCAGGCTGAGCTTGAACTTGCATCCTCCTGCCTCAGCCTCCCAGAGTGCTGGGATGACAGGCCTGTACCACCACACCTGGCTAGAAATCACAATGTAACTTCCACATTATCTAGAGTGTGGATCCTGGGGTTGCCCAGTGTTAGTGCAGCCTTGCAGTGCAGCTAATCCGCCCCTCACTTCGCAGAGGAAGAGGCAGTACCCAGAGAGAGGGAGAGGGAGAGAGAGAGACAGACCGACAGCACCGTGTGCGTAAGTGCGCACTGGTGTTTGGAACTTGACCTTCTAGGGTCAACCCGCAGATCCCCGCTACCTGGACCCCTGCCCAGGAGGGAGCGGACTCCAGAGGTGGACGTGTGCAGTGAGTACTGGGCAGAGCTGGGCTCCCACTCCTGGCAGAAGAGCAGCCACGGTGGGCGTGGAGGAAGAGCCGCCTCGTCGCAGTGTCTCCTCTGCGCCCTGTGCGAGCTGCAGCCGTCGGTGCCCTGTGCAGAAGCACGCGTCTCTTCCCCCTGCCATGCGGGGAGAATGAGGAATGCGATAGAAGAGGGCTCGGGACGTAGAGCCAGACAGACCTGCAGCGTGTTCTGGGGATGCTGTGGGTTGGACCTGTGACCGTTTTCTAATTATTTAACTTTACTGGGAATGGGCATGTGAATACTCATCTGTGTAGGCTGCTGTAAGGATTAAATGTGATCATCTCTGTGGCTCAGGCCGGCCTTGAGCGCACTTGCCCTGTAGCCCAGCCTGGCCTTAAGCTCTCAGCGATTCTCCTGCCTCAGCCTCCTGAGTGCTGGAATCACGGGTGCATGCCACCACGCCTATATCCGGGCATCTGTGCTTCTAAGCAGGCTCTCCAGGTTATTTGGAGGCAATGGCTTGGCTGCTTAGCATCAGGCCCTTGGAGTCAGACTGATGTTAATCTTCAGTGCTGCCCGTTCCTCTGCTGCAGGCTGCCCACAAGGAGCGGCTGTGCAACCCCTCCGAGCTGAGTGTCTGCACCGGTGCAGGGGGACTGGCCTGGTTTCGTCACCGGGTCCCTGCAGGATCTCATTGGAGTGGCACCCAGAGCAACTTGGGGAGGAGCAGTCTCCCAGGCTCAAGAGAATGACGGGGACATTGTGCTCTACGCATGGACTTGGAGCTAAGCAGACACTGAAGGGCCACATCACCTCATCCTTGTCACCAAATGCCGCAACCCGTGCAGTTCTCAAAGTTCCCGGGGGGAAGGACAGCGAGAGGATGGAGAAATAAAGAAAAGAGACAAAAAGCTGAGGTCAGGTGGAGCCTTCTCTCCTGGTGGGAGGAAAGGAACTGCTCAACCAAGCAGTGCGTTTATTTATACATTTAGCAAGTTGGTGTCATGTGACACCCCTTTTCCTAGCAACCCATTGCTTGGATTGCCTTGGGGCTAGGTGTTCTCTGGGCTGGAGCAGCTTGTGTAGGTAGCCCACCTCGCCCGTGGCTGTTTGTTGCTTCTTTGTTGCTCTTTGTTCTGTCTGGCCCTCTGGCGCGTCTGGCTGGGGAGGTGGAGCAGGAGTGCGGGTGTGATCAATTTCCAGCTTCAGCTGCTCCCCGCAACCCAAGGGTGCACAGTTCTGCACAATCCCCACCTCCTCCTTTGGAAGAAGAAAACAAACCTCCAAAACGCACCTGCCAAGTCCTACCAAGCTCTTTGGGTTTGGCTGAGGGCACACGGTGGCCTCGCCTGTCGCCCCCTTGGGCGAGGCCCTTTTTGTGCCTGGCTTTGCAGCATCAGGGTTGGAGCTTGCGCGGCTGGGTTTGTCAGCGCTGATGTGTTTTCCTGGGGACTTGGTTATGGGGATGGTTCCAGCGTCCGTGGGCTGGTGCTTGGGGGAAGATGGAGAAGTACTGCAGTTTGGTTCTCTTCCCTGTCCTGTGCTCGGCTGCCACCCTGGGGTGCGCGTGCCGTGGCTGGTGACAGTGAGAGTTGTGTCTGTGCAACTGCTGACCCCAAATCCTGTGGACCTAATTTAGGAAAGAGCGTCCTGAACCCCATGAGCAGCCACCATGGTAGCTGGGCTGCAGGTTCCCTCCCCTGCCCGCCAAAGTCCCAGCGGGTCATTGTCATTAATCTGTGCCTTCCCAGCAACCAGTGCTGTGCAGTTTTCCCCTGCTGGGTGTCTGGGCTTAAAAATACCCTTTGATCCTACCTGGAGGAGACCTCAGGCTGGGCCTGCTTTTCTATTGCCCGGTAGTGCTTTCTGCTTTGCCCATCTCGCTTCAAGTTTGAAGCTTTCGACAGACACACAGGAAGCAGCAAAATGTCACCAAAAGGACACAGGATTTGGAGCGAGACTGACGTGGGAACGAGCCCTGGCTGTGTCTGGGTTTTCAGCCTAGGTCCTGGGCCCCGTCCCTCCCCAGACTGATATGTGGGAACTTAATCCTTGGTGTGCTGGGGTTGGGGGTTCGGGGAGTGCTTGGGTCACTGGGGCAGAGCCATCAGGAGTGGGATTAGTGCCCCTAAAAAAGAGAACTCGCCAGCTCCTCCTACCCAGGGAGGACATAGGGCAGAGGCTTTCTGTGAGCCAGACCCGAGTCGGTTGCCTCTCGATCTTGGGCTCCCTGGCTTTGACAGCTGCAAGAATCACACCCCTGCCATTTTGGAGCCGCCCTGTTCGTGGGGTTTTGTTAGAGCAGCCGGGACAGACGGAGACTGGTCCTCAGCTTGCTGCTCTGTTCGCGGGGATGTTGAAGCTTGTGGGCAGTGCCACTGTGGGGATGAGGTGACTGTCGGGGCCTGCTGGCCGGGTCAGCAGCTGGCAGGGGTCAGCGAGTGACACTGCTTCTGCGGATGCCTTGCCCTTCGCAGTGCAGTGGCCACTGGTGGAAGGGATGGAGCTCTTGGCCTCTGGACAGATTCGGTCAGTTCAGCCCGGGCCCTTTTCGGGTTTGCCGTGGTGGGTGTTGTGCGGGCTGCTTGGCATGCGTGTAAATTAGGTGTTAGCTTCTCACTCTGTTCTTGCTCATTTGCATCTAATTTTTTCCTGTGGCTTTCAACAAAAGCCTCTCCTCTCTCACAAATACCAAGTGGGCCCCCACGTCTGCGAGGGACACCGGGACCTGGGTCCCAGGACCTGCCGAGGCTGGTGGCTGACACACATTGCTGTCCATCTCGGGACGGTCCCCTCCGTCCGGCTATGAAGTGGAGACCATGATGCCCATTTCTGTCAGGAGAGGATTTCCGCATGTGAGTTCCTGTCCCACGGGCAGGCAGAAACAACATACTGCAGGAAAGAGGAGAAAATAAATGCCGGCGTCTACACTGGCCAGATGTCAAGAGGAGCTGGAAGCTGTCTTCACCTGGGGAACCTGGGGTGTGACCGATTGTTTTATGTGTTACATGCTAGCATCTCTGTAGCCAGTCAGGGTGCAGCCTGCAGAAAAGAGGCCACACAACTCTCCTGCCTCAGCCACCTCCTGTGAGTGGCTGGAGCATGATAGAGGAGTGAAGGAGGGGTGAGGATATGGCCACTTTTTTGTTGTTATTTTTGTTGTTTTTAAGACAGGGTCTTGCTATGCAGCCCAGGCTGGCCTTGAACTCACAGCGATCCTCCTGCCTCAGCCTCCTGAGTACTGGGATTACACACATGTGGCACCGCATCCAGTGCAGTAATGGCCGTGTGTGTGTGTGTGTGTGTGTGTTATTCTCTTAACAAGCGTCCTCTCGAAGCTGAGATTCAGAGAGGTTAT
The DNA here is from genome assembly GCA_028451465.1 of Erethizon dorsatum. NCBI lineage: Eukaryota > Metazoa > Chordata > Mammalia > Rodentia > Erethizontidae > Erethizon > Erethizon dorsatum. Next base: position 124,078,691 of record CM051829.1, on the reverse strand, counting down.
CTGACATCCTGAGCTCGTAGAAGGCAGAGGCAGGCACTGAACCACGGTGATGGCCCTCCCCAGCCCGGCCAGGCAGCGGCCCCCCCAGGGAAATCATCAATTATACATCTCCTTGGCAACGCCCAATCTTGGCTTCATTGTCCGGGCACATTTCGGTTGTCTTCACATGGGCACAGGAGCAGGTCTCAGAGGAGTCAATCCGGCAGGCGGAGCCGGGCCTGGAATTCAGTTAAGGCCGTGATTTCGTTAGTGAAGCTTCGTGCCAAGACTGAGGGCACGTCCTCAACCCCATTTTTTTTTTTTTTTTTTTTTTTTTGTGGGTACCGGGGGGACGACCTCAGGACCTCACGCGCCAGGAGGCGCCCGTGCCGCTGAGCGATATCACCGGCCCCTTTTTCGTATGTGGGTTCCGGGAGTCGAACTCGGGCCCTCGCGCTTGCCGGGCAGGCGCTTAAGCCGCTGAGCCATCTCACCGGCCCTATGATTTTTTATTTATTTATTTATTTTTTTGTGGGTACCGGGGGGGACGACCTCAGGACCTCGCGCGCCAACAGGCACCCGTGCCGCTGAGCGATATCACCGGCCCCTTTTTTTCGTATGTGGGATCCGGGAGTCGAACTCGGGCCTTCGCGCTTGCAAGGCAGGCGCTTAAGCCGCTGAGCCGTCTCACCGGCCCTCAACCCCATTTTTATTTCGGCGCCTCCATCATTACGATGCGCAGCGAGGCCCGGCTCGTCTTGTCAGGACTGCTGGAGTGTGATACAAGCAGGAAAGAGCAGCGCGGCTGGGTGATGGCGGGGCCGGGCCTCTTCCTCGGCTCGCCGGATGGGGCTGCCGATGAGGCTCTGATGCCGGGACCCTGTGCTGGTCAGATCTGCACAGGATAAAAACCTCCAGCAGAGGGACGCTGTCTGAGCCCAGTGGCGACCCGTGGTGAGTAGCGACCCGGTTACCTCAGCCGTGCCGCCTGCACCTGCGCTCGAGTCAGCACTTGCTGAGCGGTCCATGGAGCGGACAACCACGTTCGAGGTTGGCTGAGTCCGTCGTGCGGGTTCTGTGGGGAAGGCGCCCTGGGCTTTCTGCTCGCACGAGGTTAACCACAAGGAAGTGGTTTTCCAGTGAGTTGGTCCAAGATGCAGACTTTTTTTCTGGGTTCCTGTTTTCCGTGTGTGTGTGTGTGTGTGTGTGTGTGTGTGTGTGTGTTCGTGTGTGTGATTCCCTCGGGAGTAAGAAGGCAGGTGCACGTTGGTCACAGTTCTTTGCCTGCCCCCCTCTAGCTGATAGGCTTCCTGTCGCTGCGGTTGAGCCTTGTCCTGCTCCTATTTAGGGCTGAGCGCGCGGAGGCTCAGAGAGACCCGGTCACCCGCCCACCGGCTCACAGGCGGGAGGAGGAGCAGTGTCGCGTGTCTTTCCCTCACCTCCCGCCTGTCGGTGCGTCCTCTCCTGGCTCTCCAGCCGTGGTTACTGTGGAGTTGGGACTGGGGACGGCAGCCCATGGCGGGGTCTGCAGCAAGCCTGGAACCGACCTTCTCCCCCGTGGCCTTTGGGGCACAGCCCGTGCCTGCTGTGTGTGGCGTCCAGGCCTGGGGTCCGGCCCCGCGCAGACACAGCCTGGCCCGCTCAGTCTCCGAACCTGCCCGGCGGCCGCTGTGGGAGGTGGGCAGGCCTTGATGGAGCCTCTCCCTAAGCTCTGTCCACACCAGAAGCTGGGCCCGCAACAGCGGTGGTTTCAGTGCCCTTGAGACGAGCGACACGAAGGAATCGCAGGTTCTCTTTGCGTGCAGGTAGCAGAATTTCCTGCAGGTCCCAGGACTGCTTTGTTTTGCCCCAGGATTCCGCGTGTGAGTGTCCGCGTTCCCCGCGGGGGTAGCGCTTGATGTGTCCAGTGTCCTGCCGAGTGCTCGTCCGGCCTGTGGAGCCTCTTGTGCCCGCCGGGCCGAGGGGCAGGCACTGCCGTGGGCTCCCACGGTCTGGTCGTCTTGTGATTAGATGTGGAAGGGCCGCCTGGAGGTCCTTCCTGGTGCCGTGGGGCGGATTCTGCACCCGCAGTCCTGGGGAAATCCCCTCACCCGAGACGAGAGTCAGCTCTGCCAGCAGCTCTTGGAAATCCGTGGGAACGCATTGTTACGGTCACTGGTTATGTCAACGCGAGGACCAAATCTTGTAGCAGTTTCAGAGAGTTTGGTAAAAATTCCTACTCTTCAGGTTGGCCTTCAGGCCTCCTGGGGTGTGACAAACAACGCAGCTTTCGGGGTCACCTGCCTTTGTGTTACACACTCTCATCGTCCCCCAGTGCCCAGAGGATGGCATGGCGCGCTGGCTCCAGGGTGTACTGGCGTTGGTGCCTCACACGCCAGGCCTCTCTTAGCGGGGCCGGAGCGCCTCCTTCCGGGCTGGGTGGGCTGAGCCTGGTGCCTGGCTCGGCTGTGCCTGGTGGCCAGTGACGACCCTCCCTGTCTGCGTGTCTGCCGTGACTTGGTGTTCCCTTGACCTTCGCCTGTGCTCCTGGCCCAGCTGGAAATTCTCTTTAGCATGAGAAGAGACAATAATGACGCTTGATGCTAATTTGCATTGTCTCGTGGAAGAAGCGGCAGGTGTGCTCTTATTTCTGTGTATGTGGACAGAGAACACCACATGTATCTGTGTGTGTGTATTGGTGTGAGTACTTGGAACTAAGGATGCAAGACTGTACGGCATCTAAAATGTCAACAGCAAGCTGGTTGTGGTGGTGCATGCCTGGTGTCCCCGCATCTGAGAGGCCGAGGCAGGAGGATCACTGTGAGTTCCAGGCCAGCCTGGGCTACATAACAAGACCCTGTCTCAAAAAAACAAACAAACAAACAAAAAAACAAAACAAAGTCACCAACTGTTACCTTATTTGCTTTCATGTTCTGTTTTCTTCTATTACATTTCTTAATTACATTTTATTGGTGGTAATGGACCTTGGGTGTAGAGAGGGATCCCCAGCAGTACTGCCGCTGTGGTTGGTGGTCACGTTTGCAAAGTACAGATGTGAACTGTTGGGAGCAGATTTCAACTGTTCTGAGCAGCCCCTGCTGTGCGGGGCCGTCAGAGGATCCCTAGCCTCCCGGAGGTCCCGGTGTTTTGTATTTAATGGAGGGTAAGGGACTCTCTTCTGAACTCTTTCTTGGTTCGAGGTCCCTTTGAGCAGGGTGTGTATTACGTGTGTAACTGTGCAGAGTTGCACATCATCAATTAGATACACAGTAAGGATGACTAATACGTACACATATGTGCACATACATATGTTGATATTTGTAAAACCTTTTAGATAGGCAGTTGATTGCATGTCAGTTATAGAGATGTTCATAGAATTTTGTGTGTGTGTGTGTGTGTGTGTGTGTGTGTGTGTGGTGCTGGGGCTGGAACCGGAACCCAGGGCCTTCCCACAGAGCCGCATCCCCAGCTCTTTTTATTTGCTAGACAGGGTCTCTTTGGGTAGCCCAGGCTGGCCTTAAACTCACAATGATCCTCCTGCCTCAGCCTCCCTAGTGCCAGGATGACAGGTGTGCGCCACTGTGCCTGGCCTTTATTCTTATCATTCCTTTTCTCCCCACCACCCCATTGTGGCCCCTTCGGGAGGAGGAGCTGGTGTTGGTTTCTGACTCAGCTCTCCTTACCCCTTCGAACCTCATTTCTTCCTGGCTCTCTGGTTGAGTGTTAGTCTTCTGTACAGTGGGGCTCTTTCTGAGTAGTGTGGCAGCCCCGTCCCCTGGGGAGCAGGCTCAGTGGGAACGGGGTGACATGATGGCAGACAGTGTAAGGGTCTGGTCCCATTCCCTGTCTGTGGTCAGGCTGGGACCAGGCCCCTGGCAAGGTTGCTGCTGCGCCATCCATGCCGTCTCTGCCCTCTTGCCTCCGGGTCTTGCGGTCTACGTTAACCGAGCACTCACCGGTGCTGGGTGCGGTGTCAACCTCAGGGACCAGAAGCAGCATGGCGTTCGCTTCTGCGGTGTCGGGGCCACGAGGCGCAGCCGTTCACTGTAACTAACACAGACCGACTTCTCCGTGTCCCAGGACAGGTACAGCTGGGGATGTGGCTCTGTGGGAAGGCCCTGGGTTCCAGCCCCAGCACCACATGCACACAGACAGACACACAGACACAGACACAGACACACACACACATCACTGAGCTTCACCACGGCCCCGTGGCAGTGTGAGGGTCCCTTTAGGAGTTGATGGAAACTGCTTAGCAAAATGCCCTGCCTTTTAAATGCCTTAAACATTTGTTTAATAGAGGCCTTGATAGAAGACAGTAGGTCAAAGGGTTTTAGAGTGGAGGGAACCTAGGAACCGTCTAGCTCATTCCTGTATTTTCGTATTCTTTGAGGCTCTGCGTTTGTAATTCTCCCGGGGTTGCACAATTTGGACACGAGCTGGGGTAGACTTTTAATCCAGCGCTCTTCTCATCGAGGGCCTGGAAGATGCAAGCAGAAACAGTGCCATGCTGATTTTATGGCACCTGCAGTGATTGATAATAAAACATGCAATAATCGGCATGATAATGATTGTAATGTGAGGTGTAGCACCTTTTATTCTGTAAACAAATATACGCACACATATGTTAGAACTGTCAGGTACACAAGTAATGCAGACTGGGCGTGGTGACGCATGCCTGTCATCCCTGCCCTTGGAAAGCTGAGGCAGGAGGATTGCTGGGAGTTTGAGGCCAGCCTGGGCTACATAGTTCAAGGACAGCCTGCACTGCATGGCAAGATCCTGTCTCAAAAATCAAAAACAAAAACAAACTGCAATTCAGTCATCGCTCCAATTTCCAAATTTTTGTCAATTTTTGGGCATTTTCAAGAACGCTCGTCACTCACTAAATGATCTCCCTTTCTCGGCCACGGTTTAAAGCGGGGAATGGCGGCAGACACTTGAGCAACTCCCCCGGAGCTGGCTCGCTTGGGCCTTGGCTTGCTGCTGCGCCTGCGAGGGTGGGTCTGCTGTGGACTCCTGAGCCTGGGTGCACGGATGCCTGCGCTTCCTGCACGGTCTGACTCACAGCCCGCACCGTTAGCACCGGCTGCTGGGGCCTTGTAGCCAGGCCTGGGCTCCTCTCCAGCTGTGGGGGCTGCTGGACACGCCCCAGCTTCTGTCCCTGGCTCTGCTGAGCAGCTGCTAGACCTGTCCAGGGCCGCCGGTCTGCAGTATAGCTTTAACAGCTCCAACTGTGCACCAGAGAGCCCGGAAGGATTGCAGATGTTTCGAGAACCAGTGCCAACCGCCCAATCTATGCGAACCCAAACAATAGCTCAGCTAACAGCTCTTCCACAAGCCTTTATTTGCTCTGTCCTGGCTGCCTCAGTGTCCCAGATCAATTAAGAACCTTTCCCTTTTCGTGGTCATCTTGACTTTGGGAAGAGCGAGAAGTCACACAGTGCCAGATCTGGTGAATAAAGTGGGTGAGGACACAGTGTCATGTTTTTAGGAGCTGTCTTTCTGTTGAGTGGTGCTCAGCAGCAGCATTCGCTGTATTTTTTTTTTTTTTTTTTATCATGCCTTGGAAGGACACGCAGGAAAGAGGACTCCAGAGCTGCTTCAGGAAGTGGAAGGAAAGATGGGATAAAAGAGCTTGAAGCAAGGGGGAGGATTTAGAGGAGGACACATGGCAAAGGGTCCTGTACTGTAATAAAGCTTTTAAAAGTTTAAACCTTCGTTGTATGTTTCAGTCACTTTTGGTAACTATTACTCGATCCTTGAGCCAAAGTCCTATTTATCAGTCACACCTCAAATGCACGGATCCTGAACCCTGCAGAATAATAATGGCTCCTAGAACTTTCTGGAAAGAGGAGAGGCGTGTTCTGTAGAAACGATTTGGAGGAGTCCCAGAGGAGCTGCTGAGGAAGGCTGACATCCCAGGAGCTGGATTGTTCCCAGCAGCCCCCACCCCGGCGCCCCTGTCCTTCACGTCCTGGGTGACCCCGAGTGTTTACACCAGCGCTGGGCCCTGAGGGAGCCGCTCTCAGGTCTCAGCACGGGGCAAGTGCAGAAGGCCAGGCCTGGCTTCCCAGCTGCGGCCCTTGGGGGAATCTCAGGTGGCCTTCGTGCTGCGTTCTCCTTTCTGAATTGGGGACCTCAGTGGTGGTGTCTTCAGAGCAGTGCTGAAGATGAGACGAGTTCCTGCATCGCCGAAAGGATTTAGATTGGTGCCCAGAACTGGGGGACGTTTAGGAGGTTTGAGTTGTTATGGCCATTCTGTGTTTACTACAGCATCTGGATTCTTTCTCTACGTGCAGATTTTTTCTTCTATAAAAATGAGATTGTACTATGCATGTTTTATATTTTGTTTATTTTTCATTTTGTCCTTTGTTATAAGTATGGCTTTTCTTTTGCCCTCCCTCCCTTCCTCCCTCCCTCCCTCCCTTCTTCAGTACCAGGGATCCAACCCATGGTAGCCAAACACTGTACCACTGAACTACATCCCCAGGGGAATATCCTGATAATTCCAGACACTGAACTTTAACTTATCACACATTATGGAACATTGTTCTTCTTTTGACTTTTTTTCAATCATTCAAAAATGCAAAAGCCACTATTATTTCACAGACTGTAAAGAAGCAGGCAATGGAGCGGATTGTATGCACGGACCATAGTTTGTCCAACCCTGGTCTCCGTGGTCGTTGTTTTCTTCTGCCTGTCGCTTTCTCCCTGCTGAGTCTGTTTTGAAAGCCTCTCTCTCTCCGCCCTTTCTCTTAGCTGGCAGAAGCTGGGGTACTGTCCTAGTTACTTTTCTGGTTGCTGAGACAAAATACCTGACGCCCAAAGTTAAGGGAGGAAAGGTTTATTTAGCTCACAGTTTGTAGAGGTTTCAGTCCATAGTAGGCTGGCTCCAAAGCAGGGTGGCATGGCAGGGGGGCATCATAGAGGAGAAACAGTCTGTAGCAAGTAGGCAGGCAAGAGCGCACATTAGCCCTCTTTCTGTCCCTTATATTGCATGCAGGCTACCTGCCCTAGGGTGGGTGTAGCACTCACACCCTTAATCCCAGCCAGAACAATGCCAAACCAATCAGTGGACTGATGTAGTCATCACCCACCCTTCATCCCAGCACCACACAGTGTAGATCCAGCCGCTTCTGAAAAACCCCCTCTATGCCTGCATGAGGCTTTGGGGGAAATCGAGACACAGCCATCACAGGTGCCCTTTGCAGAATCTGGGTGTTGGACACTTGGTAGCTCAGCAGGGAAAGCCAGGCACCTCCTAAAAGAGCCATTAGAGCAAAGTCACACAATGTCCTTCTTCCCATTTTGGTGTCTTGGCAAGGGTGAAATCCATTCGGCATCTGGGGATCACAGATGGGCCCTGTCAAGTTATTCCGGCTCCCACAGTGTCCCGAGGCCCTAAGGAGCTGAGCTTGGAGCTACAGTGGAGCAGAGAGTCCAATTTTTGGATAATCAAGGACCTCCGTGCCTTCCACAGGCTGGCGCCTCCGAGTCTTTCTCCAACATAAAGTAGGGGGTCTGAGTGACGCTTGAGTGATCGGTCTGTGTCACCTCAGAGCAGTGACACATCAGGAGGCTGAGGCGGCAACTTGGCACGGGGATGGGGGAGTCATGAACATTTATGCTGCTCCATGATCGCTGCGTTCAAAATAAAACCATGACACAGGGCAGAGTTTTAATGTGTGTGTGTGAGGGGACACTATGCTCACTTTCACAGGGGAACATAAAAGAGACCGTTCTCATATTTGCAGCATGAGCTCTGGGCTGTGAATCGCCCGCTAGAGCGGCTCCCAGCATTTTATTCAGGGCTATGACACGGAGAGGTGACTGAGGCCCAGGGCACCTGCATGGTGACATTGGCTCGGCCGCCCTGACAGACACAGGGACTTAGCTGGGTGCTGGTTATGGGGACAGCTGCCGCCAGAGCACCTGGGAGAAAGGCACGTATGGAGAGGGAGGAGAGGGCAGGCTGGCGAGGGCCATTGCGGGGCAGCTGTGAGAGCCACGGGAGGACGCGCAGCTGCAGAAGAGCGGGAGGTGGATCTGCCTCGGCTTCGGAGCGGAGTTTCCAGCGAGGCCGTTCGCCTGCCGGCTGAGATTGCTGCCGCGCCGCCTCCCATCTCCGGGCCGCCGTCTCTGCACCTGTGAAGTGGGGATGATAAACACTGTCGTGTGGCAAGCAGCTGTGTTGTCATCAAGGTCCAAGCAGGGCTCGAGAGGCAGAGGAGAGCAGTGGACATCGTAGTGTTGGCCCAGTCGCTTGTTCGCCTGCACCCGTTCTCCTTCGCGGTCTCCCGTGGTGCCTCCTTCCCAATAGACGCCCAGTGCTGACTTCGGATGAATGGCTCTCGCCTGTGGGAAAGACTGTGACAGTCACGTATGTCTCCAGGTATAGGGAAGAACATCTGGATGGCCTAGAGGAGTGCAGCCGGTGTGTGGAGTATGATTTCAAAGCAGCTGCCTGGGGGCCGGTGAGATGGCTCAGCGGCGTAAGCGCCTGCCCGGCAAGCGCGAGGGCCCGAGTTTGACTCCCGGATCCCACATACGAAAAAGGGGCCGGTGATATCGCTCAGCGGCACGGGCGCCTGCTGGCGCGCGAGGTCCTGAGGTCGACCCCCCGTACCCACACACACACACACACAAAAGCAGTTGCCTGGCCCATGAGCATAAACGATACCCCGTGTCCTTAGTAACCAGGGAAATCGCGAAATACAGCAGACCCCCCCCGCGGGTGCCTGAAACCCTAGAGAGCACTGAACCCTAAGTGGCCAGGGATGCGACACACCCTACACTGCAGGGGAGAAGTGCTTGGCCTCAAGTGTCGCTGTGCCGAGGTTGGGAGTCCCTGGACGAGCGCTAACCTCGAGGAGCCGGACAGCACCCCTCACTCCGCGGGGCTGCGCGGGAAGGGAAGCTGCGGGGCTGGCAGGTCACAGCGTGGGTGCCGTGTGCCGCTGTGTGGAGCACATTCGCCGCGATGGGTGCGGACTGTGCTGGGAGGGACGGCCAGGGAACAGGGCTGCCAGAGGTCAGCACCACCGAAGGGCAGGGGGCCCTAGGCCCTGAGCTGCGGCTGCTCCCCTCGGCTGCCTCTCTGGAGCAGCGTAGCCACAGGCCACATGGGTCACGCGAAACCTTCCAGCATCCACCGGGAAAGAGCCAAAGGACCATCTGCACTTTTCCCCTGAGAAGGCTCTATTTGCTCCATTTGCCCATTTTTATTTTATTTTTTAATATGTGGGTACCGGGAGTCAAACTCAGGACTTCGCGCTTGCCAGGCAGGCGCTTATGCCGCTGAGCTATATCACCGGCCCCATTTGCCCATTTTTAGACTGGGTCTTTTATTTTGGGGAGTCTAGTTTTTTTTTTTTTTTTTCTTTTTTTTTAGTTCTTTATATTTTCTAAATATTAGTCCTCTGTCTGAGGAGCAGCTGGTAAAAATGTTTTCCCATCCTGTAGATTGTCTCTTCACTCTGTTAGTTGTTTCCTTTGCTCTGAGGAGCTGTGGGGAAAGAGAAGCCCTTCTACATTGTTGGTGGGGGTGTAAACTTGTACAACCCCTATGGAGACCTCAAAAAGCCAAAACTAGAAAGTACATTCGACCCAGCTACTCCCTTCTAAGTATCTTCCTGAAAGAGTCAAAGATGTCATATTACACCTGTGTTTATAGCAGCAAAACTCGTAAGAGCTAAACCTTGGAAGCAGCCTATGTGTCCATTAACAGATGGATAAAGAAAATGTGGTATTTACATACCATGGAGTACTACTCTGCCCTAAAGAAGGATACATTTGAATCATTGGTAGGAAAATGGATGCACCTTGTGATCATAATGTTAAGTGAAATAAATCAGATGCACAAACTTAAATATCACATGGTTTCTCTTATGTGAGAAACCCAGTGTATAAATAAAGAGCAAACTAAAAGATAGGTAATAGGAAATAAATGGATCTTTTGCAAAAAGGAGGGAGACCAAGAGACAGAGGGGAAGAGAGAGGAGTCATAGCGATAAAAAGGGAATTAAGATGAGTTGTCCAAGTACCAGCTCCACACAAGGAATGTGATCATTATGTACTGCAAACACGGACTAATAAAAAATAAAAATCGAAAAAGTAAACAGCAAAAAGAATCAGGTGAAACTATTTGAAATAGTATCATTTCTTTAATTCTGTAAATCTAAAATCTTTCATTTCAACATAGAGTCAATAGGTCTAAAATACTATCATTCACTATATTCAATAGATCTGAAATTCATTAGGTCTAAACTACAGTCATTTGAATGCGTGATCTGTGTAAAAATACTAACGAGATATTTCAGCCCTTTCTTTGGCCTCAAGCCCTTGAAATGCGGGGTGTGTTCTGCCCTTGCAGCGGTCTCAGGATTCGAGTGTTTCAGGTGCCCAGGGGCACATGAGGCTGCTGGCTGGGCGCGGGACGCGGGGCTGTGCGTTCCTGTCGTGAGGGACCCCTGTGTTCCCGAGGCCGGCAGCGCTGCTGTCACTCAGCCGATCATTTGGGGCAGGACCGTCTGTGAGTGCTAGGGACACAGCACCATGGGTCCCTGCATCGCTGGTGCCATCGGCCCCTTCCCGTCTCTCTTGCAGGTGCCTCGTCCGCAGACATGGAGCCCAGCTCTGGGGGAGGCCTTTTCGATATGGTGAAAGGAGGCGCGGGGAGGCTGTTCAGTAACCTGAAGGACAACCTGAAAGATACCCTGAAGGACACCTCCTCCAGAGTGATACAGTCCGTGTCCAGGTGAGCGCGCTGCGCCGGCTTCGCCCAGGGGGCCCCGGGCCCTTAGCCAAGGGCTTTGCTTCCCACTGAGCGCTTGCTTGGGGCAGTGCTACCGTGGCGATGTAACCATCCTGGGTCTGATGAGCTGGGCTGTCACCCGAACCCTGGAGTCTCCCAGCAGCCCCAGCACGGGCTGGGAGAACGCAGCTCGCGGGTATGCAGAGTTCGAAGTTGCCACCGTGGCTTTGGAACCAAACGTCCTGGGTTCTGAGGCAGGATCTGGGCTTGTTGTCCTGTGACCCATGGCGTCATGAGAGCTCATCAGCTCTTGAACTTGATTTTTATGCCTTGATGGGAGTGGTTTGGGTGGCGTGAGGATCAAGATAATAATGCAAGTGCCATCTGAATGAGCAATACCTGTGGATTTTGTCATTAGAACAGAGCTTTTTGAATACTACTAGTCGTTCAGAGTTTTTTTTTTTGTGGGTACCGGGGGGTCGACCTCAGGACCTCACACGCCAGCAGGCGCCCGTGCCGCTGAGCGATATCACCGGCCCTTTTTTTGTATGTGGGTTCCGGGAGTCGAACTCAGGCCCTCGCGCTTCCCAGGCAGGCGCTACGCCACTGAGCCATCTCACCGGCCCCTCGTTCAGAGTTTTATTTATTTTTTAATTTTTTTATTTTTTTGTGGGTACCGGGGGTCGACCTCAGGACCTCACGCGCCAGCAGGCGCCCGTGCCGCTGAGCGATATCACCGGCCCCTTTTTCGTATGTGGGTTCCGGGAATCGAACTCGGGCCCTCGTGCTTGCCAGGCAGGCGCTTATGCCACTGAGCCATCTCACCGGCCCCCATCGTTCAGAGTTTTAGTGCGAGAAGTTTTTCTTTTTTTCTCTTCTGCTATATGCAAATTCTCACAAAAAATAATGGGAATTATTTTTATTTTATTCCTAGGCACGACAAAATTCTAGGGTTACTTTAAGTTTCAATATATGGTTTTAAATCAGAAATTCAAACGTCAAGTCCAATATATTAAGCAGTGTTTTCATATTGGCTTCAAGGCAACATTTACCCCCTTTTCTCCAATTCTTAACCAGCACCTCGGTAGGCAGGAAAAGAGTGTCGTTTGTTTTTTCTCAGTTGATTTTTTCTCCTACCCCTTAGGGAAGAGATTTCCAAGTAGGCAGAGCATCTGGAACAAGCAGTGTTAATCACTCAGCGGAGATTCCATTCTGAGCGGACCCTGCTTGCGAAGCGGCCCCGGGAGGGTGCACGAGTTGGAGCGGGACAGCAGTGCCCCTCCGGTGTGAGCTGTCTTCTTTCAGTGACGCCGAGAGGTGTCTCTTGGTGGGCAGAGGGGTGCCTGCCGGACAGTAGCGGCCCAGTTCACAACATGCTAGTGAGCGAGGGGAAATCCTGGGGTACCTGGACCATCTTAACTAGTGCCCTCTCCTGTCTCTCTTTTAGCTACACGAAGGGAGATTTAGACTTCACCTACGTTACCTCCAGAATTATTGGTAAGTTTCTTGTGGTCAGGAACATCTCTGTGACCCAGTTTCTGAATGCTGCTCGTGGAACCAGCAGACCCGCCTCACCCGTTTTCTCACTTCCAGTGATGTCCTTTCCTGTGGACACGGTCGACATAGGATTCAGGAATCAGGTGGACGACATCCGGAGCTTTTTGGATTCCAGACATCTTGACCACTACACAGTCTACAATCTGTCACCCAAGTCGTACCGAACCGCCAAGTTTCACAGCCGGGTAAGGCATTTTTAGCTCTAGGATTCCGTTGCTAGGCTGTCAGAGGGTCTTTTTCCTCTTAAGAGATGTCCTCAGAGCCTCTGCCATGGGACACAGGAAGCCGAGAACTTCTCACTCGGGACCGTCCTGCCCACGCAGTCCTTGTCAGGCTGCGAGGGGTGTTGTAGAGATTTGAATGAGGACATTGGATGTTGGTAGGAAAGTGTCATCTGACTGAGATGCCGCCAAGGCTGGGGTCTCCAGTCGCTTGGTGCTTGGTGGCTCCTGGCACATGGCTCATGAGGTCAGCGTAGAGACTGACCTGTGGCCCGGGCCAGCTGGCTTCACCGGCCTACACTGACATGAAGTATGTCTGTGACTTTCTGTGTGACTTCTTGGGCATCAAGGTGAGGTGGTGTGGCTGGACCAGTGCAGAAGCAGCAGTATTCAGAGAAGTATTTGTCCGGCTTTTGTACAGGGGCCTCTTCCCTAAGGGCAGGCTGGCGTAGAAACAGTGTGTGCGCTCGCTGTTGGCTTGGTCATATAATCTCTTAATACCAGTAGTGATAACACGAAGAGCGGCAGCCAGCGTTTAGACAGCAATGCATTGTTCTGAGAACTCGCGTACAGCGTGGCCTCTGACTCGGCCCTCCTCTGAAGTAGCGGAGATAAAGGAGGCAACTCGCCCAGGAACACACAAGCAGTAGGTGGCTCAAGGCTTGTGCTCTTAACCATTATCCTGACCTGACGACGTTACTTGGAAAAGCTGGATTATCCTTTTAAAAGAGCCTTTGAACTAGGTGGAGAAATATTCCTAGTTTCGGGCTGGTTGAGGCTGTGGGTGCTGACTTAGCTTTGAATCTGATGTTGAGCCTGGCATTTCTGGCCCCTGACTTCTTGCCCTACTCTCTAAAATAAGGCTTTTTTCTCTCTTAAGAACATCTTTACATACTTTTGACTTAGCCTGAGACTTCAAATGTGTCTATTAGCAAATAGAGCTGTCCACAGACGGACGTTTAGGTGAGACCGGGCTTCACATTCGTGGACCGATGCCCAGCCTCCGGAGTGGTACACCCAGGACCTCAGCGTGGATGCCGGAATGCATTTTGTTCTAAATTCTGAATGCTTTTGGTACTATCTGGACCTTAACTTTCACATCTGTGAAACACACAAAAGAGTCCTTTCCTACGCAGGGACCCCACTAATGTCCATCCTAGCATCCAGTAAGATGCGGGAGTGTTATGCTAACGGCTGCCTTTTCAGCAAGTCCACGGAAGAGCCACAAACTTTGGTGGTGTCAGAATTGCCCAAGGCCTCGTTAGGCACAGAGTTCTGCTCCGGGAGATGTGAGCGCTGGGGATCTGCATTTCCGACAGCTCCTGGGTGTGGCCCTCACTGTGGCCATGGGGTGCTCTCTGAGGAGCACTGATAAACACTTTCTGGGGCGGCTGGGTCTAAATTGCCCCTCCGTAATGAGGTTTCTAAGCACAGCTCTTTAAAATCCACGGCAATAAACTAACCCTCAAACTCTTATCCCATCTGTTATGTGACTCAGAGCACTGCATAAACATCAAACACAAACGTGGGTAGAAACCTAGCTCGGTGCAGATTGTTTCAATGGGTCTCTCTTGCTAGGAGACCGAGTCGGTGCCATCGTTTGCACAGGGCACCCTACACCTATTGCATAGAGATTTTTCTGCTCTTGAAGGATTTGTGATAGTCTGGAACATTTTCCGTCTGAAAAGTAAAGGAAGAGATAGCATCACTAGAGAGGCGTGCGCACACATGAATACGTCTGATTGGATGGCATTATGCAGTCCATCTCCATAAAGATATGTTTAAAGCGAGACATTTGTTAGTGGAACTAAAAATCTGTGGCGGTTAACCCTTTACCGCAGGAACCGGGAATCACCCGCGGAGCCTCTGCCTGGGGCGGCTCTCCTGTGCGCCAGCGGAGCAGGGAGCTAGCTTATTTTATTTGATACCCGGAACAGTGCCTGGCGGGGCTGATCCATGGTTCTTAACGGAAGGCACGCACCGAACACTGATAAACACTGTAGATAGGAAAGAAATATCTGGGTCTCGTCCTCAGGCACTGAAGCCTCACTGCAGAGAGAACCCGGGTCGTTCCGAAGGCACCGCAAGCGATCTTTACAAAACCTAGAGAAGGAGTTCGTGCAGGGGATGGCAGTGACTGCTGAGCCTGAGAGGGTGGCTGAGGTGACAGAAGGGGGGTGCCTTATCCCTGCAAAAGGTGGGATTGTCATAGGCAGCAGCTGTGATTAGCATTGGTCGGGATACAAGGCCACAGGGAGCTCCTGGCAGCTGTGTCCATCCGCACTGGGAGAGTCCGACCATGGCACAGGGGTCTCATTCTCCGCAGCACCTGCTGCTCCTGCGCCTGGCATGCGGGACGCTTGTGCCTGCCCACCCTGCGCTGGGCGACCGAGGGAAATGGGCCGGCACCTGGCCCTGCCGGTGTCTTGGCCTCTTTCCCCGTGGGCGTTCACGACAGCCTCTTGATCGACGTGGCGACTCCATGAGAGGTTCAGGGAAGCTGGGACGCGTCGCCAGGGGTCATGTCTGGGGGACAGGGAAGCCAGAGAGCTGCAAAAGAGCTGTGACTGGGTTCCTTCAAACGGTGTTTGGGGTTCTGTTTGTGCCTTTATGTTTTCCTCCTTCAGCCAGAGCACATACTTTTAAAAAATTCTAATTATATGTTTTCCTCATGGTGTATAATTACATATCAAGTAAATATATAATTATGGAGTACTTTAAATTAATATTATTTACTTGATTGATTTAATGATTCTGGAGCTGTTAGCCTATTGTGCTAAGAGTAATTCAGCCAACTTTTAGCTGAGAGTCGGTATAGATGTTGACATTTGGAGTGTGGCTGAGTAGCATACTCTTTTTAAAACCTTTGAAGTATTTCCTGGGAAAACAGATTTCCTGTATGTTTACTTTGCTGTAATCTAAAAACTCCAGCAAGTGTTTCTTCTTCAAAATGTTTACCTGTAGACAAGTCTTATTGTAAAAAGAGATTGCCAAATGGGGTCCATTCCTTTATTATTTTTTGTTTTTTGAGACGGGGTCTTGCTGTGTAGTCCAGACTGGCCTTGAACTCACTATGTAGCCCAGGCTGGCCTCAAGCTTTTGGTGATCCTTCTGCCTCAGCCTTCCTTCATTCTTTCGCTCATTTAGTCACTCAGCAAACACCTGCAGAGCGCTTGTCATATCCATGACACGTGGGCACTGAGGTTCCAAGAATGAAGAAGTTACTTCTCATGGAACTCAGTTGCAGTGTGGGGAGACAGAAACCACGCACTCAATACAGCTTGACAGTCAGCCAGTGCTTCTGTATACATGCTGGACTACTTAATTCTCACAACGACCTTGTACAACTTGGTTATACTTTACACACAAGAGATCTGAGGCCTGGAGAAGGTAGCACAGGTGTAAGTGGTGAATCCAACGTGAAAACCCAGCCTGTGGCCTGAAGCTTGTTGCTCTATGGATAAAAGCTATAAAAGATGAAAGTAGACAAGGACATGGGTACAAAGATGATGAAGTGTTTCTGTCCGTGGATGTTAGAGAAATCATCAGAGATAAGAGGACACTTGAATTTGGGTTTTGAAGGGTTAGTAGAAGTTTACCAGGTATGAGTCAGCTTTCCTGTTGCTGGTACAAGAGACCTGACACCCACCACTGAAAGAAGGAGAGTTTTATTTTGACTCATGGTTTCAGAAGGTTCAGTCCATGGTGGGCAGAAACATCATGGCAGAGCAAAGCTGCTCAGTTCATGGCAGCTGGGAATCAGCACAGGGAAGAGCTTGGGAGAGACCCACTCTCCAAAGGCTCATCTGCAACGCTACTGCCAGCGGGGCCCCAGCTCCCAGCAGCATGTTCAGCTATGGAGTAATCCACTGGTGAGTTAGCGCCCTGTGACCCAACCCATCTCTTAATCCAGTCAAACCGGCAATTCACCAGGGAATGAGGCAGATAGGACGCAGCTTATATGGATGTACATTTTGTAATTCTGATAGCAAAATTTATCTTCCCAGTGTTTTCACCTTTTTATTCAATGAGTCACTTCCATTCCCTGTGAACACATTAATAGGGAATAGACACATCAGTAGGGTTTAAATTAACAGGCCCAGTTCTGATCACCCTGGGTTGTCCAGTAGCTGTGTCGAGCATCGCAGGTGCTCTGTTTAATAAACTCTACCTGGTATTCCCACAGGCACACGGAAGTGGGTTACCTGGGAAATCCTCTGCCGCCACCTCACAATCATAGGAAAAACTGCAAGTTAACCCAAAAGAATGGCTTCTGGGCAGTCCCAGGGCGGGAAACGTTTGTTTTCAGTGACTACAGATGTTTCCCCTGTGCATTTTGATTAGTTATCGCCTGGTTACAGAGGAGGGCCAGCCGGAGACGACTCCTGCCTCCGCTGCCACCGTCAGACACAGGAACGTGAGGAATTTGTGTCCTAGGCTGGTGGCGCTCGTGTTGCAGGCGCCTTCTGGTGGCACTGACTCTGTAGAGCCTGCCTCTTCCAGGTTCTGTCTCAGGAAATGCGTGGCACTGGCATCTGTCCTTTTCTTTGGCCATGCAAGCTAGAGCGTGAGCAACGTCCTTAACCCCCCTCTCTAAGCTTGAGCCCACCTGCTCTACCACCCTCTACCGCTGTCGACACATCTGGTCTACCACCCTGTGATCCCCTGGGCCCAGTGTGCAGGTTCCTGTCTCCTGTACCCCTCAGGTGTGTCTGCACCCCGCCACTCGGGGGCCTAACTCCCACCATCCCCCAGCCTCTGACGGTCACCCTGCCTTTAGTCTCTTGCCATCATGTCCTTTTTCCACGACAGAGCTGGGGAGGCCTTGGAAGTGAGCGCTGAGAGCCGCTTTCCTCCTGCAACCTTCTCCCACCTTCCCTAGGAGGCCTCGAGCGCCCGGCCCTGCAGCCTGTGCTCCTGCCATGCACGGCTTCATTCATTTCTTTTAAAAACAGAGACAGCTCCGTCTAACCTCAGAGCTTTGCAATGGCAGAAAGAAGCGCTATGGAGTCTGCCCCTGGCTCACCCTATGGCACTTGCCACAGCACTTTTTTTTGCAATGGCAGACGTGTGCAAAAACAACAACAACAACAACAATAATAATAATTCAAATCTGTCAATCAATATGCACGTGTCAGATACTGAGCTGAGCCCTGGAAGCACTTTCTCACGTAAGACCCGTGTGAGATGCACATCACGCACCATGCGCCAGGTTTTATGAAGAAAGAAAGGTGTAAGGCTGTTGTGAAGTTCCCCGAATCTGAGACCATCCTTCTTGTTTATCAGCTGGATGAGTAAATATCTCATCGGTTGAGGCTCAGTCTCTGAGACAGAGGGTGGCCCCCCCCAGGATGCTGCTGAGGTGCAGTGATTTCTGTTTGCAGACCTGGGCGGCGATGTGACTTGGGGCAAAGCAGCCTGAGACTTAGTTTTCTTCTCTTCAAAGGGGGGTCATATTCACACCTGTCTCTCCTGACTGTTGTAGGAGCAGGCGAAGCAGCATTACTGGGACATAGCCGATGTGGTCCCACACTAAAGGAGCGTGGATGTTAAATAACTAAAGATGTGAAAGGTTTCCCTGTGGAGATGTGGGGACCTTTATTCAGAGAGCAACATGAGACCCACGTATGAGTCTGCCCCGGCTCACTCCACAGCACTTGCCATATTATTATAAGAGCTGAGATAAAATTAGGGTTAGTGCAGGATTTTTATGATAATCCTATAGTTAAGCATCTGGTAGACAGGCAAAAACATTTTACTTAATAGAAATTAAATTTGATGCCATCCAAGAATAGAAAAAATCCAACTATGTAGTAAAAATGTAGTAATAATTTAAAATATTTTTCTAATATGTTTTTATACCTTTACTATAACAAGATTGTCTAATTTTAAAAATCACCACACTGAATGCCTTTTCCCTCTGTGTGTACACCCTGTCCCCAGCTCTTCGTGGCTGTGTTGGAAGGCGACGTGGGGTCACTTCCAGGGGACCCGCGTGATGGCAGGAAGTTGCCAGAGGGATTCATTGCCTTTTGCTTTGTGCCCCGTAGGTCTCGGAGTGCAGCTGGCCCCTCAGGCAGGCCCCTAGCCTGCACAACCTCTTCGCTGTGTGTCGGAATATGTACAACTGGCTGCTGCAGAACCCCAAAAACGTCTGTGTGGTCCACTGCTTGGTGAGTAGCCTGTGTTCTTGGGGGGATGGCTCCGTGATGGGTGGTGGGAGACATTTGAGTTCGTAGCATTTACTGAGCCTCTACTTAGAGGTCAGGTGGCTTGAGGAAGGGAGAAATGAGGGGAAATGTATTCTTCTTGGCTTTTGAAAGCTTGAGTACTGGTGGGAGAAGCCGATGCGTGATGCAGGGACTGTAAAATGTGCTAAGTATGATAAAAGGTAAGTATGATAAGAGGCCGGTGAGATGGCTCAGAGGTGTAAGCGCCTGCCTTGCAAGCGTGAGGGCCCGAGTTCGACTCCCGGAACCCACATACGAAAAAGGGGCTGGTGATATCGCTCAGCGGCACGGGCGCCTGCTGGCGCGCGAGGTCCTGAGGTCGACCCCCCGGTACCCACAAGAAAAAAAAAAAGAAGAAATAAGAGCGGTGGGTGCTCCGGGAATAATGCGTCCTGTTTCGTGTGAATAAAGTTGGCATAAACATAGTGGCACATTTATTCTTCTTATATTAATGTTTGAATAAAAATGAGAGAAAAAGAAACTCGTAGACTTGTGAGTAGTGGCACAGATAGGCTGATTTTGGAGCAGTTCCCAACAGGGCCGAGGAGTTTTCTGGCCATTGGCTTCCCAGAGTCCCTTTCTCCAGCCCTTCTCCTCAGCCTCCTTCCCACCCTTCAAAGCTCAACCTTCTGTGAAATCTTCAGGACTCGAGTCTTTTTCCCCAGCGTGGGCATTTCCACTGTGCATCTAAATGTCTTCTCTGGCCTTGAATACACTGCATCCTACTGAGTGCTTCTCATCTTTCTGCTGCACTGTCATCTTGCAGGAAGGAATGGTGCCTTTTGTTCCACCGTTGCGCCCCAGGCACAAAAAGTTTGAACAAATGATTGAGTTCACGAACAAAGGTGTGCACAGATGGAACCTGTGCGTATGAACTGGGAATAATTCATTGCTTCTCAAAACCGCAGAGCATATGTTTTTGCAATGTTATTACTAGATGATTTCCCTTCCTTGAGAGCCAGCTGGCTAGAACAGAAGAAAGTAGAATAACATTTTTTTCCTTTCTACTTCAGTTCCCAAACTCTTGGCAATCAAGAAAATCACTTGGTGTTTGTGAGAATTTCATGCTGAAGGCCCAAGGGTTTTCCTGTTGTAGGTACAGTGGGTTACATGGTAGGAAAGAACACTTTTAAGGACTAAGAAGCCTTAAGTGATTTTCGCTCAAATCTTTTCTAAAAGTTCAGGTCTGTGAACTGGGTAATGATTCAAGAGAGACTGGAGGCTCTGGTTCTAGGGATAGAATCAGAAAACACCAGGTAAAAAGTCAGGAGGAGGGGCTGGTGAGATGGCTCAGCGGCTTAAGCGCCTGCCTGGCAAGCGGGAGGGCCCGAGTTCGAC
This sequence comes from Erethizon dorsatum, assembly GCA_028451465.1. Lineage (NCBI taxonomy): Eukaryota > Metazoa > Chordata > Mammalia > Rodentia > Erethizontidae > Erethizon > Erethizon dorsatum. The sequence continues at coordinate 124,058,631 of CM051829.1, read as the reverse complement.
TCCCAGAACCCACAAACAAAAAAGGGCCGGTGATATCGCTCAGTGGCACGGGCGCCTGCTGGGGCGCGAGGTCCTGAGGTCAACCCCCGGTACCCACAAAAAAAAAAAAAAAAAAAGTCAGGAGGAGGAGGAAGGGCAGACAGAAGAGCGTGGTCTCGCAGGCGCTCTCCAGCTTCACTTCCGAGGACCTGCGTGCTTGCAAATCTGTGCCCGGGCTGGGACGTGGGATTGAAACTGTGAGTGGCTGCTTGTATTTGATCCTCTAGGTATTACACGCTTATGTAAAATAATAAGCATAGGCTAGGCTTTTCATTGAAAAATAAAACTTTAAAAAGACCCACACGGTTGGTAAAAGGAGGGCACACATATCCCAGAGCCATGGGCCAAGAAGGCTAAACTCTAAAAAGAATGAAGATTGAGAAAATTATCTTTTTTTTCCTACATTCAGAATAAGGACAACAAATCTGTGAAGCACACTAATTCTAACAGCTTCCTCCTGTTTCTTTTGTCGGGGGCCAAATGTCAAGCTAGAAGGGAGGGGCAATGGTGAGGCGATAGTGTGCTAGTGCTTAATGTCAGCCCACTCTCAGGGCTTAAATTAGGTGACACATCACAGGAAACACGCGGAGAAGCAAGCGTGGAGTCCTGTCCACCAGGCAAGTGTACAAAGGGTCCCCCAAGGATGAGGAGGTTGATCTGGGAAGGTACAGGCTGGTGTGCTGGCTGGCACTTCAGAGCAAAATTCCAATCAATTTGTGCTCAAATAATTTTAAACTCTTAGGAAAAAAGAGAGTCCGCCTGGGCTCACTGTAAACACTGATGTCGAATCAACCGAACATTTTGCATCAAGGCTGATGGAGTAGTTGAGCTGGTTTGCTGGATTCCTGCGTGGGATTTCCCAGTTTCTTACAATGAAGAAGGAGAAATCTGGGCTAGGTTGTTATGTGATCCCCATGGGAGGTTTCATTTGGTTGCTTTCTTAATCAGCAACTTTGATGAAGATGTGGAAATCACGCCCACTGGTTTTCTTGCAATAGAAGGGTCAGATAATAAACCTAGACTTAAAGATAGTTCAATTATTTAACAAAAACCAACCATGTGAAATTCAAGACAGGATAAATGTACAGCCCTGAATTCTGGTTCTAAAAGATCAAATGTATTTGTCTATTATATTAATGGATTGTCTGAGAAAGAACCAGGGGTTCTGGCGGAGGCAAAGATCCATGCGAGCTTAGCCTGCCTGTCGTCGGATTGGCTGGGGATTATCTTCGTGCAAGCAGTGCTCTGAGTAAGGATGGGGTATTTCTCCTCCAGTTTGGCCAGAACTCGTGGAGTTTATTCCGAGGGAGTGCACAAAGCAATGCTGTCTTTAGAATGGAAGATCAGAGAGGAGAGGATGGAAGGGGTCGAGGGATCCGCTTGGCTTTAACCGGGGAAGAAGCGTGGATGAACAGGGGAGGCATCTCAGATATGCGAGAGGCCGTCGCGGGGAGAAGGGGGTTGGCTTGTTCTTTTTCTCAGTGAAGATCGCTGAGCAGAGGGTGCAGAGGGAGAGACTTTAGTCCAACGCGTGCAGTGTAAAGAAGCGCTCTGTGAGCTGAGCGGGCTCCTTGGGGTAGCGGCATCGTCTCCGTCCCCTCACTGGAAGAGGCTGGGTCCCATCCGGATGCGGTCTTCATCAGCTGGGCTGCTGCAACACATGTACCAGAGGTGACCCTTTAAACAGTAGGGATTTGTTTGTCATGATTGTGGAGGCTCGAAGTCCAAGACAAGGGTGTCCGCAGATCCAGCGTGTGGTCAGGGTGGCAGATGGCCAGCAGGGGGAGGAGGAGGCAGGGAGTGAGAACGGGTCCTTTTCTTACAAGGATACTAATCTCATTCGTGTGGTCCCCACCCCCACAATCTGACCAGCTCCCAGAATCCCCGCTTCCTAATACCATTACAGTGACGTATGAGTTTGGGACACACACACACACATTCAGTCCATAACAGATTTGTTTCTACATTAAAAGAGGTTGTATCAGGTTAAACTTTCAAATTTTATATTAACGTAAGTACACACTTTGGGTAAAATACATATAAGGGGTTTATAAAAACAATACATACAAGGTCTGATCAAAAACTACCATGAACATTAATGCAGTGAAAGAAATACCGCCGTGAATCCCGCTCAGAATCCTCCCCCTCGCTTTGCACACACTTGTCCCACCGTCCCGGCCACTTCCTGCAGCAGCTCTGGAATCCTCTTTCCTGAGGGTCTTTAGTTGTGCTGTCCTGGCTGCTCGATGTCCTGAATCCATTCAAAACGTTTCCCTTTCCTGGTCATTCTGACTTTGGGGAAGAGCTGGAAGTCACACGGTGCCAGATCCGGTGAATAAGGTGGATGAGGATAAACCATAATGTTTTTATTTGATAAAAATTGCCAAAAATGTTTTGAATTTAGTCAGGACATCCAGTCAGCCAGGACAGTGCAACTAAAGACACTCAGGAAAGGGGACTTTGGAGCTGCCGCACGAAGTAACCAGGAGGATGGGATAAATGTGCTCGAAGCAAGAGGGGGGATTTTGAGGAAGATTAATGGCAGTGTGTCTTTTACTGTAATAAATTTTAAAACATTTAAACATTTACTGTTCTGATCACACTTTATCTATAACATATTCTAGCAAGCAGAACTTTCTAACCTATGAATTCTTTACTTCCAGTCCTAAACTGAGACCCCCCCCCGTTATTAGTTGTGATACTACAAATCAACGTTACTTTGAGGATAGTATTTTTCAGTAAATGTATACAAGTCAAATTTATTTTGCTGGGCTTCTTGGGTTCATGTAGTGTCAGTTTTGTCCTAAGAAAGCATGTTTCCTTGCTGCTTTGTGATTTAAATAGATGGCACAGATTTTGGTTTTCACATGCACAGTTTTGAAGTGCAAGATGCCCCAGTTAAGGGAATTTCCCCCTCTTTCTCTTTCTTTTTGAGTTCACTTTCTTTCTTATACTCTGTGGCTCTTCTGTTATATTTCTTAATTTTTGTTTTTATTGGTCCATGTTTGCAGTACATAATGATGACATGCACTGGGGAGAGTTGGTGCATGTACCTAACCCTTTTAAATTCTTTTTTACTTCCGTTCCCTCCTCTCCCTCCAGCTCTCAGTCTCCTCCCCATTTGCAAAGGCTCTGCCTCAGTTTCCCATTGCCTTTACCCCCTTCCTCTCTGAACCTGTTCCTGACGGGTCTTCATCTTCTCCGACAGGACGGCCGGGCCGCCTCGTCGATTCTGATCGGTGCTGTGTTCATCTTCTGCAATCTCTACTCTACTCCTGGCCCTGCCATCCGGTTGTTGCATGCAAAGCGGCCGGGAATCGGACTGTCGCCGTCCCACAGGAGGTATAGCGGGCACAGGGTGGCCTCAGGGAGCCACGGACTGTTTGAAACCTGCCTCCTCGGGCCTGTATAACCTTCTTTTAGTTTATCTGACATTATCCTGAGCTATGTGAACAATGAATTGGATTAGGATATTGGGTTTTCAGTTTCCCAGGTGTCCATGTAAGAGTTTGTGATTTCAAAATTAGAAAGAAACTTTGAAGAATACTTAGTCAAGCCGGGCATGGTGATGCATGCCTGTAGTCTCAGCACTCAGGAAGCTGAGGCAGGAGGATCACTATAAATTTGAGGGCAGCCTGGGCTACAGGGTGAATTCAAGGCCAACCTGAACTGCACAGCAATTCTCTGTCTCACAGAACCCCAAAGAATACTTACGTCGACTTCGCTTATTTCATCGGTGAGAAAGCTAGACTGCGGCGTTGTGACTTGTCCCCGTAGACACAGCCAGAACACTGTCTGGGTCCCACCCCTGAGACCAGCCTCGTGGTGTCACCGTCTAGGTCTTTATCGAAATGCAAGCAGTAGCTGGTTGCACGTCCCACTGAACACTGAGGGAGAATGTATGACAAGAGGAAATGCCAAAAGACAGCGAAAAGGAGATTTAAATTTGCTTTTTTCTTATGACTGAGATACAGAAAAAAGGAAATAGATTATAAAACATAATCTGAAAAGAAGCTTGAAACAGGAAACCTGGTTAGCTAGCTAATGTATTTTCCTCTCTTTGTTCATAATTTTTTCCAGTTTTAAAAATCTAAATCAACATCTTTTTACTTTTTTGGATAAATTGATGATACAATTTAAAACATTTTCCAGAGTCAGCCTGCAGTTGATAAACTTAAGCCCCTGCCACAATTAGAATAGATGTGGAGGGGCCGGTGAGATAAGCTCAGCGGCATAAGCACCTGCCTGGCAAGCGTGAGGTCCTGAGTTCAACTCCCGGAACCCACATAAAGGAAAAAAAGGGCCGGCAATATCGCTCAGCAGCACAAGCGCCTGCTGGCAAGCATGAGGTCCTGAGTTTGACTCCCGGTACCCACGTAAAAAGAAAAAAAAAAAAAGAATAGACGTTGAGATGCCGAGCCAGCACAGCCTCCCTGAGCTTCCGGTGTAACAAGCTCCCCCTTCCCAGCTCTTCGCGGCAGCGTGGCGGTGCCAGCGGACAGCAGCTTCTTTCGTCATCTCTATTCTCTTTTGCTAGTTAAGTTTGAGAAGTTAACGGGGTAGGTTTTTGTTGCAAGCTAATGAGTTGCGAGAACAGACTTGCCAGCGAAGATGGCTTGTGTCTCCCGCGCGCCGGCCCCGCAGAACGGTGTCCTCTGTTCCAGGTACCTGGGCTACATGTGCGACCTCCTCGCGGACAAACCCTACCGCCCTCACTTCAAACCTCTCACCATTAAGTCCATCACCGTCAGCCCCATACCCTTCTTTAACAAACAGAGAAGTGGGTGTCGCCCTTACTGCGATGTGCTGATTGGAGAAACCAAAATATATTCCACCTGCACAGACTTTGAACGAATGAAGTAAGTCATGATCTCTCTCTCTCCACTGCTTCTTGTGTACTGCTTAATTCCCACATAAACTGGGTTGTATTTTTCATACCACTGTGAAGTGGCTGATTAAAAAAAAGCTTGAAAAGCTGGGCATGGTAGTTCACTCGGGAGGCTGAGGCAGGAGGATTGCCAAGAGTTCAAAGTGCACTCACTCTACATAGTGAGTTCAAAGCCAGCCTGAACTGCATGGTCAGACCTTGCTCAAAAAAAAAAAAAAAGTTTGACATCAGTAGTAGTCACAGAGAAGTGCAACTAGAGGGATGCTGTGCCCCTGAATACTCCAAAAGGTGCCATAGGCCAAGGGGCCAGCATGGGTTATAGAGAGCGTTAAGACAGGAGGGGTGGGCCGCACAGAGGACCTGGACCTTTGGGGAGGCAATGGCTTGATGGGTTCCAGTGCGTCACGGGTGGATGCGGTCTGGGTGAGCCACTAGGTGAGGTAGTTACAGAAGTTACCAAACCCATGACCAGCCGCAGGGGCAGGGGAGAGAAGGGAGCGATGGCGATGTGAAACGCGCCAGTTGGGAACAGGGTGGATGTGGGGCTTCGTATTCGAGACTCTCATGGAGGATGGCGTTTCTGTTTCTACACTGACCCCACTTGGATTTTGCGCTCCCTCAATCTCTGCTCTCAAGATTAATTTAAGGTTGGGAAAAGAGCTCTGCAAAGCAGGGTTGGGCACCCAGGGGTCCAGACAATGGTGAGGCGATGGCGGGGGACAGCGTCAGACAAGCGTCACCCGGTCGGCCTTGCGGTTGCTTAGGGCAGGAGGGGTCCTGGGTCGGCCTGGGTGGACCTGGCCAGAACCGCTGACAGCTGTGCCCGTGTCTCTGTGATTGCACCGTGTTGCACGCGTTTGATGTGTGTTTTGATCTGCTTAGAGAATATCGTGTCCAGGATGGAAGAATCTTCATTCCCCTGAACATCACGGTGCAGGGAGACGTGGTCGTCTCCGTGTACCACCTGAGGTCAACCATCGGGAGCCGGCTGCAGGCTAAGGTGAGCTTTGGGCGGGGATGGGGGCTGCAGCGCAGCGCCTCCGAGGTTGGCGGGTTGACAGCTGTCGGGGTCGGACCCAGGGCCTGGTGTGTGCTGGGCAGATGCTGTCCCACCGAGCCACGCCCCAGCCCTCTTCCCAGCTTTCCTGGGAGTATCTGTGAGTCTTTCCCCCGATCACGTCGAGCGTGAGTGACTTGTGGGTTTAGAATGAGAAAGAGCTTGAAGGGCTGCTTCTATCTGCCTTCCTCACGGACAGCGGAGGAGCAGACTTGGAGAGGCTGTGACCCGCCCACAGTCCTTGTTACAGGGACCGGGTCAGAAGGGGACAAACCGTGTTTTCCAAGGGCTGTGCCTCACTTAGAGATTTCCCTTCACATCTGTGTGAAGGGGGAGATTCCCACTGAGGATGTGGAATTAAATTTTTTTTTCAATTTTTTTATTAAGATAAAATTCACATTATGTATAAGCCAACCTTTTAAAGTGTGCAGTGTAGCTTGGTGTGGTGGCATGTGCCTGTGGTCCCGGAACTCGGGCAGCTGAGGCAGGAGGGCTGCCGAGAGTTGGAGGCCAACCCGGACTACATAGCGAGTTCAAGGACAGCCTGGACTACATAGCAAGATCCTGTCTCAAAAAACATAAATAAATAAATAAATAAATAAATAAATAAATAGTATACAATGTAGTGTTTTTCCTTTTTTTTTGTGGGTACCGGGGGTCGAACTCAGGACCTCGTGCACCAGCAGGTGCCCGTGCTGCTGAGCGATATCACCGGCCCTTTTTTTGTATGTGGGTACCAGGAGTCGAACTCAGGACCTCACGCTTGCCAGGCAGGCACTTATGCCACTGAGCTGTCTCACCAGCCCCAATGTAGTGTTTTCTAAATATGTTAATATTGTGCACAACCATAACAACTATGAATTCTAGAACATTCTTATCACCCTTGAAAGAACCCAGTACCCATCAGTACATCTCCCCTTCCCTGTCTGCTGACAGCCATGAATCTATTTCCTGTCCCCATGGACTTGCTTATTTTGGACATTTCATGTACATAGAACCATGCAGAATATGTTCTCTTGTGGATGGCTTTTTCCACTTCACGCAATATTTTTGAGGTTTATCAATGGATAGGGTATATCAGGCTTCCGGTCCTTTATAGAGCCATGAAGTAGTCCATCAAACGCTAGACCGCAGTTTACTAATCTCTCGATCTGGTGACGATTATTGGGGTGATCACTACTCGTTGGCTGTTAGGAATGGTGTTGTAAGTAATTCTACTTTAGTTAATCAAGTCTTTGCTAAGTGCATGCTCAACCATTGTCTAGGGGCTTAGAAGTGATGTGAATAAAACTGTGTCCCTATGTTGAAGAAACTCAGCCTAGTGGGGAAACTTACAGCGCCCTGAGGGAGGGTGGGTGCTGTAGTGGGAGCAGGTTGTTTTCACCGGTGGCGGCCCAGTGAGGCCCAGAAAGCACCTGCTGTCCCAAGGTGGCCTCGAAGGATGAGCTCATTGGGTGGGAGCAGGGTGGCCCAGGAAGAAGGGCAGCAGTGCATTGGGCTTGGCAGTGTGTGAGGGCGTGGGGCATTGGGGAACAGGGGACGCCTTGCCAAGGCAGAGCTTCTGGAGGGAGGCGCTAGAAAGGAAGCTGCAGTCGGGTTAACACCCACAGTGAGCCAAGCTTCAGATGTGGAACCAGTTGAGGACACGTGGCTCCCTGGGATGTGACCTCTGATGAGCTTCTCTCGCGTGTTCCTAGGTGACCAACACGCAGATATTCCAGCTCCAGTTTCACTCTGGATTCATCCCCCTGGACACCACTGTCTTAAAGTTCACCAAGTAAGTCCTGCCCGGACCGGAAGTCTGTGTTCGTCAGTGCAGCTGTGATGTGCCGGGCCTCTGTGGGGCCACTCTGCAGCATCCCCCAACACCTGGGCTGCGGGGCCCTCAGTGTCGCCTCCCTGGTCAGAGAGGCTGGGTGCATTCCGAACTTTCAGCTGAGAAGTGTGAATGGATCGAAGGTCTAAGATTCTGCAGGAAGGGGCGAGGGCGAATGATGCGAGGCAGAGGGTTATTACTTTGACCCTTCGCGTCCGGGAGCCCCTGGCATTTCCAACAGGGGCAGTGGCTTAGCCCTGGGATGGTTTGAGCGATGGCCATCGGGCTGGACGCGCGCCACAGCACTGAAGAGCAGACATTGATCCTTAGTGGCTATGTCATGGTGTGGCCAGGGAGCACAAGGTGGTGGCTGAAGCTGGTGGCAGGTGGGCGTTGGATAGGCTGGGGTGACATGCAAGGACTCAGCACAGCATCGGTGGGCTTACTTCATCATTTTAAGAACTGGTCTGGCCAGGCCAGTGCCTGCCGGCTGCGTGACTCAGCTCTGCTTTCCAGAACGCTCTCACAGGCGGGCGTGCCCGTGTTCTTTGAACACGTATTATTCCCTTTTTCTCTAGTTGGGGAAACGGAGGCACAGAAAAATAAAGTAATGCATCGAGTTCAGGACCGAGGCTTCCCGGAATGAGTCCTGAAAGTCTGCCTGAGATGGTTTCTGTGCTGAATATCTTACTATCTCCGTGAATTCTCACCAGTCTTCTCCGTTTAAATCCCCGTTCAGGCCTGAGTTAGATGCGTGTGACGTACCCGAAAAGTATCCCCAGCTGTTTCAAGTGATGCTGGACGTGGAACTCCAGCCCCACGACAAGGTGGGGGACTTGACCCCGCCGTGGGAGCATTACTGCGCCAAGGATGTCAACCCCAGCATCCTCTTCTCTTCCCACCAGGAGCACCAGGACACTCTGGCCTTGGGAGGTAGGAGCCACCTGCTGCTTTGTTTTGCAGGGCGCAGCCTCTGTGCTCTTGGTCGTGTGGCCTCCTTCCCCTTGTCTCACTGGTGCCCCTGGCCTTCTGTCCTGCAGGACAGGCTCCGGTGGACGTGCCTGCTGACAACCCTAGGCATCCCGGGCAAGGTGGCTTCTTCTCGTCTCTCTGTTGGCAAGGTACCCGCAAGCATCTCTCTGTGTTCCGCGGTGGGGGAGGAAGAGATGGAGGTACAAGATGCAGGCCTTCTATAAAGACCTTCGCCCCGGCAGCAATCTAAATTAAAGCAGCAGGCAGAAGCCGTGCAGCTTCCTTCCTCCTTAGTTCACACCCTTAGTTCACACAAATCAGGCAACTTCCCTACTTCAGCTTCACGGTGCAAAAGATCATCTTACGCTGGCCGCCAGCACCTTCTCTCACGGTGCTGGGTACTGGCTGCACCTTTCCTGGGTGGATGGCTCAGTGTGACGCTTCCTTTCAGGCTGCTGACAGCACAGTGAGATTAGACAAGGACTCTGTTTCTTGCCTTCAGCTGAATATCCTGAAAATATACAGTCAAGTATTTCCTCGAGAGCTTTAATTACTCGCCAGAAGGCAAACCAGACCCTTGTCTCTGCTGCTTGCTTTCCCAGTGTTAGCAGAAATCGGGCTCCAGCACTTTATTCTTTTCTCTGTACCTGGACCCGTCTTCAGAATCCTGCTCAACCCGTCACTTGGGACTGCTGGCATCACTGTGTGGGGTTGGCATCCCGATCAGCACACATCGGCCGTTTTTGCTCTGCAGTTTGCTGGGATGAACTGCAGGTTGGGAGGGAATGGAGTACTCAGGACGTATTGTATGAAAAGGTGACAACTGGCTTTGGGGGTGGACTAGCTGCAAGCCTCTTGGTTAGCCTTCCTATGGTGGGTGGATTTTCCGACACTTTCTGTGGCCTGCAGAAGTTTTCAGAGTTTGGTGAAATAATTACAGTATTTGTAGAATTCCTTTGAATTAAGCACTTACCAGTCCAATTATTTAAATACAGGATGACCAAAAGTTTTTTTTTTCATTAATATTTTTAAGGTAATATAACAGGAAATATAAAAATGACAATTTTATGAAATTTATTCAGTACAAGAATCGACTGGTTGAAATGACCCCTGCCCAAGTGACACTTGTGTAAACTGTTAAGTTGTTAAAAGGCTTGTTTTCTGAGTTTTGTTTTGAGAAATTAAACCAAAAACATCTCAAACCTGGATTCTCTAGATAGCAGCCAACTCTAGATAGCAGGTAGATTTTGAAGCCTTTTCTTTGTTTTCTTTTTTTTTTTGAGACAGGGTCTCGCTATGTAGTTTCGGTTGGCCTTGAACTCACTGTGTAGCCCAGGCTGGCCTTGAACTTGTGGCAACCCTCCTGCCTCAGCCTCCTGAGTGCTGGGATTACAGGCATTTGCCACCATGTCTGGCTTCTTGGTTTTCCTTGTATCTTTCTGACAGTCTGGGCATTTCATAAAACTTCACACTTACCTTTCCATCGTCATCGTAGTTGTAAATCAGAAGTAAATTCTGTAGGCTCTGAAGGTGTACAGCCTCCTATCTGAGCTCCTCGGAGCCAGGTGAGCTTCGCAGTGCAGTGTTCCACAGGTTAGAGAGGCGATGTGGGACGTAGACTTGATTACTTAGCATCCCTGTCGACATCTCGGACAATGACCTCTAATGCAGAGGAACACTGGGGCGGAACCAGGCAGGCTGTAAATACTTAGGCATCCGCCCTGACCGTGTCTTTGCCCGAGTCCGCAGCACACGTAGGAAGGCCCCCTGCTTCGCAGAGCTCTCAGCCTTTCAGAACTGGGAACGGCGCGCGGGCCCGCATCTGATTTGCAAGGCCCCTCTGTCGTTCAGTAACAAAGATGTGTGCAAAGATCACTGCAGGCAGGGCCCAGAAAGTCGCTGGCTGGCTCTCAGCCTCAGTCCTGAGCCTGCGTGCGCTGCAAGTGTCTCCCCTCGCCTGGCTGGGAGCCGCCCTCAGCCTGCTGTGTCCTCATCAGCTGAGTCAGTCGCCCCCGCTTCTGCTGAGGGAGAAAAGCCTCGCTTCCGGCGATGGCCCTGGAGTAAGTGCAGTGAGAGGCGCAGCACAGCACCGGGAATTACTGTTTGATTTCCCCGCAAAGCCCAGAGCGTCGAGCCTGGAGATCAGTAATCGCGATCGCGGTCGCCATTCGGCTCCTTGCTATGGATCTGAGACTGACCATGGCCCGAGAGTAGGTTCTGTGCATGACCCCTGTTTTGCTGAGGAGGAAACCCAGGCACAGAGGAGGACAGGGACTTGCTTGGGGTCACAGAGCCAGTGAGAGGCGGAGCTGGGGTTCAATTCGAGCCTGCCGCCCCCCGAGTTCCTACCCTTCGCCCCTGTACCACACTCCTGTTGAGATCTCGCCCAACAGCTGGTCGTTGAATATAGCATGAAATACGTCCAGAGTCCCGTTGGGAGGGTGTGAAGCGGGGTCTGCGCCGGGCCGAATCCCCCGCTCTTTCTGGGGTGAGGTGCCCTTCATGTGAGAAAACCCAGCCATTTGTGGTCAGCCGCTAACCCCCGCTGGCCTTCCTCAGATCAGAAACCGGAGAAATCGTGCGAGGAGGACCACGCTGCCCTGGTGAACCAGGAGAGTGAGCAGTCGGACGATGAGCTCCTGACCCTGTCCAGTCCGCACGGCAACGCCAATGGCGACAGGCATCACGGGCCCAAGAAGCCCAGCAAGAAGCAGCAGGAGCCTACGGTGCCCCCGGCCCCCGAGGAGGTGGACCTGCTGGGCCTCGAGGGGTCCGACGTGGGTCAGAATTTCTCCCCGCCGCCACCTCCTCCCACCAACACGGAACTGCTCAGCGACCTGTTTGGGGGCACAGGTGCAGCTGGCCCAGCCCCGGTGGGGCAGTCAGGGGTGGAGGACATGTTCCACCCCAGTGGTGCGGCGTCCACTCAATCCACGCCACGCCGCACTGCCACCTCCAGCTCCGCATCGCCGACCCTGCGCATGGGAGAAGGTAACTTCCACACGGCACCGCGCAGCTCTGATCTGAATGGTAATTTGGGGGCCCAACAGGCAGAGTGAGCTGTCCCAAGAAGCCAGCCTCTTCTGGTTTCCCTGAAGGTCCCTTAGAAGCCTGCATGTAGGTCTCCATTTACATGGGGAACACAAGAGAAAACAGACATCGTGCCCATCTTGCTAGGAGAGTGCAAGGGTGGATATCTGAGTTCCCCATTCTCACTTTTAATTTTCTTTTTTCAGGATACCAAGCCCTGAGCTGCTTTAGTTACCTCTGCTTAGAGATGTAGATGGATGAGTTATTATTAAAAATATCAGCTAATACTTGTGGGATACTTGGCATTTGCTAGATACGAAATAAAACACTAACCATGACTTAGTTCTTATAAAAACCCAATACATAGGTGCTATCATTTTATAGTTGAGGAAATGGAAGCCTAGATTTGGATTAATAGCATAAGTTCGTGCAGCTGGAAATTGATGGGGCCGGGGTCTGAAACTGGGCCACCGGGCTCCGGAGCCGTCCCTTAGATTTCCTGTGGTGGCTCTCAGAATCGCAGTGCAGAGCGTTCACGCAGCCCCGTGGCTGAGGGAACAGAGCGTTGGTAGCTCATGGTGGCCTTGTTAGTTTCTTTCCTCTCTGCTCCTTGCCACCGAGTGGACCCCTGCATCCCAGGACCGGTCATCCACAATCTGCGACTTTTGCAAGAGAATGTCGCTGAGTAAGCTGAGATCCACTGCAGCTTCTGAAGAACCAGCTCAGACCACGGCCCTGTTACTGTCACATGACTTCATGTTAGAAGGGCACAGGGACAGGCTAGGCAGCCTGTGGTCTCCTGGGGGAACTCTTGCCGAGCTCAGTGTTCCTGTCTCAGAAGTCTCTGGGCTGGCGTGGGTCTGGGAGCTCAGTGGAAGCTCGGCTGTGAGAGCAGGCATTGGAGTGGGTGCCAGGTCCCGCTGGGTGTGGACCTTGCGGTGCTGACTCCTGCAGCGTGGCTGTTCTAGCTGGTTCTCATTCGTCAGAGTGAATAGCACCACTGTTGAGAAAATAAATCCCCTAGATGCCAGACGAAGCACCCCGTGTGACTTTATCGACTTCACTCATTGTCCTCCCATGATGATACACAGATGTGTTCCAGTGTTAGAGCGAGGCGGGGCCTTAGACATCAGCTGATTCTGCGTCTCAGGTTAGAGATGGTGACGCTGGGGCCAGATGTAACGATTGATTTATCCAAGCACACTCAGCTGATTAGTGGCTGGCCCGGGTCTACCACTCACAAAGAAGACAGAACACCAAGTCCAGAGCTGAAGGCCTGAGTTCGAGTCTCAGGACCAGCTCAGCTCTCTGCATAGTCTTACTAAAAAGCCTTAACCTTCTTAGTTGGAAAGGCGGATAATACCTACCAGTGTTATTGTAAAGTTTGAGCTCTTGTGATGGTTAGCATCCCAGTTTTAGTTATTAGGGAACATCTGTAACAGAAGGTGATAGCAGAAGTGCACCAAGTAGTGGCGTGATTTTGGCATCTTCCACTGGCCGGCTCCAACCTAGATGTGGAGGGATGAACCCATTGTCCTCTTCCGGTGACCCTGTAAGTCTCAGTGTTCTCATTTTTCAGCAAGGATGAGGTTTCACGAGGATTAAGTGAGGTGAGGGGTCTACATCACTAGCGAAGTGCCTGGGACATAATCGCGAGCTTCGATGTGACGCCAGGATCCTGTGCTGCCCTCAGATGTTGGGAGCATGTGCCACTGAGGTCATGGCGCCAATTTAGTGAGCCATGTGTCCTTCCTGCATCACGGGAGGGGGCTGTTTTGTGAGCTGCTTTGAGTGTCACTTCCTATTCCTAGAACGGGTCAACTGCTCTTTCCGAGGCAAACAGCCATAAGCTTGACACTTACAACTTAGGAAGTGACATCTCATTGCAGGGAGCAAAAGGGGATTTTATTCTTTGCTCAGTTATGAGAAATTAAGGGCCAGTTATCATCATGCAGCTCGGTTATTTCTATCACATTCAGTTCATGACGGTGAGAAAGGCAAGCTGCTTTGCAGAAATTCCCGGAATTTCAGAAGACTTGTGCATCAGTTCCAGCTTAATTGTTTTCTTGACTTTGGGCAAGAAACTGCTCTTGAGCCTCAGTTTCCTCATCTAGAGAATGAAGATCCCACTTCTGTCCGACAGGGTGAGACTGAGGCTCAGCCAAGGGCTCCTTCCTGAAAGACGAGGTCAGCCCTGGAAAGGACGAGTATGAGTTGTGGCGTTGCTGCTGATAACCTGAGCTTTCCACTGTCTTCTGGTCTCCTTAGCTCGTTTACAAACTATTCCGTGCTGCACGACATCTGCATCTGGTTTCTAGCAGGTCATGGAGAAGCTACACTTTGGGAATGTTTGACTTTCAAAAGACATAAGATGTGGTGAAGGTTCAGGTTTTTTTATTTTTTTATTTTTTATTACTTTCATTTTATTCTCTTTGTAACTTTCAAGTGAGCCAGAGACCACTTAAAAGCAAAACTAAACAAAACCTAGTCAGTGTGGTTTTCTGCTGTTCATCTTAATAGCGGAGCCCATCCCCCTTCCTCTGTTAGCATGAACATTTATTCATTTAGCAAGAACATTCAACGTGAGCAGTGAGAGTCACGGGACATCTCTTAGGGTCCATGCATAGATTGGACATCATGGGTTCATCGGTGTGGACCTTGTCGTCTCAGCTAGTCTGTGACCTTGATTGACTGATTTCGTGTTATTTGGAGTTTTAAAGGTCAAAGTGCCTATTTATAGTCTTTATGGTTCATCCAACAGATAAATAACTCCAGACTCCTCCTCTGTCTGTGAGAGTGAATCCCACTCTCATGTCCTTGTGTGGTCAGAAATCCTTGGGACCCACTATTAGCCCTGGAGGAAGTTGTAAAGATATTCTGACCCTGTGGAGTGGGCAAGGAGGCTGTTACTATCATGAATTTTCAAGGATTTGCCCTCGGCCCAGGCAATAATGACAACAATTCCATATATATAGAACAATGACACGTATAGGACAAAGAAATACATTTTCCCCATTGTTTTCTAGGTGCCGCCTTTGACCCATTTGGAGCTCCTTCTAAGCCATCAAGCCAAGACCTGCTGGGTTCCTTTCTGAGCACATCCAGTGCTTCCAGTGACCCCTTCCTTCAGCCCACGAGAAGTCCTTCACCTACTGTGCACGGTAAGAGAGCGTTTCTGATCGTGTCCGGTGGAGCGTAGTTCTCTGCAAGATGTCAGCACTTGTTCAGATATAAATGCATCCTGTGGGTGATTTTTTGGGGGGGAGTACGTTATATATCTTTCTTTTGGAAATTAACAATTTACATTAACATATTAAGAGCTCTGGGCTGTCTTAGAAGAAAGCAACCTGTTTAACTCTGTTTTTCTCAACTTCCCTAGAATTTATTTGACTGTGGAATTCTTTTTCATATTAGAGCTACATATTCACAGAAGCAGAACGCACCATTCATTGGAGGGCCTATCATTTTTTTTTTTTTAATGAACCAATAGAAAAGAAAAAACCAACACTGTTACTTTTAATTACTTGAAGATGCATTCTGGTTGGAGAAATCTTTGAAATGTGGAAAAACATGAGTCTTAAATGAACAAAATATGAATATTCATAGAATATTAGCATTCTATGAAATTAGTATTCTACGGAGCAAAGTTTGAGCTATACCACGCTGGTGTGGAAGAGCTGGTCTGTCCAGTGTGATGCCTGTCAGTCCTGCGTGGCCGTGGAGCACTTGAATCATGGCTGGGCTGACATTTGAGATGTCTCCACACATAAGACATCTACCAGATTTTGAAACTTAGTATATGACAAAACAGTGTAAAATATCCTGTTCATATTTTATACTGATCATTTATTAAAATAATATGTGGGTTATATTACTAAATAAAATATATTATTAAAATTACCTGCACTGCTATCATTTTACATTTCACAGTGTGGCTATTAGAGAATTTTAAATGACATAAAATGACATATGCGGCCCACATTATAGCTCCATGGTAGAGATTCAGGCAGCAGGGACAGTGGAGTAATGACAGCCATGTGTCAGTGCAAAGTGTGTCGCTCAGGTGACACTGATTAAAACTGGAGCTCAGCAGTGTTTTAGTTTTCTTGTTGCTGAGACAAAATAAGTGACACCCAGAGTTAAAGGAGGAAAGGTGTATTTAGCTCACAGTTTGTAGAGGTTTCAGTCCATAGTCAGCTGGCTCCAAGGTAGCGTGGCACATGGCAGAAGGGCATCGCAGAGGAGAAACAGTTTGTGGTAGGCAGAAAGCAGCAAAAGCATCCAAGCAAGCAAGCAACAAGTGACAAGTGACAGGAAAGCAGGGATACTCTTTCTGTCCTTTATATCTTACCTAGCTACATGCCCTTAGGGTGGGTAGTGCTCACACCCAGGGTGGGGCACCCTTCATCCTACGGAGAACTACGCCAAACCAATCAGTGGACTGATTTAGTAATCACAGACCCTTGCTCCCAGTGTCACACATTCTAGATCCAGCAACCTCTGAAAAAGCCCCAGCTATGACTGCATGGGGCTTTGGGGGACATCTAGACACAAGCTATGCCGAGACGTGAAGGACAGGTGCCTTTAGCCACGTTGGGGGTCCCTCCTGATGCTCCCTTCCTTCCAGCCCAGCCGCCCTCTCTGATGTTGGCTGTCTACTCCTCCTGCTCCGTGCCTTTCCCTAGACGCCTGCGAGGCTACGTCCCTCGCCTCCGTTGAGTCTTTGCCCAGCGCTGCCCTCCAAGTGGGGTCCACGCTGCTCCATTTCCAGTCACAGCTCATCATCTGCCCTACTCTGTGTGTTCCTTTCCATTGGGCTTATTAGCTTCCACCATGCGCAATCATTTCCTTATACACTGTATTTATTTTTTGTTCTTTCCTCACTAGAACATGAATTCCACAAAGGCAGGGATTTTTGTTTGTTTTGTTCACGAATGCGTTCCTAGTGCCTGAAAGAATTACTGCACACCTTAGGGCCTGCCTAGCTTGCTTTCTAGTACGTAAATATTGAGTGAGTTAACTCGTTTTTTTTCCTGTGAAAGCTTCTGTGGTGCGTGGTGGTAGTGTCTGTAGAGGGACGCCTTTTCCCGATTTCAATACTCGGGAGCGATTGTTTGGGAACAATACTGCTTTTGATGTCCCATGGACGTGGGTATTCAGACTGCAGCCTGGTCTGTTTCTTGTCAGCTGATTACAGCATGTTGTTTTCCACTCGGTGTAGACCCGCCCACCTTTGTTTTGTAGCCATGTTTGTCATTTTCGTCTGTACCATGCCTGCGAGCGAGGAGAATTTCCCACTCTCCTTTCAAGGAGAGCAGTGACTGTCCCACTGCTGGTGAGGCAGCCGTGTCCTCTTTACGTAGGGTAGCACGTACGACTCACTGCTCAGCACAGGAGGCCAGGTTCCCCACCTCCAGGCCTTGGGATGCTCCCCTTGGGGATCTAGAAGGCACCCCCAGGCCCTTCTGAAAAATGACACATGTGGTCCACACGGTGGTTCCATGGTAGAGAGTCAGGCTGCGTGGAACGCGGCAGCGATCACATAATCAAGAGTTACCGCCGAACACTTATTCTGAAGGGGCCATCGCTTGGGTGGAGGTGTTGGAAGGAAAAGTAACCCTCCGACATCATAACAGGCAAAGCAGAGGTTTAAATGTTATGTAATCACTTACCATACATTCCTTTTCATATATGAGTGTGGACACATTCATATGTTAATTCATTTCATACATTTGTGTGTTCTATATTCATGTACTATTTTTCATATATTCCTATATTCTTGAAAAATTCTATATTTCCTGGTGGTAGGTGATGCCTCTCTAGGTCTGTGCTCACTGGTGTGGTGCTTTGCATATGGTCGGAAATCTGAAGGGGTTATGGATTTGATTCATTAGTAATAAGGTTGAAATTCTGGTGCCTCATTTTACATCCTGGTGGATGTAGGATCAAGATCAGAATTTAAAGGAAATCAGATAGAGAATGTAAGCAAGATTATGTACTTTCCACCTCTGTTTTCGTGGATCGCTGTGGAAAAGGAGAAAGGAGGAATAGGTAGGAAATAGTCATTATTACTGATAACGGCGCATTCTTCGTAACCTAATGAAGGGAAGGTACCGGATGGCTTGATACTGAGTAAACGACACGGTCCGAGGGAGCCCTGGACTGCTAATCCTGGTGTCTAAGTCCTTCTCATGGGTGTGTGTGTGTGTGTGTGTGTGTTTCCAACCCCACTTGCAATGTTAGTGTAGAATTTGTATTTTGCTCCCTGATTTCTGTGGGTAGAACCTGGAGGTGCCTTAGAAAGAAATTCCTTCTTTCAGCAGAACATTTTCAAATTCTAGGTTTGTAAGTTTGAGAGGGGTCAGAATGATCTATTTTGAGGCTGTAATGGGCTGCTTTCAGGTGACAGTAGACACACCCCTGTCACCAGCGTCGTGGGTGGTACATAGTCACGGCTCTGCATGTGTCGTGAGTAGCTCAGAATTCTCAATTCACATCACAGCAGAAGAGAAAATAAAATATCAGTTCTAAGTGGGTCCTGCTCGGGACTCTTGTTAACGCTAAGCTAAGGTGAATCGATGGACTTTTTCCTGCTGTGTTAAGTATGGAGTTAGCGGACACGAAGATGAATGGGACAGTCCTTACCTTGCAGGAGCTCACAGCTGAGCGACGACAAACACACACACAATTGTAATTCTCGTGTGCAAATGCGGAGGCAGAACGGTGAGCCAGAGAGGGAGCAGACACCGATTCTACCGGCTTCTCCCCGGCCTTGTGCGGGGAGCCGGGGACGAGGGCAGAAATGTCCATGTTGGGGAGTGCAGGGAAGCTGGGGGCGGGGACGGAGCCCCTGGGGACCCCCAGGAGGGGGTGGCCGGATCCCGTGTGGTCTCGGAAAGCTCGGTTCGGAACGATCTTGATTTTATTCTTTGCCTTCTCCCCGTTTGTAGCTTCTAGCACCCCCGCTGTGAACGTTCAGCTGGATGTTTCTGGAGGCTGGGACTGGCACGCGAAACCAGGTAACGCCAGTGGGTCGTGTTTTGTACACACCTGACCGGTGGCCGAAGCGTAACCCTTCACCCGACAGGAGCCAGCGCGGCCAGAGGACTGGGCGCCCAGGGACGAGACGCGTCGACCTTCCCTAAACCGCATTTCCCGGTGCAGCTGCTGACGTGGTAGTGTGCTCTGTCACTACTTCGTGTGTTATTTAACTTTCCCCAGTCTCATCGGCCGAATATCTGTCTTGATGATAAACTCTAGCTCTAACACACACGTAGAAACGCTTAGATTTTTTGATGAGTCTGACTTGCTGTATTCTTTTCTACAAAACAGGGATGCTAATTTTCATCCCATGCTGTCACATAAGTTTAAGTGAAATGGCGTGGATGCTAGTTTCTGGCGTAGAGTGGATGCTGAATACGAATACTGTTCTTCATGAAGCAGTTGTTCTGGGGTTGCATTTCTCTGTTTTATTTTATTTTTTTTGTTTTTTGGTACCAAGAATTGAACTCAGGACCTTGCACTTGCCAGGCAGACTCTTGTGCCACTGAGCTATATCCCCAGCCCTGCATTTCTCTGTAATATAGAAGTTCTCCTTCTCATGGTACTGTGACATTTCCTGAGAGCTGTCTTGGTGACTATACTCCTGTTGCTACTTGTGCAGTACACACACACACACACGCACATGCACACATGCACACACGCGCACACGCACTGTACTTCTCACAACTTCCTGCAGTGGTTGCTGTTTCCTTTTGTTTTTATTGGGGTTAGAAAAAATAAACTATAACATAAAATTTACCCTTCCCTCAGTTTCCAAACACACGGTACAAATTGTCACCTATGCGCCCGTTGCTGTCCAGGGGACCCCAGAACCAGCCTCCCCGGGACGCATGACTGCGCCTCTGTGCCCACCAACAGCTCTCCGCTTTCCTTAGCTTCCACTTTACTTTTGTTTCTGTGACTGACGCTTTATGCAGGTGGACCCTCACGGTATCTGTCTCTTCGTGGCCGTGTCCCGCGCTTCATCCATGTTGAAGCACGTGACAAAATTTTTCCTTTAAAGGCTGTGCAATATTCTATCGTACATGTGTGCAAGTTTTCTCCCTCTCCTCTGGTGAGAGATGTTTAGTTCGCTTTACCTCTCGCCTGTTGTGAGTAACGCTGCCATGAACATGGGTGTGTGTGAGGTCCTGCTCTCGATTCCGTGGATATAGGAACTAGGAAGTGGGGTTGCAGGATTATAGGGTAGTTCTGCTTTTAATTTTTGTCATGCTGTTCTCCATTGGGTTGCACCATTTTACATTCCCACCAGGAGTGAACCAAGGTTCCAGTTTCTTCATGTCCTCACCAACACTTGTTATTTTCTGTTTTTGTTTGTTTGTTTGTTTGTTTTTAGACAGGATCTTGCTATGCAGTTCAGGCTGGCCTTGAACTCACAGCAATCCTCCTGCCTCAGCCTCCTGAATGCTGGGATTACAGGAGTGTGCCACCATGCCTGGCTTTTAAAAAAAAAAATAATGGTCATCCTAACAGGTGTGGGGTGATGTCGTCGTTCTGATTTACATTTTTGTAATAATTAGTGACAGTGAGGATCTGTTTTATGCTTGTGGCCATTTGATGTCTGTTCAGGGCTTTTGCTATTTTTGAATCAGGTTATTTTAATTTGTTATTAAGTTGTAGGTGCTCTCAACATATTCTAGATATTAATGCCTTATTAGATGTGACTGCCAGTGTTTTATAGTTTGTCTTTTCAGCCTGTTGACTGTTTCCCTCGCTGGGCAGAAGTTTTTAAGTTTGATGTGGTCCCATTTGTCTACTTTTTGCTTTTATTGCTTGTGAGTTTGGTTTTATATAATTTCCTTTAAAAGACAATGATATAAAATATTGAAGCTCAAAAATGTTAAGCGAGACCCCCAAGGTAACCCAGGAAGTGGCAGAGCCAGGATGCAGGTTCAGGGTTGACTCCAAATCCCATAAGGAAGGACGAGGCAGGAGAGGAGAACGCCAGGACCTGCAGTGCAGGTGCGTGTTTGGGACGCGGGCCTCCTGGCTCGGTCTCCTCCTCCCTCCCAGTCCCCGTTCACCCAAGTCACAGAAGAAGCCCAGGAACCTCTGATGCATTTCTAGCCCTGTCCTGATTTGCTGGTGGGACAAAGGAGCAGTGGCTCTGAAATTCAGGACTTCAGAATCCAGCCCCGGACAACTCACTGATTTTCCATGGCATTCTTTCCTTTTCAGGAGGCTTTGGAATGGGAAGCAAATCAGCTGCCACCAGCCCAACAGGCTCTTCGCAAGGCACCCCAACCCATCAGAGCAAGCCCCAGACTCTGGACCCTTTCGCCGACCTTGGGACACTAGGTACAAACTTGGCAGGTTAAAAAATAAATAACTGTCCAGGTCACAGTGCCTCAAATCTAAATCTTGCTGTCACAACGAATTGGTGTGGCTACCCGGGACCCAAAGTGGTACGTTGTCTTAAGCTGTACGCTCAAAGTTGAGACTGGATTGTTAAAAATGGCATCGTGAGGGGCCGGTGAGATGGCTCAGCGGCTTAAGCGCCTGCCGGGCAAGCGTGAGGGCCCGAGTTCGACTCCTGGAACCCACATACGAAAAAGGGGCCGGTGATATCGCTCAGCGGCACGGGCGCCTGCTGGCGCGCGAGGTCCTGAGGTCGACCCCCCGGTACCCACAAAAAAAAAAAAAAAAAAAAAAAAAATGGCATCGTGCACTGGGTTGGGGATCACATCTATTCACGTGTTTCTCCAGTGCCTGATTTGGATCTGAGCGGGAATAAACTTAGAGCTTCCAGGAGCATGTGAGGGTAACGTTTGTCACGGAGCTAAAGTGTAGGGCCACACACAAGAGGGGCCGCTCAGAGGGCTCTGTGCCACCCGCCCCAGCCCTGGGGAAGCCGCGCTGTGATGTCCCTGGGAGACCCACGCACTGGTTATCTTGGTCCTCATTAGCCACACTCTCTGGTCACTTTGTAAAATTCCACAAGGGCGATAGGCTCTCTGCATTGCATTTCCGGAGCGTTTTTCACCGTTAGGTTAATAGTGGTTACAGGACAAGCATCCCATGTGCCAACGCGTCTGGGAAACACTAGGTCCTATGGATTTTGATTACCGCAAAACTTTAGAGACCTGGCAGAGTACAGAGGATAAAGTGGTAAACAGTGACAGGGACAGGTGAGTCACTTGATGTGACTGGGCAGCATCAGAGGTGTATGGAATGATGGAAATGATCTGATTATGAAGTTTTGAAACAAAATTAAGTCTCTTCCCTTAAAAAAATAACAACTTTTGAGAATCACATCAGCGCTCACAGTGGTGCTCTTTGACCAGGGGTGGAACACCCAGGGCTCTTGGGGCTATGTGTCCCACGTCCCCTGTCCCTCTTTCCCTTCTTCTCTAGGGCAGCGCAGTTGTTAGGCACGGAGACACTGGCAGGCCGGAGTGCATGCCACGGGGACAGTCTGTATTTTCACGAAGTTCTCCGAAGGCCCCGGGTGCCCAGTGATCTGCAGGGAACGTGAGCTCGGCACCACTTTTGCCAGGAATTGCGGCAGAACCTTTACTTTCCATTCTGTACTCTTTAGACTTTTTTTTTCTCTTGAAAGAACTCTCATCCAGGCGTGGTGGTACATGCTTGTAATTCCAGGACTCTGGGAGGCTGAGGCAGGAAGATCACAAGTACGAGTCTAGCCTGGGCAACTTAGCAATTTAGCAAGACCCTGCTTCAAAAAATTTTTTAAAAAATTAAAAGGGGGCTGGAAATATAGCTCAGAGTGAAGGCCCTAAGTTCAACCTCTAGTCACAACAAAACAAAACAAAACAAACACCCCAAATTATTTTACACAGTCATCTTCTTCCTTATTCTGCATTGTACTTTAATGTAAATTTCAAATTTTAAAGTAATTATATCAGGTGAAATTCTACTTAAAATCTTATTTACTGTTCATTTTTATACATTTATTTATCCAACAAATATTTACTAAGTTTTCTATATTTTAGCACTGTTTTAATAAAAAGCAACCAAACAAAAACAAAACTCCTGTCTCTTTAAAGGTTTAACCCTAGAAGTGTAAAGAGACAATAAATGAATAAATATATAATTTTAAATCATAATAATAATGACAGTTAATGTTTGTTGAGAGCTTTACTATGTGAGGGGTGCCATTTTAAGTGTTTTACATAGCATTTCATATAATCTTCTTAGTAATCTTTTGAGGTAGGGACTGTTATAATCATTTTAGTGGAAACGGGACCTAAAAGGCTAAGCGACATGCCCAAGTCACAAGGCCCAGGAAGTCTAGCTCTGGAGCTCACGTGTCTAATCCCAGTGCTAAGTGCTCTGAACATGAAAAAGGAAAAAACAAAGAAAGCAAAAGGGTGGCGAATGATGGATGAGCTAAGGTGTTATTTAGCTAGGTGGGTGGGAAAGTCCTCTCTAAAGAGAAGACGTCTGTAGGAAGTGCTTTGTAAAAATCCAACATTGTGCCTTGCATTTAGTGTCTTTTCAGAACCTGTAACCTAGGAACTTTCCTCAGCCTCTCTCCATCGTTCCAGATGTTGGCATGTGAAGGGCACAGGCCAGCATCGACGGTCTCGGTTGGGTTCGATCTCAACTTTGATTGCTTGGGCAAGGCGGTGTCTGCCGGGTTTCATCCCTATGAAGTTACCAGTTTCCCTTTGTAACTAATAAGTGATCAGGGAGAGATATATGGAGGCAGTCCTGTTGAAAAATATCCAATTTTTCCATTGGACTTTTACTCGATGTTTTAGCATTCTTTAATGATGCTTGCCGGAAGCGATTACTACGGTGATGTCTGAATACTGTGATTCTCTAATTCTGTTCTTCTTTCTATATACGTGTTAGTGAGCGTTTTACTGTAAGGAAGACTATCTATCTATCTATCTATCTATCTATCTATCTATCATCTATCTATCATCTATCTGTCATCTATCTAATCTATCTATCATCTGTCTTTTTCATCATCTATCTCTCTCATCAGAACAAAACTAATAGAATTTTTTGGTTCAGTGGGTTATCACCCATTACTGTCATTATTCTGTTGTTCTTCTCATTCTTGATTTAGTTTCTGAAGCCCCTTCATGCTGGTTCCTAAGTCCTTTTCACTTATTTCATCATTTTGGGGAGCTTTCTTTCTTTATGGCACAGGGCGCTGTTCTAGGCACATGTCCACCGCTTTCACCCCAGGCATGGAATCCAGGCTTTCCAGGAAGCTGGATTCCTTTCTCTGAGGAATGAATGGAATTTAGGTGTATTCACTGCTACTAGAGTGTTATCCTTCCGTCTTTCAGGAGGCAGAGCTGGGAGATGACTGTATGTAAATATAAATATATATAAAATTATAACCCCAGGGCTGGTGAGATGGCTCAGCGGCGTAAGCGCCTGCCTGGCAAGCGCGAGGGCCCGAGTTCGACTTCCGGATCCCACATACGAAGAAAAGGGCCGGTGATATCGCTCAGCGGCATGGGTGCCTGCTGGCGCACGAGGTCCTGAGGTCGACCCCTGGTACCCACACACACACACAAAAAATTATAACCCCAAAACAACAACAGCAACAACACAAAAACAAAACCAAACCAAACCCTTGCTTCTGAACTGAGAGGAGGCCAGCAGTCCACAGAGCGACTGGACAAGTCCAGGTTGGGGAGTAAATGAGTTTATTAGGGTTACCCACAGCGTTACTGAACTTTGCTAAGCTACTGGTTTTAGATGGCTCTAACACAGAAAAGACAAGAGTCCTTGGGAACAGTCGTGTATCCTCCGTTACCAGCCCCTCCTGCCGGGAACTCTGCCAGTCTCAGTGAGTGCCATCAGCCACGGTGATGGGTGCCCTTATTGTGCTGCAGTGTGGCGCATGCCCCGCACCTGGCGGGTCCACTGGACAGCTGGACGCAGGCCACTACAAGATGGAGTTACTGTGGCTAAGGCCTTTATTGCCGTTCTCCCTATAACTTCTCTTATTCCCTGTGGTACCTCCTGTGTCCCAGGGACCTTTCTAGTTTCAGAGTAGCTACACTCATGTCATTGCCAACAGCAAATCTACTTGAGCAGTGTGATGGTTGATCTAGGCGGGCACCTTGATGGGACTGAGAACACCTAGGAGATCAGTAAAGCTCGCTTCCGGGTGTGTCTGAGGGTGTTTCCAGAGATGACTGGCGTGTGGGACAGCCAACTGTGGATGGAGACCCGCCCTGAGTGTGGGTAGCATTATCCAATAGGCTGGGGGCCCGCATGGAATGAAAGCAGAAGGAAGGGGAAGCCAGCCATGCAGGCCCTCCCTCCCCCCTCCTTCTCTCCCTCGCCTGCCCTCTTTCCTCCCTTCCCCCTCTCTTTGCTCCCAGCCGCCATGTTGCTTCCCCTCACCTCAGACCCAAGGCAGTGGGGCAGCTGACCTTGGGCTAAACCAGCAGTCGAAATAACCCTTTCTTCCTCTGGTTGTTATAATCAGCTATTTTGTCAAGTGACAGAAAGCTGCCTAACACAAGCAGTGGGAGCGCTCTTACCATTTTGGAAATGCAGTAATTCTTACAACTTCCTTCTGAGGAAATCAGTTTCCTAAATTTCTCCACTTTTTAAGTGCACAACTTGGAAAACAATTAAATGATTTTCCTGAAGGCACACAAGGCACGGGTGTACGAGTGAGAGCTGTAAGCCGGAAGCTTTTACTCCTGGGCGAGTTCTCGAAGAGTAAGACATAAACTTTCAAATTATAGGGCTGCAGTTCAGAAAAGACCAGGGGCAGGGTCCTCCCTGATGTGTTTCTCTTTGAACTAATTCTGCGATAAACATCGGTGCCTGGCTCTCTCCCGTGGATATTCAGGTCTGATTGGTCCGTGCAGGGCTCCCAGGCGACCTCCTCTGTTGCATAGCAACTGCGTCTACCTGAAAGGAGCTGGTGGGTTGAAGACAGTCACAGGGCTCTGAGGTCACTGGAGCCAGAGTCTGGGGACAAAGACTGCAGAGGTGGCTTTGAAGTCAAAACCTGTGACAGAGTTAGGACGTGGGTCAGGGGAAAGAGCCCCCAACTCAGGAGAGACTTCAGAACTGGTCTGTAGCTCAGTCTCAGTGCAGAGGGAAGCAGCAGTTAGCTTTGCGTTTAGAGAGATGCTCTGGGTGTATCACAGAGAACCCGTGAGAACGGCAGGTGGTAGGAGAGGAAGGGCCAGCTGCCCGAGGCTGGAAGAGACGGAAAGGCGATGCCTGAACTCAGCAACGGCGAACGAGGCATCTGATAGTTAACAGCGGAAATCAGCAGAGATTGTCAATGGGTTGACAGGAAAATTGAAGGTGAGAGGAATTTTTATCCCCTGCGTACTTATTAAGAGGTCTTAGAAACTCTGGAGTAGAAACTGGTTTGGAAGTCGGGTGCGGTGGCGCATGCCTGTCATCCCAGCACCCGCAAGGCTGAGGCAGGAGGATCACTGTGAGTTAGAGGCCAGCCTGGGCTACACAGTGAGTTCAAGGCCAGCCTGGACTACATAGCGAGATCCTGCCTCAAAAAAACAACCGATCAACCGACAAGAAAACGGATTTGGAGAGGTGAAGCTGAATGTGGAAGAGAGATGGTTTCGGCTCATCCACACGATGGCACTGACTCTCTCAGTCAATAGCCATTTTGATTCCTTCTCCCTGCTAAGCATCCAGGATGGAAAAATCAAGGCAGACCACACTCCTGCTTGTTGGTACTCACAGCAAGCAGGGAGAAAGAAACCATCGTGAAATGTAAAACACCCCGTGGGCCGGTGCTACACAAGATGGGAATGTAAGATAAAATAAAAAGCACCGGGTAATTCTGACACGCAGGTGAGGTTGAGGACCACGGCTTTCGCTTGTAAGGGGCAGATCAGTGGCCTCTGGTTTGGCGCCTGCCTTTTATTTCTGTCTGCTCATGGCTTCAGTAGCATTCATTAGTATTGCTAAGCATGGGGAGAAAAACACCCCGGAAGGTTAGACACGAGAAAGTCACGCAGTGTGGACGGCCCCCGACAGCAGGGTCCCCGCGGCCTGGCTGTAGAAGGTATCTGACCCAGTAAGTTCAGAAAGAGCAGGGGAATATGAAATATGTCTTCCTTTTCCGTTATCTAGGTTTTCCCATCTTTATCAGAATTTGAAATAATGAACAGACACGTTTAGAATAAAGTGGGTGTCCTTAAATAAATAAAATGAAGACCCCAGTGCAGAGTGAAGGCCCGGCCTGACATGTAGGGTCTCATGCCGTGGACCGGAGAGAGGGCTGTGTGCCGTGTGCTCCAGAGTGATGGGGACGGTGCCATGTGGCAGCACAGCCTTCCTGTCATTCTCTTCTATTTCCGTGTATCTATTGCATCCTTTTTTTTTTAATGTGGGTACCGGGAGTCGAACTCAGGACCTCGCACTTGCCAGCAGGCACTTGTGCCACTGAGCGATATCACCGGCCCTTTTTTTCCTTTATGTGGGTACCGGGAGTCGAACTCAGGACCTCGCGCTTGTCAGGCAGGTGCTGAGCCATCTCACCAGCCCTCTATTGCATCCTTATGCGCCAGCGTGTGCTTGGCTTAGGGCTCTGCCTTACTGTATAGTATGGAACACCTCCCAGTTCACTTAGGTTTGCGTGCTCAATGTTCCCACACGGTTATTGTGTCTTTACAATCTAGTCGTGATATGGATGTAGATTTCATTTTACCCAAGGGGGCTCAACAGGGTGAAGTTTCTTGCCCAGCTTTTTTTTTTTTTTGTGGGTACCGGGAGTTGAACTCAGGACCTCGTGCACCAGCAGGCACCTGTGCCGCTGAGCGATATCACCAGCCCTTTTTTACCTTTATGTGGGTTCCGGGAGTCGAACTCAGGACCTCACGCTTGCCAGGCAGGCGCTTATGCCATTGAGCTATCTCACCAGCCCCTCTTGCCCAGCTTTGAAAGAATATTTTATGCACATTCCCAGGGCCCAGCGCGTGGTAGATCTTCAACAAACCCTGGTGAATGAATGAATGAATGCATGGAAACAAGAGTGTGCGGTGAATGAGTGTGAGAGCTGAGGCTTCAGCACAGCTTGGTTCCAAGTCCAGTGGCCAGAATACAACCTTCCCGATGGGGAAGGAAAGAGGCGCCCCAGAATCGGAGCAGAGGGGAAGTAGCGCTAGTAGAGAGAGACAGCGAAGATGGGTTGTAGCAAAGGCTGAGAGCTTTGGGGAGGAAATAGGATTTCAGATGGAGAAATGAGGTAGGATGCTTGTGGTCAGGTTACACTCCGTTAACTAGCTGTGTGATCTTGAGCCTGTCAGTAACCTTTCTGAGCCTCGACCTCTGCCACTTCCAAAAAGCAGTGACTAATCCTGACCACTGGAGTTTAAGTGGCACCTAAATAAAGGTTTTAATCCCTGCCCTCGTCATGTGGTTGTTTTCACTCTAGGGAAGGTGAGGGGTTGGGGGGATGGCACAGTGGGAGGAGCCACAGCTCATATGGCGTGGAGTCAAGGTCTGGATTCAAGTCCTGGTGCTGCCATGTGCTGGCTGTGTGACTCTGAGAAAATCATTTAAGTACTCTGAGCAGCTGTTTGTTCATCTGATGAAAATCTGAGGCTATGAACATAGACCTAAAAAAGTCACTGTGGGCATCAAGGAAATAATAGTTACATCTGTAATTTCTTTATTTACTAGGAAGGGTAATTATGCTATGGGCGAAGGAGGCTTTCACTAAGGTTATTGTGAATAATACCTTGAGATACAAGTGTTAGAGGCTACTCAGAAAACCTTTTACATTAGTCACTTTCCCATCACTGGAACAAAATACTGGATACCTGTGATTTAAAAGAGGAGAGGTTTATTTGGCTCATGGTTCCAGTGGGTTCAGTCCATGGCCTGTGGTTCCAACGCAGAAACAGTATGGTGGAGGGGCATGGTGGAGAAAAGCTGCTCACCCCATGGTGGCCAGGAGCAGAGAGAGAAGGGAGGAGCCAGGGACAAGAATGCACCCCTCCAGGTCACATCCCCAGTGACCGCCTCTGACCAGGCCCCCCTCCTGACAGCACATTCATCATGAACGCATCCATGGATGAATCCACTGATGAGCATGGTGTCCGTGATCCAGTCATCTTCCAAGCACATGAGACTTGGGGACATTTTAAATCCAAACCATAACATCTTTTTTCTCCTTTGTTTTCCTGTAGGCAGCTCTTCATTTGCCAGCAAACCCACCACACCAACTGGCCTGGGTGGAGGATTCCCACCTCTCAGCTCACCACAGAAAGCATCTCCCCAGCCCATGGGCAGTGGGTGGCAGCAAGGGGGTGGCTACAGCTGGCAGCAGTCACAGTCTAAGCCGCAGCCCAGCATGCCACACTCCTCGCCCCAGAACCGGCCCAACTACAACGTGAGCTTCTCCTCCGTGCCTGGGAGCCAGAGTGAACGTGGGAAAGGACCCACTAATTTGGGTAAGGATGATGGGGTGGCGCCTAGCCATGTGGTGGCCATGTGTGTGTTGTCAGCTGCCTGGGTTTGTGTGTCCAAAGGCAACCTTGTGGTTGCAGAGGTGCCACAAGACCCCTCCTCTCAGCGCTTTCCGCGGAGCACCCTGGGCATGCGGATTCCAAACATGTTACATTAATTGGGATTTTCTAGAGGAACAGAATCCATAGAGAATAGTACATGATTGTGCCAGGGGGTTTATCAGATAGCTCACAGGGTCCGAGGCAGTCCACACCGGCCGTCTGTGCTCTGAG
Organism: Erethizon dorsatum; assembly: GCA_028451465.1. Lineage (NCBI taxonomy): Eukaryota > Metazoa > Chordata > Mammalia > Rodentia > Erethizontidae > Erethizon > Erethizon dorsatum. Next base: position 124,029,097 of record CM051829.1, on the reverse strand, counting down.
CAGAGGATCCACCAGCTGCTTAACCCAAGCCGCAGGACGAGAAGGGACGTGGCACCAGCCCAAGGTCAAAAGGCCTGGAAGTTCCCAGCAGAGTCACCAGTGACTAAAGAAACTGAAGACTGATGTCCCAAGGTGACGCCCAGTGCAGACTGGAGCTCTGTAGAAATGGGGACACTTCTTTCCCTTTTTATTCCATCCAGGCTGGACACCTGTTGGGTGGTGCCACCCATACCCAGGGTGGGACTCCCCACTCCGTTTGCTGGCCTGGGTGTCAATCATCCACACACACCTGGAACTGTGCTCCCCTGCTCTGCTGGGCATTCTCCACCCATTCGAGTTGACTGATCGTGATAAACGCCTGTGTGCCATTTTGTGACTGCTGCTTCACTTGTCTCCTTCCCGACTAGAATGTTGTGGAGGGCAGGGACTGTGTTCTGTTGGTCGTATTATTATCAGAAACGAGTGCTTGGCGTATGGTAATGCTAGGGGAGCGGTGGCTGAATCTTAAAGCTGTTACTCTTTTGGGAGAGGGGATGGGAGGAAAAGGTGGGGCTCCTCTCAGAACTGTGTTTGGATTTTCCCGTGGGCCCCACCGAGAGCGGTGCGTGTGTCCCGATCATTAAGTCTTTCTTATGATCCGACGCTACAGTGAGATACACAGGACTGAGGGAAGAGGCAGGCCTCTCTCTCTGTGGCAAGGCAGCTCTTCCCCCTTCTGGGTAGCAGCAGCTGACACTTACTGGGTCACATTGAGCACTACATGCCAGTTGCTATCCTAGGCGTTTTTCATGTTATTCCTATATTTTTCATGTTTCCATATTATTTTGTATAATCTTTAAAACAAACTCCCCATTGCATGAGGAATCCGTGTTGCAGATCTGTGGATGAATTTCCTAAATTTATGCAACTTGTCAGTGGCAGAGCGGGATTTAAATCCTGGCTGCCCGGCTGCGGACCCCGCCAGGCCCTGCACAGCCCGTGCTTGACACAGGTGCCTTTTCACAGCACCAGCGTGATGGCCGTGATGGCCGTGATGGACACGGTAAGCAGCCTGCCTGAGGCCGCGTCGCCAACGAACGGCAGAGTTGGAGCTCCACCCCAGGGGGCTCGGCTGCTGTTTTTGCTCCCCACCACCACGCTAGGCTCTCTCTCCTAATAGACTGCGAAGACTGCAAGGCCACAACCGAAAGTGTAGGGAAGGAGCCCTAGGATCAGCTGCTACTGTCAGCAGGCGTGGGTAGGGAAGGTGAACCTGCAAGCATTTCAAGCCTCTGCGCTTCCCCGGCACTAATTAGTTAGATGGAGAAATCGCAAATATCTTCATCTAAAAAATGGCACAAAGGAAATGGGGTTGGATTTAATTTAATAATCCAGTCTCCAGTCCTGACCTTGCTGTGCACGTGGACTGGACAGGTCTCTTAAGTTCTCTGGACTTCATTTTCCTTGTCTGTAAAATGGGCTTGAGAATCATTTACCTCACTCATGGCATAAGTGTGAGGGTTAAAGGGGTGACACCTGTAAAGCACTTTGAAGACCCTAAGCCCTATGAGACCATGCTGTGGTATTCTATTTCAAAATAAAAACTACAGTGACTTTCAAAAATTATGTTGCAGAAGGGAAACAAAAAGCAGCTGACTTTGAAGACCTACTTTCTAGTCAAGGTTTCAATGCTCACAAAGACAAAAAGGGACCTCGAACAATAGCTGAGATGAGAAAGGAGGAGATGGCCAAGGAGATGGATCCAGAAAAGTTAAAGGTGAGCGAACCCCTCACTCAGTGTGAAATGCTATAGGACAGATCGCGTGACAAAGTCGTGTGTGTGCAGCTGTCACTTGGTGGGGACTGAGGAGTTGGAACCACAACTCACCCCACGAACGAGGTTTGTCACTACTTCATCACAGGAAAGCATTTCAAGAGGCGTCGGCGTGAGGCTTAGGCAGATTTATTCGGCAGAGTTGGGAAGTGACAGAAAACAGGGAAGGGACTACAGTTTGAGAAACTCACGAGCGCATAGCTCTGAGGAAGGGGAGCAGCGTGGCCGGGAAGCAGAAGAACGAGACCGGCCTTTATGGGTCAGCTGAGGTGGCTTGGAGTCTGGTTGGCCACCATCTCAGTTCTGGCTTGGCAAGATGGCACTGGGAGAAGTCCTGGTTACCTGGGGAGCCGTCCCGTGTCCGTGAGATGACTGCTGTGCCGGGGAGTCCAGTCTTGTGGTGGCTCTGCTGCAACCCCAGGTGGCCACTGGTTTAGGGCGATGACCAGAGGCCTCTGGGCACTCATCGATCCTTGAATGCCCCATAAGTCTCTCATCTTGGTGTCCTCAGTCTTGAAGGGAGATGAGATAGGTTAATTTAGCGCTAAGCAACCTCGTTTTGCCGGCATTTAGATTTGTACCTCCTCTCTGCAGAGCCAAGCAGGCGTCTGAGCCGGAGTCTATAGATAGTAAAGGAGACGGATCCAAAATGCAGGTCCGGCTTTGTTCTGGCGTTAGTCGCTGGTGGAGCATCTGCAGGCCTGAGTGAGGAGTCACTGTTCTTCAGCAGAAACACTGTCAAGTCCTTGGGTGCCTCAGGGGAAGACAGAAATCGTGCTGTCAGTGAGCGGCAAGTTAAGGGCTCAGGCGTTTTCCCCCTGCTCCTGTGATGGCCTCTGACTGGTCAGAGCCATCAGCACAAGGCTAACTGCTGGGGTCTTGGCCTAGCCCCAATCTCCTAAACAAGTGGACGGCGAATGCCTTAAATAAAAGAGACAAGTAGCATGATTTGTAGGGCTCCAGGAAGGTCAAAACCCTCTAATAGAATTTGCGATTCCTTGGGGGTTGAGACAAAGGACTTCTCTGGGTGGCCCATATTTATCTGGTTTTCAAACAAAGGAAGGGGATACTGAGGCAAGGTGGGAACTCAGCAGGACCTTGGGAGTCAGTTCAAAGACTTCTCAAAGTAGCAAATTTTGCCAATTAAGAGAACTGTCTTATCTCTAAGGTTGGCGGCTTTAGTGCTCTGGAATGGGGTGTCAGCTGCCCGTGTCCTCACTGCCTCAGCTGTGGTGTCATCTTGACTTCAGAGCACCGTGCATTGCTCTTTTCCAACACAGCCAGAGGCCCTGTGCCCGGCAACTTAACCCTGTGCAGCTTGGTCTCCGACAGCGAACCTAATGTCTAATCAGCTCCCCAAGGCCCTACCTCCTAACTTCACCACCCGGGGGCTAGGATCTCAACAGTAAACTTGAGGGGGACACAGACCTTCCAGCCACAGCACTTACGGAAGGGGCGGTGCTCTGGCAACTGTCATTTTTCAGTTGGTCCCGGGAGCAGTGATCCATGTGCAGCCGTGCCCTTTCGTTGCAAAGCAGCGTGGAAGAGTTGCACATGCTGCTGAATTGCCTTTTCTTTTTGAATTTCTTTAATGTGATAAATTTTGGCCCGAGTTTGGTAATACTGTACAGAATTCCTTTGTTTCCCTGGCACTCTTTGAGATGAGATTTGTTATTCAGATTTGGAGGATGAATCAGTAGAATTTGGTGTGGAGAAGAATGCATTGTTTGTATCCTGCTGCCTTGAGAGCTTTTTATTAGACTGTGTTGACAGAAAGCCCAGGACGCGTGCTCTGTGGACCGAGAGAAATATTCACGCACCCGGAGATCACACTCCTAACCCGAGGCCGGCGGCTCGCCGCGGTGGGGAGGAGGCTGTAGGGAGTGTGGCGCTTGACCTCCCCCGTCTCCTCTTTCCGCTTTTAAATCAAAGCAATTTTATTTTTATCTGTTTTTGATTCTGAAGCTCTAGGTGAGTTTCAGTTTGGGGAAAAAAAAATGCTTCATTTTTTTAAAAAGTTTGCAAATCAGTGAATCTAAGTCCCTTATTTCCTGGGTCAGGACACTTGTGTATAGATGGATGCAGAGTAGCTTGGAGACAGAAAGCAGTTATGTTCATGAATGGTGTAAGGTCGTGGAAGGGTTTGTAAATAGGAACGCTTTTCACAGATGGTGAAGTTGCATTCCTGTGTGATAAAATATGACATAAGCTGACAGTGTAAGAAATGGAACCTGTCCCTGCATTAACGCATCTCCAAAACCAGTACTTTCACAGCAAATCAATCTTGTACACGTTGAGAAAAAATACCACTGCTCTCTCCATCATTTCCTGACAGATCTGATACTAGTGGTAGATATGCAGATCCTTTAATATTTTTAAAAAATAGGACGTAGGGTCCTGCATGTGCATTTGCTTCTTATGGAACATAACATCACAGGGACTTAACATTCATTCCTCCCGAGCTCTTCCTGCTGCGTCCCTGAACCTTTGTTCGTTAGGCAAAGTCTGACAGGTCTCAGGAAAAGACAGTTTTTTTTTTTTTTTTTTAAATCATGCTTGGTTTTTTGATCGGTACAAGGTATTTAATGCTGGGGAGAGCCCCGAGATCAACCATGACTGAAGCATTATCTATCCAAAGGCAACCACTCGCAGAACTCCTCCTGGGGGTAAAACACTGTTGCATTTTTGTAATTTTTCAATTTAATCATCTCATTTGTTCAAACCATGGAGATTGAACCTATGAATGTTTATAATTTGAGTAAATGACTAAATGCATCCATTCATTCAGTGGCTGTTTTGAGCTCTACTCTCTGCTAGATACATTATTTTGGTGCTGACATAGAGCGATAGGTAAGAGGCAGCACTGTTATAGGTCAGGGGTCCCTCGGGGCTTCTTTCCCAGTTCTTGGTGTCTCGAACAAAGAATTGGACAAGACTCATAGAAGGGGCAGTGAAAGTGTACATTTTTGAAGGCAGAAGAGAAGTAGCTCTGCAGAGTGAGAGCAGGCCAGTGAATGGGGTCACAGTGGCCCCCGAGGATAAGGTAAAGGGGTCTTTTATGCCCCAAATTCCCAGGTTCTCTCTTCCCTGTGAGCAAAACATCGGGAAAGCTGTGCTATCAAAAGACTTACTCGGCTTCCTGTTACATGTAAATGAAGGCTCAGAAGCAGTGTCCTTTTGATGGGTTGTGCCCAGATGCAAATGAAAAATCCAGAAGAACATCTTTGGATTGGTCCTGTGGACAGCACTGGATTCAGATAAAGGACTGAAAATAACAAGTTTCTGACTGGTCCGAAATAGCACTTTTCTCATCGGCCCTGTGTACAGGGAGCGCGCTCGCCTCGGTGCTCTGAGTACCTTTCCCCAGACAGCTGGGCCTCGAACAGACAAGCACGCAGCGATGTCGCAGTGCGCGGCCATGGGCGGCGTGGAGGATGAATGATTACGCGGAGACAAGACTTCAGTTCAGTCACCGAGAGGCCCGGGGGGCTGTTTCAACTGAGCGCGCCCAGCATTAGGGAGACTCCCCAGAGAAAAATGCCCTGGATCGAGAACTCTCTGGCTTTTACTTCAAATATCAGTGTAAGAGAAAAAAGCAGGAGAACAGTTTGGGCAGCAGCTGTCTCAAGGCTGGGCAGTTTTCTTGGGGAAGGGGAAGGACAACGGCCAGACACATGTACTTCCCTGATCTAAACTTCTCCTTTAACCACTCGCTCCTCACAGAGCCTGCGTTTAACCATTCACTCCTCGGCCCAGTCCCCACACAGTGACGAGAATGGTGTTAAGGTAGAGCAGCCAGGGAAGGTTTAGCCTTTTTAAAGAGGACGTTTATTTAATTCAGGGAGTGAAACAGATGCAGCCGCAACCTCATGGAGTTTATCCTTTTAGGAGCATATCATTAACTGTAGGGGCCAAAGAGGGAGGGACTCAGACTCCCAGGGGTGAACTGGGAGCAACTCCTGAGCAGGCTTTTGGAGGTGCAGAGCATTCCAGGTAGAGGAACAGTGGGGAGGCTGCAGGGAGCCCAGCGTCTGGTGCTGCTGGGACAGGATGAGCTCCCAGAGTCCGGGGAGAACTGTCTGGAGCAGCAAGCATTTCCACTTCTCAATCCCCTCTGCGTTTCCAGATCCTGGAATGGATAGAAGGCAAGGAGAGGAATATCAGAGCCCTTCTCTCCACGATGCACACGGTGCTGTGGGCTGGGGAGACCAAGTGGAAACCTGTGGGCATGGCGGACCTGGTGACGCCGGAGCAGGTGAAGAAGGTGTACCGGAAGGCCGTGCTGGTGGTGCACCCGGACAAGGTGGGTACTGCCCCTGCTGCCTGGCACCGCTGTGCTCCTCATTGCATTATTTCATTCTGTTTTTTTGTTTCTTGCAGCAACCCTCCTATCTCAGCCTCCTGAGTGCTGGGATTACAGGTGTGCGCCACCACGCCCAGCTCTTTGTTATTTTATGAGCATGTATTAAAACATCACAAGCTGGGTGTGGCAGCACACACCTGTAATCCCAGCACTCGGGAGGCTGAAGTAGGAGGATTGCTGTGAGTTTGAGGCCAGCCTGGGCTACAAAGTGAGTTCAAGGCCAGCCTGAACTACATAGTGAAACCCTGTCTCAAAAAGACAACAAAACAAAACAAACAAAAAACCCAAAACATCACAATTTCCATTTGCTGGCTTATTAGGTTATTTATTTAATAAAACTAAGTCTGTGGATTACAATCAGGTGTTTAATAAACAGTTACACTTCATGAAGTGGGCAAAAAGAAATCAAGCTGTATACTACAAATAATGGGGTGGGGACTTCATTTGCAGAAGTGTAACATTTACTAATATAGTACAGCGTGACTCCTTGTTAGGGTTTTGATGCAAATGTCACCTACAAGAGTAAGATGAGACTGACAGCTACACAAAGGAAACTTTCCCTTTGGGAGACACAACAGTATGTTTAGCCAGGACTGTAGTGTAAAAGCTCTAGCATGTAGCTGGCAAAAGTGGTGGTCATCAATAAAATTTAGAAAATAAAACTAAACCTATCATTACTTTGATTCTGTCAGCTTGTGTTTTCATCAGTGCACATATGCGTGTACGCGGATTGCATTGTCGGAAACTTCAGTTACTCCACGGCCCAAGTGAAATCATCAAAGTTTACAAACTTTCTTAGACAGAAGCAAGTCCTGCTGTCACATGAACTGTCCCAGTCGTGTGACATGAAGTTATGATTGAAGGGCCTCTTGGTAACACTCTTGGATTCCATGTATTTGATTTCCATCTCTCCACAGTTTTTTAATGATGATTTTGGATAGAAATGAGTAACAACTTTCTTGAATTTTGATCACTTGAAAGAGAAATAGGAACCCAGAAAAATCCATGAACTGTATATCCCTGTTATGACTCTCAAAGAGCTTAAACTGTTTTAGAAGTTGGAAAAGGGCAGTTTAAAAATACAGTCCACAGCCGACAGGCTGTCAGTAGACTGTGTTTGGTAGAAACCCTGGAGGATGGGTGTGATCTTTGCCACCCAATAAGTTATTTTCCACTTATTGATGGATTATTATCCCCCATGCACATTTCCAGGCGGATGGCATTAGAGGGAGGCCAGAGTAATTAAGTCACATAGACTAGGCCAGCGGAGGCAAACCTATGGCACGCATGCCGCAGCGGGATGTTTGTTATCACCGAAAGCTCTGAAAGGATTGCTGTCACTGGACTAGGCTGTAAAAAAAGAAGAATCATAACAGAAATGCCTTTCAATTACTTAGAATCCATATTAGCAGTGAATTTAATATAAATATAGTTTTGGTCTGTGGGACTAATGTGTGTTTCCATTGTCTATAGGCTACTGGGCAACCCTATGAACAATACGCAAAGATGATTTTCATGGAGCTCAATGATGCCTGGTCTGAATTTGAAAACCAAGGACAAAAGCCCTTGTATTAATGTGTGCACCTTTCTATCTCAGCTGCAGACCTGTGCTAATGCTTAGTGTGTATCACAGTTCCGAAGTTTGCACAGATGAATGAAAAACTCCAGTAATGTATTTCCAGTACTAAACTGTTAAGTTACTCACGAATTAATTTCTCACGGTAAGGAGCGTGGATGTTTGGTTTCTTCCAGCCATAAAAGAGCCAAAGCATGAGAGGAACTTTAGTGGGGTGACCCTGCAGAGGCTCAACATTTCTGCCTGCCCTTTGGGGAGCCTGCCCAGCGTGTCGCCGGGGGGAGATGGAAAATTGAGGCCACCAAAGATGAAGGCGAGGTGTCCATCTCATCGTCTGTGAATGAGATTGAGGAGTGAAAGTCACCATAATAGGATTGCCTGATGGTTTTAAAGAATGGTTTTTAGTTTTCCTTGGAAAGACATAATTTGAACGAAGGCTTTGCACAAATTCCAAGAACACAACCACCAAGTATTTTTTTTTTTTTTTTTACTCCCTGCGGCCTGTAGCGTCACACTGCATGTGTCTCTTGGCTAGAGCACCGATAGGTAGAAGCGACTGGATGCAGGGAATGGTTAGCGGCTAGCAGTTCTTCCCGGGTAAGCTATCCCTCAGTGCAAAGCTGCCAAGAACACAGGAACTGTGGAGGCGTAGAAATCTTTACGCATGGTCAGGATGCTGGGCTGCTACCTTCCTTTCCCTTTAGAAAACTGTGGTTGATGAAAGAAAAAGTCTTACTGTCAGAGCAGCTTCGAACCTGATTTGAATGACACTTCTAATTTTGCCATAAGGCGTAGCGCTCTTTCTTTTGCTTTGCCAAGCAAATGTTCTTAGCGGGAAGCAGGTCATAAAGCAGGGTGGCCCATTTGCAACCTGTCAGGACCTGAGGCCTGAGGCGGACTTGGTGTTCTGTAGGTCAGAGGAGCAGCCCTGGCGCCAGGGGATGGAAGACACCCGAGTACTGCTCAGGGAGGGGCCGCACACGGGGTGCCGTGCCCACCTTCTGACGGACTCAGCGACTTCGTCAGTATTTGCTTTAAGGGACCAGGTCCCCCTCCCCTGGTGAATTTGGGCCCCTGGATTTTTGCAGTGAGGTTTATTGTTTTAAAGGGAGTTGGAGGCCCACATAAATGACATTCACACTGGGACATTGTGAAAGCAAAGCAAGAATGAGACTTTTCTGGGCCTCAGCCTGGTTGGATTTTAGTTTTGTGTTTTGGCTGGTTCTCATTTTGAGATAAGCAGTTCTTTCTTCTGTGACTTCAGTAAATTTATGAGTGAGCACCTGCACAATGTGCATAATATATATTATATATTATATATTATATATTATATACAGGCACAGAGCAGATGGGCAAGAGATTTTCATGCTGATCCTAAAAAGTTCATGCTCAATTTGTGAAAAGCTTTCAAAAGTTGTTTTTAAGAGACAATCACTTTTTGTTGGCTTTAATTTTCTTGCGGCAAACTATAGAAAAGTCAGCATGTCAAAAATACTTTAGGTTCTGTATAGAGATCTTTTTCTTTTTTTATTCATTATTTATTTTATCTTTTACTGACAATGTGAAAGTTGCAGAAAATGTTCTTTTTAAATATACAGCTGAAACTGTTCAAGGTAACCATAACAAACTAGGTGTTATTTATTAACGTATTATCAAATAACATTTGGCCCACTATGTGCTTGTCTTACTTAAAATTGGAATGTGAGACACGCTGCTGTGCCCCGTTGTTTTCTCTCATTGACATTTGTAGATATCGTGTGAACTATAGTATATAATGATAATTAAAAGGCACTACGTGGATGTCACGTGCATTTTGAAACGATAGAACTCTAGTAGCTTTGTATCATGTCTGAATAACTCATTAATGTTCACAGTTTAAAAACAGCATTAAACCCTCTGTAATTAGCAACGAGAAAGAATCTTATTTAACTTAAATTTGGGGACTTCCCCCAACTTTTTTCCAGATACATTATAATTCTGGACCCCTGTTTATCTCGAAACTCTTAACTTATGCAGGCCAACAGGTTTTTTGCGTTCCTTTTAATTATCTGGTGTGACAGAGCTTGTTGATCAGATTCACTGTTTCATTCATATTTATTGTAATATATTTTTGTTTTGTAAATATGTTAAACACAACAAAATGTGATTGGTCTAAAATATTTGTAATGTATATTAAAAGGCTCAAAAATATTTTCAGGAACCTGTTATTTTTTGCACTTGTAGGAAAACAAAGACAGATATGAATTCTGAGATGATTCACCTGCAGGGAAAGTTTTAGGCAAAGAAAATGAAAAGCATGTAGTATTTTTGCACTAACATGTAATCAGACGGGATTTCTAGATTTCTACTTTAAGCACCCCTTCCCTGACACACGGCACACACATACGTTTTGATCATGAGTATTATGGTTCAAAAAGAACCAGCATAGAAGCCCATCAGTCTCTTAGCTAGAATATTAAAGGATTTCCAAAAGTGCTGAGGCAGAAGGATCGATCCTGGAGGCTGGGACTTTTTCAGAGAAGAAACCAACTCTCCAGTATTTTAGTTCTCTGAGGACAAGAGCAGCACATTCATTTGCAAACCTGTGCTATAATGGAAGCGCTGCGTACATCTGGAAAAATGCTCAGGATGGATCCTAATGCCACTGAAGAACCACCACCGTGGTATGAACAAGCACAGAAGTTGAATTCCAGAAACAGTTACCACAGCAACGGGTCAGCTTTCCTCCTGGGAACACCGACCAGGGAATGTAGGTCAAATAAACAGGTTTTGCCGGGGATACGGCTCAGCAGCACAGCACCTGCCTGGCAAGTGCGAGGTCCTGAGTTTGATTCCTGGTACCAAAAAAAAAAAAACAAACCCAACAAAAAAACAGGTTTTGATGATTCTAAGATAAACTGGTGTTTGGGCACACCAGTGTACAGTAAAAGACACAGTGTCATCAGCTCCCCTCAGAATCTCCCCCTTGCTTCAGACACACTTGTCCCATTGTCCTTGCCACTTTCTGCAGCAGCTCTGGAGTCCTCTTTTGTGAGGGTCTTTAGTTACGCTGTCTTGGCTGCCTCGATGTCCCAAATTGGTGCAAAACATTTTCCTTTCATGGTCCTTTTGACTTTGGGGAAGAGCCAGAAGTCACACGGTGCCAGATCTAGTGAATAAGGTGGATGAGGACACAGCATCATGTTTTATGAGCTCCTTTCTGTTGGATGGCACTCGGCAGCAGCATTCATTGTATTTTTGATCGTACCTCATAAAGACTCAGGACTTCCCAAGATGCTGTAGAAAGTTGCAAGAACGATGGGATGAGTGTGTTCAAAGCGAGAAGATCCTGAGGGGGATTCGTGGCAGCGGGTCTTTTACAGTAATACGAAGTTTAAATATTTGCTATATATTCTGATCACCCCTTGTATGTTGCTTTGAGACTAAAAGACTGCATTTGACTCCTGAATTTTCCAATTATAGACTGTTAGACTGGACAAGTGTCATAAACTCTCACAGCCTCAGGACAAAGTGTGCAAATTCTCTTCAAGTGGGAACTCAATAAATACTATCGTTACTGCCACTAAGACATTCTATCATAGCAGGTGAGTTCTGCGCTGGAATGGTGAGGACCCACAGGTGGCAGAGATGGATACGGGAACTGGAAAGAGAGCCGAAAGGGACCTGCACCCTGGCTGACAGATCTGTGTGCACCCCGTGGCAGAGGCTTGCACTGGAGTGGCTATGAGGGCAACCGCTGTGCAGATCAAGTGCTGGGCCAGAGTTAGGAAGGAAAACTAACTTTTCCGACTTCAGTTAGTGTTGGATCATAATTGCATTTCATTTATGCAGCACCTGAGAGCCTGCCCCAGTAAGATGTGGTATGTGGCATCTGTCTTGCAGCTATTGCCTGATGTGCGTGTGTGTGTGTGTGTGCACACGCGCCTTTTCTCATTTAATTCACAAAAAAATTCTGGATTGCAGGTTTTGTAAGAACTACTTCAGGAAACGGGAGCATGGGGAAGTTGAGAAGAGCTGGGGTTTAAGGCAGATCCTTCCTTCTTCCTGGAAGCAAGTCAGAGAACCCCAAACTCCCCTCCCCAAGGCATCTCAGGAACCAGACCCCTTCCCCAAAAGCCAGCCTTCAAATCTCCAAGTATCTGACTTTTCTCCTTTCCTGGCCAGGAGGAAATTCTCTGACATACCGTGTCTGCTAGTGGATTGCTAGATCACGGTCTCCAAGAGGCCCTGCCCGGCCCAAGAGGAAGGAAGGCCGCACGGTGAGGCCAAGGCTGGACACAGAGCCTGCCGAGTTTGCCCACTGTATTCCCAGATAGATGTCCCTGCGTTATAGAACTGAAGCATAAAAGTGAAGCCTCCATCTTTAGCCTTTGGGTCTTCAATCTGAAGGCTTCCCGTCACATGCAGCTACCATCAAGTATGTTTGTTAGGGCGCCCTCGTTTGTCTTTGGCTGTGATCCTTTGTGATGGGTAAGGACTCGTGCTCCCCCATAATTAATTCAACTAGTATTTTGTGTGGACTGTACGCAATGTACTACCACACAGGGGAATAGCGAAGCAACAGACAGCTTTGAATGTCCGGCTACATACAGGCGTTACTATTGTTCCTAATTATGACAACTTCGGCCACTTTGGTGCATAATCTCTGGCGGGATTAATTCAGGTGCTGCCTTTAATTGGGCACTGATCTCGGCTTTCTTGCTCCCTAATTACTACGGGAGCCTTAATTTTTTTATCTGTAAAAAGAGATAATACTTAACTCCGTTTTAGAGAATTCAGTGCAACGAGAGAATACTGTTTCACCCTGGGCAGCACGAGCGGTCGCAGCTGCCTGCATCCCTGTGACTGCTGGAAGTTGGGGTGGGGTCAGAAAACTTTGCTCTCCGCTTCCTGTGACTTTTATTCCCAAGGAAACGTGGCATGGGTAGGTGGAAGCACAATTTTGGCGAGGCAAAGCGGTTTCTCAGATGTTAGAGCCTCCGGCAAGACAACTGCCTCCTTAAAGTGCTGGAGAACTGGAAAGCGCAGCTGGCGCGGGCAGTGTCGCACACATCGCCCCGGGCAGACATCGCCGTCTTCCGGGTGGCTCCGCTGCGTCCCCAAACGCAGCGGTTCCCGTCGCGCGGGGTCGCCGGCGGAGCAGATGTGTTTGCGGGGCTGCCCCGGGCGCCGAGGACTAAGGAAAGGCGCTGAGAACAGCGCTCGGCCGCACACGCGCCCGGCTCCAGTCGCGAGCGCCCACCTTCGCGTCCCCGAAGCTGCGGGGCCTCCCCAGCCTTTGCGCTGCGGACTCGGCCCGCGCAAACCCGCAGTGCGGGGCTGGACCCGCGAGCGCCGGACGCCGGGAGCCCCTGGCGACCGCACAGCGAGGCGGCCACCGAGGATCGCGACCCGGAGACCCGCCTCCGTCTGCGGCCGGCTCCGGTTCCGGTTCCGGCTCCGGTTCCGGTTCCGGCTCCCCCCCCCCGCCCGCCGCGCGGCCGCGAGCACACGGACGCCGGGCACGCAGACGCCGGGCGTGCGCACGAGGGCTCGGGGCGAGCGCGGCGCGGTGGGGGGCGTGTCCGAGGGAGGGCGGAGCGGGGGCCCGGACCTGCAGAGGGCACGGACGCAGGGACGCGGCTGCCGAGGGCTTCCAGGAGCGCGGGCGGGTCTGGGGCCGGGGCTCTGAGAACCGGGGCGGGGTTATGTGCGGCAGGGCGGGGCTCTGGGAACCGGGGCGGGGTTTAATGCGGCGGGGGCGGGGCTCTGAGAACTGGGACGCGGTTATGGGCGGCGGGGGCGGGGCTCAGCCTGGGGCGGGGTTATGTGCGGCGGGGGTGGGGCTCAGAACTGGGGCGGGGTTATGTGCGGCGGGGGCGGGGCTCTGTGTGCCAGGGATGAGAACCAGTAGGGGCGAGATTCCTCTTGGCGAGGCTGGGCAAGGCTCCGCGGGTTAGAGCTGGGTTGTGGGCCGGCGGAGACGCGCTCGGCGTGGCCGAGTCGCAGGTGGCAGGGATCAGGCTCCACGGGAAGCGTGGGGAGGCCAGTAGGGGCGGGATCTACGTGGAGGAGGCGGGATCAGAGTTAATAGGGGCGGGGCCCAGTGATGTGTTTCTGAGTGGCAGGAATCACGACCAGTAGGGCAGTACTCCGCGTGGCGGGCGCGGGACTGCACGGTCGGGGCTCCGCTCTCGGGGGCGGAGCTATGGGCTGTGGAGGCGGGCCTTCGCGTATAAGACTCGGGACTGGTAGGGGCGGAGCTCTGGGGACCCGGGGCGAATTCTTTGCCGGCAGGGGCGGGCTCTGAGTGGCAGGACTCAGGGCCAGTAGGGGCGCGGCTCCGCTCGGCGGGGCGGGCTGGCGCCCAGGGGAAGCCGGAAGCAGCCGCGGCCCGGCGTGGGAGCCATGGCGGGTGTCAAAGGTACTTCCGTATCCCGATGCCGGCGAGTGGTCCCCGAGCCCCCCGCCCGTCTCCTCTGTGGTGAGGGCGTCCCGTCCCCTTCGCCCCGGAGGGGCGGAGGGCCGTGTCGGGCCCTCGGGCTCCTCCCCAGGCCCTGGCGTCCCGGACCCGGGGGGAGCCTTCTCGGGAACCCGCGGGCCGCGAGCGTCGCCTCGGTCCCCGCCCGGGTTCCACTTCCTGCATTCCCGCCCTAGCGCCGCCAACCCCGCCCTATCCCTGCACTTTCCGAGGACCCTTTGTCTGCAGCGTGCTAGGCGTCCCATAGGGGCAGAGTTGGCTGTGAGCGGGTGTGGACGGAGAGCACTCAGGACGGCGTCCCGCTCGTGGCCCCGAGCCCAGCCTGGGTGGACTCAGCGTCACTCTCTTCGGTGCCTTTGAATGGGCAGGTGACGCAGAGAGCACCAGGAACTACACTTCTGGGTCTTCCGAGGGTTCCGGGTGGAGTCCGGGAAGAGATGATTGCGAGGCTGTCTGTAATTTGGTCTTAGAATAGCGTCACTTGGTGCCGGGTCGGCGTTCTTGAAGTGCTTGCTGTTTGTACAGAGATCGCCCCTCTGCAGGTAATCAACATCTGCTGGCAGCGTGTGTGCAGTGTGTAAGACTACCTGTGCGCATGGGCGTGGATGCTCACTGTGCGTTCATTTATCTGAGTTGTGAGCTGTTAGCAGCAGACAACATTTCTGGGCGACTTTCACATTCAGTATCAGTTGAGTAAGCATGGTTTACTTGGACAGTGTCCAGTGTGTGAAACATCCTCGCGAAGCCCCTGGAGGAGCCAGAAGACAGGTGTCTCAGTAGGACACAGCGTGTAGTCACGTCGAGACGACCACACAGTAACTGTTGTGTGCAGTGTGTTAGAAATTGAGATGTAGGGAAAAGGAAAATGGGCTATGAAATGGCAAACGACTAAGAGAAGGAAGCATTTTGCAGCTAGTTCAGCTTTTATTGGGGAGCTACTGAGGAGCTATTGTATGTATGTTGGATTCTTGGGATAACATAATAATGAGAGTTATGAGGTATTGTTGAGTGACAGGTGAAAAGAATCACATTGCTGTGTGTGTGGTGTGTAATCAAGTTCAGATCATACTGACTTAGGGTGGGCACTGATCCGAGGAGCTGTATCCTTCTAGGAAGAGGGAAATTTAGACATGGAGACATACAGGGAGCACACGCATCATGTGAAGATGAGAGCGGACATCGGAGTGCTATAGCAGCGGGAGGAGCACCAGAGATGGCTGGCGACAGCTGTGTTAGGAAAGGGTGAGGAAGCTTGTGTCCTGCAGTCTTCGGAGGGAGCCCGGCCCTGCCAACACCTCCATTTCAGAAGTCTCACCTCCAGAATGCTGCAGGAATCCGTTTCTGTTCTGAGTCACCAGCTAGTGTCACTTTGTAACCGCAGCCTTAGGGAACAAATAGAAATGGGCTTACTTAGGCAGGTTTGCTCCAGGGAGGAAGAGGACTGTTTTCGCAGGAGAGGCAATGCCTGAATGCAGGGGTCCGTGAGGCTTCTCCTCCTAAAGGGATAGGGCGAGGGTGCAGTATATTCCCAGTACAGAGAACGGCCTGCAATGTGGGGCCCAGGGCATGAAAGAACCGCTTTGTTCTTTGCAGGAACTTGGAGAGTGGGAGGGTTAAAGCTGGGAGAGCAGGTAGGGGTCCGACAGTGGTGAGTGTCAGGTACCAGAACAGCTTGTCGTCTGTGCAAGCAATTGCAAAGTGGCGGCACCAGCCAGTGTATATCTATATCTATGCCCGGGGGATTCATTGTAAGAGTCACAGTAGCGGTGGACAGATGGTAAGGACCTTCGCTTGGACCGTGGCAGAGTTCAAGCAAAGAGGGTGGATGGATTGAACGAGGTCGGGATCACTGCGCCACCTCGACTTGTGGTCCGCTGGCAGGTAGAGTGTGGCAGGTGTCAGTCATCTGAGCTGGGACCCAAGGAAGACCTGCAGCGCTGTGTGGGAGGAGTGGGTGGGGCTGTGGTTCCCCTTTGCATGCAGTGAGTTTGAGGTCCTCCCTGGGTGTTGGCTACACAGGCAGAGAAGTCTGGATCGGCATGGAAGTGCACGCCTGGCTCTCAGGACTGCAGTCCCCGTGTGGCTGGGCCCTGTACCAGGAGTTTGGGGTTGGCAGATTCTCAGCAGAAGTGAGGTTGGATTCTCAGTCAATCCCAACGTTAAGAAGGGCTAAAAAGAATCAGGCAGAAATACAGTTGTGGACTTTGAGAGATTGGTGTCAGAGCAGAAAGAAGAGGTCTGTGGTTGTGCCCCAGGTCTCCGGGAAGAAGTGCTGTAGATGGTCAGGCCCAGAGGAGGAGAGCGGAGCCAGCTAGGAAAAGGACTTCTACCGAAATACTGCGTGAAAAGTTACTTTCCCTTCCCGCCCGACATCCCATTGAAAACCAGCCTGTAAGGATGGCACTGGGGAAGCTGAGGCAGGAGCATTCTGAGTCTGAGGCCAGCCTGAGCCACATAATGAGAGCCTGTCTCACACTGAGGTGGACGCAGCAGTGTAAGAAAGTGCAAACTAAAGGGGACAGCTCTTCCTCGTTCCCTAACATCTGTACACGTCCAGGTGTTTTCTAAAAAGCACCATGATGTTTTCTCCTTAAGTTTCCTCTTAGAGTAATAAAAAAGTAATGAAAAAGATCGCTAGTTTAATCAGTGAGTAATTATGAGGATTACCGGCAAGAGAGTCTGGATTATATAGTGTTCAGTACTTTTGATTCTTTTGATTTCTACTTTTTACCAAAGAACAGGGCAGACAATCAGCATGCATCTGCATTGGTCAGAATTTACTGAGTACCTGCTTTTGTCAAGCGCTTCACATAGATGATTGCAGGTAGGACTGAGTTTCCCTTTCTGGGAGTTGTACAGGTTGGCCTGCTGGCAGATGGAGGGAATTCATACCGCTGGCACGCAGTTTCTCAACTGCAGTTGCTTGAGTCTCTTCTCCAGTTTTGATTCAGTGATGGACACAGCTGGGCATGGTGGTGCACGTGTGTAATTCAAGCACCCTGGAAGGCTGAAGCAGGAGGATCGAGAGTTTGAGCCGAGCCTGGGCAACTTAGCAACTTAGTGAGACTGTCTCAAAACAAAATGATAAAAAAAGGCTGGGGATGTGGTTCAGTGCAAAGGCCCCAGTGCCACACAAATAAACAAAGAGGTTGGCACAATCAGTTGTAATCAGATGGGCTGGCTTAATCATTTATTTCTCATGGGCGTGGAGCTAGGCAGACCAGGATCTGGGTGTGGGTGGATCTGGTTTTGATGAGGGCCTATTTCCTGGTCTGCAGAGGGTGGACTGCAGGGGTGGAGAGACGAGGGAAGGGAGGGAGGGAGAGCCAGCTCTTTCTTTCTTTTTTTTTTTTTTTGTGGGTACCGGGGGTCGACCTCAGGACCTTGCGCTTGCCAGGCAGGCGCTTATGCCCCTGAGCAATCTCACTGACCCAGCCAGCTCTTTCTGCAAGGACACTGAGCATGGCACGGAGGTCTGACTCTAACCCTCTCCCTGAGTACCTCCCCATCGCTTCCCATTCAGAGTTAGGGCTTCCTTGTGTGAATTTACGGGGTACACAAGCACACAGTCTATTAAATGTGACATCAGTTAATGAAATAAGTAAAATACGACATGTGCTTAAATTTGGGACCTTCTATTCCCTTTTAAGTAAAATTGCTTATTGAGATATATTCATATACTGTAAAATTGATCTTCTTTTGTGTAAAATTCCAATTTGTAGTATATTCACAAGGTTGCACAACCATCACTGCCATCTATTTCCACAAGAATCTGTCACCCCCATAGCAGCTCTGTCCCATTAGAGGTCATTCCCATTCCCCGGATCCCTGCAGCCTCTGGCGACGCTGTTCCGGGACCTTCAACCCTTGGTTGTGTTCTGCACAGCTCTGGTGGCGCTGTCCTTCAGCGGGGCGATCGGGCTGACGTTTCTTATGCTGGGATGTGCCCTGGAGGATTATGGGTAAGTTACCATGTCGTCTGTTGTGTCTTTGTCACTGTTGGCACACGTGTTAGAGAGTTAGATCAATTTAGCACCAAGTGCTGATCAATGAGTGAGTGAAACTCAGATTACGAATTCAGCCCCTCGGGCAAAAGCTCTTTTTAAAATCGATATATTCATTTAATAAGCATTGTTAAGCTCCCACTCTGGACCAGCTGGGAATAGAAACCTGAGTGCTGTCCTCAGAGAAGTTGCCTGGGTGAGACACAGGAAACAGTGAGGTCAGAGGGATCGCAGCTGTACTGGGAGCTCGGAGAAAGCACGTCTGACTCCCCTGGGGGAGTCAGGGAGGGCTGCCTGGCAGAGGCGTACTTGATCCAAGCCTTGGTGGGTAGGTAAGTTTCTCTGGGTGATGAGTGAGGGGACAACAGCGTTCCAGGCAGAAGGAGCAGTCAACAGCTTTCTTTATTTAACACCTCACGAAAGGAGAGCTGGGGCTGGGCACAGTGCGTGTACGGTACCTGTAATCCCAGCACTTAAGGAGGCCGAGGAGGTGGGAGGATCACAAGTTCAGGGTCTCCCTGGGCAATTTAGCAAGACCATGTCTCAAAAACAAAAGGGCCGAGGATCTCACCCAGTGGTGGACGGCCCCTGGGTGTGAGCCCTGTGCACCCCGCTCCTCTCCCTGGGAGTTGGGCAGATCTGTAGCCAGTCCTTGAGGGCTCTGGGTGCCCTGTGCTGGGGTTAGATTTTACTACTGGAGGTGAGGGGAGCTGAGCAGGTTCCTGGTGTTCATGAGTCACCCTGGCCAGAATGTGAGATGAGGCAGAAAGGCTGTGCGTGAGTCGGGGAGAACACCAAGGGGCTGTTACCACGGATCCGACAAAACTGAGCCCCTGGCAGCGGGAGCAGGGAGCAAGGAGAACCGATCATGGTCAGGCCCGGCCCCGGGGAGAGTTCTGGGTGACTTCCAGAATTAGCGGAGCACTTCACAGGAGATAGCAGGCCTGAGGCCCTTTACAGCGGGTTGTTACGACATTGATGGTTCAGGTCCACGTTGTCCTTGATGAGTTAAGTGCGGTCACAGAAATCATTTCAACATGATGTAAGACGTGACATACAGCATCCATGCAGTGCGCTCCCAGCTTTGCTTTATTCTAGCTTTAGAGATAGAAATCGTGACTGACCTGATGCCTAGCTGTGAGCCCAGAGTGCAGAGCGCAGACTTTCCCAAGCCACCTAGCGGGGGGACGGAGGCAGAAGCGGGACTTGGGTGGTTTCTTGGCTGGAGGTTTTCAGTGGTTCCGTGACTGACTTCGAATCCAAGTGCTGTAGTGGTGACGCACTGTCTACGGCTCCTGCAGGCGAGGAGGTGACCCGCCACTCCTCCAGACAGGGTGATTGTATATCTTCATGGTAACGACCCAAGATTGTCGTCTGCCTTGGAAACCGGGCTGGCAGAGCCAGCCGCCGGTCGGTGATGAGCGCTTATCTATTGGCGCACGCCGCGCTCCCTATCTGTGGCTGCTCGTGCACTGCAGTGACACGGGGAATAGAGAGACACAGACCCTGTGCTTCTAAAGCTGAAAGACTTGTTTTTGGTCCTCTCAGGGGTTTGGCGACTCTTGGCTGCATATTTACTGACTGGTGTCATGTTGAATATTTCAGTGTCGTGTCTAAGCAAGCTTGCTCCTACAGGAACCGCTCTCAGCTGGGTCTTGGAAGCTTCCTGGGAGTGCAGTCTCAGGTTGTTTTTCAGGAAACTGACCCTGTACTTCAGGAAGAGCCAGCAGCTGTGGCTGTGGCTGGGTCAGGTGACAGCTGCGCCCGTTCCAAGCCTCTTCCCCTCTCTGTGTCTCATTTCCTCCCTGGGAAGACAAGGGCCTTGCACCAGAGAGCTCGAGGAGCCCTGGCAGCAGTATTATTTGGTGATTTGGAAACACACTGGCATCGTCTAGTTTCAGAAGTTGAGAGCTCCTCGCTGCCGTCCAGGCCCTGTCCCTTCTTGCTTTTCCGTCCCTCTCCCGCCCTCCTGGACGGTGCCCGCTCGGAGGCTTCACCAACTCCCACAGGTGCTGGCCCTGTGGGGCCTGTGTTTCCGGTTTTGTGGTGATGTGTGTTCATAAAAGAGAGGAGACGCAGTTTTTTCCTTAAAGGATGAAGCATTGTAAATGTCTAACCGACGGGGACAAAGATGATAGTGTTCACAGAGCAAACGCAGTTGGAAACCAGATGACAATTTTTAATAAATGTGAAATAAACTTGGAAAGAAAACCTTCTTGTTGTTTTGCATTGCAGTGTTATTGTGATTTATTCTCATAAAGATCAGAGTGCATCTGAAGCTTTACTAGTGAGCGTGTCTATTTGCATCCCTCCAGTGTTAAAATCCTCTCATTTTTTTTCATTCATTCAACAAGTATGAGTGGAGCGCCTCGTGCTCGGCACTGGGGATGAATGATGATTGAGTCGGGCTGAGCCCTGTCCCTGTGTAAGCGAGGAGACGTGAGGTGGAAGCGAGCGCCGTGCAGTTAAAAGGGCTCCCGAGCCTGAGTGTGAGCGGGTTCTGCAGGCTGGGCGGCCGGGCCTCGCTGTGATCGCAGGCAGGGAAGTGTGTGCAAGCGGAGGCCCCGTGCAGGCGGGGGCTCAGACGGCTGCTGTGGCCACAGGTTGAGAGAGTGAGGGAAAACGGTGCAAAATGAGTGGAAGGACAAGACCGTGTGAGGCTTCTTAGCCCAGGGCCGGGAATTTGGGTTTTATTTTAAAGCACTGAAGACTTTCAGGCTTGCACACTCAGAAGACCTTTATTAGATGAGCACCTGCGAGTCAGCCTGCTGTGTTCTCCAGGCAGAGTAGAGATGATTTAGACTCCCTCCTTTTGTTTGTTTCGTTTCTGTCTTTTTGAGACAGGGTCTCACGATGCAGTCCAGGCTGGCCTTACACTTGCTTTGTAGCCCAGGCTGGCCTCGAACTCACAGCGATCCTCCTGCCTGAGCCTCCCCAGTGCTGGGATTACAGGTGTGCGCCACCACACCCGCCTAGACTCTGTCCTTAAAGAAATTGCAGCTCAATAGTACAGAATACAGTAATGTGTGTAGATTGCACCTTCTGTAGTTGGTTTTTTTTTTTTTTTTTTTTTGCTACTGGGTATTGAACTCGGGACCTCATGTTTGCTAGGCAGGTGCTGTGCCACTGAGCTATATCCGCAGCCCTCTGTAGTTGTTTCTTAACAGAAGCTACATACACATTAACAACCAGTAGTTTTTGAATTATCACTATTACCCTTGGCAGAAATCATCTTGTGTTATAATACCCATAATTGGTCAATTCTTTGACCCAGATGTTTGAAATAATGATTTTGAAAAAAGAGATTGCCTTGGATTAACTGTGGCTCCCTGGGCCGCCTGCAGCGTGTACTGGCCCCTGTTCGTGCTGCTCTTCCACGCCATCTCGCCCCTGCCCCACTTCATCGCCAAGAGGGTCACCTACGACTCGGACGCTGCCAGCAGCGCCTGCCGGGAGCTGGCCTATTTCTTCACAACCGGGATCGTCGTTTCTGCCTTTGGGTTTCCTGTCATTCTTGCTCGCGTGGCTGTGGTAAGTTTTGTTGTCTGTTGTTTTCCTCTGCTGTCACGAGTTTACTCCCTGTGTCTGGGACCTCAGCCATTTTCATGCCTGGACTGCGCTCAGAGCCAGTTGTGTCTTCAGCTTCTTTCTTCCTCTGCCATCGCTGTGCCTGTCGTTCTCAGCAGTGCTTTCCTAGTGCTTTCTTTGTTTTAGCCAGGCCATAGGATTTCTTGCTTTTTCTACTTTACGCTGTTCTCTGGGATTGTTCTTAAATCTCTGCCTCTTAAACCATCGGGCAGTTCAGAAGACTGCACTAGCAGTACTTTTCTATCACAAAGTGAAGATCTTACCAGATTCTTTGCAAATGGGATCATGGGGTTAATTCTCCATATAATACGTATATGAAGAAGGATGTCTGTGTATTCCTGTGCGCGAAGAGACACTGAATAAGGTGACATCCACGGCCAGTGTAGTTTTCTTTGTCTCCAAAACACACACCGTGCATATAGTTTGTTCAGTTCTTTGATGTTCACTGTCTTTCCTACTCTTTGCTTTTATTCTGCCTGTTTTGTATTTCAATATCATGAAACTTTTGCTTGGGCCATTGAGCAAATATGTGCGCATCTTGTTTATTCCTTTGCTATTAGAGTGTCTTGGGAACATCTACTGTTTGAAAAACACCAGGAATAAGCGTCAGATACCGCCCCTGCTCCCAGAGAGCACAGGGACTGTCCCGATGGCCCAGTGTCCCACAGACTGACATGTGGTAACTGCAACAGGAACGGGATATTCTAGCTGGCCTCTGATTGGACCTCCCAGGATTAGTAGGGTTTCCATGAAGTAAGGAGGGTGAAGCTGCAGGCTATGGTGCGCTGTGTGTCCAGTGTAACTGCTCTAAAAAGGGGGGCATTAAGGGTAGAGAGGTTGGTGAGGCCTGATCAACAAGCATCTTAAATGCTTGCTGGTTTGAACTTTGATTATGCTGAAAGTTTTTTTTTTTTTTTTTTTTTTTTGTGGGTACTGGGGGTCGACCTCAGGACCTTACGCGCAAGTAGGCGCCCGTGCCGCTGAGCGATATCACCGGCCCTTTTTTCGAATGTGGGTTCCGGGAGTTGAACTCGGGCCCTCGCGCTTGCCAGGCAGGCGCTTACGCCGCTGAGCCATCTCACCGGCCCCAGGTTTTGAATAAATGATTATCATAAGCTTATTCTTCTTGAGCCCTAGACTATCACTTCTGAAGTTTTTCTGTAAATATTTGTAATTTTCCCTTTCAACACTGCCACTGTGTTTGGGAAGGAAGTTTAATGAGTGTTCTATTGGTTAAATGAAAGCCAGCAAAAATGCCCACTAGAGGGTGCTCTTCCCCCCAGCTGAGCCTCCAGTGCAGTCTGGCCAGGGTGGAAAGCAGCCTCCAGTGGGATGCAGATCATTATTTAAAGGTTTTGCTTCCCTAGAGAAGAAACAAACAAATCCATAATCCTCCACTTCCTGTTTCCATGAAGGAAGTTGATGTATGCAGCATTCGCAGTACCCAGTGTTGTAACGGGACGGTTCATGGTCTTGCCACGCTTGAGGCAGTCATTGTCAGGTAAAAACAAGTAGAAAACATGTCCACTGGGGAGTGCGCTTAGGATGATACTAGACTTAATTAACAAGCACCGTGGAAGCAATTAGAGTAATGACTGAGTAGTTCACTGCCCTCTGCCTGTGAGATTATTCAGCCTTTTAGCAGCTTTGTGTAATATTTATTGGCAGTTTCTAAAGCAGAGAACTGCAGGGGCTTGCACGATGTGAAGAAAGGTAAGCATTTAACCCTTCTTTTCTTGTGTTTCAGATCAAGTGGGGAGCCTGTGGCCTTGTACTGGCAGGCAACGCTGTCATTTTCCTGACCATTCAAGGTTTTTTCCTCGTCTTTGGAAGAGGAGATGATTTTGGCTGGGAGCAGTGGTAGCACTTTACTCGGCTAGAGAGCAGTGGGTTCCTTAGACTTTGTACTATGTGTATGTGTGTGCACGTGCGGCGTTTTACTATGGCATTTATATGCTGAGTTTTTATACTTTTCTATCATGATCACTTAAGGAAGACTTAATAAGTAAGAGGTTAGTTTTCTTTCCAGCAAGTAGGAGTTGGATTATAGCATTTGTTAGGCTGTTCACATGGCCATGATGTGCTCAGAAAGTGCGTTGGCACAGCGTGTGGACAGCTACTCACTTGGGCAGGGCTCCTGGGGCCCAGAGAGAGTCGGCCTCCTGCGCGTCCCAGGCCTGCTCTTCCCTAAATGGGGTTCACCGATCAAGGGCGGCAGCAGCACTTGGGCCTTATTAGAAACGCAGACCTGAAGGCCCAACCCTGACCCAGTGTGTTTTTATGAGCTCCCATGTGACTCACGTACACATTCATGCTCGAGAAGCTTTGCCATGGAGGAATAAGCATCGTACCTGACTCCTTGTCCTCCCTTGGCTCAACCACTGAACCTCGATGGGCATTACCTGCTGCTTTGTAAGGAAATACCCCGCCTGCCCGCGTTCACATTCACTGTGGAACCTTGAGAAGTTCACACCTGTAGTATATGGGCTGCTTGTCAAGTTCGTGGCAAGTGTTCTCAGCAGGGAACAGACGTGCCTTCCCCACCTGAAAGGCAGTGGCTGTTATCACAGTGCTGGGCACAGAGTGACCCCGGGGCCCTGCTCGGGGGTGGGGAGGGAGGCTGGGCTGGGAAGAGTGGGGCGTAGTCCTTTGTCATTCCCCTTTATAAGCACCCCACCCCAGCCTTGCCCTCAGCAGGGCCTGGCCGATTCGCCCTTTCCTCTTGATGGTGCTGACTTCTACTTCCTAAAAGGAGGAGAGGCCAAGGGAGCTGGCAGAGGGTGGATCACTTAGTTTTACTGGCGTTTTGGTGTACTTCTCATCCGTCATGTGAAACTTTAAGCCACTTGTAAATGAAGCATTAGCAATGCACTGTCATGTCGAATCCTGTAATCATGGCTTTTGTAGCTCATCTTTTTATCCAAGACCTGTTGAGAAAAGGAGGTATGAGAAATGGAACCACTCGATCCGATTACAACCAGGGGTTTGAAAACATTGATGTGCGGCTGCGGCTGTGTCTGGAACACTTCCGCCTGGAGGTCCGAGCCCTGAGGCGCCGGCGTGCCCTTCCAGCTCTGGGACAGCAGAGCAGCGGCCCCTCGGAGGAGAGCGTGCAGTGCTGCGTTTGGGCCCTGTGCGTGATCTTACGTTTTCAGTGTTTTGTTTACATATGGAATTGTTCAAATTGTTATTCCTAATATTTACATTAGAAAAATTATTTAGATACTTTATATATTTTTTGGGTACCAGAAATCGAACTCAGGACCTCACGCTTGCCAGGCAGGCGCTGAGCCACTGAGCTACATCCCTGGCCCAGATACTTTATAATTTTAACCAGCATTTTTAATCATGACACTGATTGTATCGTAATAAATTTCACTTTTAACACAAAAGAAAAGTTTGCTTTAAAAAGTCTTTATTCTGTTGTTGCCTTCCTTAAAAGATGATGAAAAGTGAGAATTCCTGATGTTGTGAAATGGGCAGTTTTGAGCAATAGTCCGGCCTGCCTTAGAGAGTAGCAGTCACGTTGGGGCGCTATGTCTGAATGTCCGGTCGGCTCGTAACAGCTTTTCTTTCTCCCAGATTAATTTATTTTACCTTTTGCATGAGTATCTTAGTTGTTTATACATATTTCAAATAACCCAGACGGCCTTTATGTGTGGGCTTAGAGCATTATCTCTTGATTGTATTTTTCAGAATGATATAAAATATTTGCATAAAGGACATTTGAAGTGATTTGCTCTGTGTCTGAAAAAGACATTTATCTTGTAGTACCTAAGTATCATTTAAATGATCAGTATCAGTTAGAAGCATTGCCATGTATGAATGCACGATGCAGGGGTTCTGTCCAGGTGACATGATGCTGGATGAGTTTTCTCCTGTATGTCAGTGGTGGCGAACCTATGGCACGCGCCGCAGCTGTTGGTTAACACTGAGAGCTCTAAAAGGTTCGCCATCACTGCTTTATATCGTAGAGTCTATTTGGACATCCAGGCATATTGATTACATTCTAAAATTGAGACTGCACTTTAAGAATTGTCCACCAGTGAGCACCCTTTGGAAGGCTTTTCCTTACATCCCAAACCACCGACTGCCACAGACCTCGAAGCACTTTTCCCACAGCAGTGATACTTAGAATTGGTGGTTGGGTCCCAGGCCGGACTCCCGAAGCTGGCTAAACCCTTGTAGAGCTGACCTGTGACACCGAAGGCACCTGCTGAGTCGGGGTCTAAAACCAGGGTGCTGTGAAGTGTTTGGAGCAAGGACGTGGAAGTTTCCACCTCCTTCCCTAGAAGCAGGATCTTCGCGCTTTAGTGTTTGCACAGCACTGCCGCCCCAGTGCCCCTGCGATCCAGGTCCCCACCGGAGAGTTCTGCGCCCCGGTTCCTCCAGCTGGGCGCCTTCCCCCCGCCTGTCCCCTCCACCCTGATTCTTCCTGGTGGAATCCACCCCCTCCCGTTAATCACTTTCTCAAGTGCAGTGGATGCCAGGTGCTGTTGGAAAGAAAGCGATCCCGTTCAGTGTCCTCGAGCGAGCACGAGTGACTTGAGACTCTCCTCCCACAGCTGAAGCTCGTTCTCTCCCTGCAGTCCCCTGGGGGTGCAGCGCCCTGGGACGCGGGATGCCCCAACTCTGAGAAGAGCCTCCTGTCCACGTAGAATGAAGAAGATGTCCCAGCAATGTAGAAACGGATGGCAGTGTTTGGGGGTAAAGCCCACCCTGCATGGCTCATTCCTCAGCCGTCTCAGCTGGCCTTGCTTGGTGTAGTCCTTTCTTTGCCCCCACTGTACTTTCTTCTAAGCATCTCCTTGGTGAAGACCCACAGAGACACCGAAATGCTTCGAGTCGTTAATAACATGCCCTGTGCTCTCGGACAGGCTCAGATAATGTCACAAAAATGTGCCTTTTCAAAGTTTGCAAAATTCAGAATCTGTATCCTAGTAGAGCTAAAATACAGAGTCACCAAAAAAATGCATCCACACGTCAGCGGTTCGCCGTACCATTAAAAGCCTGGAAGCTCGTGGCCACCACTCTGAGCGCCTCTTGCAATTGTAGAGGCCAAAGGTCACTTGTATGAATCTCACACTGTCTCAGTACACGTAGTATTAAAATATTTATACACATTTTTCTTTTCCTAATGTACACATTTTTTAGGTGAACTATTTCTGAGGATGCTACCATTTTCCAAGCATAGTAATTAGTTTACAACTGGAAAACATTTTTGTAGATGAGTATAAACGGTGCATTTTAATTCTCCTTTTCCCGTTCTGCCTCCTGAAGTACGCTACTTACAAAAGTCCCGCTGTATACATAGCTCAAGAGTTCCGTAGAACCTGCTTTGGAGCCTCCGGGCCACGGGTCACCCCGACCGCGGCGTGAGAGGTCGCTGAGGCTGCTTTAGGATGCATGGTAAGTGTGTGGTGGGGTGTACATCATTAGATGGAAGGATTGATATTATATTTCGGGGCACATTATCTGTGGAAGGAGACTCGCAGGTTTATTTTCCCAGCCTTTGGATCTGGATAATTTTTTTTTTTTTTTTTAATGTGGGTACTGGGGCTCGAACTCAGGACTTCATGCTTGCCAGCAGGCGCTTGTGCCGCTGAGCGATATCACCTGCCCATTTTTCCTTTTTATGTGGGTACCGGGAGTCAAACTCAGGACCTCGCGCTTGCCAGGCAGGTGCTTATGCCGCTGAGCCATCTCACCGGCCCTGGATCTGGATAATCTTGGTGTGACTGACGTTTTGAGGCTGCACTTACTGTAGTTGAAGAGAAGCAGCCAGGATTGCAGTGTGCTGTGGCTAACCCTCCCCAGGGGAGGTGGGCGCGGGTCATCAAGAACGGGCTGTACAGGGAAACACTTGAAAAGTAAATACACCCTGCAGAGTCCGGCACTATAGAAAAGGACGCACCAATGTAAAATACTGCTCAGGAAATGCCATGTGTGTGCTCTGTGCTTTTCATGCACGACGCAGTTAGGGAAACTCATTTCCTCTGCAGTTGAGAAAATTTCTAGCACCGTGTTCGATACAGTTTCATGATTCTTAGAGCTTTCCTCCCAAAACTATGCTTGTTCTCCTGACAAATCCAGATTTCTCTAGCACGTCGAGGCATCATGGCTACAGCCACGCCCTTTGTGGTTCTTTGACAAAGCTTTAGCTGGAATCTACCTACCACAATGGAAATGTGTCAGCTGAGCTTACATGCAGGCTTGGATGTGACTCTTGATTTATTCAAGGGACATGCAACATTAGTGTTTGTGGTGAGCCTCCCCACGGTGCCTGTGCCCTGCGCCACAGACTGGTCTCAGAGCACTTTGTGACCTCCTCACTTTACCTGGGCATGGTGTCTCCTGTTAGGGACATTTTGTCACCCTGAAGCGCTCTAGTCAGATCCTCTGAAACAGAGGGTCCCACGAAACACTGGCGCCAACATTTGTCTCTTCAACTTACTAATAAAGGGAAGTTGAAGGCTGCGGGGGCAGGTGGATACACAGGGACTTTGAACATGGGACTTTTTGGCACCTGTGATGCATAAATAAGAGATGAATGTGATGTGCCACATCAAACGTGTTCATGAGGCTGATGAGAGGCATGAGGAGGTACAGTGTTAGTGCACTTCCAACAAGTTTAATTGGAAATAGATGTAATGGAAAATCCCATATGTATCAGACATTAAGGAGTGAGCTTCATTTGTTTAACAGAAGCCTTTCCTACTCACTACGCTCACTGGCGTGGTGATTTCACCTGTCTTGTGGTTTTACCTTTGGTAGGCAGCTACTCACACATTTTAATCTTGCCCAGACTTCTCTAAACCCCGGGGTTACATGTTGACCCAGCTGCCAGCTGGAGCTCTCCGTGTGGAAGCCTCGGGGCACTTCCAACTCAGCGGGTCCAACGTCAGGGTCTCAGCTCTGTCTTTCTAGTCTCTCAGGCTAAAAGACTCTGTGTTTCAGAACTTTTTTTTTTTTTTTTGCCACCCCACATGCACTCAATCGGGAAATACTGTGCTTGTAGCTTCAAGAGTATCCATAATGAGGGCCGGTGAGATGGCTCAGCGGCGTAAGCGCCTGCCTTACAAGCGCGAGGGCCCGAGTTCGACTCCTGGATCCCACATACGAAAAAGGGGCCGGTGATATCGCTCAGCGGCACGGGTGCCTGTTGGCGCATGAGGTCCTGAGGTCGACCCCCCGGTACCCACAAAAAAAAAAAAAAGTATCCATAATGAAAACATTAGACCTTCACCACTGCGGTCCAAGAAGATGCCCCTGGTCTCGATCATTCCACGAGCCTCCTAACCAGCTTCCCTGCCCCCACTCTGTCCCTGCTTTGGACTAGTTCTGACAGCGGTCATGGAGCCTGCAATGCCAAGTCACTTCTCTGCTCCGATGGCTTGCCATCTCACTTTCATCTAAGTTAAAAATGCTTGAAGGATCTGAGCAGGCATTTCTTGATGTAGAAATTGCAATAAGCATAGGAAAATACATATGTCCCACACTATTATTCTCCAGGGAAGTAAAACCACTATGAGAAATGACCTCATACCCCCTAGAATGGGTGTAACCAAAAGGACAGTGATGCGTGTTGGCAAGGATGCGGATGCATTGGAATTCTTGTAAATTACTGGTGGGAATGTAAAATAGTGTAGTCGCTTGGGAAAAGTTTCTTCGTTCCTCAAAATGCTTTAATACCGAGTTACAACGTGACCCAGAAATCCCACTCCTAGGTGTATACTTGGAAAGACAGTGCCGCAACAGGAAATCTGAACATGTGTTCACAGCAGTGTCATTCATAGCAACCAAAAAGTGGAAACAATGCGAATGCCATGGTGAAGGGTAATCTGGTCCATCCACACAACATGATGTTTTCCAGCCATGAAAAGGAATGGAGTATGAGCACGTGCTACAGCTGGACAGACCTGGAAAGCAATATGTTAAGTGAAGAAAACCAGTCCTCAGAGGTTGCCAAGATGATTCTGTTGATGTGCAATGTTCAGAATAAGCAAATCCATAGAAATAGACCAGCTCCATGGTGGCTGGGCGCTGGGGAAGGGAAATGCAGACGGACTCCTGATGAGTGTGGGGTTTCTTTTGGGGTGATGAAAATGTCCTGAAATTCATGGTGATGCTTGCACAGCTCTTTGAAAATATCAGAACTATTGGTCTACACATTTTAAAAGGGTGACCCTATGGCTTCTATCTAGATGTCCCCCAAAGCCTCACGTGCTCATAGGTGGGGCTTTTTTTTTTTTTTTTTTTTTGTGGGTACCGGGGGGTTGACCTCAGGACCTCGCGCGCCAGTAGGCGCCCGTGCTGCTGAGCGATATCACCGGTCCCTTTTTCGTATGTGGGATCCGGGAGTCGAACATAGGTGGGGCTTTTTGTAGGTGGCTGAATCTAGGGTGTGTGATTATGGATTAAGGGTGTGTGATAACTGGATTAATCTACTTATTGGTTTAGCATGGTTCTGGGTGTGGAGAATGGGAAGGCCCACCCTGGTTGTGGGTAGCACCAACCAATAGGCTTGTAGCCTGAATAGAATAAAAAGGGAAAGGGAGGCTTGCTGCTTCCTGCCACCATGCCATGAGCTATTTCTCCTCTGTGATGCCCTTCTGCCATGTGGCCCTTAAAGCAAGCTGAAATCTGAACTGAAACCTCTAAGAACTGAACTGAAATAAAGCTTTCCTCCTTTAACTTGTGGGTGTCAGGTATTTGGTTCTAGCAATAAGGAAGTAAATAAGACTGACTTAGTATGTGAATTTCATCTCAATAAAAAACAAATCCATTGTTTGTCTTTTTTCAATAAACTTAATTAAATTAAAAAAATCCGACAAAAGTAGAAACAATTCAAATATCTGTCAACTGATAAAACATGGTGAAGACTTACCATGGGTGATGAAAATGTTCTCAATTGATTATGGAAATGTTTGCATAATAATGTTTACATTATTGGTGTAATAAAAACCATTGATTGCTCACTTTGGATAAGAGAATTTTTATGGCATGTGAATTATATCAGTAAATCTGCAAAACATAATAATTGAACACTTTTTATGGATTACTAAAGTACATAAGTTATTCCTAAGTTTTGTGGGAAAATAGCTTCAGGAATGCAGCCAATGCTGAAATAATTCCAATTATTATCATTTACCAAAGTAGGTTCTAAGTGAATTAAAGGTAAATATATTCGTAAGCTCAAAAGCTCTAAGAAAATTTGTGTTTTTTTCCTATGGTAATAAAAGACTAAGAATACACACAAATTCAGATTATTTTGTAAAATATTAATATATTTGGCTAAATAAAACAGCATAATCATTAGGAGACTTTTCATTTACCCTCATCTTTCCAGATTTTAGCGTATTTGCCTATTTCTCAGATTTTTAAATTTGAAATTTTTTTTTTTTTTTTTTTTTTTTTGGTGGGTACCGGGGGGGGTCGACCTCAGGACCTCGCGCACCAGTAGGCGCCCGTGCCGCTGAGCGATATCACTGGCCCCTTTTTTGTATGTGGGATCCGGGAGTCGAACTCGGGCCCTCGCGCTTGCCGGGCAGGCGCTTAAGCCGCTGAGCCATCTCACCGGCCCTGAAATTTTTAAATGTATTTTAAAAATATTTTTTTGGGCCGGTGAGATGGCTCAGCGGCGTAAGCGCCTGCCTTGCAAGCGCGAGGGCCTGAGTTCGACTCCCGGAACCCACATACGAAAAAGGGGCCGGTGATATCGCTCAGTGGCACGGGTGCCTGTTGGCGCGCGAGGTCCTGAGGTCGTCCCCCCGGTACCCACAAAAAAAAAAAAAAAAAAAAAAAAAAAAAAAAAAAAAAAAAATTTTTTTTTCTTAAGAAGACCTCAAAATACAAGCGTTAGGCCCCACAAAATTTAGGGCTGTCTCTGGCCATGACAATGATGAAAAACAGACACAAATACTTGCCTTATCAAGCTTATAATTCAGTGCGAGAAGAAAAACGCTAGATAAAGTACATGACGGCTGCTGCTGGGAAAGGAGGTAAGTGGTATGTGGGCCTCACTGTGAATTTCACACCTAAGAGTTAAGGTGAAAAGCAGGCCTCCTTGGCTTTCTGAGGGAAGAGTCAACCCTTCCGCACATCCTCAGGTCTTTACAGTGCTGTTCTGGATGAGCGCAGTGGAGCTGAAGACAGCACGTGTTCTCCTGCTGCCAAATCATCTTCCTGCTGGAAGCTTCTGAGAATGCGCCTCCTGCCCCCCCATGTAATTTCACGTTTAAAAGATTTGCTGATTTATTCCGGGTAACCCCTCATCTCATTATTTTAAATGGAACTTATGTTTAAAACTGATGCTGAATTATTCCCCATACTTTTTTATTTTGCCGTTTCTCTCCCTCTTGTGAATTGTCTATGTTTCTTTTAGAGTATGTATCATTTTTATTGATTCGTAAGTGTTCTTTAATGTTAAGATTCTAAGCCCTGACCTCCTTATATTTGGTAAATGTACTTTTTAATCAGACCAGCAAATGGCAGCCCTGTGATTTTTAAATTTTATGTAATTTTCCTAATGATTATTCTGTTTTATTTGGCCAAATATATTAATATTTTACCAAAAAAATTTGAATTTGTGTGTATTCTTAGTCTTCTATTACTATGGAAAAAAACCCCACAAATTTTCTTAGAGCTTTTATGAGCTTACAAATATATTTATCTTTAATTCACCTAGAACTTACTTTGGTAAATGATACGGGACAAGAATATTTTCCCCAATACCTTTAGGCAGGTCTCTCAGCTGGTTAATAAATTGGTTAAGTAACTTGTTAAATTTAAAATATCACCTTTACCATATAGTAAAAATGTCTACCTAGTTTGTGTCTGGATTTCTATTCTTTTTGACTTATGTAAATTGGTACTACATATAAAATATATATGTATATTTTTTTAAAACCCTAGCTGTATACTATAAAATTTGGTAGAATAAATCTGCTCTTATTTTTCTTTTTCGTTTGTTTTCAAAAATATCTAACTAGTTTTGTACTTACAGATTGAGAGATGAAAAGTACCAGTAAAATAGCTCTTGATTTAGGAACTGTAGTTATGTGTTACTTGGGACACTAACCACGTTATGGTTAAGGTGGGAAGAAAGTACTGCGTTGGGGCATATGTGGTCCTTAATACTCATGATGGTAGGATGAGGCGAGAGAAATTGAACTATCCCTGTTGTCAACTTGGAGAGCTAGTTAGGGTGATGTCAGAAAAATGCAATTGTTTCTCATACTTTTTTCTCTATTCTTCTGGGATTTTTATTATCTGAAATAATCCTCATGTGGTCAGAAATTGCTCAAAACAGTCAATTCTGTGGGTTGGTGGAGCACACTTCCGGGCGTGTGTGGGTCCTGGAGGTGTGACTTGGGGATCTCTCTGTCTGGTCGCATCCCCTTCCTCTCTGGCTCTGTTCCCTGCTCTGCTCCCTGGCTGTCAGAAACCAAGCAGCTTTGCTGCACCACACCCTTGCACCATGATGTTTCTGTCTTGGGGAAACCATGGACTGAATACTCTTAAAATGTGAGCCAAATTAAACCTCTTTTTCCTTAAGTTAGTAGCACATCCCAGTGACAGGAAAGCTGGCTGATACATCAAGTGATTGTTCAGGTTCTCAGTAGCTTTCAGAGAACTGAATCACATGTACTTCAGGGCTGTGATAGCAAGTAGAAAAGTTTAATTCCATGTGTTTTATCAAGGGGAATTCATTCTGATTTGGATTTCTTTATTTAGCCCAAAAGCACTTTAATTTTGATAAATATAGCCAGAACACACTAAGAGCTCAGAATATTAAATGGCAATTTGATAGTTCTTAGTAAAGGCTTAGTATATAGTAAGATTAAACAGTTAGCTAAAATATATATTTGTGTAAAGAGAATTAGATCGTGATCTATATTTTAATTTCTACTTTTTAGCCCCTGGCAATTTAGAACGATATGGTTTCTTATTGAAGGTATCTTTAATTAATTTTCATGTTTGTCCCTTTGAACCCAATGAGAAATTCTTGAATTCTTTCTTTGCATCTTGTTTGGGTTTGATACAACTCTTAGCAACATGAGGATAAATAATGTCCAACTTCACAGCTGAATTGAGTTAACTAACTGGTAGACTGGATAACTGGTAGAATGCACATTCCCTTACATGCAGTACTGTTTAAAAAATTAAATGCTTCCTGAAAAATGCTGAGTGTATATAAAATGTTCTCACCACAAAAGTGAATGATGTGAGGTAATGCAAATTTAATTTGCTAGACTTACGTTTACTGTCGTACATGGCAAACATACAATTTTGTCTGTCAATTAAATAAAAATGAAATGCATATATGATTTATTTTCTTTCTCCTCTTTTCCATTTCTCTGTCCAGGTTAGCTTGTGGACCTGTGTCTTCCTGCACAGAGTCAGCAAAATGATTCTGGTATCACCAGTCAAAACCTTAGTCCAGAAACTCAGGTACAAGAATGACCTCATGTGATGGTTAGTTTTATGTGTCAACTTGACTGGACCATGGAATGTCCAGATACTTGCTTAAACATTATTCTGGGTGTGTCTGAGGGACATTTCTGGATGATAATAACTTGAACCCCTAGACCCAGTAGAGTAGATTTCTGACCCCAGTGTAGGTGAGCCCCATCCAAACACTGGAGACCCAAATAGAACAAAAAAGACTGGGTAAAGGAAATTTGCTCTCCCTACTTAACTCTTAGAGCTGGGACATTGGTCTTCTCCTGGCTTTGGACTTTGACTACACAGTTGATTCTCCTGGACCTCTACCTTGCCAACTGCAAATCTTGGAATTTCTTAGCCTTTATGAGCATGTAAGCCTTTCAGTAAGTCTGTCTGTCTGTCTGTTTATCTATCTATCTATCTATCTATCTATCTATCTATCTATCTATCTATCTATCTATCTTATCTATCTACTATATCATCCATCATCCCATTGGTCCTGTTTCTCTGGAGAATTTAGACCACATCCCATGTTATATATGGAAATCAGAAACATCTCATTTTGTTTTTCTTATGTCACCTTAACTTCACCTTCATGCTTCCATTCTCATTTGATTAAGGAGAAATTCAGCTCCAGTTTTCTTGGTGTTGAAATCTAGGGCAGCACAGAGAACCCAGACCTTAATCCAAGGAGCAGGATTTCAGCCTTCTCATCATCGATCATTAATTCATCCATCATTAGTCACTGCTGAGATACGCATTGCCTCAGATCACAAGACCTCTATAGGACCCCTTTTGCACTTTTGGGGCCACAATTGTGCAAGAGGATCATTGATGAGGCTTAAAGCTTGAAGCTACTTCCTCTTTCAGGTCTTGTCATTTTCCCAGGGTGTCCCAAGGAATACTGCATGGGTCCACATTGTTTATGGGATCTTCAGATACGATCTAAATATTGTCAACTTTCCCTAAACCAATCTATAGATTTGGTGCAATCCTAAAATCCTCAAAATCCTAGCACATTTTGTGGGAGAGAGAAATTAATATACTACCTAGTTTTTAGACACATTACGAAAGCATGATCAGTCAGATAGTGTGGCATTGGCAAAAGAACACCCATACAAATCAGTGGAATATAATGGAGAGTCTAGAAATAGACCCATGTATATATGGCCAAATAATCTTTGAGTAGGAAAAACATTCCAAAAAAGATAGGGTAGATACAGAACAAATTCTTTGCCCTTATACAGCTTACCTGTAAATGGGCTAGACAAAGAATTTTTAAAAATAACAAATATTTGCATAATAAAACTTGACAGTTGTCGATGCCATGAAGCAATAAATCAGGATAAGAACGGGGAGGAGCCACTTAACCAGGATGAGATGTGAATAACGAGAAGGAACAGACATGCTGGGGACTGTTCTTAGGTTTATTCATTCAACACTTGTTTATTCATCCTTTCCAGAAGTCTTCTTGAGACTACCTACTGCGTGGCAGATACTATTCTTGTCATTGGAGATATGGTGATGAATAAAACAGACCAAAAAACCTTGCCCCATGTTCTGCTTACTTTTTTGTAGGGAAACAAAGAATAAACTACATACACTTGGACACACTAGAATATCCTTTTCACATTAGCATTTCCACTAATAAGCTAGGATGACTTTCAAAGGAGGAGTGGGCCAGTGCAAAGGCCCCGGGGTGAGCGTGTCCGGAGCTGGCTAGGAGCATTGGAGGAGAGTGAAAGCTTGAGGTCATGTGGGCTGGGCAGGGTTTACAGGGCCTCGAATCACCATAAGGGCTTTGGTATTTATATGGCGATGAGAAGCCACTGGAAGCATTTGACAAGGTGAGATTCAGGTTTTAATGGGATTACTGTGGTTGTGTTTTAATTAAAACTCTTAAGGAGAAAAAAAAATCACTTTTCCAAATCAACATGTCTTTGAAAGAAGGCAAAGAGAACATCAAAGCACAGAAAACAAAAATAAATACACTGTGTTCGGGGACAGACCGCCTCGACAATGAGTGAATCATGGTGCTGCAGTCACAGTTACGTCCAGAGCGCTCAGGAAATGGCTCGGTTCCTAATTAATTATTCCACGTTGCTAGACGCTGCGGAGATCAATTTAGCCGGCAGTCGGTGCAGCGGATGGGTTCTCATGAAAACATGTTTTCAATGATGTTGGCAAAGAATGCTGCGTAAACTCAAAATAACTGAAACTCTGTCCTAATGGAGTGAAGCTGGATGTGCCGCTTCCCTGGCAGTGACCACTGGGGTGCGGCTGGCTGTCCCCAGGCAGGGTGACAGAGATGGTGGCACTTGAGGCTGTGGAAGGGGAAGGGACGCAGTGCTGAGGAGCAGATGCTTTGGGGCCACCACCACTGCATGGAGGTGCTCGGTGACACGGGGCACGTTTGCTGTGAGGCTCGCACTAGGCTGAGTTCCAGCTCTGAGTGAAGGGGGTGATTTGTGAGGGTCAGTCCTGCGACTGTTTTCATTTTATTCAGTTGGTGGAGTGGAGGAAAACTGCTATTTCAGTGGTCGGTGGCAGCACAGTTCTCTCTCTCTGCCCTCTCCCAGGGTGTGTCATCTTTGCTCTGTGCCGCTCCTCAGGCCCAGCTCTCTGGCTTCAAGGTGGTGCACCGTCTGCTTCGTGCCCCCTCAGAGGCAGCCAGCTGG
Organism: Erethizon dorsatum; assembly: GCA_028451465.1. NCBI lineage: Eukaryota > Metazoa > Chordata > Mammalia > Rodentia > Erethizontidae > Erethizon > Erethizon dorsatum. Next base: position 123,992,168 of record CM051829.1, on the reverse strand, counting down.
GGCTGTGGGTCACTGACTGCCGTCCTCACTGGGACTCCCTTGAGAGCAGTTGTGTCACTCACAGTGTGTGCACCAGGTGTGTGTGGGGACTGCGCTGGGCACAGCTGAGATGTGGCTACCTGGGTATGGGGTAAAGTGGTCATAGGTTAACCTTTCTCATGGGCAGCACAGTGCGGAAGCCCTTTACCCAGCCACAGGTATTAGAAATGCTGCTTCTAACTGTGTTTAATGTATTTCGGGATAAAATTAAAGATTTTTCTATTTCCTTTTTCTTGAGTGCTGGGGCCTGAACCCAGGACTTCAGCTCGTGTTAAGTGAATGTTCTATCTCTGAGCTACACCTCTAGCCCTAGTGTACAGGAATGTCACGCTCGGGGTGGTTGACATACTGCATGTGGGCAAAGCGCCAGCGAGCATCATGCTTCTTTTGGTCCTTCCAGCTGCCAGTGGCCTTCCTGGCTTGTGTGTCCACTGCAGTGTGAGTGGAGTATCACTGGCGCTTGCTGCAGTTTCATCTTCCTTCTTGAAGCCTTTGATCATGTGAAGATAAGGAGTGGGGCTGTGGGTAAACCGATCACCGGGATCAGTCACTGCGGGTTTTTGTTTACATCAACTGAATAGTTTTCTTTAAGTGCAAATCTTTTGATTAATTTGCAGTTTTAAGTATATGTGGCACAGAAATGAGCACTAATTTTCAGTTTTAAGTAAGGATCTCTACTCTGTAAGGATATCAAATAGGTTTTTTGTTTTTTTTTTTGGTGCCGAGGATCAAACCCAGGCCTGTGTGTGGTAGGTACACACCGCACCGCTGAGCTGTACTCCCAGCCCCTCCACTTACAATACAAGACCTAACCAATTGCTCAATTTCCTGTTTTAAATTACTCTAACCTTAACGGGTCAAACTCTCTTAACATTATAAGGATATAGATTAATACAACGTAGCCTCTTGGCCAGTATTCTATGTAAGCTTGAGAAAATGTATGTTGGGTTGTCCCAGAGGTGAAGTGGTTTATAGATGTTTGTTATATTCTGCTGACTGATGGGTTTGAGTTCAACTATAGCCTTCCTGATTTGCACCCAGGGCCTTCACACTGAGCTATGAACCCAGCCCTTCTTTAAAATTTTTATTTTGAAAACGGTTCTTTCTAAATTGCCCAGACTGGGCTCAAACTTGAGATCCTCCTACCTCAGCTTCCCAGAGCGCTGGGATTGTAAGCACGTGCCACAACACCTGGCTTGTCTTTATATTTAAAGTGAATTCCTTATGGAGGACATATAGTTCCATCTGGTGTTTTCATTGATCCACTCCTGGATTCTCCGTCTTTGGATTGGTGTGTTTAGACCACTGATATTCCAGATGATTATCGATATAGTTGGAACAGTATCTACCATATTTATTACTATTTTCTAATTGTCGCCATTGGCTTTTGTTCCCCGGTTACGCGCTGGTGACTTAGTTCCCCCTAGGCAGGTGTTGTTAGAAGAACGAAGTACTCTGGCATATTTCACAGCGGCTCCTTTCTTTCCCTTCACCCCTCACTGGAAACGAGGGGATTTTTCTTCAGCATTTACTGTCGGAACCTGACAAAGCATCTAGAGGTAAAACTCAAAAGCACAGAAGCCCCCCCGCACGGAGAGTCCCCTGCAGGTTTACCTCGCAGAGCTGTCTGCACCGAACCCCCGCAGTCCGTTAGCGGTAGTTTGAGTAATGGTTTTCCTGTGCGGCTCTGGTCCACGCAGAAGTTTCTAATTCCGTGCGTTGAGAGGCTCTGTACTTCCCTGTCTGTCTCCAGTGTTTTTTGGGGGGTGGGGAGTGGGTGTAAACAGTTGTTCATTTTTCTGTTTGTTCAGCGTTTTATTTGTCGGGATGGAGTGGTGACTTCTGAGCTCTGCACGTGCAGAACTGGAAACTGAAAGTGCCCGGCACCATCTGCGGAAGACACTTTATTCCTTCCTTGAATTGCTTCTGTCTTTATAAAAAACAAACTAACAATTTATGTGTAGGTCTATTTCTGGATTCTCTAACATGTTTCAGTGACTTTTTATTATGTCTACTGTTTGTCCAATACCACACTGTCTGTGAGTGGTTCTATCTATAATGAGCCTGTAAGTCAGATACGACGTTGGCTTTCACAGAATTCTGCTGAGATTTTAACCAGCGTCCCACTGAATCTGTAGACCAGTTTGGAGGAGCTGACATCTTAACCGTATTGATTCTTACAATTCATGAATGTGATGTCCCTCCATTTGCTTAAGTATTCTTTGATTTCTTTAAAACATGTGCATATACTATTTATCTCCAGGTATCTTATGTTTTTGTGCATCATAATGCTTTTAATTTAAATTTCTAATTATTAATAGATAGTATATAGAAATAGGATTGACTTTTTTTTAATCTATTTATTTATTTTTTTAAAGACAACAAGTAAACATTCTCATGTATTAACAAACTCAAGCATTAGAGAATGTACAAATACCTTTTGGAGAAAAATATTACTCAGTATAAGATTAAGCTATGTAAAAGCTAGGTAAAAATAGAAGACTAAGGAATGGAATAGGGATTGACTTATTTTTAAAATTAAATTTGACCATTGTGAGTTTAGGAAATCTCCAAGACCATCCTCAGCTTCAGTAATCTACTAGAAGGGCTCATGGAACTCAGCCAAATTGCCACATTTATGGTTTATGACCGTGAATAAGTATAAATTAAAATCCACAATATAAGAAAGGCATATGAGGCATAGATTAGGAGAGTTCAAGTACAGAGACCAGATTGCCCCTTCCAGTGGAAGTGTATGAATAGCACTTACTTCTCTCAGCAATAATGCATGACGATGTGCAGAGTATTGGCAGCCAGGCTCACCCAAGCCTTGGCTTGCAGAGCTTTCTTGGGAGGTCAGCTATGTAGCCATGGTGGCCACCTGCAGGGCTGCCTTTGGCCTCCTGCTCCCCCAGAGGTTGGGCTACCCTGGCTGGCCCAGGGAGCCACCACCAATCACATTGCTACCATAGACACCCAGCACAGTAGTTGACCCTGGTCTAAGTCACCCGGTTAGTGTAGGCTATTCGGGTGGTCCGAGACTCCCAAATAAACCAGGACACTGCTGTCAGGCCGGACACTCCAGGGGCTTGGAGGTTATCGTCCAGGAGAAGGTCATCTTCTCAGGGGAAGGTTTATCCTTGCCTGGCCAGGAATGGGAGCATTGTCTTCATGTGCTCACTGGCTATTTGTATCTCTTCGGGGAAGTTCCTATTTAAATCTGCTACCTTTTTTTAAGTTGAGTTTTTTTTTTTTTTTTTTTTTTTTTTTGGTATCATGGAATTGGAGGCGTTCTCTTTGTATCTAGGTACAAGTTTCCTATCAGATTCATGATTTGCCAACAGTTTCTGCCATCGTGTGTGTCAGTATTATCTTTTTACTTTTTTGATGGTATCTTTGGAAGCATAAAAGTTAAATTTTGATGAAGTCCAGTTTATCTCCTTTTCTTTAATTCCTTGTGTGGTTTAAACTAGGATTTATTTATTATATAAATTTAATTTCTTTAATAGGTGGAGGACTCTTTCAAATTATGTCTTTCATCTTTTTTTTTTTTTTTTGTGGGTACCGGGGGGTCGACCTCAGGACCTCGCGCGCCAGCAGGCGCCCGTGCCACTGAGCGATATCACCGGCCCTTTTTTTGGATGTGAGTTCTGGGAGTCGAACTCAGGACCTCGCGCTTGCCAGGCAGGCGCTTATGCCGCTGAGCCATCTCACCGGCCCCCATGTCTTTCATCTTGAGTAAGCTTTGTCAAATTCAAGGAATTTGTCCCTTTCATTTAAATTGCCAAATATCTGAGCTTAGAATTGTTCATAGAATTCCCTTACTATATGTTCAATGTATGTAGAGTTTATAGTGATATTCTCTTTTTTATTCCTTTTTCTTGGTCAGTCTGTTTAGAGATTTTTTGCAGGGGATTAAACTTATTTAATGGAGAATTTCCTTTTAGTTCCATACAACTTCACTTGGGTCTATTTTAGATATCGAGGGTTTTCTTTCACTACTGGTATAGTACAGAGTTCAAACCCATATATCAAGACGACTACGCAGACAGTTCCAAAACTGCAGGTGGCGGGCGTTTACGACCCAGTCTCCTGACACTCAGCAGCAGGAGTTCTGCTCCTTTCCTGCTCCGCGGTAGGACACGTGTGGGTCGCATCTGCCACGTGAGCACCTGTGGTTTGCACCTGCGCGGCTTAGCAGGTGGTAAACTGAAGTGCGCCGAGTGTGACACTGCGCGCCTGCAGACAGATGTCCCCATGGTGACGTTTCTGACCGAGGAGGTCAGGACTGTGGGATTAATAACATTTCTCAGCGAAAGCAACCACGATCCTGAGAACAGCTTTGACTGTGATCCCCAAATGTTAAATTTAGAGGAAGAATTTTAAAAACTTGGTTTTTGTTTGTTGAAGAGACAGGGGTCTTGCTATATTGCCCAGGTTGTCCTCAAACTCCTGGGCTTCAGTCACCCTCCTGCCTCATCCCGGGACTTCAGGTGCAGATCGTGACAACATTTTGTGTGCCCGGTGCAAAAACAAAGCACTTAGTCCACTCTGGAACAAACGTGGGTGGAGCAGAGGGGACACCTCCTGTGTGTCAGCCAGGAGACTCCTGCTGTGCCCCTGGACACCCTAGTGCGACCTTCATTTATCCCTTCAAAAATACCCTTCCTGTCTTATACCTGACTTTCTGGCCTATCTTATTCCTCTTCTCTCTCAAGAACTTTCTGTAACATTTACTTCAACACAGATTCACTGGGGAGCAAGTTGCTCATTGTTTAAAATTAAATATTAGAGTGAAGTGAGTCATAGACAACAAATCCTCATTTTCTTTTTTTCTTTCTTTTTTTTTATGTGGGTACTGGGGGTCAAACTCAGGACCTCACTCTTGCCAGCAGGCGCTTATGCCACTGAGCTATCTCACCGGCCCAAATCCTCATTTTCTAAGCTGATTCGGGAGTGATGTTTCGGAGGGAAGGATGAGATAATTAGATTTTTCATTTTCATTTGACAGAATATGTTTCCTTTGCATTTGAGGGTAATTTCACTGGATGGAGAACCCTAGTTGGGTGTATATTTTTCTTTCAACAATTCGAACATTTCTCTGTTTTGCTCCCGTCCCTGCGCTGGCCTCCTCTAAGTGTCCCCAGTTCTGGGGTATTTGAACCATTTCTCTTGAGTCTCTGTGTTTTCCGCTGGGCTCTTCTGTTGGCAAAGGCAGTGTTGCCTTCTTCCCCAGTCTGCTGGCGAGCGCCCCGAAGGCGCTGTTCATGCCTCCAGGCAAAGCTGCTGCATTACCTCATCTTCGGTGAGAAGGTCCGGGGCTCAGCGCGTAGTCCTTTCCCGTCCCAGGGCAGAGGGACTTTTTGCCCTGTTCCCCTCTGCTGCTCTGATGGGTCTCAGCTTGCGACCTCTAATGCTCTGTCCTTTGGGTGTTGGCAGAACTCGCTGGCAAGGCATTTTCTGTCCATCTCATGCGCTGCTGACAGCTGTATGTGGCAAGAGCAAAATCAGAGCGAACATAACACACCCTGCTGGGGGGAGAGAAGCTCAAGCCTGCGAGGGGCACCCCTCTCTCTCCAGTGTCCTTCCAGTGCCCTCTATTGACAAAGCTTGACTTGGTCCCACTAGCGAAGGAGAAATGGCCACAGCATCCAGCTCTGGCAACACTTGGGGCAAAGAAGGGTGAGTTTAGAGCTGAGGAACAAGACATCGAGACGCGACACGACTTCCCCCTGCACACAAAACAGACCCCGGTCCTTTGCCGAGGCCCGCGGTGACCCGCCCTCCGTCTGCTTCTTCAGTCCTCTTGGTGGCTGCCCTGTCTGCTTCCCCTGGTGTGAGTGCGTTCTCTGTCGTTTCAACACCGCGAGCTCGTCCGACCCGAGCGCCCTGCCCTTGGCATGGTCTCCCCTCCCGCCTGTGTAGTTGTCTTTGCTCTTATCTCTGTCCCTGTCAGACGCCACCTCCTCATTTGGACTTCACTGACCACTTGGCCTAAAATGCAGCCCAAGTGTCCCTAGTACCTGCTGCTGTTTTCCTGTTTGGTTTTCTTCATAGTACTTGTAACTAAATTATCTTTTTTACTGCATCCCTCTGCCTACATAATATAAACCAAATAAGAGATAGAACCTAATTCATATACAGCAGCAGAAAGATGAGCCTGCCATGCCAAGTGATGGTAAAAGGGTTGTGGAATGAATGAACAATATTCACTCTATAGCTGAAGGCGCCAAGTCTCAGAGAGAAAAAGTGACTTCCCAGGGACACACTGGGCAAGAGCCGGAATCACAGTGCCTCTGAGCATCACTGCTGTGCACCCCCGTTCCCTGAGTGTATCTTTGTACATGGAATGGTGGATTTTCTAAAATAAACGAGGTCTTGTTTTGGCCTCTGTTCCATCTAAAGTGTATGGCATTTCTGTCCCCGTTTGTTCTTTTGCAGGGTACAGATCTGGCTGTCTACCATATGTGCATGGATACAGATCTTACCACACTAATGCCCCGAAATAATGTTGTGTTAAATACCTTTTAGAGAAGAGTAGAGATGGTAGTCATGGAAACTTTCACAGAAAAGATTGTCTTTGGAATACTTTGGAAAACTAGAACTTGGGTACTGGGAAAATAAATATAGAGGCTAGAAGAAGACACTCAGGTCTTATTTTCTGATACTGTTGGCCAATGAAGTAGACTAGGGCTCCAAGGAGAGATGGCTTTAGTACGGGGACAGAAGGTACAACGCCCGAGGTACACAAAAGTAAAGAATGCTCAAACAAAACAAAACAAAAAAACCCAAAATGAAAAACCAGAATGATAGGGATATGTCACAGGGAAACAGGAACAAATGGAGAGTTTGCGATGGCCAACAATTTTAAAGAAATGAGCAACAAAATCAATCAAGTAGTATTGGGCTATTATCCAAAGTATAAAATGCATATTCATGAGACCACCTCTACTGATACAAGTAAATAATTGGATAAATAAATAGAAGTGAATAGATAAATGTTCCACAGAGAAAAATTCCAAATAATTTGGGTGGCTGCTCTGTCCTCCAGGAGGTGGAGCACAAACTTCCCTGTTCTTACGTGTGGGGTGCACATAGTGACTCCCCTGAAAGAAAGGGGGAAAAAGGTAACTTCGCAGTGGAGAGACCGGACAAACGCCACCTCAGCCCAGTGACCCAGGTCACTAGTATAATATATATTCTTGATAGAAAGTGATGAAAATATCTTTTTCTCTCTGTGATCTTCCTCACTAAACCCATAATCCTAGTCTAATGGTAAAGTGTCAGGCAACTTGCAGTTGAGGGCATCTACAAAATACCTGACCAATGCTCTCCCAGTCTGTTAGGGTCATAGGAGACAAGAAAACCTGAGAAATGCTTGTAGCCAAGAAGAGGCAAAGGGGTGTGATGACTGTAGGGGATGTGGTACCCTGCATAGGAAAACATAAAAAAGGAAATATGGACAATAACAGTGTCTTAATATCAGTTTATGGTTGTCCCAGATACACCATGTGAGATGTTAATAACAGAGAAAAGCGAGTGGAGGTGCTGTCACAGAACTTTTCTGTGAACCTAAAGCCACTCTGAAATGAACAGCTTACTGGAAAATTGAATGGCAAAGCAACAGTATTTTTGACTTGCAGTTTTTGAAAAAAGAGAGTAGTAGGAAAATCCAGAAAGAACTAAGACCTGTATTTCTGTCAAGAATGAAAGGAGGGGGCCGGTGAGATGGCTCAGTGGCATAAGCGCCTGCCCGGCAAGCGCGAGGGCCCAAGTTCGACTCCTGGAACCCACATACGAAAAAAGGGCTGGTGATATCGCTCAGCGGAACAGGTGCCTGCTGGGGTGCGAGGTCCTGAGGTTGACCCCCGGTACCCACAAAAAAAAGAAAAAGAAAAAGAAAAAAAAAAGAATGAAAAGAGGAAGGAGATGACATTTGGCTGGGAGAAGGGCGGGAGCCAAGTTCGTGTATTCAGCTTGCTTCCTCCTTGCCGTCTTGTGGCTCTTTATGGGAAAACTAGAGCTATGCACAGCCCTGTGACTGAAGAGCGAGGCTTGACACGTCCTTCATTCAGTGTGTGTGTGTGTGTGTGTTTCTGTGTACTTGTGTCTGTACACACTCAAGGGCCCATAGCCAGGGAGTGTAAAATAGTAAAACAAGGGTATATGAGAAAGAAGGGGGTGATGGGCGCTATCCCAAGCAGGAGACACCAGCCCCACATGAAGGAATTCTGCTACTCAGTGCTGGCTGATGTTTGCTAAGCAGGAAGGGGAGTTGAGATTTTCTCATATTTCAAAAGAAGCTGGAAATCCAGGTTTTTTGAAAAAGTCTACTATCTATCTATCTATCTATCTATCTATCTATTTATTTATTTATGTCTGTGTTTGCAGTTATAACATTTATACTCCTTGTGTGAGCTGGCACAGGCACATGACACATCTTAATTCCTTTTCCATCCCCTTCCCCCCATCCCCTTCCTCTTCAAGAAAGATTTATCTTCCTGTTTCCTATTCTCCTTCTTTTACTTTGCTCTTTATTCATACTTCGGGTCTCTCATATAAGAGAAACGATGCGATACATAAGCGTGTGTGTCTGCTTTGTCGCACTTAGCATTACGGTCTCAAGATGCAGCCATGAGGAGTCTCCTTTTCCAACCTGGGCTACTAGCTCAGAAGGTTTTGGTTGAAGCTCGTCCCTGTGTGAGAGAAATCCTTCCTTCCCGAGACCGCACAGAGCCACCCACTGCCACTTTGCAGTTACTCCCCGTGCGGCTGAGCTTGGCTGAGTCAAGTGGGCACGGTGTGGACGAGCCGGTGCTGCAGCTGTGTCGCGGGAGACAGGGACTTCATCTGTGCGTCCTGAGCTGGTCCTTGAAAGCTTGGGACAATGTAGAGCAGAGCCCGAAGGTGCCAGTGGTGAGTGGCGTGAGCAGAGGTGCGGGGTTAGAACACCCAGTGTGACGGGTGGCTGCAGCGAGGATGCGTAGGGAGGAGAAGCAGATACGAGTCTAGAAAATGAGCTGGGACCCTGGTTACGACAGGGCTGGGCATGGAATGTACGGCACTGGCCACAGATGACTGATCCCCAGCTTCTCCTGCAGGAGCAGAAACCAGAAGTTGGAATGAAAACTTTGGCATTTACACCTGCACTTCCCAGCCAGCAAGGGCAAGGCTCAGTGAATTAACATGCTGAGTCTAGTTAGGACGGTTGGGTTCAGGTGACAGTGGCCATTACCCCTGATTAGAAGTGTGTCCGCGTAGGCCTGTGGGTCGTTCCGTGCTATGCAAACGCTCTGGCTGGGCTAGGCTGACCTGTCTGCGTCCATGTGGAACAGCTCCCCTGGGTACCCCTGCTTTCTACTGATAAGAAAACGCTGTGTTCATCAGCACCCCACTTCTCTCTCAGTGCCTCTCAGTTCCCCGAGGATTAGCGAACTGATCCAGCGCAGATGAAACAGAGCAACTCTTGCCCAGCCCATGCACGCAGCTCATGGCGGTGATATTTGATGTGAGATTAGGTCAGAGTTGGGGGGAGACCTAGAAACCAAAAAGGGGAAAAGGGTTTATTTTGGGGTGAAATTTTCCTCCTCTGCTTGCCTGTCCTTATCCCTTAGGCATACTGGCATCCTCTCCTCTAAATTCTTGTCCACAATTTTTATTTGAAACTCTCAGCTTCCACTGGGTCATTGGAAGAGCACATTTCTCAGTAAACAAAAGCATCATATTTCAGACCTTTACTGTGCTAATGTTGATATTTCAGTAGCCCCAAAGGGGCTGAAATAACTACTCCCACATCATCACCATCTCCAAGGAGATCAAGTGTCATTTCTAGGATTCCTGGTGAGCCCCTCGTGGGTACACAAATGTCAGAAGCCAAGCAGTGGCACCTCCATGTTTAGAGTGGGATTTTGCTAATGGTTGGTGTCTTTGTGGCTGCCACCTTTGGTTGTATTTTGCCTTGTGAGGCAGCTCAGCGGAGTCTAATCTCCTGTACATCATAGAAAAGAACACTTAGTAGTAGTAGCAACTATTAGCAACCCTGATAAATGAATAGTAAATCCCCTGGTGTGACCCTTCCCAATCCCTCACTGTCTTCCCAAATAAGCCAACAGAGGGAAGTTTTTATTTTAGTGGTGGTGATCACTGTTTACCAGTGCTATCACTGGTAAACTGGTATCACAAAGGACTTTGCCATTAAGATTTATAATGAAAACTCCTTGATATGTGTGATAGAAACTAGATTTTAGGAGGAATTTAAGCAGTGAGCATCTTCCATATCCAAGTGAGTGTTTTCTATCCAAGGAATCAGCATGAGGGAGTGTCCTGCCCTTATTTCTAAAATGTCCAAAATGTTTTGTTATCATTAGATAATTTTAATCACTTACCAAGGATTGTTCAAAGTCAATTAAGTGAAGGCAACTGAATAAAGTGGTTGACTGAGATATCTAATCATTGTTTGGGGGTAGGAAAGTGGGAATAAGTAAAAAATGAGATAGTATTTCTCCTGTGGTTCAAAACCCAGCTTCCTAGACATCTCACACAGAGGAGCTCCAAGGGTGTTTTGGTCAGGGGCCATAAAGAAAGACAGTACTCATGGTGCTTGGTCAACAAGTAATGCAGGGCTAAAGGGCTACATGTTTTGTAACCAGACTTCCTTTGCTGATATCAATTTTCTATTTATTCTTGGCTTGACCGTTGCTAGTTTTCCTCCATGCGTGGAGAACCACCCTGAGGTGGGTGCATCCATTTGCTCGGTGGCTGCTAACCGAGCGCCTGCTGTGTGCTGGGCACTGGGAGCAGGACGAGGAACACAGTGGACTCAGTCCCTGCCCTTGAGAATTTATGGTACGAGACTGTGGGTCTGGGTGTGGAAAACATGGAGAGCAAATCTTGAGGCAGGCTGATTGCAAACCACGGCTCTTGGCCGAATACGCTCACACTTTGAGTTAAATTTTTACTTTTCCCTAAAACATCAGAGACAACATCGCAGCCCTCGGAAGCACAGGGGGATGCAGTTGCGAGACTGTGCCAGGGTCCGTGCCTTGGCGGTGTTTGCGCTGCCTGTGCCCACGAGGCCAGTGAACAGTGAGCTGGTGAATCCGTTTTTCCTAAAGACCTTTGTCTGAATCTTTGGTGGACAGAGTCGTGTTTTCACAAACAGAACGATACAGCATCCTATTTTATAAGAAATGAGGACCAAAGTTGGGGGAAGAAAAAGCTATGGCAAGGGACTAAGTTGAACTTTTAACTTTCAGAGGAGACTTAACCCCCTAGGGATTTAACGTCAAGTTATTTATCTCTGATTTATTGTCATCAAATTTGGGATGCACTGACTCATGCAACAAATTTTTATTAAGCACCTACCATGTGCCAAGCAGTGCACTAAGTGTTGGGTACAATGGAAAACAAGGTATCTTATATCGGCATCTTCTACTGTAGCTGGGGAGACAGACAAACAACCATATAGGCAAATACAGACCTACGAATTTTGAGGAGATGCTACAGAAAGTGGCGAAGTGCTAGGAGAGATGGCTGGGGCCACAGACAAAGTGGAAAGCAGACAGGGGGCGCTTTGTGAAGGCATGGTATCTTCAAGTAAAGACGGAGAGTAGAAAGTGGGTGACAGTTGGGAAAAGAGATTTACAGGCAGGAGGAGCAGCTTGGAGGACAGAGTATACTTGGACGTGAATAAATTTCATATTGTGAACATTTCCAAAGTCTGGAAGAGAAACATACGGTCCCATGATACTAGAACATCTCAGCGCTTCTCTTTAGTCTGGCCAGAAATGTGTCAACAGGGAAGCTTCGAAGAAGCAGACCCCATCTCTTTGGTTTGTGAACAAAGTGCCCAGGATACTTCCCTGCAACCTGAGGTCAGTGTGTAAGGTGAGGTCATCATCTGAGATGAATCTCCAAACTTCAGCAACATAAGAAAATCTTTGTTCCTCCTCTGTGCGTTATACCACTATACTCCATGATTCAAGATAAAGAGCAACTCAGATCTTCAAAACATCAAGTACTACCAAGCATTCATTCTGAAACAGAGCCAGGTGTAGAATGCGCTTAGCAGTGGCGCGCTGGGTGGGAGAGTGAGACGAAGCCACTCGGACCGCACCGTAATTCAGAAACAGGGCCGCCATGTGGGAGGGGCTGGCTGGCAAAGAAAGTCACTGTGATCTTTCTCTTTCCATTTTTTTCCCTATTCTACTCACCCTGTTCCTCATGTCATTTAGCTGTCGTTGTAAGAAAAAAGTACATGTGTATTTTCCTCTTTTTATTTTTTTAATTTTTTATTTATTTTTGTGGGTACCGGGGGTCAACTTCAGGACCTCACGCACCAGTGGGCGCCCATGCCGCTGAGCGATATCACCGGCCTTTTTTCCGTTTGTGGGTGCCGGGAGTCGAACTCGGGACCTCGTGCTTGCCAGGCAGGCGCTTGTGCAGCTGAGCTATCTCACCGGCCCTCCTCTTTTTAAAGAGCCAAAGTCTCCGTCCCTGCAGAGCTGCTTAGATACAGGAAGTATGTCCACCGACCTGAGACGGTAAATGGTCCTTCGCAGAGTCCGAAGGGTTGGGCCCAGTGAGGATGGTGAGGGTCCTGCACTCTGCCCCGGCTGCTGCAACTCAGAGCGTGGGTTCCCTGTGCTGGGCAAGCTCGTTTTGTAGGTAAGAAAAGGCACAGCTGTTCCCATACAGAATCTCAGGTGTAAAAGGGACCTCAGCGCCTAATCCAAAAACTCAGGGAATGCCGCGCAGTGCTCCCCAAAAAACATAGGCGCGCTCTGACTCCACGCCCTAGGGGTGGCAGTTTGCGGTCTCCCAAGGCAGCCATTCTCTTGGGACAGCTGCCATTCAGAATGTTCCCCCTCACCTGGAGGTAGGGTCCCCTGTTCTTCAGCCCCCACCAAGCCAACGCTCTCTCTTGATCGCTTTCTGTGATCCCGGACAGTGCCAGGAACTCCACGGGCACTGTTTGTAATGCTTTGGCGCAGTGTCGCTAAGGGGCCATCGTGTGCATCTTACACAGCTAGGAAAGTGACACGAGGCCATGTGGCTAAGAATGGTGGGTCCACTCTGGCTAAATTCGACACCAAGGCCCATTTCTTAGCAAAATGCCTAATTCTTGTTTCATGTTTGTGTATTTCCCAGTTTCTGCATTCGTCTCTCACATGGCAATGCTTCCTGGTGCCTTCAGGTTTAGCTGTGAGAGATTCTTTGTAAAAGTCACAAGAGAGTTCCTGATCCCCAGGAAACTGCACCCAGTACTTTAATTAAGATAGGAGCATTGGGCCGGTGAGATGGCTCAGCGGCGTAAGCGCCTGCCTTGCAAGCGCGAGGGCCCAAGTTCGACTCCTGGAACCCACATACGAAAAACGGGCCGGTGATATCACTCAGCGGCACAGGTGCCTGCTGGCGCGCGAGGTCCTGAGGTCGTCCCCCGGGACCCACCAAAAAAAAAAAAAAAAAAGATAGGAGCATTACAAAGAGACTTCCTCACGTGTTTTATTTGTGGTGTATACTTTTGGTGGTGTATTTGGTGGTGTATTGGTGGTATACTTTTAAATATAATAGCATTTGATTAAAAATGGAATCAGGTCTGTTTAACCCTTGGTTTCTACAGTGACCACCTTTGCACTCTGGATATTTTACTTCATGTCTCAAATTATCACTTTTCTTGCCTATAACACAGGGATAAGAGTGGTGATGCCTATTTCTTAGCATTGTTACGAAAACTGACATAACACATGTACCACTCTGACATAACACATGTACGACGCCCAATGTTATAATCAATAAATGCTAAGTACTATTATTTCTCTTTTTTTGCAATAAGTAAAAACCTGTATGACTGTTGTTTAGTCAGACTTCCTTTATACCATGTTTATTTTTTAATTTTTATTTATTTATTTTTTTTGTGGGTACCGGGGGTCGAACTCAGGACCTCGCGCGCCAGCAGGCGCCCGTGCCGCTGAGCGATATCACCGGCCCTTTTTTCGTATGTGGGATCCGGGAGTCGAACTTGGGCCCTCGCGCTTGCCAGGCAGGTGCTTATGCCGCTGAGCCATCTCACCGGCCCTACCATGTTTATAAATTTTAATTTTAGATATAAATATAACAAATTTAAAGGTCCATACTAAATTTCATCATAGTTAAATTTCAGCCAGCAGTTCCAGCTAGAATTTGGGTTCTGTCATTCAATATATATCAATAATCCTTTCTAGCTTTTTTTTTTATTTTTTTTTGTGGGTACCGGGGGGACGACCTCACGACCTCGCGCGCCAGCAGGCGCCCGTGCCGCTGAGCGATATCACCGGCCCCTTTTTCGTATGTGGGATCCGGGAGTCGAACTCGGGCCTTCGCGCTTGCAAGGCAGGCGCTTAAGCCGCTGAGCCGTCTCACCGGCCCTCCTTTCTAGCTTTTTGTTACTTCCACATAGGTAAACATTGTCAATATCTTCAAGTTGTCGCTAACAGCGATTGAACAGAGAAGCGGATGTTTTGTTCCTCTCCGGGCGCTGTTATCAGACTCGTGTGTGTTTAACGGCTGCCATGGAAGTTTCTGTGTGCTTCTCGGTGTGTGTCCTACACTGGTTGTATCCCCTAGTGATTCGTTGGAGTCTTCAGCCTCCTCGGGCTCATGATTCTGCAGATCTCCCGGTACTGACAGAGCTGAATCTTTTAACGAACTTCCAGAAAAGAAACCGGCCCACCTGGGACTGCGCACTAGTCTCTTCCTGCCAATGTATTAGATTCTCTGTGGCTGCATTTTGGTACTCGTGAAAGCGAACAAACATTTGCCCTTTCCTTCCTCCTGATGATATGGTGAAGATGAATTTTAAGATAAATGTTCTTAAAATTGGTGACGTACCATTTTCAGAGAAATTTCACATCCGATTACTCTGTCGTTAACGAAACAACTAGATTTAGTGAGAGACGTCTCTGAACAGCCAGTATAGATGACACCAAGTCTGGGCATTTGTCACATGCATGTCACTCACAGAGTCACCCTCAGTTACAGCCCTGGTGTCTGCATGCATCCAGGTCCTTCATTTCCTAGTTCACAACGAGCAGAGGAAGAAAGTGGAGGGACTGCCGGAAGTAGGCATATAAATGGTAGCAAAGAACAAACAACCATTTAAAAATAAGCAGAGAGACAAAAGAATTATGCAAATTAGAAACTAAAATATTACAGAAGTCTGAGACCACCGAGAGCGAAAGTAGCCCTGCACAGCTGAGTAGCCAAGAACACGGCCGCATGATAACCTAGTACTATAACTGGTGACCAGGACGCTTGCCGATTCTCGTGTTGGAGTTCTGTGCTTCTTCACGTCTCGCTTTTGCTGTGCTTTTTCTGGAAGCAGCGCTGTGCTTTTCCTTCAGAATCACAACCCCAAGTTGTGTTTTGCTGCAGAGAAACATCACTTAGCGTGCTCTTCCCTCTCTATTCAAGGCTGAGCCTGTGGTCTAAGCCGGGTCAGTCCCCTTCTTGCTGGAATGTGGGTGTTGAGCTGTTGGCCTAGCTCATCCTCTTGTGGTACCCAAATGCATACTCCCGTTCCTCCTCTTCTTAGAGAAACCTGGAGGTGTGGTCCCCGACCTTCTCAAGACTGGTTGCCCAGTTTTCCTTTAATCTGGAGAGTGCCCTAAAACATTCTAATAAAACGCTTGTTTGCTCAGTTAGGCAAAAGTGTTATTTGGTTGCTCACAACTTTTTATTCATAACTGACACAGGCTCATTAACGAAAAGACTCGTTTTTTGTTCCATATTTAATGTTTAGAAAGCCACAGATATTTGTAAAAAAATTAAAAATATTTCCATACAGTTTTGTTAAAATATAATTGAAGATAACTGGCATTAAAAGGATGCTTCCATACTGAAGAATTCAGTATTTTCCAAGTCACACCAAATAGATGACTTGTCACTGCGTCCAAATCCAACACATCTTTATAGCTGGAACGTAGCTTGGGTGACTTGTTCTTTCAGCATGGCTCTGGCTAGCTGCCTACTAAAATAACCGCTGCCACGGAAATTTCCTGAGGACACCTCTAACGTGAACATGCTTTTCATCGGGACCGAAGTGCTTTGAATCTTCAATGGAATTTCCATCTCTCTGTGTGTAATGGCTCTGCTAGGAGCTGGGACAAAGCAATGAGCCAGGGGACGCAGCCCCAGAATGATGAGCCTGTCGTGCACCCCGCAGTAGCCCTGCTAGTAGGTGCTGAAGGGAAGGAAGGTTGCCCTTGCTGGAGAAGAGCTCATCCTCTGTGTCTCTGGCCTGGCCTTTCTCCAGCCAAGAAAACCCAACCTCTGCCTGTCATTTGCACCCTGTATCCATGCTTTACCCATACCCTGTTTCCCTTTCAGGGTCGCAATCAAACTGTGTTCTCTGTTAGGCTTCTCGTAGTGATCACGACAGTGATGATCGCTAGGCTTGCAGTGAGCGTGACGCTAATCTCTTTGTAGGGATTTCCTCACTTACTTCTCGCAATGTAGTATGGGGTATTTATGTTTTGACCCTAGTTTCCCAGTTGATGGGAGCTTTGGGAAGATTTAAAAGCATATCTAATTGAAATTGTTGAATTCAATATGCCCAGAATTACCAGCATCTTTTTGAGCATAGAACCCCAAATACAAGGTGGGAAGGGAACAAGTTTATATTTGATTCTGCATCAAAACAGCTGAGGGGGGCCCGGTGAGATAGCTAAGTGGCATAAGCACCTGCCTGGCAAGTGCGAGGTCCTGAGTTCGACTCCCGGAACCCACATACGAAAAAAGGGCCGGTGATATCGCTCAGCGGCATGGGTGCCTGCTGGCACGCAAGGTCCTGAGTTTGATCCCCGGTACCCACACACACACACACACACACACACACACAAAACTGCTGTGGGGGTCTCCTAAAAAACAGAGATGCACGAAAATCTCAAAGATTCCAGCTAAAGTCACACAAGTGCTCGCTGTGGCCGCACATATACTAAAATTGTAGCGGTACAGAGAATGTTAGCATGGGCCCTGAGCAAGGATGACATGCAAATTTGTGAAGCATCTCGCATTTTTTGTTTCTCTGTGTGAGAAACCCAAAGGGTAAACAAGGAGCATAATAGAGGACAGATATTGGGAAGTAGGAAGAACGTGTTCACATGGGAAGGCGAACACGGGACCGGGAGAGAGATGGGAAGGGAAAAGGGACAAAGAAGAGAATAGAAGGAAAAAAACGGAAACAGAGCTTCTATAAATGGGGAGGGGGATGGGGAAAAAAGAATCAAAATATATCATGTACAGGTACAAGGCCTATGATGAATATAATCAACTTGTGTGATAAATATGTACTAAAAATATAAAGTTCAATAAAAAAATCACACAAGTGCACATGTGTATACACACACACACACACACACACACACGCACGCACACACAGAGCACACAAAACACACCCCAAATCAATCTTCTGAAGGTTACCACAAAGATCACTTTCCTGTGTTTGCATTCAGTCTTCTTTTTGCAGCTATAAACTTTCAAACAGTATTAGGATAAATGTCGCCTCATCAGTGAGCTCGTCCCTTCACCACCTTATTTAAAAATTTAACCCACCTCCATCTCCTGTCTTCATGAATGCTTCAGTGGTTTCCATACAATTCTTCACCTATTTTTATTAGTCACTTTATTGATCTTTCTCCCCCAGGCTGACTTTCAGGCACAGTTCTCTCTCCTTTTTCACTGCAGCCTCACAGCCCTTGAAAGAGGGCCTGGGACAGAGAGGTGGCTGAGGCCTCTTTGTTCAGTGACGAATGTGAATGAACATGAGTGGAACTGCCCCAGTGCCCTTCGGAAATGCTGTCGTATTTTCTGTCATACAGGAAGCGTGAGGCAGAGCTGTGTCAGAGAACTGTTCTTGATGGGCATTGCTGAAGGCTCCCTGGGATTTCTGGGGAGGCCACTGGATCAGGAGCTTGCCAGGCCAAAGTGGCGCCCGCTGTGCCTGGGCCACCTGGCCAACAGCAATGGTTACACACAGGGCAAGGTCGTGCGGGAGAGACAGCCTGTCTTCAAACGGGTCCCCCAGGAGCATCTTTCTGTGTCCTGCTGTCGGCCTCAGCACCAGGACACATAACTGCGCATCACAAACTTGGGCACCTGTGTGGGGCCGTGTCCTGGCTCTGTTAGACCCATCTTTCTGCCACCCAGATTATCTAAGGCGTGAACTTTTAGAGAGCAGCGTGCTGCTTTCAGGGCTATTTAGCCATTTCCCACAGAGCTCCAGCCCTTTAGAGGCACTTTTAAAGTTACTTGGGCCATTTTGGATGGAGGACATTGGATTTCTATTTTCGCTCAACTGCATAAATGAGTGGGTTTCTGGCAGGACTAATGCTCAAGACCTGTAAGCCTTGTCACTCTTGTTCCGTGGCAGAGGTCTTTTGGAGAGATTCTTTAATAACCTGATGTCTTCCCCAACGAGGCAAGAGATCTGAATACACAGATTTGGAATTTGCAGGTACACAGAAGGGCATGAGGGGCTTTTTAGAATAATTAAGATGGGGAGCAAAGTTTCAAGGAGAAGCGACAGGGCTGGGATTCAGGAGACCTGGGTCTCACTGGCTGCTCCGTTGATTCTCAGCCCTGCAAGCCCCCCATTTCACTGGACGCCCCTCTTTACTCAGAGTCGCGGCTCTGTTTTGTGGAACCCTAAATACAAGAGCCACAATGAACACCATAACCGCAGTCACCCAGGAGGGCTGCCCTGACTTTGTGGAGCACTGGAACGTGGCGGTGAGTTGGGAGGAAAAGAGCATTTTTGGGCTTCTGAGCTCATTTCTCCAAACTTCTGTGTGGAGCTTCACACCAGTGGGAACTACTTAGCCATGTGCTTGCTGCATGTCAGCCTGAATAGCCAAACAGCCTACAAGCCCCACACTTTTATTCTCAGGCTTATTTGTCTGCAGTGCAGTTCAGTCCTGAAGTTTAAGTTGAAAAAAGGGAACTTGGTCTTACTGGATACTTAATGAATTTTCTTCGCTAAACAAAAATCAAAAACTAAAAACAAACCAAATCACCTCAACTGAGGCAAGCATACGTTAGCCACAAAAAGTAGAAGTGATCCAGAAGGACACGAGCTCGAAGTTGGAATTTGAATGAGAGTAGTGCTAATGAATCTGCTCATCATTTACAGAGTTGAGAACAGTCACCACGCAGCATGCTGTGGGACAAGGAGCAAGGCCAGGCCTTTGCTTAAAAACTAGAGAAGACTTCCTGTAAGGGTCTGAGGAGACCTGTGAAAATGGTTCGCTACTCTCTTGACCCCGAAAGCCCCCCAAATCATGCAAATCAAGAGGCTCAAACTTTCGCATTCACTTTAAGAACACCCGTGAAACTGCCCAGGCCATCAAGGGTGTGCATATCCAGAAGGCCACCGAGTATCTAAAGGATGTCACATTAAAGAAGCAACAAGTGTCATTCTGGAGTTACAGTGGTGGAGTTGGTAGCGATGCCCAGGCCAAACAGTGGGGCTGGACATAGGGTGGCCCAAAGAGTGCTGAATTTTTGCTGCACGTGCTTAAAATGCAGAGTAATGCTGCACTTCAGGGTTTAGATGTAGATTCTCGGGTCATTGCACAGATCCAGGTGAACAAAGCACCCAAGATGCACTGCGCACTTCTAGAGCTCAGGGCTGGATTAACCCATCCACGAGCTCCCCTGCCACAGTGAGATGATCCTCGCTGAAAGGAGCGAATCGTTCCTAACCCGGGGGAGGAAGTTGCACAGAAGGAGCTATCCAAGAAGAAACTGAAGAAACAAAACTTACAGCATGAGAATAAACTGAGCATAAAATAGATGCAAATAAAGTAAAAAAAAAAAATGTGGAGAAGAGTGGGTGCAGTGGCGCATGCTTGTAATTCCAGCTGCTCAGGAAGGAGTCTGAGGCAGGAGGATTCCAAGTTCCAAGGCAGCCTGGGCTGCTTAGCAAGACCCTGATTTAAAACTTAAACAAGGCTCAATGTTGCTTTAATTTACATTTCTGTAATGGCCAATGACGTTGAACATTCCTTTATGCATTTATTGACCATTTGTACTTCTGCGAGGTGTCTATTCATTTCACTTGCCCATTTTTTGACTGTGTCTTTCATTTTAGGGGGTCTAAGTCTTTTGAGTTCTCTATATATGATAGGTATTAGTCCTCTGTCTGAGGAATAGCCGGCAAATATTTTTTTCCTGTTCTATAGGTTGTCTTTTCACTCTGTTGGTTATTTCTTTTGCTGCGTAGAAGCTTTTTAATTTGATATAATTCCATTTGTTGATTCTTGGTACTATTTCCTGTGGAACAAGGGTTCTGTCCAGAAAATGCTTGACTACACCCATGACTGCTCCCTGGGTTCAATCCCAAGTATTCCTCCCCCCAAAAAAAAGTAGAGAAGAAAAAGATAAAGCAGTATATAGGGTAGGAGAGGGCTATGTAACAAGAAAAAGAAAACATATCTACGACTTCTCCAGGCTGGACTCCTCAGGCAGTTCTACTTCAAGACTGTGAGTCGGCCAGGCTTGGCCTCGAGCTTCTGGCCGGGTTCAAGTCTGCTCCATGGGTTCTTTTCGTTCTGGGACAAATGGTGAACCAGGATGGGTTCTCGTGGTGGAACCAGAAGCAGAAGAAACAAGCTAATATGCACACACGTATTTAAGACCGCAGCTCTGGTCACATCCTCCCACACTGCACTGGCCAGAGCAAGTCTTCACCAGAACCAACATCAGTGGCATTGGGAGCTACATTTCACCTGGAATGGGGACTGGGAGAGCAACTGTTGGGTAAAGATTAACCTTTCCCAACTGTTCATTGAGAAAATGCAACTATGGTTAAGAGAGATTGGGAACCTCTTAGAAATTCACAATGTGTAATGGTATATTAAAGGCTCTGGGGAGTCCTGTCTTAAATAAAACTGACTTTTGTTTGTCACAGTGCTTCTCAAACTTAGGCAGCCATCCTATAGCCTCTCTGTTTCACAACGCCTATTTGTATCGCGTGGTTTTGGCTGAATGCACACTGGGAAATGCTGTTCCCAAGTATGCACTGGCTGTGGGTCACACAGGCTGTCCTTGACTCCTGATTCTGGAAGTGTTTTAAGTGCCTGGAATGCCTGGGCAGACAGCAGTTTGTAGTAGACTGAATTATGTGTCCGGGAATTGGAGATGGCTTGTGCACCCTGTACTGAGGCTGAGATGAGGAAGAGGTTGGTGCTGGCAGATTGGGCTGACGGAATCTGGCTGAGGCTTCTCTGATAGGTTCTGCTCCAACCTGGGGGACCCCTGGCCTCAGGGGGTCAGGTCTGCTTAGGTAATGGTAAGGAGAAAGCCTCAGCCTGGCAGAGAAATCACCACTCTATGATTTGTAGGGCTGTTTTCACCTTTTTCCCTCCCCAAATAGGGTTCACACATCTTTCATGCTGCCTGATATTCTTTTGCCATGGAAACATAGCTCTGTGTTACATAGTGCATGAGAAAATTTGGATGTAAGAGTGTGGATGAAATGCATTCATTTTATGTTTTAAGGTATAATCGGTCAATACAGCAGTTGATATAAGATCTGGCTCAGTTCGGAGGAGAATTGCATGTTGGTAAGGAAAGAGGCACAGAGGGAAGGAAGCTCACTGCAAAAACACCACAAGTTAATTAGAGTCAGCTCAGGACAAGCGGAACTCCGGAAAGTACTCTTTCTAGGCGTGGTTTTGCTTTGTGGGATTTAGAAAGAACTGTGTTTGCTGAATACAGACTTCTCATAAAGTGTTTCCATTCCCAGAGGAAATGTGAGGTGAAGTGTTAGTATGTCATAGCAGACAGGATTCTGAAGAGTATCCCAACTCTATAATTTTACAAATGAGAAAATTAAGGTACGGAGAGGAAAATAAAGCTTAAGATCATTCAGTAGGAAGAGACAGAAATGGATTCAAGTCTTACAGCTGTCAGTACAGGACACTTTTCCCCAGCAGTGTTAAATACTACTGCTCCTGCCACTGCAGCAGTGTGGCCAGCCACAGCGCTGAGCAGCTGACGTGGTTTACCCTTTAGCTGTGCCCTGGATACGGGCGAGGAAACAGGCACAGAGAGGTTGGCAGACTTGTCCCCAGGGTTATGTGCAGGAGAGCGACAGAGCCAGGGCATGTCACGACATGGCGCTCACACTGGCTGACAAGGTAGGGAAACACGTCAGACCTCTTCAGTCACTCGGGCAACGAGAAAATGGGCTTGGGAAAGCTCTCTATGCCCCTATAAAGCTGCTTTAAGGTGGAATGGTTATTTCCAGATGTTTATACCCACCATCAAATTCATCCATCGCATTCTTTTTTTTTTTTTTTTTGTGGGTACCGGGGGTCGAACTCAGGACCTCGCACTTGCCAGGCAGGCACCTAGGCCGCTGAGCCATCTCACCGGCCCATCCATCGCATTCTTAATCTCAGTTAGATACTAAATTTCAAGTCCCCCTGAAACTACTGAGCAGAAAGTAGAAGACAGTAAACGGCACTCGTGGCATTCCAAGAAAGCAACTCCTAGCGATAGTCCTGAAGGTCTGAGCTGAAGGGAAGGCACCTGATGTCAGGTGGTAGCTGCTCAACTCAGCTCACTAAAAATAAATAAGACAGATAGGTAAATGATAGATAGATAGATAGATGGTAGCTAACTCAGTTGAGTGGAGAGAACACGTCAGTCATGGAGAGCAGAGGTAGAGCAGAGGGAAGTCCGCTAGAAGCTTGGTCTGGATTGGAGAAGAGTACAAGCAGTGAATCTGCTCTTTGGTTGCAGATTTGAGAAGAGTTGTCACCCACCACATCAGTTGACAATGGGCAGGACCAAGGGACACTCCACTCACCCTATCTGTTGAGAACCTGGAGATGTAATAGCTTTGGCCTTGTTCAAGAAGTAGAGGAGAAAATAAAATAGTCCATAGGTACTGTGCAACACTGAGATGAAGCGTATCAAGGAGGAAGCGTACACATCCGAAACAAGTTGCTCTGGGATCCGAAGAAGGTCTAAAATGTAGCCTGGCATCCTCAGAAAAGCAAAAGAACATACGGCGCCTCGGAAGCAGGAGCAGAGGTCCTTCCTGGAGATGGCTTGTGACGCGAGGGTGCGGGGGAGCCACGTGACGTGGGAGGAGGATGGAGGATCCATCTCTAGCAACAAAAGAAAAGAGAATCCTGGGCATCACGTGACCCTTTTCATAAAGGATAATTTAAGAGGAAGCTACAAAATGTCTATGGGTGAATGATTTCCACTTTGTATCAAACTTTGCTGGAAGTTGGTAGAGCTGAGGAAATTTATAGGTTTGAGTAGATTTTCTGAACAGGAAAAAATACCGAAAAATAAATTAGCAACGATTTCAAGAAACTACAAAAAGAAAAAAAGTAGGCCAAAACCAAAAATAAGTAAGTCTATAATATAAAGACAGAATTGAGATAATACAAAAGAAAAACCACAAAATTAATAATACCAATGAGGATAATTTGTGTTATCCATTTTCTATCTGCTTATCTATCATCTCTATCTCTATATCTCAAACCAAACCAGAACAAAAAACTGGCAACGCAGAGCCAGGATCTGAACAAGCATCTCGTTCACTCGTTTTTTCGGGAGGGGTGCTGCGGTTGGACCCAAGGCTTCACTCCCATGAAGCAAGCGCTGGGTCCCTGAGCTGCACCCCTGACCCTGGTTGACTTTTAATGAGAAAAACCTCCATTGGGATGATGAGAAAGAGAGAGAAGATATGATTAAGCAAAATACACCTTCAAAAGGAAAGGAAGAATATTTTGAACAAGTAGCTTATATTTCAAGCATGCGTTCGTTTTCTGGGGCTACTATAAGCAATACTCCCACAACCTGAATGGCTTAAAGAGCAGACATTTATTTTCCTGCAGTTCTGGAGGCTGGGACTGCCCCAGACTGGGGTGTGGGCAGGCTTGCTTTCTCCTGGGGCCTCGCTCCTTGGGGTGCAAACGGCTGCCTTTGAAATGCACCCTCACGTGGTTGTGGATTTTTTTTGTGTCTGTTGCCACATTTCTTTGTGTGTCACATTTTCTTCTCTTATAAGAACCCTGGTGAGTGTGGGTAAAGGCCCACTCTAATGGCCGCCTTTTAACTTAGTCCTCTCTTTGAAGACCCTAGCTCTAAATACACCCTATTCTGAGGACCTAGAGGTAAGGGCTTGTGCATATGGAGGGAGCGCAACGCGACAGAACAGTCTAGAAAAGTGCATTTGTGGGGTTGAGTAGATCTTGAAGGGTTGACAATGGGCAGGACCAAGGCACACTCCACTCACCCTATCTATTGAGAACCTGGAGATGGAATAGCTTTGGCCTTGTTCAAGAAGTAGAGGAGAAAATAAAATAAAATAGTCCATAGGTACTGTGCAACACTGAGATGAAGCATATCAAGGAGAAAGAGTATACATCCGAAACAAGTTGCTCTATTGACTTGTCTACAATGAAATAAAAAGGTAATTACGTCAACAGCATACAATATGATTAGTCTACAGTGAAATACAAAGGTAAATATATCAATAACATATACCGTGGTATCAACCCATCCCTTTACTCCTGCACTCCTCATGATATCCATTGAAACGCTGTGGGTTTTTACAGGTGAGTTCACACACATTTTGCAAGGGAAAGAAAATCCCTGTATTATGTAGTTTTTTCAGTAAATATAAGAAAAAATTGTCCATCTCATTTCATTCTAAAAGTTGATTGAATATCATAAAAGTAGTAGGCAACATATGTGCAAAAATCCCGAAGAGTTTTATAAAAACTTTCAGCAGTGTACACAAAACATTAATACATCATGATCAAATTTAATTTATTCCAGGTATGTAAATGTACTTCAACTTTAGAAAAATGTGCTAATTAATTTTAGCACAATAAAAGATTAAAAGAAAAAATAGTCATCTCACAGTATATATAAAAAGCTCTTGAAAAAAATAATATCTGTTTACCTGTTGGGAAAATGTAAAACTAGGAATAACCCAACAAATACTATTTCCCAATAACCTACAGAAAACAATGCTCAGTGGCTTACTTGTCTTTCAGGTAATCGCTAGCATTACAAAGAAACAAAATCCCAAATAAAATGATAAGAAAAAGGAAGAATATACTAATTAGAGGAGAAGACAGGAAATTATTGTTATTAGGAGTTTGTTTTATCTAGAAAACCTTTAATAAACTACACATACATTACTAGAATTGATTTAAAAGTTTGAAAAGTTGGATAAAAATTCATACTCAAAAATGTATTGTATTTTCATAAAACAACAAAAAACCTGGAAGCAGTTAAAATAAGGTACAATGTAATTTGTAGTAGAAGTTTTACACATATACACACACACAAAATCGTATCTCTGGGAATAATTTTAAAAAAGAAAACAAAGACCTTATTATTAACCTTATTAAAATACATTAAAATACCATAATGAATAAAAGATATGATATCTTGTGATGCTATAGCTTGTAAAATGGAACACTATGTAATGGCATTAAAATAAACCCAGACCCGGTTGCCATCAGCCTGGTCACTGACTACCAAGACCACTGACTGTACCTTCAGAGTTCATAAAATGCCACACAAGGGCCTGTGCAATCTGGGCCTCTATTGCCGCTCTAGTCTCACCTCTTGTTACTCTCCTCTCACTGCTGCCATCATTGCGCTGCACTAGTTTTCATCTATTCTTTTACATTTACTGTTCCAGCTTCTAGAATGTTGTTTCTCCAGATAGCTGCATGGCGGGAGCTCTCCATTCCAGTGCCAGCTGGCTGGAAGGTCACCTCTTAGGGATGATTTCTCTGACTGATCAATTCATCTGCAAAATGACCAACTCCCTGCCTGTCACCATCTCCTTCCTTGTTGTATTTTTCTTTACAACTTTATCACCAGCTTATATAGCTTATATAAATTTAACTGTATGTTTGTATTCCTGCACTAGACTATTAGCTCCATGAGGGTAGGGACTTCCTTCTCATCCACTTCTAGACCTCTGGTTTCCAGCTAGTACCTGGCTCATTAGTTGAGGCTTGATGAATATTTGCATAATCAAGGAATACATGAAATTCTTTACAAGCTCGTATTCAATATTTTTACATTGACCACGTATTTCATAGTAGATTTTAAAATCTAGTTTACCAACGTCAACTTGGGCATTTTGTCACATGCACGTGCCTCCCACTTTAAAATTAATTTAAAACTTATTAAAATTAATTTGTTTTTCAGCTGGTGATTTGTTTTCAAGTCAGTGTCATTAGGCCTCTGCTTCTGGTTGATATTTATCCTACTGAACTGTGGGTTCTATGTGGGGAACATCATGTAGGGATTCTTGTAACCCTGAGCTTTGTTTATATGAACTAGGAAACGTGGTAATAAAGGACTCTGAAGGTGCAGGAGGGGCCGACCGAGGCACATGCTCATCAGATCGGACTCTTGCATCTTCCATGCTCTTGGAAACGACTCGGCTTTTCCTATGGCACGGACGTGGTGTACGTGTGTCCCCAAGGGCTCATGTCCCAGAAGCGTGGACCTCGGTGTGATGATGTGAGAGGTGGTTGGAACTTTAAGGGGTGGAGCCCCATGCGAGGTCATCATCCTTGGAGGGAACTGACCATTCTCCTGGGACCCTGGCTAGTTCTCAGGACAGTGAGCTGTTATCAGAAGAGCGAACCTGGCCCCTTGGCTTCTGTCTCACCACGTGGTCTCCCCTCACCTGCTGCCTTCTGCCATTATGTGGTGTAGTCAGGGAACTCTTACTGGAGCTAATGCCGTGGCGCTTGGACTTTTGGCCAAGCTAAATAAATCTCTTTTCTCTAAAAGTTACCCAGCTTCGGATATGTTATTATAGTAACAGAAAATGACTTCAATAATAATTCATGACATCTTTCACACCCGAAGAGGTCATAATTGGTCCTAGACCAATGGAACCAAAAGAATTTGTTTAAGTCAATATCAGGGCAAACATTAGATTATCAGATATACCCTTTATTGTGGTTATTGGAATCTGAAAATTCCATGCTTCTTTTGAAGAGAAGGATCCAGGAATGGACTGGGTGATTCCAAGACACTGCTATGGTTTTTGTTCTGTAACTAATCAGTATATATTTACAAGGAAGTCTGATATCTAGTCAGTGAGAAGGCCCACCTTTCAGGAAACTAAATTCATGTTCATTTCATGTGACCCAAACACAGACAGGAATCTGTTACGAGTTAGATTTAAAATGTACACCTAAAGTCTCATGTGTGTGGAAGGTGATTGGATGATGGGAGCACCATACTCATCAACGAACTAATTCATCGATAAGTTCAATAGCTAAATGTGCTGTTAGGAGGTGGGGTCTGGTGGGAAGAAATCTGTCACTGGGGTGTGACCTGAAGGGTGTATTCTTGCCCCTGGCTCCTCCCGCTCTCTCTTCCTGGCTGCTGTGGGCTGAGCAGCTTTCCTCCACCAGGCCCTTTCACTGTGCTGTTTCTGCCTTGAAGCCAGCTGGCCAGGGACTGAACCCACTGAAACCACAAGCCAAAATAAACATTTCTTCCTTTAAGTTACAGGGGTTGGGTATTTTATCCCAGGGATGGGACAGTGGCTAATGCAAAATCCAACATTGGAGATGCCAGGCAGGGAGAATGCACTTGAAACAGGGCTATATTTAGTAGTTAGAAGCCACTTCAACTTAAATTCTTGGTTTCAAACTACTTGAGTTCAAATTCCAGCTTTGCCACTCACAATTGACTTGGAACCATTCACTTTACTTCTCCAAGTCTTGGTTTCCTCTACCATGAAACATTTCTCCATCTACAAAACAGGGAAAGCAGTGAGAATATTCAGGTAAAACAGTCAATACATGCACATATTTTGTAAATTTTATAACAAATCTATGTTAAGTGCTCACAATGGGCCAGGTGTAGTGTTAGCCTGAACACCTTATGCCTATTATTTTATCTTTTTTTTTTTTGGTACCAGAAATCAAACCCACGATCTCTCGTTTGCCAGGCAGGCGTATTTTATCTTTTATTTATTATGTGAAGTAAGTGTTCTGCTCATATCCACACTCTAAATGAGAAGAAAAAAATAAAGATCCAAAGTTTGCATTGAAAACTCACTTTTGTTTCTCCCTCTGTAGCCAGAGCGTTGGATCTCACACAGGGGTGGGGTGGGGCACAGATGACCTTCAAGGCTGCTTACATAAATCCCTCCCCGCCTCACAGGCAGGGACACACACACACGCACTCACACGCACTCAGAGAGGTCAGCCCACTTCCCTTCTGATAAGAAGCAGTGTCATTCCTCAGTCTTGTTTTCAAAACAGGTTAGTCACAACGGATCCTATGGTGCTGTTAGCATTGGTGCAGTCAGCCTACAGCAACGCTGACGGAAATGTGCTCTTGGAGCCCCGTAGGTCTTGACCATTTCTGCAGTGCTGTCTGCAGAGTTCACCTGAGGAGAGTGGGGGCAGGGAGCAAGGTCACAGAGCCGGCGGGGCAGCCCGTCCTCCGCAGTAGCCTGGAGCTCCGGATGGGCCATGCTGGCTCTGAACACCATTCCCTGAAGCCCCATTGTGGAATCTGATGAGAGTTCTGGATCTTAAACAAGTGTCCTAGCTCCACCTTTTCTCCCCGGCGGGAATCACTTTGATAGTATTCCTGGTGGTTTTCCTCACTCGGTGTCTGTAGTTAGAATATCTAGGAGTCTTCATTGCATTTCTGGACACCATCAATAGATAGTTCCTTTTTCTATCTTCCTTCCTGTAACTTTCACTCTCGATCCGAGTTCTGCCTTCTAAAGCAGCATGGACTAAATATACTTTTTATGCATGACAGATCTTTAAAACATGAGGCTAGTGATTGGACTTTCTTTAGGAAGAAGGAATTGCATCTCATTTTGTGCTCCGTTATAACCACAGCACCTAACACAGTGTAGGCGATATAGTAGCTGCTCATTAAATGTCTTGATGAGCTCCTGAATGAGTTTTTTACACTAAGCAACTCTAAAATACCAGACAACTTATAAATCTCTCACAGATTAGCTCTTTCTCTACGGACATGTCAAGTTTGTTAATATTGTTCGTAAGGTGACTGAAACAAACCGTTCTATTTCTTTGCCATGTAAAGCATAAAATGTGAGCATGAACTCTTCTCAGATGTGACCTCCATGCGGAGGGACCACATATTAAATGTAAACAGGTAAATACGTGGATGAATGAAACATGCCGAATGACCACTGTAGGCGGTAATGGTAGTAAATTTACCCTGCCATACTTGCCTGCAATGTTGGAATAAGGGTGAACATCTGATTTGATTTAGGCCAATCAGATTCCTCTCTTGGGAATTTGTCTCTATGCAGATGAGCTGGAAGTTCGAACACTGAGGCGGGAGGTAAGGACATGACTATTTAGACTCGCGGAGGCCAAAGTTTCTAGCAGAACCAAGACTGACGCAGATGAGAAATACATGAACGAATGCCAGGGAGACCACGAGGTGGACCAAGTGGCTGCCTAGGGCCCTGATGGCTCCCAGACCACGGCTTGGGGTACCGTGAGGCCCAGTGATTCTTCCTGTCAAATCTCTGAGTCCTTACGACAATCAGTGTCCCACCATGACATGTGGACAAACACACAGAGCCACAGACGAACCCACATGAACACCTTTGTTGAAGGTAATGTAAGTGAGTTCTATTCCTTGAAATCAAACTACCACTGAATAAAACATTTATTCAACCCGCTATAACACTAATTCTTTTTTTTTTTTTTGTGGGTACCGGGGGTCGACCTCAGGACCTCGCGCGCCAGCAGGCGCCCGTGCCGCTGAGCGATATCACCGGCCCTTTTTTTGTATGTGGGTTCTGGGAGTCGAACTCAGGCCCTCACGCTTGCCAGGCAGGCGCTTAAGCCGCTGAGCCATCTCACAGGCCCTGTAACACTAATTCTTGACTCATATTCTACACATAGTTAACTAAAACACTCGTTTTCTTTCTTTTTTTTCGACAAGAACTGCTATTGAAACATTTGTACAAAAGATTTTTTTGGAAAGTTTGTTCGTTTAGATAATCATCCAAAAACAATATATTAAGCAACTCTATATGTGAGTAAACTTTTTAGAGTTTAGTATTTGTCAGTTGTAACATTGCACTGTTGCTGAGGACTGTCTCTAATAATCTTCGCTTTTTATTTATTTCTTATCCCTAGTGACATGAAAAACAAGCAGGTTACCCATGTCTAGTTCATGAGCGATGATAAGGAGAATGAAAGTTCGTAATCTGCGTGTGGGCCCTGGGCTGGTGCAGGCTCTGAGTACGTGATTTTTACTGTGTCCGTTTTGAGCAATTGCTTTCAGTACGCGGTTTCCCTCTTAGGATCTGGTTTGATAGAGGTGTAGTAAGCAAATATTAGACCCCTGGAGGTGATGGGGACATAACAAAGAGGCATTTTCTATAGCCCACTTTTTCTGTAGCCCAAATGGCCGTACAATACACCGAAGTTATACTGGGTGCAAATCCATTTTCATTAGCAATAGAAGCAAGAAACAACTAAGAATAGGGATTTGGATCTTGGCCCTGAAACCTTTCCTATGTACAATTTTTGGGCAATTCTCTTAACTTCTTTGATTGTCGGTCCTCATTTCTAAAAGTCTCTTTATTTTTTTTTCTTTTTCTTTTTTTTTATATGTGGGTACCGGGAGTCGAACTCACGCTTGCCAGGCAGGTGCTTATACCGCTGAACTATATCACTGGCCCTCTTTATTTCTAAAGTCTATAAATACTGTAAGTTTATAAGAAATGCTGAGAGGATTAAAAGACTTCACATCTATAAAGCACTTTGCACAGTCCTCGGTGCTTAGTAAGTACTCACTAGATGCTACGTCCTGGCTTTGCTGGAATTACCGAGGCACTGTGCTGTCCATGCCCCCAGAAAGAAATGTAGAAAACAATTCGCAAAGAAGAGGATTAAGGGAGGCATTTTAAAAGGGTGTTGTACGTTTTCTGGCCATGCTGATGTTACTTTTAAACTGTTAAGAATTTGTGGTAATACAGTTTGTTTAGTGCTTCGTCCTGGGATAAATTGGGTTTTCCTTTGCGGACTATCCCAGGCTTCTTTTACTGTGAGAGCAAATTCCCTTGTGCTTCTAAAGTTTTTGTTTTCTTGGTGTAGAGTCTATTTTCCCCTGCCTCATTGTGGGTTTTCTGAACTTTGAACTTTTCTCCCTTCAGCCCCTGTTGTTTCAGTCTGGCCTGGAACGGTTTTTAAAGGAAAGAGACATAAGAAACGGCAGCTTGCTAAGGTAAGCATGGTGTTTTAAGATCCCAGGTAATTCTACAATAATTTGTCATCTCTCGTAATCATTCTGTGAAAAATGGCTTATCCTGTGGATTTTTTATCCCTGGGCTTTATCCAGTCCTTCCCAGCAGGGTGCTATGGCTTTGAAGGCTGAGCTCCTGGCATTTCTGTCTCCACCCTCTCGGGTGACTTGTGGAGGTGTCTTCCAAGCTCCTTACTGAGTGATCTGAACTCAGATTTGCACTAAATTAGAAAGGACCATAGGTGTGTCGTTTCGTAAGTGTAAATGATTTCTCATATTCGGGGGACGTTCAGTGAAACTCAAGGGGGAGCTGAGGCATACGGATGCCCGCGGAGTCTTCAGGACAGGATGGAGCCCTGACCGGATAGATGGTGCACTGAGTCCTGACCGCAAGATTACACTCTAGGATGAAGACCGTACACTAAGCCATGCACAGTTGCGTGCGTGGCCGTTCAGTGCACTCCCATCTCCTTACCACACCTGCCCTGAGGCCTTGCAGCTGGCGAGAGGAGCCTGGTCCTAGGTGCATGTTTTGCTAGTTCAGATGTGGAGTGGTTGCTGTTTGTCATGGGCTTAAAACCTCTTTATGGTAAATGTCACAGACAGTTGGTTTCCTATATACACAGAATGTCCCCCAGGGATCAAAGAACTCTTAGAAAAGGCCCTTTCCAGGTAAAAGGTCTGTGTCTATTTAAGTTTAGGTTATAAAACTTCAGAAAAATCTGAAGAGCTCATGTTATTCTGAAGCAAGAAATAGCATTTCTTAGTTAATATCTCACTATGTAGCTCACTGTTGCTAAGTGAATAGTAAGGTTGCTGTATCAGCATTTTCCTGTGCTTTAGTTTAGGATTTCTAACGGCCTTATGATCAGATTTACCAATATGATTCATTGCAAAGATTTTGTCTTCAGGGAGAGCCCTTCCCCTTACAATTTTTCTGCCTAGTGGAACTGTAAGATAGTTTTTGTGTACAAAGCAAAGCTTTTTTAGCCAACAGCTGGATATTGTGGTAGGGAGAAAGTAGATCATCTTGATCATTTTACCGTCCATCGGGGAGAGATGGAAACATTGTGAGCTGGGAACACTGAGTTTCACTTTTACCAGTACCCTTGTCTTTTAGAAGGTATCTGTTAGGGGCACTTAAAGTAAAATGGATTGCTTCTAAAATTGTCAGATGAGCTATATGGCAGCTTTTCTATTTAATTAGGTTTTTTTGGCTTGTTCTGTATTTGCTACTGAGAAAAGCTGAGTGGAGCCTAAGCTGTCCACTCACTGCAGTATCCAAGTTGCTTAGAATCCTTTTAGATGAGCTAAGAACACAATTTCTACCTATTCCAAAAAGTATAGTAGATAATTTGTAAATTTAATTTCATGTCAGTTATAATTTACGTACTGAGCTCATTTCTACATTGCAGGTATTTACCAAACTCACGCAGGGAGGGCGGAGGACTTGGGATCTTCCCTACTCCATTTCCAACTCTCCCAAGCTCCAAACTACAAAATCACATATTCTTTCTCCCCTTCTGATCTAATATTGATCACATTGATTTTGTCTTAACAATATTTTTTCTAGTTGTCCCTCATTTTCCATTAGTATTGCCATTTCCTTAGTTCAGGCCCTCTTATTTCATTCATTAAATATTACTTTATAATACATTAATGTATCAATCAACAAAAATTTACCATTCACCTACTAGGTACTAGGTATTAGTAGCTGCAAATACCAGCAATAATTAAGATTGGGTGCAATCGTCTTACCCAAGTCACTGAAAAAGCCTGTAAGTATGGATTTTATGTATTCTCTGTCCCTACTCTAAATACCTAAAAATACCATTACCACATTAATTTTATTTAGTGCTTCATTCCGGCCTGAGAGACCCTACTGGTTTGGTCCTAATCTTCTTTCCAGGATCATCTCTTAATTTTTCTATATTTTAGATCAGTGCCTCTGTTGCATAATCATCACCATGATTCCTGGCCCTCCCTGGCTGCAGTGGTCACCTTGTCCTTATCAACGGAGACGTGCT
The DNA here is from genome assembly GCA_028451465.1 of Erethizon dorsatum. Taxonomy (NCBI): domain Eukaryota; kingdom Metazoa; phylum Chordata; class Mammalia; order Rodentia; family Erethizontidae; genus Erethizon; species Erethizon dorsatum. Next base: position 123,958,797 of record CM051829.1, on the reverse strand, counting down.
TTTTGCCTCCTTGTCCATCCAGAATCCCTCTGTGTTTGAAAGCTCATCATAAGGGTCACTTTTCCCATGCAGCTCTTCCTGATCGGTCACCCTCATCCTTTTCAGTGGGTCCTTGATGTGCACGCCCCTTACACTCTGGCCCCTCACGTGGCTTCTTTTGGATGTTCTTGTCCATTTCTAGACATTTGATAATTGATTCTCCATAGTGGATTTTGAACTCCTTTCCCCAGAATCCAGTTGTGTCTGGGGCCAGGTCCATGTCAGCCTTTCCTTCTCTCTTCTCCCACTTGATAGGGAAGTTGATCGATGATCTTCATTTATTTTTTTCTGTTTTTAAATTTAAAAACTTTAACTGCAGTAAGATACACATACCGTAAGGTTTACCATCAGAACCATTTTGAGGGCACTGTGCAGTGGTGAGAAATATATTCACATTTCTGTGCAGCCAATCTCCAGAACTCTTTTCCTCTTGTGGGCTTTCTTTACAGTTATAAACAGGCATTTATTTGCCTCTTTTATCTTGCCTCTTAGAAGAAAACTTTCCTGAGGTTTTGAGGGTCTGAGGTAATCAATAATTGTTTCAAGGAGTTGACTCGCTTCTCCGTACGTCCTAACCGAATGAGCCTTCTTCAGGGACCCTTTCTGCTAAGAGACCTGGCTTCCGCTAGCAGTACAAGAGCCTGCATCTCGAAAACTTTTCCACTTACATAAGCAAGCGAGAGAAGGCCAATGGAGTTAGAAGTTGGCGCAAGGGGCTGGTTGTGTCTGCTCTGGACGTTTTGGCTGAACCATTACATGGTGCCGTTGTTTTTGTTCTGGGAGGTGGGACAGGGCTGCTTTATTTATTTTCAGAAGGCAGCAAGCCAGGAACACATAATGGAAAGGAAGTCACTGCGCTGGCGTAGGGTTTTTCCAACTAAGAGGGCAATAAATAAACTGGAACTTCCTTTTGTCTGACGTGAACTGGAGTTTAACATTTTATATTCCTGAAGCTGGGTGTGGAGAATGAGTTCATGGTTCTTGCTTTACATTAGGGCGACTGCAATATCAGCAGCGCTGTGTGTCCTTTCACCTGACAGCCTTGGCGCGTTCCCTGTGTCGCCCACTCCTTCAGCCGTAGAGGACACCCATTCCCTCCCCTCTTCTTCATATTTCTTTTTTTTTTTTTTTTTTTTTTTTTGTGGGTACCGGGGGGACGACCTCAGGACCTCACGCGCCAACAGGCACCCGTGCCGCTGAGCGATATCACCGGCCCCTTTTTCGTATGTGGGATCCGGGAGTTGAACTCGGGCCTTCGCGCTTGCAAGGCAGGCGCTTAAGCCGCTGAGCCGTCTCACCGGCCCTTCTTCATATTTCTAAAGGTCTGCAGAGCTTCTGTTTCTTCGATGCAACTTTTGTTCTCATTTCTGGTTTCTCAGAACTCTTTTTCTCATCTGTATTTTGCTTCTTGTAGTTATTCTCTATCCTCCATCAACATATGCCCCAAAGCACGGTATTGGTTTTGAATTCTCACTCATTCGAGGTACTTTGTATCACAGTGGTGTAGAAAAATTTAAATTGGACACGGGGTGCACTGTTCTTGAAGTTTCTTAGCCCCTGGAGATATTTTGAGGACTGACTTCTCTCTTCAGTTGCCAGGGTCTCTTGCCCTATCACCGGTTTCTCTCCATTTCCCGTCCATCTTGAGTTTCATAATTTCCTTCTCCTTCACGGTTTTTGTGCTGTCACAATCCTTCCAGATGTACTTCTCTGTTTATCTTGTTCTAGTCTCTGCTGTGTGCTTGGACTCTCATTCCATAATCCTAATGTCAAACTTCTTTTTTCACTGAAAAGATAAGTATGTCCTTGAGGAGAATTTAGTTTTCAAAATTCTTTTATTTTGTATAGTTTTAGATCTAAAGGAAACTTACAAAGATAGTACAGTGTTCTTGGGTGCCTTATACCCATTTCCTTTACTATTAACATCCCATGGATTAGCATGGTTCATTTATGGTGGCCAAGGAATCAACACTGATACACGATTGTTAACTCAATTCCATAATTTTCCAGACTTCTTTCATTTTTTCCTACTTTCCTTTACTGTTGAGGATCCCAGTCAGGGTAGCACATTGCATTTAGTTGTCTTGTCTCCTTAGAGTTCTCCTAGCTGTGAGTCCTTAGTTTCTAGAACTTGATTTTTGGTGATTATGCCAGTCCTGAGGAGAACCGAGGGGACCAACTCACCCAAAACTACACTTCTGGCCGATCCATTCCCAGCATGTAGAGACCTTCTCTGCTTGCTGCAGTTAGGGCCCCATCATTATGACTAGCTGGGTTTAGAAGGCCAAGAAAGACCTCTACGAAGTGCATGTAGCTTCTCAACCAGGAATTTGCTTCTTAGGACCTTTGTAGAGTGTTTTCCTTGAGACCTGAGGGGCTTTCTGAGACAAGCAAGGCCGTCCTGGCTCTGGAAGTGCTTCCCTCCTTCCACCCTCCCCTTCCTCCTTCCTCCGCTCTGGCGGTAGACACGTCCCTCCCCTTGGTCACTTTTCTCTGAGTATTGCTGTGAAAAAGACTGTGGAGGAGAGCGATGCATGCAGAGTAGATGGCTAAGTATAATGATCTAGGAACGATGATGGCAGAACATGACATTTGCTGGTATTGGATGTAATAATGGGCAGAGACAGAGGAATGGGGAAAACAGGCTGGCTTTTTGCCATGGCAACAATAAGTGCATTTATTATATAAACAGCAGAAGCATTTATTCGGTCCCTATTCTTTTCTTTATAATCCTCAGGTTCTCCTGTTTTCAGTTTAGAGGCTCAAAGGACACAGCCGGTCACCTTGCAGTGACATCAGTCACTTCTCTTACTGCCTCAGTCATGCAGGTGCATGCCCGAATCTATGACAGTTTATTATTCAAAAATAAATCAAGGACTTCTCTAAAAGCTCCTTGAAGAATAGGCTGAGTCCTCTTTTGTCAAGCATGAAAGAACACCCTCTTCCAAAGTTTGTATCTTTATTTCAAGCAATAAACTTGCAAGCAGGAATCAAGGTAACGCTTTTTCCCCCCAATTCACTATCATTAGAAAATTGCCTGGTTCATTCATGTCTGTCTCAAGAGAAATGGTCATCAGCGAGTCTCTGACAGAGAAGCACTAAATGGTCCCGGTCTAAAGGGAAAACCAGGGTGCACTTGACCAGCAGCGCTCGCTCGCCTGTAGATAGTTCAAAGGGCGCTTCTCTTTCCTGTGTCGAAATGCCCCTGATGGCGCTGGCGCTGCTGGAAAAAGGAAAGCTATTAAATGCTTAGGACCATGAAATGGAGGAAAGGAGAGGAAATTTTAGGAGAGGAAAGATGGGGGAAATAGCAAACCACCTGCAAGTCAAGATAACGTTTCCCAAGAGTGTTGAGTGTGTCCACAGTTTTCTTCCTTTTTGGAGGGAAGGGAGAAGATGAAAATCAACAAAAATATAGAGATTCATTTAAGAAGTTTTCCAAATAACCCCAAATTAGTCACATGATCTGTAGGATGGGATGGGGTAAGTGGATGAGGCGGGAACCAATAGACCTAGAAATAGACCTAGAAATAAACCAATTTCTAGGTACCAATGTGAGCTCCTCCATTTTAGTGGTGCTGGGGATTCGAACCCAGGGCCTTGCATGTGCGAAGTACCTGCTGTGCCACTGGCTATGTCCCACCCTGTTTATTGCTTTGTGACTCCAGATGAGACACGGAATGTCTTTGAGACTCAGGCTGCACCAGTACAGAGAGGATAACAAATCCTACCCCAGGGCGGTGTTGTCAGGGTTTGTGCAGAGCCCCCGAAGGGCGCTTGGCCCACGGGAGGGCTTAAAAACCCAGAGTTACATTTCTAAATCCACTGCTTCAGTGATTCATATCTGCAGAGCCCCTTCTCTCAGCATCTAATGCTTCCCGTCTTCCCTGTCTGGAGTTCACGATGTTCGCTTACACCCAGTATTTACAAAACATTTTATATTACAGCTTTCATCACTTACACTTCATGGGGTGTCGCTCACTCCCCATTTTCTAGGGAAGGGAGCAAGCTCTTTATCACAGCATAAAGACATCCATGGTCTGACCCCAAAAAACATCTCCTTATAAAAATCTTGTGTTTTATTGGTCCTTTCCTCAACATGTCCTGAAGTTTTTCCTTCCATAATTTTGCTCTTCTTTCCCCCTCTAACTGTATTACTTTCCCCTTCCTGCATATCGAAATCTTTCTTATTCTTTTAATTCCAGTTTCAATGTTATGTTCTCCATGAAGTTTTCCTTAATCTTTTAAGCAGAAGGGGATCCCTCCCTCCACTTTGGAAGCTGCCTAATAATTCTTCACAGATGAACAATTAACTCCTCTACATTTGTAAAATGCTCAACCTGTGGACACTTCATCATTTGGCTGTCATCGGACCTCCCTAGAGCAGCTGAGAATACAAACCACTCCCTTCCGCAGCCCTCCTCTGGCTTTGGAAATGTTCTGGTTTTCTCACTGCCTCTTTGGCTTCTTCTCAGGTGTATTCACTTCCTAGGCCTGCCCTGAAAAAGTGCCACCAAGTGGGTGGCTTCAAACAGCATGCCGTGTCCCCCAGGTCTGGAGGGTAGGGGTCCCGGTGCGTCTGAAGCCCCTCGGGGGATCCTTCCCCGCCTCTCCCAGCCGCAGTGTCCCCTGTCCCTTGGCCTGTGGTTGCCTTCCTTCTGCCTGGAATGTTCTCCTCCTTGTCCTTGTTTCCTCTTCTTATTAGGTCACCTGTCACGTTGAGTTCGGGCCCACCCTAATCAATAATGACCGCGTCTTAATTGGATTACATCTGCGTAGACCCTATTCTCAAATAAGGTCGTGTTCCTAGTACCAGCATTTAGGATTTGAACGTATCTTTGGGGTTCCAATTTCTCCCTTCAATATTAGGGTTCTTCACAGTGATTTCCTTGGCTTTCTTCTCTCTGTAGTCATTTAAAGGACCAAAACAAGTTTGGTGTTGACAAGCATAGTGACTCATAAGTCAGGTGTAATACAAAGGCCCAAGTGGGATATCCAAGAAGCATCCTTCTGACGTACCGGCCTGGAATATGGCTGATTTCCTTTAGCTTTCCTTTAACGCCGTGCTTAAGATGATAGGTGCTTTAAAAACATCCGGTGAATGTTACCTTGAAAAAGTCACAGAGTAAGAGTACGTAGGGAGGAGCACTGATAATGCAGTTTATGACACAGATACGCGGCGGCCTCACCTGCGGCCCCTTCCTACAGGAAACAGAAACGATCGCCCGCCCAAAGAGCGGCCCTCGAGGCTGACTCAGACCCCTGGACAGTGTGAGAAGGGCCAAGGGCAGCAAGGTGCTCGGTGCGTGGTGCTTGGTGGAGGGGCCTTCGAGGAGGGGGATGGGTTAACAGAGGGCGAGGCCACGGGGCGGGTGCTCCTCCAGTGTGACTGCTGTGCTCGTGAGGGGAGGGAGTGTGAGCATGGACAGACACCAGCGATGTGCACGTGCAGCAGAGCACCATGCGGGGACACAGAGGCCAGCCATCTGAAAGCCGGAAGACTGCCGAAGCAGATGTGGTGGTGTGCATCTGTAATCCCAGCACTCTGGGAGGCTGAGGCAGGAGGATCCCAAATTTGAGCCTGGCGACTTAGCAAGACCATGTCTAAAAAGAAAATGCTGAGGATGAAGCTCAGTGCAAAGGTCCTGGGTTCGGGCCGGTGATATTGCTCAGTGGCATAAGTGCCTGCCTGGCACGTGCGAGTGCTGAGTTTGACTTCTGGTACCCGCATTAAAAAAAAAAAAAAAAAAAAAGCGATGCGCTGGCATTCTAGCCTCTAGAACTACTGTAAGAATATGGTAATTTTTAAAGTTGTTTGACTGGCCAGTCACTAGTAGGGTCCCGACATTATTCTGGGTGCCAAAGATAAAGTTTCCTTGTGCAGCTGACATTCTCATGAGAAGAAAAATGCAACAACAATAAAAAAGGAAAGTGTATGTCAGACAGGATTAAAGGATATGGAGAAAAACAAGTGAGAACGATTATCATACACGAGGCTGCCGTTCCGTGGCCATGAAGGCCTTGCTGTGAAGGTAAGATAAGAAGAGGGACGCGAATCCCCAGGGCACAGGATGCAGGTAGAGGACATGGCAAGGACAAAGTCCCTGACGTGGGACAGTCTGATCTGCTCCAGTGTGACATTAGCAAGCCCTTGTAGAGCCCAGGGAGGGGGTAATGTGTCAAAGAGAAGCAGCCCGTGACCATGGAGCGCTGGGGATCCACTTGTAGAGGAAGTTGGCCTCCAGGAGGAAGTTAGTATGGAAAGGAATGGAGGAATAGACAGATGAGGGGTGGATGTAGGAGGAAAGAGGGGAGAGGAAAAGAGAGAGAGACAGAATCAAAGACAGAATAATATCACATGGTACAGTGATGGTGGGTGGCCAGCCAACACCACACATTTATCAAAACCCATAGAACTTTACAGCACAGAGCAAGCCTTACTAAATAAAAATGAAAAAACAAAAACAAAAACAAAAACAAAACGTTTAGAAGGTTGGGGGATCCGGGGGTAGAATAATTTAACTATATTTTCTATGTTATAAAATCCTTCCTGAAGGGACTGGGGGAACGTTGCTGACCGAAGGGACCCTGGAAATGAGAGAAGACTGCAAGAGTAAGGGAAAAGGGAATCGTACTGAAGTCGGTCAGGTTCCGTGTGTCCTGGAGCTGGACCGTAAGAAAGTGGAATTCAGAGGTGAGTGCCAGGCTTCTCACTGCTGCAGCGAGGGCTTGCAGGTAAGCGAGAGGCGAGGATCCGCGTGATCGCAGTGTGGAGCTGGAGACATCTGTAGGCGCTCACAGGTACAGATGTTACCAGGTAGAAATATTTACGGATACGCGCACATACAGAAGTTAGCTGCATATACACAGTGTGCACACGCACACTTTTTTCTCCTGTCAACAGAAAGAGTCTAGAAGCACAGTCACCTAGCCCCTACCCAGATCTTTTTTTTTTTTTTTTTTTTTTCCCTAATACAATTTGTTCCCATTAAAGGGACAAGAGCTCTGTGGAGAAATGACTTATTTATCAAGAAATACACAAGGTAAGTCTAAATCAGGTTCTAGTGCCATAAAGCAAAGAAAGACTAGAAAAAATACCCACAGTGGTGGGACAACTTGTCAGAGAGAGAAAAAAGCCAGTGCTAGGAATTGCTAGTGGCCAGGGATGGGACAATTTGAACAAAAAAATAAAGGTGCATTGGATGATAATGTAGAATATAAAATAAACTCTGCATCCCACTGATGTAAGTAAATGATCAAATAAGAAAGAAGTGGTACAAAAATAGATTTCCCGTGCCCAAGTTTTAAATAATCCGTGTCGCGTCTCCTCCCTGAGGAGGCAGAGCTGTGCCCCCTCCCTGTAAGTATTGGCTGCAAGAGTGATTCTCCCCCAAGAGCTCAGTGTGGAAAGGAGAGAAAGAGTGATGAAGAGGCGAACCTGGTGACGCCAGCCCTGCAGTTGACCAAAGTCAATGTCGACAGTGGTGAGTCACGTGGATAGCATGTGCCCTCGGGGTGAGGTAAGGCGAATGGCACTTTACCTCTGTGGTCCCCCACCAACCCCTAACGTAGAGCCATGTCTAATCAGGAGGAGAACATTATCAAGCCATAACTGAGGGACATTTTCCAAAATACCTGGCCAGCACCCCCAAGCTGTCCAGGCCATCCAAAACAAGAAAGGTCTGAGAAATTGTCATAGCTCAGGGCAACCTGGGGAGACTGGCTGGCTATTGTAATGCAGAGTCCTAGAGGAGATCTTGGGGCAAAAAAGAATATATGGGGAAAACTGAGAAATCTGAGTAAAGCATGGACTTCAGTTGATGATCATGTGTAGGTATTGGCTTCTTGCTTGTGACCAATACGCCACGCTAGTGTAGGGTGTCAGCAAGAAAGGAGACTGGGGTTAAGGATTCAGGAAAACCACACTCTACTTTTCCCCCCTGCCTATCTAAAATTTCTAAAACAAAAGTTTATTGAAGAAAATCCTGATGCGAGTTCCCCTGCAGCGGTGTGGGGATGGTGGGGTAGGAGGGTGCTCTGCCCCGTGGAAGCTGTCGCATTGCGGCGCCCTTAATTCATGCATGATGTTCAGAGCTAAATGGACGCATGGAGTGTTTCTGTTTTATGCCTGTGTGAAGCTGAATTTTTAATAATGAGCCAGGTAAAAATAAAGTCCTGGAACAAGCTGCCCATTTCAGTACCACTTGATGTCACGCTACTGGATATGGAGCCAGTAATTGACAAATGTGCCAAGTATATAATTGCAAGCGATATTGTATCTTAAAATTTCTCTTGTAACTTTCCTGCAGTTACAGTGAAAACAAAATTTAAAAAAAGGAGGTTCGAGGGCACAGCCCTTCCTCCACCCCGTCATCCCCACCCCCCAGCACAGCACGGCAGGGGCTCTGTGGGCCTTGGCACAGTGCCATTTCCCCCGTTCAGCTGCTCTGCGCGGGGACTGCAGTCCTCCAGCCCCCTCGCCCTCTGGTTCCTGGCTGGGTTTACGCAGGATGGCAGAGATGGTACCATTTTCAGCCTTCCTCTTTCTGTCCCTCATTGTGGTCCTGGCAGTGGCTGCATTTGCTACAACTCAGCTCCTGTCACCGTCAGGTCTCACTTGGCTCTTAAAATACCTGTTCCTTCCCTCACCCCTCTGGCAAGGAGGAATAATGGTTTCCCGCTGGTGTTAGCCTCTGGGTAACTCAGCATCTCTTATTGGACGTATTCTTTAAACTTTCTCCATGCCATGTGTATGGTCTCTTTACTGAGATATTTTTTGTTTAACCCTCTGAGAATGCCACCTGGTTTCTGTCTGAATTCTGACAGATATGATTATTATACAGCTGTCAACTTTCTGTTCTTGGGAATCATGACAATCACACCTCACCTCCCTTTTAGGTTAAGATAATGTTCTGGTTATTTTTGGTTTTTTTTTTTTTTTTTTGGCCTTAAAAATATCCGTGTGTGTGTGTGTGTGTGTGTGTGAAATGATGCTGACACCAAATATTATTGTTCCTAAATCCTTACTTGGTGAAAGAAAGAGTGGGCAAATCTATACTGGTTCTCCCCACATCTTTGAAACTTCACTTTTGAAATACGGAGTCTGGGGACCACTGATCTAAACGAGAGCTCAACTTTGAAACATTCAGGGAATTCAGCTGTAATTTATTTTACCACAAGAATCTCACAAATCTGGTGAAAGTTGCCAATGGTGCTGAAATTGGGTCCCACTGTTTGCACAACTTATGGTCCCACTTGTGGTGAAGAGGAATTAGTATCAGGGGAAATACAAGGAATTCTAAACACTGAGGTGGCTGTTTTCTGTCCGTTGCCGCAGCGGATGTTATAACACGGTGTGTCCTGAGTCTCACACCGGAGAGCAGTGTTGTGTCTCGCTGGAGAACTGATGCGGGTGGAGGGTGAGAGGCTGAGTGTTCATCTGGGTTTCCAGCAAGAAGTTGAAAGGACTCATCAATAAAGTGTGGTTATTTGGTGACAGTGACAGAAATTCCATATTCACAGATCTAGAAATGTTTACATTTGTGCAATTTCAAAATCTTTTTTGTTATGAACAATTACACCAAGTCATTTATAGATGACTCTATTGCTAAGCAACACACCTTGGGCATTTGTGTTTACTGGGTGTTTTAAATGGACTGTGTCTCATAATGTCAAGTACATCCAATATGTACTTGAAACAAGAACTCTGAAGTAGCCTCTGTTTGCCTAGCATAGGAGAACGTGAGGTGTATAATTATCATGATTCAGTCTCCTTGACTTCACAACTCTTCCATGTTGGGATTGCGATTTCTTTTTCTTTCTTTCTTTCTTTCTTTCTTTCTTTCTTTCTTTCTTTCTTTCTTTCTTTCTTCTCTCTCTCTCTCTCTCCCCTCTCCCTCTCTCTTTCTCTTTCTTTTTCTTTTTTATCTTTTTGAGACAGGGTCTCACTATGCAGTCCAGGCTGGCCTTAAACTTGCAGCGGTCCTCCTGCCTCAGCCTCCCGAGTGCTGGGATTACAGGTGTGCGCCCCCATGTCCGGCTGTGAAAGTTAAATAGTACTGTAAGTATATAATCATTGTGAAGTGCTATGTGTAAAATAAAGCATTTTTGTTATTTTTATTCTTTTTAATTATACAGATGGAAACTATAGTGTTTGCCTTTTATACTTTAGTCCAATGTCTATTAATTGATATTGTCATAAATATTTTAGGGCATAAGGAAACAACAACATTAATAGAATTCAACCTTTGCCCTCCAGCCATTTACATTGGGAACCTTTCACAATGAAAAGAAAACAAAATAAATTTCCAGATGCTCGTAGGCCACAGACAACATAGTTGCAACTTGGAAGGTTCCAGAGGAGGACCTTGGTTGGATCTTGGAATATTGACTAGGATTTCAAGCGGGAGATGATTAGGGTGGGTTAGGGTTGAGGCAGGATGGCCACGGAGTAGATGAAGAACTTCAGGATTGGAACAACACGAACAAAAGCAGGAAGAGAGAAAAAGAAAAAAGGCAAAGCTGTGTTTAGGCAACGGCGAGCTATCTCCTGCTGGGGAAGAGAACCTTGGTTAATAGGTGGACAACATACAGAGGAGGAATCTGAACTCAGATTGCTTAAATTTTCTTCTGCAGGCAGTGCAGACTCGGAGGTACTTTTAAGCAAGAGCATGACATAATCAGGGCTGTCCCATAGGAGTACTGGATGGGAGGCTGGCATGTGGCTTGGGGACACAGGGCTTGCCTCGGGTATGCGAGGCCCTGGGTTTCACCTCAGTGCCACAAAACAAAGCGAAACAAAAAGAATATCACACGGGACCCATAATTCCTAGAAGGGATGACATGGCCCTCTGGGTGTAGAGATGTGTTCATGTGACTGCTTTATAAACATCTCACATTAAAAATATAAATTATAGACACACATTTAATTTTTGTACCCTGAGGTTAGGACTTCATAGAGGAACACAAGAATTTCTCGGTATTTTAATGTTTAAACTTCCTTGTCATTTGTATTTGGTTTTCACAAGTCATGGGTTGACAATGAAGTATTCATTTTTTTTTCTGTATGTTATCTTTTTTCTTTGTCTTTTTTAAATAAAATCTTTCATCCACTCGAAAAGTATTTCTGGAATAGCTATATGAGTAGATCATTGTATGACAAGCTTTATAGGAACCATGTTTTCCAGATAAATTGGGTCAATTCTCAGCCTGGAAATAGTCTTTTAGTGGGAAAGATTTTGAATATCATTAATTTAAAGAAAAAGTTGCTAGTACTTAAGATAATCAAATTTGGTTAGTTGAGATCAATTATCCTGTCTATTAAAAATATTGAAACTTAGCTTTTCCTATTTGTCCCTCAATTTCCTTTCTAAAGTACTCTTCTTTCACTGCATATTAACTGTTTTGTTTAACTTTCAGTTACTGAAACCTTTTGAGAAATGGAATGTATTTTAGGGATACCATTTTTGCTTAATGTGGAAAATTAATTTTAGGTTTTCATTAAATTGGCTTTTACACTATCAGTTCTGAGCTTTCTCTTGTCAAATGTACTTTGGTGTAGGCAAAGGTAGTAGCTACTCTTTACTCAAGTAAGTGAGGCTGCTAATTACCCGCAAATGGTGTGTCAAGTGACTTTGAAGTTAAAACACCTTTACCTAAAAGGGTTTCCTCTTCTAATGTTTACTTTGGTCTTATAATTCATTATTTAATTAAACAGTCATATTGTTTATCCAGCTAATGCAATTCAGTACAATTGAATGTAAGAAGGCATTTACTCAAATCCAAGAATATACTTGAATGTTTATTGCTATTAATTTTTTTTACCATAGCACCTTTCAAATTTGCACATTCAGTTTTATATTTTTAGATTTAAATATTCTGAACTCACTCCATAAAGTCTCATTACATATTCAGAGACCAAAGTTTTGCTATTCCATCACCCTTTTCCGAGCAGTGTTAGCAATACGAAATCATAAAAATCACAAAACTTCAGGATCTGAACAACCCAGTAGTCTCAAATCACTGTCGTGAATTTTAATATTTGTGTAATCTCCCACCGTGTTTAGAGGCTCACGGGATTGTCTTTTCACCTGTACCATTTGTTCCAGTTTGTTCACCTCTTTGACATTACCAATGGGGTAGGGACTACGAAGCTGGTCAGAGACGAGGGAACTTCACTAGCGCCCTGTAGCCATGGACACGAGTGGTTCCCGCAGGGGACTGGCGCTCCGGACCCGCGGATTTGCCCACAGTCGGTCTGAAGGTCACAGTGGAGCAGGTGCAGCCACAAGTCGTCAAGGTACCTGGTGGTTCTTTGCTGAACAGAGCGGGTTGAAGTCAAGGCTCGTGTAGATGGATTTACAGTCTGCGTCAGTTAATTTTCCTGTTTCAGATTTGCCAATTTACCTCAACCACCTTGAAAATAAGGTATCTCTACGTCTATATTATCTATCTATCCATCTGTCCATCTATCCATCTATCTATCTAATCTATCATCTTGACCATTAACACCAGATATAGGCGGAGTAAGCGAAGTGACTCGCAGCTCTGGAGGGAAGAATGGTTCGCATCCTTCGGACGGGGGTCAACTCTCCCGGGGACAGTAGGCGGCATTTTCACCACCTAACCCCCCTCTATACTCCGGATGGCCTTCGCGGCCGCGCTCTGCAGCCGTAGCGTCCCCATAGAGGCCCTGGCGTGGCGGCCGCGCTCTCCCTCCTCAGCCCGACCCCGCCCGCGGCGCTGCCCTGACCTTCCCGACGGGCGACGGGCGCCGCCAGCCGTCCCTGAGGAGGAGGCATCGTCTCCCCGGGCGGTGCAGTCCGCCCGCAGCGGCCATGGCAGTTGGGAAGCTTTCCTCCAGGTTCCCTTCTGGCTCCCTGCGCTTTCCCGTCACTGGTTTAAGTTCAGTTTACAGGAGCCGCACGGAATAGTCAACCACATTGGCTTCCTGGCCATCTTTCCAATGCTTGAAGCAAATTCTACTTCTTGCCTTCTTCCCAAGTGACTTTTCCCCTGTTTTGTTTGGTGTTGCTACTAAAACACAGTCTTATTTCCCTAATCGCCTTTTTTTTTTTTAATGTGGGGACCGGGAGTCGAACTCAGGACCTTGTGCTTGCCAGGCAGGCGCTTATGCCGCTGAGCTGTCTCACCGGCCCTCTCCTTTGTTTTGTACTGGGAACTGAGCCCAGGGCTTCACATATCCTAGGCGAGTGGTCTACCACTGAAATACATCTCCACGCTTTTTTATTTACTAATTTTTCCTGAGACACGGTCTTGCTGTTACCCAGGCTGGCCTTGCGCCTGCAGTCTTCTTGCCTCAGTCTCCCAGGTAGCCGGGGTTACAAGCGTGTGCCACCATGCCCAGCTAGCTCCAGAGCTTTGTCTTCCTTGGGTCTTCGTAGTCCTTAGGATTTTTTTCTTTTTCTGTGGTGTGATTTGTGTTTGAAACTGAGCAGTTTTATTAGCCTACTTTGTGTCTGTTGAATTTTGGGGCTCTGATAGCTTTTTTTTTTTTTTTGTGGGTACCGGGGGGTCGACCTCAGGACCTCGCGCGCCAGCAGGCACCTGTGCCGCTGAGCGATATCACCGGCCCCTTTTTCGTATGTGGGATCCGGGAGCCGAACTCGGGCCCTCGCGCTTGCCGGGCAGGCGCTTATGCCACTGAGCCATCTCACCGGCCCCTAGCTTTGTTTAATTGTGTAATTTTATGTTTCATTTCAAGCTGGAAGTGTTTCTACTGATACAAAAATTCAAAGAACATTGTAGCTTTTCTGTACATTTCAGAGGAATTTATTCTGGGAGAAAAAGGTTTATCTCTATATTTATCTCCGTATTTTTCCCTATATGGGGGCTCTGCTGGGAGGCTGGAAGACTCTATAAAACACCCACTTAATCTCTTCAGGGAGCCTTTTGTATATCTGAATACTTGGACTTTTTAATTTTTCTGAGGTATTAGGAAAAAGTTGGTTGGCCTCTCCTATTACAACGTGCTTTCCTGACAAGGCATCTCTTAAATTTTGCATCTATCAGACACTAGATGTGCTGAAGACTCTACAAATATTCAAATATTCAAATCTAACAATTATTTCTGAAGTTATCTTCTTTTTCACATCTTATTATAAGCATCGAAAAGCCAGGCTGCACCTCGGCTCTTGTTCGGAAATCTCAGCTCTAAGCCCAGTCTCACTGCCTGCAAGTTCCGCTCTCCATGTGACCACAGGGCTCAGTCCTGCTGAGCATCCTGCCACCGTGTGGAAAACGCTGTCCTTCCCCAAGTTTCTCTAACACGATTCTCATCTCCTTCTGAGTCCTCGCCAAGAAGACACTCGAATGTCCGTGTCTAGCGATGGTCTGGGTGTGTTATTCAGGTGATGTTTTCTCCACCCGGAGGTGCTCACACCCGTATTTCCACTGAAAGTCTGTGTTAGACAAGGCAGGCTTCTACCGTGTTCCCCAGCGTTCTCTTAGCGTCTGTCCTCTGCCCTGTTCCGGAGCCACAGCCACATTTTTAGGTCTTGTTGCACCTGTGCTCCATTTCCAGCTACCAAAATGGGTCATGTTTCAACCAGAAAAGTAGACCGGGTAGGAGCTACGTGGGGAGAGACCTAGAGTTAGGCCTGGCTTGAGTGGCTGATTGCAGGGGACGCTAGGCCAGCCCCAAACCATAACGCCAACTGGGGAGAGGCCAGCGGGCTCCGTCATGGGCGGAACTCTGCCCACCAGGCAGATGTGGAAATCTCCCTTTCCTTCCTCCCTCGCCTCCGCACCACTCCCCAACCTCCTGCTTCTGTTTCTTCTTTTTCCTTGAAGACTCAGCTCTGTTTCTAAGGCTTTCATCTGCTGGGGAGGCCTGACTGAACCAGGCCGGTCCTGATTATCTAGGGCAACCTCTCTTATAGTCAACTGGCTATGGGCTTCAATCACATCTTTAAAACAGTGCCTGCCCAGGAACCCCCAGATTGGTGCCTGACGCCATAACCGGGGGCTGTGCCCTGGTAAGTAAGTGGCAGACCACCCGCTTAGGGTATGTGAAGCCCTGGGCTCAGTTCCCAGCACAAATAAAGGAGATTAGGGAAATAAGACTCTGCATTTTAGTAGCAACACCAAACAAAATGGGAGAAGGTTACGTTGGGAAGAAGGGGACACGGCAAAATAATAATATAATAATAATAATAATAATAATAATAATAATAATAATAATCACCACAGGGTCTTCCGTCAAACCAGAATCTCTGCTCTAATTCTTGCCTCCACCCAGTGGAGACTTTTGTCTGTTTTTCGGATTTGGTGAACACCAGAGGTTTGCATCTCTGGGTTGTTTTTGGTACCACAGATGCCCGACAAGTTCACTGAGAGCCCGAATGTGACATTGCTAGATATGCTGGCTTCACCCAGTGGTCTGGAGATCTACATGCTCTTCCAGAAAGTGACACTGGCCCCGAGGTGAGGTCTCTGGTGGAGGACAGGTCTCATTCACAGAGTCCCGCAAGCGGGCACCTCCTTTCTGTGTGTGAAGTGGCGGCCAGGGAGTCAGAGACCTAACTCGCCCAGTTTCTGTCCCCTGCTGGTCCTGTCTTGTGGGAGCATCGGTCACACTAACTTTTAACCGCCTCAGTGTTGCAGGGCAGCCCCGCTCCCCTTGTCCTGTCTCCTTCACCCACCGGCTTCCTCCCTTGTGCCAGCACAGCTGGGCGTTCTCTGAACACTTGCTTGTCTGCCCCGAGGCCTATGCGCAGCTCCGAGCTCAAAGGACACAAGGGTCACTTAGCATGTGGTCCTCAGTCAGGCCGCGCCAGACAAACGCGTGAATGGGCCCTCTGCACAGAGAGCCAGAGAAAGCGTTTACCTTCGCTTTGGAACCAGACTGTGCACGGACAGATTTTTGTTTTGTACTTTGCTATGTTCTTTGTCACTGCACTTCGGGATCGTAAGAGAAGCTGTCATTAGTGCAACCGCTCTAGAGGCCCCAATGCCTCTTTTTTTTTTTTTTTTGTGGGTACCGGGGTCGACCTCAGGACCTCGCGCGCCAACAGGCACCCGTGCCGCTGAGAGATATCACCGTCCCTTTTTTCGTATGTGGGATCCGGGAGTCGAACTCGGGCCCTCGAGCTTGCCAGGCAGGTGCTTATGCCGCTGAGCCATCTCACCGGCCCCCCAATGCCTCTTGAAGCATCTCTGAAAGCAGGAGACTCACTACCCCTCTGCTCCTGGGCTTCTGCATTTCACTTTCCTCTCCCACTCATTGCAATTTTTACTGCAGCGTTGCCCACACTGCTGCAGGAGGGGCCTGGATGTCTAGGAGTGGGAGGGACCCAATGCTATGGTCCTCTTTTTCATTTTTATTTATCATCATCATCATCATCGTTATCATCATCATCATCATCATCATCATCATCATCATCATCATCATCATCATCATGGAGGGATACAACCCAGGGCCTCTGCACTGAGCTATATTCTCACCGCCCTTTCTTATTTTGAATCTCCGTAAGTGGTTCAGTTGCCCAGGCTGAGCTGCAACTTGCGGTGCTCCTGACTCAGCCTCCCAGAGTGCTGGGCTCACAGGCGTCCAGAGCGGGAGACCGCGGTCCCTCGGTGTCGCCGGCTCCCGCCCCCTGCGGGCTGGGGTCCTCCTCCGGCACCGCCCGGCTCCTCCTCCGGGCCAGGAGTTCGCAGCGAGCCGCGCGCCGCGCAGGTGCCCGCTCCGGGATCGGGATCGGGATCGGGATCGGGATCGGGATCGGGATCGGGATCGGCCCCGACTCTGCCCCGGCCGGGCGCCCCCGGCTCAGGTGAGAGCGCCCGCGTCCTGCGCGCACCGCGGGGCAGCTGGGGCAGCTCGGGCAGCGCGGGGCGCGCGTGGGGTCGCGGGGGCGCAGGGGCGCTGGGGCGCGGCGCGGGGAGGCGAGGCGAGGCCACCTGTGGGACACCGGCGACCCGGGACGGCGCGATCGCACCTGCTGGCCTCGGAACCGGGACCGCGACCCGAACCGTAAGCCCCCGAGAGGGACCTCAGTCTGGTCCCGCTCTCCAGCGCAGGAACAACGGCAAAGCCACCGAGCAGCCCTCACCCGACCCGACCCAGCGCAGGGCGTGCCGGGGCTCAGGGGCGCGAGGCAGGAGGCCCAGCGGGGTCCTCCGGGACCCGGGAGGGCGATGCCCCGGGCGCGATCTCCGGAGGAGGCGACGAGGACGGGGCGAGGCCAGGAAAGCCGGGGGTTCGTACCGAGGGCTCGCTGGGGAATCCGGGCAGTAGAGCTCAGGCTAGCAAACCCTCTTTCAGCCCTTTGCACTTGGAATCGGAAAAACGGAATTTGGGAGCGATTTCCCATACATTATCTGAGTCGCTATGGTTACCTTAAATACTCTGAGCCCCAATTTCCTCATCTTTCAGGTGAATCAGTTGGATTAAGATTATTTCTCAGGGCCTTTTGATAATACCTAAGGTGTCTCCCACTTGAAAAATGTATGATTCTTTAACTCTTTAACTTGTTACGAATATCACCAATCTCGTGAAACTAAAAAAGCCGGTGTCGAACTTGGCATTTGGCTTCTGCGCACATTTATTATTTATGCTTTCAGGACTTTCCAGCTGAAGGTTGCAGTGAAACCAAAACATTTGTAAAGAGCTCGGAAATATGTCGTTTACCCGTGATTGTTTAGACCACTTCCTATGCTAACTTCAAGAATCATAATTACCTTCAAGCCAGTATTTCCAACCCTGCAACAAAAACATGAGGCTTTAGCATAGCATGTATTCTCTTCCAGAATTGTACATTTGGAGGAAATAAAAATTGTCTTGGAGGAAAACAAATTATATCTTTCCGGCCGATTACTGCTCTTGGAAAGTGTTTATTTTCGGAGTAAGGTTGTGTGCAGAACATTAGGGAAGTGGCTTCAGACGACTGTCAAATTGAGTTCAATAGCAGAGACACCAATTTTAGTAATGCATTCAGTTGTCTTGGAGTAAATCCCAGAAAATACCAGAGGGTAACTAAACAGATAAGCAAGAGATTAGGAATTCACAACACACACACACACACACACACACACACACACACACACACACAGAGTTGGACAAGGAGTATGATAGAGTATCAGTGTACCTTTGCTTCCCTTTTGATTAAAAACAAATCTTGTTTAGCACACAGAGGATGATAAATGTGCTTTGGAAGCTACTTGAAATGTTTTGCTGAAGGTATTTTCAAAATTATTTGAGGTCTAGTGCAAGTTAGGATAAGCTGTGAGGTGTTTGTTGCTCTTTTTGTTGGCTTTGACCTAGAATCATAAAATCATTTTTCCCCACCCACGTGTACTTGGTATGCGGTTTAGAGAGTAGAATGGACTTGAAGTACTGCAATGTGAACATGTTTTAAGTGATTCTTAATGCCTCTTGGCCTTTGGGCTGGCAATGCCATCGATCATGAAGGTATTTAGTGGCCCTCGTGTTCTCAGATGAAGGAGGCAGTCATCTCCCGTAGAACAGATGTGGAGAGAGTTAAAGAAATGGCTTGGGATGGAGCCCTGGCTGCTGGCTGCATGAACGACTGAAACGTGGGTCATCTGAGTGCCCTCGGTCCAAGCCAGCTCATTCACGGCTCGGGGGCATCCCTGTGGGTGGCAGCGGCTCTCTTCCTCTGCTGCAGTGTGGGCTTCCTTTCACACTTAGATCACGACCATGGGCCCAAATGGTTTGTGTCTGTGAAATGCAGTAACTTTGGGAGGTCTTGGAAATAAAACATAAACGTATCTAGAAAAAAAAAAAAAAAAAGATTTCTCTTGGCAGATACTGCACTGCGTTCCTTATCCTAAGAGCTAAACACACACACTGAAAACTGCGTCCCGTGGAGTTCAAGTGGAAAAAAAGGCTGGCGGTTTGTTCTGGGTCTTAAGCGTTCATGTGATTTACACATTCCGATTTTAATTAAATTCGAAAGGCACAAATATTCACCCACTGGCCAGACTTAGTGCGTACAGCCTTTTGGAGTTTCTATTCCAATTCGATCTGCTTATAATTCAGAATATCCTTCTCAAACATTTTTAATGATTCCATAGTAATATTTTTTTGACAGTTTAAAGGGGGCTCATTTATTGTCACTGTTCCAAATGTACAAAAAAATTAGAAAATAACCCCCTAACTCAATTCCCCCCACCCCCACAACACAAATAACTTTCCCAAAACCACAAACATAAACTGGTCCTGGTAACAGTGCAGCTAAGAAAGTTTTGAGAAAATTTAACAGGATTCAGATTATATCCATTCTATTGTCTTTTAACACACATGATCTTGTCAATCTTTACAAAATTTCATCACTTTGAGCTATAACACATATAGAAAGAAATATGTAAAAAACATTTATTGGTTGACAAGCAGGAGAAGAAATCCTAACATAAGGAAAATAGCCCACTAATCATCGCTCAGGAAAGAGCACTGCTTCTGCCTAGGATCTTCTCCTTTGTGTCTTCCTTATTGCCAGCCTAGTTTTACCCTTTTTAAAAAAGTAAAACATGGGGCCGGTGAGATGGCTCAGCGGTGTAAGTGCCTGCCTGGCAAGCGCGAGGGCCTGAGTTCGACTCCCGGAACCCACATACGAAAAAGGGGCCGGTGATATCGCTCAGCGGCACGGGCGCCTGCTGGCGTGTGAGGTCCTGAGGTCGACCCCCGGTACCCACAAAAAAAAAAAAAGAAAAGAAAACCATGCATATAGTAGACATTCTTTTGTAGAGAGTTTTGCTTAACATTCTATTTATGAGTTTAAGCCATTTCTTCTCTTCCTGTAAAGAAAAACATTCTGAAAGAATTGTTTGTCTCTGTTCCCAGCTCTGAACTTTTTCTTAACTGCATTCCTATTCAACTTTAGTTTTCAATACATGGTTTCTAATCACATTTTAGAAGTAAAAGAAATCATACCTAACTTGCAGAAGTTGGGAAAGGTCATTTCTCCTCTGTCCTAAAAGTAGAATAATCTGAAAATACTCATAAGCAGGGGCCGGTGAGACAGCTCAGTGGCATAAGTGCCTGCCTGGCAAGTGCGAGGTCCTGAGTTCGACCCCCAGTACCCACAACAACAAAAAAAAGCTCATAAGAATATGTTAGTGATCTATTACTACTATGTATCAAATTACCCCAAAATTTAGTGGCTTAAAACAACAGATACTGAGAATTTCAGATATTAAAAGTTGATAAATGTGTGGGTCTGTTTTAGAGCTCTGTATTTCTCCTTTGGTCTCTTTGTGTATATTTGCCAATACCACATAGGCTTGATTAATACAGATTTAATGATCTTACTTTTTTTTTGGTGCCGGGAATATGGAATGCCAGTGCATATGGAATTAAGGGATGACTACCTGCATTCTTTGGCTTGTTATGCTGTATGTTACCTGGAGAAACAACTTAAAGGAGGAAAGATTTGTTTGACTAATGATTTCTGAGGCTCAGTCCATGGTCTCCTGGCTCCCTTGATTCTGGTTGGCGTTGATGAGGCAGTACATGGTGGTGAGAGGGCGTGCAAAGCAAAGCTGCTCACCTCATGGCCGCTGGAAGCAGAGTGAGAGAGCCTTCACCATCCATGCGCTTCCCAGAGTCCAAAGCTGACAACCAAGACTTTTGCTGGACATTTTAGTTCTAAACCATGACACTTGTAGCAATCTACTTGCTGCACATTATTGGAAAGACTATTCTTTTCCCATGGAGTTGCCTCTGTACCTTGTCGAAAATCAGTTTACTTAAAATGTAAAGGTTTATTTCTGGGCTCTCCATTCTACTTCCATGATCTGCATTTCGGTCCTTATACGTGGACCACACTGTCTTGGTTACTGTGGCCTTGGAATAAGTTTTGAAAATGGAGCTTTGTTCTTTCTTTTCAAGACTGTTTTGATAATTCTCTTGTATATTCATTTGGAGTTTAGAATTAGCTTGTCAGTTTCTGCACAAAAGGTAGCTAGGATTTTGAGTGGCATTAAATTGAATCTGAGATCAATTCCTGAAGTATTATCATCATAACAAAATTATGTCTTTTCATTCAGGGAATATCTTTCTATTTATTTAAATATTCTATTTTTAAAATAATTTTTTAATTTTGGGGGGTTACTCAGGACTCAATCCAGGGCCTCACATGTGCTAGGTAAGCACTTTCCCACTGAGCTACATCCCCAGCTCTTTTCACTTATTTTTTTATTTTGAGACAGGGTTTCTCCAAGTTGCTCAGGCTGGCCTTCATCGATGATCCTCTTGCTTCAGCCTCCTGAGTAGCTGGAGTAATAAGTGTGTACCACCACATCCAGCATATTTAAATATTTCTAGCTTCTTTCAATGATGTTTTATAGCGTTCAATGTACAAGTGCTACATTTGTTTTGTTAAATGCATTCCGAAGTATTTTATTCTTTCTATTGCCACTGGAAATAAAATTACTTTTAAATTTTATTTTCAGATTGTTCATTGCTTGTGTATAAAAATACAAATGATGTTTGTATATTGATCTTACATTCTGCAACCTTAATGAATTTATTAGTTTTTATGCTTTCTTCTAGATTCTTCAGTGTTTTCTGTGTCAGATTGTATCATTAGAGAACAGAGACCATTTCACTTCTTTCTTTTCAATCTGGATGCATTTGGCTTCTATTTCTTGCCTCACTGGCCTGGCCAGAACCTCCAGCACGTGCTGAATTGAAGCAGGAGGAGCAGGCATGCTGGTCTTGTGCCTGCCCCTAGCAGGAAGCACTGAGCCTTTCAACCATTAAGGATGATGTTAGTACTATGTTTCTTATATGTGGCTGTTTACGTCCTTATAGGTTGAGGAAATTTCCTTCTCTTCTTTGTTGATTTCTTTTTCCTTTTTCTAATTTTTATTTTTATTTTTTTATTTTAAAGAGAAAAAATAAAGATAACAATAAAACAGAGTTTCAAAACAGGTTAGTAGGAGAGTTACAATAATTAATACATTGCGTATTGTTGTCTTCATAGTAGTTATTCAGAGTACAAGATATAGGCACGATATCTTTTCCAAACAATATTAGCACAAACCTTTCTTTTCAATGAACCGAGAAACTAGCTGTATAACTATCTTAACTATCTTGTGTATAAATATTTTTTTTTCTTTTCCCTTTGTTCCTTTCCCTTTTCCCCCATCACAGTTTTTCTTTCCTTTTGAACAGTTTCTTCACAATTCACAATATCTATTGTACATTTTGGACCTTATTTACTTGTTCAGTTTCTCACACTAGTGAGACAATATGATGTTTACACATATGGGTCTGATTTATTTCACTTATGAGTATGGTCTTGAGTTGCATCCAGAGAGTTCGTGAACAAAACCCAGACTGCAAGGGAAGTACTTCAAAGAATCAACAAATGGCATCTCACCTTATTAAAAAGCTTTTGCATATCAAAAGAAATCACCAACAGAGTGAAAGGAAAACCCACAGAATGGGAAAAAATTATAGCCAGTTGTTCCTCAGACAAAGGACTTACATCTAGAATATATAAAGAACTGAAAAAATCAGACACCCCAAATTCAAAGACCCAATCCAAAAATGGCCATATGAGATGAATACACACTTCTCAGATGAAGAAATACAAATGGCAAATAAATACATGCAAAAATGTGCAACATCACTAGTCATTTGAGGGATGCAAATTAAAACAACACCAAGATTCCATTTCGCCCTAGAAAGAATGGCTGTCATCAAAAAATCAACCAATAACAAATGCTGGAGGGGCTGTGGGGAAAAAGGAGCCCTTCTCCACTGTTGGTGGGAGTCTAGACTGATACAACCACTGGAAATCAGTGTGGAGATTCATTAAAAACTAGGATTAGAGGTCCCATTCGACCCAGCTAGAATTAAAAATGTCATATGACAGTAATATATATGCACCCATGTTTATAGCAGCACAATTTGTAATAGCCAGATCTTGGAAACAACCCAAATGCCCATCAACTGGGGAATGGATAAAAAAGATATGGTACTTTTATACAATGGAGTACTACTCAGCCATAAAGAAGGATAGTCTAATTTTTATTTTTATTAATACATGTTTGTAGTGTATAATGACTACATTCATCATAGGGAATTGGTACATGTACATAACATGACTTTTTAAACCATGACATGGTGTTAGGCTTGTCAAATGCTTTTATAATGAGATGGTGACGTCCTTTCTTAGGTGGATTACACTTGCTGATTTTCATGTGTTCCATAAACCCTTGTTCCTGGGCTGAATCATATTTGGGTGTAGCAAATCCCTTTCACGCTGCTGGATTGAGTTGGTGGTGTTTTTGCATCTAGTTCTTCCATGATGTCCTTGTCAGGTTTTGGTATCAGGATAACTCTGTCCTCATAGGATGGATTTGGAACTGTTTAAAAAGCTGGATTCTGGATGGTAACATTTTTCACTAGTAACCTTGCTGAAGTTTCCAATGCGTTAGAAAACTTACATGTAAATACTTCCATATTTTCTGCCTTTCTCATTCTTTGTGAATAATGACAGTTTTCTTCCTTCTTTTATAATCTTTTCACCTTCTTCCACTTCCTTTGCTGCACTGACCAGCCCTCTAGCGTCCTATCGAAGTCAGGTGCTGATGGAGGGACGTGGTCCACCACCCAGAGCCCTGTTGGCTGTGGCAGATGCTGTGGTTCAGGTTTAGGAAATTCTCTTCTGCTTCTGTTTTGCATATAATTGTTGTCATGATTGAGTGCTGACTGTTATCAAATGCTTTTTTATACTTACTGATGTAATGAAATACTTTTTCTCCTTTAGTTTTTTTTTTTGTTTGTTTTTTGTTTTTGTTTTTTGGTGGAGGCAGGGTCTCACTATGTAGTTCAGGCTGACCTTGAACTCACTATGTAGCAGAGGCTGGCCTCAAACTCATGGCAATCCTCCTGCCTCAGCCTCCTGAGTGCTGGGATTACAGGTGTGAGCCACCATGCACAGCTTCTCCTTTAGTTTACCAATGAGGTTAATTATATTAGTTGTTTTTAAAAATATTAAATCATGTTTGCCCTGGAATGAACTGCTTACCCATGCTATACAATCATTTATATGCATCTATGTTTCTTTTTCATTGATAGCGGTTCTTTGTGATTTTTCATTCTCTTCAGAGTTATATTAATTTTATTTGTCTTTTCAAACACCAACTTTAGAGTCATTGATTCTCAATCTTGTATGCTTGTTTCCTATGTGTTAGTTTTAGTTCTTTATTATTTCTTCACTTCTACTTTCTTTGGATTATTGCATGTTTTTCTGTTCTAGTACTTAAATGAATGTTCTATTAAATGTTGTATTCTAACTGCTTATAAAGGAATGATGGCACATTATTATTCATTTTTCTTTTTATAAATATCTATGGCTTTGGGCTTCCTTTTATTCACTTATCTGTGTGAAATAAGTTTGAGATACTATTTTTACCCACATAAATTTAAAGCATACTCTGACTTTATTATTTTTTTTGCTAAGTGACTTAAAGTACTTTCTATAATGCCCTGGCATATGACATTTGTGCAGTTGTAAATTTGCTACTTCTTTCAGTCTTAAAAACACTGACCAGAGAAGGTGAATTTAGTTTATTTGTTCAACAAATGTTAATTGAGTACTTACGCTGGGTTAAGCATTATTCTAAATATTGAACAAAAGAGATGAGCATCTCGGTACTTGTAAAACATAACGGGACCAGATAAGAAATAAATACACTAAGTAAGCAAATTATAGCATATATTGGAAGGTGATAGGCGTTATAGGAAGAACAAAACTAAAGTAAAAGAGATCACTAAGAGGAGGGGGAAGGAGAGGAGAGGGAGAGAGAGAAGGAGAAGGAGAGGGAGAGAAACTGCAGGGGGGGAGAGAAAAAAACAGAAAGAGATGGGGCAGGGAGAGAGAGAGAGAGAGAGAGAATGTGAGAACAAGAGTACGCAAGTCCAAGTGAAAGAGTGAGTGACCACGTCCTACTCTGTGATGAGTAACTTCTGTAAAGCTTGTGAGGACATCGCTGAAGTGTCTGTCTGTCTGAGATAATTGGATTGAGCCAGCAGAGTCTCAGAGCTTCCGTAATGGTATCTCATCAGGCTTTAAAAATGTAAAGTCATGTTTAAGAACAGCTGTTACCAAATACCTGTTTTGTGAAGGCACAGGAAAATTTATTTTTTTTCTCACAATTACATTTTCTCATTTTACTTTAACTCGCAGCTGTTATTTGGGTGCCTAAACCTATGAAAATTAAGAATCTATAAACACAAGATAATTGAACAATTAGATTTCTGTCTGTACCAACAGAACTTCTGAACCAAATTGGCCAGTGTTTCATAGACAAAAGGGAAAATAAATTATACATATACATAGACACACACAGGCATGTGTATGTGTGTATTATATATAAACAGAGTGAGAACATTGGCACACACATAAGCCCCCGTTAATTATCATCGCTATTATATTATTATAATAGAGTGACATAGGCATCTTGCAACACTGCTATTAGTCACAAGTCTGATTTGGGGAAGAAAAGGCTTTCTCACAGCACCAGCATGTTGTAAAAAACATTCTATAAAAATAGAATAGTCTAGGGCCGGTGAGATAGCTCAGCGGCATAAGCGCCTGCCTGGCAAGCGTGAGGTCCTGAGTTTGACTCCCGGTACCCACATATAAAAAAAAAAAGCCTGTAAAATAGGATATACAATGCAGGCATGCAGGCAGGTGGCTTTTTGGCCTTTTGATTAACATGATTCTAAATTTGCAAATCAGTTTTCACACAGGAGTTCATAGCGCCTTCGGCCCTATCCTTTGTTCAGTTTTCTTTCTACTGACCGGAGGTTCTGTGGGAATCTTACAATGCTTATGAAATGCTTAATATTCCTCCCCATTCTTCAAGGGCAACGTTATGGTTCAGATCTAAAATATTCCCCAGGAGTCTCAGGTGTTCAGAGAGGCTTTTGGAAGGTGATTGGATCACGAGTGCTCTAGCTTTATTAGCAGATTAACTCTTTGATGAGGTCACACTTGATGGCATTATTGAATGGTAATAGAAACTTCGGAGGTGAGGCCTTGTTGAAGGGAGTGGGTCAAGGGTGTGTGACCTCAGGGGCTACACCTAATCTTTGGGCCCTTCCCTGGCTCTTTCCCTCTCACCGTGCTTCTTGGGTGCCATAAGGTGAGCAACTCTCCTCCACCCCACCTTCTGCCATGTTGTTTCTGCCTCCCCACAGGCTCAAAGCAATGAAGCCAGCAGGCCATGGACTGACATCTCTGAAACTGTGAGCCAAAATAAAACTTTCCTTCTCTAAGTTTTCTCTAAGTTGTTTTTCTCAGGTACTTGTTCACAGAGATGAAAAGATCACTAATACAGGCAGTTAAAAATCTACTTTATGGAATCGTTCATGATTCTTAAACTAGAAGTAAGCCACTCTCTCTGACTGGTTGTACTTCCTTAAATCTAAGACCATGGATTTTTAAGGTATACTTTTTTTTTTATATCACTGACTTCTTTAAAAAGTTCTACCCATTTAACTATTTTACAATACTCTCTCCTCATTTAGAATTTTTGTTGCATGCTTATTGAAAGAGTCCCTTCAGAATTATTGAGATAAGAATCTACTTAGATAAGAATCATATCATTCTTATAAGGAAAATATAAATCAAGTATTTTGATTAAGGAATTCTTTTTCATATTTAAAGTCTGTATTATTTACTTGCTTTTCAACTCAGGGCTGTTGATAACAATATTTTTCCAAATAATGTCATTCTCTGGGCTGTCAGGAATAATGATACAGCGATTCAAAACAGAATGCCTCAGTATTGCTCCCAAGAATGTTCTTGGAGTCAAGATTAAAGGGATTCTTCCTTCTTCTATATGGATCATTTAATTGTTGCATTTGCATAAAATTATGTCAGATTTTATTTTGGTTCATATTTATGTCTTGGCTTTCTGTAAAGGGTTTTCCAATTAATTTTATTTTTTCTTATTGGGAAAGAAGGTATGGGCCCCCATCACCTCACCCTTCATAGTTTTCAGTGCTCTACTTATTCTCTATATTTTTTATTTTATTTATTTATTTATTTTTATTTTAAAGAGAAAAAACAATAAAAACAATGATACAGAATTTCAAAACAAGATAATAGGAGATTAACAATGATTAATATATTGTGTATTGTTATCTTCAATGTAGTTGCTCAGATTACAAGATATAGGCCTGAAAAATTGATCAAGCAATGTTAACACAAACCGTTGTTTTCAATGAACTAAAAGAAATTAGTAGTATAATTCTCTAAGCTATCTTGTGTGTATATATATACATATATATTTTTTTTCTTTTCCCTTCCTTCTTTTCTCCTTTCCCCCATCCCAGTTGTTCTTTCCTTTTTGAGCAGTTTCTTCCCCTTTCACAGTATCTATGGTACATCTTGTATCTTATTTACTATTTCAGTTTCTTACACAAGGGAGACAATATGGTGTTTACACATGTGAGTCTGATTTATTTCACTTATGGGTATGGTCTCAGGTTACATCCATTTACAACCTCGAGTTTATCTTCCGTAATAGCTGAGTAGTACTCCATTGTATAAAAATACCACATCTTTTTTTATCCATTCCTTGGTTGATGGGCCTTTGGGTTATTTCCAAGATTTAGCTATTATAAATTGTGCTGCTATAAACATGGGTGCACATATATCACTGTCATGTGATGTTTTTAATTCTTCTGGGAAAATACCTAGAAGGGGGATAGCTGGATTGAATGGGACCTCTAGTCCTAGTTTTTTGAGGAATTTCCACACTGATTTCTGCAGTGGTGGCACCAGTCTGCACTCCCACCCTTCCCCAATGGAGAAGGGCTCCTTTTTCCCCACAGTCCCTCTGGAATTTGTTATTGGTTGATTTTTTGATGATAGCCATTCTTTCTGGGGTGAGACGGAATCTCAGTGTTGTTTTTTTTTTTTTTTTGTGGGTACTGGGGGTCGACCTCAGGATCTCGCGCGCCAGCAGGCGCCCGTGCCGCTGAGCGATATCAGCGGCCCTTGTTTTGTATGTGGGTACCGGGAGTTGAACTCAGGCCCTCGCGCTTGCCAGGCAGGTGCTTACGCCACTGAGCCATCTCACCGGCCCAGTGTTGTTTTAATTTGTATTTCAAATGACCGATGATGTTGAACATTTTTTCATGTATTTATTTGCCATTTGTATTTCTTCATCTGAGAAGTGTGTATTCATCTCAGATGCCCATTTTTGGATTGGGTCTTTGAATCTGGGGAACCTATTTCTTTCAATTCTTTATATGTTCTAGATAAAAGTCCTTTGTTTGAGGGACAGTTGGCTAAAATTTTTTCCCACTCTGTGGGTTTTCCTTTCACTCTGTCAGTGATTTCTTTTGATGTGCAAAAGCTTTTTAATAAGATGAGATCCCAGTTGTTGATTCTTTGAAGTACTTCCCTTGAAGTTTGGGTTTTGTTCATGAACTCTCTTCCTAACCCTATGTCTTCAAGATTTCTACCTACTTTCTCTTCCAGTAGATTTAGTGTTTCTGTTTTAATATTTAGATCTTTGATCTATTTTGACTTTAGTTTAGTGCATGATGATAGACATGGGTCTAGTTTTAGTCTTTGGCATGTGAAAAGTCAGTTTTTCCAGCACCATTTATTAAAGAGGCTATCTTTCTTTCAGTGAACATATTTGGCCCCTTTGTCAAAGGTGGCTGAGTGTGTTTGGAGTTGTGTCTCCATCTTCTAATCTGTTCCACTGATCCTTAGGTCTATTTTTTTGCCAGTACCATGCTGATTTTATCTCAGTAGCTTTGTAGTATAATTTCAAGTTAGGGATGGTGATGCCTCCTGCCTTGTCTTTGTTGCCCAGGATTGCCTTTGCTATTCTAGGTCTCTTCTGTTTCCAAATGAATTTTAAGAATGTTTTCTTAGATCTGTGAGGTATGCTAATAGTATTTTGTTCAGGATTGCATTAAATCTGTATAACAGTTTTGGGAGTATGACCATTTTCAAAATGTTTCTTCCTATCCACAAACAAGGGATATCTTTCCATTTTCTGTTGTTCTCTTTGATCTCCTTTTTCAGAGTACCATAATTTTCAATGTATAGATCTTTTACTTCCTTTGCTAGATTGATTCCTAAGTATTTCATTTTTTTGGATGCTATTGTGAAGCATGTGGTTTCCCTAATTTCTCTCTCAGTGAGTTTGTTGTTTGTGCACAGGAATGTTATTGATTTTTTAGCGTTGACTTTGCATCCAGCTACACTACTGAGTTTGGTTATTAATTCTAGAAGTCTTTTGGTGTAGTTTTTGGGGTCTTCTACGTAGAGAATCATGTCATCGGTGAATAAT
Organism: Erethizon dorsatum; assembly: GCA_028451465.1. Classification (NCBI taxonomy): domain Eukaryota; kingdom Metazoa; phylum Chordata; class Mammalia; order Rodentia; family Erethizontidae; genus Erethizon; species Erethizon dorsatum. The sequence goes on along the minus strand of CM051829.1, from coordinate 123,929,442 downwards.
GATAATTTAACTTCTTTTCCTATTCTTCTTCCTTTTATATCTCTCTCTTATCTAATTGGTCTGGCTAATGTTTCTAGAACTATAATGAATAGGAGTGGTGATAGTGGACATCCATGTCTTGTTCCTGATTTTAGAGTGAAAGCTTTCAGTTTTTATCCATTTAGTATGATGTTGGCTGTTGGTTTGTCATAGATGGCTTTTATCAGATGGAGGTAAAGACCATCTATTCTGATTTTCTGTAGGGTTTTTTTTTTTATCATGAATGAGTGTTGGACTTTATCAAAAGCTTTTGCTGCATCTATTGAGATGATCATGTGATTTTTGTCTTTGGCTCTGTTGATATGGTATATTATATTCATTGATTTGTGTATGTTGAACCATCCCTACATTCCTGGAATGAATCCCACTTGGTCATGGTGTATAATCTTCTTGATGATTTGCTGTATTCTGTTTGCTAGTATTCTATTGAGGCTTTTTACATCTATGTTCATTAGGGAGATTGGCCTGTAGTTCTCTTTTTTGGTTGGGTCTTTCTCTGATTTTGATGTCAGGTAATAGTTGCTTCCAGGAATGAGTTAGGGAGAACTGCTTCCCTTTAAATTTCATTGAAGAGTTTGAGGAGTATTGGCATTAAATCTTCTCTAAATTTCTTATAGAATTCAGCTGTGAATCCATCAGTACTGGGGCTTTTCTTTGTTGGTAAGTTTTTAATTATGTTTTCAATTTCATTAACTGATATTGGGTTATTCAGAATTTTTATATCTTCTTGTTTCAGCTTTGGTAATTCATACATTTCTAGGAATCTGTCCTTTTCTTCTGTGTTTTCCATCTAATGTGAGTAAAGATTTTTGAAGTAGGTATTGATGATCTTCTGAATTTCCACAGGATCTGTAGTGATTTCACCTTTCATTCCTCATTGCATGAATTTGAGTTTTTTCTTTCCTTTTTTTTGATAAGATTGGCTAAGAGTTTATCAATTTTATTTATTCTTTCAAAGAACCAACTCTTTGATCCATTAATTCTTTGTATTGTTTTCTTAGTCTCAATTGAGTTAATTTCTGCTCTGATCTTTGTAATTTCCTCCCTTGTATGGGCTTTGGGCTTGACTTGCTCTTCTTTTTCTAGAAGCTTAACGTGCAGCATTAGGTTGTTTATTTGTGCTCGTTCTGTTTTCCTGATGTGAGTATTCACCACTATAAATTTCCCTCTTAGGACTGCTTTCATTGAATCCCACAGGTTCTCATGTGTTGTATTTGCATTTTCGTTTAATTGTGGATATTGTTTAATTTCTTCTTTAATTTCATCTGTGACCCATTGGTTGTTCAGGAGGGTGTTATTTAATTTCCATGTGTTTATGGAGTTTTTGTGGTTTCTTTTGCCATTAATTTCCAATTTCATTGCACTATCATCAGATAATATGCATGAGATAATTTCAATTCCTTTGCATTTACTTAAGCATGTTCTGTGGGCTAGTATATGGTCTATTTTAGAGAATGTCCCATATGCAGCTGAGAAGAATGTGTATTCTGATGTTGGGTGGAACACTCTGTAAATGTCTACTAAGTCCATTTGTTCACAGGTGTGGTTCAGTTCTGTTATTTCTTTGCTGATTTTTTGTCTAGTTGATCTATCTCTTTGTGACAATGAGGTATTAAGGTCCCCATTACAATTGTGTTGTTGTTTATTTGATTTTTCATGTCTATTAATATTTGTATTATATAGTTGGGTGCTCCTGTATTTGGTGCATATATATTTATGATTATTATCTGTTCCTCTTGAAGTTTTCCCCTAACAAGTATGTAGTGACCTTCTTTACCTCTTTTGATCATTCTTGATTTGAAGTTCACATTGTCTGCAAACAGAATATCTACCCCTACTTTTTTCTGGGTTCCTGTTGCATGGAGCATTGTTTTCCATTCTTTGACTTTCAGTCTATGAATTTCTGTTTGAGTTAAATGTGTTTCTTGTGTACAGCATATTGTTGGATCTTTTTTCTTGATCCCTTCTGCCAGTCTGTTTCTTTTGATTGGTGAATTGAGGCCATTTACATTGATAGTTATAACTGATATGTCTTGGCTTACCTTTGTCATGTTATTTTCCTGCTGTTGGTTCCCTGCTTTTCCCTTCTGTTTAATTGCTTGCCTGCCTGGTGGTTTCTTTCTGATGTTGTTCTTGGAATTGTGGTCATTTTTATCTCTACCTAGAATATTTTTCAATACTCTTTGTAGGGTTAGTTTGGTGGTCATGAATTTCTTCAGTTGTTCATTTCATGGAAGTATTTTAGTTCTCCATTAATTTTGAAAGATAGTTTTTCAGGGTACATCAATCTGGGTTGGAAGTTGTTTTCTTTCAGGATTTGAAATACTTCACTCCAAGCTCTTGACTTGAGGGTTTGTGTTGAGAGGTCTGCTGTGATTCTGATGGGCTTTCCTTTATAGGTGATCTGTTTCTTTTCTCTAACAGCTTTTAATATTCTGTTCTTGTGCTGAATTTCTGGGGTCTTGATTACCATATATCTGAGTGTAGACTTATTTTGGTTATGGCTGTATGCCTCACTTATGTATATGTCAGATTCTGTTTCCATGCTTGGGAAATTTTCTGCTATTACTTCTGCAAATAGTCTTTTTATGTAATTTGTGTTGGCTCCTGCTTTTTCATTGACACCTATCAGTCTTATATTGTTTTTCTCTGCATCATCTTGCAGCTATTGAATTGTTATTTCCTGGTCCCTTGTTTTTTTTTTTTTTTTTTTTGTGAGTACCGGGGGTCGACTTCAGGACCTCGCACGCCAGCAGGTGCCCGTGCTGCTGAGCGATATCACCGGCCCTTTTTCCGTATGTGGGTTCTCGGAGTTGAACCTGGGCCCTCGCGCTTGCCAGGCAGGTGCGTATGCCGCTGAGCCATCTCACCGGCCCTGTCCCTTGTTATTTTTAGGAGAACTTTCCTTTCATGATTGTTAGCCACAATCTTGTCTTCAAGGTCTGAAAGTCTGTCTTCAGTTTTGTTCAAGTGGTTTTGCCAGCTTTCAATGGAATTTTTAATTTCCTGGTTATCTATTTGAATCTGTTTCATGCATCCTATTTTTCTCCTATATTGTTCATTCAAGGTTTCCATCATTTTTCTATACTCCTCTATTTTTTTAATCTATGTCTTCTCTAGCTATGCTGAGCAATTCCTTCATTATGGTTGTCATTTCTTTTTTTACCTGAAAGATTGTTTAGGAACTGATTTCCCCTATAGCCTAATGAATTTGTTTCTTTACCTCAGTTGCTATCATTTCAGAAATTTCAGGTGTGTGTCTTCCAATTTCTTCTATGTTGATGTCTCCTGGACTTTTTCTGAGTGGGCTGGAGGTCTGAGATTGCATTTTGCTTCTTCATCTTGTCATTTTCTATTTCAAAAAAATTTTTATTTTGTTTTCTGTGATGATCCTTCTGAGTTTTTGTAGTAAGTAGCTATATCACTAGTATCAAGGCCTCTCTAGGAAAAGTCTGTTTTCAAGGATGTCATCTGTGTGTAGGAGGTTCTTGGTTTGTGTCTGTCCCAAGATCCTACCTTCCCAATTAATTAAGTGTGGGATGTTGGTATCTGTTTGGCTCAGTCCCCAGTCCCTTGGTGTAGGGCTGTAGTGAGGTTATTACCCCAGAGCTTCTCAGTATTGTTACATAAGGGAGAACAACTTATTACAACAGATATGACATCCTAGCTAAAGTAGTACAATTAGCAATAACAATAGCATCAAGCACAATTTAGAAACTGATAAACTGTGTTAACTATTGAATTCGTACTTTAGACCATAGGAGCAAAGTGTGTAGTTATATCACAGAACTGATCGTAAATTAAGAGTTGTATGTAAAGTGTCTCCCCTTGGTAGAGTGGTTTTATCCTGTGGTGGGGAAATTTAGGGTGGATAGTGTATATAAGAAAGATAACTGGAAAGGAAGTAGAAGCAAGGCTGGAGGACAACAGAAGGTCATGCAAGGTTTGGGAAACTAAAGAAGAAGGTAGAAAAGAAAGAACGAAGGAGTATTTGAAGGATTATCTGAACTTGGTCTCTGGGTTTGGGGGTTTAGTTTTCTGTGGCTGGAGTTCTCCCCAGCTGTTTAGAAAAGAAGAAAAAATGAAAGAAAAAAGAAAAAAATTGCAGAAAAAGAAAACAAGAAAGGAAAAGGAAAAGAGAGTAAGATAAAAACAAAAATAAAACAAGATAAAATAGAACAAAATTGAATTAAAAAAAGGGGGTGGTCCCACTCATCTGCTTCTATTCCTTATGTCTTTGTCCCTAAGCACAATGCTGGTTCACCTAACTTACCACCTGTTGGCTCGCATTTCGGACTTTACCATCTCGCTAGTCTCGCCTGTCCCTCATGTGTGCCCTAGTTGGGGTCCTACTGTGTGGCTGGCATTCCCCCCCAGTCACCTGGTCCCACTGATGTAGGGGGAGGGGCCAGGCACCTGAATTCCTCCGGTGGAGCCATTTGCCGAAACCCCTCTTTCTCTATTTTTTAGAATCCATTTTTCCAATCTTTTTTGTTTTCTGAAGACCATGATTTCATACTCTAATTGTTTTTTTTTTGAGAGACAGGGTCTCACTACATAGTTCAGGCTGGCCTTGAACTCACAGTGATTCTCCTGCCTCAGCCTCCCAAGTGCTGGGATTACAGGTGTGCCCCACCACCCCCGGCTTCTAATTTGGACGTTCGCTTCAGTTTGAACTTTCTGTCCCCCTTTGCCTTATCTTCATGTTTCCCAGCCACATCACGTGTTGTGTTGCCTTTCATCTTGGTGCCACCTGTGCCACAGCTGCTTTCTAGACTCTTCTTTCTCACACTGCAGACCCGTGAGATGGCCTGGTTGTCATGTTTTCCTGAATCCACGTTTCTCCTTTTTTAGTGCTGGGCGTGGCGAGCAGATGAGCTCTAGGAACTCAGAGCGGCCGTGATTCCGAGGGTTCCTCGTGTGCGGAGTCCCGGGATGGAGCGGCTGTCCCCTCCGGAGCAGTCTGCCTGGGGTCCGCCTGGGGTTCTGGGCTTTGCGTCTTTCTAGCTGGTCCTCTAGCCGAGACTGAGGTCCTCTGAGCTACCCGCAGTCTTTCATAAATTCCTTCCCACTTTGGCCAGTGTTGACCTCAGCTGCTGGTCACTCCCGTAGCAGCTACCAGCACTGGACGTGGTTGCTGTGACTTACTTACGAGTTGATAAAGAAGTCAGGTGCCACGGACAGGGAACAGGCTGTCCTCCCTCTTACCCCTGCGTCACCCTCCTGCTCCTCACCACCAAGAACACCTCCAGGTTTGTCGCCCGGATGGCAACCTCTTCCCCACCTCCCCTGGGTTGCCATTTCCTTCACTCTACCTCACTCGCCTCGGTTTCATCTTCCAGGGATTTGTTCCATCTCTCTTTTGCTGCTGGTCCTCCCCACTGTCCCTGTCATCGTGGATAACGTGATTTCCTGTACTGCAAATCTGAACCCGTCTCAGGAGGAGGAGAAGATCTTGTTGTACCATTTGAGTCTTAATCTGACATCCCATTGCACTGTATTCATATTGTCATTATAGTAATTTGATGTGTAAAAACACCATAAAATAAATTAATTTTTATATTTCCAGTACTTTGTGTAGTAATTTACATTTGTTAAAATTCAGTTAGTATTTAAATGAGTCTGTTTGTGTACAGATTTTAAGTTTCTATGTAGGTGAGATGCAACCTACTGACTCATTTTTCTTGACTTGATGACACTGGGGTCTATGAATCATGTTTTATCTTTCTGCATTATTTTAGGGATTCATTTCTGGCAAGATTGCACAATTAGAGTCATATCAGTGTTATAGTACTTAAAATTATGTTTTCAAAGTGACAAATGCTTATGCCAGGATAACGGAATATTTTGAAAAAAAATTAAAAGTAATTGAAGTCTTACTTCAATTGAAGTCTTCATCAGTGGTTTGATGGAAATAACATAACCACTTTCTACCCCACACAAAGAAACAAAAGTTAAAGATGCTTCACGTTATAAATCTACTAAAAATAAGTCAGCCTACTTTTATGTTGTTACATTTTTGACATTTGAAGAAATAGTGTTTTTCATTTATATTTAAATAAAATGCAGGCCGGTGAGATAGCTCAGTGGCACAAGTGCCTGCCTGGCAAGCACGAGGTCCTGAGTTTGACTCCCGGTACCCACATAAAGGAAAAAAAGGGCCGGTGATATCACTCAGCAGCACAAGCGCTTGCTGACAAGCGTGAGGTCCTGAGGTCGACTCCCAGTACCCACATTAAAAAAAAAAAGAAAAGCTTGAGTGTTGTTATTTAAAAAAGAGACGGATTCTTCTCTAACAGAAAGAAAATGCCAAAAATTAGGGGCAGATGGGGCTCATTGAGTTCATTCATCAAAGCAACAGACTTGTCGGAATTACTTTTCTTACTCATAAAGTTTTCTACAAACTCACAGGCTTTTTGAGATCACTGGAGCAAGGTGTAAATCATTTTCTTTGTGTCCAGTCGCTTGCTCAAACTGTTTTGTTTTATATTGAAGGACACTTGATAGATTAAAAATAACACAAGTAATGATTCACAGTAGAAATTAAACAGCCTGATTTTACTCTGAAAATACATAATGTGATCAACCAGTGGGCTATAGATTTGGAGTTTTATTTTTTGTTTAAAGTTTATTGTAGGGGGCCGGTGAGATGGCTCAGTGGCGTAAGCGCCTGCCTGGCAAGCGCGAGGGCCCGAGTTCGACTCCTGGAACCCACATACGAAAAAGGGGCCGGTGATATCGCTCAACGGCATGGGCGCCTGCTGGCGTGCGAGGTCCTGAGGTCGACCCCCCGGTACCCACCAAAAAAAAAAAAAGTTTATTGTAATAACTGAAGGGTTAGTGATATATTCAGTGTGCTTTCTATGTTTGATGTATTATGCAAGTTGAATTATTGCCTACACATCCAGGAATCATAGCCACATCATCTACATCAGACTATGGATGAGTCTTTGTACACTTTATAAAGATTTCTTCAAATATTTGTGTGTCTTAATAAAGCTTTTCTCTTCTAAATTCCTAAATAACCAATTAAAGTGCTTTGAAAAACACCAGGATGGCTATTATCTACATAAATGATTCAATAAATATTTATAAAACATATGATGTTCCAGAGAATGTATGAAAATATCTGCTTTATAAAAATCAAATATGGACAAGAAACACCATGTGTTCTTTTCTATGTTCTGGTTAAGTTTTATCGCACACAGCAACACTATGTTCTTAAGTAGGAAATGAACAAACAAATGCACAGCAGTTTTTCTAATGTGTTGTTTGTAAACAAACAATTTACCAGATTCAGGAGATAATTTGGGATCCACCTAAGATCTTGATGAATGATCATCCTGCAGAATCCAGTTCATGGGAAAGACTTGGGGGGTGTGGTGAGTTGAAGGAGCAGTGGTGAGTAATTGAAATGTGGGACTGGCACAGGGGACCGCCCCTGTTATTTCTGAAAAGTAGGGTTACAGATCTAATATGACTGGGCTGTTTTTAATAGACACCCACCACTTTTATCTGCTCTGTAAGGTCAGTCTTCAGTGTTTGTTTATGAGTTATTTTCTTTGGAAGTGGGAACATGGTGTGCACTTCTCACATCTACAACCACAGTTATCATAATCATTTATCATAGCTATGAGGGGGATTTTTTAGCTTTCCATTGCTGTGACAAACACCTGAGAAAGTACTTAAAGAAGAAAGGTTTATTTTACTTCATGGTTTTAGAGGTGTTAGGCCATGGTTACTTGGCTCCAGTGCTTCTGGGGTGAGGTAGAGCATCATGGCGGAGAAGGCACGGTGATGGATGGGTGAGAAATCAGGGAATCTTGAAATTGCATGAAGCTCTGGTACTATACTTGTTATCTTAGGAAGTTAACCAGGAAAAATGCCTTACTTTTCTTACTGTTAGGATTATTTATACTTTTCCCTTAAGCTGTTTTATTTTGAGTACCCTGAATTTATCTGGCCATAAGAGAGTTTAGAGAAAATTATGTCTCCTTCTTATGGAACATATTCAAATTTTCGGTGTCTGGCATATTAGAATTATTTTGCTCACCCTTCCATTAGTTTTCCCTTTGCTCAGTATTTTTTCTCAAAAATGTATATTTTCTATTATTTTTTCTGTATTGTTTTGTTCCTGTAAACCTCTGTATATTCTTTTGTTTTAACTTAGAGTACACATGTATTGAACTGCTGTGACATGGCACCTTTCACAGCTCTTGAAGGCTGTGTCGATGCCCTGGTTACACTTGTGATTCTTTCTCTGTTATATAAGAATGAACCCTGATGCAAGAATTCAGACCATCAGAATAGTTTGTGTTCTGTATGGAACATTAAGTAAATGAATGGTTTTCTTACATAAGGACAACAACTGATCTTTTTGATTGCTTGGGTTAGTTAAATGTGAGTTAAGTCAATCTTGGGGCTGAATTATTAGTGATTATTTGTGTCAAAGCAGTCCAGTGTATGTTGTATCTATGACACATCCTGATTATGAAACTAGCTCTTTATTTTATAAGATCATTTTCTATCAGAAACAGGTAATATTAAAAAACAGGGAAATTTGCACGTATTATATGATTAGAGCATAATGATTCCAAGTACCAAACCAATTTCCAGAGATTCTAAAGAAATGTTGTGAATTGGTGTATAAATGCGATGGGTATAATTGGATCCTGGAGTGGCAGGGGCTAAGTGGCAGCACTCAGCCACCAAAGGCAAGGTGGGTGTTTTACTGTAAAGGGACAGCAGAAGCAGGGCATCGAGTGGAATGGTCTAACTCGAGTGGATGTATGGCATTGGCTAATTAATTACAGTGTTCCCAGAAGTGAAATGTAGATAAGTCTACTAAATTTTTACTGGATTTTTGTAAGCAGAAAAACTTCAAAGCAAGTGACAAAAATCTACCTCAAATTATAACAACAGCAACAAAAATATCACAGCCGTTCAGCCAATTCCTAGACTTGAGCAGTGTACATACCCAGAGCGCCTTGAATGAAGGAGAGGCCAGGCCCCTTTCAGAAGAACTTTGGTGCACTATGAAAAAGTTACATTCTCAGTCCTTACTCCCCTCGTTCCTCAAAGGGGACTTACGGACTTCTACCAGGATAGTTGTACATCGGGGAAAACAAAATGATCAGACATTTCAGGGACTACTGGACACTGGTCCTGAACGAACACTGATTCCAGGAGACATAAAACATCATTATGGCCTTTCACAGGGGCCTATGGAGGTCAGGTGACCCATGGAATTTGAGCCAAGGTCTGACTCACAGAGGGTCCAGTAGGTCCCTGACTCCGTCCTGTAGTCGTTTCCTCAGTTTCAGAGTGTGTAATTGGGATAGATATGCTTAGTACTTGGTAGAATTCCCATATTGATTCCCTGATCTGTAGTGTGAGTGCTGCAATGGTAGTAAAAGCCAAATGGAAGCCATTCAAGTTTCCTCTACCTGGAAAAATAATAAATCAGAAACAATATTGCATTCCTGTAGGGATCACAGATTAGTGCCATCACTGGGGACTTGAAAGATGCAGGGGTGGTGTCCACCACACTACCATTTAACTCTCCTGGTATTTGGCCTGAGTAGATGATGGATGGATCAGATAATCACAGTGGATTACTGTAAGCCTAATCAAGTGGTGACTCCAATTGCAGATACTGCACCAGATGTGGTTTCCTTGCTTGATCAGATTGACACATCTCTTAGTACCCAGTATATAGCTGTTGATTTGGCAAATGTCTTTTTATTCATACCTGTCCTTAAGGACTACTAGAAGGAATTTACTTTCAGATGGTAAGGGCCAGCAATACACCTTCAGTGTCTCACCTCGGGGTATACCAACTCTCCAGCCCTGTGTCACAACCTAGTTCACAGGGACCTTGCTGTCTTTCTGTTCCACGAGGCATCATACAGTCCATTACACTGATGACATTATGTTGACTGGACAAAGTGACCAAGAAGTAGCAACTACTCTGTACTTGTTGGTAAAGCATTTGTGTTGGGGAAATAACCCAACTAAAATGCAAGGTCTTTTTACCTCAGTGAGATTTTTATACGTCCAGTGGTAGAGGGCATGCAGAGGTACCCCTTTTAAAGTAAAGGCTAAGTTGTTGCATCTGGCCCCTCTTACAGCCAAGAAAGAGGCACAATGCCTAGCGGGTCTGTTTGGATTTTGGAAGCAACACATTCCTCACTTAGGGGTCTTACTCTGGCCCATTTACCTAGTTACTCGGAAAGCTGCTAGTTTTGAGTGGAGCCCAGAACTGGAAAAGGCGCTGCAACAGGCCCAGGCTGCTGTGCGGGCTGCTCTCCCACTGGGGCCACGTGACCCAGCAGAGCCGATGGTAGCTGAGGTGTCAGCAGCAGGTAGAGGTGCTGTTTGGAGTCCCTGGCAGCCCCCATAGGTAAACTGCAGTGGAGGATATTAGGATTTTGGAGCAAGGCTCTGCCATCATCTGCAGACAACTGCTCTCCTTTTCAAGAACAGCTCTTGGCCTGCTGCTGGGCCTTAGTGGAAACTGAACACTCAACCACAGGCCACCAGGCCACCACGCGAGCTGAGTTGCCCATCGTGAGCTGGGAATTATCCAATCCACCCAGTCGTAAGGTTGGACGTGCACAGCAACAGCCCATCATTAAATGGAAATGGTACACATGGGATCGAGCTGGGGCAGGACCGGAGGGCACAAGTAAGTTACATGAGGAACTTACATGCCCCGATGCCCATGGCTCCTCCACCTGCCATATTGCCTTCTGCTTCCCAGAGTGCACCTGTGGCCTCGGGGGGCGGTGCACCACACGATCAGCCATCAGAGGAAGAGAAGGTGAGGGCCTGGTTTATGGATGGTTCTGCATGTTATGCAGGTGCCACCTGCAAGTGGACAGCTGCAGCGTTACAGGCCGTGCAGGACACCCCTGCAGGACAGTGGCGGAGGGAAGTCTTCACAGTGGACAGCTCTCAGGGGGTGCACCTGGTCATATATTTTGCTTGGAAGAAAAAATGTCCAGATGGCGACTGTGTACTGATTCATGGGCTGTAGCCAGACGTCTGGCCATAGAGTCAAGAACCTGGAAGGAACATGATTGGAGAATTAGTGACAGAGACGCTTGGGGAAGAGGGACGTGGATGAAACTCTCTCCCTTAAGTTTCAGGTGTTGGGTATTTCGTCCCAGTGATGAAAGAGTAACTACTATAGGTAACATAAAAAACGGGAATTTGTTCATTTTGATGTGGTGAGAGCATGACGATTCCAAGCTCTGAAAGGATTTCTAGAGAGGTTAGGCAGAAGTGATGAGCATTATAAAGAACAAAAATCTCATGAAAAACTGATAGTGGGAAAAACAAATATATCAGACTGCAGACTGTTTCTATCAAAATCACATAAGTCCAAGACTGACTACTATTCTAATTCATGACATAGCGGTACAAATAATTTTATGTGATATAGTATTTCGAATTGAGTAGAATTCATGGGAAGGCTTATCTTTAGCATTTGGATATCTCATCATGAGATTTCCCAGGAATTACTCTACCAGCTCTTCAATGTGAATATCACCTTATCGGCAAATGAATAATTGGTTTGCAAAAACATTCCAGAAAATGTTGTATTCTTTATTGGAAATAAATATGTCATTCTCTGAGCATAATCATGTGTCTTTGTGGTATCCCATAAAAGGCAAAGGGTTTAGAAAATAAGGGGAATTTAAGCGTGACCTTTGAGCATGAAAAGAAATGTGAAGACGGTGACAGTAATGGTGTTGGATTAGCAGTTACGTATTTAATTGTGAGAACTTCGGTTTAGTTGAAAATTCAGGCTTATCCTGTGCCACTTGTCTCGGTATATATGGAATAAAGGAAGACTGAATGCTTTTTCATGGCTTATATTTTAACTCTGTAAGGTGGCATGTGCATAGCAATAAGTCTATAATAATATTGAACAGAGGATACGTCTGTTGCAGAGGATTGCAATTTAAGGACATGTTTATAACCCTTTTATAGTTTTTACAGACAACTTGTATACATGTGTTTTCCTATGTGTGTGTTTTTGTTTTAGATTTACTAAAATCCAGTGCATGTCTCTGAAGAAAAATGATTTGTCAGACATTCTGTGTGGCTTTGTTACATTGCGGTAAGTTGTTTGCTATTTGTATACGAAGCCGAGATTTTGCTCTTAGAGATGCTATTTCCTTACTGACTAACAAAATAGTCTTTTTTCAGCTTGGAATTTCATACGTGCTTGTGATGAAAAATGCAGCCAACAGAAGTGTAAATGTGAAAATGAAACCCTTTCCCAATCTCCTAAAAATGACTCAGCAGTGTATTTTTCCAGAATTTTAACACAAACACACACACACCCACACACACACACACACACACACACACACCGCATATCTGCAAGCACAGTTGCACAGCATTTTGCATCATAGTTGCAAGCATTTTGTTTTGCCTGCTGCTATTTCCACTTAGGTTTTCAATTTATCATGACAGTTTTCCTTATCAGTATTTATTGATGAACTTATTTAAGTAGTAGTCAAATGCAATGTATCACATAAATGTACCTAACCAATTCTTGAGCTATAGGCATTCCATATATATATGTATCTTTCTATATTTGGAAGATAATTTAGCTCCTAAGAAGCAATTTTGACTTGAATAGTGTGCACATCTTAAAATTTGGTATTGGGAAATCTTCTCACAGAAGTTTGCATCCTTTGCTGTTCTAATAGACGTATGTGAGAGTGCTATTCTTTGCATTTCTGCCAAAGAGGCAGTTTACTATTCTTTTACTTATTCTGTTACCATTCTTTACTTTTTGCCACTTCATTTCAATTTTATTTGTTTGATATTTGTGAGGCTGAGCAGTTTATTGATCATTTATATTTCTGATGTGATTTTCTAATTCATATACCCTCACCTCTTGTTGGGTTTTATTGGTCTCAGTTGAATTTTAGAAATTTCTAAAATATAATAGATATTTAGTCCTGTATTAGGGCTTTCCAGAGAAGCAGAACCAGTGTGTGTGTGTGTGTGTAGAGGGGAAAGACAGAGAGAGAGAAAGAGAGAGAAAGATTTACTATCAGGAATTGAGGTAGGTAATTATGAAGGCTGAAAAGTCCCACGACGTGCAGTCAGCAGGCTGGAGCCTGAGGGAGTGGTTCCGGTGCAAATCCAGAGGGCTGAGAACCAGGGCAGCTGAGGGCACAGGTTCCTTCTGGAGATTCTAGAAGAACCGATGTCTCCCGTGTGGTCTGGGGCAGGAGACCACTGTCTCGGCTCAGAGTGTCAGGGGAGCCCCGTGGATGATTGGATGAGGTGGTCCACACCGTGGACAGCGGTCGGCGGATTCAGATGTTCTGCTCTTCCAGGAACATCCTCACAGATGCACACAGAAGGATATTGACCAAAAGCATCTACAGGCCCTGTCAAGTTGACACACACAGCACATCTTCATAAGCCTGAAAAACTTGCTATGTTCACAGATATTTTCTTACTGCCCATTATCTGCTTTTTTAAAACTTTATTTTCTTTTACAGTACAGAAAATTTATATATACACACTAATACCTATATATGAACACTTAGAAGTAAGATAGAATGGCATTTAAATATATTAATTTTATTTAGCAAATATACCATTATTAAATTATAAATATATATCATATGATATTCTTCTACTTTATATCAGGAAGCAGTTTACTTCTTGATAATGTTGCAAATAAATGACTGTGACACAAAGTGATGGGTTTACTCTCAAACAGAATAGTCATGATGTTTTATATGCTATTCGCCATTGTAACTCTGGAAAGTGATGGCAAGTATTGTTAGCAGGGGGCATTATCAAGGTATGGCGTTAGCATTGGAAACTGCCACCTTGAGCATCATGAGAATGCTTTAAGAAATTCTGGGGCTGGGTATTGTGTTGTATGCCTGTAGTGCCAACGCTCTGGGAGGTTGAGGCAGGAGGATTGCAAATTGCAGCTCAGCCTGGGCAACTTAGTGAAACCCTGTATCAAAAATAAATAAAATTTTATAAAGGTCTGAGGATGTGGGTTAGTGCGAAGGCTCTGGTTTCAATCCCTAATACCAAAACCAACCAACCAACAAAAACAAAACAAAAAACAAAAAGAGAAGAAATTAAATGCATACCAGTCCCTCCTCCCAGCCACCACAAGATTGGCTTGGAGAGGAAGCTTTGCATGATCTTGGAATGTCTTGTCTTTTTGACTGCTGCAAGCCATAGCGATCTTATGTTTGAAATTAGTCACACCTTGTCAATAACCTTTTTTTAAAACAAGGAGACCTACTTTTCATTTATGTATTTTTTCTGCTTCCAGTTTATATCTATTTTTATTTAAAACATTGACATATAAAATTGTACGTATTTATCTTGTACAAAGTTATGTTTTGAGGTCAACGTACGTCATGCAGTAGTTCCGTCCAGCTAATCTCCAAGTGCGCTGCCTCACGTGGTTAGCCTTTTTTTGGTGAGAACATTTAACATCTCCTGTCAGCATTTTCACCAATGCAGCATATCATCGTTAACTACGGTCTCCATGCTGTAATTAGATCATGGAACTTACTCCTCCTCTCTTGCTTCATTGGGGAGCTCCCCAGCTTCCTGTCCCATGGAACCACCCCAGCCTCTTGTACTCTACATCTCCTTTAACTTCTATGAGATCTGCTTTGTAGGTTGCATACGTGAGCAAGACCAGGTAGTATCTGTCTTCCTGTGCCATTATTTCCCTTAGCATAATGTCCTCCAGGTTCATCCATGTGGTTGCAAATGTCAAGTTTTCCTTCTTTTTATGTTTGGACGATGTTCTGTGAAGTTTCTTCATGGCCCAGTGGTTGCTCAGGATCATGTTGTTTAATCGCCATCTGTTTGCAAATTTTCTAAAATCCCTCCTGAAGCTGGGTGTGTTGGCACATGCCTGTAGTTCCAGCACTTAGGAGGCTGAGACAGGAGGATCACTGTGAGTTTGAGGCCAGCCTGGGCTACAAAGTGAGTTCAAGGCCAGCCTGAATTACATAGTGAGACCCTGTGCCTCCCAAGTTCTATAATTCCCAAGGATTATAGGCGTGTGCCACCATGCCCGGCTATCTCTCATTTCTGAGGAACAGTTTTGCTAGGAACAGTGTTCTTGGTTGGCAGGGTTTTGTTTTGTTTTGTTTTCCTTCAACATATTTAAAATACCACTCAGTTGCCTCTTGGCCTGCGAGAATTTCTGCTGCGGGGCATGTTGGAACTGCTTCGTATGTTGTTTGCTTTTTAATTCTGGCTGTTTTCAGGATCTTATTTGACAGCTGAATTTTATGACATCTTGGGTTGTTTTATTTGGATCGAATCTAATTTATGCCCTTTGATCTCTGTACCTGGATATTTGTATCTTTCTCCAAGATTGGAAATTTTCTTCTCTTACTTCTTTAAGCTTTTATCCCTTCATATTTTTCTACTCCTGCTTTGAGACTCAATAACTCAAAAATTTGCTCATTTGATGCTGTTGCATAAATTTCATAAGATTTCTTCAGTTTTTTATTCCTTTTTCTTTTTTCACCTCTGACTTTACATTTTCAATGAGCTGTTCTTTGAGTTCATACATTCTTCAGCTTTATTCATTCTGTTCTTGATGTTCTGTGTTCCCTTTTTCATTTTATTCATTCTATTTTAAGTGCCATTATTATTACTCCAGTCTCCATTGATTTTATTATTCTGGTTGCTTTGTTTCCTCATTTCCTTGAGTTCCTCTCTGTAGACTTGGAATTTTGCCAAGCTATTTTGGAATTGTCTGGCAAGGAGTTCACACAGCTCCATCGCTTGAGGATCAGTCCCGATGCTTGATTTTGTGCATTCAGTGATGTCCCGTTTCTCCGCCTGCTTTGACCTGGGTGGCCATGTGCTGATGTTTGTGCACTGGAGAAGTGTGTATCTTCTCTGGTGTTTGCACTTCGGCCTTGGCTGGGAATGCTCAGCACCACGCCTGTGCAGAGCTCCTGGACAGGTCATCCACGTGATCCCTATGTGTGTGACCTGCAGCA
Organism: Erethizon dorsatum; assembly: GCA_028451465.1. Lineage (NCBI taxonomy): Eukaryota > Metazoa > Chordata > Mammalia > Rodentia > Erethizontidae > Erethizon > Erethizon dorsatum. Next base: position 123,913,369 of record CM051829.1, on the reverse strand, counting down.
GGTGCTGTGGCCTAGGACTGCTGCAGTGCCCGGTGCCAGGCAGGTGTTTCCTGGCCCCCAGGGCTAGCACAGGATGGGATGTCCCTGCAGCCTGTGGCCACTAAGGCTTGCTGGTATCCGAGGTTTCTCTGAAGCCAAGTCTTCGGTGGGAGGTCAGCAGACACCAGGCCCATTGTGCAGGTGTGTGGCTTCCTGTCTGGCACCAGGGCAGGTCAGGAGGCTCGGTCCGCAGGTACCAGCCGGTATCTGCCTGGCGCTGGAGTTACTGTGGCAGAACTGGTGTTGGGGACCAAGGTGAAGCTTGGCTCACTTCCCTGTCTTTCCCCCAAGAAATGGCATCTGTCCCCATGCCGTGCTTCCCGATGTCCTGGGGAGCATGGTGCAGATCATGTGAACCTGTCCCTCCTTCTGCCTCCCATGTGTCTTCACCTGGTTTCCTTGGCACTTGGGAAGATTTGTAATGTGTGGAGATTTGTCCCAACTGATGTTTCCGCAGGGCGATCATCGCCGGAGAGTTCTCTCCTGCCATCTGGCTCCACTCTCTCCAATTATGGATAACTTTTGGGCATACAGTCCTCCCTCGTCTCTCACCATATTCTGGTGATATTCTGATTTTTAAAAATTTGAATCATCTAATTTAGTTTGTATTTCAAAGTTTTGGAATTCAGGTCAGGCTATCTTTAACAAAACCTATTTTATCTGGTGACTGTTACCCTGGTGTCAGCCAGCTCTGGGCGTCTGTCTTGTAGCTTCAGGGTACAGGTACCCTTTGTGCATCCCTGCAAGTCTCCCTTGTCGTGCTGTCCCTTCTCGTTGTGGCCACTGTGGTCCTTACAGGAAATACCCAGGACAGCTCCACTCACAGAGATGTAAAAAAAAAACCGTGTTCCTGGGATTATCAAGCAGAAATAATTCATTCTCTTTTATATTCTTCATCTAAGTTTATTATATGTATTTAAGAGAACCACACATTATCTTTTAGATTCTCCAATTTATATTAGATTCTACTCAGTTTCATATTAGTTTTTTGAAAAGTTTGTGGTTCAATCAAGTCTGATGAATCAGACAAGACCCTGGAATATTGGTATCTGCTAGCATATGGTGCCAGTGACAGTTCTGAGTCTTTCACTGTTTAGGACCCATTCCAAGGGAGAGAAATACCATTTGCAAAGGGAGTACGCGGACAAAGTAGGCTCATCGCTTAATTACACTGATTCAATTGCTGCTGTGTTTGTGAAGTTCATGATTACTTTTTAGCTTTCAGTACTTTGAGGGTGTCAGGCTAATTTCAATTCAGCTCACTGAATTTTCCCTGTGCAGCTAGAAAAAAATAATGCTTTTCATTAGTAGTACTGCATATTCATGTTTTTTTTTTTTTTTAACAAAACACAATTCTGTTTTTATAGATGTTCTGATTTCAGAAGCATATGTTAGAGGGATGGAAGGCAAAGAAACACATTACAATGAGGATTTGTTTTTGTGGGGTTACTATACCTAATTGTTGTCATTGTGAACATAATAATGTAACTCGTATTAATAATTTTTCATTTTAATTTTTATTGGCCCATGTTTGCAGAACATAATGATGACATTCATTGTGGGGAGCAGGTCCGTGTGCATTACCACATCTTAATTCTTTTCATCTCCTTGTCCTTCCCACCCTCTCTCTTCCCTCTATCTCTTGGTCCCTTTCCCTTTTGCAAAAGATCTGTCTGTGCATATTTATATTAATTTGTATTTGTAGAAAGGGTTAGAAACTAACATATGAGCAGTTATTACTTATGCATTATTTAAATATTTTTAAATTAAAAATATGTTTCTGAGCTGGGCATGTTGGTGCATACCAGCAATGCCAGCACTCTGGGGGGCCGAGGCAGGAGGGTCACAAATTTGAGCCCCATCTAGGGCAACTTTGTGGCTTAGAGAACCCTGTCTCAAAACAAAAATAAAAAAGGGCTAGGGATGGAGCTCAGCAAGAAGGTTTGTGTTTAATCCCTAGTACTGAAAAAAATTGTAAATTGTTTTTTAAACATTTCTGCTTTCTTATATTTTAAAAGGCTTTGCTTTAGTTTAATTAGGGTTCACTCTTGGGCACTCTGTGGCTTTTGACAGAATCACACTGGATCATCATATAGGTTCTTGAGAGTAGTGGCAGGTTGTACACAACACAGTCCGTCCTCTGTGTGCCACTTGACTGCCCCCACCACAACCGCTAATCTTTTAACAGTTTTGCTTTTTCCAGAGGGTCACATAGTCTAAATCATGCAGTATGCAGCTTGTTCAGATTGACTTCTTTTCTTCATAATGAGCATTTAAGTTTCATCCCTATCTTTTCATATCTCTTTTTGGAACTGAATAATATTCCTTCATCTCAAAGTACTGCAGTTAACTTATCCATTCATCTACAGCAGGACACCCTGGTTGGTTCTGTTTTCTTACATGTTTATATTTCCCATAATTCTTCAAAATGCCCATACCATACAAATCCATACAAAATCCTCAGAATTCTCTTTCTACATTAGTGTGTATATAGGGCAACGAAGTTGCTGGGTTATTTGTAAAAATAAATCACAAAGAATTAACGGTTTTATTTTCAAACAGTTATTTAGAGATATGCTTCAAGTTTGAGGATTTTGTTTTGTACAGAGCTATAAAAGTGCTCGCGATCTTTTGTCTGAAAAGTGATAATCCCCAGCTGAAGCTCCGTGGAAAGAGTCGGGAGGGCATTGTTTCTGGGAGCATGCGTTAGGGCTTGTTTGGATGATGTCTCGTATCTGGACGAGATGGTCCAGCTGTCTCCACATCCTAGACGGACCCTCTCCGAAACCTCACAGTAAAGGCACTGCTCACATTCTGCTGTTGCTGACTGTAATACACATTAAAAAAGCTCTTTAATGTTTGTTTATATAAATGCACATGCAGATATTGAACATTTATGCCAGAAGTTAGAATAATTTTGTTATTCAAATGGCAAATAAAACACTTAATGTTAATTTCTTTCATGAAAATATAGATATAAGACGTTAGATAAATGAGGGAAAATGATGTATGAATTTCCAAAGCGAGGTGCCGGAGTGCGGAGTTATTTCTGGGATAACACACTGTAACCCTAGCCAGGGCTGTTCATTAGGCGTTGATGGAGCACTTCGAGTTAGATGATTATTACTGAGTACTGCATGGTTGGATCTCACACACTTTCCACTGCTGTGTCTTAGGTAAAATGATCACTTGTTTTCTGTGTGTCTTTTTCATGTGCTGCCAGAATTTCTTTATGTGATAGCTGCATTTCACTCGGCATATCCGGTCACTCCCTGGAGATTTAAATTATCTTGCCTGCCATCGAATAAAACTGATGACTACTCCCCCTTGCCCACTGGAATCTCAAACAACACTTCAAATTTGAGTGGAGAGGATGAGGCAGTTGTTGAAGCCAGATTTAATTCAAGTGGTGCTGACATTGCTAATTTATCCCAAGCAACTTTCCACTGTTGCTTTTGGAGTGAGCAAGATAAAAACTGCCCTGTGCGTGTAGGCAGCATCGAAGGGGAGATCTTTGTTTCCACAGTGGATTCTTCTGTTTTTCAACAACTGGGTAGGTATTTTAATGTTCTAAGCAGTAACTGATAAGTTTTAACTGTACTGAACAAAATGTTTTAATTTTCTGAAATACATGAAAGAGATGCCTTATGGATGTGATAATTAACATATATTGTCATTTTAATATCAATAATAAAATTAGGATTCATCATGTGACAACATTAATAATAAGCCCCCAGTAATTTAATATCCCAGAGAATGTAAAAAGAGAACTCTTTTTGCTTTCAAAAAAACTAAAACTGAATCCTATTTGACCTGGCTATTCCCCGTCTACATGTCTTCCTGAAAGAGTTAAAAGATACTGGATTACAGGGAATCCATGATACCCATGTTTATGGCAGCACGATTCATAATAAGTCTTGGAAGTAGTCTATACGTCCATCAACGGATGAGTGGATAAAGAATGCAGCATTTACACACAATGGAGCACTTCTCTGCCATTAAAAATGATAAACTTGAGTCATTTGTAGGAAAATGGATGATGCTTCTTGAGACCATGATGTTAAGTGAAATAAATCAGATACACAGGCTTAAATATCACATGGTTTCTCTTATATGAGAAACCCAAAAATATAAATAAAGAGCAAAATAAAAGATAATAGCAAGTAGGGAGATAGATCTTTCTCAAGCAGGAGGGGGATTAAGAGTTGGAGGAATTGGGGAAGGGAGGGAAAGGCGATGAAAAAGGAGTTAAGATGTGTTGTGTTCATGTACTAACTCCTCACAAGGAACGTAGCCATTATGTACTGCAAACATGGAGTAATAAAATTAAAAATTAAAAAATTAAAAAGTAAAAGCTAAAATTCACTTATATCTGTTAAAATAAAGTATAACCCTTGTAGTCTACTAAATTTGCTTTGAAACAGAAAAAAAATCCACTGCATTTTTTGTTAAATAAGGAATACAGAATTACTAGCACTATTGAATTAGTCACACTTAAAAACATTTATGAATGATGATTTTTTTCAGGCGAGGACTCTCTCTAAAGCAGTATCCATTTTAAATCAAGAGATTTTTTTTCTTGTTTAAAGCATAATGCATACTAATTCTGCACCTGAAACTATAACAACAAAATTATCGCCACGTCTTCTGGAGGCGCTAAACAGAGCGGAGTTGATTGACGTAACCGTCTGCGGAGACCCGCGCTCTGGATGCACAGGCGTGCGAAAGCGTAGCGTTAACCACGGGGGAGCCCGGGGTCCCAGTGACAGCTTTGAGGGTTTGGTCCCGGTTACCTTGGCTCTGGGGAGCAGCCCTGTGCATCATGGGATGCTTTGCCGCAGTCTTGGCCTCTAACTGCCGGATGCCGGTAGCGTTTCCATTTCAGTCGTAGTAATAATAAAGAACTTCAGGTATTGCCAGATGTCTGCTGAACTACAAAAATCACCCCGGCTTCCGTGCCTTTGATTAGGTGGAAGAAACACTCCAGTATGTGGAAATCAGTTTAGGAATAAAGGGAAAACATAGCCATGCAGTTAAATCAAGAATTGAAAAACAAGTTAATAGAAATAATTCTCACTGTCTCCACTCAGCTCCTAGCCATTCATTTCATTTTAAGTGAGAACCTTTTTTTTTTTTTTTTTTTTTTTTGGTCTTTGGGATTGAATCCAGGGCCTTTCAACTGAGCTGTATTCCCAGCCCTTTTTAAAATTTTTTATTTTGAGATGGGGGTCTCACTTATCTGCCCAGGCCGGGCTTGAACTTGTGATCCTTCTGCTTCAGCCTCCTGGAGTATTTAAGTGAAAAACATTTCTGCTTCAGCCTCCCAGAGTGTTTAAATTTATTTATTTTTGTCTTTTTGAGACAGGGTTTCACTATGCAGTTCAGGCTGGCCTTGAACTCACTTTGTGTCTCGGGATGGCCTTGAACTCACAGCGATCCTCCTGCCTCAGCTTCCTGAGTGCTGGGACTATAGGCATGCGCTGCCACGCCCGGCTCCTTCCAGAGTATTTAAGTGAAAAACATTTGTAACAAAATTTAACTTAGCTAATCAAGTGATTATTAAATATGCTAAGAATGAGTTTAATAAGTCAAGGTCCTTTAAATGAGGCTTGAAATGGTAAACTATATTAGCACCTTTTTTTCAATTATGAAGAGTAATGACTATAGTGCTATTTTAACTTTATAGTAGAAGTCGGAGATAATAATGAGTTTTTGTCTGAGTGGAGTTCAAGTTTTTGTAACTAAAATCTCTAGGTTATACAGTGGTCACTTGAAGGTCTTTGTGGATTATTCTTCCAAGCAGGCCATTTCCTTCATGGGTTCCCAGAGTTAGAAATCCCCAGTGGCTAGGGAGCCTCCTGGTTTGGGGAAATAGCTGTCTTGCGTTCGTCCTGGTGTTGTCTTAATTAGTCATGGTTTACAATTGTTACTGTTCCTGCCTTGTAAGTTACGGATTCCCCAGCATTTACCCTCACACGCTCAGGGGAGTTCTCCAGTGTGCGGTGAGATACCCTTTCATCAGTAGTATTTGGGGCTTCTGATATTACAGTCACAGAAACTGAAGATGCACATCCGAAACCCAGTGCCTTTATCTGCTGCTGCTGACACAGAAATACCCCTCCAGACTTGCTTGTCCCTTGATATTTGATGTTCTTTTTTTTTCTTGAAAAGCGCGAGTGAACCGAGCCAGGTGAATTTTGAGCTTTTCTGTTCTCCTTAAGTGGCATGGGATTACAGACGAGTTTGAGAAGAGGTGGCTGGATTTAATTCTCTTACTTTACAATAAGAAGTCTGAGAGCTTTCAAAGGGACTCAGTGCCCCGGGCAAGCAGGCCGCTAGTTGGAGTCGTTCTTTCTCAGACAGGGCGGTGGGAGGCAGGTCCGAGCATGGATGGATTTAACAACTCGTTCACTGAATTGTTAGGAATGGTTTTCAGATTTAATGTAGTTTATTTTTAATTCAGGTGTGAATTGGAACATACAGTGCTTGATGAAATGGGACTTGAAATTATTCACCTGTGCTGTGGAGCCCTTACTTAAGAGTCCTTTCAAGAATTATGACCTGCGAGCTCATCTTTTCTATGTCCTGTAAGTACCAAATAAGTTAATTTGGCCAGAAAATAATCCACTACTATGTGATTATTATTTCAATGCAAGAAGGTCCAGAGAGTGAGGGGGACTAAGGAACCTCTCCTGTCCCTATCTTTCCTTTCATACCTGTGGATGGGTAAAGAGTGGGTTGGGTTTTTTATATCACATTCTTCCCCATTAGGTTTTCTCCATTAGGGAAATATTTTGTGTGTATTTCTTCAGGTATATTTTTCACATTTGATTTTTTAGGAAATTAAAAATATGAATAATATTTATTTGCCCTAAGTGGAGAGCCACGATGGTAATTTAAGTAGCTATAATTCCAACAGCGAATATACTCAAGCTATAACTCCATTGTTAATGTACACTCTTGATATTAGCTCTATAAAATAGTTTCTCATTTATTCTTTTATCTGATGCTTACGGAGTGACTTACCTTTTTCATTACTGGTCAGTGTAACAGATGAGACCTTTCACGGAAGCGAAAATCCACAGTGGTGATTATTTTAGAACATCTTTTAATCCAAATTACCTTTTCCTTACATTGAAGAATTCACAAGAGAAAGCTTCCAAAGGCTTCCATGCTTGACCAAGCATATTTCTTAAGAAACTAAAAGCTGCCATTCATAAGAGATTTAAAACCCTATGAGCTGTATCACTGTTTTTATTTTTTTCTCTTTAAAATAAAACAAACAAAAGACCCCTGTGAGATGTCTGTTAAGGGGCAGCGTTGTTGAGCTCAGATATTAAAGTTTGTCAGAGAACCTGGAGGAGAGATTCTCTAGAAATGTGGCATTTTGGAACTACGTTAGGCGTTTGACCTCTGACCTACGTAGGAAATGCTTTTTTTCTTTGTGAGGCGCCTTCTATGCATGCCAGGCCCTGAGCTGAGCTTGGGAACAGGGCATGGCCCTGTCCGGATGGTTCTAGGGGCGTCCAGGGGCTTGGTGGCCATTTCACATGCGCTTGGTCCAGCCTTTAGTTAGTAGTTTATAGAGCAGTGCTTCTGTTCATCTTTTCCTCCCTTCTTCTTCCCCTCCCTTCCTTCTTGTCAAAGTGGACTTGTGGATTCTGATTTTCAGGACACAGTCAGTTATTATCGTTATTTTATTACTCAGATTGACCCATACTTGGCCAGGTGGAGTCTATTCAACGTGACTCCTGTGCTCTTTTATTTTGTTTCTGTTTTTTTTTTTTTTTTTTGTGGGGCGGTGTCTTACTTTCTAACATTACAGGATGCTGCAGGCTGATCTTACACTTGTCCTGATAGAACATTGGGAATCCTCCTAGGGGACGCAATATCTTTTATTTTAGAAAGTGATATTTACAAAATACGAACCAGTGCTCATTGTTACTGAACTGACATTGCTTCTAGCTGCTCAGCGCACAGAGCTAGTTATGTGTAGTGCGCGCACACACACACACACATACGTGTGTATATAACATACACAGATCCATTTTCCTGCATCTCTCTGTGTGCATACGCTGACGAGGTGTTCCTACTAATTGTCTCATTCTACCTCAAAACCACAGGGTCCCCCATCTCCAGCCGTGAGAAGCCTGGCTTCCCTTCCCCACCGCACACATCTGTGTGTTACTTATTTGCTCAGCCCTAGAGCACACAAAAGGGAGTTTTGCAAGGGCTAACACATACCACCGGGAGAGACAAACATACCGAGTACTGTTTACACGCGCCTCGTCATTACTAAGGCGAAGGGTTACAGGGACAGAATATTATGTCCCACAGTTAATTAGGATGCGTCTTCTCCCCCACCCATGTAGGTAAGTTAACCTGGCAGATAGGAAGGCTCTTTTGTTTCTGTTTGTATTCCCTTTTTTCCCTTCCCTCCTCTGTCCTTGTTGATTTTCCCTTTGGTAATATCTTCCAGGGAAGAGTACTTCGCGTTTTATAAGGTGTTTCTTTCCCTTGCTCCTTGAGACGCGCTGTCTGGGTCAGTGCTTCTCCTCTGGGCTGACTCAGTGGGTTGGAGGCAGAGCTAGATTGTTCGCACATATTAAAAGCATAGCTGCTTTAGGCCCAAACCTACCGAATTCCTCATACGAGGTCTGGGACTCTAGTTTGCTCCAAGTGATTTTAATGATGAGACTAGTTTGAGACATCAACCTCCTGTTTAAATAATTTGGTATTAGCAAAGTAAAGTTTTGGGGTAGCATTTTTATAGATTTCCAGTCTGAGATTTTTTTTTTTTTTTTTTTTTTTTGTGGGTACCAGGGGTCGAGCTCAGGACCTCCTGCACCAGCAGGCGCCCTTGCCGCTGAGCGATATCACCGGCCCTTTTTTCGTATGTTGGTACTGGGAGTCAAACTCAGGACCTCGTGCTTGCCAGGCAGGCGCTTACGCCGCTGAGCCATCTCACCGGCCCAAAGGCTGAGATTTGAAATAAATGACTTAAATGGTTTCCAAAGCTCACACTAAGCAGTTACATTCCTCTTTCTCGGTTCGTCTGTTGTTTTTTGCTGTCACTTTATATAACACTCAGAAACTTGGACAATACACCTTTGTTATTATTCCTATAATAGTGTAGATCTTTGCTTAGAGAAGCTTTAATAAATTCTCAGAGAAATTTGGGAGGCAGAAAAACTGGACCAAAGGTCAGAGGACAAACTGTGCTTTCTATAAACCATGTGCGGCCACCAAAAATGAAATTTCTGCACTAAAGAGTTAGGTCTCTAATTTCTGAGTAGAAAATTTTCCCAGAAGGTAAGAGTTGCAAAGAAGCCAAAATTTAAAATTCATTTGACAAATGTTTTGGTATCATTTTTACCTTCAAGTAAAGCTTATTCACATGCTGAGGGATTAAATAGCACCACTAAATGTGTGTGTGTGTGTGTGTGTATGTGTGTGTTAGCAAAGCATAAAATATTTTGCTGCATGCAAAATTTCCAAGAATTTCACAACTTTTAAGATGTTATTTTAAGCCAAGTACTTCCCTTATTTAAAAAAAATTGGTGATTTCTTATCCTTATACTTTATAATTACAGGCTTTTTAGACTGTCATTAGATGTGGTTCCTGAAGGTGTTTTATATAATTTGTGATAATGAAATTTGGTAATATATTTAATGTGGTTTCTCTGATTTTCTGTCCTTTGCCCATCAAATACCCAGCAGTAAGTAGTATAAGATATTTTTGGCCTGTAGGTGAGGTGGGCAGAGGTTTTGTTAAAGAACCAGATAGCGGATATTCTGGGCTCTGGAGACCACACTGTCCCTGTGACAGATGTCCAGCTTTGCCCCTGTGTGCACAATAGCCGAGTTACTACATGGACGAATTAGCATGACAGCATGTGTGGGCACTGACATTTGAACTTCCTGTCATTTCCCTGTGTCATGAAATATTTTTCCTTTTTTAACATTTGAAAATGTAAGCAACCATTCTATCGTCCCAAGCTGAAACCTGGATTTGGCCTGTGGATTGTAGTTTGCCGCCCCTGTAGTTTAGGACATTCAGAAATTAGTTTTAGATTAAGTCTTATAGTTTCATCATGGAATTTTCTGTTCGAGTGCTTTAGGAAATTTCTGAAAGAAGCTTTTTTTATTGAAGAAATTATGAATGACTATATTTTTATAGTAAAGGGTATATTTTTATAATATATTATAATAGAATATTAATAAAATAATAAAATATTAAACGTTTTTATAATAATAAAATAAAATATTACTATATTTTTATAGTAAAGGATATATACTCTCATATATAATTTTTTCACATATTAAGATTACTAAAAAATGAAATTGAGACTGAATAAATAGATAACACACAGAGAAGGGATAGATCAGCTACTAATCTAATTGGTAATCAACTATTTTCTACAGATACCCATTGTATTCAGAAAGGGATAATTTGGTGAGAACACCTTTAGTGAGATGATGTGATTCTAACTTTCCTTCATGTTTTATTATTTTATTTTATTTTATTTTTTTTTTTTTTTTTGTGGGTACTGGGGGTCGACCTCAGGACCTCGCGCGCCAGCAGGCGCCCGTGCCGCTGAGCGATATCACCGGCCCCTTTTTCGTATGTGGGTTCCGGGAGTCGAACTCGTGCCCTTGCGCTTGCCAGGCAGGTGCTTGTGCCGCTGAGCTGTCTCACCGGCCCACCTTCATGTTTTAGAAGATAGACACAGGTCCTGTATTTGGGAGTTCTTCAGTCAACGTTTAACACCTTAAAACCGTGTTCTGACTTAGAACACCACTCTTCATTCAACTTGCTTCCACTCTTGTTTTGTAAACCTTTTATTTTAATATTTGAAAAACATAAAAGGTCTGGTTTGGTGTTTTAAAAAATTGTACTTTGTTGGCTTTGTTTAAACTTGTTAGCAAAATTGAAAGCAGTAAATCATTCTGAGTCCACTTTAAAACAAAATTTTGTGGGTGTGTAGCAATTAAAAATTTTCAAAAATGCTTTTATGTAAGTATTTTCTCTGACAGTCCCAACAACCCTGTAAGGGTACGCAGCACAGGTATTTCTCAGTTATACCCATTAAGGAAACAGGGGCTCATGTTATGAATGTCCTTGGTCTATGATCTTATGGCCAATAAACAAACAGAAGTACTTGACTTTAGGTTTACTGTTAATTTAGCATGCTTTTTACGGTAATTTAACCCCTTATGCAGTATCCGGTAGACTCCTTTGCACATTACAGCTCCACAACTCTTGCCAGATTGATTTTTTTAGTGCTAAAGTAATAATAATAAATTCAGTATTAGGAAACTTGAAAAGCTATTGTCATTCAAAATATTTAGTACAAGTGGGCTGTGTGTGGAAAGGTTAGGGTCCCTTTTTCACATTATACTTATATCTGAATATTCTTGCTAGTTTGTATAGTTTCTACAGCAATGGTTTTTCCACACTGAATTTTTAGCAATTTTACTTACGAGTTACGATGTTTTCCCTCCAAAAGGACTGCAATATTTCTGAAGGCAGTGATCATGCCTATGTATTACTATTTCCTCTCTTTCCCAGAGTTCTTTATACTGGTTTGAATGCTGTGTGTGGCCTTAGGTGTTTATGGACAGAGCAGAGCAGCTGGGTGAGACTGGGAATAGGAGGCTCTGTTTCGCACCTGCTACTCCTACTCTCAAGCCCTCCCTCTCATTTACACGGAGGCTGAGACTCCCTGAGGAACCAGCACGATTACAACAAACTCTAATAAATCAAAAGCAACTGCTTTCTGTGTCTTGGTTGCATGCCATTATTCTTATTTTTATTTTTTATTTTTTCTGAGACAGGGTCTCACTTTGTAGCTCAGGCTGGCCTTGAACTCACTATGTAGCCCAGGCTGGCCTCAACCTTGTGGTGATCCTCCTGCCTCAGCCTCCCGAGTGCTGGGATTACAGGTGTGTGCCACCACACACAAGGTTTGCAATAATAGGCAAATATGGCTCACAAAAGCCTTTCTGTATTTTCTTTCTTTCCACTTTTGTAAATAGCTTCATTGAGGTATAATTGATTTACAATAAGCTATTGATTTAAAGTATAAATTTTGATGTCTTTATACATTAAATCATGCATAAAACTGTCACTGTAATAGAGTGACTATATTATCAGTCACAAAATTTCCTCTTGCTCCTTTGTAATCCTACCCTCTTGCTCCTCCCTACCCCTAGAGAAAGTGATCTGATTTCTGTCTCCAAAGAGTACTTTGCATTTTTTAGAATTTTATATAAATGCATTTATGCAGTATTTTGTCATGTTTTTGCTTACCGTGATTGTTTTGAGATTTGCTGATGATATGTATGACAATATTCAATCCTTGTCATTGCTGAGTAGCATTCCGTAATGTAAGCTATAGACCAGGCCCTCATTACTGTACGCACCTGTCGATAGGCAGCTGGGTTGTTTATAGTTTGGGGGGGTCACAGATGAAGCTGCTCTGTCTCTGAACAGGCGTCTGCTTTTGATTCTCTTGGAGGACTCTCTGGGAGTGCACTGGGTACGTTCACAGGGTAGGCGTATGGTTAACTCAAGAAATTGCTGAAGTATTTTTCAAAGCCACATCATTTTCCATTCCCACCAGCAGTATTCGAGTTCCAGTTCCTCCACTCCCTCATCAATGCATGATATAGTTAGTGTTATCCTACTGTGCTTTTAGCCATGTGTGTGTGTGGATGCTACAGCAAGCAGAAACACTGAAACAACACCCAAGATTTGGAGGCAGTGAACAGCTTTATTTACACCAGTGGTCCTGGCCGGGATCTGTCCCTTAACAAAGCCAGGCACCCAGTGCCTGTGGGCTAGTACTCTTACATGATGCACAAGCAGGAGGTACAGAGGTGGGTCAGAACAGCCTGGCAGTTCTCTGATTACCTAGCAGGGTGAGTTATTCTGTTACAAGATTAGATTAATGATCACCGGTTACAAGGCTAGATTAATGATCGTGAAGCTCTGTACAGTCAGACATCCTGCACGTTCAGTTACGCTCTTGTGGTTACAGCGGTCAAGAAGGTAATTACAGGGCCATGAAGCAGTTACAGAGCTAGGCAGTTTCAAAAAGAAGAAAGTTTTAAAAAGAACAATTTTTCTGGTACAGTTTTTCCCTTTCATTTCCCCCTCTTGTCGTTACTCAGAAAAATCTTTTTCAGTGCTACTTCTATCTAAAGCTGCATAAGAAGGGGCAGCTCTTAGGGCCATTTGGAAACTTATGCTGTTGATCCATTTTGAAACAAAGGAGTAATCCAATTAGTCAGGCAGGGCCCCATCAGGAAAATTAACATAAGGGCTCGTTAGGGGTCCCAAAAGGAGCCCCAGCCATGGTCCCAAGTTAGATAAGCCTTGGAACTATCTCTGTTTCTGCTTTTGTTCTTGGGCCTGGTTATCTAATCTCTCTTGTGATAGTTGCAGACCTTCTCGGACTATTCCAGGGCATTACAAACTCCCCCTTGTTGTAAAAGGACTAAATCTAAGCCCGTTCTATTTTGGAGGACAGCTTCAGCAGGACAGTGTATTCTGTACTGCAACAGTGACACTGTATCGTGTAGACTTCAGAGTTCCTGGTTGGTGGCCTCAGCTAACTGGTTTAGTCCCATTCTCACGGTGACCAGAGCAGTTGTTCCCAGCGCTACTGAACTGGCTAGGCTCATCCCGATTAGGATCGGTTTTACCTGGATGCCCCTCGTAAGCCTGTGAGAGGCCATCGGGCCAGGCCATTTACTCCTTCCTCTCCCTTATAGGCTTGTACTTGTGGTACGATGATAACAAGGGCACAGGTGCCTTTTTGGGTACTGTCCAGGCACGTTTTTACCCCATCAGGACGGGAGAAATGGGTATTGTTAGGTGTGGTCAAGCTCCCACCAGGGTGACAGATGGCCCAAATGCATGGAGGCACAGTGGAGGTACCTGGTGGGAGGACACAAGTTAATTTCCATAAACGGGGAGAGAGGCTAAAACAGCAGCTGAGCTTACATTTGTGTGAGCCTTTCTGAGGAAGCACATATGTAGGAACTCCATAGTAAAAGGGAGGTACAGACGTAAGACAAACCCGACAATCAGAAGCGACATCTGGGGAGCCGATGTTCGGGACACTGTGGGCAGACTGTAGTATATGTTCCTTGTCTAGGGGAATCAGCACTGCCTCTTTTATTTCATTTTCATCTTGTTCAGCTAATTGAGGGGTGACCTTAAGGTTGTCTGTTCCTATCATCTTGGGGATTGTAGGCAAAGGTAATTGCTGGATGGTAAAGCATCCTCTTGGATCTTTTCCTGTGGCCCAGAGTCATATTGCCCAAGTTTTACAAGGATATCAGGAGGGGTCACTGGGGGTCACTTAGAGAGAGACGCATCAGATTGTATGAGCCTGGTGCACATTTTTGTCCTCTCCTTGCTTCAGACCAAAACTGGAAGGCTCAAGTGTCATTGGGCCCCCTCTCGATAGGAGGCTATGGACACACATGCCCAGGAAGGACAGTTATATTCTATTCTGGATCTGCAGGCTGTGTGTCCATGCCTGTCCCCAGGGCACAGATAGAAATCAAAGGCCACCAGAGCGGATTCCCTATGGGGTCCCCAGGCTCTTTTTTGACAAGAGGGCATCCATGTGTCTGGAATAGTAATAATTCGGCAAATATCAAATCTGAGAATTACTGGACCTTGTCCATTCCAGACTTTGGACTGAATTACCTCCCAGGTGTCAGTTTTTACCAGGCAAATCTCAACAGGGCCTTGGGTTGTGGCAATTTGATTTCCCATGGTTAAACTGAACAGAGCCAGAATCCAGACCCCAACATGAAATGTCAGCACATTAGTAACAACGAACATTTTCTAATTATAACTAATAGCCCTAGGCTTTTTAGATGAGGAAGATAGTTTAAAACAGCAAGTCCGATCAACAAAACCATGTACAGAGTGGGGAAAAGAGCCTTACTAGTTGCCTTCCACTCTTCCGGGGCAACTGTCCACAAGTTCAAGGCGAAAGTCACAGCCAGTAAGAGGACAGGGAGCAAGAACCAAGCTGGATAACACAATATCAAGTACATGTGGAAGAGAACTGGAATAAGCAATCACACTTCCAGCTTCAGCCATGCACCGACCTGTCAGCGTCTGGAGTGATGGGAGCAGGGCTTTGAGCGTGTCATCTCTTCAGGGTGAGCCCTGGAGGAGCTGTCAGGGCCAGGGTGCAGGCACTGATGCCTGGGCTGGCTGAAGGAGTATGGGTGCCAGCACTGCGGCTTGAACTTGCAGAACAAATGGTGGGGGCAGGTCTGGCTCTGATCTTCTGGGAGCACTGGGCAAAGTTTTTCTGGCTGGGGTTGATGTTTCAGTCAACTGGATCCCTGGAGGGGGCTTAGGCTTCTGGATTAAATTATTTCATGTTGGTGGCAGGCTTCCAAACTGGAGCAGGAAGCAGTAGCAGGAGAGCTTTGCCCAAAATAGCTCTGTCCAAGGTGACCACAGCATTAGCTAGCCTGTCGATTTTATTTCTAACAGAGCTACTTCCATCTATAAACAGGGTGTACTCAGCATCTGTCAGGGGGTCCATTTTTATGTCTAGTACAGCATGGAGCACCTGGACAGTTAGGTCTCGGCCTAAGGTGAGCTTGTCAGTTTTTTTTTTTTTTTTTTTTGTGGGTACCGGGGGGTTGACCTCAGGACCTCGAGCACCAGCAGGCGCCCATGCCGCTGAGTGATATCACTGGCCCCTTTTTCGTATGTGGGTTCCGGGAGTCGAACTCGGGCCCTCGCGCTTGCTGGGCAGGCGCTTAAGCCACTGAGCCATCTCACCGGCCTGCTTGTCAGTTTTTTGATCAGAAGGACAGTGGCTGTTAGAGTGCAGAGGCAAAGGGGGAGGCAGCCCTTAGTGACTGGATCCAAGTATTTGCACAGGTAGGCCACTGGGCGCTCCCAGGGGCTGACAGTCTGAATAAGCATCACTGTTTTTGTGAACTCAAGGATCCAGATTTTATAAAAGCCAGCAGCTCCAAGGTAAGTTTTTGAACCTCTGGGAGGTTGAGTCCAGGTCAGTTGACTTTTGAATCCAGAACTGTGGTCTTTTCATTTAAAGGCAAAGAGGGGCTGGCTGACAGGAGCCAATCGAAGGCAGAAGAAGGCATTTTTTAGGTCTAGGCAGGTGTACCAGCAGGCTGTGGGTGGCAGAAGATTGAGGCAACATGTATGGAGGGCAATTGTGACAGCACTGGCAGCTTAGAGATCCTGAATTGACTTTACAGGCAGAAGAGGTGTATTGTAGCAGTTTGACAGTCTATAGACATTTTACAGTTTTGAAGCCTCATTTTTTCTTGGGGGACCATGATGGATCTGGAAGGGGCAGAGATACAGGCTGTTCCAGAGCCAAATCTGTTGCTAGAGTCTCCCCGAAAATAGTGGGAGAGTTCCCACACCCTTGTGGCAATTGGGTAACAGTCCATAAAGGGTGTATGGGTTGGGAACTGCAGAATGCAAGGTGATGGCTGCATTGTTGATGACACGGAGATCTTGTCCAAGGTGAGTAACAGTCTATCAGGCTGATGTGTGGCTGGATGCCTGTTGTGCTTTTATCTGTCTCAGGCTGATGCAGGCATCATCTTCCTCTCAGCGAACAGTCAGAGTTGAAAGTATAGAGTTAAACAAGAGGGAGGCTGACTGGCTTGGTGCAAAGGAGACGGTCACTGCTAACTTGAAGAGCAGATCTCTTCCCAGAAGCGGTATGGGGACTGGTTTATACAGGAATTCACATTTGGTGAGGTGTCCTCCCAGGCTGCAAGCTTGTGCCTGGCAGAAGGGGTGAGAGGCAGGAGTCCCAGTTGCCCCGTGATGGTATTGGCTTTTTGTCTCCCTCCTTGAGGCCTGCGAGGAGAGCAGTGTGGTTCTGATCTAAGACTTCACGGCCTTTTGCCATATCACAGTCCCAGTTTGGACACACTCGGGGGAGGACTGTGTTCACCCAAGCATCGGGATCAACCACAGTGGCAGGGACTTTTGATTTTAATCAGGCTTGGGCCCCATCTAAAATGTGGCAGCATTTTTCAGTATTAAATAGAGTCAGAAGGAGTTGCTGACCACTGTCCCATGTTGGCAGCTGGGTCTGGAAGGTGGATGTGAGGAGGTCTGTGGTTGCCTGGGGCTTCTCCGAATAGGATGGGTTGTGATGTTTCTAATTTAAGAGGTCAGTGGAGCTGAACGGCTGGAAATCCATCACGGGTGCTGGTCGGGTGCAACTCCCAGAGCTCCAGGGTAGACACGAAGCAGCAGCTAGAGGTGAGCTGGAGCCTCGGACTGAGTGGCAGAGTGGAGGTGGTGACTGATGGGGCTGTAACCCGAATCCATAAAGCCAACAGTGTTTCTGGCAATGCTGATGCCACATGACAAAGAGTCAGTTTGGGGCTCAGGAGGTGCATCGGGTGTTACTGGCAGTGAAGCTGTGGAGTCCAGAGGAGTGGAAGGCTGTGACACAGGAGACGGGGCTGGCAGTGGAGGTGTTGTGGCTGGCTGAGCACCTTGGGGCTGATGAATGTAAGGAGGAGGCAGGTCGGACTCAGAGTCCTCTGGCAGAACAGGATAAAGCTTTTCTGGCTTGGGCTGAATCTGAGAGCCTCTCAGACCACCTTACTCAGACCACACTTACTTGTTTTGATGACAAGGATGGTTTTCTTGCCACATAGGACACAGGTGTGGAGCCAAGATGGGAGGCTCTGACACAGGTTGAGCCAGGAGCCAATATAAGGGAACTGGTCAGGATGGCCTCGTTCGTCGGGCTTTGTCACTTTGTTCCAAACTTGATGAACAATTTCAACATCAAGTGTCCCTTCAGATGGTCAGTCAGGGCAAGGGTTTGGCCATTTAATTTCACAAAAAGCATGGAGCTTCTGAGGTTTCATTTTCACTCTGTAGTGGTCAGGAAATACTCTTTGGAAGTTTTTCAGCATACAATCAAGGACCGTGGGTTTACTCTGTCTTACACCAATTCTATCACCCTATGGTGCCTCAGCCTCCCTTGGCACTAAGATTTTAGGCATGTGCCACCATGTCCACTGGATTTGTGTTTCTTGAGTGACTAATGATGTTTAGCATCTTTTTTGTGTAGGAGGGCTTTTATCTATAATTTCTATGGCAAAGTGTTTAATAATAATTAATTAAATAATAATTACCTGTTGAAATCTTGGCCTGTTCTTTTACTGGGTTTGTTTTGTTGGAGTTTGAATGTTGCATATATCTCACACATACAAGTATTTTATTAGATAAATAATTGACAAATATATTCTATTAGTCCATGGCTTGTCATTTTGCTATCTTTCACAGTGCCTTTCATAGAACAGAAGTTTTCAATTTTGGTAAAGTCCACTTTAGTTCTTTCATGGATTATGTTTATGTGTTATGTCTATGACATTTATTAACTAACTTAAAGTCATGAAACTTTTCCCTCATATTTTCTTCTGCAAGTTTCATAGCTTTTGGTTTTGCATTTGCCATTCATTTGGAATGAAAGTGTTTGCCTGAGGTGGAGACTGAACAAGCTGTGCTTCCTCTTCTTTTTGCTTACTGATACTCCCTGGTCCGAGCCCAATTTATTGCAACAACTATCCTTCCTCTCTGTTGTTTATTTCTTTTATTAATTACATTTTTGTATGACTTGAATCTCCAAATTTATGAGCTTTTTTGTGGCTCAGAGTGTGGTCTGCTTGGTAAATGTTGTGTGTTTGTACTTGTTGTTGTTGGTTGAATGTTCATGAGATGTTCTAGGTCAAGTTGGTTGATGGCACTCAAACTTTTATCTTTAGTGATTTTTGTCTGCTTTTTTTTAAATTTTAATGTGGGTACTAGGAGTAGACCTCAGGACCTAGCGCTTGCCAGCAAGTGCCTGTGCTGCTGAGTGATATCACCGGCCCTTTTATTCCTTTATGTGGGTTCCAGGAGTCGAACTCAGGACCTCACGCTTGCCAGGCAAAGCGCTTATGCTGCTGAGCTATCTCATGGGCCCGATTTTTGTCTACTTGTCATGCTAATTATTGAGAAAAAGTTGAAATTTCCATCAATAATTATGGATTAGTCTGTTTTCTCCCACGATCCTATCAATCTTTCCTCCTTGTATTTTGAAACTCTGTTATTAGGTGCATACATGTTTTGGGTTGTTATGTCTTCCTAGTAAATTAATCCCTTTTTTATTATGACATGACTTTCTTTATGCTGATAAATGCTCATTGTTGTGAAATCAACTTTACCTGATATTAAAATAGCTTTTCCAACTTTATTTTTTTTTATGTGAGCAATTGATAATTGGATCTCACTTGTCCATCCAATTTGATAATCACTGTCCTTTAAATGAGATATTTAGACCATTTGCACTTAACATGACTATTGATATGTTTAATTTTTTTTTTTTATGTGGGTTCCTGGAGTCGACCTCAAGACCTCACACGCCAGCAAGCACTTGTGCCACTGAGCGATATCACCGGCCCTTTTTATCCTTTATGTGTGTTCTGGGAGTCGAACTCAGGACCTTGCGCTTGCTGGACAGGCATTTATGCCGCTGAGCTATCTCACTGGCCCAATATGTTTAATTTTTTAATTTCTTTTTCTTGTTTCATTTATTCATTGTTCCTGTTTTCCTGTTTTATTCCTTCTTTTGGATTATTTTTTGTGATTCTATTTAGTCTTCTTTGTTGCTTGTTAACTATATCTTCTTGATTTATTATTTTTGTGGTTGCTTTAGGATTTACAGTGTATGTTTTAATACGGTCTTGTGATATTATGCCCTTAAATGATATCAAACCACTTCATTTGTAGTGTAAAATGATCCCAACTTTTTACACACATCTCTTCTGTCCCAAGCTTCGTCCTAGCACTGTATACTTTATTCTCCCTACCTCATAAACTCCACCATACACGGCTGTTATTTTTGCTTTAAACAATCAATAAATATCCTTTTAGTTGAATTTCATTTCTTTGTGTGAAACCCTACTTCTATATGCTATTGTTTTTTTTTTTTTTTTTTTGTTTGTTTATTTGTTTTTGTCAGATGACTTCCCACAGCATTTTGTAGAATGCAGATCTGGGGATGATGAATTCTTTAACCTTTGTTGTTTCTTAGGAAAGGCCTTTCTTCCATACTATTTTAAAAACCGTTTTCACCAGATGTAGGATTTAGGGTTTAGAACTGCAGTTCTTCTTTCCTGTTAGGTCTTTACTATCTTCTTGCTTATGTTATTTCTGACATTCCATCTCCTGTAGTCCTTTGTCTTTCTGATAGAGTGCGTCTTTTTCAGAAGCCCTTTAAGCTGGGTGCCATAATAGCTTTCCCATCCACCTTACTTCTATATCCATGTTAATATTTAGCTCTGATTTTTCATATAGGTCTGAAGTGGTAGAAGATTTGCACCTGGCCCCCAAGAAGGGCAGCTTTGAGGCTGTCCAGTGCAACTGCAGTTTTGAGAAATGCTGGGAGTGTCACATGCCCGTACCAGCAGCCAAGCTCAACGACACCCTTCTGATGTATTTGAAAATCACAGCTGCTGGGGTAACTTTTCAGTCACCTCTAATGTCAGTTCAGCCCATCAATGTTGGTAAGTTGTGCATTAAAAGGGTAAGAAAGCTAAACATCAACATGTGTCCAGGTTGCAGTTTGTCCACTGGTTAAAGATTTTTCGCTGGCATTTGTCACTTTGCCTGACACTGAGAATGAGGGTGACTGTGGTGTAAGGGTGTGCTGTTGGCAGCTGCTAGAGGGGGAGAAGAGCAATATCAATGTCTCTGCAACTGTCACTTAAATTCTCATTTTAAAACCAGTTTGAGGGCCAGTGAGATAGCTCAGCAGTGTAAGCGCCTGCCTGGCAAGCACGAGGTCCTGAGTTCGACTCCTGGAACCCACATACGAAAAAAGGGCCAGTGATATCGCTCAGTGGCACGGGCACCTGCTGGTGTGCGAGGTCCTGAGTTCGACCTCTGGTACCTACATGCACAAAAAAAAAAAACCACACAGAAAGAACCAGTTTGATCTTCTAGTGAGGCATGCTGGTGCAGGGCACTGAGACGGGAAGCTCAGAGAGCCCTGGATGCGGGCTGTGTTTGGCACACATGGCGTCTGGGACGCCTTCTGCAAACCCAGAGACGTCGAGCAGGCGGCTGGCTGAGTCTGAGGTCAGGGAGCCTCAGACGTGGAAGTTATTAGCGGATGGGGTGGTAAGGGTGACCCAGCTAGGGCTCAGGGAAAGAAAGCCTGAGGGGTGGTCCGCGGAAGGAAAGAGTGGGAGAGTACTGGGCTGGACACACGGGAGAGGTGTTTCAGGAAGGTGGGGCGTGCAGCCATGAGCAGGGAGACCACTCGGGAGCAACAGTGTGTCCGCCCAGGGTGGCAGCCTGGGTGTAGCGAGCTCAGTGGGGTGAGGAGGAGGACCCGACCAGAGTGGGGTGGTTAGGGTGTGGGGTGCTGAGCGGAGAGTGAGAAATCCCCCTCTGCTTGAGGATGTTACTCTGGAGGAAGCAGGTAGAGGGTAGATATGGAACTGGGGACATGGGGGTCCAGGGAAAGCGCATGTCCACATTTCTAATATTAATGCACGTTAATACGCGGATAGGAAATGTACAACAGTGTGTGGTTTTATGGTTTCACTTTGCTTTTGTGTCTTTGCTTCATTTGGTTTTTGATCATGGGGACGTAATAAAGTTTACCTTGCTGTTTCTGGATTTTAGTATTTAGTTATCTCTACTTTAAAGGAATTTACATCTGTGATAATCATATAAGATTAGGCCTAATCAATTTTGGCTAAAGGAAAAGAGGAAAGCTGTGTCTAAATTCCCGAAGCCACAGAAAGTGAGACACGTGCCATTTTACTTACTAAAAATAAAATTCAAACCAGTAAATGTTTCAAGGTGACGACAATTTCTTTGTACAAGAGTAATGCTTACTGCAGAAACCTTGCAGGTATAGACATGTGCAAAAAGAAAATGCACCATCTCTTTTCTTCCACTTTGACAAGTTTCTGATTTTTAATATATATCTGTACCTATCTTTTTTATCAATTTTAACAAATCAGGAATCTAAGTGTGAATATGTGATAAACTTTTTTTTTTTTAACAAATAACATCAAGCAGATTTTTTTCTTGTTTTTTTTGAGACAAGGTCTCACTGTGTAGTTCAGGCTGGCCTTGAACTCACTGTGTAGCCCAGGCTGGCCTTGAACTCACAGTGATACTCCTGCCTCAGCCTCCCAACTGCTGGGATTACAGGTGCGCACCACCATGCCTGGCCTCAAACAGATTTTTATAGCAGAAAAATCACAATTATCAAAGTAATCTAATTGACTGATACATATTTTGGAGGAAGAAAATGAAGATACATGGATATCTGATAAAGCAGACACAATATTAGATCTTGGTTTTGGTTCTGTAATTAGCCCGTGAATAGTTACCTTTTAAGTAGCTGAAAGGCAGGAGAAGCTGAAGATTCATGTTGACTTCGTTTTATTCAGATATGATTGTAGTGAAAATTGTTTGACTTAGAAGTATTGTCTTTTTTTCTTAAGTGAAGCCTGATCCACCATTGGATTTGCATATGGAAATCACAGAGGATGGTAATTTAAATATTTCTTGGTACAGCCCAACATTGGTACCATTCCCACTTCAGTATCAAGTGAAATATTCAGAGAATTCTACAACAGTTATGACAGAAGTAAGTATACTTTAGTAAATGAAATGGAAAGTCGAGAAGCAACTAGACTCTCCTTATGCCCCACAGAAATCATCCCCTAAAGGCTAAGGAGTGTATTTCCTCCAGAGCACAATGAATTATCGTTGAGTGTCACATATTAGAGGTATTTTACACACACATAACTATAGGAAGTACAGTTACAAAACTTTGAACTCATAATTGTTTTTACTTCCAGACTACTGATTTTGTATTTCAGCCTTCTTTTTTAATTGCTCGATACATTTGTTTACACACGATGTACGCATTCTCACTGCGAAGCAGGTCAAGCCTTCTTTTAATCATTCGGTATTTATTGAGCATCTGCTTAGTGCCGGGGCCTGCTTTCTGAGCATCAGGTTGCTTTGGGGCAGTGGAAGGGGAGGGTGTGAGGGCCCTGGGGGTGCCGATGGGATGGAGGATTGTGACAGTGAGTGGAGGGTGGGGCGGGCCACTTGGAGAGGGGGTATTTGAGCAAAGATGCGCTCATGTGGGCATCTGGGAGAGCTGGGTTCCAAGCAGGGAGCCTTTTGAATGTAGAGGCCAGTGTGGCAGGGCGGGGAGAGTGAAGGCTGCAGTGCGGGGTGGAGACCTCAGACAGCTGCCGGTGGGGAGGAAAGGAGGAGCTTGGCAGGGGCTTCTTGTGAATACTTTGGCCCATTGCACTGTGGGACTTCATGTTATGCAATTCAGAGATATTTTTAGAGCTGGGCTAACTTTTTAAGGCTTTACTTTCACAAGGAGCAGGTTGGTCGTCCCAGGTTGTGCATGGAAAATGCTTCCTCATTTTTACACTGGAGACAGCAGGCTCTTCCGTAGGGGCCTTCTGAGGTTGTTTCATGCGTTCCTGATGCTTTTCATTATTTTTGATCTCTGATCCCCCCCACCCCCAACCTTAAGAGATTGGAGAGTTTAATAACTTGGAGAATTTTGCTAGAAAACTGAGTATTTTCGCCACACAGTTCTTACTGAGCTAGAGGTTGTTTCATCCCAGATGTTTCCCTGTGGTTTGTGAACTGGATTTTGATTCATGCAGCATAGTTGATGGTCAGGTGCAGGTTCTTAAAATTCCTGATGCCTTCTCTTCCTCCCTCCCTCCCTCCCTCTCTTCCTTCCCCCCTTCCTCCCTTCCGTGGTCTTGGTGTCCAGGAACTCTTCTAGTTTTCTCTCCAGCCCTGCACGGTGCTTTCTGCCAAGGCTGTTACAGATGCAGCAAGGACTGGGAGCTTCCCACAGTTTTTAGCTTCATTACTCAAAATTCTAAAGGTCGTATCTTAGTTACCCTCATTAACAATATGTGCTGATTACCGTTATGACTTTTTTGGACCCATGACTAGTGTGCAAACTTTTGCGCTTGCTCACTGATTTCTGTTTTAATTCCACGGTGGTAAGACAACTCCTCTGTGAGGTTTTAATTCTCTGAAATTCACTGAGACTTGTTCACAATCAACTTAAATGTTCCACACAGCCTCAGTGCGCTGATGTCTTAAACCAATGTCCGACAGGTGGTTGAGATGGTGTCTGCGACGGCTCTCCTGGTGGGCAGTGTGCTTCCTGGCTTCTCTTATGAGGCTCAGGTGAGGGGCAAGAGACTGGATGGCCCGGGGGTCTGGAGCGACTGGAGCGCCCCTCATGTCTTTACCACACAAGGTGGGTCTTGGTATCATTTCCACTGAGAAGAAATATGCTTCGTGAATTTGCCTTGGGTATACTGTAAGTGTCTTAAGTTTTGTGGCTCTAAAAGCAAAGAGGAGACACAATTTAACTTCTTATCTGAATTTCAAACAGGCTAATTTGATAATTAAAATCGTGTTGGAGTTC
Source organism: Erethizon dorsatum (assembly GCA_028451465.1). NCBI lineage: Eukaryota > Metazoa > Chordata > Mammalia > Rodentia > Erethizontidae > Erethizon > Erethizon dorsatum. The sequence goes on along the minus strand of CM051829.1, from coordinate 123,888,788 downwards.
CCATGTTCATGTGCTTCCATAGCAGTGATCTTGTTGAGTTATTTTTTGTTAAAAAATTAAAAGTTAATATAAAAGCCCTAAATTCAGAACGCCATAGTATTGGTAATTCTTTAACTGACAGGTGAAAACCGAATGTCTTGATTTGATATACATTTTAAATGTTAAAATTTTATTTTCATATTTAGTACACTTAATAGATGAAGTCTTTTTATTGTAGATGTTTAGATTTGACATTTTCAATGAAAAATCTTCGCAGTTTTGAAGACTGATTGATTGATTGTGGTGCTGGATTGAACCTAGCTTGTGAATACTAGGCAAGAGCTGTACCACTGAACTGCACGCCCAGTCCTTAAAGTTAGTCTTAATCAGAAAAGCTGCAGTTTTCTGGCAACTTCCTCATGTGCAGAGCAGTCCTGGAATAGTCCTACCCTGCCACAGGCTACGCTGTGATTACAGGGGGACATTTTTTCATATACTCAGCCTGCTTAAGGATGTATGGAAATGGCCAGTGCCATGTAAAACACCAAGCAAATATTCGAGCCATTTAGTGTAACAAGTTTATTTATGATTACTTCCTACTTAAAAAGTGTTAACTAGTTGATAACAATTAGCACTTGACTCTCGGTAAGCACCAGTAAATATTAAATATTATTATAGATCAGGAATCCACGACCTGTGTATTCAGCATTTCCAAGTGTAACGAGGGTGCGAGGTTGACACGATGGCTGAGTAATAGCTTGGTGCAGAGTAAGATTGTGAGAAGTGCTAAGCAAAGACCTGAGCAATGGGAAGATTAATTCTGAAACTATGTGACTTCTTGCAGAATTGATGAAACCCAAGAAAACTGCAATTAAGTTATGCTACCTAATGAAAACAACATTAGAAGTGCTGAGTTCTTATAATATCTTTATTAAATGCATTTTAGTTGTTACCAAAGAAGAGAAGAAACTTACATTAGGCAATTTCTGTAATTTGCGTGTGGGAGCTCTTGTTGTGGGTTAGGGAAAATATTTCCCCCCTAAAGAAATACAGCTGCATCTGTCCCGAGTATAAGACAGTCAGAGGTGGGTCCATAGCCCAGCAGTAGAGCGCTTGGCCAGCTTATTCGAGGTCCTAGTTTCCTTGTTTCAGTCACGATTTGTATGCTTTTGAGTAGTTAAGGCTGTTAATATTTGTGAACAGAATTTCCTCTTTTTTTTTTTTTTTTGGGTACCGGGAGTCGAACTCAGGACCTTGCGCTTGCCAGGCAGGCGCTTATGCCACTGAGCTATCTCACTGGACCCCCAGAATTTCCTCTTTTAATAAAGTTCATTCATGTAAATCTTGCAAAGGTACACTACTTTGTTGTGAGAAGAAGATTATTATTGTTCTCATTTTACACATTAAATGTTGCCTAATATCTTGATGAGGATAATCTTTATTCAAATTAATTATTCAGCAGTTACTTCATACATTTTATTTATTTTTATTTTTATTATTTTTGTGGGTACCAGGGATCGACCTCAGGACCTCGTGCCAGTGGGCGCCTGTGCCGCTGAGCGATATCACCGGCCCTTTTTTCGTATGTGGGATCCGGGAGTCGAACTCGGGCCCTCGCGCTTGCCAGGCAGGCGCTTATGCCGCTGAGACATCTCACCGGCCCCCTCCTCATACATTTTAATAAATTTGTTCAATGTACATTTTTAAGGTTGTCAGATTTTTGTTAACTTATTTTCTTGTTTTTAAGTATATATTTAAGCATTTAACCGTGTAAAAACTTAACTTTAACCATATATCTTGATTCAGCCTTAATAGATGCACTTCATTTTGAAGTAAAATGCTTTGAATTTTTAACTCATCTTTAAAAACTTCAGTTTAATTTTGAAAGCTTATTTGTACTTTGCTTTAAAAAATAAGAATTATTCTGAGATTTTTGAGGCAGTCTAGTGATAAAGTTGTGGGGTATATTGAAAGCAAGAATTGCTACTGAGAGTTTTCCTGTTTTTACTTGATTATAGGCATACAAAACCCAAATGTTTTGTGTGGATTGTAAAATATACAACCTTTGATGCTTAGAAAGCTATTACAGAATGGAGAAAACTTATGAAAATCAATGAAAAATGTTTGTTTTGATTTTAGGGGTAATGCAGGACATCTGTGTGAAAACAGACACCTTCTATGAACAACAATGGCTTGCTTTAAATTGCGCAATTGAAATATACCGATACTTTTTACTGTGTAATAGTAGAAATAACCTCTTTCTGTGTAAACTATTGTCACTTTTTTCCTCTTCCTCATTGATAATAATAGGCAAACTAAGCTTCCAATAATAGAGGATTGAAAAAAGAGTACGGAACAGTGTACAGGCATTAAAAATGAGTTTTTAGGAAATGACTGATTCCTCTTGTCCTCAATCACTGGCGTCAGAGGACTCAGAATGAAATTGCAGACTTGTATTTAGGGTTTCTCCTGCTTCATATACTGGTATATTATTCATAATACATTTCCTAGCTACTTTTCTTTTTTTCCTTTAATGTGGGTTCCGGGAGTCGAACTCAGGACCTTGCGCTTGCCAGGCAGGTGTTTATGCCGCTGAGCTATCTCACCGGCCCCTACCTACTTTTCTTATTTTTACCTCATTTCTCTACTTTACCTGTTTATTTGAAACCTTCATATATCCAAACAAGACTACAGCAGCCCCGCCGCCTTTTCTAGTCAGGATTTTTCTCTCGGAGTGATTTGTTCTAAGAACTCACCCTGTGTTTCACTGAGTCTTAAAGCAGGGTGTGATGTCACTGTGGAACTAAACCATACTTCACTTTAGCTAATTTTCTGCCTCTCAGCAAGAGACAAGGACTGATGGAAACATACCTTGTGGTGAATAAGCCGGTGTGTTTAGAGGACCGCAAAACGTGATCCTGGGTCATCTCCATTCACTGGAGGGGTGGAGTTCTTGCGACACCAGCTGTTCACCGAGAGGGGCGACAGAGTTACCAGATTTTCAGTGCACTGTTTCGGTTTGGCGGTGTGGCCCTGGAACGCTCCGTGGATCTTTTGTGCATGGGACAGGCTGCTTGCACAAAGTTTCCCGTCTCCACCTGATCACCTGCCTTTCTCCCCTCGCATTGCAGATGTCATATACTTCCCACCTAAAATCCTGACCAGTGCCGGGTCTGATGTTTCCTTCCACTGCATCTATAAAAATGAAAACACGATCATTTCCTCCAAAGAGATCGTTTGGTGGGTGAATTTAGCGGAGGAAATTCCTCCGAGCCAGTACGATGTCGTGAGTGACCATGTTAGCAAAGTGACTTTTCGCAACTTGAAAGCAACCAAACCTCGCCACAAGTTCACCTACGACGCTGTGTACTGTTGCGAAGAACACCAGTGCCACCCTCGCTATGCCGAGCTGTATGTGATCGGTAAGAATTCTGAGGTTTTGTTCATTTTGTGTCACACAAATTAAATTTTCATTATGGGCTCCGTATTCAGAGGCCTATGAAAGATGTAAGAAAAATGTTTTCATTAAAAATTATTGGTGCTTTTACTTTATATTAATATTTTAATGTGTTTTAAATAGATGTCAATATCAATATATCATGTGAAACTGACGGGTACTTAACTAAAATGACTTGCAGATGGTCAGTTAACCCAATGCAATCACTCGTGGGAAGCTCTTGGCAGCTGAGATACCACAGGTATGGATCACTTGTATTTAGTCTTTCTGTGTGTATGGTGAGAAGAACATTCTCTTTACAAGCATTGCCATAGTAGTAGTCTTGTAGATTTTCTTTCTGAAAGCAGAAGGTAAAATATTAATTGGGAAATGTCTCAGGGTTTAAATAAATTGGTGATTCTTGAAAAACATTCATACCTGAGGTTTTAGAAAATTGTAATTTGCTTTTGTTTCAAATTATCTTTTCTGACAACCAATCAATGTGCTATGGTTGCATTTTAACTCTTGGGTCACACACAGGAAAAGTTGGTTCGCAAACATTTTAATTGGACTTGAAGAGTTGACTAGAGTTGAACGTGGAGGATTTAAAAAGCATTAAACGTATTTAATGATTTGGCTAAAGATTAATATTTTGGAAAAAAGGGACCGATGAAAAGATTCAGAGAAACAAGATGAGTGATTTTTAAAACTAGATGAGATTATTTAAGAAATAAACACTTAATAAGGAGGAATGTGTGCCAATGAGGAGAAATCTGTGCTTATTAGATTTTTTTTTGTTTTTAAAATATTTAAGACATCTCTTGTCTCTATAAAGTGTATTATCTAAAAGGATATCACCCTTGATTAGAAGATAGATATGTTTTTATTTTTAAAACATTCCTCAGTAGTTTTCAAGAATGTGTTTGGCTCTTACGCGCTATTCTGTGTCTTGTTTTTATTTGTACCGGTGATTTGCATAGCACACTCATTTGTTCTTAAAATCTAAAATTTCAACTTGAAAAATAAATTGCTTTCCTCAAATACTGAGATCTGAAATCTATTACTAGTGCTATAAGTCTACTCTTATTAAATACAGTATTAGAAAATTGTAGATATTTCTGCCTTTATCTTCCTTCAAGTGAAGATTTAAAAATCAATGGATTTAAAACACATGTTACTTTTATAGTCTATTTTTATATGCTTTCTACAGTGTTTTCGCACCGAAGAGGAGTTTGTAGAGGACTATTACATAAGCTCTATCTGTACCTCGTTTGCCTGGATGACACATACAGAGTAACCATGAAACTAGGCTGAGATAATCTGAGTTTCTTAACCTCAGTTTCTTTGGTTGTAAAATGGAGAGAATGCTAGAGAGGACTTACAGCATTTGTATCAGCATGAATGATGTATTTCACATAATTATAATTAAATGATACAACTTCTGGAGGACATTCAACAAATGATAGTGGCCACCATGATGCTAGTGATGCTAACCATTTGATTACTTGTGAACAATTTTTCTGCTTCTCCACCAGTCTTGTTTTCTGTCCACCAATGATTCTTAGCCTCGTTTTCATTTTCCCATTCACATTTCTTATTCCAACACACACACACACACACACACACACACTGATAATCTTGAGGAAATTAAAAAGTGTACAAAAACAAGAAATGAGAGAGTATAGTTTTTTTTCCTTGTCATTTCCTCCCTCCCATTCCTGTGGAACGAGAACTGTGGCTTTCACCATTTAAATACTATATTCAGAGAAGACGGTGATGGAAGAGTTGTTTCAAAGAGGGGAAATGCTTTGCATGTTCTGAGCTGGAATGTTGGTTGGGACTCAAAATATTTTTGTTTAATTTTCTTTTCTGAGAAAATGAGTATGATACCATAGTACATGATTTGTGATATTATTTTAGCTATATTTAAATATTAGGGAACTGTCAACAAAGCTATAATTTATTGTCAGCTACATTCTTGATTTGTGGTGAAATTTAATCCCCTGTATTAAAGTGTGAGGAATTTGTTTTCTTTCAATCCCAGGAGGTCCCCATATTACTACTTTCAATTCACATTTTAAAAATTGTATGTCCAGTATGTAATATTAACATAAGTTTAAAGTAGTGGGGATCTATCTCTAATGGTATTATCTCCTTTTTAGAACATTTATTTCATCTGCATCCCTATTTAGTGTCTAATGAAATATTTCGTAGGAGTTACTGTCTGTTCCTATGGAAAGACATAAGATTGGGAATTCAAGAATGCCTCTCTGGTATTAACATCTGTTATTGGGTGGAATAAAACTCTTTTAAACAAGAAATCAGAGTTTGAAATATTTTTATTGCTTTCTCGATGTGTACTTATTGAGCATTTTTGTATCTTTTAAGGAGCAGCCTGTACTGTTCTGATAATCCATCTACTCATCCCATATCGGAACCAAAAGATTGCCATTTGCAGCGGGATGGCTTTTATGAGTGCATTTTCCAGCCAATATTTCTATTATCTGGCTACACAATGTGGATTCGGGTCACTCACTCTTTAGGTTCCCTGGACTCCCCACCAACGTGCATCCTCCCTGACTCTGTAGGTATGTCGGACTGGAGTGTGTGCCTGCATTTCTATGCTTGCAGATCTGGGAATTGAACCAGAGTCCTGGGCATGTTAGGCGAGCACGCTGCCACTGAGCGACACCCTGAGCCCTATCCGCATTTTTATTAACATATCTGGATCTAGAGTCATTTAGGGTTAATATTGTACTTTGCCATTTTTCTGATCACACTAGATTTTGAAAAAAAAAATTCCATTTACAATGGAATTGAGAAGATTAGCCATAGAGAGTTTTGTAGCTTTGAGTTTAACTTATATTATTTACAAGTATACTTATTCAACAGTTGGAATGTTTTCCACATGCTACTTGATGAATTACTTGGGATACTGTAAATAAAATGCTTTAATAATGCTTTTATAAATAATACACTATTTTACATGTCTTTCTTCCAGTGTATTTATGAAAACATTTGGTATTTTTAGTCCAGAAGTTTAACTTGGATATTCTAAGAGTCTTTATAATCTGAGCAGTCAGCACCCAAGGCTTTGACTTGTGAGGTTGTAAAACAGAAACATTCAAAGTATCTAAAGTGAAGTAAATAGGGCAAAATAATAAAATCCGTCATGATGCTTAAAACATTCTTTTCAAAAGGTGTTTAGATTTCCAAGGACTCAGAGAGCTCTTGGGAAATTTGATATATCCCTCCACTATCATTGTGAAATCCTTGAGAAATAACCCATTTATAATTATACAGCAGAAGATAAAGAACATCTTTTGGTGCTGTATTCTATTTTGTTGAGAAACTATGCCAAAAATTAATATTTTATTCATTGTTTTTTCAATTAGTACTCATTTGAATTAAAGCCTACATTTTGTTAAGTTTAGGTTAAATTTGTTTTAATTCCTAGATTTCTTCTTCAGGATAACATTGCAGTCGACTGATTCTCTTCTCCTCTGTGTAATTCTTTTCTGAGCAGTTTTGTGGCAAGTGGTACTTTTCTGGGACTAAATATCCCAGGACAGCAGGAAACCTCCTACCCCATCGGCTCACACACATAATACATGTTATATGTGACGACACGGATTCAGTAGTACGTTCTATCTGCATAACCTTGGTGGTTTGCTTTTCAAAACTAAAATAAAGAGTTTAAATTGGGCTTGTGTTGCCTTAGCAAGAGAAAACAGTGTGGGAATTCAACCTGCAGATCCAATTCCGGCTCCACCTCTTACTAGCTTTGTGAACTTGGACACAGCCACAGAAATGCTCTCTACCAACCTTAAAATGCAGGCAGCATTTCGTGCCTTCCAAGTGTGGGCCTTAGTGTGGGTGTCCCATCAACGATTACGCTTCAAAGAGCACTTCCTGCAAACTAAATAGCTACTGAAGGTATCTGTATAGTTCAGACAAGTACAATCACGTTTAACTTTTTATGGCCTCTTGACATTGATATTGCCTTTTCTGAAAAGAAATTCTCCATTCTAAATACAAAATATTTATCATTTTACTGGCTTGGTGATGAATACCTCCTTCGAATATGAAGAACCGAATAATCACGTGGAGCTACATATTAATGAAAAATTTTGGTGTTTTTTATGAGCAGTTCAAAGGATTAGTGTTGATTGTTTAAAAAAAGTGATTTAAACAGTGCTGCACTGACAGGAGTCTGCACTCTTACACAGTGGTTTTGTTTAGAAAGTGAGATTTGGGGGAGAGAAGGACCGCAAATGCCCATGCTGTGCCAATCCAGCGTCGTCTCCTCCCTATGCATCGTTACAGTGTTGAGACTAACAAGACCTGAGGAAATAGCAGAGCAAGAAGGCGGACCAAGAACTTATGTTGCTAGTTCTGTCAGTTTTCCTATTCATCATGCTGTATGTTTGGCCTTAGTTCTGGTTTGGGTCACTGAGGTGTTTTTGTTTATTTTGGCGGCCTGGTTGCTTTCTTTCCATTCGCCTATTGGCTTTCCTCTCTGCCCCTGCAGCCATGGTGTTGTCCACTGGCAGAGGTGACCTTCAGAATAATTCCAAGAAGAGGGACCATGCAGCCACAGTCCCGATCTGGCGTTACCCCAGTGGGTGTGGGTCGTGGGCCAGTGTGGAGGGGATCCAATATGCGCTAGTTTCGGAGGGGATGTTTTCAGGAGAACAGCTCTTCACAGGTAGCATGGAAGGATAGTACTTGCATATTTTAACAAGTTTTTTTGGCATACCAGCTAAAGCTGTGCCCTCTGCATGGAATTCTCCACTCTTGGTGCAGGTATGGAAGCACATTCGTCCTCTCAAAGATGATAGTTGGAGTCGTGGCTCTGGTACTCCAGAAGCTTTGATGCTGTGCTAGGGCTTCCAGGCTTTTGTTTCAAATATGTCAGGTTTCCATGTTGTCCTTTGTTGTTAGAAAGAGTGGGCCCCAAAGTGACAACTAATAACCCGGGGAGATGTGTGGTGGGTATATGCCTATGCTAAAGTTTTTACTGTAGCTCTGGGAACAGCCATGTAAAAAAATGACAAGAAAACAAGATAGCTTTTTTTCTTGACATTTCTATGTTTTTTTGATATTATATCTTTACATCTATCTTGCTTATAAATTTATAGTTTTAAGAGCTGTTTAAAAATCAGTTGCTATTCAGGTCACCTTTGACTCAATTTTTCTGCTTATTGAAAGCCTGTTTTCTTCAGCCTATAGAAAATCAGTTTTTCTCTGAGAAACTACCTCTGACCTTGACCTTAGCATAGAAATAATTAATAATAGAAGAAGAATCTGAAATGCATGCAATTTGAAACTGATGCAGGGTGTGATTTTTTGCCTCAAATTAGAGCTCCATACAGAACCAAGTTTGCTATTGATGTTTATTGTGTGTTTGGTGAGGTGCCTTTTGGCATGGAGAATCAATTTCTTTTTTTTTTTTCCTTTATGTGTGTACTGGGAGTCGACCTCAGGACCTCGCGCTTGCCAGGCAGGCGCTTATGCCACTGAGCCATCTCACCAGGCCTGGGAGTCAATTTTTGATCGGGGTTGTGTATTAATCTGCAGAATGATATGGATAGTCTGGTGCTTTTTTCATTCTCTTTATTTGCAAAATAGAGATATTCCCATTCTTATATATCATGCAAAGTTATAGGAGGTCAGATGAGGTGACAAATGAGAAACTTTTGAAAAACATATTGTTTTATTAATATGAGGTATGAAACATAGCAATGTTTAAGCATTACGATTTCAATGACTATTGCATAACATCATTTAAAAAATTTCTAGTGAAACCACTGCCTCCATCCAGTGTGAAAGCAGAAATTACTGTAAATATTGGATTATTGAAAATATCTTGGGAAAAGCCAGTCTTTCCAGAGAATAAGCTTCAGTTCCAGATTCGCTATGGCTTAAGCGGAAAGGAAATCCAATGGAAGGTACCTTTACTCAAGTTTCTTTACCTTGCCTCATGAAATGCTCTTTCTTATCATGTTTAAGAATTTTATTGCACATCAGGTTGCTCTTACTGGCACAAAATACATCCTACTATATTCTGTGTCTATTTTCATTAATTTGATTAATCAAAGTCTTTTAAGAACATAATTTCTTGCCTCTGTCTCCCAACATAATGCTTCAAGAACACCAGCCCCATAAAATGTCCATTATGGAAAGATCGCATGGCTAAGTACCATCAGGAAACGTGCAGCACCGAATCTTCCTAATGGGAGCTGCGGTACATTACATAGCAAAGGTTTGGAGAGATCCTACCTTAAGAAACATTTGTGACTTTCTTATCTCACCCTGTATTTCCCAAACTCATTTATCCAAGGAATTCTTTTTCTTTTAACATCTGCGAATGTCCTTGAGTACTGGTGTGTTCAGTGGAATGCATTTTGAAAAAAGCTGTTTTATTTGAGTAACCAGAATTATATCTTTAGTGGAAAATAGGCACATGATGGCTTTCTATGTCAGTTTTGTGGTAGCAGCCCGAAAAGACCTAGAACTGTCAGGAACTCGAATTACATCATTAAATCACAGCAATTGCAATTAAAATGAGTGTGAAGTCGGGTGTGGTGGTGCATGCCTGTAATCTTAGCTACTCTAGAGCCTGAGGCAGGAGGATTGCAAGTTCAAGGGTAACTTAGGTGATATAGCAAGACCTTGTCTCAAAATAAAAAGAGAAGGGGGTGTAGCTCCGTAGAAGAATTCCCCTGGGTTTGAGCCACAGCACCATTCATAAATAAGTTAATACATAAACAAACAAATAAATAAAAGAATGTGATAGTTTACCTGTTTAATGAAGGAAACTGAGTATCAGTGAGTTTCTATAGAGGGCCGTATCTAACCACTAAGTTAAATTCTCAAAAGTCTTTGTGGATAAGGGGTTAGAGGACAAGGATTAGTAACAGGGTAAGAGAGTGTCTGGGAAATGAAGCTCCAAGTGAGCCAGTCTGAAGTCTTTTCATCAGCGATATCCTTGACTTGAAGGAGGTAACTATCTAACATGATTCCTCTGACTCTTTCTAAAATCAGCGCACAATCAGCTCTCTCTTAATTTTGAAGTAGTGTTAAAGTTTAAAATAAAATGCACTCACGTCCCTTCAGGCAGATGAGTAATCGTGGTCAACCCAACGCTTTGCCATATTTTACAGACACACGAGGTAGATGATGCGAAGTCGAAGTCCGCCAGTGTCCCCGTGAGAGACCTGTGTGCAGTGTACGCCGTGCAGATGCGCTGCAGGAGGCTGGATGGACTGGGGTATTGGAGTAATTGGAGCAGCCCTGCCTACACAGCGGTCACAGATGTCAAAGGTCCTCAAGCATTTTGTAAATGTGTCTTTAAACTGCATAAATGTGTGCTTCAAATAAGACTGAAAATACTGCTTCCAAATCCACTTCTAGAGCTGGGGCTTCTTGTCATTTTACAGTTCCTGTGAGAGGACCTGAATTTTGGAGACAAATTAATGGCGATATTACTAAGAGAGAGAGAAATATCACCTTGCTTTGGAGGGTATGCCTGTTTTTATGCTATTCTTAAGTTTTTACTTTTATGTTCTTAAAAGATATACTTCATCGTTCCTAATCTTGTTATCATCACCAGTCTCCCAGAACAATCTGTGATCCTGTACTTTCATTCATTTTTGAGGTGGGATTGCAGAACCAAGAGGTATAGTGGCTGGGGCATTGGCATGGAGTTAGTAGACTTCAATTCTCTTCTCCACTTAGTCTGTTATAAGGATGTCGTTATTATTTTGGCGAAGTTACTCAGACTCTTCGAGGCTCATTTTCTTCATCTGGATAAATGTAAGATTGGGTCAAATGATATTTAGTGTTCCTCAGGGTCCCAACTTTATTCATATTAATCCTGAAGATCATAAATGTGATGGGTTTATGCCCATATGAAAGCTGCTTGGCCATCATGGAGGTGCTCTAACATGGTGACAAGCCTAAAACAACAGCCTATCACCCACTTCCTCCTTCTTCTTCCCCAGCCCCAAATAAAATTCCTCTCCCCCTTTCATGCACGCTCCAAAAATCTCGCAATCCCCTTCCATTAGGTCACCTTGCCCACCCCTCCAAACTCCACCCCCAGCTAAACCCAGTAAATGCTTTGTCCCACAGCCTCCTCCTCTGAGGGTCCTCTGCATCCTACCACATTAAAGGCTTTTCTCAACCTTTTCTTTGTCTTTACTCGCTCCAGACCTAACAAAATGTGCCTTGCCCTCACACCCCGAGAACATCTAAAACACAAGAGACTATTCTGTCTATATGACGTCATATAAATCAAGGGTATTTCCTTAAATATATTCAGCCTAGAAATTTGAAAGTATTCTTCCTACCAAAGGAGTTGATTTCTATCCCAAGTGAGTGGATCATTTGATTAGTAGGTACCAAATTTGAGACTGATTTGAGAATAGAACACATGAAGTAAAAGAGTATTTGTCACCCTAAATTTTAATGTAAAATTCACTCTTAGTAGTACCCCGAAGTGAATTAACACATACTTCAAAATAAGTTCCCGATCTAAATCTAATCCCTGTGTGAAACGGGGGTATAAAAGAGTTTATGTACATTTAGTTGGTAAATCCACTTACTGTAAGATTTCATGTACTTAACAAGCAGTGTGATTTCTTTTTTTTTTTTGTGGGTACCGGGGGGACGACCTCAGGACCTCACGCGCCAACAGGCACCCGTGCCGCTGAGCGATATCACCGGCCCCAGCAGTGTGATTTCTAAGCAGTTTTCCATTTCAATATTTCTGACTAAATGCTGCTGACATTTATGAAACACTTACTGTATTCCAAGTACCTGTCATGTCCCTGTCTTCCCAGGAATTCAGCGTCTGCATTCTGAGAGGTGCAGTGGGGAGTTGAACTCCCTGAGGAAAGAAGCTCTGCTTAACGATACATAACCATCTTGCTGGGCACGGTGGTGCACACCCTAATCCTAGTACTCTGGGAGGCTGAGGTAGAGGGATCATAAATTCAAGCTCAGCCTGAGCAATTTAGCAACTTAGCAAAAAGTAAGAAAGGGTTAGGGATGTAGATCAGTGTGAAGGCCCTGGGCTCCACCCCAGTACTGGAAAGAAAAATGCTATCTAGCCATCTTGCCCAATAGGATCTGTTCTCTTCCTTTTGTTTTACCTCTGTGGACAATGGCTCCAAAGATCTTGCGAGGGACAGGTGGTGATGTCCCTAAGATGGGGTTAGGGCCAGCCATGAGAAGAATTTAGTCGACGTAGCTTTTCTTGTTCTTATTTATTATGTCGCAGCTGTAGCAACTGCCCTCTGACTCTGGGTGCGGCCACTCCCTCTCAAGCCCACAACAAGCTCTCCTCACAAGCTGGGAGGTGTCAGCGTGAAGAGCTTCTCCTCTCCTCTTTCTTTGTACTTTTCAGAATCTGAGAGTAAGGCCTTGATTGCTTTTTAGATGAGGGAGCTCTACCCCTCCTTGTCAGTCTTTGTTTCTTCAAAATTAGAGTGCAACTTCTTGGTAGAAAAGTGTCCTAATTGTAAGCTTACTTCATTCTCTTCAGCGAGTACAGTTGTTTTTACTTTATTCTCTGGGGCTCAACAAACAAACCCCAAAGGGGAAAGCCAAGGCTGCTCTGTTCCACAACTGCCCAGACCGCTTCATGGAGACTGTGGTCCGCCCAGGCAGCTCTGGCCCTGCCCACTTCTCCACCCCTCGGTGCCAACACGGGCAGTGCCTGTTCTCCCCTGACCCCTGCTTCCCGATGGGAAATGTGTAGTAAGAGCCCCAGGAACTTGCACTGAGGCCCTTAAATTAATCTGTGATTATGTCTTCTACAGCCTCTGATGAAAAATGACTCTCTGTGCAGTGTGAGGAGATACGTGGTGAAGCACCGGACTTCCCACAATGGAACATGGTCCGAAGATGTGGGCAATCAGACCCAGCTCACTTTCCTGTGGACGGAGCAGGCGCACACTGTTACGGTTCTGGCCATCAATTCCATTGGGGCTTCCCTTGCAAATTTTAACCTAACATTCTCCTGGCCCGTGAGTGAAGGTAAGAAGGGGTACAGGGAGCGGTCCATTGCCGCTTTCAGTATTTAGCCCCTGCAGAGCCTGCCTGTTCTGGGTTCCCTTCCCAGCAGCCCAGGGTTCCCTTTCCTCCTCATTTCTTCTTTGCATGAAAAATAGCAAAATACGTTGCACTCTGATTGTGGTCATGTGGTAAAACACTGTCGAAATGGTATTATAATAAATGAGAATATTCTAGTATTTCTAATCTTTTATAGCAATGGATGTTGTAGATCAACACATCTCTTTCTGTAAAAGTAAATGAGTCATGGAATAAATTTTGTGACCAGAATCAAGGAAAGAATTAAGTTCATGAACTGAGGTACCAGTTGTGATGCCTCGGTTCATGAACTTGATTCTTTCCACGATTCTGGTCCCAAACTGAACTGGACGAGAACTGAATCAAATTCAATGGTTAGGTTCAGTGTTGACCTTATGGGGAAATTTGATTTGGTTCTTGTCCAGTTCAGTTTGGGACCAGAATCATGGAGAGAATTGAGTTTGTGAACTGCGGTACCACTGTATGTGTAAATACATAGTATTTATTATATATATAATATACTAAATAGTAATATATATTTTTATAACGTATATGTAATAATATGACATTACATAGATGCAGGCTAATTGTTGAGGCTTGAAAATTACTGTGGACTTCATTTAATGTGAGTGGTAAACCCTTTTTCATTAATTTTTATATATTTTGTTAATCAGAGAATTGAGAACCATTTTCACTAAGAGTTTGTAATCTGAATTATGTATTCAAAGTATACATTTTTAATGGAAAATGCAAACTTCCTGTATCTTTAACAACCTATAAAGGCCTTTCCAAGTGTTACTTCCTCTGTGAAATTTCTGTGTATGTGTATGTCTTATCTCTTCTTTAAATCTCACGGTGATTTCTATCTTTCTTTGGATATTTCATACCCTGCCTTATATTATGATTACTTTTAAACTTACAAGGTAAGCTTCTTGTGGTTACTTGGTACTTTTTTTTTTTTTTTTTTTTGTGGGTGCCGGGGGTCGACCTCAGGACCTCGCGCTTGCCAGGCAGGCGCTTATGCCGCTGAGCCATCTCGCTGGCCCCTCGGTACTGTTTTACACTTAAATTTACACTTAAATCCACTAAGTGATGGAAATTTCAACGTGAGAAACCTTATGCTGGTGGAACCATTCAGAGTCTTAACAGGTGAGAGAGACACTAATCGAACCATCAGACAGTGCGTGTCTGTTTATGAGCAGAGATAAAAGTCCTCAGGAGAGGAATACAATTTTATGGAAGAAAAGAAAAAGGAACCTGACATGGCATTGAGGGTCAGAAAAGCCACCTTGAGGACTTGGTATAGAACTAAATATATTCTGAAGTGTGAATTGGAATTCAATTTCCCCTAAAGGTTGCGGGCGGGGAGAGAGCCCTGGTTCCCAGCAGAGGAACAGCCCGATGAGAAGTCTTTAGGGCGCAGGATGGGACATGTAGGAAAGCCAGTGTGCTTCAGGGTGGAAAACTGCAGCGGGTAGAGAGGTGGGTCTAGACTTGGGATGTGTTAGAATGAGTACATCTGTGCTTTTTAAAAAATACATATGTGGGTACCGGAAGTCGAGCTCAGGACCTCGCGCTTGCCAGGCAGGCGCTTTATGCTGCTGAGCCATCCCACCGGCCCACACATCTGTGCTTTGAAGGCAGCGCTCCCTCAGCACGAGAGCAGTTTGGCGGGAATCAGAGAGAATGGCTGATGGGCCAGTGCAGGATTCCAGCGGAGCACAATTTAGACTGACAGATCCCGTCTCTCAGATTTTGGGTGGAATCCTTTTCCTCCTCCGTGTCATGTATCCCTTTATCCATCTGCTTACATGACTCTTGATGCAAAAGTAATTGCTGTTATATTTGTATAAATCGTCTGCCTTCTCCTCCTTCTCCCCTTAGCTGGTAGGTGATGCGATCCTCAAGAGTATTAGTAAATTTCCACTGATTTGAACTTAAAAGTACATTTCCTTCTTCCCCCTCAGTAAATACCGTGCAGTCACTCGGTGCTTACCCTTTAAACGGCAGTTGTGTGATTCTTTCCTGGATCCTATCGCCCACTGACTACCGCCTGATGTATTTTATTATTGAATGGAAGAATCTGGATGAAGATGACGAAATTAAATGGCTTAGAATCCCTTCAAATGTTAAGAAGTATTATATCCATGGTAAGTTTGCTATGCATTAATACATTTCTCTCATAAGCCAGTGTGATACTACAGATAATCAACTCAAGTTATGTAGCCAGTTAATGAGAACTTCAAAAGTATGGATGATACCACCATCTTAATACTGTGATCCTATTACCTGATTGAAAATTTCACTCTATTTACTTTGACATTTTTCATGGTAATATTTTATACCGTTGTAATCATATATCGCATCTGGTATTTCTCCCCTGTCTTTTCTACCATTATTTTAAATGGTCATATCACATTTTATTACAAAATCCACTTAAACTTTTTTATTTGAGATTATTTATGTTGCTTCCAACTTTACCTTTTTAAAAATGTTTTTTAATGGCTTCTAATATCCATGGCCAAATTGTTTCTCAACCACTTATAATGTCACTAGCAATAAGTGGCAGTGCATGGCCAAAGTGTGAGGATTTAGGACCTGGTGACTTAGGCCAGTATATGCTCTCAGAGGTAGACCAGTTATCTCAAGAGGTGAGTAGTGCACAGAGCGTAAGTGTGCCACAGAGCACCTGCAAATCAGAGTAGGCATGAAGGGATCCAAGTAGGGAAGCTAAGAATTGCCGTGATCTTATTCTACAACATCATCCAGAGGGCTCACACCTTCATTTCACTCCAGAGACCTAGAATTTAGCATCAGGTAAATTTATTTATGAATTGTTGATGGAGACTGATCTATTACCACTGTCGCCTACATCATTCATCTTTGACTTTCTTTAAACCATGGAGATATTGAAATTAGACTTCAAGAGATCTACCTCTGGAATAGTATTCCTATATTATTAGCATTTGTAAAAATCATTAGTAGGTCTGTTTTGAGCTTTGCTATGGGGTGATCATTTTCCATGCAGCCAGACCCATAAATGTTGGAGGAGAACTCTTCTTTGCATCTTCTTTGCAGAGAATTTCATGAGACTTTAGTCTCGCAGATACCTTGAATGGGGAAACTAAGCAGTAAGCAAATTTCTATAGAATGGGAGTGTCGCCTACTTTGAGGATAAGGGAGGGAAGGGGGACACACTGTCCTGGGAAAGGAAATGAGGGGAGGCAAAAGCCCCTGCAGCCTGAACTTGAACAGACTGGCTATGTGAGAACATGACTTAAAAAAATTGTGCTCTTCTATATCTGGGTTTGATTTTTGGCACATTATTTGGAAAACCATTACCATTGCTAGAGATTTGGAGGCTTAGATTAATTTTGTAGCTACCCCAATCATCAGTTTGGTCCATGAGCACCTACTGATTTCTATGTTTTTCTTGCTTTTTAATATACAGGTTCCACTGAGTAGTGGTTAAATAAATGAGTTCTTACTATATTTTTCTCCTCAGATTATTTTATCCCCATTGAAAAGTATCAGTTCAGTCTGTACCCAATATTTTCGGAAGGAGTGGGGAAACCAAAGATAATTAATGGCTTCACCAAAGGTAAAAATTTCACATTTAGTTTTCTTTTACACCTATATGTGTTTCCTAATTTGTTAGTGTGGGGGACCACCTGGATGGCTGTCCTTGAGAGAAGAGCAACTATCTCCACCTTGGCTGAACCTGGCCCTAATTCCACCTATTGATATGTACGGACCTGGCTAGGACTTTTCCTTATCTCTTTAATTGGATTTAGGCACTGCAAATAGGTCCAGCCGAGGTCCTGATGTATAGTCTTTGAAGCAAAGCGACAGGCCTGTGTTTCCCCGCCCTTTGCTCCCAATACATGGTTGAGCCTGGCGGGATGGAGAGCCATGCTCCACGCTGTCGGCTGGGATCGAGCCTCGAGAAAGAGGCTATGACTTCCCAGGGCATAAAAGATTATACATCAGAGCTGAAGCACCAACCCCAAAACATTAGATACTGCCTTGAACTGTGTTATGCAGATTACTCCTTCTGCATATACTTCCCTCTGCATTTGCAAAGGTGATTTTCAGGCCTAGCCCAGCTCACAAGACTCACGTACTTCCCGAGACTCACGTACTTCCCGCCACTCTCACAGTCACTCATCCCCGAGTCACTCCCCTCCTTCAGAATTAATAAAACCCGGGTTCGGCCCTGGGTCGTGGCCTTTGTCCCAATAGCCACCATCTTGGCGGGACTTAGGACCCCTTGGCTCCCCACAACTATAGATATGCCTTAGTGTCTTTATTCTCGCCGTGGGTTGCATTGGATGTGGTAGATTGGAATTAACTCGGTAGAATTCCAATAACTTCCTTTTGGGTTTACAAATCTCACTTCCTGGACCGGGACGAGGACCAGGAAGGGCTCTCTATAGTTAGAAGTAATGTTGCCATTGGATTATTATTATTTTTCTTATGGACTCGTGGAAGAGTTCATAGGCTTATACATATAGATGTGTCAGAGGGTAGATCAAAAAGAAACATTTTTTTCTTCTAAAAATAAAATTGGATAAACCTACTGGGCCTCTTATTATTTCCGATTCATCTCACTTCATTTGGAGTGCCAATTTTTTTTTTTTTTTTTTTGGGTACCGGGAGTTGAACTCAGGACCTCGTGCTTGCCAGGCAGGCGCTTACCCCGCTGAGCCATCTCACTGGCCCTGGAGTGCCAAATTTTGATACTGGTTTTTAAATTGTCTTCAGATTCGAGCACGTCAAATAATGTAGCTTCAAGAGAGAACTGTCTCTGCTATAGAATAAAAATAATTTTAGAGATTATTTGTATAATTTTCAACAAATGTTTATTGAACATTGTTCAAAGAACTAGAGATGGAATGGAAAAGAAGTCTCTCTGGTCCTCTTGAGCTTAAACTCCAGTGTTCTAATGGGAATGATGGGCGATAAAGTATGTAGAATCCAACGTCAGATAGAAATAAGTTCCATGAAGGAAAATAAGGATAAGATGAAGACATGGAGTTAAAATGTGGGATTTTAATCAGGATGGCCAGAAATGGTCTTTTTGTGGAGCTATTTGAGCAAAGGTCTGCATACAAAAGGATGAGTACTTCCAGCTAAAGGATAGCATGTGCAAAGGTCCAGGAGAGCGAGCAGGTGGTTTGCCACGTGCCTGGAGTGCACACGCTGGAGACTGGCAGGTTATGCAGGTTGGGGTCTTCAGAAGCAGAGGCTGGGACCCATTCTAACGGCTTCACTGGGCACTTTGACTCATAGCGTCTAAGAATGATCAGGTGGAGATGTTTGACAAATAATTTTGAAAAGCTGTTTTGTTAAATTTGAAGTATAATCCTAAGCAAAACAATTATCTTACTACTATGAATATAATATACTTTTATCTTCCTCTTTATTTTTATAGTTTTGAAGAAAATACTGATTGATGATGAAATCAGAAAAAAGTCTACTATAATTTTTGACATAGAAGGAAATTAGTATTTCCTTAAGCTTCAGTTGTGTGAATTGTATTTCTTTTTCAGTTGATGAAAAACACCAGAATGATGCGGGTGTATATGTAATTGTACCGATAATTATTTCCTCTTCCGTCTTATTGCTGGGAACACTGTTGATATCACACCAAAGGTATTGTTCTTGGTGGTAAGAATCTTTATGGAAAAAGTCCCTAAGCATATTTAAATCTAGATATAATGCCCAAATCATGAATATTATTGTACTAAAATGTTTTTATACGCATTCCCTATACACTTAAGACAGCGTAAAACTGAGAGGGCTTTTTCCTTTTTGGTAGTACAACATAAACCTCAAGGAAGAATTTAGTGCCCCACCCCCCCACACACATAGTTCAGGAAAGACGCACAACAGGAAATCCTGGGCAGCGTGTTCTTGGATGTGGTTAAAATGCTTGAGGATTCTACTGGCGATCACAGGTCCTTCAAAGTGGACTTTTAGCGGTGACCTGGTGTGGCCAGTTCATTCTGACCAGCAGGAATGGGCTCTTAGAGAGCAGCAGCCCTGGCTGCAGTTTGCCTGGCTTGGAGACACATGGCCCTGAGTTCCCAGGATGGACCCAGGGCGCTGTCTCTTTCTCTGTGCTGAGAAACCCAGACCAGTGCGGTGATCTCACACATGCCATGTCTGTAGAGATATTTGTCTTCTAGCAAAAGGGAGGAAGAGAAGGTTTTAGAGTCTGACTTTATTTTTTAGTCACGTGAGTTGATGGGCCGTGTTTCTGACACTCACATGACGGCCACTTTTAATATTTTATTTTCTATGTAAAATCTGTGCAAAAGGGAGCACAGTGCCTGCCACATAGCTTTCAATAAAAGTGGGCTATTTTATTATGAACTTGATTATTAATTTGGGTCTAGAGGGGAATTTGGTGGAACTCATCATGGGACAGAATGTAAAAGTGAATCTGACCCTACTGAGGTTATCTGGTTTAATGGACTAATTTCTATTGCATATACTCATTAACTATCAGTATTTTCAATATGTATTTTTTGTATGATTCTAATGCTTTGTTTATCTCTTTGTAGAATGAAAAAGCTGTTTTGGGAAGATGTTCCAAACCCCAAGAATTGTTCCTGGGCTCAAGGACTTAACTTTCAGAAGGTCGCTTTTTCAATATTTTGAACCCAGAATAAATAAGATTGCATTTTAGATGCCATATGACTTCTAGATCTTTAAACATTTTTAAGACTTAAAAGCTTTTATTTTATTCATTTTAATATGAGTCTGTTTATTATGTATTCTTAAAAATAGTAGGATGTAGGGATTTGTAAGTAGGAAGAAACAAAATTCAATAGTTTATCATATGAGAGCTGACAATATATATCTTTCTTCTAGTAGCAATACGTAATAAAATAAATGTTAGAATATTAAGGGTCAAATCAGCAGAAGGATAAATATTGGGCTATACCTTTTGGTACAAACTGATTGTCTTTGGGTACAAGGCTTAGAATCAGTGATCTGTATTATTTAATATCCATAATTATTTAAATCAACTTAAAATTATATAAATCTTATTTTTAAATGCTACAATCTGAAAACA
This sequence comes from Erethizon dorsatum, assembly GCA_028451465.1. Taxonomy (NCBI): domain Eukaryota; kingdom Metazoa; phylum Chordata; class Mammalia; order Rodentia; family Erethizontidae; genus Erethizon; species Erethizon dorsatum. Next base: position 123,868,191 of record CM051829.1, on the reverse strand, counting down.
TGCAGCTATGCCACCGAAGCTTCTATTTATGCAGATATTCCCATTCAAGCTAGAAAAAGTATAAAATAGTCAACTATAAAAAAATAATTTGACCTTAGTTCTATAATAGAATTTTTCAGAAAAAAACTAGAGCTTAGTGAATGCTTTATTAATTTTGCTTGTCACAAGGTTGACTTTCCACCTATAAAAATTGGAAAAAATAGAACTCAGTCTTCGTGTAAAATACACTATGTCTTAAAAGAGTAATTCCTTGGAGGTCGTGGTGTTCTTGATGACCACGTCTTTGTCATGACTTGTTCGCGAGAAGCAAGTGGCTTGCTTTGACTGCAGACACAATCGCCTCAGTCAGAGATCAGCTCTCTCTACGATCTGTTAGCCGCCAGGTGTCTAGGTGTTTCTGGGCCTCGGTTGTGCCTTTACTGTCTAATTCCTTCCAGCTCTGCAGAGCCCTCTTCCTCAAGGAAGAGCCTGCTCTGGGCTCTTCTTTCCGCATGCCTTCCCGGTAGGATATCTACCCTGCTTCTACCTTTCTACCAGTTGGGAAGAATTTCTATGTGCTGAAGTTCCTAGATTGCTTTGCTGTTGATTTATTGTGTGTAACGCTCTGAGTGTGAGGGCTGTATCTTATCCATCATGCATACCATGGAACTCTTCTTGCTACCTGCAGAACACTAGAGTTGACTTCATTAAATCAGGGCCAGTGACTCTTAGCTAGAGCACCCACTTATTATGTCTAAATCGCTGAGATACTCTTCCACTCGTGTGGATTTTTCCTCTAATTATCCGTGTTTTGGTTTCCTCTTCTGTAAAATGACATATGCTATAGCATTTCTGGGCTGCTTTGGAGATTACAGAAGCTAGTACTAGTGACACAGAAAGGTCTCAATAAATATTAGTTATTATTTTACATTATGTACATATTTAAGGTGACTATTGTCTTTTGTTACCCTTAGGACAAGTGTCATTATCTCCATTTAAAGAAGAGAAAACTGATGCTCACAGTGGTGAGGTCGCCTGTTTTGGACTCAGGATTAGCTTCCCAGTTTGTCTGATTTTGGATTCTGTTTTAATAGTAGCTATCCTGGGTAGCAGTGACTTTCTTTTCCTTTTTTTTTTTTGACTGTGATCCACAGTGAGAAAAACATTTGACCTTCCAGCCCAGCACACACTTAGATAATCGGAAGGGAAAGGAGAGATGCACAAAATAGTTTTATTATTTGCTCGAAGTGGAATAAATAGAATGTTTTCAGAATTCTGTTTCATTTGTTAACAATGCTGTTTGCAGCCCGCTAAACTGATTTCATAATGTTCAAATGACCTTAGAAAACATCACAGTACAGCTTGTCAGAGAATGATAAACAAGTAATATTGTAGACATAATGAACAATGCAAGAGATTGCGTTATACTCGTTCCTTAGAAGGACACAAGGCGCTGTTTTCAGAAGAGGCAGTAGTGTATGTGTGCACCCAATCATTCATCTTTTGGAAACTTTATCTGGCCTGATTCTAACTAGCTATCTACTTCTCAGCTGTGCTGTTGTAAACTGTGGCATTTCCTTTTCTTACAATACAGCTCCTGATTTTCGTCAATTAACAAAATATTTATTCCTCTTCTTTGTCTTCTATTATGAATTTATGTAGCACCATTTCCTATAGCCACAGGGATAGTTCAGGGCCCTGTATATGTGATTCGTTCATCTGTTCAACCGGCACATTGTCGACAGGTTCTAGGAGGACCGAGGTTTAAGAAATTCTTTTTACCATCCCAGAAATTGGAGTCAGAGAAGAGTGGTTGGGCTGAAAGAATGGGAAGAATTTGTCTCTTTGTGCTTCTCTAAAATAGTTTATTCATTTTTCATTCATTCACATGTTCATTTAGTTGCTTTAGAATATTAGCGAAGAGCTGTCTGGGGCTGGTCACTTTGCTATTCCTTGGAGTTATAATGATGAGAAGAACACCGTTCACTCCTGGAGTGTATAGTTTGGTGGGAAGATAAGCACTAATCCATTTATCATGGAAATAACCTTATCATCATAAGCTATGGTGTCGGGCCAGTGAGATAGCTCAGCGGCACAAGCACCTGCCTGGCAAGCATGAGGTCCTGAGTTCGACTCCTGGCACCCACATAAAAAAAAAAAAAGAAAAAAAGCTACGGTGTTCTACACAACTTATGATGTGCGAGCCTGGCTTAATATTTGGGGTGGGTGAAGGAGATGTAGCTAAGAAAGTGGCATTTGAATGAAGATTGTAGACTAATAGTCATTAACTAGGCTTTTGGTGGAGGTTTAGCGTCCTGGAGACAAAAAGCATTGTGGTAGCAAGGACCAGAGCGCACTCGCAAACTGGAAATAGAGTGATGGGAAGAGACAGGGGAAGCAGGGGATGTTTTTTCTCTGTGTAGGAGGGTTTTTGTCACAGTAACTATAGGCTATCTAAATAAGACACTTAACACTTCACCTCATAAGAATATGCATTAGGTCAGGGAGTAACCATCATGGCATCTCTTAAAAAGACACTAAACTCCCTCTTGCCAACATATTATGCGCTGACATCTCACCTGTAAAACCATGAAAATGGCTTCTTGTATTTACTAGGGCAAGGCCAGACCCACTCCAGCAAGATGCAGTTTTAATCTGCATTGGTGGATTTTCGCCCTTTTCAGGAAATGCCGGGCACAGAGGAATCTAGGAGAATGTGGGGTGGTTGCACCAGGAAAATATTGGTAGACTATGTCCTGCCCCAAGTTCTCCTTTTGACACTTCCTGAAGGTGAGCGCAGCTCCGTAGGGTACATCTGCCAGATATAATATACAAGTAAACTGCAGTTTCACCAAAATTTTCCAGATTCTGGTAAAGAAATGTGAAAAAATTTTAAGATATTTAATCCTTCCTTAGAAAATTGCTTGTTTTTTGACTGTTGCAAATATTTGACTTTCTAATCTTATAAGATATTTTCTAAGCATAACTGAGGCACAAAAGCTTAGTTTATTGCTAGGGCTTAGTAGGTGCATTAAGAATAAATCAGTTTTGGAATATAATGGGAATATTTACAAAGTGAAGAATATAACTTTAAAGATTTTATTAAGGATAAGAATTGTTCTGAAAAACATACAAGCTTATTTATACCTAACCTTTCCACTTTAATCTCTTAAATGACTAAAATGTATTTTTGGAAGGGAAAATAAAACAGTGAAACTCATTTTATATTACTAAAGAAGAAAAGGCAAGTTTACAGCCTGTCCCGTGCCTCGGTATTTGTTATTGCATTTCGTTCTCTCAGAGGCGTAAGAGCGCAAAGCTGTCTGAGGACAAAGCTGTGGCTCAGAGCGGGCCAGTAGCTCATCGTGACCACGCAGCTGGTGTAAAAACCTGGGTTCAGACCCACCTCCACCTGACCCAAACTCATACCCTTCTCATTTCCTAATGAACCACGTATTCCTTAAGGTACTCAGTACTGAATTTCATAGTTAAAAACAGTTGAGATGGTAAATCGCATGCGGAGATCTGACTAGGGGTCCACCCAAGCGAGGCATCTACATGGCCATTGGTACCTAGCAAGCGGCTGCTCAGCATCATGAGACACTGGGGAAGTGAAAGTCAGAAACACGGGGTACCACTGCCCACCTGATGGGATGGATGGAGTAGAAAACTGAAAAATATTGCTGAGACTGTGGAGAACTTGCAGTAGCATGCACTGCTCGAGGGAACTTTAATGCTAGGGCAGCCCTCATGAAACAGAGTGATAGTTTTTCAAAGGTTAAATGTGCAACCCAGCAATTCCACTCCTGGGTGTGCACCAACAGAAATGGAATCATTTTTGCATGTGGAAATTTATCCGTGAATATTTATATGAGGATTATTCATAATAGCTAAAACATAAAAAATAAAACCTATGGCCTTCAGATGATGAATGGATAAACAAAATGTGGGGTGTCCAATTCTAAAACAAAAAGGACAAATAAACAAACAAGCAAAACCCCACCATAGATTGCAAAGAAAACAGATTTAAACAGAGTCGTTTTAAAGGAAGTAATAATTTTTTATGTGAAGTGTTTTCTTTTATTTGCTTTCCAGATTCCTATTTTTAGGAACATTGATTTTTTTTTTTTTTTTTGGTACCGGGAGTTGAACTCATGACCTCACACTTACCAGGCGGGCGCTGTGCCTCTGAGCTATATCCCCAGCCCAGAACATGGATTTTTATGAAAGTATTCCAGTTGGTCCTATAATTCCTAGACATCCCACATGATCTCTAAGACATACTCTAGTATTAATTTCTTCTACTTTTTAAGCTATCATTCTCCTTCCCTTTGGTTTATAATAAATTGAAATATATACTAAACTAAATATGGAAATCAAATATGCCAACATTTTTTAAAAGCCAGTATTTTGAGATGTTTCTCAAAGAAAACACTTGTTTAAAACTGCTACATGCGAGACGTTGGTAATAACAATACAGTGACACCATATGTGATTCAAAATAATTCTTCTAATATAATTTCCCCAAGATCTTTATTTACACGTTACACTCTTTCCCCTTTCAATATTTTAGATAACATAAATACATAAAAATAGAATAATGGAGGGTTGGGGGGCAGCTCCGTGGTAGAGTGGTTTTCTAGAATGTGTGTGTTAGACCCCAGGCCCTGGGGGGGAGGAGGGACACCTCTAGCTAAACACAGTGCCGAAAATTTTACATATTTGCCTCATTCTTTTCATAATAAGAAATACGGATAAAGTTTGTCCCGCTTATTCCCTTTATCAGTTCCAATCCCTCTTCCAAAATGTAGTGCATGTTAATGCGGGGTGGGGGTGGTGGTGGGGGTGGTGGTGGGTGGGTGGGTGGGTGGGTGTGTTTGTGTTTGTGTGTGTGTGTGTGTGTGTGTGTGTGTGTGTGTGTGTGTGTGGCCAATGGGCAGTAACCCTTCTGGGTAAGGTTAGGGTTAGTACGCCATCCGTCATTCCAAAGGACTTGTCCTGCCAGTGCTGTGGAGACATCTCCATGGTGACAGAGTCACTGTAGCTCACCCTTCTGGGCTGGTCTGTAGTGATGCAGCATAGGAACCTACCAGAGTGCATTCGTCCACTCCCCTTTAATATTTGCATATTTAAATTACCTGCACTTTCTTTTCATCCGTATGTCACAAACAGCTGCAGGAAATGTGGCCGCAAATCTCTTTGTTCTCTGAGGTGTAAACCTTAACATTTTCCACTATATCAAAAGAATATTCTTTTAATACTCTATGTCTTTCTTTTTTGACAGAAATACATGTGTGTAGTTTAATAATGTAGTAGTATGAAGAACATTTATTAAAAATAATCTCCTCCTCCCCCCTCCCCTACTGTTAGTCTTGCGTTCCCAGTGCTCTTTCTTTAAACTGTCTTGGTTTTAATTTTTCTGACAGTTTACCTTCATATTTCTAAAAAATCACATGCTTACACTGCACTGAGCTGTAAACATTAGCTGCTGATTTCTGGCTCTAATAAATGATTTGTTCATGCAAGTGTTTTTTCTCCCTTTCTTTCCTCCTGCTCTTACCATGTACTGTTTTGTCACTTTTTCCAGTTCCTTTATAACCTCAGAAAAATGTACTTCCACTTCCATCCTGTATGCTGTCAAATAGAGAGTTCCTCTTTTTTTTTTTTTTGTAAAATTAGTACATTAACTCAGTTACCTTTCCCTCCGTTTTCCCCTCTACTTTCCAATCACTAGAAATTACACATCACACTTTTACTAAATTCAGAGTTGATAACAGTCTGTGATATACTTTGTCCATGGGTTCATTTTTAAAAATAGCAAGCTACTACGTGGAATTTAGATTGTTATAATTATGTAAACATTCCTTGTAGAAACAGGTGGTATAATGTGATTACATTTCTTGGTGGATCCAGTGTTAAAGGAGAATTTTTTAGAAAAAGACATTAGAAACATTCTACTTGATTAAAATTGTGCCACATGTTAGTTGGCTTCATCTTTTCACTTTTTATCCTTTTGTTTCTTTTCCTAGAGTTTTAAATTGCCTATCGTCTGTCTACCATTTACCTATTATCTATCACCTACCTGATATCTATCATCTTTCATCTATCATATACCTGTTTATCTATCATCTATCTGTGCACTACCTATTAGGTATCTATCTATCTTTCTATCAGCTTAACCTTCTGTGTGTTTCTGTTATTTAAACTATTTTTCAGCATCGAGTCAAAGGTGTTTCTTTTTCATTTGACTTGGTATCATTTGAGGAGATACCATCATTTGAGGATCAATGTTTTCCCTCATCAGCTCTAAAAAATGCTATATTTCTTTGATTTCCTTCCTGTCCTCTTGTTTCTTTGGTTCTCTCTTTCTTGTAGGTCTGTTTGTTGGATGTTGCCCATCTGCATGGATCTTCTATACTTCATATCTCTGATCTGATGTTTTCTATTTCTTTGTCTTTTTGTTTTGCATTCTGAGACCTTTCTATTCTTCCAGTACTTTCATTGGAGTTTTATTTAATATTATTATTATACATTTTAAGTAGTCTTTTTCAGAATGTTATATTCTGGTTTTGTGTGTGTGATGTTTTCTGCAGTCTTACTACAAATACCAATTAGAGGACTTTTTACTTGGAAAATTTGTCTTTTCTTTCTATTCCCTGAATTTTCTATTTCTGTTGGATCAAGTTTTTCTTTCATTTTAGCTATTCTTTTTTTTTTTTTTTTTTAATCTTGGACCTCCTCCAAATATCAGGCAATCCTTTGCCCTTTATTCTTACTTGGATGAAGCACTAGACAGGTTGCCTGCGAGCCTAGGGCATATAGACAGGGAGAGTTGTCCCAGGGGAGTAGCCAGGGCTCCACCCCATGCACGAAGATGTGTTCTGAGAGAGCGGTATCTTGTGAGAGGGCTGCTGTCTTTTTCCCTGACTCTTCCTCAGTTGCTTTTGGGAGCAAGACTTCCCTCCTTTTGGGTGTGGGAGTGGTCTGTACACAAAGGCTTTTCAGTGTTCAGTAGAGTGAACAGAGCCCCACCATATGCACAGCTCCCAGCAACCCCGGTTTCCAGCCCCGGGGCCCCTTTCCTCCTGGCTTTCACCTTCATTTCCTCCCTCTCTTCTGCACTGTATTCAGCATTGCTGATGGAATTCCTCCGCAGCTGCAGCCCACTCTGGATACGTTCTGCTCTTCAGCTCCTTTCACTTATTTCTTTTGGTCTAACACTGTCCTTATGGTCTTCCATTTTTTACAAATGAATTTAAATTACTTGTTTCCTATTACCCTTCTCAGATCGTCCTTTTTGTTGTGGATCTGTATTTGATTTAGCCACATACATTCATCCTAACAGAATCTCTACAGAGATGAGAAAGAAACATGTTCAATCTACCCTTTTGAATTTGAATTCTTCTTTACACAATTTCTCTTTATACTTTAAAGATCAGAATCTTAAATAAAGACTGAATCCTTGGTGTAGGAAAATATCTTGTAGTGACTCAATAGTCTTGCTTTTCTTGTAATTCAAATTTCACAGTATAAAAGATGACAAACCTTTCCCAATTTATTTTGTGCCTTTTTTCTTTAGTATTTTTGCCTGATTATTTTTTCTCCTAAATCCAAATCATCTGAAGCTTTTCCCTTAGAGATATTTTAAGACTCTTTTGATTTAACTTTAATTCATTTCATTCTTTTGCATTTTATTTTATTTTTTTGTGGGTACTGGGGGTTGAACTCAGGACCTTGTGCGCCAGCAGGCGCCAGTGCCGCTGAGCGATATCACCAACCCTTGTTTTCTTATGTGGGTTCCGGGAGTCGAACTCAGGACCTCGCGCTTGCCAAGCAGGCACTTACGCCACTGAGCCATCTCACCGGCCCCGAGAAAATATGATTTAATCAGCTCAACTCCATCCCTGCAAGAAGAAAAGGAATACAACATATTCTTCTGCCTTTTTGTGTTTGGGACTTCTTTCATCTTCCACTGAGTTTTAGAAAGATAGAAAAGAGAAGAACTAAGTCAGAGTCCTCACTCTGCTCTCATTGGCTGTGTAACCTTAACCAAATAATTTCACAGGCCTTGATCCTTTATTAGATTTTTCTTCTATATTAAGAAAAAAAAAACCCACAGCAAAGGTTCTGTGTTTCTCTTCTTCACTATTTTAGTACTTCCTTCTCTTTATTTTTAAATTTTTCTTCTCATTGTTCTATTCTTTTTCTTTCTTCTTCCAAAAGCTCCAATATTACTGTTGGTTTTATCTCCCTCCCCCCCTTTTCCCAGTTCCTTGTTTTTTTTTCCTCCTTTTACCTTTTCTGTTATTCATCTACAGTTTTTCTTCTGCTGGAGTAATTAAATTCATCCTTACATTAAAGCACAAATTTAAAAATCCAAAAAGCCACCTTAGTTTAATTTTTTACCTTTCCTAAAATGATGCAAATGGTACTATAACTCAAGAACTTAACTTAGAGTCCAGAACCATGCCTAACAGAAAATGTTTTGAAATCTTTTATCTTTTCCATCCCGTGTGACTTTTTATTTTGTTTTCTTATTTTGTTTTATTTTATCTAAACAGAGAACGGACATTCTTTGAAGTCTAATCATGATCACTGCTGATGAACTCAATGTACCAACTTCCCAACAGTTCATAGAATATTAGAAGATTTTTACATTTTGAAGAAGGGGAACAAATCTAAAACATGATTTGGTTGAACTATGAGAACTAACATATGGTGGATTATGTTTGTTTAAAATTTAAAATAGCTATGTAAATTTGGGTCATGATATAGGTTTGAATCCACGTCAGTTTGGATGTGTGACTTTCAGGTCATCTAAAGTTTAAAAGTAATATTTGTGATTTCTGGCTGTTACGTATCATTTTCATAGTCATAAAACAAAAAAAATTATGATTGTATATTAGAACATATCTATCAGATGCCATCATATATCTAACAGATAATGCTGTAACTAAGTGCATACTAACGATGCACCCTCTGACAAACAGCTTTGCAAACACAAGGACCGTAACTGCAAGGTGCACTAGAAGTATTGGTTTATGTTTTTATGTCTCACATTTTTCATTTCAGATTTCTTTTTAGACACTTGACCCGTTTGGGTGTTCTTTTGAATGTCTTCTAGCTTTTGTACATTTAACTTTGGCCAATGTGGGAATTTCAGTTTTCAGTAGCCTTGATAATGCCTTATTTACTAACTTTCATTGCAGCCCAAAGAAAGCCGGAAGTTGTGGTTTGTGCTGGTCACAGACCAGTCAAAATTATGGTTCATATCAGGATAACCCTACATACTCAGGTTGGAATGCCCAGATCAGAAAAGAACATAAACTTCCGGTCCAGCTTTCTTGCACAATTCTTGCCCAAATCTAATTTATTTCCGTGGAACTGTCCAAAACTTCTGGCAGGCAGGGAAATGTGCCATGATACAAAGAAAGGAGATTCTTTGGAGCTTTTACAAATAGTCCATGGTGAGAACAGGACTTTTTTTTTAATCTGAAAACAGACCACTTGCCAGTTCTAGGAGTTTAGCATCCTAAGTGTGCTTAGTTGCTCAAAAACTAAACCAGAGAGTTTAGGGGTGAACCCAAATAATACTCAAACTTAGGCTATGATGGATCACGTATATCTAGATTTTACTCACAGTTTTACTGGGATGTCTTAAAAAATGTAAGAAAGCAGGAAGAATGTGTCTTTTCCCCCCTTCATTGATTATTAGCAGATGTCCTTGAAGTGCAAAATCTAAGTGCGAAATTATGAACAGATATTCTTTAATTCCTACCAGCTGGGTACATATTTAATATGTGCCTAGACTGTTCTAAAATCTCAACATATATTTGTGAAATAATTTTAACCAAACACACTTTTAGTAAAGCTTTATGACCCATACGTTTCAATATGTATGGGTATGTGATTTCTCAGTATTAATGAAATCTTCCATCTGAGTACATTTTAAGATGTACAGTATTTGGTTTCAACAGTTAGTTACCTGTCATGAAGTTTCAGGAAACAGTAACTGCCTCAAGCAGTAACTGTACATTTGAGGAACACGTTTGAGCATGACTGCATGCTATGTGTTATTTGTATGTATTTTTTGTTTCCATATTGATAGCATCTAATTTCTGTATTTAGTGATCTTAATTTCCAAGCTCTTTAAATTTTAAAACAATTCAATGCATGCATGCAAATACACATACACAAACATCCATGAAACCTTTAGAAAAAAATGGAATGACCGAGCAAATATTTGAAGGAAATCACAAATCTACAGATTCTTGTCAGAGAGAAAATAAACACAGATGTCTTCTCTTCCTATATCATGTTGGTAGAATAACAGAAAAAGTTATATTAACACAGTATTTGTCATTGTGCAGTATTTTAATACCTATGTGAATTTATTCCCGTATTGTTATATTTAGGGTTTGATACATTTATTCATTCATGGTTTTAACCACTAATATATTTCACTGAAGAGTTTGAACATGTGCTAAAAAAATTGTATTTTTGTATGGAATATCCTTACCATTGTGAAGAACAGTTGAGCATGTCATTATCTCAGGCAGTACCTGTGAAGTCATCCTATTCATTTAAAACAATGTAAAATTTGAAAGCTCAATTACATGTGTGATATATAACACATTTTCTACATCACTTAATTCATTCGTGCTAGTTTTTCAATGTGATGTATCCATGGTGTTTTTATTTTGCATTTATCTTTTCTGTATGTTTGCATTGTATGAATTGAGCTTTTTGCATACAGATTCTTGATTTGTACCTGCTTTGTAAGACTTTTGTTGTGATGTAACCATCATTCCTATAAAAAATATGATGTGCATTGTCTTGTGTATTTGTCTTCATTCCATATCTGTCGTATACATTTTTACATGAAGTTATTCATAAGGAGTAGTAATTTACAAGTCTGTTACTATTTCTTTCATCATCGTTTTCAACAAATAAGCATCAGTAGCCCTTATTTTCGTAGAGCTTCCAGCAATTCTCAATAGTCACAATTATTTTATCTTTGTACCGTGTCTTATGTCATAGAATCGTTACTTTAAGTATCTTGAAACACATTTTGCTCATTTTATTTTATTTCAATCTATTTTTTTCTAGTTTGGGTTTAAATTTTCAGTTTGTAGGAATGGAATTTACTACCAAGTATGAGGAATTCTTCAGAGGATGATATTCTCCAATTATTGTAATGATTGTTTATTGAAAGCTAAGCACTTACAGACACTGTCTTATTTATTCCTAACCACACCACCATGAAGCAAGCGTCGAACTCATTTTTACAGATGAAGTAACTGAAAGGCACAGAGGTTAATGTACTTGTTCATGCTCACAGAATTAGAAGAACTCAAGTCTAAGTCCATTTCATCCCACTCTTAAGCCCCTTCTCCCTTACAATTTTGATATGTGTTTTAGTCCAAAAATAATTAATTTGTGGTAGAATTATGCTCCTGCTTATTTACCCTACACACTTGCATTTCTGCAAGCACGGCATAATGAAGTAAAAATATTAATATAATCAAGCATTAAAATATGTCTTTTCTTTTAGCCCGAAACATTTGAGCATCTTTTTACCAAGCACACAGGATCAGTGACCTTTGGTCCTCTTCTTTTGGAGCCTGAGACCATTTCTGAGGACATCAGTGTCGATACAGCATGGAAAACTAAAGAAGACATGGAGCCAGCAACTTTGGTCTCACTCCTTGTAACAGTGCCTGACCCTGAAAAGTGTTCCGTCTGCATGAGTGACCGGTGTGACAGCTCTCCCTTCTCTGACAGGGGGAGCACTGAGGTGAGTTGGGAGGATGAGAGCCCAGGACAGCCCTCGGTTAAATACGCCACGCTGGTCAGCAACTCGAAGTCAAGCGAAGCCAGTGAAGAGCAAGGGCTTCTACACGGTTCCATCAGCAAGGGCTGCTCTAGAAGAAGTTCTCCACTGAGAGATGCTTTCTCTAACAGCTCCTGGGAGATAGAAACTGAGGCAATTTTTATACTATCAGATCAGCAGCCTGACATGATTTCACCACACCTTTCATTCTCAGAAGGATTGGATGAACTTTTGGAGCTGGAGGGAAATTTCCCTGCAGCAAACCAGAGTGAGAAGTCTGTCTATTATTTAGGGGTCGCCTCAGTCAAAAAGAGAGAGAGTGGAGTGTTTTTGACTGGGGAGTCGGGAGTGCTGTGCCCATTTCCGCCCCACTGTTTATTTGCTGATATCACAATCCTCCAGGACAGTTGCTCACACTTGGTAGAAAATAATTTCAATTTAGGAACTTCGGGTAAGAAGACCTTTGTATCTTACATGCCCCAATTTCAAACCTGTTCTACTCAGACTCATAAGATAATGGAAAACAAGATGTGTGACCTGACCGTGTGAGGGTGTTCAAGAAACTTTCAGGTTTGTGTTCTGATGGATCATAGGAAGTGTCATGGAGTCCTTGGACAGGAGAGAGAAAATATTGTCAAGATCAAGTGTGAAAATGATTATGCCAAAATTATGGATGTCTGTCTCTCACTCATCAGGAATATAGACCAAAAAAAAAGAAACACGAGAAAGCCTTCATGAGCTGGGTCGATGGACTGCTCCAAGGGTTCTATGCATGCGCTACTGTGGGAAAGCCTGTTTCCGGCCAGAAATATGCCCAGTGAGCACGTCCTTTTGAGAACTTAGACCCGTGCAGAAAGAACTGACCTTCTCTGTTACAACAACATCTTTAAAAGAAGGTTTCAAATTAACATCTGTGAGATATCATTGTTATTTCAAGGGTGTATTTTCCCTCGAGTGTCTTTGTTTTGCACTAATTCACACACATACACATTTATACTTAATCCAGGTATCCTTGTGCAGTTTGGAAGTATACGATGTGTTTGTATTTGTGTTGCCAGACTATGTAGTAGGACGTAGGTGTTTCATTAAATGATGAATGTAGAGCAATGAGCCCTGGCCCAAGAGGTTGCACTTCTGACGACAGACAAGTTAGCAAGTGGTCGTGTGCAAATCCGAGACGCGAACCCAGATCACTCGTTAGAACGGCAGCACCCACAGCCAGGATTCCGAGGATGATGTGAGCCAGTTTTAATTCTTCTCTCTACAGGACACTGAAAGGGCCACTGTGCGATCTGGTTCCATTGCCAGCCATGACTGTATCTGAGCGTGTGTGACTCACCACTGTGTGTCCCATTCTCCATTTGCACATAAACTATTTTTTCACTCCCTTCCTGAACATTCTCAGGAACCAACCACTGTGCTAATACCGTAACTCGTTTACTGCAATAACTGTACATTTGCTACCATTAGACTCCTTCTAAAGATCAGGAGATTAAGTAATTTGTCCCAGGTCACAGAGTTAGTGGGGTGATAAAAAGTTTACTTCACAATTATAATGTTTTATTGGGTCCTGATGAAAACTATCTGCTGTTAAATGGTGGATTGTTATAAAAAATTAGGGAAAATTTAGAGTATCTTATACTTTAGAATGGTCAGATACTCACCTTTTCTTCCCAGGTCTTCTATAAAAATAATTTAGGGAGCAAGGAGGTAAAAACAGGCTTTGGACTTTTACACTTATGACAAATCTGAAACTTTTATTTTTAATTTAAAGACCTTTAGTGATAGCATAAGCTTCTAATCAGTCTCTTTAAATCTGACTTCATGAAGAGAAACTCAGAAATTAATTGTTTGAGTTACAGCTTCAAGAGCAAACAGATCGTTGAAAGCTAAGTTATGGGTCAGGATTTGCAGAATTTTATGTTTCCCAGCTTGAAATCCCAAAGTTCAAAGATTAAAAAAAACCCTGAGGCGCACTTCCCAAAGAGTAGGGGCTTCCGTAGGAATCCTATGCCCCATTTTGAGGAGAGTTACAGGTTGGCAGGAGGGGCAGGGACGCATACCTTTTCTTTGTAAATCTAGTCTTTAAATAATAGAAGGAATTGGACGAGGTTCTCAAACCGTGGGAGATTCTGGACTTGGAATAAGGGTTTTTAGCCCCAGTCATGACATTCTTTTTCTTGTCTTTTTCCAAAAAAACCAACTCTCTTTCCAAATATCAAACACGTGGCCACATTCCTTTTTTGAATATTGATACTAACTGCCCAGAAGGTGAAGAAAGATTTGCCTTGGCTGTGAGGACACAGAAGGCGCGTACAGGCCCCACGTGGAGAAGGAGACATTACAGCCACCAAGTTCACGCAGAGGTCGATGCAGAAGGCCCTCTTTACATCATTTCTTGGGGTCTGGGAGAGAAATTTCTCCCACTTTCTATCTCCCAAGAGTCAGCTTGAAGTCACTTTCATAAACTCTTGTGAAACATTCATTGTTGAGAATATTGGTTCTCAAATTTTAAAACCCAAAATTAAAATTGTCCATGCTATGGTGATCAAGCTAAGTTACATTTGAAAAAAAAAAAGGTAAATGTGGTTACAAAAAATGGAAAGAGCCTCTGGGGATAAAGCTCAGTGGCACAAGCACCTGTCTGGCAAGCGGCAAGGTCCTGAGTTTGACTCCCAGTACAAAAAACCCCCCCAAAAACCATGAAGAGCTGTTCGTGAAAGAGAGCTAGGGAAGTCAGTAATTTCACTTCCTAAACGACTACTTTAAAAGAGTAAAGCGCTTCTGTTCCTATTCACAATGGGCAGGAAACAGCTTAAAATACAAAGGTGTATGTTAGAACTGAGGTACTGTTGTATGCACTTGTGAGCTTCAAGAAGTGGGTCCTTAAGGGTTTTATATTGAACGAATTATTTTTATACAAAGTTTATCAAAATTTATTTTAGAAAGCTTCTGAAAAATGTCTGTTTTTCAAAATTAATTGTGCTTAACATGAATGGCATTAAGCATTAAGTTTAATTTTATGAGGACCTCTGAGAGATTATTTTAAATAACACATTTATTTAAAAAACCTGGAGAACGAATTTGGAAGATATTGAATTTTGTAGTGACAGACATAACCTGTAGATGCTGTACTTTTTTTTTTTTTTTTTTTTTGTGGGTACCGGGGGTCGACCTCAGGACCTCGCGCGCCAGCAGGCGCCTGTGCCGCTGAGCGATATCACCGGCCCCTTTTTCGTATGTGGGATCCGGGAGTCGAACTCGGGCCCTCGCGCTTGCCGGGCAGGCGCTTAAGCCGCTGAGCCATCTCACCGGCCCCAGATGCTGTACTTTTGAAACCTGAGTATTTGGCAAACAGCAAACTTTCTGTTTAATCACTGTGGGTATGGTAATAAATGTTATGTAAGTGTCAAAATATGCATCACTAATTGTTCTATAAAATTATCCTGTTTCTCATTTATGTACCCAGATTCATAAAGTTTTGTATGACCAGATATTTTCAACTTTCATCCTTGTGAATCATAAGCAGTGTTACTATTTCAAGAAATGAAGGTCTGAATAGAATTATTGTGAGTCAAAGTTACTTTGGGGTTATTTTATCCTCTGTATGAGGAAGTAATCCTTGTAGTTTACGTAAATAGCTCATATAAAATTTTCATTCATTGTTGTCCCTTGACTGTGTCCTCGAAGTTCCTGCAAATATATTTCCTCCGTTTGGAAGAGATTGCAGAGATTTCCAGGCAAAGACTCACTGTTCCTCAAAGCTACACAGCAGCTCACCACGGGTTCTGCTGGCTTCCGAGCCACTTGTGATGAAACCGTGTTCATTTTAATCACCAACGAAGGTTACTCATTTTAATCAAGAGCTCTTCAATTTATTAGATTCTTTATCTCTTTAGCCAGTCTTGATTTATAGTGATCGATGAACGTACATTTAGGTTCTAGTAAATTGCACTTTTGCCACTATTTAAGCTAGTATTCAGTCTTACTCTCTTTCTTGCTTTTTAATTTTAAAATGTCACTAAACAAGTGTACACAAGAAAATTTTCAAACATTGTGTTGGAATATACAATAAAAACTGGCAGTCTTTCTTCACTCCCAGTCCCAGTACTATCTCCCAAAATAACCTTTGTTATGATCCAACTACATCTTTTTAAAAATGCGCATTATTGAGACAGTGTTCTGCTTGTTATGAAATTATCCCATAATGTATCTTGATGAGTTTTTCTATATAATATATTGCATGTACTAACTTCAATATTTTTAATAGTCACATAGTATTCCACTTATCAGAGAACAATGATTTAACAATTCAGGATTGGGGAACTTGTTCCTAATTTTGTATTTTTATGAACAGTACTAAAGTGAGCATTCTCATACATAATTATGTCTTGGGCATACTTTTGTACAACTACTTATCAAGACTCTTGGTTGCAAATGTAAGAAACCAACTCAAGCCACACACAGCACTATGTACCTATAATCCTAGCTCCCCTGGAAGCTGAGGCAGGAGGATCACAAATTTGAACCCAGTCTGGGCAATTTAGCAACTTGGTAACACCCTGTCTCAAAAAAAAAAAAAAAAAAAAAAAAAGGGCTGGAGATGTAGCTCAGTGCAAGGGCCTTGGGTTCAACCGGTTCTGCGAGAAAAAGAGAGAGAGAGAGAGAGAGAGAGGAATTTAAATTGGTGAAAGTACCTTGTGTATACTTTAATTTTAACTTGAATTAATTTGAACATATTTTCATGTGTTTAAACCATTTGTTGTTTTCTACCTTCATATTGTTTGCTTAAAGTTCTATTTGTTTATTGGAAATTTGTTGACTTAATTCACTGTTAACTTTTGTGATTTTAGTTTTCTTGAGGTAAGACACATCCTGCAAAGTGTGGACACTGTTATAGCTTAGTGGACTCTTGCACATCACTCCCGAGTGTGTACCTCTGAGTTCGTGTCCCTGTGCTGGGACACAGGGTGGTTCTTACTTCACTGTGACAGACACTGCCGGGTAATGGCTGAATACATGAACCCTGCTCTCCGAATCGTAGGACAGTGCAGCCACTCCCTGAAGGGCACCCTGACCAATAATGGCACCATCAGCCTTTAAACTGAAGCCATTCCGATAATAAGTGTGTCATAGTTTCTTGTGCTTTTTGTTTGTGTTTCACTAATATGTAATAATTTTTAGTAACAATTCACTTTTTGCCATTTGGTTCCTTTTATCGTTTTTTTTTTTTTTTTTTTTTTTTTTGTAAACACCCAAAGCATTGTTTTAATGAAGCCTTTTGAAATCAATAGTTTTTTTGAATTGGCCTTTTGTGTGCTGTTTTTCCTTACAACTCTGTTTTTCCATTCTGGGTAATATTCCTTCATCCTAAAGAACCTCTTTCAGTATTTCTGTACAGTGGACCAACAGTGATAAATTCTCTCAGATTTTGCTTGCAAATATGATTTTAGCCTGTCCCCTCCCACCGGTAAAGTAGAACACTCTTTTGACCCTGTCTTCAGTTTGGTTCAATGTGAGTCTTTTGAGCTCCAGGTCTCTGCATTGTTACAGGAGCTCGGAAAGAGCTATGGTACAAGGTCTCCGCTTTGGTATTCTGGGCACCACATAGCCTGCAGCTTTTGATCACATCTGTTTCTCAAACTGAAGGCACTGGAATCCCTTCTGGGAAACATGGTCAGGGATCAGTCTCTTTCTGTTGAAAGGGATGGGCCCAAATGAGGCTCACCACATCAGTTGCCAAGCCTGAGAGTTGGGAAGCTGCCCAGCCAATCCCACCTTAAGTGGAAGGAAAGGAGACCAGGAAAGAGTGCAAAGCCTTCCACATACTGTGGATCACTGGGCGCAAGTCTGCTGGTCTGTAACCTCCAGCTCTAACTCCAGTCCCAGCGATGTGTTTCAAACGCAAGTGAGTAAGAACAGGAGGAAGCACTTCAGCCAGTGAATCCGTCATGGGGTATTGGTTCTCCGTCGGGAAAGAGGGTGCGCCTTATTGCACCAGGGCATCCACATGACAGACTGCACACCCTCAAGGCTAAAGAATGCAGTGAAATAGGATCTGTGGCTGAGGCCAAGGTCGTGACGTTGGTGTAAGTGGTCTGTCTCCCTCAGCTAAGCTTCTTACAGGGACGTGGGCCACACCATGAGCTGCTTTGGGTGCCACGTTGCTGACAGCCAAGAGTCCTAGAAGCTTTGTGTGCCACCGTGAAGCACCAACACCTGCTGGCAACAATGACAGTGGTGCAAAAAGGAGGTTACTCTTTTTCTTGATATTTTGAGGTCACAATTATGTCATTTGCTATGAATGGCCTATAATTAAACATTCAATGCGTTCTTGTCCATTTGATTCATTTTATAGATTTTGATCGTATAGGTTTAATTGCATTGAAATGCTCCTATTTTGTCCATATTTTCCTTAACACGTTAATTAGAATTAGAGGTACAGTAAAACCTTGGTTTGTGAGCATAATTCATTCCAGAAACATGCTTGTAAACAAAAGCACTTGCATATCAAAGTGAATTTTCCCATAAGAAATAATGGAAACTCAGGTGATTTGTTCCAAACCCAAAAATATTCATATAAAAATGATTACAACACTGTAATCTAATACAAAATAATAAAGAAAATACAAAACAGAAAGAAAAATGAACAAATTAACCTGCACTTACCTTTGGAAACCTTCGTGGCTGGTGTGAAGGAGACGAGAGAGGAGGGTTGTTGTGTAGGGCGATTTTCACCATCACTCATGGAATTGCTGCTATCTGTTGACTCAGTGGAATCTTTTTCTTTTCATGAAATATTAACAAGGAACCTATGACACTTGCTTTTGCCTTCTTTTGAGAATGTGTGTTTTTGAAGCGTCTTCCCTTCAGCTGACTCATATGGAAAATCTTGTCCCTACATCCCGTTTTCTGAGACAAAGTCTCGTTGTTTAGTCCGGGCTGGCCTCGAACTTAGGGCAGTCCTCTGCCTTGCCATTTAAAACGACTCAGGGTCTGGAGAATAAGCCCCCGGAGACAGCCCTGGTAAACGTGGGCTCACTTTGCGTGCCTCCTTTTCTTCTCTCCCTGTGCTGACCTCTGTCCGATGGCAGGAAGCGCTTGTTTTCTATTTTGTCAAGTTTTGCAGCTGTTGATGGGAGGGTAAATCTGACACAAGTACTTTGCCATGGTCACTCCTGGAAGTGTGCAAAAATTCTCTATATATTGCAATCTGTTCCTTCTCTCATACATTTAGACATTTGCTATATTTTCCATTTGTATTTTGACTGTAGTATTATTGCCATTAAGACATTTTGCTTTCTTACACCATTGCATCTTTCCACTTTTCCTTCATTCCCTCTGCATTTTGCATCATATTTAGAAAAGCATTACAACTTTAAACACTCTATTAATAACCAATTTTATGCTATTTACTGCTATAATTTGGGGATTTGTATTTTTAATTTATCAAAATCTTATTTTAGTATAGGAAGTAGAATAATGATCTAGCCTTTATTTTTTTTCTTCAGGTGGCTAATTGGTTGTCTTAACATAATTTGATTCTCAGAAAGCAAATAATCTTTTATTCCATTCACATAGAATGTCACATTTAGCACTCAAATATTCACATGCGTATTTGTGTTTATTTTGGGACTTTCTATTGTTTTTCATTGATTGTTAAATCCATCTTCTCTTTCTTTTCAATTTGTTGATTACCAAAGCTACTCAATACATTTTAATATCTGGAGGGCTAGATTCCCTATCTTGGCCATTATACCTAATTGATGTATTTTCCAGACCAATTTTCATTTAATCAAGTTTTTGAAAAAAAAAAAAAAGATTCAGTTGGTATTTCAACTGCAGTTAAAAGTGTTGAAAAATATCACTACAGTATTTGTTATCCCAAGATTATATGTCAACTTTAAGACAAATTTGGGAAAGATATTACTTGTATCTTCGTAAGTAACACTCAAGAGAAATCATTCATGTCATATTTGTGACATTAAATTTTCCCCAGAATCCTAGAAATGTGGCAGGTGCTGTTGTGGTCACTTCAGCCTGCTATAGAAAAGCCCCACAGAGTAAGAAGCTTGTCACCCACAGGCGCTGGCGTCTTCCATTCCGGAGGCTGGGGTCTGAGCTCGGTGCTTGCGTGGTGGTGGTGGTGGGGGCTTCTCTTCTAGGCTGCAGTCCTCCGTTTTGCTTTGTATCCTCACAGGGCGAAGGGTCTGCCCTCTAGAGTTGTTAATTGGGATTTCAGCATATGCATCTGGGAGGGGCATAAACCTTCAGCCCATTGCTGTGCTCCAAATGCTGTGCCTTAAATGGGGGGCTATCAATGGGGGACCCATCCCACTGTGTCTGTCCCTGATGTACCACACACAGTGACTCCTTTCACCGGGGGTCACAGTAGAGGAAGCAAAACTCCACTTCCACCCTCAAAGGACCCTTGCGGGGCTTGAGAATTAAACTGACATAAGAGAGATTAACAGAAGGGAAGCGTATAGATGTGCTTCATACGAGTTTCCCAGGGCACAGGCGCCCTCGTAAGGAAATGAAGACTCAAAGAAAAAGTCAGTACTGCATTAGACAAAGAATGGTAAGCTGCAAAATGTGGAAAAGTGAAGAGGTTTGGGTTGAGGGAGATAATTGGGTAGAGAAATGAGTTTAAGGAGTTTTGTTTGTACGGACTCCATCGTCTTCAGTTTCCTGCCCTTGGTGATAAGAAAGTTGCTTTCGGGGTGTGGATGTAGCTAAGGAATAGAGGGCTTGCCAGACATGCAGGAGGCCTTGGGTTTAATCTCCAGCACCACAGAAAGAAGAAAGAAAGAAAGAAAGAAAGAAGAAAGAAAGAAAGAAAGAAAGAAAGAAAGAAAGAAAGAAAGAAAGAAAGAAAGAAAGAAAGAAAAAGAAAGACAGGAAGAAAGAAAGAAAGAGAGAAAGAAAGGAAGATTTCCTTCTGGAATAAGGAGGACATTTTTTTTCACATGGGAATCTCAATAAGGCCCAAGTGACTTTGTACCTGCTTTTCTTTTTAAGCCCCTTTAATTCAAAATTGTCAGTATACTAAAGCAGCTACTTCCCAGTGACATATTCTTAACTTCTTCAACTTACATGTGTCTGAGTTCAGACAACAAAATGTATGGCCACCCTAAGTATAAAGGCTTAGCCCTGCTGACAGTACTTGTTACTGCTGTTTTTATCACCTCAACATACCAGTGATCCCCAAATTTGTTTAGGCTTAGAATGCCTGGAAATCATGGTACTCTTTAAAGATCATCAGGAAATTGATTTACTTCCATCATGCCACCTGAAAACAGCTACCTATCAGCTATTAGCTGTTATTTGTATCCAGGCATCTGCTTCTCCAAGCTTTCCTTATTCAGCAATGTGGTGAACAAATGTTCATAAAACTCTTCCCCAATATAACCTAAACAAAAAATGCTGGAGAAGAATATTGTTTTAATGTACAGACACATTAAAAGAAAGAGAACTCCAGGGGAGGGCACTAAGTTTGGGTCCAGTGACCTCCATGACCGCCAGATGTGTGCGCCCCAGATGTGCATGAGCTGGAAGCTTAGTCCTCAGTGTGGTGAAGCTGAGGAAATGGGGCCTTTAAGGACTGGGGTTCACTGGGGGTGCTCAGCTTGTTCCAGGGTGCTGCCCCCCAGAAGGACTAAGGTAGTCCTTGTGGGAACCCAGGTTAATTCTTGCAGAAGTGAGTTGCTGTAAGGAGGCCCTCCCTGCTCCCTGGCTTCCTGCCCGCCTATGCTCTTCCCTCCTGTGTGTGCACCTGTGTGACACGGTCTGCCAGGCTGCGAGGCGGCCAGCGGGTCCTCACCGGGCCAGACTGATCTAGGGCCCTGCCCTGCCACATCCGGAACTGTGAACTAAGTAAGCCACTCTTCTTTATAAAACACCCAACTTTGGGTATTTCACTACATTATTTCCATTTCATAATGGAAAACTGATGGACATAATGACCTACCATCTAGTTTTGAGAAGATAACATTTAGGGGAAAAAAGACTGGAGAGGACCCCAGATGTGAGCAGGACAAAACTGTGTCTAGGAGAGGAAGATTTTAGGGCTTTTGTTACTATTTTATGCATTGCTCTGAACTGAGTTGAAAAAAATGAAAGCGAAAACGCAGGTGCTCTGAGAATTCCTACCCTCAGGGTTATATTCACTCAGATTTCTATCTTACAGTTTTCCTTCCTGTAGATCTCAAGTTGGAAATCATGGTTAGTGCCTCTGTGCTTCAGAAAGACAAGAACATACTTAGTTTTAAGAGTCTGCGATCCGAAGTATAAATAAAGAGCAAAATACAAGACAATAGGAAACAGGGAAATCGATCTTTTGCAAAAGGGAAGAGGACTGAGAGGGAGGGAGAAGGAGGGGGGAAGGGAAGGAGATGTAGAAAGAATTAAGATGCCTCACAAACATATACCAATTCCCCACAAAGGATGTGATCATTATGTACCACAAACACATACTTACAAAATGTTCCCGAGCACCCTTATGTCCCTGGGACAGGAAATGACTAAGCTGGAGACCTAGATTGGTTGATCTCCAGGAACATCACAGGTACAAATGCAAGTGGCTTATGGGGAAGTCTTCCTTCCATGCAGACCCTGACGACCTCAAAGACCCGAAGAACCAAACAACCTAAGGTCATTAACAGAATCACACACAAGGACGTGTCCCCTTCCGTGAGCGGCAGCGGGACCAACAGGTGACAGTGTCAGGATCACAAAGATGGAAGACCAAGCCAATCCACTGAGGAAGGGAAAAGGCTGGGCCTTGAAGACAAGACTGACCCCCTGAACATATCCTTCACTCCCTGCGTCTGAGCGCCTTAAAGAGCAGTTAATAGTCTTGTGGGTTAAGCTGTCTTAATTAGGTTTTCTACTGACAGCTGAAAGCATTTCAAGTAACAGGAAAATAGTCCCTGGCTTAAGAGTGGAGTACCTGGGCCGGAGAGATGGCTCAGTGGCGTATGCGCCTGCCTGGCAAGCGCGAGGTCCTGAGTTCGACTCCTGGAACCCACATACGAAAAAAGGGCCAGTGATATTGCTCAGCGGCACGGGCGCCTGCTGACACGTGAAGTCCTGAGGTTGACCCCGGTACCCACAAAAAAGAAAAAAAAAAAAAAAAAAAAAAGAGTGGAGTAACTGATCACAAAATAGCACCGTAGTGTGATTGATTCCCGAAATACAGACCATTCTGTCATTCCAGTTTTGGAGATCCAGCCCTGCTAATTTGGAGGGGCAAGGGGGAAATTCTCAGTTTGAGGGAAATGCATGAACAATGCGAATACTGAGCCCCATAAACCTGAAGAGCAGTTAGCACGTTTCTTCCTTCAGAAAGAGTGAACAGGGTTCACCCGAAATTCCTGACAGCACCCCATGCCTCAAGCAGAAGTACGAAAGGAAGCAAATAGCTAGAGGCCCCAAGGCACAAAAGGGTCTTAAGTGACAAACTTAAGTGACACAAAAGGGTCTAGCCAGCCTGGTTGAGTTCAGATTCTCCTTGAGAATGTCAGGATGCTTGATGTTGGTATGAAAAGAATATTCCAATTCCTTCTCGCAGTGTAGGACTCAATACAAAAGAAACGTTGCATTGAATAATTTTGGGAATTGTTTTGCCAATGTGTCTGGTAAAGTTTGCCTAAGGTCTTCTCTTGTGTACAGTGACTGGGCATTTGCGGGTTCCTGGATAGACTCTAGATTTGTAAACTATTTTTGCCCTTACCTTACCTGGCGTAGATCCTTCCCTGTCTGGGTCTCAGTTTCCTTAACTGACTAATGAGAAGTTTGCTTTGCTCAACTTCTGTGTGGTGTTCAACTCCAAATTTCTAAACGCCATGTCTTTTCCGAATACTCCTTTTCCTGAGATTACCGATCTCAGTCAATCAGCATCTCAAACAGATGCTGAAAAAGGGCACTTTTTCACCCCCAAAGTGACCTTTCTTTCTTGTTTCAGAACCCAGGGTTCTTGGGCTGCGGTTATCTTAGCTTCAAGAACTCTCCCGTGGCTGCTTTGGGAGAGTGCTCCACCCGCAGCGACCATGCCGCCGTGGCAATGGGAGTCCTACCTCTGAGGATGGTTGCATGTAGACAAAACCTGTGGGAACGGTCAGCAAGCCGGATGCAGGTGACAGCTACTGACAGGCGAAATTGCTTGCAGTTTCCATAGACTATAATGATAGCACTGGGATGTAGATGGGGATCTACTTCTCTGTCCGTCTGTATATCATTTATCACCTATCATCTATCTATCTACCGATCTTCATCATCACCATCATCTATAATCAATATATATGTATCTTATCTATGTATCTATCTATGCATCATCTGTCTATCTTCTCTCATCTATCTCCCTATCTATATCTATCATCTATCTCCATCTATAGTATAAATGTAACAAGACACAAAATGAATGCTTCTGGTCTCTCTTAGGAAAATTTCTCTAGTAAATATTCTGTCTACATTCTCAAAGCATGGTCTTTCAACTGTAATTTCGTGGGAAAGCTTTCATGGAAAGTCATACTCTGTAATGGATGAATATTTTTTCATGAAAGTACACCATACTTCTCCTGGATCCCTCCTGCTGCAGGGCTTTTAAACTCTTTGCACAAATGTTATCACGCTTTGCTAGAGAATTTGACATTATCATGCCTCTTCGTTGTCACACTTAGTATATCCCCACATCCTACTGCTTTTATATCTTGAGCATCTACAGATTTCAACTCCTGTTTCCCCAGTCTGGTGAGGTCTCCATGGTGTCTCACTAGAGGATGCAATTGTCTGTTAATTTCAGGTGTGATGGCATCCAGAAAGCAGAGAGAGCCGTCTCTCTAACCAGACCCTGCCTGCTAACGGCGAGTCAGCCGAAATTCCCAATTATCCAATAACCTTTCAAGGTTAACACTTCACCTTTGAGCAAGTGAGGCTTTGGGGAGACATGTAGACATAAACCATAAGAGTAATGCTCTTGGTTGGCAGTGTTTTGATTCTGTACTTTGCATTCTCTACTGGTCTCTAAGATTTCTTCAGAGAAAGCTGCTAATAATCCTATGGCATTCCTGTGGATGCAGTGGCCACTTTTATTGCTCTCAAAATTCTTTCTGTGTGACTTTTGACAAATTAATTGTAATTTTTCTTGTAGACTTTTTTATGTTGAACTCATTTGAGATGCTTTGGGCTTCTAGGATCTGGCAGCCCATCTCCTTCCCTGAATTTGAAAAGTTTTGGTCATTATTTCTTTGCATTAGCTTTACGCTTCTTTTTCTCTCTCATCTCCTGAGACTCATGTAATGCATACATTGCTTTGCTTGATGTCAGTTATAAATCTTTATAGGGTTTCCTCACTTTTTAAATTATTTCTTTTTCCTTCTGTACAATTTCAAATGACCTTAGTTCTCTGATTCATCTGTCTGCTTGATCGTGTCTACTGTAGAGATTCTCCTTTGCTTTTGTCACTTCAGTCTTTGTGCTTTTTATTTTTATTTTTGCAGTGTTAGGGACCAGACCCAGGGCCTCACACATGCTAGGTTCTACCATTGAGCTCTACGCCTAGCACTTAGTCATTGTATTCTTTGTATATAGACATATATACAATTTTTATAATTTCTATCCATTTGTTGAATTTCTCATCTTGTTCATGTATTGTGCAAGGAGTGATCAAAATATATGATGAATGTTTAAATAAAAAAGTTATTACAGTAAAAGAGACATAGCAGTCTCTCTCAACAATCCTCCCCCTTATGTTGAACACACTCATCCCGTCATTCTTGCCATTTCTGAAGCAGTTCTGGAAGTCCTCTTTCATGAGTGTCTTTACAAGGTGTGATCAAGAAATATGGTGAGGGCCAGTGAGATGGCTCAGTGGCGTAAGCACCTGCCTTGCAAGCGCGAGGGCCTGAGTTCGACTCCCTGAACCCACATACGAAAAAAGGGCCGGTGATATCGCTCAGTGGCATGGGTGCCTGTTGGCGCGCGAGGTCCTGAGGTCGACCCCCTGGTATCCACAAAAAAAAAAAAAAAAAAGAAATATGTTGAATGTTGCTGCTGCAACAATGGAGAGACAGGTTTGTAAAAACATCACAGTGTGTCCCAATCCACCTTATCCTCCGGATCTGGCACCGTGTGACTTCTGGCTCTTCCCAGGGCTGCTTCAGAAAGTGGAAAGAATGATGAGATAAATGTAATTGAATCAAGGGGGAATATTTTGCAGGGGATTAATGGCAACATATCTTTTACAGCAACCAATACTTAAAAATGTAAACATTCATTATAACTTTTGATTCCACCTCATATTTTTTGATTGGTTGAATTATGTGTCTCTTTTGTAGCTCACTGAGGTTTAAGACAATTGTTTTGAATTCTTAGACAATTTACAAATCTTCATTTCTTTAGGGTTGGTTGCGTTTCTCTGGTGACGCCATGTTTTCTTGGTTTGGGGGGGGTTCCTGACGTCCTTGAGTTGGTGCCTGTGAATTTGAGGAAGTGGTCACCCCTTCCAGATGTCACCTTCATTTGTGAGTGGTGTGAGGCATCAGCTGGGTGGGGCGTGTGGTGGTGCTGATTCTAGCAGCACTTGAGGGCCAATGTGGTCACCGGATCCTGTGCTACATGAAGATCTGGGTTCTGGGTTTACCTGGCACTGAGTCTGCAGGCGTTCACAGTGCCAGTCTCAGGGGGTGCCGTGGCACCACCTCTGTGGGGTGCATATGTGGCGGCACTAGCTGCAGCAGGGACACAACGCTGCGGGGCCGGGGCGGATGTGGTGGTATCATCTGGGCTGGGTTGGGGCGGCTCAGCTCCGGCTCCAGTGTTGTTCAGAAGCTTTGGCTCTGGGTGGCTCCAGCAGGTGGAATACGCATTGATGAGGACTAGCAGGGTGCTGAGCAGAAAAGGAGCAGAGTCGAGCGGAGGCAAGGTGTGGAGGCTTCTGGGATCCAGGGTGGTGAAGCCTGCCTCCTTCCTCCTACTCTCCTCTCCCTCTGCCCATCCATGGACAGTTTTTAAGTCATCATTTTGGTGGAGGAATGGGGGCTGGGGCCTGCCTGCCTGTCATCTCGCTGATGTCCGTGTCTGACTGTTGGTCTATTTTTCCTACTTTGTTGCTTGCTTTTGTTTTCCATCAGTTTGTAAACATTCTTTATGTATTATAGACATCAGTCTTTTGTCAGATACATGAATTGGAAACAATAGTTCAGCATCCTCTGATTTTCCATTTGTTTAATGAGATCTTTTGATGAGTAGAATTTAATAACTGTAATAAAGTATAATTTATTATTTTTCCTCTACACAGTAGTTAGCATTATTTTTGTGTCTTGTTTAGGAAATATGAACATACCTTAGGTATATAAATATATTCTGTTCATATTTGCAGTCCAGTTGGAACTACATATTTTTAAGGTATGGTATGAGCTAAAGGTTTCTGTGCTAGTTTCCTTTATTGCTGTGATACCAATCAACATACACTTAGCAGTTTAAAGCAACACATGTTTTATTATTTTACAATTTTACAATCACAGGCTTGAATTCAGAACATTCAGCAGGCTCAAATTTGGACCCACAGGCTTTCAGCTGCTACACGTGTGACGCTCCTGTCGCACTTCTCGGGATGATCCAGGACAAGAGCCCCTGGGGGACTGACTCCCGCCCCATGCTGTGGCACAGGTTGTGTTAAATTAGGACTAGCTCCAGTGCTTCTGTAAATCCACTCACGATTCATTTCTTAGGTAGTGTGGGCTTGGAAAGTCTTGTAAATCTACTTGGGATTCTCATCCCATGTAGGGTGGAAAGAATAGTCACTTTAAGAAAAAAGCGCTAGAAACACTAGGGGCTGATGGGATGTGAGCAGGCAGGATGTAAGCCACGTCTAGGATGGAGATGGAAGGCCTGGCCATTGCCTCCTCCATCTTCTCTTTTCCCTTCTGTTTATATGGAAACCCTGACAATCTACTCCCCAGCATGCAGATGAAAACAAGGACCTAGAGCCTAGGAGAACAGTGCACGGTACCCTCGAATGGCCAAAGGACACTGGTCTTGAGCAGTCTTTCAAACTCCTGAGGGGAAAATAAGCTTAGCTTCCTTTAAGTTACTGAATTAGTCTTCTTGTTAGAGCTGTCCACTCTTACTTTATCAAGTATTCATTGAATTTTAAAGGATATTCAGTTTTAATTTGAGGAATACTCTTTCAAATCTTTCTAGTAATTTTTATGATCAAGAGATGCTCTTATTTTTTTAAAATTGCAGCATCTATTGTTAATGTAGTTTATCAGATATTGTTTATGGTCTATGGCTAATAAGGCCACCACTTTAAATCTATTGTTTTGTTATTTCTTCTAAATCTAACTCATAGTTGCTTGTTTACTCTTGTACATATTTCTTTAAATTTTGGACTCAAGCTTGATGTTTGACTGAATTTAATTTTTTAAAAGCCTAAGAGGTCCAAGGTGAGGCCCCTTAGGACCACTTAGGGTAGATGTTCGTATCTTTGTCTCTGGTATCAGGGGCACTGTTACTCTTCTAGAACCTTATTTTTTCAGCATATAGTTTCACCCACTGTGCTATAATATATAATTGAATTCCAGTCTCACATTCTCATGGGGAGATTTATAAAGATAACATTTTTTTCCTACCCAGAAATGTTGGAAAGACATGAATTTCTATATTGATTCTGTTCCATAGAAAGAGGGTCCTGGTTTTCTGAGCAGCTTTCAAGATTAACTCCCAGTGTTTACACATGGGAAGCCTCGCCTCTGGGCATATGAGTATAAACAATTTGACTTTAGGGTAGAGTTGTCAAATAAAATACAGGGTCACCCAGATAAATTGCATTTGAATTTCAGATAAGCAATGAATAACTTTTTAGTGCATATGTGTTCCCTGCAATATTTGTACAAATAAAATTCAAGTTTAGCTAGGTGTTCTGTATTTTTTTTTCCCTAAATCTAACATCTGGCTTTTGGTTTTCATATCTTTCTGGTTTCTATTCCCTGCTTAAGTGTTTTGACCTTCTACTAATTTTTGTTGTCAATGTTGTAATTGATCGGGCATTAGACATTTTTTTAGTGGTAGGATGTTTGTTCGAGAATATCTAACTACCCTCTTCCCTAGAACAGAATCTCCACCTTCTGTTTCATATATGTAGATATGTTCCATCGATATGTTTGGTCTTGGAGCCCAGCCTAACACCATAAGATGTAGCATAACTTTTTGTGGGGCAAGCTCTTTTGATTTCAAGGAATATTTACAACAATTCAAGGAAACAAATGTTTATTTTAAGAAAATGATTTTAGCAAGAGTGATCTTCTGTGCTATGCTTCCTAATATGCTGGAAATACCAGAGATGCAAAAGGGTCACTTTATCAACCTTAATATTTTAGACCTAATGTAAATTTCCCAACTTCAAGAAAATTTTATATCATAGAATCTTTCCTTCTTACTTTTTAAGTGGTCCCAACTAAGTATAACTTATTTAATCTTTGTGGAACTGATGTGGAACTGCATTCCTGGGCTGGTGAGATAGCTCAGTGACATAAGCGCCTGCCTGGCAACCACAAGGTCCTGAGTTCGACTCCTGGTACCTGCATGTAAAAAAAACAAAGAAAACAACTGCATTCCTTAGGGCAGAAGTTGCCCCCTCTTAATTTCTCAGCAGTGATCCATGAGCACCCATCTATGCATTCAACTTCTTCCAGTCTAGATCGGAACTAGAATCCATGAGCGACTGGAGAAGCTCCAAGGGAAATAATTTCATGATCTCCATTCCAGCTCTTACACTGGGCATCTCTCAATGCGATTCTGCTCTGAATATTTATAGATTCAAGCCCTTCTCCCTATTCCACTGTCCAGATAACAAGGAGAGGGAGTTTGTTAGTTTCCTGCGTTCCTATTATACGGTCTTATGTTTGGTCTCATGTTGACCTTGGTCATGGGCCCCTCATTGATAAAATCAGTGGCAGTGGCCAGAAATGAGTTACCTGTTGCTCTTCACGGAGGTGGATGCAAGAGGGGATTTAAGGTGGAAGGGCACCCGAGCTGCTGTGTGCCTGTGTCCCCCACTGAAGTCCTCGTATGCCATTCATACAGCGTCGTCACATCTTTTATGCCTCATAATGTTGTCAGATAAGAGGAAGGGATGATTCATATTAAATGAATGAGGAGATTGAAGCGGGAGCATGCTGAAAGGAAACACAGTCTTGGTGAGGGAATGAGAACCCCGGGGGCAGTGGTTACTCTTTCAGAGCCCTAGATGTTTGACCCTCTGTAGAGGACACTTGGAATCAGAAATGCTAATTATTTTCTCCACAGCAACTGACCAATTAGAGTCCTTGTGACAAATTGACTGCTTCAATTCCCCAAATCTCCCTCTCAGTAACTTCAGCACTGTGTGCCCACTATTGTGTGGAGTGAGGCTGTTTGTCTTGCGCATCTTTTCATAAAAACTGGGCAGAGAAACTACTCCCAGCGGAGGTTTACGGCTGGGTTCCATAGCCCAGCCAGACACGTAGGCCAAGAGTGCTGGCGAGGAAGGGAATCAATAGAGGTGCTCTGGCGGTGGGGAAGGTAGCACAGCAGAAGAGAGAAAAAGCAGGAGAGGAAAAGAAAATCGAGCCTGGAAGGGATTCATGCTGAGTAGTACCTGGAGATAAGCAAAATTGAGGAGAGTATGTGACCCTCAACTTTGCTGGAAATATACACACCTAAAGCCAGAAAAATGTTGATCCTAAAACATCACATAGGAGGGAATTTGTTTCTAAAGTAAACATACCTTAGACACACAGAATACTAATTCTGTTCTTTAAAACTAGCAAATTATGATCATTAGCGTCACAATCTTACCCTGTCGTGAAGCAGCATAACCATGAGGAGCCACGCGCCAGGGAAATCTACAAAGTGAAAATGATAGACATTGGCTTTCCTATCTTGGCAAAATGTGATCAGAAGCTGAACTTCAACTTTCAGTTGTCTGCTCTGAACCTGGGAAGAAAAGCCAGCCCTGGGCACGATGGTGGTCTTGGGTGTTGATGTTTTTTGTTTCTTTACAGGTAGGGCTTGTGTCTGTGTTCTAGAATGACTCACTTTTGTCAGAGTATGGGTTACTTAGAAGATGGCTAGGTAGGAGACTGCTAATGGATTGTTGCTGTAAAGTGAATTGAGACAGAGCCCAGGCCCTTAGTCCTGGACCTAGTTACTCTCAAGGGTAATTTCTGATAACTAATAGTAATTTTTGAAAGCCTAAATGGAAAGTATAACTAGTGTAATAACGTCCATTCTGCAAAGATTAAGTAACTTACGTACAGTTGGAATCAACTAAAATAGTGAGCAGGAAAGAGTCTAGTACATAAAAATTTCTTGAGTTTGGGAGATATACATTAGAAGTGAAACAATACAGCTGGTGAAGTGACTTTTGCAATTCCAAAATTCCCAGAATATTGGGAAACATAACATACAGACGTATCTTGGTTCTGTCCTATTTTGAGACCTTTTTACAATAAAGTTTGAGATAGCCATCCTTTTCTTCCAAAACTTTGCCATAATTAAGACATCCAGTAACAATGGTGTATTTTCTTTATAAAAATTCTGCGAAGGGTGGGGAAAGCTATATCACACACTTTTGGACATTTGCAAAAGGATGGAGATTAGGTGACATTTAGAGATTACTGTCATCATTCTGTGGGTGACATATGGCTATGTAGGAAAATATTCTCATTTTTACATGATATATGTTGAAGTTTTAGAGATGAAATGTCAAAATATCAATAACTTACTTTCAAATAGTTCAATATGTGTATTATGTCCTTAGGTATTACATTAATTAAAATACAGAAAAATATAAATAATTACTGAATGTAGGTTATAGACTTATGGGTGTTCACTGTTATCATTCTATTAACTTTTTGAAAATTTCCATAATAAAACATTGAAAGAGAAATCTTTAAAAAGAAAATATGGGCCGGTGATATAGCTCAGCGGCATAAGCGCTTGCTTGGCAAACTCAAGGCCCTGAGTTTGGTTCCCGGTACCCACAAACAAACAAACAAACAAACAAACAAACAAAAAAATATACTAGCAAGGATAAGCTTCATTAGCCAGTGTGTTTTTAAGTATTACTGATGTACTCTTTGCCCAGTGATGTCCTGACCTCCTTATTTCACATGATTTGGCCGCTAAGTCATGGGCTGGGAATGGGGAAGGGAACGGGCAAGGTGAATATCATCTAATGAAAATATCACCTTCAGCTTTAATCTAAAAATAGAGTTTGTTTTAAGACTGTGGCCAAAACAGTATTCTGGAAAACTGTGACTTCATTTGAAACAGCCTTTTGTTCTTGGCAATGATAAAGTACAGCGTTGAAAGAGTGTGTCTTAGAGGGGTTGATATTAGATGTTATATGTAAAGGAAGTCTCTTTATGATGGGTTAAGTAAATTGACAATTTCTTTACTAAAAAAGAAAACAAAGTAGGAAGCCCATTCAGTATGGTAACCATCATTTTAAATATTTAGATGATCCTACAGAAATTAAGTCATAGCCAGGCGTAATGACACACACTTGTAATCCCTGCTACTGGGGAGGTTGAGACGGGAGGATTCCAAATTAGAGGACAGCTTGGACAAACTAGTGAGATCCTGCTTCAAACAACAAAAAAAAAGGACTGAGGATGTAGATAAGTGGTAGAACACCGCTTGGTTCCATCCACAGCGCACCCCCCCACACTTAAGGCACATACGCACAAGCTTCAAATGAGAAGGAAATAAAAATGAGGGCCATAAGCACCTCATTTCTGTTGCTGATTCTCTTCAGTGTTTCCTGGTTTAAATAATACAGAGGCTTGTGTTTTATAGACCCCGAAGGGCAGATGAGATCTTGGGCCTTTAGGAGATGAGAGCTAAGATCAGGTTACTTGAAAAACTCCATCCTCAGTGAAAATATTAGGGAAAGTCTAGACATTGTTGAGAGGTATAACAGTAAGCTTATCTGTTTTGTCCTGAGGTCCCAGTAGGTTAAAATTTTCTATGAGAATTTATAACCAGACCCTATCTTGAATTTAAGAAAATGGAATTATCAGATGTAGATGTTAAAATGAAGGAATAACAATTTATAAAACAAAGGAATGAAATACATGAGAAGAGAGAATATCTAAAAGATCAGACAGACCTGCAGAAGACACAAATACATCTTCTAGAAATGAAATATGTAGTCACTAGAATTAGAAGGTCAATCTTCTTCTGGTTAACCTGGGGTGAATAGCAGGGGAACTCTTAACTTTTCTACTGGGTCAAGCCCTACAATAGGCTGATCCTGAGTCCCACAGATAACTTCATTACAGAGAAGTTGACAAGCAGCATTATGAAATAAAACATAAACCAAGCACTATGCACTATGAGAATGACTTATCAGATCCAATAAAAAGCAGGGCTAGACCCACGCAAATGTTTAATCAGCATGTTGATAATAACTAAAAACACAAATTAAAAACTTGCAAACACTATAGAAAACTCACTATTACCAATAAAAAATAGCTTTGAAAAGACAATGTATAGCCTCTGGAAATTAAAGAAACCGGCATTATAGTTTAACAACTAATGGAACACAAAGCAGCAGAATAAACACAGCCACATAGAAATTTAGAGAATAGAAGATAAAGCTCATGGATTTACTCAGAATGCTGCTCATGAAGGTAAAACGAATACTTGAAAGGAGGATTAAAAGACTTGAGGTGGAGAAAGAGAGGTATACCATGGTCTAGCGGGATTTCTGGAGAGAGAGACTGGAGAGGATGGGGCAGGTACTAGTGGACGGTTTCTGACTGGCAACGTTTAGAGTGGATGCGAATCATGACTGTTACGCTTTATATGTAGGTCTCCCCCCAAAGCCTCATGCGCTCACAGGTGGGAACTGGGGGAGGTTGCTTGATCCCCGGCGGGTGATACTCCTTGCTGGGTAGCCCACTGATGAGTTTATAGCTAAATGTGCTGTTGAGGGGTGAGGTCTGTTTGGAGGAGGTGGTCGCTGGGGGCGTGGCCTGAAACTGTCTGTCTTCTTCCCTCCTCCTTGACCTCTCTCTACTTCCTGCTGCCCTGCCGGGGGCTGTCTCTCTGCCGTGCTGCCCTGCCGCCCTGCCTTGGAGCCAGCCGACTATGGGCTGAAACCTCTACTAACTGTGAGCTAAATAAACCTTTCCTCCTTTAGGTTGTGCGTGTCAGGTATTGTGTCTCAGCAATGAGAAAGTAACTAAGACAATGACTCTCCAGAGCCAGGAATCATAAGCCCGGGTTGTAAAACTAAATGTTAAGTTTAATGATTTTGTGGGAACAAAAATGTTGCGCTTTGGCCACCATACCATCCAAGATGAACGTTCAGATGGGCCACACTAGTCTGCTCTTGAGCTTCCCAGAGGGAGAAGGAAGTGGAAGAGACGCACAGAGGAGGAGGCCGCTGGAATCCTCAACCAGAGGAGAAGGGAGGCACCGCATGGGGGTGTTAGAGTCGGGCTGAGCAGAACCGTTTGGTCCTCGTCTACCTATCGCCATCCCTGACACACTTCCCTCCCAGCAGAAGTTTGGGACAGATGTTTGCAAACTGAGTTCTTCAGCATCCATCCAAGACCCAGCTATTGAAGGTGGTGCCTTCCTTTGCACACAGTTGAAAATTTAATAGTGTTATTTTCTAACTAAAGTTGTGGTAATATCTACTTTGCTTACATTAACAAATGCTATACCTTTCACTGGAATATATGTTTCAGGAGGGCATGGAATTGGTTTTGTTCAATTTTATATCTCCTAATCCTTAAACAGTGCCTGAAACAAATCAAGCTAGTCATCTTTTTGTGTCATATATATATATATATATATATATATTGTGTCATGTACATATTCCATATATATATATATATATATATATATATATATATATATATATATATAATTGCCAGGCACCTGACATAATTTCAGCATCATTGGGTTCCTCACATCTCAGATCAGGACTGTCTTTTTCTTTCTTTCTTTCTTTCTTTCTTTCTTTCTTTCTTTCTTTCTTTCTTTCTTTCTTTCTTCTCTTTCTTGTACTGGGGATTGAATCCAGGGCCTTTCTATTGAGCTACCTCTATAGGCCTTTTTTACATTTTGATGCAGGGTCTTGCTAAATTGCTAACTTGCCTAGGCTGGGCTTGAACTTGTGATTCTCCTGCCTCACCTTCCCTGAGTGCTGGAATTACAGATATACATCACCATGCTCCAATACTGAAGGTGTTCTCTTCTACACGTCTTTCTGTTCAGTAGCTCAGAGTTGCCCAACTCACAACAACTGAATACCATTGACTTATTCCTTGACCACCATGAACTACTGCAGCTTGGTCAAGAAGAAATAAGTTAACCCAAATAGTTCTGTGTCCATTAAAGAAGTCGAACTTGTTATTCCAGACCTTCCCGTGAAGACAACTTTAGGCCCAGATGGTTTTACTGGTGAATGCAGACAAATTTTAAAGAAAGAAATTATAGCAATCTTGCAGTCTCCTCCAGAATGAAAAGAAAATATGTTTCCCAATTAATTTTATTGGAATTAGATGCCCAGTACCAAAACCAGACAGACATTGCAAAAATGAAAACCAGACATAAACGCAGACATAAAAGTCTTCAAGAAAATATTAACAAATCAAACCTAGCAAAATATAAAAAGGATAAGAATGTTTAACCAAGGAGGCTTTATTCCAAGACCATAAGGCTGGTTTGTCATCATAAATTGATCAGTGTAACTCCTCATAGTAAGTGATTTAAAAGGAGAACTATATGATCTTGATAGATGCAGAAAAAGGATTTGACAAAATTCACTACTCACTTGTGATAAAAATTCTTACCAGACCATAAGTGGAAGGGCACTTAACCTGATAAAGAACATCTAATAAAAAAAATCCCTGTAGTTAACACCATAGTTAATGGTGGGTTATTTAATGCTCTCCCCTAAGACGGAATGAGCCAAGGATGGCCCTGCTCACTATTTCTATTTACTATCATACTGGACATCCTAGATACTGAGATTTTAAAAAAAGGAGTGAAAAGGAGAAAAAGGAGAAGGCATATAGGTTGACTAGAATAAAAGAAGAAATATATCTCATTCTATTATACGATGTGACATTATATATGAAAAAAGTATTTCAAAGACTACGCACAACCCCTACAACTACTAAATCAGTTTAGTAAATTTATAGGATACAAAGTTATATACAAAAATTCATTGTATTTTATTTACAATGGAACTATAAATTCTTTAACATGACATTTAGAATAGTACTAAAATATACGTAGGTATAAATCTAACAAAATACATGTAGGATGCATATACTGAAAACTATAAATCACTGATGAATGAAATCAAAGATATAAACAGATAGAAATACTGTATTAATAGAAGACTCAATTTTGTTACAATGTCAATTTGCCCTAATAATCTATAGATTAAATGCTATCTCAATAAAAATCTAAGCAGAGTTTTTCATAGATTTTGGTAGGCTAATCCTAAAGTTCATGTGGAATGCCATAGAAACTCAAAATAGTCAGGATTGCTTTGGAAAGAAAGACCAAGTTGGAGAACTCACACTGCCTGATTTCCAGGCTCCCTACAAATCTCCAGTAATCAAGACAATGTGATACTGTGAAAGGACTGACTCATTAATCCTTGGAATAAACTAGAAATCCCCAAAATGCTCTCAGGCAAATATGATCAATGAATATTTGAAAAAGATGGCAAAGCATTGCAATAGAGAAAGGAGAGTCCTTCCAGCCAAGGGTGCCGAAACAAGATACAGATATGCAGGAAAACAAGGAACCTTATTCTGCACCTTGTGCTGTATTAAAAATTAACCAAAAATGGGTCATAGTCATAAAACTTCTGGAAGATACACTGAAAGAAAACTTGCACAAAATTGGGTTAGGCAAAGAAATCGTGATTACAGATTATGATTTGTAAAAGAAAACATAGACTTTATTCTAAAATTTTGCTCTAAGAAAGACTTTGTTAAAAATAAGCTACATACTGAGAGAAGACATTTGCAATTCACATTTCTGACTTAAAGGCCACACCCACTGTATAAAAAATAATCAAAACTCCAACAAAATAACCTGTTTTTTTTTTTTAATGTACAAAAGATCTGCACAGATACTTCACCAAAGAGGATATTATGTGGGTGAAAAATAAGGATATGAAAAGGGGCTCTGAGTCACTAAAAATCAGGGGGAAAAATGAGATATGTTCCACTACACATCTACAAAAATGTCTAAAATTAAACAGAAATCTGTTATTTCCATGTGTGCGAGTGAGTGTCGGGTGCCTGGAACTCTCTGATATCATTGGTCACAGTGGGAAAGCTTGACTCCCTTAGAAAACAGTTTGGCAGTTTCTAATGAAATTGAAAATATGCAGTCAAATGATCCAGCAGTTTCACTCATAGATACTTCCCCAAGAGAAATGAACACTTACAATCACGTGACAAAAATACGTACACAAATCTTTAGAGCTGCTCTACAACTGGAAATTATAACTGTCAAAACTTGGAAACAGCCCCGATGTCTTTCAGTTGATGAATGCGTAAACAGACAGCAGCGCATCTGTACAGCAGAACACAGCTCAGCCACAGGAGGAGCAAACCAGTGCATCGGCCAACGGCGTGGACGAATCTTAGTTGTAGTTTGCTGAGGGAAAGAAACCACACCAAAGGATAGCAGAGTTTTTGATTCCACAGGCAAACAGATAGGAGGAAAGCAGATGGGTGTGTGCAAGAAGCCAGGGTTTGCGGAGGATCTGGGGTAAAGGGAAGCATGGGGAATTGGAGGCTGGGCATGTGATAGAGATATTCTGAATAGAACCGTGCACTAGAACCCTGATTCTGTGCCTTTGCTAAAACCTGTGAGGCTGTTCCACAAAGAGTGGGTCCTGGGGTATGTGCATTACCAATCTGAACCGGGACATGGCAGCAAGATGGAATGCCAGCTGTGACCCAGGGGCCTGAATGTATGTAAGGAGTCACATGACCAGCACCGAGAAGGATGGGGAAGGGGAAGCTGCCCAGTTTAATTTTAGAGAAGTGTTTGAATAGATGCACATTGTTAAGATGAAAGAGAGAGAACAAGACACAAACTCTGCATTCCACTTGGGAAATTTGTTTCTCACGAAAGTCTGGATTAGGAATTTATTTAGTTACAAGGGTTGAACAAATGTGTAATCTATAAGTGCAATCACAATACATGGTGAATGCTTAAATTAAAAAACATTACAGTAAAAAACACATTGCTGATAATCCCCCTCTAAGTCCCCTCCTTTGTTTTGAACAAAATTATGCTGTCATTCTTGCCACTTTCTGAAACAATACTAGAAGTCCTCTTTCATGCCTTTACAAGGCTTGATAAAAAAAAAAAATATGGCGAGTGCTGCTGCCAAGTGCTATGCCAAGGAAGACAGCTCATAAAAGCAAGACACTGTGTCCTCATCCACCTTATTCACTGGATCTGACACCAAGCGACTTCTGGCTCTTCTCTAAAGTTAAGATAACTATGAAAGGGAAACATTTTGAATTGATTTAGCACATCAAGGTGGCCATGACAGCACAACTAAAGACACTCAAGAAAAGGATCTTACAATATCTTACTTATATTTGTCTCTCAGTGTTTATGATTGTGCCGGATACAAAAGAGGTAATTAAGCATAATGAATTTAAGTGAAATGTTAAGAACAATACAGTGTTGACATTGCTAACACCCACCGGATACTAGAAATGAGTTAACAAGGAAGATTCTGGTCTGAGAATCATCCTATTTCTTTTGTATTTGAAGTGACACTCTCCTCATACTAGATTATTCACTTCACCCAACTTAGAAGGGGCCACGTAACTGATATCTACTGGGGACTTCCCATGTGATGGGTGTTGTGCTGGTCACTTAACTCTGTTCTCATTTTAATCCTCATAATGCTAGTGAGAAAATGGGGGACTTAGTGAGTTTTTCAGTAATTCAGAAGCACTGCATAGGTGAGGCAGAAGAAGCCTTTAGGCCCAAAGCGTGTAAGTATCAAAACTAGCTTGTAAATGGCATATTTCTCATAGAAATATCCCTTCTCAACTGGGAGATGAGGGCTCTTCATGCTGTACAATGGTGGGTGGGGACGGAGGCCTCTAGACTCCAAATCACAGAAACCAATCATGGGTTGTCAATTGGAGTAGGACTCACTAAGTCACTTATGACATGAAAAGAATGAGTCAGTCAAAAAGTACTCCTGGTGAGGTTGCCTCCTGACTAAACCCACAGCAAGCTGAAAATGCTACAGCTCATCTGCTGGACACCATAGCTTGTGAACAGGACGTTCGTTGACTGTTTCTCTTCTTGATCCAAAAGACTGACGGGGGCTGCAGCTCATTTTCATTTCCCGGCATCGTAAGTACCGCACTTCATGTCACTAGGAAAAGACCAAAACTCAAAATTTGAAGTATGGTCTCTGCTGAGTGGTGTCGCTTACCATCACAGGGCTGACAAATGTCAGGTCGAGCTATGGTAAATAGGGGACTGTCTGCATAAAGGTTGGAACCTTTTAAATAATTTTATATAAAACAGAAATTTATTTCTTAGTTTTGGAGGCTGGGAAATCCAAGATCTTTCCCGGGGCGCCTACAAAGCCCTGCGGCTTTGCACTGTGCTCTGCTGCCACCTGCTGGTCCTCCGAGAAAAGGCAGCAGGATACAGCCCCACGGGCCAGTACCGGAAGCCCAGGGCACTCCCATGAGCTCCCCGCTCTTAGCTCCAGAATAAACTCTCCAGACACAACCCCCTTCAGCTGCTCTTATTTGACCTCCAAACACTTCAAGTCATATAAACACCTCCGAGGCCTCTCCTGGGGAGATAAGCTTTTTATTAGTGTATTTGTGTTACTCAGTAAATACATTTATGGTGGGGGAACTGGTACATATACACATCACATCTGAATCCCCTTTCCTTCACCTTCTGCTTCCCTCCTAGCCAGAGAATCACAGCTTTGTTCTTCCAAGCCAGATCTGTGTGCCAGTTCAGTAGGAAATAGATGAGTTATTCCCTGAGTCCCACAGGAGTGAGAAATGAACAAAGATGAGACTGAAACTCAGGGAAAACCTGGACCAACAACCTATTCTTAGTTCCTGAAAAATCCCCAAGTGGTGGTGAACCTATGGCACGCATGCTGCAGTGGGCTGTTTGTATCACTGAAGGCTCTAAAAGGTTTGCCATCACTGCTCTAGACTTCTCCTGCCCCTCGTTACTTGCATTTTAAAGACTTAAAAAGCTCTGAATTCTGAAATATGATTTAGACTTAATCTGTTCACCTGTGCTTAAACTCCAGTCATTCTAGTAAGTGTTTGTATTAGTCATTGTTTTCTGGCCATGACAAAATACCCGACATACACAATTTAAAGGAGGAAAGGTTTATTTTGGCTCATGGTTTAAGAGGTTTCAGTCCATGGTCAGCTGGATCCAAGGTAGAAACATCATGATGGAAAGGTGTGGTGAAGGAAAGCTGCTCACCTCACAGTGGCCAGGAAGCAGACAGACAGGAAAAAGCCAGAGAAGCGGTCAAGGAGCGCATAAAGTCCTCAAGGTCCCACTCTTATGATTCAAAGTGTGCTTTGCTATTCAAGGCTTCTCTCAAGCCAGTGGTGTTGACAGTAAAGATGAACTATTATGGTTTCCAAAGCCGTGAGCTCGGGGAGGCAGGTTTGAGACTTGGGTCTCCAATCACCTCATGCTTGGCTGCCTTGAGAATAAAGTGTCTCATGCACCTTGTCACTTCGGTGGTCAGCACACTGTGCAGTGGGCAAAGTGGACCTGGTTTGGGGACACTCGGGGGTCTTTGCCAACTGAGGCCTGCCGAGCAACTACAAAGACACTTGTATCTATTCTTTGGAGCTGTTGACACCCTTTGCTTGCCCCTATTCTTTCAGGTGTCTCTGAAGTTCAGAGGGAAGGACCTGCGCCCCGAGCCTGATATTCCAGGCTTCGAACAGGAGGGTGGGGGCTTTTCTCTGAGTCTTCTGGAACTTTGGTGTCTACTGGCACATAGAGGGCATTTTCCACATGAGACCTCTCTCCTGTTCTTCCCCTCTGTCACCAGAAGCCCACAGGAAATGTTCGGCTCCTGCAATCTCCCCACTTGGAGCACACTGAGAACCCTAACTAGTCCCAAGGGCTTGGGCCTTCTCACTTGCAGTATAGGGTATCCTTGCCTACAAACATGGGCCGGAAGACTTAAGCCAGTGGTGCCTCCACTGGAGTAGGGTACAACTGTGGGGTCTGAGGCAAAGCAGCAGGTGGCCCTTGACCTCAGAGGATCCAACACCAACTGGAAGCCACCATTAATGACTTACGAGGCTGCCCATTATTTTTCCAGCCAACATCTGGGGAAAAC
Source organism: Erethizon dorsatum (assembly GCA_028451465.1). NCBI lineage: Eukaryota > Metazoa > Chordata > Mammalia > Rodentia > Erethizontidae > Erethizon > Erethizon dorsatum. Next base: position 123,826,963 of record CM051829.1, on the reverse strand, counting down.
ATTAGCGTGAGTGTGTATACTTTCACACAAATACATGCAACATGAAATTGTGACAAAAGATCAATTTTTAGTAGTTCTTAGCTGATGGTGATGGAATTATTGCTTTTCCTTATCTGCATTTTCTCGTTTCTTCTACAGGGAACACTTATTACTGGCATTAATACCCTTTAACTTAGAAAGCGTCTCTTGACCAGAGAGTCTGGTTCTGTGAACCTGGGGCTGGCAGTGAGAAGCACGGAGGGTGGAAGGGTCCCCCAGCAGGAGGCAGGAAAATGGAAAAGAGAGGCAGTCCTGCTTCAGTATTGCCGCTCCCTCCCCTCAGCACTGTGAGTACAGTGGGCATAGAATTCGTCCTCCCGGATGCTATGGTTAGCTTAGTTTGGCACTGGAGTCCAGAGACCCAGCACTGACCTTTCTGCCACCATCTGTCTTCTTTTTTGCCTCTTCTGTAATCTCCTTCCACTACCTCTGACCCCTGCCTTCCCTCTCAGTGGTAATTGTCCCATCCCTGCCTCAACCTCTCTCTCCATGGCCACTTGAAAATTTCACGAGTGAGTTGCTAGAAACCGCCATGTTTCAATTAGAATTAACTCAAAGGAAAGAAGAGGGATGGCCCAAAAGGACTTCTTTGCATTGGAAAGATTTGTACAATCAAAGTTTAAGACTTACTAGCTGGTACCTTAACCTGAGCTAAGAGGGACTAAACGGAGTTTCTCCCCATTAGCAAACGAATCCCCACAGGAGCAAAATCAAGCTCAATTTCTCCCCACTCCTAACAAATTTCCTCCTCTCCTTTCTGAAAACTAGGCCACCATTCCTTCAGAATCCAAAAATAAAAAATGGGGGTTCCTTTTGCCTCCTACGCCATCTCAGCAACTGCTGCACCCTGAAGCCCGTCTCAGGGTGCCTCTCTTCCCTCTTCCCCACTGGGTCCCCTGACTCCTGCCATTGGCTCTGCTCTGTCACACAGCACCCGCCTCTTGGAGGTGTCCTGCTGCCAGTCCGCCTCTCCAGTCCATCTGACCTGTCTCCTGGGGGCAGGTATTGATGATCTTGCCCTGCAACCCTCAGAAGTAACCCAATATTGGCCAAATAATGTCTGAATTCCATAATTTGGTATATAAACCCCTTAATAATCAATCTCAGGGTAATCACTCACGATTTTCCTCCTTGTCACCTAGTCACAATTAGTCAGAGTTGACTGTTGTCTTCTGGCACTGAATTAGTCACTGAAACTGACACTGACGCTATAGAGGTGAGAGAGAGAGAGACAGAGTTTGCCCCCAGCAGCTCCGGGTCTTTGGAGACGCAGTGTAGGGAGCACTGTAGAGGGATGTCCAGCGCTCGCTCAGAGTCCAGACTGGAGAATGCCAGAGGCCTCCTTAGTCTAAGGGCAGGCAAGGAAGAGGAATCAGCCAGCCGACTTGGGGTAGGTGTGGAGTCTGGGGTTGGATGCCTCATGTAAAAGTGGCCACAGAAGTGAACACTAGATTGCAGAAATACCAGCAGGTACCACTTCCTGTGGCTTGGGACGGCTGGACGCTAGGCTGCAGGTGAGAAAGTGTTTGGAGAGGACGCTGAGGACATAATGGCGACAGATCCAGCAGTGTCTTCCTGGGGGCCTGGGGTCCTGCTTGACTTCTCCCCTGGCTGCAGAACACGGTGGTCTTGGTGTTGATCGTTATGCTGCAGTATGCGTTTCTGTAACACTGGTCCCTCACATGTGATGGGGAAACTGGGACAGGATTTCAGTCTAAGGAGGTTGGGTTGGTTCAGACAATTTTTTCCCTAAGGCAAGGGGAATTGGCAGAGCAAGGATAAAATGCAAACTTTCAGCAATAAATGAGAAAGCCCTCATCTCAGCTGTGGCTTAGACTGGGGCCCTTGCCGCTCTATTTTAAGAAAATTAAAAACGAGACTCTGCCCTGGGGCTCTGTCTCCAGAGAGCCCAGCCCTGTGCCGGCTCCTCGCCCACGCCAGGGACATGAGCTTCTCCGTCTGTGTTCACCACAGCCCCCTGGCTCAGCGCTCGGTTTCTGTCTGTGTTCATTTAACCCCCATCTGATTCCGTCGCACTGGATAATTTCGAGCTTTTTGTTACCACCGTTAGCAGCCTTCAGCCTTGCTGAGTGGCCTGCCCGGATTGTCCAAGTGAGGTCCCGAAAATCCAGTGATCGTTTCCATCAGTGCTCTGGTCTCACAGCTTCCATTGGGAAAATAATTGGCCCAATTTAATTTTTTCCTTGAGTCTTTTATTTTTAGTGTGGATTTTTAGAATATGAATTGTTCTTTCAGGAACATATATGTTGTACAGAGGAAACACATACTGTTTTATTCTCATTCTGCAGAGGAGGAGACAGAAATGTAGCTGCATTAGCTCGCCCATGTTTGGACAGCTGGGAGACGGGACAAGTGGATTTCACAGCTCAGGCGACATTGCTTCGTGGGGTCAGACCCTGCAGGGTCTTCCGTGCCGTGTGTTTTGGCATTTAGAAAAGATGTTATCTCAGCAACCGTGTTGGATCTGTGATGCTGGGCCCAGGACTTCACGGATCACATTTCCCAGTCTCCTCTGCCAGCTGCTTTTCTGGTAGGTTGTGCCATTGCGGGGCAGTAGAAGGAGGCTGGGAAGTGGGAGGGAGGAGGGGACTTCCTGTCTGCCATCCTTTTCCTGACCATGTTTCTCAGATGTCGTAGACAGGTGCATCCACACCCCTTAGCTGCCAGCCTGTAGGCCACATCCACCTCCCTTGGTGGCCACGAAACAGGCTGTGCTGAGGCCTTCCACAGCTGGGCCTTAAAACCCCTGTCACCCAGGTCGTGGCAAGGTTCCTTCAGCAGTCATCTGGGGATCAGGTTTCCAGGGCTTCCTCCAAGAAGTCTGAATTCTGGTCTTCAGAACCAGATCTTCAGCCTGGAAACACCAGCTGTTCTCCTTCCTGGAAGTTGAAGTCGTTTCCAGCAGTGCTTAGTCTTTGGATTACAGCAGTCATCTTTGTGTGCTATTTCAGCCTTCCAAGGTGTGTGTAACCGATTCCTTGTACCAAATGCCCTCTCTCGAAAAACACCTAAGGTTCTCGGTGTCCCTGAGCAGATCCTGATGGTTGCATCATGCTCATGAATATTACTGTACAAAAAAATGTGAGTCTTTGTGGGCATTTAAGCAAAAAAATGACTTTTTTGTTTGTAATTGTATTTATTATTAATTTTTTATTAGTACGTGTTTGCAGGATGTAATGACTACATTTCTCTTAGGGAATTGGTCCATGTACATCCTTTGTGTGTCCCCTACCTCTTGCCGTAGATCGTATTTCATCATTGAGCAGTATGTGACTCCGCTGACAACTTTTTCTTCCATTAAACTTTCTGTTGTCTTCTATAACATCATGCTTTCATGGTTCTCCTTACTTCTCTGGCATTTTTTCACCCCATTTCCTAAGAAGACTTTTCTTTCCTTATCTTGGTGTTTCTTAGGTCCTCTTAGAGGCCCTTTTATTCTTTCAATACACATACTTTTCCTCGAATGGCTCACTCATCCCCACTATTATCCATTTTTTGATGGTATATAAATTCATGTTTTCAGCCACATATTTCTCCTTAGTATCAGAACCATTTATCAAGTGGCCCCCAGATACCCCATACAACCACTCCCCCGAGTTGCTTGAGAGGCTCTATACTGTGACACAGGGAGACCCAGTTTCCATTCAGAGTGTGGCTGGAAAACCCCCTGGTCTGCCTCCCAATCCAAGCTGGTCCTCACCCCTTTTCCCCACCAACTAGCATCCAGTTATCCAGGTTAAAAAAAGATTCTGGTGTATATTTTGATTTCTGCTTCTCCCTCGTGTCTCATGCACAGAGGAGTCCTAGAGATCGAGTTCCTTCACTCAAGTTCACTTATTTCCATCATCACTGTCCCAGCTCCAGTCTTGCCCATCATGACTTCCAACAACCTCCTAACCAGTATCTCGGTTTCCAATCATGCTATTTAAAAATCAGCTTCTATGCAGGAGTTGGAATATTTTTTCCCCAAATAAAAATCTAATCAGAGTCTTTCCTATATTTAAACTATTTCAGTTCCAATTCTGCCTTTACAATAAAGCACAAAACCTCAGCATGGCTTATCATGTCCTTTATGATCTCGTGGTAGGGTCCACTAAGTGAGGGTTGTTTATTTTATGGGACAAGGTTGTCATTTAAAGGCTTTTAGTTCTAATAGTCTGCAGGAGTATAGCTGGAAAGCATTTTAGGAGGAGATGTTGCTCTGGAAGGGTTGCATGGGTCATCTCTTTTGCTTATGAACATGCTAGGGGGGCTGTACCATTGCCTTGTGGGAAGGTATGACAGGATTTTGAGAAATGTGGCAAAGGCTGCCTCTTTGAAGGTACATGAGTGGTCTCCAGCTAGAAAGTCAATAGGGGTCTTTGAGTTTCTCAGGAACAAAGGGAACACACTTGACATCTTCCCTTTTGAGTTTTGAAGTTATTAAAAATTCTTTGATAAGTAATTGTATCAGTTGATAATATCCTCAGGCAGCAAAAATCACCACGGGAGGAAGGAGAGTTTGGGTGCTAGAGAGTTTATACTGATATCATTGTCATACAAGTGGTTCCCATCAATGGTATTGGTACCCATTCTATGGGTATTGGGACCCATAGAAGGAGGTTCTGAGCTAGAAAGTGTGTGGAATGACTGGTCCTATGGGTCTCAAGCCAGTTTCTATCCTTAACCATGTCAGGGCTTGTGCAGTGCGCCCACATGGGCCATTTTTGGCAAGAATAGATGCTATTCTTAAGGCCAACTGCATAGATTTATTCTCTCTAAGGCTGATCTATTGCTACTTCTGCGGGGAACCAGCTACATGATCAGCTACATAATTTGATAGGACCTTTGTTCAGAAATAATTAAGGCTTTCAAGATAGCAATAGCAGTCAGGTGTGGTGGCACATGCTTGTAATCCCTGCACTCTGGGAGGCTAAGGCAGGAAGATTACAAGTTTGAATACAGCCAGGGCAATTTAATGACCTAGTAAGACCCTGTCTCAAATACAAAATAAAAAGGGCTGGGGATATAGCTCAGTGAGAAGGTCCTGGGTTCAATGCCAATTGTTCAAGTACCACAAGAGACAGAGAGGGAGAGAAAGGGGGAGGGAGAGAGAGAGGAAAGCAAGGAGGGAAGAAGATACATATATATATATATATATATATATATATATATATAGAGAGAGAGAGAGAGAGAGAGAGAGAGAGAGAGAGAGAGAGAGAGAGAGATTGAGAAAGAGAGAGAGAGAGAACACCAAGTATGGGTTGGGTTGCATTCATGAAACCAGCATTGAGAATGAGCCATAGGTGGAGTGTTCATACTGGAGACCTTCTAACATGGATTAGTGAGAAATTTGTCCTTACAGCTATTCCAAGTACCTAAGTCATTTTCTCTTTGCTGGAACAAAATACCCAGCACCCACAACTTGAAAGGAAGGTTTATTTGGCTGAAGGTTTTAGAGGATTCAGTCCATAGGTGGCTGACTCCAAGGCAGGAAGGGAATATGGGGAGAGTCTGGCATAGGAAAGCAGCTCATGTTATCGTGGCCAGGAGGCCAAGTGTGAAGGGAGCAGCTGGGAGGGAGATGTACTTGTCCAGCTCACACCCCTCAGTAACCCACCTCTTTCAACAAGATCCCATCTCATAACAGCTGTGACTCTTCAGTAAATTAATCCACTGATAAATATAGCACCCCCATGATCCAATCACCTTCTGAAATACCCACCTCTGAACACACGAGCTTTTTGGTGGACATTCTACATCTAAACCACCACATTCCACCCCTGACTCCCAAAAAAATCATGACTATCTCTTCATGCAAAATGCATTTACTCCATCTCTGAGTCACCAAAGTTTTAACAGTTTCAGCACTGTGAAAATTCCAAGTCCAAAGTTTCCTGTGATGCCAGATGTGATGGTACAAACCTATAATCCTGGAACTCAGGAGGCTAAAGCAGGAGGATTGCCATGAGTACAGGAGGATTGCCTGGGCTACATAGTGAGTTCGAGACCCTGTCTCAAAAACAAAAACAAAAACAAGAACAAAGTCTCCTCTGAGACTGAAGGCAAACTCCTAGCTGTGAGCCCTTGTAAAAATCAAAAGAAAGTTAAACACTGTTGACATATAATGACATGCACTTTGCATTTCAAAAAGGAGAAACAGAGGATAGAATTGATATGATGGAGTAGGACCAAAGCAAGATGGAAATCCAGCAGGGCAAACATTAAGTCTTACAGTTCCGTGTCCAGCACCCAGGGTAAGTTGTGGTCAGATATGAACTCTAAAGAGCTGGGGTGGCCCCACTGCTACAGTATTGCTGGTTGCACACCCCACCCATGGCCTCTCTCCTGGGTGGCTCCTCTCACCGCCTGTAGCTCCTCTCAGCAGATGTTCCACATTCCTGGCATCTCCAACATCCTTGGGTCTTCCTGCACTTCTGGCTTCATTCTCATAGCTTCATGCATAGCCCTCTCAGGGGCACACTGCCTGGCCTCTCAGATCATCTGAAATCTATTTGGAAATCTCCATGACTCCATAACTCTTGCATTTTGTATTCCTGAAAAATCATTACCACATGGATGACACCAAGGTCTGCCACCAGCGGGAGCAGTAGCTTGGAACCTTTGGACTATGGTTAGACTATCGCTGCAGTGGCTTTTGAGTGCCTGGATGTCTGGGGAAGAAATTCTGAAGGCCACCTTTCTGGAGCAGGGGACCCAGGGATCCTCTTCTCAAATGAAAGCTTTACAGTTTTGTACTCTTAAGCCTGTAAATGTTGGGTTTTGCTGATTCCTGGGATGCCTTTAAACCATTTTTTTGGCCTGACTCAAAGTACTTGGCTTCTTTTTAATGCTAATCTTCAGCAGCTGTGTTCTTCATGGTCCCAACTTTGCAGGGGCTCCCTTTCTCTCGAACCTGTAAACACTTCAAATTATTCAGCTCTGTCATTTGGTCCTGATTCTTCCCATAGATCTGGCTAAAAGCAGCCAGAAGTACTCATGCCAGAGTCTGAACACTGAGATGTCTTGAAATTTTCTCCATCAGATTAATTTCAATCTCCCACAAATTCTCAGGACACGGACAAAAGTATCCAAATTTTCTGTTACAGCATAACACACATGACTATGAGTCCAACTGCCAACAAAATCTTTTTTTCCTACCTGAGCCTGGTCTTTACTGTCTGTGTTTCTAAGAGCATTCTGGTCTTCTGAATTTCAACCAGAGTCTCCCATTAAGCTGAGCCTATAGCGCTCTAGGGCTTCTCTAGCTTGCATCTCTGAATCTGTCCAAATTCCTCCTACAAACCAGTTCCAAAGACTTTCAAACCACATGGTCAGGAGCAGTCAAAACAACCGCACTTCTCTGGTACCAAAATCTGTCTTAGTTGCTTCCTAGTTACTGGGACAAAATACCTGACACCCACAATTTAAAGGAGGAGAGGTTTGTTTTGGCTCAGGGTTTTTAAAGGATTCAATCTATAGTTGGCTGGCTCTGAGGCAGAAAGGGAATGGTGGAAAGGTCTGGTGGAGAAAAGCTGCTCATATCATGGTGGTTAGGAAGCAGAGAGTGAAGGGAGGATCCAGGAGGGAGATGTGGTCTTCCAGTTCATTTTACCAGTGATCTGCCTCTTCCAGCAGAACCCCACCCCCGAACAGTACATTGAGGTCTGAACTCTTCCATGAATTAATTCTCCCATGACCCAAAAGACCCACCTCTGAGCACATGAGCCCTTTTCAGGGACATTCTAGATCCAAACCATAACACCAATAACTTAAAGGACAAAAAGTTATTTTTGGCTCACAGTTTCAGAGGTTTCAGTCCATGGTTGGCTGGCTCCAAGGCAGAAAGAGCATGGCAGAAGGGCGTTGTGGAGGATAGCTGCTCACCTCATGGTGGCTAGGAAGCAGAGCTAAAGGAAATAACCCTGAGAAGATGCATTCATCAAAGGCACACCTCCAGTGACCTGCTCCCTGCAAGTAGGCCCTACCTCCCAACTGCCTGCTCACCTAGTGGAGTCATCAATGGATTAATCCATTGATAAGATTATGGTCCTCGTGATGCAATGACCTCTCTTGGCCTCCACCTCTGAACTTTGCTGCACTGGGGATGAAGCCCTCACTATAGGAATCTTTAGGGGACGCTTCATTTTAATCCATGACAATTATCAAGTAAAGTCAAACTTAGTTGGGAGTCAGATGATGTTAATGAATGGAAAGAAGTTTTGCGGGTGTGACAATGATACTGGGATATGTTAAAATCAGAGGCCTCATCTGTCAGCCTTATACCAAAAATAATATATAATTAGGTAATTATAGTGAAATAATAATATATCTGGGGTTTGCTTTAATGTAGTCCAACAAAAGAAAAAGAAATATTTGTCTGAGGTAGCAGGTGTAAAAGCCAAAGGGCACGGTGAAATAAAAGTAAAGGCAAATGTTGACACTCATTCAAACTGGTTGATAGGTACCCAAGGTTTCATTATTTTCTCTGCTTTTGTGTTTTAAGAAATCCACAGTGAAGAGTTAAAATAGCAAAACTGATAGACACACAAGCTTAAATATTCATGATTTCTCTCATATGAGAAACACAAACTATAAATAAAGAGCAAAATAAAGCTAAATAATAGGAAACAAAGAGATATTTCTCAAATGAGAAAGGACTCAAGAGATGGAAGGAAGGGGGTGGGGGATGGAGAAGGGGATGAAAAAAATAATCAAGATGTGTTATGTGCATGTACCAACTCGTCACAAGGAATGTAAACATTCTGTACGCCAAACATGGGCTAATAAAAAAATGATGAAAAAGTTGGAGATGTTGCTAGGCCAAATCTTCTGCCAGTCTGCTCCTTTACTATTTAGGTTCTCACCAAATGAAAACAAAAATGATGGCTGCTCCATTCTAAAACTACACAGCTTTCTTAGTTCTCATGCTGAATATTCAGTTTCTAATCTAAACCTCTGGGTAAATAATTAACTCTACTAAGTTGTATTTTCCACCAGGAATTCTTTAATCTTTTTATTTATTTAATTTGGCTCATGGTTTCAGAGGATTCAGTCCATGGTTGGCCGGCTCCAAGCAGAGGGGCTTGGCAGAAGAAAGCTGCTCACCTCATGGTGTCCGGGAAGCAGAGCAGGGAAACAGTTCTGGCACCACATATAGTACCCAAGGTTACACCTCCATGACCCACCCAGACACACTTGGGAGTGTGCTTCACTACTCAGCGAGGTGTTTATTAATCCAATCAAGATGACATATTAGGATTATTGGTCACAGGTCCATACACTCCCTGTGCCATTATACACGCAATTGTCTTACAGCTGGCCACATGCAACATTGGCCTTGAGGACCTGGTCCCTAAAGGACTGTGAGCTTACAACCCTCTGATGTGACACTACCTTCGATTCATGCGACACATCTGTCACTGTCCATATCCCATGTACTCTAGAGTTCTGGTGCCTGTGGTCACTTGTTTTAGAGTTTATTGGCTCCTAAGCTTTCAGCACCCATGGTGATGATTCAGTTCCTTTTGGTCTCAGGGCCATGGTTTTTTTTCAAGTTCAAGATATGTCAAAAGTTTAGCCTCAGAGGTTTCAACTGTAATCTTTATGGAAAGCCAGAAAAGATATTGGGAAGTAGGGACTGGGGTGCATTTAACACTTTTAAGGACTGCTGAAGAGGTGGGGTGAGTCCTACCACAGAAGAGCTCAGCCTTCCTCACCGTGAGCCTTCAACCTCACACCCCTCGGTGTCTCAGCCCCACCTACCACCCCCTTTCCCACAGGAAGGCAGCTTCTTAGCTCTGCAGCCTCTCCACCTACTTCCTACCATCTGCTTAACCATAGCTAGAAATACAAAGCCCCTGCATTTCAGCTAAGAAGGGTGCACATTACCGTAATTCATCTGCCTACGAGAGGTTTTCTTTCTAATTTGCACAGACACCAAATGTTCTAGGATGGTCCTAGAGCTGAAGGCCTACCAGCTTGCCCAAAGCATATGAAAACGCCAAGCCCAAAGCACAAAAAATATTGGCTTCACAAGAAGAAAACTGCCAGAGTGAAACAAATATTAATCAAATGTCTCCCAAAGAAAATACTTTAACTGCCTCTCAATTAAAATGTATTATACATCCATTGAATGGAGTATGATGTAAGGGTTCATTTTAATGTTCTTGATATAATATAGGGTGGGGTCTTCAAAAGTAAGACAACCCAGGGCCTTTAAAGGCTAGAAGATGGCCCGACAGGCCCCAGGAGCATTGGGAGCCCCCATTTCTTCTTCGGAGGCAGCATGGATTCCACTGACAACCCATTGGGTTTGGAACGCTACTTCACAACTTGGTCCCAGGGTTTTGCTACTGTCTACTCTTGGTGGGACCCAGGCTACAAGTCTTATCCTTTCGTGTCATCTATCCCCTTCTTCAGTGGATTCAGAGGGAAGTCAGGGTCCTGGGAACAGAAAGGGAGATCTTCAGGTCAGAGTTCAGTGTAGCCTTCCAGGCCACGAAAGCAACCAGAGCGGAAGTCTCCTCACTCTTCCCAGCAGAGTCAGGAAGTAAATCTCTTCCCGCCCACTAATCCTAACCCTCACCTTCTCCACAGCACGCACTCATTGGCAGCCCACTGGGCTCTAGGTTTCACACGCAAGCAATTTGTCTCAGCTGAGTTGCTCCAAGGTTCTTTCTGAACAGGGCTGGAGCCAGAAGCTTGAAACCAATCCCTGAGTGAAATTCTTATTCCCTTTGTCCTCCCAGGGACTGACCAGTGGGTGGTGTCATGGACAAAAAAGAGTGAAGCAGCAATCTGAAAACATCCTGAGCCTTGCAATGTCTTCGTTAATGAAGAAATAGTAAGGGACACATACTCTCTGTCACCTTCAATACTCTGTCACCTACATACTCTGTGTCACCTTCCTTGTTGCTTCTGTTACCTGGCTTTTACCAAAGCACCACACTTCTTCACTCATGTTTTCAAGCCAATGTTCATGTTCATACCCCAGTTCAGGTTGCCTGGTTCTCCTGAAGAACAACAGAAAAAGGCTGCAGCTTCTAGCAGTAAGTCCTAGAATAAGTGTGCAAAATTCACACTCTTTGTAGCAGAGTGAGTTGAAATCCCTGCTCTACCAGTTTTATGCAGTGTGATTACTTAAGTCACTTAATCTTTTCGAGTTAGTGTTGCCTCTTTTGCAAAAATAGGGATAGTTGTAATGTAACTATTTTGACAGTTACTGGGGAATTAAATGATATGTGTGTGCAAGTTGAAGGCCCATAGTGGAGGCCTAAAAAATATTAGACTCTCCGCATCTTTCCAGCCTCTAATATTGTTGTGATAGTTCACTGGGATGTCAACCTGAGTGGATTAAGAAACAACTATCAGATTGGGGGAACAGAGTTCTGCACGTGTGTGTGTGGCAATGTAGAAAGAAAACTGAGGAAGGAAGATCTGCCCTCACGTGGGGGGCACCAACCACTGGGGTTGTAGTTTGAATGGAATGAAAAAGGAAAGAAGGAAGTCTCCTCCTCCTCTTCTCCTTCTTCCCCTTCCTCTTCTTCTTCCCCTTCCCCTCCCCTCCCCTCCTCCTCCTCCTCTTTCTTGTTCCTCTTCCTCTTCTTCCTCGGAGCTCCGGGCTTCACTCTTGCCTTTCGATACTTGTGTCCAGGCTTGCAGGGCAGACTCTTCAGCCTTCCAGCGCAGGCCCTCTGCCTTCTGACACCGACTGGACTCTGCAGGGAGCTTCAGGTCTTCACTCTTCAGCTGGACCCTCCGACTCTCCAGCACTCAGGCAGCCATTCTGCATTCTTCCACGCTGGCTTTCCCAGGAGGCCTTTGTAAGCCTACCTAGTAAATCCTTTGCACATCATCTATCTTACGTCATATATCTCTCTATCTAGAACATTAAATCTATTCCTCTAGTGAACCCTGGTGGACACAATTATCTTCACTGAATAGTCACCATATGCTGCAAAAGTGCTCTTTATTTAAAAAGTCAAACTGCTTCGGTTCCAGTCCAACAGCAAAGGTGAAATCTATTCTCACACACACTCCGGAAGGGGGTGCTCACCAAGCAGCTGCACCTTCTTGTGAAAGAAGCATGGAACCCAGCAAAACTGAGTATCTGGGGACAGAGCCATCTCATTCGGGCCTCCTGGCTGAATGCCAAACCAAGCCCATGGTAATCATGTCCTCCTCCATTTGTGCTTCGGTTTTGCTTTTTCTTAGGACATGTGATTAATGGCTGTGTCCCCACAATTAATTAATTTCTGTGTTATGTATGCACTCAGTCCTTGGTATAATATTTTACTCTTGGCAGATGCCACTTGGTATTTTCTACCAAGTGCCTGCATTTTTGTGTCCAAAAAGGACAATCAGAACATCCCCTATTTACAACTTCATCTTTCTGACAGCTATCTTGACAGTATATATGTATCAAAAACTTCAAAATGGGCACACTATAATTTAGCAATTTCAACTCTAGGAAATTATTCAAAGGAAATAATTAGAACTTGCTAGAAGTGTATACGCTGGCATCTATTTATAATGTGAAATACCCTTAAGTTTTAAAGAGATTGTAGAATGCTGTAGAGCTATTAAATTATATTGTGGAAGAAAATGGCATTGGTAAATGTTCATAATTAATTTGTTACTAGATAAAACTAAGTTATGAAGCATTTTTTAGAAAACGAACTTATTGATTTAAATCTAGGCTTTGCAAAAAGAATAAAAGAAAATAGGCAAGTTATTTACTGATTCGTGTGGATGATGGAATGAAAGGAAATTCTTAGTTTTATTTCCTTGTGCCTCTTGTCTTTTATACACTTTCTAATGATCAGTTACAGTCATTATTGGCTTTCTTTCCCTTCAGGGTGTTTAGAATTCTGTTTCCACTTCCTGTGATATCACTCTCCCCTCTTGGTCTGTTGAAAGTTACTGTTCATCTTTCACAACTCAGTCTGGATAATGACTAAGTCCTAGGGTTCTTTGTTTTGTTTTGTTTTGCCATTTATTTATTTATTTATTTATTTATTTATTTTCTGTGCTAGGGATGGAACCCAGGGCCTTTGCACTGAGCTGCATCCCCAGCCCTTTTTTATTTTTTTAAAGTTGAGACAGGATCTTTCTAAGTCACTAAGTTGCCCAGGCTGGGCTTGAACTTGTGATCTTTCTGCCTCAGCCTCCAAGAGTGCTGGAATTAGAGGTGTGCACCACACCAGGCTCTGGGATTCTTTAAAATGCCCTGGCCCTTCAGCACTTTAAAACAATACCATACCCATTCGGTTTGTTGTTTACTGCTCCCATTCAAATATAAGCTCCAGGGGAATGAGGACCATGGTCACTCTTCCTCACTCTCATGATGGACACCAGTGTCACTCAATATAGATTTAATATTTAAATATTTGTTTAAGTGGATGAACAGTATGGGAATATTTTGAGCTAGACCTTTCCTGCACTCTCATTCTCCATCCTCATGATCATCAAATATTTTGATGTCAAGTATTTTGTTCAGGACACTGTGCTATTTAGAATAGATTTTAAAACTCTTAGCACATCTGTTGCCAGAGCCAACTCTGGGGAAGTTCGTAGGGTCGGGATTAGAAAAAACAAAGCACATTTGTGTCGGACAGATAATAAAGAGAAGCGACAGTGCCAGAAAGGGTAGGTCCCTGGCCACCTGTAGGCTGCTTCCTTTCTCTTCTCATTACCCTCTCCTGTTTTCCTTAAAGTGGGAGAAAAGGCAAGTGCAGGATGCAGACTGCCTGCCGACCCGCGTGCTATAGAGAGCTGCTGATCAAAGGTGGAGATGAAACTCCTTTTCTCAGTTTCATCTTCTCGAACCTAATACCAGCTGTGTGGCGAGCTGAGTTACTGTGCACCTGCTGGGAAGCAGCTTACGATCTGACGCTAGGAAAATGATGGTGTTGGTTCTTTAAGCGAGAGCTGATCAGCTCTTTAGAAGCTCAAGGGATGAAAAGAAACTTTTTTCAATTAAGTTTATAACTTTTACCCTCTGATGTGTTGAAGGGCTAAGAAAAAAATACAGAAGTGTGTGTGTATTGAACATTGCTGATCCGGGTCCTCTGTTTCCAAAGCATCCATCACTGTGGGCAAACTGAGTTCCATGGAACTGAAATGGTGGGTGCTACACTGGCTCGTCAAGGAGCTCTGGCCTGAAGCTCTGGGGGCTCCATTTGCTTTGTCTCTTCTCCTCCGGTTCCATTTGTAAAACTAGAACACAGGGAGGCAGAGGGTACACTTCAGCCTAAACCACATTATTAAAAAAACATGGTTTCTCACCAAAAAGAAGGAGGGGAGACAATGAAGCTTTTCTTAACTGGTGCACAGACTGTTTATTCCCTAAGACCTTTCAGCCCTTGCCCTGCAGAAAAGAAAAATTCAATATAAAGTTATCTTTCCAAGGGAGAAAATACAATGTGCTAGGAGGGGTATTTTTGTTCAAACTTTGCTCGCTACATCTGCCCTACATTACTAGCACTCTCAAGAAAAAAATAATTTCTAAAATTTCTTCTGTTAGGATTTGAATTTAGAAGGGTTAGAATGTTAGGTGCTGCCTCTAAGGTTGAGAGATTTGGGGCCAGATGGTAAAATTTATTATCTAAATATTTCTCACTCTGATATCTAGGATACCAGCCAAACAAATTTGTAGAAGTTAGAAGCTCTCCATTAAGATCTAAATTGTCGATAAGAATTTCAGGATGGTAAATTTATGATACTGCATAAATCTGTTTTGGACCTGCTAGGCCATCATCGATCTTGTTTTTCACTGGGTAGCACAACTCCTTGGTCAGAGAATACCTCTGAGAAAATGTTTTAATGGGTAAGTAACTAAAGGATTCTTCCAACATTATCATCATTACTATCTTCTGGAGACCCCATGTTTTGCAGGAATCACAGGAAAACCCTTGTTTCTCCGGATCTCCTTAGCTATAGACACTGGTCACCCCAGGTCTGCAGATCAGCCCGACACCCTGTCCCTGCGCTCCTGTTGAAGTCCTTGTCATACCTCCCTTCACCAGTGGGCGGGTCCTGGAGCACATCTTGTTGTCGGCCCAGCCTCCTTGTGTCTGGGTGAAACTTTCAGAGCGAGCTGTCTCTTTGGCTAGGCCTTGGCAGCCTCTTCCAGGGCTGGGAGTGTGTCCTCTGACTGCCCCGCAGGGGTTTCGCTTCCACAGCGGTCAACTAATGGGCAGCTGTGGACAACCTAACTGCAAGTGTCGCCACCTGGTGTGTCATGCCACGTGCATAGACTAAACTCTAGTTCAGAAAGATTAAGAGCAATAGCCAACATTTATGTGTTTAAGAATCATGTACTTAGCATAATCCTAAGTGCTTTGCCTCTTCTGGTTTATTGAACCTTCATAACTACCCTAACAAAGAAAGTATTATTTATTTTTTTTTTTATTTTTTTTTTGTGGGTACCGGGGGGACGACCTCAGGACCTCACGCGCCAACAGGCACCCGTGCCGCTGAGCGATATCACCGGCCCCTTTTTCGTATGTGGGATCCGGGAGTCGAACTCGGGCCTTCGCGCTTGCAAGGCAGGCGCTTAAGCCACTGAGCCGTCTCACCGGCCCAAGAAAGTATTATTGTATCATTTTTTTTAAAGATAAGGAAATTGAATACAGAGAAGCAAAGAAAATTGTCCTAAGATTAAACAGCAGCATGATTCAATTCAAGCCATCTAATTTCAGAGTTCCTACTCCTAAGTAATAATAGCATAATGAGCATCATTTTCGGCCAGAAGAATATTCAAGTACATTGACAGGTTTCAGTAGCTTGTGTCCATTCAGATCAGTTAGTTTATTCTGTATGTTAAATATTTTGAATATCAGCTCTTCCCTTCAGTCATTGTGAGGAAGATTCTTGGGCGTTTTTGGGGATCTGTTCTATAACTAAGCCCAAATCACTCTACCTCATTCTGGATTCCATTTTTTCCACTGAATTTTTTCCAAATTTATTTTAAAAATTTCCCAAGATATCTAATACTTTTATAGTGGTCCAGGAACATAACAATATGAAACTATCATATCTCAAGTTACATGATCATATTACAACCAAAATATCCACTTCTTTAAGAATGCAAATTCTTAAATCAAGTATTTTATATCAACGTGACAAAAATTATTCTTAATATTACTATACGCCATGGGAAAAATAATTACATATATGGTTGTACAAAAAAAGGCAAAATATTTACTAACAATAGTGTCCTTCCAATTTCTTCTAGTTAGACAATGTTACTTTTACAAACCACTTAAAATAATTAGTAATCATTCAAATTCATCTGTTGCTGAAATTCTCAGTTTTCCTCCAAAAATAAACATGAGAGCTGTGAAATGCATATTTATAACTGACCCAAAGCAGGTATTATTTATGATTCCAAGCTAGTTTCCCCAACTAGTAATAATGAAGTCAAAGTCTATCCAGTAGAGGCCAATTTATGCAAGCTTTCTTGTTTGCTATAGGATACGGAATGTGCATTTAAATTCTTTCACTCTTAAGAGCCTCTTCATCAAAGACATTATCCATGCCATTATGAAGATATTTCTCACTTTGGCCATGTAAATTCCATTTATTCTCAACTAGTCCCACAACCGAGGTACATGGTTACAGCAGATATAAAGAGGGACAGACAAGTCCTTGCCCTCGGTCTTGTTAAGATAGGCCTGAATTAAAAGACAATGGATGATATGTGATTCAAGGTAGCTTATACAGTGTGCAACTAGCAGGTATAGACAAAGCCATACAGAGCTTCAGAGAGAGAGAAAAGTTACTGCAACTTCTCATGAAGGAGGTGGGATGTGAGCTGAGCCTCGAAGGAAATGTTGGACCTATAATAAGATACTGGGGGACAAGAATACCATGTGTCCAACAACCAGGTTGATCTAAAATGGCAATCAGCAGAAACAACTGCTGAAGCATAGGAAGGGTCAAAGTTCAAACTCTGAACTTCCACTATGTAGATGTTGATGAAAAGTGAAAGTGAACTTCTGTTCTTGAGGATACTTTCCAGTATAACTTCCTCTCTGTTATTTAAAACTAAGAACAGCACGAGTTTTTATTAAGTTCTATTAGGCATTTTTGACATAGATGTACAAGGAGATGACCAAAAGTGTTCTTTTTTTTTTTTTTTTGTGGGTACCAGGGGTCGACCTCAGGACCTTGTGCGTCAGCAGGCACCCGTGCTGCTGAGCGATATCACCGGCCCTTTTTTCGTATGTGGGTTCCGCGAGTCGAACTTGGGCCCTCAAGCTTGCCTGGCAGGCGCGTACACCACTGAGCCATCTCACCGGCCCCCAAAAGTGTTCTTGACAAGATGTTGAAGTAGAACTCCCAAACAGGGCTGGGTCAAGGGGTGCACACTTGTGATCCCAGCAACTTGGGATGCTGAGGGAGGAGGATCACGAGTTTGAGGCCAGTCGAGATAACTTAATGAGATTCTGTCTCAAAAAAAAAAAAGTACACAAAAGGGCTGGGGTTGTAGCTCTTTGGGTTCGGTCCCCAGTATACTGCACACATGCACACACACACACACATGCACACGCACATATCCCAAATGGGAGGCCAAGGAGTAAGCCTGGCTGTTATTTGGTTGATGAGAGTGAAGTGACTGTTTTATACCTAGAAGGGATAGCAAGCAAGAATGTGACTAGATTTCAAATGCAACCACCATCCTTTACTGGGGCTTTAGATAAGTTCCTTGAACACCCACAGTCCTGGCTTATGTCCTCTGTGAGGTAGTATAGTGCTTGCACATGTGGGCTTTGTTATAGACTTCCCGGGAACAAATACCTACTTTGCCATCACTCAGATGTAAAATTTCTGGGAGCATTTTTTTCCCCACATCTCAGTACTTCAAGATCCATAAAATGGAATAAATAGTCATTCATACAGTTATTGTAGAGATCAATGAATTCATTTAAAAATTAAAATAGTTCCTGGCAAATAGAAGTGTTCTAGGAGTGTTACTTATTATGAAAATCAGCCAAATGAAGCAAATGGCAATTTATCTCTTCATTTTCTCTCTTGTAAGAATTCTATAAGGCAATAAAGTGAAATTACGTAGTAAAGAATAGACACTCCATTTATACAAAACAGACAATATCGTCTCTACTTTCAAGAAGCTTACAGTTTAATTTGGGACACATGACCATTGTCCCTGAAACTAAACATCACTGAAAGGTAAGGGCACCCATGTAATTGGCAATATTGTTATGATATGTGCTGGAAGAAGAGGATGGATTCTTCATGATTCCTAAATCCCCCAGGGATATTTTCCCCTAAAATGTCCATGAGGCATTTCAGATGTTTTCACTATATATCTTTATTGGTTGCATCTAACTTTGGAGCTTGACAGATTTTGACATCAGACTGCTAAATATCCAATCCCAGATCCAAATGATCAAGTAGGTAAGGTCTTCCTGCCTTAGTACCCTCATATATATAATAAGGGTGAGAATACCTACACTCCCGGAATGTGACGAAGATTAAGAGTTAAAGGTGGTTAAAGATTTAGAAGTATGTCTGGTATGTAGGTGACTTACATATGTACTACCTATCATTAAGTCTGCCATTGTTTTCTTCAACATTGTTTTTCCTGAGGGAAATATTTCCATTTCCCTAGATCAGATTTCATCTTTGTCAGGCCCCTGTTAGATAGTTCTGTCTTTTGAAGTTTCAAAACTGTCTGGATTCATATGTTAAAAATGTCCATGGGCCGGTGAGATAGCTCAGTGGCATAAGTGCCTGCCTGGCAAGTACGAGGGCCCAAGTTCGACTCCCAGAACACACATACGAAAAAAGGGCCGGTGATATCGCTCAGCAGCACGGGTGCCTGCTGGCGCGTGAGGTCCTGAGTTTGACCCCTGGTACCCACAAAAAAGAAAAAAAAAAGTCCAGTCCACGATACCAGTTTTCCTTTGCGTGTGGGTTGAAAGGTAGGAGTTCCCTAGCTGGTGACCACCGGCTTCCAGGAGGGATGTATGTTCCTGCTCTCTTGCCACCTCCTCCCCAATGGCCAGCTGCTGTTCCTGACCCTTACCAAGTGGCCATGCCACCCTGGTGCTTCCAGTGGATTCACTTGGATGGGTGCTTTGGTGGCCGCTGTATGCAGCAGCTTTGATGCTGGTAATGCTGGACTTGACTCACTACCCGAATTAGTCAGCGCTCCTGTCCCTGAGACACAATACCTGAACCCACAACTTAAAGAAGAGGTTTAATTTTGTTCACACTTTTGGCGGGTTGAGTCCATGGCTCCACCTCATGGAGGAAGTGAATGGCAGAACAAAGTTGCTTACTTCATGGTGGCCAAAAAGCAGAGCAGGGGAACAGTGCTGGAGAGGAAAGTGTGAGGATGATATGTGGTCCACCAGGCCACCCCTGCGTGACCCACACAGACCCACCCAGGAGTGTCCTTTAATAAGCCCTGGTCCTAAGACCTAAGCCCTAGCCCTGGTCTCTGCTCTGTCTGCAGCAGATTCTGCTCCACTGGATTTTCTCTCCCTTGCAGATACTCCTCTTGGCAGAACGTAGCATGAGCTGCTGAGGCTTTCTCTCCTGTGCGGCCACTGTCAGGACCAAGGGACAGGCCCTTGTCTCTCTCCCTGGCAGACTCTGTGACAGCTTTTGTTCTCTACCTGAATCCCATCCTATCTTTATCACACGAAGGTCAGGATAACATTCCTTAGGGATTTCCAGCTTTAGAGAATAACTTTAGGCCCTCATAGAGCCCAGCGATGGCCCATGAATCATCCCGAGGTGACTAAGGTAGTGCTTCCCTCGCTTTGGATGGGGCAGGATGGGGTCTCCCCACCGAGCCACGTTGTCTGTGAAGAGGTCTTTCACAGGTACTACCTCTGTGTCCACTCTTCCAGCCCTTTCGTGGACTTCGCCTGTAGTTTATCTGCTACGCACCACAGTAGTCAACACTGAGATAGAAAAAAGTCTCTTTTTAACATTCTATCTTTTAAAACCACAACTGAGAACAAGAAAGCCCTCAGTTGTGTCTGTCTGTCTGTCTTCCCTTTCTCTCTCACTTGGAGAAAAAAAAAATCTGGGTCAAGTCTTGGTCAGAGGATGGCAGAAGTCCCAACTCGACTGAAGCCTATTTTCTTTGTCGCTTGTTTCATTTAACCACCCGGAAAGGATGCCAATATTCAGCCACACGGACTTGGTTAAAAGCTCTTTAAATTGATAGCTGCAGGATCTTGAAATGAATAACATTTTGAGGCTTAATGGTGGCTTTACTGAAAAGAAGCAATTCTTAATACATTTAATTTAACTCCAAGAAGAATTGGGAATATAATTTATAGTAGTAGGAGTTAGAAATTTGAAATGGGGGTGTGATGGTTCATTAAATGGGGCAACAACTAATAATCCTTTAAAGATTCACTGAAATAACATTGATTTTCCTTCATTTGCCCTTTTAAAATCTGTATCAACCAGCTGCACATAAAAAGATGTTACTTGGAAGGATGTTAGATAAGTGTGTGAATACTGGTATTGATGAGTGTGGGAAAGCTGGTGCTTTTTCCTAATCCAGGTGGAATCATTATAGGCTTTCTAAAGAATAAACTGACAGAATGCCTCAGCAGGCTTAATAATTATGTAATCTCCAGCCCATTAATTCTCTCCTACAAATCTGTTTTAAAGAATGAAAAAATATACAAACATATTTTCAAAGATGTTTTTGCAGTGAAGCAATCTAAAATTTTAACTATAAATGCTTTACTAAATTATCATTTATACATACGGTAGAATTTTATGAAATCCTTTACAGGGTAAACAAGGGTAGGATATGAGCCTATATTTATCAATAGAGAAAATGTTTTTTAAAAATGCAGTACAGGGGCCGGTGAGATAGCTCAGCGGCCGGTGAGATAGCTCAGCGGCATAAGCGCCTGCCTGGCAAGCACGAGGTCCTGAGTTCGACTCCCGGTACCCACAAAAAAAAAAAAAAAAAAAAAGCAGTACAGAGGAATATGGAGAACAAAATTCTCCGCTTAAAAATTTATATATTTATGTATAAAAATATATATGTAGTTCAAGAAGAGCCAACATTTTAGCAGTAGATATTGAGAAGTGGAATTTTGAATGATTTATGCCTTTCTTGCCTGTATTTTCTAACTTCTCCATAATGGATATGAATTATGACCATTTGAAAATGAAATAATCAGAATAGATTTTATGTGATCCAGGATCAAGAAGTAGGTTAAAAAGAAGAAAAGTTGCATAAATCCAACATTAAATGCAGATGAATATGAAGAGAAAAATACAGCTTAGTGCTAATGGAAATTAAAAAACTGGAATCTTTTTCAATGAATGTCATTGATCTTCTGTTAATTGTATAATTTCATTCAGCAGAGAATCTTTAAGATATACAAAGCAAGAGAGTTAGGTAAAAGTAGTTTTTTTATAGTAACAAAATAAACTGTATATTTAGAGCAAATATATATATATATATATATATATATATATATATATATATATATATATTTTTTTTTTTTTTTTTTATGGGGGTACCGGGAGTCAACCTCAGGACCTCACGCTTGCCAGGCAGGTGCTTGTGCTGCTGAGCCATCTCACCAGCCCTTGAGCAAATATTTTAATTACATTTCATGGATCCTGTATGAATGTCTTCAATAATCAATCTATTTATGTCTGTAGATTTTGAATGATATAGCTTTTCTTACTGAATTGGGCAAGGTGGTGTTTTACGTTTGTTTATTTCTCTTCTGCAGTAGAAGATACCAATTATGCACAGTTAATGTGGGGTACATGATTGTTTCAGTTCATTTCAGTTTGGCTAATCCTTCCCAAAGGACCTTTATACCAAAATTTTTCATCTGCAATATGAGTGAATTATTCTTCAGAGCAAGTGTTTTTAAGGAAGTTTTATGGAAATGAAAAAGCTTTAAATATAACAATTTACGGCCAAAGGAGAAAATTACACGTCCATAAATAATGGACATGAGCATCGTGGGCCCAGTGAAGTAAGTGGTGCTTGTCTCTGTTCCGGATGGAGCCCAGGTGCTCTAACGGCTATGCACGCCAGAGAGAGAAATGTGTTCACATTATCTGTTAGCTCAAAACATGAAAGGGAGAAAGTGTTTGTGCGAATAAATGGAGAATCATTAACAGGTCTCTGCTAAGAGTGTAAGGGAGAAAGCTAATGCATTAAGGCCAAACTGACCTCTCAGAATGTGGTTATCAAACCTGTCACCCCCCCTCCCTCAATCCCCTCACCTGCTTTGTTTTCTCTTTGTAGTTGACCCAAAGCCTTGGCCTGTAGGACACAGCAGTGATGGATATCTAAATTCTGTAAGCAAAGTGGGTGAAACCCATAGTCAGATACACACACACACGTAACTAAAATAGGAAAGGAAAAGAACTTTCCTATTAGAGTGGACTCCACCCAATGTGGTGAATTCTTAGAGAAAGATTAAAGTAGCAATGCAGTCTGCACCAGTCTGAGACTGGTTTCGTGGAAGAAAAGTTTTTCCATGGATGAGAGTGGGGCGGGGGGTGTGTGTGTGGTGGTTTGGGGATGATTCAAGCACATTACATTCATTGTGAGCTCTATTATTATTACATTGCAATACATAGTGAAATAATTATGTAAGTCACCATATGCAGAATCGATGGGAGCTGTTCTGGTTTGTGTCTAGATGTCCCCCAAAGCCTCATGTGGTCATAGGTGGGCCATGCTTTTCAGAGGTGGCTGGATCTAGCATGTGAGATGCTGGGATCAAGGACGCAATGCTGGGATTAAGGGTGTGAGTGCTACCTGCCCTAAGGGTGGGTAGCATGGATAAGATACAAGGGACAGAAAGAGAGTTGTCGCTTGTCACTTGTTGCTTGCTGCTAGCTGCTTGGATGCTTTTGCTGCCTTCTGCCTTCTTTGCCATGAGCTGTTTCTCCTCTGCGAAGCCACCTGCCTTGGAGCCAGCCAACTATGAACTGAAACCTCTACAATCTGTGAACCAAAATATCTTTTTTCCTTTAACTTCGGGTGTCGGGTATTTTGTCTCGGCAACTAGAAAAGTAACTAAGACAGGGGCTCTGAGCCTGTTTTCCTGCAACTAGACAGTCCCATCTGGGGATGATGGAAGACAGTGACACCTGTATCATCTTACTCTTGTTCAGTCTACTCCATGGTTGTTGTCACTGGAAAGAACCCTGCTTAACAACAATGCTGGAAATGGAAGGTGGATTTTCAGTGCTTTTGTGGCAATCTCAGAATATTCCACTTTGTCTTTAATCAAGAACATATGGAGATTTCCATTTGTCTCAAACATCCTTTTAAGATCACTGTCATTTGTGATCTCTAGCAGCTGGTCCTCTTCTAGCTCAGAAAACTCAATTCACAGGACTTATTCACAAATGAGTCATGGATACATTCCTTCCTGGTTTGGAGATCTTTTGTTACTGGGAAGTAATGCTCAAACTCTTTTGAAAGCTGAGACGGGTGCTAAAAAGAAGGTCCTGGTTCAATCTCTTTCAAAATCTCTGCTAATGTTTGAAACATGTCAAAAATCCCAATGTTCACTCATTGCTCCCATAATTCCAATTTGCCTTTGAGTGCATCCACTTTATCTGCTGGCTCAAGCACCATTTTTGTTCTCCCCAGAAGTGACAGATGGAGATCTCTGAGCAGGTTGAATATGTCACACAAGTAAGCAATTTTTGCAACTGATTCTATGTCACTGAAATGTGCTGCCAGTGGTGACTTTTTCTAAAAGAAATTTCTGGAGTGGTTCTTGTAATTCAAAGACTCTGGTGACTGATCTTCCTTTATAAAGCCATCTCACTTCTGTGTATAAGAGAAAATGTGTGCTCTGTGTCCGTCTCCTCACAGAGCTGTGTGAACAGACATGAGTTAAGGGTACGTCTTTTAATTTGGCTGATAATTTTAATCACATCTTCAAATGCCATTAAGTTCAGGTGGCATTTTTCGGCTAACTAGCATTTCTCTCTGGATAACATAGTGTGTAGATTCACATTCAGGAGCAACCTCTTTGACTTGAGTAGTGAAACCAGAAAGCTGTCCAGTCCTGGTGGTCACTCTGCCTGTGCATATACCAACAAAATGTCCAATTCAGTTTTCCAGGTAATGTAATCATTCAAAGACTTGAATAGTTCTGCAGCTGCAGTGTTGGTTGAGAATAACAGCGCACATAACATATTCACGTGCACATCCTCCTGAAAAATATATCATACAAAACAAGCATTGTTGTCTTGTTGTCAACAATAGTAGACTCATCATCCTGGATTGTGTATCACAGTTACTCACTGATCCTGTTTAACAATTGTGCCTCAACTCTTTTAAGGCAGATCCAGGGGCCCCCAATGAAGAGGAAAGTGAACACCTAGTAGTAGAGCTGTACAAACTAAGTAAGGAAGAAGTAAAAAAACTTGACAAGTTCAAAGAAGACATAAACCAAAAACAATGGAACTACCTAAGAAAATGACCAGTGTGGACAAGGGAGAGACAAAGAAAAAGTTGGAAGAGCTGACCAAAGAAGTTCAAAACATGTGTGACGAATTTATTAAAGATAGAGACTTCACAAAAAAGGTGTTGGAAAGAAGTGCCAGAGATAAAAAAATTGTATAGAGTTCATACATTTCAGAAATGACCTATGTGAAGACAAGGTTTCAGAAACTGAAGGCACAATGGTCAGTTACTCAGAGAAGCCTTAAAAACTATAAGAGAATGAGAAAAATCCTTCCAACAGCTCCTAGCTGACTCTAAGGAGACCAAATTAACGTTAATTGGGGTTAGAGAGAAATTAGAAGGCAGCACACATGGAATAAGAAAATCTGTTTACAGAAATCATAATGGAAAACTTTCTAAGTATGAGGAAAGATATCAACATACAGGTAAGCAAGGCTTACAAAACACCAACTATGATTAATAACAGAAGCTCTCTATGACACATCTTAGTCAAAATGCCAGATCTCCAACAAAAAGACAGAATCTTAAAACCTGTCAGAGAAAAGCAAAAAAATCATATATAAAGGTAAACCCAATAGGATTACAGTAGAGTTCTAAATACAAACTTTAAAGGCCAGGAGAACCTAGATTGAAGTATTTCAAGCCCTAAAACAAACAACTTCCAACCCTGACTAGTATATCCTGCAAAACTTTCTTTCACGATAGATGGAGAGATGACATTCCACAACAAAAAACACCTTAAGAGATATTTGTACACCAAATCAGCACTCCAAAGAATACTCAAGAATATCCTAGACAGAGACAATAAAGCCAATAAAGCTGAAAATTCAGATGGAATGAATACACCAAAGAAGGCAAATAGTTAAACCAAAAGGGAAAAATAAAGGAGTCAGCAACAGAAAAAGGTTGCAATGACAGGAATAAATCAATACCTTTCAGTAATGGCTCTCAATGCAAATGGCCTCAACTCCCCAGTTAAAGACATAGTTTGACAGACTGGGTCAACAAACAGAACCCAGCAGTCTGGTGCACTCAAGAAACTCATCTAATCCAAAAAGAAATTCATAGACTAAAGAAATCAAAGGGTGGAAAACAGTATTTCGGGTACCAGGACCCTGAAAGCAAATGGGGGTAGTGATTTTACTCTCAGACAAGTAAAGTTCAAGATAAAACTGACCAGAAGAGGCAAAGGTCACTGCATACTAGTTTAGGGAACAATTCAACAGGGAGAGATGACACTTGTAAATATATATGGACTGAGTATGGAAGCACCTAACTTCATAAAACAAACACTGCTGGACATAAAAGATCAAATAAATACCAACACAATCTTAGTAGGTGACCTCAATACCTCCCTTTCACAAAGAAACAGATCAACTACACACACACAAATCAACAAAGAAATGTCACAGTTGGGCCACACCTTTGAACAAATGGATTCAATAGATATCTACAGAGTGTTGTACCCTACAACGTAGTACACAATCTTTTCAGCAGCACATAGAACTTTTCCAAAATACAGCACATTGAGTCCACAAAGCCTGCTTAAATAAATACTAAGGAGTTGAAATCACCCCATGTATACTATCAGACCATTGTGCACTGAAACTAAAAGTCAATCACAAAAGAAACCACAGAAAATTTATGAACATCTGGAAATTTAATAACACACACTGGAACACCCAACATGTCATTGAAGAAATCATGGAAGAAATTAAGCAATTTCTGGAATCAAAAGACGATGCCAGTACAACACACCAGCACCTATGGGACAGAACGAAAGTAGTCCTAAGAGGGGCTGCTTATTTCAGCCAATGATCACATTAGAAAAACAAAGCTTGAATAAATAACCCAATGATGAACCTCAATATACTCAAAAAACAACAGTCCAGACCCAAACCTAGTTTAAGGAGGAAAATCATAAAGATCAGAGAAGAAATAAATGAAATTGAGACAAAAAAAACAAAAAACAAAAAACAAAACAAAAAACCCCCCCAAAACATCAACAGATCAAAGAACTGGTTCTTCAAAGGAATAAACAAAATAGATAAACCATTATCCAAACTTACCAAAAGAAAGAGAGAACAGGTGCACATCAACGCAATTACAAATGAAAAAGGCAAAATCAGACACTGCTGAAACCCAGAAGACAGTAACTACTATGAAAAATTATACGCCAACAAATAGGAAAATTTGAAGAATTAGACAGATTCTTAGACACATACAAATTATCAAAACTGAACCAAGAAGACATAAAAATTCTGAGCAATCCAATAACAAGCAATGAAAGTGAGGTAGTAATAAGAAATCTACCAACTAAGAAAAGTGCAGGACCTGATGGATTCACTGCTGAATTCCACGAGATGTTAAGGAGGTTTTAACATCACTACTCCTCAAATGCTTTGATGAGATTGAAAGGGAAGGAGCACTTTCAGAGTGAAGCCAGCATCACTGTGATCCTAAAACCAGAGAAAGAACCAACTAAAAATGAAAAGTATAGGCCAATCTCCTTAATGAATATAAATGCAAAGATTCTCGGTAAGATTTTGGCAAATAGAATGCAACAAATCACCAAAAAGATCATGCATCATGACAAGAAGGTTTCATCCCAGGGATGCAAAGATGGTACAACATAAACAAATCAATACACCACATAAACAGAAGCAAGGAGAAAAACTACATGAGCATATCAATAAATACAGAAAAAGATTAGATAAAATCCACCATCTATTTATGATAAAAACTAGAGGAAAACAGGTACAGCAGGACCTTACCTCAATCTGATAAAAGACATTTATGACAAACCAATGGTGAGCACCACATTAAATGAGGAAAAACTGAATGCTTTCCCTCTAAAATCAGGAGCAAGGCCAGAATGTCCACTACCACCACTGCTATTCAACATGGTACTTGAAAAATTAGCCAGAGCAATCAGGCAAGAAAAAGAAATGAAAGCGATATGTACAGGAAAGGAAGAAGTCAAATTATCATTATTCACAGGTAACATTACCCTCCACATAGAAG
Source organism: Erethizon dorsatum (assembly GCA_028451465.1). Taxonomy (NCBI): domain Eukaryota; kingdom Metazoa; phylum Chordata; class Mammalia; order Rodentia; family Erethizontidae; genus Erethizon; species Erethizon dorsatum. Next base: position 123,799,434 of record CM051829.1, on the reverse strand, counting down.
ATTCAAAAAATTCCACTGAAAGACTCCTAGAATTAATAACCAAATTCAGCAATGCAGCAGGATATAGTCAGCACGCAAAAATTAATAGTGTTCCTGGGCAGCGAGAACGGACTCACCACCTCACCTTACACCGTCAGGTATTAGATTCCCATAAGGAGTGGGTAACCTAGGCCTCTCGCATACGCAGTTCCCAATGGGGTTCCCGCTCCTATGAGAATCTAGAGCTGCTGCAGATCGGACGGGAGGCGGAGCTTGGGCAGGAACGCAGGTGAGGGGAGCTGCTTTGTCTTTGTCTTTACAGTAGTGATATATTATATACTACATATATTTCTATGTATTGTAAATCAACATCAAAAGATAGATCTTCACTACAAACATAGTCAAAATCATTAAAAGGAAAGTCACAAAAGAATAAAAATCTTCAGCCTGCTAGTAATCCATGTAATGCATTAGAATTAAATTCATTTTTTCCCACCATATTAAGGTAGGAAGAGTATTTAATTTAATGAAGAGCATTGACCATTTTTTTTGGCAGAACCCCATTAATGTTTCTTCTTTTCTGCACATGGAGGGTTTTTAGCCAGATAATTGCTTCTGCCTCTTCTTCTGGATTCCTCTCTCATACCCTGCTACTCCCCACCAGAGAAGGTGAAACTTGAGAGCTTGGGGGAGAAACCAAACGTGCACATCTAAGCACTTTCTCAGCCCTAATCCCAAGCAGGCCACCTGGGGACCTTTTAGCTCTCTTTTCTGTAGGATGAGTGTATAGTGGGACACCCACAGGGCAGCCTGCAAAAACCCACAGTCCCAGACAGAGCTGTAAATTCCACTGGTGTAGAGGTCCCCAGTGAACAAGCCAAATTCAAACACTGTTTTCCAATTGGTCACTTATCAGTAATAAAGCTGATGTTTTCTCCTTTGTTTGTTTGAGTTTTGCATCTCTCTCTAAAAAATTCCAAGATCGAGGGTAAAATCACAGGACAGCTCACAGCAACAGGGGAAAGGTGCCATCTTTCTGCAGAGCAACTTTGCCATGTGTTGTAACAGTTTTCCTCTTTGCTGGGGCATGTCTCTTTCTAAGAATTCTGGTAAATAAAGCAATCAGAGTGATGCATAAAATATGTCTTTAAGAAAGTATATCATGTTTTGTGATAGCAAAAATAAAAGGTGTTCAACTGTATAGTATAATTAAGAGAAATATGATGTATTTGTATATTATACAATAATACTAAAATCATGTTGTAGAAAAGTGTTTTTGGCACAGGAAAATGTTCGCTATGCATTGTTGAATTTGTAAAGCAAGCAGAAGCTACAGAATAGCACATAGAAGTGTGACAACATTCTGCAATATATTTATTAATCTTATAAACTTGAATAAAGAGTACTGGTAGAACACGTACCAAAATATTGATAGCTACTTTTGTATCACAAAAGATACTCCTTTATTGCTTTTGACTTTCCAGTTTTCTATATTATGTACTAGTAAGGTAATTAGAAAAATATTGTTAAAATGTAGGGAATGTAGATGTAGCAAATTAATAACCTCAATTTGCAATTACATTTGCTTAAAATTTTTTTCATAGTATATTAGTTAATAATTATGTTCATGTTGAAAAGAGTTTTTAAATGTGAGGAAGAGGGGCCGGTGAGATGGCTCAGCGGCGTAAGCACCTGCCTGGCAAGCGCGAGGGCCCGAGTTCGACTCCTGGAACCCACATACGAAAAAAGGGCCGGTGATATTGCTCAGTGGCACGGGCACCTGCTGGCATACGAGGTCCTGAGGTTGACCCCCTGGTACCCACAAACCCCCCCCACACAAAAAAACTGGGTTAACATTCTGGCTTTGTTATCTGTATGAATTTATAACTTCTAAATCTCAAGGGATTAAGATATTTACTTTACAGAGCTGTGGAGGATGAAACATCATTTATAAATCTGTGAGTTTGTGACAAAATATGCTCTTAACTAACAAAACTTTTATTACGAGTTACGTTTAAAATATATATTTGCAAATGGTTAAGTATGGTCACACTCTAAATCCTCTCTCCTCTAAAGCATGTATTCAATAATAATTTGCAATTAAATAAGGAGGGTTTTGAATTATGAATTAAGAAAATAGAAATTTCATCCATGAACTCCACTGTATCGTGACAGACAATTTTCATGCCACCTCATTTTATCAATCTATAGTGCCCTGATGTATACTACCTGAAAAAAATGCTTTCACATTTTGCCGTATTTTGTGTCCTTGAATTTGTACACTCTTATGCAGCACATTGTGGTAAGATTCTGGAAGGATAAGGGATCTGCACCAATATATGTATTTTTTAAATAAGAAGGGACCCCCATGATGAATGTGATCATTATGTATATCTAAAATGTACCAATAGAGTTCATTAAAAAATAAGTAAGAAGGCTACTGTGAAAGTGGGAGTGGGAAATGAGAACCAACATGGTATTAGCAAAGGGTAGAAGTTTGGGAGCTAGAAATTGATTCTGTTGTGGCAATCGATAACCACACAGCATTTGGAGTTTTCAGGTCATCTTGGGAAGATGCATGATGAAGATGGATCAAGGGGATGGGCATAGCTTGGCCCAGTGTTCACTTCTTGAAGAGCAAGAAAGGAAGTTAATAGATATATAAAAATGACAATGACCCACTTACATAATAATTAGGACAAGTGGCATCTGGTTAGTTTACGGAGTGCATCATTATAAAAACTCTCAGGAGGTCTTTATAACATCACTTCAAAGAGGTTAAAAAGGAGAGGTTGGAATTCAGAGAGTTTAAGTAGCTTGCCTAAAGTCAAACAAAACAAGGCAGCAGACTTAGTCTAAAACTCGGTCTTCGGCTCTAAAGATGTACTAGATAACAGTCATTACTTACACTATATAAAGTCTGGGCTATTTTAAATTTTTTCAAAGACCGATACTTTGTAAAAGCTTTCTAAAATAAAATCTCAAGTGTTTTATAAATGAGTATGCAGAATATATAGATTTGTTTTTTCCTTTTCTTTTTTTTTTTTTTTTTTTTTTGTGGGTACCGGGAGTCAAACTCAGGACCTCATGTGCCAGCAGGCGACCCTGCCGCTCAGTGATATCACCGGCCCTTTTTTCGTATGCGGGTACCGGGAGTTGAACTCAGGACCTCGCGCTTGCCAGGCAGGTGTTTATGCCCCTGAGCCATCTCACCAGCCCCCAGATTTGTTTTTTCTTACTGCCCACGTTTTCTCTGAATCATCAATTAGATGTTCTATTATTGTTTAGTTCTTGAATCAATATTTATGCAGCATGACAGTATGCATAATGATTTGCAATCAATAACTCTTCCATGATAGTTTTAATGGCTATGACTTTTCTTTTCATGTAAAATATTCAGTATTTTAGTTTGGAATCTGAAACATTAAGGAATTAATATATCTTACTTAGCCAATACTTAGCCAAATAGTATTTCTAGTCAATTAGAAATTAAAGCTGGTGTATTATTTTCCAAAATATCCTTTGTTAAGATGCTCTTATTGCATGGGTTTTGTCTTATTAAAAATAATCAAATTATTTGTCTACTACTAATTAGGGATTTAAACTACTGTTGTTGGGGGAGATAGTCACAAAAATTTAGAGGCTAAAAAAATTTTGTCCTAAAGATTATTTTACCAAATACCATTTTATACCATTTCATATATACCATTTTATATTACTTTAAAAAGTACTATATGATAATGTCATTGAAACAGAAGTTTTAAGATATGTTTTCTGGCATGTAATGACTAACAGATTACATCTTCTACCTAAGACAGTCTCCAAGGTTCCTATACTCCAGGGAGATGAAAGCTGGGGATTATGTCACAAAAAGCAAAGTAGGAGATGTTTTTCATACAAAAGCATATACATTTAAAGAAAGCATAATATATAAAATGTCACAGTCCATCTAAAGAAATAGTTATTCAAATTAGAAGCTTTCATCCAAGTATCTAGGTGTGCAGAGTTCTTTTCATTTTAAAAATTATTTTCTTGAGCTTGGAACATGAGTAGGTAACTATCCCCTAATAAATATATTAAAGGAATAGATTTAAAAAGTAATATGAAGATGTTGCAGAATTTGGAACTGGCAAACAACTGCAAGGAATGATTAAATTGAAGCATAAAAAGAGAAGTGTTTCCAAAACACTGGCCCAAGGACAAATTTTATTTTACTGCATAAGGCTGGAATAAGATTGAAGAAGGACAATACAGTGAGTTTTTCATCCTGCTGTTTTACAAAAATCTTATGAGAGAATTCTAAGATCATGTCTCTATTAACTTTTTATTTTACTTGTATTAAAATATTTTTTTCATTGAGACGAGAATGATAGGTAATGGTAGTAGTTGTTTTTCCTTAATGCTCTCCCTTGACCAAAAAAAAAAAAAAAAAAGTTGACATTGTTATCGGGCCTCTCTCGACCTCATCCTCACTGAGTATCTTTAATTAACACCAAGGCACCTTAAAGCCTGGGAACTGGAACCATGAGAAGGTAGGAGGCAAGCGTAGGTGAGCAAAGTCCTTCTGATTTATTTCAACAACACTGCGACCAGATTTCTTACTGTGCCCAACAGTTCCCACATGGCCTTTCCCTGCAAATGCTGTGGCCTCTCTCCGGTCACTCCCCCACGTGTCCACATAGCTCCAGCCACACCGGCCTCCTCTCTCTTTCTTCTCGAGCAGCTGTTCTTGTCTTGTGGTCTTTGAACTCACTCTTGCAGTGTCTGCTTGTTGTCCTTTCTTTATAGCTCTTCAGCTCCTGCAGCGTTCACCTCCCTTGACCACCCCCTCTGACGTTCCTAGCTCCCCTTTACCCTGGTCACTTTCTAGAAATCAGTCAGTTCCCTCCATTGCACTGTTCATTTTATTCTTCATTTCTAATTTATTTGAAATCTAATATAAGTTATTTCTTATTTCTTATTGTCTAACTTCTCCTGCTCCAAGGCTGTAGAACGTCTTTTGTGTTTTTGTTTTTTGTTTTTTGTGGTATTCTCCCTTATATTCCTATTTTCAAGAATGGTGTCTGGCAATAACCGTTACTGGTATGGAAGGGAAGAAGGGAGAGAGGAAAGAGGAGAGAGGGAAGGCAGGCAGGCAGGCAGGAAAGAAGGAAGGGAGGAAGGAAGAGAGGGAGGGAAGAAGGAAGGAAGGGTGATTACAGCAAGATTAAAAAGAAAAGAAAGGGAAAGAAAAGTGACCGTAGCATGAGCTTAAGAATATTTTGATTGCTTCTTGATTGGATAACTGTAACCTCCTCCAGAATGAAAACTCTGTGAAGATGACCACCCCTTGTTCCTTTTTCGTTATTGCATTTCCAATGTCTAAAACAAGGCCTGATCTGAAACACTCTGTATTTGTTATATTGATGGATATACTATATCATGAGCTCCATTGAGAAAATCCTGTGAAATATGATTAAGAAACAAGCATATCTGAATGACAAAAAGTAATTTTTTTTCTCGTGTTTGTATTTGAAAAGAAAAAGCAAAATCATATATAATGTTAAATTGGGTCCGTGACAATGTTTAAAATAACTACAAAGCATTTCATTAGAATTCTTTGCTCTAAACTAAATTAATAAACAAGAGAATACACATTAATACCTAGTGTGGTCCAGTGTCTTGCTCACCATTTTCACCTTTTATGACAATAAAATCATCTCTGTTTCTTAGATAGAGCAGGGTGTCTTGGCTGGGCTGATGCTTCCAGGAAATAAAATTAGGAGTGCTCCTATCATCCAGGCATGGCAGGGGACAGAGGCTCCTGGGAGGGGGAAGTAGGTGCTGCATGCCCCCTTCTGTGTCCTTCACACCCACAGATGTGCCCAGGAGCAGAGAAATCACCTGGGTGAAGGCTTAAACCCATTGGCCACTGGATTTCAAGGCATATGGATGTGTGACAGAGCACCTAACCTTGGACCTTGAAAGTCTCCCAGAGGAGACTTGGGTGCTATAGGTTTGGTCCCCAGGGTGGCACTGCTGGAAGTTGTGGAACCTTCCAGAAGTGGGGTCTCCTGAGAAGTCCTTAGGTCATTGGAGAGGGCCCTTGAAGGAGATTGTGACCTCTTCTTTCACTTCCTGGCCGTGAGTGATCATTTCTGCTCTGCCACCTGTGCCTGCCATAATGAGCTGCTTTACCCTATCCCAGAGCAACAGGGCCAATTGGTCATGGACTGGATCCTCCAAAACCGTGAGTCAAAATGAAATCTTTCTGTTTCCAGGTTGACTACCTTGGGTATTTTATTATAGTGATGGAAAACTAACACACAAACAGATGCCAGATTTGAGGAAACAAAACCGAGCCATGGAGGGTGCCATTTCTGTATGGAAGGAAGAGGACTGGTATTCTAAGAACACATAGCCACGTGGCTCATCCTTCTGAGGAGCATGCTGGTTCCTTGTGGATCGGCGTGGAGCTGATAATTGGATTTGCTTTCCCTCCACTCCTCTCTGTTGGTTTATTTCCATCCTGGGGAGAAACAGATTGTATATCAGTGAGGGCTTCAGTTCCAGATTCCAGACATTACTTTAAGCAGGAAATGATTTAACATAGATGCTTACAGAAATGCTGGAAGCACCAGAGGACCCAGCATTGGGCTACTTCAGCAGTGCGGTCCTGAACAATATTGAGCAGTCAGAAAGTCACCACGTCACAGTACACTACTCAGTATGTGGCTGGAAGCAGAAATCCCTACCTCACCCACCAGCTGAGGAGCCAATTATTGGTTCTAGATCCACACTCTTCGGCCATGATCCAGACCAGCAAAGCCAGCCCCAGGCCTGGACTCTTGACATCATGGCACTAGGGGCCTTTGTCATTACTGCTGCAGAAAATCCTCAGGCTCCCAAGACCATGGCTGTCAGCAGAAGCGGTAAGAGCAGCGCAGAGGTGGCCTTCCCATCACTCATGTATTCTAAATCTTGTGTGGGGAGGGTCTGCTAGGAGAAGCAAGGTCAGCTCAGAATCAGGGCCATTAGGGGTCCAAGAAAAACTCTTCTTAATGTTTTAACCTATGGAGTGTAAAAAGCTACTCTCAACATCGGCTACAGATGTGTGACGTGGAAGTCAGGTCCCTGGGTGCTGAAACACCTGGGGAACACAAGCACTTCGTTGTGGGGTGACTGCAATAAACATTCCTTCAGGCACCCAGATAGCCTTGGTGTAGGAATCTCTTTTGCTAAATGCACAAAAGACATTCTCTTTCTTATTTTGAAGGAATAATAACAGAGATTTCCGGTACAGAGGTGTCAGGGCGATGTTTCAGGTCCACTGCTACACAGGCGTTTGTCTCAACTCCCACCAACCCTGAGCAACAGCTGAAGAGTAAGGGATGGCCGTCCTGCTTGAAAGAGCAATTGCAAGAAGCTGCCAGTCCCAAAGCTGTGGGCTCCAAAACTAGGCTGATTCGTGAACACATGACAGCTCCCAGAGGGCCCTGTAAGGAACGGGGACCAGGAATTGTCATCTTAATGTAAAAAAGAGAGGCCACCCTCCTCAAGGTGCACATATTAAAATAGCCTTTTTCAATTTCATGTGGACTTTTTCATTATATTGATGAAGATAAGGAGCTTAGACAAAGTAACTGAGCTGCCTAAGTCATGCCAGGGTGCAGCCACAGTTTGCCTCTCTGCAGAGTGGATATTTGTATCAGCTGAAATACTTCTGGCTGAAGACTAATCTTGCTTCGAAGTCTCTTAAACAAAGACCTCTATCCCCTGCTCCTTCATGTACGAGGAGGTCTGCGTGGCCCCGTGAGCAGGACAGCAGGACTCCAACATGGCAGTTCTGATTCCTTCAGTTCCTCCTCCAATGCTGGCTTTTACTTCCAGTTGGGTACAAGATGGCTGCCACAGGTCCAGCCCTCACATCCCAACGTGATGGTGGCATTTAGAAGAAAGGGGTCACTTTCGCCTCTGGTTTCCTTAAGGCCATGGAAACTCTATTCACCAGAAGAGATTTCCTTCTCTAAATCTATCCTTGGAAAAAGGAATGTGATGATGATGCTCTGCTACCCTAATTAGGATCCTCCCCTGGAGGTGGGAGTGGAGAAGACTTCCCTGGAACCACGTGGCTTGGTGGGGAAGTGGTGGCACCTGAACAAAATCAGCTGTGCTAGGAAGAAGGCAAGAATAACGATGGAGTCTGGGCCGGAAAGGGATGGTATTTGTTGTAACCTCCTGATTAAACTCTGAAGTATTTTCCTGAGGGGAAATGATGAGAAAAGCACACTTGTTAAGATTAGGTTGATACAGTGACAATGTAATGAGGGAACACCCCAATGCTAGAGGAAAAGAAGGCACACTGGAAAAGGATGAGAGAAAAGATGGACTGTTCCAAAAGGCCGAACACAGGAGGAAAGCCATGGGAATCCTGATCAAAGTCTTTCTGAGAAGGTCCTCTGGAGAGGATGCAGGACACAGAGAACTCAAGATGTAGAGAGATACGGAGCACCGATTGGAGGAGAGTGTAAAGACAGCTGTGGAAGAAAGTGACAGAGAAGAGAATGGAGAGAAAGGGCCGCAAGCCCTGCTGGCTATAATTAGTCAGTGGCAGGTGCTGTTGCTGGGATACCTGTTCAGGGGCTGCCCCATTCACAGTCCCCAGCAGCTGCGTTCTTAAAAGAAGGAGTGGTTCTTCAGTAGCTGATGTCCTTAGTGCCTCTGGTCATTAAAAAACATTTAATGATGAGGAAATTCAGCAGAGCTGCGATTCTGCCAGCGGTAGACTGATGCTTACTGCCTAGGAAGGGAAGTTTAGCACCTCACTGGTTTGCTTCTGGCAGATGCGGAAGCCGCAGAATCCTAGCATGTGCTGGGCAAGGAGCAGGAGCTCCATGTTACAATTAATGGCCTTTTAGTTCCTCCTGAATTTTGCCTGGAAAGAGCTAATTCACTGAACCACGCCTCGCCTCCAGGGCCTCAGGGATAATTTCTAGGAATATCACTGTACAGATGCTTTCCAGGGGACTTTCAATCCCCAAGCCTTTGTCTTCTGCCATTCCTGTCATGTTGGGTATGAAATTTAAGGGTATAGCACCTGGCAGTGTAAAAGCAGACAGATTTACAATGAATGTGTATTTCAGATCGACAGATGTTTCATGATCTATGTAACTTGTATATAATGTATGGATACTTGGCGTTTGCATTTAAATGACAGTGATTATCTAAACATAATGCAGGTGAAAGAAGACAAAGGCCAGCCTTGGACAATGACCCTCTTTTGGTGCCTGCTTAATCTATCCCACACTCCAATTATGGTCCCTTGTTTGAAATTCCATGTTTTGTATGTTGACTTTGTGCATTGGTCCCATTTCCATCTCTCCACTCCAAGTATTCCTCTAATCCCAGCCTTCACGATTCCTGGAAAAGAAGTTTCTCATAACAGCCCTGGCTGTGCTGGTCTAGATTCAGCCCTGATAGAAGGAGCGGATAGCCAGATAAATCCAAGTAGGAACATCTCTTTTCTCCTCCAGAGCCAAGCACCAAATGTGGCCAGCTGTGGTGCTATGCTGATTGTATTTAGAATGTATTTAAATTAAGATCAAACCATATGTCCCCTCAGGAAGTCTAGGCAGAAAGCAGGGGAGAAGTTAGTTTCCCTCTGGAAAATCAAGATTCATTACTAGGAGAGGAAAGCATAGACGCTGGGTACCAAGAATGACAGATGTCTACATGGTCATTCGCTTAAACGCTCTGGGATTCTAATGGGTTCTTTCTCCAAAGCATTTACATTTCAACTCCATGCAGTGATTTCTTGTAATTAAGTGTTGCCTTGGCATCATTTTGAGTGTAAATTTAACTTCATCACACTAGGAATGGGCTTAGTCACCCTTGACACAATTTCTAGTTCTGTCCCTTGTCCCAGTTCCTTAATGTGACATCCACCTTACACAACCACCTCGTGGTGACCACCTCCTCATAGGAGAGCAGACAGAACCTGCCCGACTGTCCCCATTGGTCCATGCACTTGCACATGCACTCGGATGCTGCAGCAGCCCCCTCCCGGTGAGCAGGACCCCATGGGCCTTGGGACGGCTTGATTAAAACCCGTCAACTGGAGTTCCCTGTGTGAAGTCTGCTTGGGTCACACCCTGCACCCCGGGTGAGTCTCATCTCACACCTCTCTCTCGTGCTTCTCATTCATGATTGGGCACGCATGTCTTTGATGGCTCCCTGCTCTCCTTGGCCCAATGAGGCATGCTGCCCCCACCTCTCTGGGCTTGGAAGTCCTAAAGTGCATCTGTCATTTCCTGTGTTGTGTCACATTGTCCCCCCTGTGTCTCAGTGCTTGACACACCTCACCCTGCCTTCTTTCCTGATCAGAGCTGTCCCACAGAGTGGCCGTCTTGGTAGGAATAAACTGAACACAGGCTGGACAAGAGCCACGCAGTTGTCTGTCGGTATAAATGTGTCTCCCATGAGCGGCCACTTGGTCATGGTCAGGATTTAGGCCTTAGGCTGTCTTCCAGGATTAGAAGTATCCCCTGAAAGACGCATTGTAAAACATCCATGATCAGGTCCCCAGAGCCCTGTCGGGTCACAGCTGGAGTTTACAGTCACTCATGAAAGAACCCTCAAGACCAAGTTAGAAAACAAAACACAACACCTTGTAATTGGATTTTTGAACTGTGAAATAAAATTTCAGATCATGGGGACCAGAAACCCGAATCCTTCATACAATACATCTTGAGAACCTTAGCTTTCTTCTTGGTTCTCTTAGTTATGCATCTAAGAAAGGCATTAAATTTGGCTGACCTACAAAAATAGCAAATCATGTCACATTCTTTGGGAGAAGTCAATATGAACTTGTTCCCAAATTGCAGCACCTAGGAGACTCTCTGCTGCAAAATACACTGACCCCACAGCTGCTTAGTTGGAACAATTGCATAAAATACAACACAGGGTTAAAAGCGTCAAAGCAAGAAGGGTTACAGACCTAAAGCTTAACGGGTGGAACAATCTTTTGACGAGGAATTTAGGGCTCATGGTGACATTTCATTAAGTTTTAGCATAAACAGAATACAACAGGTTATACTTAACTGCCAAGGGATGCCTTACTTACTAATAGTGGGGCATTATTACGCAAAAGCCACATTTCTGATTGGCACGCAGACACAGCGTGTCCACCTGGTTCATGGACACTACAGTTTTTGCATACCTGCTTCATGCATAGTGGCTCTCAATTTGGAAAGTGCTACGCTGCTTGACAATATCCCCACATTGGCTCAGTAAGAATTGAAGAGGCTGCCAGTCATGCTCGGCGGTGCCGACCCGCTTTGCACAAGCAAGAGGCAGAACCAGTGTCACGCGTGCTATCCTTTCCCCCACAAGTGCTCGGACCAGATGTGGCCCTGGGGGTGATCAGCCCACAATCTCAGCCACTCCTGGTTCCTACGGCTTTGGCAGAGGCTGCAAGACGCCTCCGAAAGCTGTAGATTATGGGAATAAAAATGATTCACAGATATCGACATAGATAATAAGGTAGCATCTTTTTGTTTTCTTAGAAGTCACACATGGATATTAATCTGTGTCTCCAAGGCTTATACTACCGAATTTTATTATTCGTAATTTTAGTTCTCCAGTTCTTTGAATACAAAGAAGCTTTCTTTCTGTTACAGAGATCTTTCTGCATTTGTCAAAGCTTTTGGGGGAGATAAGTAGGGCAGCATTCCTGGCTGGTGATGCAATAAGGGTAAGGGTATGTATCATCAAGTAGAGAGCCAAAGTAATAAAATCAAAATTACTGGATGGCACAGTCCGTGGAGTTTGGGGAAAGGGATCAAGCAACGTTTGCCTCATAAAAATCTGTTTTCTTCCTCAGGTCTGTAAGAGTATAGGTGCAATGCTGGCTCAAAGTAGGTGTTCAATACATAGATATTGTGTGATGAATTAATGAGATCTGAAAACATGATTAGTACAGGGTAATCTTAGTTTCTACTAGTAATGTCTGGATAAAAAATGTAACGCAGATGAAGCATCCTCTAGTACTTAACTGAATGAGAAAAGAACTGCGCATTCAATAAAACAGACAAATCAAACAAAAAAAAAAGCTATCAGAAATGTAGGGAAATTGGAATTCTTTATGGCATAAAATTTAAAAAATATATGCTTGGAATGAAAGAAAATGTGATCTTTTTTTTGTTGTCTCCTAACTCATGTCCAACTCCATAAAATCAGTTCCGGGGAAAGAAAATTGGCCTAATTCTGATAATTTTCATTTGACCTGTAATGTAGAGAGAAGAGGACTTAGGAAGTGGTTTTCAATTTTCCTCCTCTTCTGTCTTGTAGGAAATAGGAATAGCTTTGAGGAGAGAGGGGCAGAAGGGAAACAGTGAGCACCAGCACTGACTGGTCTGATGTAAGCGTAGGTGCCAAAGCTGTGCGTAGGACAGCAGTGACATTAAAAGGCCCGAGATGTCATCCATGGAGTAGGCTTTACCTCCTCCAGGGCAGTTAGGCGAAGGTACGGGGAGTTATAGCATCAGGATGAGAACGTAATGGAGGCTTTCTTACAAAACCTGCATGGAACCCAAGCTGACAGCTCACCAGACCCATCCTCCATTCTCAAACTGTAGCCAGATGTGGAGAGAGGAGCATCGCAGAGAACCCCCTCCCAGGAGGTCGGAGGAAACGGAACGTCCGTCAGAGCACCCAGCATTCGCATTGGACGGATTTTCAAGAAACTGCACGACGATGATGTAAAACATCTACAGTAAAAAAAAAAAAAAAAAAAAAAAGGGAAAGAGGAAATAGAATATGAAAAGAAAAACTTGAAAACTGAGACTGAAAAACAATACAACTCAAGAGTCAGAAAGCCATGGCCTGTGATCATCTTTCACTATAAAAGAATTTAAATCAAATATGAACTTGGTATGACAAGGGTTCTGATAAATTAACAAGAAGATGCAGGAGATTGAGGAGGTGAGACGGAAGTGTTCTACCAAAATAACATCATTCTGTGAGGGGAAGAACCAAGAATGGATGGCCCGTGATGCATCTGGACGACTCATGTGCAGGAAAAGGCCCAGAGGATCCCACGGACAGAGAAGAGCTAGAGGCGAAGGGTGCAAAACAGTTTTAGAGATTATTATAGGTAAAAAAGGAAAATGATAATGAAAATTACAAACCATGGCTAAACTTAATATTTCTGAACTAGAGATTTCAACAAAGCAGAAGAGATCTTCATGGATTAATAGGAAAACAATTCTTAAATAAAAGAACTAACAAATTGGTACATGAGAAAAATCAATGTAGAATGAATTATTTTGGGTTTGTTTTACAGTACTGGGACTTGGGTGCTGGGCCTTTACACTGTACTATATCTTGAGCCTTTAAAACATATTTAAAAGAAAATTTTCACGACAATACCAGGTGTGGTGGTGTCACTTGGGAGTGACACCAACACTTGGGAGGCTGAGGCAGGAGGATCGATGTGAGTTCAAGGCCAGCCTGGGCTACATAGTAAGACCTTGTCTCAAAAAGCCACCCCCTAAAAAAAAAATTTCAACACAGGGTCTCACTAAATCACTAAGTTGGACAGGTTGGGCTCCAACTTGCAACCCTCCTGCCTCCATTTCCTAGAATGCTGGGATTATAGGCATGTACCACCATGCCCAGCCACTAATAGTTTTTTTAAAGATCTCTCAAAGTTTAAGAAAATAACAACAACATTAGAAAAGTAATTCACATGTTACTCAGAGTAAGCATCAGGCGGCATTTCTATTATTAGAACAATACAGAACATTGTTCTATATTAGAATAATATAGAATATTATTTTTGGTCTTGGGCCTCTGGCTACATGCTGGCAGACCAAAAAAGTAGTTTTCCTCTTTAATCTATTCCTGTACATATGCACAGAGAGATGTCTAGTATATTCATCTCAGTGGGCAGGGACTATGGGCCAAATTTTTTATTATACAATTTAACATCTGCCTGTGTTATTTGTAATAAGCATGTATCATGTGTTAAAAATTAATGTCATTATTCTAAAAAAAATCTTCCACAAAATATAGAAAAAGTTTTTCCTAAATTATTTATATATTCATATATAAAACAATAGCAATTATTTAAAATATCCTTGAAACAATCCCAGAACAGACAAAAGACCTATGTTCTAGTTTCTGCCTCTACTTTCTAGCCCTCTTGATTACCTTATGCAAGTCATTAATCTGGTTGTCCCTCATTTTCTTCATGTGTCAAATGGGTAAGTCTTACTGTCCGTATTTTGTAAAAAATGTATTTGTTCATTTTCTGTTGCTATAACAGAACACCCAAAGCTGGGTATTTATATAGAAAAGAGTTCTATTAGCTCCACATTCTGGAGGTTCAAGTGCCTGGCTTGAATCTGATCCCTTCTGGTGAGGGCCTCATACCGTTGGCAAGACAGAAAGTATGAGGCAGGGAGGCCGGGCTCACTCTCTCTGTATGACCCCTTGCGGGGAAACGAACTTACTTCTGCAAGATCCGGTCAACTCTCTGCAGAAAGCATTATCCATTCCTGAAGGTGGGTCCCTGATGGCCTAATTACCTTACCTAGCCCCCGTTTCTTGAAGGTGTCACCACTCTAACATTGCTATCATCCTGGGATCAAGCTTCCAGCAGGTGAGCTTCCTGGGGGACAGACCAGACCCAGCCCCTAGCAAAGAGGAAGCAGCTGTGTGGCTGAAAGGAAGTGACTTGTCCCCGGGCACGGCAAACTTCCTGATTCGAGGCAGTGCGACTTTCCCACTACAATGTATTTTGGGATAAAAGCAAGCAATGGGTAGAAAGCACGCCTACCTATGCAAGGTCTAGTGTCAGTTCAGTGGTGGCATTGCAGACAATAGGACTCAGAAGTAATTTCATGTTTTTTCTCTCTAGCTCATTTTGTACAAAAATTAGGTAATTCCATGTGCAAACTTCTGTTGCCATGAAAATAGATCTATTTTCCTACATATTTGATAACATTTTGTGTCCTAATAAGATTCTTTGGGCTGTACCCCAGTAAGAAATACTGTTGAAAGGTGACTTCTCTCTCATTTCAAAGTAGAAAATAACGATTTTATTTCTAGCAGGCTCCTTTTTATTGGTTCCACTTACACCTTACGCTTGTTTTTAACTGTGTAACCGCTGCTATTGGTCTTTCTCCCCTTTCATGTTTGCACAGGCAGATTTCATTTATGGTATTTGATCACAGAGAGCAGGAACACTGTACTCACTGCATGGGAGGGGTGGGAAACGCTGGCTTTTTCTGTTCCTTCTTCCGACCCCCAGATGATGGCCCATAAGTTGCCGATTCATCCAACAGGGAGAAGGGCAAATGGAGTTTACCAGTACATCAGTACATGGAAGAAAAAAGAAGCAGGAAGAAGGCTTCCAGAAGAAATATTATGATAGAACATTTATTAAATAAATGTGAGCTCAAATATATCTCCTCCTGGAAAATTGAGTTAAGGCATACAGCCTTGATGTGCCTGCTGTTTTCGAGCCAGTGCCTGTCGAGCTTTCCTGAAGCTGTCCAGATGGTGCTGGGTTAGGGCTTGTCCACTGCAGCAAAAATAAAACAGAATGGAGTACTGATGACAAAGCCCTGTATTTTCTGTGTCCTGTTTTACTGTTAGAATCATTCATTTCACAAGTATTTATTCCATCCCTACTATGTGTCGGTAGGAAATGAAGTAAGAAAATGTTGACACAATCAACAAGGGCCTTTGCAGAACTGACGATGGGAATTCGCATCTTCATAAGACTTGATTCAGGGGCCAAGCTGGCCGGACCTCGGGGGTGGCTCCTGCGGAGACAAAGCTGTTGTATTGTGTTCTTCCTCACTTTCTTCCCGCTCCTCCTGGTTCTCACTTTTGCTCCTCCTTTTTCTATTTCCATCTTAGTATCTCCTCACTTTTTCTCTCTGCATAGTACTGTACCTTCTGTCTCGTAAGCTATTTATTCTCAGAAGCACACAGCTACAGCCCCAGGGAGCTCTGGATTTATACCCTTACAGATTTATTTCTGGGGAAACCAACCAGCTTCCGCTAACCAGAAGAATGCTACTCGGCCTGAGGATGTGCCCAATTTTGGGTTAGATGGTTGAGTGCAACTATTGGGCCACTCGTTGTTATAGGCCCACTCTGGTGGCCAGCAAGGTAGAGCCTGCTACCAG
This sequence comes from Erethizon dorsatum, assembly GCA_028451465.1. Lineage (NCBI taxonomy): Eukaryota > Metazoa > Chordata > Mammalia > Rodentia > Erethizontidae > Erethizon > Erethizon dorsatum. The sequence goes on along the minus strand of CM051829.1, from coordinate 123,783,277 downwards.
AATATGAGGAATGAAGAGGAGATAAAGGGCACGGTGTTGTGTAATGGACAGCATCGCAAGGATAGCATCTCACAAGCATGCCAAACGAAAAAGTGTTCAGAACTGTACATTGTTGTCCCAAAGTAGATAAAATGTAAATTAAAAGAGTGCAAAGTACATGATTAGAAAAATCTAAGGATAAAAAAACAGAGTAGCCAAAAATAATTTTTAAAATATCTTACCCAACTTCCGCCAATCATCAAGACTCAGTTTAAATGGCACTTATTTGCAGCATATTTATTTGTCCCCCATGACTGCTTAGTTTCTCTTTATTAAATACATCTTCAAAACACCAGTACCTCTCTTATTTGCCGTGGTGGTGATGAATTCTTCATATGTTTAAAGGTTTTTTCCCTTTGGTGATGTGGTGACCTCAGTGAGCACAGGGTCAAGCACAGAGCCTAACTGTTCCCACATGTGGTAGGTACTCCATAGATGTTAACTTTTAAGAGACCATCAAAATATTTGGTGAATGTTTAAATTAAAAAAAAAAGACTAAAGATTCACTGCCATGAATCCTTCTCAACATCACCTCAAATCCTCCTCCTCACTTCAAACACACTCATCCTATCATTCTTGCCACTTTCTGAAGCAGCTCTGGAGTCCTCTTTTGTGTGTTTTTGAGGTGTGATTAAAAAATATGGTGACTGCTGCTGCCGAGCACCATCCAATGGAAAGGCAGCTTATAAAATCATGACGCTGTGTCCTCGCCCACCTTATTCACTGAATCTGGCACTGTGTGACTTCGGCTCTTCCTCAAAGTCGAAATGACCATGAAAGGGCAACGTTTTGAATCGATTCAGGACATCGAGGCAGCCAGGACAGTGCAACTAAAGACACTCAGGAGGGAGCGCTCCAGAGCTGCTGCAGAAAGTGGCCGAGATGGTGGGACGAGTGTGTTTGAAGTGAGGGGGAGGGTTTTGTTGTGATTCATGGCAATATGTTTTTTATTGTAATAAACTAATAAAAAAAATCTCTATTTTTTTTTTTTTACATTACACCTCACAATAAAATGAAAAGAAAGCACATTTGTTCCTCTTCCTGTCTGTGCATGCCCTCTCCGCAGCTGCCTCCCCGCTGCTCCCCACTGGGTCCCTTGTGCACGTCTGGAGATGTGAGCTGCGTGGCCCATGCCATTCTCCAAGACTCTTCACTTCTTCAGTGAGATGGAAACCACAGCCCCCAGTGTGCCCTTCGAGGATTCTTTCTCTGTCCTATGGTACATGTTAGAGGTCTGTTTATAACTTTCTTATGGTTCTTCTCATATGCTAGCTTGATAATTATTTACATTAACTTTCCCCTGTTGAAATTACTGTGCTACTTCTGTCTTCTACGCAAACACAGAAGGCTTGAAAGACCAGCAAGCATGTAAAGAAGAGAAGGGAGAATTCTTTCTGACCTTCCAGCTCCATTAGTCAGGAACGGAGGCATTGGTACCTGGCTGGTGGGTGAGCGGTCTTTAAGAGCTTTGCCTTTCAGTCAGTTAAAAGAAACTCATATTGATTATTACAATTAATTCTCTGAATGATAATATGCATGAAAATGGGGAATAAATAAGCCAGGCTGCTTATCTTATAATGTACAAATTATATTTCTTTAAAGAATTTAAGGGCTATTTTGTGTATGTATCTAAAATTCAGACATAAAAAACAGCTGTGATTCTCAATAGCAGAAAGCTCTTTCTGTTTTAAAAGTAAGGCAGGAGCCTCCTCGTGGGTAATCTCATTTGATTTCTGTTTTCACAGAATTAGTGTCATTTCTCCTTAGGCTGGTGAACTACATGGCTGATAAACTGCAGGCACGCTTAGGGCTTCCTAGCAACTTAGGTTGCCTCTATTCGGATTTGATCTAGCACGAAGAGCAGGAGAGCAAGGTGGCTAGAAAGTTCTTTCCTGAACTATCTATCACGTGTCTCCCGTTAGGATGTTTTGCTTACTGTAGTTATACTCCTCAACCTGTCTTCATGGCAGTGAGCTCTGTGGACCTGGGCTGTTGTCCACCAGCAAAACCTCAAGCTGGTGGGGAAGAGACACGAAGGATCAAGGCCAGGCATGCATTACACCTGCAGCAAATTCCATGCAACGAGGATCATGGCAAATGCTGATGAGCCTAACATGGTCACCATGACAGGGGTGTGTCTATGTGGCAAGCATGTGTTAGAACTTATAGGAAGTATTTATTTATTGTAAAACCTTTAAAAGCTTGTTAGTTGCACAAATATTTTCTGAATTTCTAGCCACCTCACTGGTCCTGAAGATATACAGTGAACCAATGATGGTGGCTCGGAGGAGGAAGTCTTAGGGGAAGTCATGGTGGAAGGGATGTGTTTTAATCCTATAAAGCCTTTATGCTGAGCCAGCTTGCTTTCTTCCTTCATGGCAGCCAGGCTCCGGACACCCTGTGAAGGTACTGACTGCTGCTCTGATTTTACAGCAAAGGTAGACAAGCTTGCAGAGTTCATGAAGCTGGGACGTGAACAGATGACAAAGCCTAAGCATCACTCATCTCAAAGAGTCATCATGGGCATTTTAAAAGAAGGAGCTAAACACCAGCTGGAAAACGCCCATCTTGTTTCACTGACCAGTTGGGGACAGGTGAATACACCTAGAACACAGGCAGTGGCTCGGTAGACTTCAGGTCTGTCCAGGTGGGTCGATCAGAAAGACATGTAGCTCCCACACAACCAGCCCCGAAGGAGAGATGCCCATTTACTAATGTGCCGAAAAGAACACTTGCTGACAGTCGAGGAAGCCAATTGGTTGCTTCCCCAAAATTTTGGAAGCATTTCAGGAGAGATAATAACACTGAAAAATTATGTTGAGCTTTTTCAAGGAGCTTGTGGGTGCTCTTCTCTTCACTGCTTTTCATATGCGGCGTGAGCAAAGGAGGACGTGGTGCTTTGCAGTTCATTTGGTGTTAGCTCGGGCTTTCTCCCTTGAGCCTTGAAAAAGGAAGTGAAGTAGATAAGAAAGTATTTTATTCCTAAGGTAGAAGAAGGAATTAAGTAAAGAGAAAGTGCATGATTGGCACTAAGAGCCCCACTGGCTAAGTACTCGGTCTTCACAGTTCCACCCCTGCCCTCTCCACTGCCCGACATCGCTCAGAGAGGACCGCCCGGCATCAGCGTGTTTATACTCGCTCCTCTGTGGGAAGCCATCTGACTGCGGGAATCAAGTCACCCCACAGCAAAGGACTTGCTATTGTAAGGGAAATGACACCGTTCAACCTCGGAGAATTTGAAGAAATCTCTATGGAGTAAAGAACGCAGTGCTTCTCCTTTCTGCCCGCTTTCTATTTATGCTCACAGCCTGTGGCCTGCAGGCGTGGGCCACTTTCCACAGAGCTTTCTGTCTTGTTTACTTTGTGATCAATCACCATTTCCTTTCTTGTTGCGCATGATGTCAGTACTGTACATTCAGAATTCTTTGGCCATCCTGCTGGGAACGCTCACTCCTTTCAAATCATAGAGACATTAATCTAGTACTGTTAAGAGCTGGCAAATGTTGGGAAATAGACTTATGAACCAACTAGGTATTCATGAGGATTTAATCGCTTTCTAATACTAAGAACACTCAATAAACAATTGATGAAAAATTAAAAGATATCTTAGCTGAGATGAATCTTACTGTGATTTCATCTGTTATAAAAACGTTTGTGGTGGGCTGTTTAATTCTTTGTAGGACATGAATGCAAGGGAATAAAAAAACAGTGAACTTTTCTGTGGGTGTGAAAACAGGAGTTTTTATAAGACTTGGAAGGAATTATAATTATATTGCTTTTCCTGATGAAAAAGCTAATACTTCTTAAAGAAAAGAATAAATTTACCGCTATATTTTCTTGGGAGCAGAGGTGAGACTATAACCCTTGATTTCTAAATCTGCTAGCTACCATTTTAACTTTCTTTTATTAGTCTTTTGGCTAATAAGGTTGTGGGGTTGCTTTTTAAAAACTTTGCAGGGTTGCTGCTGTATTTTATAGAGATTTTCCTTAAGTTTCACAGTTAACTTAGCTCTTCCATAGCCTTTGTTTTGAACACTTACAAGTAGATGTTCTCCACAGGAAACCATCTTGGTATATCAGAGACACTTAGGAAGCATTTCAAAATGCACCTCTTTTTCTCTTTTCTGCTACGCTCTGAGCTCAACACTGAAGGCTATTTCTGAAGTCATTCCTTATAAAAGTCTTTGGGACTAATTCAAAGAGGCACTGGGAGGATCATTTATTCTCCCCCAGACATTTAGCCAGCATAATCACCAAGACAGCAAATAATTTTACTGACTGCAAACAAGAGTCACAAATCACCCAAGCTTATCAAAACACAGAAAACAAATGACAGCAATAAAATAGGAGAAGCAAATTACATTTGAAATGTTCTTTCTATGTCAGTAATCTCTGAACTGTTACAATAGTTGCAAGGAATTTAAGAATGCAGGATCTCGGTACAGTCACATCCGGATGGTTTATTACGCTAAGACTTCAGTCTGACGCAGTGGTTCCAGTGCCTTCCTCCACTGTATCACTGCTTTGCAGACAGCTGGGTGCTGGGCGAGTGCTTCCCAGACACGTGCGAGGGTGCTGCTCATTAGCTCTGAGCGCACGTACCCAAGGAATCGATTATAATCCATCGCTGAACTTAAGATTTAACTGGTTTACCCAGTTTCTTTATGAAAATAATAAGCATAAGTGCCTTAGAGACGGCTTAGGTGTTTTCCAAAAGAAAGGCTTGGAATTGCGTGTGGAACAGGGGAAGAGTTAAGGAAACAGGTTTAGGAGATGGAGAGGAGTGCAGAGGAAGCGGACAGAGCTAGGGCCAGTGTTCGATGTTCCTGGGTGTGTTCATGGTGTCCTTGTTCCTAAGCTGTGAAATCTGACTCTCTGAGCACCTGACTTCTCTGAGGTCTTCCTGCTTCCTTCCACAGGGGACTGAGCCCCTTCCTGATGTATTATAACTATGCCTGTTGCACATGGGGCACTAGACTGGTTAGCTCCTTATTTAAGTGACAGTCTCCACTCACTGCTGTCCCCTGGTGATGGTCAATAAGATCAGGAAAAGAAAAAGGATCTGACCTGTCTTTACGGGAGGCTGACGGAGACCTCTGACCTAGGTAAAAAATACGGCCAGGCCAATCAATTCCCTCCTTGGGATTCTGAAATTGAAATGTGTATCCTGGAGCGAGCACCAAGGCAGGAAATCACAGAAATTCAAAGGCTGAGTCTAGATCAAGAAAAGACCCGTAAGCTAGGCACGGTGGTGCACACCAGTAATCCCAGCTACTGAGGTGGCTGGGCAGGAAGGTCATGAGTTCAAGGCCAGCCCGGCAATTTAGTGACCCTGTCTTAATACTAAAATTTCAAGAAGGGAATGAGGATTTAAGCTTGTAAGAGATCTAAAGCCATTCTCTGATGTTTTGCTCAGTACTTTTTGACTTCGTAGGTCTGTTAAACACAAAAATCACACAGCTATAGCTGTATTGCTGAGCCACAGATGTAAAACTTTTTATGTAACTGCATCTTAGTTGCATTCTCGTTGCTGAGACACAATGCCTGACACCACAGTTTAAAGGAGGAGAGGTTTATTTTGGCTCACAGTTTGCAGAGGTTTCAGTCCACAGTCGTCTGGCTCCAAAGCAGGGCAGCACAGCAGAAGGGCATCGCAGAAAAGAAAGTGCTTGTGGCACAGCAATGGGAAGCAGAAAGTGATCAAAGGAGGAGAGAGGGAGACAGACCCTTCCAAGCCATGCCCCCAGGGACCACCTCCTCTCAACATCGCATTGAGCTATAAACTCATCAGGGAACTAATCCACCGATGAGTATCATGTTCCTATGAGGCTCTGAGGGACTGGCTAGATATAAACCATTACAAACTGTAATGCAGTTATTGCTGACCTCTGTGTATGCTAAATGCACTTGCAATCCCCACGCGGACAACCCTTCTGAAGTCAGAGTTGGGAAAACACCTTGATGAGCTGGTCTTCCCTCCCTCCCAGCAGCAACACTGTTTGTGTGACAGACATTTTCAGGTTGCGTCTGGATAAGGAGCTATGCCTAAACACAGTGCTTTCCAAAGGGAGTTGCCTGCAAGGCACATCTGCAAGCAAGTGCATTCTGCTTGAAAGGGCTCTAATGCTGGCAAAACCAGACTTCAGAACTATGTGTCTTAAACTATTATGCTGATGGGACTTGGTTTGCTCTTACTAGCTTCGTTTCACATTTTCCTTGTAAAACTTTGTAACTGTGGTCTGGTATACTTCTCGGGAGTGTATCTCCTGCCAGACACCCCGTGCAGTATTTTAAGGTGATAGGCATTTCCCTACCGGACAGATGGGGTGTTCGACACTTATTCCCAAGATCTTGAAAGCAGTACAGCAGGATCAACACTTATTACTCCTGCGTTAAGACGGGTGTAATTGACCTTCTGATTATTCAACAACCAAGGCTTGGAGACCAAAGCTAAGGAAGACGAAAGGGCCAGGAGGACAGCCTGTATTCTGACCCTTGCTTTCCAAGGTTTTCCGGGACCCAGGGCATGATGGGACTCCTTTGAGAGGGTCCTGTGGTCAGCCAACCTCCCAAGCAAGGGCCCCAGAGGACAAGAATTGACCAATGTACATTGTGCTAAAAGGAGGTGACTGAAGAGAGGGATGTCCCCATGCTTCCAAAGGAAGTCAGGTGGTCAAGCAAGGCTGGGACCCAGCTGGGCAGATGACAAAATTGATAAAGACCTGGGGGAGCTAAAATGGTCTTCACGTGTCCCCAAGAGTAATGCCTGAAAACCTTGACTGACCTTAATAGTAAAAAGAAAGTTAATTTGATTACTCTCAGTCTTGAGCATCCCACGGAAAGTACAATCAGAGAGAAAAATAGATTAAAGAGGTTAAGGAGGATAAAGTCTCTCAAGGGGAACTACACAGTCATGGCACAGTCAGGGGCCACCATGGGGACGGGGACCAGGCAGAACCCTGAGCCCTGCCTGCCTGCTGCTCACTGAAAGCGCGGTCTGTGCTTCCTCCTGGGACAGCCGGGGACGGAAAAACCACTTTTCCTGTGAACCCCGACTCTCCCCGTGGACCTACAGGTGCCCAGCGGGTTACTAAGAGCACAGCAAAGCTCGCCCTGCGTCTCGTGTCCTTCGTCACCGGAGGTCTGGGGTTGGCCCCTTCTCAGCTCCCACAGGCCGAGCTGGTCACTTAGGGAGGGGCTGTCAGGAGCCCGGCAGGGTGGATTTGCCCTGAGTGCGCGCGATCTTCAGGACCGAGGACACCGAGGTGAGAGGTTTCCGGGGACATCGGCTACACCCAGAAGCCTCTGCCGTCATCCTGAACCTGTGACCACCTGGCTTCCAGGAAAGGCGGAGCCGTGTGCCTGAGACCCCACAGACGGAGCCCATCTTTCCTGGAAGGAAACCGTCCCTCGGCCAGGAGGGCTCCAGCGCGGGGACACCGGGTCTGCGATAAAGGTCACCGGGCCCCCAGCCCAGCAGCGGGTCCCTGAAAGCTGGCCTCTGGCTTTGCGGGTCCACCTGTCTGCACCCCCATTCCAGAGTAAGCCCCGACGGGTCACCTGAGCTGGGGACCTTCCTATCTTCCAGTGTTCCAATGAAAGCTTTATTCCTGTTTAAAAAACAAAGGTGAGGGGTGAGGATGGTGGTGTCTGGTACAGCACTTGCCTGGCATGTGTAAAGACTTGGATTTAACCCCAGTAAAAATAGGAAAAAGGCTTGTTTCCCTATCACTTTTATACAAGGTAAACAGGAATAAGTATTATAATAGAAAAATCAATAATTGAAAAACCATCCAAAACTTGGAAATAGACCAAAAAAACTATTGGTATTTCCTTCAGGTCAGTGTGGGCCCGGTTCTCTCTTGATTAAGAATTTATAACTCAGTGTGAGCAGAAAATAAGTTAGAAATGTTTATCTGGTAGACAGGCAAATCATTTCTGTCTGGTGGAACAGATATAACAAAACTTTTAATTTCTCGTCCTGGAAGACATTGCCCTGTACCCAAGCCAGCTATCTTGCTTTAGTATTCACTTATTAAATTCTCTGTAGACAATTTACTACTAAAATATTCTTTGGGCCTGTTTTAATGTCTCTCAGACTAACAACTTAAATAAAATCCTTGACATGTATTTGTTTTACACTGTACAAAATCATGTTTTTAACTATTTTGCTAATTACTTTTAACAGTTTTGGAGGTCAGCCACTGATGTGGCCAGTAAAACTCACTTAACAGAGACAAGTCAATTGTGTCACCACAGTTGTACACCTCATGGGGTACTAAGACTCGTGACATCTTTTCTTGGCCCTTAGACTAAATTCCAAGTGATAAGAATAAGAGAACTTTAAACTTTGCTGATTCTATCATTTTCCCCCCTCTCATTTCAGTTTTGGCTTCTGGTTTTCTTGTAGCTGGAATGTCACCCCCGGTGGTGGTTCAAACTGGATTTGGCTTTCTGATCTCACTGGGGGCTGGCTGTGCAGGGACGGTGGAAATCCACTGTCTGCTGTGTGACAGAGAACGGAATCCAGCTTGTTCACTTATTTGGTTTGTGCCAACTCAGGAACTCAGTTGAGAATTTCAGGCCCACTGGGAATAAATATGGTTGTTGGAGGTCTAGATGGTGTCTAGGTCTGGGTGTGTTAGTGTGCTTATTACTTCCAGCTGTGACTAAGTTGTGAAATAAGCTAACACGTCAGCGTGCCCGCATCAGAAGAAGCCTTTACCCATCACCGTGATGTATTTTCCTAATTCTGGAAAGTGTGAATACATTCAATTACTGTGATCCTTCAACTACCAGAACTTTGTTTTGATTGGTTCAGTGAGATCAATAAGTAGTTAGAAAAACATAATATTTACTAAATTCACAAAAATGAAGAAACCAGACTTTTAATTAAAGTGTGCTAGACTTTTAAGGAAAAAAGTCCTTCCATAAGGTACTGTCTCAGAATCATTTTGTGTAAGATTCTAAGTTTCCATAATTAGGATAAATATTTGGATAAATTAGACTGGTTTAATAATTTTTCCTTTAAAAATCAATGACAGCTCTTTGTTTTTGAATTATTCACTATGCAGTAAGTATATAAAATTTATATTTGTTTTCTCATGAAAAGACGGGTAAAGGTAAACTTCTTGGCCTTCTTACATTGGTTTTCTAAACAGATAAATTAACATCACTCCTACATACTGTTTAAGATTATGAATAATGCAAAATTGTGCCCATCTGAATTAAATAATGATTCCAACAAACATTTTTGCAACAGCAATCTTTTTTTTTTTTTTTGTGGGTACCGGGGGTCGACCTCAGGACCTCATATGCCAGCAGATGCCGGTGCCGCTGAGCGATATCACCGGCCCTTTTTTCGTATGTGGGTTCCGGGAGTCGAACTCGGGCCCTTGCGCTTGCCAGGCAGGCGCTTATGCCGCTGAGCCATCTCACTGGCCCTGCAGCAGCAATCTTGTTTTATAGTGTGTCACTTTAAATATCATTTTCACAATCCTTAGGTAATTTAGTCACTTATACTAATATGAAATTTATTTTTGAATAATTTTTAAATAGCTGGATAATTCAGAATTGAGATGGGTTACTGAAACATAATTACTAAGCATAATTTTAAGTTTTTAAAGTTGTCCTTATTCTACTATACTCTATAGAGTGAGTGTATGTTCGGTTTATATAAATGAACAAATCCATTTTTGCTTCATTAATAAAAAAGGGATGAGAAGAGAGGTATGTGGTCGGAAAAAATTACATCATGAGTACTCGTTAGATCTGTTTATCTGTTGAAAGCCTTGTGAATGACAGGTCATTGTCAATATTCTACCTTAGTCTTTCTGTAAAACAGAAGTTTCTTTCTTTAAAAGTTGTAATTGATTTGGATCACTGAAAGCATCTTAGGAGAACTATAACTGAGTATATGATTTGGTTTTTACTTAAAAGAGAGAGTCCTATTGTCCTACGGTACATTTAGATTGATTTATATTTACATTTTTGATCTTTTTTTTTTGCGCATGGTGTGAGATAGGAGTCAAACTGCATTCTTTCCCATGTGCATATACAGTTGTGCTATCACCGTTTGTTGAAGTAACTAGTCTTTCTTCATTTTTTATTATATTTCATTATTTCTACTCTAGTCTTTATTATTTCCTTTCTCTGCTTTATTTATATTTACTTAGCTTTCCTGTTCCTAGCTTCTTAAGATAGAAAGCTAAGTGATTTACTTGTAATCTTTCTTCCCTTTTTATTCTCTCTAAGCTGCAAGCCAATTGGTAGGTGCCACTCATATCTGGGTGAGTCTCCCCTGCTGGTTTGCTGGCCTATTTGTCCATCATTTGTGGACACACCCAGAATTTACTAATCTGCTAGGTGATTCTTACATCAAGTTAACTATCACAATTAACTGTCTCAGGCTGTGTTTTTACAATGTGTATTTTGGGCTCCTTTGTTCAGAATCACTTGACTATAATTGTGTGTGTTTGTTTCTGTGCCCTCTATTTTTTTCTACTCTCTATTTGTGTATTTTTGTGCCAGGACCATGCTATTTTGTTACTATGGCTTTGTAGAATAGTTTGAAGTGGGGTATTGTGATGTCTCTAGCCTTGCTCTTTTTGCTTAGGAGTACTTTGCCTTTTCTGTGTATTTTGTGTTTCCATGTGAATTTTTGGATTATTTTTTCTAGTTCTGGAAAGAATGTCATTGGTATTTTGATGAGGATTGCATTGAATCTGTAGATCGCTTTTGTTAATGTGGCCACTTTGACAATACTAATTCTGCCAATCCATGAATATGAGAAGAATTTTAAATCTTCTAATTTCCACATTTTAGAGTCCTCTTCAATTTCTTTTTTCAGTGTTTTGAAATTTTTATTGAGGTCTTTTATCTCCTTAGATTGAACCCTAGATTGAATATTTTCAGAAGCTATTGTGAATAGAATTGTTTTCCTGCTTTCTTTCTCATCTAGTTCATTATCGTTGTATAGAAAAGCCATGGATTATTATTTTATATCCTGCTATTTTGTCAAATTTGCTTGTCAGCTTTTAAAAGTCTTTTGGTGAATTCTTTAGAATCTTCTAAGCACAGATTATATCATTTGCAAAAAAGAATTATTCAACTTCTTCCTTTCCTATTTTGATTTTTTCTTTTATCCTGGCTAATTGCTGTAGCTAAAATTTCAACAACTCTATTAAATAGGAGTGGTGCAAGTGGACTTTCTTGCCTTGTTCTTGACTTCAGAAAAATTGCTTTCAATTTTCCCCCATTCAGAATGATGTTGGTTAGGGGTTTATCATATATGATCTTTATTATATTGAGGTGTGATCCTTTAGCACCTAATTTCTTCAGGGCTTTTATCATGCAGGGGTTTGAATTTTCTCAAAGGCCTTTTGTGTCAATTGAGATGACCATATGATTTTTATCCTTGATTCTATCTATGTGGTGTATTATGTTTATTTATTTGCATTTGTTGAACCATCCTTGCGTTTCTGGAATGAAGTCAGTTTGATCGTTATGTATCATCTTTTTAAATGTGTTGTTGAGTTCAGTTTGTGAGTATTTCTATTAAGGATTTTCACATCTATGTTAATCATTCTATATACCGGTCTATAGTTTTATGTGTGTGTGTGTGTGTGTGTGTGTGTGTGTGTGTGTGTCCTTGCCTGGTTTTGGTATCAGGTTGATGTTGGTCTAGTAGAATGAGTTTGGAAGATTCCTTCCCTTTGTATGTCATGGGATAGTTTGAGGAACATGGGTGTTAGATCTTCTTTAAATTTCTGATAAAATTCAGCAGTGAACCTGCCTGGTCCTGGTCTTTTCTTTGTTGGGAGACTTTTTACTAATGCTTCAATCTCATTGCTTGTTATTGATCTGTTTAGATTTTTTATCCTCTTGGCTCAGTTTTGTTAGATCATATGTATTTGGAAATTTATCAATTTTTTCTAGATTCTCTAATTCATTAAAATATAAGATTTCAAAGTAGTAGTCCCTAACGGTCCTCTGGATTTCAATGATGTGTGTTGTACTATCTTCTTTTTCATCTCTAATTATATTGATTTCATTGATTTTGGTCTTTTGTCTCCTTTGTTTAGTTTGCCAAAGGGTTTATCAATCCTGTTTATTTCTTCAGAGAACCAAGTCCTTTTTTCATCGATCCCATGTAATGTCTATTAGTCTCTATCACATTGGTTTTAGTTCTGGTCTTTATTATTTCTTTCCTTCTCTTGTGTTTGGTTTTGGTTTGTTCCTGTTTTTGTAAGACCTTAAGACGTAACATTAGGTTATTTTTTTGAGATTTCTGATTATTGTTATTATGTTTTTTGAGACAGGGTCTCACTACGTAGTTCAGGCTGGCCTTGAACTTACGACAGTACTCCTGCCTCAGTCTCCTGAGGGCTGGGATTACAGGTGTGTGCCACCATGCCTGGCCCTCTGTGATTTTTTGATATAGGCATTCATAGCTATAAACTTTCATCATAGAAGTGCCTTTGCTATATCCCAGGGATTCTGGTATGTTTGTTTTCATTTTCATTTGCTTCGAGATATTTTTAAATTTCCTCACTGGCTTTTTCAGTGGTCATGGATTGCTCAACAGTGGCTTGTTTGGTCTCTGTTTGTATAGTTTTTGTAGTTTCTCCTGCTGTTCATTTCTAGTTTTGTTCCATTAGGATAAGACGAAGTATTTTGTTATGGTTTATATCTGGGATGTCACCCAAAGCCTCAGGTGTTCAGAGGTGGGGTTTTTGGAAGGTGATTAGGGGTGCTGTACTCATCAGTAGGTTGATCCACTGATGATTTTCTGGCTGAGTATGCTGCTATGAGCTCAGGACCTGGTCAAAAAAGACAGGTCACTAGGGGTGTAACCTGGAAGTGCGTATTTCCCTCCTAAGCTTGTCTCTTCCTTTCCTGCTTCTTGACTACTATGACGTAGCAGCTTTCCTCCATGCCAGATCATTCTGCCATGTCGTTTCTGCATTGGAGCTGGCTGATCACAAATGGCAAGTTTTGAATTGTGAACCAACATAAACCTGTCTTCCTTTCACTTGTGGGAGTCATGTATTGTGTCTTAGCAACAAGGAAAGTGACCTAGACAGATTTTAGTAGAAGATAAGTGGAGTCATTGCTGCGTCTGTTCTTGACCATGTAGTTAAGAAGCATTTGGAAATGGTTTTCAGGAAGAGTTTGGAAAGATCTGGAGCTTCTGGCTAAAGAAGCCCTAAGATGTTATAAGCTAAACTTGATGGGAGGTTCAGGTCAGAGCTCAGAAGACCAGAATGCTGATAAAAATGCAGCTGGTAAAGACCAAGCTCAGCTGGTTTCAGATAGAAATAAGTACTCCATCAGCAGTTGAACTCAAGAATATGTGTGTCACACTCTAACATAAAATTTGTCTACATTTTATTCATGTCTTGAGACTTTGTCAAAGATTGAGATTAAGGGTGATGGACTAATTAATTTGACAGAGAAAGTTTCAAGGCAGATCAATATTCAGGCTGTGCCATGAATATTGCTTGATGCTTTTAGCAAGATCTACCATGAGAATCAGGAGAAAACAGCAGAGTTAAGTGATTTTAAAATTTTGCTGTTTTAACCAAAAAGAAGCTCCTGTGAAGTTGTAGCAAAGGAGAGCATGGTTGCTGAAAAGATTAGCATTAAAAACAAGTCAAGTAGTTTTCATTAGGACAATATGAAATATGTCTTGTGTGCATATCAGTAATCAGAAAAACCTTGCCATTTTCAGGATGAATTGTGCAAAAATAAAAGACTCTGCTTTGAGAAGAGATCCACAGGACCCACTGCTGGATAAGGATTATGTAGAGAATTGGTTCTTTGGGATTTGATTCACAGTGTTCAGCCATCCAGGCACTCAGAGGTCTCTGCAGCCATGATCTAAGAGGGCCCAGATACTGCTAGGTGGCAGACTTTTGCATCATCCATGTGATGCTGGTTTTTTTTTTTTTTTATTTTAAAGAGAAGAAAAAACAAAACAAATCAAAAGAAGAACAAATTTTCAAAACAACATAATAGGAGGGTAACAATGGTTAATTCATTACGTATTACTATCTTTAAGTTAGTTATTCAGGACACCAGACATTAGCATTCAATTGTCCAAACATTATTGGCACAAACCTTACTCTTCAATGAACTAAGTAAAAATGGTAGTGTATCTATCTTAACCATCATATATATATATATATATATATATATATATATATATATATATACAATTTTTTTCCCTTTCCCTTCTTTCTTTTCCCTATTCTAGTCTCTCTTTCCTTTTGACCAGTTTCTTTTTGATTCACCATATCTATTGTACATTTTGGATCTTATTTACTCTTTCAGTTTCTCATACTAGAGAGATAATACGATGCTTACACATGTGCTTCTGGTTTATTTCACTTATGAGTATTTTCTCGAGTTGCATCCATTTACCTATAAAAGTCTCCAGTTTATCCTTCTTTATGGCTGAATAGTACTCCATTGTATAAAAATACCACATCTTTCTTACCCATTCCTCAGTTGATGGGCATTTGGGTTGTTTCCAAGATCTGGCTATTACAAATTGTGCTGCTATAAACATGGGTGCACATATATCGCTGTGGTACGATGTTTTTAATTCTTCTGGGAAGATGCCCAGAAGGGGAATAGCTGGGTCAAATGGGACCTCCAACCCTAGTTTTCTGAGGAATCTCCACACTGACTTCCACAGTGGCTGTACCAGTCGACACTCCCACCAACAGTGAAGAAGGGTTCCTTTTTCCCCACAGCCCCTCCAGCATTTGTTATTAGTTGATTTCTTAATAGTAGCCATTCTTTCTGGGGTGAGATGGTATCTCAGTGTTGTTTTAATTTGCATCTCTCGAATGACTAGCGATGTTGCACATTTTTTTGTATATTTGTTTGCCATTAGTATTTCTTCATCTGAGAAATGTGTATTCATCTCAGATGCCCATTTTTGGAGTGGGTCTTTAAATTTGGGAGGTCTGATTTTTTTGAGTTCTTTATATGTTCTCGATAGTAATCCTTTGTCTGAGGAACAGCTGGCAAACATTTTTTCCCACATTGTGGGTTGTCTCTTCACTCTGTTGGTGGTTTCTCTTGCTGTGCAAAAGCTTTTTAATAAGATGAGATCCCAGTTATTGATTCTTTGGGATAGTTCCCATGCGGTTGAGTTTTTATTCATAAAGTCTTTGCCTACACCAATGTCTCCAAGGGTTTTACCTATCCTACCTTCCAGCAGATTTAATGTTTCTGTTTTAATATTTAGATCTCTGATCCATTTTGAATTTAGTTTAGTGCATGGTGAAAGATATGGATCTAGTTTTAATCTTCGGCATGTGTAGAGCCAGTTTTTCCAGCACCATTTATTAAAGAGGCTATCTTTCTTCCAGCGAATGTGTTTGGCACCTTTGTCAAAGATAAGGTGGCTTAGTATGTCTGGGGTTGTTTCAGCATCTTCTAATCTGTTCCATTGATCTTCAGGTCTGTTTTTTTGCCAGTACCACACTGTTTTTATCACAGTAGCTTTATAGTATAATTTCAAGTCAGGGATTGTGATGCCCCCTGCCTTGCCTTTGTTGCCCAGAATTGCCTTTGCTATTCTAGGTCTCTTCTGATTCCAAATGAATTTTAGGATTGTTTTCTCTAATTCTGTGAGATATGCTGTTGGAATTTTGATTGGAATTGCATTAAATCTGTATAACAATTTTGGAAGTATGGCCATTTTCACTATATTGGTTCTTCCTATCCAGGAGCAAGGGATATCTTTCCATTTTCTGATATCCTCTTCAATCTCCTTTTTCAGAGTACTGTAGTTTTCAGTATAGAGGTCTTTTACATCCTTCGTGAGGTTGATTCCTAGGTATTTCATTTTTTTGGATGTTATTGTGAAAGGTATTGTTTCCCTAATTTCTCTTTCAGTAAGTTTGTTATTTGTGTACAGGAAGGCTATTGACTTTTGAGTATTGACTTTGTATCCAGCTACACTACTGAATTTGCTTATTAAATCTAGCAGTTTTTTAGTGGAGTTTTTGGGGTCTTCTGTGTAGAGTATCATGTCATCTGCAAATAATGATAATTTAACTTCTTCCTTTCCAATCATTATTCCTTTTATTTCTTTCTCTTGTCTAATCGCTCTGGCTAAAGTTTCCAGAACTATGTTGAATAAGAGTGGGGACAGTGGACATCCTTGTCTTGTTCCTGATTTTAGAGGGAAGGCTTTCAGTTTTTGGCCATTTAGTATAATATTGGCTGTTGGTTTGTCATAGATAGCTTTTACCAGATTGAGATAAAGACCCTCTATTCCAATTTTCTGTAGGGTTTTTATCATGAAAAGGTGCTGGACTTTGTCAAAAGCTTTTTCTGCATCTATTGAGATGATCATGTGATTTTTGTCTTTGGTTCTATTAATATGCTGTATTACATTTATTGATTTACGTATGTTGAACCATCCCTGCATCCCTGGGATGAATCCAACTTGGTCATGGTGTATAATCTTCTTGATGATTTGTTGGATTCTGTTTGCCAGTATCTTATTAAGGATTTTTGCATCTATGTTCATTAGGGAGATTGGCCTGTAGTTCTCTTTCTTAGTTGGGTCCTTCTCTGGTTTTGGTATCAGGGTAATGCTTGCTTCCAGGAATGAATTTGGGAGTATTGCTTCCCTTTCAATTTCATTGAAAAGTTTGAGAAGTAGGGGCGTTAGGTCTTCTCTAAATTTCTTGTAGAATTCGGCAGTGAATCCATCAGGGCCTGGGCTTTTCTTTGTTGGGAGTTTTTTAATTACATCTTCAATTTCATTGGCTGATATTGGTTTATTTAGGATTTTTAAATCTTCTTGATTCAGCTTTGGTAATTCATACGAATCTAGGAATCTGTCCATTTCTTCTGCATTTTCCATCTTAGTAGAATATAAATTTTCAAAATAGGTATAGATGATCTTCTGAATTTCTGCAGGGTCCGTCGTGATATCACCCTTTTCATTTTCAATTGCATGGATTTGAGTCTTTTCTTTTCTTTTTTTAATAAGGTTGGATAAGGGTTTGTCAATCTTATTTATTCTTTCAAAGAACCAACTTTTTGCTTCATTGATTCTTTGTATTGTTTTTTTATTCTCCAATACGTTAATTTCTGCTCTGATCTTTATAATTTCCTCCCTTGTACGGGCTTTTGGCTTAACCTGCTCTTCTTTTTCTAGAAGCTCGAGGTTCACCCTTAAGTTGTTTATTTGCGCTTGCTCTATTTTCCTGATATAAGTGTTTAATGCTATAAATTTCCCTCTTAGGACTGCTTTCATTGTATCCCATAAGTTCCGGTATGTTGTACTGTCATTATCATTCAGTTGTAGAAAGTGACTAATTCCTTCTTTAATTTCATCTGTGACCCATTAGTTGTTCAGGAGGAGGCTGTTTAATTTCCATGTGTTTAGGGAGTTTTTGTGGGATCTTTTGCCATTGATTTCCAATTTCATTGCACTATGGTCTGATAATATGCATGGGATAATTTCAATTCCTTTGCATTTACTTAAGCAGGTTTTATGAGCTAGTATGTGGTCTATTTTGGAGAACGTCCCATGTGCAGCTGAGAAAAATGTGTATTCTGATGTTGTGGGATGGAACACTCTGTAGACATCTACTAAGTCCATTTGTTCAAAAGTTTGGTTCAGTTCTACTATTTCATTATTGATTTTCTGTCCAGTTGATCTATCTTTTTGTGACAGTGGAGTATTGAGATCTCCCAATATAATTGTATTAGTGCTTATTTGATTTTTCATGTCCTTTAGTACTTGTTTTATATAGCTGGGTGCATTGGTATTTGACGCATATATATTTATGATGGTTATCTCTTCCTCTTGGATTGTTCCCTTTACAAGGATGTAATGACCGTCTTTATCTCTCTGAATCCTTCTTGGCTTGAAGTTCACTTTGTCTGCAAAAAGAATAGCTACCCCTGCTTTTTTCTGGGTTCCTGTGGCATGGAGTATTGTTTTCCATCCTTTGACTTTCAGTCTATGAATTTCTTTCTGAATTAAATGTGTTTCTTGTATACAGCATATTGTTGGATCTTGCTTCTTGATCCATTTCGCCAGTCTGTGCCTTTTGATTGGTGAATTGAGACCGTTAACATTGATGGTTAAAACTGATATGTATTGACTTGTCATGATATTTTCCTGTTGTTGGTTCCCACTCTTTGTTTTTCCGCTTTCCGGCTATTTAATTATTTGCCCTGCCTGGTGGATTCCTTCTGTTGGGGTTCCTATCTCTTTCTAGAATGTCCTTCAGAACGTTTTGGAGTGCTGGTTTGGTGGTCATAAATTTTCTCAGATGTTCTTTGTCATGAAAGTATTTTATTTCTCCATCAATTTTGAAAGATAGTTTTGCAGGGTACATCAATCTGGGCTGAAAATTATTTTCCTTTAGAGCTTGCAATACATCATTCCAAGCTCTTCTTGAATTGAGGGTTTGTGCTGAAAAGTCAGCTGTGATTCTGATGGGTTTTCCTTCATAGGTGATTTGTCTCTTCTCCCTAACAGCTTTTAAGATTCTGCCCTTCTGTTGAATTTCTGGGATCTTGACTATAATATGTCTGGCTGAAGTTTTTTTTTGATCATGTCTAGTTGGTGTTCTAAAAGCTTCACTTATAGGGGTGTCAAATTCCTTTTCTCTTCCAGGAAAGTTCTCCCTGATTATGTCTTTGAACAAGGTTTTAATGTCGTTGATGCTATCTCCTGCTTTTTCATTTATTCCAATTATTCTTAAGTTGTTTATCTTTGAGTCATCTAGCAGCTGCTGAATTGATTTTTCATGGTCCCTTGCTATTTTTAAGAATTTTTCCATTTCATGATCACTAATTGCAAGCCTGTCTTCTATATCTGAGATCCTGTCCTCGCATTGGCTTATTCTGCTACAAATACTTTCAATGGAATTTTTTATCTCTTGGATATCTGCTTGAATCTGCCTTATGGATTCCATTTCTTTCCTATGCTGAGCATTCATGGTTTCTATAGTTTTCTTAAGTTCATCTATTTTTTTGTCTGTATCAGCTATAGTGTCCTTAAGCATGGTCTTCATTGTAGACATTATCTCTGCAGTTATCTGTGAGATTATTTCTGTTTTAATTTTTTCCAGAACCTCATTCAGTTGCTTTGTTGTTACCACTTCAGATAGGCCAGGTGGGTGGCTTTCGGATTGTCCCACCTCGTTGCTCCCTAGGTTTGCCTTTGGTGAATTGGATGTGTGTGGTTGCATCTTGTTTAAGTGTCGTCTCATTTTTTCTTTCTTTAATTCCTGGGGTGATGTTTGCAAATTACCTATAGTAGGTTACTTTATTGCTAGTGTTTAAGATCTTTAGAAGAGACTACTTCTCTGCAGTATCTTCCAAGTGGAGCTTGCTTTTAGGTTTTGAGCTTTCTGCCAGATCCTACCTCTTCAATTCGTTGGGTATGCAAAGTTGCTACCTGTTTGGCCCAGTCCTTGATTCTTTGGTACTGTGCCACTGTATTTTCTGTGTCCCTTAGTCAATCTCAATCATGAAATATCAGGAAGGAAAGATGTTTAGAACAATTATTTCACATTTGGCTATAATGTTAACTAAAGCATCAAACACAGCCTAGAAAATGACAGACTGAGCTAACCAGTTATTTACCACTTTTAGCTGTATAGAGTTGCGGTTATATAACAAAATCTAAAACACACCAGAAAAATTATATGCAATATACAAGTCCTATGTATGTCAATTTTTCCCTGAGGAGTTTAAATTTAAAATGAGTTAAGGAGGAAATAGAGTGTTGGGAGAATAGGAAGGAATTAGATGTAAGGTTAGAGGACCAAGAGGGATCCCACTAAAATTGGGACACTAGTGCAGAGGACAGGTGGTAAAAAGAGAAGGAAGGGATAAAAGGAAGAACAGATCACAACCACAATCACAAAGAAGTTAGAGGCGCTGTTTACACTCATATAAAAAACCAGAGAGAATAATGAAGGAAAGAGCAAATACACATACAGAAACAAAAACGAAGATAAAAACAATAAAACAGACAGATCAAAAATAAAACCCCACCAAAAAACAAAACAAAACAAAACAAAAACAAAAAAACCCTTCGCCAGAACAAAAAACAAATCAGTGAGAAAAAAATAAAAATAAAAATAAAAATAAAAATAAAAAATATAAAAAGAATCAGTTCCAGGTGTTGACTCTGTTGTAGGCAGGTACCTTGTGACAAAGTCCTGTTCTGTGCAGGTCCGTCCCAGTAAGCCAGGAGCGCCCTCTGGCGGGCGGTGAGCAGAGGCGCGTACTTTCAGGCAGAGACCAGTCTAGCTCGCCTCCGCTCTCGCCGCCCTTTCACGATCCCTGGGCCTGAGAGGCTCAGCGCGCTGTCCGGAGCGCGGGTTCCCTGCACTGGTTCCTGCCGCTCTGGTTTTTCGCCACGCCCCCCACAATGGCGCCGGGCCAGTCGCTCTCTGGCGCGGGACAGGTGTGGCTGAGAGTCCAGTCTCGTTCGCCTGCTGACCTCAGCACACTTTTGTGGGCCTGAGAGGCCCCGTGCTGCCCTGTCCGGAGCACAAGTTCCCAGAGCAGTTTCCGAGCCGCTCTGAGTTTCGCCACACCCCCCACAATGGCGCCCGGCCGGTCGCTCTCTGGCGCGGGGCAGCTGTGGCTGAGAGACACTCACCGCCGGTCAGCGCCGTTCTCCGCCGCTCCCCTGCCCCGCCGCTGTCTCAGGATCCTCCGTGGGGGCTCCCTGGGCGCCAGCTGCCACCGCGTGTCCGTAGAATTGAGCCTCCGTGGCGCTGCAACTCCCGGGATAGTAGAAGGTGCGCGCGTGCCGTCTGCTCCTTCTTTCCTTCTTCTTTGTTGGAAGTCACCCGTCACTGGTGCCGGGGGTCCCAGATTGCGCTTCAGAACTTTTCTGGGTTTCGGGGAGGCATCTCCCCCCCTCCTGCGCTTTCCGGGTCGCTATATTCCCGTGTTCCAATGGTAACTTTTAGAGAGAGTTTCCCTGCCTGCTTCTTACTAATCCGCCATCTTGAAGTCCTCTGATGCCGGTTTTATAGGCATGCACAGTGCAGAAGTTGTGAGGTCAGGGAGGTTTCCACCCTGGCAGTGTGCCTGATGAAGCTGTGAGAGTGAAGCTGAAACTGCAGTGGAGATCTCAGGAATTTAGAGAAACCAGGAATGTGTAATGTCTGCTAAGAAAAGCCACAGGCAGTGAGACACAGGTGCCTCTCATCCCAAGACAGAGGCCTTGAGGGCTTCAATCAGCATTTCCATGGGGGTATGGCCACCAATGCCATTTGGAAATCACTTCCTGTCACAATTTGCCCCCAGAACATACAGCTGTAGGATTTAACATTTGCTCTACTGGGTTTTGGTCTTGCTTTGGTCCTACTTCTTTCTATCTCTCTATTTCTCCCTTTTGGAATGGGGATGTTTACCCCATGCCATTGTACATTGGCAGTATTTAACTTTTTGATTTTTACAGAGGCTCATATCTGAGAGTTTGCCTTGAGTCTTAGAGGAGACTTTGGGTTTTGACTTTTTGGGAATGCTGGAACTGTTAGGACTTTGGCAACTCTTAGAGCTGGACTAAATGCAATTTGCATAAAGAGATACAGGTGAGCTTTTTAGGATCCAGGAGTGGAATTTTGTGATGTATATCTAGACCCTCCAAAGCCTCTTGTGATCATAGACAGGATCTTTTGAAGGTGTTTGAATCATGGAGGAGCTGTGTTCATCAGTGAATCGATCCATTGATGAGCTCCTGGCTGAATGCACTATTAGGAGGTGTGTCTGGTCAGATGATGTAGGTCACAGGGAGTGTGACCTGAAGGGTATATCTCTCTCCCTGGCTCCTCCCTTTCCTTTCTGCTTCCTGGCACCATGACTTGAGAAGCTTTCCTCCATGTGCAATCTTTCCACCATGCTCTTTCTGAATTGGAGCCAGCCAACCATGGACTGAAACTCTGAAACTGTAAGCCAAAATAAATATCTCCTCTTTTTATTTGCTGGTGTCAGGTACTATGTCTCAGCAATGAGGGAAGTAACTAAGACAAAAGTGTTTCAATTTTTTTGTGTGTTTGTTAAGTCTTGCTTTACCACCTACAATATGATCTATTTTAGAGAATGTTTCATGAGCTGCTGAGAAGGCTGTGTATTATGTAGTTGTTGAATGGAGTATTCTGTACACATCTGTTAGGTCTACTTAATCTTTGGTTTAACTCTGATTTTTTTGTTCATTTTTTGTATGGATGACCTATTGAAGTCACTCACAATTTTTGTATCATAATCTATGTACCCTTTATGCTATGTAGTGTTTTATAAATGTGGGTGTACCAATATTTGGTGCATATATATTTATAATTGTTTTATATTCTTGGTGGATTGTTTCCTTTTCCAATATGTAGTGGCCTTCTTTGTATCATGTGACTTCTTTGTATCATGTAATTTTGTCTTGAAATCTCCTTTGTCAGACAAGAGTACACTTCTCATGTTTGCTTTCTGGTTCCATTTGCATGGAATACTGTTTTCTATTTTTTCACTTTCAGTCTTTCAGACATATGTATGTCTTTGTTAGTGAGGTGTGCTTCTTGCAAGTAGCAATGAGTTGGGTCTTCTTTTCTTAATCTATTCTGACAGTCTGTTTTTTTTTTAATTGGAGAATTAAAACTACATTCAGAGATATAGAAAGGTATGTACCAGTTCCTATCATTTTTTTTTAATGTCTGAATTTTTTCCCTAATTCTAAATAGCTTATCTACTCTTTCTTCTCTCTGTGTAGGATTCCTTTAAATATCTTTTGCAATGCTGGTTTAGTGGTCATGAATTTCTAAATTTATGTATGCCTTGGAAGATAGTTATTTCTCCTTCAATTTTATAGGGTAGTTTTTCTGGATATAGTAATCTAGGTGAAAGTTATTTTTTTCAGGTCTTGAGATACATTGTTTTATGTTTTCCTGGCCTTTAAGATTCCTGCAGAGAATCTGCAATTATTCTGATGAGTTTGCCTCTGTAAGTAACTTGGTGTTTCTCTCTTGCAGCTTTCAGTATCTTTTTTTGTTTTGTAATCTTGATATTTTAAGTATAATGTGAGATGGAAAGAATCTTTTTTGGTCATGCCTGTTTGGGGTTCTAAATGCCTCCTATACCTGGATGTCTATATCTTTTCCAAGATTGAAGAAGTTTTCTGTTATTATTTCTGTAAATAGATTTCTATGCCAGTAGCCTAAACCTTGATTCCCACTCCTAAATTAAAAACTTATAAGTTTGATTTTATTTTAGCTGTGTTGCAGAATTCTTGGATGTTTTGTTTACAATATCTTGGTTTTTTTATTTATAGTGTTTGCATGTAGCAATTTTTCAACCTTATCTTCAAGTCTTGGAATTCTGCCTTTTGCTTAATTTTGTCTATTGGTGAGGCTTCCCACTGAGTTTTTTGTTTAACTTATTGTACTTTTAATTTACAGAATTTCTGTTTGGTTCTTCACCTTCACTGTCTTCTTTAATTCATTCTGTTGCTTATTGTCTCCTCTTTGAAGTCATTGCTCATATTATAAATCAATCTTCTGAATTTGCTAGCATTTCATCCACTTACATATGTTTACATTCAGTTTCTGGCAAGTTATGGACATTTGGAGGAGTCATTTTGCCTTGTTTTTTCACACTTCTTGTGTTCCCATACTGACACTTGTACATCTGTGGGGTGGATGTCTTTTCCACTTTTATTTGAGGGTCTTATTAGTGTCCAGCCTTCCTGTGAGGGCTTAATCCCTGGCATCGCTCAGAAAGAAGAAAGCGAACTGCATTAATATTGATGATACAAAGATAAACCAGCTATTAACGTGTGGTAAAAATCAATTAAAATCAACAACTATGCCACCATTAGCAATAGAATAGAAATGTGTAATATTGATGTAGGGTAAACTAAAAGGCTAAACATTATTAGTAATTAAAAGCAATAAAATGGAAGGGATGGGAAAGGGATAGAAGCAAAATTTGAAAAGAAAGAAAATGAATGAAAAGAAATCTTATGATTTCTCATAAGATGAAAAAGAGGAAAATGAGATTAAAAATCCAACTAAAGAATAAAATTCCCTTATTATTATTATTATTTCTCTCTATATTGTATTTTTTTTTTTGTGGGTACTGGGGGTCGACCTCAGGACCTCATGTGCCAGCAGGCACCCATGCTGCTGAGCGATATCACCGGCCCTTTTTTCGTATGTGTGTTCTGGGAGTTGAACTCGGGCCCTCGTACTTGCCAGGCAGGCGCTTACACCTCTGAGCCATCTCACCGGCCCTCTATGTTGTATTCTGTTTCTCTGTGATTTTTAACTTTCCATTCAGCTCTTTTTTGATTCCCAGAGATCCTCTCTCTGTCATCCCTAAGTAGTTGTTTTCCAAGTGCCTTGATTCCAGGCTCCGCAGAAGCTGTAACCTGTTACCAGCTTTGACTCCACTATCTTGATTCCTCCATTTATGACACTTCAAAGTGTCATCACTATCATGTCTTGGCAGTGTCCTGCTGCGTTATCCTGTCCTTGCTCCAAAACTAAGGCTTCCTCCACTGGTACACAGGATCACACCCCTCTTTTTCTCCTCCATAATATTGATCCTAGAAATGCCTCCTATTGCATCATCAATTTTTCCAGGTTACTGGATTATTCCCACACAGCATACAAGATGTCCCCGAATCTCCCTTCTTTAAAAACAATTGTCCCTTCAGCTGCTGCCTCATTATTTTGTTTCAAATTACAAAAAATATCTTCAAAAGACTTGTCTAAAATCATTATATCTACTACTTATTTGTCCTCCCCCCATTCTTTCTTGAATCTACTTTATTTAAGCTTTTCTTCCCACTTCTTTGACTCTTATCAGTGTCACCAGTGATTTCCAGCTGGACAGAAACAATGTTCGGGTCTCAATATTCATATTAGTTGAGCAGAATTTGGTAAATTTTCTCTTTCAACACATTATTCCCTTGCTCTAGGACTATCTTTCTTTATTAGCTCTCCATTATTGAGTTCTCCTAATCGCCATGGCCTCTCAGTATTGGTGTGATCTAGGTCGCACCTCTTCTAAATTCATTGGATGGGTGAATCTGTCTAGATGTGTGACATTTTTTTTATTTTGAAGAGAAAAAATAGAACAAAATTTCAAAAGAAGACAATAGGAGGGTAACAATGGTTAATACATTGCGTATTGTTATCTTTAAATTAGTTACTCAGAGTACAAGGTATCAGCATTCAATTGTCCAAACAATATTAGCACAAACTTTCTTTTCAATGAACTAAGACAAATTAATAGTATATCTATCTTAACTATCTTATATATGTATATATACATTTTTGCTTTTCCCTCCCTTCTTTTCTGCCTCCCCCATCCCAGTTTCTCTTTCCTTTTGAATAGTTTTTTCCTGTTTTACAATTAGATGTGTGATTTTATACACCAGCTTCATATTGATAAATTCCTAAGTCATAGGGCACATTCAGTGGGATGGTTATGTGTTTGTGTATGTGGAGCACTGTAGGTCTAATCTTTCTGGCTTGTCAAAACTACTCCAGTATTTCTTGTAGGTCATCACATAGTTCTAGAAAACCAGGGCACAATGAGCAGAAAGATGGACTAGACTTTTCCATGTCTTGGTTCATAGCTGAAGTTGCACCTCTGCATCTTAGCGCTTGGACCTTTGCACCTTAGGCTGATATAGTCAAATCATCGCTATACTTCTGCCAGAAAAACCAACGGAACCCAGATGTTTGCCAAGTACCTTGGCAGAGTCTGTTTTAGACTATGCAGAAACAAAGTCTGACCTTGATAATCACTGGGAGATATGATGCTTATCTTACTTAACACTGTATTCTAATTAGCGTTATTCATAGTCTATAGGGGTATTCAGTAATTGATGAATGTTGATTGAATGAATGAACACACAGCAAAGTCATCTTTTATAATATTGGATATTAAATAAGGCTTTAGTTCTTAAGGTTTAGTTTTCAATATGCCATCAGAAATGAGGTGGTTTTCTGCCCTTTACCTACAGAGTTAATGGGATAATGTGTAAATAAGCTCTTTAGAGCTAAATATGCTTCATTAATACTCATATTTTTCATACCATTTTGGCATTCATAGGATTAATGGTGCTTGTGATGAAACTGGAACTACCCCAAATCATTTGGTAAACACATTGCTATAACTTCTCAGGAAAACAGTAAGAAAATATGAATTTTCAGATGATCTCAGACCATTGATTAATAAATTACGTTCATAATTCTCCAAATTCTTAGATAGTGACTTATTGATACATAGGAGACAGGAAGGGTTGGTTGGTTCATGTGGCCAAACGAATTGACTCTGTGCACTAGTCAGAAAAAAATGAATGACTCCAACTCATGCTAAGAGCTCTGTATTTATCTTCTCATCTAATCCTCCCACAGAGCTCGGAAGTGCATATTGTTGTATATATTACAAGTTACCACACATCGCAGATATTCAAGCTATCCCAAATCCTGGCAAACTCTTCCGCCAGATCAGTAGAATCCTAGTACCTATAAAGAAAACTCTCAACTTTAGTAACACTGCTGTTCTTCTGGGGTTTCTTGTAGGTGCAAATGGTAGAGTTTCAAACATTGTATGTCGTGCTCTGTATTTTACATTAGAAAACCAGGAGGAGCTAAAGTTTATCTATGAGGGAGTTTACAGGGGAAACATGAAGATTTGAATTGCTGTGACACTACATCTTCCCTTCAAAGTAGGTCACTGTTGGTTGATGCTTGCTCTCCCAGAGGTCAGTCGGAGAGGTGAGATGGAGAGTTGGTCTGCAGTTTCCCAGAACACGCTTAACCTTGTCTATCCAGGATTGACAGTGACTCTTACACTGAACTTTTTGCTAGTGGTTTTTTCTAAGATGAGCTGGACGTTATTCTGAGGTTGGCATTATCTGAGTTTGGATGACTCTGTTACCACGTAAGGGCTGAGGTTTGACAACAGCAGTTGAACTTGCAGGTGCTACGAGTCCATTCAGTGGCTTGGCTCAGCTTCATGCTTTGATGTCCGTCAGTCTTGGCCTAAAGTCTGTACCCCTTTCCAACAGGGCTACAGATCAGTATATCGTTTCTTTAGAAGTTGTCATTTCTTCTGACACTTGAATATGTGATTAATTAATGAAAAAGGAAGAGTACGTACCTGAAATATCTGTGTGAATCATGCCTGCTAACATGATTATACCTTGCAGGTGAAAATTAGTTTGACCTTTTCGCAGAAGGCAGTCTCCTGTGCTACTATTGTTCTGTGGTAAATCACATTTTTTCCTCAAGATTAAAGAGAGCATGCCAGATTAAAACCCATAATTCACATTATGTCTAATGACTTTTTAATTTATTTTATTTAACTCTTAACTAAATAACAATAACCACGATTTTCAAATGAAACAATATAAAAATTCACTGAAACTTTGGTCACACATATCCCAGACCCCATCACACTTTAGAGATACGTTTGTTTGTTGGGTATCTGTTTGGAGAATTTTACAACTCACATTCACTTAAGACAAATACATATTCTTCAATTCCTTTGTTATCCAGTGGTAAGCAACTGCTTTTTTAACTTAATGATTTATCTTGGAAAAATTTCTATATGAATACAAGAAAAGTTGTTTAAAAATGAATGATGCAGTCAAAGTTTTCAAATGCCTCCTTGATATGTCTAGAAATAATCCCATAGATCTTCCCCAATGATAATTTATCTGAATAAATTTACTAGTGCTGACTTATTCTTGCATTCTTGAGTTATGGATTTATAAGTAAGATTGGTTTATAAATTTCTTTTTGTGCAGACTTCGTTATATTTTGCTATCAATGCCATATGCTTTATCAAATTGAATTGGAAGTATTTTTTATCTTTTACACTTTTAATAATAATTTTGATATCTTAAGAACGATCCCTTCATTGGTGATTTGATAAAAATTTCCTGGAGAAATCATGTTGGCTTGGTCCTTTGTTGGAAGAGAATAACGGAAAATTTTCTGTTATTTTCTTTATGAGGTTTCCTTGAGATCAGCTTTGGTTCTATTTCCCACTAGGAGTATCCATTGAACTTAGGCTTTCAAATGTATTTTCCTTTAGTACATGATGCATTTTTAATGGGGCACAATAGATCTTTGATATTATAATGGTTAATTTCTCTCATTAGGGAGAAGTTAAATTAAACTTTTCTCTTGGGAGAGCAAAAATGAAAAAAATGTGTAAGAAACATTACAGTAGGTTAATCTTTAGGATTATGTTAATATTCTCTGTTTATATGTTCTAACCTTTTATTATTTCCTCCTTTACATTTACTTCTTTTTTGTTGGTTACTTTAACAATTATTTTAGATGTCTTATTTTTTAATTTTTAAAACCTAGCTTTTGGAATTATAGATTAGTTCTAATTACCTTTCTTTAGTAACTCATTTTTTGATTCCTCTAAATTATTTAATTTCTATTTTTCTGTTTATTTAATAGTTGTTTTTCTAAATTTTTGAGTTGATGCTTACTTCATTAAAATAACCATCATAAAATTCTGATAAGTAGTAACTTCATTTATCATCCTTTTGTAGAAATGCTATAATTTTCTCCATAAATCTACTTAACATTGTTTATAATTTGCAGATGAAAAGAAATATGGTTTTCTGATTTTCAATTAACTTCTACACTTACAGAATGGTGATCATAGAATATTGTACATAGTTCTTTATTTTTTGCATTTTATCTTTATGGATTAATATAATCTCTGCTTTTGAGGCACGGGGTCTGATATACCCAGAATTAGACCGAGTGATGGGTAAAATTTTCCAGTTTTGATCGGTTTCTTCCTATGTCTCTCTTGTACCTGCTGTATGCATGTTGCTGTTATGCATTTGAGTTACAGAAACTTTTAAGTCACATCTTCATTGGGTTTTTAACTTTTTCGTATTATATATCATTTTTTTTTTGTCTCACATAATGCTCATTGGTGCTGAATGAAATTGTGTGATATTAAGGCCATAACTTCTGCTTTATTGTTGTTGCTACTTTGCGTGTGTGTGGGGGATGGGGCACTATCTGAGTAATATTTTGATCTTCCTTTTACTTTCAACCAATTGAATTTTGCCTTTAATGCACTCTGAGGATCTTTTTTAAAAATACAATACCTTAAAATATTTATTGGTTGAGAAGCATTTGTCTCAGTTCTTATTTATAGGGTGTGTGTGTGTGTGTGTGTGCGCTCACGTTTTACTGTATGGCTGGTTTTCTTTGCTGCATATATGTGTATGTGTGTGTTCACATATGAGTATTTAGGAAATTATTCATTAACGGGTAACTTTGCTTTTTAGTGCCTACTTTGATAATTATATCTTTGTCTAATACTCCAAGTCCTCCACTCTTTTAGATACAACTATTCATCATAAACAATGTACATTGGTGTGAATCCTCTTCTTTTCCCTACCCTGCGTTTTATCCACTACCATGTTTTGTTAAAAGTTACATTTCTTAGCGTTTATATTTACATGGTTATACATGCTTGCTCTACTACTTATGTCAGCTTTAAATGTCATTTTCAACCTCAACTCTTATAGATGAGTCAGTCAGTGAACTTATTCTAGGACCCACCACCTCTAGTAACCTACACGCCTTTCTTTCTATATGTGATGTGTCATTTCCATCTTCTCAAAGCTTGTAACATTCATTTTTTTAAATGTCTTAACTTCACAGTACAAATATATTCAGTTTACTACCAGTCCTCCTGACACTTTTCCTAGATTTGTTCTTTTTCATTTATTTTATGACTTCTAATGTTTTAAAATTATGACCTTTGTATTTGACGAACAATTTGACTAGACAGTCTTTCGATTACATTTGAGAATATCATAAGTTTTGTCCTGTTAGGGACATTAGGGTTTGAATGCTGTTCTGAAGAAGACTGAGGGTAGGTTGGTTTATTTTTTCCTTCTAGCAACATTATCTGTTTGCTTTAAGACTTTTTATATTTAATAAAATTGGTATGGTACAAGTAAAGTGAATCTGAAGAAAAATGAAATTTAATAATTCCTTGGCATATGTCTGTTTCAACCTTTGTGAATCAGTGGGCTCTAGTACATAGTGTTTATTTTCAACATGTAAATTGAAGATTTTTTCAATATCAGGAAAGTTCTTTTTTATAATTTAGTTTCAAAATATTTGTTTTCTTCCACCAATGAGGTCCTCTTTTCAGAGTCACATTTCTATGTGTGTTGGCTCTGCATTGCATTTCTTCAATCACTATCATTGTTGCACAAATACTTTAAAAATATTTCTTTATTTTCATTTAATGTTGACCACTCTCCATATATCTGTCTTCACTGTCTTCTACTGATCCACAATGCTTAGTCTCCCTTTGCGTTTTTTTTCCAACACTATCTTCATTTTTGGGACAGTTTGGGTTTTCCTTCTTCCTATTTTATTTTTATCAGCTAATTTTTTCCTCCTCATCTCTTACCTGAATTTTTCATTTGTGTTTTCTGGTCTTCTTTAATAAATTACATCACTTCATTAACCCATTAGTAAATTTGCTTCATTTAGAAAGACAGTGTAGCGTAATGATCAGGATGGTAGATTCTAGAATATGACCTCCTGCGTTAAATCAGGCTCCTCCTCTAACTCATTTGCACTTGAATAAGTTGCTTACACTCGGGTGTTTTCATCTACCTAAGGGGATGAGCAATGACACTTAACTCACAGAGCTGTGTTGAGAAACCATTAAGTCCACATCTACCAAGCAGTTACAATACTGCCTGGCAACAGTAAGTACTATGTAACTGTTATCTTTGTTTATGAGAGTTGTTACAAAATTCATAGCTGAAATTTTCATTGCCTCTGTGGCAACACTTTTTTCACCTGTTGGTAAGTTTTGATGCTCCTTTTCAGGATTTTTTTTTTAGTGTTTTGGTATCTGTCTTATGCCAGTTTCTTCTTTATTACTATTCCCTATGAAATGAATTATTTTTCTGGTGAAAGTCTTTGGAGAAAGTTCCTGAAACAGAGGCTTCAAGGTAGCCTTTCAAACCCAAAGGCTTCTATTTTCTGTGGCAAATTGTCACATGAATGACCCCCAACAGCGGATACTTCCCTACATCCCTGCCCTTGTGTAACTGCCTCCCACACCGCTCTAACCTTATTTTTATGACTTGTTTTAGCCAGTAGCACATCAGCAACCATGACACACGCAAGGCTGAAAGGACATGAACATTTGGCCTGCCTTGCTCTTGCTGCTGAGCGTGCAACTCTCTCCACGTGAAAACGTCCAAGTAGCTTCCTGGAAAGAGACCCCAGGTACATGCATGAGACCCTGTGAGGCTACATTGACCCAAGATGATCCATCCCTGCTGAGCTCATCCAGTCCCTGAGTGGTAGGCAGGTTAGAAGCTTTTCAATCCATCCTTCTAGGGGTTTACTATGGAACACTAGATTACAGACCCACTTTTACTGCTGCCTCAAAAACAGATTGCTTCCGATAATTCCATGAATACTCACTTCCGCCGAGTGTCTGAAGTGAGGTAGGTCCAGGACACCTTCTGCCATCAGCTCTCTGCTTCCCAGTTCTTAGAAACGAGGCTCAGGGCTTCTGCATTACAGAGGGATTTAAGCATCTTGAGGATCACAGTTTTGCTGTCCCCGAGATCCGCCGCAACTGTGTTCCTGGGAAACTCTGTCCTCTCCACATCCTTAGCTAGGCATCTCTTCTGCCTTACTCCTGCCTCTGCTGCAGGTTTGAGAGACTTAGCTGTCATGTTTCATGGTATATTATGCATTCCTGGGAAACATCTTTGCTGGCATTTTCTGATATCTCTATGTTTGGTTCCTTTTGCCTCTGTCTGGGCTTTTTTCATGTGACTTCTGCCCAAACTCAGTGGCTTTTTGCACCTTTACAAGAGCAGTGGAATTTGTGGGTAAAATCTGTGTAAGTTTATGGGAAATAGCATTAACTCCTACCCCAACCCTAGCTCTCTCTCTTTGCATAATTTCTAGGAAGAGACAGGAAAGATGTTTAAATAGCTGACATCATGATCTTGCTAGAGTCTATTTAACGTTTCCTGCAACAAGAACTTTGGACATACTCTTCTGAAGATGATGTAATACCCTTCACAACCTGAGTCATCATTAATGTGTCTCAAAGTTCCAGTATTCACAGAGGTGGCACAGGCTCCTCTGGTTGGTCCCTTTTCTGAAATGGCAATTTAGATTCCCATCCACACTGCCTTTGGGCAATGGTCTCCTTATACTTAATAAGTCTAACTTACTGTTAGTCTATGTTGTCATCGTTTACAGAGAGGGCGTGGGCACTGTGACTGCACTGCAGGATATTTTGGTTTCCCCCCCAGATGTCCACTGCCTCAGTACTACTCATTTTGGCTTTGGGCTCAATTTCCCGGTAATGGATAAGGTGACTATGTAGGTGGAAAGCGACAGGTGCAAGAAGGCAGCACCCCAGCCACAAGCCCTGGGGCTCTTCACCCCAGCAGTGCGGAGCAGGAGTCTTGCAGGTCCCAACATGGTTGTGGTCACTTCCTTGGCAGGCTCCTATTGGTCCGTTAATACGCACTTTAGACGGGATCATATGGGATCGAATTTCTGGCCCCATTCCTCCTCCCACTGGGGAAAACAGCTTCCCCTCATGTCAGCGTGTGTCTCTGCGGTGTGGCCCCTGTTTTGTCCATTTAGGGCTTCCATAGCTGTTTCTCCATCAGACCTCGGCTGCTTGTGTGCAGGAAGGACTGTGCCCTGGTCTTCCCTGCGCTCCTGGCCCTGCACCAGGAACTGGCTCCGGGCAAATGGGCGTGGCCTCGTGTTCACCGCGCGGAAGTGAGAAGCAGGTGAACCCAATCCCCTAAAGCCTTTCTGGTCTCCGGCTAGTTGAGTGGCTCCTTCGGCAAAGTTACCCCGTCTCCCTTCCTCTTCGGTTGCTTGCCAGCGTCCTTCTCTGTGGCTGAAAAGGCTTGGACAGCTCGGGAAAAGGAGACCTGTGCGTGCCTGTCTCTCTCTCCTGGCCTCCCCTACACACACAAGCACACATGTACACACCACACACACACACACGTGCACACACACACCCGAGGCGCGCACATGCACGCGCACACACACTCTTGCAGGACCCTCCCAGCGGGTCCTAGTTAGGGGACCCACTCCCAGCCTGCCTGGGGGCCACCTCCTCGAGGCGCTCTGTCCCCTTGGCTCGCCAGCCCTGTGCTGTCCCTCTGGAGTCCTTTGTGCAACAGGAGAGCCGAAGGCTCCTACGCTGCTCGCCGGCTGCTCCACCCCTGCCCACCCGTCCCCTCCCCCTCGTGCCGCCCGGACCGGGGCCTCGGATCCGCGCGCGGCGGGGCGTTGGGCACCGCGCGGGGCGGGCGTGGAGCGGCGGCGGCGCCGGATTAAGAATGGGGGCGGCGGGCGGGGGGGCGCGAGGTTCACCCCGGGGTTTTCGGCGCGGCTGATTGATGGGCGCGCAGGGCTGTGCGTGATCCTCGGCTCCGCTGGCGAGGGTTGCGGCGAGCGCCGGGCGGCTGAGGCTGTTCTGCCGAACTCCCGGGTGCCGCGCCCGGAGCGCTGCGGGGCGGCGAGGTAGGTGCGGGGCCGGGGAGGGCGATCGGGTCGGCCGGCGCGGGGCGGACAGGTGGAGCCGCCGAGGGGACAGCCCGCTCGGGCACCGCGTCCTGCAGCGCGGCCACATTGTCACCCGCGCGCGCGGGCGAGGGCGCAGCGCGCACGGCCGGTGGCCCCGGAGCGGTGTCCTCGGGCCGGGCGGGGGCCTCGGGCGCCCGCGCAGGGGAGCGGAGCCGAGCCGGGGCCCCGAGCACTGCCCCTCGCGCGCCCCTCTCCGGCTCGTGCGCCCCCCCGCGGGTCCCCGGCCGAGCAGGCGACTCCAGTCCGCCGGGGCAGCCGGAGGTAAGCGCTGCGGGAGCCTGCGTCGTCGTCCTGCAGCACCGGCGACGGCCACGCGCGAGCGCGGGGTGCAGCGGCCGAAGAGAGCCAGGGGCCGGGGTCGCTGGACGGTGTCGTGATCGCCTCTTGCAGTCCTTCCGCCAGCGGGCCTCTTCCTGTCGCCTCTCCGTCCCTGCCTCTGCCTCCACCCTTGGACCTCTCGGCGAGTCCCCGGGAAAGACAGCCACCGAGGCAGGATGCAGAGGCAGGAGGGTCGCGGCTCGCAGCCCTGTGGCGGCGGCGGTGGTGGGCGCGTGGGGCCCGGGCAAGGACCGCAGGCGGCGGGAGCTGGCGTCCCCAGGAGTTCGCGGGTCCTGCTGTCCGGTGGCCGGGGCATCAGATGGGCGCGCGCAAGCTTTGGAATAAGGAGAGGCAGGAACTTCTGCTAAGCTCTGCCTGGTGTGGGTGAAGGGTCCTGGGGTGCTGTCGGGGCCTGGGCCCTTTCTAAGGCCGCAGAATAGGGACGGAGATCCCAAGCCCCCCTTTTCCTTCTTGCTTTATTTCCTCTCCCCTCTTCCTGTTTTGCTTGCTTGCTTCCTTCCTTTTTTCCGCAGACCAACTTTCATGTTCCATACTTGACATGGAACCGTAACCAACAGGTTAAAGCAAGGATAAAGAGGCGCGCAGAGTCTAGCTCTTAGTTACAGGCATGGCGCCTCGTTGTGTATTCAGCACACATATGACACACGCATGCCGGAAGTAACGTGTAAGCAAGAATTTGAGCCTCGCTCGAATGACGTTGCGTGGACAACACCTGTGGAGGCCACTGCCGAACATAAACGCATTCCGTGCATTCTGCATCCGAGATCTGTGTGAGATGAAACTGCGCCTCCCATCACATGCACCTTTTAAATCAGGTTTCCAGCAGCCCGAAAGTTCCGGGCTATAGTATAAGAATCACAGACATAGTAAATTAAAGAATTAGAATGAAAAATAATAAAAGCCCAGGTACTTTTTCTGTGCATCACAAACTCCCTTTTTACTAAAAGCGATTGTTACGCCTGTACTTTTCGCGAAAACGAAAGCAATTTAAGAACTTTGGATGATTTTATTTATGACATGAGGTATAGGGAGGGATCTGGGATTTTCTGTAGGTGAATTGACAAGAGGATTGAAGAGGCCAGTGGTGCCACTTCAGGTAGGAGGAAGCTCAGCCGTGGTTATCCTCTCACACCCGGAGAGAGACGCCTTAATGTTGGTTGGTGTCCTCTACATAACGAGTCCTCAGTCAAGCGTGCAGCGCTTGGCAAGTAACATATTTTGCTGTATGTTCCTATTGTTTTTCTTTTTTAAAATCAGCAGAATGCCATTTTGTTCATTTACAAGCAGTAAATTAGAGGTCGGTGGACTGGAATTGTTGAGATGGCGTGATTGATGCATGAAGCTCCTTATCCTATGTGTTTGTCATCTTTCTGTATTCCTTAGCCAGTCGTGAATAAACAGTATTGCAATTTTCTCAGCCGATTTGCTTTACTTCTAGCTTGGCATATTGTGCAATGATGAATTATCTTAAATTTCTCCAGAGGGTGCCCACTTGGACATGCTTGTGTGCTTTCATAATAGGGTTGGTTTTGATTTGAGGAAGAAGAAATCAATCATATATGGTTTTCTGAACTTGGAGTCCTTCGCTCATCTAGAAACACATATTTAACAACAGGCACTATGTGTGTATATGTAAGGATTCATTTGGTAAAGACACCAGACACAGATACAATATTTTCATTTTGGATTACAAAATGAACATTTAAAATCGTGGAGGAATAAAGAATCCCAGGTTGCTTTAAATATCTTATTTCACTTACTTTGGCTAAGAAGCAAGAAGTGGATGAAAAAGTCTTGAGTTCGAATATTTTGGAAGTTGGTAATGGGTTTATCTTTTATTATGTGGCCTGAAATTTCACCCATTGCTCTTTCTAAGGAATCCAAGCAGTGTTTTTGGATGAGGTGTGGGGCGTTGCTGATCATAAGACAAATGGGTTCCTTTCGAGCACGGTCATTGCAGCCATCTTATAGCAGTATGGTGGGCACTGTGACGTGAGTGCTGTCGACAGAGGACGGTCAATCATCAGACATTCCTGGGAATGGCCGAGCTTGGAGCCCCATTGTCCAGGTATAGCCTTGCCAGGTAGCTCCTATCCAATGACTGACCCGTATCAAGGTCCAGCATCTCTGCATGACTTGGATAAGTCTGGAGGATAACTGTAGCTCTCGAGCTCAGTGGGATTTGGATTGAGCCCTCTGTTTTCCCATCTCTGCCTCTTCCCCCACCCGCCCTCAGGGGACCCTACCAAGGCAGGCTGAAGACAACTGCACGTCGAACTTCCTGTCAGAGCTGGCTTGCCAGGGAAGCCAACCCGTCACAGCGCCCCCTCTACACACACTCACTTCTCCAGTTTGAACCCATTTGTCTTCTGAATCGTGGTGTCACATCTCATTGGGGGACATCGCCTCTCCCCACTCCTCTTCCATCCTTCCGTATTTTATCATTCTTTCCTGACTTTTGTTGGATTTATTGAATTTCTTCAGCCTCTTTTCTGTCTAGCGATTTGAATATTATATATCCAATGTCTATTCGTAGTGGTTATTTTTATGTTTTTAATAATCATTTTGATTTAGATGAAATTAATCACAATATCTGTTCTTCTCTGGAATGATATAAGGCCCTTATGGTGTTATGATTCTGATTATTCCCCATATTGCAAAATGCTGTAGTAATGTAATTCCACCACATTTTCTACCTCAATGCCAATTTTTAGGTAATTGTCTTTTCCTTTGTTTTTACAGTCAGTGCTTGCTTAAACTTACCCATATCTTCTATACCTTTTGGATTCAAATTCCTTCTTGTGGAAGTAGTACTTTGCTAAGCATGTACAAGTGATAAAAATCTCCTAATCTTTTTCTGATTTGTGTATTTGTTTGAAATTGTATTTCAGCACAACACTTAAATGATGGATTATCTCTAGGAGCACAATCCTAAACTGATGATGATTTTATTTTTTTTCCCATAACTTTGCAGATACTTCCAGCCTCTATTGTTGATTGTGAGAGGGTTGGTTCTTGGCTACATTTAAGGTTATGCTTTGTGTTTGGTGTTGTGCAGCGGCGCGGCAGCATGCCTACACGTGGGTTTATTTTTATTGTTCCTTCTTGGGGTTTCCTGTGCCTCTTTAATCAGGTGACTCCTGAGTTTATTGTTAGAAATTTGCAGGTTCATCTCACCATGTATGGTCTTGCCTCCATCTGCTCTGTTATTTCCTCTGACATTCTTATTAGATTTATATTGGACTTCCTTTTTTAAATCTCTTATGTCTATTACATCTGTGTTAAAATATTTTTATGAGGCATCTAGGTAATTATTCACTTTCCAGTTAATGAGTTCTGTCTTTATTGGTTCCTCATCTACTGCCGAAGTTGTCCTTTGAACTATGGCTTATTTCTTTGGTTGTAGAAGTGCCTCTAGATGCCTTTCCAGACTGCCTGTTCTCCCTCGTATGTTTTCTATCCTTTTTTAATGGATTCTATCCTTCCTTTATGTCCTTAATATTGCATCTATGTTTATTTTATAATCTCTTCCAGTCTGTTCTCTTACTTGAAATTCTTCTGGGAGCCACTCGTCCTAATGGTTCGACTTGCAGGTTCTTCTAGTACCAGAAATCCTCTGTAAAGTGTACCATTTCCTCCTGTGGGTTGTTATTTGAATTATGAACTTACCTTCAGCCGGGTTTCTGTTTTTGCCTTTTCTCTCTGGCAATTTTCTTTTTCCAGCCTGTTTTGTTGTGTTGTTCAGACTGGATAAATTCTATTGACCTGTCCTCTAGGTCCCTGCATATCCTCTGTCACCTGTGCTGCCCATTCAATGAGTATTTTATTTTTGATGACTGCATATTTCAGTACTGTAATTTCTCTTTGGCTCTTTTTATAGCTTATACTTCTCTGCTGAGATTTTCTGTTTTCATTTGTCTCTGGAGAATCCGTATTTGCTTGTGGAAGCATTTTTGGTGATGGATAATTTATAGGTCTTGTCAGATAATTCCAACATCCACTTCATTCCCCTGCTGTCATCGGACTACTGACTTCTTTTATTCAAGTAGTAATCACCTCCTGGACCTTTGTGGTACTGTGTTAGGAGGTCCTGGGTCCTATTTAAAGTCTACGTTTTCTCGGATAGTTACTCTGTTTGGGTTTAGTGCACAGGTCTTGGCTTACTTTGTGGGCAGTTATGCTTCCAGAGACTGTGGGGGGATATTTTAGTCTGCCTGGTTTATTTGCTGCCTCTGGCAGAAGGCGTCCCTCCCAGTGAGGCCGTGTGGTGCGTGCAGGTAGGCACGCTCAGGCCTGGGGCTTGCTGTGGCAGGATTCCCCCGCCAGCCCTGTGGGGCTGCTTGGTGTCATTGGCTGGGCCTCAGTTAGACCCAGCGGCAGAACAAACCTACCTGGCCATCTTCTGTGGGAGGCGAGGGTCTGAAGACTGCCTGGTAACTACTAGTTAGGGTAGGGAGTTGGTAGATACTCTACTGCCGTAGTAGAGTTCTGCTTTTCCTGTGGTCTGGGGGTCACTAAATGGTCCGCCACCCTATTTCCACTGTTCTGAGTCCTCTTTGGATGGCTCTCGCCTTAGTTCCCAGGTTTATAGTTGTGCTTGGCGGGAAAGCTGGGGGAGACGAATGTGTGCTGTCTCGTTTGGACAGGAATTATGTGCTCTAAAAAACTCTGGTTTAATTACTCAGCCATATTATCTATGAGTTTAATTAAAAATACTAGCTTTGATTATGTTTCCCTGTAGTGTGTACTGGTTGTAGAGACATAATCCAAGGTCAGTAAAACAAAAAACTTATTTAAATTAATTAATATTAGTGTAATTAGAGATTGCAATGTCAAGTTGCATCCTATCAGCAGAATCTAAGATAAAAGTCTATGTCTGATATTTTCTCAATAAAACATTTTCTCTGTCTTAAAGCATTTGAAAAATATCAGTATTTTTTAATCTGTGTCTATTTCTGTGATAAATACTAAAAAATGCCCTCATCAGATGGACACTTTAAACCTTAGAAAAAATAAATAACATTATTTGCACAAGCAACTTGCTGATATTTTGAGTGGATTAAGGAAAAGATACCAAGATTTTCAGCCCTTGGCTTTCCTGGTTATACAACGGTGCTGAGTCACA
This sequence comes from Erethizon dorsatum, assembly GCA_028451465.1. Lineage (NCBI taxonomy): Eukaryota > Metazoa > Chordata > Mammalia > Rodentia > Erethizontidae > Erethizon > Erethizon dorsatum. The sequence continues at coordinate 123,744,112 of CM051829.1, read as the reverse complement.
AAATTAAGGCATTTTTCAAAACTGAAAATGATCTTGGAAATCACCTCTTTCAACCTTACTGTTTTCTACCTAAAAAAACTGAGACCTTGAAAGACCATGAGCAAATCTAACAGTGGGAGGGCTTTTTTTCCTGTGCCAGGGAGGCAGGGATTATTTATTCTGAATTCTTAGTATTTCTTAACATAATGTTTTCTTCAAGTAATCAAAATTCCCTGCTTTTGAGAAGACATTAAACATTAATAGTGAGGTATGATTTCTTAGTACCCTTGTCTTGCTAAGAAAAAAAAAACCAAAAAACAAGAACTAATGAGTTGGGCTTACATGCTGGTCTTTTTAAACAAAGTTGGCATGTTTGAAAATTTGATGAACATATGAACCAATTATCCAGAAAAATGAACATATACTCACAAATTAGTGTTTTTGTTAGCGAGCATTTACGAACTCTTAGGAAAAACCTCCAGGTACAGTTTTGTGTTATACTAATGCTAATTGTGGATTGTCTTTGCTGCTGAAGGTGCCTTGCTGATAATGATGCATTTCATAGTCACATCGCCCTCTGTGGTCTGGGGTAGGGCGGTGCCCTCGGCAGGATGCACTGGTGAGCCAGGGGCACCTTCCCGTGGGTTCTGCACAGCCATTGGCGAGCAGGATGCAGCGGGACCAGCAGGTGTTCAAACAGCCCCACTGTCCGAAATACAAACAGGCAATTCAACCTCCAGCTTATGCTGTCTCCTCCCCATATGTGCGCACACGCACACACACACACACACACACACACACACACACGCACTGGAAGACTTGGGTAGACTCTTCTGTTTGCTCCTGCCTGCTTCCCCCCTCTTACGGTACAGGGAAGCCACTCCTTTGAGATGAATGTCCCTTTTTCCAGTCAGGCTTCCCTGGTGCCATGTAAAGCTAATTTCGATCATATCAAATCATCAAATGTTATCAAAAAAGGGTAGAACATCATTTGCAGTATTCACTGAGAATTTTTGAAGGAGTTTTTGAAAACCACATCCATGCTTTTCTTGTATCATAGATCGAGATAATTGAAGACCACAGAATGATAGATGTCTCTAAATTCAGCGATCAGGATGTAAGGCCAGTATTTGTTAAAGGAGTTAAAATTATTTTAAGTGTGCTGCGGTTATATGCTTAAAGGATGATTGTATGTACTTCTCTCTGACTAGTCCAACTCCCTAGATGAGAAAAAAAGATTGAATTCTTTTACGATAAAAATCTCAAGGCAGAAAATACTGGAAGATCATGCAAAAAGAAATCATCAACGAGGCTTTTTTCCTAGTGTCTTCCCCTCCTAAACATTACAACAGATTGAAAGGACTTTGGCTTCAGGGTTTCTTTTCAGTGAATGAATACGTGAGGACTGGGAATCCAGAGTCCTGAGTTTCTGGGTTGAGATGTTGTTGGTTGGCCCGTGGTAACCCCTGTGTGAGCCAAGGGTATAATAAGACTTAGTTATTCTGTAAGGATCTCCTGGCCTTATGATTTGGTCGAACTTCAGGTTTATGGACATTATTTGACAAGGCATTAGGGGAATTTTGTGATAGGTGCATGTAATTAAGCATTATTCATAGGGAAGCTATCTGGGAAAGTATTAAATTTGAAATTAATGTCTTGACATGTTCAGAAATTTGCAATAGTAAGAGAGGTATTAACTCATCTAGCCAACTACATGGGGCTGGCACGTAACACAGTTTGGGGAACAAACCCCTTAACGCTGACAGTGCCCATGCCGATGTGGTGGTGCTCCTGTGGGTGGCACCAGGTCTGTGTGGTCTGCAGAGATGGCTGTCACTGCAGAGGGACTCACTCAGCATCCGGTCGGCCCATTAGCCTCATCTTCCTCTGCTGTACAAGTGGGAAAGCAAAACATGCAACCTTCCCGCCGCCTCTGAAACTAGATGTGGCTTCAAGGACAAAGATGAGATGGAGATTTCTGGGGAGCACTTCCCTTCTGAACACAACGCAGAGCTTCTCGAGGAGGAGGCTGCTGTCCTGCTTGCCTCCTCCTCTCCGTGGGTCATGGTGGCCTGCTTCCGGGTGAGCAGCCATCAGGCGAGCATGAGGAGCACATCGTATGCTCAGGCTGATGGAGCAGGGAAAGAGATGTCGCTTGCATCTCTAGTGACACCTTAGGGACGATGCATCAGCTCTGCACTTCCTACCTCCAGACTCAGTGTTCCATGTTAAAATATAAACCACTGAATTGTTTCTTCTACTGTTTTTTAGGTTTTCTGTGATTCCTAGCTGAGCACATTTCCAATGGAATGCATAAAAGTGTTGTTAAGATTTTGCATTTTATATCTTTGAAGAATGAAATTTATGTCTACAGGTCTTTGTAATTACTGATCCTGGACTCCAGAGTTGGGCGAGTTTATATAAATATTCTCCTTCTGTGTGAAAGTTTTGGATAATTTGTAAAATTTTCATTTTATTTTTCATTGCTTAAAGAACAGCACGAAACTCCAAGAGTTTCTGTTTTATATTGCCGAGAAAAGATTTCAAATTTTATTCAATGGATGGAATTTATAAGAGGAAAACTATTTCTGTGAGTCACACCTCCTACTTAGCTATAATCTTTGGTAGATGGGGACACAGCTGGAGAATACCAATGAGTGTTGAAAAAAAGTGTTCCCCATTTGGGTGACAGGAAGACTGTAGAGCCAAGTAGGTTGCCCTCTTTACCATTTAATGGAAGCTTCTTTCCAGCAGTTTTCTTCTGACTTCATGCTTCCACGCAACTGAGAAACACTTTTAAAAGAAGAATCTTTTTCTTGCTTTTTCGAGATAGAGTCTCACTATGTAGTTCAAGTTGGCCTTGAACTCACTATGTACCCCAGGCTAGCCTTGAACTTGTGGCTGCTCAGTGCTGGGATTACCACACCCAGCTTTAAAGGAGGAGTTTAAAGGTTAAGGAGGGATGACCATTTGCAGTAAGTGGATATGAAAAAAAAAAAAGGGAAAATGTGTGTGACACAGTATCTACTCTTCTCCACTTGAATTTGCCTGATTTAAGCACAGGGATTTAATTTTTGTGTTAAGCTATACAATGAGAGAAAAAGAAATATCCATTTGGTATATAATGGTAGTATTGTATTAGTTGGGATTGCATTCATTTGGGAGTCCCCAAGAAGTTGACATATAATGCTTTAACAAATAAGGACTTTCTTCTTTATTTGCCCTACGTGTCTAGAAGATGACTTTTCATAACCAAAGAGGTTTTCAAGGATTTGAGCTCCTTGCCTTTGGCTCCCCTAATGTTCATCTTCAGGGGACAGATGGTTAGTGTACCTAACTGTACCATGGGCAGGAAGAGGGGCCAGGCAGAGGGCGCACAGCAGCTGAGTTTGTCTTTTTGATGAGGGAGAGGAAAGCTTCCCGGAAAGATGCATCCGGTAGACTGCTACGGATATCTTACTGAGCAGGTGATGTCAATGGCCGTGCCTGCAGCAAGTCTGAGAAAGAGTGGCTTTTGCCCTATTTTAATCTGGGAAATCTGATTCCTCCCAAACATCAGAATTCTGTTATATAACAAAGGGGCAAATAGGTATGGGGTTGGTAATCACCATGGTCATTGCATATGAAAAATACTTCTCAGGTTTTGAAATCATATTTTAGCATTGTCTCATAATCTGGAGATTTCTTAAAATATATAACAATTAAAATAGTTATTAGTTGTTTGCATTAAATTCATAGAATGTGCAGTCATTGAAAATTTTGTATCAGCTGTCACTGTGTGTCGAGATAGCTGATATATCAAACTGAAAGTAAGTCTTGGTAGTTATTGGTATTAAGCTAACTGTGGCAAAAATATCACAATTTCCTTCCAAACTTAAAAGTAACATCTAAAATGTGAAATTTTGGGCAATAAGACAGTGACAAAATTAGGTATTCTTTGTTCGTGAAGTACTGTGCTTTTTGTTGTTTCAATTTGCATATGTTTTGGGATATTTCATTGTTCCCATTTTTTTTTTTTTTTTTTTGGTACCAGGAATTAACTCATAACCTTGCACTTGCCAGGCAGGCCACTGTGCCGCTGAGCTATATCCCTGGCCCTATTCCCAATTTTTAGGTGAGATATATGTTAATACCTAGTAACAGATATTTACTTATTTTGAAAAGAATAAAATAGGCTGAATCTCAGTTATTTTGCTTTCCTACTTTCCTTCTGGGTATTCACAAAAATATCCCAGGTAATTAAGGTTTTAGTCTCCAATTAATGTTGGCGCTCTGCTTAGAAGCTGTTCACCCTGAGTAAGGAGGATAATAGATCTCTTTTGGTTAAATTTTTCCACATTAAAATAGTGCGAGGCAAATGTTTTTTACCACTTTTCAGGTGGATATTACAAAGATAAATGAAATAACGGATGTGAAGTCCATTACTCTGTTCTGGAGAGTGTTACATAAATTCCACAAATAATAACATGTAAACAAGATGATGGGCGATTATTTCTAAAAGTGAGTATCATAGCCAGGAGTTGTGAGTGTGGTCCTCAATGTCAGTTTTTGAAAGAGAGCAATATAGCAATGCATGCTTACATTCTTGCACTGAAATATCAAAGATGTCATGGTTTGTATCTAGGTGTCCCCCAAAGCCTCATGTGCTCATAGGTGAAGCTTTTTGGAGGTGACTAGATCTACGATATGTGAATATAGGTTAAGAGTATGTGATAACCAAATTAATACACTGATTAGTTTAGCATAGTTCTGGGTGTGGATGATGAGAAGGCCCAGCTTGGGTGTGGGTGGCACCAACCAATGGGCTTGTAGCCTGAATGGAATAAAAGGGAAAAGGAGGCTTGCTATTTCCTGCCTACCCTGCTATGAACTGTTTCTCTTTTGCTGTGCCCCTCTGCCATGCTGTCCTGTCTTGGAGTCACAGACTGTGGACTGAAACCTCTACAAATGGAGAGATAAAATAAACCTTTCCTCCTTGAATTTATGGGTGTCAGGTATTTTGTCCCATCAATGAGAAAGTAACTAAGACAAAAGGTAAACCTCACAGCAAGGAAAAGAGAATGTATAGAAAGATCTTCAAAGAGAGATGATTTATTGAATGATATAACATGGCAATGTATTTTATCCAAATAGGAAAAATCTTTTGAGTTTCTTAATTGTTTGGTGAAATGGGAAAACTCATATTAAAATGTACAGTTTTATTGTTGGAAATTGATTCTTAAATCTAGACTGGAACTTTAAATGATCATATCTTGGAAATAATAGGGGTCTGCTTGATTCATAAAAAATCTTCAATTGAGGCTTTTGTAATGTCGTCAATAAGACATCTTCCTTCCTTCCTTCCTTCCTTCCTTCCTTCCTTTCTTTCTTTCTTTCTTTCTTTCTTTCTTTCTTTCTTTCTTTCTTTCTTTCTTTCTTTCTTTCCTTCCTTCCTTCCTTCCTTCCTTCTTTCTTTCTTTCATGATGCTGGGGGTCACACCAGGTGCATACACATGCCAGGCAATTTGCCATCCCTTTGGCCATGGATTTTTGGCCTTGAAAGACAATTTGAGATAGGAAATTGTTCATTTTTTCTAACCCAAGTGCCACGTTTTCTAGGTGCTGGTCATGGATAAAATTAATCAGATGATATAGTTATCAGAATATTTGACTGTGAGTCCAGGAATAAGAGTCATGTCTCAGTTTTGCTACTAAGGTTTCTTTGTAACAGGGTAAATTATTCAGTTGCTTTGTGTGAAAAAGCATACTTTAAAGTGTTAGGCATTCTGGACTTGAGGTGCTTAATATACTTGACCAATCAAGGTCCTGGGGAAAGTCACACATCTGTGGGAAGAACCCAGGGTGTCCTTCATGTTCTTTGTATGATGATGAGTGTTTAGGAATAAAGTTGTCCTGTGAAAAGTGGCCTGGAAATAGGTATAAGGAAAGGTGCTTTTCTTTCTTCTCTGCCTTATTTTTGGGCAGTTTGGTGGTGATAAATGATTAGAGCGAGCTCATAGGTGATATATGCTAAAGAGACAGTAGCTAAAATGGAAAAAAAATGGGTCCAAATTTAAATATAGAACACCATCCTTTGCGAGTCAGGTGGTGCCTATCATTCTGCTTCTTCTTGCATTACCCTTTGGCTTTAGCAAGTCTTATCTGATAGTCGTGGCTGCCTTATGAAAATTAAGAGGAAAATCCAATTAACGAGAGTGCTTAGAATGGGAGGAATTGCCCACTAGCCCAAACCATCATGGAAGCAGCAGTAGCAGCAATGATCATAGAGGAGAGGATTCCAGTGGGGAGATACAGGGGAGACTAAGAGGGTGTTGGGGAGTTGTGGCTGCCATACAACACCAGAGCTCCAGCTGTCATATTCCAAATGGAGATTTTCCTTCCACTGCATACAACAGGAATCTTTTTCTTGGTCACGTAACAATACTGAGCTATTTCCAGAGGGTTGGGAGAGTGGAGTGGAGACTCCAGTCAGAGCACGAAAGAATGGGAGAATTTCCTGGGAGAGGCACACGTCCTTCCCGTTTATATCTCATTGTCTAGGAATTCAGTCTGATACCCAAGCCCTAACAGCAAGGGAGGATGAGATATATGTTTTTTCTTTTAATTTGGCTGTGTGTCTAGAGAAGAGGAAATAGTTTTGGTGGATAGCCAATGGTTCTTGCACTGTCGTCATTCTGTAGCTTTCTTTACCTCTTTCTCATGCTGGGTCCTTGTTTCATAATTTCCATACCCTGTTTTCTTGGTTTAACCCTTTGTAATGATGGCTGGAGCACATCTTCCAGTATCTTCCTAGAAGAGACTCTGTCAAAGACAAAACTTCTGAAATGTTTTACACCCAGGAATGCTGTTCTTCTGTTTTATATCTGATAGGTAGTTTTTCTGGATGTAGAATTCTAAGAAGTTATTCTACTTCAGAATTTTGAAGGCCTGATTGTCTTTTTGTTACCATTTTAACCATTGAGAAGTTTGTGTGATTATAAATCTTGGTTCTTTAAAGGTGATTTCTTTTCCTCATGATCCTTAGAATTTTGAAATTTCCAGGACATACCCTGGTGCCAGTCTTTTTTGATTTTTTTTGTGTGGGGAGCTCAGTGTGTCTTTTCTTCCTGGATCATTGTCCTTGAGTACTTGGAATTTTTCTCACATTACCAGTTTTCTCAATTCTCAAGACAGTTTTCCCTACAACTTCACATTTTATATCAGGTTATGAGGGTGCACCTCCAGTTGGTGAGGTCTTCTAATAACCAGTTGGCTGTCATGATTTGTTTATGTAAAAAAAAATTCTGCAGACACTTTCTGATATAATAAAAAGTGCCAATAACAAAAAGTCTGATTTCATGAAATACTGTAAATTCTTTCGTTTGTTTTCCTTTCTTCTCTCTTTCTAAAACTTCTGTTGCTCTATTTCATCTCATCTGTTATTGTTCTGATTATAGGATACCCTATTACTTTATCTATTACTAAGACAAACATACTGACAAACTGCAGATGTTTTCTTGGCATAGATGATTAATTTTATTTTCATTTAAGAATATGTTTAGACTTAATTACATATAAAATTAATCACATCTCTCCTATGAATGTATAAAAGGAAGCACATACTAAAATAAACTAGATGAGATAAACTAGATGAAAAATTTATTCATATTCAGAATTTTAACATTCACATTCAAAATCCATCTCTTCAATCCCAAGACTTTAACATCTGTGTTTACCCACGCAGTACCATTTTTTGTGCCAGCGATAGTCCCAGTCCTGAGAAGATGTCTGTCAATTGTGTTGATCAAGCTTGCTTTGTGCTTCCTGCTTTGGGGCTGTTATGAGCATGCTCAGTTCCCCTCTGCTCCTACCTGTTCCTCACAAGCATATGACTTGCTAAGAGATGCTAAGAGATGCTTCATTCTTGTCTTCTGCAGATACTTCCAACCAAACGAACGGACATCCATCGTGTAGGTTTTCATGAATGTGCAGGTCATTACACTGGACGTATTTCTGCTGCCCCTCTGAGAGCCGTTGTGAGACACTACCTATTTTAAGAGGCATCCTGATTTCAGAGCTGTAATAACATGGGGAATGCACATGATATTTAGGTGTGAAATATCTGGACAAATTCTCTAGAAATTTATTATCTTTTTAAAACCTAGCTTCTTTAGTTTCTACTGCATGCCTTAGTTGCAAGGTAAAGAAGGATTTGAATTTTCTCAAAGTGACATGGACATGGCAAGAATCCCTGGGGCTTCTCTACCCCTAAAAGTGGCACATATGCCTGAAGATGCACCTGTGCCAGGCAGTGAGGAGACATACGGAGCCCCGCATTACTGAGTCAGGCATTCCCTTCGCGGGGGCCCCTGGGAACCATGCCTAGAAGCCACGGGAAACATTTTTGCAGCTGTCCCTCTGCCCAGGCTCACAGTCATCACACATGCAGCTCTGTGACTTGATTTTTTCACTTAAAATTGATTAAAAATGTAGATTTCTAGTATCTTTCTGGAGGACTGCATAGTATTCTACTGAATAAATATGTTATGCTTCATTTAAGTCATTCTCGGTGCATATTCGAGTTGCCGTGTTTACTTTTTGCATTTTACCAGTGCCTCAATTACCATCCTAATACTAGGGTTTGTATTTGCTGAGTGAAAGTCTTCAGGCATTGTGAAAGCTCTTTTATTTTTGGGTACTGGGAGTCAAACTCAGGACCTCACGCTTGCCAGGCAGGCACTTATGCTGCTGAGCTATCTCACCGGCCTGTGAAAGCTCTTTAACACAAAATTTCCTTCTTAAAAGATTAGACCACCTTTTTTTTTTTTTTTTTGTGGGTACCGGGGGTCAACCTCAGGACCCCACATGCACCAGCAGGTGCTCTTGCCGCTGAGCAATATCACCGGCCCTTTTTTCGTATGTGGGTTCCGGGAGTCGAACTCGGGCCCTCGCGCTTGCCAGGCAGGCGCTTACGCGGCTGAGCCATCTCACCGGCCCTAGACCACTTTTTATTTCCATTGGAATGATCGTTTCTCTACTTCCCTTTAATTCTGGGTTTTGTGAGTCTTTGGTCAATGTGAGAAGAGGCAGATGATTTCTTGGCTGTTTGATGCTTTCCAGGGAGCCTTCAAGGCTTGTTAATGTGAGTGCTGTCCTTCGTAGGAGGACAGTGGGCCAGAGCAGGACAGCTGGAGCCGCCCTTCGGTTGGTGACAGTAGAGGATGTTCGATGTTTGGCTGGTCGGGCTGCGTAGTCACGCTGTGGAGTCCTGGCAGCTCCAGAGCACTGTGGTTCAAACCCTGAGGTGGTCTTCACAGACAGCCTTTTGTTGCCTTTCCTAAGTGGTTGGATGCCTTCCAGCTATTGGATTGCAACTATTGCTGCTTTGACCCCAGTGTCTGTGTCATTCAGAGCTGCAGCCCCCTCATCATGTGATCCTCATCCAACCCCCAGACTGGGTGGCCCAGGGCCGATGCCCAGGTGAGGCTTTGAGTCAGCAGAGGCTCCAGGGAAGGCCCACCAGCGTGTAGAAGCACACAGATGTTCGGAGGCAGATGGTATGGGGCATAGTGAGGAAACGATAACTCTAAATAATCATCCGGATAGGAAAGGAATGAGAGGGCATGTTAGAAAGGTGGCCTGAGGTCACACTGTGAATTCTGAGTGTGCCTTGAATGTGAATTTAATGAGTGTGCTTTTTACCTTAATGACCATAGGGGACATCTAAAGTTTTCAGAAACTTTGTATGGTGAGACCGGATAGATTAGCACTGGATGGCACTGGAAATAGATGCGGGCGATACAGAAGGTTTCATTCCATTTTCCCCTCTACCCTGTGGTTGATAAAGGCCCTTTCTCAGTTGTGGCTGACGTGAGCCTAAGGGGCTCCAGAATCAGCTGAACATTTCCAGCTCGGGTGGTTGTTGTTCTTCACTTTCCAGAAAATCAACTTAGGAAGGAGCTCATGTTTCGATAGACAGGAGAGGCCTGTGGAATATGTATAGCTTGTAAACGAAAGTGAAATTGTCTTTGGACATGCTATGTGGTATGTGGGTAGATATTTGGCACATAAAATTGCGAAATGGATTAGAAAGTGCAGCAGCAACACCCTGTAGACATGCCGTAAGAGCGTCGACTTTGCCAAATGGCAGCAAATGTGTAATTTCAGATGGAAATGGCACTCATTAAGACATTTAGACTAGCAAAGTTACATGTGTTATATTGCATTTGTGTACGGACATATCTTTCACATTCAAAATATTAGACTAAATGAAGTGATCTAAACATTGCCTTCATTTGATTGGAAAATTATCTTCAGCACACAGAATGAGATATTTTCAAAGGCCTTAACATTAGTAGCTTAGAATCAGATGGTTTCTGATTGTTTCTGTTGAAGTTTAAAGTGTACTTTTTCAAATAGCATTTATTACACTATTAGATAGAATCTATTTTGGCTAAGAAGTTGGTTCCTGAATAAGTGATTTCACTTCTGGTATCACTGTCTGACAAACAGTGATTTTCAGGGTGGTCATAAAAATATCCTTAAAGATCATTGTTAAATTAGGAAGGCAAATATCTTGGGATTAAATCATGCGTGGTGCTTACTTCATTTCTGAATAGTTACTGCGGTGTAGTCCTTTTTTGTGCTCATAAAATGCAGTTAAATTTGTAGTTCAAGAATTCAAGTTTGATTCTTCCGGTAGCTGCAGCCAAGGTTCTGTACTCCCCTTCAGCCTACATAAGTCACCGTGACATTCTTGGGGCAGCGGGAGGGTGCTGCAGGAAGCTGGCGGCGGTGGGACCAGGAGGAGGAGAGAGCGCTTTGCTTCCTTGCGGGCACTCAGCCTCTCCAGTGTCCGAGCTTCCAGGACACCTCAGTCCCTACTTCCTGCTCTGACAAAGGCGTTTTTTTCCTCTATTTATTTCAACCTTTATGAAGATGTGCTGGGGAGAGAAGCTGTCTGTGAAATGTCGTGTGTTCAGCAGCAACCCAGTCTCTATCAACCACATGCCAATAGCACTCTCCCCACCTTCCTCAAGTCGTGACAACCAAGACCCCTCTAGACGGTGCCACATGTCCTTGCTGGGGGAGGAAATCACCTGAGGTTGAGAATGCTGACCTACATGATGTCATCTTATCCTCAGGGCACCCTGTGAGCTCATATCATTGTGATTTTAATTTACATAGAAAGAATAATTTGCTGAGGGTCACATTGCTGAGAAGTGTTGTCTTTGGAGCTCAAACTCAAGGGTATGACTTTGGATTCATTTTTAGTGTATGTGATGGGCTATGTCCTGTCTTCAGGCTCAACAGGAGAGTTCTGGAAGGCTTGGGCCATGTCAGATTCTCTCTCTCTCTGTCTACTTCAATGGCACCTAGAAAAGGATTTAATATCAAGCAGTGGTTTGACAGATGTTCATTAAGCTAATGACATAAGGGTTATATTTAAATAATCTTTTAAATAAAATGCAGCTTCAGTGCAGTCATTAAGAATATGGGTTTTAGAATTAGAGATATGACAGGTTTATACTTTATCCCTGCCATTTACTTATTATGGAGTCCTGGAAAAACTTTTGATTGCTTTTAGCTTTTCTTTTTTTCGTCTGTTTGGCACTAATAATCCCTCCCATGGATGTTGTCAGGAATTAATAAATTAACCTACAGAAGCCACCTACCATGATACAAGGTTGAAACCATGATATAAGGCTTAAAAATTAAGTAAGTGGGGGCCAGTGAGATGGCTCAATGGCATAAGCGCCTGCCTTGGCAAGCGCGAGGGCCTGAGTTCGACTCCTGGAACCCACATACGAAAAACGGGCCAGTGATATCACTCAGCGGCATGGGTGCCTTCTGGCACGCTAGGTCCTGAGGTTGACCCCTGGTACCCACAAAAAAAAAAGAAAATTAAGTAAGTGGTAGCTACTAGTAATATGAACAATCTTAATATTAATAATAAAATGGTTTGGTTTTCCCTTTATGAGACTATTGGATATACTTTCATTTCAATCTAGTTAGAAAAAATATTTTCTGTTATCTACTTGGCATAACTTGAAATGTGCTGTTTATTTAGGTTAAATAAAAATGCATAAAATAAAAAAACGAACAGATAAATGAGGAAAGTACAGGAGAAAGTAAAGCTAAACAAACAAAAAGCATACGACCATTACATAGACCAAAAAGGTATACTGAATCACTTAGGTTTTAACGCAGAATTAAACTCCACTTGTAGGGCCGGTGAGATAGCTCAGCCGCATAAGCACCTGCCTGGCAAGTGCGAGGTCCTGAGTTCGACTCCCAGAACCCACATAAAGGAAAAAAAGGGCCAGTGATATCGCTCAGCAGCACAAGCACTTGCTGCAAGCATCAGGTCCTGAGGTCAACTCCCGGTACCCACATTACAAAAAAAAAAAAAAAAAAAAAAAAAAAATTCAGCTTGTTTCCTCCTAGTGGAAGCTATTAGCCCTTTTGGTGGCTCAGGGGCAAGGACTGCTATTGGCCTCGAGAACAGCTAACTTTACCCACGGTGATCTCAGAGCTCAGCCTTCTGCTGTTTGGCATCTCCTGCCTCCTTCCCCAAGGTCTGACCTTTCGTTGCATTTCCTCTGACTCATTTTTGGGTTCTGCTCTTGGCTTAAGCTTCTATTCTGTCATTGATTTCCTAGGTTCCTCCTGGGTCTTCTCCCAGGGTAGTTACCGGCTTCTTCTTGTGTCTCCGCTTGATTTGGTTCCTTAGGGCATAGCACTTCATCCCCTGACACACAGGAATTTCATTAATGGCTTGAAGACATTTCTGACCTTCTCCTATTCTTTCTTGGCTTGGGCCAACTTGGATAAATCCCTTCCAAACATATTGGATCATGAGTGAGTGGTGTTGAATTCCTCAGGCAGTAAAATGCCATGGTGCATTATTAGGATGAAGTACCTGAGGAAATTGACTTATAAAGGGAAAAAGGTTGTCTAGCTGATGGTTCTGGAGGGTCCAGTCCAAGATTAACGGCCTCGTTGCTTGGGCCTTTGGTGAGGGTTCTAGATGGCAATGCACAGAGAGTGTGTCAGAGAAAATCGCTCACATCAGGAGTGAGGAAGCAGGGAGTGACAGAGACCAGAGTCCACTTTCAGGCCAATGCTACCATGACCTAAAGGCCTCCTAGGACCTTCTTCTCAAAGGCTCTACCACTTCCTAGTAGCAACACACTGGGAACCAAGCCTTTAACCCATGGGCTTTTGGAAACACCCATTCACCCATGGGCTTTTGGAAACACCCATTCAAACCACAGCCATCACCAAACTAACAAGAAATGAGGTGCTTGTTTCACATTCAGACAGAAGGGCTGGAGTACATGTGAAGGGCCAGCTATTAAATATACATTTAACATCTTGCTTGGGAAATGAAGCTTTATTTATGCAATTAATTGATTAGGGTAGACCATCATAATTACCATTTAGATATGAGATGTATAGGGAGAAGGAAGTCAATAATCATATTCAAGTTACTGTTTTAATTAATTGAATGATTTTTTTTTTTGCCCTTGACTAAAGAAGGAACAGAAAGAAGGTACAGTACAATTTTGGGTAGAGAGATGGTATGTTTTGAACATATATTTGTGCAATATAAAATTATAGCTATCTGAAAAGTGCTTGAAAAGTGGTTCCAGAATTCGTTACGGTCAGATCAGAGAAACCAGATTTTAGATGTAAACCTTGTAGAGAGCCTGTATTTCCATTGTGGGTCTATGGAAATCAGATGCAAAACTGTATTCAAAATGTTATATATTAGTGTAATTTTTCTGAGAACTGAGCTCTCCATAATTTTAAATAATTACTGCCGCAGATAGTAATTAAGACTAAAGGACAAATTAATAAGACTTATAGTTTATGACATAAAAGAAGAAAGTGAATCAAAGAGAAGTTCAGGCTATTTCCTTTTTTGACAGTAATGCAAGTGCATGAAAGAGCAAGTCTTCTAGAAGATACATAATTACAAATACTGAATTTGCATTGGGACACAACACTGGAACACCGGAAAACTTTCATGTCCATGGGCAGCAGGAGATTTGGCAAAGGAAAAAAGGGGAGAAGTCTGTAATGTAGATGTGTTGGTTTTCCGTGGTGTGATGCTATTAGAATCCCTAGCATAGGTGAGCATTAAACAAAAGGTTAGAGGATAATGAAGGTGGCCAAGTTTAGCGCTCTGGGCATTGTCCAGAGTGGAGAGCCAGGTGAACAGAAGGGCTGGGGCCTTCCAGGCCCTGGGCAGCGAATTCAACTGTGAATGACTGCAGCATTTTGCTTGCCAAAGCCTTGCGTGAGGCAGCTGCTGTTGATGGGAACACTCAGGATAGGTATCAGCCCTTTGTCCCTCTAGTTTGTCGGATTGTTTGTCTCTAAATCTTTGTGTCCTCATGTTCCAGTAACTACATTTATTTATTTATTTATTTATTTATTTATTTATTTTTATGTGGGTACTGGGAGTTGACCTCAGGACCTTGCGCTTGCCAGCAAGCGCTTGTGCCACTGAGCGATATCACTGGCCCTTTTTTCGTATGTGGATTCCGGGAGTCGAACTCAGGACCTCGCGCTTGCCAGGCAGGCGCTTATGCTGCTGAGCCATCTCACCGGCCCACTGCATTTATTTAAAGCAGACTGTCATATTATAGAAGTGTGCACAGATGCTGTCAAGATAACATGAAAGCAGAAGTTTTAAAAGCTGCAATAAATTGATAAAAAAGATGAATTGTAAGATGTATTTCTAGAGCCAGTGGATTCTTTTGTGTACCTTTGACAATTTTAAAAATATTTATTGAGATCTTGATTAATTACAACAAATGACATTCACATATGATGTACAGTTTGGGGGTTTTTGACAAATTATTTAATTGTGGAGTCACCACAAATGAGATAGTTCTACCGCCCCCAAGAGTTTCCTGTAGCTGCTTTGTCCTTACATCGCTCCCTCCAGCCCTTGACAAACACAGGCCTGCTTTCTTATAATGTGGATTAGATTGCAGGCTGAAGAATTTTATATAAATGGATTTATATAATACATATTCTTTTTGTTCCTGTTTCTAAAAATTTAATGCCTTTTCTTTTTATTGCTGTACATATACACCACAGTTTGTTTATCCACTTACCTGTGGATTAGCATTTAGGTTGTTGTAGCTATTACAAATACACACATTTTTGTATAAGTCTCAGTGTGGGACGTGTGTATTCAGTTGTTTTGGGAAAATACATAGTAAATATTTAGCTATGGAATAGCATAGTTATTCTAGGCCATCGGAAAGCGTATGACTATGGAAGTTATTGCATTTCACAGAAGTAATATTTTCCGTCATTCTTCAGTCAACACACATTTATGAGCAAACACACTTTGTCCTTTGTGAGCCCAAATTAAATATTGCACCTCTGCTTTTGTAGAAATTTAATTTAGGAAGTACCACTTTGGAAGCCATTTACTCTGTGACTAAGTTGGTGTTTCAAATCACGGGAGGAAACAATTATTTATCAAATATTTGATCAGCTTCGGAGAAGAAATTGAACATTGTTGGCTTTGTAAATCACAAAGGAGTGCTACCAAAATTTAAAGTCACACCGAGATAAAATGCAACATGGTACCCTGGAAGGGGCGGGGGAGTAGTATGAGGATGTTTGCGGGAAAATGGGTAAAGTGTTTATGGGAACTCTTATTATCTTTACACTTTTCTGTAAATCTAAAATGATTCAAAAACAGAAGTTTTTTTAAATAAAAAGATTGTTGAGACACCAAATGTATAATTAAGAATTTCTGATCAGTTTAATTTGTCCTAAATCTAAAAATAATTAACCTGAGCTAAACATTTGATGGGTATATGATAATAATACATCCTTATTAAATGCACTTAAAGTCAATAATAAAAATGCTGGGGCCGGTGAGATGGCTCAGCGGCTTAAGCGCCTGCCCAGCAAGCGCGAGGGCCCGAGTTCGACTCCCGGAACCCACATACGAAAAAGGGGCCGGTGATATCGCTCAGTGGCACGGGCGCCTGCTGGCACGCGAGGTCCTGAGGTCGACCCCCCGGTACCCACAAAAAAAAATAAATAAATAAAAATGCTAATCCTTTGAAAGAAAAAATGGGCTAAGGACATAAAGGCAAACAATAAAATAGTTTAGACATTTCACGATGTAAGAGAGTAATTTACCTGCCTGTTTCTATAAAGAAATATTTAGCTAGACTAACACATTGGCCAATTTCCCCGTTTTGCAGTCTAGTATAAGTGGGGAAGGTTTACCCATCTGATTTTAAGAATTTGAAAGGAAAAAGTCAAACATGGATAGCTCAGCTCTTTCTCTTTTTTCCTTTTCCTTTGGATGAATCTCTGCTGCTTCTCCTTCAGTTTTCGAAGACTTTTGGGAGTCCCGCTTGGTATCAAAACTCAAGTATTCTTTTATGATTCATCTAAACAGTCAGAAACTACTTTTTGATCAGTTCCTTCTACTTTTAATAATTATAAATGCATTGTAGGGGGGCATATGCATGAGAGAGAGAGAGAGAGAGTTCAGAGGTGGATTGGAAAGTGTGATTAATCATCTCAAATCCTGACAGTTAATAAACATGGAAGACATATGACTTCTTTATAGTAATTAAAGAAATGCAGCTTAAAGCAAGGATGTACAATTTTTCTGCCACTAAATTGATTAAGTCAGCTAACTTTTCAGAAGGCAAGATAGCCTTGAAGAAATGTAGTGAAAGGACTTTTACAACTGAGTATAAATATCAATTGGTAGAGTTTTCTTAAAAGCAAGTTCTCCATTTGTATCAATAACCATAAAATGGTCCAAACTGGATTTCAGTTTTATGATAAATCAAAGGTAGTGATCAAAGATGCCTCACAATGAATTATGAACAAGAATGTTAATCACAGTGCTATTTATAATGGGCCCACGTGGGAAATAGCTTTATTGTGTAATATGAGCATATTATGCTACTTATGATTAAAGCCATGAAAAGAATTTTTGAAGTGCACTTATCGAATTGAGGAAACTAATATGATACAGCATTAATTAGATGAAAGCAAGGTATAATTCCATGCCTACGAATTGATCCATTTCCTAAGCACCTCTCCCTGCAAAACAAGTTAGGTAAAGAACATTATCTTCTAAAATTGTAATTTAGGAAAACAACTTTGTAACACAAGAAAACCAAACACAGCCCTAAACCGAACACAGTCCACAGTAAAGCAGAATACAGAGCAGGCCCATTCATGCCTTCTGGACTTGCCGGAGCTCCAAAGCTGGGAGCAAAGGTGAGCAAGTGCCAGGTGTCTCCTGGACAAAGCGGAATCAGGACAAGAGGCCCGGGGAAAGGGGCATTACCATGCCTGCCACATAAAGGCGTGGAAAGCAGGTCATCATTAATCAGAGAAACAACAACCAGGAAAGTAAGAAGAGGCAGGAGGCAGTCTCCCCTGCTGTGTTGGGGCAGATTTATCTTTCTCCTCTCCCTCCTCTGGAAGAGTCAGGAGGTGGTGCAGAAGGGGCTTTACACTTGTAACTTTTAAGAGTCGGAAACAACCTTCACATGGTGGTACACGTTTGTGATCCCAGCACTTTGGGAGGATGAGGCAGGAGGATCACAAGTTCAAGTCCTGCTTGGGCACCTTAGCAACATGTTTTCTCAGAAGAAATAAAAATGGGCTGCGGTTGTAGCTCAGTGGTAGAAAAGCCCTGGGTTGATCCACAGTGCCACGTATACACAAGAGTCAACAACAGTTCAGCTTTCACTGGTGGCAGAATTGAGCTTTAAATTTAGTTTAATGTTGAAACTTAAAAACGAAAGGATTGAGCTTTAACTATCAAAGCAGGGCCGTTCTATAATTCTAAGCGAGTGTGTGTGTGTGTTATTGAGGAATCCCAGTACGTTGGTGTGTATTTTTTTTTTCCTGGTGTGATATGTCAAATTCCAGTCTCCCTCTGTTTATTTTCACAACTCTTGTTGACATGCTGACCTGACACAGACCTGCTTTTTGTTTTTATAGAACTGTGTTTGCGTATTGCATGTTATGAATGAATGAAAGCGAGGGAAGAATGTGCACTAGACTGACTGCTAGCAGTCTTTGAGGAGTGGGATTATTTATTCTATTCACACCTTCGGTCTTCCAAAACAGATGTGCATAATTTATCATATCACAATAATGTGTATATATATATATATATATATATATATATATATATATATATTTTTTTTTTTTTTTTTTTCTGTGGGTACCGGGGGTCGACCTCAGGACCTCGTGCACCAGCAGGCGCCCCTGCCGCTGAGCGATATCACCGGCCCTTTTTTCATATGTGGGATCTGGGAGTCGAACTCGAGCCCTCGCACTTGCCAGGCAGGGGCTTACACCGCGGAGCCATCTCACTGGCCCAATAATGTATATTTTTAAAATATTTTTCTGAACTAGTCCCTGAAGCTGGTGTCTGAGGTGTCACTTGATTTACATTTTATGAGGACACACAGACTATGTTCATTCTTTAAAGTTTAACGCTTCAGGAAAATATTTCTTCAGATAAGCGTGGAAGCTTTCTTTCAGATAGCGATTCAGGGCCTAAATTCGTTTCTCCTGTCCCCGCCCTTGCTCTCGCCCTGGCCCTGCTCACATCTCATTTCAGTGCCTCGGCAGCCTCCTGGCGGGTCCTGCTGCGACCTCCTCCGCCTGGCTCGGCCTCCCAGGTATGTTTCTGCAGGGCGGCCCTGGTTGTGGCATTTCCCTGCTTAAAATTCTCCAGCTGCTTCCTGTGTCACAAAACCCAGCTCCCAGCCTGTCACGCTGTCTCGCTCCACGCTCCGCCTGAGCGTCTTCCCTGGGGTCTGCACTTATCCCCATTTGCATCCTGTTCTCCGGCCTTACTAAATCGCTTGTCACTTCCCTGGACTCTGTGGTTTTTCTGTGCTCCTGCACTGTCTCTCCTGCTCTTTGCTCTTCTCTCCTTCATTTTCACCACTGTCTGCTTTGGAGAGAATGACTTTTCTTTGAATGAACTCAGTTCTACCTGGCAGAGTAATATGTCCCTTTCTGGTGTTCTTAATTACCTGCATAAAACCATAATATTTTGTTTTTATAAATGTATGTCTTCATATAAATAGTAGGAGATCCTCGAAGGTCATGATCATGTCTCCTTTAATTAGCTAAGCCCTTGTTATAGAGTAACTGTTTAATATTTATACGTATAGCGGCGAAGAACTTTAAATACATTGCCTTTTACATTCCCTGCAACAAATCTTTGAGATGATTCACAGAAAAAAATCGAAGCTTGGAGATGTTATATTTACTACGTTGTTATTTGCTTAATATCTGTCCCTGCCACTGGATGTAAGCTCAGCAAAGCCTGCGATGGTATTAGTCAAGATAGGCTAGCATATACGAGGGGGAAAATTACCCACACTTTCAGTAGCTTCTAAAAGCCACAACATGGCTTGTGTCTTATTCATACTGGGCACGCATTGTGAGTTGGGTGCGATTCTGCCCACACCTAGGTCTTGCTCTTGGATCAATCTGACAGAGCAGGCTCTCTGTGACAGCGCCATCTGTGACAGCAGACGCAGCAGGGACATGGAACCACACAGTGGCTTTTGAACTTTTGCCTAGGTTTCATGGGCCAACGCCAGGCCAGGGCCAGCCCCTAAGACAGCAGGATGGGTGTGCTTAACCCTTGTATTTGGAAGGCCCTTAGGAAATACAAAATACTTGACAAGCAACAAATCTACCACAGGAATCCTGTTTTGTTGACCACTGCCCACCCAGTACCCTTATGCTTGTTGTACTTCTGCTTTGTTTTCAAATGTTCTTTAAATAGCAGGGAAGTTAGTTGGTGTGAGCATAAAAGAAGTCAGAGGAAGAATGACCACTGAGGTAGGATGAGGCCAGGAATGTACATTTTCAGACAAATCACGTTCGGAAAAAAAAAAATTCACATGGAAAAGAATAAGAGACAACATCAAACATAGCAAAACATAGCAAACATAGCAACATCAAACCAGTAAAATTTGGTTGGCAAAAGTCTACGCTGTCAGACATTTTGGTAGAGTGATGGCGGGAATAATTGAAGAATTTCAGATTTGATCACACTTAAAAGGTAGAAGTGGTAGCAACAGTATTTCTCTTTCAGGCCATTCTGGGGTTGGGGACAGAGGTGCAGGGAGGATCCGACTTGCGTGTACAGCGAGGTCTTCTTTCTAGCGTGTACTCAGGAAGGCTGTGTCTCCATTTTCTCAGACACAGAGAAGGAAATATCTTTAAAAATGAAGGATGGATTCGATCTCTGAATAACCATGGTAATCTTGAATGCCTGAAGCCAATCTCAACAATGCACTATAGAAAAAAAGTGCAACTTCAAATGGTGTAAATTACACAGGCACTTTTTGAGATTAGAGTAGTCTTATTTTGTGGTTAAAGTAAATATGAAATCATAAAGAGTCCTTGAGGTATTGCTTTCTCATTTATGAAATTAGATGGTGTGTGCTCAGAAATGTGTATTAATGCAAGATATTCAGTAGGGTAATGTGAATTTCCCTAGGGAAAAGTCTAGAGGCAGAGAGTAAGAGCACAATTCTTCAGGGAGATGGATCTAGGTCATTTTCGAAGTTATTTTAACTCCTTGGATTTAAATTTTAATCCAGCCTCTATTCCTTGATAGCAATGAGTCTATGGGAAGGTTAATTTCTTTGCCTCCTCCTTTTGTCATCTGTAAGGGGGATATAATATTTACTTTGACATTTCTAAATAAAGAATGCATATAAAATATTGACAATTGATAGTAGCTCTGATGATGTACTATTAGAAGCAATTAAAATGATAACTGCTCACCCATCCACTTCAGCTTTTAGGGAAGAGAAGGATAAGTGAGATTAGATGGATTAGAATTCGATCAACACTGATTTACTTTTTGAAACTTGTTAATCATCTCACTATGTTAGCTTTCCATTGCTGTGACAAATATCGAGATAAATAAACTTAAAATCAGGAAAGGTTTATTTAGGCTCATGGTTTCAGAGGTTATAGTCCATGGTCAGTTGAATCTGTTGCCTTTGGGCCTCTGACAAGGCAGAACATCATGGTGGGGAGTGTGTGATGGATCCAAGCTGCTCCTCTTGTGGTGACCCTGAAGCAAAGAGAGGAGAAGGGAGTGGTGGTCGCAATAGTGCCTTCAAGGCCCCACCCCCAAGACCTGACTTCCTCCTGCTACATCCCACTTCCCAAAGATTCCTGTACCTCCCAATAGGGCCAAGAGCTGGTGACCGAGCCTTCAATAGTTGGGTCTTTGAGAGATGCCTTGGATTCCAGCTGTCACAGTAAGTAAGTCCGGCTTAACAGTGCTGTGTGGTGGTCCCCAGCAGGGCAAAGTTCTTTCCTCAGAATCCCATTAGATACTTCAAATCTTAATAAAAGTTGTCAGGTGCCCTGGCCTTAATTTTGCAAATGCTATGGCTCGTCTGAATCCACTGAGGAGGAGAGAGACTGTCTCTCTCAGGATGACTCCAGCTCACCACAGCTTGGTCAGGCACAGTCAAACACAGTTCATGCTGCCCCAGAAAGCTTACTGTACTGTGCCATTTATAAACAGCTAGCATTTTTATTCTTGCTTAAGGTTGCAGGAGAGTAATTGCCATAGCAACAGCTATCCTTTCCAATTCAGATAAGTGCAAGAATACCCCTTGGTAGAAAGATTGGAGATTTGGGAGGTTCTTGTCCTCTTGTAATTTATTCAAAGACTCTTCAATTTTAAAGCAATTTAATTCTTTTGCCACATTTTCCTGGAAATTAGCATAGATTCTGGGTGGATAATTCTTAGGACTATCTGCTACCACTGAAGGAAATTTACTTCCTCTAGTCTTGGTCTTCAGGCAGATGAAAGCTCTCCATCTTATGAAAACTAAATGGAAAATCAGCGTCTTTATCCAGTTGCTAACCTTAAATCTATTTTGTCTGTATGTCTCCCTAGTCCATTTCTCTTTCTAACTTCCCATTTTGGTTATCGGTACCTGTTTTTTTTTTTTTTTTTTTTTGTGGGTACTGGGGGGTCGACCTCAGGACCTCGTGCACCAGCAGGCGCCCGTGCCGCTGAGCGATATCACCGGCCCCTTTTTCGTATGTGGGATCCGGGAGTCGAACTCGGGCCCTTGCGCTTGCCAGGCAGGCGCTTAAGCCGCTGAGCCATCTCACCGGCCTCGGTACCTGTTTTTCTTCCTACAAACAGAAGCTTAGAATGGAGTGCTGTATTCTACTCCTTATCCCACAATCTAAATTCACTGATCTGCCAACTTGGTCTGCCTGGTCCAGTGGTCCTCATTCCTGGCAAGCATCACAACCACCTGTGTAGCCTTTTAAAAGTGTTACTCTGGATAGGTTGGATAGATGATCCATTTGTGTTGTGAAACTGGAATTGCAAACAAAGTACCATGTGAAATAGAAAGATGAGGTCTAATACGATGACTGTTTAGGTATCACCCAGCCCACAGACTTGAGCATTAACCGGACAGCTCATGGCTCTGTGGGCTCCTGGTCTACCCTTTCCTTCTCTTCCTTTTCAGTGGTAATTCCTATCTCGAATATTACCCCATCTTTCCATTAGATTTTGTTATACATATGTGCCTTCCTGAACAATAGATGGTCAAATTTTGCTGGCACTTCATGTAAATGTTTCAGACCAGATATAATCCGTGATATGACTTTTTTATTCTCTTTTATGGTGTGAAGATTCATCCATGCTGGTGCCAGCAGCTGTGGCTCATTTATTTAGTGTTGTATTCCACTAATGACCATAGCACAATTCACTCACCCACTCTCAAAAGGATGATATTTGGATTATTTCCAGTGATTATTTAGGGGGCTGGGGAGAGGCCAGGTGCACATGTTAAACTGTGTCTCTATGGCATGTCTCTAGGAATGGGATTGTTGGTTCATATTTTCTCTTTTCCATTTTTGACTGTGCAAAATAATGCTAATTATCATTATTATCTGCCAAAGCGGTCATATTAATTTTATTCCGCAGTATGAGAATTGGTGGTGGTTCACATCTCCATCTTCACTGTTACTGCCTGCCATGGTTCAGATGTCTGTGTCCCTGCAAAATTCACATGTTGGAATTTAATCCCCAGTGGGATAGTATTAAGAAGTGGGAGCTTCGTACTTCCCAGTCTCCAGAACTGTGAGAAATAAATTTCTATTATTTCATTGTAGCAAGAAGCACAGACTAAGACATGGCCCACGTTTCTGTTCCCAGTTTTCATGCTGGAGGGTAGATATAAAGTGGTGTCACGTAGTCTTTTCATGCTAGCCAAGCACTCTACTGCTGAGCTACATCCCTAGCCCTTCAAATGATTTTAATTCGCATTTTCTGATAACTAATGAGGCTAAACATTTTTCTTTTATGTGTCTACCGTTCTTGCTTCCTCTTCTGCAAAACTCGCTTTCCTCTCTTGCTGTTCATCTGCAATTTTAAAATTCTGCAGGTTCTGAAGAGCAGCCAAGGGTATGAGCAGTGGCCCTGTCTCTTCCTTCTGTTGCTCCCTGGCTCTGTCTTGTGTCTGCCCTCGCTCTGGCCCTCAACGCCTTAGACCATCTCATCTCTTCTGAGCACTTCTCACACTCTCTGAGCCTTCCTTCTGCCCACCGTTGCATAATCACACCAGGTTCTTTTTCCTGCACCCCAGTTCTGACTGGTCATCTCCCTTCTTCAAAATGTGGGTGGCTTCCTATTTCCTGAAGTTAAAGCCTGAGCTTCAGTGTCCCTTCAGTTCCTGTCTACCGAATCCTTCTCGTCTCCTCACCTTCCCTTACTTCTCCTGACCCTGATACTGCGTTAAGCTCAACGTGAGGATGACAGTGTCTCCCTCCCACACCTGCCCACCATGAGTCCTTAAAGACTGGAAATGATCTCGTTTTCTTCCTCTGTCTTCTAAGCTGTTGTAACATTTTGTGATTGTCCATATTTCCCTTGTCCTCCTTACCACTTTCTACCTGGTAGTATAGTTGTTTCTGCCAGGCGGTGAGTCTAAGAAGGTACAATCTGTGTTCCTCCTGCCTCCATCTCTGTGACTCTTTATATTAGGTGAATGAATAAGACTGTAGAGTGGAAACAGAACCAAGTGTAGGATTAATCTTCCTTTTCCTTCCCATAAAACCAGTGAATTCCTCAAAGCCAATAGCAAAATCTTCTGAGGATTATGTGTTCTTTTTCCTAACTTGCCGCAGTCCAGCTGCTGCAAGGTCGGGGAAGTCCCGAAGGTGGGCGGAAGCGTCGGCGCAGTAAGAAGGAGACACCACACTAGTTGTCCTCCTGTTATGCTATTTTTCTCTGCTTTATTTTTCTCAAGTTAAGCGTATATATACTATTTTTATTGGCAAGCATAAAGGCATGATTATGTGAACAGAAATCGCAAGCATAAAAGCATGATTATGTGAACAGAAATATTTGGCAGACAGTATGACGTTTGAAAGATGGTTACATTGTAACTGATATCAAGAAGGGACTGTACTTTTCTGTTGTTTCTATAACTACAGGCCCATTTTTAAGAATATGATGGATCAAGGTTAATGAGGCGTCTCACACCTGTTTTTTCTCAATAATGTGGTTTGTTTAAAATCAGTGGGAAATGTTATAACCTGATAAGGTCATTGTAGCCATCAAAACAAACTACCATTTCAACAATAGTTAAGTTTCTGTTTTTTATAATAGGTTTCTGTTTTTTACAATAAGTTTCTGTTTTTTACAATAAGTTTCGGTCTCCCCATCTCAAGGTAAACTCCTGTACATTATGTGATTTTTGGTTTTGTAGTGGGCATTGTTGTTGTTCGTGAGAGTAACATCTGTTCTCTCCATCAGTCATCAGAAACTTCCAATCTTTGTAATTGTATTGTTTGAGAAATGATTTCATACAAAAGTACTCTTAGTAATATACTCAGGAAAAGAAGTCCCATGAGAAATTCTCCCACTACCCAAGCATAGAGGAATGTGCCACGTCGCCTCTGAGAAAGCAGTCTTCCTTGAAGCCGTGCATTTCCCTCTTCCCTGACCGTGTCAAAGGGCCGAGGTGGCAGGGGACGTGGCACTAACTAGAATATCTTTCCTTTGCTTAATTAAAGATAAAAGGAGGCTATAGGCTTTATAATTGTTGTGTAAGCAAACATATTTAAAATTGAACCATCAACTCTACCCTTAAGACTAAAGATACGTTGAAAAAAATTCTTAGTGATAAAAAATGGTAAAAATTTTAGTGTGAGTTTGGTTAAAGAAAATAGTTTCATTTATTAGGAATTAAATCTCATGAATAAAATTAAGCAAGTAGTCAATACTATTTATAAAAATATTGACAAGACTCTGTATGCAAAACATTGAAGAATCAATTATATGGAAATACAAATATTTATGTGATATAAATTTCCCTTATAGTCATTTCTATGTGCATGTTCCAAAAACATTTTTAGAGAAGAGCATCATTGAAAAATATGTGTATAATCTCCCCAGTTTCTGTAGATGTGTAATTCATATGCCGATACATTCCCTTGCGTGCAGGTTTTAAAGCTGTTCTCGGTAGGTTACAGTCTTAGCTTACAGCAAGCCTCTCTTGGTAGTTTCTGTGCCTTTGATGCCGAGCGTGGCATTGTCGCAGCTTCTTCTGTGCAGGCAGTGAGGAGGCTGTCAGAGGCCAGGCAGAAGCAGGCTCCGTGGAGTTTCCCCGGACCACGAGGATGGTTAGTTCGGGTGACACCAAAGGCGCACTAGGCCTGGTCTGTCTCTCACAGTTCCGTTGTGAACTTCTGTTGTGGAACTGCCCACTCCCTCAGAGCAGTAGAGGACCTGATTGGTGACACCAGCTTATTTGTGAAGCCTCTAATACCAAAACCAGACAGAGATATTACAATATTCCAGATGGATTTTTCTCAGGAGCACAGGTACAACAAATCCCCAACAAAATATTAGCATGTAGAATGCAGCAGTATTCAAGTGTGAAAGTTATCCTGTTGACAAATATTTAGAGCCAAATGAAGGCAGAGATTCTTTCATTAATTCATTCATGTTTTCCCATTATCTACATTTCTTCGGTATTTACCACGGGGCTAATATGTGTTAGGCTCGGGCTATCCCCCAGTGACAGGAGGAGCTTCAGTTATGAACTGTGGGATGCAGTCACAGTCATTGGTGAATTCCCTCCGGGACATACAAGAAATAACAAGATGGAGCCATGCTGTCGTCTTGAGATGCCAGGACATGGCTGTGAGTTGGAGGTTGCTCATGAGGTCCTCTGAATCCTAAAGATGTTTAAAGACTGAAAGGAGAAATCAGTACATCTAGGGAGATTCTTACAAAGATTCTGACTTAGAAGGTGAGACTGAAGGACTTGGGAGCACGTGGGCACACAGTTGGTGTTTCCACTGAGGGTGCGATTTTAGAAGAGAGAAGAAGAAGTTAAACAGCTGCTGTCTGTAAACTTGAACAAGAACTGAAATAGATTTTGGCTGACGATAAAAAACATGATCTGCTTGCAAGAAGTGTACTTAATTGGCATCTAGCTAACTTGGTCAAGAGTGATTTAAACTAAATGTGGAAGTGGAGGGAGAATTCGGTCCCGATAGACATAGGAATGTGTTTTCCGTGAGTGGAGTGCAGAGAAGGAAGACGAGACTGAGAGTTCGGCGGCATTCCGTGACTCACAGGAGAAGGCGGATAGGGAAAGGTCCGGAATGCTAGAGCTGCTTCAGATATGAATCCGCGGGCCACAGAAGCCTGCAGAGTGCTTTGGGACTCTAACTTGGGGAAGCATCCTTGATTTTGTAAATGTCAGCGAGACTTGGTGGGATAGAAGTAGGCGTGGAGGCAAAGTTTGTCTTCTGTAAACTTCAGTCACTGCTTTTCAACAGAATAAAGAGCAGTGGTTTTGGTGAACATCGTAATTTTAAGTGGAACTTCTAGAGATCTAATTGTGTACATTCTTTTTTTTTTTTTTTTGTGGGTACCGGGGGGTCGACCTCAGGACCTCGCGCGCCAGCAGGCGCCCGTGCTGCTGAGCGATATCACCGGCCCCTTTTTTGTATGTGGGATCCGGGAGTCGAACTCGGGCCCTCGCGCTTGCTGGGCAGGCGCTTAAGCCGCTGAGCCATCTCACCAGCCCTAATTGTGTACATTCTTGATTAAAGTTATTAGGATAGGTGTAAATGGTTTAGCCAAATGACTGGAAGAGTATAGTAGAAATTAGAGCTCAATAGTGTTTCGGCTCTACTGCTGTGCACAGGAAGTACTGCCCTTCCCTGCCTCTTCCTTGACCTTAATATGACCATGGAACGTTTCTGTATTGTCTGAAAATGAGCAAAGTGATCGGCGTTATCCAGACTTGGCACACATTTGCATCAGTGAGAAATAAATTTTTGCTATATTGGACCACTTATATTTTAAGGATAATTTGTTACTGTTGCATCATCAATCGTGTCTTCACTAATACAAAGATATATGTTATTAGCAAAATGTATAGGTCGGCGGCAGCATAACGTATCATTGTGGAAGTGGATTTCAACCAGGTTTTAAGTCTGAAAATGTTTTCTCGAGCACAAGCTTCCAGAGACTACCAATATGTCACGAGCTGCACCTTGCGGCAGCTGGGGTAGAAGCAGAGGCCCCTGTGGCCCCTCAAACGGCCTCTCTACCCCACTCTCACCAGCCTGCAAGGCCTCGGGGTCTTTGGGGCCCATTTGTAGAACTCCTAAGGCTTAAGAAAGCGTAACTAAAACAACAGCCAAAG
Organism: Erethizon dorsatum; assembly: GCA_028451465.1. NCBI lineage: Eukaryota > Metazoa > Chordata > Mammalia > Rodentia > Erethizontidae > Erethizon > Erethizon dorsatum. Next base: position 123,716,387 of record CM051829.1, on the reverse strand, counting down.
ACAGATTTCGACTTGAAGGAAGCACTGTTTCCTAGTGAGAAATGTGCAGAGATGGGGTGAAATGTAAAGAGGGCAGGGGCTGCCGAGGATGTGTTGAAGCACGGCCCGGCTGGCCACTTCTACCGAGGCGTTGATTCTTAGGCCTCCCCAGTGAATATTCTTTATCTCCTCCGTTATTCTTTATCTGCTCCGTTATTCTTTATCTCGTGTGCTGCTTTCCTTTTCTTCATTGAACTGACCCCTCGCTTTATATTAAAAATCAATCCATTGTCGAGGTATCAGTCAAGAAGTATGCTGAACCAATGTGTACATTTTCAGGTATTTTTGAGCCAGTTGTTAAGCACAGACATTATTGTAAAATTAAAAATTTAAAGAGCCTAGATAATAGTTCTCAAAACCTGGGGGCCAGTGAGATAGCTCAGCAGCATAAGTGCCTGCCTGGCAAATGCGAGGTCCTGAGTTCGACTCCTGGTACCCACATACAAAGAAAAAAAGGGCCGGTGATATCGCTCAGCAGCATGGGCGCCTGCTGGCGCGTGAGGTCCTGAGTTCGACCCCCGGTACCCACCAAAAAAAAAAAAAAAAAAAAAATCTCAAAACTCCTTACCTCCTCGTTACTTTGCCACATTTTGCTGTTTTCTGTGCTCTCAAGCTTGTTTACTCAGTGATGTCTGGATACAGGAAACATCAACAATGGCTGCCTCTCAGCATCTCTCCCAGCTTGCCTTGGGCTGTCCAACCCATGGCTTAAAATAGCCATGGTCGTGTGTGTGCCCCTCAGTCACGATGAAATGCTGCACAGCAGCGCCTTGCTGGGCCTTTACCAGCACTCTGTCCTTCTGTGTCTCTCTCTGCCTCTGGAAGGCAGGCTCCATGAGGATGCAGGTTTTGTTATATTCAGTGTTGTCCATGCTACAGATAGGTTTACTTACTGAATAAATGAATGACTGACTCATAATGAGGTGCCAGGAATTTTAAAAGTAGCAAGATGACAGAAGTCAGGGAGCGCGAGAAGGATGGTTCACATGAGCTTGAAGTTGCTGTCTGTGCTTTCTCGTGTGCCCGCCTTGGGTGGTTGGTTAGGAGGGGTAGCACGTAGGAAATGGCATCTCGCACTGTTCGTTTGCAAATAGAAATGATCTCTCTTTGGGTTTGCCAGAGAGCTTCTCAGAGCAGTCCCCAAATCATCCCCAGGCCCTTGAAGAAAATGTGGCAGTTTTTCTTCTTTGGTGGTGTTCAGAAGGGTAAAGAGATGAGATATCAACCCAGAAAAATCTTAATCCCCAAACGGTCTTCTCAACAAACCTAAAGAAGAAGATACGCTGGCGAGAAGATAGACTGTCTCTCAGTCCAGAGAAGCCAAGCCCAGCTATGTGACCCTCGTGCAAGGCTGGCCACATGGAAATGAAGGCAGATCATGATGCTCGTGATAGGGATTTCGCTGGAAAGTCCTCTAGTTTGAAGTGTTCTGGCCACTGTAATGAAGCCACATTTTGAACATGCTTTCTGTTGACCTTGCACTGCTGTAGAGCAAGGCTCATGAGCTAGAAATCTATAGGTAGTGTCTTGGCTATTGATATGTTGGTTTGCCCATGGAAGAAGTTTTCAGCAATTAAATATCAGATTTCCACTAAAGATCTGGATTTCTGGCTTCCTTGAAAACAGGATATCCGGGAACAATGGACCTGTATCGTGACAAGGCACGGGTCCCTGGAGCCTCGTAATGCTACCCATTAGGTACGCTGCATCCTCTCCTCTCACGACCATCCCACCAGGTCCTGCTGTCTCTACCTGGCCATCTCTGCTTCATAGGGTTATTTGCCTGGTCCTCGTATTCCACCGAAACTGCTGCGTAGTCACTTGCTCCATGGAAAGCTGATTACTTGCTAACAGAAGTTGCATACCGAAGCTGGCATGGTGGCACATGTTGTAATACCATCATCAGCTCTGGGAGGAGGAGTGGGAGTTTGAGTCGAGCCCGGGCTACGTAGTGAGTTCGAGGCTAGCCTGGCCTGCATAGGGGGAGCCTGTTTTAAAAAACAAACAAAACCTCCCAAAAAACAAAAACTCAATCCCCCAAACCCAAACGTTGTATTCTGTTACTTAGCAGTCAGTAATCCTGCTGGACCTCCCGGGTCTTACTCTCTTCAGGTGTAAGTGAAATGGTTGGGCCAGGTGACCCTTAGGGCTTCTGTTACCCTGGCTTACACTGAATAACTTTAACACCAATGTGATCCTCTTAGAGCTTTTATTTCCAACTCTTTTAGATGTGTTTTATTGCTCCATCTCTGTCCATCTCCATCTCTGTGTCTACATTGTCTAAAAGATTGCTGTTCTCTTACAGTGTCGCTCAGAGCAGGACGTCTGCAGGGCCACTGGGGCAGTGAGGAAGAGTGTGAGAGATGTCAGGGTCAAGGGAGCGTGGACGCCTGTCCATTTCTGTTCTTCCTCATTACGAGAGGCACTGTTTGCTTTGTTTATAGTCTGCATAGGACCCAAAGCAGTAAAACTTGCCAATTATAAAAGAAGATTTTAGAGCTCAGGGAGAACATTTCCGTTTTACTTACACCATTTTTTCTGAGTCTACCCTGCTCATAATATAAAGTGTTCAATTGCTGGAAATGTTCACTGTATACTTCTTTTTTTTTTTTTTTAAAGAGAAAAAAACTAAAAGCAATGATACAGAATTTCAAAACAAGATAATAGGAAATTAACAATGGTTAACATATTGCGTATTTTTATCTTCAAAGTAGTTGCTCAGATTACAAGATATAGGCATGAAAAATTGATCAAACAATGTAAGCACAAACTGTTCTTTTCAATGAACTAAAACAAATTAGTATAATTATCTTAGCTGTCTTGTGTATATATATGTGTATATATATATATATATTTTTTTTTTTCTTTTCCCTTCCTTCTTTTCTCCTTTCCCCCATCCCAGTTGTTCTTTCCTTTTGAGCAGTTTCTTTCCCTTTCACAATATCTATCGTAGATTTTGGATCTTATGTACTCGTTCAGTTTCTTACACTAAGGAGACAATATGATGTTTACCCATGCGAGTCTGATTTATTTCACTTATGGGTATGGTCTCTAGTTGCATCCATTTACCTATAAAAGTCTCAAGTTCATACTTCTTTATGGCTGAGTAGTACTCCATTGTATAAAAATACCACATCTTTTTTATCCATACTTGGTTGATGGGCATTTGGGTTGTTACCAAGATCTGGCTATTACAAATTGTGCTGCTATAAACATGGGTGCACATATATTGCTGTGGTATGATGTTTTAAATTCTTCTGGGAAGATACCCAGAAGGGGAATAGCTGGGTTGAATGGGACCTCTAATCCTACCTTTTGAGGAATCTCCACATTGATTGCCACAGTGATTGCACCAGTCTACATTCCTACCAACAGTGGAGAAGGGTACTTTTTTCCCCACAGCCCCACCAGCATTTGTTATTGGTTGATTTCTTGATGATAGCCATTCTTTCTGGGGTGAGATGGAATCTCTTGTTTTAATTTGCATTTCTTGAATGACTAATGATGTTGAACAATTTTTCATATATATATTTGCCATTTGTATTTCTTCATCTGAGAATTGTGTATTCATCTCAGATGCCCATGTCTGGATTGGGTCTTTGAATTTGGGGGACCTGATTTTTTTCAATTCTTTATATGTTTTAGTAGAAGTCCTTTGTCTAAGGGATAGTTGGCTAAAATTTTTCCCAATCTGTGGGTTTTCTTTTCACTCTGTTGGTGATTTCTTTTGATGTGCAAAAACTTTTTAGTAAGATGAGATCCCAGCTGTTGATACTTTGAAGTACTTCCCATGCAGTTTGGTTTTTGTTCATGAACTCTCTGTCTACCCCATTCTTTCTGGGGTGAGATGGAATCTCAGTGTTGTTTTAATTTGCATTTCTTGAATGACCAATGATGTTGAACAATTTTTCATATACATATTTGCCAAAAGTCTTCAAGATTTCTACCTACTTTCTCTTCCAGTATATTTAGTGTTTCTGTTTTAATATTTAGATCTTTGATCCATTTTGACTTTAATTTAGTGCATGATGATAGACAAGGGTCTAGTTTTAGTCTTAGGCATGTAGAGAGCCAGTTTTTCCAGCACCATTTATTAAAGAGGCTATCTTTCTTCCAGTGAACATGTTTGGTCCCTTTGTCAAGGATAAGGTGGCTGAGTGTGTTTGGAGTTGTGTCTGCATCTTCTAATCTGTTCCACTGATCCTCAGGTCTGTTTTTTTTGCCAGTACCATGCTGATTTTATCACAGTAGCTTTGTAGTATAATTTCAAGACAGGGATTGTAATGCTTCCTGCTTTGTCTTTGTTGCCCAGGATTGCCTTTGCTATTCTAGGTCTCTTCTGTTTCCAAATGAATTTTAAGAATGTCTTCTCTTGATTTTGAGGTATGCTAGTGGTATTTTGATTGGGATTGCATTAAATCTGTATAACAGTTTTGGGAGTATGGCCATTTTCACAGTGTTGGTTCTTCCTATCCATGAGCAAGGGATATCTTTCCATTTTCTGATATCCTCCTTGATCTCTTTTTTCAGAGTATTGTAATTTTCAGTGTATATAGATCTTTTACTTCCTTTGTTAGATTGATTCCTAAGTATTTCATTTTTTTGGATGCTATTGTGAAGAGTGTGGTTTCCCTAATTTCTCTCTCAGTGAGTTTGTTGTTTGTGTACAGGAATGCTATTGATTTTTGAGTGTAGACTTTGTATCCAGCCACTCTACTGAATTAGGTTATTAATTCTAGAAGTCTTTTGGTGGAGTTTTTGGGGTCTTCTATGTAGAGAATCATGTCATCTGCGAATAATGATAATTTAACTTCTTCCTTTCCTATTTTCATTTTATATCTCTCTCTTGTCTAATTGCTCTGGCTAATGTTTCCAGAACTATATTGAATAGGAGTGGTGATAGTGGACATCCTTGTCTTGTTCCTGATTTTAGAGTGAAAGCTTTCAATTTTCTTCCATTTATTATGATGTTGGCTGTTGGTTTGTCATAGATGGCTTTTATCAGATTGAGGTAAAGACCATCTATTCAGATTTTCTATAGAATTTTTAATGAATGAGTGTTGGACTTTGTCACAAGCTTTTTCTGCATCTATTGAGATGATCATGTGATTTTTGTCCTTGGCTCTGTTGATATGGTGTATTACGTTTATTGATTTGCATTATGTTGAATCATCCCTGCATTCCTGGGATGAATCCCACTTGGTCATGGTGCATAATCTTCTTGATGATTTGCTCCATTCTGTTTGCTAGTATCTTATTGAGGATTTCTGCATCTATGTTCATTAGGGAGATTGGGCTGTAGTCCTCTTTTTTGGTTGGGTTTTTCTCTGGTTTTGGTATCAGGGTAATACTTGCCTCCAGGAATGAGTTAGGGAGTAGTGCTTCCCTTTCAATTTCATTAAAGAGTTTGAGGAGTATTGACATTAAATCTTCTCTAAATTTCTTTCTTTTTTTTTTTTTATGTGGGTACTGAGGGTCGAACTCAGGACCTTGCGCTTGCCAGGCAGGCGCTCGTGCCACTGAGCTATCTCACCGGCCCTAAATTTCTTGTAGAATTCAGCCGTGAATCCATCAGGACCTGGGCTTTTCTTTGTTGGTAAGTTTTTAATTACATTTTCAATTTCATTAACTGATATTGGGTTATTCAGAATTTTTATATCTTCTTGATTCAGCTTTGGTAATTCATGTGTTTCTAGGAATCTGTCCATTTCTTCTGTATTTTCCATCCTGTGCGAGTAAAGATTTTCGAAGTACATATTGATGATCTTCTAAATTCACAGGATAGGTAGCGATTTCACCATTTTCATTCCTTACTGCATGAATTTGAGTTTTTTTCTTTCCTTTTTTTGATAAGGTTGGCTAGGGTTTTATCAATTTTATTTATTCTTTCAAAGAACCAACTCTTTGATTCATTGATTCTTTGTATGGTTTTCTTAGTCTCAGTTGCATTAATTTCTGCTCAGATCTTTATAATTTCCTCCCTTGTATGGGCTTTGGACTTGACTTGCTCTTCTTTTTCTAGAAGCTTGAGGTGCAGCATTAGGTTGTTTATTTGTGTTCGTTCTATTTTCCTGATGTGAGAATTCACCGCTATAAATTTCCCTATTAGGACTGCTTTCATTGTGTCCCACAGGTTCCTGTAATTGTATTTGCATTTTCATTTGATTGTAGATATTGTTTAATTTCTTCTTTAATTTCATCTGTGACCCATTGGTTGTTCAGAAGGGTGTTATTTAATTTCCATGTGTTTATGGAGTTTTTGTGGTTTCTTTTGTCATTAATTTCCAATTTCATTGCACTATGGTCAGATAATATGCATGGGATAATTTCAATTCCTTTGCATTTACTTAAGCATGTTCTATGGGCTAATATATGGTCTATTTTAGAGAATATCCCATGTGCAGCTGAGAAGAATGTGTATTCTGATGTTGTTGGGTGGAACACTCTGTAAATGTCTACTAAGTCTATTTGTTCACAGGTTTGGTTCAGTTCTGTTATTTCTTTGCTGATTTTTTGTCTAGTTGATCTATCTCTTTGTGACAATGAGGTATTAAGGTTCCCCTGTTACAATTGTGTTATTGCTCTTTGATTTTTTATGTCTATTAATATTTGTCTTATGTAGTTGGGTGCTCCCATATTTGGTGCATATATATTTATGATTGTTATCTCTTCCTCTTGAATTATTCCCCTAACAAGTATGTAGTGATCTTCTTTATCTCTTTTGATCACTCTCGGTTTGAAGTTCACATTGCCTGCAAACAATATCTACCCCTGCTTTTTTCTGGGTTCCTGTTGCGTGGAGTATTGTTTTCCATCCTTTGACTTTCAGTCTATGAATTTCTGCTTGAGTTAAATGTGTTTCTCATATACAGCATATTGTTGGATTTTGTTTCTTTTTTTTTTTTTTTTGTGGGTACCGGGGGTCGACCTCAGGACCTTGCGTGCCAGCAGGCGCCTGTGCCGCTGAGTGATCTCACCGGCCCTTTTTTCGTATGTGGGTACCGGGAGTCGAACTCAGGATCTCGTGCTTGCCAGGCAGGCACTTATGCCACTGAGCCATCTCACTGGCCCTGGATTTTGTTTCTTGATCCACTCTGCCAGTCTGTTTCTTTTGATTGGTGAATTGAGGCCATTTACATAGATGATTATAACTGATATATATTGGCTTATCTTTGTCATGTTATTTTCCTGCTGTTGGTTCCCTACTTTCCCCCTTTGTTTAATTGCCTGCCCTGCTTGGTGGTTTCTTTCTGTTGTTGTTCTTGGAATTGTGGTAATTTTCATCTCTGTCTAGAATATCTTTCAGTACTCTTTGTAGTGTTGGTTTGGTGGTCATGAATTTCTTCAGTTGTTCTTTGTCATGGAAGTATCTTATTTCTCCATTAATTTTGAAAGATAGTTGGCAGGGTATATCAATCTGGGTTGGAAATTGTTTTCTTGCAGGACTTGAATTACTTCACTCCAAGCTCTTCTTGACTTGAGGGTTTGTGTTGAGAAGTCTGCTGTGGTTCTGATGGGCTTTCCTTTATAGGTGATCTGTTTCTTTTCTCTAACAGCTTTTAATATTCCGTTCTTGTGCTGAATTTCTGGGGTCTTGATTACCATATATCTGAGTGTAGACTTATTTTGGTTATGGCTGTATGCCTCACTTATCTGTATGTCAGATTCTGTTCCCATGCTTGGGAAATTTTCTGCTATTAATTCTGCAAATAGTTTTTTATGTCATTTGTGTTGACTCCTGCTTTTTCATTGACACCAATTATTCTTATACTATTTTCTTTGCATCATCTTGCAGTTGTCGAATTGCTATTTCCTGATCTTTTGTTATTTTTAGGAGATCTTTCCTTTTATGATCACTACCCGAGATCCTGTCTTCAAGGTCTGAAAGTCTGTCTTCAGTTTTGTTCAAGTGATTTTGCCAGCTTTCAATGCAATTTTTAATTTCCTGGATATCTTTTGGAATCCATTTCATACATTCTGTCTCTTTCCGATATTGATCAATCATGGTTTCCATCCTCTTCCTATCATTGTCTATTTTTTTAAATCTATCTCTACTCTAGATTTGCTGAGCAATTTCTTTATAAATGTTAACATTTCTTTTTTTACCTGAGACATTATTTCTGATCCGATTTCCTCATGGATTTGTTTATTTACTTCAGTTGCTGTCATTTCAGAAATGTCAGGTGTGTGTCTTCCATTTTCCTTTATCTCTTTGTCCCCTGGACTTGTTTGGGGTGGGCTGGAAGTCTGAGGTTGCGTTTTGCTTCTGCGTTTTGTCATTTCTATTTCAAAAGTTTTTGTTTTGTTTTCTGTGTTGATCTTTGTATGTTTTTGTAGTAGGTAGCCATGTCACTAGTATCAAGACCTCTCTAGGTAAGGTTTGTTCTTCAGGGGTGTCTTCTGTGTGTAGGAGGTTCTTGGTTTGTGTCTGTCCCAAGATCCTACCTTTTCAATTAATTAAGAGTGAGATGTTGGTATCTGTTTGGCTCAGTCCCCAGTCCTTTGGTGCTGGGGTGTGGTGAGGTTATTGTCCAAGAACTTCCCAGTATTGTTACAGAAGTGAGAACAACTGATTAAAACAGATATGACATCCTAGTTAATGTAGTATAATTAGCAGTAACAATAGCATCAAGCATAGTTTAGACACTGACAACCTCTGGTAACTATTAATTTTGTACCTTTAACCATAGGAGGAAAATCTACAATTATATTACAGAACCAATCATTAATTGGGAGCTTGTATGCAAAGTGTTTCCCCTTAGCAGAGTGGTTTTACCCTGTGGTGGGGAAATTTAAGAAAGATAGTGGATAAAACAAAGATAACTGAAAAGAAAGTAGAAGCCAGACTGGAGGACAAAAGATGATCCCGCAAGCTTTGGGAAACTAGAGAAGAGGGCAGAAGAGAGAGAATGAAGGAGTAAGCAAGGGATTATCTGAACTTGGTCTCTGGGTTTGGGGATGGGATTAGTTTTCTGTGGCTGGATTTCTCCCCAGCCATTTAGAAAAGAGAAAAAAAAAAAAAAAAAAAAAAGCAAAAAGGGGAAGCCCCACCTGCCAGCTTCTATTCTGTGTGTCTTTGTCCCCAAGCACAGTGCTGGTCACCTAACTTACCACCTGTTGGCTTGTATTGTTGCTGTTGCTTCTGACAATTTCGCTCCACTAGTTCCGCCTGTCCATCCTGTGTGTCCTGGAGGGGGCCCTGCTGTGTGGCCGATATTCCTGCCAGTCTGTGTGTCTTCCCACACAATTCACCTGGATCCAGCAGTGGGGAAGGGAGGGGCCGGTCTCTGGGTCTTCCCACGCTGTTCACCTGGATCCCGGCAGCTGCGATGGGAGGTACTGTGTGCTTCTCAATTCTCAATGTCCCAGCCAGCACCAGTCCTTTATCTTTAAGCTACCATGGTGATAGATATCCTAGATACACATAGGTAAAGAACAATTTGCATTTTTCTTTATATATTGCACAAGATTCTCATTTATATAAAGGACAAAGTACTTATTAGATGTAAATGGGTAGCTTTTGAAATAGTTTATTTTCAAACCTGGTTAACAAGAGTAAAGATGCTCTCTGCAATGTACTAGCTACCCTAGTAACCAGAATGTAAGTAAAAAAATCAGGTGAGTAAACTTGCAGGGATAGGATTTTGTTTTATGCATAACTAATATAGTATTCTTCTGTGGTGCCCCCCCCTTTGGTTATAAAACATTGTGATAAAAATGAAATTCGTTTATTTTAGTTTTGTAGCTAGATAGGATATACATAGCTATGTGAAAGGATTGTGTTTTCCCTCTCAATTTCTTTTTTTCTGTTCAAATTAGAAATGTATCTCTAGTCAGCAAAGCCTCTGGCTAATTTGTTTGTAGAGTGCCTAAGGACTGACATTGCTTTTGGAAACAGGTAAGATATTTCACAAATACATTTGTTATTTTCTATTCTAGATCATCAAAAATATATAGTGACAAGAAATTTAATTACCTGTTGGTTGTGGAAGATGGCATTAGATTATATGGAGATAAAAATATAGCAGAAGTATACTTTCAAGGTTTTACAAAGTGTCTAATATAGAAAGAATTTTGGTTAGAAAGTTTTCATCTTGAGCCTACTGATTCCACTTGCCTGTAAATCTGTATATGAATATGTTCCATTCCCTTATGGCAGGAACAGGTAGTGCTAGAGATCGATGACTGGGAGCCCTGAGCGACAACTTGATTTTGCCAGGTTACCTAATTGCATTCCTTTATTTTCTTTTTCTTTTAATAAGAAAGGCAGAAGAAATTTTTTCTGTGTCTCTCTGTGCATTAAGAAAGACTGCTTTAGTACTAATTATTGCCACTGATTAATGAGTGAGATCTTGGATTTTTGCTGCTTAAAAATGACAAGTGCAAGGAAAGGCTGTTGTGGAATCAAAAGGCACTTAGAATCTAATAAATGCTTTGTATAATTTCATTGTGTTGGAAGATGAACTTAGAAAAGTTGCACTAAGAAAAAGAGTTTATTTCTGAGAAATAGTTGGAACTCCTGGCTTGTGTCATGAGTATATGTGAGATACAGAAATTTTTGCTGTATTCTTCAGGATTTGGAAATATGTAACTTTAACAGCTGAAGTAACTATCTCTATATTATTTATCTTCAGCTTTCCAGGAATAGATCTATGTTCTTTTATTAAATGCATAATTTGCTGCAATTTTAACTATAGAAAAAAATAAAAGGAATAAACCAAAGTAATGTAGTGTGTTTAAATTATAAGACATGATTAAAGGGCCGGTGAGATGGCTCAGCGGCTTAAGCGCCTGCCCGGCAAGCGTGAGGGCCCGAGTTTGACTCCCGGAACCCACATACGAAAAAGGGGCCGGTGATATCGCTCAGCGGCACGGGCGCCTGCTGGTGCTCGAGGTCCTGAGGTCGACCCCCCGGTACCCAAAAAAAAAAAAAAAAAAAAAAAAAAAAAAGACATGATTAAAAAAGATGACTCCTATAATTATAGATAGCTATGCTGTGAAATCTAACCATATCCCTAATCAGTTATATTGTTCCTCAACAAATATGGTAGGCAATGTGGTGTAAATATGCAAATATATTTATATGTATATCTGTATAGACACATATCTAACTGTGTAGACATATGTAGGTTCATCTGCACACACACACACCCCCATATATATTATATATATATATAGTGATGGTAAGTATGGAAGTGTTGTAATAGGTAATAGAAGCAAAGGAATATAAATTCCTCAAAAGAAAGGTAGATTAGATCAATAAAAAATATTCCCTGTGGGACACTTTAAGGTAACAGATTAATAAAAATAAAAGATTAAAAAGAAAAACACATAGTTGTGCTAATTAAATTTGATTTGCAAAATAACACCACATTGGCTTTAAAAATATTTTAAGACCTTAAAAATTATCCCGATTTTTATAATAACCTCTTCAGAGTTTAGTTGGTTTGTCTTTAACATTTTTCAATATTATGATAAACATTAATAATACTAAAAACCAAAATAGCAGATTGATGATTCAATCTGGCAAAATAGAAATAACAGTGAAAAAACGTTCATAGAAAACATGGGCTATTTAAGGCATGAGCCACTTCTTCAGCTGTTTTAGTTCGACAGACACCTAGGAGTGTTCATGAGCTGCCAGGCCCTGTGCTGGGTGCTGGCTGAGCTGGGCACACTTCTTGTCTCCAAGGACAGGTAAGTGGCTGGCTTGGTGACTTACCCGTGTATTGTTCATCTCTGTATTTTTAGTACCTAGCATAGAGCTGAACACAGAAAAGGCAATCAATAACTCCCTTGTCATACTGAATAAAATATTTGTCGCTAGTGCGAAGAACAGCTTTTAGAATTACTACGTTGAGTCATGTTCAGTTTCCTTAGGAATTGTGTAAATGGAAGAGAATAGAGGTATCGGATCTCCTGAACTTGCTACAATGCAAATTATTTAACAGTGTTCCAAGGAAGTCATTGCAGTTGGAATTTATAGAATTTTATTTATGTTAAGCTTAACATAATGGCAAGAGTAAGAGGCTGGGGCTTCGATACCCGTGGGATCATCGATGAGCAGCTACCACTTCGGAGCCTGAGGTCTCTCCATCTTCACAATGCAGCGGAAGGGAGGCTCTCAGCCTGCAGTCACAGAGGACCTTCAGTCAGGCCGAGTGACTTAGAGGGTGTGCAGAATGCTCTGAGGTCATTGAGAATACAGTATTTCACTTGGAGAGGATCCAGACTTCAGTAGATTTTATAGAAGTCTGTACTTCCATTCCCCAAGTTTAATTTCTGGTTTAAATCATCTAGAGTGTATTTTACTTCGAAGAAAGGTTTTCAGAGTAACGTGCAAAGACTTAATCAATAGATTAAAATTAGAAAACAAACCTTTCAACTTGTTATTATACAAGAGAAATGTAATTCTGGGTTGTTTCTGATGTTCTACTCTAATAGGATAACATCAAACCACTAGTGGTTAAGTGATTGTTAACCATTGCATACTCTGAACTGTATTACAGAGGGAAATAGTGAAAGATAAACCAATATTTTTCTTTAAAGAGGCCACTATCAGCCTGGTCTTTCCTTGCACTGTAGTTGTGGAGATGAATCTTAAACCATGGAAAATTAGAGGGAAGCTATATTTAAAACTAAGCTGGCATTAATTTAAATAGGTTATTTGTAGTAGGTGTATAATTTATTAAGTTGTTACAATTTTCAAGGAATAATGCAAATCCATTCATGCAAGACATTTATTGAGCACTGACTCTGTGCCAGGCACAAAGACATACTAATAAAACCCGGGCATGGTGATGCACGCCTGTAATCCCAGCACTCGGGAGGCTGAGGCAGGAGGATCACCATGAGTTTGAGCCTGGTCAGGGGTACATGGTGAGTCCAAGGCCAGCCTGAACTACAAAGCAAGACCCTCTCTCAAAAAACCAAACATATATATATATATATATATATATATATATATATAGAGAGAGAGAGAGAGAGAGAGAGAGAGAGTCTTTCAACATTAAGGACCATTTTAGGGTAGGAAATGAATACAGAAACACATAATCATAGTATTGCAATTATTTTAATGCAGAAATGAAAAGGTTGCATGGGAAAACAGAAGCCAAGTCACCTAAGGTTACTTATTTTGTTGCGTCTCTTGGTGCTCTCAAGTCTAATTGAGAAGAACAGAAATGTACAAACAACTGAGTCGTAGGGCAGACTCTGTCGTACGTCCTCCATTACCCAGGGTCACGCTGCCTCCAGGGAAGGAGAGTTTCCACCCGCAGCGGGAGGGAGCGCGAGGGGCAGCAGAACAAGGCCCTGTGGGGCCGAGGTGGAATCTGACAGCGCGGAGTCGGGGGCAGCGGAGCAGGGCGCTGGCCCAGGGCAGCGTCCTGGCACAGCCCAGAGTGCAGATAAAGAAGCAGCAGCAGCCCAGGTTGGCCAAGGAGCCTGGGGTCGAGGATGGGGTCTGGACTCGTGCTAGGGAAAGATGGGCGGAACTGTGCTCTCCGAAGCTGCACCTGTGTTGGGTGGAAATGGGAAAGTGGGACAGAGAAAGGAGCCCTGCCCCTACCCCCACCGTGAGAACTAGCGGGAGCCTGGAGAGAGGGGTGCCGCGGCAACAAAAAGGGGGCGCAGATCTCTATGCGTTGCAGAGGGACACAGCAGCAGGAGCTGATGGTGGGTGAGCCGTGGAAGTGAAGAGGGTGACAGGCAGAGGAGAGTCAGGGGTCCTTTTTTGTTTCCTTTCTGTCACTGGGAAGATGCTGTTGCTCTTGGCAGTAGTAAGGAAGTCAGAAGGACAAAGTTTTGCAGAAGGAACAAGGGCAGCGGGTTCAGCTGTCCTGGAGGTCAGCGTGGGGGGCACAGCCCTGTAAAGGTGGGAAGCTGGGAGCGGCAAGGGGGCTTGGAAAGTGCGAGCTGGATTTGGGTCAGCAGGGAGGAGAGGTCTGGTTCTTCTTCGCTCAGGGAAGAGCATACCTGCGGCTTCGCGGTGGGAGTACTTAAGCAAAACACAACCAAAAATGTCATTTAATTAGCACATATTTACGGAGTGTTGCTGGAGTTTAAGTTCTACAGAGTTCAACTGACTTCTTACCCCAAGCGGTTGCTGCCCTTGGCAAGTGTTTTTAGTACATATTTGCAGAACAGATAAAGGAAGACCTACTCTTGGCTAAGAATTGCGCAGGAGATTGAGAATAGCAGTAGCGAAGAAAAAGTTCATGCCCTCCAAGAGCTCCTGTCGAGCAAAATGGTGTGCTGTGCAGTCGCAGAGCTGTTTGCAAAGCGCAGAGGTCTCTGCAGAAAGGCGCTGACATTCTCAGAAGGGTGGCAGCTGGGACGAGGAGGAGCAGCTCGTGCCAGGCAGACGGGGAGATGAAGGAGGGGCAGGCAGAGGGGGGTGCGGTGCGTGTGCATAGGTATTCGGAAGTGTGCAGGACCTTGAGGAAATTTAAATTATATTGTGGATGGGGATGGGGAAAGGGGAGAGCTGGGACTGGAAATGCGTGCGGGGGCCATTGATGAAAGAACGTATCTGTCCAGTAGGGAACGGTGGGTTATTCTGAAGGCCCGGGCTCCTCTGAGGGCTTACAAAGTGAAGAGGTGGTGATGAAGTTATACTCTCAGGCACAGATGCCACAAGAGTCGGATTCAGAAGGTCCAGCTTCCGCTGCGCAGGAAGCACCTTCACACCCTTAGGAAGGGCCCAGAAAGTCCCTGAGGAAGATATTTAGATTCATTTGCTCGCATCTTCTCCACCATTTGGTTTACCCTTTAGGACCTGGATACTCTGATTCTCACATGCGAAGCTGTCCTGGCCTTCTCTAAGGTATGAGGTACGATTAAAAACATACCGTCAATGTTTAAATTTTATTTTATTTTATTTTTTTGTGGGTACCGGGTGTCGACTTCAGGACCTCGCGTGCCAGCAGGCACCCGTGCAGCTGAGCGATATCACCGGCTCTTTTTTCGTACGTGAGTACCAGGAGTCGAGCTCAGGACCTTGCGCTTGCCAGGCAGGTGCTTATGCCACTGAGCCGTCTCACCGGCCCCCTTAAATTTTAAAATAAATTTATTTTGGTAAAAAACACAGTGCCTTGAATTCCCCTCAGAATCCTCTCCCTTATTTCACACACACTCGTCCCATCGCCCCGGCCACTTCCTGCAGCAGCTCTGGAATCCTCTCTCCTGAGAGTCTTTAGTTGCGCTGTCCTGGCTGCCTCAATGTCCTGAATTGATTCAAAGTATTTCCCTTTCACGGTCACTTTGACTTTGGGGAGGAGCCGGAAGTTGCATGGTGCCAGATCCAGTAAATAACGTGGAGGGGGTTTAATGGCAACCTATCTCTTACTATATAATTTAAAAATTTTTAATTTAAAATTCACCTCTTACATCTGTTACAAGAGTTCATGAAAATTTTTTCTTACTAAAGCCGTGGGTGGCCATGACTGGCATCTCATGTTATTAGTTAAAAAAATAAACAATATTAAAATATCTATGCAGCTTTTCTACTTCCTGACTATGTGACATGGGATCATGTTCAATAGTTTATGTATTCATGTGAAAAAACTTAAGGGTAAAAGTTTATAAGTATATACATATATTTAATCAGTTTCTTGGATTATGTTTAGATCAGTAGATGTCGAAAGACAGGATATATATTTTTAACAAGTCTGCTTTTTTTCCCCTACATTTGCAAATAAGAAATTTTGTACTCAAACATATCATTCTTCCAATTTTTTCAAAATAAAGATCTACTTTTTTAAAAGCTGTAATTTAAAATTTCCTTTTGGTTAAATATAATTATGCTAAAAATGGCAGATCGCTACATATGCTTGCTTGGTAACATTGACTATGACTTGCCTTTTTCTGGGCTGTGACATAAGTGGGAACGGGATAATTATAGACAATTCTGGTAACAGAGTTACCATATAAGGCTTGAGTGAGTGGATGGCTTAGTTTTTTTTTGTTGTTGTTGTTTAAAGTTTCAGGTAGTTGAGTTTTTCTTCCCCCCCCCCCTGGTTTTTATTTTCTGTTTCACCTTGAGAGAAACTAAGCAAATTTGTCTCAAACATTTCTGGTCCACATGTCTTCAATATATAATCGTAATGCTTGGCACATCTGCAGCGCCTGCACTTGGCACTCATAACTTGCTTTATAAATGTGGACCTAGGGTCCATGGGCAAGATAGCAAAAGCAGGCAGCAGAATAAGAGCGTTTATTGGCTACTAATGATTACCCTGGGTGCTGTAGAGGATAACAAAATTGAGACCGAAAATATTTCCTACGCTTTCAGGTAGCCTATAATTTGGCCAGGCGGTCTAGAAATTCTTTTTTGAAGAGTACTAGCAGTTGCACACAGGGAATTACTTGGTGTTGTCTGGATCATAAGTCGAACATTACCCAAGAAACATGTTCTTAGGGCTGGAATCGTAGAGAACATTGTATTCTCTTCAACCAATGGAAATTTTGCAGCTAAACTGGTTTATTCATTACTGTTAACTTGGCAGACAGAAATGGTTTACCAGCTCATTTTGCATTGGATTTGGAATTTCACAAAAATGAAATCAAACAAAAACTAATTTGGAGTTCTTATCCTTTCTTTATTGCAAGCAGTTTTGTCAGTGGTTTTTATTATAGAATTACTAAGGAATTCTGAGGTGACCATGATTTGTACAGCAGCTCTGTTTAGGGGCGGGTGTGTGAAGGTTTGGATCTCTTTGAGGGGATGGTGATTTGACATATGAAGTGGTAAAAGTTCGTCTAGACAGTCCCAGCTGTTGAATTTGCAAATACCATGGAAAGCTCTGCCCACCCCCATCTGTCTGAGCCAGATCTGCACCTAACATTTCTGTACTCTGGGCTTCAATGACATGGTAAATTATTTTTAATTAGTATTGCAGACAACTTTTTTTTTCCATCCTTAGGTAATATCTCAACATCCAACATAACAACTTTGGCAGCTCAGGAGTGGGATTTTTTTAATATACTTATTTCCGTAAGTATGAACAATTGTGAAGGATTCATTGAGGAATGTACATTCCTTGCAATATAAACGTGAAATGTATTTATTTTCTCCAATCTAAATTTTCAGCCCAATTCCTTTTTAGTGTCCTTTAACAATATCTGGGAGTAGATTATGTCACTTTCTAGGCATGCTTAATTTTCTTTTTTTTTTTTTGTGGGTACCGGGGGGTCGACCTCAGGACCTTGAGCGCCAGCAGGCGCCCATGCCGCTGAGCGATATCACCGGCCCCTTTTTTGTATGTGGGATCCGGGAGTTGAACTCGGGCCCTTGTGCTTGCTGGGCAGGCGCTTAAGCCGCTGAGCCATCTCACCGGCCCTAGGCATGCTTAACTGTTAAAACTTAGTCTCACCTAATCTGAAACTTCTGTCTCGTATGTGAGTCACAGCTTTCTGCCCCTAGGGTGTGACTGTGGTTGGGGACAGAGTATGGCTCTGATACCTTCTGAACTTTACTCTTTGAGGTTAAGTTCTTCTAGTTTGGGGAAAGTTGGACAGCGTGGAAGAATGAGGAAGCAGAGATGTAGCCTAACAGGTCTTGGGGGGATGGCAAGAACCCCTGCTGTTACAGTAGTCGATCCTGGACCTGGGTGATCGTGGTCATCTCTGTCCACAGAAGAGCTGGGTCTGTCTGCTTTGGGGAGTGGTCAGTTTTACCCTCACCCTCTTTACTCCCCGGGACTCCTTCAGAATGAGGAGGCTAAATCCTTCTCGAGTTGTGCATCTCATTATTGGAATACATGAGAACCCGCACGTCTGCCTCTAGCGCCTTCTCAGGAATGTAGAGAAGAGGGAAGCAGGTTCCAATCTTGCTCTTCAGAGCACTCTGTAGTAGCATAATCTTTTCGAGCCTTGCTGGCCTGGCCACTTCAGTGGGTTTTCCATCTCCAGAAATCTCTTTTTCAGAAAAGGACCCAATCTCTGTACTCACATGTCCCCCAAACTTTAGGGGCCATGTTCTGCACCCTCCTTCATCTTGCCCAACTCTGTAGCAAAAATAGAAAGCACTATGTTATTTCTTCCTCACCATCATCCAAGCATGGTGGACGTCAGGCCTCTCCAGTCTCCATGAAAGAGGACAGCATGGCCTCTCTCTGTGACCTCTGCAATCTCCAAAGTCTATGAGGATCAAAAAACTCTCAGTAGACTGGGTTGAACATTGGGTACATCGTATACCAGTAGGTAAGCAAAGGGCCAGACTGTGCGTTTGCAGATAGGGAGAAAAAATGAACGAGAGTTGAAGAATCAGACAAAGATACAGTCCGACTTGGTGTGGCATGCAAAAGTAATGAAAAATTAAGCTGCAGGAAGGAGAAAAATTTGGGACATAGTTTGGAGGATCTCAAATGCCATATTGGCAAGCTTGAATTAATTGGATTTAGGAAGTGTTCTGAAGCTAAGGTGCCAAGCAAGGACTTAGCTCTGAACAGAAAAGAGGGGCAAATGTGAACAACTTTGGACATTGCTGTCTACACTGCATTTCAAAAACTTTTTTGGGGTAATAGCAAGTGGTTCTGAAAGCTATAGAATTCTACCTGCGTATCTGGTGCTTGGCGGGGTTATTGCATTTATAGTTATAGGGAGTCCAAATGGTCTATATTTCAGTCACCTGACACCAGTGTAATATCCTTTTTTTAAATCAGAGATTTCTGTTATTGGAAATGTTTTAGCCTTCAGTAGATAAGCCTTGTAAAATGCGCTGCTCAGTGATAATCTTCACGTGGAGTCACAGAGAACAATATGTAGACTTTGTGTTTAGTAAATAACTTCTTTGGTATTGATTCGATGTAGAAAGAACTCTAACAACACAGTGACAATATGCAATAAATTCTTATTGAAGACACTCACTGTCATGGATTTAAAAACACAGTTTTCTGCTAACAGTCATCATCTTTTCTGCTATTGTTAGGAAATAGCGTTGAATGCTCTTGTTATCATCATGGTCCTCAACACCGTAGAAGTAAATAATAACCACATAAAGTTAAAGTAAAATAATAGTAGCAACAAGATACAACATTTATTGAGAGCTCACTACACACCTGCCATTTTGCAAACTACTTCCCATGGGCTCATCTGAGCCCCAAAATAACCACACGTGGAAGGGAACCGAGGCTGGTAGAGGTTGAGTTTCTTGATCACGATTGCATCACTTGTAAAGGAGGAACCGGATACGACCCTGGCGGTCTGTGGGCGAGTGCTGAGCTCCTCGTCACCGCTCTGGCTGGGGGAGTTTGGGACTCAGAAAGGACCGACTGTTGCATGCAAACACTGCAGGGAGGAGGTGGTGGCTTATTATGAGACTGTTCACTGCGAGTAGCCGTGATTTTCTGCTGTTCTCAGTAGCCTGTATGCCAATGACACCTGCATTCGTCGTCTCTGCTTTACTGTCATCCCTATCTTTGCCTAACTGTGGAACATAGAAAGTCTAGGAGTGACTGGTGTCAAGAGAAGCTCTCTTTCTTATAAGCCCTTTAGTCAGCATCAAGCCCTCGGCCGGGAACATCTGGAGATGCAGGTTCCTCAGTACAAGGAGAGTTGAGCAAGCTCGGGGCACAGTGCCTTCAAAAGTAAATGAACAGGAAGATAAGGCATTGATTAATTTCATTCATTTTTAAATGAATTTCATTCATTTTTAAATCAACCATGATAATGTTTAAAGAATAAAATGGGCCCATTCTTAAATGTACTGCTTTATGAATTTTAACAAATGTAGTTTAAATTAATTCACAGGACAGTGAATCATCAACCACAATTAATAGGTAGAGCTTTCTATTATCCCAAAGTCTCTTGTGCCGAGTTCCAGTTACATTGCATGCCCTGTCTTTCACCCCAGGTGAATCCTGATGTGGTTTTAGTCACTGTAGAAGGAGGTGAGGGAAGTGTCCACCAGGGGGTGATTCATTTGAGGACTCCCTTAGAGAATCCCCAGGGAGCCTGGAAAGCTGTCCAAGGGGTGGCACCCCTGGGAATTACTGCCTGGGTTGCTGGGGGGGCTGCTTACGCAGAGATGGTCCACAGCGGGCGCGCTGTAAGGAAGTCCCGGGGCAGCTGAGCACGAGGGGCCAGGCCGGCGCGCTCACTTGGTTTTGAAGCGACCTGGGAGGGTGTGGGAAGCTGGTCAGGTGGAGCTGTCCCGCCGCGGCACCTCTCGCTGGCTGGGGGAGGCTGTTCAAGCGGCTGCCCCTGGGAGGCGGCCTGGCGGGCAGCCACTGTGAGTCCCGGAGGAAGGCGTTCTCGGTGAGGCTCCCTGTCCCTGTGGCTCCACTACCAAGCTGCCCGAGGGGACGCCGGGGACAGCAGTTGGGGGGTGCCACGGTGTACCACAAAAGAAAACCAAACCAAACCCCAAGCCCGGCTTTGCCACCGTCCGACGTGAGGACTATTCCGGCAGGAGAGCGAGCGAGCCCTTCCTGACCTGCCTCTGGCCGCTTCTCACGCCGCGCCGCCCGCCGAGGGGTGTGAACGGCTGCAGCCCGGCTCCGGCGCAGGCGGCGGGGGCGGGGCGGCGGGCGACGGGGCGGCGGGGGGCGGGGCGGCGGGGGGCGGGGCGGCGCGAGGCGGGGCGGCGCGAGGCGGGGCGGCGCGGAGCCCGGGCGGCGGGAGGCGGGGCGGCGCGAGGCGGGGCGGCGCGGAGCCCGGGCGGCGGGAGGCGGGGCGGCGCGGAGTCCGGGAGGCGGGGCGGCGCGGAGTCCGGGCGGCGGGGGCGGGGCGGCGGGGGCGGGGCGGCGCGGAGTCCGGGCGGCGCGAGGCGGGCGGCGGGGGCGGGGCGGTGCGGAGTCCGGGCGGCGCGAGGCGGGCGGCGGGGGCGGGGCGGCGCGGAGTCCGGGCGGCGCGAGGCGGGCGGCGGGGGCGGGGCGGCGCGGAGTCCGGGCGGCGGGGCCGGGCCGCGCGTCTCCCGTGACCGGGGCGTCTGCGCGATCGCCGGCTCCTCGGGCGGCGCTGCCGCGTGCCTCCCGCCGCCGCTCGAGGGCTTCCCCGCCGCGGACCCCGGCCGTGACGCTCTGTTTAATTAAGTCGGTGTTAGTAAATTTTCTCGCAAGGAATTTTATCAATTTTATTGATTTTTCAAAGAATCTGCTTCTATTCCCATATGCTCATTTTATGTTTCATTAATTTCTGTTTTTATCTTTATTTTCTTTCCTCTACTTTGAGTCTACTTAGCTCCTCTACAATCTTTTTTTTTTTTTTTTTTTTTGTTAGTTGGGAAAGTGCTTATTTCTCACTTTTTTCCTTTTCCCTTTGTTCCTTTCCTCCTAATGTGAAATCTTAGATCATTGATTTTGGACCATTCCCCTTTCCCTACTTTCTTATTTTCTAATTTAAATCCATATCTCTCATTGTAATACTACTTTAACTATTTATTACACATTTTTATGTTTTACTTCCACTTTTATTTAGTAAAAATTGTTCTCTAACCTATATTTATTTGAGAATTTTCATGTAATTTTGTTTTACTGATTTCTAATTTGGCTATTGTCACACAGCATTCTCTGATTTATTACAATCTTTAAAATTAATTTGTACCTGTGTTATGGCCCCAGCTATTATGTATCTTGCTATACCTTATGTAAACTTGAAGAAATCTTAGATTTTACTGTCACTTGGTATATATTTTGTAAATGTCAGTTTGGTAAATTTATTGATAATGTTTAAAAATTCTTTATTCTTATAGATTTTCTCTCTACTTATTCTTTCAATCACTAAGAGTACTGACTTTTCCAATTATAACTGTAAATTTCTCTTTTTACTTCTGCTGGTTCTTGCCTCATGTGTTTTGAATTCTGTTACAAATTTACAGTTGCTATGTGCCCTGAGCAGCTGATTCCTTTATCTTTATGGGATACTTGTTTTTTTATTATGATCATATTCCTTGTTTTAAAGTCTGCTTTGTTTGATATTAATATTAGAAATAGCAACATTTGTATGATTACAGTTTTATGGTATATCTTTTCCCAAAACCTTTTCTGTCATTTATCTAAGTGTTTATATTTTGAATGGTTTTTCCTGTAGACAACATATAGTTGGGTCACCATAAATAAACTCTTTATTTAGTCAAATTTAACCCTAGTTGCACTGGAGTGTTCGAATTTCTATTTAATATCATTATAGGAATGTTTGAGTTAAAATGTTTGAGTTTTTTTCCATTTGTCCTGTCTGTTCTTCTTCCCCTTTCCCTTCCTTTTATGCCATATTTTGTTTTGAATTTTAAAAAATATTTAATACCATTGTACACTATTACCTTTCTAGCTATAACCCTTTGGTTTGTTTTTAAAGAGGTTTCTCAAGGAAAACCTTTAGAAATAAATGGGGGGAGAGAATTAAACTGTAGTGCCCCCACTACATCCATTGCATATAATGAAATAAATTCTTAATATAGAACTAGATATGCACTGTTCTTTGGAAAAAAAATAAAATAGTCCCTCACATAGTTTCCTATGCTGTGGCTCAGATGAGAATAGCATGCTGATTATCAATGCTCTATGAGGGTTACAGCATGTTTATTATAGCCTACCTTCAAATCGCATCATACCGCTTCCTACATGAGAACAAACCATTTCCTCTTCGTTTCTCCTCCCCCACCTTTGTAATAGCCATATACTTTGTCTCTACATATTAGAAAGAGCTCAATACACCTTTTCTTTTGCTTTAAAGAGTAAGTTTCGTTTTAAAGAAACTAAAAATGTGAACAATTTATTTTGTATTTCTCATTTACACATTTTCTTTTTTGGCTTTTATTTAGTATATGTTTGTGGTGCATAATGATAGCAGTCACTGTAGGGTGTTGGAACATGGACATAACACATTTCAGTTCCCTTCTTTTACCCCCTCCCTCCAACCCCTTTTATTTTTCCAGAGTCAGAGTCATTTATTTCTCTTATAAGATCTTATAAAGTTAATTATTATATATGCGGATTGAAAACCATACTACTAGGCCAAAGAACATATAAAACATGTAAGACAATTGTACTAAGTCAAGGTATACTTTTAGATACATTGTCTGCACTTTTCTTATTTTTCTTTTTTCCTATTATATCTTTCATATTTTATATACATTCCAATATGTGAATATATGTATATATTGAGTTTTTCATATAAGAGAAACCATGCAATATTTAAGCGTGTGTGTTAGAGTTACCTCACTTGATATTATGGTCTCAAGGTGCATCCATTTTCTACAAATAACTCAAGTTTGTCCTCTTTTTATGGCAGAGTACTACTGTGTAAATACATTTTAAAATTCATTCATCTGTTGATGGACATACAAGCTGCTTCCAAGATTTAGCTATTATGAATTGCACTGCTATGAACATGAATATGCATACGTCACTGTGGTACGATGTCTGTAACTCTTTTGGGAAGATACCTAGAAAGTCATTTACGCATTTTCAAGCTTTTTATTCCTTTTTGTAGACTTAGTTTTATCATTTTCATTACTAGTAAAACTTGCTTTACTATATCTTATAGGGCATGCCTGCAGGCACTGAATTTTCCCAACCATTTTTGTCTGAATACATCTTTATTTTGTTCTCATTTTAAAAAATATGTTCTGTAAGTAAAGAAGTATAGATTGACAAATTTTCTTTGTTCATTGCTTTGAAGATGTGGTTGTATTGATGGCTGAAATGAGAAATCTATGACCGTCGTCTTATTTGTTTCTTATGTATCTTGTCCTCTGTAACTGTTTTGAAGCATTTAATTTCTTAGATACAGGCTTAGAATTTTCATCAATTATTAAAATCTTAGCCATTATTTTTCTGTATTTTGCCATTTCCCTTATCTTCCTTTTTCTCAGGAACATCAATTATATGTGTGTTAGAACTTTTACTTCTGTTTCAACTTAGTGAGTTTCATTGATTTTTAGTCCTTTCTTTTATCTATCTATGGTTCATTTTGTATGTGTATATATATATATATATATATATATATATATATATATATTTGTATAAATGTGAATATATATGTTTTCAGATTTAATCTTTTTATTTTGTGTCTAATCTGCTGTTAATATTATTGATGAGTTTTTTTTAAAGTATTATATTATTTCTAGATATTCTATTTGTTTCTTTTCCATGTTTGACTAGGAGATAGTTATATTTGTTTTTATACCCTTGCTGGAGTACTCCATCATCTCTGCCAGTTCTGGGTTGGTTTTTATGGACTTTTTCCCCTGGTTAAGAGCCACATTTTTCAGTTTCTCTTCCATGTATAAGATTTGTTTTATTAGATACAGGACATTGTGGATCTTGTTCTTTTCCTGCTCTGGTTTAGATCTAAAACGTCCCACAAGAGCCTCGTGTGTTTGGAAGGCGACAGGTCACGGGGTGCTGTAGATCACGGATGAGTTTATAGCTGATGCGCTGTTAGGAGGTGTGGCATGGTCAGAAGGGTTCCTGGGGTGAGGCTTCATGGTAGGATAATTCTCTCTCCCAGGCCTCGCTCCTCTCTCTTCTTCCTGGCTGCCAGGGATTGAGCATCTTTTCCTCTGCTGTGCCCCTCTCCTATGCCATTTCTGCCTTAGAGCCGGCTGACCATGGACTGAAACCGTGCGCCACAACAAACCTCTCCTCTTCAAAGTTGTGGATGTTGGATATTTTGTCCCAGTGCCGGGGAAGTGTCTAAAACACTTCCTTTGCCTTTTTTTTCTAGCTGTTGGTTAAATTCTTTCAGATTACCCTGGTCCTCTTGAGGTCTTTCAAAAAGTCTTGAAATATTACTGATGTAGTGCTTTACCCTGGAGACGGATCAGCCTACTGCTTAAGCAGGGCTTCCAGGGCTCCCCTGGCTCCTCCAAGGGGTCCCCGAAGCCTCTCCTCCTGGTCAGAGCTCAGATGTTCCTGTCCTGTGTGAGCTCCTGAACTCTCAGTTTAAGGCCTCCTGGTTCTTCTGTGCTTGGCTTTGTGACGCGTCACCTCACATTTGTGTGTCTTAGTATTCAGTGGGCTGAAGGAGAGCTCTGAGCATATTTCTGGAGCCCTTTTTCTAATTCCTGCCTCTTCTCTGTAATTCTGTCCACAGTGTCTGGCTTTCTCAGTCTGCCTGACATCTAACCTTGGGGTCCTGAGGTGGCTGAGACGCTGTGCTCTGCTCAGGCCCTTTCCTTGCCATGGAGCAGAGAGTGTAGCTCTCGGCAGGAATCCGGGGCGAGTGAAGGGTTCATCTCATTGCTTTCCTTTATGTGAGGATCTCAGTTTAGTGCTGTGTCTTTGTCTATGTCTGAAAGCAGGTTTTTTTTTTTTTTTTTGTGGGTACCGGGGGTCAACCTCAGGACCTCGTGTGCCAGCAGGCGCCCGTGCCGCTGAGCGATATCACTGGCCCTTTTCTCGTATGTGGGTTCCGGGAGTCGAACTCAGGACCTCGTGCTTGCCAGGCAGGCGCTTATGCTGCTGAGCTATCTCACCAGCCCTGAAAGCAGGTTTTTAAAAATATTTTTTCCTAGTTTTCTTCTTGTTTGTAGTGGGCAGCATATCAGGACTCATTGTTTGATTACTAGAAGTAAATCTGTCCCTGTCTATCAGGTTTTGACGGAAGATAAAATTTTTCTTGTGACTAAAATACACCCGCTAGTTACCCTGGGTGCTCTAACACCTGTGGGTAGACTGTGCTAATAATCGAAAGCTTTCCTGGACGGCGGCTCTTCAGGGTTTGCTTGCTTTAGCCACAGTGTTGCAGAAACCCAGTACTGAACTGAAAGGAAAACGCTCCACACGGAGGAGTTTGGAAGGCAACTTATTTTGTTTATTGACGCCGGTGGGCTGGGAGACAGAGTCGGAGTCCAAATCACCAGCCCAGAGTCAGCCTGGAGTTCAGTTTAAATACAGTTTGCAAGCAGAAAGTACCAAGCTGATAGCAGGTTATTACATGATTGGTTACATGAATCAAGTCATACGCTGTCAGGCAGATTTGTCTTAAGCAGGTTTACTTGAAAGGAATTGTTTATCGTAAGGCAGGAACATTCTGGTGGGGAGGGGCTTTGAACAGAGCGGTTAGGATTAAATGTGTCCTTGACTGGACCAGTCTGTTCTGGGCCTAAAGTCCTTGAAGCATGTTGAAAAAACCCAGATATATTATAGGTAGAAAAACACAGATATTACTGCTGAATGCGGTCAGGCTGACCTAGCTGCTATCTGGAAGAAGCAGCTGGACGCAGACAGTCAAGGCTGACTGAGCTTAGCAAGCAGCACGAGCACATCTGCTTTCAGTATAGTCACAGGCTACTAATTGATTTCTAGTTTCTAATGTAAAATTTCTATAAATCTGCCATAACAACGAAAGAGTCTGTGAGCACTGCCGGTCTCTCAAATACCCTCCTCCCAAGATGTCCCTCCTCCGTTAAATGCAGTCTCGTGTTGTCAGTTGTCTCAGTTGCTGAGATAATATCCAAAACCTGCAAGTTAAGAGAGAAAAGACTTATTTTGGCTCACAGTTTGTAGAGGTTTCAGTCCACAGTTGGCTGGCTCCAAGGCCGAATGGCATCGCAGGGGGCCTGGCAGAGAAGAATTGCTCATGACATGGCAGACAGGAAGGAGAAAGAGAGAAAGAGAGGGAAAGAGAGAGAGAGAGAGATCAAGGGAAGAGGGAGGAGGTCGATCTTTCCAGACCACGCCCCCAGTGATCACCTCCTCTGACAGGCCCCACCTCCCAAGTCACTTAACTATAAACACCTCAGCGGATTAATCCTATGATGAGCGTCACACACCCGTGTTCCAGTCACCTCCCACCAGTGAGTGCATGAGGCTTTACGGGGGAGACATCTGCATATAAACCCCACCACCAGTGGATCATGACGAATATCTCGGAGTCATCCTTGACGTCTCACCTTCTGTTTCATACAACCCAGTCTTTCAGGAAATTCTGTCAGTGACACCATTAGAGTACTCTAGCATCCCATCCCCATCCTCACTGTCACAGGCCGGTGGTGCCTACCAGTGTTATTTTGCCCCTGGACTATCGCAGCTCCCTAACTCCCTCACAACCTGCACGCATCCCTCTACCCAGTTTATGGTTGCCACAGTAGCTTTAATAAAGCTGTTAAAAGGTAAGTTGAATCCTATTAATGCTTTGTTCTCAATGCTCTGATGATTTTTCATCTCACCCAGGATGGAAACGACATTCTCAGATGAGCCTGAGAAGCCCTGCGCCGATCAGCTTCGGTTCCTCCCCGCCATTGGCTGCATCCCAGACGTGCTGACGCTCTTGCTAATTTTCAGTCACACTAGCAATGTTTCCACCCCAGGGCCTTAGAACTTCTGCTCTCTTGTGTGTGTGTGTGTGTGTGTGTGTGTGTGTGTGTGTGTGTGTGTGTGTGTGCATGTCTACATTGTTTCTCTCAGCATCAGCAAATTTTCATCCACAGTCACTTTCTTTGTAAGTCTTCCCCGAGAAACCTATTTAATTCTTTTTTCTTCTTCACTGTTTCTTGATTTTTATTCAGTAACATTTACTATCATTCAACACAGCTCTGGATAGTGTATCAGTAAATAAATTTACCCTATCTAGAATGTAATTTATATCTTTTAATTACTACATTATCTCTGTCCCCTAAGACACCACTGAGTACATAGTATATACTCCAGAGAGATTTGTGGAATAAATGAATATTTGAGGTCAGTTGTCTTAGTGATCAGATACTTTTGCCTTCCAGAGCCTGTATTCTTTGCCCTTGACCCTGTTCTGAAAAGCTTCCAGGTTCTCATCTCTGTGCTTTCTCCTTAGACTTCCCACGGGCCATCTAGCTTGCCAAGTTCTTTTTCGCAGCAAGCTGCATAATAAAGATGACTCAGCTAGAGCGTTCTTTGTATTCAGATCTATTTTCCTGGCATTGCAAACTGGTTATTTGTCTTGGAGTTGGAGGTCTCCAAATAGACTCAGGTATATATCCTTTGGAGTTGGTTATTTCTACAGAGCTAATTTTGTCATTTGTAGTTTCTTTCCAAACTTTCATTCTCAGATGGCAACATTAATTGAAGTTCCAAGGTAACGCATTGTAGTCACTAGGAACCACTTTACAAGTGTTAAAAATGAATTCACCTCAGCTGTGAACATTCGAGTCCATATAATCAATGTTTATTCTTTGCCACCTCTTTATTATAAATGGTAGTTATGTGCACAGGCGAATGCATGAAAGCCTACTTTATTCACATGTAGCTGAACTGCAGTTCTAATGATAGTATATGTACATGATTTATAATCTTTTTTATATGAGAAACTGTCGAAGTTCTAAGCAGCTATAAAGGATATCTGGCTGCAAATTCCAAGTAATTGATCTGCAAACATTTTTGAAGTATAGCTCGATGACAAGGTGGGATTTACAATTGCTTGGGAACATTTCCTAACTTAAGATAAAATGTGTCAGTCAATGTTGATTAATACTGTATACAGGCACATGAAGTTTAAAAGTGTTACGTAGTAGTATTTGACCTTATTTTATAGGTTTTTCATCCTTCCATTGTGAGCTGTGGTCCATCTGACTGACCTGGATACAATATTTTCTTCTTTTGTGCCTGAATCTCCTGGCTAGAGAATAAGATTTTAGGATTGTCTCATTTAGCATTTAAAAGCTTTGTGATTTTTCTTAACGGAAGGATAGAGAATTTACCACAGAATGGCAAATGACCATTTTTGTGGCCCTTGGTTTGTTTGCCCAGGGACATTTTAGCAGACGGGGCGAGAGACAGGAGGCATGGTTTTTCTCTCAGTTCTGGTCTGGGACATCTGTGCAGGTCATCTAGGGCCTTGCTGTCTTCATGCTATAATTTGGGTCCCTTGCAATTGCAGAGGGATCTATAGAAATAATCCACCAGCGTCCTTCAGAAAAATGCATAAACTTCTAGATCTTGTGATGGCCATTGAACAGGCCGAGATCGGACTGCATCACGCCTCTAGCCTGATTCAATAACTTTACAAAGGATTTTGTACACGGCCTCATCTTTGTATATTTCAGCCTCTCTTCCATTATTTAACCAGCCCCATTCTGTACCAGAGCATTATCGAGAGAGTTGGCGAGAGGGAGCCTTTTGGTTTCATTTCAGGGGTGTTTACCTTGGAGAACTCGGCATGTGAATTCTTGTTTTTCTCTGGGGTGTCACAATTTGACATCCGGGTATTCTGCCACAGATTGCTGTGTTTTGCCCTTCAGTGCCCAGCATTTCTCAAATTGGCATCCATAGGTTTTGGATCTTTAAGAATTTATCTTTGGTTTTCCATGAATACCATGAGAATGTGTGTATTTTCCATTCAGTGATACAAAATAATTGATATAAAATATTCTGGGTTCTCTGGATACCAAAGTTGTGTGTTGTACTTACATTGGAACAAAGTGAACCTGAATCAGCATCACAAAAATTAAGTTTATCCTCAATGTGACTTGGGGAGACTTTGTAGAACTGAATCATCACCAACCCTGGGGGATGTGAAATACAGAAGTGTGTGCACCAGGCCACATTTACCTTCTGGCTGAAGGTGCTGGGTGACCGAGTAGATCCAAGCTTTGTGTACATTGCAGATTTCTTTTTGTTTTGTAATGCAATGAAGATATTTTGATAAGCAATATTTTAAAAATTTGGTATTTTAGTGTACAAATATGTCACATATGATGACTAATTGGTTGTCAAAGAGGAGTTTGTTGTTAAGAAGAGAAAATACTGAATACTAATCAATGGCAAACCTATATACTAAACAGCATTACTTAAGTCAACAGTCACTGACATAAAATGCAGAAATACTGATCTAGATAAATATAGTTTTTCACTAGTGTACTCAATATTGGCAACTCAGCTCAGTTTCGGAAAAGCATTATATATATCACATTAAACTAATGAAGTTAAACTAATGCTTTTTAGGAAATTTCCCTACTCTTTGTATTTCCCTAGAGAGATACACACTAAAAAAACACCTCTGACATCTTGCTTTACAGCTTACCTTGTCTGTGGAGTAGGAGTGAATTACATGATTGGAAGATGATAACCTCTGGCCCATGATCTTTGAGTAGCTAGAGCTGGTCTGTTGAAATACTGTAGGGATTATGAATTAAGTCTTTCCCCATTCTTAGACTGTTTCTCTCCTCTCCAGAGTGGTCAAGCACAAAGCAGTGATTCTGTATGCATTGTGACAGGGCTGCAGGCCCACATGTAGGCTGTCCCTGTATCTGGACTTGGGTGGGTTAGGACGGGTAATGCTACTCAAACTAAAGCAAATTCTTCATGGGCTTTGTCGGTATGAGAGACGACACTGTGATCTGTCTGTGTCTTTCTCTTGATTGGTTCTTACCTTGAAGGAGGAAGAGGTTGATCATTGTTGAGTCTCTCAAACTCCAGCAGTTTCCATTCACTTTGTAAATTTGCTTCAGTTTTTTGTTTTTATTTTTGTTATTTATGAGTTATATGCAAAGGATTTAATTTCTTTTTATGTGAATAAATGTAAGTAAGATTATAATGGAAATAATTTAAGCCGGCACAAAGACTATGTGCATACTTTCCCATATACAAGGGGTAATCAATCTATATGAGGAACACTTAAATTAAAAAATATTATTACAGTAAAAGCCAGAATGCCATTAATTGTCCTGAAAATCTTCCCCTTCACTTCAAAGACATTTATCGCATCATTCTTGACACTTTCAGAAGCAGTTCTAGAAGTCCTCTTTTGAAAGTATCTTGCAAGGTGTGATTAAAAATACAGTGAGTATTTCTGAAGCTGAATGATTGCGATACCTTATAGTATTCTCTCCTACTGTGGAATGTTTGAAATTTTCTGTAATAAATTTTTTAAAAATACAGTAAGTGCATAAAAGAATATTTAAATAAAGCTATAAGGACCAGAGGATAGATTATTAGATTTTAGAGGAACTGTTTTTCATAGTACAAAACAAAAGAATTCCAAAGCTGATTTTAAAATCCTGGGTGTCCAGGGTAAATCGTTCCAATTCTGTTCAAACATTAGGGCTCCTTAGCAATCTATAATAGCAAGTAAGTGCAAAGCCATTTCTTTTTAACTTTGGAGTATATTTTTGTTCTTGCAGTTAAAAAGGTCTGGCTGATAGATTGGTAATTCCCTCAGCTATTTACTAAACCAGAGGTTTCTAACGTGTGCTGAGGTTCATTGATTCTCACCCTTGGGGCAGCTGGGGCCTCTGAATGCCCAGGCTAGGACTTCCAGTATTTCTACCCTAATGAACTATATAGATACTGTCATTTCTATATGTGTCACACCCAAACAGGGTGATAGATACTTTGCAAAAGGGAAGGGGATGAAAGAATGGAGGGAGAGAGGAGGAAGTGGAGAGGAAGGGGAATGAATAAAGAATTAAGATGTGTTGTGTCCACATACCAACTCCCCACAGTGCATGTAGTCATCATGTACTCCAACTGTGCACTCACAAAAATTAAAATTAAAAAAATTTATTTAGGGGCCGGTGATATAGCTCAGTGGCATAAGCGCATGCCTGGCAAGTGCGAGGTCCTGAGTTCGACTCCTGGTACCCGTGTATATATAAAAAAAAAATTTATTTAGAGTATTATCTTTCTTTTGCTCTTTACTTTTACCAGTTATTCCTTAGATAGAGGACTAGTGTCTAGAATATATAAAGAACTCAGAAAAATTAGACCCTCCACAATAAAAGACCCAATCGAAAATGGGCAAGTGAAATGAATAGACATTTTACAGAAGTACAAGTGGCCAATAAACACATGAAGAAATGGTCAACATCACTGGCCATTAGAGAAATGCAAATTAAAACAACACCACAATTCCATCTTACCCTAGAAAGAATGGCCATCGTCAAGAAGTCCAATAATAAGAAATGCTGGCGAGGCTGCAGGGAAAAAAGGAGCCCTTCTGCACTGTTGGTGTGAATATAAACTGGTACAACCACTATGGAAAGGAGTATGGAGATTACTCAAAAAATTAAAACTTGAAATTCCATTTGATCCAGCTATCCCCTTTCTGGGTATCTTCCCCAAGGAGTTAAAGACATCATATTATAGTGATCCATGCACACCTGTGTTTGTAGCAGCACAATTCATAATCGCTAAATCCTGGAAGCACTTATATTGTCCATCAACAGATGAATGAATAAAGAAAATGTGGTATTTACACACAATGGAGTACTAGTCTGCCCTAAAGAAGGATAAACTTGAGTCATCTATAGGAAAGTGGATGTACCTTGAGACCATAATATTAAGTGAAATAAATCAGGTACACATAAGTTTCACTATCACTGGTTTTTCTTCTATGAGAATTGCAACACATAAACAAAAAGTGAAATAAAGGAGATTTATTACTCTTAAGTACCCAGATGGCTCATCCAGGTTTTCTCTGGTTCAAGCTTGTTAAATTCACAGATCGATGCTGCGTCGGACGAAGCTATAGGCACCTCTGTCACTGCCCATTTATTTAAAAGCGACCGAGCGCCCTATTTGTGTTGCAGGCTATGAGGACCCGGCTCTCCCGTGGGAGATAGACCTCTGCACAGCGCGCTAGTCCCACCGTGGGCGAGGGAGGGTGACTTCCAGGGGTCTGCTCCCGCCACGGGCGGGCTGCACAGAGATGGCACAGAGGAATCTGGGTTCCAAAAATGACACAAAGCGTTGGGGTAACAATTTCACAGCTCCTCTCCTCCACATAGGGGGATTAGCCGTAGCTCATTCGTTTATTCACTCGTGTAACAGAAATTTATCAATCACCTGCTATGCAACCATGATTTTGCTAGGCATTGGTTCTGCAGGTGACCAGGCACCTGCAGAAGAGCCAGGGCGGTCAGACCACGTCCGGACAGGAAAGTGGAAACCCTGCTCTGAGTCATGACAGCGGATGTGTCCCCAGGAGGTTTGGGACAGAGTTGTGGCCACGCAGCTTTGGAAATATAGACAGAGAATGAGGTTAAGTCGTTTTCGCTTCAGGTACAATAGGTGCTGTGTCCAGGTATTCGCATCCCAGAGGCCGGCTTGGGAAAGGCTCCCCATGCATCACGTGCTCTTGTTTCTACGTTCGCAAATGAAAAGAAGGGTTGGGGGCGGGGTATTAAACATGATTTATGTAATTCAAGAGTTTTTGTCACCTGAAGGTGCTCAGTAAAGGTAATTGGTTAAAGTTTTGGGATTTTGAACTAATATTAGTTGCAGCATTTTCTCAAAGATGAAACAGCAAGGGATGCGTGCATGCATACGTGCGCGTGCGTGCGTGCGTGCGTGCGTGTAGGGTAGACATAAAGAGTGCGGGAGTTTACAGAATGACAGGGGAGGGATTAACGTGTTGGTGAGCTACTGATGCGACCAATTATTACCGGAGGTTTAAGTCCCTGATGTGTCTCCACTGAGAACTGCATGCGTTTTGTTTCTGGGAGAGAGGCTGGGTTATTTCTGCATATTTATCAGTAGCTGGCTTAAATTCACTCTTAATAGTTTCCGAGATGATTTTTACATGAATTTATTTGTTTTAGTTTTTAGCCTCTAGAGTGCTGGAAAATCTCCACTTATTATTTGCCTTTAATATATTTTAAGCAGTGTACATTTTGTATTGCTTAGTAGGGAAGACAAACTTTCAATTCATTGTAGTGTACAACTAGCTATATTTTTTCCATCAGCTCACAGAAATGCTACAGTAAAGACAATTAGAACCACTGGTCATTATTGCAACAACTTTGCTTTTATTAGAGATGGTGAAAATATAAGTATGTTTGTGGAAAGATTTGAGAATTCAGCTCGCATACGTCATAAGATTAATTTTAGACTAAATTTTTTCTATTCATTGCTCACTTACTTTCTCCATTTTTACAGTATTTTGCTAAGTTTAAAATAACCAAGAGATTTTTGCCCAGAGAGACAGAATTGTTTCCCAAGAGGGCTGATTCATTATGCATGTATGAATATATTCTTCTCCAAGGTGCATAAATTGCAGAGCAAGGCCAAGAAATGTATAAAAGGTTTGCATATCCTAACTGCGACTCCAGAAGTAACATATTCATGCTCTTGGATATTATTCTGTTTTCAAATCTTGTCCTGAATGCTCACAATAGCATGTTTTATTGTTTCTTGAGCATTACATAAACCATTTCTCTAGTCTCCCATTAATTCCTTCTCTTCCTTACTAGCTCTTCTGCTACCCCCCAATTCAATGAATTCGATGGTTGAAAAGTACTTTCTATTTTAAGACACATCAACATTATCCAGAGATTTTATGAGGTTTAATTTAATGAAACAAAACCAAATGAATCAGTATATTCTGGCTGGCTGCTTAGATGTCACTCCTTAAGAAAATAAATCTGACACTAACAGGAAAATCAGCAAAATACTTACAACACACTAATTCATGTCTTAAATCTCTGATGACTAAAGTTTATACTGAGAGGAGGGTGTTACGTTTTCTCCATGTACATTAGACTTTTTAAGAAAAAATAACACGAAATGATCAAAAACCTAAATGTAAGGCCTAAAACTGAAATGACTAGAAGAAAACAGAGAAAACACTTCAACATACAGGTGCAAGCGATGACTCTCTGAATAGGACTCCGGTAGCTCAAGAAATAATAGCAAGAATGGACAAATCAAAGAGCTGCTACTCTGCAAACGGCATGATAGTAGATTGAAGAGACAGCCCACAGAATGGGAGAAATGCCAGCCAGTTTTCCAACAGAGGGTTCATATCCAGATTATATAAAGAACTCTAAAAACTTAGTACCAAAGACAACAAATGATCCAATCAATAAATAGGCAAGAGACACTTCTCAAAAGAAGGTACATATGGCCAATGAGAATATGAAAAAAATGTTCAACATCTTTAGCCATTAGGGAAATGCAAATTAAAACTACACTGAGATTCCATTTCATGCTAGTCAGAATGGCTATCATCAAGAATACAAACAAAACAAAAATAAATCCAAAAAAACCCCCTAAAACCCAAAACCTGAAAACTGAAAAAACAAAACAAAACAAACAAAAAAACAAGGATGTAGGAAAACAAACCCTAGTGCATTGTTGATGGGAATGTGAACTAGCACAGCCACCATGGAAATTGGTATGGAGGTTACTCAAAAAACTGAAACTAGAAATTCCATTGATCTAGCTCTACCACTCCTTGGTATCCACAGAAGTAAATTTAGCATATTGTAGAGATACCCGAATCTGCATGTTCATCACGGCACAATTCATAACAGCCAAGGTATGGAATCAGCCTCCAGGCCTGTTGATGGGTGAACGGATAAGGAAAATGTGGTAGATATACACAACAAAGTGTTATTTAGTCATAAAGAAGAACAAAACCTTGTCATTTGCAGGAAAATGGATGGGAGTGGAGAACATCACGTTAAGTGAAACAAGTCAAGCTCAAAAAGACAAGTGTTTCGTGTTTTCTCTCCTATGTGGAATCTAGGGAGGAACTGGTTGACATGAAAGTAGATGGAAGATGACTGGGGAGGAAGCAGTGGATGTGGGAAGGGAATGAGGGAGATGGGAACCCGTTACTCTACGTAGTCAATATGCAGTCATGGAAAATAAATAAGTGAGAAAAAAAGTTATCAGCAATAAGTATCTTGTCACTATATACATCAGACTAAGCCTACCCTTTAATTTAGAGCTGAACGAGTTTATCAGACGTATAGAGACAGAGAGCAGCACGCGACTTGTTTTAACGGTCTAAAAGCCAGGCAGGTCAGTATGAGAGCATCGGGTCGAGACCGTACAGTGGTGTCTCGGTTCATGAACACTTTTGTTGGCAAACAATTTGGTTCACAAACAGAGGTGTTTAGCAAAATTTAGTTTTTGTTTGCAAACTCTGCACTGGGGGACAAATACGACCTCAGCCATCTTTCCCACACAAACACAAGCTCATGAACCAAGGCACCATTGTATGACACATCAAATTAGCGATGTTGGCATTGGGCGAAGGACCACAGTAATATTAAGGGCAGCAGAGCAAGGGATCACCATGGGGACTCTGGGGGAGGTGTGTAGACCCCAGAACAAGCATGATGACAGGAACCTAGTCACCAGGACAGGGTTTAGGTAGATGTTTACTCTCTAGGACAGGGGAGAAGCTCGGCTATTTGGGTGAATTCTGAAGTCAGAAACCTTTGAATGGCAGCCTAAGTTGACCTCTTTGAAGAAAGCTTTGAATTTTTCCATGACTAAGGTCCTGGACCTGGGCTAGTGAGAGAGAACTGAAATACAGACTTTTCCCATTTCTGATCCACTCCCTGGTGAGACGGGGCTCCTCCTCACTCTACTCTGGACTGGCGTGAGTTTGGCTGTTAACCAGGGCACGGCACGGTGGTTAAGGGCAGAAGTTCTAGTATTTGATGGATGCGCTTGCTCACTTTGAGATGGACGGCAGCTCATGTAACCTCACAAAGCCTCTGTTTCTTTATCTATAAAATGCAAATAACGATTTCACCGAATTACTCTTAGGATTGACAAAAACACTTGGCACATTCCCTGGCACTTAGCTCACTGGAATTTTTAGTTTATTTTTATTTCTAACCAGTTACCAAGTAGGAAAAGAAGACTTTACATTCGCTGAGGAGTGACAGCCCGGCGCCAGGTGACGCTCGGCTGCCTAATCATCAGGCCCTGCGTTCAGTAGGCTGCTCTCCCTGCCTCTTCCATTGTACCTGTCAGCCGGGCTGTATTGTGTGACGTCCTATAATAGGTATTTCTAAAAATCCTATAATAATGCTTGCCACGAAATATAACATCTGAAGTCCTAGCTCTGGAGGTCTGTTTCATATATTAATCAGTTTCACCTAAGCTTTGCCTTCTGAACACAATACAGAGGTCTTTTTTTTTTTTTCTCTTGCAGCTATAATTCTTTTGTAAAAATGTGAGCAATGTACTAAGAGTAAGATGTGAACATGCTGCTTTTTTATTTTATTTTTTAAATAAACAGTAGTTGAAGCTAAACATGGTTCTCTTAATGGTTACTGCTTTGGTTTCACAAGGAATTTTGTGAGAAAACCCTGCATAAATTATATAGAGGTTGCTATCAGATTTCTTCCTTTTACTTACCAAACCCATGTTCTTTTTTCCTCAAATTTATGCATCCCAGATTTAATCATACTTCAGAAAATGTGAATGTTTAAAAAATGCACTCCTGCCTACTCACCAAATTATTTATGACTTTCAAATAATTCTCAGAAAAATGCTCAGATTTATTAGTAATGAGATTACAAGTGCAATTTATTAAATAATTGTTAATAATTAATGACACATAATGAGCCACAGTCAAGAGACAGATTCTAGCCTCGAATAATGCGTGGTCATTAAAATCATGCGCATTTTCAGCTCCGCGAGGTCAGATCTGAGCTGACACTGGGCTTGGTA
This sequence comes from Erethizon dorsatum, assembly GCA_028451465.1. Taxonomy (NCBI): domain Eukaryota; kingdom Metazoa; phylum Chordata; class Mammalia; order Rodentia; family Erethizontidae; genus Erethizon; species Erethizon dorsatum. The sequence continues at coordinate 123,679,020 of CM051829.1, read as the reverse complement.
GAGAATGAGATGCTGGCGGAGAACAGTGGTGGTTTTCATGCTTTCCGTACTCAGCACTCAGATCAAAGACTTACGAACTGTGCTGAACCATGGTGACTCTGTAATCCTCAGCACTCAGGGCCTGGATGGCCGAAGTACATCTCAGTTGGTTTATTGTCTCGTGCAGAAGGGGACACTGACTGTTTGCAGAGCATTGTTTGGAGGAATAGAAAAGTATGTATATGGGCATTTGTGTAGCTCATCTTGGGTAAAGGAAATTCCTCCATTGACATCATTTCGTGTGATCTTTACAGCATCTCTCTGAGGAAGGAAAATTGGTGTTATAATTTTTTCTTCCTTTATAAGGCAACTGAGGTCTTTTGAGATGGAATGATTTGTTCCGTGATCTGTAGAGCTGGCATAAGATCCACATCTTCATAGACAACTATTCATTTCTTGCTGAGCATAGTGGTGCACACCTGTAATCCCAGCACTTGAGAGGCTGAGGCAGGAGGATCACTGCGAGTTTGAGGTCAGCCTGGGCTACACAGTGAGACCCTGCCTCAAAAAAAATTACACACAAATATTCATTCTTCAGAAATATTTACTGAGCACTGCTATGGAAAAACAGCAGCAACAAAACAAACACTGTGCCAACCACTGGTCGGTGTCTTGCAGCCATAATGAGCTATGGAAGTCTAATGGTTCCAAAGGAGAAACTGGACTCTAGACTGGTGACGCTAGTCAGTGACATGCATCGACGGTTAGGAAAGGGAAGGAAGATAGGAATTCCTGGCAGGAAGACAGGGATTTCTGGCAGACTTTGAAGTTACGCGTGTGTGGGGTGCATGTCCTCGAAGAGAAGGCGAGCTGGCCCGTGCAGCCGGATGTAACCCAGAAGTACAAGGGAACTGGGAGGCAGCAATGAGAGAGGACGAAAAACAAAGATCAGGGGATCTGTCCTAAAGAGCCAGGTGAAAAGTGTGCACTTCCTGAAAGGGAGATCAGGGAGGGGTTTCCTGCATGAGTGATCTAAAAAAAAATCAAAAGTTACATGGTAGAGTGTGCTGTGTCTATTCTTGCATGTGAGTTATGGGTAAAAAATTCAGTTTCTTAATGATTAATTAAAAGCATCAATCTTCCAAAATTAACTATACTGCTCAGTGTAATTATAATAATCATAAGACCTAATTATTCTTGTGAAATATGGAAAAGCTATTTAAAGATATTTGGAGATAATTAAGAATTCAAAAAATTAAGAATTTAATATAGAAGCACTCTTTTGATTGGCTATATTGAACGAACCGTTCTCCTTTTTAGTAACCAAGATTTTTTTCATAAGGCCACTGTGTAAGACCTATATGTGTTTCATAGATGCATGGAATTCTACACATCTGTACAAGGGCTTGACATGATATTTCATAAATGGAACTAAAGATTTTTAAAATAAATGTGATTATTTTTCTTCTCTGTAAATTGTTCAGGGACGTTCCCTCCAAATCTAGTTTATTCTTTATATTATATTCTTGTCATCTGTTGGTTGCTTTATTTATTTTCATGGATGATAAAAATAGTCCAAAAATTAATGTAAGCAGGACAAAATGAATTGTTTAGGATTTAAAGAACAGTATAGATGAAAAGAGCTTTGTTACATATTCTAAACATCAATCTTTAACCTAAATCACTTAATAATTATTTTATTATAGTTTTAATTCTAAATTTTCCCACTATTACTAATTAGATGCATAAGTTTCTTAAAATTGTAAACATTCTTCAATGTGATTGTATCAGTTCTTCTTGAAAAAAATTTTTTTATAAGTTTATTGGTACATTTTAGATATACATAAAGATCACATTCAGAGAGTTTGTACCTGTACACAGTCTATCTTCTTTTTTCCCATTCTCCTCCACTCCCTTCAACCCCTCTTCCCCTCCTGATTACAAAAGCTTTGTTTCCATTTTTCCTTCTATTTTTTCCTTGTCCCTTCCTTCCTCTCTTTCCCCTCCCTTGTTCTCCTTTTCCCATTTGAACATTTTCTTCCCTTTTCCCAGTATCTATTATACATTTTGGTCTTTATTTACACTTTTGGTTTCTCACACCAGAGAAACAATGTAATATTCAAACATGTATGTCTGATTTATTTCACTTAAGAGTATGGTCTCAAGATGCATCATTTAGCTAGAAACGTCTCAAGTTCATCCTTCTTTATGGCTGAGTAGTACTCCATTATAACGAGCCCTTCCTGGTTCTTGTCACGGTCTGGGAAGTTTATATTTGTAATCCCATGGAAAAGTTACTGGAATTCTAGCAAGTTAATTCCGATCTACCACTTCCAGTGCAACCCACGGTGAGAATAAAGACACTAAGACGTATCTATAGTTGTGGAGAGCCAAGGGGGTCCTAAGTCCAGCCAGGGTGGTCATTACTGGAACAAAGTCCTCAACCCAGGGCCGAACCTAGGTTTTATTAATTCTCGATGAGGGGAGTGGCTTGGGGATGAGTGACTGTGAGAGTGGCGGGAAGTCTGTGAATTCCGTGAGCCGGGCTAGGTAGGTGCCCTGAAATCACCTCTGCAAATGCAAAGGGAAGGATATGCAGAAGGAGTAATCTGTGTAACACAGTTCAAGGCAGTATCTAATGTTTTGGGGTCGGTGCTTCAGCTCTGATGTGTAATCTTCTATGCCCTGGGAAGTCATAGCCTCTTACTCGAGGCTGATCCCAGCTGACAGCGTGGAGTACGGCTCTCCATCCTGCCCGGCTCACACATATCTTTTGGGAGCTAGAGGGGTGGGGAAACACTGACCTGTTGCCTTGCTTCAAAGACTACACATCAGCACCTCCGCTGGACCGATTTGCATTGCTTAAAGCCAATTGAAAGGATAAGGAAAAGTCCTAGCCAGCTCCGTACATATCAATACATGGAAATAGCGCCAGGTTTAGCTAAAATGGAGATAATTGCTCTTCGTTCCAGGAGAGCCATTCAGGTGGTCCTCCACACTCCATTGTGTAGAAAACCCCACACCTTCTTTATCCATTCACCAGTTGATGGGCATTTGTGCTGTTTCCAAGATTTAGCTATTACAATCTGTGCTGCTATAAACATGGGTGTGCATATATTGCTGTGGTATGATGCTTTTAATTCTTTTGGGAAGATACCAAGAAGGGGAATAACTTCCCCTTCATAATGGAACCTGTCATTTTAGTTTTTCGAGGAATCTCCACACTGATTTCCACAGTGGTCGCACCAGTCTACACTCCCACCAACAGTGGAGAAGGGTTCCTTTTTCCCCACAGCCCCTCCAGTATCTGTTATTAGTTGATTTCTTGATGATAGCCATTCTTTCTGGGGTGAGATTGGGTCTTTAAATTTGGGGGGGTCTGATTTTTTGAGTAATTTATTCTAGATTTTAGTCCTTTATCTGAGGAACAGCTGGCAAAAATTTTTTTCCTACACTGTGGGTTGTCCCTTCACTCTGTTGGTGTTTTCTTTACCCTGTGGAAAAGCTTTTTAATGAGATGAGGTCCCAGTTGTTGATTCTTTGTGATAGTTCCTGTGCAATTGGCATTTTGTTCACAAAGTGTTTGCCTACACCAGTGTCTTCAAGAGTTTTACCTATTCTATCTTCTAGCATATTTAATGTTTCTGTTTTAGTATTTAGATCTTCGATCCATTTCAATTTTAGTTTAGTGCGTGGTGAAAGATATGGGTCTAGTTTTAATCTTCAGCATGTAGAAAGCCAGTTTTTCCAGCATCATTTCCAGCATCAAAGAGGCTATCTTTCTTCCAGTGAATGTGTTTGGCTCCTTTGTCAAAGATAAGGTGGCTATGTATGTTTGGAGTTGTTTCTTCATCTTCTAATTTGTTCCATTTATCCTTGGGTCTGTTATTTTTCCCAGTACCACACTGTTTTTATCACAGTAGCTTTATAGTATAATTTCAAGTCAGGGATTGTGATGCCCTCTGACTTGCCTTTGTTGCTCAGAATTGCTTTTGCTATTCTAGGTCTCCTCTGGTTCCAAATGAATTTTAGGATGTGTCTCTAATTCTGAGAGATATGGTATTGGCAATTTGGGATTGCATAAAATCTGTGTGACAGTTTTGGAAGTATGGCTGTTTTCCTGCATTGATTCTTCCTATCCAAGAACAAGGGGTATCTTTCCATTATCTGATATCCTCTTCAATCACCTTTTTTCATAGTACTGTAGTTTTCAATGTAAAGGTCTTTTATTTCCTTCATTAGATTGATTCCTAGGTATTTTTTTTTTTTTTGGATGCTATTGTGAAATGTGTTGTTTCCCTAATTTCTCTCTCAGTGAGTTTGTTATTGTGTACAGGAATGCTATTGATTTTTGAGTGTTGACTTTGTGTCCACCTACCTTACTGAAATTGGTTACTAAATGTAAAAGTCTTTTGATGGAGTTTTTGGGTCTTCTATGTAGAGTATCATATTATCTGCAAATAATGATATTTTATCTTCTTCCTTTCCTATTCTTATTCCTTTTATTTCTTTCTCTTGTCTAATTGCTCTGGCTAATGTTTCCAGAGCTATATTGAATAAGAATGGTGATAGTGGACAGCCTTCTCTTATTCCTGATTTTAGACTGAAAGCTTTCAGTTTTTGTCCATTTAGTATGATGTTGGCTGTTGGTTTGTGATAGATGGCTTTTATTAGATTGAAATAAAGACCATCTACTCCAATTTTCTATAGGGTTTCTTTTAATGATGAATGGGTGTTGGACTTTGTCAAATGCCTTCTGTGCATTTATCGAGACGATCATATGTTTTTTGTCCTTGGCTCTGTTAATATGGTGTATTATACTTATTGATTTGCATATGTTGAACCATTTCTGCAACCTTGGAATGAATCCTACTTGGTCATGATGTATATTCTTGTATATGTATATTCTTGATGATTTGCTGCATTCTGTTTGCCAGTATCTTATTGAGGATTTTTGCATCTATGTTCATTAAGGAGATTGGTCTGCAGTTCTCTTTTATGGTTGGATCCTTCTTTGGTTTTGGTATCAGGGTAATGCTTGCTTCCAGGAATGAATTTGGGAGCATAACTTCCCTTTCAGTTGCATTAAAGAGTATGAGAAGTAGTAGCATTAGGTCTTCTCTAAATTTCTGTAGAATTCATCAGTGAATCCATCATTTTAGGCTTTTCTTTGTGGATAGGTTTTTAATTACAGCTTCAATTTCATTGACTGATATTGGGTTATTTAGATTTTTTTGTGTCTTCTTGATTCAGCTTTGGTAATTCATATGTACCTAGCAATCTGTCCATTTCTTCTGTGTTTTCCATCTTATTAGAGTACAGGTTCTTGAAGTAAGTATTGATGACCTGGATTTCTTAGGATCTGTTGTGATTTCACCCCTTTCATTCCTAATTGCATGGATTTGAGTCTTTCCTTTCCTTTTGGTTGGCTAAGGGTTTGTCAATTTTATTTAATCTTTTGAAGACCCAACTCTTCAATTCAGTGATTCTTTATATTGTTTTCTTAGTCTCAATTGAATTAATTTCTGCTGTGATCTTTATAATTTCCTCCCTTGTGTAAGCTTTGGACTTGACTTGCTCTTCTTTTTCTAGAAGCTTAAGGTTCAACATTAGTTTGTTTATTTGAGCTCACTCTGTTTTTCTGATATGGCAATTCACCACTATAAATTTCCCTTGTAGGCCTACTTTCACTGGGTCCCATAAATTCCAGTGTGTTGTATTGGCATTATCATTTAATTGTAGACACTGTCTAATTTCGTCTTTAATTTCATCTGTGACTCATTGGTTGTTCAGGAGGGTGTTATTTAATTTCCCTGTGTTTATGCAGTTTTTGTGGTTTCTTTTGCCATTGATCTCCAATTTAATTGCACTATGGTCTGATAATACGCATGGGATAATTTCAGTTCCTTTGAATTTACATAAACATATATTTATGACTGTTATCTCTTCCTCTTAGATTGTTCCTTTAACAAGTATGTAGTGACCTTCTTTGTCTCTTAATCAGTCTTTGCTTGAAATTCACTTTGTCTGCATATAGAATAGCTACTCCTGATTTTTTCTGGGTTCCTGTCACATGGAGTATTGTTTTCCATCCTATGACTTTTAGTCTATGAATTTCTTTTTGAATTAAATGTGTTTCTTGTATGCAGCATATTGTTGAATCCTGCTTCTTGATCCATTCTGCCAGTCTGTTTCTTTTGATTGGTGAATTGAGATCATTTATATTGATGGTTATAACTGATATGTACTGACTTATCCTTTACATGTTATTTTCCTGTTGTTTATTCCCTCACTTCCCTCTATTTAATTACTTGCCTTGCCTGATGCATTCATTCTATTGGAGTTCATGGAGTTGTAGTCCTCATTATCTATTTCCAGAATGTCCTTCAGAACATTTTGGAGTGCTGGTTTGGTGGTCATGAATTTCTTCAGGTGCTCTTTATTATGGAAGTATCTTATTTCTCCATCAAATTTGAAAGATACTTTTTCAGGGTACATCAGTCTGGGCTGGAGGTTGTTTTCTTTTAGGTCTTGAAATACTTCACTCCAAGATCTCCTTGACTTGAGGGTTTATGTTGAGAAGTCTTCTGTGATTCTGATGGGTTTTCCTTTATAGGTGATTTATTTCTTTTCTCTAACAGCTTTTAATATTCTGTTTTTAGGTTGAATTTCTGGAATCTTGACTGTTACATGCCTTGGGGTAGATATTTTTTGGTCATGACTAATTGGAGTTCTATATGCTTTGCTTATCTGTATGTCAAATTCTTTTTCTATACTTGAGAAGTTTTCTTTCATGACTTCTGTTAACAGGGTTTTTTAATGCCCTTTGCCTCATCTCCTGCTTTTTCATTGACTCCCATCAATCTTATGTTATTCTTTGCATCATCTAGCAGCTGCTGGATTGATTTCTTATAGTCCCTTGCTGTTTTTAAGAAATCCTTCTTTTTGTGATTGCTAACCACAATACTGTCTTCTATATCTGATATTTTGTCCTCACAGTGGCTCATTCTACTGCATATACTTTCAATGGGATTTTTAATCTCCTAGATATCTGTTTGAATCTGTTTCATGGATTCCATTTCTTTCCTATGTTGGGTGTTCATAGTTTCCATCATTTTTCTAAGCTCCTCTTTTTTTTTTTTATCTATATCTGCTCTAGAGTCACTAATTATGTCTTTCACTATGGCCATCATTTCTGTAGTTATCTGAGAAATTATTTCTGATTTGATTTTTCCTGAGGCTTCGTTAATCTGCTTTTTTATTTCTGCTGTTACCATTTCAGAGAGTCCAGGTGGGTGTCTTTTGAACTGTTCCACCTCATTGCACCCTGGGTTTGCCTTTGGTGAGCTGAGAGTCTGGGGTTGCATCTTGCTTCTGAGTCTTCTCATTTTCTATTTTTTGTTTTTTGTTTTAATTCCTAGGTTGATGCTTGTAAATTGCTTATGGCAGTTAGCTTTATTGCTAGTATTTAGAACCTTTAGGAAGTGATTGCTTCTCAGAGATGTCTTCCAGGTATAGCTGGCTTTTGGGTTTTGAGTCTGTTGCAAGATCCCGCCTCTTCAATTTATTGGGGATGAGGATTTGCTGCCTATTTGGCCCAGCCCCTGGTTCTTTGGCACTGGCCTATATTATTGTTTATGACCCTCAGGCAATCTCAGTTTTGGCATACCAGGAAGAACAACTGATTAGAACAATTAGGTCACCTTGGCTAAAATAGTATAATCAGCAACAACAATGGCATTAAATACAGCCTAGAAAACCAAAAACTGTGGTAACTATTAATTTGTGACTCTTAACCATAGATTTGTGGTTATATAGCAAAATGTAAACCAAACCAGAAAATTGTATACCTCAATATGGTGATTTTACCAGCAGGGGAGAAACTTCAAAAAGATTGGGGGAAGAAAATAGAGAAATAGAAGAAGAGGAAGACGTTAGAGGCAAGGCTGCAGGACAAAGGAAGATTATTCAAACTTTGGGAAACTGGTGAAGAAGACAGAAGAGAAAGAGAAAAGGATGAAATAAAAATGAGAACAGAAAAGAACAATAACAACAAAAAACTAGAAACTGTTCACACTTATATAAAAATAAGAACAATCAATTAAAAAAAAAAAGAAAAGAAGAAAAAATAAATGTCTGCTTCAGGGCATGTCTCTTCTGTCACCCTGGTAAACAGAGTGGGCAGACAAAACCCCTATCTGTGTTGATTAATCCCAGCAAGCCAGCTGTAGATTTGCACAGGGGTAGAGGTAATCCCAGCAAGCCTGCACCTTTAGTTCCCTGAAGTTCAGATTAGTTTCTGGCTGTGAGGCTGGAACCCAATTTGTTCAGCCTGCAGCACTCCATGTACCTACTGTTGGCTTGAACTCAGTTCTTTGACCTATTGACTTGAACTTGGTTCTGGTTCTCCCTGACACTGGCAGCCACATTTGCTCTGAGTTTTGGGCTCAGTTGGCCCCTCTCCGATATGGCAACTGCCAATCTCCCTGTCCTAGGGGACAGCTGAACCCAAATAACCCACCAGCCACCGAAGTCCACTGTGTCCACCGCTCCATTCCACTGGTGCATTTCTCCACGGAGGCCTCTGGGGTCACCAGTAGTCACCATACGTCTGCAGGTTCAAGCTGCCCCTCCTATCCCATGAGCTGGGGCTCAGGGAGACAGCACCACCTACCACCCCCTTCTTCTGTGTTGAGGTCTCTCTCTTCACTCTCCCTGTGGACTTCAATTCTTGCTTCAGATCCCTCTTTCTTCTCTTTCTCACATTGCTCTATTCCAGTGTCTGGACACCAAATCTTAGAGAGGCCGTTTCTCTGCTGTTCACCACTCTGCCATCTTCCTGGGAGTTTGCAGCAGGTCTTAGATAAATCTAATTAACTAAAACAGTGTCCCTAAGAACATGTTAGTATCTGTTGTTTAGGATCTTAAAGCTTTTTATGAATATGTGCACATAGTAGAAAAACATGTTTTGTCATATGGTTAAAACAAATATTAATACAGATACACATAGACATATTGTATAACACATACACATGTGTGTAAAATCTCATTGTTAGAGTAAAGTTTATTAAATTACAAAAGTAAAGTCTTTACTATAAAATCTATTTATGTCAGCACAAGCACATGGGCATTCTGTATCTTCAGGACCCACATCAATAAATAGTTTATTTTTATTTATTTATTTATTTATTTTGTGGGTACCGGGGGTCGACCTCAGGACCTTGCGTGAATAAGTAGTTTAAACTATTGGTGATGAATGTTTTCTAATTCTAAGATCTTACAGCTATTGACTAATAAACTTATATGATTTGGGACATGCTGTACACATATAAAATTATTACATCTATTACTTGTATTCATAGAGTTTGAAATATTTTCATATTGAAAATATGTTTCTGTGTAACAGTTGTGAATTAATGTCATGAGAGAAATGTTCAAAAATTATAAAGTCAGTGTGAAAACATTTAGAAAATAAGGAGAATGACTCATTTATCAAGGGGTTATGACGTACTATTTATTATCTTAGTTCTACTCACTTATCTTACTGATGCTATGCTTTACTATTTTTGTTTTGGAAATGAAGGAACCGAGAGAGAGAAAGTTTGCGCCATTTCTTCTCTTGGCTCAACTTCCAGTCTCTCCTTGGTGATTCTTTTGTCTCTATCCAGACAGAGGCCAGAAGACACAGGTGTCTGGGAAGTGCAGTATTCAAAATTGAACATCCTTGAAATATAAACCAAATCAGGGAAGGGTGAAGCGAACCCCAGGGGAAACAAGCCCAGAGCTAACACGTAGGGACTGTGTAGCAGGCACAGGTGTGCGATTTCCCCCTAGGTTTCATATGAAATTTACTTGGCTGTTCCTTTGTTTAAAAAATGTTAAGCACTTGCCAGAGAGGTAAAACAAACAGCTTAGTAAGGGAAGAAATAAGTTCACTAACAAAAAACCTGGACTCAACTTAGTATCATGGCATAAATATGTATAAGAAATATTAGGAAAACACAGATGAGATTTAATTTGGAGTGAAGGGAGCAGAAGTTTGGAAAAGGCGTGACATGAGGCAGGTTTTTTTTGTTTTTTTTGTTTTTTTGTGGGTACCGGGGGGTCGACCTCAGGACCTCGTGCACCAACAGGCACCCATGCCGCTGAGCGATATCACCAGCCCCTTTTTTCGTATGTGGGATCCGGGAGTCGAACTCGGGCCCTTGTGCTTGCAAGGCAGGCAGGCGCTTATGCCGCTGAGCCATCTCACCGGCCCATGAGGCAGGTTTTGAAAGAAGGAGAAGATCGTCTCGAACTCAGTGAGGTAGATTGTAGGCACAGGGTAAGCACAAACAGAAGCGTGAAAGATTTAAAGGGGGTTGTGTGTCAGGTACAAGGCTAAGCCTCCACTGTGGTCATATGAGGAATCTAGAAGAGAGGGAGAGAATTGTATACTGTGCTTTAACTCAAGGCCACTGATATATTTGATGAATGTCAATTCCTAATCAAATGTGAGGGCTGTTTGCTTGCTCAATTTCTTTCTTTCTTCTTTGTTTTGATTGATTTATTTATTTATTTTTGGTTTTTTGAGACAGGGTCTGTTATGGTTTGTGTCTAGATGTCCCCCCAAAGCCTCATGCAGTCATGGAGGGCGGGCTTCTGGAGTTTATGACTGATTCGTGGTCTAATGCTGGGATTATGGGCGTGAGTGCTACACCCACCCTAGGGCGGGTAGCCTGCATGTAATATAAGGGAGGGAAAGAGGTTGCTCTCTCTCTTGCACTTGCCCTCTGCCCTTTTGCTCTTGCTGTTTTTGCTGCCTTCTGCCGCCATGAACTGTTGCCCTCTGCCATGTGCCACTCTGCTTTGGAGCCAGCCGAGTATGGACTGAAACCTCCACAAACTGTGAGCCAAATAAACCTTTCCTTCCTTAATTTTGGGCAATGGGTATTTTGTCTCAGCAACGAGAGAAAAGTAACCGAGATAGAGTCTCAGGCTGGCCTTGAACTCACAGCGATCCTCCTGCCTCAACCTCCCAAGTGCTAGGATTACAGGCGTGTGCCACCATGCCCAGCATACTTGCTCAACTTTAGAACATTAGTTATATTCATCTTTTCTCTTGCTTCTCATTGTTTCTCAGACCATTCTAAAGTTAGTGCCGCTCTTGGTCTTTGCATTTTTCTTGCATTATAGAAGGGTCAGGAAATGCAAGTGTTGTGGTTAGTACAAGACATGTTCAGGTGGTTCTAACGTGTCTGGTGTTATACTCTCTGTATCTTTGTTGACTAGATTTGGAGTCTAGCTAGGGCGGAAAAGCAATCTGCCCAGTGGCTAAAGTGGTGCTTCAGTCGCCCTTCAGTGATGCTGGCTGGAGCTCCTATTACAGTCTGCATGTCTGTACCCTCCCCCTAAATTCATGTGTTGAAATCCTCACCCCCAAGGTGATGGTCACAAGGCGTGGGGCCTTTGGGTGATGATGAGGTCATGAGGACTGATGAATAAAAGTAGTTCACAGAGAGCCCCGCCACCCCTCCACATCTGCCATTCGAAGACCCAGTGAGAAGGTGCAGTTTAGGAGCCAGGAAATGGGCCCTTTCTGCACACCAAATCTGCCCGTGCCCTGACCTTGGACTTCATTCTAATTGCTTAAGAATAAATATTCAGGAGATATTATATTGCTGCAATATTGAAGTTCTTATGTAAAGATGTATTTATCCATGGATGATGGCATTGCAAACCAAAATAACTCTTGAGAAAAACTCTCCTGAATATTTATTCTTAAGCAATTAGAATGAAGAACATAACTATGTGGACAAATTATCATGTTTTAGAGGAAATTACCACAACTCAATATCTGAAACAAAACATGGAATTCATTCCCTTTTTAAGCAAAAGAGAGCCTCGCTTGTGTGGCATAGCCCTGTGAACAAAGCAGGAAGCTGATTTTGTATAGAGTTTTGGAAAGGATGGCGTCCAGGAATATGAGGACCTTCTGAAGTGTGGCTGTTTAGTGATGGGTTGACCCTGAGTTGTAGAAGAATGGTTACCAGTGCATGTCTGTTCCTAATTGGCTGACTTTAGAAGTGTGGTCACCAATGGGAAGCTGTTTCCAATGGGCTGGCTTTAGACTTCTGAGCTGTCTTTGATTGGCTGGTTTCCAGTGACACTGTGATGGAAGTGAGTTATCATTGACCAATGATATAAGTTTAAGTCCAGCTGGGCAGCTCCTTATTACCATGGCTACTCAACGATGAGTATTTCCTAGAAGCGGAGAAACTTTGTATTCTCAGCAGCATTTTCTCTGATAGAAACCTGGATATAACCTCAATATATATTAATATGCCAATGGTTAAGAAAATGATGGTAAAGACAATAGGCTACTATACAGTTAATAACCATTTTTAATATTGAATAGCTGCATGAGAAAAGGCTGATGATATAAAGGCAGGTTAAAATACAGGTTTGAATAGAATTTCTTGCTGATGGCAACCCTTTGGAAGGAGGTGTGTGCATGTGAAAGGACCACTTCAAGGACGAATGATAAAGGATGTTTCTAATGTCCTGTATGTTTTTGTGTATATGTGTGGGTGAGTACACATACCCATAATTCTTTTCAATAAAGATTTTAAAAGAGAAATGATCTAATAATCCAAGTCATAGCAGGATAATTTGAAATTTAATAGGTGCTGTAGTTGGAATATGATTTGTCTTCTGTGAAACTCGTGTTGAAATCTGGTTACCACTGTGGTGCTTTTGGGAGGGCCTTTGGAAGGGTCCACATCTTGGGAGTGGAGCCTTCATGAATAGATTAGTGCCTTCAGGGAGCCTGTTCTTGCCCTCCTGGGACTGGATTAGTCCCACAGGAGTGGGTTGTTATAAAGCAAGGCTGTCCCTTGTATTTTGTGTCTCTCTATCTCATGCACCTGCTTCCCTTTATTTTCTGCCACAAGTTAAAACACCAGGTGATCATCACTAAACGCGATCACCTGATCTTGGACTTCTCAGCCTCTAGAATGTATGCAAAAATAAACCTCTTGTCTTTAGAAATTATCCAGTCTCAACTATTCCGCTATAGAACAGAAAATGAACTAAGGCATTAGGGATCTTTGCCTTTAAAATGCAAATGAATTTATCTCCATTTAGGTCACAGAGTGGAGAGAACAGTAATCTTTGGAACTGATGTCTTCGCATCAGTCTTTGCTGTGTTGCATTATTGCTAATCTGATTTTTGGACGCCATTTGTAGGAGATTTGTTTCCTCGCTTTTCAGATGAGGTTAGGCGTCATATAGTTCATAGGGTTAACGGGATTAGATGAGGCTCCTATGTGACGGCGCTTGGTAAACTGCAAAACTGTGCAAATTCTATTATTTAAGGGCCTGCTTGTCATGCTTTGATATTTATACTATATGTAACTCAAAGTTAATAGCTAAAAATAAAATAAAATAAAATATAAATTGAAGTAAAATGCATCACAATATGAAATATGTTTGGAATGGGAGCCAAGGGGAGTACACGCAGCTGATGAGAAATATTTGGGTTTCCTGGGGTGCCAGATAGCTCAGTACCTGGGTATGACCTTCCTCGTGCACTGTGTGGCTGATGCTTTGGTAGGGTGCCCAAGACCACCTGCACTGGCAGTATGGGCTATAGCGTATTTTTGGTACCAAGCTACCTTTGATTTGGGGTAGTCGTATTCAGTAGACATCATAATGGAAAAGCTACAATTGTGTGGCTACACGTGTGTCACTCTTGGTGTAAGTGATGAATATAGTACGTCCCTTCCTAGTGAAAGCATCCGCTGGCTTCACAGTCCTAATAAAGCCTGAACATACCACAGTGTGCTATGCCAACACTGCGTGGATATCCATTTAGCAAGGTCAAGAATGCTAAAGTTCAACCTTTCAAAACATAAACAAGGTATAAATGTTTTAAAAGTCTGAAAAACACCATTGAGAAGATGAGGAATGTAGAATTGCTGGGCTTGAAAATCTTAAAAGAACTACAGGAATTCTGAAATTTAAAGCTTGATGAATATTTTCTGCCCCTATGGCAAAATCCAGTGTCATATTTGCTATTTTAAAAATCTTGCCAGGCATGGTGGTGCACGCCTGTAATCCCAGTACTCAGCAGGAGAATTGTCACGAGTTCGAGGCCAGCCTACACTGCATAGCGGAACCCTGTCTCAAAAAGAAAAAAGGAAAAAAAAAAAAAAGCCAAAAATCTTGATAGATTCTTCTACTTAAATGAAACTAAAACTTTTGAAGATAATTAATTTGCCTTTTATTGCTTTACATTTTTGTGAAAAGATCATTTTTATAGAGAGATCATTTAATGTATGTACTATTAATAAGTAATTTGTGTGTTTGAGCTCATGAAATTTTGTGGTTATTTGCATAGAATCAAAATCCTAGCCTTTTTTGCCCTGAAAGCAAGAGAATTCTGGAATTTAATGAGTGATAGAGTAGACACTGCCACAAAGGCAAACATGCTTCGTTTCAGCTGGGTTTTTCTTGCTGTGCTAACTCAAATATCCAAACCAGTTGAATCAAGGAACAAACTGGACACTGTGGCTGAAATACACGCGTTCTCAGTCTCCAAGTTCTTTCACTCTAGCCTTGAGGACAAAGTAAACACATTGACCAATTAATGAATAATTGGAGTTAGCAATAACCGGAGTTGAGAGGAGAGTTTCATGAGAGGATGGTTTATAAGTGATATTAACGACTGAATACAATGAAGAGAAAAGACAAGCAGAAGGAGGAATTGTGTGCAAACCACCAGAGGAGATGCAGTATGGAATATTTACCATGTTTTACAAGTTAAGGTCTACATAGCACTTTGAACACACACACACACACACACACAAACACACACACACACACACACACACTGAAGAATTAATAACAACGGGACTGGGATGAAGGAACTGATGTACTGGTTGGAGGCAGTGAGACTCTGGGTTTGTGTCCCAGTCTTTCTTATTAGCTCTGTGACCTTGGACGGGTCACCTCTCTGCTTTCAACCTTGTTTATTTAAATGTAAAATGGGGATGGTCCCATTCCTACTTGATGGAAATGTTGTGAAATTGGAAAGAGAAAGATGTCTAGCATGTGGCTAGATATTTGTTCATAATTACTACTCACCATTTGTGGGTAATGTGCTCACCTTTTTGTTACCTTTAATTTGTTTACATCTCCTTGGATTCAGAATCTGTAATTTTACTTTTAATTAATTGGTTTAACATTTACATTTTAAGCATCCACTTAAATCAAGTGCTCAAGATAGATTATCTAGTGAAGGGCATCTGAGCTTTGTATACTTTACATCATCTTCTTGAATTAGAGTAAATAATTATCAGTTGATAGAAGTATATAAGGTCTTAAGGGCTGGTCATTTTTCTCTCTTTGATAGTTCCACTAATACGCACTATATTCCTTATAAGGTTATAATATAAATATACTATATTCTTTGGTGAGCAATTTTCTGTGTATTTGTCCCAGAAGAGAAACTAGCCTGTCATGCATGGTCAAGCTCATTTTTCCAAAACAAGCTTTTCTTATTTCAATAACAAAAATTCGAGTTATATAATAAATACTGAATAGATTTCTATCAATGTAACTGATCTTAGCTGTTTAATTTGTTTGTTAAAATCTATTCAGTGTTTGAATAGATTTAAGACTGAAATGCTTTTAACTTAATGAGAGCCAAAGCAGAATTTCCAAAGTGCAATGTACTAATAATAGTTGATGTAAATTGTTCTGATGGATTGCATGATTAATGTTAAAAAGAACATATTATTTTTACTTCTCATTGTGGAAAATGATGCCAGTGTCTTTTAGAAGTCACAGAGTTGTTCTAGGAGTCATTACTGGAATTAGATGCTACCTCATGTGACCTGTGCTGCCGGGCCTCTACCATCTGATCATTTTCTTTGTACTTTGCGGTAAAGCTGCTCTGTTAATTTCATCAGTATGTATTTTGTCTTTAATTTCAGTTCATCTATTTGTTCTTTGATACAGGAGAAACTTTTATAATAGTAATTCCCCAAGTTTTGCTTACTTGTTTCTTAAGTTCTAGAAAAGCTGTAAGTCAGAGAATTCTAAAGCTGGAAGTGAATACAAAATACCTTCCACAATTCTTTTATTTTCTTGTAAGGAAGCCGAAGCCAGCAGTGTTACCCCACTTGTGTGAGACCATATTGACCAAATCAGACAGGAACTAATGCTTTCTGTTTCCAAGTGTCTTTGAACTTGAGAAACTCCTACGATTGATGCTATTTAATTCAAGTGCACAAGACTTGAACATTCTGGCAGGGGCTACCATAACTGAGTCCCTGCTTGAAGTTGAGAAATATTTTCTAAATAGGTCAAGATCTTGTTTTGCTGTCAAAAGCAATCACCAACCAAAACATACCCAAAAGCCTACTTATGCCTCTTGAACAACTAATAAATCTTGAAAGTCACAATGTCTTCAGGTCCCTGATATCAGACAGTATTTTTAAGAAGAAAATTATGACTATTAGATCCAAGCTCTCTCTACTTAACTGCTCTCCCCACTTAAACTGTACCTTGTCTACAGCCACGATCCTCACAGTCGCTACCTCTCGCTAAGGCAAATTGTCTACCTGCGCTGTGGTTCTTGTACTTCTCCATCCATCATTCTTGTGCCTTCAGGTCAGCGTTTTATTCCTGGCAGTGGACTTATGCAAGTCTCCCAGCCAAAGCGGCAACAAAAACTTTCTGATTCCTCTTCTGTGCTTTGCTTTTCTAAGTATCGCCCCCTTTCACCGTTGCTATGGAGCTAAGTTTCATGAGTAATTTGTCTCCATGTCATTAGCTCAGACGCACCCCTCAGACAGCTCTTTTCTAAGTTTTCATAATTTCTACAAATTAAGACAGTATTCATTGAAAACAATTGTATAGGTGTGCACTAAATAATGACATGAAGGTACATAAATATGGTTCCTACGTAAATTATAATGTAATGAAGATTTACCGTGCTCCCAAAGGAAGAATAGATGGATTGATGGTCTCTGGTTGTGGAAGGGCGGTGCGTGGGAGTTAGACTTCGGAAGGAATATTCTTTCGGCACCATTTTTTGTCTTACCAGTGCTTGGACGATTAGGGGTTCATGGCTATCTTTCAGTTAAATTGCAGTTAAAAATGAAAGTGGAATGGGCTTATTTTTGATACAGTATTGGCAAGATTTTCCCTAAACTTACACTGAAGTGCAAAGGTCTTTGAATAAACAATTCTGAATAAGAAGAATTACATTGGAGGGTTCACATTAATCAGTTTTAATAAAATATTTTATTTTCATATAGATAGACAGTAAACATTAATGGAAAGAGTAGAGTCCAGAAATCATTCCATGCACTTGGATAAAATAATTTTCTAACTATGTTGCCCAAAGTAATTCAATGAGGAAAAGAAAAAAAAAATTTTTATCAATTAGTGTTGGATGTTTTGACATACAGTTGGAAAAACTTTTAACTTGGACCATAACTCATGTCATATATAAAAATTTACTCAAAATAAACATAGATGTACACATAAACTTAAATATACACATTTCTAGAAGGAACTATAAGAACATGTTCTATGTGACCATGAGCTAAATATAGATTTGTTAGGATACATAAAAAGCATACACCGTAAAACAAAAAAACTTGAAAAATGTCAAAATCCTTTGCCCTTTAAAAGGCATTATTGAGAAAATAAAACTGCATACCTTGGCTTTGGAGGGAACATTTTCAAAACAGATATCTTGCAAATGATTTGTCTTCAGAATGTATAAGTAACTCTTATAAATTGGTGAGCAGAAAAACAACCAAATAAAATTGGGATAAATAATTGGAACATATAATTCACAAAAGGATATATGTAAATGGAAAATAAACACATGAAACTATGTTCAACCTTATTATTTACTGGTGAAATGTAAGTCAAAACTATAATAACATACTACTACCCTCTCATTAGAATGGCTAAAATAAAACAAATAGACCTGACAATAGAGAATTTTGGCAAAAGTACAGAATGTCTGAACCCAAGTCACTGCTGCTCATAATGCAAAATACTTTAGTTATTTGGGTAAACAACTTTGTAGTTTCCTTTAAAGTTAAACATACATTTACCAAATGACTCAGAAATTCCAGTCCTTGGTAGCTGCCTTTGAGAAACAAAAACATAAGTCTTTATAAAGGTTGTACTTAAATATTCATGGCAACTTTGTTCTCAATAGCTCCAACTCAAAGCAAATCAAATTCCTAGTTGATGTATAAACAAATTGTTATACATCCATTGTATGGAATATTACGCAGCAATAACAAAAGAATTGCTAGCACACATGAGAACATGCATTGATATCAAAAGCATTATGCTAAGTGAAAAAAGCCATGCGTGGAAGCCTGCACAATGTACTGTTTCATTCACATTAGATTACAGAAAAGTCTATCATGACTTAAAGGATCGCAGTGGTTGTCAGGAGCTAGCTGTTGGGGGATTTATCACAAACAGACAAGATGGAGCTCCTTGGAACTATGGAAAGACTGTATCTTGATTGTGGTGATGTTACACAATGGTGTGCATTCCTCAAATAAAAGTTGGTGAATTTTAATATGATATTTTTACTACAGGTATGCTGATTTTAAAAATTGCACTTGAGCAACTGGATAGACATGGGATCCATGTGAATACTGACCCTGCTTCCCAGTATGTACAAACATTAATTCCAAATGGATTGTAGTATTTGACATAGAAGGGTATGATTAAACAACTTCTAGAATGAAAGTTATTTTAGTGAGAATCAAAACAGGGAAGAACACAAAATATATACAAAGAAACTGAAAGAAAAAATAAAGATTTATAGAAGTAAATGGAAAACAAAGCACACTGTATGAAAAATACTGACATATGACTAGATAAAAATTTTAATAGGAGCATTGTCATTAAATTATATGTGTTCATTTAAAGAGTGGGAGAGAGAGAGAGAGAGAGAGAGAGAGAGAGAAGGAGGGAGGAAGAGGCCTTCCACAGAATAAGAATCTTAGAATACAAAATACATAAAGTACACTGAAAGAAAATAATGATAATTTGACTTTACCAATATTAAGAAATTCTCTTTAAAAACACTGCAAAAACTGTAAGGCAAATTGCAGGCTGGAGGAAATACAGCTGGGAAAGGACTTGTATAAATACAGGAGGAACTCCTGCAAAAATGAGTAATCAAA
This sequence comes from Erethizon dorsatum, assembly GCA_028451465.1. Taxonomy (NCBI): domain Eukaryota; kingdom Metazoa; phylum Chordata; class Mammalia; order Rodentia; family Erethizontidae; genus Erethizon; species Erethizon dorsatum. The sequence goes on along the minus strand of CM051829.1, from coordinate 123,659,827 downwards.
ATGTGAACCACCTGATTAAAAGTGGTTAAAATACTTGGTCAGGGACCTAATAAAACATGACTGCTAAAGGCCAATGGCACTTAAAAAGATTCTCAATATCTCTAGTAATGAGGGAAATGCAAATGAAAACCACAATTTAAGGACAGTTCATACATAAAAGTTAAAAAAAACAAAAACACCCCATGATACAAATGTTGGTCAGAATCTGCAACTACTAGAATTCACACAAAATATGAAATCTGTTTTGGAAAGCTACTTGGCAGTTTTTGTTAAATTTAAGCATAACTGAGTTGTATTAAAAGTTTCACTCCTAAGTAATTTTGAAGTGAAATAAAAACATATATAAACACACAAAAACTTGTATGAATTTTTTGCAGTTATATTTGTAATACCCCCAAATGGTAACAACCCAATTGTCTTTCAATATGAAAAAAAGGATGAAGAAATTGTGATCTGCTCATAAAATGGAATGTTTCTCAGTAATATTAAAAAAGAATGAACTGCTCAAAATATGGCAAGTAAACGAAACTTACTGTAATTAAGCTGAACAAAAGCAGGTACTCAATAAAGAGTACATATTGTAATAGCACATATATAAAGTTCAGAAATATACATAATGGTAGGCATTATTTTAAAAAATTTTATTAGTGACTTAAATTCTGTATTGGAATCTGAAAAGATCCTTTTCACATTTCTGAATCCATTAACTTTACTAAGATAGGATCACTATGGGTCACTTTTCCCTGAATGATATTGTGTCATTTTGTTCTTTTTTAATGATCTTGTATTTCTAGAAAATTATCTATAACCATACTTTTAAATATTTGCCTTACTTATTTATTGCCTTTTCCAAGTTTTTGTTTCCTTTTTTTGGGAGACTGATTATGTGTTGACCGGTTTCTTTATCATTATGTCTCTAATCCCCTCAAACTTTTTGTTCATTTTCTGTTCACCTTAAGTGTGCTCCTAACGTGTTTCCAATGTTGCTAATCCTCCTTTTGCTGCTTCCAAGTTGCCCTTTATGTCTGTGCCAATTTTACTATTTATTTCCGCCTCTTCACTACACTTCGCCAATCCATGTTCTACTGTTGCAGAACTGGTACCGAACCGAAAGGAAAACGCTCTGCACCAAGGAGTAGGAAGGCAACTGTTTATTACACTAGGGAGCTGATGGGGGTCACTCCCAGAGCATCAGCCCTGAACTGTGGTCAGGCTAGGGTTCACAAGCAGGAAGTATAGAGGCAGAGAGCATGGGAGTTTAGGACAAAGCCTTAGTCATTTGTTACTAAGCAGGCAGCTCTTGGGACGGGTTGGCGGGAGCAGAATATGTTTACAGGTTTGGGAAGTACAGACAGTGCAGCTGGGCGCAGCCAGCCTTAGCTGGCTTTATAGTTTTTGTACAGAATGAGTACATCTTGTGGCCTTGTATTAGTCAGGCAGGGTGAGCTCAAAGTTCTAAATTTCCATTATACTACTACTTCTGTTGACTCACGACAGTCATGCATTTGACAGTCATATCTTGGGTGTCTACACCATCTTAGCTTATTTGTGCTGTGGTAACGGAACACCTGTGACTGGATAACTGTTAAAGAAGGAACAGGATTTCTTACAGCTCTGGAGGCTGGGAAGCCCAAGATCAAGGTACCAGCAGGTTTGGAGTCCAGTAAGGGCCTGGTGTCCACATCCACATGGGACTTGGAGGAGGTCCTCTGGAAGGAGGATTGTTCGTCACCTGGCAGAAGAACCAAAGAGCCAAGAGAGAAGGACCATTGCCAGAATCCCTTTATAAAAGACCCCAAACCCACCTCCCAGGCTAATCGCCGCCTCAAAGCCCCACCTCCCAATATGTTTACATTGGCTATTAGGGTTTTGCTATTACAAGTTTTGGAGGAGACAGATTTTCAAGCGACAACCTTGTGTTATTGTCACAGTGTCTGCTGTGTGTCTTTCTGCGGAGGCTCGTTCTCTGCCTCTCTCTGTCTCTCTCTCTCAGTCAGTATCTCTCTCAATCTCTGTTCCTCCCCCATTCCCTCTCTCCATCCAAACACATACAATTTAATGACAATGTGCTTAAAAACTTTTTAATCTAGTCACGTGACAGTATTTTCCACATAGCATGCTTTGTCTTCCGTTTACTTATTTCTATAAATATTTTTTTCTTTCAGTTTCTTTGCATTTATCTTGTGTTCTGTCCTTTTTGATTTTCACTCATCTTTGAGTAAAGTGAATTTTTGACAGTATTTGTTGGGAATTCATATGAGAGCTGGGTCTGGTCTCTTTCTAGGAAAAAGAGATTATTTGTTCATAATTCTTTTCACGTAAGTGTGTGATTGGCTTGTCTTTGTCTTTATTTCCACTCAACCAACCTACACTGGCTCTGCAGGAGTGGTTTTATTTTGAGTTCCACATGGGGATACAGTGTAGTCTTTTCAATGATTAGGGAATCCTGGAGCCCCCTCAATCAAGCTTCCATCTCTGTTATTTTCTGAAGACTTTTCAAAGCTGGGTAACGAGCACCTAATTTCATTGATTGGTAATCACTTCTCAATCCTTGTATTGTTTGACTTTCCTGTGTTACAGTGGTATGTTTGTCATGCCTCTTTCTTCAAGTTTCTTACATCTTTTGCCTCTGTCACTACTGTCTCTCTATTTTTTCCCATCCTTTTGATGTCCGTTTAGCCTTTTCACTATTCTTCATTTAAAAGTCTACTCTCATCAAATCACTCTCTTATTGCCACAAGAATATACTTCCTATTGTGCAGAGCTGAACATTTCGATCCACTGCTTACAATTATTCAACAGCATTTCCTACCTCCATTATACACGGACTAATGTCTATACAATTTAGCGTTACCTTAAAATACCAGCGTGCCTGTCTCTCCGTCCTGCAGATCCTATTCTTCAGAGCCACACAAACTACCTTCAGCCCACCAGGTACCTCATTATACTGAACGTTTCTGGCACATTTTTTCTGACTGGATTATTCTGCAGTTATTTTCCTTTGGTGGAGTCCATTTCCTGCCTCAGTACCATGCTCTGATGCAAGGCTGTGATCCCGTCTTCCCAGGCCCTGGGTCCCTGCCCTGTGCTGTGATCTACAGAATGCGCAGGGCTCATTACTGCTGCTTGAGCCCTGCCTGCGACCATGAGCTCTTTGGTCGGCAGAGTGGTTTCCTTCTGTTAGCAGTATCTATCCAAGAGTCAATAGATCCTATCTATTTTCTTCAAGTAAATGAATGAATGTCTCCTATTGAAGGTTTAGGATTGAAACCATTGCTTCATGTCTCATCAGGAATTAAAAATCATGACCAGATATAATGAAGCAGGAAACTCACAGATGTAAATTGTAGGATATGAAAGTAATTTTCTTTCTATTTGGTATTACTTAGCAGAGTTTTCGATTTAGCATGCTTAACAATGTTAATGGTAGTTATTTGATTATCACTTAGGGAGAGATAAAAAGGAAATAATAATACTACCCGAAGTCATCTGTAAGAGTTCCCTAAAAAGTGAGGGATTTGATATAACAGTTACATTCTGTATTTGAAGTTTGTTATTTGTTTTTAAGAAACTTGTTCTACATTTCTAGTTTTAATATATAATTTCTGCAACACAGCCAACAGAAAATTCTTTAGTCTGGATTGGCAGTTGTTGGTGACCCATTTTTAATGACAATCGGAAAAGTAGAAGGCCAGTGATATTTTGTGACCCAGGTAATGTTATTTAGCTTGATGATAAAAGAGGGAAATGGGTGTTGCTTCTTACACACTATAATCATGGTTGGATAATAGTTCGTTTTTGTTATTTCCTGTAATCATTCATGAACGTAGTCTAACAAACTTGGGGTTAATGTTATTTTGGACATGGTATTTACTCATCTTATTTTTTGTCTTTTTGTGGTGTTATAATGTTTACCTTGTCAAATTCATCTCAGCTCCTGTCCAGATCTCTGGAGACTCTCTCCCTCGTCAAGCATTTGTTGCATTTTCTTGTAATAAGAAAATTCTGGCATAAATAGCAAGAGTGGAGAGTTACATAAGGTCAGGTTATTTCACTGTGTGATTTTTGAAAAAGGAAGTGAGGTTGAAAGAGGGCATCTTTGTGTGTTAATGGGATTGGAATTCAGCAAACCATCTAACAAAGAGCTACTGCATCGATCCCCTGTCAGCATCACAGGATTTCATTCAATCCGCACAATGCCCTGGGAGCAAACCGGCCTTGATCACTATTTTCTAAATAAGGACATAGTTTCAGTGAGTTCACATAAATTGCTGAATGTACCATGGCTAATTTGTGACAAAATTGGAATCTCAATTCAGAGTTTTCTGAATTCATTTGGGGAGAGTTTCCGGTGCCCTGGATTGCACCGAGGAGAGGTGATGTTGGGGAATCTTCAAATAATACCAGAAACGCTGTTCTTGTCTCCCAAAAACGTGCAACATTTTAACATTTCCTTACATTGGTCATGTACGATTGCAGCCGTATCAGGAATATAGACAACAAATAACTGTTGTTCACCAGTAGAAATGACCCATTAAAGACTCAGTAGCTACTAATTGAGTGCTCACTGGTAGCAAAGATTAACATGAAGTCATGTTTCGTTTATAAACAAATTGATCTCTTTCATCTCCCTGGTGATGTTCTTATCTTACAAGAGAAAGCTTCCCTGGGATTCTTGGCAGACATGGAGGAGGACACTGTGCCCGTGTGCTCTTAACCGTGCCTTATGAGTACTCTGGTCCTCTACTTAGACTTGGCAACCCTCGAAGACACAGTCATCCTTTCTTGTCTACCCACCCACCCTCGATGCCTCTACAGTACATGGCTCTCATTTGTGCTCAGTAGATTTTTGTTGGATAAATGAATGAATAAGTGGTGCCTGAGTACACACACACACACACACACACACACACACACACACACATGAATTCATAAATTTCATGGCTTTGAAGGTTTTTTTTTTTTTTTTAATTTAGGGTGCTCCCTAAAGTATGAGCAAGAACAGCCCCTTAATTTGGAGGCAATAGATACAAGCACTGGACTGGAACAAACTGTGGACTGAAGGGCAGGTCCTGGGGTTTTAGTTCTAGTTATGCCACTAACTAGGTGATAGCAAGTCATCTTTTAGGCAGTGCTGTGTTTCTCCCATAAAATGAGGGACATGGATATAGCAAAAGTTAGAAGATGGTACTTTGTCAATATGGTTTGAAAATCACTGCTCTGAGGCATTTCTGGAGCACATATTGGGCAGCGCTGCAATGGTTTTCCAGCTTTGCATTTTAGGGGGTGGAGCCTCTTGTCCACTGAAATCATATGGAGATCTTTAGAGCGTAAAATAGATAACAATTGAGCAGCTCTGCCTGCTAAGCCTCTTTGTCCGCTAATACCAGCTTGTCTGTTCTCTCATTCCCTGCATATCAAATGTAGCGCATGCTTGTCAAAGTCATGGGTGGGTTCATGCTCAGGGCAAAGCCTAATTTAGTTATTTTAAAAAACACAGAAGGGATAGTTTAGAATGTAAAGGTACTTAAAGCCAATCGAGCATATTTCCCTGTGCTCCTTTATGCTGTTTCCTGATGGTCTGTCCAGGCAGTATTGTCTGTTATTCTGTTTTTATCAGGTTTCTGCCTTCTGCTTTTGATATCATTTGTTTTTTTATATGTTCATATGGACCCAGATACCCTGCCATTTCAGGAAGTTTGGGACAGAATGTTTGGACCCAAATTGTGTTTCTGCCTTTAATTGGGGAGGAATCAGTGCCTGAATTAATGTAAAGTTATTTCAGTCAAACCAGTAAACATTAATTCATTCACGGTCCTGGAGAGAATGCGGTCCCCCTCACTTACCTGTGACCATCCTCATAAGAAGTCTGAAATGATGTCCTGTTTATGTTTCTGGGTAAGGAGTATGGAAATTTTGGGTGCTTGCTTACTGGACAGTAATGAACCGTTGCATTTTACTGTTTTAGTCTTATTCCCCCCAAAAGAAAACATTTTAATCAACAATGAACATCTTTGAGGCTAAAAAGAAGAATTTGGTGGGATCCTGTCTGTTTCACACATACCCGATGAATTTATCTGGACAGCGTGGTATGGGCACAGTTTCAGAACATGCAGAAACAGCACTGATAAATGTCTCCTGTATTAAATGTCTTCTGTATTAACTAAAAAATATGTAGATATTTAGGCAAAGACCCAATTTAGAGGAAAAGATACTTTGGAAGTCTCAGTTAAGCATTAGCTAAAGAAGAGGCAAATTATTACACGTTTTTAGTAATATTTTGGAGCTATCATAATCTAAGTTTTCCAATTCAATGTCAAGTCCTGTAAGATTAGCTCTTGACAGGTTCCATATGGTCTGCAAACTGCAGAGTCTTCTCTCTTTTTTGTTTCATCATTTTAAAGAAATTGGGGTAGGTGGGCGAGCTTGAATGACTCATTTGCCCTTTCTGTGCGTCAGAATTCTCACCAACAAAACAGAGATAAACATAGTTGTGAGAATCACAGAGGACACATTTGGGGACTGTGGAACAGTGCCTGCCATGAAGCTGTTCGTATCCCTCTCACAAAAGTGATGGTACATACGCTGTGAATATTTACTACTTGCAAGAAAATTCTACCTCTTCCCCCTCCTACCTGCTGCCTTTGGACGATCACAATTTTTGTGCATCTAGGTAGAGCAAAGAGCCCATTTTATTCACTCACACTTTTTTTTCAGAAAATATTTATTGCTCATCACAGGAGATTCAGTTATTAACATTGTTCATCAGGAGCTGCAAGAGGTTTAAACTATGCACGCCTACCAACAGACAATTGTGAAAAATACTGTGGATAAGAGAAGTGCTGTGAGAAGGCCTTGTGACAAACAGGGGATACACAGTAATTCAAGGCTTTTTAAAAGAAATTACGTTACAGTAATAAGTGTGGGTTACCTGGGCGAAGTGGGGGATGCATGACAGGTTAGAGAGTTCTGAGACCAGAAAGGCACAGTGCATGTGATCACTATGTACAGCAAACATCTACTAAGAAACAAAACTTAATAAAAAAGTTACACTGGGTAAACTCTAATAATAAATGAATGAAAGGAATAAGGCAAGGAAGCAAGTGGGAGTCAGAATAGAAAGCTGAGGCTATAAAGGCAAGCAGGGACCAGACCTGTAGGAACTGGTATTATTTATTATTAATCATCATGTTAAAGGTTTTATATTATCCTTAAAATAACAAAAAGCCACAATGAAAGCAAAGCAAGGGTGTGACAAAAGGAATTTTGCATTGTTAAGAGAGCACTCTGGAGAGTAGGCAGGGAGGGAAGAAGGGCTTCTTTCTTTGTTCCTTAGTCGCAGTATTTGTAAAAGGACTGGCACCTCCTTGATGCAGTGTCCTTGATAACTTTTTTCCTATAAAGGTGGCCTTCACTCATTTGCTCGTTGAACGAACCCCTTGTCTGTCCCCATCGTAGCACTTCTCACACTGCACTGTGACACATGCCAAGGACGCATTCCGTATTGAGTAATTGGCCTTTCTCCTCTTCTGAGACTCAGCGGTGGGCTTTGGAAGGACAAGGATGATGTCTTGTGCATCTTTGTAAGTTCTTGGCAATATACTTATCAAGTGAATGGAGCAGGTTTCAGCCCTTTTATCCCTTTGTGTACCTCCTGTGGTTCATTTTAGGAGAAAGTAAACATTCCCTAATCTTTCCTAAACCATCCCTAGTTGCGTCCTCACTTCATTGTGAGAACTCAGAGATTAAAAGCCCTTAGATGTCAAGAGGGTTTGCAATACCAAATTACTCACTGATTTAAATACAGGTGTTATAGTTTGGGTCTGAATCTCCCCTAAAGATCTGTATGGTAAAGACTTGGCCACTAACCTTGGTGCTTTTAAGAGGTGATGGAATCTTTAAGAGGTGTGGCCTAGTTGAAGGGATTGAGGTCACTGGAGTGTGGCCTGGAAGGGAATATTGTACTCTGGTCTTGTCCTCTCTTTTTTTGCTTTCTGGCCACCCTGGGTGCACAGACCACCTCTACCATGAATTCTCACCATGTGGCCTGTGTAGACACAGGCCCAAGGCAGCCAGGCCAAGCGACCATGGACTGAAACATCTGAAACTGTAAGCCAACATAAATCTATTCTCTTTATAAGTTGTTTATCTGAGATATTTTGTCACAGCAATGGAAAGCTGATGAAAACAATATGGCTTCTTTGCTCTTTTCCTCATATTTAAGATGGGATTTGAAATGTCTGGAAAAACACAACAATTTAAATATTATAGTATTTTAATCTATAAAAATTTAATTAGTAGTACTAGTTACTTTTTCTTAGAATAGGAAAAAATGATTCAATTCCTTAAAAATTTCCACTTAGTATTTCCTATAGAGATATTCACCCAAAAACTCCATTAAGGTATAATTCATATAAGGAAAAACATGGGATTAATTTGTCATTTTCTCTCTGTTGTACTATTGCTGGAAATTAACAGTCATCTAAACAAATTTATACTGAAAATTCTTTCTTTTTTGTCCACATGGGTATTGATTTCAAGTTTGTACAGTACCAGTAATTTACAAAGAACACATTTTATGGAGAATTTGGTTTTAAGTGGTTGTTAAGGAAACATGGTCTTCTCAGAGCACCACTTAGCATTGCCACTTTGCTGTCTGAAGACTATTAAAAGAATGCTATTATCTCTTCATTACTTATAATTTTCCCAGGCTAAGCTAATGGTTTAAGCTCATATTAATTCCCAACACTTTTCAATTTTTATCTCAAAGTCTTAGGTGCTAGTTGCCTAATTGAACAAGCTGTTTTTGCTTTCCAAGGAATACTTAAATCTAAACTTTAGATGCAAGTCTTGAATAGTCTTACACAGAACTTGACTTTTCTTGTTGAGTAGACTTTTCTCAAAGTTTTGCTTTTCTCAAATTTGTTTGCTTTCCATTTCAAGTCCTATCTTAAATATGAGGAGGAGAATGTAGGGGCTGGGGATAGAGATAGCAGTTCAGGCTCCCCTTTGTCCAGAATTTTTTCCTCCAATTCATATTATATTATGTTCTAGCTCAAACCACGCTTTAATTTTCTTGTGCTAGCTTTTATGCTAGTTACTTTAAAAAGTTAATACTCTCTGGTCTAGTGTAGACATTGATATTTTATGAACCAGGAACATTGCCAAAGAATTAGAAGGCTGACACACAGTGGTTAATTTTTAGTTGTCTCATTTAAAGTCATTAAGAAACAAAAGGAAGACATGTCCATGCCTCATTTCATTGTCATCATTTCATACGTGGGCCTTTGCACAGGAGAAAGGATGTTGAGTAGGGCATTTCCTATTGGAGAAAGGGCAGCTGTCACTGAGCAATGGATGGAGAGCCACCAAGTACCCCACACCCTCTAAGGAGTGCTGTATGCAAATGGGAGCAGGTACTGCCCTCTGTGCCCAAGCTCTCTAAGGTTCTGATTCCAGTCACACCCTGGCCCCCTCCACCTCTCATCTAGACAGACTGGCTGAGGATGAGGGAATGGGAAGAGGGTTAGAGAAAGGAGTTACTGGCCAAACGAAAATGAAGAACCACTTCTAGAGACGAGAGGGCTTGTTGTTAACAAATGGACGGTCAGCTTCTGAAATCCTTTGGTTCCACTTAGGAAAACAGAAGGAACTTAATGCAGGACACTCATTATACAGTTACTGGATGATGAAAATGAAAAGAGCAGCTAAGTGGCCCAAAGATTAAACATTCCAAGAAGCAGCTACCATTCTAGGGCTGAGGGAAGACAAGAGGAAGATGGCGTCACAAGAGTCTAGAAGGGCAGAGGAGGGGTCAGCAAGGTAGAAGCTGGGCCCACCAAGGGGTCTCTGTGAAGCTGGTGAGCAGACCTCTGAAGGGGGCGCATCACGGGGCCGGTTCAGTGGCTGCCAAGAAGCAGTGCCCACATTGTTCATACTCTGGAAGGAGGAAGAGGATCCTTTCTCTCCAGCTCTCTTCTGCTTTCCTACCAGTGATTCCATGGTCAGGCCCTGAAGGAAGCCAGCTGGTAGGAGAATCTGGGAAGTGTTGTTCGCAATGGTTCGACCCCACTATCACAGAGCAGAATGGTTGGCTTGGGACTGGCAGAGATTGGTAAATAACTGGTGGTGTCTTATTTCTCCAACGGTTGCCTATGCGGAAGACTTCTTCATCTGCTCTTTTCATTTTCTTGAGCAACGAGAAAAAGGAATTGAATACAGCAGGGCAGAAAGAAGACCTAGCATCAAAGCAACCTGGACCTTCTCATCTTCTTCTGGATCAAGTGGGCCCCGTGGCTTGAGTCATCACTCATTACCACACTTAAGAGCATATTCTCGTGGGCAGGGGAACCTATCAGCAAGAGTTCAGAATGGGCCGGGGTGGTTCAAACCCGGGAGACAGGTAAAGAGATTTCTTCCCAGTGTGACGCCTCCTCCTTGCTCCTCAGAAGAGGCAGCCTGTGGATACCTGCCTTAAAGAAGGTGTCAAGGAATCTGATTTGCCACAGAAGTGGTGGCACCTGAAAGAGGACCATGTCCAATGCCAAGTGAAGCTGGACTCTGACCCCTTCCACTAAGTTTTCTACACTGCCATGATGTGGAAGGGTTAGAACCTGAAGAGGAAGGAAGGGAGGATGGCGATGATTTCCTCTTCTTACTCCAAGTCCTATACACTGGCCAACGAGTAGGAAAGGGGAAGAAGATGGGACTGAAAGCAGTTGTAAGATGGAGCCAGGCGTGGCAGTGCACACCTGTAATCCCAACACTCTGGGAGGCTGATGCTGGAGGATTGCAGGTTAGAGCCCAGCCTGGGCAATTTAGTGACTTAGTGAGACCTGGTCTCAAAAAGTAAAAAAGGTTGCAGATATAGCTCAGCCTGTGTGGGGGGGCCCTAGGTTCAGTCTTCAGACCCTTCCCTCCATAAAACCAAAAAAGACCGAAGCCATGGTCTCCATCTGAACTGTTGTTACGGAAGAGGAAATAGATTTGATATTGCAGATGGGAAGCAGTTATTGGAGGAAAATTAAAAACCAGTTCATTCATATCTGTGCTCTACCAAGTTCAGAATGTTCCATAAATCAAAGCAATAAGATGAAATTTACTGCTTACTCTCTCCAGAACGAAGGACAGCCTGAAACAGGAAAAGAGTAGCATTCCTAAGAACTCCAAATATCACTTTTATTTTTCTCCTTTCTACATGGTATGGTCCTGCATGTACACATGGTGTAGGGTTTTAAAATAATTATCAGTAGCCACTAAAATTCCTATCAGGCAGTGATCACTAGAGCTGATAACTACAACCTGTTACAAGTCAAATTCAGGTCCTTTTCCTCATTTAGGCTTAAATCTCATGAAGAAAGGGAAATGCAGAAAAGATGAAATTAGATAAATAATATCACAGTCCTTGGATGTAACAGAATGCTTGATACAAGTTTAAAAGTATCTTTTAAGTGGGAGAATAAACTATTGAAATATACAAGAAATCAAATTTACAGTCGTCACACTCATCACATTAGACATTCTTAAAAATATTTTATTTTGATGAAATACTTTGTTTTCTATTTACTGGGAAGTAAATTTTATAATGGAAGAATAATCTTAAATTAAGAAAATGTGACCTCTCATTTTACAATGTTGACCTTAAATTTGACAAACTATAAAACTTCAGTATCTTTTTTTTTTTATTTTAAAGAGAAGAAAAAAAACAAATAAAAAAAAAAGAACAAATTTTCAAAACAACATAATATGAGGGTAACAATGGTTAATGCATTACGTATTATTATCTTCAAGTTAGTTATTCAGGATACCAGACATTAGCATTCAATTGTCCAAACATTATTGGCTCAAACCTTACTCTTCAATGAACTAAGTAAAATTGGTAGTGTATCTATCTAAAACTTCAGTATCTTTTAAAATACCCTTTCTTTCTTCTACTATTAAGAGCACCATTCTAAAAAATTAATCAACTTAATTTATACTTTCAACATCAGAACAAATAAAAAATTGAAAATTATTTCACTGACTTCCGCCTTGAGAAGAGGCTGGTAAAGTCCAGTCAGCTGTATGGTGACAGGTTAAGAGGCTGGTTTTAGAACTAGAAGGTTTTTATTTTTAATCTTAAACAGTGGAAAGCGTGACTTTGAGCATGTTTCATTACCATTCCAAGACTTGATTTCCTCATCTGTCGGGATAGTTGTGCCCACCTCATTTGGCTGGTTGCTCTTAAGAGATCTTCGAAGTCACTTATGCAGAGCGCTTAAACTGACGCAAAGCAAATCCTTTATCTGTGTTCATCTACATGAAAGACAAGAAGACCAGCATCAGTAGCTATAAAACATGTATAATCCTTGTTCTCATGTTTCTTGCAATTTGCAAACAGAATCAAAATTGGTACCCATGAGTGAGAACGTAAAATATTTCTACCTCACAAAAGCAACTTGAGATAATTCCTGTTGGCATTTTCCCAGAGTACTAAAGCCATTCTAGAGCTTTAACTAGATTTGACTCATTTATTCTTTGAATAGTTATTTGTGGAGACACCACTTGTGTCAGTCACTGTGCTAGGCACTGAGGGGGGATATTTTAAAAATTACCCCATGGCTTTCTATGTCTTGAGAACAAGCCTTTATCAGGCAGGGCCCTGATAAGAAACAGATTGCAAAGGGAGTGAAAGAGAGATTAAGGGAGGTGCTGTTTACAAAAGATATGAACCAAGGTTGAGGATGACCAAGATGGCATGAAAAATCACCTTGGAGCTAGCAACAGTGGGAAACCTCTACCAGCTCTGTGCATAAAGATGGTGCCCGAGAAGCTACCTTTGAGAGTAGAGGGCTTTAGCTATGGCTCTCCTGTGGCCATCAGAAAGAGCCTCTTTTTCCTCTTCTGATCCCCTGAAACTAGCTGCCTCCCAGTGGCCAAACACACCCAGGAGTCAGAAGGCTGGCGGAGCCGTGGGGACAGGACAGGATGGAGAAGGAGGAGGTGTGGCCTTGGAGGGATGGATGAGGAACATCTAGAAAGCCATCTCTCTTTCTTGCTTCATTTCTTCTTTTCTTATAAAACAGATGTTGGAGGGTTTTTTTTTTTCTGAATATAAACATAATATATTTTTATTGAAGAACATTTGGAAAATTGCCTTGTAACTTGTAATCCTGCTTTTAATTAGCCAGAACATATTTCTGGTTGAAGACATATGAATTTATCCAGCAAACTCTCACTCAATGAATTATAAAATATAAAATTTATTTTCATGCTTGAGAACTCACAAAAATACTCTTTCTTGTCAACAACATCTACTGATATTCCTCTGGAACATTTTGTCTCTCTGGCTGTCATAAATTTTCTTACCATGGTATCTTCCTATATGTGTCACATTCTTGACACATTACAGGTTTTTCTATTTTTTTGAACACCGTATTGTTCTACACAATTTCCGCTGAACGCATTCTACACATTATTTAATAGCAGAAAGAAAATCTGCAATAACCCTTCTCCAAGTTCTAGTGTTATCCTTTTGCATAACTTCTTTACTATTTTTTCTATGTTCACATTTTTCAAAGGGCTATAGTCATTGAATGTGTATACATATATATCTCACATTTAGAGCTGAATGTACTCTTGCTTTTTTTTTTTTTTAAACTTAGAAGTATAAACATTTTTTCCAGGTAAGCCCCGTAGAGAAACTTGAGATTCAGTAGATAAAATATCTGGTTCCCGACTACTTTTGTTTGATTTCAAGCAGCCTTAGAGTATAAAATATCTGGTTCCCGACTACTTTTGTTTGATTTCAAGCAGCCTTAGAGTATAAGCTTTGCACTCGACTTGGTGTTCTTTGGTCAGCATTAGAAGAGCACAGTATTTGCAATCATTCCTTGATGTATTCTGAGGAAATTATTTTCCTTGGTGGATTGAATCAAATACCTGAAGAACCTCTGGGATTCTCTCCCTCACACATTTACAAAGCCAAAGGCAAAATTTCTCCCTCCCCCAACTCTCTTATCTACTTTGTCAGTTTTACTGCCAATTCCTGCATAATATAATCAAATTATGTATTAGAAATTCAACCTTGGTTTCCAGGGTGATGCTACAATACCACTACTTAGTATTCATAGTTACATAGCTATAATTCCATCAAGCTCTTAATCTATATATATCTTCATGTTGGAGGCAGCCTTTTCAAATCAGGCATCAAATAAGAATTTAAATGTAAAGAGTGAGCAATATATAGGAATTCTTGGCTCGGCAACAATACAGGACATTTTTGAAACCAAAATCTTGTGAAACTACCAAATGAACCGACACTTCCTGGACTTGGTCATTTTCTGGTACGTCTGTTTCCAGTTCAGTTCTGCAGGCTCAGAGTTCTTCATATTCTCCTGTCATCTATTGCGTGACAGGAATTTAAATTTGAACCTATTTTAACAGCTTGAGTTTTTATATACGAAGGACTAGTTCTTTTGGACCTTACAGAACCAGGGCGCACAATTAAACTTTGGTAACATCATTGAAGTTTTCTGTTTTTTTTAATGACCTACGCAAAACAAATGTCATGACCGCCGCATCTCTACCTCAAAGGAACCAGATTTATGGTTTAAACCAGGAAGTTCTAGCTTTTTCTAGATATTGGTTGCTAACATTATCTGTGACAAATATTTTATGTATTTATGCATATGAAAGGTTTAGATTGTTGGTGAAGACAGATTAAGACTTTTCTCACATGGGCATTTTTTTGGTAATGTTTCCTTTTCCTTTTTGACAGTATCAAGGAGTTGTATTTTTCAACTAGGTTAAAAAGTTATATTGTTTAACTGTGTTACTTTGGCTAAGTAATTTTTCTGGCCCCCTCTTCTCTCATTAGGGAAAAAAAAAACCGTGAAAATAATTGTACAAATATTATGAGGATCAAATGAACTATTTTACGGGAAAATACTTAGTAAGCTATGAAGCTTCATACAAATGCATATTATTTTATATTCTTCATGACCATTGATTATTTGTGAGCCTAATTGCTACACTCTATTTTATTTATTCTCTCCTCCCCAGTGTCTTTGTACCAACCTCTTGGATTATGTACTTTGTGAGCCTCTTTCTCAACATGTCAAATTTAATTGGCTTGGCAAATTCTGGTACTGCTTATACATAGGCGTTGTATACATTTCAAATGCGAGTTTTGAGAAGATGCCACACTTTTTGCTTAAAGATACACAGCTGTACTTTATTGTGTCTTTTTCTCTTGTAGGTGTTAACAATCATCAGCGAAACTGCACTGAAGAGCAGATTTCCTAAGAGTGGCTCTTTCCCACCTCTATGATGAAGAAAAGCAGGAGTGTGATGACTGTGACCGCGGATGATGTAAGTAGCAGCTGCCGTGTCCCCTCTGTGCTTTGTTCAATAAAGAAGTCATGTGATGATTCCATTCAAAGGCAGATGCGGGTGTTTATGCCACCACTCTGTCATTAGGTCCCTTGATGACATGGGCCTGGCCAGCACCTGGACTCAGCATTCTACAAGGCGGACAGCAGGAGTGAGTCCCTCTCTGCAGCTTGCCAGGAGGCTGGGCTTCAGCTTTGTAGTTTTCAGTTGCAAAACCACCAACCTCTGGCCCCTGCTCACATCCTAACTGGCAGTTATTTCCCCTTTTTACTCTGTTGTTTTACCCATCCTTTGATGACATTGTTCCATGCTTTGACCCAGGTGCAGCTAGCCCTGGGAAGTCACTCCCAGGTCTTTGGTGATTACTTTTAAGCGATTTGGGATGTACACTTCGGGACCTTTGTTCAGTGGATTAGCTTCCCCTGGAAACGCAGACCCTCAAGCCACAGCTCAGAGATCAGATCAGACTGTGTTTAACGAGATCTGATTGCCTCGGTCTGTTGATTTTGTCTGAGAAGCCCTGCTCTAAGTCATCTGAAGAAGTCTCTAAACTCTCTATCTTCGTAGCTTCAGATTTTGGTCAGTTGAGATTATCTCCATGCTTTCAGTTGACCTGTCTCCCATTAGTATGTTTTTAATCACCTATTCTTTTTTTTTTTTTTTTTTTTTTTGTGGGTACTGGGGGTCGAACTCAGGACCTTGCACGCCAGCAGGCACTTGTGCCGCTGAGCAATATCACTGGCCCTTTTTTCGTATGTGGGTTCCGGGAGTCGAACTCAGGACCTTGAGCTTGCCAGGCAGGTGCTTATGCCGCTGAGCTATCTCACCGGCCCTAATTACCTATTCTTTACTCAGTTGTTTTTGTAATTGAGCTAGAATCTATATGCCATTGGCTGTGCAAAAGGAAAGAAGGGTGGGAAGGAGGAAGAGGAAGGACTCTGCACACGTTCACTCTGATTTCACAGCTTGAGGAAGACCTAGAAGGGACTTGGACTTGCCAATTAGTGGAAAGTGCCATCTTGGGAAATGCCTAGTCTTTCAGGGTTCTTTTCAACTCTTACCTTTCCTTAAATTACATGGCGTGTGGGCAAATGGAGGACCCTTTGCTACCAGCAGTTAGCTTCTTCTAGGTGTTTATTGGAAATGCATAGTTAGGTCCCAGTGGAAGGGGAGTAGAGGTCTGTGGTGTTGTTGCATTGTCTTTTTCCACCGGCCCTGCTGTTGTCCAGTTGAGGCATAGCTCATTTTCCCAGGTCTTGGTGGTCAGTGTCTGCCGTGGTCCATTGCTCCCTGGGGTGGTGGCACGTGTGCAGGGGATGGTGCTGTTGGTGACAGCAGTGCACCTTCTCAGCTCACGAGAGGTGGAATGTTTCTGCCAGGACCTGGGTGCAACACCTGACCTCTCTGGTCCTTTAAAAGACTCGGCTCGGCTGACTGCCCAGCCCTGATCTTTGAGTATTCATTTCCTGGTCCCGTACTTTAAGTTGCAGCAAACCCTTCGCAGGGTGCTGGTCCTCAGCCCAGCTTCCTTCTGTGTCCCCTGTGGCTGTGGCAGCTTCTGTGCAGAGCCAGCCTTTGGTGTGCTGCTGGGGTCTGACCTCCAGAACCCACTCCTCTGCCACTGACTTCTATTCTTCTGCGTGGGAGAACCTAGGCAACCTGTTATTTTCTCTTCACCTTCAACAACATTTTACTTTTCTTTTCTCCTTTCCTTGCTCCTGCACCAAAAGGAATGTCCTTGTTACATTCTAATTTCTCCATACCAATGACAAAAAGCCATGTTCAGATTTCTGTGCACTGCTTAGAATCTCTAGAGAGAAACTTCTGGAATTTAGAAATTCTGTCTCCCTTAAAAAAAAAAAAAAAAGAACAAAAAAGAGCCTGGGAGTGTCACTTAATAATATTTACAAACTATGTGCTCCAAGAGTCTATTTTTTGGAAGATTAAAACTGAGCCATGTTTGTAAATGACGGCCAAACCATTTCTCTCTCTCTCTCTCCTTCCTTCCTTCATTCTTTTCTTTCTTTCTTTCTCTCTTTTTCTTCCTTTCTTTCTTTCTCTCTTTTTCTTCCTTCTTCCTTTCTTTCTTCCTTCCTTCCTCTTTCTTTCTTTCTCTTTCTTTCTTTCTTTCTTTCTTTCTTTCTTTCTTTCTTTCTTTCTTTCTTTCTCTCTTTCTTTCTCTTTCTTTCTTTCTTTCTTTCTTTCTTTCTTTCTTTCTTTCTTTCTTTCTCTTTCTTTCTTTCTTCTTTCCTATTTCTCACTGTATCCTTAAGAGAAATAATCCTGTAGGAATCATTGCCACAGTTAAAAGAGGAAGAAGTCTGCTTGCAAGAACCTGAAAAATAAAAAAAAAAAAACAAAACCAAAAACAGAGTGGATAAATACTACCTGGATTTATCCTATCCAGTAGGATGTGATTATCAAGACATGTGATTATCAAGCACTAATCTGGATGGAAATGTGCTATCAGCATAAAATAGACACTGAGTTTTAAGCATATGATGCAAATATTTAAGAATGAGAATGTCTAATAATGATACTGTGTGTTGAAATGATAATATTTAGATATAAGGGGTGAATAAAATATGTTGTTAAAATAATGCCCACCTGTTTCTTTTTACTTTTGAACGTGACTGTCGTGTCAGGGAGTTTCGTGACCCGTGGCCCCGTGGTGTCTTAGGCTGGCTTTCTGGCGGGCAGTGCCAGCCTCGAGCTTTAGCCTGCGCAGCTCCTCCCTCTCCACAACACCAGTTTGGCAGATTGTTTTTTATGTCCCATACCCAGGACGTAAATTTTCACCCGTAAGTCAGGGACATTTTATTATATTTGCTTTCATCTTAATTCAGCAACATTTTATTCAGCCATTTAAACATCCCTCTAATATTAATGCATCACCTATCACGAGTCAAATACGGTTCTAGGCTCTAGAGGGTCAGCAAGATACAACGTAATGTCTGTGTCCCCTCGGAGTTTACAATCCAGAGGGAAAGAGAAATAAAGTAGCAAATTATAAAATAATCCCAGTTAGGATAAGGGCCCTAGAGCGAAGTGAGGTTGGGTAGGGGTGCAAAGCACGATTGGGCGGTAAGAGTGGGGTGTCTGTGGGAGGAGGGCGTGAGGAGATGGCAGAGGTGCAGCGAGGGTGAGCTCCGTGGCGGTCCGGGAAGACGGCTTCTGATGGAGGGAACGGAGCGCGCAGAGGCCTTTCCCGCCTGCCTGACGGATGCTTGGTCGGTGGGAATACGAAAGTGAATGGCCTGAGCCCTGTCTCGCGTACCTGTAGTACACAGATACCTCCCACGGGAGGCTGGGTGTGACGAATGTCACCAGAACAGGAGCCACTCAGTGCTTTGCATTTGAGAACTAAATTCTAGAAGTAAGAGGTAAATTAAATGCAATCCAAGTACCAAACAATTAATTATGACTAATGGGATTATTTACAGGGTAGGGAGCTGGAGGCTTGGGAAGGAGTTGAGAAGGAAAAATGACAAAGGGTCTAGGAGGGAAGAACCAGTACATGGCAAAAGAGGGAGAGTGAATATATAGAATGTGCACAAATATTTTAGTTTGGGGTATGCATGTTCCTGTATCATACATGTAATATGTACATGTGTGTAATGTGTATGTGTGTATGTGTGTGTGATATTTTAACCAAAGGACAGATATCCATGTCTGTGCTTTAGTTGTAGCTTTGCATTTCTAATCACAGACATTGGGAGATTGTACTGAAGAAGGGAAAGTAGCCAGTAACAGTGGCAAGAATTACTCCCAGGCAAACGACCCTTGCAATTGCTGATGACTGTCTAGATAAAACCACATTTTTTCCAAGGGAAAGTCACTTTTATTATCATTTCATGGACCATCGTGACACTGAGCCTTGATAGGGACCCTGAGTACCCACTGATGGCGCCTGTAATTTCCATCTCTGGTTTCACAGAGATGAGAATTGCTGGTCTGTGGCCCACATTGGAAGTGACCCTAAGAACTCTCCATGTCCTTTGGAAAACGCTTTGTCCCATTTTCTTGTTGTGCGTTTAGCTGGAAGAATTAAATTAGGAACACTCCAAAAATGACCAAAATAGACAAAAGACACAAACATAACTATAGCAACGAACGCTCTGCTACTCATGCATGAAACCTGGATGTGTCAGAGGTCCTAACTTGGTGTTGACGCGAGGATGGGACAGAGACCTGTCCCTTAGGTGTCCCCTTGCCCTCTTCCTCAAGCTCCTACTCAGGTGAAGGATTTCACACTAGCTTTTCCTTTGTGATAACTCTTTGGAAGCAAAAATAATGATTTGTAAACAAATACTTATACAGGAAGTTACAGTTAATCCAAAACTAGGTTGTTTCTTGAAGGATTATTCAGTCATCAGGTACATTTTGCCAAGTAGGATGCATTTTAAAGGTTGTGATCTCCAGGGACAGCATTCAGATTGATGTCCATTTTCAGAATCCTCTGGTGAGTGGCGTGAATGTGGCTGGGTCACGCTGGTTAAAACAGGAAAATAAGGCTGAGACCACAGTTTCAACATTTGAGAAATGACTGAATTCCATTCAGCTTTTGAGGTTGTTAGTAATTTTGGGGGAGTATAATATAAATTACAGGTATGAATTATAGAATTTGAGTAATTATGAATAACTCTGCAGGAGTTAATGTTTTTAAGGCAATATCAGTGTTTCCAGTATTTAATTTAGTTTCTGAAAAGCTACTCCAATCTCTTTTGTGGCAACACATTTCTTATTAACTGGGGTCTTCTTAAGGAAATCCTTTTAATTCGAAGAATGACTTTAAATCTGTAAATTCAAGTTTCATGGAAAGTTAAAGTGGACGATATTTTGTGGCAGGTGTGACTTAGTTGCTTTTCAAATAACAAGTAGAAAATAAGGACCCATTTAGCTCATTTACTGCAGCTAAACCTGGTTGGTAATATTTTCTTTTCCTAAGAGAGAAAAATGTGCAATAACTGTATTAGCAGGCCCTGGTACCCGGTGGTTTAGCTAAATGGTAGGTTTGTTTTTGTTCTTTGGGATAATGTTTCTCTTATAAGAGGTAAGAAGCTTGTTTGAAACTGCCTTCCAGATAACTGTGACTTTTTTCATGTGCGTGTTTGGAACTAGACTGATTATTTACAGTTATGGTTTCTGGCTTTTAGTTTGTTCTTAAATATCTTTAGGAAGGTTTTGTATATTTTTTCTTTTCAATTAGTTTGTAAGTATTTTAAGAAAGAAACATATGTTCTAAGCTTTCCCTTTAGACTCTGATTTTTCACACAGACACACACACAGGCCTAGGTAATGCTAGGCCCACAGTGGATTTACTTGTAATAACAAGTTACTAAGCAGTAAGCCTGATATATTCCAGGATATTTCAATCCTTAGAAAATTCCAGATTATTGTCTTCTTCCTATTACTAAATTGTGGTGCTACTGAACTTCACATACTTAAGTTGTATTTCAAAACTGTAAGTCAAGCATAAGAAAATGTAATGATCACCCATTTCCAGGTAGGGAGAGCGGACTGCTGAAAAATTTCCAAGCTTGTCTTACCCAGATTTCTGCCATCAGAAATGGTCTTGTGTGGATCAGATATGTATAAATTGCTAGAATATATTTCTGTGAGAAGAGATGCCAGGCTTTTCTTTGCTATTGAATTCTTCTTAAGCAGCACAGTGCAAAACTATAATAGAAGTCCGTCAAATATTTGTTGAATGAACTCAGCAGGACCCTCAATTTTAGGTTAATTATTCTTATATGAACTAACATAGTGTTGGTTGTGTAGGGGGAGGAGGGCAGAGAAGCTGTGTTAGTTTAGTTTAGTTCTCCTCTTGCGTCCAGCTTGATGGGCTGATAGGAGGTACGTGTGTTGCTAGGGCCGCAGGATGATTTTCAGGTAAGCAGCCTTGGCCTGATGGTGAGAGTTGCATTATTGTCTGTTAAGTATGCAGGGAGGGAACGACAGCTTTTCCAGTGCAAGCTGCTCTCCATGGCCACTGCATGTTTTGCCCTTGAGCGGATAGGAATGATACCCAGACAGAGGTTCCTCTGGGAATCCTGCTCCCAGCAGTACCAGGACCCATGCTCACCAAGGGATATGGGAAGGATAAATAGCCATTATCATGGGTTACGACACGGTGCTTTTGTTCCTTCACAATGTTCCATTCAAGTCAGCATCAGGGCATGCACTCGAATGTGTCAGTTTAGGACTGGATAGACTATATCTCCTCTTTTTATGAGCTCTTACTTAATTTGACGAAAACAAAACAAAACAAAATCTCCAACCATGAGAAGACTTTTTTTTATAGGGATAGGAACAGCCAGTTGCCCACCATTATCAACACCTTGCTGTCTTAAAACAGAAAATATTTTTACTTTAAAACATGGAACAAGGAGCTCATCCCTGGTTATAGTTTGTTTTCATGTTGCAGAATAACATTGATTTCCAGGATATATTGGCAATTTGGCAATTTTCACTCTGGCAAATTAAAAAAAGCAAAAAGAAATATGAAAAGAAAGAAGCAGCCCTCCATTCCCTATGCTATTCTGGTAAACATTATCAAGGTGCCCCAAGGTCTCCAGGAATATGCAAGTGACAGGCTTGTTTAGAAGTTGAGATCAGCGCCCCCACCAACCCAAGCTGTGACCATCAACGCTAGATTCCAATTGTGAGAAATTAATCAGTGATTCACAAGTGACAGCTTGATCGTTTAGTTTCTTATTGCACTGTAACATTTCAAAATTTGAATTTCGTTCTCTTTTCTTCTTTTCTCTTTTCTTGCGGTTCCTCAGAATGTTAAAGACTGTTTTGAATGCAGCTTGAGTAAGCCCTACAGTTCTTCCAGTAACACACTTGGGCTCGACCTCTGGAGAGGGAGAAGGTGTTGCTCAGGAAACTTACAGTTACCACCCCTGTGTCAACGCCAGAGCGACAGGGCGAGAACACCCGAGGGAGACGGCGTCTCCAGACCCACCACGCTGCCTTTGGCAACTCTCCCCAGCATTGCGATCACAGCTGCCAGCCAGGAGTGGTGAGTGGCCTCGACGTCGCATGCCCGTTCTAAGTTTTATTTTCCAGTTACTCCAAATGCGATTTCGTGGTATTAAAATGTTAGTTATTCGTGAAATAACTGAGACTGTTGACATTTGGAGAATTTATTTTGCTCTGAGTAGCAACATAAGGTCTTTTACAGTGGCAATATTTTCTACTGGTTAGGATGGAAGAAGCATGTTCTATACAGAGGCCACTGAGGAAACGCAAAATTCTTGCCTATGATCAGTTTATTTTTCAAAAATACTATGCAATGTGGATTACTTTTTAATTTACAAGAGTAAAATTATTTCAGTCTACTATACTTTGTATGTTTCTCTAGTTTCTTTTTATTATAATCCTACTTCACTAATCTCATTTTTGATTGTCTATAAAACACTTCATTATGAATTAAAAGAGCAAGGAAAATTGTGATGAGAGATGTCTAGACTCTTTTAGTTTATATTTGTGCAAGAGGCTATATTAAACTAGTGTTAAAACATTAAGAACATGAATTCTTACAGCTGTGGTTAAAATTGTGCCATTGACATTACTTCAAATGTGTGTTTTAGCATGTACTTAACGGTTGGAATTTTCTCCCCATTTCTTTTCTCTTTGCATAATTTTCAAATATTTTCCAATAATAGCTTATATATACAACATGGAATTTTATCATTATAAGGAAAAACATTTTCTCTACGTAAACTTTACAGAATTTTAAATTATAATAATGTGGTACTTTTAAAATCACTTTTTGTTTCCATCATTTATTAAAAGGAAGGACCAAACACATTATTGCACAAGATCATTCCAATAAGTTACTAATGTCAATGAGTTTTTTCGGTGTGCTGTGCCACGTGCCTTGTACCTTGCCACACGCTGAGGCTATGGTGCTCATGGGTGGACCAGTATGAGCTCTCGGAAGAATAGAGGACATCTTTTACCTAATGTTTATTTAACACGCCGAAACTCTAGATAAGTCCGAAACTCCACAGTTCACAGCATGAAAAGGTTCAAACAATCCGCGTGTGGCAGAGAAGCAAGCTAAAGCATTGCACAGAATGGGTTGGAGCTCTGGAAAGCACTGAATTAACATCATTACACTCATAGCCAATCATTAAAAACAGGCTTTGGCATACTGGTCCCACAGAGCTTGCTCAGTCACACAGCTCTCAGGTGATTAATTTTGGTTATGCTTCTGCACAATTGTAGATTTGGAGCCCTGAAGACTTCTAGAGGGCTGAGGATGTAGCTCAGTGGTACAGCATTTGCTTAGCCTGCTGGGAGCCCTGGGTTCCATCCCTAGCATTAAAAAAATACTTCCATATTTAGTTTTTAGCAAAGTGGCACTCGTATAGTTACACCAATGGTTAAAATATTAAAATGCTACCATGCCACCTGATAAGAGGATGCTTTCCTGAGCTCTCTGATGGCCCATACCAGCCAAGACTTCTCCCAGAAGCTCCCAGGGTTCCCCACAATCCAGCAACAACGAGGTGACGCCTGGCAAGTGGAAGTTTGGTGTTGGTGAACGTTGGAGCGGTATCTGTTGTTGGGTATCTTCAGTAAAACCCTTGATAAAATGTACCACATAAAGTTTCAGTTCCTTTAACTCAAAGATGTTTTAGGAGTCATGGAACTCTGCCTTCCTCAGAAGTACCAAACCTAGACTCTGATATTCGAGGCATGCTGGGTTACCTCTCCTGAGTTGAATGTTTTTATTCGTGCGAAGATGGGGACAGTACTTACTTCATAGGCTGTTGAGAGGATCAAGTGAGTTACCGTTTGAAAGGTACTGAACTTAATGAAAAGCGTGTTAGGTAAACAGCAAATTCCCACTTCTTGATCATTGTCCAATAAAACCTTTGGAAATGAGAAGCCGTGTCTCTCAGTAGCCTCATGCTGGCCAGCAGCAGTACAGAGTGAAGTGGAGGAAGCTGCTGTTATGCAGAGAATTTTTGCTCTGCAGCCAGCTAATACCACGTTAGTAATTCATTCATAAGCTCACGTTAGTAATTCATTCATTCATTAGCTCTAAATTTACTTGTAAATGTAAGCGACTAAAAGATTTCTATACATTCCTTGACAGGGCTTCCATTGGAATATTGATAGTCGAAGACTAATGAAATTGCTGGTGGAGGAATGCAATTCAGAGGGAGTTAAGCAGGGCTCCAGCCTGGGTCACTGCCTTCGACTTGATCAGTGTCCATAGGAAAGGAAGGTGGCCTGGGACTGTGTGCGAGGGAGGATGGCACCCACCTCAGAGAGCCCTGCCAGAATGGGATCAGTCTCTGTGTCTAGACCGGCAGTCAGCAAAGGCTTTCTGTAACGTTCTCAGTAGCAAATATTTTCCATTTTATAAGCCTTCAGGTCTGTCGTAACTATGCGATGCTGCTGTTGCATTGTGAAAGTTGTCATAGACAATGTGGGGGTGAGTGGCAGTGCTGCAATAAAACTTTGTTCACAAAAACAGGGAGTGAGCTGGATTCGGCTGAGCTCATTCACCCATGTGCTGGAGTAGTAAAGACCTCGCGGACATAGCTCCTAATTTTGTAATTGCTTTGACATTTACCAAGAGCAGAAACTGACCTTGCGTCCCTGACTGGTATGCCAACTCTGACGTGAGTATGGGACTGTGTGCCCTAGACCCACCAATGAAGCCAGTACTTGACTGAGTATTGATGAAGGGTACTTCCCAGTTGTGTCTAAAGTTAAATATGAAAACATTAATGTGAATGTAACCCATTTTGGGAGGAGCATATTGATGAGGGGAGATGGCCACCATTGCAGATGAAAGGCCTGGAACATAAGGGTAGTGGTTTTAGGTGGCATGGAGCAGGAAATAGCGAAGACCAAAGTCTGGTTTTATTGGGTGACTTCCATCCTGTAGCCTTGTTTCTTCATCCCTCAAAAGACACAACTGAGTCAAAATGGGGGTGATAATACCTGCTTTTCAGAGTCTTAGTGGGACTGAAGGAAGTGTTTGTGGTGCATGGAGTAGCCATTAATGGCTGTCTTGGCACTGTGACCATTGTTGCCATCTTTGTTTCTATGTACAGATGGAGCAGAGAGAATTTTGTATTTTCCATCGTGGGAGGTTCTTGGGGAACTTCATCTGTGTTCTGGAACCAACATGGACATGTGTTGAAAAAGGAAGTCAGATGTAGGACAAGATGCTGATACTGGAATACATAATATGCTTGTGGAAAAGTAGGCTCCAACACTAAGCACCGTAATTACACAGACTTAGTATTCAGTCACAGGAGGTTCAGGACCTGGGCAGGCTCCCACTCACCCTTTGAATACAAGTACAGAGCAAACCGACCCTGATACAGTGCGTAGCATGTGGGATCTGTAGATATCCTGGTCATGTGAGAAAGTTAGAGTTGTGCGTGGCCAGTTCTCCTTCTGGAAACACCCACAAAATTAAATTACTCCTTCCCTCTGGGGAAGAATGAGAAAAGAGGAAGGAAAAGTCTAGGAATATTGGAATTGTGCTGGTAGAATTCCACTGGGAAGGGACATAAAAGAGTGGCAGAAACATGCTCTTCTTTGACATTCGCACCACATTTTTTGTTAATCTCGTCACTTTTGTCTAGTGTCATACCAGGGACACAGCAGTTCTTTAGAGGGGGGCATCAGGAATATTCCAGGACAGTCTTACTACTGTCTTTGTAAAGTCATTCTCACATTATCAACCATTGCCCTTTTGAGTATGCAAAGAAAATCTGAAATCAAAGTTTCTTGCCCTTCCTGGTAACTAAAATTCAAAGAATTTAAGGCCTCAGATTTATCCTCCTCATTTTCTTAACTTTCTCATTTTGTGAGTGGGTTGTCAAAGGTTGGTATAGTGCAAAGGTTTCCTATCTAGCTGCAGCCTGAACCATCTTTCAAAGTAGAGGCTGTAGCTTCTTCAGTTACATAGAAATGATGTCAGTGCAATGCCAGGCCTCTGCCTTGCTGCACTTTTTTAAATAATTAAAGAAATTTATTGATCTATCAAACTTATAAAAGCAGCACCCTATAACCAAATTTAAAGAGTAAGCCAATTCTGAACCTTGGAAGTCTAAACAGTTAATCTAGAACTTTAACCTTTCTCCATAAAGATCTTACACTTTGACTTCTTCTAATCCTTTTGTATTTACAATACTTTTTTTTTTTTTGTGGGTACCGGGGGGTCGACCTCAGGACCTCGCGTGCCAACAGGCACCCGTGCCGCTGAGCGATATCACCGGCCCCTTTTTCGTATGTGGGTTCCGGGAGTCGAACTCGGGCCCTTGCGCTTGCAAGGCAGGCACTTACGCCACTGAGCCATCTCACCGGCCCTACAATACTTTTTATGTATTTTAATTTTTAAATATATTTTACCACAGAAAATATTAACTTTTTTTGCTTTCAATCTTTGACTTGGATTTTTGAAGGTGTTTTCCAATATCTTAGTTTTTAATTGCTTCTGGATTTTCTATGAAAGGCAAAATATCTGTAACAGCCAACATAATACTCAAAGAGAGGAAGAGGAGGAGAAAAAGAGGGGTAAAATAGGGAAAGGGAGGGGAAGAAAACAACAGTAAAAGCTGGAGAACTGACATTCCCGATTCAAGGCTGAAGCTGAAGTAATCCAGACCCAGTTGTATTGGAAAAGAAGGGACAAACAGATCAATGCAATAAAATAGCCCCCAAATTTACTCACAAAAACAGTCAGTTAATCTTTGAAAAGACAAAGCTAATTCAATGGAGGAAGCACTAGATTGTCAATAAATGGTGCGGCAGCAATTGGCCACCTAAATGCAGAGTAAAACTGGACACAAATCTTCTCTCTCTGACAAAAATTAAGCCAAAAGGGGTCATATTCCTAAATGTAAAGCACAAAAGTATAAAGCCCCTAGAGAATAACATAGGAGAAAACCTAGGCTATTTTCATTTTTGCATTGAGCTTTTAGATATAAAAGCTCATGAGTAGATCTATAACTGTAAAAATGATGAATTAGATCTCATTAAAATTCAGAACTTATTTTCCATGAAAAACAATGTTTCAAGAATGAAAAGAAAAGCCCAGAGTTGGAGAAAATATTTTTCAAGAACATATCTGATAATGGACTTATACCCAAGAATACACAAGAAACATTAAAAACAAAAATAAGAAAACAATCCAATTAGGAAGTGGACAAATGATATGAACAGACACCTTGGCAAAGAGAATATGCAGATGATAAATAAATATTTGAAAAGATCTTCAGCATCATTTGCCATCAGAGATTATAAGTTAAAGCAATGATAGACACCAGTACACACTTGTTAGGATGGCTAATATTCAGAGAACTGATAATACCAGTTGTTGGCAAGAATACAGAGCAACAACAAAAAGCTGTCATTCATTGCTGATGGGAATACAAAATGGTACTGCCACTTTGGAAGATACCTTGGTAGTTTCTTACAAAGCTAGCCATAGTGTTACCATATGATCTAGCAATAATGCTAGGTATTTACCCAACTGACATGGATAAATTCCCATATATTTTATGTGAGTATTTGTATCTTTATACTGAGACCTGCACACAAATGTTTATAATAGCTTTATTTGAAAAGAAATCTACCAAAGCTCAGAAGCAACAAGACATCCTTTAATAGATGAGTTTATACATAAGTTATGGTACCTCCATGCAATGGAGTATTATTCAGCACTTCGAGACAGAATGATACATTCAAGGAATGCAAGTGTCCATAGGGTGTGCAAGTTATGTGAGCAGGTGTGGGTGGAGATATGGCTTGCATAGAAAGCTGGGAAAACTAAATTTGAAAGGTAATCAGGGGTGTGATCATGAAGGATCTGAATGAAAGCCATTGAATTTTTTTTTTTAAATAAAGTGAACATAGATGTGTATGTTGGTAAGGTTATAAGGGGCAGCATAGAAGTTGTTGGGTAGAGAGACTGGGTATTATAAAGCTAGAGAGAAAAGTTTCATAGTGTGGTGAGGGACTTGAATAAGGGAGAGCTGCGAAATGCAGAAGAAAAGGAAAATGTGAGCAATAGCAGGGTAGAATGGATGGGAATTGGTGCTCAGCTGAATGTGGGTGTGGAGACGGGGAGAAGTCGTAAATCATGTGGAGGTTTCTGACTTGATCAACTAGATGAATGGTAATGCCATGAACAACGACAACAAAACTAAATATGGAGAAGGTAGGAAGTGAAAGATGACAGGTTCGGTGAACAGAGTGCGTTTAAAGCACACACCAGGCACCGGCTAAGTGGACATTGCCCGGATAGTTAACATGTGTGTAATCAGCAACATGCGTGTAG
This sequence comes from Erethizon dorsatum, assembly GCA_028451465.1. Taxonomy (NCBI): domain Eukaryota; kingdom Metazoa; phylum Chordata; class Mammalia; order Rodentia; family Erethizontidae; genus Erethizon; species Erethizon dorsatum. Next base: position 123,631,131 of record CM051829.1, on the reverse strand, counting down.
TCATAGCAGGAGATCATTTGTGCAAGTAGCAATGAGGAGGTGGAATAAGTGAGATATTCCAGACCAAGCATGCCGTGATGAATTATATCAATCTTGTCTGGAACTAAGGACCTAGACTGAGGAATAAAGGCAGAGTTGGAGATGGGGAAGAGCAAATAAGGGAGAAGACCAAAAATAAACAGCAAGTAGGAGTAAGTGGAACCACAGTAGAGAATTATTATGAAAACCAACCAACCAACCAACCAGGAGTTAGATCATAGGGGAGGTGTGGTTATCAAAGACACATGCTACACAAAGTGCAAGTGTCGCAGAGACTGACAGAAGACCTTTGGAAAAGTCAGTGGTGTGAGCTCCGGGAACTACAGACTCAGCAGGGTGGCCAGGCTCAGCCCGCACTGCATTTGCCTGGGAAGACAGAAGTCTGGGGAGGAAGCACAGCCACACGTTGCTGACGCTCTGGTTCTGCTGTCAGAGTGTCGTGCTGCGTATTGGATGTTATATTGAGAAGTGATAAAGGTGACAAAGTAAAGCTTGAAAGGAAGCATACCTGGGAGCTGAGAAAGAAAGGATAGCAATAAAAATTACTTTTTCAAGATCATTTGTGGGCAAAATGAAAGAGTAAGGATAGAAGCCGATTAGGGATAAGCAAAATCAAGGGAGCGTTCGGTGGAAAATTGGCCATGTACGCTGAATAGAAGGAACCGGTCCATCATAAGATTGAAGTTAAGAGTCCCGGGCAGTAATTGATGTGGAATACACTAGGTGGTGCACAGCGAAAAAGAATGAACTCAGAGGATTACAAATGTCTTCTACTGAGATCCGTAAATCCAAGGCGGAAAGGAATGAATCTATTGGAAATGCCAAGGAGAAAAGTAGAAGAACCTCATTTCTGAAGGTATCGCTAGCTGTCAAGTATCGGCTTCATCAGAATCACCTGAAAGACTCCTTGAAACACAGACTTCTGGATCACTAGGGTTGAGAGGATCTGAAAGTCTGAGAGTTCCCAGGTGATTCTTACGGTGTCAGCCCAGGAACCAGGTTTTGCGAACTCTTGGCCAGTGAAGTAGGAGGTTTGGTCATCTGCTGCGAATAAGCAGGACTGGGCTCTCCACTCTCCTTTCAGCCATAGGCAGGTGTAGTACAGATCACAGAAGCTTTTTTCTTTTCCATGCCAAGCCAGCGGGCATGGGTGAGCTTGAATTCACAGGTGCTAAGAAACAGTACTTCTCCCCTCTTAGCGATGCAGCGGGCCTATTGTCAGCCTCACTCTCAGTTGTGTAAGAAGAGGCACACCACAAGGAAGCCTGAGAACCTTCTTTCTGGGTCTTCCTTACAGTGGGTTACTCCTACGGAACAGTTCTGTGTTGTCCTTTGCGGTTGCCTCAAAGAAGACAGGAATTTGACTTTGTCTCCCACCTCTGATGGCCTGAGGGCTGTGCTTTGCCTTGCTGAGTGTTTCACCTGTGAACAGGATGATTCTCTTTGGGCCTGTGATGTCCGGGATGGTCTGGGCCCCAACTTTCACCTCCACTGCGGAGAGTGGTGACACTTTGCCCGCTGCTGCCTGGACAGCTGCCTGGAAGCAATTTTTGGTGTTCTCATTATTCTGGGGGAGGGGTGAGCCATGGAAATGGTGGCTCTGAATGTGGGACTGATTGCTCCCACAGTCTGTCACAAATTGACAGTCCGATGAGTCTTTCCATACAAATATGATCTGCCTCTCAACTGCACATCTAAAGCCCTGTTTTAAGGATCAACATACCCACAGATGTTGCGTGCAAATATGCCGGAGATTCAACAAAAGCTGGTGTGGGGGGAGGAAATGGATGACACACGCATCTGAAATCTTTTGGCTACAGAAGCAGCATTAATGATTCATGTAGTGTCTCGCTTGCAGTGGACAAGTCAGATTGAGAGGACTCGCTGGCTCTCGTCCTGAGTATGTGAGTTTGGGACAATGGATATTTAATATCTTGCAGCACCTCTTCTATACCTCATTGCTTATATGTTCTGTTATCAGTGCAGGTCTTCTAGAAAAGGTACCTAGGATAGATTCGGGCTTATCTGATTATAGTAATGGTGCAATATTTTGTAGTACAGATAATATGATCACTGAAATACTTTATAGCATATAAAGTGTCCCCCCATTTTACTTACATTTAACTCCACAACAACCTTGCAAAGCAGGTATTGTTCCTTAAGAGCAAAACCAAACAAAAATGGCTGCAAACACAGTGTAATAATGGAGATAAGGGGTTTCATAGTAAAGAAAAGGACTCTGTTTTTGTTTGATGACCAACAGCTTTCAACTCTTACCTCTCTCCTTTCCCCTTTGCCCCGTATCTAGGAAAGATTTAAAGAACGGATGTATTTTTGATGGGATTGCATTGCATCTGTAGATCATGTTTTAGTAATATGCCCATTTAAATAATATTAATTCTGCTGATTTTTGAACATAGGAGGTCTTTCCATCTTCTAATGTTTTCCGCAATTTCTTTCTTCAGTGTTCTGTAATCGTCATTGTAGAGGTCTTTCACTTCCTTCGTTAGGTTTATTCCTGGTCTTTTTTAAATCTGTTGTTGTGAGTGGAACCGTTTTCCAGATTTCTTTCTCAGTGGATTTGTACTGGTGTATAAAAGCTATTGATTTGTGTGTGTTGATTTTGTGTCCTGCTACTTCGCTGAATCAAAATGCCAATAACATTCTTCACAGAACTAGAAAAAACAGCCCTAAAATTCATAGGGACACACAATAGATTCAGAATGGCCAAAGCAATCCTCAGTAAAAAAAGCAATGCTGGAGGTTGTCACAATATCAAATTTCAAGATATCCTTGAGCCATCGTAACAAAATCAGCATGGTACTGGCATTAAAAACAGACATGTAGAACAATAGAATAGAATAAAGAACACAGACATAAACTCCCATAGCTACAGCCAACCGATTCTTGACAAAAGTACCAAAATCATACATTGGAGAAAAGATGGCTTATTTAACAACTGGTGCTGGGAAAATGGATATCCATATGTAGAAGAATGAAACTAAATATCTCTCACCCTGTACAAAAATTGAAAATGGATCAAAGGCCTAAATGTAAGACCTGAAACTTGAAACTACTAAAGAAAACTTAGGGGAAATATTTTAAGATGTAGACACTGGCAACAACTTCCTAAATAGGATGCCAGTAGATCATGAAATAGCAAGAACTGATAAATGGGGTTGCATCAAGTTAAAGAGCTTCTACAAAGCAAAGGAAACAATCAGCAGAGTGAAGAGATAGGCAATAGAATGAAAGCAAATCTTTTTTGGCTACTCTTCTAACAGAGGATTAATATGCAGGGTATATAAAGAACTAAAAAACTTAACACCAAATAATAATAATAATAATAATAATAAAAAAACCCAATCAGCAACTCAAATGACAACTACACTGGGATTCCATCTCACCTCAGTCAGAATGGCTGTCATCAAAAATACAAAAAGTAATAAATGCTGGCGAGGATGTGGGGTAAAGAACCCTCATACACTGTTGGTGGGAATGTAAATTAGTGCAGCCACTGTGGACACCAGTGTGGAGGGTCCTCAAAAACCTAACAATAGAACTGTTGTATGATTGGGCTGTGCCGTTGCTTGGAATATCCATGAAGCAATTGAAGTCAGCATCCTGTAGAGATGCTTCTGTACCCATGTTTACGGCAGCACAGTTCACAAGAGCAAAGCTGGGGAACCCGCCTAGGTGTCCATCAGTGGATGAATGGGTAAAGAAAATATGCTACGTACGTGAAACAGGGTATTAGAGAAGAGTGGAATCAGGTCATTTGCAGGAAACTGGAGACCACTGTGTTAAGTGAAATAAGCCAGACTCAGAAAGACAAGTATTGCATGTCTTTTCTCATATGTGGAATCTAGAAAAGGAGGAGGGGGGAAAGAGAACATGGAAGAAGAAAGGAGACTATTAGAGAAGAGAAAGGGGAGGGGAAGGGGAGGGCGGGAATGGAGACACGATCAAAGGATGATCTATTCCTGAATGATTATGCCACAATGAAAGCCATTGTCCCGTATAATTAAAGGCACTGATTATGAGAAAGAAAGAAGGAAAGAAAGCGAGGAAACCTAAGCGCTGTCTCCATTGGTACCTGTGGTACCATGCAAACTCCTGCCTTTTTTTTTTTTTTTTTTTTTTTTTTTTTAGGGCCCTCATACCAGTCCCAAGTCCCTTAATCGTAAAAAAAAGAAAGAAAGAAGACCCTAAGCCACCACTACCTCTGTCTCAACTTGTCTCACATTAGATGAAACCCGAGCCTTTCTCCTTGGGAAAAATGTGAATAGTAAACTAGGTTTCATTTCTGTTATTCTTATGTACCACTCGCCTGACATTCAGAAATTCCCGGGCAAGGGCTGCTGAGTATCCGGCAAGGCAACCAGGCGCCCAGATGAAGTCAGGTTCTTGGTTTTGGGTGGCTGAGGATGCTGGTTTATTCCTTCAAATGTGGATCATTTTGGATTTGAAAAACGAGTGTTGTTTTTGGCTTGAGGGCGAACAGCTGAAAGGTGAACAAAACTTGACCTCTGCCCTTCTTTTTGTAGTCATCGCCAAATAGAAAAGGCGGACTTATAAATTAAAAAATAGCGAAACAGTGCCGTATACCGCGTGTCTAGGGTACAGCGGGAACACGGAAGAGGGAGTGGAACAGTGAGCGTGTGAAGTCCTGGACGCATCACCGAGGACGGCCTGAGGAGGCTCGCTTCAGGTTCATTCGGCTGCAGAACCGGGCGAGTGTGACGAGATGCACTTGGAAGGGGCTTCGAGCCTCTGCTGGGACTCTGGGCTTTGTCCCAGGGACGCTGGTGAGCTTTCGAAGGGCTTAACAGAGTGAAGTGCAGGAAGAACACTGGTATTTAGTTCCCTCGGACGGCAGAGTGGAAGACAGCAGGGAAGAGTGGAGACAGACGACAACTCAGAATAATACTGCTTTGGTCCAAGCGGGGGCAGTGGGGGCTGGATGAGGACAGGGCACTCAGAGGAAGAAGAACGCGCCCGGCACAGTGCTCGGTGGCTCAAGGAAGACAGAATTCTGTTTTCCTGAAGCTTACACTTTAGTGGGGTGTAGCAGAGCCTCCTCCACTCTTCCCTTCTGTAACGGTAAGAAAACTCCAGGGTTGTGGCTGAGTACGTGGCTACTCAGGGAATGGATCGCATTTGAGCTCTTGTAGCTTCCTCTTGGTCTTGCTAGAAGCTTCTGCACTGGGTTCTGGGCAGATCTGGAAATGCAGAGGCTCCTTCTCCCCACCCTTACTCTTCTGTTGTGAGAGTGGATGCTCATTCATGAGATTTCTTGTCCCACGTGCCCAAGCCCAGAGGGGCAGCAAGACCAAAGCACGAGGGCGTGAATGTGACAACTTCATGAAGATGAGTGGTCACACCAAACTGGGTTCCAGTGTGAAATAACTAAAATTGGATCTTGTTGTTTTGGGGTTTTCTCTGTCACAGAAGCTGAGCCTACACCATAGGTAATATTGGGGGAGGGGTGTAAATGATTACGGAGGAGATTTAGATGAGCCCTGTTGTAGGGACAGTTAGAGCGGGGGGTAGGTGGGGATGATATAGGACATGACCTGGGTGGCTGATGGTTGTGTGTTTACCACAAACTTATCGTACTGTGAAATTATGATGTGTACTCACTACGTGCCCCTTTATCCCCCGACCTTTCCTCAACCCGGAAATAAAGGCTAAGACCCTGATTGGCCTAGATTACACCAATCAGTGAAACCGTTACTTTAAGGAACCAGCCCAACCCTGCAAGTATGAGTACAGTAGTCCTCTGACCTTCTGGGAATTTCGGTTGAATTCATGCTTGGCAGCTGTTCCTCACATTCACAACCTCTTAAATACACTTTTGCCTAGCGTTACTTTCACTTCTTTTTCTTTTGGCCGGGACCTGGATTCCTCTTTGTCTGCCAGGGCCTTCAGCTCTTTGTTCCTTGAAGTGAAGGTGAGGAACCAGGACATGTTGAAGGGAGGGGCAGGGACAGAAGGTCGTTGAAGACCCCTGGGCCCTCAAAGACCACCTGCCTGACTCTACAGCAAGAAGGCAGGCACCTAAGAGTATAATCTTTAAATACATGATTTATGCATAAACTGAGTCTGTTAAGCTTCCTATATTATTATTTGAAATAGTTACTAACCGTACTTTGCCTGGAAGGAAGCGGTTTGTGGACTGCCTAAGCTCTCAGACCAGGAAGATGAATTTATGTAAGCCACTTACGTCTGAGTGTGCCAGCCAGTGGGATAAGCGAGCCCAGAGTGGAATGGCCCACTTCTATGTTTCATTATTCACTAATCCTGGATTAAGTAAGTTGGTTAATTAATCGACAAAGGCAAGAGTCTGTTCTTTGAAGTGCAAGCTGATTGCCATCGTCATTACAGTAATTAACAAAAAGACTAGAGGCTGAGACAGTTGTGTTTCTGAGTTCAACTCTTCTCGATTCCACACGGTACCATGTCAAGGCATCAGGAGGAAACTTCTCTGAACTTCTTGAATTGGCCTCTTCATGCTCTGACAGTCTAAGAGGTAGAAAGGATTGACCTACACTTCTGGTTACTGCTTAGTATTTAGAAATTGAGGAATAGACTATTACATACATTGATGTAGATGTGAGTTTGTGAGTGACCCTGTGCCAGGCTTATTTCACTTAGCACAATGTCCTCCAGATTCATCCATGTCATCAAAAAATGAGTTCCCTGGAGTTTTAAGACTGAAGAATATTCTGTTGTGTATATGTACCACATTTTTAAGATCCATTCAGCTCTTGATGGACACTGAACTTGTTCTCATGTCATAGCTTTTGTGAATAATATGACAATGAACGCATAAGTGGGGACATCAGTATCACAGGGATTTTGGTTCAACAGCAATGGGGAAGCCATTCCAAGGTTTTGAACAAACATGTGAGGTGATCTGATTTTTTAAAAATAGTGTTTCGTTCCTGGGCCTGTGGCTTGGTGGGAGAGTGTTTGCCTAGCATTCACAGTGCCCACTTTGATTCCCAGCATCTAAATAAATAAGTAAAAAATCTGACTTTTGAAAAAAATAGCATTTTGAGTATGGGTAAAATGACTGTTAGGGGCAAGGTGGAGGCAGAGACAAAGCAGGGAAGTGATCTGAAGCAGGTGATGCCAGAGGGGCTGGAGAGACTGAAGGACTTTATTGATACTTAGGAGACTGACAGAGCTTGCTACAAAAATGCATATAGATGCTGGGTGAGGAAGTTGTGAAGAACCAATCCTGTCATTTTTGCTTGGGCAGCTGGGTTGATAGTGGTGCCATTTGTTAAAATCGAAAGCACCTAGGGAAATAATTTTGGAAGCTTAAACCAAAAGATCCTTCTTGGATAAGTTTAGTATAAAAGTGTCATTGAATTGTGAGGTCCTTAGGCATTTTGGTCTGAGCTTCAGAGGAGAGCAAGTGTTCATTTTATTAGCTCAACATGGTGGTGCACACCTTTAATCCCAGCATTCTGGGTGGCTGAGGCAGGTGGACCCCAAATTCTAGACAGTGTAGGCGATTTAGCAACATAGCAAGACCGCATTTCAAGAAAATAAAGAAGGGCTGGGACTGTAGCTCAGTGACAAGGCCCTGGGGTTCAATCCCCAGTACAGCTGAAAAAGTCATTTTATTTATAAAATATGGCAAATAAACTTAAAGTACAGAAAATTATTCAGCAGTCAGTGTTTATCAATGTTCCCACCATTTAGACATAACCAGTGTTGACACTTTGCCTTTTTGTGATACAGAAATTTAAGAAATATTATGTTGCTGTGAGGTTAAGGGAGTGAGCTCCTTCGTAAGGATGTGGGGAGACAGTGGACTGCAGGCATCTTGGTTCTTGTCCACTCCCAGCTCTACCTCTTCTGCCAGGAGACTGGTCCTGGAGGGCAGGACCAAAGCCTCAGGTTGGTCAGGGTCTTGCCAAAGAGAAGCAGCACAGGGATTTCTCCCGGGAAGAGGAGAGCTTGGAGGTCAGCACCAAAGAGCTCTAGGACAAGAACTCCAGGATCCTGGGTCAGCATAGCTCTCAGAAGCTCATGGTCTCCAAGAAATTTACAGCTATAGAACTATACCTAATGTCCTATTTCAGGACTCCTATAAACATTAAAGGGCAGCCAAGCAGGGGGGCTAGATCCTTTTTATTTCTTGATTGTGAGATCCTGAAGAGGCCAGAGCAAGAAGATCACAGAAGTTTTCTTCTGATGGCTTTGCTTCCTTCGATATCAGTAAAATGCCCACCGGGCCACTACTGAATTATGAGTGGAGACCTGCAAGCCTCCTGCCACTCATCAGAGCTCATTACTCTCAGCCTCGGTGAGCAGACCAGGAGGATTGTAATTTACCAGAGAAATGCAGAGCAAGGAGGAAAAATAGAAGAGAGACAGACAGTGACCTAAAGTAAATACAAAGTCCATAAGGGGATTCAAGTATGGCACAAGAAGATGTCCTGGAAAGAAAAATTATTTTTAAAAAATAAATAGCAGATGAATTGAAGCAAAGTGAAACCTTTGTTAATATGAATAGCGGTATACACACAAACACCAATGCCCACACACAGCTCACTCATATAGAAACTAGTGTTCTGCAGGACTGTAAAGGAAAACCATCTCTAGTGAGAAAGAAAAAAATAAGAGACATGGAATATGTTACAAAAAGAAAGTCACCGGGGGCCTAATTGATAAGCCCTCACGGGTACACCATGTTCTGGAAGAAGAAAGAGAGATGCAGAGAGGAGAGCCAAGGGGTGAGTAAATAGCAGTCCAATATTTTCCAGAGTTTAAGAAAGTCTTAGCTTGCGAACTGAAAGGACTTCTAATACCAGGAAAGACTGGTGGGAACAGACTCATACACATTCTAGCAAAGCACCAGAATTTCAAGCCCACGTGCGCATACGCTTGCTTTTAAGCTTTCAACAGCATAGAACAGCTTCATAACAAGAGGGACATGTGTAAGATGGGATTTGAATGTTAATCTTCAAACTGAGAAGTAAAATGCAGGAACACTAATGAAGTGTATGATGTATAGATTATTAAATAATAAGGAACCCAACCTATCCCTGCACCCAGCCAACATGTCATTTACAGAACAATGGATGTGATTAATGTTAAGGACCTTGATTTTCCTGGATTACCCTGGTGGCCTCAGTCTAATCACACACACACTTCAATGCAGGGAATGTTTCCCAGCTGCAGAGAATCAGGGAGATGGGGGCATGAGAAGGACTTGACCGCTGTTGCTGGCCTTCAGGATGAAGGAAGTGACTATGAATCCAGGAATGTGGTGGCCCCCTAGAAGCTGGATAAAGCAAGAATAGGCTCTCCTTTTGTTATGGTTTAGATCTAAAATGTCCCCCAAAAGTCTCATGTGTCTGGAAGGCGACTGGGTCACGGACCACCATACTCATCAGTGCAGTCACCCATGGGTGAGTCCAGAGCTGAATGTGCTGTTAGGTGCTGGGGCCTGGCTGGAGGTGGTCACTGGGGCCTGACCTGGAAGGCTGAGCTCTTGTCTCCAGCTCTCTCTTCTCTTCCTACTTCCTGCCTGCAATGGGTCAAGCACTTTTTCTTCCACTATGCCCCTCTGCCGCCCTGTTTCTGCCTTAGAGTGGTGAACCAAGGATTGAAACTGTGAGCCGAAGTAGACCTCTCCACCTATAAGTTGTGGGTATCAGGCATTGTGTCTAAGATACCTTACAGCTTCCAGAAGGGAAGGCAGCCCCGTTTATATTTTATCCTAATGAGACTTTGTGGATTTCTGACCTTCAGAACTGTAAACTAAAAACTTATTTTGTCTTGAGAACTTTGTCTTAATTTATTATAGAAAGAATAGAAAACTCATACAACTTCCTATGGGAACAAAAAAGGATTTTTTTTTTGCAATAGAATGATTTATAGCATTTATTATCTATATACCCAGGCTGAGGAAATTTCTGAATAAAAACTTTTAAAAGTAGCAAATTATAACAGAAAACTCCAGCTAGTAGTTTGGGAACAATAATTATAAATGAATCTTACAATGTTTAAAGTTAACACTCAGTGGACAATTGTGGAATCTTGGGGAATATATGTGATAATAAGAATTATAAAATAAATGGACACGACTTAGGAGTCGGGAACTTAGGAGTTGGGAATTTCAATAAAGGTTTCCCAAAATTATTTTCTCAATACTTTGGGGAAGAAGTATTTGGTGAGGAAAATATAGAAGTCCAACCACATTTGCACATGTAGGAAAAGAGCACGTGTCAGTGAAAGACATAGTTGACATCTTGTTTTCGTGTAGCGCAGAGAAGTTGGTTTTAATTATAAGCAGTGGAAATATAAGCAGCTAATAGTGGAATACAAAAGTGCAGTAGCTTTTCCAAATTAAAATGAGGAAAAATGTGAATTAAATAAATTCAGTAAAAAGAAAAGTAGGAAGGGGTTACCCTAGAGTAAGCATTTCCTTTTGCTTTAGCTTCATGGGGTTGATAACTGTAAAGATAACGAAAGACTAAAATACATGTGCTTTAACACTAAATGTTAATGGACTGATCTCATTAAAAGCCAAATGTTGTAAAATTGGATTATATGCCCCTCCAAATCATCATGTTATTTTAAAGAAATAGAAAAACCAAGTGTCAGACAAACTTCAAAAATATGTATAGAAGGAGTTTTAATAAATGTAAGCTCTGCTTCCAAAACACAGCAATAAGAGATTTTTTTAAAAGCCATTCTAGACCTGAAATGAAACAGAAGAACCAAATAGTGGAGAAGGTGGAAGCCAACGTCTAGCCAGGTCCCAGGAGTGGAAACAAGCAGAGGCCAAAATCTCTGCTGAAGACATGGGCCCGGGTTGTAGACTCTCAGCCCCTTCCAAAAGATTGGAGGGCAAAGACACAATCTTACCTTGCTAAAGCCCCATGTCTGAAAGCGGTAAATAAGTGGACCTACCAGTAGACCAACTGTAGCTTCGAAATTTAATAAATTCAGAAAACCTTTGCAATCTCAGCAAGGATTGTCCAGTTTGGAAAATTCCAAGATGCCACAGAGAAGCCTCAAGGGAGCCTCTTCATACAGACAAAGGATAAGGATTTCAGGAGAAAACGTGCAGGCACCCACCAGGGGTATCAGAGCCTTGCGAGGAGCTCCTGGCGGCCTCTCCTAGTTGCACAGAGCACTCTGTCTCTGGACTGTGAAACACCGGGATGCACAGGAAGGCTTGCTTCAGGAGGGCTCTGGCTACAGACTCGGGGGAACCTCTTTTTCTCCATTGGTTGCATAGCCAAGCCAGCACTTATGCTGTGATAGCAGTGGGGAGCCCTTGATGAACAAGCTGGTCCGTGGAGTGCTGAACTCCAGGGAGCACGCGGCCCCTCATTAGCTTGCTTAGTGTCTTGGCCAAGAATTAGTGTCTGCCTTTTAAGTGTCCCCGGAGACATGCAAACGCTCACCTTGTCCAGCTGTAGAACAGCTCCATGTTACGCAGCCTGTCTGACTCTTTCTTGGTCAAGCCTTCTTAATTATACGTGGCTTATTATCATTTCCTTTCCCTACATCTTTTGCCTATTTATGGAACAACAACAAAAATCCAAAATTCAAACGTCAAAATACTAATTATTTGTACCTTCTAATAGCATAGATAATGCTTTAAATGAGTATTTCAGATTTGCACATATCCACCACAGGCTTTTTGTCATCATAAACATGCTTGGCCACACTTTACCTCCTTTTTTTTTTTTTTTTTTTTTTGGGTACCGGGGGGTCAACCTCAGGACCTCGCGCACCAACAGGCACCCGTGCCACTGAGCGATATCACCGGCCCCTTTTTTCGTATGTGGGTTCCGGGAGTCAAACTCGGGCCCTCACGCTTGCCGGGCAGGCGCTTATGCCGCTGAGCCATCTCACCGGCCCTTTACCTCCTTTGATCACCAAGATGTGAATTTTATACAGAGTATCAATAGATTAATTCAATGTAAAGGTTAATCAATGGCTAATTAAATCTAGTTCCTCCTCTGCCAATCAGATTATATTGGAAGAATACTTGTGAGGGTTTCAACTTAATTTCTTTTTCTATTAATTAATTAAATTTATTGATATATTTTAGGTATACATAATGATCACATTCATTATAGGGAATTCATACCTGTACATGATATAACTTGATTCTAAAAAAAAAGGAAAAAAAAAGAATCAATTTAATTTCTCAATACATTTGATCATTGTTATCAGTATTTTGATAGGTTGTTACAAATTTATTAAATTATTCTTAACAATAATATCTGTATTACATGAAATAGTAGTTACATTATGAATTAGACTAATATTATGAAATAAGTCAGAAGTAATTTCCCAACAAGAGCAGCCCTTTTCCAACAAATGTCATAGGTTGGGGTATAAATTAATGGTCAAATCTCAATAAATTCTATATTGCTAGTCCTTATGGGGACAGCCCCATGCTCTATTTCACAGTATAAGATTACACTTGTAGGTTCCAAAGTGATCTTAATTTTCAGTGATAATCATTTCCACCTTCTATAAATTCTCATCATTTGTAGTAGGTTTCCAATTCTGGCTTACTGTACTATTTGTGTATTTTGGTTATTTTGTTATGTATAAGACATTGGCAGTAAGAGAGAGTCTAAATCTACTACATTCTTCATTTATGAACTTCTACAGGCTAGAGGGACAACACGTCCCTCCAAATTTTATTCCAGAGACTTTCGTTACTAAGGCTCCAGGACATAGTTCTTAGGGTACCTCTACTTCCATCCAGAGAAACATACTTAATAGTCCCTTTGGTGACAGGGACACTATACAATCCTACTCTAGAATGTGTACTCTAGAGTGTTAGTTATCTGTTGGATTTTTATCCATTTTTATAATGTCACATTGTCTGTACAGACCACTTCTCTTACTCCCAAAATAGCATCCTTTTTCAAAAACAAGTACAGGCCAACAATGTATTGTTGCTCTTAGAGTGGTTCTTATCATTATGGCCAAATCTTCCTTGTCTGAAGACTTCTACATCTGTGCTAATTTTTCTCAGGTTTCTTGTAGAGAAGTTTGGTCAATGATAGTCTGTTTATCAAGTATGTCATTGTCATAGATTTTCTGTTGCTTGACTACAAACTGAGTAAACATGTGGAACCAAAAATGCTGAGTTCCCCATAATCACTTCCAAATATATTTTGAGTATGAGTGCTGAAGGAAAAGCTCAAAGAAAGTCCAGATTTTTCAACGGTTAGATTTTTCAAATATTAAGAATTATTGCTCCAAGATAATTCTCTTCGTAGCTGAATTGATGTCATCCTGTTCGTTCACTGGATCATTCATTCCTCCACTATTTATTACCACGTGATTTCCAAGATCGATAATATATGAGGATGGAATCCATAAATGATTTCTAGAATGAGGACAGGACAACATTTTAAAGGAGGGGGAAGGCAAAGAGGAAGTGGAGAGTGAATAGTTCTGGCAAAACAGGAACAAGGAGCTCTGAGCCAGCAAAGACAAAACAATTAAGTTTTTCACACTGCAGATAAATCAAATAAAATAAGGGCAGGAAATGTGGTCTTAGTTTGGCCATTCGAAGATCATTTATGACTTCCTGTTTCTCTACCTTAGCCTCTATGAATCTGGCCTGTCTTGGTTCCTAGATGAGGGATCCTATTACCAGGTAACACATTAAGAGTTCCAATAAATTAAGGCGACAGATGCTACCTGGTGACGTTGGATTCTTTATGCCAACAGACCAGTATAAACAGACAAAAAAAGAAGTGATGGTATTGGCTGAGATAATGGTCCAACCATGGTGGGAAAGAGGGTTTCCGCTACATAATGGGAATAGGAAGCACAGATATCTCAAGCAGAGTAATGGTGGATGAAGCCGTGCCTATTTTTATGCCTTTATTCCCTGGCCTGTGTGTTTTCCCGGTTGACGCTATAGAACCACATAGTGGCTATTGGCTTATTCTTTTTCCTGAAGAATAGTGCCCCATTGTTATGGTTTAATCTAGATGTCTCCCAAGAGGCCTCAAGTGCTCATAGGTGGGCTTTTGGAAGGTGACGGACCCATGCGGGCGATACGGCTGACTTCCTGTTAGGAGGTGGGGTCTGGTTGAGAGAGGCGGTTACTGGGGCTGTGTCGTGGGAGAGTTTATCTCCCTCCCCTGCTGCTTGTTTCTCTCTCCTCTTCCTGGATGCTGGGATGTGAGCAGCTTTCCTCCACTATGACCCTCTGCCATGCTGTTTTCTGCCTTGGTGCCAGACAACTGTAACCATGAGGCAAAATAAACCTCTCCTCCTTTAAGTTGCCAGGACAGGTATTGTGTCTCAGTGACCAAGAAAGTGGCTAAGACATGCATCTTACAGGGTGTCGTCTCCACACTGGCCCCTCCGTGGCACATTTAAGAGTTCCTTATATTCCCTTGTGGGCTGGCGTGGGGGTAATAGGATCAGTATACCCTTTGCTTATTGCCTTTCCAGCGTACTTCCTTTGCTGGAGAGTGACCCCTTGGCTGAGTTGATATTATATTGGATTACAGTTTGGTCATCATATACTTTGAGTCCTTGGATAGTGGGCTGGCTGATACACTGTAGGTAGGGAAAGCAAACCCTGACCAAGAATACATGTTAGTTCTAGCTAGATCGAACATAGCCTTTTCCTGGATGAAGTAATCCTGTTCAATCAAATTACGATCTGCTGAGAGATGTTATCTACATGGCTTTCTGTTGGTGGCAGTCTCAGCAATCAGAAATAGCAGTTACTAGATGAGCTTTGAAGAGATGGAGCCCATTACAGGTGTGTTCACAACCTTTATCTGTACCACTGTGGCTGTCTTGTTTACAAGGTCACTGTCCAGGCACCAGGTGTCCAAGGACAGAAATTGACTGACATGTACTGGGCAAGCCACCTTTCGGCTCCTCTCCGTCGGCAGTATGAACATACAGTACAATAATTCCTGCATTCTGTGCCCACTCCAATAGGCTCATCTGTATGCTTCTTACCCCAAATTTCTCATCCCAGTCTTCCAGTTTGGCTCATTCCAAGACCTTAACCAGTCATTAGTCTGTGTTATGGTTTGTGTCTAGAGGAGCCCAAAAGCCTCATGTGGTCATAGGGCTTTTTCGGAGGTGGCTGAATCTAGAGCATGTGGTTGATTCTAGTGCAATGCAGGGATTAAGGGTGCTGGATTAAGGTGGGTAAACTGGATACAACATAAGGGACAGAAAGAGGCTTGTCTCCCCCTTTTGTCCTGTTGCTTTTGCTGTCTTCTGCTGCCATGAACTGCTGCCCCCTGCCATGAGCCACGCTGAAACCTCGACAAACTGTGAGCTAAATAAACCTTTCCTCCCTTCACTCTGGGTGTCGGGTATTTTGTCTCAGCAATGAAAGAAAAGTAACTAAGACAGACTGGGTATCACAACCGCAGGCCACGTCTCTTACCTGTCATTTTCAGGGCTCTTCTGCAACGCATTAGCAATTCAGTTTTCGCTTTCCCCCACGTACGGAGTTGATCCTTCCATGAACCGACTGGGCTTTTCCCTCCTCCTCCATCACAGGTCACAGAAGACTTTCCCTGACTTCATGAGCATGAAACAAGGGGGGCACAAATGGTAACAGCAAAGCTGGCTCGGGGGCTTGGGGCAGATGTTCGTGCAGCTTTCTCAGACACTCTGGGCTGAGCTCAGTCAGTCGGATGCCAGTTGTATCCCACCCATTTTACGGCGGGTTGCAGCCGGAGTCGCCAGACTATTCATGCCTTGTTGAGTCCATTAGTACCACTGTATTCTCATAAATGTTCAACAGTTGCCCTAAAAATTCTTGCCCTCGTTTGAGTTCTATGGTGTAAACGTTTCCGCTGTGAGTTCAAAGACCAAAATGCTGTCACAGGATGTGGAAGTGGGAAGAGGTGTTCTGGTACCGCCTGTCTGTAGACTGTCACTATGTTCAGCTACTGACGGTCAGCTTCGGCCACGTGGCCACCTGATGTCCATTTCTAGTGGGTTCAGTGGTACCAGGAAATTGTTTATCATCAACAGTTTATTGTTTCATGCCACTGATGCCATAACTCCACCTCTAGAAGTATGCACCACAGATAACATTTTGACACCACAATTAACCTAGTATTATGAGTCCAAGTAACAATCTTGCACCTTATGCAAAATCCTTCCTTGTCCTGGGCTCTACTTAAAGTTAATATTTCTTTGCATCATCAAACAGATGTTTCATTGCAGTATTTTCCAATGTATTATATGCTGCCTTTCAAATTCAAAGATGCCCAGCAAACATGGATTCTTTTTCACTGCTAGTGATATAGGAAAAATATAACTCCCGACCTGCTAGATGTCAGATGTGCTGAGTTCGTGTCCCCTGAATATTTAAGAAGGAATTCCAAGGACAAACCAGGTTATGAGTAGGAAAGGTTTATTAAGAAAAAGCTCCTGAGAGACAGGAGGGGGCCTGAATGGGGTGGCCACATCCTCTACATCAGGGGTAATTCATACAACAAAATCACAATGTGGGTACAACGTGGGTCAAACTCCCATCAACCTATGGAATTATGAGTATAGCTGCTTAGCTGACACTAATCTGATAGGGAAATGAGTCACATAGCAAGGTACATGAAAAGAACAAAGGCATTTTTGGAAGGGAGGGGAGCATGGGCCCGGATGTTCTGATCCCACCCGTGTACCTGTTTTCTAACTGGGCCCACTGGACCAGGTGGTGCTAATTACAAAGTCTCAAGCTGGTGCTCATCTTGCAGGCCTGGCCACTGCATCTCCATCCTGAGGCCTGGCTCTCTTCAGATGTGCCTCCAGCCACAATTTTGATGTCTCTGTTTTTTGTGCTGACTTCCTTGAGGGTCCGATACCTTTCTGACTGTATATTAATATTTATTTAACTTAGCTGCCTATAACACTAGGAGACAATTAATACCTTATCCTTCACCTTGGAGAAGATATTCCAGGAGGCCTAAAAATTCTACCTATATGGCAGTCTCACTGGATTTTTGTTTCCCTTTGGAACTCATGTAATTTTCCAAAGGATCCATGGTACTTGCTGCTTCCTGCTCATCACATACAATTAACATGACAACCTCAATATCCTGGGCCAGTGCGATGATCTGCAGAATGTCTGGCTGATCCAAGGCTCATCTGACGGTGTGACAGAAAACAGAAGAGCTGGCCCCAGGGGAAGACTGAGCGTCCGCCCTTGTCTGCCCATGTGAATGGGAACTTTTTGATTCCTCTTCCTGATAAGAATGAAAAAGAAAACATTTATTTGTTCAGTGGCGACATGCCGGGTAGTCAAGACTGTATTAATCTCTAACAGAGGTGTCACATGCGGTTCAGTGGCCGCTCAGTGGGATCGTCCACTGTAATCTTCCACAGCTCTTTTCACTTTTGCCAGACCAAAATGCGTCCTACTGGGGACCACTGCTCCTGTGGTGTTTTTACTGTACCCTTTCTGTGTTTGCGTATGCTCAAATGCGTAACACTTACGGTTGTCTCCAGGACTCAGCAAGTCACCTGCTGGACAGGCTTGTAGCGGAGGAGTAACAGGCTGTTACAGATGACCTGGGTGTATAGCAAGCTGTACTATTTAGATTTGCAATGTGCGACTGCGTCTGTAAAGCAACACCTTTATTGCCTATTTACCTTGCCCCGAAGGACAAAATGTTCTGAGAGCCATTCCCATAAATTCTGGGTGTCAGAACTTGCTGACTCATTCTAAACTTGCTAGAGATTATGGTAATTCTGTCCACCTTCCTTCTGATGGGTTTGTGCTGCCACTTGGTCTCTGCTAAGGTCACATCCCCTTATCCCCACTCCTATTACGTCCTGCCCACCATTATTTCCAGGCTTTTGAGGGTGCAGGTGTTCCCCTAACCTTGCTGCGTGGATGGGGGAATGAATTTGGGTCTCCTTTTAGGCATGTGGACATAGCATTTTCTATTTTATAGAATGGACCCATTTCCTTGTATT
The DNA here is from genome assembly GCA_028451465.1 of Erethizon dorsatum. Taxonomy (NCBI): domain Eukaryota; kingdom Metazoa; phylum Chordata; class Mammalia; order Rodentia; family Erethizontidae; genus Erethizon; species Erethizon dorsatum. The sequence continues at coordinate 123,613,116 of CM051829.1, read as the reverse complement.
CATGCTTCATGGAGTCTTTTAATTTCTTCCTCCATCATTCTCTGCAGCTATTCTGCTATCGCTATATGTTGGATTTTTCTTTTTCTAAGCTTTCAAGGGCCATTCCAACAGCCTATCACAACTGTCACTTGTTAAATCCCATGTCACTGGAAAGTATCCCCATGTTGCAAAACTTTCCCTAATGCAAGTTTATATCCTGTCCCCCCTTGGTCTATCTCCCTTCAGGATCCACTCTGCATTCCCTATGGCAACTTGTCATCTAGAGCCTGAAGCTTTACATGCATAGCATCTCTCTCTTATCTTAGCTGCCCCAGCACTTCCTGAGTCAGGTTATGCTGATATTTGATTCTAATTCCAAGCCAAAGGAGGAAGTAGGGCAAATCTTAAGGACAAGAAATGTGATCTAAGCTTTGTGCTTTGAGGCTTCTGTACAACTTTAAGAGAGAGAAAGGGAGGAAAAGAGAGAGAAAGAGAGAGAGAGAGAGAGATTGAGATTCTAGCTTCCAATAAGGGAGAATTGGCCTCTTTCTTAGCACATAGGATTCATGCTTCCAGGATAACTGTGTCTGCATAGATGTCCCATGCATGTGTCAGCCCCACTCTGTCAGATTCCTCCATTTGTGTAGGACCAAGACTGAGCCTTCTAGGAGCTCTGCTAATAATTAAGACCTGTCCGTGTTCTTTGGCTATATCTGCTGCGGGACTGGAAGTTTTCTTTAAATGCTGCCAGAGAGGCCCTCTCACCCTCACACTTCATGTTAATTTGTTGATTAATAACTGAGCCTGCCAATTTTCATTCTTTCTCTCAATCACTGGGGCTTAGCAACAGCCAACCAATTCCTCAGCTCCTTTGGTTGTTATTTCCTCATACCTCTAAAACACCAAGGATATTGTTCCAGGCATTGCGTCTTCGGTCGCCATTGGTGAAAGGCAGCAAGGGCTCAGCTTTGCAAGGACTGTCAGAATTCCAGCTATCACAGGGGAAGGGGTTCTCACTGTGAACCTGCTGGAAAGTGACAGAGCTTCACACTGTCCATCTTCAAAGTCTGCTTCCGAGGAACAATTCTGGTGTCAATCATCTGAGACTGATAAAGATCTGGGTTCAGGGAATTTATGGGGGATGTGCTTTAAGGAAAAGGAGGTAAGGGAAGTACAATAGGGGATGGGGCAAATGTGGTCTTGGTAGAGATTATCTTCATTCTGATCCCACAGGACACTTGTAAGACAAATTACGTGACAGAGCCCATCCCACATTAGGTCAGAGGGGCTGGCCTTATGCATTTCCTGCCAGTGAGTTATTAACTGAGTCAGCCCTGGTGGGAAAATGGGAGAGGTGAAGCCCCTCAGCTCCAGAGGAATGGTGCAGGATGCTTCTCTGGAATAGAGGTGAGTGGTTTAATTGTTATGTTTGTCACTCACAACAAATAGGAAATGGCACAGCCATTAGAAGGGAGCTGGGTGGACACAATAATGTCCACTACAACTGTACAGAGCTGTTCTGAACTGTAATGGTTAGCAAATTGAAAAGGTAATTCTATATCCTGGTTGAGAAATATATTCCTTTGAACCGTTTGGAAATCTTTCCTGGGTTTGGGCAGTGTCTTAGTCACTTTCTCATCTGGGACAAAATGCCTGGCATACCTCTCCTTTGAAGAGGAGAGGTTTATTTTGGGTCATGTTTCAGTCCGTAGCCTGCTGCCTCCAAGGCAGGATGGCATGGCAGAGGGGCAGAGGAGGAAAAGCTGCTCATGTCATGGTGGCCAGGATGCAGAAAGTGAAGGGAGAAACCAGGAAGGGAGGACACACCTTACCAGGTCATGTCCTTAGTGACCTGCCTCTTCCAGTCAGTTCACACTTCCTAACATCACATCCAGGTATAGTGGCCCCATTATTTAATAACCTTTCAGAAGCCCACCTATAAATGCATGAGGCCTTAGGGGACATCTAGATATGAAACATAACATTCTACCCCTGCCCACCAAAAGGTTCATGAAGATCTCTTCATGCAAATTGCATTTAGTCCATCTCTAAGAGTTGCAAAAGTCCTAGTAGTTGCAGCACTGCTGAAAGTCCAAGTTCAAAGTCTCCTCTGAGGTTCAAAGCAAACTCTTAGCTGTGAGCCCTTGTAAAAATCAAAAAGAAAGTTAAACACTGCTGATATACAATGGCACGAGAAAACATTACCATTCCAAAAGGGGAGATTAGGGAGATGGAAAGTAATCACACCAAAGCGAGACCGAAACCCAGCAGGGTATACATTAAATCCTGTAGCTTCCATTCCAGCATCTGGGGCAAGTTGTAACCAGATGTGAACTCCAAATGGCTTTGGTGTCCCCACTTCTGTGGGACCTCCTGGCAGCCCCCACAGCCTCTTTTGGGCAGGCTCCACCAAGAGTTTGCAGCTTTGTTCAGCAGACATTGTGTATTCCTGGCTTCTCCAATTTCTGGGGTCCCCACTGTACTTTTGGCTTCACTGTCACAGCTTCACACACTGCCCTTTCAGGGGCATGCTCCTAGGCTTTCTTCTGAAATCTGGGTGAAAACCTCCCTGATCCTACAACTTTTACATCCTGCATGCCTATAAAACCAGCACCATATGAAAGACAATAAGGTCTGCTGAGCAGAAGCTGGGCCCCCTTGAATAATGGCTACAGAGGCCTCTAAGAGCCTGCATGGCTCAGCACTGTGAAATGAATCCCAGCACACCAATTCCCTAGGTAGCCTTTCTCTACCATGGTGCCCCAGGGCTCTCTTCTCAAATGTCAGCTTTATAGCCTTGCACCTTTTAGCCCGTGATGGGTGGGGTATTATGGATTCCTCACATGCACTCACATGCATCTTTTCTATTGTCTGGATGCAAAATACTTAGCTTCTTTTTTTTTTTTGTGGGTACCGGGGGTCGACCTCAGGACCTCGTGCACCAGCAGGCGCCCGTGCCACTGAGTGATATCACCGGCCCATTTTTCGTATGTGGGATCCAGGAGTCAAACTCGGGCCCTCATGCTTGCCAGGCAGGCGCTTATGCCACTGAGCCATCTCATTGGCCCACTTAGCTTCTTTTTAATGCTGATCTTTTTAGTAATGAAGCTCTCCTCAGCCAAATCTTTGCAGGCCCTTCCTTTCTGGGGGAACTGAAAATTTAAAACCAGTGAGCAGCATCCATGCTACAGCTTAAACATTAGACTACCTTGAAATTTCCTCATCTAGATTAGTTAGTCTGCCACACTTAGTCTCCCACAGTCTCTGGACATAACAAAATGTAGACAAATTTTCTGCCAGAGCATAACACACATGATCTCGAGTCCATCTGCCAATAGAGTCCTTGTTCCCAGCTGGTACCTCCTGAGACTGGTCTTTACCATCTGCTATTTTATCAGCATTCTGGTCTTCTGAGCGTTAACCAGAATCTCCCATAAAGCTTGGCTTACAAAATTCTAGGCATTCTCTAACCAGAATCTCTCAACCTTTCTAAACTCTTCCCCTATACCAGTTCTAAAGGTTTTTGAACATGGTTAGGTATATTCATAGCAACAGCCCCACTTATGTGGTACCAAAATTGTCTTAGTCACTTTCCTTATAGCTGGGGCAAAATACTTGATACCCACAACTTAAAGGAAGAGAGATTTATTTTAGATAACAGTTCAGAATTTTCAGACCTTGCATAGTGGAGTGCCTGGCACAGAGGAAAGCTGTTCGTGTCCTGGTAGACCTGAAGCAGAGAGTTAAGGGTGAAACCAAGGAGGGAGAAACTCTTATTGGCCACTTAGGTTCATATTTTCCTCCCTCCTTTCTGCCTTTATTCTATAGTTTGACTGGAGGGAGAGAAAATGAGAAAATCTGCTGTCAGATACATTGTCCTATTTGGAATATCATGGTTGCAAAAAAATGCTTTACCATTTTGCTTTCCAAGTGCAAGTAAAAATGTCTCTATTTTAATATGCACCACTTCTGGAAAGGGGACAATAAGAAAGGAGAGAGGAAAGGGATGATCCAAAAGTAACGCATGATGGCTGAGAATGAGATTTAAAGCCAGTATCTTCTGAGTTGACCTATGGCAGTTTACAATGAGAATCATCCTGTTCCTTTTTATTCCCCCAAAGTCTGAGCACGCTGCTGCGTGAGTAGTCTGTGCTGTATAAGCACTTGAAATATGGTGACACATGCTGAAGTGTTTTGAAAACTGTGAAAATAAATCTGTGTAGAAATCAGGAATTATGGTTGCTTTAACTGAACCTCTGCAAAGTGTGAATGAAGTTATTTCCATCTTATATCCCACTTCCCCCATACATGAACCCCTTGCTCCAGCCTGAGGGTCTTCCTCCCACTTGCAATAGAATATCCTTTTTACTCTCTCCTTTCAAGTTATGGAAATTCCACCCATGATTGATTCTTGGCTTGGTTTGAAGCTACTCACTATGAGGAAACAAACCCTGACACTCAAAGGGTTGAATAGAGGGCCAGTTTCTCTGGGGGGAAGATGATGGCAGAAACTTGTGGGCTTCACCCTGTCCACTTAGATTCTCCTTCTACAGAATTACCCTTCAATAAGATGGTGTTCTCAAAATGAGGGCTCCAGGCCAGAGTCTTAGGAACTATAGAAAAGTTGTTAAAAATAAAAAATATTGGCACCACCCCATGCCTAAGATATGGAGTCAGCCTAGGTGTCTATCAGCACATGAACGGATAAAGAAAATGTGGTATATGTACACAATGGAGTATTGTTCAACCATAAAGCAAGATGAAATCCTGTCATTTGCAGCAAAATGGATAGAATTGGAAGACAGTATTTTAAATAAACTAGATGTATTGTCTCATATGTGGAAGCTTAAAAAAATCAACCTGAAAGTAGAATAGTTATTACTAGTAGCTAGAGTTACTAGGGACTGGGAAGGGTTCTGGGAGGGCAGGGATAGTAGAAAAAGGGTGACTGGATGTGACCACTGCACTCTGTGAGTATGTATGGAAATAGTACATTGCATCCCACTAATATGTACAATTAATATGTGTTAATGAAAATATAACACATACTGTGGTCATTAATCATGATATGTCAACTTGAGTGACATTGGGTGTGTCTGTGGATGATTGACATGGAGGTCAGCAAACTAAGGGGAGAAGACCCACCCAGGTTGTGGGTGTCAACAACCAATAGGCTTGTAGCCTGGATGGAATAAAAAGGGAAAGAAGAAGGAAGTGTTTCCATTTTGAAGAGTTCCAGTCTTCCTGAGGGGGTCTGTCCTTTGCCTTGGTCTGCTTTGGACATTGTTCTCCAGGTCTTTAGTTCCTTCAGCCTTCCAGTACAGACTCCCATGGACAATCCTCTAGTGAGCATCTAGGCCTTGGCCTGAGCTGCACCCTTGGTCCTCTTTTTTAAGACTTCCATTGTCTTGAGCTGAGCAGCTGCTGGGTCCTTCAGCTTTCCAGGAAGCAGATGGTCATGATGGGCTCTCCCATCTCTGATCTTGAATCCTACCTAATAAATCTAGAATAATTACACATATACTTTCTACTGCCTCTGTTCCTCTAGAGAACTTTAACTTATACACACACACACACACACACACACACACCCTGCGCGTGGTGCTGTCTTAGTCACTTTCTGGTCATTGAGACACAATACCTGACACTGACAGTTTAAAGGAGGAGAGGTTTATTTGGGCTCACAGTTTTTGGAGGTCTATAGTTGGCTGGATCCAACACAGGAACAGCTCAGTGGAAGGGTGTGAGGGAGGAAAGCTGCTCACATCATGGCGGCCAAGAAGCAGAGAGCAAGAGGAGAGGAGAGGAGCTGGAGAGGGAGATAAACCCTTCCAGGTCACGCCCCCATGACACCTCTTTCAACCAGGCCCCACCTCCTAACATTTAGCCCTGAACTCATCAGGGGAGCAATCCGCTGATGAGCACAGGACCCACGTAAGTCAGTGACCTTCTAACACTTGAGGCTTTGTCGGGACATTCCAGATCTAAATCGTAAGAGGTGCTGCATAACCCATGTTTTAATAAGCTTTCCAGGTGAATCCTAGGGCTCCCAATTTTGGGAAACCTTTGTTGAACAGGATGTCTTACCAGTTGCCTTCAATACCATTCTGATGGCCTCAAGGACTGCTCCCCAGTTTAGCACACCAGACCAAAAGAAACCATAATTGTCATGACACAGTTGGAACATTTAAAATAATGGCCCTCATGCCTTATTCATCATAAACAGGAAATGAATTTCCAGAGTGTTATATAATTAGATACCATGATTCATAAGCTATGGGACCATGTTATAGTGGTTAAAAGTACCATATTTATAGTCAGACGAACTCAACTTTGATTCCACTTTGTCACTTAATCATGTAGATATTAAGGCTCTGCCTCTGTGAAATGATGAAAATAACAATGTCTACCTTTTAAGGATGTTATGAAAATTAAGGGAGATCAGGAAAGTAAAGCACTCAGCAGAGTGCCTGACTCATAGAAGGTGTTCATTAAATGGCAATAAATCATTATTAGCTTAGTCATCATCAGGTCATAGCTGTCTGTCTGCGGAAGTCTCAGTGCTTCCCTCCCAGGGCACCTCCACAGGGCACGGGGCACATTTTACTCTTGGAATTCAGCCCTAAGTACGTCTTGCGGCCGAGGCCAAGAGAGATGTAGGAATTCTCTCCTTTGTGCATTATTCCCATAGTCCACATTCTAGTTGCTACCTCAAGGCCTTCTCTCACCTAGCTTATTGATTTTAGAAACATCAGGCCCTCTCTAACAAGGCCCTGGAGCAAGAGCAGAAATGGAGCCCCACATAACATAGATTTATGTTTGTAATTTTCAGAGCACAGAACAAGCTAAGAATGTGTTACCCTTGAGTGGGTGGAATAAGGGCCCCCACGATCCTTAGAATCTGGGGATGTGCTACATTACATGATAGAGGGCCTTGGCAGATGTGATCAGATGAAGGATCTGAGAGGGGAGATTATCCCAGATCATCCAGGGCAAAGTAATCACTGGACTCTTGATAAGAGGGAGGCCAGAGAGTCAGAGAAAGAGATGTGACAGAGGATGCGAAGCTGGGAAGGATGTGGGGCTAGGAGAGAGGAAAACCAACAGCTCCTAGAAGCTGGAAAAAGGCAAATCATGAATTCTAGCCTGAGGCTTCCAGAAGGGACACAGCCCTTCTGGATTTCTTATGTCGGGACTGTCAGATAATACATTTATGTTATTTTAAGTGACTACATTAATGGTGACTTATTACTGCAATATTAGAAAACTAATGACCCTTATATCTTCACAATAATAAAAATTTTAAATGGGTACAGATATGTTTTTGTGACTATGAGGCACACAAATATCAATGATGATCGAAGTAATGATCTTTTGCGTAACAAATAGTCTTTGAGTGACCCACTAATATTGTAAGGAGCAATAAAAAGATATAACTTATTCATTCATTTTATTCCATAACACTTATTTTTCTTGCCTTTATTTCAACACAGTTGAGTTGTATTGTTCAGAGAACTTGTTTTTTTATTGACAGTATCAACAAGCTAGATTAAATTTCTGGAGTTGTTGTAGCTCTTGGACAATTTAAAAAATTATTTCCAATTTGGAGAAGTGGCTCTATTAAGGCAGTAGCAACTGCATAGTCATTAAAACTCTTAAAGGCTACTCAGATTTAGAAATAAATTAGCAGTTTATATGTCATGTCCATACATTTTAAGGGGGTGATATGTGATGTATCATTATGATATAAAAATGATCAAATATTTAAGTTAAGCAAGTAGATTATTTTATACATTGTGATTTTCAGTATGTATAAAGCAATATCTCAATGCACAGAGTTTTACTTTAATTCATTATTTCCCCAACCTTTTCAAACCTGGGATATTAAAAAGAAAAATTTTTGAGAATAAGTATTATGCCCAATTTGTTCAAATCTCTGACTTCTTTTGAAATCATAGCTAGATCTAGAATGGCTAGAATTCACCCTCAATTTGTTTATACTTGAATTCTCTCCTCCATGGCCATGTGAATAATTTCATCTCCTCTTTGTAATTTCCTTATATTTTATTTGAATGTCACTTTGTTGCATATTTCACAGGCAGTTTATTTCAATTTAGAAAAAATTGGAACAAATTAAAAAATACTTTTTGTTTTAGAGTTCCCAAACCTAGATCTGTGTGTGTTTTTGTAAGCTTTTCTGAGTTATAAATGACTGCACGAATCTGTGAGGACTTTGAAAACCATGGACAGGAACATGGAGAGATGTAGGATGATGGAGCTTGGGCCTACGGAAAAAACGGGTGCACAATTCTACAAGAATCCACTGCGTCTATTCTACCTGAGAGGATAGATTTGAGTAATGAACTTTCTACTCTTCGACCCCAATCCTTCCCTGCACTCTGCAGCCTTGTCTGTCTTCTGTCTTAGGTTCCGTATGATCTCATAAACCTTCAGATGTTGGCACACAATGACCTTTTCTTCCTAGGACTGGGACAAAAGAAATAGAGAGGAATTTCCCTGTGGTGTGGACAGTTTATGATGTACCCTCTGATGCCAAGCGTGAGACTGAAAGAACTTACCCTCTTTTATGAAACAGTGAATTTCCTACCCGCAGAAATGTGTCTTCCTCCTATGACTGAAAAAAGGACCACCACAACAAATGCATGTTAAATTACCAAGTGGCACATGTGTGCATGGACTACACACACACTTACACACACAAACACAGAATTTAGATAGATGCCCAAACTTGCATTAGTAGCCAGCAAACCTGAGATTCTTGTCCAGGTTGGCTTCACCTCTATCTCATCCTGGTGCCCCAGCTTCTTTCTTCAGGAGCACAGTTTTACCTTCCTTTCTCTAGTTTAATTATCAAGCATTTTAACTGTGCTTGTCTCTCAAAATTGGCTCATATTTAATTTCCTGAGGGAAGGTCCCTTGGTTCTCTTTTTAACTTTTATGTGTGATTCTGGTGTTACAAGTAAAACATGATTTAATCATTTATTAACTACCATTCTAGTCTACTGGGCCCCGAATTTCTTGAGCACAGGGATTGCGTATTACTAATTTCTTAATTCTAGGAACCAACTAGAGTACAGGGAATATATTAGGAAGCTTTTGATTTAAAAAAGAAATCTACTAGCCACCAGAATTCAGCAAACATAGAATCATTAAGTATAGGCATGACATTCAGAAGTCACACAAGTGTCTTTAGGGCCCAGACTCATAGCCTCTGGGATATTTTAAGAGAAGTCCCGAAAAGATTCCACAGTTTTCTCCAGTAATTTATTTGCATATGGACCATTCCATGCTGTTAGCAAATTATTTCTGATATTTAGCCTGAAGCCATGACCTGTAAATGATATGCAGAGGCCCTAAGAGAGTTGCTGTAATTGCCAGTGTTTTATTCTCACTGCTGCGGGACATTGAAGGGTAAGGAATGTCTTAACTCAGCATATTTCAAAGGGCAGAATTTTTGGCTTCTTGGGAAAATAGTCCTGTTTTAATTTGGGAAACACAAGGTGTTTGGCTTAATTAATTGTATGATAGCACCTCAAATACTATTTGAAAATCTCTGCAGCTTTTCCCTCAGCCACTCTCCTTTTCAGCCAAAAACATCCTTCTTCCATGTTTTTTTTTTTTTTTTTTGTGGGTACCGGGGGGACGACCTCAGGACCTCGCGCGCCAACAGGCACCCGTGCCGCTGAGCGATATCACCGGCCCCTTTTTCGTATGTGGGATCCGGGAGTCGAACTCGGGCCTTCGCGCTTGCAAGGCAGGCGCTTAAGCCACTGAGCCGTCTCACCGGCCCCTTCCATGTTTTTAAAGCTTCTTTATTTAAAACACACATATAGGGCCGGTGAGATGGCTCAGCGGCTTAAGCGCCTGCCCGGCAAGCGCGAGGGCCCGAGTTCGACTCCCGGAACCCACATACCAAAAAGGGGCCGGTGATATCGCTCAGCGGCACGGGCGCCTCCTGGCGCGCGATGTCCTGAGGTCGACCCCCCCGGTACCCACAAAAAAAAAAAAAAAAAAAAAAAAAACACACACACACATATACGTGGCCTGCAGGAATGCATGTGCATCAACCGTACCCTTATTACATTGCTATTTTAGATAGAGAGGTAGGAAGAGGTATAGATTGTAGGTTCTTGAGTTTCTGAGGATTTGCTCCTTATGTCTTTCTGGTGTCCTAGCTGACTCCAGTAAATGTGAATGATGTGAATAATAAACATGAAAAAGTGACATGGAGCATTTCCCTAGGGAAATCCACCTCTAGCTCCCTGACTTACCTTTGTCTGAAGACAGGTGCCTTGGCCATGAGAAACCTGCACCCACTGCCTATGGAGGTGGCCGTCACTGTGCTTCAGTTCAGGGTAACTCACAAGGACCACCCGTTAACAGCTCCGTAGAGTCAGCTGGATGAAGCCTTTCTTGTGACTGTATCGCCATCAGTGTCTGAAAATCCTGCAGGTCTCGTCTCAGGGGTCTCTTGATATCAGGCAGCCACCTTTCCTACATGCAGATCTGGTTGAAAGCCTGTTTCCCTGGGAGGCTTTGACCTAAAGCCTTTGATATTGTTTTCAAAAATATCTAGCTCTAGCATGGGTCCTTTCTCCCACTGGAATAACACTTAAAATATTTCCACCATTCCATGAAGTTTAGTCCTGAATTCATTTAAAAAATCTAATCTAATATCATTCTAAAAGTCAAGACCCAGAGTTTAATTAATTCACTAACTTTTTCAGTCATCTCATGTTTTTCTCCAAACAAAGACGCTGAATGTTGACCATAGAATCGTAAGTTCTATGACTCAAGTCATCTATGGGTATATGCCTTAGACACCAAAGCACTGACTGGCTTTAGTATTGCATTCTATCTCTGCCTCTTTGTTATATTTTTTATTCTTGTCAGATATTTTTGAGCTGTGGCCATAAAAATGGATATAGAAAGGAAGCCAAAAATATGATAACAGAGAAGTTTAATATGTCTTGCTTATTTCCCACAAAGCACTTAAAACCATTGGGCATCCAGGGCTGGGTTCATGGGTTTGGTGTGAATCACAGGGTCCTGTTTTCAGAAGGTCCTAGCTCAGGATTTAATGCTTGATTGCATCTTAAAATTCATAATCATTTTCAATAAGAAACCCCATTCTTTGCTTCTCCATCACTTCATAAATAATGTTGCTTGTCCTGCATAAATAGTTTAGCATCGCATTAGTCATTTTCCCATTGCTGGGACAAAATACCCAATACCCACACCTTAAGGAGGAGAGGTTTATTTTGGCTCAAGGTTTCAGAGGGCTCAGCCCATGGTTTGGCTAGCTCCAAGACAGAAATGGCATGGTAGAAGGTTACGGTGGAGGACAGCTTCTCAACTCATGGCATCCAGGAAGCAGAGAAAGAGGACAGAGTAGCTGTGGACAAGAATACCCCCTTTAGGTCACACCTCCAGTGTGTGTGGCCCTACCTCTTCTGACCGGGCCCCACCTCCTAACAGCACATTCAGCTCTGAACTCAGCAGTGCAGCCATCTGCTTGTAAATGTGGCACCCTCATGACCTAATCACCTTCCCAAACTCCACCTCAGAACACGTGAGGCTTTTGGGGGACATTTTAGATCCAAACCATAATAGGTAGATGGAGGAAAGTGACCTTTAGATGTCCAGAAGATGTGGGATCAGATCCTGCCTCTGTCCTCTATGTTTGCGAATCTCTTTCTTCAAGTATTAAACATTTGCAGATTAAAAATCAATGAACAGGGCTGGTGAGATGGCTCAGCAGCATAAGCACCTGCCTGGCAAGTGCGAGGGCCCGAGTTCAACTCCCAGAACCCACATATGAAAAAAGGGCCGGTGATATCGCTCAGTGGCACGGGCACCTGCTGGCGTGCGAGGTCCTGAGGTTGACCCCCTGGTACCCACAGAAAAAAAAATCAATGAACAAATATAACAATAGTAGCCATCATGGGAATAAATAAGAATCAGTTTCAGTCAGTGGGTTCTGGAATTGGATTTCCTAGGTGTATATTTGAGTTCTATAATTGGCTAACAGTGTGTACGCTAGACAGACTCTTTAAACATTCCTATGTCTCATCTGAAAATCATAGAATTGTTCTGAATGTTAAATGATATAACTGTAACTTCTTGGCATGGTACCTGGTCAGTAGTATTCATTTAAATGATAGATATTACTGTTTTTGAGAAAGGTGCCCACACTCTTCTAAAATACAGAGTCTAGGGAGGAAAATAAAGGAATCCCTTGTAGAGAAAAGACAGCGAACACGTGAAAGTGCTAACGTGCAGGATGTTTATAAACCACTGAGCCGATCCACCTCTGGACCCACCGATGTGTCCCTGAGGAGGAGGGAGGCGATCTCTCGTCAAATGTCCTACATAGACAGCTCTGGTGTGCAATTTCATACAATTCTGCCTTTGTAAGAGAAACTCTAGAAACACAAATTCCCCGAGGTTTGTATGTTCCTGGTCTTCAGTGTTGTATTCTTGGCACCTAGTTGGAGCACAGTAACTTTCTGTCATAATTTATCCCGTGAGTCACACTCGAATGAGAAGGAGTCCAGGATATGCTGTGAAAGAAAGTCCAAATTCTTAGGAGTTTTTGTTTTTGTTTTAGTTTTGGATGAATCCCATGCGTGGTTTAGAGAATGACTAAACCAAACCAAAGTAAGGTGTATGTAAAATAGTCAGCCTTGTCCTTCCTCTCGGTTTCTGTATGGAATGAGTTGTTTTCTTCCATATACATAGGTTGAATTCCTAAGCCACAAAGTAATGGCATGTGAAATTTGACCTTGAGAAGCAAATAAAAATTACATAAGGTCATGAGGGTAGAGTTCTTGTGATGAGTTTAGTGACCTTCTAGGCAGAGGAAGAGAGAGGATAGCTCATTCTGTCCATTCGTGTGTGCTCCTGGGAAGCCCGTGGGGGAACCCAGCGAGGAGGCAGCCACCCTCAAGCCAGGAGGCAAGCCCTCACCAGAACCTATCGCTGCAGGTCTCAGGTCTCCAACTTGTAGCCTACAAAGCTGCGAGAAAATCAATTTCTAGTGTTTAAGCCACCCAGGTTGTGTGACATTATTACAGCAGCTTGGGCTGAGGCAATCCCTTTGGATAGTTTTCTTCCATTATGTGTCTTTTTCCCTTTTGTCATCTGGAATGCCACTGTGTGTACTCTGCTAGGTTAGCTACCAGAAATATTTAGGTAAAAAAATAGAAGGAATTCCCCTCTCACAAGAGCATTAAGAGAGGATTTTCCTGTCTGTTGTGGGCCCAGTTATGTCCCCCAAAATATATGCTAAGGTTGTGACATAGCACAAATGTGACCTGATTAGGAAATGGAATCTTTACGAATGTCCTCAAGGTGAAGTTGTACTGGAGTAGTGAAGAAGCCCTAATCCAACAGGGCTCGCGTCCACATATAAGAAAGGAAGATGCCCCGTGGAGAGACAGACAAGAATGCTTTCTGACAATGCAGGAAGATTGGAGGGAAGCAGCCACCCCAGAGCCAACTATTGCCAAGAAGTGCCAAGGATATGGCCCCCACCGGAAGTGAGGAAGAGGCCAGGAAGGACCCTGCCCAAAGTCTCAGAGAAAGCACCGTCCTGTTGGTGCTGCCGACTTCAGATTCCTGGCCTCCAGAACCGTGACGGGATGCACGTCCCGTCCTAGCCATCTCATCTGTGTACTTTGTTATGGCGGCCCTAGAAGGCAAATACTTGTTTTGATCATTCAATCGATATTTTATTTTTGGTTTTAGTTTTTCTCTCAGTGATGTCATCGGTTGCATTAGTCTTCAGAGCGAATGATCGAGCTACACAGATGTGAGAACTGGTTAAATTCTAGGTATCTGTGCTGAAAGATAACCTGGAGAAGAGAGTTCCAGCGAGTAAGGAACCCAGGCTGCAGTTCCCTCAAATCCCCTCGGTCCCGCGCGGTTTTCCTGCTGTTAATTAAGCACATGCGGCCACCAGCAAACAAAATGTGCCCGTGTCCTCTATGCCGTGCAGGTGATTTCAGTCTCTAAAAGCCAAGTCTGTGGTTAATGAACAGCCACAAAATGAGTGTATTAGTGATGGGGGGAGCTGCATGAACCAGAAAGGACAGCGGACTGTGTGTCCGTTGGGATCACAGGAGCCCTTGGATTATGGAATTGCACTCTGATGTTGCATGTGCTCTTTTAAAAACTGTTTGAGCTGGGTGTGGTGGCACATGCCCGTAATCCCAGCTATTTGGGAAGCTGAGACAGGAGGGCTGAGACATTGAGGGCAGACCTGGGCAACCTGGCAAGAGCCTGTCTCAAAAATTTTAAAAAGTAATAAAAGGAGCTAGGCATTGTTTCTCTAATATGAAAAACCCAAAATATAAGCAAAGAGCAAAATTAAAATTAGATAATAAGAAACAGGAAGATAGATCTTTCTCAGTGGGAAGGGGATCAAGAGATGGAGGGAGGGGGAAGGAAAGGAGGGATGGGGATGCAACAAAATTTAAGATGTGTTATGTGCATTTACCAGCTCCACACATGGAATGTAGACATTATGTACTGGAAACGTGCTAATATAAAAAAGGGGTTAAGGATGTAACTCAGTGTGAGGCCCTGGGTTCAGCCCCAAATACCATAAAACGTTAAGCTTGCAACTACCAGTATGTGTCGGAAGAGTAAAATGGGATATAGTTGAACAATTATTTAAATTTGAGTTCATTCCCTGCCGCCTTAAGCAAAAATATTTTCATGTATTTCACTTTCGCAACACAAGGGGGCACCATTGTCGCACTGTTCACTTCCCATAGGTCTAATGCCGCTGGAGTGTGCGTAGGTTTAAACTCACAGTGCCTCTCTCTCACGTGGGTAATCACTTGATAATTGTACAAACAAACACAGACCCAGGCTCTTTGTCACCCGCATGACATTCATTTCAATGCTGGTTTTGAGAACAATACCCTCTGATTAGCATTCGTATGCATTTTATCTTTGCTTCCTTGTTTCTGATTCTGTAATGATCGTCCAGTTCTAAGAAGACTTGGTACTATTGTGTTTTATAGTGTTTACATGTGACAATTTTCTAGAAACATGAATTCCTTTAATTGACTTTTCAATCATGTTGCTGGGAAATGGGCAGGGTGCCCGGAGATGAGACTGTCTGACATCAAGGATGAGTCACCCACGGGGCTGATGGCTTCCTGTTGGAGGTGACAACCCCTGCAGAGGGTGAGGCTGCGGCCACGTGTGCTGGCAGGTCCCTGTGCACGGCGCCTTTGGAGACTTGGGTAGCACAGTATTACTATTAGTAATAATACCGAGCGTCATTTTTGGCAACTCATGATATCTTAGATCCTTTATTTGCTTTACGTGCATTTTTAAAATAAAATAATCTTGCCAGCTATGTGTTACCACTCCCATTTTTGCAGATGAGGAGGCCGGACCTTGGCTTGGTTCACTCACCCCTTTGTTCGTGAAGTTCAGGAGTGGCAGTGCTGCTGGTAAACTCAGGCGGTGCCCACAACTCCACACTGCCTCTTCCTCGACAGGAAAAGATGTTGAATTTGGGTTTCAACAAAAATAGTACTTTGATTTCACTTTCAAACTTCTTTATCCACTACGACATCTGGGTCAGTATTTGATTCTGTCTAGGCAACTGCAAGAAACATACAAAATGCTGTATCAGTCTAGATTTTATTATTCGTGTACTGCTTTCATTCAGTGCATCACATCTGAGCAATTATTTGATGCTGTAGGTCTGGGAGTGTTGATCTCAAGAGCAGTGCAGGGAGATTCCAGGAGACTACAGGGTGTTTGGCGTTGTTGTTTCATTGTACTCCTGAAATAGTGACCAAGAAGAAGCCACCTGTGTCTGTATGGTGAGAGGGTAGACTCGCCTAATGCAGGAAAACCAAGGCAGCAAAGAGAGCGGTCACCATTTTGGTATCTCCCAGTGTGGACAGAGCTAGAATTCCATGTCAGCTTTGGAGAGAGAGAAGTTGAAGCAGGACGGACTGCTGAAGTAGGAGGTCCAGGATTGGTAGTGGGTGAAATTCTTGAGCTAGCACTGCCTGTGCCTGCCCCAGGTGGAGTTATAAATCACTTTAGGAGGCAGACATGCTTGAATTTTAGTCCTAGCTTTGCCATTTTCTGGTGTTTGGCCTGGAACAAATTCCCTGAACATCAGATTCTTCAACTGTGAAAGAAAGATAAAAATAAATTCCATTTCCTCAGCACTGTGAAATATGTATTTACATACAATACATACACACCTATAAGTATTTTTGCATATACGTATATTTGGTAAATAATGGTCATATTTTCTTCATCTCCCCTGCTGTGTGATAAGGACATCAATCTCTTTAACCCAAAGCCACTGAGTAGTGCCCACTGAGCCCGCTAGGTGTCTCTAGAAAGCTTCATGTTCAGGAGTAAGAAAAGACATGTTTGGGAATGCGGTTCATAAACTGGAAAGCCTTACAAAAATATAAGCATTATAATGGCTGCTTTCTCTGCACTCGACTTCCAGTTGATAAAATGCCCATACTTTTGTGCTTACCTAATTAGTTCCAATCAATAAACATTTATTAAGCACCAAGTATCTGCCAGGGAAATATTCGTGCATTTTAAAGATATTTAAATATTTGTTGTAGGCACTGGAGTTTGAACAGTGAGCAAAAGAGACTAACCCTTTGCACCGAGAGCGTGTCTTTGTCAGAGTGGCAAGTGTAGAGCACATGTGTTGGGTGAGAATGTTTGCTGATGACACAGAGAAAAATGAAACCTTCGGGCTTAGAGAACGCTGGAGGCTGCTGTTTTGTGTAGAGTTGGCTATAAAACCTTCTGTGAACGAGCGAACATGAATGAAATAAAGAACTAGTCACAAAGATGTCTTGGAAATGTGAATTCCTAGAATGGGAAGCCAAAGCCCTCGTGACTGGGAGGTGTGCTCAGTGTGTTTGTGGATCCTCAGAGAGGCCAGGACGAGACACATGAATGACTGGGTTTTCTACGTACTTCATTGTCTCTTAGATGACTAATATCTATTATAAAGTAATTTTATAACTCTACCTTTATAGGTGTGCATTATAAGAATAATGGCAATAATTAGTACTTACTGAGTATCTGTTATGTGCTAGGTTAGTCCTTACAATTTTCCTAAACAAATTTAATTGTTTGCTGTTATTCGGAGACTGACTAGCTTTCTGCAGGCAGCCTATGCTGAAAGTTGGAGAAGCCATACTGTGGAGTTCCTAAGCGCAGGCTGCAGGGTTACCCAGTGGGAAGACAGAGGGATGAAAGTGCATAATGATGGGAAAGCTGATGGACATCCACCAAGAGGGGTGCCATGTGGGCTATGCCATGGAGGGTGAGGTTGAGTTCATTAAGGGAGGTGGAGGTGGAGGTAGAGCCCCTCCTGGCCTGCAGCTAGGACCAGCAGGGTCTGTACCCAGGAAATGGTGAGGAATTAAGTGTGGCTGAGGGTGTGTGCCATCCAGCCTACTGGATGTGTTCTTGTGCCTGCGGGCAGAGAGGGTCAGATGCTGCCTTGAGAGATACCTCCCGGCCATAGCTCTTTGGGCACGGGTGGAACTGGCCCAAATGCAGCAGAGTCCATCTTTTACTGGGGGCACTGGAGGAACTGATTCTCTCAAATTTCTGAAGCAAGGATCTGGAGATATGCTCCTCAACAGAGGACGCCGGGGTGAGGGGTTTATCCAATTGGGGGCTCAGGAAGTCATGTGAGGCCACTGAAAACTGACTAGGAAGCTGCCTGCAGAAGAGAAAAAAACGGAGCAAGTGCAGAAAGGACAGAAGATGGGATGTCGTGTAATCTCCGGACAGAAGAGATGGGGTAAACAGGTCCTCAGTATCTGGTGCATTTCAGTTTCCAAGTCTTCAAGCTCCATGCATGGCTGTTTCCTGTCTGGGATCCTAGTAGGCTCTGTCTCGTAAATTAGGAGGACTCTATAATCCATGATGCAAACCAGCACACTTTTAAGATTGGATAGGGTCTATTACTAGTTATAAAAGGGGTGGTTGAAATATATGGTAAATGTTAAAATTAAAAAAAAAATTATTACAATAAAAGACACATTGCCATTAATCCCCCTCAAAATGCTCCCCCTCCATTCAGACACACTTATCCCATCATTCTTGCCATTTTCTGAAGCAGTTCTGGAAGTCCTCTTTTGTAAGTGTTTTTACAAGTTGTGATAAAAAATATGGTGACTGCCATCACCAAGTGCCATCCAATGGAAAGGCAGCTCATAAAAACATGACTGTGTATCCTCATCCACCTTATTCATCGGATCTGGTACTAAGCAACTTCTGGCTCTTCCTTAAAGTCAAGACGACCATGAAAGGGAAACGTTTTGAATCAATTCAGGACATCCAAGCAGCCAGGACAGCGCAGCTAAAGACACTCAGGAAAGAGGACTCCAGAGCTGCTCCAGAAAGTGGCAAGAACGTTTGGTAAGTGTATTCAAAGCAAGAGGGAGGATTTTGAAGGGCATTAATGCAATGTGTCTTATCGTAATACAGTTTTCAAAAATTTAAATAATCACCAAATTTTTCAATTATACCTGGTAGATATAAACCGGGAAACTCTTGGGGGAACTAGGGGTGGAGGATTCGGAAGTGTTTAAGAACTGGCTCTGCAGAAAAGAGCAGTAACAGCAACTGCAAATAGACCGGAATTTGACTGGTAGTGTTTGCTGATTCCCTTGGTGTAATTCCTCCCTCTGTGGCTGATTCCTCCCTACTGGTGCGGTATCCGTAGGCTTGAACCATTACTGAAGATGTAACAGTCGGCTTTTCCAAGCTGTGTTGGGTTGGTTCCTGCCTGTGACCCTAGCTTGTCCTCCCTTTGTTTTTATTTGGGGTTCTTGACTATGTGATCCTTGGAATTCTGAAAGTACTGAGCAGAATGTAATCTGTCCGTTTGGACCTGAGACCCGGCTGTGGGCAGCCAGCATCCACCCTGCCTTGCAGTTTCCCGCAGGGAGAGATGGTCCTAAATGTGCCCTGTGTGCCCCATCATGTACAGCACAGTGGGGGGCAGGCGTGGCTGTGGGTAGGTAGGTAACTGCTGACTCAGTGCTCCAGCTGCTGCAGGTGGCCCACCTGTGATTTATGATTTGCCTGTCAGTGATGGGAAAGTAACCTGGGACAGCAGTCAGTCCACTCTCAGAGGTCCCAGGGACCTGGATGCTGACACTCTTACACAGACTCCTCGGTTTTCAACTCACCATCCTTCATCAAATTCTAGGCTTCCGTAAGCAGAAAATGAGGTCTATTAATTCAGTTATGAGTGGCGTGACTCTGTAACATCCTGAGTAGCAGCTGGCTGATCAGCCGGTTTCCTCCACTGCGTCACGTTGGCCCGAGGCAAGCATCGTCCTGTCCATTCTCCATTCTCCAAGTAGCACCATATTCGCCTTCCGAAGAGCAGACTCTTCCATTCTGTTTTAGAAAGAAACCGGTTGCCCAAACTTATTAGTTGAGCTTGGATTATTCACTTACATCCTTACCTGGAATCGAGGTTTTTCTGTTCCCTCCTTTCCATTCCTATTTTTGTTGGTTATATGTGAAGATCTTTACATATTTTCAGACTTTCATGAAATTGCAGAAGAATTGAATTTCTACCAGATTTCCTAAAGGCAATTATTTTACTTATTTTTGAGAAGTGATAAGAATGGAAGACATTTCCTGTGAATGTCCTAAATATATTAAATGATTGATTTGGCAATTATGCTTGGACAAAATTTATTTCAAGTCAAACATGTATGGGAACACACACACACACACACACATACACATACACACACTTTCTTTAGTAGTTCTTAGCTCAAACAGAACAAAGAGAAAGGACAATTGTATATGTGTACTAACACTACCCTTTTAAAGTGAGTTGTTGAAACAGTTGTTTATTTGTAAACATTTTCCTAGGTCTGTGCCAATAAAAATGGTCAAATACTTAAAAGTTTTCTGAGGCCAGTTATTCCAAAGTACTATAAAAGTTAAGCTATGAAATCACATTAGTAACTGCAGTGTCTCAGCTTTCAGTAGATGTGAATCAGCATCAATAAGGTCAAGATTCTCCACTCTTGCTACTTTTGGTTACAGCAAGAAAAATAAACTTTTATAAGCCATAGTGGGAAAATCAATTCCCCACAAAAATCTACATCCTTTGCTAGGTCTATTCCTGTCCTTGTTGATGTAAAATAATGATGCCATGAGTCTGAATGATGGATGTTCACAAAGTACTATATATAGAAATGTTGGCTAAGATGTTGTTTAAAATTCTGGGAAAAAATAGACATTGTATGTGTCTAAGAAACGAGCACTGTTTAATTTTCCATTGTTTAATAATAAATTGCTATAGACCATTTAAAACCATGTTGTAGATAGAATATTTGCTATTGTGGAAAGATAATCAGAATAAATTGCCAAATGGTGAAAAAAAAGCTACAAAAATTTATGATAACATTTTTTACATATTGTGTGTGTATGTGTGTGTGATAAATATAACACTGGAAAAATATAATGTCTTAATAGTGGTTATGCCTAAGTAGAATGACTAATGTCCCATTGCTTATTTTCCTGCTTACATTTTCCTTGTGCTGTGTTGTTTTTATGAGCTTAAATCTGGAAGGGAATAGAGTTTTACAAGATTTACTATAAAATGAGCCATACATGTGTGCTAAATTTATGGAGCAGGGACATGTATGTAGATCCTCAAATTCCTGCCCTTTTCTTTAGGCTAAGTTTTAGAAAGGTGAGCAGGGGTAGCAAGGAGGGAGGAGAACACCTCAGACAACAGGAGTTGGTGCCTGCTGTAAAAAGATGAGGTCCCTCGGTGCAGCAAGGAGAACAAAGCCTTTACTGTACTATTAATTGGAATTCAGCTTTGCATGGTCTGTGGTTACAAAGTTCAGGGAAACTGGTGCAGGGTCCTATTCTCAAAGGGTTACAAAGCATGCATTGTTGTCCAAGTAAATCCGGTACAGAAAGATGGTATCCTTGGAATAAAAATTAAATGCATTCGATACGGAGCAAACCGCAGTAGCCACTTTTGTAGGTGAACAGTTTCGGGGACTTTATCAGCTTTTCTACTTAAAATGAATGCTCTTATTCCCTGGAAATCTAAGACTCAACATTATTTTTTTAACAGTTTGTGATGAAAAAAGTATCTAACAATACACATTGTCAACAATGGTGATTCTTGATTAATGGATCAAGATTTCTAAGAGTTCATTTCTATAAAACAAACTTTCCTTCTCCCTCACCTTTCACCCCCAGTACTTAGCACAAGTCCTGACACATAGTAGACACTCAAGAAAAGCAGGTGACCTTGACAGAGCTAGAAAACGAGCTTACCTGGAGGTGCTCACCTGTGCTGCTCTTCAAACGAAGAACCTGGTGGAGAGAGGAATAGATTGAGTCTGATGACCTGAGTTCTAATCTCGGCTCCTCTGTTATCTCTGTGGATGGCTTCTGTTTGTGACTGCCTTTGTCCATTTCTTAAAATGGGTTGGATCCCATGTGGGTTTCTTTCTCTCAGATCTGAGTACCTACAATTCTAAGGGACCCCTTGGGTTTTTTCCTTTCTCTCCCTATTGCCTGGGCTCATGTATTTATTAATGTATCCCAGATGCTATTGAATGTGCTCTGCACGGGTGGCATTATTCTGTGTTGTGCAGATTGGGCCTTCAGGGCACACACAGAACCAGACCTTGGGCTCCCTCCCTCCAAGGGAGAGAGTTGTGCTCCCTTCCTGAATCAATCTCTCCCTCTCCTCTCTCTCTTTCTCTCTCTCACGCCTCCCCCTAGCATATACAGGTAATTTACTCATTCCTTAAGGTAAGATCATATTGGGGAAAATCTTTGTTACCACAGAGCACTCTTTGATGAGACAGAGGAATTTACAAAGACTAAACTCCTAATTTGCATTTCCTCAGTGAATTGTTTGGATCAAAGTAATGACCAATCAGAAGAGGCTTTCCAGTTTTTTAGTGATGTTGTACGTATATTTCCCATTACGCTGTAGATATAAGATTTAAAACATAGTTCATAAGTCCTATATTATAAACCGCATTTTTAGTGTACCAGAATACACTGACCATTTGGAAGAATGTTTTTGCTTCAACAAGTAGTGAGTTAGATTGTCCTATAATTACTACTCAACCTATATTTTTCTTTTACTATATGATTTTTCTTAATGCAAAGCATCTCTAATCCTTAATACAAAGGAGAGAATTATACTAAAATATTTTGGCAAAGAATAACTGTATTGTTTTGACCTAATACTATGGTCAAGGGAGAATGTATTAAAATAACTAGTTTTACCTGAGAAACTCCCTGCCTTCTCGGTGTATAAACCAGGCAGGTTATGATGTGGTAGCAAAGAACTCTGAGCTCTCCACACTCTGGGTTTTCGTCCTGCTCATACTGTCTACTCACCGTGGGTGTGGATGAGCTGGACCGATAGTAGTCACTCTGGAACCCAGTGCAAGAGGGCAGAAAGGGCTGTGCATCCTCCAGCAAGGAATTGGTTACTGATGTCCAGTTACAAATCACTGATCAGAATGGTCACATGTTGTATATTCTCTCAAGAGGGCCAGGAAGTGCTGTCCCACCATCTGCCCGGGAGGAAGACAGCTGCGATACTTGATGAGTAATTCTCATTACTTTCCTATCATACACGTGGCATGAAAGAATGGTCCCCAGCCACTAGCTCTCTTCGTTTGCTAGGGAATCAATTAACTGTTGCTTATCCTAGCAATGCCTTTATTTGAGAAGCCATTTTCAAAAACATGTATCAGAGTATTAATGATTTTTTTAAAATTATGTGATGTATTGATAGAATTCCATACATAGCTTCAAATTTTAGATTTATGGCAGTATTGCCATGATGTGTATGTCTACAGTTTTGTTCATGGATGTTGATTACTTCATTACTGTGATTTTCAAAAGGATCAAACAGGAGGAAGCGGAGAGGTTAGGTTAGAGTAGGGTTTTGTTTGTTCGATTCTCCTTTTTCCCACTGTGTTTTCCTTCCACTCTTTCGGGGTTCTGCTTTCCGTTGGAATTTCAGTGTTATTCCTTGGCGGCGCTCTACCAGGCCCTCCTCATTTTCTATTCTGAGGTCAGTTCTGAGCCTGGGCAGGGAGGGATTTCTCAGAAGATCATTTTTGACTCTCAAGCGCTTCTAAATATCAATCTTGAAAGTTCATTTCATGTCCAACCTTTGTAGATAAAGTAGTAAACAGTGTACGAGTGACTTTTAATTTAATCTTCACCCTAAAGTATTATTTTTATTTATTCACTCACTTATACTTTTATTGTACTCTTCCTATGCATTTGAGATTTGATATCTCAAATTGATTTCATTACCCACATATTAATAAAAATTGATGTGAAGTAAAGCAGTAATCTGTGAAGTGGGTTAGTTATGCTTTAAGGATCCTACTGTTTTATGTGAAACCAGAAACACATGCCTAGTAATGGAAACTGTGTCTTGAAATACATGTGTAATGGCAGGGGGTAGACTACGTGCTTTCCTGTGACCAGTCCGGAGGAGGAATACGTGCATCTGGAAGATTGTTGACTATGTCACTGTTAAATATTCTGGTTCCAGACTATATTTCCTTAACCAGCCAAAGGAGAGTGACTCCATCTACAGTGGGCTTACACTCTAGCAGGAATTTAGGACATAAAGATCACTAAGTCGTAACAGATTCAATTCGCATGTAGTTCACAGTCAGCTGGGAAAACACATGTTAATATGTAGTTAACAAGTATATAATACAATAAATTCTGTGGCAGAAGCACCTACGGAGGACAATGGCGATACCAACTTGTGGAAACTCAACCGGGAGGTGGCAGGAGATCTTCCAAGACGGGGGTCATGGAGTGACTCGACCAGGGTTTGAGGCAGAGCGCACTGGTGTGGAGGAGAGGGAAATCCTTGTGAGCAGAACAAGTGGTGTGAGTGATCACATCCACGGAAGTGTGAACACGTGTGTGCATGTGAGGGCTGGGGAGCGGTGGAGGAGATGTTGCTGAAAGAATATTCCAGGCCAGGCAGAACGCAAACTCGTCTTGGATTTACCTCAGAAGAGTGTCCTTTCCAGATGTGAAAGGAGACGCCCATGAGCGTCCAGACAGATGTGAGCTAAAAGGACCAGGATCTATCTCACAAATACCTCAGGTCAATAAATTTTAGAGAGCAAGAGACTGACATGGTCAGGCTGAGAAGTTCAGGAAGATAGGAAAGGAGAAACCAGAAATACTCCAACCTGGAGATGTACAGAATTTAAACTGGCATCCTCAGCTTCATTGTCTTTAATTCATACCCTTTTGACGAGATGCTTAGAAAATGGCACTGGTCCTTTAACGGCTTGATTACTTTTTCTATACCAAGCAGCTCCATTAAATTTTCTTTGAATGTGTTTGTTAGAAAGCATCAGACATTTAATAGCAGTCATTGCCTCTCCCAGCTATGAAAAATCTATGCAGCACGAAGCACTTTTCAGGGTCTCTATTAACAGATAGTCACAGGGAATGACTGGGGAGTTTTCTAAGGGAGCCATTCCATCAACAGCCTTATGTGACTTAAATGCAAGGACCCATTAGTGAGTAAAGTTACGTCATGTGTGGCCACTGCCATGGTTTGCAGGATGTAGCTGAAGTGAGATGAAAATGCTCAGGTATTTATTCCAGCTGTATCAAGACCAGAATGACAGTCCTCGACAGTGTTCAGAAACGATGCTGTTGTCAGCTGCTCATGACAACTCAAGAATAAAAAAGAATGATTAGCGTCAAAATTACTGACTGTAAATATTACTTCTAGAGTGCCTATGCAAGTGTTTTGCTATGTTCCCATCACAATAACGATATATAATTTGAGAGACTTCAGAAATGAGCATCAGTAGCGATATAAGTAGGTCATACTTTCTCCTTCCTTTGGTTTTTTAAAATGCCATGTCCTGGGCCGGTGAGATGGCTCAGCGGCATAAGCGCCTGCCTGGCAAGTGTGAGGCCCTGAGTTCGACTCCTGGAACCCACATACGAAAATAGGGCTGGTGATGTCGCTCAGCGGCACGGGCACCTGCTGGTGTGCAAGGTCCTGGGTTCGACCCCCGGTACCCACAAAAAAAAAATGCCATGTCCTGTATCTTAGGAATAAAAAGTCACTTTCTGGGCTACCAAGAAATCTCCATCACTCTTACGGCTCTGGTGTGAAACTATACAGCTTTGGCCTGTTAGACTAGATGGAGACTCCGGTACAGAAAAACTTTGTTAATGCATTTTGACTGCATTTGCTGAATTTTCTGTTTTCTTTAAGTAAAAAAGTTGTTTTAAAATTCTAAGCATTGGATTCTTTGCCTTTTAACTTACAGGTGAGGGTTGGTGCAGATGGCCATTTATCTGGGGATTCAGTTTGCCATTTAGATGATCCATTTCCCAGTGGCCAGAGATTATTCCCTCAAGGGACCTCTGGGCGTGTTTGTACAGTCCCCTAGCTTGCCATGGTCCCAAAGATTATTTGTCATTTGGGTTATGCATATGTTACAGTGGTTGAGTTCTTCAGAAATCCTTGTATCTGAACCTTTTGAGTCTTCTCGTTATTTTTTTTTTTCCTATAACTTTTTGTAGGTCTGGATTGCTTGAGAAGATATTGTAAAGCTGATTCTTTCCCAAATTGTCCCAGAAGAAGGGACAATTTGTAGTTAATATCAGCCTTCTGGGATGGAAAGAACCTTTAGCCAAGGGGTAATTCTTCAATTGCTGAAAGTGGAATTAGATGAGAGACAGAATAAACCTGAAGTGGTATGGTACTTACTGAAAAGTAGATGAGAAGTGGAGGAAAAGTTGTAAGGGATAGCATCCTGTCCGATGCACGCCGACTCGGTTAGTGTTTCTGTGTGGCTATTTTTGGAAAGTATTTTCAATTTCCTCCCTGACCTAGATGCAGCTATACTGTAACTAGTCTTATACACAAGGCTTTTCAGCTGTCATGCAGAAACACTTATTGAAACATGCATTTTTAAGTAAAGATAGGAGAGACTAACATACTCTATAATTTTCAACTTGTCTAGGACCAAACATGTACTGAATGATCCCTTTGTGTCATGCATAAAGTTCAGTGTGACATATTGCTGCCTTAGAAGAGTTCTAGACAAGTGACTATTTTGTTTTGAAGATTCTTCTGATTGCATTTAGGTGAAGTTCTAGGAACAAAGTGTTCTGTTGGATGAAAAATCTATCCCGTCTGTTTTTATCAGGAAAACCCAAGGCTAGCCAGCTGTGAACATTAGCTAATTGACAACTTTGGAAAAGATTCAGCTCCAGAACCAAGACCTTTTCTCTATTAATTGGAATACCACAAAGAAATGTTCTTTAATGTAGTACCATTTCCACAGAAATAAACTGAGGGGATATGGGTGACAGAGAAATGCTTTAATTCACAGGTAAATTATGAGTGGATGGAGGTTTAATAAGCATTGAAACTCATTGACTTTTTATATTCTTTTTTGTGAAGCAATTAATTTTTTAGAGAAGATATTAGAGAAATCGCTTAGGAATGAGACAGGGCTGGGTTTGAATAAAGCCTTCAGTAGTTTTCAGCTTTGAATCTTTGAACTTTAAGTGTACAGTGGGAGTTAGAAATACATATTGTGTAAAGTTATTATGATATTTGCAAAGCTGTAGAACACAGTAAACACCCAGGAGTTGGTAGCTATTTTCTTTTTGTTGTTAATTTGTTTTTAATTAATACTCAAGAGCTGCCATGAAGAGAAGATTTCAGGAAGTTATTGTTGGAAGCACTCAAAGGAGAAGAATATAAGATCTCTGTCTTTTAAAGAAATTGCCAGAGTTTGGTTGGGGAGCTAGATATATGCACACATCAAATCCTTCTGAAACAATTCTAATGTAAAACATGCAAAACAAGGCAACAATTCTGGAAGGCAGAAATGTAGTGTAGGGGTAAAGCTTATGTCATCAAGCTGGAAACTCTAAATCATTACTGGCCTCTTTTCTAGTCTCTATTTAGAGATTTCCTCCCTAGATGTGTAAGTAATGCAATACTTTTACTAAACTCAAAGATGTTCTTCAGGGGCCAGTGAGATGGCTCAGCAGTGCAAGCACCTGCCTGGCAAGCACAAGGTCCTGAGTTCGACTTCCGGTACCCACACACACACACACACACAAAAGATGTTCTTCAGAACCATTATCAGTCACTGTGGTGCATCCAGCCACAATAAATGGGATCGTGTTTGTGATGATCTTGGGTTGCTTTGGCTCAATTCATATTGACTTCCCATTGTTATTGGCAATAGGCCACCTGTCACTAAAACTATATCTTTAAGTTGGCTCCTTGCAGGGGAAATGATTCAGGTGTTAATAAAATCGCAGGTGCTCATAGTTGATCAGGTTATATTGCTTGGATGCTGCCGCTTGCTTCTCCCTTGTTCACGGCTATGATGACCCTGGGTGTTCTCCACGGAATGCAACCTCACAAACCTTTTATCTTGGTGTCTCAGGCAGTCACAACCAATTATTTGACTTAACTCATAAGGTGGAGCCTGTTTTTCATTCTTACTTAAGCACTTCTAAGTTTCAGAAAGCCCACACTCACTATCTTAGCTGAGCGTACCTTCTAGCCCAGCAAATCTACATTTAGGAAACTTGACCAAGTAGACATCATTCTGCCATTTTTCTTCTGGTCTCAATCTGTGCTGGAATTCTGTGATCTCAACTCAGAAAACATGGTAGAATGCCATGGTTCCAAACTATTGGCGTGCATCAGAATCACCTAAAAACTTCTCGAAGCACAGATTGCTGATCAAATCCAAGACGGTCTGCTTCAGAAGGCAGCAATCTTTTAGTGCAGGTAAAAAAATACCTTTAGGAAATATAATCCCAAGTGGTGCCGGTCACAGAGCTACACTTGGCAAACTACCGGTATAATAAAAAGCAGATAGAATTACAGGTAGAAAAGCCTTTGGAACACCATTAATAGAGCTTTGACCATAAATTTCATGAGCTTCAAAAATTCTCTATCAAGTGTTCTGTAAAATAAAGTTTGTATAATGAAATAATGTTCAGCATAACCTGAGAAATACTTCAAGTATTTAGTAAAAATAATCCAATAATCCCTCAGGAAAAAATTTTCTATTTGTATATGTTTTTGCACTTTGTAATAAAACAAAAAGATCTAACATTGTTCTCAATACAGTAGGGAAATTGGGACACTGATGTATTATCCTGCTCTTTCTTCCAAGAAATTTTATATATGCTAATCTCTAGAAAATTACTGTATGTTATTCTAAAGATCATACTATATTTGCTCTTTGGTCTGATAACCTTGCTTTTCTCCCTGAGGAGACAATTCTATTTTTATTTAAGTGAACAAACAGTAATATGGCAAGTAACTGTGTGTAAACTAGGAGCCCTATTGAAACTGGAATTTCTGTCTTTATAGTGAATACTTAAAAATGAGTGTGATCATATCTATAACAATTTTTAGATCCTGTAAGGACGATACTATCCAAATATATATACCAGATTGCATTGCAAATGCAGTGCCATTTAAATTTTAAATTGTAATTTGTTCATTTACATGAATTACCCTGTGAACACTTTGTATGAACATTTCTGTCTGTGGCTGAGAAATCAAGAAACAGAAAGCTTGAAGGAATTGCTTGAGGATGATGAACTTGTTTAGGTTTGATCTCGAAGCACAGACTTTTTTTTTTCTTTTTTTGTGGGTACCAGGGGGTCGACCTCAGGACCTCGCACGCCAGCAGGCGCCCCTGCCGCTGAGCGATATCACCAGCCCCTTTTTTCGTATGTGGGTTCCGGGAGTCAAACTAGGGCCCTCGCGCTTGCCGGGCAGGTGCTTACACCGCTGAGCCATCTCACTGGCCCGAAGCACAGACTCTTGATAAACAATTCATTCACTTAGGTCATTCTCTGCTTGATTACTCTTCAATTTACCAGGGGTTTAATTTATTTCCAAAAGTATTTTCACATGCAGATTCTTTAAAGATTGCTGTATTTTTGTGCTTAGTAATCTTAATAAAAATATCTTAATAAAAATATCAAAATATCAAGTACTGTTTAGGATATGCAGTGTTATCCATGGCAAGATAATTAATTTTAATGTCGTGTTTTTGGCCCGTGTAAATGACAGCTTAGAACTGAGAAAGGAATTACTACACTTCCCATAAAGCTCCTTGACAACAAACTTAATGTTTTGAACACTGAATCAGTTAGAATTTTCTACAGATGTACAAGTCTCTCACCTTGGCATCTTCTTTTTTATCCATCTGGAATTTTAATATGTATTTTTTTAGATCCCACTAAACGTTGTTGCTTACCACATATTTTTGGCGATCTGTGTTTAAAACGTTTCCCTAATTTTTATCATCATCAACGTCATCATCATCTTTCTCCAATATTTACTGAGCTGTGAAAAACTGAAAATTAAATTCAGAGAACATTCCAGTTTCTTTACTAAAATGGAGCCCCTTTTATGAAGTCCACACTAGAAGGAAAGGTAAGAGCCTCTGCTCCTTGGTCTTCTACCTAAGGGACATGTGATGGCCCTTGGCAGCCCCATCCCCCAACTGCTGGCCTCGAGTTCTGAAATCAAAGCGAGCCCTCTCTGCAGAGAGCATTCCACGCAGATTGTCTTCCTGCCTCTGGCGAGGCTCCTGCTTCTCCTGCGAATCTTTCCTTGGTACACAGAGTCACTATTGTGTGATGTGAAAGAGGGACTCCTGCGGCTGGTGGAGCAGCTACTGCACTGGGAAGGTCACGAGTTCACGGCTGCCTTGCCTTCCGACTAGCAAGACGTGTTCCCTTGAAGGCCAGAGAAGTACACTCTGGCTCTGCGGACAGAAGGTTAAGCTTTCCGTGGAGCCCCAGCAGTGATGGCTAAACGGCCACTTAGCAGTGGTGAATTTAAGACGAGGCTCTCCTTGCCTGTGGTCTGTCACTTGGAGCGAGTCTCTCAGTGTCCCTTCCCGGTGGCTGTAAAAATGAAATCGCGGGAGAACCTGGTTGAAAGGACTGAGAATGAAGCATATGGCGCCTCGTGGGAGCCGGAGTAAATGCGTTTGCAGTTTAATTACGCGAGTTTCCATCTGAGGCAGCCATGTGTGGGATACCTGCTGCACGGCGGGCACAGGTGTAGGTGCTGGACTGTGCTAGGTCACACTCTGCGTGTCCCTCTCTTCCTGGAACTTCTATTCTACCAGTGGGGCCGCAGACAATAGCAATGCCCCGGGGTGATGGAAGTGGTCGGAAGAACAAAGCTGAGTGAACTGCGAAGGAGGGTGCACAGGCTGCTTCTGGAAGGTCATCGGGCACAGCCTCTCCGAGAGAAGACACCTGAGCAGAGACCAGAGGGAAGCAAGGGTGGGGACCCCTGAAAGATCTAGAGACAGTGCACGGCCCCCAGGGAGTGAGTGGGCTTGGCCATATGACAGGAGCACATGTAAATTCAAGATTTATTTAAAACGAGGCTGTTCCGTTGATAATGACTATCCACATTTATGTACAATGCAGTTGAAAATATCACACTGAGAAAGAAAGAGCCACGACCACTTTAACAACTATGTGTATAGAGGAAGGCATAAAATCATAGTTTCCGTCATGAATCTCTCTCTCAGGAGAGCCACCGCGGGGTTAAAACAATATACTCCTACATAATGTACTGTAACTGCTTTTTTAACAACTGAAAATGTGCAGAAAATGATGTTTTGAGTGTCTATCTTTAGTCTTCAGCTGTTACTGTCACGATTCAGAAATTTGGATCTCCTCCGTAAGAGGCACATTTCCTTAGCTGTAAAATCTCGGATGGAGTCTGCAACCGTAACTGTAGGCTGCGACGTTAGACTAGGAATCACTTGTGCTAAAGGGGGAAGGTTTTGGGGTTCCTTTTTCCTTCATTTACTTCTCTTCTGTGCTCACATTTTGGTAACGATGAACTTGTCTTTGGCTACAGTGTATGACAAGCAGTGCCTATTTTATTTTAGCAGTGGCAAAGTTTATTTGAAAAGGTAAAAATGAAGAGTGAGGGAGAAACTGGCTCTGCAGAGTGAGCTCGGGCCAAGTAAAAGAGGAAAAAGTAGATAAAGACACACCCTGGGGGATGCAGGGAGGGCTATCGTGAAGAAAGCCATGATAGCAAGCTCTTCGTGTTGCTGTGCGCTTTTATGCTATCCAAGTTTCGAGAAAATCCGCGAGAACTTCCACACATGGGTCCCGAGAGGCGGTGCTGGGATCCCACATCTTAAGCTGACATCGGGTGTAGGCATCCTATTGAAAACCTGCTTGAGTTCTCATGAGAAGTCCATGTGCAGACCTTTGGGAACCTTCAAGAAATGCCCGTATGTACCAGGAAATCCCGGAAACAGAACCCAGAAATGGTGACAGGTAGACAAGAAGGAGAAACGAGAGATTCCCTGAGTGCATTGTCGCCCTTGGCGGGAAGTGG
This sequence comes from Erethizon dorsatum, assembly GCA_028451465.1. Taxonomy (NCBI): domain Eukaryota; kingdom Metazoa; phylum Chordata; class Mammalia; order Rodentia; family Erethizontidae; genus Erethizon; species Erethizon dorsatum. The sequence goes on along the minus strand of CM051829.1, from coordinate 123,581,633 downwards.
CAGCGTGGGTATCTTCTAAAATTTTATCTACATCCAAAATAATGAGAAAAATTTAAAAAGATTAAGCAAGAATAGGATCATTAATAATTTAGACTCTTTTCTCTACATTTTCTAAATAAGCAAAAATAAAATGAAAACATTGGTTCTAGCTAATGGAGCACAAATTAAAGTTTCAAATTCCAGCCTAGTGCTTGCAAAATCAGTGTGGATTTCATACCAAAACATTAGTCATAGAAATGATAGTTAGGGAATTAAGTATTTAACCTAGGAGTTCCTAAATATACATCTCAGGAATGTCTGTTAGAAGGTACAAGGGGCTAGAAATAAAACCATGGGACAATGTTTCCACCTCTAATATTTAAGATAAAAAACGTAAAGGAAATACATTAAATGTTCTAGATTTTAGCAACACATGGAGGTCAAATAAATTCTGATGTTGAACTGGGAATGAACAAACATGATAAAACACATTAAGCCAATAATTCTCTTAAAAAATTGGCTTAAGATTGACATGTGTGCATTCAGCAAAAATCATTTTAAAAAATAACTCATTTATAAAATTCATTTACTGCTGGGGGAAAACTAATTTTTGTCACATATTCAAGTTACTTTGTGTTGTCCCGAACTCTGACATCTGGGCAGATGTGTGCAAGATTCTAGTTTCAAATATAACATAATTAGAATTAGCAGGTTTTTACACAGTGGGTTTTGTTTATTTAGGACATATGTGTGTTTCTTTTTAATTTTTCCTTCTCAAGGAAGTAGAGTGGATTAAAGTATAAATTTTGAAGTTTGATGGCTTTGGGCTCTAACCCTTACTAACTTGGTGACATTGGATAATTCACTCTTTCATTCAGTTTCTTCACCTATAAAGCATAGGTTATATGCATTAAGGGGGTAGTATGATGATGTAGATAAAACTGCCCAGTGCATAGCAACCTATCAATCAATACCATGTATTAGATCTTGTTGCTCAGCTGACTTTCTCTTTTTCCTTCTTTTTCCTCCCTCTCTATATCTTATTCTAAGGAGTCCTGACACAGATCATGTCCCCATGGTCCTCAGAAAGAACCAAACTTGCCAATCCTCTGACTTCGAGACTTCTAGTCTCCATAACTGTGAGACAATAGATTTCTATCATTTATGACGCTCAGTGTAAGTAGTAGGGTTGAACCGTAACAAAGACTTTAAACTGGAATTTGATCATAGGAGGTGACTAGAAGAGATTTGAGGTTCTTGATGAAAATGTCTAGGTTCCTTTGAAGACACTGTTGGGTAGAAATATGAATGTCAGAGGTGTTTGGGATTGAGTCTCTGATGGAAATGAGAAAAGCATGCTATTGAAAGCTGGAGAAAAGGTGAGACTTGTTACAAAGTGGCAAATAACTTGGCCTCATTGTGTTCTAGTTTTGTTTCGAGGAAAGTAAAACTGTAAACGATGAACTTCTTATTTGGCTGAGGAGATTTCTGAGCATGGTGTGGCAGGCACATCCTGGTTTCTTGTTGCTGCTTATAATGAAATGTGAGAAGAGAGAGATAAATCCAAGAAGGAGTTCTTAAACCAAATTAACAGGGTTGGAGGGTTTGGAAAATTCTCAAAAATCCCAAGGAAGCATGTTTGGAGCAAACATCCAGGGTGTGACTGGACAGCTACTTCCTAAAAGAGCATGGGAACAGTGGATCCAATCAGCAGCCTCAAGAAAAGCCAAGAATTGAGATGCAGTTACACAGGAAGGATCTGTAGGGGGCACTCTTATCTGATGGCTTCCACCCCTGTGAATTCCACCAGAATCCAACGCGGTCTCTGAGAGTTTTATATCAGCAGAAATCCTATTAGCTTAGGCGGAAGGGGAAATGGATGGGAAGAAATGAAGGAAGACTTGAATTTCTGGCATTCTACAGGTGGGAGAGGGTTGCCAGAGCTACTGGTGGCAGACAGGCTTTATCTACGAGGAAAAGGCAGGCAGCCAGAAGGTGCTTCAGAGGCCAGCGACGCGGCCCACCATGGGCCCAGAGGGCACAGGGCCTGGCACGAAGGGCCGTCTCATGTTCAGTTCCAGAAGGTGGGGCTGCCTGCTGGTGTCAAAGAGCAGGGCTGGTGCGATCAGAGCGGTAGACCACGAGGTCAGCAAATGGAGCCCAGATGATTATTCTCAAGCCTTAAAACCACAGGGAATTTTCCCTGCTAGTTTTCTACCTTGTTTGTGACTTACTGCCTTTTTCTTTCTTCCAAGTTTTCTCTTTTGGAGTAGGAATGTCTATCCTATGACTGTCTCACCAGTATTTTTTGAAAATAGTTAACTTGTCTGGTTTTATAGGTTTGCAGTTGGAGAGGAACTTTGTCCCAGTTCTACTCCAAGTTTCACCCATCACTGATTTGGATGAGTTCAATGAGATTAGGGATTTAGGTTGATTAAAACTTTTGGAGATGTTGGGATGGGGTGAATGGACATAAATTTTGGGGACTGTTATAGATTGAATTGTACACCCTGAAATGTATATATTGAAGTCTGCAACCATTCGGATCTTTGGTGTCCCCCAAAAGTCCGTGTGGTGAAGCATTGTTCCCCAGCATGGTGCCATTGGGAGGTGGTGGAATTATTAAGATGTGGGGCCGGGGGGAGGTCTTCAGGCATTGTGACCACAGTCTCAAAGGAGACTGTGGGACCCCCATCTCTATCTTGCTATGTCTTCTGGTCTTTCACTTTCTGACCATTAGGTGAATCATTTTGCTTCACTAATTGACCCCGCCATGATATACTCAAAGGATTGGAGCCAACTAATCAGGGCTCTGAAACTGTGAGACAAATGAACCTTTTTTTTCTTTGTCAGTTATTTATGTCATGTATTTGTTGTAGTAATGGGAAGCTGATTAATGTCAAGTCTTGAATTTGACCTTATTTGGAGAGATAATTTGAGATTATCAAGTTAAAATAAAGTCATTAAAATTGGCATTCTTCCAGGGTAACTGACGTTCTTATAAAAAGGGGCAACTTGGACACAAAGAGATGAATACAAGGAAGACAGGGTGAAGAGACAAATGGAGAAAGTGTCTACAAACTAGGAAGAGAGGCTTGCAGCAGATCATTGCCTCAGATCCACAGAGGGAGGCTGTCCTGCCAATGACTTGCATTTGGACTTCCTGCCTCCAAAACTGTGAGACAGAAATAAGTTTCTGTTGCTGAAGCCATCCAGTGTTTGGACTTTGTTACAGTGGCCCCAGCAAACTGCCCTCCCCATGTCCATTGTACATGTCAGAGGTTTGGTCCAGAGGGATGAAACTTGAGCTACTCTCTGTCCAAGAGCTGCTGTTACTCAGGCCGGAAGAACAGCCTTCGCACTTGTTTGAGGGTCATGAGTGACTTATTCATTTGTAATTCCAAGTGGCAGAACCACAACCAACAGAAGCTGCATTATGAGGAGTCAGGTTTTGGTTTAATATAAATAAAAATCTACTCGTTATTTGCAGTTAAAACTGGGCAGTTTTCCTGGTGTTCTAATCAGGACTCAAGGAAAGGTAAAGTAAGGGGATTTTATAGTTGTTTGTTTGAATTTATTCTATTGGCAGCGTAGAATAGGGGTAAAGTCCAGAATCTCTGGCCAAAATCATCTCTAGGATTTAATCTTACAGGACAGTCAGAATGAGGATAAAGCACTGTGAAACAAGAAGTAGATGAAAGAGTGCCTGATTTTGATCTCCTTTAAAAGGAGAATAGGTGAATAAGGAGGCACATAGGTTTGTAATTGATTAGAATTGGACTGTACTGGTCCCGCCATTGGACTGTAAGTATCATGAGGGCAGACGTAGATCTAGCTCATCATTGCAGCATTTCTGAGACTAGCACAGTGCCTGATCTGTAGTTGACATTTAGGCTAATACCAGTTGAATAAATGAATAACGGATGTCTATTCATATTCTTGAGTTTTACACGTTCATTTCTCATGTAAGAAGCATGTGCAGTATGTTTGAAATAGTTTCAGATAAAGAAGTTAATGCATAAAGAATTAATTGTGACCCTTACGTGCTAAGAATGTAGTTTTTTGTGAGACCCATACATATAAGGAAATAATTACATTTTTAACAACTATACTGTCATTTCACTTAAGATTTATTATATATGTGTAGAATAGCAGTTCACAAAATGTGAAATAAAAAAGTGAATTGATAATGTTATGTAAACATCAATCAAGTCACAGCTATAATAAAATTTTCATGAAGCTTTAAAAATTTTTGATTTTATGTTTAGTAACAGATACTTAAACCAATAATTCAGGCTTACCAAAGGAAATGAAAATCATGTTCTTACCACGTAGTTCTTATTCAGTAAGTTGATGTTTGAAGGATGTCTGAATTAGTAAAAATATAGAAATGAGGAGGATGAGGAAAGAGATCACATTCCCTTTAGACCTCTATGTTTTGAGTGGCTCATGGCAACACAAGCAGCAGTGGAGAAAGGAAGTGGTTGCTTGGGAAAGTGGTCCTGACAGGACATACAGATTAGGTGTCAGCCGGGGTCCACTTCTAGAAGGCTTTCTCTCTAAATTACTGTAAAAGACACAAGCCTTCTGCTATTCCTCAGTGATAGCTTCTCCCAGTAGCAAGGGAACTAATTATATCAAAAGTTACTCTTAAGAAATGACTGTGGATGGTGCAAGATGCAAGGTTTATCTTGGTTCCGGTTTTGAGAGTTTAGTCCATGGTTCATTGGCTCCAAGGCAGAAATGGCACGGTGGAAGGGTAAGGCAAAAGAAAGCTGCTGGACCCAAGGCAGAGAGGGAGAAGGGTGAGCAAGAAGAAGGAAGGGAGGTAGGGAGACAGAGAGAGAGTGAGGGAGGGAGGGAGAGAGAGAATAATACATCCTTCTACATTATGCTGCCAGTGACCCCTCCCTCCGCTAGGTCTCCACTCCTAACAGCATGATTAATCCACTGATGAGTACGGTGTCCCCATAATCCAGTCATTGTCCCAAAGTCTCCATCTCTGAACACACGAGAATTTGGGGGGATGTTTTAGATCTAGGCCATAACAAAGGGTTATAAGCTATAAAACCAATTCGAAACTTTCAGGATATCTGATATTATTTTATTAAAAGTTCTTAGTTCATGGAAAGGAAAGTTTTGTGATAGTATCTCTTTGTTTCTTTTCTGTGAAAGAGTCTTTTTTGTCTATGTGTTGCACTGTGAGTAACATTTCAGCCATTTTTAAAAGGATTATTATGTACAGTGTATTAACTGTCAATATTCCCTAATAATTTTATGAAACTTTATTTTATTTTTCATAGAAGAGTACTTTTTGTATTTTCTTTATTAATATGTGCATATGTTATATTAAAAATCTAAAAAATGAAAAAATGTTCTGATTCTAGTTAAGATGGAAGCACTATCTTTCTTTATTCTTTTTGTACCTCTGAGTAGCTTTGACTGTTTGATGGAATGCACAGGCAGGTATTTGAGAATAGCAACCCTAACCCTAGTGCTGACCCTCACCCTCACTCTAACCCACTGCTGCTAGGCACACTTACCTCACCACCTGGGAATTTCTCTCTTGGGTATTTGCTGTGGAGCGGTGACAGCCCATTTCCACACAAACACTACAAGTGTTTGTAGAACTTCATTTCATAATTACCCCAAACTAAAAACAGCCCAGATACCCTTCAGTACATGAACAAATAAATCTTGGCACATTTAGACAATGGAATACCATGTGACACTAAAAATAAGTGAACTATTAATAGACCTAGGCTGAACCTCACAGACCTGGTGCTGAGTGGAAAAAGTTGGCCTGAAAATCTTAAATACTGTATGATTCTCTTTAAAAGATATTACTGAAAGCACAAATTTATAGTGACGGAACAGATCAGGGTTGTGAGGGATGAGGGGTGCGGGGAGAATATTCATAGAAGGATGTAACACAGCTTTTCCTGGGGGAGGGGGTGATAGAACTCTTCTATTATCCTGACTGCAGTGGTAATTACACAAAGCTTCATGTGTCTTAAACATCATCATGAAGTGGTGTCCCGATGGTCACTCTCATTGCATGCTAAATTAAAAAATGAAAAAGACAAAAAGTAACATAAGAAACACTCTAAAAATATTTAAGGGTCTTTTTCTAGAATACTCAGGATGCTTCCATTTAATGTGTCTTAAGCCTTTGATTTTACCTATGCTAATATTGCACTGTTTTGATGATATGAAATATTTATATGAAATTCAATTTGAGTTACTTCTTAACTCTAGAATTTCATAACCAGTCTTGGTAGAAGTATCCTGTTTTCTTCATTAAAAATCAGCAACCCATCATCATTAATGTGACTGAATTTTGAAAGATTTCCAATATGAACAGATTTCAGAGTAACAGTCTATGGAGTGAATAAACAAATTTTGAAATTAAATTAGGTGGCTTTGCTCTCACTCACAATATTTGAAACATTCTTCATATTTATATATATTCTGTACCCTTTAAAACTCACTGAAATATTAATTTTAGATAATGCAGTTTCTGGGAACTAGCTCACAAATGTAAATGTAAACACAAAACAGGTCCCTAGCACCATTCTCTCATGGAAAGGAAAGTTTTGTGATATTATCTCTTCAGAGAAGTGGAGGGGATTTGATTTCATTCCTCCTGGATGCATGCTGTCTTCCGCCTATGATCTCTGCCACATCGCAGTTCATCGGACTTACATAAATAAGCATTTGCATTTAAAGTTTTAAACTGTAGTTTAATACCACACCATTCTACCTATTTCAGAGACAACTGCTGACAAGATAGAAAATAATTTAAAAAAGCTCATTTTTAAAGTAAGAAGTCTTTCCAATCATGCCTTTGTTTCTAACATTTTCTGCCTTTGTCTTTAAGATTTTATTCATTTGAAATCACCTGCATAGACAGTTTTCTGGCAGGGTAGTGTTATCTTTGGGAACTTTAGTACCCTCTTTTGGTGTGGCTTTTAAGAAACCCTACCATGCAAACAGTTTCCCTTCTTGCATTTAAGCATCTGACTCACCCTCTCTCATATAACTTGATGTTAACAATGACCTAGAAAACAAAGAGGAACTTCCTTAGCGTTTTTATTCTATGTTATCTTCCTTCTCAGAATGTGCTTGTGAAAGAAGCACCTAATTACTCTGCCAAAATCGGAAAGCTCTGAGAGGAGGGAGTTTGGCAAATCTGTCATACTAGTGCGCTACCTTATGAACCAAGATTACAACACACCAGGGCCCCCCTGTTTTACCTTGCAGTGAGGATAAGAAAAATATATATTTTTTGAAAGGAGGTTAAATGGTAAACATTAGCTCTTACCCCAATTTGAGGAAGACAGTTTATTCTAGTTTTGTTTAATGTCTCCTTCCGCATTTTATACTAGAAGATTGGTCATTTATTCATTCAACTAATGTTTACTGAAATATTTGCTATTCAGCAGACATTGTTCTGGAGTTGGGATTAGAAGAGTGAACAAAGCAAAGTTCTTTCTCTTATGAAACTTGAATTCTAGGGATGCCAAATGCATAGTAAATAAGTAACTAATATCTGTTATATTATAGGCTGATGAACACTGTGATTTTCAAAGTCATTATGGAAGATTCCATCAAGCAACTGCTAGTTGGGCAAATACTGGAAGCAGATGAGAAAGCAAACGATGCAGATATCTTGGGAAAAGGAAGTTTGCATGGCATATTTGGTGAGCAAAGACAAGGCCAGTGTGGCTGGAGCAGAGTGATTTAGGGGGAGAGTGGAAGTAGATCAAGTCAATTTCTTCCCTGATAGCACTGCCTCTGAGAACCACATGATGCCTCGCTTCCTCTTCCCTAGGAATCAGCTGATAGTACCAGGTGTGCAGGGTAAAAACCCAACTTTTACGGCACTACTGTACTAATCATTAGTGGGAAGACAGCATCACGTGGATGAAAGTGAAACATTCACGTCACACCATCTCATAAACATAACGTGGTAGATAACTTCAGACTCAGGACATCTAGTACTGGTGAAGACCAAGTCCTCGCCATAACACCAGCCACTCTGGGAGCACACATTCTTTCTTCTATCCCATTGGTTGTCTTCTCTTTTAAAAATTTTAGGTAGCACTGGTGTAATATAATAAAATGGATGCTATAGAGTGTGCAGACCTGGTTTGATTATTCCATCAACTCTTTGACAGTTATGTAATTTTGGGTCTTGTCATTCTTATCTGAAGGCAGACAAAATAATGTACATTCAATAAATAGTTACTGAGTATCTACTCTTTGCCAGACTGTATCTCACATTCTAGATGTAAATATCATATGAGACTCAGTCCAGCCCCGAAGGATCTAATAGTGAATATCATGGGGAAGTCAAGCAAAGACTTTCAACAGTCTTCGATATATTTAGGAGGATCAAATGGAAAAAATATTAGAAAGCTTACTACCATGTCTGGAACTCAGTATGTCTCAATAAATGTAAGTTATATGTCTATAATCCTAATTTATTTTGTGGAGGTGGGATTAAACCTGGCGTCTTGGATTCTCAAGGCAGGTGCTCCGTGCCTGAGCTAACCACCCAGACCCTATAATCTTTTTATTCTTAAGAACTGCCAGTTAACTGTAAGCTTCCAAGATGACTAGATGGCTATTTTCATTCGGTTGGATACTTTTTTTTCAGTCATGTTAGAATAATTCTCTAGCTCCATTTCTTAAAACCAAAATAGAAAAATTATGTGATTCGTGGTGGTATAGTTATATATAGTGGTCTATCTGCTGTCTTATATCATTGGGAGAGACTGCAGCTGTTTTGCTTATGTTCTGTGCTTGCTACATTGCCTTTGGTGGGAAAGAAGGAATCTATGTGTCTTTAATTCAAGCAAGTTTAATGGTGGCACTCAGAGGGTGCATCGTTTTAGCAAAAAAGAGCTAGTGAAATGGAGATACAATTGATAATTTCACTGTTTGTGGTGATAGTCTTAAATCTACTCTTTTATTTTTTATTTCCTTTTTTATTAGTATGTTTGCCTTACATAAAAAATGCAGGGCTGGTGAGATGGCTCAGCGGCATAAGTGCCTGCATGGCAAGCACGAGGTCCTGAGTTTGACTCCCGGTACCCACATACAGAAAAAGGGCCAGTGATATCGCTCAGCGGCACGGGCACCTGCTGGCGCGCGAGGTCCTGAGGTCGACCCCTGGTACCCACAAAAAATAGAAATAAAAAAGAAAAGAAATGCATTCATCGTGGGGAGTTGGTACATACATGTATCACATCTTCATCTTCATTTACTTCCTCTTCTCCTCCCTCTGGGCTCCCCTCTGTTGCCCGATCCCCTTTTTATCTCCACAATGCCTACCTCTGTTTCCTTTCATCTCTCTTTTATTTTCCTCTTTAATTATTTATACTTTGGGATTCTCACATAGGAGAAACCATGTGATATTTAACCTTCTATGTCTGATTTATTTCACTTAGTATTATGGTCCCAAGGTGCATCCATCTTCCTACAAATAACTCAGATTCATCTGTCTTCTCAAATATCTGGCTTTGTATTTACAGTAAACAAGAGCAATGTTATTTTGAGTTCACTGTTGTGCCAGGTATAATATTATTGTACAAAAACTGAAATTTCATGTCTTTAAAATGCATTTGTTTTACGATAGTTGAAAAACTGTCATTGAGAGAAAATTTATTCCAGGCCAACTTTTAAAGTTCAAAGGATATTGAATATAAAAGAGTGTAATTATGTTAATCTAAAATAATTTTATTACAAAGTTGTTGAGCCTTTAAAAACATTTTAAACAATGCTATCATACTCATGTTATAAATTTATAATTTTCTTTGGTTATAATTGGCCTTTTTCAATTTAGTAAAACTGAAGTGTTTTCAATTTGTCCATAATATTTATTACATTATTTGATTATTATTGATTATTTTATTCAAAAATTTAATGGTGTTTTTACTATGATAAGTTTCTGATTCTTACTGCTTTGAATAACTGTAGACAGCAGAAATTCCATTATGTGATGTGAAGACATAGCTGTAGTTGGAGTTCTCAAATAACTACTCAGGCCAATTATTTATACACTGATGAATTGGAAATTACTCATTTCTCCTTTTGAGATATCAAGGGCTGAGGATTCCATGTGGACAGGAAGGTTTCATTTTGTTTATTAGTCCCTCCCTCGATGCTATGTACAGCACATGAACTCTATTTGCTTTCTCTTCTGTTCTCTGTTGAAATGTAGCAGTCTGTTTGCTCTTACTCTTTTCTTACCATCTACTGTCCTATCTTCTTTTTTTTTTTTTTTTTTTTTTTGTGGGTACCGGGGGGACGACCTCAGGACCTCGCGCGCCAGTAGGCACCCGTGCCGCTGAGCGATATCACCGGCCCCTTTTTCGTATGTGGGTTCCGGGAGTCGAACTCGGGCCTTCGCGCTTGCAAGGCAGGCGCTTAAGCCGCTGAGCCGTCTCACCGGCCCCCCTATCTTCTTGATTCATCTTTGGCTTCAATACTTGACACTGTGTCTTGTTTTTCTCTTGCATTTCGACTCCAGAAACAAATTTTCATGCATTCGCATGTAAACATATTCCCATCCTCTCTACCACTGGTGATAAAGAATTTAGACTTGCACACAGTCTGATTATCTTTTTAATTTTGTATTTCAGTTAATTTCCTTTGCTATTCTTTAATTTTTTCTAGGGGAGGCAGAGTTAATAGGCTTACCTGCTTTTGAGAACTGTATTTCTTAGGATGATTCCAAAAACCGTTTTAATTGAGATATTGGGACAGTAGGTAATGTGAAAATGGTAACATGGAGAGCCACATGATGACATATAAACTGGCAATAAGAAATGAAAAATAATTGCAATTGGACTATTATGCCATGTTAGGTAAGTTTATATCAGCATTTCCTTTCTCAGCTCCAGTTAACATACAGCTAAATCTGGCTCGTGAAATTTGTCATAATATTTTTGGGAAGAAATTCCTAAAATGTGTAGTATATTTTGGCAGCTTTAAACAGTAAATATGAGAAATATCTTTTGTGGCTTCAAATTGCTATTTTTTTTTCCTATAAGTCACTCTGAGTAATTGCAGAATCATACAATCTCATGTCCCAGTTTTAAGTCATGGTATTTTTGGAGGGAAAAAATTCAGATTTTATTTCATAACCCAGCAAATAATAAGTAATGCTGACCATATTTTCTCTCACAATATTACTAACTGCCTGTCTTCTCAAACAGGGTAGTCAACGTAACTCCAAATACAAACAGCATGCACTAGGGGCTACCTGGACAAAAGTACGGCTTTGCGATTGAATTACAGAACACTCAGTTGGGAATCACAAAACACGGGGATTAGTTTTAGCTATAATGTCGACCAAGAGTATGACCTTGGACGAGTCCCTTAATTTCTCTAGCTCTGTTTCCCTGTCTTTGGAACGTGTTGCAAAACCAGGTGATCGCTGAGATTCAATACAAGTCTCAAATGCCATAACTGTGCTTTTGTTCATAATGTATTTTAGTTATGTAAATATTGATAAGCTTGCCACAGCACTGCCTGTAAATCAGTGGTTTAAACCCTGTTATGCTTCAATCACTTCCTGCAGAGTTGATGTGGAATCCACTTGTTCCTACCCGGAGGGGACAATCTGGTCTTATTTAGCGCTTTATATATTAGCCCATCTTTCACCAGAGTACATGACATATATGAATGACTGTCTGAGGCTGGAAGACCTCACACGTTCATGGAAAAAATGAATGTCTCCCTTTTCCACTGAAGTCTCACTTTTCTGCCACTCTTGCTGACTACCTCTAATTCTCCTTCGTCAAAATTATTTGAGATCAGGTTGGCCCTGTGAACAGTTATTTTCAAAACACCCAGAAACTTTAAACAACAGAATATTGTTTCTACTTCCATGTGCTTTTTAAAGGATAGAAACTGTACTCTAGGGCTATGGAAAATGTCAGGTTGCAATGTCTGCTTTTGATATCCGCTGCCCATAGTACTCATGTGCAATCCTTGTGAACAAAGTGCACACACACACTCTGAAGTATACACACCCTGCATAAACCTGCACTATCTTCTACAACTGCCTGCACACACCCACCACCCCCATGCATGCATATTGTCCGATTTTTGATTTGATGCTATCACTGGGAGTACCCATTTCCCCCCAAGTGTTACCTCCTTTTCGGTTTTGGAGAGCTTTGGCTGTCAGAAGAGTCTTGCCAGCTAACATAGAGTGTGGCTGTGGGCAACTCATGAACAATGAGCTTTAACAGAAGAATGAGCGACATGCTCATTGGAATAAAAATTAGGCTTCAAATTCCTTGGGGGGAATGAACCAAATCCAATGTTTTCCTGCTCACTGGCATTTTTTTTTTTTTTTTTTTTTTTTTATTGATGCTGTTGGGGATTTTCGGGGGAAGGGAGGAAAAAAGCAACTTCAGCAAATCAGCTCTTTGATTCAGAACTGGAATTTCAAAGGCTGTTTTAGCTAGGCTTCCTGACACTCCTTGATTTAATCCATCTTTACTGTGATAAAGACAGGAGCCTCCCAAATTTTGTGAAAATCTGAGCAATGGAGAGTGTTTTTAAGGGGGAAACAGTGTAGTTGTTTAAATAATCCCGGGCCAATAGCATTTGGTAGGTGGAGTTTGTGTTGTGTGCGTTACAAAGCACGATAATTCTGAATGAAGACTTTAAACATTACACATGCTGGACGATTCTGGTTCTGCTTTTTGTGCAAATGAAACAAACGACTAGGTGACTAGGCGTCGCTTACAATCCGTTAGTGAATGTAGCTTGCTGCATGAGATATTTAGAAGAATACACGGAAAGGATTTATCAGGAGCGCTTATGAATATTTCATGAGTTGATATACTCAGCTGAATGAATTCAGGGAGCGTCAGTGTGGAGCTCGCAGACAAGCCTCACCCACAAGGAGGCTACTGACATAGGAAGCGCTTGGGCGCATTTTCAGAGGCAAAGCCAGCCTGATAAAGCTCCTTCTGACAGCCTGGCTTGCCATTCTTCCAGCATGCTGCTCTTGCTCTCAGCGGCTCCTCTGCTGGAACCACGGCTCCGCAAATTGAGCTGAGAGGAGTTTGCAGACTTCTCAGCCTTCTCACCTGCAGCAGGGTCTCTGCTATGTTTGAGGGTTTTGTTTTGGGTGTTGAAAGCTAGCGCTTTGTACAAGACATGACAGCAAAAAATTCTTCAAAGGAACTTACCGCTTCTGACTCTGACATTTGCATAAAGACTTTCAAGGAGCAAATGCACTTGGAACTCGAGCTCCCGAGGCTGCCGGGAAACAGACCCACATCTCCCAAAATCTCTCCACGAAGTTCGCCAAGGAGCTCACCATGCTTTTTCAGAAAGTTGCTGGTGAATAAGAGCATCCGGCAGCGGCGTCGCTTCACCGTGGCTCATACGTGGTAAGCTGGGGTGGAGGGTATCTGTGGTGTTTTTCGGAGTTTCGCGTTAGCGAGTGACTTGAAATGTTGAAAGTGGGACATTTGAGTTGATTCTGGGTACGTAGCAGGAGTGTGAAATGCATGGGGCGAGCCGGTCAGCTGAAGAATGCACGAAGGCTGTGCGTGCGAAATCATCACTGTGCTACCTGCTGTTTCTCCATAAAGCATGCTCGAAGTGGAGAGACACTTGGAAACCACCGCCTATAAAAATACACAGCTGATTCTAGGTACATGGTGTGATAAAGGAGTTTTTAAAAGGTAGATTTTAGTTTAGTCTCTGTTGAAGTAAGAGGTGACTTTTTTGTTTGTTTTGTTTATTTTGGATGCGTCTTAATAGGATATTTTTAGTACAAGAATAAATATTTTCATCTTAGTTCTAATTTATTTTTTATGACAGGGTATCACGTCTATCTTAATTCACTGTATCCCCATGTTTATAGTGTAGAAATCAGTGAGTTTTTATTTTATGGACTTTTAGCTTTACACTAGTTAAGGAAAGAGATACTCCATTCTCACTTCTGAAATTACATTATTAATTTCTTTTATTTATGATTTCAAATTGCTATTATCTTTAAGAGCCTCTTGTTTTAAAAAATGACTTAAAATGTACAGACATTTTGGAAATGCCTATGAAATAAATTCAAGAATCCTCTGTGAAAAGTGCACTGAGCCCACCACTTTCATACATGTGTTGCTGGGATGCAAATACACTCACAGGGCCTCCTCAAGCCAGTACCGTAGGAAATGTATGGAAATGCGGGCTGGAGACCCTTGACCTGACACCCCAGACCACTCCAGCTTCTTTGAAAGATCTGTTTTCTTTCAAATTGAGGTACCCTCCAAAACTGATCATCTGTACCCGAATTTTATTTAATAGGGACCGCGGCAATAAAGGGAGCTAACCGGGATCGTGTGTCTACATGCAGGGTTGCTAACCAACATCACAAATGAAGATACCTGGTTTTTAAAAATTAATAGTTACTTGAATGGTTTTCTACTCATCTTAAATGTCTGAATGCCTAATCTCCAGCAAAATACATTGGCAAACTGGAGTTACCTCACAAAGATATAGCTTGCTTTCGATGAACACCACATTATTTGGCTACCACCTACTTTACCTGGCTAATGATGATGTGGTTATTCTTGTCTTCTACCTGGGACTGTTGTGCATCTAGTTGCTTTAATGGATAATGTTTTGGTCATCTTCTTGGTGAATTAAATCTTGCTATTAATTGTAATCTATTACTTGTGGAATACATGTGGTTAGTTTTTCAAAACCTACCAATGGTGGGTAGCATGTATAGGAAGAGAAGGTTTACATGAAAGTACGTACTCATTTAAAAAAGCCCTCTCTCTCATACTTTACCTCATATGTCTATTTTTATCTAGTTTCCCGAGCAGTATAACTGAATAGGGGAAGATAAATAGTTACACTGTCAATTCGATCTCATAAAAAAGGAGACATACAGCTAGCTAATAGATGCATATGTCTTACTACTCAAGGGAATATTAAACAATTATTTTGACCAAAAGGACATTTTCATTTTAGGTAGGTAGTTTTCAAAGAATGGTAAATCTTCTTAAAACCTTGGAGATATTTTTCCTAATACATCATTTTGGTTTCTGAGTATATTAATATGACCTTTCTTTTTCTCAGAATAAATTTTTGATGTGCTAGGAACATTGAGCTATAAATACTAGTGATTTTTTTTCTTTTCAAAAGAACCAGAATTTAGAATGATTAAAGAACCAGTTTTACTCATGCCTTATACAAATTTTCTTGCAGTAATTTGCAAAAAGAACAACTTAATGATATCAGGTTAGTTATGCTAATAAAATGATTTTCTTTTAGGTGAGATAAAACAAAATTTTCCACAGTTGCCATAAAAGAAAGCACATGGGTTTGATAAGATGTTCTCCAATATAGGCTAAAAGAATTCATTAATCATCAAACTTATAAAATAACTTTAGTTATGACTGTGATTCATTTTTACCCTTTTCTTCCAACTCACCTACTCCCCTTCTTAGGTTTCTTAGTAAAGCTGTACATAGTTTATTCCCAGATCCTGACTAAGTCTATATATAATTATTTCTCTTGTTTTATCTGAGTATCTGCTTAATATTTTTCAAATTTATTTTCATAAAATATGTAATGACAATTTCTATTTGGAAAATATACATGTACCTTATGTATCGGAATGACTCCCTAATCTTAAAGAAATTATGGCTGCTTTTTTTGCATACTATATAAAACAGTTACATGTGGACATAAGAGCAGAAATACTTTATTTTTGCCTCTTTTTCATGATGAAATGTAGCAAGCCTTTCATGATCAATGATTGGTGTTTTCCAAACCATGCATTTAAGTTAGAAATTCCAAGATATGCACTTAGAAGTGGCTAAAAACATGTTATTACTTTACAGTAGACAGTAGGCTTCTCTTAAGATTGGATTGTTTTGATTCCAGCATCAAAATTAAAGTAATTTTCATGAAGAAGCTAAACAATGAAGAGGATGCTGTTTATATCCTAACCCACCGAACAGCTTTTTATCTTTAGTTATTTGTAGATTTCATATTTTTGTTACACGAATGAGTATTTCTGGTTTTGAAAACCCAAAGTATGGCAGAAGATTTGGGAGACATTTGTGAAATTCTATCTTTGGGATTATTTTTGAGATATCTGAAGAAAAAGAGACATTCATTGTGTTGTCACTAATCAGAATACATACACAGCCCCCAATCTGGAGGGAGCTTGGATGATTGTCTCTTTCGCTCTTTCACCCTTGGACAGAACCAGTTTCTCCATCTTTGGTATATGGGAACCTCCCCTACTTTTAAGATTGTAGAGAAAACATTTCTCTAACCTGACTTAGTACAAAGTTTTCCCGCTTCATAGTCAGATGTTGGGGAATTCTTTCTCATAATCAATCTATATAATTTTTATGTAATATATAATATTTTCTCCCTCAAAGAACAGTAAGAAGAGACTGGTAAGAATCTACATAAATCCAAAGAGCATTATCAGTTGGTCCCAGGGTTTCCTTTCTATTCACTCACATATATAACTGAGCCCTGCTGTGAGCAGGGAAAGAAGATTCTGATTCAACCTATGTGTATTCCAGCACCTGCTGCGTTTTAAATTCTTTACTAGAATATTCACACGTATAATCTCACTTACGTTTCACACTCCAAATTTAGATTCTTTCAGTATTTTACGTTGCAGATATAAAAAGTATTCTGAATTTCTTGAGCTTCTTCTAAGTATTTCTATTCAGTTAATCACTGTTTTGACTCTGAACCTTAATTTTGAATTTCCAAATTTTGCTTTGAATTCTACCCTCCCCCCCCATGGGTACCATGTTCCTTGTTAGATAACGTGAGGACATCTGGATGAGAAGCCTGTCATCCATGCAGAGTGTTAATGGGATGTTCAGTGTCGCTGAAAGGGAATTGGGAGATTACTGCCCGAATTCTGAGGTCGTTGTATCATTTATCCCCAAGCCCAAATCTGAGACAACAACTTTCGAGGCCCGGTATCACTGTAGCTGGATGTACAGCACCCTGTTCTCTTGTCTGGTGCTTGCCATGCAGGGTGCATCTTTTCAACCTTCTCCCGCGTGCTGATGTCCCAACCTCAGTCTTCAGTTCTCGGTGAAGAAAGCTGCTGCCGCCGCTCTCGAATCCACCCTGTGCCCACTGGGCACCTCCCCACAGTGCTGTCTCCCTGAGGACTGAGCATATGGACCAGGACCCCCTCTGTCAGATCAGCGAGCACAGGGCGACCAGCATGCTTTAGTTAGAGTTACCACAAGAAAAGCTTGCATTCTTCATCCTCTTCATTCAATTCTACCTATGTCTTGAAAAATCTTTCCTTATATTAACAAAGATTCATGAAACATGTACTTTTGTGCCTTATATTTGAATATAAAAGTATTAAAAGCCACAGTTTATATTGTAAAGGAGCTTACACGTGGCGAGCCGAAGCTGGAATAACGGGAGGCAGGAATAGAAAACAATGAATATAGCACTTGCTTGACCTCTCTCTGAACTTTGGGTACACTTATTGTAAAATACAGTTTGGTCCCAGTTTGTTTGCTAAATCTCTTAAACCTCTGTCTAGCATTTTTTTCTGTTGCCTTGAATTCTTTCCTAGTAAACTGCAAATTTTTGAGAGATGTTTTGTGTATTTATTGATTGAGCATCAGTCAAAGGAAAACACTTGTTGAGATCCTACTGTGCACTGGGCCCTGCATTGGGCTTAGTTGTTACAAAATGAGAAGGAGCCCTCAACTCACAGACTAGGTGGAAGACAAATTTATAATTTATAATTAACCAGTGGAGTATGAATAGTATTATTATAATATGATGTTCCAGGTGGCATGAGGCCACAGGAGACGTAGCCATCACTAGAAAATGCGTCAATGGGTTAGGGGAGGTATAGAGAAGAGATGCCACTCATGGGGGGTTTTAAGAGTGAATAGCTCAGGTTGGTGATATAGCTCAGTGGCACAGCGCCTGCCTGGTAAGCACAGGTCCTGAGTTCAATTCCTGGTACCAAAAATAAGAACAAAAACAAAAACAAAAAACAAAGAGTGAATAGGACTGTTTTAGGAGAAGAGTGGGAAGAAAGGGCAATTTTTGGCCAAATAATAATAAGGAAAGAAACAGTGAGTGCACTCATTTATTCAGCATTTATAATGTGTCTGACATTGTTCAAAATGTATTTACACATTTAACCCTATAATAAGTACATGACTTATGTACTATAGGTTGGCCATGCCCTATCTGAAATGCTTGGGATGTAATGTGTTTCAGATTTTGAATTTTTGGATCACAGAAGCTCAACCTGTGCTAAGATTTCTATCTTACAGGCAAAGGAATGAAGGTCGGAGAAGGTCAGCGGTTTGCCAAAAGAGCACAGTGTGAAAATGGCTGAGATGAGATGGGACTGAGCGTGGGGAGCGCACGTGTTCTCGGGGTCACCATACAAGATGGAAAGTGGGAAAGATAGAAAGCACAGCTGTGCTTGTGGAATGGAGTCACAGCCTGGGATTCCAGGATCATTTGCAAGACATTGGGCTTCCAATGTCATCAGTGGGGAGCCACCGGAAGGTTGTAAGAAGGGGGACTGGCATCCATGGTTTCTCCTTTGGAAAGGGGCCGGGTAGATAGTGTAAGGAATGGATTGGGGGATGAGATTAGAGGCAAGGGGAGAAAGGAGATCATAACTTCTGATTGTATTATGTATCCCATGTCATTGGGAACTGTGCTTCTGACATTCTTTATGATTTGACCAATTACTGGTTATGGTAAATGGGAAGAAAGTTCATGGACTTGGTATTCCTTGCATTCACTGGCTACAGCATGATGCTCTGTATCGCGCTAGCTGTTACTCTACCCCCACATGCGTCACAAGTAGTCACAGCCAGCGCGCCTGGGAGGATGGCTGGGTCTGGGGAAACCCTATCATCTCAGTCCGCCTTTACTGGAAGTGCTTTCTGTAATGCTTTAACTGGAATCTCCTTGTGTTTTTACTTTTTAAAACAGGAATTATCTTAGTTTGCAATTTGAATCAAATGCCAGGGGAAATCTATACCTCATAGCTTGAGTCTGTTACTTTCATCAGAGCTGGCATTTTATCAGTAAGTCTATAAATGGCATCTTCCTGGCCGTTTAGTGTCCTCAGGTCTTCAATATATTGTATTTTTAAAAGACTTACTGTAAAAAGGGCCTTGCAAAGGAACGGTGAAAACCCCAAGGACAAAGGCCAGGAGGAGGTCCCGGAAGCTTGCCTGCTGCCTGACTCCAAAAATCTGAGACCCTTTTGCAAAATCCTATTTGCTTGCTTTTTCCATTTCTTCTTCTTTCATGATCTCCCAGTTCTTCTCCTTGAGTTTTATGGAGTTTCCTTCTCTCACATCACCGTCAAGCACCACAGCTTTACACTAGGGGCGTCCAAGTGGTCCTCAGAGGAGAATCTGAACCCCTAACCATGGCCGAGAAACCCATGGTGGTCTGGCTTCAGGCTGACTCTGACTTCAGTCCCTAATGCGCAACCCCTGAGCCTGCTTTCTGTTCATCCGGGAGCCAAGTGTATTTCTACCCCGGGGCCTTTGCACTTGGTTTTCCTCTGCCTGGAAGATTAGGACCATAGATGTTGTCTTGGCTCACTCTTCCATCTAGGCTTCTGCTCAGATATCAAAGTGGAGAGGCCTTGACTACTTGCCTTCTCCATACTACGTTTTTACTTTTTAGTCCCTTCTTCTGCTTTACTTTCTTCTTCCTCCTCCTTCTCCTCCTCTTCCTCTTCTGTGTGTGTGTGTGTGTGTGTGTGCGCGCACGCGCACGCGCGCCCTGGGGATTGAACCCAGAGCCTTTACACTGAACTGCATTCTCAGTCCTTTTTAAGACAGGGTCTCACTAAATTGCTAAGTTGCCTGGGCTGGCTTTGAACTCGTGATCCTTCTGCGTCAGCCTCCCACTTTGCTGGGATTGCAGGCATGCGCCACCATGCCTGGCTTTTATTTTTCTTCTTGACACTTACCACCTGAATATTATAGCTGTGTTTCTTTGTTACATCACTTTTTCATCGTCTGGCACCCCTACTAAATTGTATGAGGGCATCTATTCCATCCTTTTTTTTTTACCCCAGAACACACGGAAAAGACTGAGATTTAATAAATATTTGTTGAGAAAAATAAAAAGAAGCATGAATATGATTTCCGTTTCCTATTTTTTATTCTTAGACCATCTCTCCTTTACTCTGATGTGAAGGAGGAGGAGGGGAAGCTCAGCTGGTACTTATCCTATAAGCATCCCTACTCCATCCATCTCTTGATAGTTCTGTTCACTTTCTGCCTGAAGAGTTCCTCTAGCTTGCCTCCTATTTTGTTTTATGACTTGTGGATGCAGGTTTAATTATAATACCTCACTAGTGGCTAAGTGTTTTACATGGCAGCCCGTTTAATTAAGCCACCATGTACTAATCATGCTACCTAGCCTGTGGTATTATCATAAGTCAATATTTGTCTAAACACTGAACAGTTATTTATTTGGTTATTCTTCATGCATCCAGCAGCACAGTTGGTGCTTCGTCTCAGGAAAGCTCTACGTATCTCTCATCCATCTGAGTGGCACTGTGAACAGAGCAACCCATTTGTTATTTTGGCTGCAAAGTGTTTACTTATTACAAATTAGAATATTTGATCATCTATAGTTTTGCAACATTTGCAATACTAAAAGCTATAGTGATTTGAGTTTTTACGGGGTTACCCTTGGGAATATGGAAGTAAGAGTCCATGACTTGCAGATGAGAAGGGACAGCACCAGCGTAGAACTTTCTCTTGGTTCTGTCTCCTCTTATGCTGACCTCGGAGGCTGGGGACTTCTGTCACTCATGGGAACTTGGCCAACACAGATACCACTGTGTGTGCTAAGTTAAAAGAAGTAACTTGGTGACCTTCTCAGGTTGCTTCTTGCTAGAACTTAGGCATTTTGTCTTTGAGGGAGACTAGTAACGACCGTGTCCTAAGATCTTTTGTGCAAGAGAATGCTTGTCACACTGTGTCTCCTCTGGCAGAGCCAGGCTTGTCCTCCTCTTCTAAACTATGCTCCTTACAACTCAGGCTTGTTGCAAATTATGCAGATTGGAAATAGAGGGACAGAGCATGGTGTGGCTTCGGGGAGACCCTCTTTCAAACTGTATTTTCTGGACATCACTGTTCTAAGTGTCATTTGAGGATTCTTTGAAATAGAGGATGAGGATGGTCTGCTTCCTGTCCTGGATCCAAGCAAGGCAACATGGGTAACTATTGGCTTAGGAAACTGGAGGCTTCGAGTAGAGATTCTGTAAGCTCCAAGTGCTTCAAAACCACCAGCTTAGAGATAAATGAGTGCAGAGAGCAATGAAACCTGCGTGACTCTGCTTGATAAAGAGACAGAAATTTCTGGGTTCTATGCATCTAAATGTCCGGCATTGGAAGTTGGAGAAATGAAGAGGATGAAAGTAGCTGTGGGTCCAAGAGAGGTCACCGGCAGTGAAAATTAAAATTTCAAAAAGTTGCATGGATAGTCCATCGAGTACCCTCTACCTAGATTCGCTAATCGTTCACCTGTTTCCATACTTGTCTCTATCTCTTTCCATATGCAAAGTCATACATATGTTTGCTTTTGGCTGAAGAAAGCACATTCAGCTTGACAGCAGTTGTACGTATTTTTAAGGTGTAGAATTATTTCTGTTCTACCAGGATGTTTTTCATACTCAGTTTAAGAGTTTGGATTTTTGTTAACTTTCTTTGTTTTAATTTTTATCTTATTAGTCCGTGTTTGCCATACATCATGAGTACGCTCACTGTGGGGAATTGGTACATGTCCCCTTCTCCACTCCCCACTCCCCCATCTTGGTCCCCTTCCCTATCTGTCTCCCTGTTTCCTATTATCTATCTTGTATTTTGCTGTTGAATTTATTGATATTTTGGGTTTCTCGTATAAGAGACACCGTGCAATATTTAAGCTTATGTGTTATTTTACTTAACATTATGGTCTTCTTACCAGGGTGCTAACATATTAACAAGCTATAAATAAATTTGTGGCCTTTTATTTTTTTTAAAGTAAACCATTGAAAAACAATGGAAGGTTAGAAGGATCTATAACAGTTCATAACTTTCCATTGTGATAATTGGTTGGTTTAAGATACTTGAAAAGCTTCTAAGATGATGTCTTTACAGACATGCAAATTTTCTTTTCCAAGAGAGGAGTAATTTCTTTCTCTGAAAAGATAAAACTTGTAACATTTGTGTTGATCATTATATAATGTCTTATATTACATATGGGGTTATATCATTGTATAATTTTGATGTTTATTTTTAACATAATCTTGTTAATTATTTTTAGTTTAGAACCTTATTTTTAACAAATCTTTGTTTTGTGCTACTTCATCCAAAGTCAAGGAAGCTAAATTGAGCATCAATATTTTCTCTAGACTTACTAGTGAAATTTTAGGTTGACCAATTAACTGTCTTAAACTCAAGCTTCTTCATTTGCAAATTGAATAAAATAACCTTATGTTCAAATATTTTCAATTTAATTTAAAAAACACGTCTAGCTAGCCTGCCAGCAATCTATCTTTTGAGATAATGTATTAAAGTACTTAACACAATATTTCATGCATTATAACTCATAATAGATGTCACTGCTTTACTATCTTCCTAAATCTCTAAACATAAACATTTGCATTATTGTCAGACTTGATTGGTGAAGCGGAGACTAATTTTTATTTTCTGAAAGGCATTTCTGGATATGGAATGTGAATATTTCACTGTAAAATGCCAATGTGAAAAAGTCAAAGTATACATGAATCTGTAGAGACTTACATTTATAATAGTCACACGGAAAATTCAGTATACTGGAGAAAGAAAATATCATTCATTTATCGTCATGTAATAATAACATCCTAATGAACTGAGATGATTTATATTAAAATGCAGTAATGATCAGAAGATCCAGTATAAATAGCTTACATCCCCAATTAGAGGTTTTGTTTTGCTCTCATTGATATATATATATATTTTTTTTTCTTCTTTTTTTTTTTGTGGGTACCGGGGGTCGACCTCAGGACCTCCCATGCCAGCAGGCACCCATGGCGCTGAGCGATATCACTGGCCCTTTTTTCGTATGTAGGTTCTGGGAGTCGAACTCAGGACCTCACGCTTGCCAGGCAGGCGCTTACGCCACTGAACCATCTCACCGGCCCCCATTGATATATTTTTAAAAGCCATTTGCTATCATTCACTGTGTGAAAGAGATAGGAAGAGACCACTTTGAAGTCATTCTGTCCATTTGCCCCAATAAACTTGAAAGGAAAAAGGAAAAAACAAAAGAAGACGCCCGTTCTATTTCAGGATCTTGCGTATAAAAAGCCAATATAGAATTCAGTGAAGAAATGCCTGGGAAGAATCCCAGTGCCATCAAAAACTCATTTCTCACAAAATGTCTCCTTGCCACTCTTTCTATTCCTCTGCAAAATTAATAAGCTCAGAAGCGGTGCTAGAGAGGGTGTGAGAGCGCTCTGTGGCTTGTGTCATAATTACATCAGCGGTTTATACTGGGAACTTTTATGTCATCAGCAGGACGGCTTTTGCCTCCTGAAGAGAGGTCAGGAAGACAGGACCAATACATCATGACAGTGAAGTCCCTCCTGCTGGTGTTTGACCTGCCCGAGACGCCCCCTGAGATTTTACCATTGAAATCCACATGTAAATTTTAACTTCATGGCACTAACCCGGCCTGTCCCTTACCTGTCATCCAGATGTGAGCTCACCTGTGAAACACAGTTCTGTCTCTAAAGTGCTGCTTTTTAGCAGAACAACAGGAGGCTGTAGGAGGCCAGGGGCTGTGGTTCAAAGACCACAGCATTTAGGAGCTAGAACTAGTGAGGCGAACAATTGCTGAGTATTCTGGTTTTATTTTCTTCATTTTATAAAGCTGTGCATTAGTTTTTAAAAAATATTTATAGCTGTAGTTTTAAAACAAATTTTATATCCTAATTTTTTTTTTTTGGTGGGTCCCGGGGGTCAACCTCAGGACCTCGCACACCAGCAGGCGCCCGTGCCGCTGAGTGATATCACCGGCCCCTTTTTCGTATGTGGGTTCCGGGAGTCAAACTCGGGCCCTCCCGCTTGCCAGGCAGGCGCTTACGCCGCTGAGCCATCTCACCGGCCCTTATATCCTAATTTTTAATTAAATCTTCATTTCTTTTCTGTTACATCACTGAGTTTTTCAAAAGTAATATATTCACAGTAAAAATTACAATACTCAGAAACAAAACAAAGGAAAACAAAACACAAAGACTACTAGCATTTAAATTCCATCTCCACTTTTTATCAGACCTTAGATTTTGGGCAAATCACTCCACATCTGCAAAATTAAAAAAAATGCTACTTGCATTTCATTAGGGCTTCATGAACTTTAAAGTCATATGAGTAAAATAATTAGTACGATCCTTGCCCAATGGCAGGTAATCAGCAGAAGTCAGTTGATTAATGTGTCCACAGTGTATGATTTCACATAAAAATGATATAATATATAATATAAATCACTAAAATATTTTATGTCATAGATTAAATAAGTTTTTATAGAGCAACTGTAGTGCATCTTAAATATACTTTTTTTTTAGACCACTTCACTATCACTTAGTTTCATACATTACTTTATTTTGAAGCCTGTATTAAGTATCCTTACCCAATTAAAAAAAAAAAAAAACCTATGTCTTATAGGGTATGATCTTTGTCATTCTTTTTTTTTTTTTTTTTGGGTCTTGATTAAACTTTATTTATTTATTTATTTATTTATTTTTTTAAAAGACAACAAGTAAACATTCTCATGTATTAACAAACTCAAGCATTAGAGAATGTACAAATACCTTTTGAAGAAAAATATTACTCAGTATAAGATTAAGCCATGTAAAACCTAGGTAAAAATAGAAGACTAAGAAATGGAATAGTCACAGTGAAATTGCATTTTCATACTAGGGAGACAATACGATGTTTACAAATGTGCATCCGGTTTATTTCGCTTGTGAGTATTTTCTCGAGTTGCGTCCATTTACCTATAAAAGTTTCCAGTTTATCCTTCTTTATGGCTGAGTAGTACTCCATTGTATAGAAATACCACATCTTTTTTATCCATTCCTCGGTTAATGGGCATTTGGGTTGTTTCCACAATCTAGCTATTACAAATTGTGTTGCTATAAACTTGGGTGCACATATATCGCTGTGGTACGATGTTTTTAATTCTTCTGGGAAGATACCCAGAAGGGGAATAGCTGGGTCAAATGGGACCTCCAATCCCAGTTTTTCGAGGAGTCTCCACACGGATTTCCACAGTGGCTGCACCAGTCTACACTCCCACCAACAGTGGAGAAGGGTTCCTTTTTCCCCACAGCCCCTCCAGCATTTGTTATTAGTTAACTTCTTGATAACAGCCATTCTTTCTGGGGTGAGATGGAATCTCAGTGTTGTTTTCATTTGCATCTCTCGGATGACTAGTGATGTTGAACATTTTTTCATATATTTATTTGCCATTTGTATTTCTTCATCTGAGAAGTGTTTATTCATCTCAGATGCCTATTTTTGGATTGGGTCTTTAAATTTGGGAGGTCTGATTTTTTTGAGTTCTTTGTATGTTCTTGATAGTAATCCTTTGTCTGAGGAACAGCTGGCAAACATTTTTTCCCACGTTGTGGGTTGTCTCTTCACTCTGTTGGTGGTTTCTCTTGCTGTGCAAAAGTTTTTTAATAACATGAGATCCCAGTTGTTGATTCTTTGTGATACTTCCTGTGCCATTGGGGTTTTATTCATAAAGTCTTTGCCTACACCAATGTCTTCAAGAGTTTTACCTATTCTATTTTCCAGGAGATTTAATATTTCTGTTTTAATATTTAGTTCTTTGATCCATCTTGAATTTAGTTTAGTGCACGGTGAAAGATATGGGTCTAATTTTAATCTTCGGCATGTGTAGAGCCAATTTTTCCAGCACCATTTATTTATTTATTTATTTTTGTGTGTGTGTGTGGGTACCGGGGGGTCGACCTCAGGACCTCATGTGCCAACAGGCACACGTGCCGCTGAGCGATATCACTGGCCCCTTTTTCATATGTGGGTTCCGGGAGTCGAACTCGGGCCCTCGCGCTTGCAAGGCAGGTGCTTACGCCGCTGAGCCATCTCACTGGCCCCCCAGCACCATTTATTAAAGAGGCTATCTTTCTTCCAGTGAATGTATTTGGCACCTTTGTCAAAGATAAGGTGGCTTAGTATGTCTGGAGTTGTTTCTGCATCTTCTATTCTATTCCATTGATCTTCAGGTCTGTTTTTTTGCCAATACCACACTGTTTTTATCACAGTAGCTTTATAGTATAATTTCAAATCAGTGATTGTGATGCCCCCTGCTTTGCTTTTGTTGCCCAGAATTGCCTTTGCTCTTCTAGGTCTCTTCTGGTTCCAGATGAATTTTAGGATTGTTTTCTCTAATTCTGTGATATATGTTGTTGGAATTTTGATTGGAATTGCATTAAATCCGTATAACAGTTTTGGAAGTATGGCCATTTTCACTATATTGGTTCTTCTGACCCAAGAGCAAGGGATATCTTTCCATTTTCTGATATCCTCTTCAATCTCCTTTTTCAGAGTACTGTAGTTTTCAGTGTAGAGGTCTTTTACTTCCTTTGTGAGATTGATTCCTAGGTATTTCATTTTTTTAGATGTGATTGTGAAAGGTGTTGTTTCCCTAATTTCTCTCTCAGTGAGTTTGTTATTGGTGTACAGGAAGGCTATTGATTTTTGAGTGTTGACTTTGTATCCAGCTACACTACTGAATTTGCTTATTAAATCTAGCAATTTTTTAGTGGAGTTTTTGGGGTCTTCTACATAGAGTATCATGTCATCTACAAATAATGATAATTTAACTTCTTCCTTTCCAATCATAATTCCTTTTATTTCTTTCTCTTGTCTAATTGCTCTGGCTAAAGTTTCCAGAACTATGTTGAATAAGAGTGGGAACAGTGGACATCCTTGTCTGGTTCCTGATTTTAGGGAGAAGGCTTTCAGTTTTTGTCCATTTAGTATGATATTGGCTGTTGGTTTGTCATAGATAGCTTTTATCAGATTGAGATAAAGACCATCTATTCCAATTTTCTGTAGGGTTTTTAGCATGAATGGGTGCTGGACTTTGTCAAAAGCTTTTTCTGCATC
Source organism: Erethizon dorsatum (assembly GCA_028451465.1). Taxonomy (NCBI): domain Eukaryota; kingdom Metazoa; phylum Chordata; class Mammalia; order Rodentia; family Erethizontidae; genus Erethizon; species Erethizon dorsatum. The sequence continues at coordinate 123,554,448 of CM051829.1, read as the reverse complement.
TATTGAGATGATCATATGGTTTTTGTCCTTGGTTCTGTTAATATGGTGAATTACATTTATTGATTTACGTATGTTGAACCATCCCTGCATCCCTGGGATGAATCCAACTTGGTCATGGTGTATAATCTTCTTGATGATTTGCTGCATTCTGTTTGCCAGTATCTTATTGAGGATTTTTGCATCTATGTTCATTAGGGAGATTGGTCTATAGTTCTCTTTCTTAGTTGGGTCCTTCTCTGGTTTTGGTATCATGGTAATGCTTGCTTCCAGGAATGAATTTGGGAGTATTGCTTCCCTTTCAATTTCATTAAAGAGTTTGAGAAGTAGTGGTGTCAGGTCTTCTCTAAATTTCTTGTAGAATTCGGCAGTGAATCCATCAGGGCCTGGGCTTTTCTTTGTAGGGAAGTTTTTAATTACATCTTCGATTTCATTGATTGTTATTGGTTTATTTAGGGTTTTTATATCTTCTTGGTTGAGCTTTGGTAATTCATATGTATCTAGGAATCTGTCCATTTCTTCTGCATTTTCCATCTTATTAGAATACAGGTTTTCAAAGTAGGTATAGATGATCTTCTGGATTTCTGCAGGGTCCGTTGTGATATCACCCTTTTCATTCTTAATTGCATGGATTTGAGTACTTTCTTTCCTTTTTTTAATAAGGTTGGATAAGGGTTTGTCAATTTTATTTAATCTTTCAAAGAACCAACTCTTTGATTCGTTGATTCTTTGTATTGTTTTTTTAGTCTCCAATACGTTAATTTCTGCTCTGATCTTTATAATTTCCTCTCTTGTACGAGCTTTTGGCTTAGCCTGCTCTTCTTTTTCTAGAAGTTTGAGGTTCACCATTAGGTTGTTTATTTGTGCTTGCTCTGTTTTCCTGATATAGGAATTTAGTGCTATAAATTTCCCTCTTAGGACTGCTTTCATTGTATCCCAGAAGTTCCGGTATGTTGTACTGTCATTATCATTCAGTTGCAGAAACTGTCTAATTGCTTCTTTAATTTCATCTGTGACCCATTGGTTGTTCAGTAGGGTGCTATTTAATTTCCATGTGTTTAGCAAATTCTTGTGGTTTCTTTTGCCATTGATTTCCAATTTCATTGCACTATGGTCTGATAATATACATGGGATAATTTCAATTCCTTTGCATTTACTTAAGCAGGTTCTATGAGCTAGTATGTGGTCTATTTTGGAGAATGTCCCATGTGCAGCTGAGAAGTATGTGCATTCTGATGTTGTGGGGTGGAACACTCTGTAGACATCTACTAAGTCCATTTGTTCCAAAGTTTGGTTCAGTTTTAATATTTCATTGTTGATTTTTTGTCTAGTTGATCTGTCTTTTTGTGACAGTGGAGTATTGAGATCCCCCAATACAACTGTATTAGTGGTTATTTGATTTTTCATGTCCATTAATATTTGTTTTATATAGTTGGGTGCACTGGTATTTGTTGCATATATATTTATGATTGTTATCTCTTCCTCTTGGATTGTTCCCTTTACAAGGATGTAGTGACCTTCTTTATCTCTCTGAATCATTCTTGGCTTGAAATTCACTTTGTCTGCGAAAAGAATAGCTACCCCTGCTTTTTTCTGGGTTCCTGTCACATGGAATATTGTTTTCCATCCTTTGACTTTCAGTCTATGAATTTCTTTTTGAATTAAATGTGTTTCTTGTATACAGCATATTGTTGGATCTTGCTTCTTGATCCAATTTGCCAGTCTGTGCCTTTTGATTGGTGAATTGAGACCATTAACATTAATGGTTAAAACTGATATGTATTGACTTATCCTTGTCATGTTATTTTCTTGTTGTTGGCTCTCCCTCTTTTAATTTTTGTTTTCCCTCCCTCTCTTTAATCATTTGCTCTGCCTGGTGGATTCCTTCTGTTGGGGTTTCTGGAGTTGTAGTCCTTGTTATCCCTTTCTAGAATGTCCTTCAAAACATTTTGGAGTGCTGGTTTGGTGGTTATAAATTTTCTCAGATGTTCTTTGTCATGGAAGTATTTTACTTCTCCATCAGTTTTGAAAGATAGTTTTGCGGGGTACATCAATCTGGGTTGAAGATTATTTTCCTTTAGAACTTGAAATACATCATTGCAAGCTCTTCTTGACTTCAGGGTTTGTGCTGAAAAGTCTGCTGTGATTCTGACGGGTTTTCCTTTATAGGTGATTTGTCTCTTTTCTCTAACAGCTTTTAAGATTCTACTCTTATGTTGAATTTCTGGAATCTTGACTATGATATGCCTGGCTGAAGATTTTTTTTGATCATGGCAAATTGGAGTTCTATAAGCCTCACTTATCTGAACGTCAAATTCTTTTTCTCTACAGGGAAATTTTCTGTTATAATGTCTGTGAACAGTGTTCTGATGTCATTTATGCTATCTCCTGCTTTTTCATTCACTCCAATCAATCTTAAGTTATTCTTTTTTGCGTCATCTAGCAGCTGCTGGATTGATTTTTCATTGTCCCTTGGTGTTTTTAAGAATTCTTTCTTTTCATGATCACTAATTGCAAGCCTGTCTTCTATATCTGAGATCCTGTCCTCACATTGGCTTAATCTGCTACAAATACTTTCAATGGAATTTTTGTTCTCCTGGATATCTGCTTGAATCTGCTTTATGGATTCCATTTCTTTCCTATGCTGAGCATTCATGGCTTCCATCATTTTCTTAAGCTCGTCTATTTTTTTGTCTGTGTCTGCTCTAGCGTCCTTAAGCATGGTCTTCATTGTGGATATTATCTCTGCAGTTATCTGAGAAATTATTTCTGATTTAAATTTTTCCAGAGCCTCATTCAACTGCTTTGTTGTTACCACTTCAGAGATGTCAGGTGAGTGGCTTTCGGTTTGTCCCACCTCACTGCCCCCTGGGTTTGCCTTTGGTGAACTGGATGTGTGGGGTTGCATCTTGTTTAAGTGTCGTCTCATTTTCTTTTCTTTCTTTAGTTTAATTCCTGGGATGCTGTTTGTAAATTGCCTATGGTAGCTTTATTGCTAGTATTTCAAACTCTTAGGAGATTCTTGGAATACCAGGAAGAAAGGCGCCAGTCAGTGCGTCCCTCTTGGCTGGTGCTTCTCTGTACCACGGCGTCTCGCGTTACTCCACAGAGGTTCCCACTGGAGCCGTGGATGGAGTGGCAGCCGCCCTGAGTGCTGAGCTCAGCTGCTGCCCCCCCCAACAATGGCGCCTGGCTAGTGGCTCTTGCGCGCCTGACGGTTGGGCATCAGCACTCACCGCCAGTCAGTGTGTCCTTCATGGCCGCTGCTTCTCTGCACCGCCACTTCTCGCATTCCTCCACAGAGGCCCCCGGGGGCGCCGCAGTCACCGCGTGTCTACAGATTTGAACCGCTTCAGTCGCGTTGGGATTCCCGACACAGGGAAATGGCGCCGGAGGCCACCTCCTTCTTCTTTGTTGGAGTTTCTCTCTTCACTTTCTCCGTGGGCCCCACACTGCACTTCAGATCTTTCCTGGGTCCATGGGAGCCACTTCCCTCTTTCTTGTCCTCCTCCAGTCACTATATTCCAGTGTCCAGATGGCCTGTTTCTTACAGATCTGCCATCTTTTTCCGGTCCTTCAATCTTTGTCATTCTTCACAAAGATAACAGTAAATGACTTTGGCCATAAAAATTATCTTTCATTTTTCAAACTCCAATTACAGTACCTTCTTGAATTTGATACTTTTCTCCATTAGTGAGACTAGATACCAGTGAAGCACTAATTCTTTAAATTAGTGGCAATACCTTTTTACTAAGTTAAAACCAGAATAATAAGTCTTTTTAAAGTACTAGATTGTCTCCGAAGTTGCTTTCCCTGGCTTTAGCCTCTAACCTCCTAGTGACCTGTTTATGTAAGAAAGTTTATTCATAGAGGCAATGGAAAGGTTCCTTGGATCTAGAGTCTACGCTAGACATGTCCTGGTGCCATCTCTCACAAACTGTCTTATATTTAATTTTTATTTTGCGAGTGGGGGAGAGGTAGTCATTTAACATTTGCTAGCCTAAACTTCCCAATCAGTAAAGTAGAGGTAAAATGGTAATGCTGATTTCTCTATAGGACATTTACAAGTATCAACTATTTTGTGGAAAACATGGCAGCAGAAAGATAAATTTCCCAGACAAAATAATGATAAACCATTATCATAAACTGTTAATAAAGCATAAAAAGTGATGTGCTTGACTTCAGTGCTGTGGGCATATTGTGGTGGTATGGACAGAGCATCCTGCTAATAAATATTATTAAATACCTTAAACATTGCTCCAGGTTTCTTTTAGAGAAGGTGAGTGGCATTTGTGCTCTGTGAGTCCACTTAGTTGAGAGACCCTGTGGAGATGGGGTTCAGCATAAATGGTGCCTTTGGATCTTACCTACCCCTTAGGCATTGGTATCACTTTCATGCTTCCTGAAGAAAGCTAATAACAAGCTCATACGAGCAATACGTAATGCAGTGTAACTTGTATTTAACCTTTATCTGGATGACGTTACAACATCTAAATCAAATTGCTTTTTATTTCCTGGTGGTTTCCAAGAATATTTAAGGATGAAAGCAAAAATAAAGGTTATTGCTTCTCTTTGGACAAAGATTTCCCTCTTGCGTTATCATTGATCAGGCTGATTCTGTCTCCTTGGAATTTAAAGGCAGGGAAATGTCACATTTTTAAGATAAGTACTTCTACTTAAATGAACCAGTAGGTCATTAAACATGGCTACGCAGGTAAACTCCAAGCTTAGTGACATGAAAAATAAAGTAGAATACTTTTGGACTTAATGAGAATTTCTAGTTCTGTCTAAAATAATAAAAGTAGGAGTCTTAGGAACCTATCTGGAAAGTGTAGATTAAATTAAGCAACTGCTTCATCCGAATAAAGCTTTGCAGTGTGTCCTATTTTGAAGGAGCTATCTTCATAAGCACAATGCTTGCTTGGGATTCAAGGGATTTGAGTTTTTATGCAGGCTGAATCCCAAATGTACGGAGGGCACATGTGCATACATTTGCTGCTGATAGCTATTTTGTCAGCTGGGACTAATAATTACCTGCTGTGCCACCCCTACTTGTGCTGAGGGATGAATATTCAATAGCAGTGGGGTCTGGCTGTTTGCAAAGGAACACGTCAGCAGCATGCAGAAGAGAAAGAAATGCTTCTGAAAAGTTCTGTATCCATCACATTTTTTAAATGTTTCAACTTTAAAATACATGAATAAATTTTATATCTAATGTGAATCCTAAAAGATGCTCTCACCCAATATTAGTGCCCTGTAAGTGTAAGCATTTGTGTTTAGGACTCCTTAAAGTATTGCTGTGTTTGTGTATATTAGCCTTTTTTCAGTGGGTAAAATCCAAATGGACAGTGTCGCTTGCATTTGCACTTATTAAAAAAAATTAAAAAAATTTTTAACCCACACAGAAAAAGCATCAAATTGCTTTTATGCATGGGGGTTACCATGTTATTATGCTTCAATATATGTAAACATTGCATAATGTTTAAGTGATGTTGGATATATTTATCTTCTCAAACATTTATAATTTCTTTGTGGTGAAGGCATTAAATCCTTTCTCCTAGCTTTTTAGAGTGACCAGCACCTTATTGTAATCTGTAGTTATCCTACTATGCAGTAGCAGCCAGAGCTTCTCCCTCCTGTCTGACCGTAACTCAGCACCTACTGATCACCTCCGATAAGCAAATATGCATTGTTGGCCGATGCTGGCACAGTGCGCTTTGCTCCCGAGAAGCCTCAGTCTGGGTAAGGAGCATATGTGGTTGTTGGCCTGTGAAATGACTTTAATTGCATAGATACAAGTGTTACAAGTATAAAATATAAAGCCTTTTCCTTTGCTACCAGGCTGTGCCAATCTAACTAGGGAATTAAAAGTTCTAAGAGCCTCCAACTCCCGAGCTCTGCTGCAAAACATCCAAAATTATCATATTCTCATGTCCTGTTATTAAAATCTTCCTTATAGTGGGCCTGGTAAATTCACTTCTATTTAAGCATAATTGACTCATTGGGCTTAATAGGGGATTCCATTTTAAGGGAATAAATATTAGATATGAGGGATTAATCTCTACTTAGATAATTCGGCACATTAGAGAGCATAGACAAAGGGAAATATTTTGGAGGAGGAAAGGGTCTTTCCCAGTCTCCTCAAGGCATGGGACATAGATAACGGCCCGAATGTCCCATGCATGTTAGGTGTATTTACAAACCATACACGCGCTCATTCACCAGGTCAGCTAGCTTCCTGTTAGTGCCAGTTTCCTACTCCCCTTCCTGTTTCTGTAAGTCAACTCTCTGCGTATCTGGATGAGGCCGACTCCTCCACTGCGCCCCAAATCTCATCCCTTCTAACCCACAAGGCTTCTGCACATGGCCCTCCTGCTTCCTGCTTCACCGGTTTCCTTGTGTGTTACGTGATTTCTGCTAATCCACAAACATACTCGTCCATGTTCTTTGCAAAGGCTTCTTTGACCCAGGCTTCCCTCCATCTATTACCCTGCTTCTTTTACCATTTATAGCAAAACTGTCTTTCATAATTGTCTATACTGCTTTCCTTGTTGCTTTCCCTTCAGTTTTCTTTTGGAAACTCTCATCAAGTCTTCTCCTATCTCCAGTAAAATTGTTCTTACGGAGTTATGTCATCCGCGTGCTAAATTGCACGACCCCATCCAGCTCAGCCCATCAGCAGCAGGTCACTCGGAAGTTACTACCTTTTCCCTGAAATGCACACTTTACTCGGGTTCCAGGACCCTAAAGCCTCTTCATCCTCTTTGACAGGCTGCTTTTTCTCAGTATTCTCAAGTGGTTTGCCCTCATGTTTGCAAACTTTCTGAATATCGGAATGGCATAGAGGAATATGGATCTCTTCTCCCTCTCTCTCTCTGTGTCTCTCTCTGTCTCTGTCTCTTTCTCTATCTTTCTCTCTCTCCCCCCCTCCCTACCATCCTCCCTCCTTCCCCCTCTCCCTCCGCTTCTCCCTCTCCCCTCTTATTTTATTGTCTATAAGCACTCCCTAGGCCAAGTACCTCACTGAAGTCATAGCTTTAAATACCATCTGTATGCTGATGATTCCCAAATTTATATCCCTGGTTAGATCCTTCCTCTGAACTCTAAACCTATATATCTATCCAACTGCCTTCTTCACAGCTAAAACTCAGCTCCTCCAAAACTGTTGTCATGGTTTTTGCCCCCTCCACCCCACCTTTTTGCAATCTGTTCCCAATCTTCTCCATCTCAGTAAAATGCATTTCTGTGTTTCCAGTTGCTCAGTCTAGAAATCTTGCAGTCTTGCACGACTCTGTTTTTCTCTGATATTTCACATTCCATTTGCATCAACAAATCCTATCTGCTCCACTTTTACAGTGAAGCCAGAACCTGACCACTTTTTATTGTCCTCAGCCAGCACTGCTATCCAAGTCACTGCTACCTCATGTCTGGATTGCTAAACTAACCCTTACCTGATCTCCCTACTTTCACACTTTCTGCTTTATCAGGCATTCCCTGGGCAGCTGCCAGGCCGAGCCTTGCCAGCGTGTGAGCTTCTGCACCCTCCTTTCTGTAGAATCCTCCAGCAGCATCTGGCCTCAGAGTCTGCGCAATGTGCGTGTGCCATGCCTGCATTGGCCCCACGGTCTCATCCTTCACATCTCCAACTCCCTCCCTTCCTTCCCTCCACACCTCTCCAGCCATGCTGGTCTACTTCCTGGTCTCAACTGTCTCATAGCAAGGCCTCTGCTCTTTCTTGTTATCAAGAAGGAATTTCTCTCAGAAACCTGCAGTCTTTTTCTTCACCTTTTCAGATGATTGCTTCCATTTACCTAATCGGAGAAGACTTTCCCGACCCTCTGTGTAAAGCAGCACTCCCAACCCAGTCTTCCTGTCATCTTTAGACCTGCCTTGGTTACTACATAGCTCTTTCACCACCTGATGTATACATCTACACTCATATCTGTGTGCAATGGACACCTACTATGGACACCTACACATATATCCATATTCATATCTGTATCACCTACATCTAAATCTATCTTTTTCTCTGCTTCTCCCCACTAGAATGTAAACTGTAGTGAATGAAGAGACAAATGAATTGTAGACTATTTGGGCTTCTTCCAATTTTAAGCATAGAGCCCCCAAGTTGAATGAGAGAGAGATGTGAACAGGTAATCTAAAATGCAATGTGAGAAATAAAATGAAATGGTAAAAGTAACTACCCCCCAAGTGGTAATTTTATCTGCACATTATATATGAGAAAAATATAATGAAGTTACAGTAAGAAAACTTAAATATTTGGATATTTGTATTAGGCTGTCGAATAGTTTGATGAATAGGCAAATAACTAATCCAGTCTCTGCTTCCTGTTGTGCCCAGTGTGCTAACAGATTTGTCTTATGTGTTTTCGAAGGGTGGCTCGGGTAAGACGGTCCCTAATAGGCACGAAGTAGATACTGGCTTTCTCTGTTCGCGGGTCCAATACTTCACTTTACAACTGCAGGGTTAGTTCTCTATAATGTATCCGACTCTTCTATAACTTCTCAGTGACTTTCTAAATTCCAACCTCATTGACTTCCTTCCATTTTCATCCAGTAAGAGTTTTTATGGCATCATCTGATGCTAAAATCAGACTCGTCCTCAAAGATTAATCATCATCCTCTCTTTGCTTCAGCAATATCAAAAGGACTGGCGATTCCTTTAGTTCTATTTCTATGGATAGAAAGCTGGACCAATCTTTAATGGTGAAGGAGAGCAAGTGAATACTTGCTTTTTGACTGGAAACTTGTTTCTTCAACTCACACTATAACGGTCATTCTCATCACGTCACTAACAGGTTAGTGAAAAAGGATATTCATGGAGAAAATACACAGGAAATTGCCCATAAAGAACATGACTTTTTTCTCTCTCCTGTGTTACAGCCAGGGTATTGAAACAACAACCGCAAGATGAGCGTTTTCGGGAGAGATATCACAATTGTAAATGTTATATGAAGGGAATCATGTGGAAGACAAAATGATCAGGTGTCATTGTATTAGACTAATCCAGTGGTGGGAGCCTATGGCACGCATGCCGCAGTGGGCTGTTTGTATCATTGAAAGCTCTAACACCTCTGCCATCCCTGGCACTAGTCTCTCTGAGGACAAGTGCTGTTTCTTTTTCTCTAGCAAGTAGCTGTGGAACTGAAGTTCTTATTTTTTTTTCTTTAAGGTGTCTGTACTTTTGCTCATGTGTGATGAATTTACATTGGGATATTGGCAGTCCAAGGGAGAACTAATAATATAACATCTGAAATTATGGGCTCTGAGGGAACCCACACACATAATTATTTGTCAAACAATTAGGATATTTAAAAAATGTGAACAGATGTACAATAGAAATTAGCAAAATGAAAAAAAAACCCTTTTTTATATAAACATAATGAATAAAGGTATGCTTTTCTAGGTGATGCTAATTTAAAACCTCTTTATTCTAGGGATTCAGTTGAGAAGTTATTGTTAATTAATACCTAGAACTTAGTGTTTTCCTTTTTATATTATAATAATGAAAAATATGGAGAATTAAATCTTATCACTTTTGCCCAGATCCAAATACCATTTTTTTGTACTTTCATGTCAGATATTTTTAGTCAATTTTTTACCAGTTGGGAACTCTTAAAGGTTGTTTGGTTTTCAATGAAAGGCAACCTTTTATGGAGTTCATGTCCTAAATATTTTCTGGTTTTGCAGTAGCATACATGAGACATACTCATTGTGTTTGGATTGGGGTTTTCATTTTTAACATGTTCTCAAACTCTCTAGGCATTTAACGTTTCCATCTGGTCCTCATAAAAGATTTCCCATTTGTGATGCTGCTCAGAACTCTGCTTGGAGTGCATGATTTTAATTCCATCCATCACTCCGGCTTGATAGAGCACATACTTTTTAGACTTTGGGTTTCTTTTTGTTTTTTATTTATTTATTTTTCTTTCTTAAACCTAGGAATAAAATTTGATTTTAATGGTGCGTTAACATCTCTCTGAAAGGAATCTCAGCATGCAAACCATGACAGTGTCTTGCTCTTCACTTCCTTCTCTGCAGTTTGAAGCCGAGAGGGCAGGGAGAGTTACCACCCGCTGAGCCCCGTCCAAGGGAACAGTGTCCTTCCAGCTTCTCTTCATTTAACAATCTGTCCCCGGTTGTTCCAGATGGAGGAGATATTTTCAAGGACTTGGACCTTTTTTGGAATAACCAAACAACTAGAAATTCCCCTTGCTGGGTTAAGCAGTATGTGCTGGGCACAGTTTGAGGAGAGTTTTAGCTTTGGGGCAGGTCTTGTCTACGTACTAGATGTGTGCTACCTATTTGTGGATTTATTTACTGAGTACTCATGTGGCCCTCATGATTTCACAAATATGAAATAATTTCATTCTCATAGCAGCTTTATGAAGAAGATACCGTTAGCATCCTGTGGAAGGATGAGGACACAGTGGCAAAAAGACCACAGCTAGCAAGTGGTAGAGCCAGAGTTCGAACTTCGGTGGTCAGACTTGAAACTCCACATCTTAACTGCTGAACTGTGCTGTGGCTGACGGTGAGCAGCTGCAAGTTCCAAGAGTCCATCGCTCCTTTCTCAGAATTGAATCATATATTCTAGACACGCCCCTCCCCGGCACCATGCTTGAGTCATAGCTGGCACTCCGTGAATGTTTGTTTATGTTAGAGTTTAATTAAGAGCTACTGCAATAATAACTGAGCTTATTGTAATTTGAAATAGAAGCAAAGACAAATTTCTGGGAGAGCCAGTGGAGAGGCTGCACCTCTTCCAGAATGTCAGGGGGTCCCAGGACCCAAGGGTAGAACATGCATATGATCCCGGTCATCCCAGAGGTATGCTTTAGAGTTTGGATTTTCAACTCTGAAGGCATTGTCTTTATTTCACTAATTCTGTTTTTTATTATTGCACTAATTCTTATTTAATGATACGATTTTTTTTGAAGCAGCAGTTGATTGTGGAAAAACAACATAAAATGCGCCACCTTAACTAAGAGAACAGTTCAGTAGTGCCAAGCACATTACATTGTGTAAACAGTCTCTAAACTCTTTTCATCCTTTGAAACTGAAACTGTGCAACAATTAAACAACTCCCCATTCTCTCTTCTCTTCAGCTTCTGGCAACCACTACATTGTTTATTCTTTCATCTGCCTGTGGATACTTGGGTTGCTTCCATCTTTGGGCTATTGTGAATAATACTATTATGTACATGGGTGCACAAATATCTCTTTGAGATCCTACTTTCAATTCTTTTGGGTATATACCTAGAAATGGAATTGTTGGTTCATATTGTAATTCTATTTTTAGTTTTTTGATGAATTACAATGCTACTTTGCATAATGATTGCACCATCGAACAATTCAACAGTGCACCAAGATTATACTTTCTCCGTGTCCTTTCCAATATTTGTTATTCTCTGTTTTGAGAGTAGCTATGTTTTCATATGAAACATGTTCAAGCCCTTTGCATGTTTTCAATTGGGTTTTTTGATTAATATTCAGTTGTAGGGATTCCTTACATATTCAGATTATTGGTCACTTATCAGATCCCTTATCCGATCTATTGGTCACTATTCTCCTGCTGGGACAAAATACCTAACACCTGCAGTTTAAAGGAGAAGTTTACTTTGGATCACAGTTTCAGAAGTTTCAGTCCATGGTTGTTGGATGGTTCCAAGGCAAAAACGTCATGGCGGAAGAGTGTGGTGGAGGAACACTCTTCCTCAGCCAGGAAGCAGAGAAATGGAGAAAGAGCCAGAGTGAGAGGGAGGGGCTGGCAACAGGACATGCCCTTCAGAGATGCCTACTTCCTCCAAACAGACACTGCCTCCTAACAGCTCATTCAGCTGTGAAGTCATCAGTGGGCTAATTCACTGAGGAGGTTATTGCCCCATGAGCTGATCACCTTTCCAGAGTCCCACCTCGGAACACACAAGACCTCTGGGGGACATTTTTGATCCAAACCATAACATCAGATATATAATTTACAAATATTTTCTCTCTTCTGTAAATTGTTATTTCACTCTGTTGACTGTATCCTTCGAAGCAGAGATTTATTTATGTCTGCTTTTATTCCCTGTGCTTTTTTTGTGTCATTCCAAGAAATGACTGTCAAATCCAATGTCATGAAGCTTTGCCCCCATGTTTCCTTATGATTCGGATCTCATGTTTAGGCACTTGATCCATTTTGAGTGGATTTTTACTCATAGTATAAGGTAAGGGCCCAACTTTGTTTCTTGCTCGTGGATATCTAGCTCTCTCAATGTGCCATTGTTGAAAACATGGACACAGCTGTAAGTGAAACTCAAACTGCATAGCTTTAAACCTATGGTTTCCCTCGTACTGTGGTCCAAACCACAATACATTTAGAAGGAGTCATTTCTGTAGTTCTTACCCAGAGCACTTTTGTCTCCCCGAGGACATCTGGCACTGTCTGGAGATTTTTGTGTTGTCAAATCCTGGGGCGGCAGGAGTAGCAGTTGCTATTTGTAGCTCTCAGGGAGAGGGAAGGCTGCTGCTCCACATCCTGCAATGCACAGAAGAGCTCCCTACAGCAAAGTGACGTGCGGCCCTTGGAGCCCCCAGTGGTGTGGCTGAGGGACAGGGCTGGGCTGCAGTGAGTCAGGGCAGCGCTGTGGGAGGGGAAAGTTGAAGAGTTCTGCTTTCTTTTTATTTGCCATTGGAAGGGTTGACATTATGATAACAGAGATGCCACCTAAGGGCACAATTATATGGCTAGTTGGTTTTGGAAGAACACTGAATTTTATACACAGCTTGTTAGGTTTTAACAACAGAATGCTATTCAGCATTACATTTTTGATTTTAAGATTATTATTTCTGGGGCCGGGGATACAGCTCAGTGGCACAAGCACCTGCCTGGCAAGCACAAGGTCCTGAGTTCGATTCCTAGTACAAAAAAAAGACTATTCTTTCTTACTTTTTCTTACCATAACTTCACCCATTTATACATTCAATTTCTCCATTCATTCAGAAAACAAATAAATAATTGTAGGTTTTATCGTAGCATTCAAGATCCCATTGAGTGGTGTAATGGCCAGGGCTCGCTTACAAAAATGCCTGAAGTCTGCTTGGCCCAGCTACTATAATTTCTATTTTGAGCTACTCCAGAGAAAAATACCCAAAGGACAATATAAGCAGGAAGCAGATTATTTTACAATAAGAAGAGAATTTATAATACCTGGACTTGTATTTGGTTTTCCAAAGCTTGAGTCTCTGCTACGTGGAGCTGGAACACACAGTAATTTTATATTGGATGGTCGTGGTCAGGGAAATTTTATTGAGGAGGTCATGATTAAGCTGAGATGTGACTGGCTAAAATCTTTAACCACAGGAACATTTGGAATAAGAGCATTTCTATCAGAAAGAATAGAAAATTACAAGTGCAAAGGTTTTAAAGTGGGGATGAGTGTGGCATGGTCAAGAAATAGAAATGAGCGAGTGAGGCTGATAATGTGAGTGAGTGACGATAGCAGCAGTGTGATATAACAGAGATAAAATCAAATTTCTTTCTCCACAGGAAGAGAGGGGGGCATTGAATTCAGTTACTCCAGGAACGGGGAGAATTCTTGAGAGATTCTTTCAGTTTTAGAGATCTGCTATTGGCAGATGTTTTAGGCAGCTTTCCATGACTGTGACAAATACTTGAGATGATCACATTATACAAGGAAAGGTTTGTTCTGGCTCACAGATTTGGAGGTGTGAGTCCATGACTAATTAGCCTTCTTGCTTCAGGCCTGTGGCAGCAGCATGTCTTGGAAGGAGAGTATGGCAGAAAGAATCCTGTTCACCTCCCGGGTGGAAGTGAAGGAGAGAGAGGAACAGACCAAGACCCCACAATGTTCTTTGAGGACACACTCTGCGCTGACCTAAGAGCTCCCATGACTTCTAATTTCTCTGGGTTCCTACAACCTCCTGATGGTGCTGCACTGGGCACTAAGCCTCTGACACAGGGGCCTGTGGGGAACATGCCAGGTCCCAACTATGGCAACAGGTTGTGGAAGGAATTGGTTTTGTTTTTCAAGGTTGACTCATATTAGTAATTATTGTTAAGATATTCATTCATTTATCAAAAACTACCAAGTACTTCGTATTCCTGGCACTATTTTAGGGGTAGGAATTGAAGAGTCCGAGGTGAGAAGACAAAATGTATATGAGGAGTTCGTGGTGTGTGTGCATGAATGAGAAGTTTGCTGAAATCCTTCTAGTTATTGGCTGTGACTTTGGGTAGGTTCCTTAACCTTTCCATATCTAAAAATCTCTATCTACAAAATGAATGTTTTATTGTAGCTTCCTCCTGGAGTTGAGGGATTGAGTGTTTTAGTAATTATTAACTGTAACTGATGTAATTGTTTTATGGAAAGAAAGAAAGAAATGAGGTAATTCAGTCCCAAAAGTTAGAAAAATTTAAAGTAAAAGGCGAAGTTGGAGTTCATTCATTTGCCATCTATTAATTTAATGAATGCTCACCACTTGTCTAGCCTGTTCCAGATGCTGCTCTTCTGCTTTTGCACACACTGCCTTCTTGCAGCCTGGATGATCTTCAGTACTGCAATTCATCTGTTAAACTTTAAAACTTGCATCACTCTCTTCAATGTAACCTCCTTCAAAGCAGGAAAACATACACAATATGTGGGAAATATAAATACACAAATAATCATTTAGTTACAATTGTGAATAGTGATAGCAAGTGTAATCCAACCAATGAGAGGAAAAATGCAACAAACATATTAACAAATATGAAAGGTGATGAAATATCCTAACCAAGAGATGCAATATAAGAGAAATAAGAAATACAGGATATTATAAGAAGAGATGGAATAATCCATAACTTTGCAGATTCCCTAACCTTCTTTACTTCATACATCTATCTTACTTTAATACTTTAGCAGTAAAACTCAAACAAATGGGGTTTCTGCTTGTTTTGGGTCAGTCATAAATAGATAAGGCACAGAAAAATGTAGCATACTTTCAACCGTGGGTCAAACTTAACCTGGGAGAGGTGTTTGGAAAGAAGTTATTCCAAGAGGAAGAATATGTAAGGTATCTACCAAAGGAAAGAAGTCAGGACTTTTTGGGTATTTTTGAAAAGAAAAAAAGGCAAACAAAATGAAGATGAGAATTAAGCTGGAATAGTGAGCCTTAAATTGGAACAGGAAAGATGGAGCATAGTGCTCTGGAATTTGGATTATGCCTATATAAACACTTCTTTGTCATTTTAGGTATACACACTTCATATTCTCTATTAGATTGTTGAATACTAGAACAAAGATTTGAGAACAGAGAATTTATTGCCTTCATACAATCAGAATCTTTCATTGTGCTTTCTATATAAAATGTCTTTAGTAAATATTTGCTGCATTGCCATATTCAATTAGTAAAGTAATAAGTTTGGAAGCAGAGAATTCTATTCATTAGACTTAGCTTACAATTCATTCTATATTGATATTTTTAAAAGTTTACCTAGATAAAAGATCAAAATACAGTGTAGAGTGTGGTGCTTACCATGGTCAATAAATATTTAGCATTTCTAGAACCCAATTGTCTTTCAGTTCATTCTATGTGTATTCAATGGTGCTGGCAGACCACTGTTTTCCATGGTCAGTAATTGCATATAGAATCGAATTTTCTTGCTAATCCAATTTTCTCTGTTCGAGCATAGTCAATATATTGGAATGAGTAAAATGTTTCCCATAGCTCTGTAGATTTTTTTGTTTTGTTTTAAAAGCTTCATTCATGACTTTAAGAATCAGAAAAATCTAGGACTGTCTAAAATAAAATAAAACAAGTTATCTTCCCAGAAAAAAGTTCCTATACTATGCATTTCTTGGGTGTAGAAACTCAGTTGGAAGTAGTTATTGATAATTCCCTGACTACATCTATTTGTGAGGTACACAAATATCAGTGATGATAATCCAGTATTGGTGAGATATTTAAAATTTAAGGGTATTTTCTCAGAGCAAGTTGTAGTTCACTGGTTGCATAGAGAATTGCGTGTAAAGGTCAAATTAAACTGTCACTATTTATTACAATTATATTTAGAAACTACTTACAGATTGATGCTTGGGTAGCTATCTTTAGTACAGCTCTATGTAGGTCATAGAGACTTAGAGGTAGAAGTTGTTTTCTCTTTTACCTTTACTCTTGCATCATGATGCATCAAGATATTTCTCTACAGGAAGACAAACATTTCCACCTCAAGGACAGTAATGAGGGATATGTGGTTTTGACTTTTACAATAGAGTAGATTCTGATTGCATAGTTTCTAAGGTGATGTATTTCAATTTTGTGTTTTGCTTATGCAGACACAACAAACATCTCCCAAGACATTTATGAGGTTAATATTTTTGTGCCGCACATCAAACTATCTGAGAAACTTGCAGTGCCAATCAAACGTTCAGATAGTCCTCCAAATAACTCAGTTTAAGAGTAGGATTAGGAACGTAGATCATCAGACTGAAAATAATATTTCATAAAGTGTCTATGGAACACAGTCTTATATTAGTGGAATATGCTTATATTATACATTTATCCAATCAATATCAATCAAGAACCCACTGGGTGTTGAGGCAGACAATAAATGTGTATTACAATAATTAAGTGATTTATGATACAAACTGTGACCTGAAGATAAAATGCCATGGTATGTAATAATGACCATAACTTTATGCTATAATGACAAACCTACTTAAAATTGAAAGCAATGTTTCCTACCTTTTGTATGCTTTTGGGACAAGTTATACCCTTATATTATTGGTAGGAGTTCTTAATTTCAGTTTTTACCTTTAAATGCATACCATGTGTTGACATATAGTTTTGATGACCTGGTTAATAGAGAGGGAAGTTTTCAATAGCATTGCCTGGGGCTGTTGATCTGCTGTGCATTTTATTTTGATATCATTCTAACAGTAACTAAATGTGTTAGTGTTTTCCCTAGCTTCTCGTCATCAATTAAGGGACAGAAGCTTAATTTATTTAAAAAGCAAGTTTTAGAATATATTTACAGTTCATGTAGATTTATTTAAATAGCCTATAAAAATTTATAGGATCCAATATTTTTTTAAAAGGTTACTTCCAATGTATCACACCATTTTCACAGTCATTTCAAACTGAAACTCCATGGGAGTTCCTTTTCATTCAGGAACACAGGCAACTAGATATTTGCACATCAACTTTTGTTTGTTTAATCCTTTGTGTAGCACAAACCTAAATCCAAGCTGAAAGCCTGTCCAGATCAAGTTAAGTAGACAATGCACTTAGAGAGGTGCAAGAGTTAAGTGCACGCTGATTCATTTCTGGGCATTATTGAAGCCTTCAACTTGGATGCCTTTGTTCAGGTCAGCCAGTCAACAGTAACTTAGTATTCACTCAAGACTGAGATCTATTCTGTACGGTGTACATAGAAGTCAAAGAAAAATTATCATCACGAGCATGTATTTATCAACACACAGAGGTATAATTTCCTTTTGAAGAGTTCGCATTAGTGTTGAGGACACTAGATATGTGTATTTTTAAATGGCTTATTTGAAGTCTGGCCTGAAAATTGTGTTGAAGGTCAACAGTTTAGGTGGGGGAGTTGCAAGGATGTGTCAGGCAGGGCAGAATTCAGATTAAGGAAGGTGTCTGGTGGCATCATAATAGCGCAAGTCAGGAAGGAAGGAGTCTAAGGATATGGGATCCCTTAAAGGACAATTAGAAACAATGCTCTTACCACCCGCTGCGGAGTCTAAGTTGTAACCACCTGTTGGTACCTTGGAGAGCTCCCATTGACCTCGAACCTTGCTATGGTTAAAAATCTACGCAAGCTTTTGGTCCCCCGAACCCTAGGCTTACCTGATTAGACCTGTTGTTCTGCTGGGACTAACAAGTAATAAATGCAGCTGTACTTCAACTTGCTGTGATTAGATGCATGGTGCTGGGACATCATCTTCATCCTGCTAAACCTTTTGTCTATCATTCTGGATCATGGGCAATATTTTTAGGTTTTTTAAAGGACCCTGTGCACTGAGGGACAAATGGTCCTATCAGGAGTTTGCAGTGTTGACACATTCTCTTTCCCAGGGAAGGAACATTTTTTGGCTGAGACAACAGAACTGTTGTCAAGGACACGGTGGCATATGCTCAGCTCCAATTAGTACAATTAGTAGTAGAAATGATTAGCACTACCGAAGTTGAGAGAAGGAAGTTCTTACTGTGGGCTACAGGACTAGGGAAGATTCCATAGAGTAGGCAGCCCTGTAGTTATGAAAGTATTCAAGGGGGAGGGGGATTTTAAGTGGAGAAAATGGTCAGCATCAGCATGCCACTGATTTCAGAGGAAGGCAATTACAAGACATGGTCTTTATCTTCAGATAGCTTATAATCCACTCAAGGGAGCAAAGAAATATACAAGTGTGAACCAGCACTAGAATAATTACTACTTACATAGTAAAAAGAGTGAGGAGGTATAGTAAAACTTAATACTGATGCTTAGGAGATAAACGCTTAGGAATAAAGCACTGGTACTGGATAGAGCTGATTAGGACCCTGTGAAGAGTTATCCCCTGATCTGAGTGACTACCTTGTTTCTCATATTAGTGCTTCATCAGTATATGCTGCGTGTGCTTAACTGAGCACTGAACTCAGGAAGAAAAGCCATAAAGGAAAGGAAAAAGAAAACCTCCTTCCTACAGAAAGGCCTTAGTTATATATATTTTGACCATTAATCATGTGAGTCATTTCAGGCTGAGTTTGTTTTTAGCTCTTGGGCCGCCTACCCGCTATTTCTCATACTCTTGCCTGCCTCTTGATTTTGGGCTCTCTGCTCTGAGACTATCTATCCTCCATTAATGTGGAGTAGAGATGCTTATACTTGCAGAGTCCTAGAGGAAAGAAAAATAATCAATAATGGTTAGAAATGATAGATAGACACTATATTCAATAGTATTTAATTAGATCTTTTGCCAGGACATTTTCAGAACATTTCTAAAAATACAGCTTCAGTCTGACAGTGTCTTGGAACTAGAAATACTTCAGGGGCTATTTCATTCACTCGCTCTCTAATCAGGTGGCCATCCAGCCTGCAGCACAGCCCTTGAGCTGGTCACCAGACTCAGGGTGACCATTTCCAAAGACAGGGCGCTCACCCTCCCGAGGCAGCCACTTCACTGCCGGCTAATTTTAACACTTGGAAAGCTCTCATGTTAAGCTAGAAGCTGTTTCTGTGACTTTCTGTTGTTCCAGTTTCTTTCTAGGGAAGTGAAACAGAATTAGAATTAGGTAAATTCTTAATTCTATTTAATAAAATGCATTGTGTAAATAATTTGTGTGAGGAATTGTCTAGGACCTGAAAATGATAAAATTATGAATAAAGATATAATATTTGCTCTCATTGGGAAGACAGGGTTTTAAATAAATATTTTTATATCACTGCATGTGTGTATAGATATATAAATGATAATGGTTTATCCTTTTCATCATTAAATAATGGGCAAACTCTTGACATCTATGTAAATTTGATGTATTCTTTGATGAATGAACTATGTGGGAAGGAGCATATTATTATCCTAATACTACCTGGAATGGTGATGCAGGTTTTTTATTGCATACCGCACTTGCATAAAAAAAACTCAGGTCCAGCCAGGTGTGGTAGCACACGCATGTAATCTCAGCACTTGGAAGGCTGAGGCAGGAGGATTGTTGTGAGTTCGAGGCCAGCCTGGGCTCCATAGTGAGTTAAAGGACTACATAGCAAAACTCTGTCCCCCACCAAAAAACAAAAAAAACAGAAACAACTCAGATCCAATATTCATGTGTTCATTTTCAAGTTATGAATGACTGAACCAAAGTATTATATGTATTAATAAAATTTTTAAAATATTACATATACTCCAATAGTTTATTCCCACATCTCAATAAAGTGACTTACACAGCCCACATTGGAGACTACATGGAAGAGGGTAAGATTTATATCTTTGTTAGTTATTCATATATGTAGCCCCTCTTGAAAACCATGACTTTAGTTGTCCACTGATCTTTTTTCTTACAAGTTGGAATCAAGCAATTTCAATAAGGTAGTGTGTATGATTTGGCTTAGTGACATAGAACTCACCAAAGTTTGAAGGTTGGCTTTGAGACAACACTGAGAAACTTAGTTCTTCGAGGAAGTATATGATGTAAGTAATGTCTGTAAAACAATTTAAAAGAAAGCCATGTAGTTTTGATAGAGAAGTACAGCATAAAAAAATCAACTGTGGCAAAACACGAAAAGGACGCAGAACTTTGAAATCATGCCAAGTAAGCTAAAATCTTGATCTCATTAGGAGCTTAATCACTCAGTAGGACTCTATTGGGTAGAAATCGGTGATTTTATTAAAAATAAATATTTTTATACATCACGATTGTACAGAGGCAAAATTGAATTATAGAAAGAAAAAGCGAGAAAGAAAATAATGCCTTTTTACCCCTTCTCTTTACAGTCTTCTATCTAGTATATAGTTTACCACACCATCGATTTCACAAGCTTGACCCGAAACCTGTCCTTTCTCTTCAGACTGTTGGTTCCATATGAGTTTCCAAATTCAGTTTGTGGTGTCACCATCTTCTAAGTCTCCTGGGCCTCCAGCGTTTAAATCAATACCCCTCTTCTCCAAATGGCAATGAGATGGTTACCAAATTGTCCCGATTCTCTGAAATATCCAAGCAAACTATCCTGTATTCTTAGACATAATAAACACTTAGGTCTTCTACCTAAGTGTGGGTAATTGGTAGCCTCACTCAGCGTAGAGGTTGGGGTTCATAATGTCAACAGTTCTCTGCTGAATCTAGCTGATGTTGTGTCTCGTGTCCTTGGTTATCGCAATGGCCCTCGTTAGGCGAGGCTATAGCATGCTGTGTAGACTGGGGGTGCAACTCTTGGGCTTGGAGTGAGACAATCTGGATGTCCACCCCACTTCTACCAACTGTGATAAGAGGGGAAACAGTATTCGATTTCATGTTTTGTTTCTAGATCTGTAAAATGGGGCTAATTATAGCACTTAATTCATAGGGTCATTGTGAGAATCCTACAAATTCATATGCACAAAGTGCTTAGGACTCCGGCTAGCACATAGCAAGAATATGTGTTTTCCATTATTGCTACTCATATACAGCACTCAGCACAGGGCCTGGCATGTAGGGTCTGCTTCCTAAGAATTCACAGTTATTCTCATCGCCAGGAACTCTATTCCATTTTCTGTAAACCTTATCTCAGACTCTGGTTACCAAGCAAAACAAATGGGAGTCTATCCTCTTAACACAAATCCTTGCTCTTCACCTCAGTGAGCAAACCTACAAAATAGTTTTGGCAAATGGCCCCCGAGGAAGGGTGTGCGCTGCACAGCCTTTGTAAATTCATAACATAAGCCCGCAAAGGGCTCTTATACAATGCTTGGCTTAGGAAACCTACCTTTTCCTTTTTCACAGCTGCAAGCCAAGATTTGCTTTGTGTAATCCTATTAGTTTGCGCCAGGGGTTCTTGTGAATGTACATATTTCAAGTTCTTGGTCCTTGTTTTACCTGTTAGATTTAACACACTTTCCTGGTTAGTAAAATAACCCGTAAAATTCTAAAACATATGGCCAGGTAGGAATCTCTCTCTAAGTAGCTAGAACATAATTTAGTGAAGCAGGATTGAATAGAAATATTTTGAGATAAGTGTGATCTATATTGCAAATATTTTACAGCAAACTTTTTCCCAATATACCATTGTTAAAAATGTGCTTTAGGCTTATTATCTATGGTCTATTGGATTTTACTTCTTAAAATAAATAGCCCCAATACTGATTCATATGAATACTTATGAGTGTTACTATTTTTTCATATGAAATACAAGTCATTTGTTACTATAATAACTAACACTACTGACAAAATTAGCTCTTAGCTGTAATCACCATAACGTTACAAAATGAGTTTCCTACATCTAGACATGAAATCATGAAATACTTTAAATATTTAATTTAGGGTAGATTTGACTTTTTATAATCTTAAATTTGAAATGACCACTTTCAGACTTCTCCCTCAAGATCATAATGTGAAATGATATTTGCCTGAGATACAAATGTACTTTCAATCAATTTCCTTTCTTTTCTCATCACAAATCATTAACCCTGATTTCAGAAGACTTCGAGAGAGTGAGTGGTATAATGAAGTGTAATCATACGGTTGGTATTCAGAACTGAACTCTGATGCCAAATCTTACATTGCAGGTATTTAAAGTAAACAGACTAAAAGAACTGATTAGAAAATTATGAGAGGATAAAGAGTCTTTCTTTATGGGTTAATGAAAAAGTAATTAAATTGCTATTCCTTCCCCATCTCCACTTTCACTGGGCAGTTCCTTTGCAGAGAGCAGCACTGAAGAGAGGAGACAGAGAGATGGGGTCCAGGGAGAGAGAGACTCATACTCAATAAACACAGTTTTGCTGGGAAAAACTGGCTCCCATTGGTGAAAATTTGGTGCAGTACACTCACAATATAAAATCAAATTTATGTATATATATATATATATATATATATATATATATATATATTTATATTTATATTTATATATAATTTTTTTAATGTGGGTACCGGGAGTCGAACTCAGGACCTCATGCTTGCCAGGCAGGCGCTTATGCCTCTGAGCTATCTCACTGGCCCTCAAATTTATATTTCTTAAATTCACATTTCTGAATTAATAACTTTGAAGGAAAATGAAATATTTCAGTGACACATATATTTATTTTTATGTGTGGATGTGTGGGGCGTGGTTCCCCCCCCATTATTCCAGAATCGGGCTGCAGCATGTAAGTAAATTAGAGAGCACTTGTTTTTATTTTTAATTATTGATCGGTTGCCTGTAAGGTTCATTTTCTATTAATGCAGAGCTGGAATTGTGTTTTTTTCCCCTTGCTCTTTAGCTCTAGATGAACCCCATATGGTTCTGGTACTCACAGCTCTTTAATTATTCAAGCTTATCATGGAAAAATATCATCAAGTTTTGAAAATCTAGATCAGTGGTTCTAAAAGATTTTTCCTTCTAACAGAAATATTTTCTGAAGTTAAATTATAATCTAGACTCCAAAGTTTAAATTGTATGAAAACAGAGCTGCTTGGTTTGCATACAAGAAGGACTTTTACTTCCTAAGTCATTCAAGTTTCCATCCTTCTCCGGTAGCCCCAGAAGTTGCTTCTTAACCGCCTGGTGCCCCTCGGAAGGACACTGATGTTGACTGGAAAATGACCAGAGTGCAGCCCAGGCTCAGGACTCAGACAACTCTGGTATTTGTACAAACCGTGACCTGACTATCAACTAGCCCTCTCACCTTAGCAGTGTAACTTCTGCTGTTAAAAAAGCTTAGCAGTTTCCTCCCCAGTAAAAATAGGGATAACACAGTACCCACTTCGTAAAACTGATTGGAGAAATGCTTATAAGTGGTTGGCTTGTGTTATTACTAGTAGCAATATTTAACGATCTCTTCTGAGTCATATACCTGTGATACAATGTTGCCAGGATGATGGAGTGGTAGAGACAAATGCTATTCATATTTCCCATGACTTTCACAACAAGAGACTTAAATATTCCAAATTATAATCCTGAGACACACAGTTTAAGCTTTTTTTCAATTTTAAGATCTAGGGAGGACATATATAAGATGCACCTACTTTAAATTATAAATTGCAAATTTTCCCTTAAAAATACTGCATTGGTAAAAATCTTTAGGATATGGTATAATTTCCTTTGACAGTATATACAATATTTAAGACAATTTCACAAGGGTAAGATTGCAAATCTAATCTCTCGGGCCGGTGATATAACTCAGCGGCATAAGTGCCTGCCTGGCAAGCGCGAGGTCCTGAGTTCGACTCCTGGTACCCGCATATATAAAAATAAATCTAATCTCTCTCCATGCAAGCAGACTATTTTTATTCAGGGCAGAATCACTAATGTAGAAGTTTTCAATGCCATGACATTATTTCCTTAATTGTTGATAAGAACCTATATTCTTTCTTTCCTTCTTTCCCTCCTTCTTTTCCTTCTTTCCTTTTGTTGCAACTACTCAATGCCAAACACTATTTTTTATTCCTTTTTTTTTTTCTTTTCTTTTTTTGTGGGTACAAGGGTCAAACTCAGGACCTCGCATGCCAGCAGGTGCCCGTGCCGCTGAACGATATCACCGGCCCTTTTTTCGCATGTGGGTACAAGGAGTCAAACTCAGGACCTCGTGCTTGCCAGGCAGGCGCTTATGCCGCTGAGCTATCTCACAGGCCCTATTTTTTATTTCTGATATAAAAAATAAAATGAGTGTCCTAGTCTTTTGGGCGATAGCTGCTTCCTGGTTCTGCGTCTTCCATGTCCGTTGTTACTTTACTCTTAATACTGTTCAGCTAAACTTGGCAGAAACGCAATAGGTGAGAGATCCAGGGAAAGCATCCTGCAAGACATGAGGAGCACTCCTTTCTCTGTCCAAGCCGTCTGGCTTCCAGTGGATTTCCTGCTGCCTGGCCCAGGCTCTCCTTTTTCCTACTGCCACACTGGCCCGAGTGCTGCACTAAGCTCGGAGAGGGAAAGAGTTGTTTTCTGCAAAGCCCAGGCCTGTGCATACAATGCTTCAATTTGTTGAATGCATTAAGAGGCCTCTTCTTAAAAAATTATATATATATATTGACATATATGCATATATGTGTATATGTATGCTGGGAAGAAGTATACTCGAGGGCACACTTATATTAGAACCTTAAGAAGCTGGAGAAAGGGCAGCTGCATCGAACCAGAGAAGACAAGAGCACCAAATGGAAAACATGGCAGGGGCTGGAGAGGTGGCTGAAAGTTTCCCTCTCTCTCTTGTAATTTTTTCCATTCAGATCATCTTGTGCTTCTCAGAGTAGCTATTAATATTTGACTTTTGGTTTATTAGCATTGCAAAGAGGTAGAGACAATGGGTAATAACTCTGTGAGTCAGCTGCTCCAGATGACAGCTTGACTAACCTAGTGACACAGGTCCCAGCCCCTCTCCTGCCCTGGGCTTCCAGATTCCCTCCCTGCCTTCCTCCTGGCCTTCCTCCCTTCCCCCTTCCCTCCTGCCCTCCCTCTCCCCTCCTTCCTCCTTGTCTCCCTCCCTCCCTCTTCCTCCTCAGGGGCCTCTTTCTCCCTTCTCTCTCTTCTAGTTTTGGGAGCCTCTTCTGTCTCCTGTTCTGATCTGTTTGTTTTCAAATCTTTCTTCCTCTTTCTATGTTTCTCTATTTCTTCTACTTCATGAGGTAGCTTTCTCTCCTTTTTTTTTCTAAATATGTTGCATCCTCTTAACCCTTACCTGCACATGCAAGGATTTTGAATTACATTTTTAAAATATTAACTGTAGTTATTCAACTAAGATCGACATTCTTAGTTTTCTGTTAAATAAGAAAGAGGTTGGATACTTTAAATTTCACTTTTCAAAAGGAAAGAAGTAGTTTTTTTTCTTTTTCTAATGTATTCCAATCCTCCTTTGAACACTAAATCGGAATATTTCAGTAGAAAAAGAATAACCAGCCTTGCTATAAACTGTTCTTAAATGTTGTTAGACAATAAATTTTATTTATACATACTGTCATAGAATATTGCTAGATTGCCTGGTCCTACAGTTTTATGCTGATGATGGGTTCTAACCCATATGGAGGCTGCTTAGTCGTCATGGCGACGGTCCAACATGGAGGAGAGCTTAAAACAACAACATATCACCCACTCCCTCCTTCTTCTTTTTGCTCTAGCAGGAAGTACCTCCCCTCACCTAGCAGCACACCAAACATCCGCCAATCCCTTTTGTAACTTTGTCCGCCCCTCCATGCTCCACCTTTAAACAAGCCCCATAAATACTTTGTTTCACAGCCACCCCCTCAGAGGGTCCTTGCATCTTAACTGCAGCCCTCTTGCGCCCCCACATTAAAGGTTTCTCTCAACCTTTTGTCTTTACTTGCGCCAGACCTAACACTACCAAGTTTCATGACTCAGCATAACTACAGAAACTATTATTTGAAACATAAACACTAAACAGGCAGGAAGAGGGGAGAAAACATCTAGGCATTGAAAAATTCTGTCTGAGCCTCAGGCTACAGATCCATTAATTCATGCATAACCTTTGTTCTCCTGTGCTTTTGTGCTCAGACCCCCAACATGATGAGAAACTTGCACCGACTCTCCTTCCCAGGAAAGTGACCCTATTTCCTTTCTATTTCTGTCTCTTTTCAGCTCAGGTGCTCTAGCTTTCAGTTCTGGGTGTGAAGTTTTGATCTGACCATTTGCGCTCACGCAGGCAGACCTAGAGCTGGACCAACTTGGTCATTTCCGTCTGCTAGAGCAGCCACGCCCTAAGGGATGTGATGGTAACAGGGGTTTGCTTGAACCTTTCCACCTTTGGGCCCCCTCTTTTCTGCTCTGCAGTATGGAGAGCAGCTTCCCAATCTTTCGAGTGCTTCCGGCCCTCTCTGAATCAGTCTTTCAATGTTTTCATGCATATATTCACTGGTAGTTTGGGTCAGTTTTCACAGTTAATTGCAAATATTGGCTAAACTCAACATGAAATTTTAGCTGAATGAAACATTTGCATAATTTTCAACAATATAAATATTCTTAAAATTTTGTGTTGCAGTAAAAATTGCCAATGTGAGATATTTTTATTATTGAGTTAAAGATCATTTAGACTTTACACAAGTCTAAACTGGGTGGTAAATCAGAAAAAATGTAAATCAACCAAATAAAAGGAATTCTAGAAATTTAAAAGATTTGCATAATTTGAGTAGAGAAAAATTGGGAAGAATCTTCCAGTGGCTCAGAATGGCAGGAGTGAGGGGGTATTAAGGAATAAAACTATTGTTGGTATGGGACACGCCTAGAGAAAGTTGTGCAGTGACAAGAATTCATTTATGTAGTCAGTCAATCTGTCGGTCACATATTAAAAAAATTATCTCATTGTTCTCACCTTGTGGCAGTCATTGCACTCTGTTTTGGAGTTATGGTGGTGAATAAAAACATAAAAGATAAAGTGCATGCCTAAATAGGCATTACTTACATAATCATGAAAAGATGAGAGTGGCTAATTCATGATAGCTAAGGCATAGAAACAGCCTAGATGCCCATGAGCAGATGGATGGATAAAGAGAACGTGGTACGTGCAGTATATGCAATGGAGCCGCAGGGTATGTGCTGTATTCAGCCATAAAGAAGAGTGGATTGTGTCATTTGCAGGAAATGAACAGACCTGGAAGAATTACTTTAAGCAAAATCAACCAGTCCCAAGATACCATGTTTTCTCTAATATGAACCACCTAAAATTAAATTTAAAATAAAATCTGGGAAAGATGACAGGAAACTAAAGGGGAGACTTGCAGAGATGGAGAAGGAGACCAAGGGGAGGAGGAAGAGGGGAAGATGGGGTTAATGGGGATGAAAATAATAAAAATATGTTATATGAAATTCCAATATACCAAAACAAATCTCATTCTGTATTACTAATATGCACTAATACAAAAGATTTAATGTAATGTACAAAATATATAGAGCATATAATATGGATATTTTTACAGGAAAAGAATTTAAGGTCATAACACTGTGTATCTGGAGTGTTGATATCTGAAGAGTACAATGAGAGAATGATGACACAACATGACCTAAAATTTAAACTGGGAGTACAGAGGAAATTTTTTTTAATTTAAGTTGGCAAATTATTGGCATTGTAAGGTTTAGAGAGAAGGATTCAGCACCTTGACAGCAGTTGAAAATAGGCAGGGAAGAAAGAAGCCTGCAAGATACCCAAGATGGTAGAGGGAAGAAATGAAGTTGTAGGATTTCAAGCAGAGAAAACAGCACAGGGATAGTTGAGGTTATTTGTAGCGCGGCTCCTGAGCAGGGGGTCAAGTGGCGGAGTTACTGCTTTAAGGACGGTGACAGTGCGTTGCTGAATGACTAGAGTAGAAAAGGAAGGCGGGCAGACTCTGCAGGTGGAGGACTGCGATGTACAAGCGGATGGAGTAAGAAGGTCGCGCATCCACCCCCACAGTGTCCACGTGAAGAATGTCCGGTGCGTGACATCTTTTTGTTTTTATTTAAAAAATGGAATCATGTAGGTCTTGAAAGTCATATGTTTAGCAAAATCTTTCCCTATTCTTTCAGAAAGAGTTATTGCTACTCCCCCAGATTCCCACAGAATTCTATTTCTGTTAGCACACACTCTATAAAACAATTAATTATTTATACCCTTGTTCCCTGAATAAAACTGTGACCTTCTCATGGGCTAGGTGAGCTATCTATTTTACATAGGCTCCTGGAGGCAGAATGTGGAAAACACTGGACACAGGGGCACATGGAAATTGTAATTGATGGAACACCTCAGTGAATAGTCAACATTTGCATTTTTGATATTTTTCTACATGTATTCTATGCCGTTGCTGAGCTTTTTAGTGGGTCTCTAAGTACAAGACCTTGCAATTGGGAAAGTGGCAGTGTTTATCTTGTTCAAATCAGCTGCAGGTCCAAAGCAGGAAAATCGGTAGCTTTTCAAGACATAGAATAATGATTGATTTGTTAAACAGTATTATTATTGAGTTTTTAATATGGAACAAGACTTTTTTTTGTTTTTCCATTCTTGATGTCTGGTTTCAGAAATTTTCCAATGATGTGGCTCATCTTTCCCTCCCTCTATCCATCAGTCTGTAATCACATATATGTATCTATATACACTCTGAAGCCAAATCAGCATGGATTTAAATCTTGTTGAATTGTTGGATTCACCTGACCGTGACCCAGAAATGTCATAGTTTCCCAGCCTCAGTTCCAGCAACTGAAAATGGTGAAAATTCCCCTTTGTCTTCCAAAGGTTATAGGAAGATTAGAACATCTGTGAAGCATAATTCATGTACAGTTCATAGTGCCTATTATTTTATGTATGTTTTACGGTACATTTTTATGCAGTTGTGAATAGACACAGACAATTATTATTTTTCACAACTGACTTCACGTTTTCTGATCAACTTTCTGGACCTATGGTAAGAATGTCTGATTTCAGACTCTGACTGTTTGAAGATGGAGGGCGAGGAAAGGAGGTGGGCTTCTGGATCGTCTTCTTCCATGAAAATCCCCACTGGAGCCTTGAAGATGGAGGGCGAGCTGAGCTTCCTCTTAGAGATGGTAACCGTACCATCTGAGTGCCGACTGCTCCTAGGCCTCTGCCCACCTTTCAGCCTTTTCCATTGGGATGAGCACCATGGCGGAGGAAGAGTGCTGCTTGGCATTGATTTGTGTTCGGGTCCGACTCCTTACTCCTTATGTAGACCTTTCAGCAGAAGGCCATAACGATTACTGAACAGGTCAACTTCAGCGTCTCCCTGCAGAGCAGGGAGAAGGAGGCTGGAGATACAAACACCGTTACTTCCCACTCCCGAGAGAAAGGCTATGGAGAGGGAGTGGGTGGATGTTACAGTTCTTTGCTGCGTTAAGAAATTAAAATGGCAGGTGACAGTTCTCTTTTATAAACCAGACATCTGGGGGGTGTGGGGAGAGCTGCCTGGTTATTTCCTTTAACAAGAATATGCTGAGGTAGAGTGTTGGAAAATAGAGTGAATTAGCAGTTGGGTAAAAGCTGGGAAGGAAAGTAGTTGCATTTCTAGCACAGCACAAAAATGCGATCTCGTGTTTGAGACATTTTTGGAAGCAGTTTTAAAGAAGCAAATTTTGGGCCGGTGAGATGGCTCAGCGGCGTAAGCGCCTGCCTTGCAAGCGCGAGGGCCCGAGTTCGACTCCCGGAACCCACATACGAAAAAGGGGCCGGTGATATCGCTCAGTGGCACGGGTGCCTGTTGGCGCACGAGGTCCTGAGGTCGTCCCCCTGGTACCCACAAAAAAAAAAACAAACAAAAAAAAAAAATAAAGAAGCAAATTTACTCAGGAAATACAGTTTTGATCAGGAGCCCAGGTAAGGAGGAATTTGTAGTTTGGGTTCATTTGTAAGGAGGACTGCAGGTGCCGCTGCATAGGGTCCATGGGGAGGTCAGTCCTGACCCAAAGTTCTGGGTAAGTGGAGGAAGAAGAGAAGGAAATAGGAAAAACAAAACCTTACCTTGCTCATGCAATGATTTTGTTTAAAATTTAATGCATCTGGTCATCTGGTCTTCTTAGGTGAATGCCCCCCTCTTAAAAATGAAAAAACATAATAAATAAATAAATAAATAAATAAACCTTCAGCCAATCCATTCTGCAGTTGGCAAGATTAGAAATAAATAAGAGCTGGATGTGTCTTGAAATGATTTCTTGTTGGATAGAATAATTCCTTTGTAGAACTGACCTATATAATATGCTGTAAATGGGAAAAGTGTGGTAGTTATTTAGGCAAGAATGCTCACCAAGATAGCTTAGAGATCAGAGTGGCCGAAAGATAAACTAGCTTAATTCCAGTATTTCACTAAGATACTATTTAGCATGATTTGATTTTAGTAGTTAGGTTCTAGATTTCTTTTTTACCCTCTAGTCCTCACAGATGTACAAAAAATATCCTAGCCCCCAGTAGTCAAAGGAGCACTATCTTTATACTGGGAAGGCCCTTGATACTGATTTGCACATTTTCCCCAAAGCCAAAAGTTACTAATGTGGTGTCTGTAACTTCTTGTCACTATACCTTACTGACCTCTTTCCCTAAACTTATGACCCAACATATGAAGTTTCCACAAAATGCTGTCATTGCCTATGCCAGATGGTTGGAACATTTTTACTAATTCTCCACTTGCCTCACCTGTTGAATCCTCAAGACAGAGCTCAACATCCTGTAGGAAGCAGAATGTTGAGCCAATTGTAGGGTGAAGTCAGAGTTACCTCTCTTTCTTTTGTGCTCCAGTTAGATTTATGTGCTTTATAACAGCACTTTTCCCTACACATAGCGAGTTATTTCCTGAATCTCTCTTCCTGGGTCATGAGTAATCTGAGGAGAGAGAGTGCTCTCTTGTGCCTAAAGATACACACCCAGCACCTAATGTATAATCTGATGTAGTGTCTGACTCAGTAAATCGGCAGGCTGAAAGAATAAATGAACATATAAATTTCAAGCATTCTACATAATGAGTATGAGCAGGTTAATGTTAAATATTTTCAAAGGAATTACTTTTCTTGAAGAAAACAAATCCTCCAATTCTATTTTTATCACAAAAGTTTAAAGGTATATTTAATTAGCCATTTTCAAATGCAATGTCATTGGGGCCGGTGAGATGGCTCAGCGGCTTAAGCGCCTGCTGGGCAAGCGCGAGGGCCCGAGTTCGACTCCCGGATCCCACATACGAAAAAGGGGCCGGTGATATCGCTCAGTGGCACGGGTGCCTGCTGGTGTGCGAGGTCCTGAGGTCGACCCCCCGGTACCCACAAAAAAAAAAAAAATCAAATGCAATGTCATAAGTGGCAGCTGCTAATCATGCAATAATTTCTTTTCAGTTTCTAGTGATTATTTTCCTTGGATACCTTCCATTTAAATAAATATTAAAATTATTTGCATTAACATTAGAGTGATTGAGACAGTATAAGTCACATTTAAATAGCTAAAAATAAAATATTTAATGGTGACTTTTAATTAAAAAAACTAGCATACATTTTCTACAAAGAGGAAGCTGAACTACCATGACTTAGTTTATGATATATTCTAACGTTAATGAATTTTAAAATGATATGCTTGTTTGCTTATCTGAAGAAAGTAAATGTTGAGGTCCAGTTCATTTTAATATGTTGGCTTATAGTGGCAGACATAATAGCATTTATTCTTATCATGTGCCTGAAATAAACTTTCAAGTGTGAGATTATCTCACTGACTCTGAGAGACAGAAGGATACCTGAAGTCCAAGGTAACAGAGGGATGGATTGGAGGGGAATCAAAGAGTCAAACAGACTTGAGTTCAGATCCTGCCTTCCTCTCTTCCTCGCTCCGATAGTTTGATAAGTTACCTAACATTCTTGAGCACTTTTCTTCATCTGGTCCCATTCATAATGGTACCTGATCCAGTTGCTGCTAAGAGGTTTGAAGAAATGGTGGAGGGACCAATGGTCAACCCAGCTCTCGGCACCCAGCAGCCATCCAAGAAAGCATCACTTCCTGTAAGGGTACTGTGCTAAGGTCACTGTGTTTCAGTAGGTTTGAGTCAGTTTAGATTTAATAAAACCTTTCACTGCTACCGAAACAGTTCTGATCTGTTAAAGGAAATAACTTTTTTAATGAAAAGACTGAAATTTTGGGTCAGTTTAGATTCAGTAAGACCTTTCACTGGTACTGAAACATTCCTGATCCATTAAAGGAAAGATTTTTTTAATGAAAAGATGGATAATTTTGTACAAGCAAGAAGTAGATATAATTGTTGCCAATATAAAAATAGATTTGATGTATTTCTTAAAAATCTGTGACTCTCCAATGTCTTTCTAGCTTCCAGACACCAACAGTAGGATGAGCCCAGTGAGCAGTGGGTGAAATCGGAACCGTACTCAATGATGTAGTTGTGTGCTGTGTAATCTGTTAACTATTTTCTTACTGTGTGAAATTCGCATGTTCTTCCCAAAAACCTGGGGTTATTAAAACATGGGATTATTATGCAATTTGTGAGTTGGTTGCTAAAATACATCTTTAAGGCATCTCTTCAAAGAAGAAGGGACAGATGACCAGTGTCACCTATGTGTTGTCACACTAGGACTCCTGAGTGCTTTTGGAGCAGTAAGATAAGTCTGAGCCCTTTAACAGTGGTTCTTCAGAGCTTTCAGGAGAAATAAAGGAAATTAAAGAAAACCCTTCTGAACTTTTGGCCAGCTATAGCATAAAACAAAACAAAACAAAATAAAATAATGAAACATAGACGTCAACTAATTGGATTTGTAGCCCTTTTTCAATCAGTGTGTATTAAATCTTTGCACAAAACTGGTTGAGCGGCTTACGTGACAGTCACCCAAGTAATGGAAAATTTCCCCAATTCATGCTGGGTAGGAAACAGAGGCCTCTTTTAAAGCAGTGCAGTACTCAGCAGTTTGGGTTTCATTGAATTGGTTTAGTGGTTGCAATTTATATAACTTCCATATGAAAACTTAAGAGGAACATAGAAACTAAACCCTCTTCTTGTATCACCTGAGAGCAGCTGCTGTGTTAGGGGGTCTCAGTTAAATTGTCCAGGACCCTTGTGATTATTTTTTTCTGAAAAACTGGATCCTTTCTAAAGACCAACAAAATTATGAAAGTCAAACTCATGAAAAGCTGACTTCTAATGGGAGGGAGAGGAGGAAATCCAGTTTAATCTCATTTCTAACGTGCAGGAGCTCTTGGCCCTGGTTCACTTAAACATCAGCAAAGGGTCCTGACAGAGCCAAAGCCAAATGTGCAACGGTTCTGTGTTCTGTAGTGAAGCAAGAATTTTGGTTTTTCTTTTGAAGTAGTCTAGAGGCAGATGAGAAAATTAGGTTGAGCATCGTCAGTTGCAGCTAGCTAGGGACTATGCATGGTGAGGACTAAAGATGTAATTTTGAGACTAAAGCTTGGTTATGAAAGGGCACTGAACGTCACTGAGTGCCTATCAATTTTATACTAAACATCTTCTATGTACTTTCCTATCTCATTTCCTTACCACGTCTATGGGTGGGAATTATTTTAACCTTACTTTAATTTCTGGAGAAATTGACCAAAAGAGTCATAGTTTCTTTCTGAAGGTCACATGATAGGGAAAGGTTGGACCAAGGCCAAATTCCAGGTGTATCTCAACCTCTTTCCCATACACCACATTGTAGTTTGAAGTGTTTATAATTTATCTCTTAATTGGTTGGATTTATCCATAGTAAATTGAACTTTGCTCAAAATATTGACAGTTTTTTTTTTTTCAAAACAAGCTATTGTGAAAGCCTTAGTATGCTTAAACATGTTGATTATAACTTTGATGAAGTTCTGTACCATTAGGAGTCTGTTGTGAAATAAAATGACTTATGTTTAGAAGACAAAATAATGAACCATTTGCATATGGCCAGTGTTTCTATCTAATAACTTAGGGTTCAAATATCTTGCTGTTTGGATTGCTTTAGCAGATTGATCACAAGCTCAATGTTTTTCAAGTAAGTGTTTGAAACATTGGGTACATCTTTAATTAGATAAACATTTCTGGACTCAAAATGAGCAGAGGAATTTTAGAAAATCAGTATAGTTAAATTCATGTAGAGCAAAGTCACATTAAATTTCTTTTAAGCTTCAGGGAATGTAAATGAAATATTCTGCATAACTAAAACTTACGAGGGAAAGATATTTAGAATTTTGAATAAAGAGCTCTCTCAAAAATTTTATATTACCTTCACTTATATGATCATTTCCTGAATAAAATCTTACTTTTTTTGGAATTTAGGGACATCATTGTAAACATTAGTTACTGAAACATTCTGTTAACCGACATCGATACAATTTTTATGCAACATAAACTTGAGGAACAGTTAACTGGTGAAGGCTTTAAAAAAGCAATAACTTAAATCAATGATCACCAACTTTTTGAAACCAGGGACTGATTTTGTGGAAGACAGCTTTTCCATGGAGAGGGGCAGGATGTGGTTTGGGGACTATATTCTCATCAGGACTGCACAACCTGGATCTCCCCAGACACAATTCACAGTAGGGTTCGAGCTCCTATGAGAATCTAATGCCACAGCTGATCTGACAGGAGGTGGGGCTCAGGCAGTGATGTGAGCCACGGGCAGCGGCTATAAATACAGATGGAATTTCAGTAGCGAACTGCTCACCTCCTGCTGCATGACCAGTTCCTAACAGGCCATGGGACCCAGGTATCAGTCCATGACCCAGCAGTTGGGGACCCGTGATTTAAGCTATTCAGGTCTTTGTAATATATATTTGGTATGTATTAAAAGCCCCTATGACTGGAGTAAAATATCCAACCAGTTTATACTGGCCCACTTGCGCTCTAATTCTAGCCACATGGTGTAGGCAAAACTCCTAAGTACATGATCTTTGTCTTGTCATAGAACTTATCAGAAGTTACTTTCTCTCCTGACAGACATTTTTCTCCTTTTACTCTTTCCCTTCACTATAGAATCTCAAACTAGTGCTAGGTTACCAGATATCTGTTTCCATTATTTTGAAACAAAATCTAACTCTTCTACCTCCCCAGAGGTAAAGCCAATTGCCAAAAAGAAAGCATCCTCAACTCAAAATTAGAGACACCAAAACCCTTAAGATCCCTTCAAATATCTCCCCTCACATGTTTTACTGAAATGACTCTTAGCACAGTGTCTCCTGCCAAAACGTTTTACTGACCTGTCTCTCCTAATTTTATTCAAAAGCGTTGCTGGAAGTTCACGAAGCACTGCTAACGTGCCTACGCTGTGAACAGTTCTCCTTTAGTCCTCCTCACACAAAGGTGGCTGAGACCCCTGCTCAACCCCCAAGATGCTTGCGTTAAGACGAGAATCAGGGGCAGGAAGATGGCGTATGCGTGGACTCTTGCTGAGGGATCTGCACAAGATCTGCTCAGAGAAGAGATGCTCTTGAAAAATGGTCCTTGAAGTGTGAATGAGAGCCTCAGGAAATGAGCATGAGCGTGAGGGGCAGTGGGAAATGACACGGAAATAAATGCTGTGTGACAGGAGCTATGCACACTTGAGAAATGCTGCGCATGGACGTGAGGGAGGTGGGCAGAGAGCCAGCCGGAAGGTGAGAACCAGACCACAGATGAGGACATGCTGGGAACGAGCCTGTGGTGGGGACTTCGGGGCTGTGTTTATTTTAGCCCAATTACTCTCTAGTGAGAATGTAGCAGGGACATGTGAAAGAGGTGACCCTGGAGGCGGGGACCCCAGTTAGGAACGGATTGAAATAGTCTTAAGCTGTGTACGCTGAGCCTTAGGCTAGGTCTATGGTGCTACAGGTAGGATGGGAGACACTTTAGAGACATCTACTGTAGATCACCTATGACATGAGAACTCTGAGTGTTCACATTCAGCAACAGGAATAAATCTAGATTTTTGGGAGGCCCGAAACATAATACAATTTGAGAAAAAGAGTGACATTTTGAACTTAAAATTAGGCATGAAAGGATGTTTATTTGAAATAAGCAAAGAAATCACAAGGTTATGCACAAGGTTAAGAAAATAACAAAAGGCACAAACCTCACAAGTATTGAGAAAAAGAAGTGTACTTCATTATAACATATCTCGGCTTCCCTTTAGCCACATGCCAAAACTGCCTGTAGCCATTCTAATATTTCTCAACAGGAAGAAATGTGACATAGACCAGAGTTCAAAGAGGAGTTAGGAGAGAGAGTCCACCTTAGAATCCACCTTAGAATCTTTTGTTCTCTGTAATAAATGGAACCAGCTACATCTGGTGGACACCAGCACAGATGTGGACTCGCTGCTTCTTGTCTTGTACATGAGAAGGTCTCAATTTTGTATCAAGAAGATTCTGAATTATCAGAAATTACATGTTTTTGGTCACAAGGGTGGAATAATGACTAACCATGTTGATAATAGGGGGGAAGAAGGCTGTTCAGTGAGGAGAAATTTTGTAACCTTGCTTCACAGAGGAATACTATCCCCTGGGATATTTATTCTTTTTGTACCATTCTGAATAAAGTGCCCCTAATGTTGAGATACAGTCAACTCTGGAAGAACCAAAAACTTGAAACCCATAATGAATCAATGCAGATAAACTTTCTGAAATTTGTGTCTAACTTGAGGTACCTGAGCAGAAACAAGGCAGAAAAACTAAGAATATACCAGATTTTATAAATTGTTTTATTTACAGAAGACCAAAGATTAGCGTTACAGCATTAATACCTATGATTTTGTTCACATTTTTGAGTCAACTAGTCAATCCAGGGAGAAATGTGGCAAGATTTGGTGAAATATGCTGTTCATGAAGCTTTTAATCTCCATTTTGAGAGACAGGATGGGACAGGGACCAGGAGCAGGCACCCTGCAGTGAAATATACTGGTGGCCTCCAAGTTTGGCTGCTTACCGGTTGTGCCTAACCTTTTTGTGCCTGTGACTTTGTACCTGTTCAACAGGGATGCTAATAACGCACCTTCATAGGGTGCTGAATAGATTCTAGGTGTTACTGCATGGGAGGATCCCCGAAGCTGGTCTGGCACTTTAGATAAGCATCATATAGGGGTTTGCTATTGTCATCATCCAGAAAGAAGGAAACATAGCTTTCCTTAGACTGGCCTGGAAGTCTCTGTACAAAGGAGCCCGTCTGATGTCCTAACCGTGCCAAGTAGGCTGAGCTCAAAGCCAGTGTGTCTCAAGCCATTCCACGCGGGCGTTCTGACATAATCCATGATGCCCAATAGATGTTGAACTGCATTAAGGTAAATATTTTCAAGGTGGCAGAAACTTCTGTAGAGTTTTTGTGCCTTAGACACATCCCTCCACATTTCTAGGGATGGACTGTGAAGACGACTGAGCAGGAACCTTTCTCTGTGAGCTCAGGAAAATACCATTGTTACTTGGGACTGTGGGCGCACGCAGCTTTCAACAGCTGTGCTGAGACACTGGCCATTCCAACTTTGCTGGTACAATTTCAGACTCTTTGAAAAGGCAGATTGTAAATTTCGATTAAATAAATTCCACCCCAGCATTAGCTGTGCTGTCTGGCCGAGGAAAGTGTTGCTTGTTTACTTAGCATTTGTGATCTTGTTAATACTGGGATGGCTACCTGTGGGTGTGCATAAGGCTAATGGGCTGCTAAGGGACAGATGAGTCATTTCCACAGGGCGTGTACATAAATTGTGTTCTCTGGATCGTGACTAGAGTTGTCCTTGGAAGACCAATTGCCATGTTCAGCTTTGTTTCCAGTATCCTCGTTTATCTGTGCCATCTCAACACCTTGTCCCTTAACTCCACAGAGAGCTTGGCATCCTCTCCTTGCTGTGCCTCTAGAAGCAACCTCTGTAGGTGACTCCCATCATCACTCCCATTGGCTTTGATCCATAAATGTTCATTATCCAGGCATCACTTGTATTTACGAGTAAACTTTTCCTTGCGAGCCACCCCCATACCCCAAGGCTTCTAGATGAGTTGTTTCCTGACAGCGAAGGAGCAGTCAACTCCACCATCCTCCTACGTAACAAGGAATAATCTTCCCTGCAGTCAATATCACGGGCTCCCACGATTGTGTCCTCTCATGACTTGGGGCTGGGGAGGGAGGAAGGATGTTGGCCAGATATTATTTAATTCAGGAGAGCAGAACGATATGTATATGCTATTCGATGTGCTTTTCAATAATTATCTGGAAGGTGGAACAACTGTGTCAGACGTGGTTCATGCTACAAAGGAAGTCATTCAGGGGAAATAAATCATGAAACTCGTGGGTGGTTTGTAATAACAGGAGTGATGTGATTGTCTGGTCTCCTTCCTTTGTTTTATGCTCGTGGAAGCTGAGGCGAAGTGGAATGGACTTGCTCAGGGGCACATGGCAGTGGGAGCAGCAGTGATACTGGAATAGAGTGCGCTGAGGTGCGCTTCATTCTCAAATATTTTAGGTCTGATAGAGAGTTTGAAAAATGTCTGAATAGTTTGGGTTGGGAGGCTCCTTGCAAATATCAGTTCTTCTTTGCCTGATATCAGAGTACACATGGGAAGCCCTTTTTAACCTGTCTGTACACCAGTGATGGGCTGAGTGAAGAAGTAAGTGCAGGCTCGTCTATTTTTAAGTGACATTGTTAGTGTGGAGGGGAGAAAACTCCCAGTGAATTAGCTCCGGATCTTCTGTGACTCTCTGTGTTATGATTGCTATGGTAACTGATTGGCCCGCTGAATTCTGGAGCTTTTCCTAGATTCTCAATATCTTATATTTGAATTAATTTTTGAAATATGTATTACTTGTTGAGAGTGGAGAGAGTATAAACTTAGAATAAGGAGATTAGATTCTATTTCAGATTCTACTGTGAACCTGAAGCCTAAACGACCTAGATTCATCTGAAATTCATTTTCATTATTATGAATGGGAAAAGCTGCAATCCCTGAATGTTACAGCTGCCAGGTCATTTAATCTTGTGCACGCATGTATAGTACTTCCACCGCCTGGTGGTTGGAGAGGAGAGGAGAGGATGGGCGTTTGGCATCCTGTGCTTATAACAAAAGTAGTATGGCTTGACTAGAAAAACACCTTCCTAGGGTGTCCCACAAAATAAAGAGAAGATGGTGAAGAGAAATTCTGAATAAAAGCACCTGGGATATAGTTTCTTAACTAAGCCTCCATTTCACATTAAAAAAGCCAAAACCATGTAGCTGATTTGTATTATAATTTGTACGCTGACATCCATGGTACGTCTATATCTGCAGGGAAATCCTAAGTAACCCTCCGTGTGAATACAGCAGGACATTTGTTGGAGGACTTGACTTGCGCTCACTGTCGCGTGGCCCGGGTCTTCTTGAAAATACTGGAGGCGGCAAAGTGGATCTGTCCCAGTGAACAGCCCCGGCACTTCTCAGCCCTCAGTGTTCACCACTGTGTTTGTATCTCCTTGTGTTCTGCAGAGACATAAATTGAACCCTGTGTTAATTAATTTAATTTCCATTAAAAATGGAAAAATAAATTTAAGGTCCTCACGCTGATATTCAAGAATTTTTTTAAAGCAGTGTGAATACCCTGCACAAAGAAGAATTATATTTTCATACACTACTAAAGGAATAATTTGAAATGCGAGTACTTTGGGAGAAGAGGCAACAAAATGTCCCTTTTCCTAGATTTCTTTGATTCTGTGATTCATTGTCATACGTATGAGATTGATATGGTCTCAGAGAATTAAGCGATGCAGGTGTTACACGCTTGCTGAACTGAGGAACGTAAGTATTTCTCCATACCTCCTGTGTTCAACTACAAGTATACATTTGATTCATCATCAGTGGAAAATCTATGGTTTGTCACTAATGACTCAAATGACCTATTGTATCAGTGGCTTGGCCAGGAAGGAGGCTCTGTGCAACATTGTTGCCACCGTGACATTCATGACATCATTGAGTAGAAATAGAATGTGGAAAATTCTGGAAACAAAGCTGTGGCTTCTTCACTTGACTCTGTGACAACCTAATGAATACTAAGAGCGTGATGGGCTATGTGGATGTCTCTGTGTATATTTAGCAATTTTATAAATATGCACATACTTGCCTACATAAAAATATGTTACTTGACTTTTCCTGCTAATCCATAAGACTCACAATGCCCTACAGATTCTGAGAAGCCTGCTGATCTGGCATCGCGAAGCCATGCTTTACTTTAAAAGCAATACCTTCCAAATTATGCAGCATGGGGACTTAACAGGTTCAAGAAATACACAAGATCGGTTCTCTGCTGAGAGATACCTTTGATGAAAAGCATCCCGTCTCAACCTCGTGGACTAACGATGACGTCAGTGAGGGAGGGTATCCCATCTGGCTGTGTTAGGCTGTGGCTTTGGAGATCCAGAGGGGCGCATCATAGTTGCTATAGAAACCAGCACCGTTCCAGTCGTGGACACACAAAGAACAGACTGCAAACTGAGGAGTGGAAGAGCGACTGCAGGACAGGGTGCACTGAGGAGAACAAAGGACACAGCAAACCAGTCCTGACTGAGAGAATCGCCGCACGCAGGGGTCAGGGAGCCAAGTCATTAAAAATCCCCAAAGGAACCATGGCAAACAGTACCACAACCAGATGGGTACAAAGAAATGATGCCTTTTCTGCTTTTGAAAGTTGTCTTCTACCCAATCTGTTTTCCTTTGGGGTTACTTTTTGAATCCTGAAGTCTTTCTTCAAAATTAAATTTCTGGGAGAACAAAATAAGGAAAATATTGAAGTTTATGGTAGGTTGTGTATTCGATTCCTGAATCTTAGAATTTAGGGCAAGTCACTTGACCTAACTTTAAGATAAAAAAAATAATACTAACCTTACAATTATTGGATTAGTATATGAGAGATCCAAATTTAAACCCCGTACCACAGAATCAACATTTCTACTTGGGGGAAAAACACTGGAAAGGCAATCTGGGATTGTAAATCATTTTAGGTTTGAGAATGAAGAGAAAAAGAAAAGAGAGGGGGCTAGCGAGATAGCTCAGCGGCATAAGCACCTGCCTGGCAAGCACGAGGTCCTGAGTTCGACTCCCGGTACCCACATACAAAAAAAGGGCTGGTGATATTGCTCAGCGGCACGGGCACCTGCTGGCACGTGAGTTCCTGAGTTCAACCCCTGGTACCCACAAAAAAAAAAAAAAAGAAAGAAAAAGAAAAGAGAAGGGTTATTCCCATTGATTTCTCCCTCTAAAAAAGAGAATGGTTTGATTATGTTTGAATACTGTGGATACAGGTAAAAAACACTTATTGTATTCTTATTAATCTATATTTGGATTATACTTTATAAAATGCATGAGTAAAATGGTGTAAAAGTGTTACTTTTGACCTTATTACTTAATTTAGATAGATTGCCAAATAAAATTTTATTTTAGTCTTCTTGTGTCATGCATAGAATATACCAGGTAATACTTCTATAAAATTCAATGTACTTTGTAGAGTTGGTTACCTGTAGATTCGTATCCTTCACTTCCTCCAGTAGACAAGGTGACACGTCACTTGGATGCCTCTTCAAGGAAACAGTTGCCCTGGAGTCGTACACCCACCTGCAGCCAACTTCTGTGGTTGGTGCCACTGGGTGTGGAAAGTTCCAGCCACCTTGTCATTGGGGGACAGCTCTGTGGTCCTATGGTGTTGACCAAGGGGTGGTAGGGCTTTCTTTGTCACTCGGTTTTTCCTGATGTCAGTCGTCACGCCTCCTTCCATTCCCTGACACGTGTGCTGAGTACACCAACACTCCTTCATGAACGCCCTGCATGCCAAACTCCCCCTCAAAGCCAGATTTCTGCAGCCCACAATTGGTATCGTGCACTTACTTCTATTATAAGTAAATTCTCATGCGGATAATTTTTTTCCATTTGAAATATCCATGAAGTTAAAAAGTCAGTTTCAAATGTATGCATGGCCTCAAATTACCTATATTACAATTCATAAAGGAAACACTGCTAATAAAATTTCAGTTTTCTCATGTTTTACATGTATAATCTTAGCTACTAACGACTTTTGAGACAATGCCTGCAATTGCAGGGTTTAAGGAGACCCTAAACAACCCGCTAAACCCATTCACGGAAATGGGGAGGCTCAGGCCAGAGGGCTAACAGGACTCACTCAAGCTTAGTCCGAAGGTTGGGGCCCAGAAAAATCTGTGACTCCTTCTCTGGCTTTCTGTGTTCAGAGTCCACTTTTTACTTCCCCTTCCTCTTCCTTGAGCCTCATTTCCTTCCTCAGATCCCTAAGCCACAGCTGTTTCCCGGAACTGTGAATCCCTTTCAGAGAAACGCTCACGAGTGTGCTGTGTGCGGAGATGCATAAGGGTACCAGTAGCTCTTGCACTTCCGTCAACTTCCAATTGTACTTTGCATGTGTCAAATCAGGGGGTGCTTTCTGAACCCCGCCATACTGAGCAGTTCTCAAAGGTGAGGTAACTAGGAGCCAGGCTTGCTGTGAGCGTTGAGGAGGCAGGCGGAGAGAGTTTCTTCCATGCAGGACCTTCCTCCCCTATGAGCACGAGGCATGTGTTCAGTATATTTTACACTCAGTAAAGTAGCGTATTATTTCAGAGCCTGTTTTGGCCTCTGCAGCGTGTTTACTGTTAAACGTGTGGCCCTGTATATGCCCTGGATTTATTTCCCTTTCATCTCATACTAAGCAGATAATTAAGTAATCGAGATTCATTTATCTTTCCTTTAATGTCTTAGTAATAGTTTATAACTCATTCACATGTACAAAATGCTTTCGGATAAAATACATCCAATGTTTGTTGAATAAATAACAGCATGCATGTTTGTGCATTTGCACACCAGGTAGGAGAATTATGTAATAGCTTCACTCTATCTTAGCCCTTCAGAGGCTCTAGGTGGGTGTCATCATCCCCCTTTTCAGGTAGGAACACAAGGCCCTGCACCCGTGCATGTTGCTAACTGCTTGCACTTGCTATTTATTATGTGTCAGGCGCGTGGCAGGAGCGTGATGTGTGTTAATTGTTTATTTCTTGGAACAACCTAATTAAAGTTGTTGCAATTATTATCACGGGCATCTCACACATGAGTAACTAGAGACACAGAGAAGGGAAGTGAGCTAGCCGCAGTCACATGGTAGGTGGACATGGACACCGGGACTCAGCCCAGGAGGGTGGCGAGCCGTCCTGGCTTGTCGCAGCCTGAGGGCTTTCAGTACCCAGCTGCGCCAGTCTCAGCAGACAGAATGTGGGCCACCCCAGGTTCGGGCTGTGCCCTCAAGAGCCTAGAATCTCACGCTCTCTGCCCCTCTCCCTCTCAGGCAGAAGGTGTTATAGGATAGGCTTGAGCCATGGCCAGGTGACCCTGAAGTCCACACTTTTCTATTTCTGCCTGTTGCTGTGATCTGTGCTGTCATTTAAAAAAATCACAAAGGTATCCCAGCATGGTAGTTTATGCTTGTAACCCCAGCACTTGGGAGGCTGAGGCGGGAGGATTGCCATGAGTTCAAGGCCAGCCGAGGCTACATAGCAAGAGTCTGCCTCAGAAATAAATAAATAAGCTAAGATAAAAAATATTTTAAAAATCACAGAGGCGATCATAGCATATTTATCTGTAACGTGTTTGGATATAGATACTAAGAGCTAATAAATTCAATTTGATGGAAACATACATACAGATATTCATGATGATTGTTTTGAAAACCACTTTATTGGTGGAACTGATACACCAAACAAAAGCCTATATTTAATGTATACAAATTGATGTGTTTGGACGCACACATACACTGTGTCACATGGCTGTAATCAAGGTGATAAATATAACCATTACTTGCAAAGTTTTCTCCTACGTTCCCTTTAAAAAAGTAAGTCCCAGC
This sequence comes from Erethizon dorsatum, assembly GCA_028451465.1. Classification (NCBI taxonomy): domain Eukaryota; kingdom Metazoa; phylum Chordata; class Mammalia; order Rodentia; family Erethizontidae; genus Erethizon; species Erethizon dorsatum. Next base: position 123,510,505 of record CM051829.1, on the reverse strand, counting down.
GGTCTGTTGTACAACACAGTGCCCACGATTAACGACACCATATTGTGCAGTTTAAAAGTTGTTACGCGTGTGTAGCTCATGCGTCTCCTTGCTGTTAGAACATTCATTTTTTTATGCCCTGGTTTTGTCCAAAAGTCTAACCCTTATTTCCCCCATATCATGATGAACTTTTAGGGTAGATTGATCTTTGTTTTCCCCTTCTCCCGCGATCGCTCCTGAACGACGTCTTTCTCACGTATACCCTATTTCAACTTCACTTTTCCACTCGGGTTGTGGGTCTGGAATGTGTGCTGTGCACATTCGGCGTCTGCAGGGGTCGTTCATCTTCCCACGTCCACGCGTGGAGCAGACGCCTCCTTCTCCCGTGTTAATTTCGCTCTCCCAGCCCCCACACCTCGCTAGTCATTTTTAGCCCATCTCTCTGTAATGTACGGATAAAACTGCCTTAGGATTTGCGAGAGGAGAGAAATCAAATTAGGCTCATGTTGTCATGGATACCGTCGTAGAGATGATACTGAGTCGAGTTTTGAGGGATGCAAATGATTTAGATGAGAATCTGTGATGCTGAAGTTTTGATTTTAAGAGGAGATTAAAGGAATATTAAATTAAAGTTTTAAAATGTTTTTCTTTTTGTTACTTTCATTAGTACATGTAGCGATGATTCGTCGCAGGCATCCTGGGGAATTAGTACATGTACAGACGGAGTCTGGTCTCTTTTACCTCCCCTTTCCTCCGCCCCTCCTCCCCCTCCTTTCCCAGATCCGCTTCCTTAACCACAGCCTACCTCCCTCTTTCCTTCTATCTCAATTTTATTTTGCTCTTTAAATTGCTTGTATTTTAGCTCTCTCATATTAGAGAACCTGCGTGATATTTAACCCTCTGGGAAGGTATTTTTTAATTGCACGAAATTAATCATGAAAAATTTAGCCACTGCCGGGCTTAAGCAATTTCTAAAGTCTCTGTATTTGAAGGTAGTGTCTCATACATGCATGGAACTTTCTCGTGCTTCATTGCCTTTAGGGTTGGTTTTGCACCGTAAAGAGCACGCTCATCTAACCTGGATCAGGTAACACATGGATCGGTGAGCATTCGCTTAGCTTCTCTGAGTCCCCCTTACCTTTCGGCTAACAATACCTAACACTCAGAATTGTTCGAGGATGAAAAATTGACAAAGGGTTAATAACCCTGCCAGTTAAGAAGTAGTAGACAGAATTGTCCTAGAGGATGAAAATCCCTAAATAGCAGTTGATTTCAGCTCTCTCCAATACTCTGCTAAAATAGCAAGCTCATGGGAATGGATCACTGTGGTCAGTATGGTAGGTTAGAAAGAAGAAATTATTTTAAACTCATCCTGTTCTTTCCCTCTATAGCCATGCCTCCTTCCTCCAGTAGGCACATTCCCCCCAGGCCTCAGTGCTAAATGTTTAGGAAACCAGATTTTTTTAAAACTTTCTATAGCATACTTTTTCATATAGGGTGATGTGTTAGCAATCAGAATAATGAGAGTAAATAAAACTGTGAAATATAAATCATGACAACACCTTGAAAAACTTTTGCATTAAACATAGTGACAGGTAGACAGGGAGTTTGTGGTAGTGTCTTTTGTCTACACAAAGGTAACTATCAGAAACATTTCATTGTTCGACACGGTTTGCATTTGTATTTCAACAGAAATACCTTTTTTTGTAAATTCTATTAGGTGTAACTATTTCTGGCTATCATAACCCCAGGACAAAATACTGTAATGGGGCAAAGTGGTTTTATTTTTTTGCCTATGGCAGATTCAGCTTTATTATTTCCATATTTTTATGGTCTGTTACGTAGGTGTTGCTTAATGTTTTTCATTTTTAAAATTATTATTCTAATGCACAGTGATTTTCAACCCATTGGGCCTTCTGAGGCAACAAAAAAAAAAGTCGGTAGAAATAAATAGCATTTTAAAGTTTAATTTGAATTCTCTTTTGCATAAAATTTGTTTTAGATCCCTGGTCAATTACGGGGTGCTGCTGAGGGAGAGAGAGAGAGAGAGAGAGAGAGAGAGAGAGAGAAAATGCCTTTCCTGGCTGTGGTCAGAGGGAATCATATCTATAGAAAAGCTGTCATAGTGATGTGATGTTAACAGCTTTGAAGATGAAAGTTGACTAAATAAACAGAAAATACAGTGAGGATGTAGATGTGGAAAAAGCAGAAGATTCTTCCTCTCTTTGCAATTCATCTTTAATCATTGGGGCAGAAATTAATGAGCCTCACAGACAATGACCCCCACAAAGATGTCCACACCCTCTTTCCTGTTATCTTCCTTGGTGAAAGTACCTTTGTGGATGATTAAAGATGTGGACCTTAAGCCAGTTAGCCTATCTGGGTTACCCAAGTGTGCCCAGTTGAATCATATGCATCTTTAAAGGTGGAGAACTCTCCTGCCCTTCCTGGCCGTGGTCAGAGAGGATTGTCACTGCCTCCCCACGTAGATACAGTGCTGATGGCTTTGGAGAAGGAGCACAAGGGTCCTGAGGCAAGAAACTTACTGAGAATCTAGAAGCTGCAAAAGAAGAGGAAATGGATTCTCCCTGAGAGACTCCGGGAAGGATGACAGCCCTACTGACCCCTTGATTTATGCCCAGTGAAACCCATCTCAGATATCTCACCTCCTCATCTGTCAGGAAATTAATTTGTGTTACTTTAGTCACTAAACTTGAGTTCCTCATTCTTTGTTTTTTGCGGTTTTTGGTACGGTATTGGGATTGAACCTTACCAAAGAGGCACTCCATCACTGAACTACATCCCTAAACCTTTGTTTTATATGTTATTTTGAGATATGGTCTTACTAATTTGCCCCAGGCTGGCCTCAGACTTGCAGTCTTCCTGCTTCCCAAGTAGCTGGGAATCTGAGTTTATTCATTATAGCGGCAATCACAACCTAATACAACCACCTGTACATTGTATGTTACGTGGAGGGGAATAATTTTACTTTTTGTTTTTGAACATAAGGACGTTCATTTCTATTTTGATCTGTCAATTATACATATTTCAATTATCATCGCCTGTCAGAGGGAAATTCATTTATAAATTTCCTCAGTTGGCTGCACCGTACACTTACATAGAACTTGCTTCATGCAGTGGGTTTTATGGGGTGCTGGGTGTATGCCAGGAATTTTAAGTGCTGGAGAGGCTGTAAAGAAGAGTAGACATGTTTCCACTCCTACTATTTTATCACAGTGTTAGTCCTGACTGCTTCTGCCAGATTCTTCCTCTTTCAAATTGCACATTTCTTGAGGAAAAGGGCTTTTCTCTCCTTTATTTCCACTCAGCACCGCTTCAGCATTATAATGGCATAAACAATTCTCAGAAGAGCTAATACATATATACTCACAAACTTTAATATTCCCAACACACGGTGCAGAATCAAGAAACAGCTTGGTTTCTTTGGCTTTATCACTGATGTTAAGATACCTCTTATGGTGGAACCCTAGAGAATTTAAAACAATTTTTATCCAACATGGCAGAGAGCAAGGAAAAAGCCCAAATAGAATTCCAAGTCTAGACACATATTTGGATTCCAACTCTGACTTCAGAAACAGTTTCTAAGTAAGTTGTTCTGTGAAAATTAAATTGTAAATGACAGATCTGCCAAGATTAATTCTTTAACTACCATCACGTGGCATGCTTCATGAATGTCAACAGCTCCTATTTGATTCATGAGGGACTACAGCCAACGAATTATGTCTTGTGGTTTTCAGTCTGGCTCCATTTGTCACTGGGTTCAGAAGCTTCAGGATTAAATTTTGCAGGACTAAAGGACATAGACTCTTTTTCAAGTGTTTTTGACTACTACTTCTAACATTTTAGGCATTAGGCAAAAGTAGGGAAAAAAGAAATAGGACCTAAAATTTGAGAAATTTTTACTTCCTGTAAAAATTCCCCCCGTATTTGAAATATATAATACCATATCTATTCTTTCCCTGAAAGGATTTCCAGAAAGATGTGACACTGTCAATACCCTACACACTACGATTGCTACCAGATATGTGTGTAACTACTGAGCACTTGGAATGTGGATAGAGAGCCTAAATTGGACATAGTATAATTTAGAGTATACACTGGACTTTGAAGATTTAGTAAAGCAGGAAAAAATTGGTAAGATGTCTTCTGAGCATCTTACATGGAAAATATGTTGAAATGGTAATATTTCGGATGCATTTTGCTAAGGAAAATGTACTTTTAAAATTAATTTCACCCATTTCTTTTTTTTAATATGGCTATGAGAAATTGACAATTCTGTATGTGCTTTGCCTTTGATATATTTCTATTTGTCAGTGCTGCTTTAAGGTTTTAAATGAGTCATTTCAGTTCTAGGAGAAGATGGGCAGCCATGTTTGGATAATAAACACTAAACGAGAGGTCAGTATCTGGCGCTTTGTGAAGCCACTCGTGCTTGGGCCTTCTTCTCTTCTTGAGGTCATTGTTTCAGACGGGAGTCTCTTCATGTTAAAAGAGAATAATAGGTATAACAGATGTGAGAGAGGGGTGAGAGCACCGAATGCCATCAAAAGAAATTAATAAAATCGAGAATGGGGAGCAGGCAGCATGGTCTGTGAACAATAACTAGGCTTCTTGTCCTCCTAACTAGAACCTGTCCCTTGAAAATGAGAAAGATGGTCTCCCCACTCCCCAGTTAAAGATTATGTGTTGTTTCTAGCAAGAAATGTGAGCCCATGGGAATGTGAGATTTTAAACTAACTTGCCACTGTCTTCGTACTGAATAAGTGAAATTGTTTGGAATTATAGAATTTATCATTTTGTGGTGGTTAAGCTAATTGTGTCAACTTGATTGATTTGGGAACCTCCCATGGGATTGGTGGAGCACATTTCTGTGTGTATTTGGGTGACCATGGGTGTCATGGAGGTGTGGTCTTGGGGCCTTTGTCTGGTCCCTCATCCTTTCCTCTGTGGTACCGTTCCTCTGTTCTACTTCCTGGCCTTCATAAACTAAGCATCTTTTCTCCACCATGTCATTCCACCATGATGTTTCTACCTTGGAGCCAGCTGACCATGGACTGGATTCTCTGATACAGTGAGCCATTTAAACCTCTCCTTCTTTATGTTGTGGATGTCAGGTATTGTGTCCCAGCAATGGGAAAGATGATTAATGCACTTTTTTTTTTGTAATGCTGTTCTTAGAGCTTAGAGAAGTGGTTGTCCAAGTGCCCATGGTTTCCAAAGAAACCAAGTCTGATGTCTCCTAGACATGAGTTCAGACTATCTTTTTACTGAGTGAAAACTTAGTTTCATGAAGAACAGGATGTAGATAGTTAGAAATGCTATCTTTATAATGGATACAAAGAGAGGAAGTTGAAGTATAAGTCTATAATTCCTTGTCCAAATATAAGATTTTTTTCATCTTTTGTTTCAAGGTTTTGTTCAAGTGCCATGGATGACACTCGCTGTGTAGAATTGATAAAAGTTAATATTACTAAGTAATCTGCTGAATCCTTTTATTTTATTTAAACTGATCCACCAAGGAAAACCATAAACTTTGTGTTAGCAAAAAAGGAGAAATTTTCAATATCCTTTCACCGCACAATGAACATCTATTTTCGAAGTTCTTAATTATCTCCAGGGAGAGAGGGACATAATTGTGAGGTTCATATGGAAGCCATTTAAAAGTGATCATACTTAATTCCCCAAATGGGCCTTTGCTTATTTTAGGAGCAGAGATGGAAGATTGCTTATTCATCTAGTTTTGCGTACTTTTGGCATTTTAGCATTGGAAAATTACTAATATTCTATATCCTGAATCATGGAAAGTGATAATTTTATTCAAGCAAGCAAACCCAAACACTATAATATTTTCCTTAAAATAAAAGGCAAGGGATACTCTGGACTTCTTTACAAAATGCTGTTCTCTGCTTTGCTGTGGGAAAGTCTATGCTAATCATGGAAACTGGAGTAGCTACAATTCCTAAATAAAAATGGTGCTCCGTGCAGTATAGTGGTCTGGGAGTCAATTTGAGGATTCTGGGTAGCTCTTTTCTAAGAACTAAAAGTTCTCTCAGATGGCAGAGGAAATTAAACTTGTTCTGCATGACTTCAAATGAATTCAGAATTCAGATGAATTCAGAAACGATGTTAAAGGAGAGGAAATTTCTTTAAGCGCTACTAAAGAGCCTCCTAACAAATAGAGATTATAGTGAAATTGGTGGCACTCAGAGGTTTTGTTCCCCATGAGAGGAAGTGTTAAGCAGAGGACTGACAGCTATCTATGAAGTATTCCACAATGGGATGTTAACCTCATGTAGAATTCGAGGCTTAAACAAGCTAACTTTCAAAGATGCTTCAACATTAAGATTTTATGGAAACGTTGATTGGTCTTACCTGTTTTGTAACAAGAAACTTTCAATACCTGTAATGCCTTATCCATTGCAAATCTGAATAAAACTCGCTAACGTATTTAAAGTTGTTGACCATTTGTACAATTCATTGTGATGTCTTTCACATACGCCCTTCAGTGGAGAGAAGAACTTGTTTATTGTGTGGCTCTCATACTCCAGACGAGAACGTGCTCTGGTGATGAACGAAGAGAGGCGGTGTTTTGGCAGCCTCCCACGGAAACACAGTCCGGGATCTGATGGTTCCGTTGGTACAGTTTGTCACTATTCTGATCTCGTTAAAATATTGGCCAGCCGTGACCTCGTGTGGCTTATTGGCCCACAGATGCCTCGCGGTAGGTACCCATTTTGTACTCTAGTGGTTTTGGACAGTGAGTATTTGAAAGGCTTCAAACTGAAACCATCACAAAACCGGGAACGTGACAATGTGTCTTTAGTTTCTTACTCATTTGGAATGTCAAAACGTTAGAGCAAGAAGAGGAGATGGATCGTATTATTTCAGTGGCTTTAAATTCTAGGTATTCTTTAGAATTGCTTGGAAGTTTAAAAAGTGTTTATTAGGATGTGGGTCTCCTACTGAAAGCCTCTGGTGTCATTGTTCTGAAGTGGTTATGGGCTGTCGTATGTTTTTGACAGCTCCTCGGTTTATTCTATTGAAAGCAGTAACTTCACAAGCCGAGACCGAGAGGTTCTATTCTTCTCTAGTTTTGTTTTGCTTTGATTTACTTTTTAAGTTTGCAGCATATTCTCGGACTCTCTCAGTCTGGAAAGCACTCTTGTGAGAACCGGAAGAATGAAAGCTGCTCTACCAGCACGGCGCAGAACCAACAGCACAGCGCGCTTACTCCTGCAGAATGATAGGACGTGGCAGCGTCTGCAACGGCATCTTAAGTTATTGTGCTGACACCTTGGTCAACTTTGTAAACAGCTTTTTATTGTCCTGCCCGTGCCTTCTTACATAATCATAGTCAGAATTCTGACAGGTTCTCCAACTTTTTGATCTTCCTTATATGGAACTAGCTGTACCCTCTATGAAACTCAATTCCATGACCTGCTCTGCTCAGCATTCCGCCTGACGTTTACCCATTCGTGTGTCACTGGAGATGTAGTGGGTGACACAGTCACTGCCCTCCAGGTGGTTATTTGCTTAATAATTTGTAAAAATGTAAAATTGTGTCCATGCATTGTATAAAGAATTAGCACAGCTCTATAAGAAAAATGTAAAATGGTGGTTTGGCCAAGCCAGGGAAGTCTAGGAAAGGCTTCCCCGATAGAATGAAGGATGGCAGAATGTAACTAAGCCAAGTGAAAGGGAAGATCATTCCTGACCAAGGACACTGAAGATTTCCCTTCGGTTTGCTCTTCAGTTGTGACAAAATATAATGTCACAAAGGGATCAGAATTTAGCTGCATACTGAGGAATGGCTCATGAAGGTTCATACGCCAAAGGACTTCAACTGGGAATCTAACAACCTCAGTGAGTTAAAATGACTCCTTGCAAAACTTGAAAATGATGAGTTGAGTGAAAATTTGATTCCTGATTTTGATAAACCCCTAAATAGAAAGAGGTAATATTTTCAGACATGTTCTTGGACTTGGGATACTATAAAAACTTTCATAAATAAGTGCAATTATATGAATGGCTTCCGGTGTTTTTGATGGGGACAGTTTTCAAGGAATAGCCATCCTACTCTGATAGAAAGTGCAGTGCTTAAGATGACTTAAAGAGTACATTTTTCTTGTTTAATCCAGGTCAGATTCTTTGCATATTCTATGATTTCTTTCTAATTTCTCAAACAGAAGAAATAAGACTCTCAGTGTATTTAGAATCCTTGATGAGACTATAGACCTGCTAAGGTCACCTTGGACAGCATGCTAATTTCTTCTCTAGCTCTTCGAAAGGGCAGAGAATGATGGATCAGCAATTCTCAGTCTCTTCTATTGAGTCCACATGATGGATGACACAGATCCATGGGTTTGTGTCCTTGATGCAATAGCTATATGTTTTCTCCTGTTTATTCCTTCATGAAGAAATAGCATATAAGTCAAAAGAGTACAATAGAGGTATCCTTCAGTCTTGAATTAAAACAAACACCTATTTTGCAAGCTTCTATGCTTTATGATTTTTGATTTTTTTTCTCATAGGTCATCATAGCTCACCACTTATCCCTTTCAACTCTGTTTTAAAAGTTAGGGAACTTCTGTATATTTTCTTTCTAATCAAAGTTAAGAATTTTACAAACATGGGAAGAGAGATTCTTTCTCCCTGATAATTAGTCCATTGACCCAATATTTATTTCTAGAGAACAATTTTTTTTTTTTTTTTTTGCCTTTTTGAGACAGGGTTTCACATGCAACCCAGGCTGTCCTCAAATTCACAGCGATCCTCCTGCCTCAGCCTCCTGAGTGCTGGGATTACAGGCTTGCGCCACCACACCTGGCTCCTAGAGAACCATTTGAGTTGAGTCTTTTTATTGCTACTCCTTTCTCCGAACTAAGATGACATTGTCTCAGGTGACGGGTGCTCTCTTGAAGAGCAACGGACTAAAGACAGGTGGAAAAGACAGCTCCTTTTTGCCGTCCAGCCTTGCCGCTTGCCATACCATCCCATTGGCAAGCTTTCTTCTCACTTCACGCCGCAGAATGCTCATTCATTTTTAAATCTAACTCCTGCATCGTTCTCCAGGGAGTCTTTCTAGTGCCTTCCAAGAGGAATTTAGCTGCTCACCTTGCCTGCATACTCGGTTACTGCGTACTTGTCTGTGATGTATTCCCAGTTGTACAGTTTATTTACCTTCACATGAAAATTGGAACTCCTCAAAACACCCTGTAGGCCTAACCTTCTAGCATGGTTTTATCATGTTTTTCATGTTTTGCTTATTAAAATAAGATAAATTGTAAGGTAGGCGCATGCAGGAGTGAGTGTAGGTGAAGATGCAAAGATTCTTGCTGTCCTAGACAAGGTGAAACCGATTAAACAAGTGCTGAGGCCATGCGCGTGTGCCCGTTAAATGTAAGCACACAGAGAATGTGACAAGGGTCTTGCTCCAGTGTGGAATAAGAACGTTTAGCATCTTAGGCTCTAGGCAGCAAAGGCCGCATCGGAGAACTGGAAAGCCCTCAGGACCTGGAGGTGACACCAGCCTGTCTCCTAACAAGTTTGTGAAAGACGTCATTTTGATGCTTGTGAGAAAAAGACCTTAATTTTCAAGCTGTCCCAATTATGTGAATTGAGTTATCCAAATCTGGGGGCCAGGAGCACGAGACCCACAGCCTCCCGCTGGTTTTCCGAGCGTGTGAGTCCAGGCAAGGCTGGAGTCTGCTTCTGCGCGGCTGCTGCAACCCGTGCTCCCTGAAGGAACAAGTGTCTTTGTGCTGCTTGGTATCCTGGTTACTTTCCAAATGCTGAGAACCGTGAGTCCTGAGAAAAATGGTGTAAACCCTTGACTGAATACATACTCCACTGCTATACCTGCACCACAAGGAAACTGAGGGTGCTCCTGCAGGTGCTCATTAGCAGGTCTGGTCACCTCGCCGGGTGTTTTCGGGTGACATCTATCTTCTCTTTGCTTTCTTGCTCTAGGTTTCCTTTCCCCGAGGATCATGATGTCTACCAGATGCGCTGCCCCTGAGGTCCCGGGAGAGCTTAGTGAGCGCTGTACCTACCTGAAATACTACTGTGGATGAATGATTCCATTAACGTTCTTTCACGTCCTCTCAAAAACTTAGTTCATACTAAAATGTAGAGCAATTCATTAAAACAGTAACACTGCATAAAGGACAGAGGGTTTTTTTCCATTTTGATATGTTCATTTCTTAAATTCCAAAATAGGAAATTACTAAATGTGTTAAAATAAATGAACTATCAAAGCCAAAATCAGAAGCAGAGACTCTTATAGAACACGACAGAGGATGCTCTTGAATAGAATAATCCATGCAGAGCGTACAGTATGTCCTCTCCAAGTCCTCTGAAATGAGGCGGTGCTTTCCTGTTGAGCTAGGACTTCCACCACGGACATGACCGTGGCGTCTGGGGACGACCAGAACTAACTCTGGGCCATCAAGTTACCTAAAGTTGAGTCAGTGTTTTTCTTCTGAGAGTAATGAGATAATTTGTGAACAAAAATTGAGGTATAATTCAACAGAATTAGAGTTTTATACTCATGATTATTCACATTTTAGGTTTCACTTACATTTCTCCCCAGCCTTTGTCAGTTAGAGACCCAGCAAAAACAGAATTCAGGCCATATGGTTCTAACGAGAAGATGTTAATGAAGGAACTGCTTTTAGAGATGTGGTCAGCGTCAGAGAAGAAGCAATGGTGGATGAAACATAGGAAAGCGAAAGCAGTAGGACGCCTATGTCTGAAGGGAGAAAGAGTAGGTGTTACTGGGTCAGTAAGCTAAAGGTGAGGAAATGCACTACCCAGTGGAACTGTGGAAATGGAAGGTTGTGACTGCTAATAAAGCAAGGAAGAAGAGGAGAGGGCAAGGGAGGACAAGGGAGAAGAAGGGAGAGGAGAGAGGGAGGGGAAAGGGAAGGGAAAAAAAAGAGAAGGAAGGGGAGGGGCAGGGACAGGAAGGAAGGGAGACCAGAGTGAGAAGGGAGTCCATGAGGAAGCTATGGTCTGTCTTTCCTTTGCTCTTCAATTTCCTGCTGAAGTTAAGAATTAGTTATATTCAAATGGAAGCCGAGCGGGTCTTTTTTGTTACACCTTTTACCAGTGGTTTTCTCATTGACTCATTTTCTTCTGGTTTATTTTATTTTATTTTTGGACTTTGAAGTCTACTTTTTCCTGCTGTAGGGAACTATGTAGTCACAGTGTGTCTTACTGATTTCTTGGACTGTACTCTCCTATCTGTATTAGAGATGTTTCCACTTGAGTACTGACTCCTAACTATTAGTAGCATTAACTGAAAAAATTTCTGAGTAAGCTTTATGTGTTTGGTATTTTTTGTCAGCTCAGAAACTAAATATTATTTTTTGGAAGGTTTTGCAGTTGTTTTCAAGAAACTATATTTTTGCTCTTTCTATTTTACAACTGTTACATTAATTTGAGAATAAGGTAAATTTTTTATTACTTTTAAATAATAAATATAAAATTTGCTGATTTTTAAGTTATTGACATTTAAAACATTTTCATTTACTTTGGATTTTTGTACAGAACTTTTTTCAAAGTTTTGGATCAAAGTTCAAAATTAGCTTAGAGGTAGATTTAAAAATAGTATATTAATTCTTAAACATCAAATGCATGATTTGTAGTGTCATTAATAGAAACAAAACCAAAGATTAAAATTAATATGTTCCTAGTTTACATCAACTTTTATCTCACCTATCCATTCATTCCTGGAGAAAATATTTATTTAGTGGCTATTACCATATGTCATTGAATATAAATAGCCATCAATTTTAAGTAGCATCTTGATTTTAGCAGCGTTAACTTGTGGGAGAAATGTGCGCTTTAGAACTGATGAACTAATAATGTGTGTGCTCATGTAGGAAGAATGTATGTGCAATCTATTTAGAATAACTTGTGGTTGGAAAATAGCTGATAACCTGGGATTTATAACTACAGACAAAGCAAATAAAGCCAAATTATCTGGTCCTAATTGTCATTTTTATATGTTGTTTTTGTTTTTTCAGTAAGTTTTTTCTTTGAATATATACTTCTGTTATTCTTGTTTGATATTCCTGCAGTTAGATTATAGAATATGATAATCATAGAATTTGTCTTACTTTTCTCATTGCTGTGACAAAATACGTGACACCCAAAGTTAAAGGAAGAGAGGTTTATCTCAACTCAAAGTTTGTAGAGGTTTCAATCCATAGTTGGTTGGCTGCAAGGCAGGGCATTGTGGCAGAGGCATCACAGAGGAGAAACAGTCCATGGCAGGGTAAGCAGGAGACAGCAAGCAGAAAGCCTCCCTTTCCCTTTTATGTCACTCAGATGCCAAGCCTATTGGTTGATGCTACTCAGACCTAGACTGGAGCTTCCATTATTCACACCCAGATCTATGCTAAACCAAACAGTGAACTCATTTGGTTATCACACCCTTACTCCAGTATCACACACCCATGACCCAGCCACCTCCAAAAAGCCTCACCTGTGAGTGCATGGTGCTTTGAAGGGATATCTAGAAATAAGCCATAACAGAATCTTAGTGATAGAAAAGACTCTAGAGATCATGGAGTGATCTAAGGCAACCCCCTCATTCACAGAAGAGGGAATCAGTCAGGCTCACCTTTCATAGTCATCTAGCTGGTCAGTAACAGATTAGAGATTCAAATCTCATTCTCAATCTCTTGTTCTAGTGTTTTGTCCACTTGTACAATGTAGTTTTAAAGAGGTAGAAATCAGTGACTAGCATCACATGTTTCTACTATTTTTACCAAATTCACATATTGATTCCAGTGCTAATATCTCAGTGCTAATATTAAGTGCTAGGGTTTTACTCTAATTTACTTAGTACAAAAAGGGTTAGGGATATCTTTGTGTCTTCTGTGTACTAAATGTTTTAACAATAGATTTTAACTTAGGAAAATTTCATCTGTTTCCTGTTATTTTAAATGGCTCATCCATTCTTCTTTTGACTGCTCTTTCTCTTCCTTCAGAAATAAAAATTGTTTAAAAAGTGTAAGTAATTTGTATGTATTTGTATGCATAAATACATAAAGAATAGAATATATAGAATTTGATCATTTATCTAATCCTTAACTAGCAATTCATTTTCAATTTCTATGATGAGTATTCTCAGATACTTAATTTTTTTGTACTTAGTAATGAGATAATCCCCACCTCCACCTGCATTCTCATTACCTAAATTAATACATTGTAGAGTCGTATAGAAATAGTGAGATTCAGATAGAGTTGTGTATTGAACACGTTCAACTATCTTTTATTGTAAGAACCATTGTTGTAATGTGCTTTTAATCTGCTTTATAGTATATTATTGTCTAAATTCACTTTTGTATTTCTGATTACATGAAAAGAAGATGCTTGCCCTGAGGCTTTATGCATTTGGTGAACAGTATTCATTACATGAATTTCCTAAGTGTTCAAAGATAAATTATTTTTCAACATAAGTAGGAAATGATTGATAGTATTTCTACTGAGTAAACAAAGCTGATTTGCTTTTGATTTTAACCACCACACTTTGGCACTAGCTTGGTTGAAATGCTAACGCAGATATGGTGTTTTAACAGTCAGAAAAATGTAAATAAAAATGGATAGTTTCAGGAGGATTCTTATACTCTTTAAAAATCCCCAGAATATAATTATGTACATCAATACCATTTGATTTTCTTCATTCTGGCTAAAAAGTTATAGTTTCATATCCATTTTTGCTTGCCAATGATTTTTATCCTGTAGCTCTTATTCATTTTCCTCAGCTAACCTTAAATATGAATCTTGGCTCATACTTCTAACTAGCTGTGTGATTTTTGCCACACTACTTGATCTTAGATCTAGTTTTCATATGTGTAGACTATAGAAAATGATAGAAACTTTGTAAGATTATTCTGAAAATGTAGCAGGATCATGAATGTAATTTTTTGATTCAGCTTACATTGTTGGATACATTTTAACTGCTATTTTTATTTTAAAATATTTACACACAAAAAAAGAAAACTTAGATTGCTAGAGCTAGGGGATGTACCAGATACTACAACCAAATGTTAAGGCTTTGGGGGCACTGTATTGATAATGGTTCTTGTCCCACTGCAAAACCAGGAGTAGAGTGCAGCAGGATGACTCTGAATAGAGTAGCACAGCGCAGAAACACAGATCAACACCAGGGAAGCCATTCCCAAGGAAACAGGGCGAGAGTCAGCAAGCATTTTGCAAAGCTCGCATCTGAGTGAGGAGACTTCCTCGGAGATTTGTGGAGCAGTTATTAAACCTGAGCCATAGCTGGAACTGTAGAAATAAAGCCAATGAAGACAACGAGATTTTGAAAGTAGTGACTCTGTATTTTTAAATCCAAAGCAAATGCTACTGTCTTCAAAATTTATATTTTATTATTTCTGAATTTGAAATTGATCTTATAATTGAAGTTAATACCATGTTTTTTCCCTTACTGAATTAACTTAATTTTATGGTTGGTAATCAGCTCACATCTTTGGATAGAGGACATAAGATAATACGTGCCTTGTTATAGTAACTGCTATGCTTTTAACAACTGCAGATGAAGTTACAGAAAACTGATTCTTATTTAAATACATTCCCTAAAACCCATTATATTAAGACATGTTTTAATATAATAAACAGAAACAGGATGCAGAATATAATGAGACACTGAAGAAGACTAATTCAGGATCACAAAAAGGTAAGATCCAATGGGGTCAGGACATAGACGTTTTGGATTGTTTTGATCAATTCCTTATGACCAGAACGACATGTTATTTATGGTTTGAAGTAGGTAGGTACATGCTTGGTAGGTAGATTTCACCTCACAGTGTGGCTAAGTCACTTTGAATTAAGATTTATATTTCCTTCCTAAAGTCCTGAATTAGATGAATTCCATTTTAAAATAAGATATTAGAGTGAAATACAACTTTGAATTGCATAGATAGGTGCAAGGACCTGATGGATGTCTTACTGATAAAAGTAGTGGGAATCTTTTGATGAGGAGTGTGGAACAGAATGTAACCATTATAAGAATTTCCAGATAAACTTATTTCTATTTGGAGACCATGTTAACTCCCTGTCCTGCACTTCCATGGTTCCACTTGGTCACTGAAATTCCTTAGCTGTCAAGCTCAGAGCTGGGGCTCCAATCAGCTTCTCCAGCCTTGCTCTCATTGTGGTGTCTTCAGATTCCAATTAAGTGTATCTTCCTCTAAGCACCCTCTGTTTCTTTCCCATTCCTGCGTAGCAGCTCATAATACTCCTTCCATTCTGAATTACCCTGTGTTCCTAATCTCTGTGATAAAAGCCTAACCAAACTCCAAAGCGCAGCTCGAATTGCAGCCATCCAATAAGACACTTTTCTTAATCATCACAGTATTAATTCCTACTCTTAATTCTTCCATTACACATTTTTACTTCTGTCTTTAGCATTTGCTACAATTAGTTTTCATTATGCTAATTTCTAGATAGCTGTAATGATCTTTCCTAGTAGAGTTTACACATTTACTGAGGACGTAATGTATTTGGAATGTAGTGGTACGGAGATGAAATTGCCTTATTCCCTCCATTCTAAGAACCAAAGCCTAATGAGAAAGCAAGAAAGAAAAATCTCATAATGCAGTGTAGGTGCCATCGTAGCTATATAACAGAATGTCATGGGATACAAAAATGTGGCACCTAAGTTAACCTTCATTTTAGGTAAAATGAGGGTCTGGGTCAGAAGAAAACTTCCAGGACAAAGCCAAATCTTAACACTATAAATAACCCCTTTATTATATTCTCTGCTTTAAACCATTTCAAGTGGAATTCTATTGTTTTTGGGATCTTACCTCTTGTGTTTATGATCATAACAAATCACACTTTTCCTTTTTAATTATTTGTGCAAACCTCTGTTGTAATATTTATTTCACATTTCCATATATATATATATATATATATATATATATATGCACATATGTGCCAGTACATGCTGTGTGTTTGTATGCTTGTTTGCCCAGGGGGGCTGTCAAACCTCGGCTAGGTTGTAGTGAGTGTTTCTGTATACTTGTTACTCTGCAAATATCTGTTTCCTGACTGCGCAGCCCTACGGGATGGTGAGTTCTTTTTGGGCGAATGCTGCCACCACCTCGTGGTCACATGTAGCACACAGAGCAGGCGTTTGGCCAATGTAGTGAACAAGATGGATTAATGTGTCTGTGCACATTTTTTTCCTCAGGATGAAAAGGTCTGTTGCAATTTTTAGCTGGAATGTATGAGTGTTCTTATTACTATATATAGTCCGAAACTACATAGCGGAAAGGCTTTGAGCGTGGAAGAGACAGATTTGCAAGCTGGAGAGAAAAAGAAAAGTGCCAGGGTAGAGGAGAGTGGCAGAGGGAGAAGTCCACTGTGGAGGAAGGTGGTAAAGTGAGACACAAAGTGACAATAAACCATTTAAAAATGGTCCCAGAGAGCTTGCTATTCTAAATTCATCTTTGCTGAGAAACACTATAATTTTTGTGCCTTTGGGGAAAGTAGAGATTTAGGTTGGGGAAAAAAGTGGAGAACTTCAAGTTTCTGTGGAAGAAATTATAATGAAATAGTGAATGACAAATTTATTAGGAAGGAGGAAAGAAAAGAGATAGTTGCCATGGAAACATGGACATTTAAAGATGCTTGAAGAGATACCCTCTTATTTATTTTAGCTAAGTCAATGAATAGTCCAAAGTTGCTACACCTCACTGCGTTTTACTTTTTAATATTCCTATGGATTTAAGAACATTTTTTCAGATCTTGGTAAATTATATCTATGAGGATTTCTCTGTTTTTGATTCTATAAAACATTGTTTTTTATAATTAAAAATGCACTTATAAACATGACATATTCATCTTACATGCTATGGAAGCATTATTTAGTAAATGTGCATCTTTTTAATTTACTTTATTGAGTATAATGTTAATAATGCCATTTTTCTTAATGAAACTTAAATTATTGCTTTTATTGCATTGAACAGAAGCAGAAAATATAAATACAAAGAGAAGATCACTGCAAATATGGTGCAATGAAAACAGGCTCAACTTCTCTACAGACATATTTTCATGTGAGATCTCTTCAGGGTGTAGAATTTCATTTTGGTTCTTCTGGCATTCTGCTTACTAAAGAGACATACAGGAATTATTGTTGAGGACAATATGTCTTTAGTTCAGAAATGTGTACAAATTATGTGATCCCAAATTGTCCCAGGTACACAGAAATGCATTGTACATGAATTTGAATTAATTGCATGCTATTAAATGGTAGTGTTGCCTATAACTTTGTAGGATTCAATTTTAAAGTTCCCTCGGTAGAATACTTCAGATAATACATCATGAAACGATTCCTCACTTCTTCAGTCATGGCACGCTGAAATGTAAAGATCTCACCAAAAATACCTTGTTTCCTTCCGGATACGTATATACCTTAAGGGTCACACGCAGGTGGTGTTTCTTTTTTTGAGAATTGCTTTCCTCTTTTTTGGAGTGCAGAGTCTAGCATTCCAGAAAAAGGGCATGTTGATCTCTTTTTTTTTTTTTTTTGTGGGTACCGGGGGGTTGACCTCAGGACCTCGCGCACCAGGAGGCGCCCGTGCCACTGAGCGATATCACCGGCCCCTTTTTCGTATGTGGGTTCTGGGAGTTGAACTCGGGCCCTTGAGCTTGCCAGGCAGGCGCTTAAGCCGCTGAGCCATCTCACCGGCCCGCATGTTGATCTCTTGTGGATGTTATGCACCTTTGTATCTTAAAAAGTGGGTTGCAAGAAAAGCCTCTTTAGATGCTGTTAGACTGTGTGTTTTCCTTAGGAAGATAGAGTGTGTTGATATTTCATATTGTGCAGACGACTAAAAAGTCCTCTCACTTTCAGAAGGTCACACAACTCTATAGGTGGGAGGAGCTTACAGGTGAACTTGGCCAACTTTTCATGTTGAAGGGGAGGCACAAAGAGGTTTGGTGGCGTCAGGAAGGCCAGGTCTCCTATTTGTCAGTGTAACATAGCTTGCAGATCCTTCATCCAGCACCCTCATCTCTATTAACCAACTCCTAAGCCACTGCAAGTCAGTGCCCACATCTAGAGAGCTCACTCAGCCAAGGGGGCTTCAAGATGAATACTTCACTCTGCACATTTCCTATAAAGAACATTCTGGACCCCATTGAATCCCGTGGAGGCTGTGTAAAATGTAACCAGAAAACAACAACTAACCTTTCCTGTTGAAAGACATAAATCCAAATCAGTACCGAGTGAAGGAGAGACTTGGCCTCTTCTGTAATCTTCTGACTGAGATGGCTCCTATCTCTTGTTAGTGCTAACGTTTTCCACTCGGTGATGTGTACATTTTTTTGTGCCTCTCTGAGAGGAATGCTATTATGAAAATTCTTCTGCCAATTTTAGTTTGTAGAGTTAACATTTCTTGGAGGGAAACATCCAGGGAGCTCTCCATCTACTCAACAGCTGAAAGGTGAAGCATTCCCTCTTGTGGAGTGAACCTGGCCATTTTGAGAATGTTGGCGCTTAAACAATGCAGCCTTTCAACATGGCTCTCAGACGCCCAGCTAACTGGGATTCTGTCTTTCCACAGACAAGGAAAAAAACTGGCTACAGTGAGGCTATTGAACTGCTCATAATAAAAATTTCCTGGATACCTGTAGTATTCTAGGTACCTTGCTAGGGTCTAGGGATATTCAAGATATAGATTGAAGTTTTGTAATCTAGTTGGGGAGGAAGGCAAACAAGCAGAAAATTGAGTATAATATTTGGCATAATAGAAATGAAAGCACGGAGCAAAGGCATCTAATGCACATTTATGAAATCAGAGTAACGTTGTTGGGGGTGAAAGTGAAATAAGCTGCCAAGCAAACAAGAAAAGTCCTATTCCTCTGACATAAATTGTACCTAATGCCATTTTTTTTTAAATTAGCCACATCATTCTAAGAAAAATATTTGCTACTATGCAGTGATTTCACGATACCCCCACTCTGGTTCGATGGTGAGTCCTCGAATCCTCTAAGATCTTACGAGTCTCCGGGACAGGGATTGGGCCTTGCTGTGTCTGGCCTGGGTTAGCAGGCCCAGATAATTGGACTTTTCTGCAGTGCATCTGTGTTCCTTTCTTCACAACCCTACCTAGGAGTGGGCTGAGCAGATCTGTGTTTGATCTAGCTCTGGATCGTTTTGGGCGTAGACTTTATTTCTCCATACCTATTCCGTGGCATTCAAGTGAGAAGTCAATGTGACAGCATTAACTGAAGTTTTAGAACATTACCTGGACGGTAAAGTCTCTATACTGTACGAAGTGCTTCAAGAGGACGTGCGTAACTGGGGAAGCCAAGAGGCGCATCGGTGCTCCCAGTTCCATCAGACCAACCTGTGTCACCCTCTCCCTGCAATCCCTCCAGACCTACTCTCCCTTCTCTTTCAGTTTCTTCCTTGAAATATGATGATGCAGCTGTGGTATAATTTTGTTTCCCTCTTGTACTTTTTGAAAACAAAAAATCCTTTGCAGGTGCCTTCATGTTTTAGGTGGCCACAGATCCAAAAGGACATCAGATAACGTGGTTCTCCCCAGAGCAAATATAAATTTAAACTGTGCCAGCGAAAGTTTCCAGAACTCTTGGAATCCTTTTCTGGCATTGTATGAACCACATTTGGAACACTCACCTTAGTTTTAGATTCTGACCCTAAGGACACTAACACCGTGGAGGAGGACAAGGAGAGGGAGAGAGAGAAAAGAGTGTATGACTTAGTGTTGTGGAAACTATACGTCAGGAAGAAAAGGTGGAAAGAGCTAAGGATTTTATTCCAGAAAGAGTAGACGTGGTGTACGAGAGCTGGTCCTTCAAAGAGAGGGATTCAACGCAGAGTAGGGTGGCTCTCCGAGCCTCAAGGCTGGGAGCCTCTTAGCAATCCCTGTACTCTGTGGGCATTATACGTCTGTCTTAGGCAGGTAGTGCCTGTGTCTTAGGCAAAAACCCCTGCCCATTTCAGACTCACTATCTGTGTCTGGAAAGATTCCGGAGAGACGAACACTCATTGTTCTATCCTCAGAAGAGGACGTAGAAGATCTTTGGTTTAAAACTTTTTGTGTGGATTTGTAATGGAGAACACACTCAGATGTGTTCCTGCTCAGAAAAATGTTAGTACCAATGCCTTTTGTGAAGAATAGCCAGGTCATGCTTGCTTTTATTCATCATTACTTGCTATCCATTCTCGTAGTTCTGGTTAAGCCATTTACTTGTTTAAGAAAAGCTTGCTGAATAAAGATATGTTGACAAAAGAGAGCAAATCTCCTGTTTGAGAACTGAAGTCCTATAGGCAATGCCTTTTAAAAATTGTGGAAACATAAACATAGCATAATCTTTACAATTTTTACCACTTTGAAAGGCTCAATTAAGTGGCATTTAGTACATTCTCAGTATACTGCAACCATCACTACTTAGTTCCAGAATACTTTCATCACCCCAAAAGGAAATCCCATCGCCATTAACCCATCCCTCCTCATTTTCTTCTCCCCAGGTCTCTAGCCAGCGCTGGTCTGCTTTCCACTGCAGTCTGTGTGAGTTTGCCTGTGGTGGGCACTCCTGTAAATGGAAGGGTACAATGCGTAGATTTTGGTGTCTGTCTTATTTCACTCAGCAGGCTTCCAAGGTTTCACTATGTCATAGCATGCATCTGTGTTTTCTCTTTTAGCCAAATAATATTCCATTGTGTGGATATACCATGTTTTTATTTGTCCATTTGTCTGTTGATGGACATACAGAAATTTCAAAGTTTGGCTATTGTGAATAGTGGTTCTATGAATATTTTTGTACAAGTTTATTTGAACAGTTATTTTCAATGGTTTTGGAAATATATATATATATATTTGCTGAGTGATATGGTAATCTTTTGTTGAACTTATTGAAGAGACCTCTTTTTATTTTTTAAGTGAAACTCTCAGGCTTCACATTTGCTGGTTCGCAGGCACTTTAGGGAATTAGGAAAGGGTGTCAGGACCTTTATTTTCACTTCTTCAGAGATTTAGTAATATCCTCTTAGATATGAAAATGGAAAAAAATACTATGCATAAATTACCAAAATTATACTCCTGCAGGTAAATTTTTAGGAAAGGTGTAGATCTAAAACGGGGGTGTCTGCCTGTCTCATATCATCCCCTTTCACAAGGAGTTGCACGGGGGAGACCTGGTCTTGCTGCTTCCCAGTGGAGCTCTGACACCGTATAATGAGAAGAGATTCTACTTCTCGGGAAGAAATATACTTGCACATTTTTAGATTTTTTTTTTTTCAGGAAACACCGGAAATGTGAATTTTGATGCAGTCTAACTTTTAAATCTTGGAAACTCATTGCATTTAAAATAAAACAAAACAATAAACATTCTGTGGGCCAAGCAAAACAAGTCCGGGCCTCAACTGACTACTTTTGCTTGCTTTTTCCGTGTAAGTATGGCACTGCTTAGGGGATCATGACGACAATGAACTCAGGAATTGCTAATGTACTTATGCTAAACACTGTGGTCTAGGCACTGATCTAAGCATTTGCATTTAACATGTCAAGTTAATTTAATTCTCATGACAATTCAATGAGTAATTTCCCTGCCGTCATTCCTGTAGCATACTTTTCAAAGTACTTCAGTTACTTATTTTTCAACTTGACTTTCTTAGTATATCATAAGCTTCTCATGAGTAACAACCGTGTTCTATTTATAATTGTGACCCCAGAACTAAGTCCTATGCCAAATATAGGTATCCTCCCAATTTTGGTTAACACAACAAATGAATTGTATCTGTCCCTGCATATAATTCTAATGGTAGAAAAATCACTAATATTTACGGTTTTCTATGTACTTAAGTCAGGGCCAGGCATGGATATTACCTTATGATTAAAGGCACAGTGTGAAGAAACTAGGTACTTGGACTCTAGAAGCGGGAGTAGGCAGATGGGAATCTTGCTTCTGCCCGTTATGATTTGTGTGATCTTAGTCAAATAACAGATCTCCAAGTGCCTCATTTTAATTATCTTCAAAATGGTTACAACAGTGCCGAGAATAGGTCATACCTAGCCTATTCTAATGATTACTATGTGCTTTGTACTGTTCTAAGTATTTTGTAGGAATTGCTTCTCTTAATGGTACCCAGTTGTGGATTTGTGAGGATTAATGGGGTCTATCAGTAACCACTTGGCACGGTTATTACTATTTTGCCCATTTTAGTGAAGATGAAATTGAACGGCAGAGACCGGGGAAATTGTTCAAGGTTACATGGCCAGGAAACTGCAGAACTGGTACTGTACTCAGTACTTGGTGCAAAGCTCTCTCCCCTACCCACCTCGCTGTATTTATTACCTGTACTCCTGCCCCTTCTCCTCTCCAACTGGGCAGCATCTACGGAGGCCCCAGAATCCAGTCAAAATCAGCTGTCCCTCCCTTCTCTGTCCTGCTCTGGTGTTCATGGGCCAATTCATTTTGTACAAAAAATTGTGATCTTTTGCCTCTATCGTTTTCTCAAACTGTACTTTAAATCTTATCAGTAAATTTTTAGATTTGATCTTTTCTTTTCTTCCTGCACCACGGCCTAGCACAGGTCCTCATATAAAAAGGCATATAACAAATGAGAGATTCTGGGGGGAGGGATAGAACTGCACTATAACTTTGATCAAAGATTGCACTTGTTCTCTTGAATGTGGGTCACTTACATCTTTGGGGGACGGGAGTGAAGAAGGAATGTGACTCAACTTAAGCTCCTACCATAGCCCCCTCCTTTCACTTACTCATTCAAGAAATGCTCTTGACTTCAGGGCCCTTGCTAGGTACTTAGGCTAGGTTTGTGCGCAGTTTTTGAGGCACTTAACCTCGGACACATCCCGATCACAGGGCTTAACTTGCTTTGCAAGCAAGGAGTCTAGGCATCTTTCTCACTCAGTGAAGGCTGATTTTCTCTGAACTGATTTAAGAGTGAACCTGTACGCTCTGATGACGCACTGAGTTTCTGTGTTTTTCTGCCTCTCTCCTTTTCCCTTGATCTTTCTCAATCTCAGATATTTCTAATTAAAATGTTAACTATGTCTAGTGTAAAACTCCACCTCATTGAGTCGTGGCTGCAGGGGTGCCCTCGTTGGTGACTTGAGAGTGCTTGAGGGTTCTGATCCGTTATCCTTGCTTCTGCACCTAGAAGCCTACAGATATCACGTTGGAAAGATACCACACTGAGCTGCTGGCACTCTGAATTCTGCCATGGGTCCTCTGCAGAGTACTTCATCAAATGTATTTCACGTATTTTGTGTATGTACTGTACAGCCACGTATAATACAGCTCAACAAATGCTGGTGTATGAAAGGAACTTCAGAGAATGCACTTTGAACTGATTAAGAGAATGGAGGAAGTTGTTTAGAGAAAACGTTAAAGGGGTTAATTACACACAGCTTGACTGAGCAGAAACTAGAAGGAGAGTTAATGGCTTTCTGATACTATTTGAAGACCCTAGATGTCAAAGAGAAAAAACGTTTTACAGAATATAATGAAGTGCTATTAACAGGAACAAGACAGAATTGAGAATGAGAATATTTAAATGAAGCATGTATGAACTCATTTAAAATTAAATTCGTGAAGTTAGGAAGTAGTCTTTCCAATGATAAGGTGGAACCCTTTCTTCAAAGCAATAAAAATATTCATAGAAATATATACTAATAAATTTTAATCATAGTCTTTATCAGACAATTTAAAGGACATTTTTCTAGTGCTTATTAATTTCTTATTTGAGTAATCCTTTCACTCTAACAAGGTCTCATTCTGTCACTAAATGTTTCCATATCATATGTTCTGAAAAATCCTATGTATTGATCTGTATAAGGTACATCTAGGGTACCATTATTGAAAGAATTTTGTTTTGTTGGTACATTTCTGAGAATAATGCAAACTTATGGACTAGCCCATGACATTTCCATGTTCTTATTTCACACTATTTTCTTTTCCCACAGTGTTATTCCAGGTTGACAGGAAAATTGTGTTGGAGTATTACTAACCAACCTGTTTCAGTCACTTTCTCATTGCTGGAACACAATACCTGACACCCACAACTTAGAGGAGGAGAGGTTTGTTTTGACTCAAGGTTGTAGTCCCTGTTTGGCTGGGTCCAAGGCAGGAATGGAAAGACAGAGAGGCACAGCTGTCAAGAATCTGCTCAAGTCATGGCGGCCGGGAAGCAGAGAGCAAAGGGAGGAAACAGGGTGAGAGTTATACCTTCCCAAGTTCTGTCCTCAGTGACCCACCACTTCTGATCAAGCCTCACTTCCCAACAGCATGCTCAGTCCTGAGCTCACTGGTGGATGAACCTACTGATGAGTACAGCACCCCATGATCCAATCACCTTCTAGAATCCCTGCCTGAGTGCATGAGGCTTTGGGGGAACATTCTTTAATTTTTTATTTTAATGTAATACAAGTATATAAAGAAAATATAAAAAAGCATTCTTCTATGAAAAACTAAAACAAACTTCATAACAAAATAATTAGGAAATAACAGCAGTTATTATACTGCATATCATAAAAGAATAGCCAAAATATTCTTGATCTAAACTATAGCATCCCCCCAAAAGACTCATGTGCATCTTGTTACGTGAAATGCATTTATTTCATCTCTAAGAGTTGCCAGAGTTTTAGTAGTGCCAGCACTGCTGAAAAAAATCCAAGCCTAAAGTCTGCTCTGAGACTTAAGGCAAACTCTTAAGTGTGAGCTCCTATAAAAATAAAAGAAAGTTAAATGCTGCTGAGATACAATTGTACAGGGTAAACATTTCCTCCAAAAGGGAAGAAAGGGGGATAGAAAGGAATGGGATGAAAGCAAGACTGAAACCCAAAAAGGCAACATTAAATCTTGTAGTTCCTTGTCCAGCACCTGGGGCAAGTTGTTGTGAGGTGTGAACTTCAAAGGGCTTGGGTGAACCTGCCCCTATAGCACTGCTAATTATAGCTCTCCTGGTCTCTTGGGGTAGCTTTGTTCACTGCCTGCAGCTTTTCTGAGAAGATATTTCATGTTCCTGGCTTCTGCAGCTTGCTGGGGTCTTCACTGCAATTGCAACTCTGCTGTCACTGCTTCATGCACTACCCCCTCAGGGGCACACTGCTTAATCTCCTAGGCCAGTGGTAGCAAACCTACAGCACATATGGCTGTCTGTGTCATTGAAAGCAGGCTGTCTGTGTCATTGAAAGCACTGTCCTAGGCCTTCTTCTGAAATCTGGGTGGAAGCCTCTCTGACCCAAGAGCTTGTGCATTTTGCATACCTATAAAACCAGAGCAACATGAATGACACCATGTTCTGCTGCCAGCTTGAGGAGTAGCCGGGATCTCTTGGATCATGGCTGCAGAAGTCTCCAAGAGCCTGGCCGAGTGAACACTGTACTAGGAATCCCAAGGAATCAACACTCTAGGTGGCCCTTTTGAAGCAGGATGCCCTGGAGATTTCTTCTCAGTGCAAATTCATTCACTTTTGTATTCTTGAGCCTGGGAAGGGTGGGATCTTGCTGATTTCTAAGGTGACCTCAAGGTATCTTTGCTATTTTCCCGATGCAAAGTACTTGGCTTCTTTTAAATTCTTTTAGCAACCAAGCTCTCTTCTCTGTTCCAATTTTGCAGGGCTTTCTTTCTGGGGAAGCTGAGAACTTCTTAAATGGGGTTTTTGCTCCTGTTTCTCAATGTGAATCTTGTTAAAAACAGTGAGCAGTACCCATACCACCCTGAACATTGGGTTGCCTTGAAATCTTCTCTGCCAGATTAATTAGTCTGCCACCATTAATCTCAGTCTACTGCAGTCTCAGTACATGAGTAAAATGTATAAGATTATGATACAGTGTAGTAATTATTGTTATTCTCTGGTTATTTTGTTATGAAATTGTGTTTTTATTTTTTCATAGAAGTAAGACAAGTGCTATTTATTTATTTATTTGTTATTATTATTTTATAATGTGGGTACTGGGAGTCTAACTCAGGATCTTGCGCTTGCAAGCAGGCGCTTGTGCTGCTGAGTGATATCACCGGCCCTTTTTTTCCTTTATGTGGTTACTGGGAGTCGAACTCAGGACCTCGTGCTTGCCAGGCAGGCCCTTATGCCGCTGAGCTATCTCACTGGCCCAAGACAAGTGCTTTTTAATATTTTCTTTATTAACATATACATATTCTGCCAAACTGTAATACGCATGGTCTTGAGTCCAGCTGTCAATGGAATCCTTGTTCCCAACTGAATTCTCCTGAGCCTGGCCTTTACTGACTGCATTTCTATCATCATTTCTGACAGAGCTCTGAGCTCTGACCAGTATCTCCCATCAAGCCCGGTTTACAGAATTCTAGGGCTTCTTTAGTTGGCATCTCTAAACCTTTCCAAACACGTTCTGCAAACCAGTTCCAAAGGATTCTAAAGCACACAGGCAGTCATAGAAGTGACTCCATTCCTGGTACCAAAATCTCTCATAGTCACTTTTTTTGTTGCTGGGACACCCACAGCTTACAGTTCAAAAGGTTTGTTTTTGCTTAGTTAGAGTTCATGGCCAGTCAGCTCCAAGGCAAAAATAGGAAGGCAGAAGGGCAGATGAAAAGCTGTTCATGTTATGGTGGCCAGTAAGCAGAGAGCAAAGGGAGGAGCTGGCAAGGTAGACACACCCTTTCAAGTCATGCTTCCAGTGACCCATCTCTTCTGACCAGACTCCATCTCCCAATAGCACACTCAGTGGCTGAACTCAGCAGTGGATAAATCCACTGATGAGAAGGGTACCCCATGATCCAATCACCTTCGCAAAGCCTTGCCTCTGAGTACGTGAGGCTTTGGGGGCACATTCTCAATCTGAACCATGTCACAAGGCCCCCAAATTCCTAAGAGATTAACAGTAGAATATTCCTATAACATATAGTGTGGAAAAAAGAATAAATAACATAAAATACACTCATTACTTTTAGAAAACCAACCACTCTCCAAGTATAGTTATATTTTTGGTAAGAGAAGATATTGGAATCGAAATTTGAACTTATTACTTGAAATTACTGTTTGGGGGAAAACAAAGAGGAAGCTTGATAATATGGGTAAAATTCAAAATATAAGTATTGTA
Source organism: Erethizon dorsatum (assembly GCA_028451465.1). Taxonomy (NCBI): domain Eukaryota; kingdom Metazoa; phylum Chordata; class Mammalia; order Rodentia; family Erethizontidae; genus Erethizon; species Erethizon dorsatum. Next base: position 123,483,392 of record CM051829.1, on the reverse strand, counting down.
AGTATTAGAAAGGATGTTAATGTTTGGACTCTATTGCCCAGGTAACTTTCGCTTATAATAAAAATGATAGAAAGTCTACATATAGTGGAAAATACAGAAACCGAGTGGAGGAGGTATGGCCTCACCAAAGTGTCCCCAGCTGCTAATAGAAAGGGCCTATTTTAGATGCAACATTGATGTGTTCACTGTGTATAATAGGTACACTCTGTTTAGCTTTCTTATCCTTTATTAGGGTGTTATAAATTTTTAAAGGACAGAGTGGTCTCCCATATTACATTTGATTCTTAGTACAGACTTTCTAAATGTTCCTTCCTTTTTGCATAGTCCTCCTGACTCATTGTTATTGCATACCCTACAGAGCTTTCTCCATGATATTCTCCTCCATGTAAGGAAATTAATTTTTAATGTTACTATTTCTTGCTTATCCTCTACAAAATTACTGTTTAGTCTTCAAGGGGTAAAGATTCTATTGTTAGTGTAGATGGACATTAGCTTGCATCTAGTATGTGTCTTTTGGTTATCTTAATTCTTAATTACATTCAGAAAATTCAGTGATGAACAACTATAACAGCAACATCAAAAATAGCATTCAACCACAGAAAATAAAGATTATAACCTTAGAAAACCATCAAAACAGAAAGGAAGATGGGAAGACAGGAAGAAAGAGAAAGCTAAAAACACCAATCCATATATTCCAATAATCTTACAAAGTCTAATTAGAATAAACAAGTATATAAAAGTAAAGTATCTACAAACCAAAGATTGATTAAAAAAAAAACTCCTAAAATATCTGGAGAAGAAAGATAATTTCCCTTCAGTGAGCAACATTTGAGGGAATAACGATCTACAGAGCAGATTTTTCCACAGGAACAATTGAAATGGAAAACAATATTTATAAAGTGAGGATAGAAAATAATTTTCAACAAAAAATTATATGCTTATTGAAATATTCTTTCAGAAAGACAGTTTTCTGGTCAAAAAAAGAAAAAAAGAAGAAAGAATTGAAGGACATACAAAACAACCAGAAAACAAATTACCAAATGGCAGCAGCAGTCCTCATGTAGCAATAATTAACCTGCATGTGAATGGGTTAAATTCTCCAATAAAAGAAACAGAATGACTGAATGGATTAAAAAAATAAGATCCAACTGAATGCTGCCAGAGAAACTCAGCTTGCTATTGAGAACACACATAAGTGAAGAGATGTAAAAAGACATTCCATATAAATGTTGAAAGAGAGTAGAGTAGCTTTACTTGTATCATATAAGACAGACATTAAGTCTAAAGATATGAAAAAATACAAAGAAAGCTTGTGACCGAATCGTGGGGGTGCTATAGGTAACTTGCACCTATAGCAAGTTACCTAGTTAGGAGGTGGGACTTGTTTGGAGATGGGTCACTGGGGCGTGACCCGGAAGGGTGTGTTCTGGTCCTGGGCTCCTCCTTTCTCCCCCTGGGTCCTGGCTGCCATGGGGTGAGTAGCTTTCCCCTGCCTAGACCTTTCCATTGTGTGCTTTGTACCTGGGAGTCCGCCAACCACGGACTGAAACCGTGAGCCAAAATGTTTCGAGTGTTGGGTATTTTGTTTCAGTGACAGGACAGTGACTAGTACAGTCTCCTTACTGGACATTAGTCACTTTGCTAAACATTGCTTTCCAGATTGATAAGAGAGAGTGAATGAAAGCCTTTCTATTTTTTTTTGTGGGTACCAGGGGTTGACCTCAGGACATCACGCGCCAGCAGGCACCCATGCTGCTGAACGATATCACTGGCCCTTTCTTCGTATGTGGGTTCCAGGAGTTGAACTCGGGCCCTCGCGCTTGCCAGGCAGGTGCTTACGCCACTGAGCTATCTCACCAGCCCCATGAAAGCCTTTCTGTAAGAAGCCTGGCCCCGCCATTTACAGTGTATCCTCTGGTAAGTTACTAAACATCTCAGCATCTTAGTCTAATCTATAAACTGTGGATAACAATGGTATATAATTCAGTTCTGAGGATTGAGTTAAGACACGGGAAGTACTTAGAATAATTGCCAATGTAGGTGTTACAGAAGGGGATATTATTATTACAACTTTGTGTGAGGTTTAGAAATCTTTATAAAATTTACAGGAGAGATTCGAGTACATTCACAAAGTAATTGGGCCTAGAGTGTGAGTGCTCTGGTTTACCACAGGAACTCCTCCTGTAGTTTGTGGGTTCTTCCTTAATTAACTTCTCAGAGTTCCACTCTTCTCACCTGCAAGATGGAATCAACAGTGGTCGCTCATGATTATTGAATACGTCCTTGGGGCACTGAAGAAATTTAACATGATTAGCTCATTTAACCCTTATTAAACTGAGCTAATTAGTATTAATAAGTCCATTTTACAGGTGAGACAACTGAAGTGGGCAATAGTAAAAGATTTTTCCTAGAATGGATTATACTACTAACTGATAATAATGGATTTTGAGAATCCAGAGCTCCCTGAGAGTCCAGAGCCCATGACCCACGCTATTTATAACCAGGTTATACTCTCACCAAAGTTCAGAATTATACAGTACCCACCTCGTAGCATTATTGTGAGAATTAAACTAATCCATGTAAAGTTGTAACACCAAACATATCACACAGAAAATGCTCAAAAAATCTTAACCTTCATTGAGGAATATGATTATCTGAATATGGCTTGAAATTTCAAGGCTACATCACAGAGAAGGTAGTGTTGATCAGTAACTGGAAGCATGGGTGTGGTGACAGATTTGAATCTGAACCTTGTCCCCTCTATTTGCTCATTGTGTAACCTTGGGAAAGCGACTTAGGTTTTAGCCATTGCTTTGTAAAACAGGGAAGATGTAATACCTACCAGTGCTGCGTATTTACAAATACCCTCTCATCTGGAAGTCCTTCCTTTCTGGTACCATTCCGCAGCGCTGGAGGTAGAACTCTGTGTACCGCACTTCTCACACTGCAGCTGGGTTCTACCAGTGGGAGGCACTAGTGAGACTGTAAGATGGGAGGTTGTAGAAAGGACCATTTTCCTCTTTTCAGATCCTAGTGGCCCCTCTCTGACAGCCCAGACAAGTGAGGCTCCTGATTTCTGCTTTGTTAGCCCTCAGAGCCCATCATGTTCCTGGAGGCGGGTGCCCGGCAGCTGTGTGAGGCATCCTCCTCTGAACGTCCGGGGCTCTGCTAACCCACATCCTCCCTCTGCCTGCAGCTGGAGGACAGTCAGGTCCTGCTCACATTTTCTAATATCTCGGCTGCCTCAGCGTCTTCTTTCTCTTTCTCAACCACTTAACTTATGTAATAAGTTCCCTGTTAAGTTAACCTCCCTGGTAAGATACCAGTGAGAAAAGCCCACATTCCAGCACCTGGCATGGGCAAACATTCAAGAAATGATAGTCTCTTCTGACCTTATCTGGAAACCTACTTCGAAAACTTTCAGATGTCAAGATTGGTCCAGGTCCCATCAGCATCATGAGCCATAACCTTCTGTGCTTGAATGATGAGGAGCCAGCTGCTCAGTGACAGATGTGGTGGGCAGAAGACGAGAGAGCTGGATGTCCTGCCTTTGGTCAGTTGGTGGTGTAAAAGCTTGCTCTGCAGAACAGGTGATACGTATAAAGATCCCAGCCTTTTCTTCACCATGGCAATGTTCTACATGGGAGTGAAACTATGTGTGTAGCTACAAATACTCTAGAGTTTCAAAAACACTACTTCTCCTGCTGAAATGCTATGTGCTTATCCCACCAGACATCTATTCTAAAGAGTCCTTGATGCTTGGAAAGGAAGCTTTTTATAAAACACTTTTAAAATGGGCTATGGGCTCTGGGCCGGTAAGATGGCTCAGTGGCATAAGTGCCTGCCTGGCAAGCGCGAGGGCCCGCGTTCAACTCCCAGGAACCCACATATGAAGAAAGGGCCGGTGATATCATTCAGTGGCATGGGCACCTGCTGGCGCGCAAGGTCCTGAGGTCGACCCCTGGTACCCACAAAAAAATAAAATGGGCTAATATGTTTTATACAGCCGTACTAGAGAAGTAGAATTGAGAGTGCATAATGTGGAAAGAAGAAAGCAAAACCAGAGGAGCATTCCCTTCAGCTCCCAAATCCTAACACTTCTTAAACTGCTGAATCCTTATTGTACGCTTAAGCAATTGCTGCTTTGCAGTCTGTATTCACTGTTGTCTTTTGTGCTTATTTTCTTTTCATATTTGTTCTCCTCTGCTCAGCTGTCATATGTCTGAGTGGAGGGAGTCTCCTTTCTCTCCATGGGCACCTCGCTGGTATACTTACACCACGGTGAGTATCTAGCTGTGGATCTGCTGTGAAGTAATGTTTAAGAAGTGCAAGGTACTTGCACTTGTAAGTAAGTTGCAGTACTTCTCCAAGTCTTCATTGCTTTGTTTCTTTCTTCACAGCAGGTCCTCTTGTCCCAGGCCCATGCCCAGGTGCACGGGCTCTGACATCAGAAGGCACAGGTTTGAATTCTGCCTCTGTCGTTTTCTAGTCAGAGGACCTTTGGTCGAGTGCAGAGGCTGTCCCTGCCTCATTTCATCAGTTTCAAATGGAGATGTTAGCCTCTGGTGCACAGAAACTTGGCTGAATGATGCTTAGAATGTGCTCAGTATGTACTGCAATTTGTGGCAGTCATTAACGTTATACGTATTCCCACTCAATTACTTTCCAGAAATGAAACTTCTTTAGTTCATTATTCATTGATGAAAGGTGCTTGAAGCATATCTTCCATGCTTGAAATCCAGGGGTAGGTAACAGTGAAGAAGATAGAAGTGGTGTTTTTCCTTCTGGAGCTCAGAATCTAGTGGGAGATAAAGACAAGCAGCAGATAATTATTGGGCAATCACTATGATTAAGCTTGACCTTTGCCTTATGTGTCTGCCTGTGTAGCAGCCACGAGTTCTCTCCAAAAAAAGTAACGAGCTTTTTTAAAAGCACTTCAAAGCCTCCCTTCAGTCTTTTGCCACCTCCCTCATCCTGTGCTTTGCCACTTTGTGCCCATGATCCACAACCACCTGCTAGTTAGTGTCCATGCCTGGAGTACTTTCTCCCTCACTCCCTTCCTGCACAGCCACATTGATTTTCTTTAAACACTGCTTTCATCTCATCACTGCCCTGTTCGGTAACTCTAAATAGCTCACTTGTTCCTCCTCTATCAAGTCCAAAGTTATCTGCGAACTTACAAGACGACCCATCATTTGTCCTCAGCCTAACTCTGTAATCATGCTTTGTGCTTCTCAGAGAGTGGCCAGCTCTCTCTATCCTGGAGGCAGTAAATCCCATTCCTGTCACGATCGTCATAGACACGGCTAACCCGTGAGTGCTTAAGATGTGTGAGGTATTGTGTTAGCTGTTTTACACAGTTGGTCTCTAATTTTGATACAAATTAAGACTTCTTAGACAATAATTATCTTGATTTACAAATAAGGAAAAGGAGTCTGAGAAGTGAAGAATAAGGTTAAGGAATTCAGGATCCAAGCTCAAGTCTGTTTCCCTAAACTTTCTGATTCCTTTTGCTTTGCCTACATTCCCTGCTGTTTTTTTGACCCAAAATGTCTTTCTCCTCACTCTGTCATCCCACAACCTGAAATTCTTCTTTATAACCTAAGTTCTAGTGCATGTCCTGCCTCTTGGAAACTGTCTTAACTCTTCCTGCCTTCACCGATTTGCTTTTTCTTTGACCTGAAATACTGATCATCAATACCACCTTTACATTTGCATTATGTGCTCTTATTTTACATGTGCTAGTCTTATTTCCTTCCACAGCTCCTTTGGAGGTGCCTTAAGGGCAAACACTCTGTATTACTTCATCGTCCCTCAGATAAATTGCAGTTTTTCTAAGAATCAGGTAACTATGTAAGACACGCTTACTGATAGGATTAGTGGTCGTTTTTAGCCTTTGAGTTATCTTGTTTTCTTGGACCCAAATGGAAGTACAGAAAGAAGTTGAGTAAGCATTACTTCAATTTAAAAATATACGTAAGAGAGTTTTTATGAGAGATATGGGAAGTACAATGAGAGCATGTCGTAAAATGAAAGAAAATAGAAAAGCGAAAATGAGGACTGTTTCTGGGAATGTGGCTGTAAAGCATACAACATAATACTAGAGGTTGGCTCTGCTTCTTAGCAGTCAAAGGTAAAAGCAGAAGCCTTCTGTCATAAAATTTAGTGTCCATGAGATAAAAGCAATCCAATTGCTCATGAGCAGTAAATCTATTTTTAGTCTCAAGTCCAGACAGCAATTTCACTCCATGGAGTCTCATTAAGGAGAAATTGGGTGAAGTAGTAAACAATATCCTTGCTGATATCATTACAGTGTTTACCATAAAGAATTTCATAGAAATTTTGCTTATAATGACCTGATGTCTAGCCAGTAAAATATCATAGCAACAAAATGAAATATGTAAGAGCAATTCCTTAGGTGGGGATCAGGGCAAACGTTGTGATTTAGACCCTAAAACACTTATCTAGTAGAGGGGCCAAAGGACAAACTATAAAAGAAGGCTGTGGTCCAAATCACTCCTCCAGGATCTGGGGGCTCAGATGCAGAAGTAAGGGGGCTACATGAATGAAATGGGATTGTATATTGTAGATCTTAGCTTTTTCAGATATGTGGTGGTCTTTTTATTCTACCTGAGAGTCTGTCTGGGCTTAATAGAAATTCAAAATAGACTGGAAGGGACCCTTCTTGATGGAAACTATGCAGGGCCATGGTAAATTGGGTTGAGATTCTGCACCCAGTTCTTGTTTTAGCTAGGAACAAAAATAGTGGTCAAAAACTAAAGGTCACACAGTATCATTTGCAGAGAGCTCATAGGGTAGGAATTATGGGGGGCTTGCATGATTAGCTGGATGGATTTTGAGGTGTACAGGGCTACACCAAATGTTAGGATTAGTGAGAATGGGGCCTGAAATATGACAATGGCAGGTTTTGTTCTAACTGCTCAGGGGTGGTCCTCAGTGTGGGGAACAGAATCACCTGGGGATGGTAGTCAGCATACACACCCTTGAGGCCCACCCAGGACCAACTGAGTCAGCATCTTTGCCATATGTCTTGGCAGCTGCATTTTTAACAAACTCCCCAAGTGGTTCTCCTGTAGACTAAAATTTGAGAATCCTTGAGTTAGCAACCAACTGGGGCTGAACCTGCAGGCTTCAGACAGAAGTATCTATCTGCTCTTAGGCTGACTCGGAGCTGTCCTTGAACACAAAGCAATTTTAGTGAGACTTAGAAGATTAGACACCATTAAATTTTTTATAAAACGTAGAATGAAGTAACGTGGAATAAGTCACTGAACTAAAAAAAAGATTTTTATGAGACAAGTGCAGATGGGGACAGTTAGAAGTTCTCTTAATAACAGGAGAAGGAACAAATTTAATGAAGGGGCAGTTTTAATATGAGCTAGTAGCACATCCTGACATTTACCTCCCCACAAAGCAGCTCTAAGAGTATCTGGGAAGTTTTATTTTGGGAGAAGGGAAAGCTAGTGTCACAACATGCAGCTAGGGAAATAATACCTTGGCTGTGGACGAAAACGAGGCTGTTGTTAGAAGCTGAACGGCGGGCCCTCAGACTCCGGAATGTCTGCTTCTGGGAACATTTTAACTGCATGAGTCCAGAGTCTCAGAGCAGGCAACACACATTTCCCTTGGCCTTGGCAGGTTGTAGGGAATCCTAGCAAGCCTTGTTTGATTAGACTCAAAAATAAGTGTTTTGGCTGCAGGTTTGTGTAGCTGTCTTTGATGAGGAGGTGCTCAACCCACACTGCTACCTGTTGTGTTGTTTGTTTGTTTAGTGATATTAACTAGAGAAAGAAAGGTTTCGGGGACCAGGTTTGAACTAAAGGAATCAGGCGACTTCAATAATGAAATGCCGCCCAGGCTTTTGCAACAGGAAATCTATGCAACCCTACCGCTAATGCTATTTTCACTATAGGGATTCATTGAGCCTATTTTATCAGCTCAGTGGGGTTCCATGCCTCTCTCCTCTGAAGAGGAAAAGCAGAATTATCACTAGGGTAATGAGAAACACCCCCCCATGTTTATGGGGTGTTTTATTAAAAGCATGTTGCTTTGGTCTCATATACCAGTTGCAATACTATGCAAGCAGAAAATGCCAGAATAGCTCCCAAGGGAAACACTTTCCTTCGTGCTAATTTAAAATTCCTCAAAGCTCATGCAAGGCAGTCAGGTATGGTGTTAATATTTTGTATCTTTGCCACCTGAGATTTTCATGAAGGAGCTGGTAGATGCAGTAGACTAAAACCTCGGCTGAGTTACGGAGCCACCTGTCTCGAGCTGGCAGTTTAGTACGCTGTTTTCCAAACCATTCTTCACCTCCCAGGTCTCTCACCCGCTCACTGTTTCCCTAGGTCATTAAATACCACAGAGTTCTAATTAGTATGCTATTGTGATCTGCCCAGTGGGATTTTACTTATTATTCCTGTTAATAATCACATTTTACTTTTTATAAATTAATTCTCTATTTTGCCAGTGGTATTTTCACACTTTACTTTTAGTTTCTGAAAATCTCAACCCAATTTTTTTTGTTTTTGTTTTGCAAACACTATTATTAGTTCCATCCTGGGAGCATTTCATTCTCAGCTCATCTCCATCCTAATTCTTCCAAAGCTTTAAGGCTCGTGTTGAGTTCAGGGACTGTTAATTCTACCGCAGCATGCTGTCTAGTAGAGGAGATAGACTTGAGAATACGGATGAAAACAGAGGTGTGCGAAGAGAGAAGGAAAATGGAGAAAGCAGATCTTTGATTTGGACCTTAAAGGACTAAGGGAAAATTCATCAGATTTTGAAGGAAAGGCATTTATGCCAGGGAAAGTGGCCTGCAAGTTCGAGAGAATGGAGTTGTGGATGAGCAGTGTTTGGACTGTTTAGAGACTAATTGGTAATTCTGTGTCCCTGATGTAGGGGTTGAAGGGCTAAAGATGAAGCCAGAAATCTGGGGCCCAATTGTGAAGGCCTTTGTGTTCTGCACGGGTGGGTTTAGACTTCATCCTATGGGTGTTGGTAGGGAGACAGTATTCTGAAAAACGCCTTGGAAAAGATTACTGTAGCAGAAGTGTACAAAATAATTTGGAGTGGGTCCTGCTAGTGGTTTAGAGATCAGTTAAGGGTTTATGGCAATATTTCTAAGAATACTGGGAAGGAACTACAACTTGGGCTGAGACCCTCTGCTTGGAAAGACATTGCTAAGGAAAGATTAAATGAGCTTGTGTTTGACCATTTGAGACAGGGGAGAGAAGAGAGAGAACACAGTGAATCAGGGAGTTAGCTGGGGATACGGCAGCTCAGATAAACCATGTGTGGGAGAAGGTTGTTTATTTTTCAAGAAAAAGAAGTAAGTTCAGTTTTACAATGGTGCGTACCTCTGGGTGTCCCAGTGGGGATGTCTGGTGTTTAGATAAAGTGGCCAGGAGCTCAGGAAGCAAGTCTGGATGGGGACATGGATTTGGGAGCATGGGGACCTACAGTGGTCTGGCCTGAGTCATGACTTACAGCGCTATTAATATAAACTATTTGTGCAGCTTCCACATTTGCAGATTCTACTCTGATAATCTTAAGTATTTTTACACCTGCGGCTGCTGCGACAGTGCTACTTCCCACTGTGCTTGTATGTCTGTACTTTTCCAGTTCTACGTGAAGTGGGACCTGTGATTTGTCTCTATTCAGTTACCCTGTTGATTATTCAACAAGGTGAAGGGGAGTGGACAGAACTTGGACTTTGGTACTTTGTAGTCATTGGAACTTTTCTTCTCTTTTGCCTGGAGCAATGCAGTTTCATCCCCATCTCCCTTGTAAATTAGATTTAGCTATTTGACTACATAGCATTTAGCTCTTACAGCGGGAGTGCACTGCATCATCTCCAAGGGTAAACTTCAAGAGTCCCCTGCAGTTCACCACATCCCCCTTTCCTGCCTCTGTGGTCTTGGAGACGGGACCCCCAGCCCAATACCAGGGTCTCTGAGTGACTCCAGTGAGCAGAGACCCCCATAGGCCGCATGTTAGACAGCTTGAGTAAGAAGTAGAATTTGCTCCATTCAGCCACTGAGATTGTTACTGCTCTTGTCAAACCATAAACTCGCCAATCTGAATCGGTAAAGAGCTAACCTGGACCAAGTCCAGGGTCTGTGACGCATTATTTAATAGGCAGCAAGTTATATATCTTGTTGAGCCCCCGTTTCTTCATTTGGGGTGGGAAAAATGGTATTGAATCTGTAAGAAACTTTGTGAGCAACACAGACACAATATACACAGTGCCCAATAAATAGTGGGCATTTGCTACATTACAACCTCCATCCACCCTTTAGACAGTTACTCATTGTTAATATATTGATTTTGTAATACATTATGGTGGCTGTTCCTCTCAGTTTGTGTTGTACTCAGATTTATTAGACATGTTGTCTAATTATCTGAACAATTGCTAAGAAAGGGAAAGGAGACCAAAGACAGGACCAGGTGCTCATGACAACATAGATCCATTTATTAGGGATTGCTGTTCTGAAGAGTTGCACACATAATTCACCTCGCACTTAGCTGGAATGTTCCTCTTGTCCCTCATAAGGCAGAGCTTTATAAAGAGCTGTCATACATAGGTGTCACTTAGCCAGTCACCTTGCTGAGACAGCAGATGAGAGAATCACTAAGGTTTCCTGCACATTTGCAAACCACGTGTTCGGTGATATTTTGCCTTTTTTCTCAGACAAGCTTGTTGCTCTGTGCATTCTGAAATGTATGAATAATTTCTCAGCCATTCTCTTTGCTTCCAGTGTAATCCTAAACCAAAATGCCCGTCACTGCCATTGTAGAGCTGACATTCCACAATGGCTTGAGTATTCGCTTAGACCATTTCCCTCCTTTAAAACTCCCCGTTGGTCTTGTAGGACATTTACTCACTTGATAAAGTTTATGAGAAACTTCATCCATTCAGATATCAACTGTAAATCTAAATCTACTTAAGGAAAAATGCCTAAGCCTGTACTCCCTTGATTTACGTGGGTGAAAACTTCAACTTCTAGAAAAGAGAAGACAGGACGACAAGAATTGCATCTAATAAGTTCAATTTGAATTGGTCAGTATTGTGCAAGATGTGCGATTTTGGGATAAAGTGACCCTGGCTAATATAGAAATAACAGAACTAAAAAAAAGATAATAAGATTAATAAGTTAAATATATTTCTTTTCTTTCTTTGTTCCTTTTTTGCTTGTTTCCTTCTTTTTTCTTCTCTCTTTCTCTTTCTTTCTTCTTTCTTTCTTGCATTTTTTGGGGGTGGAGTCTTGCTATGTTGTTCTCAAAAACAGAGACCTTCCTGACTCAGTCTCCTGAGTAGCTAGGATCACAGGCATGCACCATTGTGCCCAAAAAGGCAAGTGTGTTCCTGAATAACAATGATTAATTGTACAGTTAGGTTTGGTATAAAAGGAAGTATCATTTCCTGTGATGATCTGGTCGAGCTATATATCTTGTTTCTCCCAGGGATGGTACAGGCTGGAAATATATTTAAATTCTAAACAAATTTAGATAGATTTGTAAATACATCAGTAATGTACCATGGAGGGCAAGGCAGTAGATCATAGAACCATAAACTTAGTATTTGAGGTGGAACTTTGGGTGCTGCTGGACCCCAAGCAGGAACTTATGTAGGCTGGGTCAGGAACCTGAGAAGTTTAGCCACATTCTTTTGTTCTTACTGTTGTATGTGTTCTCATAGTCTGGTTACCTAGAGGAACAAGTAGCCACAGGTTCAGGAAACCTATGGAGGACAAAAACACCTTCATACACATGTGAATATATAAACATAAACTGAAATTACAATTAGGAAACATCTTGGCATTTTTAGGAAAGAATCATGGGCTCATCTTACTCTGCATGGAAGAAATGAGAGAAATGTCAAAAGTTAGGTCAGCGCTATTCAATTACAGTGTGCTTTCTTTTAAATCTATTCCTCTGTAGAGAAGACACTAGCTGTCACCACACCACTTTCCCTAGGTAACCAAATTAATTGGGAGAAGGAAGAATGCATGCCCTGGAAATACGATTTCACACAGTGTCTTGGGGCCCCTTCCCATAAGCCCCTAGCACCCTCTGGTGCCCCCTGTCCTACCTGTATGATGGCCTCTCAGCAATGACAGATAGGTTCTCTTGGTGGAGAGATTTAACTGGTAATTAAAGAGGCATCCTAGGTTTCTTTTTAAAAAAGTAACTGTAACTTCATAATCTTATTTTCCTAGCATCTGTTCTATTCAAGCCAAGCCTACTGTGGTGATCTTCATGGAGACAATTCAGTGGTTTCCTAGCAACCAAGTTTCCTGTGGTTTCCTTGGTTATATGCAATGACATAGCTCTTGTGGGCAACTTCAAAAGCACAGAAAAAAGCCCTTCGAAAGAATGAGATTCTGAAAAATCCAGGTTACTGCTTGCTGAATGTCTATAATGAAGAAATTTCTCCCCACAGGTGTTATAACACTAATAAGTGATGACATGGAGGTTTGAAAGTGATTATATGTTCTTTTTCATGGTCTCTAGCACATGTCTTAGCCTAAAATTTTTCCTGAAATTTGAATTATTTTTTCATATCTTTTAATTGACTAATATCCTTAGACATATCCAGCAGATTAAATTTAAACACTTCAAAAAAATAAATGACAGGTCATTTTTGAAGATTTAGCTGCTAAAGAATATGGCCCAATAATGCTGAATTGTTTTTACTAATAGGTTATAACTGTTAACTCAATTTCATTACTAATAGCTAAAAAAGTACTTAGGAATAAATTTAGTCTAGGTAGTGAAAAACTTGTGCATTGAAAACTACAAAACATTGGTGAAAGAAAATGAAAAAGATACAAACAAATGAAAAAAAAAAAACCATGTTCATGGATTGGGAGAATCACTTTGGTAAAATATCCTTACTGCTCAAAGAGATCTATAGACTCAGTGCAATCTCTTACAAATTTCCAGTGATATTTTTCACTGATATGTATGAAGCCACAAAAGACCTTGCAAAGGAATTTTGGACCAAAGAACATGGCTGGAGGCAGCATGCTACCTGACTCCAAAGTATATGGCAAAGCTACAGTAATGAAAACAAGAGGGCAGTGGAATAAAACTAGATATGTAGACCAATGGAAAAAAAATAGCCCTGGAAGAAAACTATGTATTCATACTTAGTTGATTTTTTTAAAAGTTACCAAAACCACACATTGGGGGGAAAAGTCTCTAATGAATTGTGTTGAGGCCACTGTGTTCTCTCTTGGATGGTAGCCCACCCTTGCACTGTAGGGTGTACTTCTTTTCCTACTTTTTCTTGGCTCAAACTCACTCTGCAGAGCCTGTTTCTTTTCCTACCTTAAAAAAACTCTTCTATCATTAAAAAAAAAAAGAATCATGTTGAGATAACTGAATGTTCGCAAGCAGAAGAATGAAATTTAGACACTTAACCCACAGTATAAAACATTTCAATGGGAAATGGATTAAAGGCTTCAACATAAGACCTGAAACTGTAAAGCTGCTAGAAGAAAATATAGGGGAAATTTTCTATGACATTGTTTGGTGCAACAATTTTTTTATATGATTCCAAAACAGACAAATGGAATTTCATCAAACTGAAGTTTCTGTATATCAAAAAGCAAGAAATAAGAGTAAAGAGGCAAACAACCAAATGGGAGAAAATATTTCAAACCATATATCTAATAAGAAGTTAATATAAAAAATATATAGGAACTCAAAGAACTCAATAGCAAGAAGATAAACACCCCATCTAAAAGTGGGAAAAGGATCTACATAGACATTTCTCAAAAGACAGCGTACAGGTGACCAAAAGGTATATGAAAAACATGCTCCACATTGCTGATCCATCAGAGATCTACAAATTAAAACCCCAATGATATTTCACTTCACACATGTTAGAATATTTGTTATTAAAAATGAAAGATAAGTGCTGAAGACAATGTGGAGAAGAAGGAATCTTTGTATACCGTTGTCAGAAATGTAGATTAGTACAACCATCGTGGACAATGATATGGAGATTCCTCCCAAAATTAAGACTAAAAGAAGAATAACTATGATTGAACAATCCAATACTAGGTATCAAAAGGAAATGAAATCAGTAGATGAAAGAGTTGTCTGTACTCCCATGTCTATTGCAAGATTATTCACAATAGCTGAGACATGGAGGTAACCTAAGTGTCCATACATAGATGAATGGATGGGGAAAATACGGTATGTATAGAAAATATTTAGCCTTGAAAAAGAAGAAAATTATATCATTTGTGACTACATAAAGCAATCAGGATGACATTACATTAACTTAAATAAGCCAGGCGCAGAAAGACAGATACAGTACTATGTGATGTTACTTATATGTGGAATCTAAAAAACTTGGACTCATTAGTTGTAGAAAACAGAATGATCCTTACCAGTGGCTGGGAGGGGCTGAGGAAATGTTGGTCAAAGGTACAATTTGTAATTAGGTAGAAGAAATGAGTTAGCTGGGTGTGGTAGTACACGCCTGTAATCCCAGCACTCAGGAGGGTCACTGTGAGTTTCAGGCCAGCCTGGGCTACACAGTGAGTCCAAGGCCAGCCTAATCTACATAGTGAGACCCTATCTCAAAGAAAAAAAGAAGAAGAAGAAACGAGTTACAGATCTGTTGTACAACATGGTGTCTATAGTTAACAAAAACGTACTATTGTAGACTTGAAAATTACAAAGGGACTAGATTTAAGTATTCTCACCACAAAAAATAAGTTAATATATGAGATAATATATATGTTAATTATTTGACTTTGCCATTCCGCAATATATAGATATTTTAAAAGAACATGTTGTACATGATATATATATATATATATATAATTTATATTTGTCAGTTAAAAATTTTAAAAAATAACTGTTAATTTATGTTGACTAACAGATTTCTAGAATCTACATGACCAGTATTAAGTACTGTTACACACAGTTTTTCCTTCAAAGTTCAATTCTAAATAAAGACTATTTTAGGTAGCAATATTCTTTACCGATATATGTAAAAGCCATAAAATGTCAAAAGAAGAAGGAAATATAAGCTTGCACAATTAAAAGTGGAATTAGTGTGATATAGAACACGTCTTTGCATCTTCAAAGCCTATCATTGAATGTAGCTTGTGATAAATATGAAAGACAATGAATGAACAAAGATAAATAGCTTCTTCAGTTTTTCCAGTGGAAGTGAGGATTTTGTTGCGTATCACCAAGCTAAGGAAATAAAATTTCGAAAAAGAGAAAACAATATGAATTCTACACATAAAAATTTTACGATTTGAGTCAGACTATGTTCCTTTGCATATTATTATGGACCTGCCAGGCAGGTACTAAGTACTCAGAGTACAAAGGCAAACACATGATTCAGAAAAGCTCACTTTAATCTGCTGTATCTGAATCAACAAATGCTAAAACAAAGAGTTCAGCATCAAAATAGACTAAAAATATCATGAGACATAAGAGGATGGTTGGAATATGTACTGCCTGTTCCAAATTGTACATTTCAGAGTAAAAAGCCAAACTAAATTCAGTATTGCTCCTGCTTCAAGGAGTTTGAAAATACAATTTTTAAGAATTATAGATGAAATCAAATTAGAAAGTAAAATGACAACCTTGTGATTACAGTTCTATAAAGATGAAATGCATTGTTCTGTGAGTTTAACAAAGAAACCTATTCTGTGTTGGTAGTGGGGTAGCCATGGACGGTTTCTCAGAGGAAGTAACAATTGAGCTGAGAGAAGGGTTGGGTAGTCATGGCTGGGAGAAAGGTGGGTGTGGGTGGGGAACAGTGTAGGTAGGAAGATGAGCATCTTCAGAGAGCCTGTGAGACTTTAGGGGAATCCAAAGAAGTCCAGAGAGATAGGGCTGTAGAGAGTTGGGCAAGCACAAAATGAAAAGGATTGTCAGACAGTCTAGAATGATCGCTTGTATGAGGGGTTGATCAGATAGTTGGCTACACTGAATGTTTAGGAAAAAAAAATCAGGGAAAAAAATGAAAACCTGGTGCATAATTGAATTTGAACATTTATAGTACAGGCTGAGTATCCCTTAACTGAAATGCTTGGGACCAAAAGTGTTTTGGACTTTGGAGTTTTTAGAATTTTGCACAAACATAATGAAATATCTTGGGGATGGACCCAGGTCTAAACACAAAATCCATTTATGTTGCATAGAAACTTTACACACATAGCCTGAAAGTAATTTTATACAATATTTTTGGTGCACCTATGTTTTGTTTGTGAGCCACCCATCACCTGAGACTAGGTGGGGAATTTTCTACTTGTGGGGTCATGTTGGCACTCAAAAAGTTTTGGATTTTGGAGCATTTCGCATTTCAGATTTCCTGAAGAAAGATTCTTGACCTGTATTAAATGTGTTTCACAAATCATATATGACATTGATTTGAGGTGAAAATTTAATTTCAAATTTACTGAGATAGTTGGGCACCTATAGAGTAGGGCTTGTGGCACAAATAGGGCATTTGGCCAGACCATCCTAGCAGGTTAGGGTTCCACCACAGGGACAATGGAAGGCTGGATTACAGCATCAGTTATCCAAGCAGGGAGACTGGGAGTCTAAAACTCAGAGCCAGGAAGAGACTTTGGTAACAGGAAAGAGGAGAAAATAGAATTTATTGAAGATGGTTTTATAACAGATGCTTTATAGATATCATTTAATTCTAAATAGCTCATGATAAGGCAGGTATTATGTTTTCCCTTTTGTTAATATTATGAAACTGAAGAATATTTGATACAAATAGTATACATGATACCAGTGAGGCTGGAATTAGAATCTAGAACATTCATGGGTTCTGTAACTATGCTTTTCTTCCAATGTAATATATCATGTTTCCACTCTTCTCTGTAGCAGTTTAGGTCAAAGAACCTTGATATCGAGATGGTCTTTATCCAGTGGCTGCCAATTAGAGAAGCACAGGTTTTTTAAATCTTGCTTTTCTTAGGTGCCCTGGAAATAGGCAACAAGAAACCTAATTTCAGTTTTAATAGAACCATTTTTATGCATTTTTAAGTAACTTTATTCAAGCACCCTTGTAATTACGTGCTTAGCAGTTCTTTTGAATTTGATGTACTTGAAATTTGACATATTCATTTAGGCCTTAAGATGAGCAGAATCAAAGTAGTTCACATTTGTGCCCCTCATATCAGAGTGTCAAATACTGAGGACTAAAAGGGACTGGAGTCCATTTGGACCTCTGAAGTTCATTCATTCATTCATGTTTTTAATTGAAACTCTTCTATATGCCAGGCACAGTTCTAGGTAGTGCAGATATTCTATTGAACAAAGTCCTTGATGTTGTGGAAAACAAACAAAACACATAATGCAATGAAGTATAATTCATGGTCCAGGAGTTAGAAAAGATATGAAGTGAAATAAATGGATGACAGCAATAAATGTGGCCGAGAACGACTTTCTGAGGAAATGACATCAGATCAGAGACCCCAGGGGAGCTAAGGAGTGTTTGTATAGAGAAGACAATTCAAGGCAGAGGGGAGAGAAAATGCCAAGACTGAGATTTATACCAGGCTGGGTAGGTTGCAGGACTGGGTGCATGTAAGATTTTATGTAAACTTAGTGATTCACAATTTTTCAAGCTAATAAACTGAGTTTATACTCATTGTGGAACAGAAGAGATGTTCAAAGATCTACCACTCCCCTGGCAAGTCCTGCGGCTGAAACCATACAAATCCAAATCTGCTCTTCTTTACTGTGCACGGTTGTATGAAAAGCTAATTATTTTTCAGCAATAGGATTTAGTCTTTTAAAAACCAAAGCATTGCTCTCTTGGTTTACAAACCAAAACTCATTTTGGAATTTTTAAGACAAAGATACAAACTGGCTCAATTTCGAGTGAAGATGTTTCTCTGTTGGTTGCACAATATTTTATAAATTATAGAATCACAGAATTTTAAAGATAATCTGAACCCATGTAGTGTACTTAATAACTAACATTTGTAGAGTCAGTTATCATGCTAAATGTTTAAATCATACTAATATATATTGTCCTCTTAAATTTCACGGATCATATTATGACCTCTGTTATAAGATGGGGGAAATTGTGAGACACGGGAATAAGGTAATTTCCACAAGGTAACACAACTATTAAGCAATGAATCTACGCAGTCTGACTCTAGAGTTTTGCATTTAACCATCATATACTCGATAGTATGAAGGACCTGTGATTAAGTGATGAAGTAAAGCTTCCAAAACCACACCCTTAGAAAGTACAGGTGGATTTCAGCTCTGTCCTGCATGACCCTAGAATTTGAGTTCTTAATCACTACTCTGAGCTCTGTAGCATCCTCAACCTCCGAGAACATCTACTGTAAACTCCACTTTGGGAGGTAATGAGGTTTGCTAGAATGTACATGGGCCTTCTGAACTAGACGAACCTTTGTTTAAATTGGGTTCTCTTCTTTCTAGCTTGCAATCTTGAGCAAGTTACTTAACTTTTCTCAGTCTTATTTTGCTTTCTATAAAATTTGGACATTCATACTTGCCAAACTATGTGGTAGAAAAAGAAAAGGATGATGTAAAGTGTCTAACAGCACAAGTATGTATGAGGCACTGAGAGACATATGGAATACTCACTAACATTCTGGAGAGGAAACCAAGTTAAGAGGCATTCTGCCTTGTAGCTAATAGGAAAATATCCAGGACACAAATCAGATTTCTTGATTACTATGTTTCTAGCACTGAACCATACAAAGGACTTAGTGACAAGATTCATTCAAAGACAACCTACCAATTTCTCTGTATGTCTCTTGTTATATTTCGCTCAGAATCTGTGATATGACTTTCTATAACTGAATTGCTTAATTTTGATTTTAGACCATTCTACTGTGTGTGTGTGTGTGTGTGTGTGTGTTACTGGGGACTTTTAATTTTTTTTTTATTTTAAGAAGGGGTCTTGCTAAGTTACTAAGTTACCCCGGCTGGGCAAGAACTCACAATCCTCTCTCTCAACCTCCTGGTGTGCTAGGTCTAAAGGTGTGCATACCACACTGAGCTGGGTCATGCTACTTCAGTTTTATAGAAAGTATCGTGGATTGCTGTGTAGTGTGATATGCATTATTCTTGCTTTCCCTACCAGATTACAAAATCCTCACACCAGACTCGTCTCTTTATATGTTGCTTCAGTATCCTTGAGGCTTTCCTTCAAGTTTGCATGGTAAGGTTTTTATGTTAGCAAACTTACTAATCAACTACTCTATTTTTTAAATCTGCTTAGTGGACAGATACTTTACATACAATCAACTGTACCAACTTTAAGTGCAGGGGTTCCGTACAGTTTTGCAAATGAATCCAGTTGTGTAACCATGACCATAATCACGAAAAGGACTCTTCAGTGCATAGTGCCTGCCAGCAGCCTCTGTGCTCCTAATTAAGTCGTGGTGTAATTATAAAAAAATGCCTGGATTTCAAAGCCTCAGTAGGAAAAAAATTTAAACATTTCCTAAAAATTTATGTTTTATAAATTGACAATATTTTGATGCATTAAGTAAAACATCATTATTAAAATTAATTTGTTTCCTTTTATTCTTAAATGGAACTAGTAAAATATTTAAATTACATATGCGGCTTGCTCTCTATTTCTTTTGGAAAATGCTTATCATGAACATTGCCATGGAATCTAAACCCTTCCCTCGTGCCACTTTGCAATCAGTCTCCTTCCTCTACCTCACCCTTTGGCAATAAGCTACTATTTCTGCCACCACAGTTTCGTCTTTTCTCGAACACCATACAGTGTGTATCCATGATCTGTCATTGGCCATTCTGTTGAGATTCAGCCACGCTTTATGATTAGGGAGCTCATTCCTTTGTTGTTGGAATATATCTCCGAGTGAATATCCCTAATTTGTTTATCTGCCTCTCAGCCGATGGGCATTTGGATTGTCTTTCAGTTTTTGACTATTTTTAATAAACTGGCATGAACATGTGAGTACAAGTCTTTTTTGCGTGTGTGTGTGCAAGAAATCAAACTCAGGACCTTGTGCTTGCCAGGCAGGTGCTATACCACTGAGCTATATCTCTGCCCCGAGTACAAGTCTTGATATGAACATGTTTTCATTCTATTGGATAACTATATCAGAAGAGATTATGGGGTGGTATGGTAAGTATATGTTCAGTGCTGGAGCCCAACTATTTTCCCAACTGGCTTTAACAACCCCACTGATAGTGGCTGAGAATTTTAGTGGCTCCGCATTTTCATGTTCTTGGCATTTGGTCAGTCTTAGTTAATTTCAGCCATTTGAGTGGACACCTATGGTTCCTCATTGGGTAGCTTTACTTTATGCTTTCCTTATGGCTGATGATTTTGAAGTTGTTTTCACGTGCTTATTTGACACTCATATTTCTTCACACAAATTCTTTGCTGATTTTTTCCCTGTAATCTGTCTATGGTGTCAAAAGAGTAGAGTTCTGATTTTATGTCTTTTGAGTTTACTAAGTTTTCTTCTGTGGTATTTAATCTGCTGGCAACAGAATACATTGCATGTTTTCATTTTAGAAATTGTAGTCTTTGTCTCTAAATTTCCAGGAGGCTTTATGTCTCACACCTGTTTCTTTCCTATATTATTTTCTTCTATCTTCTTGAAGACATAGGAAATATTCGTAGTAGTTTTTACAGATGCCTATCTGCAAATCCTGTCACATATGTTACTTTTGGGTCTGTTTTTATTTGTTGATTTTTTTTTCTTATAGATCTTATTTTGTTATCTGTTTATTAATTGCTTCACATTTTTAGATTTCCCATTGTTTGCAGCTGGGTTTTGTTATATGTTTTAAAAACAAGTGATAGATATTTGTTCTGGTATAGTTGAGCTCCTTGGAATCAGTTTGGTTCTTCTGTAGCTTGCTTTTAAATTTTGTTAGAGCAAGTCCATAGTTACCAATAGTCAGCGCTAACCAGCCGTTACTATTACAGTGATAAGAATAAGCTGATTCTCATTGATGTTCCGTGTAATCACATGGGCTGGTGGAAGCATAGATCGTGACTAGCTCTACATGAACGCTGAGAACTGATCAGGCTGAGGTTCTCCCTTCAGCTGTGGGTAGTTTCCTCTTACACAATTGCACATCAGTGTTCAGCCAGCCTCAAAGGGACCCTTGAGAACATCCCAGAACTCATCTCTGGGACTCTGTCTTTCAGGCTTTGGCCCCCTTAAATTCTGATCTCTTCCCTAACTCAGCTAGGTGCCAGAACCTCTGCCTGGCTTCACCTTCTCCGAACTGTAACCTAGCAACGCCTCGGGGCTGTGCACCGGGCGTTCACTGAACCCACCCAGTTCCTTTACCTTCCTCCGGGAAGCACAGTCAATCGCTCCACTGATTTTGTCCAGTTTTCTAGTTATTTCGGGTGGAAGGATTAATCCACTCGGTTATTGTATCATGGCTGGAAGCATTAACTGTGATATAAAATAGCTTTGAAACATATGCATGTGCACACGCAGCTTGAGTTTTTCCTTTTCATCAACGGTTCAAGATGTCAGCCCTCCCTGCTGTTCTTCAAGAGTCCGTTCTGAATTCTGCTCTCTAGGTTACAAGAAAAACTGAACCAACAGTGTTAACATTCAAGAAAGGAACTCTACAGACTATAATGAATAGGCCCATTTCTAAATTTTCAAGGATTTGTTTCTGTATCAAATTAGAGCATTAAAAAGCATTTTTAATGGGAACACTTTCCTTTAACCATCCATAAATATCTTCTTGCAGCTTTATTTCAAATTGTGCTTTTAGCTTTCATTAAGGCTGTATAAATAGGTATTGTACCTTGTAAATCACACACACACACACACACACACACACACACACAAGTGTGCAGGCACGCAAACCTGGACATGAGGAAAATGCAATTGCTATAATGCATCTTCTATAACTTCCTCCATCTAAATCTAATTTTTCAGAACTCTTGTTCCTGGTTTGGTAAAAGACTTAAAAAATTTGACATAATGAATTAGTGGATACCATTTAATATATTTTTGTTAAGTTTGATTCTGATTTTAAGGTTACATTTCAAGTATCTTTTTCTTTATGGCATTATGCTTTTTATACTTTATTTTAATTAAAAAGTCTATCTCATAGAAATAGAGAGTAGAAGGATGAAGAAAAGGGAGCTATTTCTCAAGGGGTACAAAGTTTCCATTAGACTGAAGGAATATATTTTAGCAACCTATATTATTATCGTTATTAATAGAAGAATATACATTTTAAACCAATTAATGAGAACTTTTTTTTGATGAGACAGTCCTGGACACATACTTGTTCTTCAGTAAATGTAGATAAAATGGAGGTCTGTTGCTGACAGACCTAAGATAAAATGGAGGTCCGTTGCTGATAGACCTGAGATAAAATGGAGGTGCATCATTGATAGACCTAAGTGAGGGAAGAAATCCTTTTTTTTTTTCTTTCTTGAATACTGAAATAGGCAGGAAGTGATTAAAGTCAATTTATTCCAGTCCCGAGCATATATTGGGACCCATAATGTGCAACACAAATAAGTTGAGTGAGATGTGGCCTTTGTCCTCATGGACCAATCATCATCCAGCTCTGTTCTTTACTTGTATGGTCACCCCGCAATACCCCTTCCTCAGACAATCTCCCATCTTGCCCCTTACATCATCCAAACCTTCACTTAAATGCAACTTTGTCAAAGAAGCCTTCCCTAGCCATTTTTCTTGATTTTCTGATACCTCTTTATACTTTATCCCTTTACTCTGCTTAATTGTTCTTCATAAGAGATACTATGTATTTGTATTCTTATTTCCCCTCTCCCCTTCAAAGTATGCTCTGTGAAGGGACAGATTTGGGCTCCTAATAAATGTCTGCTTAATTAATCAGTCAATTGAATAAAAATGACTTCTCTATTGTCAGTCTGATTGTAGATATGCCTGAGCTTAGCCTGATTATCAGCTGCTTGCTAGGATTTTCTGCAGTTGTATTAGGGTTCATGGAGAGTAGTTCCAATCCTGAACTTGTGAGGAGGGTATTCTGGATGTAGAGTTTTATCACCCCCCTCGAAAACCATTATTGCTAAATCAAAATACCTAAAACCTTTGCTATTATGTATGTATGGCTAGTAAGACTCTAAGATTTTGATTTTTTTCTTTGATTTTAATAATTAATTAGAAAAAGCATCAGTTTTATATCCTGAGATCTTGTAGGGGTTTTCATTTGTTTTTCAGAAAAAGATTTGTGCATCGAGCTAGTACTCTTTGTCGGATTTCACCATCAGATATTCAGAGGAGATAAATGTGTCTGCCTAACTATATTTTGAAATGTTTTGAAAATATAGCCAGTCTCAGACAGACTTTAAGTCATAAATTATCTTTCCAGTAGTACATGCAAAAACTGGGATTAATTTTACTGTGACCAAACTGATTAAGTGAGCATCATTGCTGCACTTAGCATCTTTGTTATTTTTCAAAGTTAATCATGTATTTTTGGATTTATGAGAAAATATCCGGGGTTATTCGAAAATCCTAATGGGTGGCTTCTGCTAATATTCCTTCAAAATACCTCTGATATTTTGACTTGACTTCAACATTTATTTAATAACATAAAATAAAACAAATAACTATCTTTTATTATTAGGGGGAAAAAAACAGAAATAGAAGGGCTCTTCAGGATCACTGAGGCCCACTTCTTCAATCTGCAGATGAAAACACTGGAACCCATTTTCCCAAATCTGAACACTTTTCACATATGTGATGCTAATGGCTGTTGGGACTAGAAATCAGAAAGCCCCTTTCTAGTGTATTCACACATTACAGCTCTTTGATCCGAAATGCTTTACCTATCATGCCTTCAATATCATTTCAATAGTAAAATTTTCCTTTTAGAGGTAGATATACCAGACAATACAACATAGTGTCTTTTTCAGTAAATTAATTATTTGAAAAGAAGGATCTTATGGTTCTTTAGGAAAATAATATATGCCGCAACCAATAAATTAAGGCTTGTTACTAGCAATAAAGTAAAATCACTTCTCTTCCCTAGGAATATTTACCTTAGTGGTAGGACAGCGTATTAAACATATTTGTAAATTGTTGATTTTGTTAATAACTGACGTGCTGTGAAAGAATCGTCTCAACTCTTCCCGTAAAGGTTAAAAAGGAGTTGTTCATATTGCTGAGGGTAATAATGATAAATCCTGGCTTCCGTAGGTCTCTCCACATCGACTCATCCATGCGTGTACTCAAAACCGAAGACAAGGCAGTCGTGGACGCGCGTCTCCCAAGGGTTACAACATTAAACCATTTGCTCCTTTTCGTGGCATCAGATTTCCTTTTCCTCTCTGGCTTCCTATTTTGTGTTTTAAACTTCTGATATGGGGCCAGCAAGTCTGCCATTGGAAAATGGCCCTAGAATTCTTCATTTACTGGAAAGGAATATTTTTCATACATATTGGTGGTAACGCAGTAGACATTAATTCAGCATGACAAAGCTCTAGAGGAAGGGGGTTTTTCTAGTGACACTCATAGCAACCTTTCTACCTTACATGTAGTTTTCAGCATAGTGCTCAATTCACAGAAAAATAAGCAAATAAATACCAATCACATCACATAATATAATATACATCCATGGCGTAGAATTGATATGACAACCACTGTGTGCAAAGAATTAGCTGTAGTTATTTTCTCTCTGTGTGATCTGTGAGAACATTTTGGGCTTCCCCGTGGTCTCTGAGTGAAATTCAGTGTTTACTACAAAACTGTTTATATTAAAGCTCCTTTAATTTTCGGGAAATAGAAAGCAATAGGCCACTGTGAATACAGAAAAGCATACCAACTACATACAAATTAAATTAAGATTGAGAGGCATCCTTCGTTATTTTTAGTGTGTACCTGAAATAAAAAAGACAAAGTAATAAGTCTGGGTTTTTGATGTCAACCTTTCTTCTCCTATTTATTAGGGCTTATGACGTAGCTTAAAAACTGTTTTGATTTTTGCACTTAGAAAAGTTTTCAGCTCCTCATATAATTGAGAAAAGAGCAAAAAATATCTATCTTCCCATGAAACTCTTTATGGTAAATCCAGTGTGATGACTAAAAAGGATTTTATTTGTTAGCCTTATATCGAGAAGTGATGTATTTTCATGTAGATGTGTCCATTTCGAGGCAGAACACCGACTTATTTCCTAGCATTTTTCCCTTTAAGAGCTCTCATGATTCTGCTTTTTATGAGACAGATAAAGCAAGGCTTTCTAAAGACAAATTGGCTGTCGTAGAATACAAAACTATTCTAAGCTACTGGGTGAATGCAATCAATCTCAGTTGTGTAAGTGGCAGCCCAAGACAGTGACGGGGGTCTTGCAGCCCTCACTGCTGTGAAATGAGCATTAGCATAAAACGACTGCAACAAATCTCTGCACATTAAGGTGAAACTTGAGTTATGGCATTGCACTTGGATTTTTTAAAGAAAGATACACATTTGTTTTCAAATTATTTTAAATTGACTAATGTACCTATTTATAGTGTACAAGATGTCTTGGTATATATGCTTCCACTATTTCACATACCTAACTTTTTTCTGTGGAAAGAACATTTAAGATCTACTCTCTTGGCAATTTTCAAGTATACAGTACATTGTCATTAACTGTAGTTGATTGTCATGCAATAGACTTCCTGGTCTTTTTGCTCCTGTCTAATGAAATTCTGTATTCTGGGACCCACATCTCCCCAGTTCCTCCTCTTCCTGCATTCCAGTACCTCAGGCCCTGGTAACCATACTTCTATTCTCTGCTTTTATGAGTTTGATTTTTTTAAATTCCACATATATTTAAGATCATCCATTATTTGCCTTTCTGTGCCTTGCCTATTTCATTTGACATAATGCCCTCTAAGTCTGTCCATATGGATTAAATACTTAAAACAAATGGATTAAAGGCTTGAACATAAAGGCCTGAAACTGTAAAACTACTTGAAGAAAACACAAGGGAAATTTTTCCTGCCACTGGTCTGGGCAAAGACTCCAAAAACACAGTCAACAAAAGCAAACCTAGAAGAAAGGGATTGCATCAAACTAAAAAGCTTATGCACAGTAAAGGAAGCAATCAACAGAGTGAAAGAACACCACAAAATGGGAGAAAATATCTGCAAACCATACATCTAATAAGGGATTAATATATAAAATGTATAAGAAAACCAAATGCCTCAATGCAAGAAAACAACTGGATCTTTTAAAAACTGGGCAAAGGGCCGAAAAGGACATTGCTGAAAAGAAGATATACAAATGGCCAAAAGGTATAGAAAAGTGCTCAACATCATCAACCATCAAGGAAATGTACATTCCTTTTAATGCTTTTATTGATAGCACTGTGGTGTCGATATATATATGTATTAGTACTTATTGTCTAGTATTCAAAATACTCAGTTGCTACTTATAGAGCACTTATAAATTATTTTGATTGAACTGACTCATCAAACCAAAGAAATGATTTGGTATTATTTTCTAGTGAAATTAGCTTGCCTAGGGCCGGTGAGATGGCTCAGCGGCTTAAGCGCCTGCCCGGCAAGCGCGAGGGCCCAAGTTCGACTCCCGGAACCCACATACAAAAAAGGGCCGGTGATATCGCTCAGCGGCACGGGCGCCTGCTGGCGCGCGAGGTCCTGAGGTCGACCCTCCCGGTACCCACAAAAAAAAAAAAAAAAAATTAGCTTGCCTAATCCTAGTTTTTTTTGTGTGTGTGTGTGGGTACCGGTATCGCTGAGCGATATCACCGGCCCCTTTTTCGTATGTGGGTTCCGGGAGTCGAACTCGGGCCCTCGCGCTTGCCGGGCAGGCGCTTAAGCCGCTGAGCCATCTCACCGGCCCCTAATCCTAGTTTTTTATTGAATTTAAGTCAAACTGTCACTTAGATTGAAAGTCCCCATTCCCAAATCATTGTCTTCACTCTGGTATTCTCTTCATAGACCGTTTTTCTGTCCAGTGTCTTGATGCCAGTGCTGTTTCAGTAAAGGCAGATGGTGAAATGAAGTCTGCATTAATGGAAATAAGATATTAAAATATCACATGCTAATCACTGTGCCTGATCATTAGGAGATAAGGTAATTAATGCATTGTAATTAAGACGCGGAGTCTGTGAAATTCTGTTTCAGAATGTCCTGGCGGAGATCTAGATAGACCAACGGATGTCTTGGGAAATGTAAAAAATTCTTTTTTTGTTTCTTAGAATTTTTCCATCAAATTACATGTGAGAATAAAAAATGTGGTTGATGATAATGAGGCAGTTCTATGAGTGAGTGTAAGAACAGTTCTGCAGGCGAAGTTAAAAGCCTGTATGAATAGTGCTTGGATTCTTTTTACCATTGGCTGTTAGTAGGATACCAGGAGTTGAATTTGTGGAAATCTTAAAATAATACACAGGTGACTCCGTTCATTTTTGTGCAATATTCCTAGATGAGACGTTTTCTGATTTATGTGCATGCAGAAAAACCAAGATGTTCCCTGCTGACACTTCTCAATTGAAATATTAACATTGATTTAAATATCCAGCACTAGACCAAGGTTCGGGCACCATATAAACCAGACTATTTCAGCAAAAAGTTTGAATGCCTTCATAAACACAGAGCTATACTAGTGAACAGGATCCTGATTTTTGTTTAGTTTTCAGTAAAGAGAAGAAATTAATGAGCATTCGAGGGAATGATAAGTAATGCGCGTAGTCAAGGTAGTAACTTCTAGAACATTTCTAAGTACGAAAGAGGTGTTTTAGGAATTGGGACCTCCTCGCTGCCTCATTGCTTCTAACTCAGGCAGCCTAAACTAATTAGGGGGAATTACAGGGTCTACCTGGCTGCAGGGATCCACCCTAGAGAAACAGACTATAAATTTTGTCTGCTACCAAACCAAATGGTCAGTGTGATTGTGTGAAATGAAGCAAAAACCTAGTAGCATGGTTCCTGGCATAAATCAAAGAGGGTAGGAAAGTTTAATGGCTAGAACCATAGTCTCTGATGTCAAACCATCTGTATTTACACGTTGTTTACACAATGCCTGCTGGCTAAACTTGAGAATGTTAGCTTCTCTAAGGTTGGTCATATGTTTGTAGGGAAAATAAATGAGGGAGAATATACCCAGAGCAATTAAAGCAACACCTAGTATGTTCTAAGCATTCATTTAAATATCGTCTACTTAAACTACAACTATAGCTCAGGAGGATGACTCTGGCTGCCGTCACCACTACAGCTGCCACTGCTGTCATCTTTCCTCTCTGGTTAGGAACTGGCTGGGATCTTACAGATGCTTTAGGTCAGCAGGGTTGGGAAAATTGTAAGCAGACTAATATGACCAGATTGGGCAGGACTGAGCTTACTTTGGAAGACTTCTGAAGCAAATGTGAAAAGAAAAGTCATCCTGAGGGTTAAGCTATCTGGATAAAACAAAGAATCATCATCAAATTAGTTATTTCTAGGCAAAGGATGAAATGACGTGATTTTAATCACAAATTTAAGGCACCCAAAATTCTTACTAATATGAGAAGATTTGAGTCCCAAGATTAATCAGTCAGAGCATCAGATGATATAAATTTTGAAATAAGTTTTTAAACAGTTATTATATGCACTTTAGAGGAATTGGTACCTGTTTCTTTTTTATTTTGGTGGAATATGCATACATAACAAAAAGCTTGCCACTCTAACTCTTTTTAGGTACACAGGTCAGTGGCATTAATTATAATTGCGTTGTTGAATGATCATCATCGCCATCTACCTCCAGAATATTTTTCATCTTCTCAAACTAAAACTCTGTACTTCATATCCCCCTACCCTGAGTGCCTGGCAACCACCATTCAGCTTCCGGTTTCTATGCGTTTGACTACTCTGCACTCTTCATGTAAGGAGACGCATTTGTTCCTTTTAAACATGGCTAATTTCACTTAGCATAATGTCCTCAAGCTCATCCACGTTGTAGTATGTGTCAGAATTTCACTTTTTTTGAAAGCTGAATAATATTGCATTGAGAATTTCTCATTTTGTTTATCTGTTCATCTGTTGGTAGGCATTACATTGTTTCTACATCCTGGCTTTTGTGAATAATGCTGCTATGAACATGGGTGTAACTGTAGTTATTTTTAAAGACTATTACTTAATTTACACTTTCCATTAAATTAAACTTTCTTCCCTAATGGTTCAAATAATGAGTGTTAGTCAGCTTTGTACTACTATAATGAAATACCTGAGATAACCAGTTTAAAAAGAAGAAAGATTTTATTTTGGATCCAGTTGTGGAGGTTTTAGCCTGTGGCTAGTTGGTCTTGTAGCTTTTGGACCTGTGCTGCATCAGTACGTCACGGAGCACGCATAGCACAGAGCAGGGGGTAAGGGAAAGGTTGGGGCCCCCTACAGACTTAAATTCTTCCCACTTAGTCTCCATCTCTTAAAGGTTACACACACACCCCCAATAGTGCCACAAGCTGGCAATCAAGCTTTCAGCACATGGGCTTTGGGGTACGCCGATCTAAACCATAGCACTGAGCTTTTCTTGTGTCTCATTTATTTGACATCAGCCTTGTGTCTTAAAATAGTGATTGTCAAAATAAGCATGTATCAGTATCCCCTACCTAGAATGCTTGAGATACACAAATCGCTGGGCCTGACTCCAGAGTTTGTGGGGGAGAAGATCCTGGGTAGGACCTGAGAATTTGCATTTCTAATGATGATGGTGCTCTTGCCCCTGGGACCACATTTTGAGAATCATGTTTTACAACACTGTCTTAGTTCAAACAAACAATTTCTGGTACTGGTTTTGTTGCTAGATTTGTCACTTCGAGCAAGTAACTTTCCTTCTATTCCCCTACAAACCAAGGTGGATATACTAATATATATGAACTCTAATTTAAAAATTCTATAAATGCGAATATATATAATTTAGGATTCTAGGGAGGACCAAATGGTGCTCTCAAATGAACAGAATTTGAGATTTACTAAGACACTTGTTTATGAAGGAGAATCCATGAAGGGTAGTTCAGTTGCCCTAGCTGTAAATGAGATGGACATATATCACTTTTCCTGTGTCTCAGATGGAGAGGAAAAGGGGAAGTTGAACGAAGCTGAGTGGAGACAGCGATCTTATCTTAGATGACCTTTTTCTCTCGGTTCATGGTGACCCTTTGCAAAGGCCTCTATCATTCCGCACCCACTCCCCATTGGCTGCAGCTGGGGTGAGCGAGCCAAGTGAGGCTACTTGGGCAGCTGAGTCTTTCCCAGAATAAAACAGAGTACGAAGGGCAGAGAGTGCATGTCGAGGTCTGGAAAAACGAAAATGGCAAGGAAACTTTCTAGCTGCTAGGAAATGGACCATAGTGAGTTTCTTTTAAGCACAGTTAACTTTTTTCTGCTGCCTCCAGCATGACTCAAAATATGATCTCAAATTGTGTTTTTTTGTTTTTCCAGCCCCAAGTGAGTATAGTTGTTGGTGTCTAACAGATGTTCATTAGTCATATTCGTTAGAGTCTGGGCTTGTTTGTGTTGCAAAAATGTTTGCAGGTGTGATCACACACGGGGTAAGGCTCAGTGAAGAAAGCCAATGTCCCTACTTGGCTTTATCTTTCACACTGGCCGTGGATCATTATGATCTCTCTATGGTGGCATTATTAGAAAGTCTCCTACTTCTTTTGATAAGGCATTTTTAGATTTTGTCTGGTTATGTTTCTTAGTAACAGAACAATATCAGAATTTACTGTAATCATCATTTCCTAGTAATGAAACAACTGAGTGATCACAACATCTTGGGCCAGACCAAATCCTTTATATTGTGTATTAGTCACTTGCTCATTGCTGGGACAAATACCTGACACTCGCAACTTAAGGAGGAGAGGTTTATTTTGGCTCAGAGTTTCAGAAGGTTCAGGCCATGGCCATCTAGCTCCAAGACAGAAATGGCATGGTTGAAAGATAATGATGGGGAAAAGTTGCTCAAACGATGGCAGCCAGGAAGCAGAGAGATGGAGAAAAACAATAGCAAGAGCTTCACCTCCAAAGGTATACCCCTAGTGACCCGCCTCCAGTGAGCCCCACGTCCTCAGAGAGCTTTCAGCTATGAGCTCATCCATGGGTGAATCAGCCCACGGATGAGTACAGCGGCCATGATCCACCCACCTTCCCAAAGCCTCGCTTCCTACACATGAGACCTTGGTGGTGCATTTTAGATGTAAAGCCTAACAGATTAGAAACCCATGGTTTCTGAGTATAAATGAATTCAGAGCTTTGCCATTTCAGAAAATTTGCACTTTATCTAAGGACAAATCTAAAACAAAATGACAAAAAGTACTGGATACAAGTTGCACAGGTGAGATGCTGGGAAAATTAAAAAAAGTTGTCATTGAGTCATACTTAACAGCTTAGCTTTAGTTGTGGACAAAAGGTGTCTTGCCTGAAAAGAAGCACAGTCCTAAAAAGGTAGAAATTTTCCCTACTTCTCCCTTGAAAGATTTGGTATTGCTTCCTTTTGTCATTTCAGAGCATTTTGTTATGATTTATAAGTTTATATTTAGAGACATTATTTATGGAATGTCTACCTCATCCCAGACTCTAATGAAGGTAGAATTAGATCATATACCATTCGTGTCTTAAGAAAATTAGGCAATGTCCATTGAATTAATTACATAACTGCATTAATACAGATTTACAGGATAAATCATAGGTTAGCCACTGCAGGTGGAGGCACAGGCTTATTAGTAAGGTTTACTGCGAGCCAGACACTTTCCATGGGTTTTCACTTAATTGACACATGCAAGATGACAGTCTCGGAGAAGCTGACAAGGACACACTGAAGTCCACAGTGCCTCCTGCTGCTGGTGCTGCCCGAGGGTTATTCAATGGTCCCCCTTTGTCTTTGCTATGGCTGTGTTTTTGTCCTGTGCTGCCAAAGTCAAGGCATCCACACTTTATCATACTTAATCATTTTGAAGGGTACTTGGGCTCACTGAGGGCTTCATATCCATAAATCAACAAATCCCCAGGGCAGCTCTGTGGAAAAAGGAGTGTCTTCCCTGCATTGCAAGAGAGAAAACAGACTCAGAGAAATGAGACTTTCCCCAAAATGCCACCCCAAATAAATTGCAGAACAGAACTTCCAACTGGGTCCTTCAGTTTCAAATCTAGCACTGCCGCCCGAACTGGAGGACCAGACTGCATTTTTGTCTGTAGTGAATGCCACAGCTTCCGAAGTGGCCAAGTTTCTTTTTTGTTCCTTTTCTCCCTTGATGTTGAGTTTGTGTGAAGCAACTGGGATTTGCATTTAGAGTTCTCAGCCTCTGAAAGGTATTTTCCCCATGGATTTGAGGCAAATGTGTGAATGGCATTGAAAAAGGTTAATCTGTTTACCTAACCAGAACATTTTCTACTGTAGAAGAAAAATGGGAGTTATATGGCTGGACTGCTCCAGATGTCCTAGGCTTTGAGCTGCTTTATTTGCATTTGGTATTTCAAAAGCTTGTGATCAACTTACAATTATAAGTGTCATAAAAATTTTACTTAACTAGCGCTTTGTGAAGGAAAACATCAATTTACATTATCTTGCAGAGTTGGAAAATATCTAGTCATTTATAAAACAAAAATGGGTTTCATCAAGACAAGTGATTACAAAATCGCTGTTGCTGCTCTGTGTTGTCATCATTTTCTAATACAAGATCCTGTTATTTTCATACATGTTTTATATTCACTATGCTTGTCCATAATAAGGTAATTCTAATCATTGAATTATACAGCTGCTCTAAGAGAATGGAGAGCATAAACATGAGTAAGAAAATGAAAGAGCTGATTATAGAGTATGCTTTGGATGTCTGTCTTAGTGGCACTTGCAGCTAGATTTACAGTGAGCCTGATTCCACACATGAGATATTTTTCATTCTCTGTATCTCTTTGAAAATACACAAAGATGCATTCGCTTCAATACACCATCAATGAAGTTATCAGTTGGAGAAGTTCCTAAAGATATCTTCACTCCTTTAAATATAAGAGAAGGAAGAAAAGAGATAATAGATTATACATTGAATATATTGTTTTGAGAGTCCATTGATAAAAATAAGCGTTTAGCAAGCCTGTGCTTTGAGCTAGGCTCTGTGCTAAGAACACTGTGTGTGGAAATTCATTTAATATTTGCAAGCACTTCCACTGCTATGAACTGCTGTGGCCTCGATGGTTGTGCACCTCTAATACTCACAAATGTAAAGCCTAATCACCAGTGGGAAGAAGGAGTTGGAACTTTGGGGAAGTGATGAAATCATGATGGCAGAAACCTCGTAACTGAGCATAGTGCTGGGAAAGTCCCAGAGATTTTCCATGTCTCCTTCCACCATGTGAGCAAGAAAGTGTGGTCTATACACAAGAAAGCAGACCTCGGCAGGAAACAAACCCACCAGCGCCTTGATCTTCATCTTCCAAACGTCCAGAACTGTAAGAAAAACATTTCTATTGTTTATAGGCTAATGACTAAGACATGAGCACTTTCCAAAGATGAGGAAACTAACATTTAGAGTGGTTCAGTGGTTGTTTTAGGTTCCACAGCCAGTTAGAGGTAGATAAAACATCAACTAATAAAGTACATTTTCAGAGAGAAGTGAAATCCAAGAAAAGGCAGAAAGTACTAATACTGGGTTCTGAGTTTTATTATTAGTCTGATAAAAATAAAATAATTGATGTGTAAATTACATAAGCTTAGAATGAAAAGAAATCTTAGGTTGAAAATTTCCTGAAAACAAAGGCCATGTCTTAGCCATTTTTGGAACATATAACAGCCCACAGAATTTTGCCCAGAATCAAAGTCTTCAAGATTAGGAGTTTGCAATCCCATCTACTTTTGAGATGTTTTGGTATGAAAATTCTTCAATCTGTTGAGTGACAGTCTTTCTTTTCACAGTTTTGCTTCATTGTTTGATCATGAAGCATAAATAAGTAGAATGAACACTGATGTTCAACATGAGTGCTGTGATCCATATTGAATGATCAGCAGCTTAATATTAGTTCAAACTCCTGACCAGCAATGATTTATCTTAGAGCAATGGTTCTCTTGTCTGACACACTTTTGGGTCAGCTAGGAAGTGGTTAACACACGTCATTGACCACTTCCTACCACAGATCACATTGATTTGAGTATCTGGAGTTATTCTGAACATAAGATTTTTTTAAACAACTCTGTAGATAATGTAAATGTGCTGCTAATACTGAGAATCACTGTTACAGAGCATATATTGAATAGAGAGGGTAAGCCACGCATGGAGCTAGCTAGCTGTCCAGCCAAGGGACTGCACAATGGCATTATTTTTGTGAATTCATCAAACATTTAGGTAAAAATTTTGCTTTCAGCCTTTCATGTGAATTAATCAGACCCTAGGAATCCATGACATGCTAATCAAACATGAAATTGTCTGATATCAGGTATATTAGAATGCCTAAACTAGAGAGATTTTGTATTTGGCATATCCACTGTTAGAAAATCTCTTCTTCTTTGTTTATTAGCTGGGAAGACAAATTTTTACATCATTGTTCTGGCAGGCCAGAATCTGAGCAGAAAGAGCAAATAGTGTTGGAATATTTTGCTTGATCTTGGTAAAATACTCCTGCCTCTAATACTATTCACACTAGTCTCTTGTCCAAATTCTGATGTCTTATGGATTCAAGGTTCGCTGGATATTTTGAGTCAATGTTGCCAAATCTACTTCTTTGTCTCCTATTTTTATTTTTATGATTTTGTACCTTGCCTTGCTTCTTTCTTCACAGTTTTTACAGTGGTGTACTTTGTTTCTGCTGTGTGTTTTAGACTGTGTTAGTTAAGAGTTCTCGGGCTCCTAAAGCCTAGCGTACGAGACATTCATCGTGTGTGCAGGAGGCAGACGATGGGAGGAGGACAGTGCAAACACTGAAGACAGAGGGTTTGTCACCTCCCTCCCCACTGAGATGCTCGGCAAGGCTGATGTTCACTTGGATGGGCCTACCCAGATTTTCAAAGATTTGTCAAATTTTCTCTATTTCTGTTTCTTTATCTGGGTCTTGGCATGTTTTAGGCTTTCTTCTAATATCTAACAATTCTTCATTGTCCATTCATATCTAGGAATGAATCCCTTAAAAAGCTGGTTTGGAGATGTGTGTTTCAGGGTGGATCTGGCTTAAGGTAATCAGGCAGGGTGTGGACAGGGCATTTAACCGGCTGCTTTGTGATGAGTTCCCCTTACTCTGCCCCTCACCACACACATACTCTCTCTCTCTCTCTCTGTCTCTCTCAATAGTGTCAGGCTGAAAACAAATCCTTTAACAGATAGGCCTTTGGGGACATTTCAGCTCTAAAGTACAACAGGGAGTAACACACACAGAATTCACCTGGACATTTTTAGGTCCCCAAGGCTATAACTGCTTTCTAAAGTCTTTTGGTATCTGCCTCAGAGCATCTGATATACAGCTTTATCCACAGTGATTGTCAATTTTCACTGATAACCTGAGAGCGTTTCTGGCAGCCCTTCAATGGATAAAATATCACTGAAGGAATTTATGGAGTTGTCTAATTTTCCTTTGCTTCTATGACATTTTTCTTTTGTGTACATCACGATTGCTAAAGAAGAGGAGTTATATGACAATTGATAGGTACAGATAAGGTGTTAATGCTTTCTCTCCCCCAAAAACCCACAACTGTTATTACTTGGATGGATTACAGTTGGTGACATTTAAGAACTGAGCAAATAGATTTTACTTGTCCCTCATGTGTCCTATCTTTTCTTTCTTGTTTACTATTGCACAGGCTTTTTTCTTTTGCCTGAAATGTTCATTCTCTTTTTTTGGTGAATCCCTAAACAAATTTTTTCGAAACAGCTCAAACTTTCCCTCTTTGGTGAAGCTGTCTCAGATTCCCACAGGAATGGCTAATTCTCTTTTCTACTGTATCACCTTCTCCATGTTTTTATACTAAACTTCTTTTTACAAGCAGCAAAACACGTCCAGAGAGTCAAGGTGACATTTCCAAAGTTGAGCATCAAAAGAGCCTTGGAGAGACAGCAAAGTCTGGGCGAAGACCTGTGTAATCTCCACACATCCAGCTGGGGGGCCCCGCTGGGCTCTGGCTCCTTTCTATGTTTGGTTGCATTCCAAAGCTGTTGGAAGAGGAAAGAGGGGGGTAGGAAAGTCAGGAGTTCGTCGTAGGAGACACACTTCGAAGACCTCCTTACATGGAATCCGTGTATTTGCAGAATCTCAGCAGCGTGTTTTCCACTGTGATTTCAGTCAGCTGTTCTGTGGCATTTGGTACATTCAGTCCTGTACAGTCAGGCAGACCTGACGCTTTAAGGATATTGCCCTGGGATGGGACCCACAGAACAGTTGTTTGTGCAGCTGGTTACATCCACAGGTAACGATGTATCCTCAGAAAACAGGGAAGAAAATAATGTATGTACTTCTTTCTAACAAGAAATAATATTATCTCCAGCATTCTCTGTAACCAAAACAGAAAAGCAAGAGCAGTAAAACTGTGTCCCGTGACCCTGCCTCATAACTGGTATTACAGCCTCAATTCTCGGTTCACAAGCTCAGCACAAGTTTCTGCTGGAATTTGTACCTAGCAAAGGGATACTAGACTGTGGATACCGCCGTGGTTAGGAGCTGAACTGTGCTTCCTCGCAGGATGTTGAAGTCCTTTTCCCAGTATCTGTGAACATGACCTTGTTTGGAAAAAGGAGTCTTTCAGGATGATCAAGTTGACATGAGAGCACAAGGTGGGCCCAGTTCCAGTATGACTAGTGATTTTATAAACAAGGGAAATTTGGACACAGAGGCAGATATGTGCCTTACTAGTCAGCTCTTTGTCACTGTAATGAAGTACCTGACACGGGGTACTTATGAAGAAAAGAGGTTTATTGAGTTCCAAGTGCAAGGTCCAAATGGTATTGTGCAGGCTTCCCCAGACTGTCTGCTCACGCTGCAGACCACAGTGATGGAGTGCAAGTTGGAGCAATTGAGTGATAACATCTCAAGCCAGGAGCAGAAAGAATGGGAGAGGCCAAGCTTGCTCCTTTTGTAACAGCCCTCTCCTGAGAACTCCAGGGCCTGCACAGGACTCCGTCCAGGGCCACACTCTGATGGTCTCAAGACCTCCCCCGGGCTCCACCTCTTAAAAGCTCTACTGCCTCCCAGCAGTACTTCCTGGGGACCAAACCTCCAATCTTTTGGGGTGACACCATTAAACAACCACATCCCAACCCTA
The DNA here is from genome assembly GCA_028451465.1 of Erethizon dorsatum. NCBI lineage: Eukaryota > Metazoa > Chordata > Mammalia > Rodentia > Erethizontidae > Erethizon > Erethizon dorsatum. The sequence goes on along the minus strand of CM051829.1, from coordinate 123,446,159 downwards.
GCACGCACAGAGGGAAGACAGTGAGGCAGTGAGAATCCCATCTATGAGACAAGAAACTGCTGACATTACCAGAAGCTGAGAGAGAATCATAGGCTGTGAATCCTCCCTGCCTAGGGGCTCTCGGAGGGGAAGAGTCCTGCTTGATTTCAGACTGTGGGATAACACATTTCTGTTTTGTGAGCTACCTCACTCGTGGGCTTTTGTTACAGCAGCATTAAGAAACCAATAAATCACTAATTTGCTTTCATCTCTGTTTCATTTCTCCAAATCTCTGTTCTTTGTTTCCAAAAGAAGCAAGGAAGTTGTCTTAGTTGCTTTTTTCTCTTTGCTGAGACAAAACACCCAACACCCAAAGTTAAAGGAGGAAAGGTTTATTTCAGCTCACAGTTTGTAAAGGTTCAGTCCATAGTTGGCTGGCCCCAAGTCAGGGCAGCATGGCGGAAGGGCATCGCAGAGGAGAAACAGTTCATGGCAGGCAGAAAGCAGCAAAAGCAGCAAGCAGCAAGCAACAGCAGCAGCCCTCTTTCCGTCCCTTATGCTCTGTCCAGGCTACACACCCTTAGCGTGGGTAGCACTCGTACCTAGGGTGGGCCTTCCCATCATCCACACCCAGAACTATGTCACACCAATCAGCGGACTAATTTGGTAACCACACACCCTTAATCTGAGCATCACCTACAGATATCACAGATCTCTGTTTCCATCCTGACTACCTGAACATTTCAGGCCAGACAGCCCATGCTGGAGCCCAGCCAGCATCAGCACAAGAATAGGTTTTATTTGCCCATACAGTATTTTATTTAAAAAACAAAAGCTAAAAAAAAAAAAAAAATAGTGGCACAATTTAAAAATTGCATGGTTTCACATAAAAATTCAAATTTTCTAGCAGACTGTGCTGGTGCCCCACACAGTGACCACAGGCTGTTCCCAGCGCATTTCCATGAGGGGCGGTCACCAATGAAGGGCTACGCACTTTCTAGTTTGTCACTGCCAGCACCCTTGTATTCATCCTGTACCAACCCAGTTCTGGCTTTTCTCATGAGTTCTGCCTCTGTGGACGCCCCCCAGGCAATTGAGTTTGGGGCCTTTCTATACATTATCATAAAACTATTTATTTCCCTCCTGTTTTCTCTGGAAGAACAAACTTAGTTGGAGTCATTTTATCTGCCTCACATGTTATATAATTACATTACATCTCTACTCCACTACTTATGCATATGCCCTGTAATGATTATGAATTGCCCTTTGTGGAAATTAATCAGATATTTATGTGAAATCTTCTTTTCCATTATCTAAAATAAATCAATCTTTTAAGTACCATTAGTTCCATAGAGATAGACTGGGGTAGTGCTATCTCAAGGCTGGAGTGAAGTTACACTGAAGATTTAAGACATCAGGTCTTGAAAATGGAAGATTCAGGAAGGAAGGCAAATGTGTAAAGACAAATACAGCCACAGTCAGAATTCAGAGAAAGGGAAGTGCATGTCTGACTGGCAAGGTGGGAGGAGGGAGATTTTTCAGTGTGTTGGGGGAATGCCAACTGGGACTTTGGAAAATGGTAGGATTCGACTAATGGAAAGAAAAATGAATATTTGGTTGGGTGAGTATGGGATAATTTTGAGAAATAACAAAGAGTTTTTGAGAGTGGAGGGCAGCTGTGGGAAGGAAGGTGGAGAGGGTGACTCGGAGCTGCCCAGCTGTTGGATGAGAGCCAGACCTCAGGATTTTAGCTGTGCTAGAACATACTTGAAGGGGTTGTGCTTATTCCTCGGACGTGATTAGGAATTGGACAAGGAGGCTGTGCTGAACTTCTGCTGCCCACAAGGACAAATGACTCCTCCTGCTCTCATCTAGATAAGTATCAAGGTAGAAAATCTCCCCGTTTTATTTTCTTCCTTCTGTTACTAGCAGCAGGTCGTAGGGGGAATGTCCAGCCCAGGTCTGGGCAGGTGGTTCCAGAGTAGACCTGCAGAGGTCTTGTTCTGCCCCACTCCTCCTTCCCAGCTTTCTGACACAAATGCACTCGTGTGCTTCGTTTTCATAAAAGTCTTCTCAGTAACAGCAGTTGAGTTTTATGATTGTTTGAGAGAACTCATTTGTCATTTTAAACTTGAATTAGAAAAATCATTACCATTCACATTTTTCCTACCTCCCTTTCATCCTCCCAGTTTTCTCTCCCCATCTGTCCCTCGCTTGTCTGTCTCCCTTATCTTTCCCTTGTCTCTTCTTCCTTCCCCCTTCCCTACTTCCGCCCTACCTATATAAGATGACGTAGAGGTTAAGCGCCGTGACCTCACAATCAAAAGACCTGGGTTACAATCCTAGTGCTACTACTGATGACAGAATCTTGAGATATATACAAATTTCCTTAAGCTTTTGTGTTTTTTAAATATGCAAAATGGGATAATACTGATACATACCTCATAGGGTTATTGAGAACATTTTTACATTAATACAAATGCAACACTTAGAATGGTGGCTGGAACATGGTACAAACTCATTATGTGTCAGCTATTGTTTTCGTTACTACAGCAGCTTCTTTTCTTTTTCACACTCTTCCTCAAAGAAGATGGATTCTTAATATATATATATATATATATATATATATATATAGAGAGAGAGAGAGAGAGAGAGAGAGAGAGAGAGAGGGAGAGAGGGAATTAAAATATAACTGTTTCTTATTTTTTGAGATTTATTTTGATATTGCAAATATTTTTATTATTATGGAATAACATATAGAATCCAAAAATTAATGCATATAGTAACTAAAATACAAAGAGTGATCAAAATATATGGTGAATTATAAATTTGAATAATTTATTGCTTTAAAAGACACAATTGCCATTAATCCCCCTTCAGATGCTTCCCCTTACAACACACTTATCCCAGTGTGCTTGACACTTTCTGCAGCAGTTCTGGAAGTCCTCTTTCCTGAGTGTCTTTACAAGGTATGATAAAAAATGTGAATGCTATTGTCCAGCGCCATACAACGGAAAGGCAGGCTTCCAAAAACATGACACTGTCCTCATCCACCTTATTAACCAAACCAGGCACTGCAAACTTCTGGCTCTTCTCCAAAGTTGTAATGAAAAGTACATGTTTTGAAACAACTGAGAATATCGCCACAGCTGGGCAAGCACAATCGAAGATAGGAAGGAGGACTCCCGAGCTGCTGCAGAAAGTGGCAAGAATTGTGGGATAAGTATATCTGAAGCACAGAGGAGAATTTTGAGGGGAATCCATGGAACCATGTCTTTTACTATAAAATACTTTTAAATTTTTTAAAATGTTCACCATATTGATTGATCACATCTCATATATTATTGGATGCCGACTGATGAGTGGGTTCATTTTACACATAGCATCCTAGGGTCACTTTTGGAAGCATATGCTATACTGTAGTTGCCTTTCGTTTGGGGGTTAAGGTGGAAACAGCTGTGATATGACATATTTTATAAGTATGGGATCAGGTGATCTGGAGTTTTAGGGGAAACAACTCAAGAGCTCTATGTTTTGATGATTTATCTATTTCCATTTTCTTTTCCTTCATTGCTGTCCAGCCCATTATACTTTGACATTTGAAAAGTCTGATGTTTTTCTACACATTAACAAATACACTTTACTGGAAATTGCTGAGACAATGGAATTCTAATTCCTTTCTATGAGGACATAGCTGATTTTGTCATTGTCATTGTTGTTACTGTTGTTTGTGGTGCCAAGGATGGGACCCAGAGCCTTGCACCTGCCAGGCAAGTGCTCTACCCGAGCTACACCCCAAGCTGGGTAGTGAGTTTAACAAGAGGAAGAAAGAGCAGACAACTTAGATCTGCTCTGAAAACCGGTGAGTTCAGTGTGTCGGACAACTGAGACCTCCTAGGCTGGGAATGCAAGTATGTAATGTCACATTCTTGGTCCCAATTTGAGGGTTAACCCTCCAAGTGCCTTTGTACACCTGAGCCCTTTGCTTCCTAAAGCCTTCGTTTCCATCAGCACTTTCAGAGATTTCCACAATTTCACATTTGATATTTCAAGTAGGAGAATGGAATATAGGTGGGAGATTAGTCTCCCTCCCTTCCTAGCTCCCTACCCCTTCCTTCCTTCCCTTTTCTCATTCCTTCCCTTTTCTTTTTTTCAAAGGCTTTAATGTCATTCTATCTCTGTTAAACTCATAAATATTGCCATTAAATACACAGATACTTTCACCCTCCTCACCATCAAATAAATCAATTCATCATGTAAAAACTAGTGGTCTCTCTTTATACACCATCTATTACATCGTGAGCACCTTTAAGCCAAGAACAAAGCACCCCTCAGAATATTAGGTTAGATTTACTCTTGTGACCAAGAGGAACTTACCTATGGCTTTGTTACATAAAAATTCTCCCTCTGCTATGTGCTTCTCTAGGTTATTACAGCACAGTTACGATAAAAACAAGATGAGTGGGTAAAGAAAATGTGGTATAGTGGAGTACTGCTGTGCTGTAGAGAAGGAGACCATTGTGGGAAAATGGATGCACCTTGAGACCATAATGTTAAATGAAATAAATCAGACGCACAAGCATATATATAGCATGGGTTCTCTTATAGGAGAAACCCAAAGCATAAATAAATGAAAGAGCAAAATGAAAGATAGAATATAGGAAGCAGGGAGATAGCACATTTGCTAAAGGGAAGGGGCCCAAGAGATAGAGGTGGAGAGGGAGAGAAGGGAAAGGGATGAAAAAGAATGAAGATGTGTTAAGTTCATGCACCCACTCCCCATGATAAATGTGATCATTATGCGCTGTAAACATGTCCAAATAAAAGTAAAAATTAAGAAACTTACATTCACTCATAAAAGTGTTTAAAATGTTCCCATATAGGAAGAGGTAATTATGAAAGCTCTTTGGAAATATGAAACACAAAGCAAAAGCAAGGTATTATTTTCCTTAGCAAGTTTTCAGAAAACTTCTCTGCCCTGAAATAGGTCTGTGTGACACCATTAAGTAGTAATTTTATTTTCCAAATTATGGAAAATTGTCTCACATGAGGTGCTGTGCTTAACATCAGTTTGGGTAATGTAGGTCGGTTATGATGTACAAACATAATTCTGTGCTTACTTTTGCCATAGCTTGAAATGGAAAATGATCATTTTTTGTGGCGAGTTCTGAAGCGCTAACAGATTGACAATGATATCAAATAAGATCTAATTTTATACCAATGCAGTTCAGATAAAATATAAAAGTTCTAGTGTTGGAAAGAATTGTGTACTTGCTTATGAATTTGACTCAGTTGGACACTTTTAAAAGAGTATATAGCACTCATATTTCCACAGCATCCATCAGGGTGTTAAAATGATGGAATGGATTGTTGAAAGGGAATCTATGGATCATCTAATCAGTTATTTGATGGGGAACCTTAAAGTCAGGCAAGATGATTCTTCTATGGCCATGTGACTTTCCGGTGGCTCAGCTGGACTCTCTACATATTGTTCTATTGTTTACTGGTAATGATTGGAATTCCCTCCAGATTGAACTCTCTGAGGGCTGGTACTCTGCCTTACCAATGTATTCAGCCATTCATCCATCAATAATTTATTCAGTCTTCATTTGAAGCCTCATGTCTTAGTCCATTTTCTATTGCTTTAACAAAATGCTGGAGACAGCGTGATTTATAGAGATTAGAATTTATTTGGCCCGTGGTTGTGGAGGATGTGCTGTCTGAGGGCGTGGTGCCGGACGTGCTTGCCATTGGGTGCTAGGAGGGCTTTCTCCTCCTCTTCGTCACCTCAAGGTCTTCACCCTCGTGACTTCATCTGATCCCAGTTACTTGCTGGAGTTCTCACCCCCTAAATACCATTAACAGATGAATTGGGGGTCTACATTCCAGCAACTGAACTTTTGGGGGATACATTCAGACCACAGTGCCACTTAGGTATTTACAGTGTGTTGATAAGTAATGAAGAGACGAGGGTATGAGGCTGGTCTTAAGAAGCTTGTTGTGTGCAAGGAGGGGGAAGGAAGAAAAAGAGAGAGGTGTTGATAATTTAAATACTGTGTAATAAAGGTATCAGATATCAGGGACATCCTCTAAGGTACAGAGAAAATGAGTGAATCATTACACTTGTGAGGTCATTCTAGGGAACCACTGTGAAGCTTGCTTCAGAGTATCAAGATCATGAAAGACAAAGAAAGCCAGGAACCTCACAGCCTGGAGGTGAGAAAGGAAACTTCAAAGTACATTCAGTATGACACCCTGGATTGCATCATGGAATAGGAAAGGCCATTGGTGGAAAAATTGATAAATGTTAATGAAAACTGCAGTTTAGCTAATAACAGCATGTTAATGTTTTAGTTTTGACAACTGTACTATGGATATGCAAGATGTGAACACCAGAGGACATGTGTGAAGGGTGAAGTGTAAATGACAAATCTCAACTATTTCGCAGCTTTTTTGTTAAGTTTAAAATTATTTAGGGGCCGGTGAGATAGCTCAGCGGCAGAAGCGCCTACCTGGCAAGTGAGAGGTCCTGAGGTCGACTCCTGGTACCCACATAAAAATAAATAAATCAATTAAAAAATAAATAAAATTATTTCAAAATAAAAATTTATAAGAGATAACTTTCTTTGCACATTAGGGACATTTCTTTGTGATTTCAAATTTGAAGACAGGTTATAATGTTCAAAACTGATCTAAATCACTGTTTTAAATAAAATTTGAACTAAAAAGCAAAACATGGATGCATTTTCATAACATACTTATTCCAGAATTTAAATAAAGTATAGAAATTAAATAAAGTATACAATTCAAGTATATGATTAACTTTGCCAAAGGAATAATTTTGAGCCCATTGTTAGTCTTAACTAATTTCAAGATTTTATCTGCTTAATGCTCCACCTATGTTTAGAATTTTATCTGAAAAATAGAATATAATACAAAAGAAACAAATACCTGACTTCTCTACTATATCCAGGAGGTTGATTCTAGGGTTGATTCTAGCTTCACTTCTTAGTAAAGAAAATGGAGTGTGTTTCCTTTAGAAAACACATTCTATTTCCAAGAGGTGATATTGGCTTGAGATTACTGGCATCACAAGACTGGCTTTCTCATTATGAAATTTTCTAATAGCTAATACTTCGTTACTCAACTGGTACCGTTCTTGACTTCCTTTGTGACAGAAGGTGATTATAGTCAGAGAATGAATTCAGTTGGGGAATTTTCTAAGCTATTCAAATGTAAGAGTGTTTGGATCATTCTATGTCAGTATTTAACTTTTTTCTTTTTTTGTGGGTACCGGGGGGTCGACCTCAGGACCTCGCGTGCCAACAGGCACCCGTGCCGCTGAGCGATATCACCGGCCCCTTTTTCGTATGTGGGTTCCGGGAGTCAAACTCGGGCCCTCGGGCTTGCCGGGCAGGCGCTTAAGCCGCTGAGCCGTCTCACCGGAGTATTTAACTTTTAAGTCATGTAAGGGTTTATTTGTTTGACCTCAACTGAGCTAAATGAGTTTTATTGCATATTATTTCTAATAATAACACATGTTTGAAAATTTCACTCATTTAAAATAGGTAGGTTCTAGGCCTAATTACTAAAATTTTTTTGCTTAAAATTCTATGCAATCAAGGTGAAGGGATTTGTTTCCAAGGAAACAAATGCACTCCATTTTTGTCACATAAAATATTTTCTGCAAGAAAATTCCATACCAGTCTCCAGGGAGATACTATGTCATTAGATCCTTCTCGCTGGAGATTTTTCTAAAGGAACACTTTTAAAAATTTTTGTTCTCCCCAAATCATCCTGTATTCATGTAATCATTGTGTTATTACGTTTCGAACAAATTGACAATAAACCCGCTGTCATCACCTTATTAGAGTCATAAAATATACAATTCTGAGCAAATGTGGTTTTCCTCTGACCATTAGGTTATGTTTCTACCGCAGTCTACATAGCAGACAGTAAAGATGTTCACTTGAGAGGAAACGGCCTGTTCTAAAGATGACGTTTGTCATCCTGAAAGCGGCAAATGAACTTCACTTTTTTGGTATTTATTTGAAGTTGGAGGTGACTGGTTCTCAAGAAGCATATATGAAAATATTAAATAGTTGGCTTTGCATACTCTGGTGGTTAATGTTTTTTCTGTGTGTGTGTGGGTACCGGGGGTCGACCTCAGGACCTCGCGCGCCAGCAGGCGCCCATGCCGCTGAGCGATATCACCGGCCCTTTTTTTGTATGTGGGTTCCAGGAGTCGAACTCGGGCCCTCACACTTGCCAGGCAGGCGCTTACACCACTGAGCCATCTCACTGGCCAAGTTAAATTTTTTTTAAAAAAAAACACGGAAATTGAAGGAAGTATATTCAGGTCACAAAAGTCTGAGGTTTTGTTCTGACCCATCTTTTGCTAGAGTACTTGGTCTTCTCGTGGCTGCGCTTGGATGTAGAAACACTGTATTATTCATTTTTTGGCCTGGACCTGGTGTATAATAAGTGGCAGAGGCATATTTGATGATGGAATGAAAGAATTAATTAATATTACATCAGGAAGACACATTTTTGTAGTAGAAAACACTACCTGTGGAGTAATGGGGGAGTGGGGATAGCATAATATTCAAAATTAATTAATTCTGTGACTTTGCTAGTATGTCATTGACACCTCTTTGTAAAACAGGATAATATCTGCCTCATGAGGTTGTTAATTAATATGGCATATATAAAAGGTATATTTATTGGAGGAATTCCTTTAAAATTTGGGATCAACTCCGTAAAGAGGAGTGTGCATTCTTACTTTATAAAAGCAATAACTACATAATTTGATTTTCTCTGAATTCAGGTACATTATCACCTAAAAAGTAGAAGTGATTTCTCTTAAATTCTGTGACAGTGTGCTTCTATCAGCCCCAATTTCCAAAGATCTGTCTTCAGAGATCCAATGGATACCTGCCTAACTCAACCCACTTAGGCCAAAGTTTATATGACTTAGAAGTATAGATTGTCATTCAAAGGAGATGGGACAGCAGATCAACTTGTGAAAGGGAAACAAGCCATTCCTGGGACACCTAGCAGGGCCTCTTTAAAAGAAAAAAAAAGACACAGATAATAACTCATAGGAAGTGACAAATACTGACAGCAGGATGTGGCATCAGTAAGACACTGATGCACTTACTGAGTGTGAGACAATTATTTATTGGATGCTAAGTGCTAGGGGTCAGGTGAGATACTGTCCTATACATGATCTCATTTGAAATCACATGCAATTTAGCACTGACTATGTTAACCCTAAGGAGCATGTGTCAGTGGGTCCCAACCAGATCCCTCATAAGGGATGAACCACACTCCCTGTCCCAGCTGCACCCCAAAGACTGGCGGGTGACGGCTCTTTTCTGACTCCTTGTGCAGAAACTCGCTTCCAACCAAAGACAGCCACTTGGGCCACGGCTTCCTTCCTCTGGGCAGCCTGTGTTCCGCAGCTGACTGGTGTGGGTTACACCGGCCTCAGGACGTCACTGAAGAGCCGTGCTAGGGCGGCCCCGGAAGGTTCAGCTGAGGCTTTTGTTGCACAGAATCACAGCTGGCTTCCCTCCGTCTGTCACGTTTCCCTTGCCATCATGGGTCAGTTGTGCCCCAGAGCACTGGCCAATAAAACTACTGCTCGCACATCTTAAAGATTCACAGTCTATCTCCTGGAAATAATGAGGAATCTGAAGCTAAAGGGGTTTTATTTTACCCTAGCTCAACACAGGCCGTTTGTGTTGGAGTCAAGAAGCGGTCTCCAAATGTCATTGAGCGTGTTGTAACAGCTCAGCTAGAAATGGGGTGCAGGACTGGAAATGGCCCCTACCAGGTCGATTTAATTTCTCAGTCCCAGACTGGTAATCTGGAACCCTCAGTATTGATCAAAAAAGTTGTGCAGAACTAAATCTAAGAGTAGAGTGGGTAGATCTAATTGTTACCATTAAGGGGTGAAGAGGGTGGGAGCCAGTGAACAGATACAATGTGAAAATAAAAATCTCCAACAGGAAGCAGACATTTGTCTTATTGGGACCGCATTAGTAGGGCACTTCCCTTAAGCAGAGACCCATTTAACCTTATTATTTCCCATATGTGACAAAAATTGGAGGATAAAAATAAGGAACGGTAAAAAATAAAATATTTATAGGAAATTAGGTTTTTATTTTTAAAAAAAACTATTAGTGACATAGAGAATGGGTGCTGAATCAAGAATAGCTATGCATGTGAGAAAAAAAATTTATGTTTAAAATTGTTTGTTAGCTATGAAAATGGGAAAATCAGACAATGCCAATATTAACATTCAATAGTTTTTGAAAGCTAAATATATATTACTCACCAGTGAAGGGATAGTGGTTTAACATTTTTAGTTTTTCTAGTACAGTTTAAATATCCCTTCTCTAAAATACTTGGGAGAATAAATGTTATGGATTTTTTAGAACTGGGGAATGTTTACGAATGCATAATGGCAAATCTTGGGAATAAGACCCAAATATCCCCTCTATAAACAACCCAAAGGAAATCTTACATGATATTTTTAGTAATTTTGTACATGAAACATTTCATAATGTGGAATCATCTACCTTTGGCATCACATCAGCATTTAAAAAGTTTCGGATTTCAGAGCATTTTGGATTTCAGATGTTCAGACTGGGATGCGCACACTATTTCTTGGGGACCTAGTATGTGCCAGCATGTTCCAACCAATGGGAAGAGAGCAGTGAGTGAGAGACAAGGTACCTTGTGGTGTACCAGGGCTATGCAAACAGGAAGCATGAATGAACACATAGACCCGCACCTCTCTTGTCAGCTGAGCTCTGAGAAGGGAGTTGCCAGCCACTTTAGGATCCAGGAAAAGAAACTTCTAAAAGGCAGCGGTGGAGGCCTCTGAGGGAACAAGGGAAGCTCTGAGAAACATAAAGAAGGGCTGGGATGCAGGGAGCTGAGCAGGCAATGAGGTGGGTATGGATGAGGCTTTAGGATTAGGTGAGAACTGACCACTGTGGCTCTGGAAAGGAATTTGGGTTTTATTCTGTGTGTGATGGGAAATCTATGCTGTCTGTGGTGGGAAGTGTATGTGAAGCCGTGAAGTGGCATGATCTTACTTGTATTTTTATGGGATCACTCTGATTGTGGAGTGGCCCTGAAAACTCATGAGATCATTTAATAGGCCACCAAGCATCAGTTGTCCTGCGCTAACGGGGAGATGGAGAGCAACGCTGGATAGGAGGAGGGAGGCACTAATGGAGTTGGATGGCTCTAAATTCAGCCTCCAGCTCTGTTTCTAACTGGAAGTTTCCCTGATTCCCAGTTTTCTATTCATAAACTGGAATAATACATTTTAGATAACTGGGCAGTTTTTAGGATTAGATAACACTCGCTCAGGACTTGGCATGGGCTGGTGCTCTATCCTGTGATAGATATGAATGCGGAGTAGAAGATCGTGATATAAATTGTGCTGCCTTCTCTCTGATCTGTTTTTAGCTTAGAAATAAACTCTGTTCTTGCTGAGAAGAAAAGGAATTGTTTAATGACCATTGAGCTTCAAAGGACATTAGACGTGAAGGGCTACAGGCTGTTAGACTGGGATGTTTCTCTCTTATTTCTCCCTCTCTCTTTCTCATCGCCTTGAAATTGGCTCCCTTGAGACCTCAAGCGCGTGCTTTTGTTGTCTGCAGATCATGCCAAAGAACCTTAGGTAGTAGCCTGGGCTGAGGAGGATAAAGTTATACAGTGTGTGTCTTTGCATTTAATGCTACTTTTCTTTGCTTTAACAGTGATTCAAGAGCAAAGCACTGGGCAAGGACCAAGGTCATTCAATGTGTTTAACAGGCTTTTGAGGACTAGCAGATTCAGACAGGGCTCACATGCAGTCCTGACATGGCATGGAAAATGTTATGTTTGGAAAATCTAGATGCAAAAGTTGACACCTCAAGAGTATAGATCGAGGACAAAGAGTCCCAGTGATCTCCTCCCATACTGCATTTTTATGATTTTCTTTGAAATGAAGGAGCAGAAAGAGGAGATGAGAGAAGGACTCAGATACAGAGGTCACCTCTCTTTTCCTTCATTGAGTGACTAAATGTCTGGGTAGTGTATGCCACAGTATTACACCTGACACAACTGTAAGGTGTAGGGCATATCCCCACTTTCCATGTAGTAGAGGCAGCTTTGGATGTCACTGTCAATCAAGTGTCTAAAAATTGTCCAATGTATGTATTATTGTCACTGCTTTTTTTGCAATAAATATAATTGTCTTCACTTTCACTAACATAGCTTCAATTCTGTCTGAGTCCTATTCTGCTTATCTGCTGGATAACTTAAGCTTCGATCTCCTTGGTCTTGTCACCCTCCAGGGTGAGTCACAAGTCCTGAATCTCACTACCAAGTCTGGACAGAGGGCAACCTCGTCTTTGGCCATTGGGCCTGCAGGGTGACTTGAACACCAGAAGAAGCCTGTTGTCCTATAGTCCTGCTTCCTTATGTCCTGGTCATGATTGGGATGGAGAAATTTTAATTCAGGCCTCTTCTGGTCCTGTTTCTGTGGGACTAGGAGACTCGGGGCTCATGGGCAGCAGAGGTGCGTATGATGAGGCCTTCTCCCTCAGGGGTCTCACCAGCCTCTCAGGGATAGTTTTGGGAAGCAGATACCAAGACCTTTCTGTTCTCAGGACCCCAGTCCAGGATGTTTGACTGGGATATGACGCTCTCACTCTTTCTATGGTTCCTTAATCTACTGTCCTAAAAGATGTCTGACCTTCCCTATTTCTCCCTGGGACGTTGAACTTAGGGGCTACATCTTGCTTCGATAGGAGAGAAGGAGTAGGATAAAGGTGGGGAGAAGAAAGCATGATTTGCTATCTCAAATATCACATCGATAAAACTGGGGAAGAAAGACTTCTTCTAGTGCTGCCATTAAGGAGTGGCAATATTTTCTAATTTATGAGATAGAGATGCAGATGAGTAAGTTGAAACCAAAAGAACAGTTCACTTGTGGCGCCAGAAGCTTGCTGGCTTCCTGGGGAAAACATACTCTGATTCAGTCTGACAAACAATGGTGTCTTAGGCAGGAAGTCACGAGTTGGCACTGGAGTTGCTTTGGATAAGCCAGCACAGCTGTATAGTGATTTAAACCCTTCTCGGATGCACTAAAATAAACGTGGCATATATAACAACAGAACTCTTGAAGGTACCATGATCCTTTACTACATCTCAGAACCACCTTGGCCTCTATTTTTTTTTTTTTTTAACTGTATTAGATTCTTTTCTTTCTGATGTTTCTGGGCTGGAGGAAATTCTTGTTCGTGTTCTCAGGTACTCCATGTCTTATTTCACATATGCAAGGTGTGACCAAAAATATAGTGAATGTTTAAATTTAAAAATATTACAGTAAAAGACATATTGCCATGAATCCCCATCAAAATACTCCCCTCCCCCCACTTTGAACACATTTATCCCACTTCTCACCACTTTCTGAAACAGCTCTGGAGTCCCCTTTCATGAGCACCTTAAACTGCGCTGTTGTACCTGCCTCAGTGTCCTGAATCCATTCATAGCATTTACCTTTTGCAGTGCCAGGTCCAGTGAATAAGATGAATGAGGATACTGTCATGTTCTTATGAGCCTGGCTCTCTGTTGGATGGCACTTGGCAGCAGCAGTCACTGTGGTTTTTTTCACACCTCAGAAAGACACTCAGGGCAGAGGACTTCCAGAGCTGCTGCAGAAAGTGGCAAGAGTGATGGGATAAATGTATTTAAAGAGAGAGAAAGTATTGGGCGGGGGTAATGGCAATGTGTCTTTCACTGTAATGAGTTTTTAAAATTTTAGGTATTTGTTGTATAATTTGATTACAGCTTCTACATTTAGGTTCAGATGCCGGTGTGAGTCAGTGGGCTGTGTATGAGTCCTGGACTATGCAGACACCATGCGGGTTCCTAGCTACACTTGATTCATTTGGTGGTCTTTAGTAGGTTGTTTATGCTGTCTAGGACAATTTCCCTATTTGTAAATAATGAATAAAAGCTGTCGTAATTTTGGTCGGAGGGTTAAATGAAATAATGATGAAAGAAAGGTAGCTTTTTAGAATGGAGTTTGGAGTTGTACCGATGAATGAAATACAATCACGTTCCTCCCACAATATAATTTAGCTAAAGAGACATAAATAAACAGAAAAGCAGGATATGTGGCAGTCTATGCAGAAGAGAGATCTGTGTCATATGCAGAAGAGAGGTAAGGGCACAGACCAGTGATCCAGTGATGGCAAACCTTGTAGAGACCGAGGGCCCTAACTAGAACCCCAAATTCACTTATTTATCCCAAAGCACCTACACTGAAATTAAGCCTGAATATCGGATGCTTGGTGCTGGGGAGATTTGGCTTCACTTGCCGACAGAGGGGGCTCTGCTTTTCTGCTGCGGCACGTGTGCCTTAGTTTCGCCACCACTGGCATGGACTGTGTGAAAAAGGAGTACCAGAGCTGGCTTCCAAAGAAGTTGATTCCCAAATTGCATTTCATAAGATGAAGAGTTTAGTGGTGCGATGTAGGTTGGTGAGAAAGACATTTCAGGCATTGCTAATGGGATGACTGAACACAGCAATTCAGCCGAGCCCCAAGTGTTGGTGTGCGTTTGTGGAAGCAAGAACGCACAGATGTACCTGTCCAACGCGAGTGTGCAACTTGAAACATCTTATAGCTCTAGGTGAAAATGGGAGAGTTGTAAAAGGACAGATTATTCTTATAAGGAATGCTAGTGGAATTCTTAGGTGATGAGAAATCAATGAAGGTTTTAATACCATCTTATCTCTGTTTTCAGTAACTATCCCCAGTGAAGTGACTCAGTGTATCGGAAGTAGAGTTGTGACATCAAGGTGAGGTCACAGGGACAAGAGGACCAGAGGAAGAATAACAAGGACGTGAATTAGTACAGTGACAACAAGGATAGAGTGTAAAGAACAGTGTGCTCAGGGGTTGACCTCACTCTTAGGGATAATGACTTATGTATGGTCATCAAGGATGGTTGATGCCAATGATTGAGAAAAAAACAGAGATAGGAAGAAATTTATATGAGGGTGGGTTTAGCTTGGAACATGTGTAATTTGAGTGGTGTGTGAGACATCCAGGTAGAGGTGCATGGTCAGGTGTTGGGGTTATGAATTTGATGCTCATAACTTCAGCAGTCTACGTATTCATACATGGAACAGCTGCCCTGATGGACAGCAAGAATAGAACCTTTTATGGTAACTTCCACTTCCTCAAGAGCCTAATTTTAGTAATTAACATATCTGATCTTTAATAATAGTTGAAATTTCTTTTCTTTTTTTTTTTTTTTTTTTGTGGGTACCGGGGTCGACCTCAGGACCTTGCACACCAGCAGGCGCCCGTGCTGCTGAGCGATATCACCGGCCCCTTTTTCGTATGTGGGTTCCGGGAGTCGAACTCAGGCCCTCGGGCTTGCCAGGCAGGTGCTTATGCCGCTGAGCTATCTCACCGGCCCTGAATTTTCAAATTGGTATTGTAGTTTAAAATTTCCATCCTCCCACACTTTGGGCGTGCAAAAGATGGGGTGAGGGCAGGAAAGATCTCCTTTGATTCATACCAAGGGAATCCGCTGTTGGGTTTCTCTGGTAGTTCCATATATTCCAGTGTGACCCTTCTCCTTCTGGGTACTTTCATGGGCTCAAAAGGGAATTATCCACTGATCTATGCTGACCATAGCTGGAGTGATATGAGAAGTGTGTCTCCTTTAATAGGTTACCTATGACGCCTAACACCTCCCACCGCTCCTGCCATTCTGCTTGGTAATGATACACTTGTATGGTTCTAATCCAAGATGTGCTTTCTTCTTCAGTTACGCTCAGTCTTATAGCACATTATTCTGGAATATGGTGTTAGTTGACATCTGCTGAGTTGGGGCTTCAACCAAAACCAAAGTAGAACGAAACTCATTTTTATCTGGTTTTAGAGGTGTGGGATCATTCAACGAGTAGTGGTAATTGAAAGGATGAAGACTTCCTCCTATCTTTTGCCCCTTCAAGGTGTCTCTGCTACCTCTGCTACCAGGATGCTCACAAAGGAAGATAAGCAGAATACAGACAGATTGCACGGGGAAAGCCATCACTTAGAAGGATAGCAGAGGCAGAGGAGAGAGACAGAGAAGCAGCAGTCACGGAGGTAGGAGAACCACATAGGAAGGAATCACAGAAATGGCCAAGGTGGGAGTTACCTGGAGCACGTGATCGACGTGTCAGATGCTGTGAAGAGATGCAGCTAGATAAGGACGCGGATGGGAAAATGATAGATTTCGGAATGAGGAGATCAGTTTCTACCTTGGCAAGCAAATCCAGTTAAAGAGGAGGAAATGATGGCTTTGGGTGAAAGATAAGTGATACTAGATGTTGGATGGAAGCGATGTAAGATCCAAGTAGAATTATTTGAATGAGGGAAATGTAAGCAGTGTTCCCAGAACAAGGGAACAGAGGCCTTAGTAAGGGCTGATTTGAAGAAGTAGGAAATGGGGAGAGTAACTGGTGGTGGATAGTTAAAATTGACTGATTTTCTTGTGGCATTTTCATGCCTTATGGGGTATTAGAAAGAAGGGGATCAAGAGTACATGAAGGAGGTTAGGACTGATTAGAAGGAAGAGTTTCTCATCCTCTGGAAAAGGAGGGATGTGACATAAAAATGCATTTTGATGTGTTTGTCCACATGGTAGAAAGTTAAAGGTGATGGAAATTTGAAAAAGATCACATTAGATGGCTCTAGTTTCCTCACTGAAGTACAGTATAAAACTACTGGATGTGGTGAATCAAGATCTGAGTCACTTATTCTAATCTACTCATTTTGAAATTAGAAAGGCCACATTGAGTGGAGTGGTATCATAATGCTTAACAGAGAGATGTGCAAACAGTGATTCAGAATAGTTGAATGACTTGCTAGAAGTCACCCAGGTGGCTAATGTGAAATATGAACTGGGTCAGGGGTTCACAGATTATTAGGAGACTGGCATTTAAGAGTCATTAGAGATTTTTGTCTTGTCTTTATCAGTCCATCAAAGATGAGTGGTAAAAATGGAAAATTATTTTAGGATGCAGGTCTAAAATATCCCGCCGAAGTCTCAGGTATTCAGATTTGGGGCTTTCAGAATGGGACTACATCATGGGGACGAGATTCATCAGCGGGTTAATCCACTGATGCGTTCATTTGCTGTAAGGAGGCGGGACTGCATTGGAGGATGGGCCACTAGAACGGTGTGTTCTTGTCACCAGCTCTTCCCTTCTCTCTCTTTTCTTTGGCTACCGTGAGGTGACCAGCTTTCCTCCACCTGACCCTTCTGCCATACTGTTTCTGTCTTGGAGGCAGCCAGGGATCACCTGAATCCTCTGAAAACTGTGAGGCAAAATACACCTCTCTTCCTTTAAGGGCATCAGATATTTTGCCTTAGCAAAGGGAAAGTGACTAATATAATTATAACAACTGTTGAAGGTTTACATATCTTTCATCACCTTTCTCTTCTCTTTTTATTTATTTATTTTATTTATTTATTTATTTATTTATTTTGTGGGTACCAGGGGTTGACCTGAGGACCTCGCACACCAGCAGGTGTCCGTGCTGCTGAGCGATATCACTGGCCCTTTTTTCGTATGTGGGTACCGGGAGTCGAACTCAGTGCGCCTGCACTTGCCGAGCAGGCACTTATGCCGCTGAGCTATCTCACCAGCCCTCTCCTCTCTTTTTAATAACCAAGGTTTAATAATTATTTACTGACTACCTAATATCTTCTAGTCACTGATGGGAGTTATGCTGAAAAATCAAATATGTGGCTAATATTTAGTGAGCACTTATTTTGTGCCAGGAACCAATTTAAGTATTTTACACATGTAAATGAATAGAATCCCCACAACAATCCAGTAAGAGTGTAGTAAACTCTTATTATTTCCATATGACAAAGAAGGCAACCAAAATACCACGATGTTTACTACCTAATGTGCATATATTAAGTGACAAACTAGGCTTGCTTAGCTCTCACAGCCTCAGTTCTGTCCATTGCAATCTAGTTTCTTCTATCAAGGAGATTGTCTTCTTGGGAGAAGGTAAAATGAAAACAGGGATGCTTTTTTTTTTTTTTTTTTTTTTTTACCAGAAACACAGCAGTCGGTAGCAGGATCAAGTTAATCGTGTAAGAACTGAAAAACGACTAATCCGAGCAAACAGAGTTCAGTGCGGCCTAGATTGCTGGGCAGGTAGGGTTGGAACAGTTTGACTCCTACTCTGAGGGAGGCGAAAATAAGTGGATCTTAAAAATAGTCTCAGGGTCCATCCAAATTATGCCCTTGCTTCATAGTCATGAGAAAATGAACAAGAGTTAGGTTTTAGACAAAGGCAAGAATTCACATTCATCCTCTCATACTTCTATCCAGCCAACAAATATTTGTTGAATCTTTGCTCAAGGATTGGCTCTGTTCTGGAGCTGTCACTATTCTTGATCTGGAGACCATTTGCCTCTATATCACACGGGCACATTTTACAATACTAAAGACTCACAAGTGATTGTTCGATTTAATTGATAAAATAATCCACTTGTCCAGGTAGCCTTCCATATGTGCATTTTTACAAACCCTTAGACTCTGACGTGAAACCCACATCAGCCAGCCAGACTTTCCCACGCAGGGGAATTCGCCTTAGGACTTTTATTTCCTTTGAACGGAAGTTAGACCCTCCCCAGCCTTCGCAGGAGGCTCCTGTAATGCTAAACCCTCAAAAAGTAAATGAGCGACTTGATCCTTCCCGTGGTATGGAGACTCTTTGGCCGTCATAAAAATTTACTGACTTTCTTCTTAGTTGAGCCACACAGCAACGATATGTAAGGAAGGGCAGCTTGGGTCAGGACTCAGAGGATCTGCTTCCAACCTCTGCATTTATTTTCTGTGGCTGACATGACATTAACATTAAGCAAATGGCTCGGAAGAAAACCCATTTATCATTTCATGATTCTCTGGATCGGAAGTCTGATTAGTGGGGAAGCTGAGGGAGGACTGCAAGTTCAAGAGCAGCCTGAGCAACTTGATGACTTAGAGAGACCCTGTCTCAAGACAGAAAATAAGAACGTAGCTCAGTGCAAAGGCTTGAGCTGAATCCTCAATACCAGAGGGAAAAAATCCAATTAGAACATGGATCGAGTGGATCCTTAGCTTGGAGTCTCGAGTTAAACTCAAGGTTTCAGCGTGTTCCTTTCTTTCCAGCATTTCTGAGGATGAAACTGCCTCACGTTCATGCGGATTGTCGGTAGAATTCAGTTTCGTGAGGTTGTGGGGCTGAGTCCCCGTTTTCTTACCAAAAAACAACCAGGAGCCTCTTTCTGCTCCTTTACATTGGCCACTTTCCTTGTCACTTTGTCCCTTCATCTTCAAAGGAGCCAAGGTGCATGGTGCTAAGACTTCGCATTTCCATGTCTTCCCCTTCTGCTGAGCGATTGAGCCCACCTGGATAATTCGAGGTCATCTTCCTACCTCCACGTCTGTAACTTTAATGATTCCTGTGAATTCTCTTTTGCTATTTAAAGTGGCATATCCACAAGCTCTGGGGAATTAGCGCATGGACATCTCTGGAAGGCCTTCTGTCTACTGCATCTTTCCTTAGGGCCTCAGGGACATCATTCACAACAATCACTGAAGTCATTATTCCTGCAAGAACACACACGTGCTCCAGCTCCACTCAGAGAAAGGTGGACATGACTTGAAAGAGAAGCGTTCCCACCAAGCATCCCATTATCTCCGTCCCAGGTGTGAGGCCCTCCACCTGGATGAGGCACTTAGGAAACAGGACATTTATGCTGGGATGACGGCAGCAATCTTCCTAGACTTGAGATAAGACAGTATGCTAATTCCTGAGCAGATTCCAAGCAAATCAAACATTAGCCTGTGCTTTGGGAAAATGGTGGTAAACAAATAAATAAATACACGATGGAGCAATAGTGCCTTGAAAAGAGCACCTTCGTTTTCCTCTTGATGGCTCCCCGTGATGCTCATCTTAAATTGTCCCCACCCAGATATAACAAAGCGAAGAATGGAGAGCATGGTTTGCCACCATGTCATTTATTCCACTACCACTCACCCCCAACGCAGTGACAGTCTCCCAGGTCCAGGAAGGTGGCGCACTTGAAGGCACGGCCTCAGAGAGCCAGGAACCGGGGAAGTTCTGCCGAGCCTCCCTGATTTAAAAATAGAGAAGCGGGAAACAAAGGACTCGATGCAACTCGTACAACCACAAATTAAATACGAAGAGTGACACATCATTACATAAGCAGCGTGGAATGTAATTTAAATGTCAAAAGAACTGAAGATTCTTTAATCATGTAAGGGAAACTTGCAAAATATGTTAAACCTCTCGATTTGTACTGTACGAAAAAAGAATGGCAAATAGAAATGGCATTGTTTTATTGTGTGAAGATATAGAAATCAGTCATGTTTTCCTGCTGTTGATGGGAGTCCTTATGTTTGTTTTGCCTGACTTTAAAAATATTCATCTTTTCAAAATGCTCGTGACTTTCAGGCACTATGGATAGAGTTGAGCCATGAGGGCGTTATCTAACATGACAGTGCTTAAATGCGATACGGGTACCCGGTAAAGCCACAGTAAGTCTTATCGAAGCGCACATTTTCCCCATGAGGAGTAGGTGTGTGTGATTGCTCGACTACTTGGAATATGATTTCACATACGTTTTTGCTCTCTTGAAAATCAGCTCTGTGGCAATTGGTTTTCCTACTTCTGCCACCCACTTACATTTTAGATCTCTGTTTTGAAGCTTAAGAGATATATTTAAAAACATCATATTAACATTTTAGGTCTCTGTCTGGATACAGTATTTCCACATATGCCATTCTTTGGCAGATGCAGAATTGTACTAGTTTTTTGTTGTCAAAGATACCAATCCAAGAAAAGCTAAATATACACGTACACGTACATATATATGCATGTTTGTACACATGCATTTATGTGTGTATGCATGCATAAACTATTTCTAGAAAAGTTTTTGTTTGTTTATTAAACATTCACTGTGCTACCACTGTGTACCCTGAAATGATCTGAACACTGAGAATTAGTCAAAGCAGGTACCCTAGGCCCAGAGAGCTCTCAGAATACTGCTTCAGGAAAAATTGGTTCATGGTGCAGTAGCAGCCAGGATCCCATGCAGAGAGCTTTGGGAATGAGGCTTAATATAAACTGCGGCAGAAAGAATCGAGCAAGGTTTCCTGGAGATGGCTTTGTTTTAACGAGTAAATCATTAGAAGCAATTTGTTTATTTGGGTTTCTGATATTTTTGGTGCATTCTCAAAGTGGGTTAATTTCCCAGTTGCAGAAGGCAGGGTGTGAAGGAAAGAATGAGTTAGAAAAGGAGCGAGAGTCAAGAGTCCTTTCAGAAGAGCTCCACGGTTTTCCCTGGGCTGTGACTTCTATCTCAGGGGATCGTTTTCCTGCTCTGACCTCTTAGGAGCAGAAGCTGGGGACCATTTTCCCTCCTCCAGCAGAAATCACAGCACAGTCAGTGATCTTTTCTGGGCTACGAAAAGAGGACCTGAAGGACACTGTAGAGGAGCTGCCTGTAGAGTGTCATTTCCTGGCCTGTCTTGGGAGGCGCTTCAGTGCAGCTCATGGACCTCTTTCCCGGGGCAGCACTGCTCAAACCAAGGCAGCAACACAGTGTATTATGGACACAAGGTATCTTGCAAGCAGCAAGGGAGAAGCAGCAACTTGCTGTAACCGCTAAGAAAGTCAATGAATGGTAGCCATGAAGGGTTCAAAGTCTCTGCTGCTTCACACAGTTGCTTTGCTTGACTCTGAGCACTCCAAAATCAGAAAAATGGCAATCTTTTGCCAAGAATTCAGTATGCAAATATTTTCTAATTAATAAAGCCATAGGGGAAACTTGAAATATTTTGCAGGGTGCCAACACATTGACAGTGTTTTGTTGTGGAACAGAAAGCTACATTAGAAAGCAAGCACAATAGAGTTCATTTGCAAGGACACCTGCTTTAAAAATAACCCTACCATCAAGGGGAAGCAACTTCCAGAGTAGGGTGTGTGTGTGTGTGTGTGTGTGTGTGTGTGTGTGTGTGTGTGTGTACAAAAATCCACAAATGGATAAAAATATAGAAAAGTTGCTGTTAGCACCCAGCATTTACGTTGTGGACCAAGTTTTATATCCTCTGTGAAGTGCCATAGTCATATTCTGATTACTGACATTGTAATGTCTGTGTTTTGCTCTTTTGTTGACATCTGTCACATCTGGTAATTTTTGTGTGTTTATAGCCTTTGGTTCAGAAAGGGGCTGGAAGGAAAGAACATCTGAGGGTTGCCTTCAACCCCCAATCAGGAAAGCTCTCTAAACAAAACAGTTCTCTAAATATCAGACAGTGGGTGGGTAAGATGGGAATAAAGGTAGATGGAGAACAATTCAGTTCATGTCCATACTGTACATCTCTGTGTCCTAACAAGCATTTATGTAGGTGCAGTTTGAGGACCTCAACCCAGGAGCCAGGCAGGGAATGACAATAAGAAGCAAGAAAATGCTCCACGAATACGAAGAGCATCACACTAGTGCAAAAGATGCTTACTGAGGGCCTCTTTTTTGCCAGATCCTGAGCTATAAGAAAAGACAAGATATAGCCCTTATCTTTAGGATTTACCTTTGAGCCGTTTATACAACAATATGCTGACTTACTGGAAGGGTGGAAAGTTTCTCTGAGTAGGTAACAGCTGGGTCAAGCCTTGACAAACAGGGACAATATCAACAGGTAGAAAAGGGAGAGTGGCGCACTTGGTCAAGATCAGGCATTAGATCTGAATCCAGGCCAACAGTCAGCATGACTGAAGGGTTCCAAAGAAAGGCAGGAAGGAGAGGCTAATAGGACTCTGTTGGATCATCACTGCATCATCGGAAGACCCTCAGCACTCTAAGGGCCACCGTGCTTCTAGAATGGGTGGCATACTGGGCACTGGTAATTGCTATGTGTTTATGACCTTCAGTTCAGAAAGGGGTTACAATGAAAGAACATCTGAAGGTTCCAATTCTAATGAACAGTCTACTAATTCTGAGAGGCAAAGTGCCCATGTAAAATCCTGTACCTCTCAAAACTTGCTTATAGCCAGTGATGGTTGCTTAGCATACTCTGGAAGGCTCCTTAAAGGGGAAAGACAGCTAACACTCTTATCTCATGTTGCCCTTTCCCCTTGTGTATGGTCAGTTCACACAAAGATAGACAGTATATCAATCAGCTTTCCTGTTGCTAGACAAAGTACCTGATACCCACAGTAAAGGAGCAGAGTTACTTCAGCTCATGGTTTCAGGACAGTCAGTCCATGGTTGGCTGACTAAAAGGCAAGAACATCATGGTGGAAGGTTATAGTAGGTCAGAGGTGCTTAGTTCATGCCATACAGGAAGCAAAGCAGGGGAGCAGCACCAGAGAGGAAGGGACCAGGGACCAGATATAGACCCCGAGGTCACATCTCCAAGGCCCACCCAGGCACACTTATTGGTGTGCTTTGATAAGCCCCTAGGCAACTCTGAAGTCAATCAGGTTGATAATAGAGCTTCACTATCACAGACAGCCATCTGGTAACCAGGATGACAGAAATAGGGACAGAGAGGAATCCTCTTCATGCATCTGCAAAAGCTCTGGTCTGCCTGCCTCAGACTCCTTGTTATAGCAGAGAAATAAACCACTGTGGCCAGGTTTCTACTAATGCAGCCAACATCAATCCTGATTGATAAGGCTCTGTTGTCCTTACTTAGCAATCCACAAACTCGACTGCTAGTGCCTAAAATACACATTTAATTTGAACATTAATTTATCCCTTTCAACATGTTCATCAAACATTATCCATCACCTACTGTGTGCCACAAACCATGGTAGATGATGAGAAAACAAAACAGAGTGGCATGGTGCGTGCTCAGAAGCTCCTGGGAGCCCGTGCATGTGAAAGGAAAGAAACATGTAGCAGGATTCAGAGCGGGCCCCTGAGAGAACACAGAAAGCAGATGGGTGATTAATTCAGAGGAAGCCAGGCAGATTTGATAGTATCAGACTCCTATACGCTCCTCATAGACAGTATAACTCAGGCATTGCTGGAATGCATGTAACAATGGGCTAGGCTATTATTCTCTCCCTAATATTTAGATCTTACTGCAAATAGCTGGATTGTCACGCGCTTCTGCTCGTCCAGCGAGAAGAATCACACAACACGGGTCGGTGAAAGCTTGCTTTAATCGTTCACAGCTCCAGAGCCTCTACAAGCGTCCGCCCTGTGGCGGCTCCGTCCGTGCTCTCTGCTCCTAAAGGGCAGCTTTGCATGTTTTTATAAGGATAGGGGTGCCAATAGCAATACAGCAGGAAATGAAAGCTCATAGGCTATACTCATCAGTCTCTAGGCAGACTCACACATTTACAGGGCGCGAGCAGCAATGACCGCAACCAGGAAGCAGGAACCAGGCGCCATCTTGCCCAGGTCGATGGGAGGGGTAATTTAGCGCAGGCTTTGAGTCAGAAATACAGGCCGCGCCCGAGGCCTAACTGTGATGTTGGCCTCCAACACTGGATAACAGCCCCCAGATACATAAGCATACCTTCAGGTGCTATGAGATTTTATGTCCCACTAGAGTCAAAATATAGATCTTTTATAGGGACAAAAGCACATTCCATTATCTATGTTTGTGTGCAGCATACAGTCTGTCCTGAGGTCTCGAGTCTCAGGAACCTTTGGAAATCATTTCCAAGCTTTCTACTTAAGTAGTAATGCTGTGGTGTTCAGATCATAGTAATGACATTTGCAGAAGCTTTTATCCCTTATTAGTACTATCTCTTTAAGAAATGTGGGATGAGATAAAAAAGGAGGGGGCCTTTCCTGCAGTTTCTTGGCTGTTTTGCTTCTCAGAGAGAATTGTTGTGTTTCTATGAACAGTTACTGAGCATTGTTCTTTTTTCCTGATTATTTCCATGGTGTGACAGCATCGATGCTCTGATGTGAGCGATGATCCCTGCTAAGAATATTTCAGTACTGTGAAAATACTGAGACTTCTGTATGAATGTAATATTAGCTTTGCTTCACAGAAGTTAGCAAGGATAGAAGAGCGTTTGACAGATCCACCAGCCGCTCCCCCACTCCTGGAAGTGATTTCTAACACCTGCACTTGGACGTTGTAATTGTTCTATTCCAATCAGAGCATTATAGGAATACATCAAGGCTGCTCATTGTGGACAAGACTCAGGAGAGGGCTAGAGCCTGGACAGCACGACTGTATGGACTTGTTCTACCAAGTCCTTTTGCTGGATGAGTAGTTCAACAGTTACCGCTCTTGCCCAACTCCTGCGAGCACTGTTCAAGTTGGAGTCTGTGTGAATGGTGCAATGAAGTCGTGCAATGAACAACCCGCAGCTCCGGGTCCAGGTACTGGAAATTTGCCTATGTTAGCATCATCACACACACTGGGAGTCAGCCTGTTGTCCTGAAGCCTCAAGGTTATATACTAAAATTTCATGTAAATTGCACTGCTATTATAACATACATCTCTTTATTTTAGGATGTAAACCATGTTTTAAATTGCTTACCATAGAGGACAATTAATATGCCATGAAAATTTCTGTGTTTAAATTCCTCTACTTCCTTATACTTAATGTACACACAAAAAGGACTGCTTCTTGGATAAGGACCTATATGCAACTCCTGAGCCTGGAAATTAGACGTGTTTTGATTGGTTAGTCCACATTCACAAGGGCTTTTATATGTCTGTTAGGGAACCAGTCAGTAGCCTTGAAATAGGTCAACAGCCTCTAAAACTAAAGTGAGACTATTTGTGTGGCAAGGAACAGTTCGTGTGGAAGGAAAACAAAAGTACCATCTGAAAATTGATCCAGATCCATATATTATATTTTAGAAACTGCTTTCACATTAGAATTTGAACTTCTTCAGTCAAAAAGCATTTTTTTGAGGGGGGCAGGGTCTCACTGTGTAGTTCAGGCTGGCCTTGAACTGGCTTATGTAGCCCAGGCTGGCCTTAAACTTGAGGTGATCCTCCTGTCTCAGCCTCCCAAGTGCTGGGATTACAGGTGTGCACTACCACACCCAGTTCAAGAAGCATTTTAAAAAAAATTCTTTGTGTTCCCATTGCCACAGACCAAAGGAGACCCTAACACACATTTGTTAAGTTGATTAGCATGTTTTGCCCACCCGGAAGCCCCAAGAGTTGAGAGAAGCTGCCAATTGCAGTGGGTAGGACTGAGGTTTGATGTTGGCTTGCCCAAGATAACACTGTTCACGGCAGAACCGAACCCATTACCACCAGTGCATCTTGGGGCTCTGTTCACAACACCAGACACCCGCCGCATGCCCACATTCCCAGTTCCCTCTCGATAACCACACAATTTCAGAGAAGGAAAACAGTCTACACATACCGCACTGCTTTTTCTGGTTCAGATATCTGGTGCAGAGTAAAAGTTATTTTCTAAAGCTGGTAAATCTTCTTGTCCGCCTGGATTCAATCAGACTTCATGATGGAATGAGCAAATTATAGATGTCAGTAATAGGCTGCTTCCGCGGGGGTGGGGGTGCTTCTTACCTACTTTATTCTGCTTCTTGAAGTTGCACTTGGAAATGTTTTGAATCACTCAGGAAGAGAAACTAGGGTGAGAAAGCCAGACTTGCAGTTGTTGTGTCCTAACAGGTGTCTTTAATGATTTGGTGTTCCTCTGTCATTTGAGGCTCTGATTAAAGTAATCCTTACCAAGTCTTGCAGAAAGACAATGGAAATAAGAATAAACATGTTTTCTCGACTGGGGATCACTAGCACATCTGCATCATCAAAGAGATATATTCACAGAAATGTAATAATTTGCACTAGCTTGCCAGAGGAGTTTCTATGACCAGCTTCTTTGTTATCCAAATCCTGTCTGTTCAGAGATGCCAAACTTTTCTCCTTCTCTTTTTCTGTAGTAATTCTATTTCCTATGATGACTTCTACTTTACTTGCTGTAACTTAGCACATATTTCCTATTTGTTTTCAAGAGCTCTATTGACTTATAATTCACGTACCATAAAAGATATCCTTATGAAGTGTTATAATGCACTGATTTTCAGTATATGGGCATAATTGTCATCACCCAAATCTAAATTTAAAATGTTTCTGTAACTCCCAAAAGAAACCTGTGTCAGCCTTCACGCTCCTCTCTCACCTTCCTAAGCCCAGGGCACCACTAATCTGCTTTCTGTCTCCATAGCTTTGCCTATGGTAGATGTTTCATATAAATGTAATTAGACAATATGTGGCTTCTGTGATTGATTTCTGTCACTTGGCATGTTCCAGTGTTCATCCATATTGTATATATTATTAGTACTGCATTCTTTTTTATTGTTGCGTAATTTTCTATTATTTGGACATGCTATTATTTTGTTAACCTATTTATCAGCTTACAGTCATTTGGGTTTTTGCTTATCATGGATAATGTTGGTGTGAGCATTCATGTAGAAGAGTTTGTATATAACTAAAAGAATCACTATCTTTTTCTGAATTGCCAAATGTTCCTGTTTCCTGGAGTAGCTATGCTATTTTATAATCCAACCAGAATGAGCACTCTGGTGTTGCTACATCCTTACCAATATTTGCTGTTGTTCATCTTAATTTTTTAATTTCTTTTGGCCTTCCTAGTGGGTGTGATATATAACTGTGGTTTTGATGTGCATCTATCTTGAATACTGATGGTATCTTTTCATGTATGTAATGGCCATTCGTATGTATACTTGAAAACTATTTAAATCTCTATTTTTAAATTCCATAGTTTGTCTCGATCAGTTAAGTTACGTATTTTGGACAGGAATGTATTCATTTATCCAGTGCATAGTTTTCAGGTACTTTCTCTCTTTCCCGGATTGCCTGTTACCTTGTTTGGTGGTTTTATTTGTGGCACATTATTTTAATGTAGTTAACTTTATAATCTCTTACCACTTGTCCTTTGGATGTTATATCATTGCCTAACACAAGGTTGTAAAGATTTCTTCCTGTGTTTCTTTCTAAAAGTTTAGAGTTTGGGCATTTATATTCAGGTCTATGATACATTTCAAGATAATTTTAATATGTTTTGAGATAGGAGTCCAATTGCGGCCTTCTTTTGTGTGTGGATATCCAATTGTCTCACCACCATATATTGAAGATTATTTTTTCCCACTGGATTGTCTTGGTGTCCTGGACCAGTGATGTACGGATTTATTTCCAGACTCTTATATTTCATTGATCTATGTGTCTGTCCATTTGCCAGCACCATACTGTCTTGATTATCTGAAATCCAGAAATCTTGACTCCTCAAACTTGTTCTTTTCCAAGACACTTTTGGCTATTTAGGCACCTCTGTAATCTCATGCGAATTTTAGGATCAACGTCTCTATTTTTGAAAAAAAAAAAAGAGTGTGGGCGCATTGAGATTTTGGTAGGTATGCCAATAAACATAGATTGATTTAAGGAATATTATCATCTTAACAATATTATCTAATATTATCTCCAAGTCAGTACTCATGGGATGACTTTTGAATTTTTTT
Source organism: Erethizon dorsatum (assembly GCA_028451465.1). Lineage (NCBI taxonomy): Eukaryota > Metazoa > Chordata > Mammalia > Rodentia > Erethizontidae > Erethizon > Erethizon dorsatum. The sequence goes on along the minus strand of CM051829.1, from coordinate 123,417,596 downwards.
CAAGTAATTATTTTCTGCACTATTTTCTGCACTAGTTTTCAGGGTTTAACACGTTCCCACTGGCTTGAGCCACTGGTAGTATACACGTGACTGTCCCATCAGGTGGCTTGTCCCACCAGTAGTAAAGTGCACAGTTGTGCGTGGGACAGCGTGCGTACCACTGGTGGCTCAAGCTGCCCAGTAGTGAGACACAAATCCCAGCCCCATCATGAACGTGCTAAGACCCACCTCAAGGGTCACCTTCACATAAGGGCTCTTTTTATGTTCATAAATAAAATATCAGTAGAGAACATATAACAGCGTAGGTAAATTTTGTTAATCTTTCTTCTTCTGCATTGTTATTCGTCCTTGGCAAGCAGGAACCGCGTTTGAGCATCTCTTTATCCCCCACTTACCCAAGTGCCTGGTGCAGCACACAGCCAACTTGCAATACGTATCCGTTGAACTGATGGATAAACTGAGCTATCCAGGATGAGCGTCCCCCAGCATTTTAGAAAGCTGAGATGTTATTCTGCTTCTGTAGGCATCTCACATAAGCCAGTGCAACACCGATAAATGCTCACTGAAGCTAACTCTCCTGAATGACAAATTAATATTATAATGTCAGTAGCACATTTTGAACTCTTCAGTAAAAGGCACCACAAAAGCCTCAAAGCAGCTATAAAAATTGAAATGATAAAAATCTGTTTGGATGACATCCCTTTTCGAAAACACAAAACAGTTCTGTTGTGTTTTGATACATAATTACACTTGAATTATGTACCCGAGCTGTGTTTGGGAACTTGGGTGATCATAACAACAGTGCTTGATAGGCGAGGAAGGGAAATCCGCTTTATAAGCTTTTCGGTGACAAGCGTTGCTTTCTGTGTCTGGAAGCAACTCCCGGTGCTGTTTATGAGAAATTCAGGAGTGCCGTGGTGTCCCTGAAGGTGGAAACAGATCTAGTGTTTCCTCTGTCCTCCCTCTGTCATGAAGCAAAGACGTGCAGACCGAGTGGCAGCATTGGCTGTGGAAGGAGCTCCACGCCTATGCCATCTAAGCAAGATCAGTGCTTCTATTTTTCATTGCTGGGGATCGAACCCAGGGCCTTGCACGTATTAGCAAGTGCTCTTTCACTAAGCTATAATCCTACACCTCCCCCCACCTCAGGTCTGTACCTTTCAAAACGGCGTTTGAGCTTCATATCAGCTGGGGTTTTCCAGAGAAACACAATCAATATGGGTAGACGCATGTGTATCGATGGAGTAGACACATAGCTTATTCGAAGTGACTGGCTCCTACAGTTGAGGGTCTGGCGAGCCTCCTTGTTAGGCCAGCTGGGATTCAACAACACAGGCTGGAGTTGAGTCTAAAATTCACAGGTGAGGCCAGCAAGCTGGAAACTGAAGCAGGTGTTGGTGCTGCATACTTGAGGCAGAATTTCCTCTTCTGTGAGAAACCTGTTTTGGCCTTGAAAGTCTTCAACTGATTGATGAGGTGCCACCCTACTACTGAGAGAAGTGTCTTTATTTAGAGACAGCTGATTATGGACTTTGGGCATGTCCTGCACGGAAACACAGGTCCATGTTTGATTAATACATGACTACTAGAAAAAGTAGTCTGTATCTTGTGATACAGAAAAGCAGTCATCACAAGGTCCTTTGTCACAAAGCACCTGTGTTATGGTTTAGAGATGAAATGTCCCCCAAAAGTTTCATGAGTGCAGAAGGTGACTGCACCTGGATCACGGGGTGCTATATGCATCAGGGGATTCATCCAGGGGTGCATTGAAAGCTGACTGTGCAGTAGGAAATGGCCCTGGCTGGAGGTGGTCACTGGAGTTTGACCTGGAGGGGTGCATTCTTGTCCCCGGCTCCTCCCTTCTTTCTCTGCTTCCTGGCCGCCATGAGTTGAGCACCTTTTTCTCCCCCAGACCCCTCTGCCATCCTGTTTCTGCTTTGGAGCCAGCAGACCAGGGAATGGCACTGTGAGCCAAAATAAACCTCTCCTTTATTTATTTTTTTTGTGTGGGTACCGGGGGTCAATCTCAGGACTTTGCGTGCCAGCAGGCACCTGTGCCACTGAGCAATATCACCGGCCCTTTTTTCATATGTGGATTCTGGGAGTTGAACTCAGGACCTCGCACTTGCCAGGCAGGCGCTTATGCCACTGAGCTACATCACTGGCCCAAACCTCTCCTTTAAATTGCAGGTGTCTGGGGCCGGTGAGATGGCTCAGCGGCGTAAGCGCCTGCCCGGCAAGCGCGAGGGCCCGAGTTAGACTCCCGGAACCCACGTACGAAAAAGGGGCCGGTGATATCGCTCAGCGGCACGGGCGCCTGCTGGCGCGCGAGGTCCTGAGGTCGACCCCCGGTACCCACAAAAAAAAAAAAAAAAATTGCAGGTGTCTGTCACTTTGTCCCAGGGACAGGAAATTGGCTAAGACAGCCTGACCCCCTTCTCCCACCTCACATCCCCTGCATTCGCCTGCCACACACCAACCTGCTGACGCTGCCCTGAAGGAGCGCTGCACTCCTTCTTTGGGTGCCCTGCACGATCCACCATCCCTAATCGAGATTCTCTCTCCTCCTACTCCACCCCAGTTATCAAAGGCCCTTCCTCCCCCTTGGACTATGTGCAGGTGTCCTTGTCCTTCCCCAACCTCACAGCCTCCCTGTTTAGACATCATTGCTTGAGCCCCAGCATACTTCCAGGCAGTGGGGTAACCTCGCCCTGCTTTGCATTACTCCTGAATGTATTCATAGCAGCCACCCCCTTCCTTGTGGCCAGATGGGTCAAGCAGCTCATGAGCTTTTGTGTTGCTTTGTTTTGTTTCAATTTCTTTTCTCCCCCAGGGTGTACAGCTTCCACGCACGCACCAATCTTTATCCTCAGTCTGTACCAGGGGCTGTGGCAGCTGCCCAGGAAGGGGAAGATCAATTAGACAAGTTTTCAGTACTCTGAGATTTCACAGTCTCATGGGGGAAACAGATAAGCAAACTGTAGGTGTCCATCAGTATTTGTTGAATTGAATTAATTCCTGCGGTAGAAACATATTCACTTTAACTTCCACCTCCCCCACTCCTCCCACGTACAGACATCAGCCAGAGCAGACAGTAGGTTTGCAGAGCCAGAAAGCTCTGTCCTCATAAGACTCGCAGAACAGCAGTGTGTGCGGCGTGATGCAAGCAACATCAAGGAGGACAACTGATCCAAAAATATCTCTGTTGCTAAGATGCTGACATCCACTGCTGGTAATTCATTCATTCGGGTTCAGTATTAACCTATCGCCAAACGCGCATGGAAGGAATTACTAAATACCTATGGTCGTATTTCTCTCCAATGCCTTTTGCTTCTTTACCACTCTATCTTCTCTTCTTCCTTTAAGATTTAGGTAAATTGTCCCCCACCCAAAAGATTCCCACCACCCAAAGCAGTTAGAGAGTTCTCTGGATCCTCAAAAAATTCTAGGCCTGTTTAGACAGCTAAGGATGGAGCAGGATAGATTTTTCAGCCTCTGTTGTTTAACTGCTTATTGTCTGCCCGCGTTCTCCAACAGACTGAGCTCTTCAAGGGGAAAAAAACATGTGTTTTTCATTTCTATGACCTCAACATCTAGCAGAGTACTAAACACATCGTGGGGCGCTCTCTAAGGGCTGGTGAATGACCATGTCTCTCTGCATGAAAATGTGTTCATTGTTTTCCTTTCCTCTTTGATAGAATGAGCCCAGAGCATATGTAGGGGACAGTCCTGATGAAAGAGAACTGAGGGGCAGAGAGAGAGGTGACAAAGGGGAGCTTAGGGAAGCCACTGTGTCAGGGCCATTCTGGGTTCTCTGTCTGCTGTTGTGCACTTTTTGGGTTTGGTCATGAGTAAAATCCCCTGTGAGTAAATGTGCTTTTTTAGGGGGGTCTGCAGCACCCAGTCTGGAGCACTCCCAGCTGACAGGAGTTTGTCTGGGAGCGTTTTTTCTAGCATAAAGGTGGCTACATATGCTTCATTTACCAAAGCAAAGCTACATTCAAAATATCTCTTACTTCTGCATGAATTGGGAGCCAAAATCTTCTTCTCATGCCTCAACCTTCAGTCTACTACTTCTTTTCCTTGGCTTCAAAGAATAAGCGAGTGGGCCAGTGAGATAGCTCAGTGGCATAAGCGCCTGCCTGGCAAGCGCGAGGTCCTGAGTTCAACTCCCGGAACCCACATACGAAAAAAGGGCCGGTGATATCGCTCAGCGGCACGGGCACCTGCTGGCGCGCGAGGTCCTGAGGTCGACCCCCGGTACCCACAAAAAAAAAAAAAAAAAGAATAAGCGAGTGAAGACAGTTAAAAAGTGTTTTTCCCAAGTCCCTTCGCTTGCGAAGCATAAATACCTACACGAGTTTTCTCAAGTTATTGGCCCAGAGCCTTAAAGATGATCCAAACTAGGGCTAAGGCTAGAGTGGATTATCTCTTCTTCTCTCCGTAGCCAAAAGATCTCTTTCTCGTGATGTCACTTCTCCAGAGATGCTCCGTTTTCGTCGTGCTCAACCTGCCTGCTGCGTTTTTCTCTTTCTTCGTGTCCGTCGCTCACTACACTTTCTCCCCCTTGCAGGTTCACGTGGCCCATGGTGAGCGCCTCAGATTCCTCTACCTCATGACGGCTCGGCCTCCAACATATCTAACCCCGAATAGATACCCTCTGATTCCCACTCATTTTGTGTTGCCACGAAGGTGTGTTTTTAGTTAATTTTGGCAACAGATTGGTTAATTTGCTTTAACATAACCAAGAGGTGATTATACTTTGTAGTTATCTGAGTGTCAGTAGGTACCACTAGATTACTTATTATCTGTATAATATACTACATGTTATCTAATATACATGTACACCCAGGACCTACAGGCTGCCAGGAACTCTGCTACACTCTGAGACGCACTGATGCATTTTCTGTTGCTAGTAACACAATACCACAGATTTGGTGAGTTATAAAGAAAAGTAGTTTATTTGGTCTCAGGGCTCTGATCCGAGGTTGAAAAAGGACTAAATCTGGTGACAGCTTCTTGCTGGCAAAGTCTGGAGATGGTGTTGAGACCAAGGAGTATGTGAGAGCCCCGGTCAGTCTGGCTTGCGCAGACCACCCTCTCTCAAGATAACCCTTCACCCGCCAACTCGCGAACCACACGGGAGGATGAGTCCATTGACTCCAACAAAGCCCTGAGCACCTGTGTGGATTGCACTCGGCCACATCTCTTTACAGCTCGTAATGGGCATTAAATTTCAACATGAGCTTTAGAGAGGACAAACTACACCCAGCCCGTAGGGTGAAGACCCCACCATTGGAAGCCGTGAGTCTGCCCTGGTGTCATGCCCGCTAACTCCGACCCCTCCTCTTCGTCACCCTATTCCAATCCACCTTCTCCAGGGTAATCTTTCCAAAATTTAAATGAAACACGACATTCCCAGCTTGAAACCATTAAAGGCTTCCGATATACTAATTATCATCCAAATTAGTAGAAGCATGTTTATTTTGTACTTCTCTAGATTTTTTTTTTAGCCCCTGCCCAATCTCTTGTACTTTCTGCATGTACAAATCCAGTGTTATTCGTGAAATTGTCCGTGTGGTCCCATGTCCTTGCCTTTGATGTGTTTTTGTTAGAGCAGACTTTGAAAGTGACATTTGTGATTTCATTGGACTTCAGATCCGGTAGAAATGAGTGAATGAAAAGAACCTGAAAGGATGAGTTCATCGCAACATGGACAATTTCATCCTTTTTCAAATTCAATAGCTGTTCTTGTGACTAACAAAGCAACTGTTATAAGTTGAACACAAACAAGAAGTCGTCAGGAGAGAGTGTATGGTACCATAAATATTTATAATAGGGACACAATACGATGCGTCGTAGATGTCAGTTAAGAAAAGTTAAAGCGGAAGTGTTTATTTAAATCAAATTATTAAACATCTGACACTTGTATAGCCTTTTTTTGTGTGTGTGTGGGTACCGGGGGATCGACCTCAGGACCTCGCGCGCCAACAGGCACCCGTGCCTCTGAGCGATATCACCGGCCCCTTTTTCGTATGTGGGTTCCGGGAGTCGAACTCGGGCCCTCGCGCTTGCAAGGCAGGCGCTTACGCCGTTGAGCCATCTCACCGGCCCCTTGTATAGCCTTTTTAAATTGAGAAAACACCCTTATGTTCATTATCCTATTTAAACTTCAATTTCTCAACCTCTCCTCTCCTTTATCTTCAGTGTGCAAGCGTGTTGTTAATGTCTCCGGCCTTCATATTTTCTCCCCCGTCTTTTCTCTTTTACAGAGAAGCCCAGGCGCTGTCTCTGTGCCATATACTTTCTCACCTGACACCCTTTCCTCGGCCATCTCAGATCTGGCTTTGTGGCGCACAGATCCACTGAAGTCCTTTTGTCACTGTCTTTAGAAACACCCGCCCTGTCCTCCTGGGAGCGCTTGCTGTCCTTTCCCTTCCGACAGTGTTTTCCTCTGGGTCCCCAACACCCTCACCACCTCCCCACTGCCACACTGCTCAGTTCTTGTCCCTGTCTACACCAGTGTCCAGATTGGTCTCAACCTGACCTGGCAGCAGATGACTACCGTGTTTACATCTTCAGCCCAGCTCTGTCCTTTGCCTTACGACTAGTGCATCCGGCAGGTCTCTTACTCCCTTTGGATAGGTGTGTCGAGCTCACCTCCCTCAAAAGGAACTCTGGAAGACTGCGCTAATCCAGACAGCCCCTTCTCACCAAGGGGCGCTGAGTGCTTCTGGGCACCCTCATCCTTGGAAGAAAACCAGATGTGATCCTTAATGCCACTATTTTTTTTCAGGCTTTGCATATCCTGTTGGCTTTGCCTTTCAGATGTATCTAGAATCTGACAACTTATTACCTCCTTTACTACCTCTACCGACCAAGGCAAGCCACCAGTATCACCAGTCTCCACATCTGGAATGGTTTGCCACCTGGGCTGTCCACTTCTTTTCTTCCCTCTTTTACAGGCATTTCTCTACAGTACAGCTACCAGACTTCCCTTAACTCAGTCGCCTTTATTCCTTCTGATTCCGCTCAGAGTTTACTCATCCGTTTTCCTATAGCCTTTTGTCCCTTAACCAACTTCATTATTATTCACTTGCTGTTTGTTTATGGCCTCCTTTTCCCTCACTAGAATGTAAGTCCAGGGCGGCTGTTCTTGCCTATATTTCTGCTGTCGAGAACATTGCTAGGCCATTGTAGATGCTCAGTAAGTACTCATGGAATGAAAGAATGAGGCTTACATATAAATCTTTCTTTTGGGGAGGGGATACCGGGAATCGAACTCAGGTCTTCACGCTTGCCAGGCAGGCGCTGCACTGCTGAGCTAAATCCCCAACCCCACATATAAATCTTTTGGTGAGAAGCCATGTCCTCGTGAGAAGAGCCAAAGACCATGTGAAAGGTGCTTATCTTCCCATACCTTTTGATATCTCTAGGGTATTCTGGGGAAGCATCTTAAGAACCTTGGTTTCGGATTCCCCTGGATGAATGGAGATGCATGTTGCTACAACAGTTGTGTAGCTGCAGTTTGGGTTGGTGGTATGCAGGGACATCCAGGACATCAGCACCATGTCCACTGATTTATTGTCATCTCCGATTGTTGCTCCATGGTATACATGCAAGGCACAGTGCCAAAAGTGGCACAGGAGCCACTCCAAAAAAAAAAAATAGGAATTCTTAGGTTTTTACATTTTGCCCCAGTGAAGCCAAAAAGAGCAGAAGAGAACGCATGTTTGTTAAAGCTGCTTCGGCTAGAGTGCTGTGAATAGTAGAATCTTAGATATGACCTTGAGTGAGCTTGGGCCTCCTGCCTGGCACCCTAAGCCCTAGCCCCTTGCGGTAGAGTTCTCTTTTTCCTTTGTAAAGATTACTTAAAACCTCTTGTATTTCCTGTTCTTACTGCCCTTGAACTCAGGGCTCCCCTGCTCGCCTGGCAGGCATTTAAAGCTGTTCCAAGAAGATCTGCGGCAGGATGGGGCGGCTGGTGAAGCACCTCTGTGCCTGGCTTCTTAAGTCTGCCATCTTGTTTGCTCTTGGGGTTCCTGAGTTGGGTATCAGGAGTGGCTGCAGGTGGTTTTCTCTGTCCAGAAGAGCCTCCTCCCCACTTGTGGGAAACCCCTCTTCCTCATCCAAACCCTGGGACACAGCAGACCCCCCCCCCCGCTGGCCAGAACAGTTGTTATGTGACCAAGATGAGCCAAAGAGAGTCCGCACACAGGAGTTTTGCAGGAAGCACCAAAGGGGAGAACATGTTCTTCCCTCTGACCACAAGGCTGGGTCACAAAGCCCACAGCCGTGTCCCACTGTGGGGAGGAGCTGGACTGAGAATGCTCTTGACATCCGGAGAATAGAGACAGACCAGAGGCAGAGACACCCAAAGGTGTCTGAATCCTTCCATTCAGCCTCCCTGAGGTTGGCACTGCCTCTCCCCTTTCAGTGCTTACAACAGCTTCATTATGGCAGCCAATCGCTCCCCCCTTTTTTGTAGCATGTCCATTGTAATCGGCGCTTGGCACTGGCAACTTTGCAGGAGCCCTAAATAGCACATTAAATCTCCATTTTATAGATCCAAATGCCGAAGCATGAAGAAATCAGATTACTTCTCTACTTACTAAGAGGCTAAATGAGACTCAAATTCAGGTCTGTGGGTTCCCGTTACCCTCTCCTCTGTCCACCGCAGGGTCTGTGGCTCCTTTCTTACCCCTCAAGGGGAGTAGTTAAACATGCGACACAATCTCCTTAGTGTTTTGTAGTTTTTTTTTTTTTTAAACAGAGACCCACCTCTAAAAAAAAAGAAAGAAAAGAGAAAACAGTTCTAGCTATCCAATTAGCTCACTCAAGTCCATTTAAAGTGCCTTTTTTTTTTCAAAATGACCATGTTGGACTTAGTGACCTATGGTTTTCTTTTTTCATGGAAAGTTTTCTAAAATCAAATTGATCCTTAGCACCTCTGAAGATCTAATTCTACTGCCCTTGCCTGTAGGATTTATTGAATATGAAAACCCAGAGCCATCACAAGGGCTGCCTCTGTCAGACTGCGTGATCCTGAACCAAGCTGGCTTTCAGCCTCCAGCAGTAACTCTGGAGCAGCGCTGTCATTGTCTCCAGGTCACAGTCCCGCCCTAAAGGACATATGTGCGCTGCCAGGGAGGGATTAAAAAATATTCACGACCAGTCTTCTGGAAGATGAAAAGGTAGTGTTTTTTTCTTTGAAAAATAGTAGCATACACTCCTAAATCTTGCATTTGAATGATTGTAAGCACCTAACCCTGTCACTCACCCTGGTGCCACCCACACTCCTCTGGAGCATCGGGGACTCAGTAGATGGCCACGCTCTGCAGTGAGTCCAGGGAGGCTCACTGCAGCCCTGACAAACGCTGGCAGGCACAGGCATGCACGCAGACCTGAAAAGGAACACACAGACACACGCACACACGTACCACACACACACACGCGCACACACACCACAGAGTGGCTTTTGTGTTTTCTTTGGAATGTGTTCTTAGACTGGGTGCTGGGAAATTGTCTCCTGTGCGAGCTTTTTGATACTTGCCCAAATCTAAAATATCAGGATAATGTTACCCTGAATGCATTTCTGGTTTAACACTCGATTCTTTGAATAAGAAAATCAATTCATCTTTTCAGAATCTCTTTTCCATAGAAATTCTAATTCATTTTAAATTCATTATTTATATGGTGCTTCATTGTTTGTCTGCTGTTTTAATGCAAATTACTTATTTAAATTATCTACTAAAGCCCTAACATCCATACAGATATTCCTCATTGAACGACTTACCTGTTTAACAACCGTTCAGACTTACTACCCACCCACACACGCTGTTTGGACTTCCCCGCCACTTGGACTTACAGCCTGTCTTTTTTTGTGTGTGTACAGTTCTGTACATCTTGTTTCTGGAGCCTCAATGTCTTTTTTTGTACAGTACACCTTGTTTATACAGTACTGTGATTTTTTTGTTTGTACAGTACAGTACTGTGGTTTTATGTTGTTACACATTGCAGTACTGCATGTAAGAGTTATGAAAATTAAAGCAAAGTCATCATGGAATTTCCTTTGACCAGTATCTTGTTCTGACTATGTATAATTGTATACTATATACAATTCCTTATTTAGAGACAATCCAGTTAATGACTTACGCCACGGGAACGGAACTCGGTTGTTACACGAGGAGTGCCTGGAGCCCGTTGTCTTTTAGGCACATTCACTAAGGATGTTGTGCAAATAAACACAGCATTCATAAAAAAGACAAATGTCTTCGAAATCTCTATTACTTCTACAATGTCTGATACTGGGGAAAGGTATCAGGTTTGCCTGTTTTGCTGCAGAAGGGAGTGATTCGGAGCACGGTGTGATGAGGCCGTCGGTTACGTGTGATACGGAGAGAACAGCTGTGCCCAAGGGCTGGGAACTTTATCAGTGCGTTCTTGTCATTGGGCTCACTTCTAAGGACTATTTGCGTCCAACAGCTCTTCAGGTGATAATAAAACCGATTCCTTTGGAGTTAAATAAATTCTCAGTTATAAATAAGCTCTTTAGAAGTGATGTTACCTTTGAAGCTTTTTGATGTGTAGAAATGTTTCATATCATACAGTGGCACATATTTTCTCAGGGGTTTTATAAATGCTTCCGAACCACAGGAAACCGTTGACTGTTCGTTGTCATGGTTCTTCTTGGCTCTGTGATTGTTTGTGTGTTTAATTTTTGTCTCACACTCCTGGCTGGTCAGCTCCGTCACTACATACTTTACACGTCTCTCTGTCCTCCACGGTGTTTACCGCAGACGTGGACAGAGCAGTGGCTCCGTGAAGGCCAGCCTCGCTGTCAAGGACATTTGGCATCTCCAGTGGTTTTCACAGTCGAGCAGGTCCATGGTTCTGTGATATCTTAATAGTAGTATTTGAGTTTCTTGGTCCCTTGCGGGGACCTGCAGGAGCTCCTTCGTTCGTGAGCCAGAATTGCACATTCAAACCACAGCTTCCAGCCGTATCAACCGTGTGGTCGATGTAACCTTGAAGAATTCATGGAACCTGCTAAGATTCCAGGAAAGGGCATGTGAGGAAATACAGGGATAGATGCTCTATTGATCTGCCAAAGATCATATCTGGATTGCATCTGTTTTGCAATCCTGATTATCGATGAGTACTTTCTATATCATAAAATGTCCTGTATTTTCTGAATAATTTTCGTCCCTGCCTTTTCTGACATGTGAGGGGTCAACACTGCCTGAAGCAGCTGATGTGATGATTTGTTGGTGGCTGCTGTGTTTTATTTTAAAGGTTATTGGAGATCTCGTGTTCTTAAGAAAAACAAATCGTTTTCATTGAACTACTTTGATAATGTGATGTCTAATACAGATATTCCTCGTTTAACAAGCAACCTGTTTAACAACCGTTTGGACTTATGACCTAAGTGTGTTGTTCAGACTTATGACCCATCATTTTTATACAGTTCTATCCATCTTGTCGATAGACCCTCAATGTTTTCCTTTATTTTGGTACGGTATTCCTTGTTTCTACATTACTGCAATGTTGGCTGATTGTGCTGTGCAATACGGTACTGTAGTTTTCTATTCTATTATACTTTACAGTAGTGCATGTAAGAGTTATGGAAACTTAAAGCAAAGTGATCAAGTTGGAGTTTCCTTTGACCAGTTCTTTATTCTGGATCTTATAATGTACATTCTATGTACAGTTACTCATTTAGTGACCAATTTGATTAACGACCTAGTCCCTGGACTGGACGATAACTCGGTCGTTAAACGAGGAGGGTCTATATTGTTATAATTTATATGTTGCCTTTTTCTCTTTTATCATCACAGCAGCTCTATTTGCTCTTAAATGTGAAGACAGTGAGGCTTAGTGAGATAAATGACTTTCATATAAGTCATTTACTCCCATGTTATTCTGCTTAAGCTTCCAGTAGTGCAAAGAGCAAGTGCTGAAGAAACAAACACATCAAGGTTGGAATCCCAAATTCACCCACTAGCTTGGTGATCTTGAACAGATAACTTAACCTCTGGGATCTTTGGTTCCATATTCTTTGAAATGGAGATGATGGTTAGGGAATTATAAACTTGTTGTATTAAATGGGAAACTAAAGAAAGTCCCAGGTACTTAAAAATGCTAATGTAGGTACAGTACTTTTACTCATTGTCTTGTAGTAGGTCCTCACTAAATGGCTTTAGTTTAAACTCAAGTGCTCTTGATTGCTAAACGAAACAAACAAACAAACAAACAATCCTGGAGCTAGGTGTTTGTTGCTTCAAGGCTCCAAGGACTTTCGACTGCTTCACTTTTTCTCTATTTAAAAACTACTGCACAGGGACAAACTCTGAGGTCTCCCAGGGTTCTTTGTTGGTATTGTTTGTGGCCTTGCCTTTAATGCCCACACTTGTGTATGCGCATGCGTACACACACGCACGCGCACACACACGGAATCTAACAGTGGGTGACTTCTAGGGAAGGGAAGGGGCTGACTCTTCCTCCCTTACTGCTGTAGTCTGGGGCTGGTATCTAACAGGACTGGTAAACTCTTAGAGCAGCAGAGGTGGGGTAAGTCAGCTAACTTCTGTCTCCATGACTACAGATCTCTGCTTGCTGCCCAGTCTCTACTGGCTTCTGGTCAGAGCGTGTAGATGAGGTGAACTGAGGAGTGAGTTAAGATTCTGAGTTGTGGGCTGGTGAGATGGCTCAGTGGCGTAAGCGCCTGCCCGGCAAGCGCGAGGGCCCGAGTTCGACTCCCGGATCCCACATAGGAAAAAGGGGCCGGTGATATCGCTCAGCAGCACGGGCGCCTGCTGGCGCGCGAGGTCCTGAGGTCAACCCCCCCGGTACCCACAGGAAAAAAAAAAAAAGATTCTGAGTTGTTTGGATCATGAATTAATTAGTTTTCAGTTGCGAAGATCTAATCCAACATGACTTGAAGTCCGTTAGTTGCATTGCGGTCATTGATAGGTCACTGAGCTTTTCTTAGTTCATTTTCCAATATCCTTAATCAAGATAATAATTCTACCAACCCCCTAGAGTTATAAGTTTTCTTCCTAAAAGAGAATTAGCCTAAGATTCTAAAGAACTGTATTCAAATCTCCCCTGCTTCCTACTGGCTACAAGATTGGGCAACTTTTAGTTCTTCCTGAGACTCATCTACAGAAAGGAATTTTAACAAACCCTTGCCTGAAAGGTGTTATGAGTGGAAGATAAGATTCATGGCAGACAGGACTGCGTGGAGAACTGCACCTGCCATGGTAGCTGATACAGGGACATTTGTGGAAATTCAGTCTGGGTGAGATTGAGTTTCCTTATGTGTAAGATCAAGATGAGAGTACTCTTTTTTTTTAGAAGATTGTGACTGTGACATGGGTAAAGATAATGATGTGAAAGCCCTTTGAAAACTCTAAAATATCTAAAGATAAATTATTAGTTCCATTACTAATAGGTTGTTATAATGATTTGAATAAGCTTGTATAATTACTATATTAATCATTATAGCTGCTCTTATTGTTTCTAAGTCAATTAGATTTTGATTTTTTTTTTCATATGGAAGAAATACTTACATGAGGAGATTGCTTGGAAATAAAGCTTCCGGTGCTGCACTGTGGATGGTTTTGCTGGCTCTCGCTGGTTCCGGCCCCACTGGTTTTCCCAGTGGCAGGGCTGCATCTGGCACTGCCGTGACTCATGGCCTGGGGAAGCTGCCTGCCCAGGTGGGGCTGATGGGGTGTCTTCGGTCTGTTAGCTGTTGATGCACTGCCTACCTGTCTCTGTGCTCTTAAAGTTTATTCCTTGTTGCTTTTCCTCCAAGTGAGCTTTAAGCACAAATCTTGAGTCACATTTGTCTGTGAGTATATGAATCCTTGCCTTTGCTTTTCTTCCCTTTACTTCCAGCCTTCTCAGCTGGTGCCCACTATCCACTCCGTCAGCAACATATGCCTCCAGCAGAAAGCAAAAGAGCGCCATTTGCAGATGGCGTCCTAGCCTGAGGTAGCTTGTGTGTCCAGACCCACCCCCATCCTGAGGAATTTCTACAACCAGTAGTTCAGCTGTTGAAAAGACCGGCAGTCTCTGTCACAGGCGATAGGACACTGCATAGATGCAGAGCCCAGAGTCCAAGGACTCAGGTTCAAGCAACCACTAGGATGTTTGGTAAATGATGCTGTGCCTGCCAGGCTTGTTTCTTTTCATTTTGTGTGTGTGTGTGTTTTTTAAGTTACATTTGAATCCTTGCAATGCTATTATAGCTAATTAACTGTGTCCATGGGGAAGCCATGGTTCCCTTCTTGGGCTCACTTTCTGTTGTAAAATGAGAACAAAAACTCTTACTTCAGAGGGTTGTTGGGAGATTAAATAAGATAAAATGAAAAGTATGCTGCCATATATATGTGTGTGTGTGTGTGTTATTATTAGTAATATAATTATGTGAATATTAATATTGTAACATTTGCTAAGAGAAGCAAATTGCATTTTATTATTTTTTAAGATTACTATCTGAAGGTCAGTTTTTTTCCCTCAGGAGACTCAAAAATGACAATTTTTCCTTCTTCAGTTTTGGTAATTAAGCTAAATAAATTTCTTTGCCAAAGAACTTAACATTGCAGGACCATAAGTTCTTAGATACCATCCTAAGAAATATATATATATATATATATATATATATATATATATATATATATATATATACAAAACCACAGAAACTCCAAAGAAAAACTAAAATAACTAATAAATGAGTTGAGTAAGATTTCAGGATATAAGATCAAATTGTGGAATTAATTGTAATTCTATATATTTGCAGCAAACAACTTAAAATGAATTAAGAAAATAATTACACTAACAATAGCATAAAGAACACAATACTTAGAAATAAATTTTCCGAAGATATACAAGGCTTATGCACTGAAAACTACAAAAACTACCCAAAGAGGTTAAAGAAGACCTAAGTAAAGGGAAAAGCATCACATGTTCATGGATGGGAAATCCTAATTTTTAGATGACACTATTCATCAAAGTGGATTTACAAACTCAACGCAATCCTTATTAACATCCCAATTGCCTTATTTTTTTAAAGTGATCTTAAAATTAATACGAAATTCAAAAGACCAAGAACAACCCAAATGAACTTGAAAAATAAAGTGGGAGGACTTTCCCTTTTCAGTTTAAGGATCTACTAAAAAAAATAATATTGTACTGATATAAAGTAGACTTAGATCCATGTGATAGCTTTGAAAAACCAGAGATGAACTCATACATGTGTGACTGACCTATTTTTGACACAGGTGCCAGGACAATTCAATGGGGAGGAAAAATCTTTTCAACAAACTGTGTTAAGACACATGGGAAAGAATGGCATTGGACTCCTAATTCATACAATAGGCAAAAGTTAACTTGAAACAAATCCTACACCTAAAAGTAAGAGCTAAAAGAATGAAAGATGTGTAAGACAACATAGGATGAAATATTTATGACACCAGATTGGTCAATGGTTTCTTAGGACAATAAAGGCACAAATAACCAAGAAATAGTAAGTGAAATAGACTTGATTAAAATTAAGGGGCCGGTGAGATGGCTCAGCGGTGTAAGCGCCTGCTTTGCAAGCATGAGGGCCCGAGTTCAACTCCCGGAACCCACATACGAAAAAGGGGCCGGTGATATCGCTCAGCGGCATGGGTGCCTGTTGGCGTGCGAGGTCCTGAGGTCGACCCCCCGGTACCCACAAAAAAAAAATAAATAAAATAAAATAAAATTAAATTAAATTAAAACCCTTTTTCTTTTTGCCTCCAAGAACACCATTTAAAAAGTGAAAAGACTTTTTCATAATCCACAGAATATGAGAAAATATTTGTGAATCAAGTATCTGATAAGGTACTTGTTTCCAGATTATATAAAGAACTCTTACAAGTCAACAATAAAAAAATCCAATGTTTTTTTAAAAAAAGATAAAGTATTTGAATAGTATTTGAATATTTATCCAGCAAAGATATCCAAGTGACCAATAATCATATGAAAGTAGTCCCAACATCCCTAACCACCAGGGAAATGCAAATTAAAACCTCACAAGATGCCACTTCACCCCTACTAGGATGGACTGTAGCTAAAAGCAGGGACAGTGACAAATATTGGAGAGGATGTAGAGAAACTGAAACTTTCATACATTGTTGGTGGGGTCGTAAAATGGCACAGCCATGCTGGAGATATTTGGCAGTGCTTCAAAATGTTAACACAGAGTTATGATATGATTCGGTGATGTTGTGACCTGATTTATACCCAAAGTCCAGAGTCGGAGGACTCTGGAAAAATAAAAATGTAGCCACGCAGGAGTGCGTGTGTGAGTGTCCATAGGGACATTATTCATATGTAATAGCTTAAAAGTAGAAAGGTGGTCAGCATAAACAAAATGGTCCATATCCATACATTGCAACCTTTTAAATTTAAAGAAAAATGAAGTACTGAACATGTTACAGCATGAGTGAACCTTGAAACCCCAGGTTAAGTGAAAAAGGCCTTGTGCAATATGTATGACATATGTAAGTATGACACATATTGTACACACACATAGTGTAGGATTCCATTTTTTTTAGCTTATTCACAGTAGGCAAATCCATGGAGACAGGAAGTTTATTAGTGTTTGCCAGGGGCTGGGGGGGTGGGGGAACATTGCATGGAGATAGAATACCTTGCTGAAGTGGCGAAACCATTACAAAATTTGATAGTGGTGGTGGGTACCCGACTCTGAATACACTGAAAACGACTGAATTGGACACTTTATAAAGGTGAACTTTACAGCATGCAAATTATATCTTAAAGCTGAAATTTAAAGTAAGGAAATTCTGCTTTTTGATTGATGCTATCAAATTGAAAAAGAAAATAGGTAATTTTTTTTTCTTATTTTGTTCCATTCAAGGGTCAAAGCATAGACTCTCAGTGCAGATGTAGTGGTGAATTAGTGTGATTTATGTGTGAAGTAGTGTGAAATAGTGAATTAGGCACACCATCACCCTCAAAATTCCCCTTGTCAAAGACCCCAGCCTTTGATGGTTTTCATAATGTAACAACAATCCTTTAGCAACATTCTCAAATGCCATCCTGCTGCCTGGTAAGATTACACAAACCATGTTCACCAGTGCCTCTTTCTTTTCTGTTAAGTCCTTCTCAGTAATTACATCCCTCCCCTAACCACCAGAAAAAAATAAAGTCTTTCCTATAAGAGATACTGTGAACCTTGTCCCCGCCCCAAAATATTATTTTCATGAAAATTACTTCTATTTAATTAGGAACAGATCCAACTATTCTTTTTTTTTTTTTTTTGTGGGTACCGGGGGTCGACCTCAGGACCTCACGCGCCAGCAGGCGCCCGTGCCACTGAGCGATATCACCGGCCCTTTTTCGTATGTGGGTTCCAGGAGTCGAACTCGGGCCCTTGCGCTTGCCAGGCAGGCGCTTAAGCTGCTGAGCCATCTCACCAGCCCCCCAACTATCTTTTTTCTTGTTAAATGTGTGTGGACTGACACATGTCTATACTCATTTACTGACTCATTCGTTTTCAACAAATATTTATTAAGCAACTACTTTGTGCTAGATGCTAAAGTAGGCACTGACCTTAAGGCAGTGACAAAAACACAGAAATCCTCTTTCTCCTGGACTTGGATTCTAGTGCAGAGATAAAATGATGTGCCTCGTAAATCACATGGTTCCATCAAGAATAATATATACTGTGAGGAGTAATAAAGCAAAGTACATGGAGTGCTGGGGTAGGGGTGGTCTGGCTAGGTCTCCATACCAGGTACCATTTGTATGCTGATTTGAGAAGGTGCAGGAGTGAGCCACGGAGCCAACTGGGGAGGCGCGCTTTTAAGCAGCTGGAATATCCATTCAATCTGCTGAGGCAGGGAACACCGGGCGCCATGTAGCGTCAGCACCTCGAGGCAGGGAGCAAGGAGTTTAGTGAGCTCACGGAGACCTTTCCTCCGACCTCTGACCACTGTAAGGGCTTGCTCCCACCCTGCGCAAAGTGGAGACAGTGGACGGTGTTTCGCTGATGATGATGTGTGGCCGGAGTCGAAGCACCATCTTGAATGCTACTTTAAAAATAAACTGGGACCAGTGAGATGGCTCAGCGGCATAAGTGCCTGCCTGACAAGTGCGAGGTCCTGAGTTCGACTCCCGGTATCCACATAAAGGAAAAAAGGGCCAGTGATATCACTCAGTGGCACAAGCGCTTGCTGGCAAGCACGAGGTCCTGAGTTCGACCCCCAGTACCCACATAAAAAATAAAAATAAAAATAAAAATAAATAAAATAAACTGTAGTGAGGCAAAGCCACAAGAGAAAGTCCATGTAGAGAGTTGGTTTTCAGCTGGGCACAGTGGCCCATGCCTGTAATCCCAGCACTTAAGAGGCTGAGGCAGGAGACTCCTGAGTTTGAGGCCAGCCTGGGCTACATAGTGTGGTCAAGTGAGAGTAAATAGTGAGACTCGGTGTCAAAAAATGAAAGGAGGAAGGAAGGAAGGAGGACAGAGAGGAAGGAGGGAGGGGAAAGAAAACCGTATATCTGAACATTGATCTTCTGAGAAACCATGGTTTTTGTAGCAGTTGCTGTTGTTGCATGAAGTGAGTCCTATCTGAGGCCAGCTGCTCTGAGCCACTGTGAAGGCTGGAAAGTGGAGATGTGGAAGCAAGTCTGAAAGGAAGAAATCAGATAACCCAAATGGAAGATAAATAAGACTAAGTAAGGCCTAAAACAAGAGATAAAGGGGGAGCTCTTCAAGCCCAAATCTCATCTGAGTGCAGTTCTTAGGAGTAGCATGGCCATAGGGTCCTCAGAGATCCAAAATGTGGGGACCCTTGAGCTCACTGTTGAATGTCTTTGGGGCATAATTCATCACTTGGGGACCTGCCTTTCTATCTTCTGAGATCTGAGGATCTTTGAAAGGATGACAGTTCTGCTGGGTGAATAGTGATCCTGGTGGGCTCCAAGGGCCAGCCTGTCTGCTTAGAGACGGGCGTGCCCGGGCCGGAGGTGGCCCTTTGCATTCAGCCCTGCATGCAGAGAGCAGTCGGAGGAGCTGGCCCCAGCCCTGAAAGGGGAATTCATTATTCCAGCCTCACTGTTATTTCTTTGTGTAACATAGACATTTTCTCTGCTCTGTAATCTTCTGCAATGAAAAGGACTTTTAATCTCTCCGGGGTTCTCCCCTTTGTTGTGGTCTACCATATGTCACTCGGGAAATCTGACCCCGCACGAGAGGTGTTCTTTCCCTCACTCTGAATGGGTAAATAACGTGGATCCAGTCAGACCGGAGGCTCCTTGGCTCCCAGTGCAACGCACAAGGTAGAAGGGGAGAGAATTGCATTTGATTAATCCGATCACTGTGAACTTCGGCGAAAGGAAAACCCCACGCATGCTGACACACCACCAGGCGCGGCGGAGAAAGCGCAGAGTGACGGAGAAAACAAAGGAGACTGTTTAAGGCAGATTTTT
This sequence comes from Erethizon dorsatum, assembly GCA_028451465.1. NCBI lineage: Eukaryota > Metazoa > Chordata > Mammalia > Rodentia > Erethizontidae > Erethizon > Erethizon dorsatum. The sequence continues at coordinate 123,398,108 of CM051829.1, read as the reverse complement.
TTTCTACAGTTTTGGAAACTCCAATTCCTTCCTTTTCGGGGTAAATAAGAAGAAATGCTCCACGCACCATGGGAAGTATCATTCAGACCAGGCTGCAGATTGATTTTCTCACTTGATTTCTAAAGGAAACCAGTGATGCTGTTCCCGTGGAGCGCTTGTCTGTTGATTGCAAAGTCGTTTGTATTCATATTGGAAACGATATCACTCTGCAGTGGCAAGTGACATGCCATCAGGAGGAACAATAAAAGGACAAAGAGCCCAGTGATGACTGTGTGGCTGCAGGAACACAGGGGAATCAAAGACAATGCACTAAGTCGCCGAGTGGTGGGGTCCCGCTCCTATGTCACCCCCTCGGGATGCTGAACGTCAGCGACTTGCCTCCTCCTCGGCGACATTCATGGATATGGTAGGTGCCGGTGACGCTGTGGACAGCAAACTTTACCTGACAGTTCAGGAATAGAGCAGGGAGATGCCTTCTACTTAAATCACTGAGCAGCAAGGAATCAAGATCAGCAAAATGCCAGGGGAACTATTATGCTTTGTAAAACTATATGAATTTTTTAGGAAAATACTTTGAGTCCTTGCATATAATAAAAGTTATTTTTTTCTTTTTAATTTTAGAACTATAGAATGCAGTGAGTGGAATTTCCTGCAACAGTAAATTACATTTCCTCAGGCCAGTGTGAAATTTGTGCATGATCCTCATTTTTCTTGGCTTGAAGTTTAAGATAAAACTATATGGGAAAATCTTTCCTCTATTACACTCTTACAAAAAGAAGTATGAAGTAATAAGCAGTTACCACAAATTGCAAAGATTTTTAACCACTCCCAAATGTATATTTCAGGTGGCTAATGAATAGTTAGTGAATTTAAAAAAAAAAATTGTTTGGGCTATGGAGAGACGTAAGGTACTTTGTTTAAAATGCTTCTGTTGCCTGTGAAGTATGTCTCCATTCTGAGGTTACACAGCAAGAAGCAGGGGATGATAGTTTGGGTGGGACGCGAAAGATATCAAAAACCAGACGCCAGCAGTGATCTGTGTGATTTTATATTGATTTATCTTTGGGTAATTGCACAGTCCCACATTTACATTTACAACAGAACAGAAGCATCTCAGCATGTGTTTTAATGTGGGCATTGCTTGTTTGGAGTTACCTAATTTTTTAGCTACTCTGAGTGCCATGTCTTTTACAGGGTAGAAACTATGGCTGGCATAATTGTTTTTGCTTGGTGCCTAGGTCAGTGCCTCAGCAATTCATTCAGTGTCGCTTTTAAGGAGTGTTGGTAAGAAAATCAGAAAAGTAAAGTATTCCGACTCTTAACTGCGAGCCTAATTAGTTCTCATACATCAAACCACAATTTTTTCTGATCACTTTTTTCCAGGATTAATCAAAAATGTGAGGGATATGCAAAGGAAAAGGGCTTAAAATTTTTACAATTTCCATCAAACAAGAAATTCAAAAGAGAATTTTGACTAATTGGCTCATAGAAAGAGCCGTCTTCCTCCCATTTTATTTTATTTTATTTTTTTGGTACCGGGAATTGAACTCACGACCTTGAGCTTGCCATGCAGGCGCTGTGCCGCTGAGCTATATCCCCGGCCCTTTCCTCCCATTTTAATATAACTTCCATTGAAGGCAGTGATGAACTTCAGAGGGTGGAACATAAATGTTCTGCCAAGAAAAAAAAAAAATGGGGCAGTTCCTTAAAACTAGCAAATACTCCAGAAGTAGTTATGGAGGTCCTTGGCTTTCAGATCTGTGATATACAATTAATGTTACTGTGAATTTCCAACGGAAATATATTAAAAAGGAGAGAAGATGACTTTAACTTACTGACCCCTTTATCGGAGTGAAGCGCCTGTAGACATCACAGCGGATCCCTGCAAAAACCTTCGGGCAATGTGCTGTCTTTTCAGTGAAACAAACTCTGCCTAAAGAACCAAATGGGCACAGTTGAGAGAAAACTCTAATTTCCAAGTGTATGAGCTTGGGTGAGACTGAGCTCCAATTTTCTTGTTTGTGAGTAAGTTTACAATGCCTTCCCTGAAGTAGTGTAAAAAGTGTGCTATGATAGAAGCACCTAACATAGGTACAGACACAAAAGAATTGCGCATAAAAATCAAATTCAAATTAAGAATGAAATACGAAAAAGGATACTGCTAGTAGGTGTCTGACTGTAATGTTCATATGGAATGTAAAGGAACTTAGCCAGTACCTGGTGCAAAGAATTAATTCAACAAGTATTAGCCTCTTTATTCCTTGTATCCCCTTCTTCTCATTATCTGTAGGTTACGCTAGCACTGTTAGAAGGCCAGATTGTTTTAGTAATGATACGGTGTTTAGACCAACTTTCTAACAATTCTTCTACCTGTCAAAGTAGTAGGTTCCCTCATCTTTCCACCATACATTCATTGAGCTCTTGTTATGTACCAGGTACTATGTTAGGTTTCTGGAAGCCAAAGTTTTATGAACATCAGATAGGGTGAACCCACAAATAAATCAACAATTGTAAATCAATGTATTATAACAATTATAAGCATGGGCATAACCTACTTTCAGAACATAGACTCCACCATATCAGATGGGGACATAAAGGAAGTGACCCATAATTATAATTTTGATGAATACATAGGCACAGCTGAGCAGAAAACCAGAAGCAAGGTCTTCCAGGCATAGTACAGCATAGCGTGACTCATTTGGGTGGTGGCGGTGGTGGTGTGTGGGGGGGGTTATTACTGTTCTGAGTCACAAGAGCAGAAGTGGCTGCTTGAGACAAGGCTGGATGAGTCTTCATAATGACTTCAACTTTATCCTAATAGTCTAGGGGACTAGTAAGTATATTAAAATAAGAAAAGACATAACCCAGTGTGGAGCCAGCCTTCAGGCAGGGGTTAGACAAGGAGGTGTCTGTGGGGGCCAAGGGTGCTTCCCAAGAGGTAGAATTGAAATCCATTTTAGGAGGGAAAAATTGAGACAAGGGCTGCCAATCCTGCAAGTGTCTACTGCATGTGTCTATAATCTTTAAGGTACACCGATGGCTCCATCCCTCTTGTATGGCCACTTAGAAATGGGACATCATAATCAGACTGTTAAATTTGAGGTAGTGAAATGTGTTCACATTTCAGCACCTAAAGGATTGGGAGCCTGCCTAAGTATCCTTGTAAGATCTCCACTGACAGTGGTTTATCTCTTTCTGTATAACTCCTTCAGAGTTAAGCGTGCATGTATCCTTTCCCAGCTGAACTCATTAGACTTACATATTTCTAAGTTACTTTCCTTACACCTTTTCTCCTATGGAAATACACTTAGCAGTAAGCTCAGGTGAGAAAATAAAATTGAACTCTCCATTTTTCAGTTACATCCACGTCAGTTAACTATACATAAACAATCACTTAAATGCACTATGGGATTAAAATCAGAGTCCCAGGGGAATTTCTTCAGCAATGAGAGAATTATTATTTTATGGTATAATTACTTCCCAATTTATATATGATTCCTAGCATGGGACACACCTGGATTTAGTACATTTAGTGGTGGCTTTATTGACAATCTAGAACAGTATCAACTACCGTGGTCATCACCTTAGAAGCTAAGTAATAGATTTATAAACATTCCCAGAAACATTTATTCTTTGAACTGCTTGAAAAGTCATGGAGCATGACAGAGTGTAGTTCTCACTGCTAAACACTGGGCAGAAGCTAGTGGTCCAAGAGTGTAACAGCCAGTTTCGTGAATCATTCAGTTACAATCTTGTGTGTAATTCTGCTGTGAAAGGTAGCTCTTTCTTTAGTTCAAAAAAGACCCTTTGCTTTAATTACTTAAGCCAGCATGAAAAAAAAAAAAAAAAGTGTGCCTGAGACCAGGTACCTGTGATAAAGAGCCTATATGTCCTAGACGGATGAATAAAGCAAATGTAGTATTTACACACCATGGAGTATTACTCTGCCATGAAGAAGGATAAACCTGAATCATTTGTAGGAAACCAGATGCACCTTGAGATCATAATGCTAAATGAAATAAATCAGACATACAAACTTAAATATTGCATAGCTTCTTTTATATGAGAAACCCAAATTATAAATAAAGAACAAAATAAATGATAGATAATAAGAAATGGGGAGATAGATCTTTGTCGAATGGGAAGGGGATCAAGAGGTAGAGGGAGGGGAGAGAGGAGAGGTAGAGGGGATGAAAAAAGGAATTGAGATGTGTTATGCACATGTGCCAACTCCACACAAGGAATTAAACATTCTGTGCTCCCAGCTTGTACTACTAAAAAGAAACAGTAAAATCTGAATACTCATAAAGATTTGAATACATTGCCTTTTACTGATAGTCATTGATAAGCACAGACAGTAGAAACAGTTCTTTCTACCAACAGCTAATTTATTCATGGACACCCAAGACTTTAAAAAATGTGCTCGTGTTTTTTTCCATGCTGGGGACATTATTCTCCTCTTGAGATTTTAACCATAACTAATCAAGCCGTACAGGAGAAATGCCTGTAATTGGACTGTGGTAAGGAAAAAATGCACATAACGTGTCTTTTTTCTGCCTATTCTATTTGAAAAAGTTGCGTACACACACTGATAAGTCACTCAGCTATCTCTTATCACATATTTGCTGTCCTCTGCATGAAGCTAGGTGTCAGGAAGTGGCATGCAAAAGAAGTGTGAATTACATGCCTCAAATTGGGGGCAGAAAAACAGACTCCTTCTGTGAGATTATTTCCTGAGAAGTCATGCAAAAGATTTTCTTTCACTAGACAAAGAGCAAGAAGAAACACATTCTTATTAAGTCTGAAAGGTACTTAGTACTTATAAACTGGTTAGAAGCAGATGGCTCAGGCCATCAGTGCAGGAGAAGACCTAAAATTAAGATGATTGCAGGAAGGAATGTTAGTTGTCTCTTAAGACCTTTCTCCCCGTCAGAAACGCGGCTTCCTCTATCATTGCATAAATGGATCAACGCAAAGTTCACCAAGCTGAGGACAAACGAAAAAATGTTTGCAAGACTGCGGATCGACTGGCAAAGGAACAGTGAATCTGATGGGTTGTGTCTTGCGAGAGTCCTGACTACAAAACCACGGAGTGGACAGACGGGGCTCAACCAGGTGTCTAGGGGGTGCAAGGGCACCCACCCCTTGGCAGTTCCCTGCCCCCGCTGCAGCTCCCCCCGGTAAGCTCCATTGTCCACATCACCGTTCGTTTCTCAGCAGCTGAGACTTCCCTCAGAGTCACACAGTAATTTAATTTTCTTGTGATAATTAGAAGGTCGAAGGAAATAAACATCTTAACTACACTCTTCAACTAATTCCGATGATGGAAGCACAGATGAAATTAAGCATTTTAAGACAATCAAGTCATAAAACTGGTATTTCTATCAAGGCTATCGTGTCAACTAATTAAAACGTATCTTTTGAATTACCATCCCTGCTGGCTCAGCTTTTAATGAAGCAATGCTAATGTAGTTCGTAGAAAATAGCTCTGTTTCAAACAAAAGGTTGTTTAAGTTCATGAATTATTCAGAGTTTGGTGTGGATGGTATGCAAAGAAGCATCCTAATCACAGTTAACGCCAAAATTAATCTTCCTTTTATGGTAGAATAAGACTGCTTTCCTTCACTAACCACACTTTTATTGAGAATGTTGTACCCTGTGGTCAGTGGACAATTCTTAGTGAGAATTAATCCTAGCCAGGCTCCTGCCCAGGAAGAGTGGCCCTCTCACTGGAGAAACAGACACCAAGAAGACAACCTAGGAAATGTCATGAAAGAGCCATGCAGAAAGCCCCAGGAGTCCCCAAGGAGAGGTAGCACATAGGGGACACTTGACCTCAGTCCACAGGAGGACAAGGGAGGCGTGCCACGCAGAGACAAAACTAACAGCAGAGATGCCCATGACCACCCGGAGACAGATAAACCCTGTAGATGGCCGTGTGTGTCATTAATTTCTGTGTCCCTTCCCGTGTTACTGCCACAAGTGGGATGTGAACTCCAGGGGCAGGCGCTTTTGTCTCTATTGTTAATTGATACGTCTTAATGCTTAGAACAGCTTTTGACACACAGGAAGTGCTTAATAAATGCTTGTCAAACTAATGAATGAATAAATGTGTGTAATGTGTGTGTGAACTGTAATCGTATGACTTGGGACTTGGGCATATCCAGGAGTTTAAGTGACTTGGTCACCTGCCAAGCCTTGGTCTTAGGCCCGTGTAGCTCCTTGAGGAGACTTGGCCTGCAGACTTTATTTGAAATTAAGAATCACTCTGCCGTCTTTACTCCAAAGGCAGCGGTTTCAAAGCCCTGTTTTTGGTCAGGTCTTAATCTGCAGGCAAGAAGGAGTCAAGTTAGGGTCTGGGTCCAGAGCATATGTAGTAAAGCCAGATCATAAATATTCAGGCTCTGTGACATTTTAGGAACATCAGCTCAAAGAGAGTTGGTGTAGGTCCTTGGTGTGTTTTTGATTCCCAAGTAATCAATCCAAGACTGTGGGAATGCGTGATGGGTTTTGTAAAGGCAGGGCGTCCTGCTGGTTCAGAAAGTAGAGCTTCAGAGCAGTCCATCCAGGCTGTGATAGGCGGCACTGTGCAGTGAAATTTCAGGCACATAATAAAAAAAAAAGCTTTCTAAGATACAAAGGACACAGTCCTAGAATTGGAGTTACAATTCACATTTTTAAATACCACACAGAGTCCTTACAATGGCAGCCATCCTTTAAAAGAGATAAAAATGGCAATAAAAAGAAGAGATTGCATATACATCTTTTATTTGCTTATATATTATTTGATAAAAGCTCAGGATAGGTAACATATTCTGAAATTACCATGTAATGATTTCCCCCTTCCCAACAAACACAAAATAAATGAAACTTTCTTGTATTGTTTAGAGTAATAAAATGTCTACTGTTGCCAGTTTAGAGTACTTTATATATATTCATGTGTTCTTCATTAGAACCTATTAGATAGGTATTCTACCTTTACATTACAGATTAGAAGTTAAAGATTTTAGGGACTAACTTTCCTGTTTACATAGAGCAAATACTGAGCAAGAGCTGAATGAAAACCCAGTTCTCTACAATTCTGAAATCCTCAATCTTTCTACCCTGTGATAAACACAATTTGTATAATTACCAATGTATTGGTAATAGTGTTAAGTTCTTATTTATAAAATAGTTTATAAATATTTAACTTTTAGCTAGTGAGTATAGTCAAGTTATTTTGTGCTTTTTATGAATAGAAAAATGATATTTATTTCTGTTTATTTAGAACTAGTCAATGCTGTTGTCTAAAAACATTTTAATTGCCTACAAATGCAGCATTCAAAACATTTCTAAGGCACTGATACTATGGGTAAGGAGGAAGTATGTATAGTATGCTATTTATGAAACTGTTGTGAATACGTGAAAGACCCTCGAGGATCCTCCAGCTGAGTCTGGATAATGAAGCTGTGTGCTCCATACGCATATATATGAGTCATCGATCAGAAAGGATCCAGCTCCTCTTTTTATTGCTTTGATTGATTCAGAGTCACTGATTCATTAGTGTTTGTCAATCTTACCATGGAAACTCACCCAGCACATCTTTGTTAAATCAAAAGGACCATCAAATGGTAAACGGGCGCTGCCAGACTATCTGGGTGCAGTGCATGCTGGGAGAGAAGAGCGAAATCTTTGTCCTCTTTCTGTGAATGGGTCATGGGAGCTGTACATGGGATAGGTAGTGACACAGCACCCAGGGGAGGGGAGGGACCAGACACCGGAACACAGAGAAGAAGGCAGACCCATTTCTGTGGCACGGAAAGTAGGATCTGCCCAATGACAAAATGAACCCTCTGCATGGGCTGATCACACATTGAAAGGTATTAGAAGGAAAGCAGAGTATGCCAGAGTTGATGCTTAATAAATATAAGCTAGCCTGCTGGCTCCTCCTTAATCCCCAGCATCTAGGACAGCACAACTGTTGATCAGTGTTTGCTGAATGAATAAATGGATGAATGGGTCAATGATCTAGTCATTCGGGTCATTTGAACCAGTATATGTTGCCAATAAGGGATTAATTTGCAGTGCGGACAGATCTAGGCTCTCGCTCTGGCTTCACTGCGATTTCTGGATTCACATGGTACACTATGCGCTTCTTATAAGCAAAGAGAGCCCTTAGAAAGTGTGGACTCTCTGAACCCAATTCTAGAACTTTCAGGATCTTTCTCTATTCGATACCTATTTCTCAAGAGAAACAAGGTCCAAGGGGGAAAGATACGAGTTCTACATGCCCAGGAGTTCCCCTAAAGATCCGTCCTTTATCCCTTTTCCACAGAATGGTTACCAAAATCCCTCTGATGATGTCGATCAGGTGAAATCATAAAGACGAGTATTCATTGTTTCGGTCAGCATCTTTCAAGAACAGCATGCCATTCAGTGCCTAGGTGGGAGAAAGAGAAATGAGTAACCTGTAGTTGTTACTTTTCTGAACTCACAGTTGAGCAGGGAGTCTTGCTTTGCTTTTTTGTTGTTGTTGTTCTATTTTTTTTTGAGACAGGGTCTCACTATGTAGCCCAGGCTGACCTTGAACTCACTATGTAGCCCAGGCTGACCTTGAACTTGAGGTGATCCTCCTGCCTCAGCCTCCCAAGTGTTGGGATTACAGGTGCTCACCACCAAGCCTTACTTTGCTTTTCTTGGTACTGGTAGTGGTGATGGCTGTGGGAGGTAATGATGATTCCCAAGTTGCTAGCTAGGTTTGCTCTACGGATGTTGTGTGTGTGTGTATGTTTGTGCATGCACGTGTGTGTGTGTGTGTTTCCACTACTTAGCACAGTACTTAGGCTGGAGCACAATGCACTTTTTAAAACCAACATCTAAAAATAATAATTATCACATCCAGAGTGTCTCTGAAGTGTCTTAGGCATGTGCCCTCTCTTCTCACTATTGCTGTCCTTATGCAGAGTCATTCAAGGACATGTCTCTACGAAGAGACGGAGCTGTGACACAGACTGACGTCTCCCACATGCCAATGCCCGCACCAATGCCGTTATGCTAAAAGAGAAATAATGAATGTACTTCAGGACTAGACCATTTCAGAATCTCAGCCTTGTAAGTGCTGTGCAAGCTGGTTGTGGCTTTACCTTTGATTACTGTCTGTTACACACCGTGGAGGAGGGAGAAAAAACAGACTGACTGTAATAATAAAGGGCACTTTAGATCCCTACCTTCCGTAAACATGATGGGATTGGCAAGAACATTGTTATTCTAGTTAACCTAAACGCTTAGTACTGACATTTAAACCCATGTTCTCTTGTTTGTTCCTCATTGCAAAACTAAGCCTCTTGTGTAATGGCCTTTCACAGTTTTGGAGTCTGTTGTTAAGGTAGAGAAATGTACATCACATATGATATTAGCTGGTGAAATAACACAGGGCGAGCTGGCAGTGTTTCGTGGATGGTAGATAACTGCCCAGCAATACTTTGTTTTCTGTTTCCTGCCTTTGCCAGTTTGACTTTCTGGACTTCCTGGCTTTAGATCATATTCAATTTAGCTACATAACCTTGAGACCGATGTTGATGTTTTCTTCCATATTTTTATCCCCAGTCTTATTTCTATCCCACTTTACCCTTACTCTGGCACCAGCATTGTTGGCCAATAAACACTCCAGAAGGCTGGGAACCCAGACTGCAGTGGGTTTGTTCAGAATCCCTCTCTCTGGGGAGGATGGACCCTCCCTCGATCTCCTGGGTAACTTTGCAAACAACAAACAAAAAACCCATCTTCAGGGTGTTTATTAGGGAGGCTTGTTATGATTGGCCTTGGATATTCTTAGTATTTTAAAGTTAACTTTTTAAAAAAATCCAAGACAAAGAAGAGACAGAGTGGAGACTTTTTCTTCAAAACTATATAATTAGATTAAGTGCTATATTTTTTCAGATTCCAATATGCTATTATATACTCAAGCAAGTAAGACTATTCCCATGAGGAGAGCTTGAAAATTAAGTAAATAATATGCTGTGTTTAACAAAGAAAAAGCAGTTGGCTCTGCTTTCTTCTTGGTTTTATCTTAGATGTTTTTGAAAGAAATGTTGCTTCACAGAATATTAATTTTCTTCCTGTCATTTGGCATGGCCCTTTTTTTGTTGTTGTCGTTTGTTTCTGAAATGAGAATAAAGCTGTGTTATATACATGCATATTTTTTTTACTGGACATTTCTTGGCCACTGGTTAAAATTTATTTTGGCTTGCATTCATGCTTTTGGAAAAGGAAGCATTGTGATTGTTTTGAATTTTTGTATAAAATATATGTAGAGAGTGATCTTTAATCAGTTGACACGTGAAACATTAAAAAATTGCTCCCATATTTAAACTGAATATTTTAGTAATCATTCTCTTGTTTAATTCACTTTTAATTGCATTATTAATTGTCATGAGCAAAATATTCCTAGGGAAAAGCTGAACTGATCCTGTAATTGCAGCTTTTACTGCCTCGAGTGATAAAGTGCCTTTGATTTGGTGCTGAGCCAGGAGGGCTTGATTGATAATATCTGTCTCGGGTGTCACCCTGGGAGAAAAGAACAAAACCTCAGTAGACTCGGTGCCTCGCAGCTGTCTCCGCTGCTCCAATTTCTCAGCCCCATTGACGTCATCGGGAGGTTTCAAACCAGCCCAGGGTGTCTAGTAAACCTGCACACAAATGAAAGGAAGAAATAGAAAAGCACTGATTCACAACCCCACGCTCGCTCCAAAGAGGTGGCTGCTCACATAACGGGCAGATGTTTTCTCCTTTTCTGCATTAAAAAAGAAAGAAAAAGGAATATCATCCACTACCCAGAAATGTGGGAAAGCCTCAGGCAGGGAACATGAGTCGTGTCTGTCCTTCTGAAATCAGATTCTATCACAATGAGCCACATTTGTCCGGGGCTCTCGGATCTGTAACCTGCGTCCAGCTTGTCTCTTCCATCAGGAGCGCTGAGGCGGAAGGTGGCACGGGAAGCAGCTTCCCCCGACGCAGGGCTCCTCCAACCAGCCGGGCTCAGTGCCACCCGTGCCTGCGCCTTCTCCTCTGCAGCCTTTTGTCCCCAGTGCCAAATGCGAAGCCTCAGGGTGGATGACAGGGGCACAGAGGGGGTCATCGTGTTTTCCAGGAAAGATTTTGTGTGTGTCTGTCTGTTTGTTTGCTTGGAGATGTGTGTTATTTTTAAAGCTTCTTGATCAACTTAGTACATTAAATATATGATAAACTCTAAACCTAGAAACAAATCATCGTGAACCCTTTCTAAATCCTGTGATCTGGCACTTTAGTAATTAGGCTGAGCACTGATGTTAAAGTATGTTCTTGTGCTAATTTTTCATCTGCTGGGCAGTTTTACTCCTGGGGGAGAACAATGCTGTCTTTCCCCCTCTCCTCATCCTCCACCGGAAATAGCAGGGAACAGCTCACAATGACTGCGTAGCTTTCATTTCTTACTCTTGCTCCGTGGCATATGATTCAAACATAACTGGAACTTTATATACTTTTAAGTTTACAAAGCATTATGATTTCATTTTCCCAGTTAAGTTGGATAGACAAGATGAAGGTAGTTTAAGTATCGCCATTTTATCCAATCCCATGTTCTAATTTTTGCAATAATTTCAATTCAGCACATATATCATGACCATTTGTTATGTGGTGGGAGAGCTTTGGGGTGAAAGGTAAGTAAGACATAGCTGTTGGACTTCAGGAATTTAGAGAACTGGGGATAAGATATGAATCCACACATAACTCTATCACAAAGCAGAGTAAGATGCGTGCATAAGACAAAAGAGTGGATCTTGAATGAAGGAGCATTTCAGAGAAATGGTTCAGGACAGTGATCCTTTAGCTGGTGAGGACCATGCATGCACACGCTTAAGCCAGCAAGGTGGCCTGAGGGCCAACCCAAGACACAGAAGATGTTGTTCTGAAACTGAAGATTGGGGTCTGGTGAAAGGGAGGTTAGGGCCATTAGTGGCCCTCCTGAAACCGCGGTGAGGAGGGTCTAGTAATAGAGATATTCACAGATAAAACAAATGTGTGCCTTTGGAAAACTGGTTACACAGCCATGTGTAAGGGGCATAAGAGAAAAGAAAACCTGGCTCCTGATGCCCATGGTTCCACGGATCCCTGGGGGTGGGATGGGACTTCTGAGGACTCCAAACCCAGTAGGAGTAGAGGAATCCATTCATTTGTTTAAATGTGTGTACTGAGCTTCAAATACCTGTCACGCACTCTTCCGGGTCTGAGAATATTGCAATCAAAGACTAATAAAACCCTAGACTTTCATAGGTCTTTCACTCAGTAAGTAAGAGTTCAGTAAGAAAGTTTTCTTCAGTAAGTAAGAAATAGAGAGGAGAAGACAAATACACCCAATGCTAAGGTGTGGAACTAACAGAATTTAGGTGGTTCTGAGTGCAAGAAGATTCAGGGCTGACATGAGAATTTCTTGGCTTGAGCGTGCACACCCCTAATCCTTAGCGGAAAACATGCTTACTCTAGAAAGGTAGCTTCGCTGGGTGGGGCAGGGATGCCTCACATGGCACCAGGGGCCCAAAAATGAGGAAGGATAGAAGGGTGTTCCGCAAAGCACGAAGCGCTGCATAAATATTACCATCACTAGTAGTGGATGGTTGACTTGAGTGTATTTTTACTGTGACAAAACAGTATTTCAGAGTGTTTAGTCTGGAAAATTGTTTCCTAGTTCACTTATCTGAGCATGAATAGTTGAAATGTGTTTATATTGATTGTGTGTTTTCAATGACCTCAGGAAAGTTATTTCAAAGGCAGGCGGTTTAGAATTTACCTTGCCATATATTTTTATATTTCTGCTGCTGTGACTTCTCTTTGTATCCTAATCCAGTATGTGCCGTGAGGAATGCTACTATGCACTGCATAGGGAAATCCTAACACTTGCATCTAAGGTTGCAGGGCCTGATGAAGAAGAGCTTTGGTTCTGAGGAAAGTGCCTTATGGATTGACAGGTTCTGTGAGTGATAGTCTCAGAATCATTCGATACTTTAAACATCTAGCCATCTAATGTCTAACATCTTTGGGGTTATTAATATGAATAATGCAGGTAGTTTTTCCTATACATCTATAAATTTCTGCATTTACTTAAAAGGATGATCCATTGGCCATGTTACTAGTAAGACATTTTTTACCATTTATATTTAAAATTTAACAGAAATTAAAATCTTACTTCACACCCAAGTAGATATGAGGCACACAACCACATTAATATCCAATCAATAGAACACATGGGGATATCAGTAATGATCTTCTTTATGTGTCTGGCTTTTGCCAAGTTAATCATGAGAAGTCACAATGGGAACCTTGCCTGGATAACTGTCTTTGAGAAGTCCTGTTATTAAAAGCAAGATGATAAAAGATCCTTCTTATATTGACAGTGACCCCCCACATACACACACAAATTGCAAATTTACTGAAAAAGTAAATGCTATGTATATATGCAAGGATTGGTACCCAAAATAATCTCAATCTCTCTCTGTCTCTCTGACTCTCTCTCTTCTATTGAAGACTTGTGAGTCTTTCTGCCCAATCGAATAAGTTGAGGCAGTTAAGTAGCTAATTTGATCAGTGACCTCTTTTTGTCAATAAAATTTTAGTTGGAAAAAAACAAAACAAAACAAAACAGGCTTAGTGACCATGATCCCTTGTTGTTATTCAGCTTAGAATTTTAATTGGGTTGTGCCGTCCACAATCCCTTCCTGGTCCCACCCACCCTCTCCCCATTCTCTTGTCCCTCTCCCTGTGCCCTGTTTTCCCTGTTTGCTTTTCCACATTGTACTGTGATTATCTGTTTTGATGATTCTTTCACCCTGGGCCATGCAACCCTTGAAGAGCACAGCAGTTTCCTTCACATTTACATCCGCAGCTGAGAGAGTCTCTAGTGGGTGTTAGGGCCTCAGGAAATACAGGAAATGTGTGTTCTAATGAACTCATGCCGCGGAGCCCTGGCTTTCACAGCTTCACGAATTGCACTGTCCTAAGAAACAGCCCTTTTCGTTCTTGGTGCCTGATAGAAAGGCTGTCTCTCTCCTTATAACTCTGGGTAAATTTCTGAGTGTTGAGTTGTGTGGCAGTGATAATAGCAGCAGCAGCTATGATTTGATGAGCATTAACTCTGTGCCATTCTGTGCTGAGTGCTAAAAATAGAATATTTCATCTACTCTAGGTGGATATTCTACTTCCATTCTTGCAGATGAAGAGACAAAAATTATTACGTACCCAAAGTGAAGCGGATTATTAAGACTTCAGCAAGTTGAGGTTAACCCACAGCTTTCTGGCTTACTTTTAACACTCACGGGAAGTTGGCGGTTAACGTATTTCAAACCCATAAGAAAACACACAGATTTTATTTGTATATGAAGCTAAAATCTAGTGGACATGTATTCATGAAATGATTACACATATCTGCCAGTGGAAGAAAGTTCCTGAGTTCATTTTCATAATAAGGAGTCAGCGGTTTCTTCAAGGAATCTCCTATTGTCTGTCTAACCTCTTATACATCTGGATATATTTTGAAACATAGTTTTCTTTCAAATAGCCTTTGCTTTGGGTCTTAGAAAATGAGAACTGTGTTTTATGAAGAGGTCCCAATAGGGAGACGAAACCCTTGAATTCTAATCTCAATTTCATATTTACAAAACAGTATGATGCTGCCTCATTTCACACACTTCCTGAGCCTGTTTCTTGGTTGTCAGATCACAGACTGGGTGCCATGACGACTTGGGTTCACGCTGGGCCACTCCCGCCCATGAAGCCACTCGATTCTGTGCAACTCGAGGGCCAGGGTCTACTTCATTTGGCGAGAAAAAGCCTGAGACTTGTGAAAGTCCTGCTGGAGCGTATTATTATCTCAGAATTTCAAAATAGTTCTTCCCACTGGGCTTTTCCATGATTTAGGATTATTATGAACCTTCATGAATGAACAAGACAACTATTCTCAGAGCATGAGCCTTTTCCCACCCTTGGATCATTGTTTGGAAACAATGATAAGGCATCTTTAAAGCTGAAGTTAGTCGATCCTCGGGGAAAAACGCTGAATTGAGGTTTCTACGTCTGCATTGTAGGTTTACCACGAAAAACTCTTTTTGTGGCTGAAATCATCATAGTGATAAGTTATTAAGATTAAAACTTTGGGGAAGCCACCTAGGCCATTTTTCTGCCTAAGGCCATATCCCATTTAAACCATACAAAGAGATGAGAAATCATTTGCTGTTTTCTAAAGGAAATGCCACAACTTCCCTTGATATCTTGTTTCAGTAAATGACAATCTCACCTGGCAGAAAATCATTTTTCATAGCTGACCTAAATCTCTGGGGCTGCAGTTTGGACTCATTTTTTTCTGTCTTTAGATGTTAAACAAACAAACAAACAAACAACAACAAAAAAGCAGGTAAAATAACTTCTCATGTACATGAAGACTGCGATCAAGATGTCATCCAACTTTCATCCTAAAGCCAAACTCCTTGAAACTCTCCTCATCATTTCTTTCTGTCCAATTCTTTAATAGCCTTCCTTTTGCATGTAGTCTTCATCTTCCCAGCCTTGAGACACAGAATAATATATCATAGCGTGCATAGTTATTAGGCCCTGTGATCGCATGGCTGAATATATTACATGAACGTGATAGCTTGGATCCTGTTTCTATTTAAGCAAACGTATGATGGTGATTTTTCTTTCCTTTAATATAAATACAAAGTTGTGCACTGATACAAGAGAGAGAGCAAGGGTTCACATTTCCTTAAAAGTTCTAAGTTTATAAAAATCATGCACTAAAAGCTAATAAATCTAGAGAAATAATTTTTTAAAATTATCCCCACAAGTACTTTCCTCTAAGTTTCAATTTCCATGCTAAGCAGAAACTTAGAGAGAGGGCTGGTGAGATAGCTCAGAGGCATAAGCGCATGCCTGGCAAGCGTGAGGTCCTGAGTTCAACTCCTGGTACCTACATAAAGAAAAAAAAAAGAAACAGAGAAAGGCAAGAATGATGTTTGAGACCAAACAACTCCAGTTTCAGTCCCGGATATAAATGGACTCAATGAGCAAGAATGTTCTAATTTCTGAGCTTTGCTTACCTACGTACAAAAGACTATAGTAATAAAAATAGTGAGTGTTTTGAGGTTGAAGACCATTCCTTACTGATTTATCTACAGGGCCCAGCCCAATTCATAATGTAGATTAACATTCACTTGGTTTTTGAATTTTACTGAAGGATTGCTTGTGAGAATTAAGTGACATTTTACATAGGAAAATATTTAGTCAACTGTTGAACCTCTATATAACTTGTAGTCATTACTATTAATGATTTTATAAGAATCATTATTAGTTGTGAATTTCATAAAATTAAACCAAATATTGATTTGTGCTTGTCTTTCCAGGAACATTTTTGTTATCCATTCACTGTGTTATCTGGTGAAAACGTTACCTAAAAATGAGTTTCCTAAAGTGAGTAATCCATGGAGCAAAGCGCATTGCCTAGAGTTTAATTCTTGATTCTTCTGATGGGCAATCTGAGAGCAACAAATGAAACTCAGATGTGACAAAGTGACCTCCTAGAGTGAATCAAGAGTCAGCCTGGCTCCAGGTCAACAGAGGTCCTCCTAAACATTTGCATTTTTCCAGGGAGTCTGTGACCTTGGTGTGGTTCTCTAGGAGGGAGAGAAAATCAGTGATCTCTTTGACCAAAGCACCCAGAGGTTTAAGTAACATAGCTTTGATTATTAACAGCATGACAAAAGGGAGTCTTTGCTGACCTTCTTCCATGGACCAGAGAAACACTACAAGGACATTTTTACGTCCGAGACTTAAAAGCAATGTTTGCAAATAATATGTTACATCTCTCTGAAAAGCCTTTCCCTATCTTTTGCTTGGTTTACAAACATTCAGTTCAAGGAAAGTGAGCTTTGGAGTCACAGTGATTCAGGTTGAGATCACTCCTCCGCCACACAACGGAATCCTTGGGGAAATTCCTTAACCTCTCCGGCCTCGGCTTTCTCATCTCTAAATTGGGAAATACGCTACCTGGCTCATCTGATCTTGCCACTGTTGGGTTCTTGGTAACTTTGTTACCTCTGCTGCCTTCTGTTCCCCTCTCCTTTGCCTATCTCGTAAGAGTTGGCTGGCTAATGTGATTTATAAAACTGGTACATTCCGTGCACTGAGGAGACCCTTGCCAGAGCAGCTGAAATTCCATGACAGAACATTTTATTGGGTTTCTTTTCAAGAGTGATATTGATTGCTCGATAATGACACAAAGCTATAAACCTCTGAGACTGTATTGCTGTTTGAGGAATTAAGTTTTTAAAAAAGGAAAATACAGCTTTAAAAGTATAAATTGATTATAGCCTGGCAAGGCCAAACAGGATAGGAAAGAATTCTGGGCAGGGAATCAGGAACCCTGGGTCAGTCCCAGCTCTTCTACAAACTTGAGCAGTCACTTTTCTTTTCTGACCTTATTTACTTCCTCTCTTAAGGGAGACAGTGATGCATGAGGCGTTTTCCGGCAAGGACAGTCTACAGGACAGAGACTCGGGCATCGTCACTCTCCCAAACAGATGCTGCCTGGGGCACGGAAGTGTTCAGGCCTCACTTTGTGGTGCTGTCAACACTTGTGACATCCAGGGCTCTGCAGGGCAACGTGGCCCTTAGGCCAGCACATGTCTGTAGGAAAAAGATCAGGTGTCCCTGTGTGAACCAAAGACAACTCTGGAGACACTGTGTCCCTCACTTGTCTATTTCAGATGGAGAATTTGCTAACTCATTTGGTGAGAAAGTTTGTCACTAAATAGAAAGTCAAAAGAACAGCGGATAACAACAACAAGAACAAGGGGGACAAGTGGAAAAGAAAAGGACAAAGAAGAGAGCATAAGCAGGCATCAGGAATTAAGAAAAGTCACAAAAAAGAGAGCGAAAAATCAAAGCAACTTTAAATAGGGCCAGTAACTGACTCTTCTAAATCTGATTTCAAAGATTGAAGTTTGGATCTGCTCGTGATACTACAGTCGCTCTTGAATCTGCCGAGTTGGAATATCACTCTTGATAATTCAATTTCTGTGGAGCTAGAAGGTAGAGATATTTGTGAATCTACCACTGAAGGCCTAAATTAGGTCTCTTTATTTAGAATGAAAAATGTATTTGCAAAGCTTGTGGAGGTGTTTTTCCCCCTCCATTTCTTTTTGCACTTGACAAAGGACTGTGTCTAACTGTACAGTCTGCCTGGAGAGAGATTCTTGGCCATAACTGGTGATAAATCAACCTAATTCTCCCAACCAAAGAGGAAAATAATCTGTGGATGCTGCTTTCCCATAGTTAGCAGCAACTAGCTGCGGTCTTTTCCATTGTCAGAGCGAATAAAGAGACCAGCGAGAGACACACTTGCTATTCACGCCGATTTAAAATAGAATGCTCAGTAGTGGTGTTGCTGACAGCTGAGGCTGAGCTGCATAGTTTATAGATTTGCCCACTAAACTATAGCACAGAGCTGCAACTTATAAATCCCAGACAGCATCAGTTCCTGCAAATCTCCTCTCTGGATCTTGGTTTCTCCATTTTGTGTGAACACATTTTTTTTTTCTCCTCTCAAAAGGTAACAATAAAAAACTTACATTAAGACCTAAGGGAAAGCAAACAAGAAATACATAAGCAAAATCTGGAATTCTCAACAACCTGAGATTTATCCTGGGATTGTTTGTCAAATTTAATTTCAGAAAGAAAAGGCAGTCCCCTTGCTATACCTTTCTATTCAAATTGTATGGCTGTTTCAGTGCAGTAGACTGGAACAGGTTTCTGTTAAGCTGGCAAATGACAGTGCTTGAACCGAACGAAGAGGGCAAGCCAAGGAAATGACATTGCTTTTGACATTTTCTTTGCCAAGAGCTTTTCTGAACTTAGTCCATAACTGCTATAAGAAAGTACTCAGTTGCAAGAATCTGAGTGGAGATGAAGTAGGTTGTGGCTTTGTATTAATACACTATTAGTGTTACTAATGGTCATTGGAATCCGGAGACTTCTGGGCAAACCAAGTGCAATAAGCCCCAGTTTCCTTTCCTAGTGAGTTCCGCATGTAGAGGTTTTTTCCCTTAATCTGCTATAAAATGCATTCTTTTGAGTGCTTGCAAAATAGCTGGTGTTAAGAGTTCTAAATCTTACTTTTCTATTCATCAATTATGTGTGTAGCTATTTCTTTAATTATTTTTTTTAATGTATAAAAGTTTATAAAAGAATTGTGTGCCCACGGTGGAAAATTTATAAAAGTAACAACAAGTATTAAGAAGAAAATCTCTTGTATTTGGTAAAACATGCAGAAAGCATAATCAAATGAAATAAAGCAAAACATAGCCCCACTGTATGTTGAACGAGGTATCTCGGAGAATCCCGTGGTAGTCTCTATTCCCAGAGCCTCAGAGCCCTTTAGGACTCACCTGTGGCCTCTTGCTGGTCCTCTGCAAACTTTTGCTATGTTCTCCATGTCTTTGGTGGTCCAGAAAGAATGACCAAAAAGCACCTGATTTATAATTTGTAGTCCACCTAAGAAAAACTTTGTCTCTCTCTGTTCTGTACCTAGATTTTTTAGAGAGAGACCCGCAGGCCCAACTTGGGCCACCTTGCGTGGACAGCCCAAGCTGGGCTGGGGGCTTCTGATGAGGGAGTGTGGCGGTTTCCACTGCACCTAAGGAGAACGAGAGACGAGCACAGCCATTCCAGTAGGTCTCCCTTCTAAGCCTGTCCTTCCTCTGCAGAGATGATTACTGGCAATATTTTGGTAATTTTTCCTCTAGCTTCCTCCTTAACCTTACGTATTTTACTATTGTTCAGATCATTCTGTTTGTAAAACTTTTAATCTCGCTTTTTCCATGTACTATTTCCTCATTAGCGCTCATTCACAGTTTATTTTTCCAAATAACTACAACGTAGCAGCCACCACAGCAGGTAGCAAGTGCTCCATTGTTAAAACCTTTACATAATCTTATTCACTCTCCCCATGGTGTGATATTTATTAACCTGTGTGCAGTTTGTTACAAATTACAGCACAGGTTGGGAGCTGCCATTCCATTTCACTATCCCAACTATGCTGTGAAACGTGATGATGTTATTAATTTCCCTATTTTGCATATGAAAAAGGAAACCAAAAAGTCATTCAACTCATAAATGGTCCTTTCTCACCAGACTTCAAGTCCCATTCCCTTGAGCCCAGCCTCGATGGGTGCCCTGTATTTTTCTGGATTCAGGTAGCCCTACCGCCCAGTTCTTCAAGGCTGCTGTTATTTACACGGCAACGCCCCTCCTCCTGCCAGGGACTTTCTGGACACACACCGGATCGCGGGACGAGGGCCAGACGGGAGGAATCGGGAGTTGCACGCTGACCTCCCAGGACACGGTGGCAGCCTCCGCACGGTGAGGCGTGGTCTCTCTTTCCCCACGGAGCTCTGCTGTCCTGCCTCAATGACCTGTACCCCCGCACGCTCACACCGGGCCATTTTCTGTCAGCCCCCACTTTTCTCTTTCTAATCCAGTTTTCTTCAGGGTCCATGATCGTGTGACCCAGAACACAGGAAGAACCTCTGAGGGGACACACAGCCCAGCCCCTCCCGCATCCCATCCCAGAGCCCGGGGGCCAGAGCCCGGAGGTCCGCTGGTAACCCCGGAAAGGAAGGTGCAGAGCAGCAGTAAGGGGGAAGACTTGGCCGTTGTTAGCACTCTCCCCACGGGGCACAATCCCTGACACCCACGGCGTAAGGAGCAGAGCTTTCGTTGGTTCACGGTTTCCGGGGATTCCGCCCAGTGTCAGAAGAGCTCAAGGCAGGGACATCCCGGTGGACAGGTGTGACACAGTAAAGCTGCTGGCTTTATGGTGGCCGGGAGCAGTGCAGGGGAAGTGCCCCAGAGAGGAAGGGCCAAGGACAGATGCAGTCCCCAAAGCCCTGCCTCCCGGACCCACCCAGACACACCAGGAGTGCTGGCCACCACTCCCCGGGCAGCGCCCAGGCCGATGAAGTTGACACAATGCAGCTTAGGTGTCACACTCACGCTAGGTGTACAAAGCCCTCTCCGATCATTTCCTGTCTTAAAAACAAAACCCGTCGGGTGGGATAATAGTAAACGATACTGTGAAATGTGTATCCCCTTTCAGAAGACCTTCATTCTCTGGCTTGGTTCAGAAATACCCACTGGCAGTAATGTGTCACGGGTAAGCGGCACAGCTGTGACAGCGCGGCCAGCACTGACACACGTGGCTGGTTGCTTACAGAACGGAGGACGTGGAACACGATTGTATAATCGCGTGTAGAAGCTCGGAGACCGCGTGCTCCTTGAGCTCGGTGGCTGGCTTTTTTGTCCTTGGATCTCCGGCATGAGAGTTTAAAATACGTGAGTTAAACCGAGGCCAGACGAGAGGGTGAAGGCAAGCCAGCGTCCGTATTACCGCACGGCCTGCGATGGGCCGGCCAGCCCCTCCCTCTAGGGTTTTCTTCTGTGTCTTCTTCAGGCAAAAAATCCAACACCGAGCCCACTTAGCAGTGAAAGATTACCAAGGCTTGTACTAAAAGTAAGTACCACATCGTTTCTCTTATCTGAGAAACCCAAAATATAAATAAAGAGCAAAAGAAGAGATAATAGGAAGTATGGCGATCTTGTTCAAATGGGAAAGGGAATAAGAGATGGGGGAGGAGCAAAGGAGGGGAGAGAAAGGAGATGGAGAGAAACGGAAGGAAAAAAGCGGAAATAGAGCTTTTGGAAATGGCAAGGGGATCAAGAATTGGAAGGAGCAGGGAGAGGTGGGGGGATAGCGTATTAAAAAAAAAATTGAGATCTGTTATGTACATTACCAGATCCTCACGATGAATGGAATCATGGTGCACTGCAAACGTGGACTAATAAAAAAAATATAAAGGCCAGATATTGTCATAACAAAGTAAGAAATGCTACATTGCTTTTCTCTGGCCACCAGCATTGCTAGACATCAGAACGAAACTGATTAAGTACACGCAACTTAAAGGACAAACATTAACAAATTCTTGGTTCCCATTGACATCAACGGAGGGTTTTTTGTTTTTAGAGTAATTTGTTTATAGTCATGTTGTTTGCTTGCTCTCTATTGTCATACTTGTAGACTTTTGTGGCATGATTTCTTATTAATAATATATAGATTTACAATGAGGTTGTTACAATATTTATTGAAACTCAAGCAAATTAAATATTTCTCAATTTGATTTATAGAGTTAGTCTCACGAGTTTAGGAACTGAACCCCAATTCTTTACACAGATGGCATTTTGCTATAATAAATATTCATAAACCACACATCACTGAAAATATAAATTAATTTTCCACCAGTTAAGAGCAGCACTTCAAGGCAAATGAAAAACATTTTTGAAACAGAAATTTCTTGTATTTTATAGTCATAGCTTAACTCTATTGTTGGCCTTGTTACTGGCAAGAACTTTAGAAATGGAATCAAGTTGGGGGTGTTTTCTAAAACAATTTTAAATTACGAGGAAATATAGTTTGCTTAATTTCTTATATGAGACACAAAGGGAAAACCGAAGCACTATTCTCAGATGTGGTCCCAGTTGTAGCTGTGAGTCACTGCTGGCAGCGGTCATGATGATGGAGGAATCTATTTATTTCAGTTCTCTGAGCTTCACACAGTGAAGCTATGCAGAAATTATGTAATTATTCCTCCCGGTTGAGTCTTCTTATTGGTTTGCAATTACAAAATACTCTGAGTGTTTTTGTATCCTGAAATTAAGTCTTCAGAGTTGCATAAATATCATAAGGTTTGATCTCGGCTTGTTTATTGTCTTCATATTTGTTTTTACCAATTAATAGTGTAGCTTCCTAGGTGTTGAAATGTGACTTCTTTATCTTTTGTATGACTCGATTACTTAGAGTAATTTTAAATAAATCCTGAGGGAAACCTCTTATTTTCATAACGACATGGTATATTTTTCTACTACTTATGACTGCTTCCTGGATAAATTAAAGAGCCTGTGTTGCTGATGCTCCGCGCTCGCTAAACGTGCTCTCTTCTGTATTTCCTGTCACTTTGGGCCATTTCTCATAAATGGTAACTAATCGTAATAATTTCCTTTTAGAGGAACCTTGAGGGACAGGCACAGCTCCCTGACACAAGCAATGGTTGATCCCGATTGCCTAACAACCACCCTCCAACTAGCACAACTGAGTCCAGCGTTTACCCTGCATGGGACCGTGGGAATAGAGAGCTAGATTAACGCTCAAAAATTTCGTGATCTAGGTAGAACCTATTTCTAGCTAGCTGTTCCAAAAATAGAGGTGCCATACTGGTCACTAATATGTGCTTAACTCTTGAAAATTCTTCTGGGATTACTCAGGTAATTGTCTAGCAAAATTATGGAAATTTTCTCCCTTAGAAGTTGCTATATCTTTGTAACTGTAGGTATGAGGAACCTAAAACGTGCTTCAGCATAACAAGCTTATTGTCATAATTGGAACCGTGCAATAAACTTGTTAATTTCCTACAATGTGCCTTTGCTCCACCCAGGTCCCTTCAATATTATGAAATGGGGCTTTCTCTATATGTTATTTAATGGAAAGGGATCACAAATAAAAAGTGGACTGCAATGAGTAGTTCAACCAAGTAAATGTTAAAAAGGATGTTTAGTTGTTATGAAATAATACTATGCTGAATGTTTTGCTTGTATCATTTCATTTAATTCTCACAGCGTCTTCTCGTGGTGGGTATACTATAAAATCCTATTTACAGATTAACTGCTGACATTTAAGAAAGGGCCTTCTATGCCCCAATTTTTTAACTAGTGAGTGGCGGCAGACCAGGACATTCCTGACTCTGGAGACCATGGTCTATCCCTGTCAGCCTCAAATTCTTTCCTCACTACCAAGCGAAGCTCAGTGGCGTGTATTGGATATGAATCCTTAGTCTTGTGCCCACCCACAAGGCTTAGATGAGGCTTAGATGCTTTTCAAGTGCGTTTTATAGGTGTTGGCTTTCCAATTTAATGATGATTTCTGGTCACACAGCAATTTGCATGCAATGAGTTGCTGATCTTTGCTTCACTCAGAAAGAAGCTTGTGAGTAGTATTACTTAATGGCACCGTGCGCCTGATTCAGTGCTTACTGAGACAGTTATTTATTGAGATTCTACTACGTGCTGGACAGTTTCCTATGTTATCTCCTTTAACTTCACTATAAAGCAGGTGAGGATACCTCTTTTCAACAATCTGCAGTTACTGCCTTGCCTCATGGGACATAACAGACTCCAGCTAAGTTCTGAAACTCCCATTATTTGCAAGTACTTTTTGCTCAAATACTTGGTTATACGTTTACACTGCACGCCATTTGCATTGCAGTTTATCCTATTGATGGATACATTGCTTTTAGGGTCAGAAATCTTTTCACTCCCCATGCAAATCATATTGATCACTGTCTCAGTCAGACTTCTTAGTGGCAGCCAACTGAAACCAATTCTCCATCTCTTAAAAAGTAGGTGATTTATGGCCAGAATATAGGATAGCTCACACCATCACCGGGAACCCGTGCAATGAGGCTAGCAAACAAGCAGTAACGAGGAAAGTGGGACAGCTGCCAGGATCACCACTAAGTTCACATCCCAAACCAGTGTGTTGCTGACTTTGCTATCACAGCTGCTGGCATGAGACTCTCCATTTCTGCTCCTGCTAATAAGAACAAAAGTAGTTATGCATGGCTCACCTTCTAGCACCCAGCCCACTTCCTGTTTGCCTTCCCAGCGCTGCACCAAGAAACTTCCAGTGAGGCCACCGATCTGGTTGGGTGGAAGTGGTAGATTGGCAAGAGGAAGCACATTTAAGGTGCAGGCCAAAAATCTTTGTATTCTGCTTGTGATGTCAAGACGTGCTTAAGTATTTTCCCATGGTGACAGAACACCCCAGGGTCACATCTGACTGACTTTAGGCTGTGCCATTCATGAGGAACAGCCTGGCCACAGCATCACTCTGAGGTCTGGATAACTTGAGAATTCCCTAACAAATCACACATATCGCTTCAGATTTGAAATACCTTCCTACTATTCGCTATGACGTATCCTGGATCCACAATGGTCTCTAATGGAAGAGTAGGGCAAGAAAAACTATGTGCAATTGAAAGCAATGCAGTCTCATAACGTGACCAGGATTGAGGGAGTAGATGTCAGCAGGACGGCCCAGGTCCCCTGTGACCACACCATTGGAGGAGGACAGAGACTGGTAGCACAGGTGTTAAAAATGAACAGCATTGGGTAAGGCTGGAAGAAGAAAGTCCAGGCTGCAGTTTCAGGCAGCAGAAACTTGCTGTGACAGCTGAGGGAAGGGTTAGTAAGAGGCAGCGTCAAGTGCTCTGACAGGCAGGCAGAGCCCACGAGGTGGAAATTTCAGTGCTGACGGTAGGAAGACGCAGACAGAACGCCTCAGCGATCTCTCTCATCAGAGCACAAGCAACAGGTCCATAAGAAGGGCTTAGCATAAACTCTTTTCACTCCAGAGGCAAATAGTTTTGATGGTCAATGAACATGATTTTTCTAGGATGGTACCTAGGGCAGAATCTCAGGGCTGAGACATGCCAGGGGAGGAGAGGGTCCGCAGGTGCGTAATGCACAGAAGCTTGAGCATGGGGGGACTCCTGGCTTCCAGCCAGGCTTTGTAGAAGGAGGAAGAACCGCGCTCCTGTAGTTCTGTGCACTCCATGTGGTGCAGGTTAATGTGGGAGCTTGCAAGAGGCACGAGCTGGAAGAGGGCCAGGTCACTATTCTGTGTGCAGCTGAACGAAGGCATAGATAGATTCCAGTGTAGGCCAAAGAGCTACATGGTGGCTTGTCTCTGCTGAGCCTTCGGAAGCAGGAGCTTGGTGCAAGGCTGAATATGACACAGGAAAAACAGACGCCCTCAACACATTCAGACCAGCTCATCAGCCACAGGGGACGGGGCAGAGCTGCCTTGGACCACTGAGTGACCCTTTCCCCAAGTACAGCTCTTCCTTCCCTGTTCTTCCTGGAATCTCGCTTAGCCCCAGAGGCCCTGGCCCTTGAAAAGAAGCCGAGGGGTGGCACAGTGCCACACACTGCACCTCGCCTTACAAGGTGCTCTGTTGGGAGGAAAGTGATAGAGCCAAGGCCAAGTGTCTGGCCAGTGGTGACGGAGGGAGAGCGTGACGCTTGCTGCGAGATCAGAGTTTGGGAGCAGCATGGATTGTACCTTGGTAATTGAAAGTGCTTACAAAGCTGTGGGATCTGCCTGGGATGTGATTAAAGTGTCCTAGCAAAGACACACACACACACACACACACCCCAAACTGAGCAGCCCTACTCTGAAAATTGGAAATCCTTGGAAATCCTCAAATCGAGTACAGTCTATGCGAACATTTCAAATTTGGAAAAACTGTGAATCTAGAGCTCTTCCGGTCACAGGCATGTCAAGTAAAGGAACTCACCCTACATAACTGGTGGTCGATTTTCTGTGTCACTTTGCCTGGGCCCCAGGTGCCCCAATATTTGATCAAACACTGTTCTGGGTGCATCCGTGAGGTTGTTTCTGAAGCAGGGAAACATTTCAGTTGGTGGTTTGAGCAAAGAAATTTGCTTTCCCCAATCTTTCTGGGCCTCATTTCCTATTGGTTCTGTTTCTCTGAGGTATCCAGACTGATACAGTATATTTTATGAAAATAATTAGAACAAAGTTATTCTGAATTCATTCCCAAGAGGGCTGGAATTTTGCAATAACCTGGTTTTGATGGTGTTTTACTGTAGTGTGCTCCATGATGGGGATGAGAATCCACCTCTGGCTCATCTGCATTACGTACCTGGGTTCAGTTCAATACATCCAGCCAATTGCTATTTACATACACTATATCGCTTTTAAGAAAGGCTTACCACAGGATCAGATAAGGCGAGGCATCTGGGCCAGGGGTCTGCTTTCTTAAGAATCTCTGATACTATCTTCAAATTAACTACTAGCCAGGGACAGAAGTTGATATATTCACTTCCAAACTAGCCAGTTAGTGATCAAGAGAATGAAGGAAAATGGAGACTGGAACACCTCATAGCAGCCACAGGAATGGCGAGGCTGGCGGGAGAAGCCGGTGTCTTGGCGGTAGCACAGCCATCGATGTGTCCCCCTTTCTCTGGACCTGGCTGGGACCCTCTGGATGGCATGAGCTCAACTTCAGCCTTACCACCTCCCCACGGCAAGGTGAATCGAGGATAAGCTGTGGCCCTGGATGCCAGGCCCAGCAAGAGATGGATGTTTTTGCTTTTGAGATTGAATAAAGCTTTGAGCTTAAGTGACTCTCTTTTTATACTATCCAACCTGCTTCCTTTGCTCCATGTACCCCTCCAGCAGGGAAAGTGTGGCAGGTCACTGAGAACAAGAGGGGGATGCAGAGATTTGTATTGATCTTGCTTTACCCACTGCACTTCTTTGCCCATTTGTGTCCCTGCATAGCCCCAAATGCATTCATTTCTGAAGGCTGTAAAAGGTAATGACATTCAGTCAAGGAGTGTTTTTTACCTGGGGACATAAATCATACCCAGCTGGGGATTCACATGGGATTTCGGTAAAGGTTTATTCACAGAAATACAGGCAAGGTTAAGGCAATCAATAAGGGATCCTAAGATGTCCAAGACCAGGAGGAGGTGGTCACCGCTCCGAGACCTGGAGAACAGGAATTGCAAGGAGTTAAGCCTAAGCACAGGGTTACTGTGTCTTCACTAGAACTTCAGTGCTGAGCAGGAAGGAGCAAGAGAAGAATCGCGCTGACGTCTTTCTTCTCCTGCCTTCCTGCCTGTCTCCTGCTGGGCCTCCCATCAGCCCAGCTCAGCCAAAGCCAGAGAGCAGGGAAGCGTGGACAGCATGCTAAACCCACAGGATGCTGGAGGAGGGACCAGAGGGTGAGAATAGCAAGAAGCCAATGGACAATAACCAACCCAGCTTATGTCAGAAGCATCTAAATAGCTTGGCTTTTTGGTTTTGTTAGTTAAGTAATTATTATTGAAATACTATTTAATCAAAAGCTTTATTTCTCAGCTAAAGTCTATGTCTTGTCATGGAATTATTATTTATTGCCTATCAATATTTCTGGTACTGAAATTGTATCTGGAATCTTCCAAACGATAAAGCATTTATGCATTATGGGGATGGTAAGGGGAACATCTAGTAACTCTATTTTGTCAGTGAAGTAACTGAAGTCGAAAGAAGTTAAACTGTCCCAAGTTCTAGTAACTAGGAAATGGCAGAACTGATGCTTGTACCCAGGATTTTTGACGTTCGATCCATTTTTATGTCCATGAATCATGGGTGCAGTGGATTGAACGTCCATAGCATACGTGCATTTCTACACACATCCGACTACCCATCTGCCCACCTGTTAATTCCTTCTCCAGACTCCTTTGAAACCAGGGAATAAACGGTATTTGGATACTTCTCTACGGCCCTTCGTGTGACCTTAAACAAGACCCTCTACTCTTGAAGCCTTAGATTTTCATCAGAAAATGAGAGTTGGGATATTTCAGTGGTTTTGAATTAATTATTTTAACCACAGTTAAACATTTAAAATAATATCCTTGAGGTTGGGCGTATAGCCCGGAAGTAGAGCACTTGCCTTGCATGTGTTACGCCCTGCAAAAACAAAAACAAAAGTCCCACTCAGAAATTTAAACAAAATTAATATAAACAAAATGAATGAAATTGCCATTCTCTGCATAAAGCCTGGAGAGAGACTTCAAGAGGAACATTTCTTGAAAGTGTTTTCCTGGATCCCGACCCACCTGAGCCCCCACCCCCTGTCGTTAACCCCTAGGTTAGTACTAATTACTAGGATCCAGACCGACCCCATACATGTGCGTGGGCTGTAATTGCACTGCCTGCACCGTGTGGATGACAGAACGGGATGAGCTCTTTGGCTGTGTTTTCAGCAGCAATTAATGTCAGCACACTGGCTGTCATTCCAGAAGATAAGGAAAAAAGAGATGTTTATAACTTCTTAAATCAGTGGGTTTTGGCCAGCCTGTGTAATCACTGGATTTTTCCAGTCTTGAATTTATGAGAGGTTACCCATTATGATTATATCCTCATCCTCAAACTGTTGGGGTGTTCTTTTTTTTTCCTTCAAAATGCAACCAATAATGAGGCTCTAAAATTGAAGAGCATATGTGTTTCCAACTCTGGGCAGAAAATGGGTTACATTCCTTCTACCATGACCCAGATAAAAAAAAGAAATGAGAGAAATTGCATTTCGACTTTTATGAACAGTAACTGTGTGTGTGCTTGGCATCTCTTGCTATAGCAGTTACATTCCCTGAATAAACTTGTGCTTTAACTGTTTCTACCCCACCCTCATTATGCATAGATTTCTTAACAGTAACTATTTAAGCCATATGTATCACGAATATTACTACGCACATATAGCTGTCTGTTGGATATCTTTTGAATTACTCCTGGAGGCACCCGTGAAAGCTTTCTGGAGGAAGTAGTGTACTGGAAAAGAAGCCTAGAGGACGACTGGGATTGGAAGGGTGGGAAATGAGAAGTGCTTCCCAAGCAGCGAAATAACAAGTGAAATCCAGAGGCTGAAGCCTGAATTGTGTATGTGGGATTGGAGAAGTTCTGGTTAGGTGCTGGTTAAGGGTTAGGAAGAAAGGACACAAAAGGTCCAGTTGGAAGAGTAGAGTGAGGCCAGATTGAGAACTCCCATTGGCTGGCAAGGATTCCGATGGGCAATGGAGACACTGAAGGGTGCTATGAAGGCAGTGACTATTTGGAAAGGGGTTGGAGATTAAGATTAAGGGGCTAGGGATTAAGCTGACAGAATTAAATTTGATTGATCAGTGAGGGAGGAACTAGAACAGGGAAAACACCAGAGGAAGCAGCATTAGCCAGTAATAATCCCCCCAACATCTCTGTCGGGCTGTGGGGTGCATAGCTGGAGATTAACTGTCTGTGTATGAGAAATGCAAACCCATCCAGTGTCCACCCAAAACACCACATCGAGGACAAGGAGGAATCGGGTTCACCAGTCACGTGGGGCTGAGGTCTGACATCAGTGACAGAGAGGGCATCTCCATAGAGCCCATGGACAGTTATTAAGGCAGGAAGTCAGAGGCCTCCATGAATGAGGGGGGAAGGGCCACTAGGCCTTCATCACAGGCAAGCTCAAAAGTCTCAGCCCCCTTCTTCCTCCTCCTCTCCTCTGTTTGGAAAATGTGAAGAAGGAGAGAGGTAGAGGGATGACTCTCCAGCCATGCTTAGGGCTCAGTGATCATTGTGGTTTCTTTTCTTTAATGGTCTCAGTCCTGTTCGCCAAAAGTAAGCTCCTTCTAGATAATCAATCTTTTTCAATTTTAGTGCTTACCAACTACCACCAGCTAGGCAAATTTAAACTTCCCCACGCCCTCTCTGAAACCTCTTCCCTCCCCTTTAGAAATGCTTTGATCTTTGAGGAAATGTCCTGTCTGACAGACCCTCATACGTGTATGATTTCACCACTAGGCTGTGTTCTTCTTGAGAGCCAAGCTGATATTTATTCATCTTAGCACACTTACCATGGGGCCTAGAGCCTGGATTTGATAGAACTACAAAATGTTGGCTGAATGGTTGCAAAAAGTTATGAAGAAAGCAATAGCCATCTCTCTTTCACTGTTTTATCGAATTTTAGTTGTGGGGTTCAGTTATGATTTCCTTTTAGAAAAAATCATGCTATCATTGCAGTTAAGAATTGTATTATTTCTAGGAATAGCACTTGATAGCATTAGTATTCCTATCTCCTTGGGCTGAAAAAATAGTCAAATCAACCCTCACTTAGAGGCTACACATAGGTAGAGATCGTATTCTCACACAATTCCACTCCAGTCAAGAACTTAGTCCTCTACAGCCTCTCAAATATAGGCTCAGGAAAGATAAGTTACTAGAAAGTGCTTTTAATATGGGTCCCCTAGGCATGGGCCAGAGTCAGGGCATCATGTGGCAGGTCCCAGTGGACAAATATGTGATACTGCTAAGGTGGCAGGTTGCCCATCCAGCTCTGTTGGCTGCTACTAAGAATTGGTGCTTTTAATTGGTGCTTTAGACATTTAACAGAGGTTAAAACATTAGCAAATCCTCATAGCAAAACAGTTATTGTTTATATAAATAATTTCATACATCATAGCATTTCCCAAAGTTGTGGTTTCAATTGTGGCCGCAAGGTATGTGAGCTGTTTTGTCTTGCTGTTGGAAACCAAGTCATGGAGAAAATTGAAATCCAAAGGAGTGCACAAAATAATCCCCCCTGTTTTCTCTATAGACCTTTGGGTTCTAGACCCCATTTTTGTTCTTCTCATGCACTTTGAAGGTGTTTTAATGATTGCTGGGTCAGACAATGACATTTGAAGTGGCGTAACCTCAGCCAGCCAACAAAGAGATCAAATTATTCGAATAAAATTTCTTGGTTGAAATGGCCAAACACCCACAAGAAGATTACTGTTAAGCAAGGGTTCTGCGTGACCTTTCAGAGAAACAGATCAGACAATTACAGAAATAAAACTGAGCCTCGTCCTTAATAATAAAACCAGACAGCAAGAGCTAAGAGGACATTCAGTCACCAAGTTGGTAATGAGTTAGAAATGAAAGACAGCAGACCACATACTTCATACAATTCTGGAAACTTCTGCCCCTTGTCTAGTTTATTATTTTTATTATTTCTTGGCAGTTATCCTATAGTGCTTAGCAAGACAACTCATAAAACTAGGAAGGCTTCCACAGGGAACTGGAAGCTGGGGGACGAGCAGCTGAAAACACTCCCAAGATTGAACGTTTTGCATCTTATTGGAGGCGAGCAGAGGGCGGTAGCTGATAGCAACAAAGCTCTGGATCCCCATGGACTTCAAAGCATCACAAATCCAGAGTAGTAGTCACTACTTCTTTGTCCAGGCACTTTTCTGTGAGCCTCGCCCCCTTTCCAACAGAGAGAGAAAACGTTTCATGGTTTCCAAAGGGCCCTTCATAAATTCCAAGGGACGAAGTGGGAGACATTCAGGAGCCCGGTCCATTAGCATCCTCTTAATGCAGTATGGAGTTGAGGGGCTTTTCATGTGGTTATTCATTATGAAGCTGATTACTGAAATTGCAAAGAAGCCTCGTGAGCTGCTTATAGGCTACGAAGGATGATGACAGCTGACAGAGGAGCCTTTTGCATTATAAATGAGAACGGACGCTCCCTTTTAAGGCCATTGCTCTTTCAGGTTGCTAATTTATCTTTTTATCCCTTATTTATCCCTCTCCACTCACATTCTTAAGCTGTCTTCCCCTCTGCTACTATTTCTTAATGGCATAGGGTTGGATTTACTGTGACAGATTTGGCAAATTTAGGGCTGTGGAAAGGTGCCTTAAAGTTGTTGCTGAGAGCTTTCTGGAGATGGGTAATAACATCGATTGGAATTGATAGTCCCTTGAAGAAAAATAAGTTGAAAATGCTGCCAGGGCTCCAGGGGAAGACATGAACTTGATGTCTTCATTTATTTTTCCAATTAAGCCTTGGCTGTTTCTAAGTGATAAAACGATGTATAAATTTTACTACTGTTAGTAACGGTAGCAATAACAATTTTATAGAATAAATAGTGATATATCTGCTGTGGTTGTTTGGTTTCTTACAACAGCTATTGGTTTTGACTAACTTAAAAGAAAATGTATTGAAAAGATATTGGGAGTTCTTGCAATCACTAGAAACCTGGAGAGGTGGCCCAGGAACTTGGCGAAAACCAAGGCTACCTTAGTTACAGAATCAGGACGCTCGAGACAAGACTTCCAAACCGAGCGATCTGAAAATAGTCACTTTGCTAGGATGGAGAGGAGCTCTATGTTTAGCCTTTTAGTCTCTCCAAGAACATCCAAATTCAAAGGATGGGGCATCTTTTGGCCTAGCTGGGTTCACAAGTAAGCCCTTGTTTGGTTATGCAGGACCTCGGATTATTTATTATATTCGCAGCCTTTAGACAGAACTGCTTAAGGGAAAAATGAGATTTTTTAAAAATAGAAAATGTATACTCAGCCACCAAAAAATAGATCCATCGTGCTTTCTTTTTCATGAAAAATGTAAAACATTATCTAACTTAAACTGTGCAGCAGCACTCTGAAGTAGGTAGGCGATATTAGAACTGTTTTACAGATAAAGTAATTTAGAATTCAATATAGGTGAACTCTCCCAAGTCCTGTAGCAATTAAGATCCAATAATATTCAAGATAAAGTCTCCTGTTACATATTTTATGCTCTCTCTCTCTCTCTTTTTTCTTTTTGTCTCTCTCATTCTTTGGTGCTTTGATACCCCATTCGATAAGGTTCCTGAGGAACTTCCATTCCTGCATCTGTTCTCTTTTCTTCTCTGTGTTTCACCCACCCTTCAACATTCCTCGTCTTTCTTTTTTCTCTTTAGTTAATATTACTGAAAGCTTATTGAATTCTCTCTTTAAGTAATTTGAATTTGAGAAACCAAACTTCAGGTACTGAGTGTATTCTCAACTTTTCTTCTCTCTCCATGCCGACATGAGTTAGTGTGAGTTGGGGCTGAACACGCTGGGAAATCTAAAGTGATGGTGACTTAAACGTGAAAAAGGTGTTTTTGTTGTTGTTGTTTGTTTGTTTGTTTGTTTGTTTCACAAAAAGCCAAGGTAAGCCATGTATGGTGTGATGACTTTGGAAAGTCATCAGCAACCCAGCTTCCTTCTCTTCTACCTTCTTAGTGCTGTCTTCCAATTTCAAAACCCCCTTCTTAGTCATCATGATTGCTGGAGCTCTAGCTAGTAGGTCAAGTGCTCCAGGAGAAAAGTGGAAGAGTCTATGAGGGCTTCGCTGGCTGTTTATGGTCTTCCTGAGAGGCTGTTGGGAAATCCCTTCCAGCAGCCTCTGCTTGCATCCCATTGGTCAGATCTTAGTCACATGGCTACACCTAGCCCAAGGTACAAATAAACTCTGAGTCTAGGTTTCCTCCTTGACTTGAAGATGATACCTAATTCTTAGCATTGTTATGAGGATTAGATGAGGTTATGTATGTGTGCGCTTCCTAACAAAAGGCTTAGCAAATAATAAGCACCTGCAAAAGGTGGATCCCTTTCTACTCTCTCCACAAGGCTGGAGTTTAGGACAAGTGCGGTACCTGGTTCCTTGGCTCTTTGTAGAATCTTATGACCTAAAAGAGAAAAGCTTTTTAAAATCAGGGCTTCATCAAAATATCAAAGGTTGTATTAACTAACTTGTTGCTCTTAAACAAATTATTCAACTTCCCTGATCCCATGTTTCATCACTGTAGTGTCACATTAGTGAGTGACAAAGCCCGTCCTGTGGAATTGTTGGACAAATGGTGTGATACGACCTGAAAGTGCATTCCCAGCTTAGTTTCTGGCTTAAGACTAGATGCTCAAGAAATGGGAGTCGCTCTCTACCCTCTCTCCATCCCAAATTGACAGTCATTATCAATAGAGGCTTTTCTCTTTGGGGCATAAAATTGGCATGTTTATGGCTTTCTGTAATCATTCAAAAAAAAGAATAAAATAAAGGATTAATTAAAATCATTTAAATGATTTGCTTTTCTCCTCGTGAGCTCAAAATGCTTCAGATTTCCTGCTCCTCATTACCATGTTTTGAGGCTTCAATATCTTGAACGTACATTCACTGTGTGTCTACCATGGGCCAGGTATGTTCCAGAGAATAGGAATTCAACAGTAAACAAAACCTGACAAAGTTTCTTTTCTGAAGCACATTTTAGAGGCACAGATAAAAAGTACATGAGTACTACAATTATAGGGAATGATGCATGCTATGAAGACAAATAAACAAGAGGACCACGGCAGGGGCCATTCGGATGACACCTTCAAAGTGTCCTCAGCCTACGGGGGGCTTCTTAGGAAAAGGTTATATTTAAGCTGATCTCCCAGTTTTCCAACGAGACCACTAGGACTTTGCGTACCTGTTACTATGGGAAGCCCAAGCCTCCCAGAATCCCCCTGACTCTCTGCCCCATACAGCCTGACACATCCTCTAATATAAATTAATCTCCGCTGATCTCCCCCTTGTGCTGCTAGAGTCCTAATCTGGAAATCACTGTGGTTTTCTGCATCCTCAATGTCAAAGTCTGTTGATCCTGCTCTATGTTCGGACTGACTCAAGGCTCTCCTTGGGCCTCTGAGATACTTTTGCAGTATTACTAAAATGATGCTCCTTTTTGCTTCATTTTCTGCCACAGCCAGTGTGTTCTTTTCTTCCCTGCTTGGAGGGCTTTTTTATTCCTGTTCCCTGACACCTGGCCCCTTCGAAGTGTCGGTTGTGAGGCTGCACCACCCTCTGCTCCTCTGGGTCATGGTCAGTCGCGGATCTGGGGTCACTTCCTCCTCTCCGCCAACCACTGCAGCAGCTGGCTCTTGTCGTCTTCACAACAAATCGTGTCATTATTTGTCATTATTTGTGATCACTTCTGCATTCATGTAGATTATCTATTCAACACCCTGGCGGATAGCTATCTTCGATCACTTTGAATAATCTTTGCTTCCACACTAAGCCATCTTCCCTCCCATGTCTACCCTAGGGCTCCTCGTTGCCAATAACTAAACTGTCTCCAAATGTCAATGCCAGCGCCACGTCTGCTCCACGTCCGTCTTCCCGGCTCATCTCTCTGCTCCCCTCTGCCTAGACTCCCTCCCCTGAGGACTTCTAATTTATCAGCACCACTCCTTGTCTCTGTCCCTCGCCCCCTCAGTTGTCTCGCACACATCCCCCGTCTCTTTCCTTATCCAACTTAGAGTTTAGTGCTTCTATTAAAATCATTCCTTTATCAATACCCTTAGCTGCTCACCAGAATTCTGGGCACAATCTCAGGGCTGGTTAAATCAAGTCTCATCTCCTGGGAGCCAACACAGGAGCAGCCAAGTGCAGCTGCAGAAAGAGGCTGAGCCCTTCTGCTTAGGCTCATGCTGGATTAAAGACTGCAAATCCCAGATTAGCTGTCAGCGTCATGCCACAATTTTACTGCATGTCAATTCACTCTCCCAGCATCTAAAACAACTATTTTGTAGCATCTCATCTCTCCTTAAACCTCCCACACTGTGATCCTCTGTTTCAATCTCTCTGAGAAAATAAAAGAAATCGCAAGAGAGCTAAGTTGTCTGCCACAAAGCCCACCAGTGTGCTCTGGACTCTACCTGTGAGCCGAGCCCAGCATCTCCGGGCCACACTGCCTGCCTTGTGTGGCTCCTCGCAGCTGCCCCTGCATCGCTCTTCTCTGGCCTTGATCATCAGCTTCGCCTGCTCCCAGCACAGAAGTGCAGGGCGCAAGAAGCTTCAGTGGACTCCACGGCCCCCTTCCCTCAGTCACTGCTCCCTGTCTGCTGTCCCTTTCACAGCAAAACTCTTGGAAAATTTGTGTCAATGTCCTCAACTCCTGTTTTCACCCAAACTCATTTCAGTCGGGTTTTTGTGCACTACACCTACAGGGAAACCGTGTCATTAGCCTCCTCCCCTTGCCCAAACCAGTAGCATGTCATCAACCCTGTCCTACTCTCTTCACTGCAGAGTTCCAAGGGTTACTGTGTTCTTGGGGTGAATCCAAATATTCGTCCACCCTCACATTTCCTAAGAATCCCTGAGGAACATGTGTTCCTTTACACCCCCAAAGTGAGTTTGCCCCAAGCTGAGGATCTGTCTCTCCTTGGGAGGGCACCCCAGCTCTTTGTGGACTCTGAAATGAGACTTCATGGCCCAAATACAGCCAAGCTTTTTCTAGACTACAAATTACAAAATGAAAACTTGAACCCAGCAACCAGGGAAGGAATATTTGATGCTTTGGTTTAATCATCCTCTGTTTAACTTATGTAAATTCCTACCATTTCTTTAATCTCCAATTTTATTTTGTGTTCCTGGTGATTGGAAGGTTTAATTCCCTATTTTTGTTTGAAATCAATTTTATTTTCATGGCTTTGTAACAATTTCCCATCAATAATTCATCCACTAAAAGGAAGTGATGTATCCATTGCATGGATAGTATCCTATTTGACTTAAAGAAAGCCTAGCTGACTGGGTGATTTCTCACGTGGGTGCAAGTATTAAATATCTACTACAAAAATATTTTTCAGGAAGTAGTTCTTCATTTGCACGAATTCACAGTCATTCTACTTCCAAATTTTCAAGTCTTCAACCTTATGTGGAATCGGTGAGGCCGGCTTAGGAGGTGAGATAGTGGAGAGCAGTGACTACAAATTCTAATAGATCTTTCCATTTGGCCAAGGAATTGTTTTAAGGAAATGTAAGCTAAGAATGAATCCAGTTCACCAAGATCCCAAATACCATTTCTTATTACCTTATATCCAACCAAAGTTTTTTTTTTGTGGGTACTGGGGGGTCAACCTCAGGACCTCGCGCGCCAACAGGCACCCGTGCCGCTGAGCGATATCACTGGCCCCTTTCTCGTATGTGGGTTCCAGGAGTTGAACTCGGGCCCTCGTGCTTGCAAGGCAAGCGCTTACACTGCTGAGCCATCTCACCGGCCCCCAACCAAAGTTTTTAAGCAAACTTTTGTTGAGAGCCTCTGTGTGTCAGGCACTGTACTGGACACCAGGCTATAGCAGGAAAGGAGAGAGCAAAGTTCCAAATCTCACGAAGTCTGCATCCAAATGGAGAGAGACTAAGAAAAATGAGCGCACAAATAAATCAACAAGAAAGTTTCAAGCGATGGTGCATGCAGCGAAGTAAATAAATGGAGATGAGGTCGTGTGGAGTAGCAGGTACTGGCTGGGAAGATCAGGAATGCCTTCCTGAGGAGCTGATATTTGCAGTGAGACGTTCATGGTATGAACAAGTCACTGTGTAAGCACCAGGAAAGAGATGCCACAGGAGCCACCTGCAAGGGCGAAGAGGCTGTGGCAGTAAGACTTCCCGGCCCAGGAAAAGAAGGTCAGGGTACAACATAAGCAAGAAGCATGGTGGCACGAAATGAGGCCCCAGAGGAAGACAGAACAGATCACAAGCAACTTGGATACAGCTCTAACTATGATAGGCAGCTATAGAAGATTGTAAAGCATGATTTAGTTTGCATTTTAAAATTTTATTCTGGATAGTGAGTGCAAAGTAGTTTATAGGATCCAAGAATGAAAACAAGACCAGTGACTACTGAAAAAAAATGTCCAGAGGATAGCAGAGGCAGCTTGGAGGCTTGGCACTATTAATGTGGACAGTGGACAGATGTGGGGGATACTGGAAGCAGAGCCATCAGGCCTTGCTGATGAATTGGGTGCATTGGGTCAGGGAATTCAAGGACACTTTTTGATTTGAACAATTGGGCAGTTAACAATGCCATTGACTGGCATGGGAAGGAGTAGCAAAAATAGACTGAGCTGGGAAAATTTTTAAAAATTTGTTTTGGCCACATGTTATTGAAGATGCCTATGAGATATCCATGGGCAAATGTTGAGTGGCGTTGGATAAAGGGGGCACTGCTGACCTTTACATTATCCCTAAGGGCTTCCGGGCTTGTAGGTCTGCTACAATTTGTAGGTTAAGCATGTTGGTTTGAGAGTAAAATGTTCTTTGATTGAATCCAAGTTCTACCACCTACAAGCTCTGTGACCTTGGGTGAGATTCTTAAGTGTGCTAACCCTAATGATCCTCATTTACATAATGAGGTTAAAATATATACCTCATAGGCTGATTATGAAGAGTAAATAAGTTAATTTATGCAAAGTGCTCAACAAAGTTCCTAGGAAAATGTAAGTACACAACGTATATTAGGTCCTATTGGTTGAATATCTACTCTGAAATATGACTTTTGTATACCAAATCTGCACAAATCCCTCAGGCCCACATCGTCAGCTAAATATCAGTCTTCAGGAAACTGAAAACAGATGAGCGCAAATGCGGACATACTTTTTTACTTTTCAAAAATGTGCATATGTGCACATACTACCTCCATCTTATCCACCTAGGAGAAAGAAAGAGGTGGGAGACCAAAACTACGTGTATCTGCACGAATTTCCACGTTCTCATATCCAACTGCACGCTTGACATCCCATCCTCGATATCTGTCCTCTCAAGCATAACACAATCTTGTCTTCACGCCCAAACCTAGATTTTCTTCTGTCTCTTCCTCCTCTAAGTTGATAACTTCTTGGGGCTTCTAATGGCTCGGGTGTAACATTTCTCACACATGCTTTATGAGCACTTCCTGTGAAATGGCTCTGTGGCCTCCCTGTCCCTTGTTGTCTCCTCTTGCTACCCTCCCTCGCTCACTTTGCTGCAGCCACTCTCCAGACCTGCCCTTCACTCACCAGTCCCCCCGCCCAACACTCAGCCACCTATTCTCCCAGCTCTCTGTTTTGCTAGCCTGGCCACCCTGCTTAAAATCGGAGCTCTGCTGGTATTCCTTCCCTACCTTCTTTCCTTTCCCCTTCCTTCACTCCATCTTGCCATGTTCCTTACAGAGGCAACATCAGCGTTTTTGTACCAAATGGCCTGCTCATTCTGAACCCAGTTTCTCTGGGGTCAGCTCAGCTCTTCCACCCTGAAGCTCCTCACAGTCACCTCCTTGCAGACTCAGCACCTAAGCATCCTTGCGTCACTTTGGATGCTTTTGATCTGCAATATAAGCAACGACTACAGTGACCCAGCAATCAGGG
Organism: Erethizon dorsatum; assembly: GCA_028451465.1. Taxonomy (NCBI): domain Eukaryota; kingdom Metazoa; phylum Chordata; class Mammalia; order Rodentia; family Erethizontidae; genus Erethizon; species Erethizon dorsatum. Next base: position 123,358,453 of record CM051829.1, on the reverse strand, counting down.
CTGCATTGATCTCGCGCAACAGGAATTTCAGTGGTGTCACCGAAAATTTGAAATTCTCTTATCTTCTTTCCCTACCATCCCGGTGTTGACTTACCTCAAAGCCACAATATTGCTATTGGTTATGCATCACATCCCCTGATCCAGGCAGAAAAAAAGGAGAAAGAACAAAGAACAAAGGAGAAGGCATTTTCCTATGTAGTAAGGTTTGTTTTCTATAGGTTGAACTAGCTGAAATGACTGACTTCGAGCTACATTTGAACCTATAAAAATGGCAATGTGTGTGGGCTGACCGAATATTTGGACAGGAGCACATTCCCCGGAGACTTCCACCTGCGCTCACTGGCTGGGACTATGTCACTAGGACACTCATAGCTTCAAGGCTGAGTAGGAGACAAAGATCAGGTGAGACTTTGGGGTGGCCAATTCTGTTACTGCCACATGCAGTTTGGTGCCTCCTGAGTCACTAATCTTCCAGGAATCTATCCAGCCTCCTGGATTTGGGTCATCTTTCGCGAGCCACTGTCACAAAGTGACCAGCACTCCTACATGGAGGAGATCTATTTAACCTCAGCTTCCTGGCCACGTGAGAACTTCAGAGTCTACTCTCTGGTGTCTCTGGGGCTCGAGCAGTTACATTTCAGAGAGCAGCACAGTGACAGTGAACCCTGAAGCGCTCTGTGTAAATCATTCTGCCATTTGATTCTAACACAGTTGTCCTGTCCTTTCCTGGCCAGAAAACTGTAGAGTTAAACATCTAAGTCTCTACACATATTACTTGAGTTCATCCTCACAGCATGCTTTCAGCTTCCTCTTCTGTCACTGTTTTAAACATGAGGAAACCGTAGCTCAGAGAAGTTAAATCCAAGACCCTTTAGCTAGCAAGTGGCAGAGCTTCTATTCAAACCCAGCTCTTTCTCAATGTAAAGCTTCTGACTGAGCCATTACATTAAACTGCTTCTGAGTGGGTATTTCCCAGGATAATCATTTTCTACTACCTGTGGGATCCTTTGAGTCATTCTGAGAATTTCTTAATGGTTCTGACAAGTAAGGGAAGCTTGGATGTTTCTAAGTAGTTACTCCCACTTAGAGTTGCCGAATTTGCCCTACTTCATGGGCTTTCCATTCACCATTCCAGACTCTTGCTCATATGTGGATTTGGGAAATAGCAGGAAAGATATTCTGGATGGAGGAATAATCTAGACCAGTGGTGGTGAACCTGTGGCACGTGTGCCACACGGCCAGGCAGAGCCCTCTCTGCCATCGGCACTCAAGCCAAGTCACTCCAGCCGAGATTTGACAAACTATCAGCATACAACAACAAAGATCACGTTGATTGTGCAAAAGCACACTAAATGCAGATTTTCACCTTTCAGCGAAAAGCTGTTTTGTGTTGAAAGCTCTGCTTGAGTGTTTTCCTTTTAAGACAAAAGATGCTCATGTGTGAGTTGTTTCTTCCAAACTAAAACCTCAGTATTCAGATTTAATTGCAGTGTTACTACTTCAATATTGTTTTTTTAAAGTGGGTTTGGGGTTACAGTTTGGGCACTCAGTATCTTTTAGAGCTTTCAGTGGTACAAAGAGCCCACTGTAGCACGCATGCCATAGGTTCGCCAGCACTGATTTAGAAGGAAAAGCGTAAAGGATAAGACGCTAAGCACAGCTGAGGGAGAGAGCGTGATTCCGCATGGTTAGAGTGCAGCAAGGACTGTGGCGCGTAAGCTTAGAGGGTCAAGTTCAGATCATACCATTAAGACCTTGACTGCTAGCAGAGGCATCTGAACTTTCTTTTGTCAGCAGGGATGATGAATTAGAGGTTTTCACCTAGGAAAGTTAAATGACACTTGGTGTTTTTGTGCTATGACTTTAGCAAGTTTATGAAAATTGCCTTGAGTACCAAGTAAACATGACATTCGCAGGCGAGGGATTGCTAAGGGAGATTTGAGAGTTTTGTGTCCTTTCGTATTGCAGAATTTTTTCCAAGATAGCAATGAGATTTAGGGTTCAGAAGACCTGTTAGCCTTCAAACAGACAAAATAGAAAATCAATTATCTCTCAAGTCAATTTTCCTAGCAATAATATAAATTGTTGCTACTAGTGTTAAATAAGAAATGACCTCAAGCATCTCCCAATTCTATGTTAAAAATAGTATCTAAATTGTAAAACTGGCATGGGAAATAGAATGATTAATATGGCTTCCTCATCTAGAATAAGACAGTCATGTGTCAGAATAGAATTTTTAAGAACATAGAATAGTGAAGAAGTTAAGGGACTCACTTATAAAATTCAGAAGCTAAATACAATAACTGCAGATAAACTGCTTAAGGTGGTGGCTTTCATTTGTCTAAGCCATGCCAGATGATTGCGGCGACACAGATGCCGCAGTACATCTCTCTGTGAGTCCCAGCCGTGCGTGAAGGTCATCAGCGCCACGTGAGAGCCCTCAGTCCTTTTGATTCCTGAGAGTGATGTTTTGGTTGGACCTGGCAATTTACAGTAAGTTAAGATAATTCAGTATTAAAGAGGAAATCCATATTGAGAGAATTGGTCATGAAAAGATAAAACAAGATGAAGTTCTCAACAGAGCTGAGGAGCATTCAGGGATGACTGTATCCAATAAATCAACTCTTAAAATGACTTGTTCAACTGCGAGCTACTCAAAGACCAGGTGCATAGAAGAAGCAGTTGAAAAGATGCTTTGCAAGTGTGTTTCCTCAAGTACTTGGATTCAAAGGCAGTCACTGTTTCTGCTTTTTGAAAAGATGAATCTGTAAAGTAACAATGCCCTTTCCACGATGCGAGTCTCAAAGGTAATGGACAACTGAAGAGGAAAATGAATTCACATTGGTTAAAAATAAGGACTTCTCTGTCTACTTCAAAACGCTGCTTCTACCTCCCTCTTTTAAAAAGGTTGCTCTGAAAAGAAACACTGATGTAAGGTTTTTACACTCCACACAAGGGTAAAGTGCAAGCTCACGGGTCGTCACAGCTCCCCAAGAAAGCTGTGAAAGCGAGGCCATCTCCAGACCTGCCTGGCTCCCCCTTGACATCCGGGGATCAAACAGGGAGGGCTTCCCAGCCGATGAAGGGCAAGATGTGACCTGTGCATAAGCATCTGGTTTCAATTACAGCGAGATCTAATTTCTAAAAATAATGACGACTATTGACAAAGGCTGGAGACATTGCTTATGCTCTAATAGAATCATGATGCCATTTATTTTTGGAACATTGACGTTTCTGAAGCTCTTCAGGTGCAAAATCAATGCTAAGTAGTTTTATAGAGACAGGATACATTTTACATAAGGTTACCAGAAAACTGAGGACAACAATGCAGTCGCACAAAAACGGTACAGACTATAGATGCTGCCTCCAGTACCCTGGGGCCCCAGCGACACCTGGGTCCACACCACACGTCCACCTTTCTCCTTTGAACTTATCTTTGGCCTTCTTGAAGTGACAGCTTTGGTTGTCTGGGTGGGCTATGAATTCATCATATTCTTCCTATAGCTTCCACTGTTTTAATCAGACTAGGAAGTCACTGCTGGACAGACCATAAAAAATCACCTTGGAAACAAAGAAAAGAGTGCTGAGAGCCTGGCCCAGGAACTCTCAACTTTTTGAGTCTGGAGAGAGACTAAAGTTAGCAAGCTCGTGACAGAGAAGGGAAATGGGAGAAGGCAAGTCCCTGAAAGCCAAGTGAAGAGGGTAACCCACGTGAAAGCTTCTGGGCTTTGAGAAAGATGACAACTGGGAATTGAGCCCGGGTTTGGCCAAGATGTAGGACATGGAAGCTCTTGATCAGAGGGCTTTCCTGTGAAGAGCTGTGGACCAAATCTTCAGCGTAGTGTGTCGAGAAGAAAAGGAGTGTGGGGGAAATGAAGACAAAAATAAAACAACTTTTCTTTTAAAGTTCCCTGCAGTATTTTAGATCCAGTGCCTGTTGTACGTGTTGTCTTTTGTGCTTAAATGTGTATATCACTGTGATTTAGTTTTGAATGAATTTCAGTGTGCTTGAGGCTTATACATGATGCTATGGGATATGGGTGATGGTGAAAAGGTTACCATAGTAAAGTAGATCAGCATAGCTGTCCTCCCAATAGGATATTTCATGGCGACAAGAGCAGCTAAAATTTAACTATTTAACAAAATTCCCTAATATGGTACAGTTTTATTAACCGTAACCCACATGTACCTCAGATCTCTAGACATTTTCATGCTACACATCTTCTATGTCAGATTCTTTTCATCTACATCTCCCATTTCCTCTCCTCCTTTCCCACCCTCCACCCCTGAAAACCACTGTTTCATTCTCTTTCTCTGTATATTTGGCCATTCTCTTTCTGTCTCTGCACACGCGTGTGCGCGTGCACACACACACGCACACACACACACACGCTCCACCATGAGGGAGATCACGCAGTATTTTTCATTCTGTGTCTGGCTGACTTTATTTAGCACAATATCTTCCAGGTCTGTCCCTGTCACAGCAAATGGCAAATTCCTATTTCCAAAGGTAAATGATATTCTACTGAATGTACATGTGCCACATTTTTTTCCTTTTTTCTCTTTTTTCTTTTTTTTCTTTTGGTGGTACTGGGGGGTGAATCCAAGGCATTCATCCTGAACTACATTCCCAACCCTTTTTTAAATTTTTATTTTGAGATGGTATGTTAGTAAGTTGCCCAGGCTGGTCTCAAATCTGCACTCCTCCTGCCTCAGCCTCTCAGAGTTCTAGGATTGCAGGGCTAAGCCACCACACCCGGCTGTCCCACATTTTCTTTAGCCCTTTGTCCATGAGTTAATGTTCATGTTGTTTCCATATCTTGGCTGTTGTGAACAATACACGGTGAACACAGGAGGCAGATGGCTCTGTGAGGTAGCAACTCCCTTTGCCTGGAGTATGTACCCTGAGGAGGGATGGCTGGCCATAATGTCGACCTACTTTCGATTTCTTCAGGAACTTGTGTATGTACTGATTTTTTGCAACGGCTGTGCCAGTCTACATTCCTACCAACAGTGTGGAAGTTTGTTACCTCTTGCAAGATGACTTCTCGAAGTTTTGTTTAAAACGAAGTGCCCAAAACAAGGCATTCGATGGAGGATCACATGGGGCAATCACAGGTCATTTTCAATTTTACAAAAATGTCTTTATTGAGGTACAAACAACATGCAGAGTACTTTTTTAAACATAAAATTCCAAGGCTGGACATGGTGGTGCACACCTGTAACCCCAGCACTCAGGAGGCTGAGTCAGGAGGATCGCTGGACATTGAGGCCAGCCTGGGACACATACATAGTGAGTTCAAGGCCAGCCTGAAGTACGAAGCGAGACCCTGTCTCAAAAATAAATAAATAAATAGATAAAATAAAATTCCAACACATGTGTACACCAATGAAACCCCCTTATGTTGGAGATAATGAATAAATCCACCAAACCCCAAAATTTCCCCTTGCACCCCCCCACACCTCCCTGCTATGGTCTGCCACACCCGGGAAAGCACTAGGGTGCTGTCTGTCCCTCAAGATCAGCTTTATTTTCCAGAACTTTACACAAATGAGTCGCACAGCGCATGCTCTTTCATCTGCCCTCTTTCCCTCTGCATAACTGTTTAGGATTCGTTCACGTTGGTGCAAGAATCAGTAGCTCGTTCCTTCTTGTTGCTGAGTGGCGTCTCATTATAAGGAACACCACGGTTTGTTTATCCACTCACCTGTCACATTTGTCTTCCTTCAGCTTTTTACTAGCGTCTTCTACATCCTCAGCTGCGTCCTCTACAAGTAAAGACGGTGCTGCTTTCTCCTTTCCAGCACAGACACTTCCACACCTGCATCTGTCTCGCTGCCCTGATAGAACTCCAGTGTGATGCAAACACGGGAGGTCAGAGGTCAGAATAGAAATTCCTGCCTTGCTCCTCATTGTAGGGAGAAATAAGTCAGTATTTTACCCAAAAGTATTATGTTAGCTGTTTTTCATAGATGCCCTTTACCTGATTAAAGAATTTTCTTTTTATTAGTTTTATGGAAGTTTTTCTTTTTAAATCAGGAATGGATATTAGGCTTTGTTAATTGCTTTTTCTACATTTATATGTCGTCTGCTTATTTGTTTTCCTGTCTTTAATATGTTGAATTACATTAATTATTTTTCATCTGTTTTGTGGTACTGGGGATGGAGCCCAGGGCCTTCACACTGAGGTATATCCTCCAACCCTTTTTGATTTTTTATTTTGAGTTTGGGTATCGCTAAATCACTAAGCTACACAGACTGGGCTCAAAGTTGCAACCTTCCTGCCTCAGCCTCCCAGAGTGCTGGGATTATAGGCATGTGCCACTAAGCCCAATTTACATTGATTTCTGAGTATTTTAATAACCTTATATTTTTAAGATAAACTCCATTTGATCATAATGTGTAATCTGCTTCAAATACTATTAGAGTTGATTTGCTATAATTTCTCTCAGAATTTTTCCTGTGTTACAGGGACATTGTGGGCAGTTTTCTTTTTGAGGCTGTTTTTCTTTGAATTTGGTGTCAGAGATATCCTGACCTTTTACAATGAGTTGTGAAATATTCTCTTATCTTCAGTGTTCTAAAAGGATGGTATGATTGGTGTGATTTCCTTAAATTTTTGCAGGCAGGTTTTTTTGTGTGTGTGTGGGAATGGTTTAAACTTTAAAATTTAATTTCTATAACATATACAAACCTATTCATGTTTTTTCCTCAATTTTTATTTTTAATTAATTTTATTGGTGCACTTTCGATATACATAATGATCACATGCCTCATAGGGAATTTGTACCTGAACGTGATATATCTTGATTCTTCATGTTTATAGTACACAGTGATCACATTCCTTGTGGTTAGTTGGTGCACATACATCACACATCTCGATTCTTTTTTCATCCCCTTCCCCTTCCCTCCCTCCCTCTCTCCATCTCTTGATGGTTTTCCCATTTCCAAAAAATTTCTCTCCCTACTTCCTATTATCTTCATTAATTTTGCTCTTTATTTATATTTTAAATTTGTCATATAAAAGAAACCATGCAATATTTAAGCTTGTGTGTCTTATTTCACTTAACATTCAACATCCATTTCCTATTTTATATAAATTTCAAATTTACTGGCATTAAAGTCATTCATACTACTGCCTTACCTCTTCATAATACTGTCCCTTTAGAATCTATTCCAATATGTCCCCTCTCATTCCTGATATTGGTGACTTGCACACTTGTATTCTCTGTCTGTCTCTCTGCCTCTGTCTTTCTCTCTTTCTTTCGTGTGTGTTTCTCAAAATCTGACTAGAAGTTTCTGAATTTTAGTAATCAAAGAACCTATTTTGGCTTTAAACTTGAGTAGAGGTTTATGAATTTTATTGACTGAAGAATTTGTTTAGCTTTGTTGATATTTCTATCAATAAAGAGCTCTTCTTCTCCGTATTTCTTTTCATTCTATATTTTATCTTTGTTTTTTTTTTTTTTTTCTTCTACTTATTGGGATTCATTTGCTTTCATTCCCCTAATTTCTTAAGTTAGATATGAAGTCATTTATTTTTTTATTTTCTATTAAAGGCATTTCGTGCTATAGATTTCTTTATTAATACTGATTTCTCAGCATCTCACAAACTTTGATATGTAATGTTTTCATTTTTATTCAGTTCAGAACACTTTAAATATCCCTTTTGATTTTGGCTTTGACCCGTGAATTACTTAGAGTATGTGTAGTTTCTGAATAACTGGACCTTTACCAGATATCTTTCTATTGTTGATTTTTTTTTTTTTTTTTTGTGGGTACCGGGGGTCGACCTCAGGACCTCGCGCACCAGCAGGCGCCTGTGCCGCTGAGCGATATCACCGGCCCCTTTTTCGTATGTGGGATCCGGGAGTCGAACTCGGGCCCTCGCGCTTGCCGGGCAGGCGCTTAAGCCGCTGAGCCATCTCACCAGCCCCCTCTATTGTTGATTTCTAACTCAGTTTCACTCTGGTCAGAGAATAAAGTTGGTAAGACTTGGACTTTTTGAGAAACACATTCAGCCTTGCTTTAGAGCTTATTGTCTGTCTTGGTTAAGGTCCGCGCACACTTGAGAAGAACGTGTGTTCAGCTACTGCTAAGTGTATGTTCTATCAATTAGGCCAGACTGATAATGTTCAAGTCTTCCTTCTCTTTATGGGGTTTCTATTTGTTCTATCAATTACTGAAGTTATAATTGTGAATGTTTTTTATTTCTTCTTTTGCTTTTATCAATTTCTGCCTCATGTATTTTGAAACTCTGTTATTAAGTGCATAAGCATTTAGAATTGTTATATCTTCTAGTATATAAATTGACTCCTGTGTCATTAGGAAATGATCTTTATTCCTGGTAATATTTTTGGCTCTGAAATCCGCTAACAAGCAGGCTACAAATATAGCCACTCTGGATTTCTTTTGATTAGCGCATCATGATATGTATTTCCCCATTCCTTTCCCTTCAACCTACTTGTGTCTTTGTATATTTAGAGTGGTCTATCATGAGCAGCATTAGAGTCGGAGCATACATTTTTATCCATCTTGAAAATAGCTGCCTTTTAATTACTGTGTTTAGACCATTTACATTTAAAGAGATTCTTGGCACAGCCAGGCTTAAATCTACTGTGCTGTTGTTTCCTATTTATTGTATCTGTTCTGTTAAAAGGAAAAACTTTAGGCAAATTAAATTTAACAGAGTTATATTGCTGAAAATCCTCAGAACCAGAGAGCTTCTGAGAGCTTCACTCCATCACTTGGGCAGGCAGCATTTACGAAAGGGAGGAGTAGTGGCTCGATTGGCCACAGCCGGGCATTTGCCTCAGCAGCTTGTCATTGACTCAGGACTGCCCGAGTCTCCCCTAGGGAGAAACCACAAAAGTACGCTTAAAGTTAGACCTGCCCTTTGTTTATGTACTGAATTGGATTGCAGATCATCGTGTAAGGATTCAAAGTATGGAGGCCAACTCAAGCCAAATTTAGTTTAGGTTAGCAGTTCGGGATATGTTTTTCTCTCTTTTTCTGCACTGTTTTTGGATAATTGTTTCATGCCTCCACTTTCTTTCTTTTGTTTATTTACTTTAACTGTCTGTTTAAACAATTTAAATTTTTACTTTAGGTTTTATAGTGTAGACCTTTGTTGCAGACAACCTTCAAGAGATTTTACTGAGAAGGAATGATAAATACTCATCCCTTTGCGTAACCCAGATTTTCCACCCACCGTTATTTTTCTTTTGCCTGAAGAATTCCCTGTAACATTTCTTGGGTTTCAGTTTTGCTGGTGATGAGATCTTCCAGCTTTCATAACTCTGAGGGAAGTCTTTTGGGTTATTTTTGTTCATGGGCTGGTGTGTTTTAGATATAAATCTGTACAGTTTGATTATTTGAGGATGAGCAATGTGGAAAAGGAGGATGTGGAGAGAGCAACCATTCTGTAGTAGTAAGATCCACGGGGGAGAGGGAGGTCAGGGTTCCGAAGAGAGTGATGGGCTGCAGATAAAATCATGGAAATTGATCTGGAGTAACAAGAAGGAAGAACAGATGTTTGCAGATGAATGATTTGTTAATGCATCCAATCAAACAAGGTTTAAAGCCAGGATCTACCATTAAATAGCTGGTAGAGGGGTTGTCAGCAAGTTACTTAAATCCTTTGAACGTCAGTCTTCACGTCCATAAAAACAAGTTCCTTCCTTCCTCCCAAAGTGATCAGCACAGAGAAATGAGGTCATGTGCTCCACACGCTAGCCGACCCCGAGGTCGGTACCACCGAGGAAAAGACGCATAGCTCTCTCGCGCTTCATTGCCTGTGTAAAAAAGAAAAAGTTCCGGGATCTCAGTTTCCCACCTCTACTTTCTCTTCTCTCCCTTCTCCCATCCCTCCTCCCCCTCCAAAATGATATTTAAAATCCAAATGCCAGGCTGTCCGCAGGTGTAGCGTTCATGACAGGTAACATTTGGAGGCCAGATGTTAACTGATGTAAGCACCACTAAGTGCTATGTCGGCCGGAGGCTGAGGCATTGATTTCCAATTTTATGGTTATAATTTGAGTTACTGCCACTCCCTCCTGTCCTTCTACCTCAACCGCAAAGGAGGTAGAAAGCCTATTCATTCTCAAGAGAATATAAATTATTTTTTAGGTACAAAATTCTTAAAATGTTAAGTAATGGCATTTACAAACCCAGGACTGGAAATGCATCCCTGATGTAGAGCAACACCTGCTCAAAGCTAATGACTTATGAAATTTGATCTGAAAACCAGTCTAATTTTCTGAAATCAGCTCAGAGTAATAACCACAAGAGAATATTTCAAGAATATTTCAATGTGACAAGTTTTTACGTCAATTGATATTTTAAATTTGAGTTTCCTTAGAATTGGTGTGGGAGTTGGCACAAAGTTAGGAAATAAATAATTCTCTATCCAATGGAAGAAATGCGTATTATTTTCTTCTTCTCCTCCTCCTCCTTCTTCTCTTTTTTCTCTGTAGTGCCAGGGATTGAACCCAGGCCTTCGTCCATACTGGGCAAGCACTAGAACGCTGAGTTACAGCCCCGGCCCTTGAAGAAACCCTTTAAAAACATATGAATAAGCAGGTCTGCTCAGAACCCCCGATGTTGGTGGCAGTGATTATTACACCCACACAGTCTATTATGCAAGTATTAATCCACCAAACAGACACTTGTTCCGAACCAGCAGCATGTCCCAGGCAAGTGCTAGGTACTACTAGTTAATACATTGGTAGACACAACAGATGGCTCTTACGGGACTTAGAGTCCTATAAGAAAGGAAGACAATTTTAAAAAGGATGCATAAATGTAGCAAAAAGCTGGAATAGGTACTCCAAAGACAAGTGACCTATTAATTAGTGGGAGAAGAACTTTTTTAATAAGTGACTTAATCCAGCCCTTAAAGAAGGATCAGGCAGCCATGCAAAGAACAGAAGAGAAAACACGTGGAGAAACCAGCCTTTATTCATTCATTTATTCAAGGGAACAGATGTTCACCCAGCCTTGTCTATGAGCTGGATGAGTCAGAAACTAGAAAGATCACACACACGCAAGACCCAGGCAGTGGGGAAGATGCCAGCTTTCTGAAATACAAATACAGCCCAGGGCTGAGGTACCCTGTGCAGAGGGTGGGGTGCCCAAGAGGAGACTTGAGGTTTGCAATCCATGGAAAAGAGTTTGGATTTTATTCCAAGTGCAACGTCATGCTTTTATTATGTTTTTGTTTAAAGATTGATCTTGCTGTCACGGGAGAGGGTTTGGAGGAAGGGCTGCAGCAGCAGGAGTGGAAGCAGGAATATCACTTGGGGCCTTCGTCCAGATGGAAATCTGAGTGCTCTGAAGCACTGGGGGGCATCGAGAAGTGTATGGTTCCCATTAGGATGGACAGCACGTGTTGGCCAACAGGGAAGAGAAAGGAAATGAAATTATGGATGATTCGGTCCGCTGTAACTGAGTAGGAGGGGGTACCTCGACAGGAAAGGGAAATGGGTGAGTACTGGGCCAATAAGTGGGCAGGTACAGGAAAAAGAGCTAGGAGGAGAGAAGCTAAAGTTTAAAATAACTTTACATTTCCTGACCCACATCATCAAGAATTGAACCAATCCAAAACTGGAATTCACTATCGCATGGGGTTAACATGGTCCCCATCACCAACCAATCCAAAACTGGAATTCACTATCGCATGGGGTTAACATGGTCCCCATCACCGAGGTACACAAACAGAGGCTAACTGACCATTTCTCTGCAATATTTCAGATACTGGTTTCCAGCTCATTTCTAGAAATGACTTCCGGATGGCATGCGAGAATTTACAAAAGCAGTAATGTCTTGAAGCTATCCCTGGTTGAGAAAGAACTAGTTTTCCCAGATTAATCTCATTTCCCTAGTTGCCCGTGAATTTCTGAATGCTGGCACCATTGCTTCTCAATAAATAATTTATTTAATTAATTGATCTTGTTATTGACAAGTCTACCTCACTTATAAATTGGAGTCTTTATATCTTGTAAAGAAAGCATTTGAATATCTCTTACAACATTTTTTAAAAAGTAGAGAATGTAGTCTGAAACATATTGATCTACTAGGGTGACCTCTATACCCACAGTGCATACTGGGAAGACAAAAGTTGTTCCCACACCCTGTAAGATCTTCCTGAAGAGCGTGTCCCCTCACAAATACTGTGTCCCTTCAGGAGATCTCATCTTTCCTAAGAATGACTGTGCTGTAGAGAGTGACTCTTACTGGTAAGAGTTGTCGAGTTCCTTAGTGGATTTTAATGAATGAAAGTTTGAGAGTCGGCTCGTGAAATTTCAGCCATAATTAGAAAACAGAAAGAAAGTTGTACTCACATTATAACATTCTTATTTCTGAACACATTTTTTTCATCTGGCAATAGATAGGACATTTTGTAAATTTGCTTAAAAAATAAAGGTCTTGTCATTATGAGGTAGGATTGTTTGCGTCGGGTCTTGTTTTTCTTGTGCATTAAACAGCATGACACAGGAATAACATGATGTGAATTTATTAAAGATCACTACAAAATATGCTCCTGAGCATTTAAAACAAAACCCTTTAAAACTGGCCTCTATCTTACAGCCTCATTAGAAAAATCAGGTGTTGGTATTACCTTTTCAGTTCTCCTATTTCTATGGTGAAATGTGTCTAACACCAAGAAAGGATCTCAAATGGTAACTGAAACAATTTGCGAGAAGAGTCCTCAGCAGAAGAAAACTTTCTGCCAAAGGACCATGGAGAAGGACTTTCGTGGTCTCTCCATCTCTCACCCCACCCGCACCCAGCGACGAGGCTGCTGCTGCCGTGTGGTCGCTGGCCTTCTCCTCTGGGTGGGCGTCCTGTGGAAGAGGTCGTATTTGTAGCAAACCCCTGGTTCTTCTTCATGAGATAACATTGAAAGGCTGATTAGAGCAGGGACAAGACATAACTCAGTGTCCCCACACCACGCACAGTTCTCATTGGAGAAGCCATCAATGCCGTGATAGACATAAAGGGGAGTTCATGGAACTTCCTCGGTCCCAAGTCATTCGTTCTTTCATCTGTGTATTCATCAGACATCTATTAAGTGCCTACAGCTTGGCAGACATGGCCCTGTGCACCGGGGTGAAATATATAGAACAGGTTTTCTGTGTCTTTAGAAACACCGCCCTCTGAGGGAAGACTAGTAATCAACGGGCTGGACAAGTGTTATGCGACAGACCTAGGTATCTACCCAGGCACATAAGTACCTAGATATTAATATAGATGTAACTATATTGTAACTATAACTATAATTATTTTAGTTATTAATGTATACTTATATATGATAAGGTGCATATATAGGTATTGATGTATACTAATATATAATAATGTATACTTATATATACTTACATATAATAACAACTATAACTATATGCTATTGTAGGACAACTAACACAGCTCAGAAAGAAGCTCAGGCATGGGGAAAATTAAGTCATTAGCTTAATGCAGTAATTGGCACTAAATTCCAAGCATCCTCTAACCCAATTCTTTGGTGAAAGAGGTATAGAGATGAAGATAAGAAAGAATCCAAGGGCAACCTTTGCCATAATCTTTATCAGATCTCAACTCAGATGACCTCATCCGAGGAAGATGGGAGGTGTGGGTGCCCTGTGTAGGGCGATAGACAATCACGTGGCTGTCACGTGTGGACCTGCTGACCATCTAGTCTAGAGCAGTGCTCTCCTCCGCATCGATCCCTACCATACGCTTGTGTTTTACTTTCCTTCCTTCACGGCTGTCACCATTACCTGAATTGCTCTCACTGGATTACCTATGGCCCATCCTAGGCCTGAGAACCCTTTCTGTCTTGCACATTGCTATTTTCTCGAGCCAACAACAATGCCTTGTTTCCTAGTGGGTGCTGAGTAAAAAAAATTTTTTGAATGAATGATCATCACCATTAACACAAAGCCACACTTGAGAACCAATCTTTTTGTCTCTCCAAAAGGCCCATGAGATGTCTCATCTTCAAGGCCCTCAGAGATCTTCTACCCCATAGCTTCATCTCCATGGAGACAGGCTGAGGAATGAGGGGCAGGGCACAGGGAGCCTCTGTTTCCTATCAGTTTTCCCTCATGGAGCAGGAACTGGACCAGATCCCAGGAGCGCCAGAGCTCTGTAGCCTTGCAGCACTGCCTCTGGTTAAGACTTTCTGGAGAAAGCAGCTTGGGATTGTTGCCATGAATGTAATTTTCAAAACTCCTGGGAAGGACAGAAAGCGATGGGGAGCTGCTTGTAGAATTCAGATGAGTTGCACATCAGAGTTCTCCTTCCTGGTATGGGGAAGGAGAGCCATAGACTTGGAACCAGATTCTTGGGGCAGAATTGCAAGATCTTGCTGTAACCATGACCAGAGGAGGACAGGGGCTCTCCTCCTGCTGGCTGCGATTCTGCAAGTTTCAATCCTTTGTTAGAAATTAGGGCTGGCTGCTACCAGTGGTATAAATGTCTGTCACTGTCACACTGTGGGTAAATGTGCATGTTCCCACCCAGAATGCCCTTCTACAGGAGCTGGGTAGCGCATTGAGGTGATGACCATTGTAAGTACATTAGGAAATGGCTAAATAGCTATTTCTTCTCATCAAAATGATAACCCAGCGTGAAGGTGTTCGTTTCTAAGTACAATCCAGGGGAATCTCTTCTAACAGAACATTAAAGAAACGGCGTTTTCACACAAGCACTGCCACCACACATGCAGTCTATACACAAACGCACACCTTATTATAGACAAAATAGTTCTCATCAGCAAAATGTCCAGGGATAGCGTTGCTAGGATACTGCAGGGAGGACAGGACAAGGATGTGAAAGGCCAGAAGACCGCAGTTGCCCTCACTTAGGAACTCCACTGTGGTCTGTACCTGCCGGAGGCTTTAAGCCAAACGGAACTCCGTGCCAGGCGACAGACAGAAACTGTGACATCCTTGTGTTCATTCCACAAGTATTTGTGTGTGCCTTTGGTGTGAGACTCAGCTCTAGGGTCTGGAAATACAAAAATGTGAGGCTTAGTTCCGGCCTCAAAGATGTCACGGTCTGATGGAGAAGGCCAGATAGCCAGGGAAAGACAGTGAAACATGTCAGATTCCGGGTCCGGAAGGAATCGCGGGGATGCGCAGGAAGGACCCGGGTACAGACGGCAGTGTGTAATAAAAAGAGGCCGCACACTAAGATTTCTCAAATGAAGCTTCACGTTGGGGCCTCCTCCTTCTCCTTTCCGAAACAAGAGAACTGGCTTACCGGAGTCATAGTGAGAATTCAGCGATGCAGAAGACGCCCAGGGACTCATTTCTGAGCAAGAAGGCAAACTCAAGGCAGCAGAGCTTGCTCCCCAAAAGGCAGGGGCAGTTCTGCTGGACTCTTGAGTTTAAACCTCTTTTGCGGAGTCCGCAGCCTTTTCAGGAAGGCTGTTTGTCAGGACGAGCCAGAGAGGCTCACCTGGAGAACGCTAAGTTGAAAAAGGAAAATGCCCATTGATTCAGAAATGAGTTCTTCCTGGGATATTTCTCCACGAGCCTTTGTTCCAGAAATTGGGGTTTGCAGAGGTAACTGGGGATCAGCAAACGACCATTCTAGGGACAATCGCAGGCAATTCTGCAATCGCCTGGCTTCTCCGCAGTTCTCACAAGCAAAGCGTCTCTTGGTTTAATCAAAGGCTTCCTGGGCCCCTCGTGGTTCGGTTCTGTAGCCCGCATTTTCCCTCGGGGCTCGCGGAGAAGGCTGGGTCCTGTTTCTTGAGAAGCACCAGGCAAGGACTGAGGCTGGGAGCTGGGAGGAAGCAGCGGGGTCTTCCGCCACCTGCTGGCTCCTCCTGTCACCAGCCAGCACCAGCTCTGTGAGTTTTCCAGACAGAGGAGGCCACCAGGGGGTGTGGGGCAGAGGACGTCCTGGTTTATAAAAACAAGGAGATGGGGAGAGAGCAACGGGAAGCTGGCAGAAGAGCACTTGTCCTCTCGGGGGTCAGTGCGGTGACGTCGCCGGTTCAGCTATCTAAGCTGGTGACATTTCTATGCAGGTCTGTTTTGCTCAGGGAAAACACAGCTATGCTTTAAAAAAATTTCTTTTAATTTTTGGATCATTGGCTCCACATGATTCATCAAAGAAATTGAAGCCACACTTCCACAGACTCATTTGAAGGAAACAGGAGAAATCTGCGTCCCAGCTTCGGAGGGAGAGAACCGAAGAAAAACGCGCACGGCGTCTTACATTTTCCTGACTCCGTTCAGACGACTTTGGAAGACCTACTATGCACAGGGCTCCGGTGCAGATAAATAAGTAATATTTATTTCCCGAGGGTAGCAGCCTCCTGGGAAGCGGCTAGATAAATGGAGAACTGGACGGAAAGCACAGGTGCTGTGCTAAAGCAGTCAGCCCTCCGTGTCCCTGGGGGCTGCGGGTGGGCGAACCGCAGAGAGAAACTGCGAGAAAAGCCTGTCTGTGCGGAGCGTGTACAGAGGCTGTCGTAGCATCGTTCTCTCCGGAGTACTACACACCAGCGATCTCCTAGCGCTCACGGTGTGTGAGGTGCTCTCAGCGACCTGGAGATGAGCCAGCTGTCCGGGGCGTGCGTGTGGGCTCTGTGTCAGCTCTGCGCTGTTTAGGTAAGCGGCTTGAGCATCCATGGATTTGGATACCGCAGGGGGTCCCAGAGCCAGGCTCCTGCACTTTCTTCCGGATGGATCTGTGGAAAGGGAATGCAGGGGCGCGGGCGTGCATGAGCACCTACAGCCACACGGGGCTCCAGTGTCCCTGGAGAAGGCGACCCAAGCCGCATGGAGAAGCCAGGGTCTTGGAGACAGTGACGGGAAGCGCTCTGCAGTTCTGGGGACCCTCACGACTCACCTCCGCCCTCACCTGCCGCCACACCCCCAGGAGCCGAGACCTGGGGACGCGGAGCAGAACAAAGTGGTAAAGTGGTAGGTCTAGACGACAAGCCACGGACTCACCACGGAAGGTCAGCAGAGGCAGGCAGGTCCAGGGGAGCAGAGCCCTGCAGACCGGAAAGCAGGACCTGGGGGAGGGGTCGCTGGTCCCAGAAGAAAGGCCACGGCCAGCACCGTTTCTGTTCACACGCCGGTTGTGAGCAACCTGCTCCAGGCAGACGCGGTGCCACCGGGAAACGTGGTGAATGTTCTAGAAAAATTTTAAGAATGAATTAGTAAAAGAAACATTGCTATTATTCCCCCTCAACTCTTCCTCCTTGATTCAAGCACACTTATGCCTTTGTTCTTGCCACCTTCTGAAGCAGTTCTGAGAGTCCTCTTCTGTGAATGCCTTTGTGAGGTGTGATCAAAAATACGGTGAATCCTGCTGCCAAACACTGTCCCACGGAAAGGCAGCTTGTAAGAAACATGTGTCGTCATTCACCTTATGTGCTGGACCTGGCACCATGTGACTTCCAGCTCCTCCCCAAAGTCAAAATGACCGGGAAAAGGAAACGTTTCGAATGGATTCAGAACATCAAGGCAGCCAGAGCAGTGCAACTAAAGACACTCAGGAGAGAGGACTGCAGAGCTGCTGCAGGAAGTGGCAAAAGTGATACAATAAGTATATCGAAGTGAAGGGAGTACTTTGAGGGCATTAATAAAAATGTGTCATTTAGTGTCATAATTTTTTTTTAAATTAAACATTCACCTTAGTTCTCCATCACACTGCATATTTGTCCTAGTCAAATATTCTGAAACACGTGAGGGACGTCCTCTACCTGACACTTCTGTGAGACTTCCGCTGAACTTTGAAGTCACTGTAGAATTAAAGATACCAACTGCAACCCCGCTCAGAGTCACACACAGGATGACCACTGGTAAGAAAATGTTAAGGAAATTGTGGTACAACTACTGGATGAGTTATTAAGGAGTCCAAGAAAAATAATAATTCTAGAAACTGCAGCGTATAGTAAAACCTTGTGAAAAAAAAAAAATCAGGATCCAAACCCGCAGCGGGGGGGGGGGACAGGTTCAGATGGAAAAATTCTAAACTGGCAGTAATGATGCTATGCTTTTCTCTCATCCAAGTTTTATACCACATTTTGTATTACTTCCACAGTGGCTTTTTAATCTCAAGAAGCCCAAAGGTGAAATGTGTGTCCTGACCAAGGCAGGGGCAAGAATTGCCCTAAGTAAGTAATGACCTGATTTGCCTGTTTGCCCCGGCCATGGCAGATTCACGCTCCCTCCTCGCTGTGTTTCAGCTTGTGTGGGGCATCATTTCGCTGGTTAGGTTTGTCTCCCGCCTCCCCGCCCGCACACCCTCGCTCCCTGGATCTGTGGGACGTATTGTGATGTCTGCCCGCTAATTCTGCTGTGACTGGGGCTGGTGTCTGGTTGGTGATTCATGTTTGTTCCAGAGCCGTGCATCTGTGTTGGTTGCTTTGAAACAGTGCCCCAGGGAATATGAAAGGCCATTTGTCTCACTAAGTCTGCTTCTTTGCACCAGGGAATTCTTCCCTGGCTTCCTCTAGATTCCAGCAAGCCCCCTGAGAGTAGGCAGGGTAAGGAAGCCAGAAAACCCATCCAAAGAGAAATGGCATGAAGGGAGTTGGGTGTCGCAGTGGGAATCTAGGTCCTGCTTACCCGGAGGGAAGAGCTTCTGGATGCTAACGAGCGCGAGGGACAGGATGCCCTGGGACACTCCCTGCCGGGGAAATGCTCTGTGGCCTTACCCTCTGCCTGGCAGGAATGGCTCTAGCGGGAAAGAGGGCGGAGCGAGCCCTGGTGGCAGCCAGCCTGGAGAAAGTTCTGAGAGCGTGGTGGGCTCCCCCACTTGGCATCTCTTCTCAGCCTTTGGCATAGGTACACAGGGGAGCGATATCCACTGCCTTTCATGACTGGTTCTCACGTGAGCACTGACCAGTGACATGGAGCCAGGCCACAGGCTGGGGTGGGAGGTCCCCGGCTGTTCCACATGCCAACCCTTTGGCTACTGGATTGCCATGACGTGCAGCCCATCCTGAGGGTCCTGGGGCAGCGGCTGGTGCCCGCTGCCAGTAGTCGTTTGTTTCAATACCCAGCAGGCTGTGCAAATGCACAGCAGCGGAGCAGCAAGATGGACATATGTGAATTCCTAAGCTAGTGCCCGCAGTTAATTTCGTGTAATCCCACTCTCCCCTCCTGCCCTTAGGAGGGGCTGAGAGGAGCCTCAGGACTCGCAGACTGCAGCCTCCACAAAGGGGCTTTTTATTTTGCTCAACCGCTCCTGCAGATCAAGGGCAGTCTGCCAGTTGGTTTCGTTCTCTCTCTCTTGCTGCGGCCCCTGTGGCTTACAACGTGATCACCTCCAGGCACGCTGGCTGCAGGGAAAACCTGTCCATGTGTCGTGAAAGCCCAATTACGTCCTGGATTGTTGTGGCCCATCCTTAGTCTTTATCCTTTTACTTAAGAAAGTTTTGCCTGCCACTTTTTATCAGGCTCCTGGAGTTTGCAGGTTGTCTGGTGGGCTTTTATTATTATTATTGTTATTATTATTTTGGTTGTTTTGTTTTGGTTTGGTTTGGGTTTTTTTTTAATGTGGGTACCGGGAGTCGAACTCAGGACCTCGCGCTTGCCAGGCAGGCGCTTGTGCCGCTGAGCTATATCACCAGCCCTGAGCTTTGTTTTTTTTTTTTTTTTTTGTGGGTACCAGGGGGGTCGACCTCAGGACCTCGCGCGCCAGCAGGCGCCCGTGCCGCTGAGCGATATCACCGGCCCCTTTTTCGTATGTGGGTTCCGGGAGTCGAACTCGGGCCCTCGCGCTTGCTGGGCAGGCGCTTAAGCCGCTGAGCCATCTCACCAGCCCATGAGCTTTGGTTTTTTGAGATAGGGTCTCACTATGTACTTCAGACTGACCTTGAACTCATTAGATAGCCCAGACTGGCTCAGTGACCTTCCTGCCTCAGCCTCCCAAGTCCTGATCAAAAGCGTTTTTTGGGTTTTTTTTTTTTTTTTGTAATCCAAAGACTGAAAGGAAATCACATTTCACTGCCCTGTGGCCCACTTTGGAACTTTGTGATTAGTGAAGTTCAAAAATGCGAAGAAATGAGTTGGAAGGCTTGGGTCTTCCATTGCCCCATCTACAGGTTACAGCCGCTCCCTCCTCCATCCCGTATCTGTGGTTTCATTCTGCAGTTTCTGTTACTGCAGTCGGCCATGGTTCAAAAATACTAAGTGGAAAATTCCAGAAATAAGTAGTTCATAAGTTTTAAATAATTTGAGTATATTGTTAAAATTATTCTATTTTATTATTATTTTCTGTTAATCTCTTACTGTGCCTACTTTATAAATTAAATGTCATCATAGGTATGTGTCCCTAGGGAAACGTGTTACATACAGGATTTGTCGCTGTCTGTGTGTCAGTGGGGGTCTTAGGGCATTTCTGCCATGGGGAAGAGGGCAGAAGAACTACTGTTCCAGCCTCTTACTTTAAGCAAGGTGTCCATATGTTCTTAAATTGTATGTACTTCAAATGCAGAGTAGAATCATATTACATAGGTCACAGGCTTTTTAGGATTAAATGAAATAATATATTAGCAAGTTTCTTGTAAAATGAAGAGATATAAGCCAAATCCACCCAAAGAGAACAGCGTTGTCAAAATTAGTGAAAGAAAAGACCAAAGAACAAAGAACATTAAAAAAAAAAATGTATGGCAGCTGGATGATTCTGAAGGAAGCCAGCTACTGGGGTCCAACTTGGCAAAGGAACATCTGAGCCCCAGACCCCTCCTCAGAGCACTAGCTGAGGAGAAGTGCGTGCGACAGAGAAATGCTAGAGATGATGCTGCTGTCCGCTTGAGGCTGGCGGGGGTTGCATATGCAAGAAAAATGGGTTTGGACCAATAAAGGAGAATGTAGGAAGGACACAGTGCCGAAGGAAATACCAGGCTGGGGAGAAACAATAAGAGACAGAGTCTCTACTACTCGTCTGTACATTCACTGATCAGAGTTCAAATAATTGTGGGCTTATAAAGAAGGTAAAACTCAGCCATTCGTAGGAAAACGGGTGCAGCGTAAGACCGTAATGTTAAGTGGAAGAAATCAGACCCACAAGCTTAAATATCTTACAGTTTCTCTTACATGAGACGCCCTAACTCTAAACAAATTAAAGAGCAAAATAAAAGACAGATAATAGGTAAGGGGGAGATAGATCTTTTGCAAAAAGGAAAGGGACCAAGAGATGGAGGGAGGGGTAGGAAGGGCATGGGGAAAAATCAGCAAACGATTGTGGGCTGAGAGCACCCACTCAGGGAGAGGGAGACCCCAGTAACCTCGCTGCATGCCTCCAGCGGAGCCTGCCTAGGGCTCCCTTCTCTGGAGAGCAGCTATGCAGCCTTCAAGGGGGATCTGGCTTTCTCTGATTAATTAGGTCATTTTCTGCAAGTTGAACTTGCACATGAATATTAAATCTCGGGTTGGGCCTCCTATCTAACCAAAAAATGGATGTTTTCAGGAGAACAGTCTGTTCCCAAAACACTTAGAAATATGCCTACAGAGTCTTTCATGAGACTGTGATGTTTATTTATGGCCCGAAGAGGTCTCACTGGCGTGACAGCTCTGCGTCTGACACCTAGAGCTGTGGTAGCCGTGCCTCTTGCGGCGCTATTTCACTCTCGGCTTCCATTCTGAATTTGTCCAAGTTGCTCGTGCAGCTGAGTGATCAAGGGCTCCGCTCAGGGGCTCACAGTCTCGGTCACTGTTTACCAATGGTGGATTTGGATAAATAGCTGTGTGGGACTCAGTTCCTGTACGCAAAATGGGAATAGCGAGGGCAGCTCAGAACTGTTGCAAGGGTTACAATTTTCCATGAAGTGTCCAGCTTCGTGGACCTGCCACACGTAGGGTCGAGATATACGTTAACTGTCCTCCTCCGTGACTTGCCTGTGACCAGAGTTTCCTGCTTTCTCTTCAAGCTTTGATGTGGAAAATGGCCCTTCCCCAGGTCGGAGCCCGCTGGACACTCAGGCCAGCTCGTCCTCGGGGCTGGTACTGCACGCCACCTTTCCCGGGCACAGCCAGCGCAGAGAGTCCTTTCTCTACAGATCGGACAGCGACTATGACTTGTCACCAAAGGCGATGTCGCGAAACTCGTCACTTCCAAGCGAGCAGTGAGTACAGCGCTTGTCACCCTTTCCGGTCTCACACTTACCTCACCTTCCAGCCCGTCACCCCACTGCAGCTGCAGCTACTCCCCTTTAATCCTTTCACCGAGGGCAGAGGTGGGAGGAAAAAGGTCACATGGTGGCCATCTCAAGGTCACCCGCACTCAGCAGCACGTGGATTTGTAGCCAGCGTTTCCAGGGCTGTTAAAAACCTCAGACACAGTGTTCAGCTCACATCTGTTATTAATACTTTTAAAAAGTTTACACTGAGCTTCATTTCCTGAAC
This sequence comes from Erethizon dorsatum, assembly GCA_028451465.1. Lineage (NCBI taxonomy): Eukaryota > Metazoa > Chordata > Mammalia > Rodentia > Erethizontidae > Erethizon > Erethizon dorsatum. Next base: position 123,336,076 of record CM051829.1, on the reverse strand, counting down.
TGCTGAATTGTTCATGGGATAAGAACTTTAACACATTTTGCAAATCATACTTGAATTTTCAGCTGCTTGTGCAATTCCCATAAAGCTCCAGGAGAGAAGAAAAATGACGGGTGGTCACCTGCGTTCTCTCTCACCAGCCTTTGCTTGGTGGCATTAACCAAGCTGTCTTCCAGCCACATGCCATGGTCCCTCTCTGGAACCCTCCCACAATACCCACTTGTCTCCTGGTTCCTTAGTGAGACACCACACACTCCTTCGCCCTGCGAAGCACAGCTGATTTTTTTGTTTTGCTGCTATTAATTGCAGATCTCTAATTTTTACTTAAAGAAAAATGGCAGGGCAGTATGGCTCATTTATTAGATTTCTGAAATCAAATAAAATTGGATGCTGAAATCCATGCCTTAAAAGGTTTCTGGGCACACATACAATTGTTTTTAACATCATATGTTATAAAAAATACTAGTAGTTCCCTGAAGTCGCCAACCTGGAAAATTCCACTGGATTCTCTTTTTTTATTAGAAAGATAGCCAAAAACGTTCACCTTCTTGTGATGTGGAAAAGGGACATTTTAAACTGTAGCAGCAAGAAAGGGTTCCCCACAGCATTTCTGCTGACAAATTTTAATGGAGCCCCTCAGCCCTAAAGTATTTCAATCATGGTGTGCCCCAAATCTTACTTATACTTTTCCATTCATTTGGCAAATATTTACCGAAAGCCTTCTACGTGTGATGCAGTATGCCAGACTGTGAATAAAAGATGAACAAAACAGAGGAAAAATCACAGATGAGTGAAAAACAAACGCCATTCGCCAAAAGTTTGTATGTGGTTGGGGAGGTGACAGCTAAGTAGGAGTTGTGAAAGGAACGCACACGTACGCACGTAACTACAGAGTAGAAGGGAACCAACATCTAACGATCACTTACCCTGCCGCCAGGTTCTCCACGTGTTATTTGTGTCATCAGCATAGCAGCCCTGTCTGCAGAGGATGAAACTGGGTCTCTGAGAGATTGAGCATGGCCATATTTTGTGCCGTATCTTGTGGTGTAGCTAAGGATGATTGTATTAGGTCCATTATCTGTTGCTGCAACAAAATACCTGAGCCTAGATAGTTTATAAAGAAAAGAGGTTTTGTTTGCCCCATCATCCTAGTGGCTGGAGGGTCTAAACAGCATGGTGCTGGCCTCTGACTGTATTTCAATATGGCAGAGAAATGGAAAGGACACCATCCACATGCAGGAGGAGCTGCATGAGTGTGATAGCCTCACTCTCATGAGAATAACTCACTCTGCAGGAGCTACACTAATGCCTTCCAGCAGCAGCACCCCAATGACCTAATTAGCTCATACTATGTCCCACCTCCAACAAGTCCCCTACCCCCAATGTCACCAAGCTTCTAACATACAATGCTTTGTGAGACACACTCAAACCATATTCAAACCCTAACAATAACAATGCACAAAATGTGTGGACTCATGTCCGCGTTCATGCATCTGAAAATGGCAGCTCTCCTAGCAGGTAGATCTCAGACCAGCACAGAGCAGAGGGACCCAATGCTGTGATGCATGCAGGTGTGCCGTTCCCACTGAGCTTCGCGTGGTGGCTCTGAACAGTGAGTGTGCTGGGAATTCTCTCCTCCACCAATATCAAAGTCTTGCTAGTCCCCATCGTGAGAGAATGTGGGAAATGCGGTGAGATGGAAGGAATTACAGGCTTATTCACAGGGCACTTTAAAAGAAGGGGCCAGCTTTGGAAGGTGGTCATTCTGCAGGTCCATTCCCAACCCACGCTGAACAGCACAGTGTGTCCCTTGGCTGGTTGGTCTTGGCAGAAGGCACTCGCCGAATTCTAGATTAAATTCTGGTGTTTCCCTACTCGGAATCAAAAGGTTATAGAAAATTCACACTTGAAGAGACCTTAAAGATCACAATGCAACAAAATTTGTAGCTGGCAGAACAGAGATGCCACCTGGTGTGGTGGCACATGCCTGTATCCCAGCACTCGGGAGGCTGAGGCAGGAGGATCACTGTGAGTTCAAGGCCAGCCTGAACTGCATAGTGACACCTTGTCTCAAAATAAAAATAAAAATAAAAATAAAAAAGAACAGAGATGCCACTGTGTATGCCCCTGCATCCAGTGTCCCTGTCACTAACAGTTCACCCTTTGTGCAATTTTAGTGATCAGCAAAATTCCCTCCCTTACTTCAGAGCCTACGTAGTATTGCTGGCTTTAAATTTACGCAAGTAAGGGTTATATGTGTAAATCACTTAGCATCCTCCTCACTTTTTAAAAATAAGGACTTTAAGAAACAAACGTAGGAGGGGCACAGTTTCATAATAATGAGCGGCCTTTCTCAGGAAAACCCATTTGGCAACGTAACAGCATGGGCTCCAACACACCGACAACAGGATATGTTCAAACGTTTGGGAGTGAGCCAGGACAAGATTTCGTTTTGAAAATATTTCAGCATTACAGCAAAAAAACTTCTTCATGTTGGTCAGTTTAGGATTTAGGAACTTACATTTCTCAATAGGACAAAAAAGTAGAATTTGAATCATATCCACATTCTTCTCTGGATCTAAACTGAAGCAACGCTCAGAAAGCTCTTTCTCCCAATTATTATCCTGCAGGATGGACGTAAATAAATAGAGGAATAGCGGCTCTAAGGCTCCCGCTGCTTGCTGTCTCCTGCCAACAGAACCAGTGATGAACCAGGAGCCCAGCTGCGAAGGCCCTGGGCAGGCTGCTGGAGACCCCTCCCTGCATCTCCCAATGCTGCCCAGCGCAATCCTGCGTCTAAATGAGGCAGGAAACTGCATAACTGCACTGCACTGAACCCTAATCCTAGAAAGAACACTGGATTTTAAACATTTCTCCTGTGAAGTCTTTCAGAAGAGTAAGAGGAAATTATGGGTGGAGAGAATGAGTTTAAGAATAAAATACGCGAATGGCAAATTAAAAATGGCTGTAACTTTTAGCAACAAGGGAGAAATCAAAATAAGCCTTTCCAGTGAAGGGAAACAAGATTACCACAGGGTCCCAACAGGCAACTTCAGACACTTTCCCAGATGTGGCAATAACCTGTTGGTTTCTGTTCAGTTCCTGGGTCACAATCGTCTCCAACGTAATGCCTTCGTATACGGAGACACAGATTTCCCAGTGGGAACATGAAGTACGAGAAATCAGGGAGGCCTGCTTTATTGCCCAAAACTCTGGCAGGATCTACCCTGGACAAGAAAGAGTTTTGATTCTCCGCCTGCAAAGCTGCAGGGAAGGAGGCTCCGTGCTGGTCTCACTGGTTGTCCTATCTGCAAAGCCTTACACATGCGAGGAGCTCCTAAAGCTGCCACTCACCTGGGGACTGAGTGATTTCCGGAAAGCTTTGTCAATGAAAATGAGACCTAGAACCAAGAGGGTAGGCACAAACAACAGTCACTCAAATTTAAGGCTTGTTTATTGATGAACTACCCAAAAAGTACAATGAGGATTCTATAACTCCAGCTATCAGCAGGATATTAAGACGCAGAATCTCTTTTGTAGTCTCTAAATTATCTGTAAGAACAAGACACATTTATGGACTGTGTCCTGTGTGTGATGTACTATATAAAGCCCATTCTAATTCCTTTCATCTCCCTATCCCCGACGTGGGAGTCCTGTAATATTCTCATTGTAAAGACAAGGGTGTGGGAGGCATCGAGTGGGAACCAAAGCTTGAACCAAGGAGTCCGAGTAGCTAAAGCCATGTGTGAGTCCAGCACATCAACCCTAAATGAGGCTGAACACGCGAGTAATGGTTCTAATCTCTGCTCTGCCTACCTTTCCAACTGTTACGAGGATCTTATTCATTCTTTTAATAAATATTAAACTCAGGTACCTTGCTAGCAAATGGGGCAGTTTCCATGCCTTCGAGGTAGCTGAGAGATTAGCAAGGGTGGTGTGAATATACCTTCAGAGACGGCAGTGGGAGAGAGGTTTCCAAAGCAAGCAGGGTCGGGCTGGCCGGAGGGTGCTCCGGAGGAGAGGCTGGGCACGACTGGCTCCAGGGTGGGGAGCGCTGTGGGGATCCCGGCTCAGGGTGGCTGAGGCAGAGGATGTGAGTGAGGAGCGGGGAACTGCTGAAAGATGAGGCTGGAGAGGGAAGAAAGGCCTTGCCATGAAAGACCTAGGAGTTCCCCGGTCGAGCAGCAGAGAGCTAGTAAGGCTTTTTAAAGCAGGAAAACATAGTAAGGTTTCAAGATAGCTCTGATAGCATGGTGAAGGGAAGTTTGGGCAGGGGACAGGCGCGAAGATCCAGACGGAAGGCCTCGTTGGTGATCCGCGTAACAGAGCGCAGGGATCTGCATCAGAGCAGGGCCAGCAGGCGCCTAATAAATATTTGCACGTTAGGATCAGCAGGGACTGGTGGTTGATTGTGGGAGGAGGGAAGGGGGAGTTTCAAGTCGGGCCAACGAGATGGGTAGTTGCGTCACTCCCTGCGATTCAGGGCTTTCTTTTATCACAGGAAATAATGTATATGAAAACCCTTGGTAATATATACATGGATGCCCATGACTGCAGTAGGGACAGGCTGAGTATTTTGAAGAAAATCCTCATCAATTAGGAAGGTAGACACGCAACTCTACATATAATATATAGTAAAGATGTCTACTAAGAATAGGGATCACTGGGATGAAATAACGATTTTCTGTGCTAACTGCTGTTGTTGGGAATGGTACACACAAGGAACTCATTTCATTCTCGCAGGACCACATTTTACAGATGAACTTAAGACCTCCAGAGGTTGCCTTATGGCTCATAGCAGGTAATAATGCAGCTGAGAAGCAAACGTCGCTGTCCCACTCCAAAATCTGGGCTCTTAACCCATCTCTCTGTAAGACAGATTAACAGGGCTGGTGAGATGGCTCAGCAGCATAAGCGCCTGCCTGGCAAGCGCAAGGTCCTGAGGTCAATTCCCGGTACCCACATTAAAAAAAAAAAAAAAAAAAAAAGACTAACCTCAGTTTCAAGGAAAGTACAGATACAATTTTGTGTGTAGGGAGGAAACAGAAGGGAAATTAATTCATAAAATTGAGAGTCTAGGAGTGAGAAGCAGCATTTTGCTCTCTGAGAAGCCAAGTCATTCATTAGAGCGGAACCAGTTGGGCCTAAAGTGAGGCCCAGTTCTAAGACCCACTTGTCAGACTGGAGTCCCCATGGCCATTCTATAACAGTGTAATGTGCCACTTTTGTCCCTAGATGGTGCTCGTGCCATGCTTCTGAATGTCTAAGTGTCCTGAGGAATTTGCCCTCTCTGGTGGTTTGGGTAGTTAAGGAACATCAGTTTCCATAATCAAGGTTTTTGCTATTCTGATGCCAGTGCACTCTTCATCAGGAATATATCAAATCGCTGTTTTTAAAAATTCAGAACAGTTCCATAGTCTGTAGGGCTTTTTTTTCTTGTATTTTTTTTTCCTGATACTTATTACAAATTATCTGATAATCTATTTACCAGTCATTGTCCTACATACATTAGCTTTTGCAACTCAGTGCTTTTAGGAAGCCAATGTTAGGGAACTACAAATCTGCCTCCTGCTTCTAAATATTCTCTTCTAAGCTTCAAAATTCCAAAGTGATACATGCATGTTGCTATCATGCCCTGTTAATATTTGCTTACCTCCCTTTAGTCATTAGTTCATGCAGTGTTAGTGACTCCACAATTCATTCATCAATACGCCGACTCTAGGCACTGTACATGTGGGAGCATGTGCTTATTTCATTTCACTTTAATCAGACATTTAGAAGATCTGCTTGACTCTAGATTCCTTACCTGGTCCCCCAACTCATCCTGCCATCTACTGAACAACGTGAATTTCACGTCAGAAACATGAACAGTTGGAAAGATTTTTCATTCATCTCAAAGTCCGCCCTAAGAAAACAGCCTGGGGAGGGGCAGTGTTGGATGCGGTTCACCGCACACATTGATCACAATGAGTTTTCTAATTCTTTACTCTCTCCTTTAGGCTACGTTCCAGGAACCCTCTTCTCTCCACAAAACACCAAATAAGCTTGCTCAGTGTTTTCCCCTTTTAGTGCCTTTGTTCTCACCATTTGCTCATTGCCAGTGTCTCCATCTTGCCTTTTTAAGACCAGCTTCTCTAAGTTCATCTCAATCGCCACTCCCTCCATCAGTCTTTCCTACCTCCTCCAGCCTATACCTAACCTCTCCTTTGGACCCAATTAAGCATCTATTGTTTGTATTTCTCATTCTAGATTGATGTCTGTTTCAGTTTTAAACATATTTTTTGTCTCCCCTACTTGGTTTTGATTTTGAGGATCTTAGATTCTGTACAATGTGATTTGCCACCCTTGCCTGCCTTTGTAAAGTAGGAAGCATAGTGTTTAAAAGTACAGATTTGGGGAGTAAAACACCTCAGTTCTTCCGCTTATTAGCTATGTGCTAGGTAAGAACGGCTAAACTGCTCTGAGGCTTTGTGTTAACTGTAACAGGGTTTTTGCCCCCCAACCTTTTTGCAAAAATTAAATGAGATAATGCACATAGAAGGTCTCCCAGGTAGTAGTCACACCAAGAATACTTCCTCTCTGTCATTGTGCTTTTTATCCTCCCTATTGAAAGTGAGCACGCAAGAATCTTGCTAGATCGAATTGAAGAGGACGTCTGGCTAAAGACGAAGACAGGAAAGCCCCATGTTTACAAGGACCCGATGCTAAAAGCCTGTTGGAAAAGAAACTGAGGAGGACCTGTGTGTGTGTGTGTGTGTGTGTGTGTGTGTGTGTAAGTGTGTGTGTGTTGCCCAGCTTGGGCTCTCCCGGCCTCCCGTAGTGGCTGGCACAGGGCATCTGCTTAGTAATCGTTGGTTGTGCTCACACTCGTGGCTAAGCCAGATCTGGTGGCGATGGTGAGGACCGAGGAGGGAGGGCTCATCCCCAGCTCCTGCACCACTGCTGGGACTCACACCAGGAGAGCAGATAGGCCTGATCTTGGGACTTGGGCCACGCAGTCTCCTCAACCCTTCCACAGAGAGCTTGCTGAGTGTGGGCTTAGGTAGAGTTAGTCAGTAAGCAAGTCCTAGAGAAAATGCATCTCCAAAGAAGCATTTTTGACCAGTCCTGAGTCCCCGTGTACGAGACATGAGGTACGGCTTGATCTGGTCTCGGGGCCCAAACGAGTGGCCGTGTTTGGCTTTAGTAGGGACAGTCTGCATGCTCCCATTACAAGTTTTTCTAGGGTACTTAAAGAAAAAAAATTATGTTAACAACAAAAAAGTAATGGAATCTCCAGACAGAAATCTGTGTTTCAATGGCATCAAGGCTGTGGTTTAAATCAACAAAAGCCAGGAAAACCTAAGTTACCCTTGATGCAGACGGTTATGCCCTGAGCAGTCCTCCCTCTGAATTCCCTGCTTCTGGCAGCTGAAATCCGCAGGTTACCCTGGGTCTGCCTTTAATGGGACTGCAGCCTGAGGGTAGATTGCTACTTGCAAAGGCTTTTCTGTGAAATCACTATAAATCTGGGCATCATGGACCTGGTGCTATCTTTTTTTCTTTCAAGCTCTTGGGCCCCCTGTTTTTACCTAATTGTGAGTCCTCTGCAGAGAGGAAGACGACCTCTATGGCATTTGGGTTGCTGACGCTGATCTAGTCTGCCATGACCACTTAGACACCGTTGTTACAAGTGGACAGCATTTTAAAATATGTCTTTTCTCTTTTTTCGCTAGACACGGTGATGACTTGATTGTCACTCCTTTTGCCCAGGTATGTGTTATGCTCGTCTTGGCCCACTCTCCCTCTGTCCCTGGTGTGGTGTCTAAATGTGGCCTCTGAACCTGGCCTTGGGCCCTTTTTGTCCTTAACCATTTGAAATATTTTCCTCACAGGTGCTGGCCAGTTTGCGAAGCGTAAGAAACAACTTCACTCTGCTGACAAACCTTCATGGCACGTCCAACAAGTAAGCACTGATGTTTGTGGAGTTATGAATTCGTTCCATTAAAGCAGAAAACACTGAACGGCACTGAACAGAACACACGCGGCTCCTGCGTGGAAACTTCCCTCCGAGCTAAGCCGCACTAACTACACAGAGAGATTTGAAAGTGAGTTAGAGTGGCATAGAAATCGAGAGCAGGTTAGACATTGTTCGAAATCATCTGGTTTGAGTTTTATTAGTTTTTGGACCCCGAACACTTAGCACACAGTAGAAATTCAGTAAATAAAATGAGAGGAGGCATTTTTTATCTCTCGTATATTTGCCACTTTGGTGGTGATGACCACAAATGCTATTAAAAATGTTTTTCCATAAAAAATTAATGAATTGAGAGACCCCCCTTAAGATTAAAAGAACTCAAAAGTTCAAGTCGAAGTTACTGTGGTTTTCTTTTTGGGGGGGTAATATATAAACAAGTTCATGGAGTTGATGAAAAAGAGGAGAATTATGTTCTCTTCTGCCCCCAACTACATAGCAACCGTGGTCTTTTCGATTAACGTTGCTAATTCTTGGTCTCCTTATCAAGAAGTGAAGGAGTGGGACTTGCTCCCTGCAGTAACTTTCTCCTTCAAAATCATCTCAGCTTATGAGCCTAATCTAAGTGCTATGAAGTTCGCTTTTCCACATGTTTGAAAAGATCCTCACTCTCTGAGGGTCATAGAACCCATGATCCTGGAATGGTAAGGCCGAAGGAGGCTTTTAAAACTATTCATTTAGCCAGATGTGGTGGCACACGCCTGTGATCCTAGCACTTGGGAGGCTGAGGCAGGAGGATTCTGAGTTCAAGCCCAGTCTGGGCAACTTAGCAACTCAGCAAGAGCGGGTCTCTAAATAAAAATTTTAAAAATGGTGGACAATGTAGCTCAGTGTGAAGGCTCTGGGTCCATCCCTCATTACCAAATACACACACAAGACCATTCATTTAACCTCGTGCTTTTACTGGATGATAAACTCGAGCCTTCAGGAACCCAACAACTGGCAAACAAATATATCATAAGCTAAAGACACATTAGAGGAAAAACCTAAATCTGATTTTTCAGCCAGCGTTCACTATAGAGTACCTATATCTGCAATCTTTGTAAAGTTATCTCCAACCCTGTTCTGCTTTCATCCAGAACTGTATAAATTGAGCTTGTTAAAAGCAAGAGTGAAGTCTGCTTTCAATGATGACTTTCACTGTCCTCTAACTTGTTTCAAAGCTTCCTTGTGAGCTAATTTATTCGCCCCAATGAGGTCATTCCAATCATCGTTCCCTCCTCCTCTAAATTCTTCTCTAAACTTCCACCAGAGCAAACTGTCACCCAAGCTGTGTGACTAGTGTCACTCTCCAGCTAAAGGCGCTGCAGTGGTCCACTGTCATCGCTGGCCATTAGAGAAATGCCAATTAAAACAACACTGAAATTCCATCTTACGCTATCAACAAGAGATCAAATAATAACAAATGCTGGAGAGGCTGTGGGGAAAAGGGAACACTTCTATGTTGTTAGTAGGAATGTAAATTAGTACAACCACTATGGAAATCAGTATGGAGATTCTTCCAAAAATGAAAAATAGAACTTCCATTCAACCCAGATATTCCCTGTCTAGGTATCTTCACCAAAGTGTTAAAGACGTCCTATTACAGGGATCCACGCATACCTGTGTTTATAGCAGCACAATTCATAATAGCTGAATCTTTGAAGCAGCCTGGATGTCCATCAGCAGGTGAATGGATAAAGAAAAATGTGGTGTTCACACATCATGGAGTACTACTCTGCTATAAAGAAGGATAAAATTGAGTCATCTATAGGAAAGTGGATGCACCTTGAGACCATAATGCTGAGTGAAATAAATCTGTCATACAAGCTTAAATGTTATATGGCTTCTCTTATATGAGAAACCCAAACTATAAATAAAGACCAAAATAAAAGATAAATAATAGGAAGTAGGGAAAGAGATCTTTCTTAAAGGGGAAGGGGATCAGGAGATGGCGGGGGAGAGGGAGGAGAGGGGAAGGGGGTGACAAAAGGAATGAAGATGAGTTGTGTACGTGCACCAGCTCCACACAAGGAGTGTGATCATCGTGCACTGCAAGCACGGACTAATAAAAAACAAAGTTCCAGTGCGAGTGGTCGGCCTCCAAGGCACCTGGCAACCCAGCTCGAGTTAATGTGATTGAGAGCGCATTGGATTTATTTTAGTGCAATGTGCAGGGTGAGCACTCCTAATCTGAAAATCCAAACTCTGAAACGTTTTGATCACCAACATGATGCTAAAAAACGAAAAGCTCCACACTTGACCCCCGAGACAGGCTGCAGTCAAAATGCAGGTGTGCTAAATGACCGTATAACCCGCCTGCAGGCTGTGCGTACACAGCATGTGTGAAATACAAGATGAATTTTGTATTTGGACTTAAGTTTCACCCCTAAGATACCGCACTAGGTATATGCAAATATTCCAAACCTGGAAAAAGTCCGAAGCCTGAAACACTTCTGATTCCGGGCATTTTGGATAAGGGGTACTTAGTCAGTATATGAGATGCAGAGGTTGTCCGAGCCCCCTTCCGAGCAGCATTCCTATTTATTCTTTCATTAACTCATGTATTTATTTAGTGTGTGCTATTCGCTCATGCACGTGTGTGCATTAACAAATATTTTCTGAGCACCTACTCTGCTAAGCACCGATGATGTAATAGTTATCAAAACAGGCAAGTACTCTGCCCTCACGGAGTTTCCGTCCATTCTAATAGGAAGTGGCCAGGGATGGAGTGCGGAGCAGCAAAACCAGGTCTCAGCCTTGCGGGATTAGGTCCAACAGTTGCAGGGCCTTGGGGTTTCCTGCAGGCTCCCTTCTCCAACCAAGCATGGGCTTTCTGTTCTCTCTTCTGGAAATGGCTCTTTCCAGCTCCCAGGTTGCTTAGCCAGCTGCCCATCTTTTACGATATTATGATACGACATCATCTCTAGTATCACCTTCATCAAGATGCTTTCTCTGGCCTTCCCAGGCCCGGCTGAGTGTCCCTCATTTGTCCCAAGGACACTAAAGATCCTGCCCCTCTCTCTTTATGGGTCTCTGCCCATCTCTGCTCCTTAAGGAGGAGACTTTTGTTTATGTTCCTTTGAATTTTCAAGAATTAATAGAATGTCTGACCCCTAGGTTTTGCTCCATAATTAATTCTCTTACATATGAGTTTGTGAATAAATAATTGTTGGAGAAAAGATCAATTAGGGAAAAAATATGAGTGACACCTTCCCTATTGCCGCCTCTTTATAAATATGGCCTAGGGGTCACACTTACTGGCTTCAAAACTCGGTTCTAACCTTCGAAAATTGTGTACTTGGGCAAATGAATTACCGTCTCTATATCTGTTTCCTCATCTGTAAAATAGAGTTGTTATGATGATTAAGTGAGTGGATATTTCTAAAGTACTTAAAATAGCATCTAGCAAAATAAATGTGAGCTACTGTGATTGATAGTTGATTTCTCCTGCTGAATCCAGAAGCAGTGTGACACTGGGTTTTCACATCCAGCACTGCAGTTACAATCGTCATACTTGATACTCACGGCATCTATGGTCACCTCCACTCCGTACATGAGGAAGCAAAGCAGAAATAACTAAAGGACTTGCACGTGATCACGCAGCTCCTCCCGGAAAGACCCATCCTGCCTCTCTCCATTCATCACACTTGTTTAGTCTTCTGGGCTATGTATGGGAAGAAGGCCCCAGAAGGCTTTGGAACAGAAAGTTTTTTGGGAAGAACTTAGGAGTAGGTGAAGGTCGGAGAGCCTGAAGGTGGAGACGTGAGCTGAGCCAGTGTTTTCAGGAATGAACACAGGAGGGCGACACCCTGGACCAGAATGATGTAGGTGGGATTGGGGAGGGAAGGATGGGTAAGAAAATAGTCAAAGGCTTCTTAGCATAAGTGGACTCAAAGCCGCCAAACTGCATAGCCCCACATGGGAGGTGGCATGGGTGTGGGGTTCCCCTCTACAGTAGTATTGGGGCATGCAGCCTTACCCTGCTGGTTAACAAGCTGTGTCAGCTTCAGCTCTTTCTCAAGAATCAGGTCTGTACACGGCCTTACTGTCCTGGGACCATGTTATCTTTTAGGAACCAAGTGCCTGGGAACCATACTTGCCATGCAGAGCACTGCCCCAGAGCCATTCCCACACTCTGGCTGAGAGCCACCTTCAAATTGTGGTCCTTGTGTCACCTTTGTTCCTTTGTGTGACCACAGTTACCAACCAGAATAGATCTCCAACAGCAAGACAGATGCGCCTATTAATTTTTCTCCAATCCATCCCCATATTTGAATGGAGTTGATCATGTGAGTAATTTCCAGTACTTCTTTATAACTAAGACCAAACAACAAAAATGGAAGGCAGGACAAATGTCCACTGGCACCTCTCCAAAGGGAGACAAGATGGCTCAGTGTAGCCCAGGCTGGGACCTGAGGGATGAGACTGGGCCACCAATGGAGCAGGTTAGAGAACTCGAGGTGCATTCAATGTGTTCCACAATATTCCTAGAAACTCAAGGCCCTAAAACAACAGAAGAAAATGCAAGGGAAGGGGCTAAAGATAAGACATCTGCCAGGAGCAGACACCACACGCACGCACAAGTAACTCACACTGACAGCTGCAACCATAAGATTCATGGGATTCAGAAGTCGCTTTCTGGGGTATTTGACTTGGGTTCCAGCGCACCACTCCCTGTCTTGACTGCAACATTGAAGCAATAATTATGTCCTTGGAGTGTTTTCATGAGACATCTGGTTCGTGCAGTTCACTGTGTGAAAAGGAACTCCCACGTAGAACTACACTTCTCAGACGTTAAACCTTCCTTTATCTTTGGCTCTTTGTGCAAAAGCTGTCCATTGTCCACTGAGCTTTGCCACCCAAAGGTGAAAATCTCCACTATCCTGTTGAGGTGATTTCTTTGCACTTCCACAAGGTGTCCTGTGGAGGGATGCTTGAGCGGGCCTGCATTTCTTGGCTGCGAATTAAAACCTACATTTCTTTTGTCCCAGGAATTAAGTTTGGAAATGTGGCTTTCATGTAGAGCTGCTAATTCAAATAAGCATCCCTGAAGCATTTTCTGGCTCCCGACTTGTGCCAATGGAGTAATCATGGGTACAGTGAGGGTGGCCACATTCGGTCATCAGTAACCGGAGAATGGAGCTGGGAGCAAAGTGCCCTCCTTTGTCATCCAACTCTGTCACTACAATACAGATACCACCTGTGGCTGTCAGGAAATCATGTCACGTCTTTGTATTAACATTCTCCCAAAGAATTATTTTGTCAAAAGGGCTGTAATCTTTGGGAAAGAACTAATAACCACTTACATTTTTTAGTGTATATCTGAAACCTCTTTCACTGCTTTCTGTACTATGGCCTGGGACTTAAATTAGCTGAGAATCATAAATTCTTGAGCATTCAGAACTGGAAAAATCCTAGCCAGATTTCCTCAGAGTAAGTGAAGAAAGAAATGGAAAACCCCTCGCCCAGGACCTAGCACATTGTAAATCAGTAAATGATTGTGGCTGCCTGCTCTCTCCTGGTGAGGAAGAAACCAAAAATTTCGGTGAGTTGTTGAGGGTTTTGCAGTTGGAAGACACCGGAGGCAAGAGTAGGATTCCCGTCTTCCTATTTATAGTCCAGTACTCTCCCCTCAGAGCTATCAGGCTGGAAAGTATTAACTGTCATGGTTCCTGTCGCCCCCTCCACCAGTCAGGCATGTAATTTATTCTGATTCTTCTGTCAGTTAGGGACCGCTGGAAATCAGACAAGTGAATTCATTTTCTCTTGCACACATTGCAGTTTGGTGGCTGGTGCTCTCGTGCTCCATGAGCAGTGCTGTGGCTTCAGGAAGTCACTCACGCATTTAAAACGTATTGAACTTTGCAGGTGTCAGGCATAAGTGATAAACCAAATAAACACAGTCCCTGCCTTTCCAAAGCTTCTGCACAGAGAAGCTTATATGAATTAGTAACTCTAAATAAAAACCATATTTTCAAAAATAATTTCTGGGACAAAGGAAGGTGTGTCGTATGTGTGATTTCCAGGCAGTCGCTGAGAGAACAGAAATAGCCACACCACTAAGGAAATTGAGGTTTCAACACCAAGGGCCTCCTAGATCTGAGAGTCCTTTCATAAAAGCCTTCTTTGGAGCTCAGGCAGAGATGCAAAGGAAAAGGATCACAACGTGTTATGAATCTCGCGGACGTTTGTCGAATATTTGCGTCACCCCAAATATTACCCCGGCTTGCAGCAGAGCAGCTCTGAACTCAACACAACCTTGGCTTCCATTTCTCACAGGTGCATTGGGGAGACAGAGAGGAAGATGGGAATTGCAATTGTTCAAGCAGAGGAATAGGGTTGGGTGTAGGATACTGCAAGCACAGGTGAGGGCCACTTGCAGGAGAAAAGGCCTGCTGAGGAGGTGCTGGGACGGGTGAGTGAGGCAGCAACTGAAAGAGGGGCGGACGGTGTTCTGCGCTAAAGGCACCCAAGGCACAGCGACAGGGGAGCGTGCCGCGTCCAGAGGACAGAACCAAAACAGTCCGCTTCATTCAATCAGTGGTCCATCAGCATGCTCAGAATTCATACTCTTCACCTGGAAGTTGGGGGGTCCTGAAGAGGAAATGGAGAGGGGTCAGAACTACGTCCTGTTGCCAACAGGTCCCAGGTTTAGGGTGCAGATGTAATGACCTGTGTGAGTTGAACAGGAATAAATGACCCCAGAGGCGTAGATAAAATACCATAGGAGATTAGAGGAAGGCTGACATCCTTTGGAGAAGATGCTCGGCCTTAGAAGGCTGAAGATCACACTCACTGTGGGCAGAGCATCCCTGCCCAACAGAGGAGTGGTGAGAAAGAGGCACCACATGTCCACAGAAAGAAGGTGATCAAGTTTGGCCTCAGCAGCGTACAGTCAGCTCTTTCCCCCACCCATCCATCTGTCCATCCATCCATCCATGCACTCGTTCATTCACTCATTCACTCCTTTATCATTCCATTCAAATATTATCACCCAGTACTTGGCAAATGAAAGGACATCCTTGTGCCACCCCATGGTGAACAATCATTCGCTGCCTACACAGAATTTCCCTATAATCCAAGCAGCCTTCCACTGATCACTCATTAGACGGTGCCTGTTTTAACCCCGATTTGAAATTTCTATCAAGGAGAAGTACAAGATCCATGAGAGCACTCAGCCAGTCAGTGCTTAGAGACAAAAGATCAGATGGGGAGGAGGTCTAAGAGATGAGTTAGAAAAGTGTGTTGAGGCCAGAGAGCGAAGTATTTTGTCAGACCAAAGAGTTTGGAATTTAATCTCTCAATTTTCCTGGAAAGCAGCCCTCAGTATGGGTGCAGGTGTTACCAGTTGTGTAGCTGGAGGAGCTTGCACTTTGGAGTCAAAAGAGTCATGGCTTTTGAAACCATTTATGGCTGGGTGTGTTTCTCAGCTTCTCTGAAATTCCTGTTCCTTGTCCTTAAAATACTCCGAGGAGAAGCTGAGCGGTACCTAGCACCACACCTACTAGAGGAAAGCAATCATTGGATGACCGTTCCCTTCTCTTGTCACATGTGGCCACTGGTACCACAGATGGTGCCTAGGATCACCCAGCTAGTAAATCAGCAGTGTGCCAGACCCTGTCCAGAAACTCTGCAGGTACAAGGTAAGGTGACGCAGTATCTGGGTCCCTAAGGGGTCAGAGATGGCTCTGCAGCACTTGAAAACCTAGCACCGAGCTCTGCTTCTTTCTCAAACTGTGCATGAGAATGAACGGACGAGTGAAACATAGAGTCCCAGGCCTGGAAATGGCCTCTCCCGGGATGGGGAAAGGGACTTACTAGTTCCCAAATGAGTGATGCTCTTTCAGGCTTGAGAACCAGTGGCTGCAGCGCACTGGCTGGCTCAGCAGCAATACCCACCGCCCCTTCGTGGGCAGAGGCCTCAGTCCCAATGGCTCTGCTCGTGTGGTCCCCGGCTGAGCGGCATCAGCAGTGCCTGGAAATTAGTCAGGAATGCAGACTGCAGTGAGGGCCCAGGCCTGCTGAGTCAGAAAGGCCAGAGGTGGGGTCCGGGAGATCGCTGTAGGAAGCCTCGAGGTGATAGCCATGAGTCCTATCCTTGGAGAGTACTGCTCTGTCCTCTTCCGGGAGCTTCTCCACAGTGCACTGGGAGTCTGGCAGAGGAAGTTGTACCGAGAAAGCGGATAGTGAAACTGGGGGAGAGGTATGGAGAAGGAAAAAGAAACAAGAAAGGAAAGGAGAAGGAGCCCCAGTGCGAGGAGACCTGGGTTCGTTCGCTGGTTTCATTTGGCCCTGGAGCTAGCAGGCTTGCCGCGATAACGATGCCCTGGTTCCTCCACACGAAGACTTCCCTAAGTGAAGAAAGCTGGATTCTTGTTTCTAAGGGTCTGTATGACCTTTGCCGAATGACTTTGCCTCTCTGGGTCTCCATTTGATGAGGTGTGAAAATGGGGGCCTGAACTGCTTGGTTTCTCAGGGTTCTCCTGGCTGGGGCTTTTCACCACACTGCCCAAAGCAACTGGAATCCACCCTGCCCTTTGGAGTAAAGCCCAAGCCAGCGTCTTCTCCCATAAGTCTCCTGGAACAGCAAAACCTACAACGGAGAGGGTGGCCAGGGACCTGGAGTAAACAACTTCCTTCCCGGAGAGTTGGGGCATCCCGAGGCTGTGTGGAGGGAAATTCCAGGCCATCTGGATGTGAGAGAAACGCAGCCATCTACCCACACGTTACTGGCGATCCTTCCGGAGGTAGCATGATGTCACTGGAAGGCTCACGAGGACTGCAAAGCTCCTCGCTGTCTCAGGGGGTGGGGGTGTGAGTGCACAAACTCAGTCCTTCTCTTCTCCTTCTCCACAGGAGGTCCCCAGCCACCAGCCAGCCTCCCGTGTCCAGAGTCAACCTGCAAGGTAGGCCGTGTCACTTGAGATCTACCTCCATGTTTCAGAGTCGTAATTGCCCCTCTGATTCAGGACTGTGTTTAGAAGAGTCACATTTGTTTGCGTACCGTGACTCGCAGAAATGCATGCAACGTTACACTCTGCTTAGTATGAGACCAAATGAAAAGCAATACTAGGCCTTTGTCCATCATGTGGTCGTGCTTTCAGGATGGGGTGGAGATAGATACTCCTCTCTCCCAGCAGAGCAGCAGGAGCAGAGCTGTGTTGAGACGCAGCTTGACCTCAGCGTCCAGCCCCAAAGAGCTACAGGAGAGCCAACCTCAAAGACCCCAAGTACCCACGCTGGCCTGAGGGTCCCCGAGGGTAGGCTGGTGGTTTCCCTCTTAGCGTCTAGTATAGATCCCACTTGACTCTACACCCTTGCCAAGTGTGAACCCAAAGGTTCTTTCCAGATCACAATCATTTCTCTTGGAAGTTGTCCAACTTTGTTCTTCCAAGGTATGTTTTTTTAGAAGAACCAGCCTCTTACCTTTCAGAACTCTGCAGCCACCTTTGATGCGGTGTTGAGCACTGCCGAACGGAAGGCCCCCTTCAAGGAACACCACGGAGAAGAGCTGAACATAAATTGTTCTTTGACATGCAATGCAAAGAGTTAAATGACCTTTCCTAGAGTCAAAATGGAGCTTTTCCCTTGAACCTGCCCAGTATTGTGGCAGTGAATTTCAGCAAAACAATAGGAGAGCAGTTAAGGTTACCTCACACCGAGATCTCCTAACACCTACCGTGCCTCGCAAACTGATCTTCTCCACTGGGGCGTTATCACCTGCTAGCATTATGACCTTAAGTATCACAGAAGTATGTATAAAAGGCAGGAGATTCAACTGGCTCGCTGACTTCTGAAGTATTTATGGTATATGCTTTTAAAACATTTTTATAAGATTGACAGCAAGAATAAAAATGAGAGGAAGGAATCGAGTAAAGGTGAGTTTACTTGAGAACCTATGGTGCGAAAGAATAAGAAGTAAGCAGGACTCTATCTATGGACTTCAAAAACCTGGTGGCTGGATGTATTATTTCCTTTAGACATTTTACAAAAAGAAACAAGATAGAGTGTGCTAACATATAACTGGTGCTACATACTTGGAGATCAAAGAAGCTGGTTTTCTAAACTTCTCCATTTCTTCTCATTGGCCTACCGGTGAGATGCTGTGGCTGGCATCTCTGTTTGCCAAATTCAGTAAAGATGTTTTTGACATTCGTTTGACTATTTAGACCATGTTTTCTTTCCTTGGAGTAAATACCGACAAACACTAGCAGAAAAGGTGATGTTTAGGGTTCTGTAAATGAGCTCATTAGCTGTGCCGAAGATCACTCTGTGATTTTTGGCACAGTAACCAGAGCTTGGCAACTGGAGGTTCTTTTGCTAAATTCTTTAAAACAATAGAGCAAAGAAATGACAATACCACTTAGGCAATTTGTTTTTGTCTGTCTTTGTGGCAAACTACAAAAATCCTGGCTTTTCATTGGGAAGAGAATGCAGTGATACCAATTATTACGTAATTATGGGTTTCAAAATCTTCTTAACATTTCACCACAGTCAGAAAAGGAAGGAGGAGACACATCCCGTGTTTTGTTCTTATTATCAGCTTAAATAAGCCAGGCAGATTTTTCCTGTTATTTTAATATTTATCAGCATATGACAAAGAGGTGTGTTTAAATAGCAACTTTAAAGAGCACCAAAAAATAAATGGCTCGGGGCAACAGACTACAGAACCGGAGTGCTGGTTTAAAACATGATTTTTTGTGATAATTTGATCAGGTTTTCAGTTGTCAGTACTGAATCGAACTCGTGTATTTCAGTTGAAATCTAATATGAAAGGGACAAGAAACCCATGGTAATTTAAACAGATTCATTAACAATGTAGTTTATTAGCAAGCCCTGGCTCACTTAGACAACTGCAACTTACACAGAAGCAAATTGTAGAAAGCTACTTTCCCTCCTCCTCCTCCTTCTCCTCTTCCTCCTCCTCCTTCTCCTCTTCCTCCTCCTCCTTCTCCTCTTCCTCCTCCTCCTTCTCCTCTTCCTCCTCCTCCTTCTCCTCTTCCTCCTCCTCCTTCTCCTCTTCCTCCTCCTCCTTCTCCTCTTCCTCCTCCTCCTTCTCCTCTTCCTCCTCCTCCTCCTTCTCCTCTTCCTCCTCCTCCTTCTCCTCTTCCTCCTCCTCCTCCTTCTCCTCTTCCTCCTCCTCCTTCTCCTCTTCCTCCTCCTCCTTCTCCTCTTCCTCCTCCTCCTTCTCCTCTTCCTCCTCCTCCTTCTCCTCTTCCTCCTCCTCCTTCTCCTCTTCCTGCTCCTCCTTCTCCTCTTCCTCCTCCTCCTTCTCCTCTTCCTCCTCCTTCTTCTCCTCTTCCTCCTCCTTCTTCTCCTCTTCCTCCTCCTCCTCCTTCTTCTCCTCTTCCTCCTCCTCCTCCTTCTCCTCTTCCTGCTCCTCCTTCTCCTCTTCCTCCTCCTTCTCCTCTTCCTCCTCCTTCTTCTCCTCTTCCTCCTCCTTCTTCTCCTCTTCCTCCTCCTCCTCCTTCTTCTCCTCTTCCTCCTCCTCCTCCTTCTCCTCTTCCTCCTCCTCCTTCTCCTCTTCCTCCTCCTCCTTCTCCTCTTCCTCCTCCTCCTTCTCCTCTTCCTCCTCCTCCTTCTCCTCTTCCTCCTCCTCCTCCTTCTCCTCTTCCTGCTCCTCCTTCTCCTCTTCCTCCTCCTCCTTCTCCTCTTCCTCCTCCTTCTTCTCCTCTTCCTCCTCCTTCTTCTCCTCTTCCTCCTCCTCCTTCTTCTCCTCTTCCTCCTCCTCCTCCTTCTCCTCTTCCTCCTCCTCCTTCTCCTCTTCCTCCTCCTCCTTCTCCTCTTCCTCCTCCTCCTCCTTCTCCTCTTCCTGCTCCTCCTTCTCCTCTTCCTCCTCCTCCTTCTCCTCTTCCTCCTCCTTCTTCTCCTCTTCCTCCTCCTCCTCCTTCTCCTCTTCCTCCTCCTCCTCCTTCTCCTCTTCCTCCTCCTCCTTCTCCTCTTCCTCCTCCTCCTTCTCCTCCTCCTCCTTCTTCTCCTCTTCCTCCTCCTTCTTCTCCTCTTCCTCCTCCTTCTTCTCCTCTTCCTCCTCCTCCTTCTTCTCCTCTTCCTCCTCCTCCTTCTTCTCCTTCTTCTTCCCCGCCTCCTCTTCCCCCTCCACTCCCCCTTCATCCTCTTCCTCCAAAGGAATGAAGTTCAATTCACTGTAAAGCTAACTGTCAGAAGCGAAAGTCAAATCGGGACATTTGCGAATTGATCATTAACCGACGCATTCGGTGGGGGAAATCTCTCCACCTGAAACCCCTCTTCTCCTGTCAAAGGACGATAACTCTCAGCTCTCCTGGCTCCACGCAAATTCCCCTACTTTCAACAGGCATCTTAATAATTTTAATTTGGCATAAGTGCTGCTTATTGTGCTGTGGCAACCATTTAATTTCAAGATACAGTGACCCTGGCTAGCACACCTCCTCCCTGTGGAGCTTACGCTTTTGAAGGCAGAGGCTGCGCCTTGCTCATCCCTAGCATTCACGGTGCTTTTGTGTAACAACCTTCATGTAGTAGGAACACAGTCAATGTGGAATTGACCAGAACCCCCCAAAACCTTGGGACTTTCTCGAGGGAAAGTGCTCATAAAATTTAAACTTAATGATCAGCTAATATTTTTATCTTTATGTCTATGAAAAATACTCGTGTTTTTCTTTTACTGGATATTAAAATCAATCATTGCATTGAAATCAGAAGACGTCTGAAGCCCGTTCATCTGCTCATACATGTTGGTGTGTTCCTATGAAACTTGCATGTGCTAGGCAGCCTCTACCTCTGAGCTACAGTTATAGTACCTTTTATTTCACTTTTACTTTGAAACAGGGTCCTGCCAAGTTGTCCAGGCTGCCCTCAAACTTGGGATCTTCCTGCCTCAGCCTCCAAAATAGCTGGGATGACCAACGTGCTCTACTATGCTAGGCTTGTTTTTGTTTGTTTTTTTTTAAA
The DNA here is from genome assembly GCA_028451465.1 of Erethizon dorsatum. NCBI lineage: Eukaryota > Metazoa > Chordata > Mammalia > Rodentia > Erethizontidae > Erethizon > Erethizon dorsatum. The sequence continues at coordinate 123,315,153 of CM051829.1, read as the reverse complement.
GTGGGTACCGGGGGTCGAACTCAGGACCTTGCGCTTGCCAGCAGGTGCTTGTGCCACTGAGCGGTATCAACGGCCCTTTTTTTCCTTTATGTGGGTACCAGGAGTCAAACTCAGGACCTTGTGCTTGCCAGGCAGGCGCTTATGCTGCTGAGCCATCTCACCGGCCCTCGACTTGGGTTTTGAATAAAAAGAGTTAAATATAGGAAGTTGGCATTTTGTTTTGCCCCTTGAACAGGAAAGCCAGGGTAAAAAGTAATGGAGAATTTTAAACCTGGAAAAAAGACGCAAGTGACAGTAAATCTTCCTGGGGAGTTGAAAATGTAATGCTGCCAGGTTTAATGAGGATCACAATTTGTATCACATTTTGCTGTTTCAAAAGCATGAATTCCAGGCTTTTAAAAATTATCCTCAGGATTGAAGCAGAGAGAAAGGAAAGGAAAATAAATAAAGAAAGAAAGAAAAGAAAAGAAAAGAAACACAAGACAGGAACGTGGAGCCTGTCACCTGCACATATTCAAAATGGAATCTGAAATAATGCTCAGGTCCCAAAACCACTTCCAACAGGAAAGAAAGTCAGCCATCTGGAAATACCCGATGTGCGTGCACGGCGCACCCCATTTTCCCGCCCTGTCGATCCTTTCCTCTTGCGTCTCTGCAGCTCCTAGCTCCTTAGTGATTATAGGTATGCGCTTAAAGTGAGAATTTGCTGAGAAGATGAATTATCAAGTGAGCTCGGCCTTTACGAAATGACTGCTTTACGAAAGGTTTAGAGAAATGTTCTTAACAGCCAGTGCCTCTGAGTCATATAAATGTGATTTGATTTATAACGAAACATACCATGCACTGTATGTGATATTTTAACAGCCAAGTTGGTATGTAAGGTGGGACGTTCTATACTAAGATTTTTATTCCAAAATTTACCAGTAAACCTACCGAGCAGGACCATGATCAGATATTATTAAGAATAATCCAGAAGTCTGTGGGTCACAGAAGTGACAGTGAGCCATGTCACCAAGATGACTTCAGAAGCTCCTCGAGACAGCCTGTCTCAGCCTGGTGTCCACAGCCTCCTTGCTTTCTGGTGGCTTTTGACATCAGGCGCTTAGAACACATTTCATGAGAAGACTGGGTTTGGGGAAATAGGATGAGGTGCAGAGGGCGTCCCAGTGAAGTCCAAAACGGGTTTGCCTAAGTAAGAAACAGATTCGATTAAGGTTCTTCCAGCGCTCTAGGGAAACCATTTCTTCTCAGGTGCACCTAGGCCAGTCTGGAGGAGGAAATAGCTCTACCAGTCGAGAAAACTGAAAGAAAAGACTTTCTCCTGGGAAGCCTGTTTCTCCATATGGGTTTCTCCCATAGCTCTGCATGATTATGACTATTTCCGAAGGTTTGGACACAGACTTGGCTCAAGAAATAGGCACGGAGCGCAGTGAGTTACCTTGGATTCGGAGCGATTCAGAAAGTCAGGACACGGGGTCAGTTCTCCTTCACCAGAGCTTCCAGAGCCTAGGACAAGAGAGGGACCTCGGGTGCACGGGTGTGGGGCTCCTGAGCACAATGATGGCCCAGAGCGCATGGTGTCCGATGATGGGAAATGAAGGCCAGCGCAGCAGAACCCTTGCTTGGCATCTACGTTAGGCCAGAACTGTCAGGCAGGATTACAACACTTATGGGCAAGTAGGAATAAAGCCAATCTTGTTACCAAAGGCTGTGACCAGGGCTGGGAAATTTTTAAAAAGGAAAAGGAAAATTAAGAAGAAAAACAGAAAGAGAGTAAGAAAAATAAAAATATCAGACTGTTTTCTTCAGTGTTTGGAATGCTGTGTGACCTAAATTATTGGGATAATCAGTTTAATTACCACCTTGAGTGTCCAGGCAGCTGCATACAAAAAACGATAAGAAAAATGCAACCAGGGAAAAGCCCCAGTAGTTCTGAGAATAATTCCCCAAATGGTTGTTTTGTAAGGGTTACTTTTGTCCATAGTAGCCCCCTTGTTAAAGAAAGTGTACTCCAGAGCATCAACACTGAGCTGGTTATATTAATTTGCAATTATTTCATATATGTCTGAATTTAGGTATGGGGTAGTTGCAAAAATATTACCAAGACAGCTAAAGTATGAACCGTTACAGTGTTACCCTGCAGGAAACATTGCCAAAAATAACACTCCGTTTATTAATAGCCAGTTTCACTAGTTCAAAATTAATTCTAAATTTAGCGTGAATATTTCTTCGTATTAAATGTGACTGATGAGAACCACAGCATCTAATCACCCAGGAGTTGCCCCAAGAGTTGAGTTCGTTCCGCGTGGATTCCAGTTCGTGTTTTTGCACTGCTGAGAAACGCTACCCGCCCAGCCCCCTGAAAGTTGGAATTATGCATGTTAGTAAGTATTTCAGTTATGCTATTGACGTCAATGGAGTCATTAAATAGATTGCTGGCCCTCCCAGAGGCGAATCTCTGCCAGGGACCTAGATACAGACACGTTTTTTACAAAGACAACCAACAGGTTTTGCTATAGCAGTAAGCCAGGGAAAGGGAAGAGTTTATATTGTAGCAGACCTATCTTCAAACCGTTTCTTTTCTTTCTTTTGCATTTTATTTCCGCCCTTTCTTTCTCTTTGGTTTCTTTAGGCTCAGGAAGATACCCAGATATTGTTGCCTGAATGTTTTGTGTCCAAAACCATCTCCTGTACTTGGCATAGCGAAGGGAGGTACCCCGCTTTCAAAAACGAACCTCACCGTTGCGCTACACAGCCCATATTGTGTTTATTCGGTAGCATAAATGATCCAGGCAAATCGCTATTGTCTGCCAGGAAGGTCGTGTTTGATATATAGCTCCCTGAATAAACAGTTTCCTCCAAACACACACACACACACACACACACACAGTTTGTCCTTTCGGCCGCCTCTGCACGGCTCCAAGCTGCAGCCCCTCCTGTATGAATCGACCTTTATGCACTAGCTCTGCGGCACCAGGCACCAAGCTCTGTAGCAAGGGGTGGAGGAGGAGGCTGGGAAGAAAGAGTCGCTTCTCCTGGCTGCTTCCTCCGCAGCGCTCCCTCCCGCAGGAGGCTGTCCACGTGCCCGTGTCCTCCCAGACCCCAGCTGGCGCCTGCCTCAAGCCTGGTCATGCAGCTCCCTGGCAAGTTGCGCTGGAGAGAGCCCTTCAGGAAACAGCTGCCTCTCCCTGAGTATTCTTGACAGCTCTATTTACCTGGGGAGCTTCAGGAGTCACAGCTAAAAATTCACCCCACACCTGGACTCTGCCATCTCCCAGTGCAGTCAGGAGCCATCTCCAGTGGATTTCTTCAAATGTAGCTATAGAATGGCTCCCTCTGGTTCATTCCTTTACCCCCCCTTAACTGGATGGTCCCCTCCCCTGACTTGTTACTAAATGTGGTTGTAAATGCCAGGCATCTGCACACCCGGGTAACCCCTTTTGGTTTATCTGGACACCCAGATCCATCGCCCCCACCCCCACCGCTGTCTCTTCTCCATCCCTGGCTTTGAGCAGCAGCGTCGCTGTCTGCCCTTTTAGCTCTCATCAGCCAATTCCTTCAGTCTCTTTTCTACTCTTCCCTCCCCAACCCCAGCACCACACCAACTTTCCTGGGGTTCAGTCACCTTGTACCTAACCACATGGGTCCCTTCACCTTGCTTCACGATCTCAGTCTTTCCCCAGCCCAAGCCAGTCTCCATTCTGGCTCTAGAGTTATTCTTCTGAACCCATTTCTGGTCGTGTTATGGTATTTGCTTATCCTTGGTCGTCAAGACGAGATCCAGACTTCTTTCCAGGTGTGCGAAGAGCCTCTGATCTTGCTCCCACCCCTTCTCCTCACCTCGCTAAGCATAGCTGCTGACTGGGCCTCCTGAAGGTACTGCTCTTGGACTAGGCCAGCCTCTCCTGCCTTCCCGACTTTTCACATGGTGCCCCTCTCCCCGGGTTGCCCTTTCCTGAAAATATCATTTGTGCATTCCATTCAGGGATTTTCTTGCATGGACACTGTGAACAAATCCTTTGTGTTCTCTGATTCTTGGATTCTGGAGCCAGGATTAAAATGCTCTCCATCTAGGCCCCTGGCGTAGAGTATGTACATAGAAAACTCAGCTCCCTTTATCGATTCCCAGCTGGAAAGTCCGGCGTTCAGCCCTCCAGACTCAGCCTATCTGCCATCTTCTGGACGTAACTCACCCCAAATTGCTCTAAATTATTGTCTCAAAATCTCCATTACTGCACTTGTCATACAGCATTGCAATTAATTTTTCCCTTCTAAGTCAAGAGCCTCCCAACTCCAAGTGCTAACCTTTTTTGTAGTCCCCATGTATAGCATGAAACATAACAGACACCCAGTAAATGTTCATGGAGTGAGCAATTTCAAATGCATGAATGCCCATGCCTTAATCTAAAAGCGTTGGATAGGGTCCAAGGTTCAGATCTGGCTTTGTTCAGGCTTGCCTAAATGTCTTCTAGCTTGGGGCCTGTGCACAGGACTGGCATCCTTGGCCCAATGGGACTGCATGTGACTTTCAGGGCACTTGAAGTAAACCTTTATTGTCTGTTACTTCAGCAAAAGATGACAATGCTAAAAGAAATGGGAGAAAACAAACTAAATATGTCTTGTTTACCACCCTATGCCAGTGATGGTGAACCTTTTAGAGACTGAATGCCCGAACTGCAATGCAAGACCCACTTATTTATCATGAAGTGCCAACAGTGCAATGAAACCTGAATACTGACCAGCCAGGTGAAAGCTTGAAGGAGTCACTGCTGATGAGTCATGGCTCGTGACATCATCACCTGGCACCATTACTCCTTTCTCAGCATGCGCAGGGCTCCTGTGTACTCTTATCTAATACTGGATGCTTGGCTCCTGGGGCAGTACTGGGGCCAGTTGGCTCGCCTGCCACAGGGAGGGCTCTGCGTGCTTGCTACTGCACACACAGGTTTGCCACCACTGCCCCATGCGGTATTAGTCTCTTAGTGCCTAGCACAAGGTCTGTACAAAGTACGTACTTAAATAGCATACAGAATAGAATTGAGGTGGGAATCTGTGTCAACCACTCAGCCGAGTTACTTCTCTGAGACTTGATTTTTTTTTTTTTAATCTGGAGAAGGGGCATTTCCATATGCTGTCTCTTAAATTTGTTGTTTGGACTAAATTAGAAAAGCTATGTATAGCAGTTGTAAGTGAGCCAGGCTGCCTCTATCAAATTCCAGCTCTACTATAAGTGATCTTGGAATAAATTATTTAACCTTTCTGTGTCTCAATCCCCTTATCAACAGTATTGGGATGGAAAATGTCCATATCTCATATGTTAGTTGTAAGGGTTAAAAATATTCAGTATCAGTATTATTAGTCTTGTAGAACATGCCTTCCTCGGCACCCAGCATGTAGCAGATGGTCAAGTATGGTCGCTAAGAGCCCAGACTTTCTGGAATCAGTAAGGAACCAAAACAGAAAGCCCAGCTTAGATCTTTCTAAGAGGTTCTAACTTACTTTCCTTCCACAGTGATATAGCCGTCAGCCCTCATCTTCAGCTTTGCTTTTGATGGTTTCAGTTACTCTCAGTTAACCCAGTTCTGAAAATCTTAAATTGAAAATTCCAGAAAGAAACAATATGTATGTTTTAAATTGCACGCCCTTCTGAATAAGTTGATAAAGCACCATCTTGCTCTTTCCTGCCTGGTATGGGAATGGCCATGTCACCCAGCACATCCGCAGTCTACTCCACCTGCCCGTTAGTTGCTTAGTAGACACCTTGATCATCAGATTGGCTATTGTGTTATCATGGTACTTGTGTTGAAGTAACCTTATTTCACACATAATCACCCTATTTTATTGTTAGCTGTTGTGCCCTTTACTGTGTCTAGTTTATAAGTTAAATTTTATCATAGGTCTGTGTACACAGGAAAAAGCATAAGATATAAACACACGTTCAGCACTATCTATGATTTCAGACCCCATTGGAGGTCTTGGAATGCACCCTGCACAGATAAGTGGGCGCTACTGTGTGATCTAAAAAGAAGTCTTCATTTGAATTTAAAGATGCTTTATCCCTGCAACCCTAAAAATCTGTCTCTATGGAAATAGATTTAAAGCTGATGGTAGATTCTCTAAGACACACAGTGGAATGCTAGGAGGACAAGAGGGAGGGCGGTGTCTAAGCATGGCTGTTTCTCTCAAAAGCAGGGTGCAAAGACACATGCCAAGTTATTTAGGATTCTGAGAAGCCAGACCTCAGCTAACTGAGAGCTTTCTCTTGCCTAAGTGTGTTGGGGGGTGTCTCTTTGTAAGACAGCATAATTATAGCTGCATGGAGCATTACAGTTGTCCCTGAATCCAGCCTTCGGGGTCTGCACACATCTATCCGGGCACCAGCGTTCGTGCAGGCAGCTGAGCAGGGAGCAGAAGCTGGTGCAGCACTGCCTTTGGAGAGGAGATGATTCCAACTGGTAGAGCCCGGCAGGGTGCGGGCTGTGACTCCTGCAAAGACGTCAGGCCCTCTCTCATTACTGCTGACCGGGGAAAGCACCGCATAGGGAGGAGGCTGGGGCCGGTCCAGAGCAGGATGGATACAGAAGTCTGCTAGGAGAAAAAGGAGGAAGGAAGGGGGTGAGCTCAGTTCCTTTTCTGCCCTTGATGCTGGGGAAAGAGTGGACTCAGCTTGCTTGCTTGCATCTGCTCAGGCCCCGGCCAGCACTCAGAGTGGCCTCCAGAGCTGTTCTCGGAAGCCAGGAGCATTTCAGGGAACAGTCTTTCACACAAGAGAAGAGAAACAAAGCAGGGACTGTCCCCTCGAAATAGAGAAGCAGGCAACAGAACTGACTGCGTCTTCCTTTATTGTCTTCACTTCCTCCCGGCCAGAGCTGTTGACAAAGACCAAAAGTAAGAGCCCTTGGAGTTCGGCGTTGCTTCCCTCCGCTCTTTGGCTGTGTCTGTGGAGTGAGCAGGGGCTGTGGTGAGGGACCCAGTCCTTTGATCCAGGGTGAGCAGCCAGGTCAGGTACTGCAGGCTTTCTCTCTGCCCCGCAACTCGAACTTTGCCCTCGAGACCACCAGGGTCTCATCGGTGGCAGAGCGAGCAGCGACTGAGATGCACCTGGAGGGGACCTGTGCGTAGGCCCTTTCCGTCACGGCCCCTGGCGTCCGTTCTCTCCCCTCAGCCTCCCCGTAAACTGGTCTGCAGATATTATTGTTCCTGTGTTGCAAATCTGAATACAGGAGGCTCAGGGAGGATCTGCAGCTCACCCAAGACTGCACTGCTAGCGAATGATGGAGCCAGAGCCAAACCTAGACTCGCATTTCTTGAAAAGCCACGCTCTTTCTTCTGGATTCTAGACCACGTCTTGGGTGTTATAGGAAGGGGACAGGGAGTCTGTCACAACAGGAGTGCAAACAAAGTTAGCAGACCATCAATCACCTTCACTGTCACTACATAAGAGACGGCTCTCTTTAAATACTCTGCCCCCACCGCTTTTATTCTAAGTAAGCAAAAGTGCGAGACTTTGGAGCAGCATATCTCCTCTGTGTCTGTTACTCATCCATTCTTTCACTGTGAATCACTTATTAAGCGCTTGCTGTGTACAAGGCGCTGTGGTAGATGCTGAGCATGCAGTCATAAGGAAAATGCACCAGCATCTCCTCTCAAGGGGTCCCAGCCAGGAACCCGAGCACCCACGGGATTACACACCTGAGGATTCTAATCTCGTGAAGGCACCAGGCTGCCCTCGCCTCACTTTTTCACCCGTAAACATAGGGAGAATTCCAGTATTTACCATTCAGGATGTGGTAACATTTAAATGTTATTATATATAAATCACTTATAACTCTGCCTGGTCCCTAGTATTATTTAACATTTGCTTTAATTATTCTTGTCATGCATTGTGGTAGGGGCTAAAGGCAAAGAAGGTAAATACGTGACCTTAAACTTGAGACCAGAGCACAGATGGAAGGCGAGATGAGTGGATGGTTCTGGGGAGAGTAACCAGCCCCTCAAGGGTGCTCAGCCCAAGCCAGGATTGCTAGAACAACAGTGAAGTGTGAGGCCAGGAGGCTGGGGGAGGTCAAGTGGGGCAGAACTTCGCAGGTCGGGGCAGAGGACTACATTGTATTGCAAATTCAGTTGAGAGCCATTGAAATATGTGGAGCAATAAATTGCATGATCTGATTTGAATTTAAATATGGAGCTTCTCTCTGAGCCCCAAATCTGAGTTACTGGCACCTACCATGTGGCCCCTGAACTTCCCATCCTAATGGTCAGCTCCTGCCCCTTCTGTCTACTTCCCCAGTAAGTGGGCAGGCTCTGGTCTCCACTGCCTGAGTTGAAACCCAGTTCACTAGGATTGTGGACAAGTAATTTGATTTCTCTGGGCCTTGGTTTTTTTTATCCATGCCATGGGGACAATAGAACCTACTGCCCAGAATGTATGGGACCAACATTTGTTAATTGTATGTAAGGTATTTGGAACAGTGGCCGGCCCACAGAAAGCACTAGATAGATATCAGTGTTTTTAGTGGCTGTTAACTGCCCATCTTGTCACTCTGCACCTTTAGCCTGGGCTGGCCCAGAGCAGGTGCTCGGATTAAATTTACTGAAGAAAGAATGAGCAAGGAAAGCCAAGTGTGAGATTAATGGCAAGTGAGAGGAGAGGGGCTGCTGTCCTGTTCCCAGCATCGGGCTTCCTGGGGTCAGGGCATGTCCTGATAAGCAGGCGTTTACCTCTGGAAGGGAGAACCTGAATGGCTTTGCAGCTGCCTGGCTGCTCCTGCTTTGGAGAACTTGAAACAATGTCCTGGGGACAAAAATTTGTTTTCAAAGCTGCGATGCCAAGCTGGAGCGCAAGCCACACAGAGAGAAGACTGGGCTTATGAAAGAGCCTTTCATCCTCGCAAGCGATGTGACTGGTTCTCTTGAAGGCGAAGGCAAGCCTGAACGTCCAGAATGATCCATCCGCTGCCTTCCGAAAGGCAGGGTCACCGGAGGAGCCAGCTGTCCTGCCAGGAATGGCACCAGCCCGGGGAATTCCTGTTCATTGCCATGTGGCTTGCAAGGCCTGGGGAACAGGGCCTGGTGCGGGAAGTGAACTCACAGCAGCCAGGTGCCTAAGTCCTGGAGGACAGCACGCATGGATCTGTAAGCTCCGGGGCTTGTAGGGACTCAGGGCCAACGGCACCTTCATTTCTTCTCGAGGCTACCCAGGGCCCTCACCCTAACAAACAGTGCGTCCCCCAGGCCGGGCCTGTGCAGCTCTGTGTGTGTTTTGTGTGTGTGTGTGTGTGTGTGTGTGTGTGTGTGTGTGTGTGTGTGGGCGCGGGAGCCTTCCTGAGCATTGGTTTGTTACTCTCTTGCCCTAGGGGAAAATAAGGGTTGTTCCGTGCTTTTTGTCAAAACAATGGTCTCTGTTCTTGCTGACCTGCTTCTCTATTCTTCTCTCCTTCTCTCTTTGCGAGTGTGCCCTGCCTGCCTTTCTTCATCCGCGGATCTGCCCCAGCCTCCCCTGCACGGCCCCTTCCTCTCGCCCCCTCGCCTGCCCGGCCTCTGTCCTCTGGTTGGCTTTGGCTCGCGCCTGCAGTGAGGCCTGCTACGGTCAGCAGCTGCTCACTTCCTTCACGTTGCCGTGGGTGTACATGTCCTGTGTTTTCCTGCCTCGTTGACTGTTAGTCGGGTTAGTATTTATTTCTTAAGCCAGAAGGTGTTGCTCTCGTAAATAAAACCCAGACTCTGGTCTTGAATGGGTACCACATGGAAATAAGGAACCAGATGGATGAAAATAAAGACCATGTTGGCCAGGGTCCTCTGGAGAAGCAGAACCAGTACAACACTTGTGTTACAGATTGGGCCCCGGGTCACACAGTGGGCGAGTCTGAGATCAGTGAGATGGGAGATACACCGATGTGTTAACGCAGGACCTCTTCTTTTCTGGATAACCTCAGGTTTTGCTCGTATGACCCTCAACTGACTAGACTAGGCCCACCAAAGCCACTGAGGGTCATCATCTAATTTAGGTCCTTTGGTCCCGATATTAAGCATAGCTACAAAACACCCGCATGCCAACACCTAGAAGCATGTTAGTGATCAAATAACTGGGTACTCAGCCTAGCCACGTCGACCCATCACGCTCATCAGCATGGGGACCTACCAACCCCTAAACAAAAACCTTGCTTTGGAAGTCAGACTAAACTACTGATAAAATATATACAATCCAGGAAAGTAAAAGTTTATATATTCCTTCTGACCGAGACTTTACTTCATTTAGGATTGTTTTGAAACTTGGCATGGTCATGCACACCTATAATCCCAGCACTCTAGGAGGCTGAGGCAGGAGGATTGTAAGTTCGAATCCCATGTGGGCAACTTAGTGACTCAGTGAGACCCTATCTCAAAAGAAAAAATAAATAAAGACTGGGGATGCAGCTCAGGGTAAAGGCTGTGGGTTCAGTTCCTGATACCACACACATACACACACAAACACACACACACACAGAATTGTTTTGAAAACTAAAGGATCCTTTGAGAGACTCTAAGAGCAAAGACTTGCTGTTGTGTCCACTTGCCAGTGCCCGGCAGAGACACATCTGCTAAATATTGGTGGCATCACCCATGCTTCCCCGGTCTTCTCTCCATTTGCCCTGGGGCATAGGTTAAGAGAAAAGACACTCTTGGCCTTCCACTTTGGGAGAATGCCAATCAATGCGTGGCCACAGCTTGGAGCTTACAGTCATTACCTTAAACTCGGGTGAGGCAGATTGTCTTTCAAGGGCTGATTTTGGCTCGCTGTGTCTTGGGCTGTAAGAGGAGATGGGAATCTTCTCCACATATCTTCTTGATTTCCACCGTGGGGTTGGAAACATCCCTACCCTCTTGGACAGTGTCAGTCCAACTCCTCAGGTCACCCCGAGACTTCTTCCTTCTCAAACCTAAATATTTGAACTTCCTTATCTCCTTTCACCCTCTGAGTCTCCGGTTCCATTCACCTCCTTCTCAGCCTCTGACCTTAGCCTTTGGCTCCTGCATGTCCAGCAAAGCCTTTTGACCCTGAGCCTGCCTCTCCTCTGGATCCTAGACCTCAGGAACCTGGGAGAGCAAAGGGCAGCACTAGCGGGCATTGTCCAGGGAAAGCTGCGTGATGGGAACCGCAGGTGTAAATCTCACACATGCGGGACTCACACCTCACACCTGTGCGGGACTGTGTGGTCATCACCCATGATGCTGCTCCTGTTTCTCTTTTGGTAAACAACCATTCTCAGCAAGTAGCAAACTGCACCTCTTTTCCTACAGTGGTGGGACATACGCCTCCTCTCCCACTCTTGGAGTGTGTTGGTGGGGTTGTCTACTCTGCTCCTCAAGTTTCCGTGGGGGGGATGGATTCTTGCATGTGGTCAAGTCAGAGATTCTTCCTGCACTATAGTCCTATGGGACAGGATTATGGTTTGATAAATCAGTTCCGGGTCCACACTGACCCGGAAGTGTTTCGCTTGTTTCCAAAGAGCTTCCCACACAAGGCCAAGAGGAGGTGTCAGCATGGTGTCACACCTGTACCAATGACCAGATTTGCTCTTGGGAACCCTGCAAAGGAGACCTTTGGTCATCGCCAGCAACCCCTTATGAAGCCAATATTATGCTCCCAATTTTTTTTTCTTTTTTGTGGGTACCGGGGGTCAACCTCAGGACCTCGCATGCCAACAGGCACCCGTGCCACTGAGCGATATCACCGGCCCTTTTTTCATATGTGGGTACCGGGAGTCGTACTCAGGACCTCGTGTTTGCCAGGCAGGTGCTTACGCCGCTGAGCTATCTCACCGGCCCAATGCTCCCAATTTTTTAAACCACTAAAACGGTGCCTCTCTGAGGGTTACTAGCACAGAACCATCAGTGGCAGAGCTGGGGTTGAACCTGGGCTTGTTTGGCCCCCGTGCCTGTCCGGCCCCCGGCCCTCTGTGTTGTGAGATAAGGAAGAGGGCCACTCAGAGACACTGTCCCACAGGTATGAGCCCATGTGATGAGGTTTTATCTGCTCTCCCAATCACTCAGCTTCCTCTGACCACATCCGTGAGTTCCTGAGCTCCATTTACCCCCATATTCTTTCCAGATTCTAGAACTAGAGAGAATGTTGGCAAAAGTATCTTTCAAGCTCTTGTCTCCTCTTGGTGGAATCCCTGAGCCAACTGGGAGGTGACCGTGTCCTCCTCTCTTCCAGGACTGAGTCCCTCCCCTGAAAGCCTGCAGGGTTGGGGTGGGCCAGCCTGGCAGGGGAAGGGGCAGAGTGCTGCTCACTGAGGAGAAGCCCTCCCAGCCCCTGATGACACAGGAGAGAGTTAGATTGCAGATCTGTAGTGAAACTGGGGCGTGTCTTGCTCAGCCTCCTGGAGGCAGCTGTCCAATTCTGTGCTCTCTCTGGAAAGTCCCATTTTGAATAATTTGCTTTGTTCACCTTCCCTACCTCAGATGAAACTGTGTGACTTCAATGTAAGAGCACTGGGCTGGAACTCCGGAAACCTAAAACTTAGAACCGGTACCAACCAGGTGTGTGACCTGAGGTAAATCCTTCAACCCGCCCAGGCTGCGTCATCTTTATTTTGAGTTACTCTGAGTCTGTTAAAATGAACCCTGGCCCAGAAATAGTGGCACATGGGTGTTAGGAAGGAGAATTCTTTGTCAGGGAAGAAACAGCTCCAGGGACCGGGCATCTGGAGCCTGAGTGCAGGTCTCCCTGGTCTGGCTCCAAACCTTGGTCTTCGCCTCCACCCTCCTTGACACTGGGCCCCATTATTGTCCAGAGCACAGGGCATCTTTAGTGTTTTCCCAGTCCCTCTCTGCTCCGTAGCTGGCACAACTCAAGGACAAACATCCAGTGAAGTGAAAGGGACCTGCTGCCTCACATAAGCGAGAAAACATTTTCATAGCAGACTTGGAACCAGACCGCCTCGGTTTCGATCCCTATTCTACTGCTCTTCAGGCCAATTATTTCCTAATCTGTCTCCACACTTCAGGTTTTCTTCATTTTCCTTTTCTTCGTCATTAAACCTGTCCTCTCAGAGTTGCTCTGAGAATTAAGTGAGTTATTTCGTGAAAGACGCTTCCCACAGCGCCGTGACCCAGCAGAGTCATGACGTCACCACCCACGCTGTCACTGCAGCTCTGCGCCTTTGTCAGCCCCCTTGGGCCAGGAATCTTGGAAGGCTGAAAGTGGGTCTTGTTCGTTGCCACTTCACAAATGTTTGTTGGATCCAATTATCAACAAATATTTACAATGCTTCTACTGTATGCAAAGCCCCTTGCTAGATCCTTGGTAAAAAAAAAAAATCCAAACCTTTCACAACTTGCTTAGAAAAAATGACCATGTCTTAGAGCTCCCATAGTGTAAATAGAAACAATTTCTCTTTATTCCACCCTCAGTGCCCATCCCCTTTCTTCCTTCCGTCCTTCCTTCCTTCCTTCTTTCCTTCTTTCCTTCCTTGTGACCTTTGTTTAGGAAAGACTGGGGAGAGAAATACTCCATGTATAAACTTACTAATTTAATCAGGCAAGCTGTCCTGGAGGAGAGGGATTAACAGTATGATGATAGGAAGGTTAGGGTCTTTCCTAGAGGAGAAACCTCTTTTAGAACTCTGAGTTCAGCCAAAAGCATATTGCCTGTTTTTAATAGGTTTCCTATGTCAGAGAGAGAGACAGAGAGAGAAAGAGAGAATCATTCTCGTTTACCCTCTGGTTCGCAATCTGGTCACTCTGAAAGCCCCAGAGCCCTCCAGAGGACGTGAGTCAGGCTTGGTGCTGGTAATGCAGGCACAGGAATAAGCGCGACACAGTTCTTCCCCGGAAGAGGTCACGCTCTTGTGGGACAGACTACGTAAACTGGTATATAATACAGTGCGATAAGAATTTAACAGAAGCATGAATAAGCTTCTCCGGCAGCAGAGAATAAGGAAAGTAGTTAGAAGTAGGATCCTATCTTAGGTACAAATAACACTCTGCTGAACTGTGTCTAGGAAATTCATAAATTACTTTTTATCTAATTTTAAATATTAGTATTTACCATACCTGGCTCAATCCATGCACAGCACAGCTTTTCAGTGCTTTCAGATTAAGTCAGCAAGCTACTGAGCTCCTCTACAAGCAAGAGGGTGGATTAGGAGACGCTGATTGATGCTGACGAGGGTCATTAGGACGCGGAAAGTGCAACGCTTCAATCTGAGTTCTGCCTTAAGGGACGGGCAAGCTTTCACAAGGCAAAGTGGGAAATAGTGTTTCGGAGAGCAAAGTGAAAATGAAGGTCCAGAGGGCAAAAGAGTGGGGGTTGTTACTGGAATAAGTCATCCTCAGACCTCTGCAAAGAAAGGCGGGGTGAAAGGATGTGGTGGGCACTGGACAGCAAAAACGCATGGGAAGAGAAACCAGAGGGTTTTGTGTACCTAGCTCACAGGCTGTGACTTTATTTTATGTGCAGGGAGGAGTCACTGGTATTTGCTCAGCGGGAGACTACATGACCAGAGCTCTGTGTCCGGGTTGGGCAATGTCACACTGGGGACAGTGACAGCAAATAGCATCAGACTTGGAGTCAGAAGACACCAGAGAGATGGATGAATCCCAATCCACCCATCAGTTTGTTACTTTCCAAATGTTAGCCTTCTTACCTGTGCTGTAGCCCAAGGTGACACTGCCTAAGAACAGTAGCAACAACTGTGACAAGTTGTACTGGTTGTTACTCTACAGTAGCATTGTACTAAGCCATTTCCTTGTGGCGTGTGTGTCTCAACACAACTTGAGAAGCCTTAAAGAGTTAAACATAAATTTCTCTATCTCCCACCACTTCACTGTCAAATAGCTACAAAGGGAACCAAACACAAATATCTGAACGAGTTCAACACAAATGTCTCAAGCAACATTATTTATAGTAGCCAAAATATTACCACCTAACTCTGTATCGACTGCTGATTGGCTAGACAAAAGGTCACACCTGTGCGATAAATCACTATTCAGCAACAAGATACAAACAAGAGGATCATCATAGGATGGGAGGAACACAGGATGCCCAGGGAAAGCAGCCAGATATGGGATACCACATGTTATGTTTCTATGTATATAAAATATCCTAAAAGGATGAATATGGTTTGCTTATTGTTTGGGGTGGAAGCAGAGGGCAGGGAACACTAGAGGTGCACAGGGGATAAATATTAGGATGATGCCATAGCTAAAGGATAGAAGTGGCCTATATGCCCATCCACAGAAAGCATGCTCCACACCCATACGCCATGGAGAACTTCTCAGCCATACAGAAGGGTAAGTTTGAGACATTTGTAGGAAGACAGATGGATCTTGAGACCGTAATACTGACTGAAATAGATTGTGGTTTCTTTACTATGAGGGACTCAAACTACAAATAACTTAAAGAGTAAAATAAAAGAGGGAAAGTAGGAAACAGAGAGGTGGACTGTGGAGATGGGGTGGGGAAGAAGGAGTAGAAATGCTCGCAATGCAGTATATATACGGACCCACTCCCCGGGATGAATGTAATTACTATGTGTTGCAAGTATAGACTTATAAAAAAAGGAAAAGCATTCTGGTGATAAAAATATTTCTAAGCTGATTTACAGTGAGGGTTGCACAGGGAGTAAATCCGCTAAAAATTAAGGAAGAGGTAAAGGCATGCAAAATACACCTCCGTGTGATTATCTAACACCAGGCATCACCTCTGGGAAGGAGGCCGCACGCTACTCTCCCGCTACAGATGAGGATCTTGGCCTTCCGCAGTCTCGATGAGGCAGTAGCGAGGCTAGGACTCTCGCGTCTTCCTAGGTCCTCCCGAGTCCTCGCCGTGGCCGCCGCACCTGTCTTGCAGAGGGGCTGTGAGCATCACAGAAGCGAAGGATGTGTGTGGGTCCTTGGCGCCAGGACGGGCGTGCGGGTGGCTCTCACAGAGCTGAGTCAGATTTGGGCGGCGGAGGAGCAGATGGAGTGGAGGGCGAGGAGGGGCACGGAAAGGCTGCTCGGCGTCCTGGGAACCCTGTCTGGAGGAAGAGCAGAAGTGATGCTCTCACTCTGCTGCCCGGGAAGCCGGAACAGAGGTCCTCCTTCCCTTCAGCAAACAGCGCACGCACACTCCTAGCATCCTCAGCCTTGCCCTTCGGGATGCAAAACCAAGTCCAGCAACCCAACCCAGCCGGCAGGTTGAGTAAATACGAGCTACATGAACAGATGGGTCCCCACCTCGGCCAACGGGGCTCAGAGGAGCAGGCCGCCCGCTGCGGGTCGCTGAGATGGCCAGTGCGTTTCTCCGCCTGTGTAAACCTGCGGGAACGGCCTGCACCGGGTTAGGGACTGAAACTTTGAGGAACTGGGACTTTTCCTGAGTTTTGTATGTGTTCTCCCATCCTGAGCCCACAGCAAGGGAGTTCTGAATCACAGGCGAGGGAGGGCTCCTGGCGCTTTGTCTTTTATTTTTTTATATGTGGTTACCGGAGTCGAACTCAGGACCTCGCGCTTGCCAGACAGGTGCTTATGCCGCTGAGCTGTCTCACCAGCCCTGTCTTTTATTTTAAAATGCTGCTAAACCTCAGCGTGGTCCACAGCTCTGGGAGAGGCAGGACCAAGTGACTTCCAGAGGTTTTTCCTGCGCTACATTTCATGATGGGTATTTTGCAACACCGATTTGTCCCTCACATTGTAAAACTTTATTATTAATAAATCCATATTTCCCAAAGCAAACGAGGTGGCTGTCCATCCTCTCACATCGAGGCACTGGTGCTCCCATTGCATTGGTGAAAAAAGGAAAAAAAACGTGAGCGTTCCCAGCTTGCCTATTTTGGCCATATACACATGGGGCAATCCGTGGTCGCTTAGTCAGGACTCCCTGTTCTGCCCGGCTTGGTAGCAAGCGAATGGGGCAGTGAGGCTCTGCAGGGAGGACAGTACTGAATCTGGAAGTGCCCATGTGGTGAAGAGAATCTTGAATATCCCTTGATTTTATGACATCCAGCCTTCGAATCACTGTCTCCGGGGATCCAGGAGAAGCTAGTGCGTGTCTTCCGTGGGAATTAGGTGTTCAAGCTTGCAGAGGCTGGGAGAGACCTGAAATGTAGCAAAACGAATGCTGCCAGCTTTGTTAGTGGTCGTAAGAACTCACCCAGTCGTACCTCACTCCAAACACCCCTCTTGGATGTGTGTGATGGGGTCGCAGGCGCTGTGAGAATCTTACATGACGAGCTGAGGCTGCAAAGAGATTGCAGAGCGTGCAAGTGAGGATGGTATTTCAACGAGACACGTTTGCTTTTAAATGACAGTGAAAGTGGCAAGTGATGGCTTTTGACTCCGTGAGGACCTTTAGAGCCATCCTACCCCCACCGCTGGTGAGCTGAGTTTATCTCTGAACCTAAACAGTTTAACTCTATGAGAAGGGATAATGGAGAGGCTGCAAGATTCGTTGTCAAAAATGTCTGCCTGGATGCCACATCGCCTGTGTGTTAGCAGGACAGCAGGCTCTGTGAGGACCCCACCAGCTTCAACCGTGTGTGGCTCAGAAGCCAGCACAATTTGATGTGGAGCCCACACATTCGTGGGGTAAGCCCAGCAAACAGCCTCTGTGTCCACACTGCTCTTTGTGAATCAGGAGTGACCGCGCCTGTACACAGGGGTCGAACGGTGGCTGGGGACAGTGGCTGAGGACGAGGACTCTGAATCTTCCTTGCCTGGGCCCAAATTCTAGCCTCTCATTTAGCAGCTCTGTGATTTAAGCAAATAACCTCTCCTTTCCTGAATTTCTGAAATGATCAAATAAGGATAATACTGCATCCTACCTGTTGGGTTTGTTATGAGAATTAAATGAGTTAATATTTGTATATTTCTTAGACTAGCGCCGGGCACCTAGCACATTTTCTGCATACACATATCTGTTAAATAAAAATAAGCAAAATACTGGTTTACATGGCCGTGCAGGAAGGTTAATATTCCAAGAGGCCTAGCATATCCTGTTGCAAAGATGCTGAATAAATGCGAAAAGTTTCTTGTCTGTCTCTGTTCCCTGAGCCAGGGCCTGGCTCGTGATAAACACAGGTCGAGCGCTACAGGTCTTCCAAGGATTTTGCAGGCTGGACACTTGGGAAAGGGCTTTGTCAAGGATGAGGAGCTCAGCTTGGACCCGGCTTAGGAATTAAGAAGGAGCGAGGAGTTCATGGAGGAGGCATAGAATCTGTAAAAGCTGGAGGGAGGGAGGACCAGGTCACAGTTACAGGCTCCCCTTCATCCACAGGACGTGGGCCCAGTTTCCGGGAGAATAATTTGTTAGGGTCCAACTTTTTAAGTGCGTTTGGCCAAAGCTCTGCTTTAGTTCCACTGTTTCAATTGCCCAGATTAACACTTCGATGGCTACCTGACGCTTCGATCTTCTTGCTCATTTGTTGAGAAAGTGTTCATGTGGATCCCAGGTATTTTGTTAAGTCGTGGTGAATAAAATAGAAATGGAACTAATGTTTGTTTGTTTGTTAAACCAAGAAGGAGAGACAGAGGATAAATAAGAAAATATATATATTTGGTAGGGACTTGGAAGGCTAGTGTCTTAGTTACTTTCTTAGTCACTGGGATAGAATATCTGACACCCACATCTTAAAGGAGGAGAGGTTTATTTTGGCTCACAGATTTCAGAGGATTCAGCCCATGGTTGGCTCATTCCAAAGGAGGAAGGGCATGGTGGAAGGGTCTGGCAGAGGACTGCTGCTCATGTCATGGTGGCCAGGAAGCAGAGAGCCAAGGGAGGAGCTAGGCAGGGAGAGGAACCCTTCCCGGACACACTCCCAGGCATCCACCTCTTAACCGTAGGTGCACTCCACAGCTGGACAAAGTCATTCTTGATGAACCCAGTGATCATTCTGTATCTAAATCATAATAGCTAATAGGAGGTTACAGCAGTAGAACTCGACAGGAAGTGAAGAATTAGTTAGATGGGAAAATGCGAGAAGGTCTGTCTAAGGAAGTGCATTTTCACTGAAGCTAGAAAGTCAAGAAGTAAGGAGGAAAAAGTGGGGGGCTGTTCCAGGCAGAGAACAATAATGCACAAAGGCTTTGAAATGGTGTATTTGATGTATTTGAGAAAGAGGGCTGCAGTGGGGTACGGTGGGAGTAAGTGATAGAAAGTGGAGTCGAGTGGTAGGGACCAGATCTGGTAGGGTCCTAAAGATGATGGTAAGCAGCTTGGGTTATATTAAAACAAACAAGAAGCCACTAATTTTTTTTTTAAATGGAGAGGTGAAATGTTTCCCCTTTTGTTAATGTTCTTTCAATGTATATATTCAATTGGATCGGGGACAAAAAGAAGAAGTGAAAGAAATATTGAAGCAGTGGCACTTCCGCACAGTGTAGTTCATTTGAGACATGAAATCAGAAATATAAAGTGAGCCCAACACCAAATGCAGCAGATTTGCAGGCGATTTGTATCAGCAGTCGTACTTCAGTGGCCTGACTCCATCAATGCTTAATCTGGAGGGAGAGATAATGTCCACTGGCTGAAGTGATAATTAGTGCCCTAGCATCCCAAACCAGCATCCTTCGGAGATGTGGACACAGGGATCTTCCACCCCCATTGCTACCCTCGCTCGAGGCATCCACGGAAGGATGGTGTGCAGGACGAGCTGCAGCAGCCTGTCCGGGGAATGTTAGAAACTGGCTGGCTGAGTTTGGGCTCTGTGCCTAAGAGGCCCACACGGGAGGCTGTGTCCCAACCGACCTCCCAGGTGGCCAGGTTTCTCTCTATCTTGAGGGTTCCTCCCCTGCCCAAGAGGTCATCACTGCCAATCCCCACTGCCAAGGCCTCACGAATGAGGAAGGGATCTGCGATCTTCACCCGACGCCTGAAGCTTTGGACTCACAGCGCTGAGCGACGGTGAGTGTCTGTTGAACACTAGTTCTGTAGGGGGGCCTGGGCTGCGGTCTATTGCCTCCATGTGGCAAATATGACAGCCTGGACTTCAGGGAGATTAAATAATTTTTCTAGGATTAGCAAGCTAACAAGTAGAGAAGTCAGGGTAGAGACCAATTTAACTACAGAATCTAGGGTTTTGTTTTTGGCCATACTGGGAATTGAACCCAGGGCCTTCACACTGAGCTATATCCCCAGACGTTTTTTTAAAATTTAATTAAGTTTATTGGTACAATTTAGATATATACAGTGATCACATTCATCATAGGGATTTTGTACCTGTACATAATATACCTTGACTTGTCTTTTTTTTTCCTCCCATTCCCCTCCCCTCCCTTTAACCCCTCTTCTCTATCTTATTTACAAAACTGTGTTTCCATTTTATCCTTCTTTTCTCATGTTTTCATTTCACTTCCTTTCCTCCTCCTGCTCCCTAGTTCCCCTTTCCTTTTGAACAATTTCTTCCCATTTCACCATATCTCGTATACAATTTGATTCTTATTTACACTTTCAGTTTCTCATACCAGTGAGACAAGGCGATATTTACACATGTGTGTGTGATTTATTTCATTTAGGAGTATGGTCTTGAGGTCCATCTATTTAGCAATAAATGTCTCAAGTTTATCCTTCCTTATGGCAGAGTAGTACTCCATTTTATATTTAAAAAAAAAAACACATCTTTTGTATCAATGCATCAGCTCCTTCAAGAGATGAAAATTAAAACAACACTGAGATTCCATCTCACTCCAGAAAGAATGGCTACTGTCAAAAAAATCAACCAATAACAAATGTTGGTAGAGCTGTGGGGAAAAGGGAACCCTTCTCCACTGTTGGTGGCAGTGTAGACTGGTGCAATCACTGTGGAAATCAGTGTGGAGATTCCTCAAAAAACTAAGACTAGCAGTCCCATTTGACCCAGCTATTCCCCTTCTTGGTATTTTCCCAAAAGAATTAAAAGCATCATATCACAGCGATATATGCATATCCATGTTTATAGTGACACAGTTTGTAATAGCTAAATCTTGGAAACAACCCAAATGCCCAGACCTTTTTTAATGTTAATTTTTTTTAATTTTGAGACAAGGTCTCACTAAGTTACTAAGTTGCCCAGGCTGGACTGGAACTGGGGATCCTCCTCCCTCACCTCCCAGAGTGCTGGGAGGATGTAGGCTCTTACAAAATTCTAATAAAGAATCCACGATCATTCTCAGAAGATCAAGTTGTGCACACACCACCATTCTACAAATTTTACTCAGAAAACACATGGATTTCATTTCTCTGTATATTGAGACTGGTTTCCTCTCTCCCACATTCATATTTAGGGTGATAAGAGAATTAATGGACTGCATTTATAGATCCTACTTTTGAGAACAACCAGCTTCAAGTGGAAATTGTGTGGCTTGTTGACTGTTTTGCAAGCTTGGTGATCTGCCTTAGTAGAATCTCCCCTGAAGTCAAATGTGCTGGGACCTGTGACCAAGCCTAAGAGCTCCACGGCCCTGAGGACTGACAATGACCAGATCTTTTCCCACCATGTAATTATGAATAGAGATTTGATCTTTATAAGAAATTCCAGATGATTAAGGTCAATAAGAAAATTTTAGACTCAAGACTTGGGCATCTTAACTGTCTAGGTTATTTGTGGATTTACCAATGATAAGGTCATGGTAATGACCTAATTTTAGGTGGTGTGCCCGGGTTTTTCAGTAACTGAAGAATGTATGGATCCTTACACTCTCTCCGAATAATCAGAGCACAGGGGTGTGCATGAGCACTGAAGAGGAGATTTGAGAGGTCAGACCTGGGGAACTAACATTTTTAAATAAAGCCCCAGGTGGGGTGATTCTTTTATAAAGTCTTAGAATCACTGAATAAATGTCCTTTAATTGTTTGATTCCTCTCCTCTCCTTTCCATATTAAGGTGAGAATAATTAAATGAACTCCTAATGCTTAGGTATCACCACCATCATAATAAAACCCAATAGCTGGTTGAATGCTTACCATGTGCCCATTGGTGCTTTATGTTAATATTTTCAGAATAATGATTCTTAGGCAGAGACCGCCAGTCCAAGTTGGAAGATAAAGAAATTGAGGTGGAAGGAGCCCAAGGTCACACATAGTTACTAAGAAGCAACTTGAAGATGTAGAATGATTCTACGGTCCTCTGAAAGCCAGGTCGTTAGCTAGAGTCAGATGATCATGGATAGAAATCTCAGCTTTACTACTTACCGTTTTGGAAGGTGAAGTTAGCAATACTGGCTTTGCGTGGTTATTGTAAGAATGACGAAAGAGCACCCATAAAACACCCAAGTACATGCCTGACAGGTAGTAGAGACTGGTGAAAAGGTGGCTGTGGTGATTAAGTAGGGTGAGCTGCAGAGTTAAACCAGTATTCCATCATTTTGATCACCACTGAGCACCATAACTTAAACACGGTTCCATATGAAATGCACTGCGTTCGTTGTTTTGAGGCCCAGTGAGACACTCAGCTCTACCAACCACTTCCTTCTGTTTTTCAAATTTGATCAGTGCCCGAGCCTCCCTAAGGCACTCATAATACTACGTAATTTGAAAAGTGGCATCACTATTTCTATTGTCTTTCTGTCCTTTCTAAGCAAGTTTGAATGAAGTCAAGCTATTTTCCCAGTGACTGGAAGCACTGATGTTTGCAAAGGGCCAGAGTTCCCCGTGGGGAAGTTGAAAAACAAACCCAGCCAGAGTATCCGGCCCAGCCCTGCATAATAACCTGTTTGCGGATGACACGGCATTTGGCTTAATGGTTCTGATTGTGACATAGGATGATTCAGGTTTTCTCGTGCACACACTGGAGCCTCATAAAATGATCTTTTTTGAGGTCCTTGAGGTCAGGCAAGCAAACAGGGAGGAGCACTGGGCTCTCTGAGCAAAGCAGTTTTGTTTTGACACCACTTGCTTGGACAAATGTCCCTCTCCTCACGTGCAGCGGGCATTTGCTGTGGGGCTCCTGGCACAGGGACACAAGTGTGATGGAAATGAAGGGCAGATTATGAAATCCCCTGGAAAAGCACCCTTTTGGCACATGGTAGCCAGCTATTTCTTGCCATTCACGTCTTTTTGAGAGAGGGTCTCTCTAAGCAGTTCAGGCTGGCCTAGAACTCACTCTGTAGCCCAGGCTGGCCTCGAACTTGTAGCGATCCTCCTGCCTCAGCCTCAGCTGGGATTATAGGTGTGTGCCACCACGCCTGGCTGCCATTCACATCTTTACTCGCTCTTTTCCTTTTGGCCGTTTTAAAGGTGGTCGAGTTGAGTATTTCTTGAGCATGTTCTGTATACGTTGCATACTCCGCACCAGGTTTATGGAGGCTGGAACCTGGGCTAGGATCTCTCGCCTTTTCCGGTCTTCATTCTCCTCGTCTATAAAACGGGGACTTGGACTGCATCGGTAATCCCCAAGTTCTGTAAATGTAGCTTCAGAAAGCATGTTCAGCACTGCATTTTAATTGAAAATGCACACATAAAAGAAAAGCGCCTTCAAAAACCAGAGAAAATTAACTTTGACAAAATCTTCTTAGCCCATGAGGAAAAAAAGCATAGAATCTCATCAAGAGGCTGCTTGAATCTGCATAAAGTCCAGGTGTGCGATATTTTTATCTTCTCATCCATATGAAATCAGTTGAGAAAGTCAGGACCAGATAACTGCTAAGATTTCTTTCAAGTTCAAAAAGTTTGTGATTCTGTGTCAACTTCTCCCGATAGAGTAGCTATTTTTACAGCGCAGAGAAGAGCTCTATATTCTCAGAGCAGGAGAAATTGTCAGGACTTCGCAGATAACCTGTCTTTTCTGGCGCCAACTTTTATTTATTCCCAGATGAATGTGTGTACTGACCCACAAAACATAATCTTCTGAGTAATTCTCCTGATATTGGCCACCAAATTTATTTAAGCCCAAAGTGAATTTGGACTTGTCTTTCATCAGTCTTTTCCATCTTCATAGCCCAAATTAGTCAGATAATTTAGCTAAGAACATTTATTAAACCACTTCTGTTGATTTTCTTTCAGACTCTTATACTTCGTGAACAGGTCAGTAATTAACAGAAAAGAAACAATAAATCTTATCTTTTTTCTCTTTAAAGCTATGTTTTATAGACGCTTTATTTGCCTCTTAACTAATTTTTACTAATTAAAGATGATCAGACCAAAGAAAAGGATAAAAACAAAATGAAATGCAGTAAAGGAAAAACACTGAAGAGCACAGAAACTGGCAAGAGGCTGAATTAGAAGAGAAAGAGAAGAACAAATTCCAAGAGGACTTTTTGGGGGAACCCCCTTGCAAAGGCAAAGGGGACAAAGGTACAGCCTGGGGTGTGTCCTGTGACTCACGTCCTTGCTTCGGCTTGGTACCTGGGTGACTCATTTGGTGGAAAACTTAGCTGAGTCCCAGAACTTTTCATAGGTCCCAAACTTTATTGGAATCCTTTGCAACTTTAGTTGGCATGTATATCTTTTCTTGTTTTTAAAAAATGGAAATGCTGACTGCTTATCAGAAATAGCCCTGACATTGGAGTTTATCTGTATAACCCCTTGAGATTTGAATTTCTTTAATTTTCATTTTTATTGGTCCGTGCTTGCAGCATGTAATGATCACATTCCTGGCAGGAAGCTGGTACATGTGCAAAACACATCTTCATTCTTTTTATTTCCCCTCCCTCCATCTCTTGATCACAGACTGCAGAATGTGGAAAATATTAAGGGAACTGGAATGGGTTCCTTCTGAGCAGCCTCTCTTTGTCTCCTGGAGGAACAGAGAGAGAGTACGTAGGTCCCCAAGGGCACCTGCATGGGGCCAGAAAGTGCAGCCTGGATCAGTGGCTTCCCAACTTTTTCGTCGTGACTCAGAGTAACTCATATATTTTATACCAGGACTGCGTCCACATGCTCATGTGTTTTAAGAAGCAATACTTACTTATCCTCCACATGTTTTGCCTGCTATCTTCTATTCTGTTCCATCTCATTCCATCCTATCCTTTTGTTGTTTTAAATAAGTGCTGGCCAAGATCTACGAAATAGATTTTACTACTCACTCCTAGATCTCTAAGTGGAGTCCCCAATTTCTGTGTTATCTGCAAGCCCCCTAAATACACACAATATTCAAATAAGCACAGCCAATGTCCAGAAATGCCTCTCTCGCACTCCATCTATCCTGCTAAAATACCTGCAGCTCCTTAAACCCTGCACTGTCTTTCACTTCCCGAATGTCATTCTTTCTGCTCAGGGGACTTTGGTACTTTCCTACCCACATCTCCTTGCTTAGCCAGACCAATCCAGCTGGGTAAGACTCTTCTCAGGGGGCAGCACCCCTTGCTCTCAGACTGTTTATTTGTTCTCCACATTCCCCTGAGCATCCTGGGCTAACCTTTGTCTCAGCCCTATCAGGCTCTGTTGCGATGTCCATTTATGTGGCTTTCCTGCCTCCTAGACCCCCAGCAAGGCGAAGGCTGTGTCTTGCTTTGCAGCCACAAGAATGAGTCTGATGCTTGACACATCTCTGATTAATAAGTTTTGGTTAAATGAGAAGCTGCTATCGCCAGACACTTGGAATGCAGTGGGCTGACTTCTCGGTGAGCCGCAGTCTGGGTACCACAAACGAGAGAGCATCTTTTTATGGACGACGTCCCTCTGCATTGCAGGTGGTGTGTTGGCCCTCATTAAAGCCTGTTGTTTCTGTAGTTATCGGGAGGTAACGTAGCAAAGTACAGTAGTTAACAACTCAGACGGGTGATGCGTAGAATCTCAGTTTCCTCATCGGCAAAGCAGGAACAGTAATCTTCTCCAGCTGCTTTGAGAACGGTGCAAATGTTAAGTAATGGCATGAAACCTTCAGGAGGACAAGCGTTCTTGTCACTTTGATCTATTGTCATAGACCCAGAATATCTGTTGAATCAACGAATGCTTTGCTGTTAGTAATAGTTCCCCCTTAATTCATAGCAGCTCTTATCCAAGGGAACATCTCACCAACTCCTACGCAGAATTCTTTGGAATACGTACGATGTGTGTAAGCGTTCCTTATAACTTATATGATCGGAGATTTGGCTGCCACCTGTGTGGATGAGCAGTGACACAAAGAGAAGCGTTTGGCTTTTGCCCTCCCCCAAAAAGCTGTCTTTCAAGCTCTTGGGCTAGAATTAAGTTCAGCCTCTTCAAGGCTGTTTGATTCTGTGAAAGTTCTACAATTCTGGTTTGGAGTCACCACACACGGGCCTTTGTTTCTCTCCTCTCGTCTTCTTGTTGTTCATCCGTTAGCTTGTCCCCATTCACTGAGTACGCAACTCACAAAGGTTCTGATTGACAGTCTCGGGAAATTACGGAATTTCTCAGTATCCCTAGACTTGTTTCGCTCTCTCGCCCCATGGCGATCTCGTGGCAGATGCACAAGAGTGGAATATCCGTTACCTCGTGTCCTGCACTGTTCCCCGTTCGTGAATGGCTGTTTGTGTTCTGGGTTTCACTTTGGGTCTTTCCCATTCTCAGCACTTGATTTGCTCCAAGTCATTGTCGGACCACATAACCACGGTATTGTTTTAAGCTTTTTCAAGTTTCATCAGCTCACAAACATCTCTACGTATTCCATTTCTACTAAAACCTAAAACAAAACTCAGATTTTCTGTAGTTTTCAGACTACTTGGTAAGCCCCCCTAAACAAAAGGTTAGCACAGCTCCATTTCTATAATGTACCGAAGGGATAAAAGCAAAAAGACACTCCATGCGATATTCTCACCTGCCACTACTTTCTCAGCCATTAATCTGAAATATACTTTCATCATAAAACTTGTTGCAGAAGTAGCAAAACTAAACAATTCAGATTATTCACCCATTACAGTCTCTGGCCTTCCGTTTCACAGGGATGAAGAGTGGGGTTCCTGCGCAGGGCTGTCCTATTACATGGGGAGGGCAAGTCCTCCCCATGGCACATAAAAGTCTACCAAAAGCTGCTTTACTGACTTGTTAGTGATCTTAATATCATTTGAAATTGCCTTATCATCATTTCTTCAGATGTGTACTAAAACAGCACACATACAAGAGAATGGAAAGGCCTGTAGCACTGTATTCATTTAATATCTTTTCAAGTTCACCAGTAAAACTTTTGCCCTCCTGTTGACTTTTGTTCTCACATTTAAGGTTACTCTAAAGTCTCTCTATATAAACAAAACTGTAAAGTTCACTCACCTACCCAAGGTTGCACAAGTCCTATGGGGCAGCGTCTGGATTTGAATCCAAGTCTTCAGAACCTGTGCTTTTTACACTCCTTGCACAATCTCAGAAGGCTCCAGTTAAACCTGTTATGTTATGGAGCCAGGCAGGCATGGATGGCATTGGACGTCTCTTAGATTTGCACTTTACAAATCATTCGTGGATGAATTGAGAGGAGCAGTTCCACCTAATGGGACCTGAGATACCATTCTTCCCAGCCCCTCACTCTGAATGGCCCCGCTGAGCTCAGCCCTGTAGCCTGAACAATCTCCCACAGGGACCCAAAAACATTCAGTGAGGCAGAAAGTGCCGTGTTTGTAACAGCCTTTTTTTTTTTTTTTTTTTTAAAGAGAAGAAAAAACAAAACAAAACAAATCAAAAAAGAACAAAATTTCAAAATAACATAATAGGAGGGTAACAATGGTTAATACATTACGTATTGTTATCTTTAAGTTAGTTATTCAGGGTGCAAGATATCAGCATTCAGTTGTCCAAATATTACTGGCACAAACCTTATTCTTTAATGAACTAAGTGAAATTAGTATTGTATCTATCTTAACCATCTTATATATAAATATAATTTTTTTTTCTTTTTCCTTCTTTCTTTTCCCCATTCCCCCATCACAGTCTCTCTTTCCTTTTGACCAGTTTCTTTTTGATTCACCATATCTATCATACATTTTGGATCTTATTTACTCTTTCAGTTTCTCACACTAGGGAGACAATATGATGCTTACACATGTGCGTCCGGTTTATTTCACTTATGAGTATTTTCTCAAGTTGCATCCATTTACCTATAAAAGTCTCCAGTTTATCCTTCTTTATGGCTGAGTAGTACTCCACATCTTTTTTATCCATCCCTCAGTTGATGGGCATTTGGGTTGCTTCCAAGTCCTGGCTGTAATAGCCATTTTTGCACTACTTCTTTCAGCAATAATAAATTCGATTGCAGTATGAAAATGTTACAGAGAAAAATAATATGTATACGTGAGTTCATAAAGCCGTGAAAGCTGAAACTCCACCAAGTGCGTACGGAGAACATGTATTTGATCAACAGCACAGCCTTGGACATCCAGGAGAATGAATGTCTTTCTCGCTAATGTTCTTGACTTTCAAGGTCTCTATTTCGTTCTCAGACCTGACAGGCTCAGCCTGCAATGAGCAGAGCGGACGGAGGCCGATTGGTTCCTTGATTAAATACATGTTCCGTAGATTTTCATCGCCTCCTCTGCAGTGTTCCTGAGAGAACTGATCACGAAAGTGAATGGTCCTGTGAGCTCTGAGAGCCTGCGCGGCACTCCGGGTGGGTCCTGGGTACTGGAGCAGCCACACTCCTTGCTAGCTGCACTCCCTTCCCTGTGCCCCCCAGGCTCTGGGATGGCCTTAGGGTGGAGAGGAGCATGACGCTGTCTCCGCACTCGGAGATCGGCCGGGCCTGTGCTCCTCACTCACTGTGCACTGATGATTTTTCCAGGCCTCTTATTTTGAACATAATGGAGAGAGATGTGGGGTGACCTCCCTGTCCTTGTGTAGCTGAGGGAGGAGTACGGGTGAGAATCCACCCCTCTTGACTCCCAGTCCAGAATCCTCCCACTCCCGGGCACTCACTTATCCTTACCCTAATCTACCGTTGGTCAGACGTCAGCAATGTGTGACCATGGCAGTGTGTGAGGACCCGTGACTTCCAAGATGAAATAGCTGCAGACCCTGCACTCAAGGCCTTTACCCTGCCTGTGGCTGTGATTTCCAGGGGACTATGTCCCATTACGAAAGTGACTCTAAGCCAGGGTAGGCTCTCTCTACCCTGGCTGGGGTGGGCAATAAGAACTGACTACACATAGCCCCTGTTCTTAGAAGCCAGATGTACACTTCGTGATGGTCAATTTTTAACTTTCTCACTGGGGTCTCTCCCCCAAACGTGGCAAGAGTGAAGAATAATATTTAAGTGGTGAGTGTTGAAGACCAAGCTACAAATGCTAGAGATGCCTCATTTTCTCTCAGTGAAAGAGAGAGTATGCGTGTGAACATGTATGTACATATGTATGTCCTTGTGTGTGCGCAGGGCGTGGCTGCCTGCGACATTGAGAGTAGCCTCTTCGCTCACGGGTGGACCACAGTACGAGCAAGGCTTCACACAGCTGCAGCATTCACCAGGTGTTGGATAAGCAGATTTTTTTCAATTTATTATTTTTAATCATTTAAGGGCAGCTCTCATTACTGTAAACCTGGCTGGGAGGTCCTGGTTGGATCAGCAAGCGCTGCCCAGAGCCTGCCACATCGTGGCCCCAGAGGAGCATGCAGATAGGACTGGCCGAGCCAGAGAGGGTCAGGATCCACGAGCCTCTTTCACGTTCTTTCATTCTTGTCATTCTTGCTGCACTTCATCCTGCACTCCTCCTAGGAGTATAATCTCTCTGTCCCAGATGGGGAAGCTGAGGCCAGAGGAGGTTTGGTGACTTCCCTAGACCCTCGATGCCAGTGAGCTGTAAAGCCAGGAAGCCATCCCCAGTTTTTTTCCCACTAGGATAGCACCATTTTTTTGGTTGTTGCTATTTTTAACTACTCCAGATTGCCTGGTCATATTTTTTTTAAACATAGGAGAGATTAGAGAAACTCTTGCAAACACGCGAGTGCAACTTCATAATAGAATAATAGCAATGAAATTGAAGTGTTAAAGTTCCTTTTAAACACTGCCTCACACTGGGTCATGAGTCCAACCTGCAGCCTCTCCTCCCGTGGGCATGATTAAGCTCCTGTCCCAAATGACAGACTTGGAAGTTCCCCCCATGTGAGTTGTAAGGACCCTTTTCTTGCAGGAATTGCTACTGGACTTCTGGGTAGTGATTTCGTGATGGGGGAGATACAAGTCACGTGGTCACAGGGTTTTTATAACTCTGGGGAAAGCTCCTCCCAAACCTTGGCGCTTACTGCTCATCTGACTGATTGACTTTTTCTGGAAGGTGCCCGATAGCTTCCAACCCACAGAGTTCTGGGCTGTTCAATTACACTAAGCCCAGAATCAGAGAGATTAGGGCACAGTATCGCTGAGCGAAAACGAGCAAGGCTAAACTGCCTCCAAATTGCAGTGCGCTGCCTGTATTAGTTTCTAAAGGGCTTGAGAAAGGCCTGCAGCAGGATTTATAGGCCCATTCTACCCACTGGATTTGTAACCTGGAAATCATAAAAATGCACAGTTCAGCTGCAAATGAGCCACCCAGAGCATCACTCTCTAGCTGGGTGACTTTTGTAAGATCCTTCCTTATACTAGTTTCCTCATTTGTCAAATGAGCAAGAAAAACACAGAGAATTACAGGTGGCCCAGTTTGATACATTTCTCTGATGGTCCTCTTCCTGTTATCATGACCTGGGCTGTAGTCTGATGTGGACCAGGAGAATCTGAAAACTTGTGTTTTGGCTTTTGATCTCCCGTTTGATTTACTGTGAGCAGATGATGTTAAAATTGGCTTGCATCAACTGAGCAAATCTGGATGGGCAATGGGGAAGGGAAATTGGGAGTGGCCTGGGTGGTGGCTGGAATTAGAAAAATAATCCCTTGCATTATAGAGGTTGCAAAGCACTTTCCCACACATTGTCTCATTGGATCCCCACAAATCCCTGCAAAGATATTCTTAGCGCCATTTGACAAATGAAAAATGTGAAGCTCAAAGGGTGAAATGACAGGCCAGGGTATACAAGGAACAAAAAAAAAGGCAATGCTAAAAACAGAATGAAAGCCAAAGGTCTTGCTTCCTTATACAACACATTGGAAGGTAATTGGAATCCAAGATAAAGCTTTTCAGATCTACTCAGTCAACAGTGGATTATAACACTGAGGAACTCAGCCTTTCCAAGGGCTTTCACACCTGCTCTTCTTCTGGGTCTCCTCCCCCAGACTCAATTTCTCATTTGGAGACCTCTTCCTCCAAGAAGACCCAAGGCTTTGTTAGAGATGCCTATCATATGCTTTCCATGACACCCAAAGGTCACCATCACTCTGCCATTGCTACTCTGAGTCGATGGGCTGTGTGGGAATACAACTCCCTCTAGGCACTGAGACTAGCTACGCAGTAGTCACTCTCAAGTGGCTAACTTTTTTCACCTTTGTGACTCCAATGTCCAACACAGTAGAGTCTGGGTGAATATTTCTTGAATTAATTTTGCATGATCAACTATGGCTAAAAGATTTTCACCTCCCCAAGGGTAGGAAGAGATTTAAAGCTTTTTTCCCAGCCTACTTCCAGCTTTATTCAGGTACAATGGGAAAATAAAAGTTGCACTTCCTTTGGTGGACAGTGTGATGTTTTGCTATATGGATACCTTGTGAATTGATTGGCATATCCATTGACTCACACACACTATTTTGGTGTGCTGAGAACATTTAAGAGCTACTTTCAGCAATTTTTCCTGTAAAACATTATTACTAAATATAATCACTATGCTATACAACGAACCTTCAGGAATGACTCCATATCTAACTGAAGCACTGTACCCTTTGGTCAATGCTTGAAGCCACTGAAGACTTCGCTGTTTCCAGAAGGAGGCTCTCAGGAAACCAAACTCAAAGCATTTGCCTACAATTATATTTCATTCCCGGAAGTAAGCTTAAGAGTTGGGACAGTACTAGAAGGGTGACAAGGACAGAGGTTACGGTTTGTGTAACTATATGGGGAAACATAAGAGCAGATATTTTTGGAGTTACTGGAAAACTTAGACATGACACTGGTCCTACTCGTGTGTCAGGTGCTATTGCTGGGAACCGAACTTCACACCAGATTTCTAGCTGTCAGATATCACTTTCAGTTAGAGACTTGAACTTGCTACTGTGGATATTTATAACTATTTTTCCTATTTAGTTTCAGTTCAGAAGGCCCTGTGAGAGCCCTGAAATGTGTTATCTGAACCACACAAATACGGTATGTGGTAAGTGTGGCAAATGATTACAGAGACCAAGGACTTGCAAGTATCGTAAATACAGATTACAGCATTTAACCTAGTGCCTACATATCCAACATCCTTTCAAGCACTTAGGAATTAACGAACGTGATGATCATATGAAACGAATCATTCCAGTCTTGTCATTGAGGACATTTTGCAATGGCAGATTGCAAAGAATTCTAAATTCTTAAAGGTGTACAGCTCTACAAGGGCTGGTCAATACAGGCACTGTGCTGTGTTTTCACCAGCATAGTCATAAGAGATCTGTAAACAAATGGTTAAGGCTGTGTTCCAATAAAACTTTATTTGCAAAAATAGGGAGTGGACTGTGGTATGCTAGAGTCTCCTAAAATTTCAGCTGCCAATTCCCATTTTTACTATTTTATTTCCTTCTGAAAATCTTCCTGGGATTCTCTACTTTCCGTAAGCTGAGGTCTCTCTATGCTCTTAGCTGAGCAATATTTTCACACTTTGTGATATTTAATGCTCTTTTTCTTCTCTTTGTGCTCATCTCACATTGTTCTATGCAGATCATATCCTTAGTCATGGTTTCTACCAAGCCAAACCCTTCCCATACTTTATGAGAGATTTCTTGAAATGGAGTAGGGGGTTCACGTCAGATTCACCTGAGAAGTCTTTGACATTGACACATATTGCTCATCTCCCATGCTAAATTCTTGTAGGCCTGGTGAGAGCGAAGAGGACAGAGTCTTACAGGCTTTGAAAATGTTGCTCAGCCTGTTCGAGCCATTCCCACCCTCACCCCAAACCACTCCTTTATGGCACTGCCAAAATCCTGTTTTCTCCTAGAAGCCTTCTCTGACTTCCTTCGCCCACACCGAGCTTCTCTTCCAGTGGGCCTCCGCCCTAGGTCCTCATTGGGCACAGAACTCATTTTTAACATCAGCTGTATTATTTGGTTTTTGAGCTTTTCCTGGAATGGGCATTGTCCTGGGTGCTGTGGACCCAGCAGTGAAGCGGATCATAATCCCCTCCTCTCGGGAGATGGAGAAGGCAGACAACATGTGCCGAAGGGCAAATAAGATATTTTCAGATAATGAAAAGAAAACGAGATAATGAGTTGCAGAGTGCCTGGAGAGGGGGATTAGAAGGATAAGAGGTGGTGCTTTTTAGATAGAGAGGTCAGGAAAGACGAGGAGTCCGTTATGCAACTGAAATCTGGGCAGTTAGAGTTAAACAGCAGGCAAAGATCATCCCCCCACTGAAAATGCTACTGATTGTAGGTGGTTGGAGTAGAAAGCCAGACATGATTAAAAACGGTCCTCTTGTTTAACATGGCTGATAAAATACAGTATAGGATGCCTAGTTAAATTCGAATTTCAGTTGAACAACAATTCTGTAGTAGAGACTAAACGTAGTGTAAGAACTAAACACTCTGCTGTTTATCTGAAATTTAAACTTAACTGGGGGTCCTGTTGCTTGTTGTTTGTTTGTTTGTGGCTACATCTTACAACCCTACATTTTACGCATAGGAAAGTGTGGCCTAGGGTGAATCGTGCCTAATATCACCCAGCTTCTTTGGAGCAGACCTGGAACAAAATCTGAATCTAAGGCAGAAGCAGTTCAGTTTAGTGCTGACATTTTAAAAATCTTACGTTGTTTCCTAATGGCTTCTTTGGTAAATCATGTGTCTCCTTGACCACTTCTTAAGAGCATGTTGCCTAGGACTTTTCTAAAAAATCATATACTAAATGCAATATTAATTCCTTCATTCATTTCTTTTACCCTCCTCCTATTGCAGTCCTGCAGAAAACATACTGTTCTGGATACAAAGGTGATATTACCCTCAAATAAAATGGGGAAAATTAGCTTATAGTAGTCATTTTAAATCAGCTTAGATGATATTAAAAGGCCAGAGCTGATGGACACAGTGGTCTGGACTTCAGAGCAGAAAAAGATTGCTTCAGTCATGAGAATCAAGGAAGTCTTCATGCAGAGCTAACATCCCTCATGGACCTCGATCGATGGCAGGAATTTCACGCGGG
The DNA here is from genome assembly GCA_028451465.1 of Erethizon dorsatum. Lineage (NCBI taxonomy): Eukaryota > Metazoa > Chordata > Mammalia > Rodentia > Erethizontidae > Erethizon > Erethizon dorsatum. The sequence goes on along the minus strand of CM051829.1, from coordinate 123,281,079 downwards.
GTTATAAAGAACACCGTCCAGGGGGAACTGCGTAAAGAAGGTAGTGAAAATAATGAGATTTGGGCGGGGGGAGCCCAACTCTGTGATTGCAGCAGAGATGTTCAACCAGGGTAACAAAGAGCCCTGAATGACAAATAAAGAGATGTGGATGATTTGGAGAGGTATTGGAGCTGGTAAGAAGGCCACACATGAAGAAACCCACTCCGGCAGTAATATAAAATGTGGAGACCAGGAAGAGGAGGACTGTGGAAGTCCAAGTTAGTTGAACAAGGGCTTGACTCTGATTTACAATAAGACAGAAGGAAAGATGGGAATGAATGCAGTAGACATTTCTGTAGAGATTGAGGAAAATGGAGGCATTGAAGTTAAAACAGATTTAAATTTAGATGATTTAACAGCGGCGCTATCAATAGAAATATGAAAGTCAGGAAAAGGGGCTGATTTTAGGTGGGGAGATGATGACTTTATCTTTTTGAAACGTTTTCTTATCAAATTTCACAGCTATGGAAATCATCCTGATAATCCTCAATCTCTTCATTTCATATAAAAGAAAATTCAGTGAAAGCCGTGGCTTGCTGTGATCAGTTACTGAACTGGTGGGATTGCCAATTTCAGAAATCTTACATCCCGTTTTCCTGGAATGGTGCTTCTTTCCTAAGATGATCCGTCTCAGGATGTGTTCATAGAAGTGGAAGTGTCATGTGGTGGGATGCAGAGGGCTGATGAAAAGGTACTTGTGGCATTGGGCACCACCAGCAGCAAAGACCCGGGACGCATCTAAATGGAAATAGCACTTGGAAGGTGTGGAAGCTGGTGAGAATCCCAACAAGAGATGCAGTTTATCTAAATCAAAGGTGGGGTTGTGGCTGAATAAAGATAGCAGAGCAAGAAGCAAGATTATAAGCAATGAAATGCAGGACTGGTAAGGAAGTGGAAACAGGATTTAAACCAGTTTGACTGGAAGCTGGCCATGAATGGAGAAAGATGGGGAACTGCTGCAGTTGGGTGCAGCAGAAAACTTCGAGGTTGCCTTTGGAAGGAAGGAACATAAAGAAGTGTGCTGGTGGCAGCAGCTGAGGCTGGGGGGAGCGAGAGGATAAAAGGACAAATGAGTGAGGACGTAATGAAGCTGTGAGGTCCTGCAGAAAAACCAGGGGAGCTGGAGAAGCCAGAAAATAAGTGGATAAAAGTGGACACAAAGTCTCTGAAGGCATGAGGGGGGAGGTGGGTGGAATTTAAATTGAGCTTTATCTTATCAGTGAGGTAAGAAGTCGGGTCCTCCTTTGGCTAAGCTGGAGATTAGAAGTGGAGATGGGAATTTGTGTGTAGTGGAAACGTTCTGGCATGACAACCGTGGAAAAGCACTGGGACAGTGATAAAACTGTAGAGCCCTGTGGAGGTTAGAGTAGTTTATTTGTGGTAAAACTTCTCAACCGTGGAAGAAGACCAAATATGGACAATGAGAGTCTCCCCCAATTCCCGTGAGGTGGTGAATATTGTCTTCTTGGTTTTTGCTTGTTTATTTTTTTAATGGCTGCTAAAAGCATGGAGCAATTCGTGCATTGGTAAAGAACCAAGCAGACTTGGAACATACGGGGGTAAGGAGGTAGGAGAATGAAGTCACACGCAGGATAAGATCAGGGTCCAGAGTGCCTCTGTGCCAGACATGCTGCTGGGCTTTGCATGTGTTTTTCATGTAATCCTCAGGCTGAGTAATCACAACATCATGAGGTCACCATCATAGTCCCAGCTTTGTAGGTAGACGTCTTCAAACTCAGATCGGATAAGCAGTTTAGTCAGTAACACACAACTATAGCCAGGCACGGTGGTGCACACCTGTAATCCCAGCACTAGGGAGGCTGAGTCAGGAGGATCACAGCGAGTTCAAGGCTGGCCTGGGCTACGTAGTAAGTTTAGTGAATTGAAGGTCAGTGTGAACTACATAGCGAGACCCTCAAAAAACAAAACAAAACAAAATGATACACCACTATAAATAGCAGAACTTCCTCTTTAAACCAGGCCTGCTGCTCCCCCCTGGTACCGCAGAGGAATATGCAAAGAGGGGCAGATTTGTAGTTGAGGCTAGATGAGAAATTTCAGAATTAGCAGTGAAACACATAGTGTGGTTGAAAACTTCAGTACATTGCCATTAATTCTCAAAATACTCTGCATCACTTTGAACATGCTGATCACGTTCCTGCTACTTTCTGCAGCACTTCTGGAAGTCCTCTTTCATAAGTGTCTTTAGTGCGCTGTCCTGGCTGCCTCAAGGTGCTGAATTACATGACAGGACCGTAAGCCAGAGACACTGGGGAGCAGCTGGACTTGCTCTTTTATGATCAAACCAGGGTCCTATGAGAATGACATTAATTCCTCCCCAGGGCTGTTTTTCCCACGGGGCCTCGCTTCTTATCAATTTTACCCCACTTCCCAATACCAGCACACTGAGAACCGTGCTCCCAACACATGAGCCCGTGCGGACACTCCCAAGCCATCTTCACACCATAGCACATGTGCAGAGAGAAAAGTGCTGAGGCAAAAGTGTAGACATCAGCGCACTGTCGTGAGGGAGTATACTCATGGCCCATTCTCCAGACCTACACAAAGATCATTGCCAGCCCCACAGAAAGCCCCTCAGACTCTCCTCATCAACCAAACCCACAGCGTAGCCACTACCTTAAACGCTAATGTTGTAGATTAGTCTTTGCTTCTTCGGCACTTTATATCTAATCGTACTTCAGTTTCTCAGATCTGCTTTCTTCTGTTTCACACTTATGTTTAGGGACCTCATCCCTGTTTCCGTGCACAGCGGTCGTTGTGATGGAGTTAATCACTCTCATAACCTTGTCGTGTGTCATACGCGCTTTCCCTGTATAAAAAAAGAAAACACGGGCAACACAGCTCTGTGTATGTATATCACAGGCAAATCTGTGTAGCGAGATCTGTACGTGTCAGAGACGTATCTGTCTGACACATACTCGTACGCGGCCCTGTTAACATTGCATTTAGTAAACAGAGTTTGCAGAAAAGGCATCATAAGAAAGCCCAGCATGATGTACTCGACAGCAGTGTCTGCAAATCAGAAAGGAGGGCTCCAAACTCAATGCGGGTGACATGCATATCGTCAGCTCAGAGACAGATTCAACGCATGTACTGACGTTTCGAAGGAAGAAAACTATCATTGGGAGGGGTCTGAACTTTAGGGCTGGCCAAACTATTCTTAGTTGTTTGGAAGCGATGTGCACATAGTCCTGGAAGTAGATTTAAGGAAACACCAGCTGCCGTTCAGTAATATCTGTCTGGGAAGGCCTCTGTTGACCATTCTGCAATACAAATATAAATAACCAGGTACGCCTTGAAACGCATGACATAATGTTCTGAAAAATGATGTCCCCGAGTGCAGAGACTTAGACGAGTACGTGAGTAGGGCAGCAAGTGGGTCTTAAAAGTTCCACATTACTCAGTCTCCCCAGAGGCTCTGTGTCCTCTTCTATAAAATAGAGATATGCTCCATCAGCTCTCCGGGCTGCCATGAGAATCAGATGGCATGGCTTGTGAGAAAGCACTTTGCAGGCTGAAAGGTAAGAAGGTGGTGTGCTGTCGATGGGCTGTGCGTCCTTTTCAGGTGCTCATTGCAGGTCAACGTGAGTGGAAAATACCCAGGTCCAAAGCACTGCAGGTTGCCGCAGAGTTTAGCAAGCTGAGGGAGAACCGGGCCTTGGGAGGTCAATTGCCTAAGAGGAGAACACAGGCTTTCCCACTTAGTCCTGGCCGTGTGACTTCTGGCAAGTTATTTAACCTCCCGGAGCCATGGATTCGTTTCTCTAGCAGCGATAACAGCACTTCTTACATTTGCCAGGAGGAATAGGTAAGCACAAGAGCAGAACTCCTCCTGGCACCGCACATTGTACATAAAATTATCCTGATGAATAGCCTTGGTCACCACAACTCTGTAATGTAAATATTAACAGCATCATCACTTCAAGCAGCCACTGAGCACTGCTGATAAGCCAGACGTCTGACAGGCATTAGCCTCCAGGCCACCTGTCAAGGTCTCCCCTGGTTGGTGATTTTATTATTTAGGGGATTCTTCCAGCTGATGACAGAGGCAAGCTGGGGACCCTGGGGCCTATGGCATGTAGTGGCTGTTCACCTGCAGGATCAGGGACTGAAAGGGATTCTGCTGAGACGAAGCAGCCTCCTCCTCTCTGCCCGCAGCCTCCCAGTGAGCCCTGCTCCTTCCTGTACCGACTTGAGGAGTCTCAGGGTAAAGGAACATCAGAGCGAGAGACCTGGGACATCCTCGGGCTCAACACACATTTCATAGTGAGGGGCTGGGCAGGCCGAGCTGGCCATCAAGCTGAGGAAGCAGCCTGCACTTCCCAGCTCCTGGGGTGGAGCTCTATGGCTCTCCTACCCTACACATTCTCCTCAGGAGTGGACTTCAGCTGCACGCTGTCCGTGCCAGTGCAGAACTGCCACCTTCTGAAGAGTCTCACTCCTCGCGGAATCCCACAAACGGTGCTGTCGTTACTCGGGAAAAATGTTTTTAAGGAGACTTAAATTTCTAGGATACTTTCTTCTCCTATTCAATTTTTAGAGCAGAAACCAACATAAAAGATCATCCTTAAATGATGGTCTTTCTGCGGACTACAGTATTTGCTCACATCCTACCTGCAAGCGAGACCTGTCTGTCGTCACCCAGGGCGGATGTCCATCTTGCCGTCTCTCTCTCCTGCTCTGGTGGAGAGCCAGTATTGATGCAATGTCGAGGTGTCACAGTGCAATAGCCCAGAGTAGGACATCAGAGTCCAGAGAGGATGAGGGCACTGGCCGATGTGTTCTAGAAACTTCCTGACTCTAAAGTTTCCTTCTTTGTAAAATGTGGAAGATGGCGCATACCTCGTGAGGTGGTGAATGTGAGTAGTGTGGGAAGTTCTTGGCACCCCGTGAGCACCCCGCAAGCATCTTATTGTTAGGGTTATCACAAGTTCTGTGTGGATGCTTTATCTTCTTCAAGTCTAGAGCCTTACCTAAGTTTTGGGCCCATGGGAACTTGGATGGTGTTGTCTGGTGCGTATTAGGCACTCAGAGTTCCAGAAGAGAGGGAGAGAGAAGAAGGAAGGAAAGAAGGTGAAGAGGCTGAAGGGCATCCCAGCTCCATGCCAAGAGACCCTGGATGAGGCCCCAGTTCTTCCTGCCACTCGCTGTGGAGTCGTAGCCACTCAGTGTCTGTGAAATGGGTTCTCTTGTATCAGCAAAGTGGGCTTGCTAGTGCGCAACTTGTTATGAGTGTGATTTGGGATAATGTGTGTGAGTGTTGTGTGCACTGAAACACCCCGTGAGTTGGCCACAGTCGCCATTGTGCTGAGCAGATAGGCAGCACTGCTCCTTCATTGTGCCTAAGGACTAGTCAGCCACTGGCATGACCGCGACCACCATCCACAGAGTAGAGGGCACGGGGTTGGGCGCCCCGAGGAGGTCTCTGCTTTCAAGATGTTTGCAATGTGGAAAGCAGGCTGTAAGCCACAGCTCTGCCTGCAGCATGACAGCTGGCCTGAGAGAACTGCTGGATGGGGCCTTTGCCCTTGATCGACCTCCTCCCTGAGTGCCCGGGAGCAGTGGGCACCAACCGCGTGCGTGCTTGTGCGTGTGTGTGTCAAGCCTACCCAAGCTCATCTGCTGTCTCCTTTGTCAAATGTCACCAGTATCATTTTCTCATTTTCCTCATAACACACATTTTAAAGCAGCCACCTGTATTGCCTGTGACGTAAATGGCACAGTGACACAGCTGGGGGCAGAGGGTGGCCCAGTGCCAGGGGAACAGAAAGTCAGGGCTAGCTCCTGACGGCCCACTTCCCTACATGGAGTGCAGGGCCTGCGGCTTTCATCTTCACCCTGGCACCCGGAGTTTCTCTTTCCTGGGTTCGAGTCCCCAGGCACGTGGGTCTGGGAACCCCTAGAGAAACACCAAAAAAGAGAAGTTGGGTTCAGTGCCTCTGGTCCCCTCCTCTCTGCATCTGAATGAGGTGTTTACCTGCACAGCACAGCCAGCCTGCATTCTTAAAGCTGGGGCTTGGGGTCCCCCGGAAAGTTTAGAAGGCTGAGCTCCTGTGGGTGCTGTGTTACTATGTTATTGACTATGACTGCAATAACACGCTGCACAATCTTGGTGGCTTAAAACAACATAGTTCAAGGTTCGGCAAGACGGTGATCCTTCCTGCAGACGCTAAGGGGAAATCTCCATCTTTCCTTTCTCAGCTTCCAGAGGGTGCATATACTCCTTGGCTCCTGGCCCCATCCACCTCCATGGGCTACCAATCAGCTCTCCTCACCTTGCATCACCATGACACCAGTCTCCTGTTTCCCTCTTGCACATTTAGGAACCTGTTGATTACCCTGAACCCACCCAAATAATACAAAATAATCACTCATGTGTTTTTAAGGTCGGCTCATTAACACCGTGCTCTTTATCTGCTCCCGTTTTCCCCCTTCACCGTACAACACACCATGTTTACAGGCTGCAAACAGGAGGGGGTGAAATCTTTGGAAGTCTGTTATTCTGTCTACCCCAGGTACTAGGAGTGTCGCAAGATCTCAGAAAGTCTCTGCAGCAGGACTGGTGATCCGCGGCCCCTCCTCCAGCCACCTGCCTTCGCAGATGAAGTTTTACTAGAACACAGCACGTGCTCTTGTCTGTCACGTCTGTAGTGCTTTCGTGTGAAAATGGCAGGGTTGCATACCTGCAGCCAAGGCCATCTAGCCCCCAGGCTGAAATACGCCTGTCCGGCCACTCTGCCCTTGCTCTTCCCAGCCTGTGTCCCTCCTGACCACACGTGCTGAGGATGAGGCCTGTGTCTTCCGCTGTCTGTGTCCCCTGGGCCTTCGTTCTTTGTATCCCCAGTTGTGACCTGCTACTAAGTCCAGACACCAGGCCACCTTTCTTGTCCCGTTCATCATTTCCCTCCTACTGGTTCCATCACCATCTATAAATTACTGTTAATAAATCTACCACACAGGCTTGTTTGGAAGATTAGAGTTTTTGTTGTTGTTTTGGAATTTGGGGTATTTTTGTGGTACTGGGATTGAACAAAAGACCTTCTCACTGAGTGCCATCCCCAGCCCTTTATTTGTTTTGTTTTGTTTTGTTTTGTTTTGTTTTGTTTTGTTTTGAGACAGACTCTCACTAAGTCACTCAGTTGTCTGGGCTGGGCTCCAACTTGCTATCATCCTCCTGCCTCAGCCTCCCAAAGTGCTGGCCTCTGTAGTACTCTGTATGTCTCTGAATCTGCCTGTCGCTCTGCAGGGTGTCCCTCAGGGGCTTTGTGGAGGTCTTCTTCATAGTTTTCATTCTTCCAAATCTCCTGGCCCTCTGTTAAAATTCTATCAGTGCCTACCTGCCTCTTAGCTTCTCCTCCTCTACCTTCAATTCTCCCGGAGCCGCTCGACCCCCGTAGCAACTCCAGGCACTGCAGAGTGTCAAATCTCCTCACTTTGGTAAGTGCTGCTCTCTCTTCTTAGAATACATTTATCATTTCTTCTCTGTCTCTTGCTGGGCCAGCTCCTATACATCCTTTAAAACCCTGCCAAGGCACAACTTCCCCCAGGGAGCCTTGCCTAAAACCTCCACCCTGGGAGAAGTAATTTGTCCTAGTCTTGAATGGTCTTTCTCTGTTTCCACTTCCTGTGTCTCTTTCTGCTTCGTGGAAGGAGTGTTTGTGTTTTCTTAGGGACGTCAGTTCCCTTCTCCCTGCCTAGGTCTCATCACCTGCGAACCGAGGACTTGTGTGAAATACGGCCAGGCCTAAGGGATTTTCTGGGTTTAGCGATTTTTCCATCTGGGAGGGTTTGGCCTGGTTCCTCCCAGATACTACAGACAGAGAAACCTCCTGCATTAAGCATTTGTGCTGAAGAGCTGGCATCATCAGAGACATCACTCGAAGCTTCGCTTTTACTGGGTGGCAACTGGGGACGATGAGCTGCCAGGGAGGGTGTGGAGCACAGCGAGGTGTTGCTGAGATCATCTGGGGGGTCTCTTGTAAATAGCTGCCTTCTGCCTTTCTCGGAAGATCACGCAGCCTCGGGGGCACCATGACCCTTTGCACGCTCACCCGGCCTGGGGCTCCGCCCCCGCGCTGGAGAGCCAGCCCGCACCCTTGTAGCCAGTGGGAACTGGGCCAAACTCGATGTGGTCCACGTTAGCGTCTTTCTTCCCCCCACACCTGCGCTCCCCTCCATAGCTGGAAACCTTCCTTTCCCCACCCCTCTGTGTCCTGTCTTCAGGAAGACGCGTCTGTTTTCTTCTGAGCGTTGCTTACGCTCCTCTCTCTCTCTGGCCTACAGTCGCCCCTTTCTAGCCCTTTCTTTGTTTTCTGTGTGGAGTCCTAGAGCGGGGTCCCCCTGGTTTCCCGACGAAAAGCATCTTCCAGACTCTGCCTGTTCGGCCCCTCTCCTCCCCCAGGCCCCTGCCAGGGGCAGGAACTTCCAGCCCCTCATCAAGTGCTGCTGCCTCGCTCAGCTCCTGGCCCGCCCGCCTGGTCTTCAGCACTCGCCTCAGTGGGACCTGCACCTCTCGGAGGGTCCCTGCCTTCCTCCTCCACCTGGCCTGTCCTCCACCGGATCAGCGCATTTCAACCACCACTGAGGAAGCACCAGCCCCGCTTCGCTGCTCCCAGCCCCCTCCAGTGACCTGGCAGCCCCCACTCTGCCCTTGCTCTTCCCAGCCTGTGTCCCTCCTGACCACACGTGCTGAGGACGAGGCCTGTGTCTTCCGCTGTCTGTGTCCCCTGGGCCTTCGTTCTTTGTATCCCCAGTTGTGACCTGCTACTAAGTCCAGACACCAGGCCACCTTTCCTGCCCCGCTCATCATTTCCCTCCTACCTGCTCCATCACCATCTATAAATTACTGTTAATTAATCTACCACACAGGCTTGTTTAGAAGATTAGAGTTTTTGTTGTTGTTTTTGAATTTGGGGCATTTTTGTGGTACTGGGGATTGAACCAAAGACCTATTCACTGAGTGCCATCCCCAGTCCTTTTTTATTTTTTTATATTTTTGTTTTGAGACAGACTCTAACTAAGTCACTCAGCTGTCCGGGCTGGGCACCAACTTGCTAACATTCTCCTGCCTCAGCCTCCTAAAGTGCCGTGATGACAGGCTTGTGCCGCAAGGTGTGACCTTGATCAGAATGGACCAGCACAGCTGGTTGTGATAACTAACTTCGCCCCTCTTATCTACCCACCCCACAGTGCTTCAGCCTGAGTGCAGGAGCTTCCAGCATTCGGAGTTAAAGCAAGTTAATAAAAGGGATTTCATCCCTCCTCACCACAGACATTGTTCCTACTCCTCAGTCTGGGCTGGAAAATCCCACACTCAGCTCCACACGCTACATCCAGTTAAGGCATATCATTTCCCCTGCTCGTGAGGCAGGTATTTATTAAACACCTGCTGTTTACTAGGTACTGTTCAAGGGCTGGCGTTGGCAATTTCAGTGGCCTTGCTTGTTGATGAATCACTCCCTGTTCCTCAGCTCGGACCTGGGTTCCCCACCTAAGCGGAAGTGCAGGATGGGAGCTGTGCAACTCGGAGTTTCCCTGAGGCCTGGTCCCAAGCCCGGGCCACGCAGGCTTCCATCGCTGCCCATGCGCCAGCGCCCTTCAGCTGCTGAGGCTGCGGCCGGGTGCCAGCTGGGGCTGCTGCTGGCTGGCCCAGCTACCCAGTTTCAGAGAACTGCTTTTGACTCTAAATTACACCTACTTGAAACTCATTCAAAGTGTAGCCATAATTCACACATTCAGTGAATCCACTATGGGAACGAATTCTACTCAGTTTGCTAAATTAAAGCAATCACACAGCCAAACTGACTTAATCTCCCAATGTCGGCCCTGTGTTTCTCCAATAAGATTTGTAGTATCATCAATTTTTTAAAAAAAGGTTAGTATTCCCTTGTTTACTACTATGTCAGAGAATTCAACTATTTCTAATTCAAAGGAACCTTTTAAACTAGATAACATGACATTGTATGACAAATGCCAGAACAAAACACAAATAAACAACAAACCCTGGATAAGGAGAGAACGGCTTTGAAACAATTACTCTAGGAATCTGTTATCCAGGTGATCTCAGTCTTAAGATTGATCTGAATCAGAGTCCAGTGGCTGTGTGTGTGTGGAGATGGCAAAAGAGACCAGAATGTCACAAGCGACACGCAGAACATTCGCAGTCTTTGTCGGGATGTATGTGTCTGGGGGGAAGATTGATTTAAGCCAGGATTTTCTACGTAGCTTGCACATTTACCTTGGCAGAATTTCCCTGGTAAATATTGGTTTGAACCAAACACTGAAATCTTTAATCGCATTTAAACAGACCCTGCATTATTCTGCAGTAGACACCGCATCGGAAGGGCAGAAGCAGGGAAAGAGCAAGCCCAGCCCATAGCTGCGATTTTTTCAAGTCAGAAGGAAAAGTCAGAATTAAGTGAAATTCTTCAGAGGGAGAGGTGCCAAGAAAACCACTGCTGAAGTACAAAATTTTGTTTTCCTAAAGTCTGGAGCTGTATGAAGTGACGTAGTTTACAAACCAGGGGAAATTAGGACAGGCACGGAAGTCCTGCTAAATTAGGAGAAATTGGCCAAAGGAAAATGAGCTAGCTGTGACATACACCACACTGGCTTCTTCCTCTGATTCTCAAATCATTCTTGTTTGCTACTGTGTCGAGTTGGGTTGCCATGAAACCCAGGGCCTAATTTTATATTTTGCTGGAAGTTCTGAATCTGTCCCATAAAGCAACTGTTTGTCGGCCCACAGAGGCTGCACAAAGCATAGAGTTCGCCTTTCCTAGCACGCACGCACACAGACTCCCAAGCCCAAAAGAGCTGCTTGTCTTTGTTGGTTCTGTCTTCCTTGGCTTCCAGTGGTTCCTCTCAAACCCCCAACATAGCTCAGGAGCCCCTGAATCTCCTGCTAACGTTTTCCTGCTTCACCCCCTCCTGCCTTCTCCTTAGTTCCTGCCCCTCACACTTTAGACACGGCCCTGGCTGCTCAGACGTTTGCTGAGAAAGTCTCCCGGAGATGCGCTGTCTTGTCTCTGGAGTCTGCACATCTCCGTTGAATAAGACCACTGCTCTCCAAGTTTCAGGACAAGTGGCGAGATGAAGAGTCAAGCATACAGCAGGGTGCTTGAGAGAAATATTGTTGCTTTTCCTTCTTTTCTTTTCCTTTGTTAAAAAAAAAAAAAAATCAGCTCCCAAAAGTGAATGAGGAGGTAGGACTTCCAGGAAGCAATGCTTGCAGACGGTCGACTCAGATAGGATGGCAAACCCCAAACCCAGTGCTGAGGATGCGTAGACGGGAATCTCCCGGAGCGATTCTAAAAAGGACGAGTACCAGAGGTCACCCTGGAGAGACTCCACACACACGCAGACACACACACACACACACACACACACACAGAGTTTTGCCTGAGAATTGGCCCCGGGAGATTCAGAGTCTGCTGTAGTGATAAATACCGACTTTGCATTCAAATTCAGGCTGGATTAAGGAACCGAGTTCCAGCATGTACTTAGTGGTGTGATTTGAGGCAGATTGTGTAACTTCTCTGAACCTCAGTTTGCTAGCGTATGCAAGAGGGATCATAACTACTTACTGGGGTTGTTGCAGGGATTAAGCGAGATAATGTACAGAGTCTCTCATGTGCAGCCTGATTTGGGTTTTTTTTTTTGTGGAAGCGGGGATCGAACTCAGGACCTCGTGCTTGCCAGGCAGGCGCCATGCTGCTGAGCTGTACCCCCGGCCCCATGCAGCCTGATTTGCAGCAGGTCAAAAGTAAAGTTATGCCAATCCAATGTCTCCCTGGGACCAGCTCGTCATAACCACGTGGTTATGGACAGCTCTGAGAGCACCTAAGTCTGGCTCTTCTAAGTCTCTATCCCTGGGAAAGTTACTGAATTTGTTTCTCATCTATAAAATAAAATAATCTAATATATATAAAATAACACATTGTCAAGTTATGCTAGAGATTAAATTCATGGACCTAAAGTATTTAGAAACAGTGACCAATGTTCAATAAATACTGCCTACAATAATCACTGTATCACCTTTTTTAAAGCAAGCATTTATGATAGAATGAATGGAGGCCTCAGAGTGAGCGTTTACATTTCGGCTGTGGCCTTATGATTTGGAACCATCCACCCCAATAGAAGTATAATGCCAGCCCCTAGGAAATTTAAAATTTTATAGTAAGTACCTAGAAAGATACAATCAATTTTAACAACGTGTTCTACCTAACTCGTTGTTATCGTTTCAACATGCTGCCAAATGTCAACATCTATGGAGCTGTTTTACCTCGTTCATTCATACGGTCTGGAATGTCGTATGTTATCCCAGCCGCACATCTCACATCAGACTAAGCACATATTAACTTCTGAGTGGCTCCCTGTGATCAGCAGCACCAAGAAATCCAGGTTCTAAAGCGAGCTCCTTCACCTTGATGAGCCTCAATTATCTCATTTGTAAAAGTAGAGATAACTTTAATACCTTTGCTTGCAGAAGAAAATGGGCCAACTTGAAAGTGCTGCATCAACTGGGGCTGGGTGTGTGCAACAAGCTTCCTGCTCTTTGCATCACTCACATGATCAAAGGCATGCTCGTCTCCAAAGGTGGCTGCCCAAAGTCCTGTATGAACTGACACATCACCCCAGGTCGCATGGGTAGATACTTTCCTACAGGCAGATGAAAGAACTTTAGCTGGCCATGTTTCAGCAGACTGGAAAACCTCCAGTCTCTTCTTCCTCTCCAATCGCCATATTAATGCTCCACAACAAATACATTTCCTTATACTACTCTTCACTGATTCTTGAAATTTCTTTGACAACTTTCATTCTAAATATGAAGTTACACTTACGATATGAATTACTTTTCCATCCCTCTGATAGCACCTCAATTTGAAACCTCATTGATTCTTAAGCTCTACAAATAATAATTTGTACTTCCACTACAAATAACAATTTCTGATATTAATAATTTACACACACTCATTCTCTGCCACATCTTACAACTTCACTGCTATCAGATCAATAATATATCTTATAGGCTGCATTGCATAGAGCTGTAACACTGAACCTGCACTCAGAAAGCCCAGATTCAAGTCTCGGAGTTCTGCATCTGCTGGTTATGGATTTGAGACCTGACGCTCCCTGAGCTCATCTCTTCCTCTGTAACACAGAAACAATAAGAGATCTCTCATAAGGTATGAAAAGGATTGAAAAAGATGACACAAAAGAAAATGATCTATAACTGCGAAGCATTAGGCAACTATAAAATGGTATTAAGAGATTTATAAAGCACTTTGTGCATGCCATTCTCCTACTGAATAATTTCCAATGGCTCCACATCGCCTGCCAAACCAAGTCAGGTTCCTTAGTCTAGCACAAAAAGCTCTCCAACATCTGGCTGTAACTATATTACTTTTGTGAGTTTCTGCCACTCTACTCAAAGCAAATGTTCTAACCAAACAGAATTGACATATCTGTCCTTCCCCGGCAAGACTGATCACCGGGACATATTTCTAACTTCATACCGTTCTTCATGTGGTCCATTGCTTTCTTCATTTTTCCATCGCTCAAAATTCCACTCATTCTTTGTCTGGCCTCTAAATCTTTCCTGGTCCCCCTTTCCTCGTTCACCAGCTCTGAACTTTGCCTGTATCTTTCTTGTGACAGCTGAAAGGCCCATTTGGGATTCTAGTAACATTAAGTGCGTAGAAGCTCGCAAGAAGTTTCCTAAATATGGCTACTCAATGAGAGTTAAATAATGAAATCTGCAGGTAATTTTGTAGAAGTCTCGCTGAAAGGTAGACTGTCCCCTGTGTGAAAACTAGCTAGTCTGGAAATCTAACCAAGAACGCAAAAGACACACATTGCTTGTGGAATAAATCAGCAAAAAAGAAGGCGGTTTGTTTGCAGACCTGCAAGAAAGCACTAAGAACAAGAATTTTTGACATCATGTCTTCAAAACTCTTCAACAAGCCCCTTTCCCTTTGGTAATGGATAGCCAATTTTTTGATATGTTGAGCAAGTCAGCAGGTCCATGTGTATTTTTTGAGCTACTGCTTGGAAATAGACATTGTTCTGTATAAAAGACCAGCCATAAAGATATGATCCCTGCTCTCGAGGAGGCAAGCATCTAAGAAGGGAGAGAAACCCTTGCAATAAAATATGATCAGGTGGAAATAGAAGCCTGCACACGGTGCCACGAGAGCTTAGAGGATGGGAGTTCATTCACCCTCAGGATATTTTGAAGGCAGCGTGTAGGAGATAATCATAGGCTGCAGTGTCCAAAGATAAGTAAGAGTTAGCCAGTGAACAAAGCTGGGGAAGCCATTTCAGCAGACCGGAACGAGTGAGCAGAAACAACTGCCGTCTACTGCAGCTGAGAACGTCAGCCTGGAGGAAAACCCCCATTTAACCAAATGCTCTGCCTTGATGTTTCGCTTACAGAGCAATGCTGTGATTATAATCTGATCTCTAATGTAGAGGATCGTGAGATGACCAGAAGAGAGGAATCTCTTTTGTGTAAATAATTGCTCTCTCTCTCTCTCTCTGTTAATGCATTGGCCTCTAATCTGTTACCAGATTCTTGTTAGTTGGACTCGTATGCGCTGAATGAACTCAAAACACACAGATAAAAATCACACTTCTGGGCCTGAAAAAATGAGGTGACTGTGAGTTTTGGTCATCAACCAAACCACCACCCTTGAGGCCAAATAGTTTCAACTCATGAATGCCTCAAATCCAGCCACCTCTCTCTGTCTCCACTGCTGCTACACAGTTCCGACCTCTATCATCTCCCACATAGGCCGTGGCAATTTACAAAATAAGTTTGTGAGTCCATCCCTGTGGCTAGAACTTAATATCTGAGCATGAGTAATTCACAAAGAACATAAATGTATTTCTCACAGTTCTGGAGGCCAGAAGTGCAAGATCAAGGTGCCTGCAGGTTCAGGGTCTGAGGAAGGCTGCCCTGTCCGCTTCAAGGTGGCCCTTGTTGACGCATCCTTAGAAGAAGATGTAGGTTGTGTCCTCTAATGGGAAGAGGGACAGGAAGGCACAAGGACCTAGCTAGAGTAGTTCTCTTCAGCCCTTTTCTAGGGTTGCTAATGCATTCATGAGAGCTCTGCCTTCATGGTTTACTCTCCTCCTAACATCCGCAACTCTTAATACTACTGCATCATCCGTTAAGATTTCACATACAGATAGATAGTTATTATGCTCATTACCTGGTCAAGAAAACAGACCTAGACAGCTTAATAAATTTCTCCAAGCCAGGTGTGGTAGCCCACACGTGTAATCCCAGCACTCTGGGAGGCTGAGGCAGGAAAACTGCAAGTTTGAGCCCAGCCTGGGCAATTTAGAAACTTAGTAAGACCCTATCTCAAATAAAAATCAAAAGGACTGGAGATGTAGATCACTTCAAAGGCCCTGGGTTTATTCCCCAGCACCACTGAGAGAGAGAGAGAGAGAGAGAGAGAGAGAGAAGGAAGAAGAGGAGGAGGAGGAAGAAGAAGAGGAGGAGAAAAAGAGGGAGGAGGAGGGGGAGAGGGAAAAGGAGAGGGAGAAGGGAAGGGAGGGAGGGAGGAAAAGAAGAAAGGAAAATTTCTCCAAGCTTAGATAATAAGTGGTGATGCTAGAATACAAATAAACTGTAACAGTCCAACTCCAAGATCATGTATTTAACCATTACTTTGTACTCTTGGCAAATCTTTCTTGTGAATGTTTAATTTGTCAGATAAATAATCAGAATGCAAATTGCCGCCTGCTCACTCCCTTTCTGGTGTCGCTGATCTTTAACACCCATGCAGGTGGATGGTTACATTTCTTGGGCGATCTTTCGAGCTGGAGGTCCCTGGTCTTAACAAGTGAGCACAGACTCTGATCAGCAACTAAGTGCCACAACGTGAGTCTTCCAGGAGAGCATTTTTGGGGAAGGGCAAAGTCATTGAAAGAATGGGAATTAGGGCAGAAGGGAGACGCGCGGGAGGTGGGCTTGTCAGACCTGGCTGTGCCTCCTCTGAGTGCTTCTCCGTAAGGGAAAGAGCGGCTCAGTGCATTTGGTGAAATGGGCCCCGCAGCTTATGCAAACGGGGTTACGGAATTTAGAATCATAGCATTTAGATTCTCTTTCCCCCTCCCATCTTCCCTCATTCTGGCTCTTCCTTCTCCCTCCATTTCTCCCTGCCCCTTGCCTTTCTTCCTCTCATCTTATGAGTGTGGGCAAGAACATTGTACACATGCCCAAGCCTCAGTTTTCTCACATGCATAATGGAAAATCTGTGTCATCATCATAATAATTTCTATCTCTTGGGATATGTTTTTTCAAGGAAAAAATGAGATTTGCGAGTGAAAGTGCCTGGCAAGGTGTCAAAGCTAGTTATGATTGGAGTTATTTTTTCTAGTCTTAGAGGAGTTTGCTGAAGACCATCGAAATGACCTACTTTTCCCTGTTACTTCCCTTGAGGGCCATGAACCAGTCCTTCAGCGAATCCACCCGGAGCGAACTCTCCGTCATATGCAGTTGCAAAGTTGCACATTCATAAAGACGCAGGAACAAGGTTCTGCCAAAATAAAGGCCACACAGGACTCACAGATCTTTCCTTCTAAAGAACTGCCCTGCGAAGTTGATAAGTGCTCTGCAGTTCCTGTGATTTGTTCTAAGAATGCGTTACTTCAGGTTAGAACAACATGCCTTTCTGAATGGTGCACTCTAACACAAGTGTATTTCATTTACTAAATATTCATTGAAAGAAAATATGTAGGTTTTGGCATAATAACTTATGACAAAGAAAGGTACTACTGACTAGAAAGGAAAAAAATCATAACCAAGACTATCAAGTAAACAGACCAATATTCTCAGTCTCACACCATTAAATAAGGAGACGTTGATCTCTTTATGTATGAAACTATTTTACATTTTAACAAGTATTTTTGCAATATGGAAAGGAATCTAAGAAAGACAGAAGTGTATTAATTAACTCCAAGACACCAAGTGCCTATTGGGAAACACTAAGGACATCTTGAGCTGAAAGCTTGTTCCTAAGGCTGGAATCATACTTGGAGTATAAAGAATACGTGAATCCAAGCATCTCGCATCCAAAGATCAGAAGAGTCGGGAAGGAACTAACTCCATGGATTCACCCTTTGTAGAATGCGAAGGGGTTTCTAATAGGACCATTCAGTGTGGTGATAGTACTTAGGCGACTTCCTCAATGCTGTAACCCAGCATGCAGCCAGCAGTAGATGTTCAATGTACTTTCGTGGAATGAATGAATGAATGAATGAAAACCTTTTTGTACACTTCCCTGTGTCTGATGTACCACTAGGCTGGTGGGTCTGTTAGGATTTGGAGGAAACCAACAAACTCTAACCTAAGATGTCCCAAGGAGACAGTTCTTTTAAGTCATGCAGTGGGAGCGATTTCATGGCCAACCTTACATGCGCTCCTGTGCCTAAGGTTAAAGCAGAACTTCACCGATTTAGCTATCAGTTGTGTAAATCTACCCTCAGGAAGATAATTCAGGATGAGAGAGAAAGGGGTGAGAAGTGAGGAGAAGTTCCTGAGTGTGCCCATTGCTTGGCACAGGGTGATTCACTTAATCCTCACGGCACGTGGAAGCCATCTTCCTGTCTCATGGGTGAAGGAATGGAGGCGCAGTGGGCTACTTGTCCTGTGTAGGGTCACGCTGCTATTGCATGACAGGGTCAGGATCGCTAAACACTTATCCGATGCCAGTGTACCTCACTGGCTTTGGAGTTTGTAGGAGCATGCTGGTCTGTGTCATATCGAAACCAACCTCTTTTTTGGTTATGGACCCGTAGTGTGACACTCACTCAAGATCTGTTACAGACACCCATGGCTGTGTCTCAGCCTAAGGAAAGGAAATGCATGTTAAGAAATCCTGCACTTGTTTTTATAAATTAAGCTTTCCTTGGAGGGTCCTCTGTTGAAAACCTGCACAGAAAACTGCAAAGAGAGAACAGTGCCCCAATGACAAGCGCAGAAGTTGGCAACTTTTTGGAAAATGAATGCACTCACTTAAGCAGAATCCAGACCAATGAGTAGATCGTTGCCAGCCCCACCGAGAGCCCTTCAAACCCCTCCTGGTCAACCACCCACAGGAGAGCCACTGTCTTGATTTCTAACATTGTGGATTAGCTTTTACCTCTTTTGAACTGTGTATAAATTGAACCATACTTTTTAAATATACATTTTAGGATGTGGTTTTTTTTTCTTCACATTTTTGTTTAGGAGATTCACCCCCATTGTCACAAATGGCAATAATTCTAATTCACTTAACCATGAATATAACCTTGCAAATAGTTACCACCTTCACTAATAGGAAAAATCCAGTTCTGTGAGGCCCATGAGCAAAAACCCATTTGCATTTCTTATGTGCTTTCTGTGAGCAGAAAGTGGGGAGAGAATTGGCAGTCGTGTTTCTGATATTTGCAGAGCTACAGTCAGATTGCATTTAGTCATGGTTTGTAGGAAATGCATGCCTTGGGTGTATAGTGATGCTTTCACTTGCCAGTTGTGTGTACCTGGGGACAGAGCACACAACTCTCCCTGCCTGTTTCCTCATCTGTATTAAGAACGATGAGACGCACAATTTCAGAGTTAAATGGTATCAAGTAAAGAGGCTCTGTCCCTACTTTTCCAGATCGTGGGGAAATAAGGTCACACACTGATACACAGGCTGCAGAGACAGCTTCCTGGGTACCTGAGGTTTGTCGCCAGCTCAGCCCCAGACTTGATCCCTGCTAGGACCTGTTCTGTGTGTTTTCTGACTAAGAAGAGATAACCGTTTGTGTCCAGCAGAGGTTTCTGATTATCCCATCCTGTTGTCATTCTTCTCTGGACACACACACACACACACACACACACACACACATACACTGCTACAGTATTGGCATGGAAAGGCCAGGGAAATTGGACTATGAACCAAAATATTAGATGACCTGAAAAATTATTTAAACAGAAAAAAGAAACCATTTGTATTTTGTGATTCTATTCAAGTCTATTTCTATTGTACACATACATGTGTACATGCATGTGCACACACACACACACTGAAGCCATGTTCACCAAGGAGTTAACAATGGGGAATCTCTATTTGGTAAAAAGGTGAGACTTGTTGAAGCTTTGCTTCTCTGTGATTTTCTAACTTTCTACAATGCACCTCTATCCTATCTGCAATGACAAATGAGAGATTTGCAATGGTGTATAATAAAGATTTACTATCTACTTTTTGTGTGTATTCTCCTACCTGCCTTCCCTATGGGAGTAGGATATTTTTCCTTCCCTCATTTCAGAGAGGAGGAAATTTAGTCTCAGAGAATTGAATCTGCTTGAGGTCACCCACTGAAGCCCGACGCAGGGTGAGAACTGCACCAGGGCTTCTGAGGAAATACTGCGTAGGCTATCTGCAAAGGCTGCGTTAGGTGGATCAGAAAAAGGAAGAGGAGACTCAGGGACTGACAATATTTAGAGAAGCAGTTGTGCAATTTTAAATGGAAAGGACCCGAGGGTTAAGTGTAGCTTTAGATGCAGCATTAGTTGCACAATTTTAAATGGAAAAGACCCGAGGGTAAAGTGTAGCTTTAAATGCAGCATTTTCAGGAATGTGTGTGTTTTACAGAGCTGCTCTGAGACCTCTATGTCGTAGATGAAGACCCAGTCTTGCCAGGAAACTAGAGGGGACTATTTGCTTTAGTAATTTAACCTCTGACTTCCGAGTTTATGCCTTACGGTGAGTTAGAGGTAATCACACCTCTTCCACGCCTGTCACTCAGAGGTGACGCAAGGATTCATGAGCAGTGTGTTTGGAACTCTTCTGAGAAAGAGCTCTCTGAACATCCTCACGCATTGCCACCAGATTAATATTCATTGCAATTATTCATCTGTTTGCTCTTCCTGTTTCTCAGGGTCAGTTGCAATCCCTACCAGACCTACTGAAGAAGAAAGTCTTCCTTTGCCACCCTTGTTGAAGTGAAAGAGGGAAAGCGTTGAGGAGGGGAAGGGAGTTGCTTCTCCCTGCTCCTTCCCTCGGGAAAATCTTGCAGACTAGGGCTGACTGCCTGGCCAGGGTCACACCGCCCGCCCTGGCTCACATGGGATTCGCTTCTGTACTGTAAAGCGTTGCTCTTCTCAGCCCCGGCCTCAGGAGCGGGCACCTGTGTGGTTCCTGAGGACCCTGTGCTCAGAGGGTTCCAGGTTCACTGTCCTGAAACTCAGAATTTATCCTTTAATTTTTATTTAGTAGGTGGAGTCCAATAGGACAGCAAAATATGTGCCAAAAGCTTGGAGCCTTGCCTCATGCCTTATTCCATTTTTTGCCACCTCCCTGTCTCTCCTGGGCAGGGTCTCACTGTTTTGGGGGTTATTTATTTATTTATTTTGGGGGCTTTTCATTTTTGTCATGCTGGGGATCAAACCCAGGCCCCAGGGTATGCTAGGCAAGTGCTGTAGCACTGAGCTACATCTTCAGCCTTAGGGTCACAGCCGTGCTCTCCTCTGACCCCCAGCACCCCAGGAATCATCCATCCTCCTTCCCTCTGCCCCACCCATGACCAGTGCTTCCCTGCATCCCCAGCAGGGCCCTGCACGCAGGTATAGGAAGGGTCTGACTTCAGCAGGATGCCTGACATCTAAGCAGGGCGTGGAGCAGCTGCCCCCATCCTGGGCTGGCCACTCTGTAATGTGGTAGAGAGAGACCCTGTCTTGGAGGAAGTGAACCTAGGATCACCTCTGATCCTAGCATGACCCATATGGGGTACACATGAGTACTTAAAGGGCTGTCTGAAGTGGAGTGTTTGTTACACTGCAACCGTGAGAAGAAGAAATGCCCCACTCTACTTTCCCAGGGGCCATCCTTGCCTGGGGCACAGAGCATCAGTCTGGCACTGGCAGGAAGGGGTACCCAGCGGTTGGTGAGCTGCACGTGCACCCCAAGTCATAAGATGTGGGTCTCCTGGGCAGCTGGGGGGGGGTCTGCACTTACCCCATGGTATCCCTATGCCAGAAGGGATAGGAAATGAAATAAAACTCACCCAGCCACTTATTCATTATGACAAATGTACCAGAATAATGTAAGATATTAACCTTAGTGAAACCAGGACGTGGGGCATGTGGGACTCTCTGTGTTATCTTTGCAACTTTTCTGTCATGTGAAAATATTTTAAAATAAGAAGTTTAATAAAACATATCATATCAGAGAGAGAGAATGTAGGAGAGAGGAGAAAAAATCTTCAAGCTGTAGAAACCTCCAAGAGCGGCGCACTTTTTCTTGCTGTCTGAGGAAGGAGCCTGCTCTTTTCCTTTTGCACTGGGCCCTGCAGACGATGCTGCAGATTCTGACTGTAAAATCCCCTGTTGGAGGTGCAGCTCTGCAGCCTCCCTTCCAGCTTGACCTCACCCTCATGTCTGTCCTCTGTGTCAGGCCTTGGAGCTTCTCTGAGTGCCATTAGTAATTACTCCTGTGCATTGACCATCTAAGGACTGGTTGCTCCACTAGGTGTTTGACGCATTTTACCCCTTTCATAACTTCATGAGAGGAATGGTCTTATTTTTAATTTACGGATGTAGGAGACTGAGGTCCAGGACCAACTAGTGAGTGTAAGAAAAGAAAGTCAGTCTTCCTGACTCGCTCCAAAGCTGGTACATGGAAACCATTCTGCCAGGGATGCTTGGGCAGGCACATTGGCTGCCATTCCTCCGAGGATTTCCCTGGTGTCTGCTGGGGACCAACACCAGAAGTGAAGCTGCAGCATGCAGGCCTCTCCTGAGCCACGCTGGTGCTTTCTTTGGATAGCACGAATGAGTGGCAGGTGACTGGACCCCACACCATGCTTATCCCATTCATGTGCCCCCTGTGCCCCCTGCTTTAGTGACCACACTAAATGCGACACAAGGGAAATCCTGACTGTAGATTAAGAATGTGGAAACTGACAAGTCGAACATAACTTCAAAATGGAATAACTTTTGCTTCAAAAATATTGTGGTTGGCCTGACAAAGAGCAGGTGATGGATCACGACACTATTGCTTCTATCAGCCAGGCACCCACATCTCAAATTTGACCCAGTCTAGGAGGAAGGGGGCTGCCTGCTTGTCCTGAGAGGGACAATGAGTGGGCTGTGGTGGCCATACCTAATTGTTACAGCTTCGAAGGGTCCCTTGCTTTTTTTCTGTGCTTTTGCTTGTATAATTACTGTATTTCCTATGTGAAGCTAGAGTGGAAATAAGATCCCTTTCTTCCTCTTCTTAAGATGAAACGTGCCTTATCATCCTGCAGTCCTTTAGCCTATCTGCCGATTCCCAGCCTCTGAGCAAACTGCTCCTTGCTGTCGGGGTGAATGTATGTCCCTGGCCTCAAAGAACAACAGGTTGTAAAGTAGAGGCACCAGGGCAGTAGTTAGACTTTTTCTTCTAGGAGGGCAGGGAATAAGGGTGGAAGGGCTCTGTCCCTTCAGGAAAAGCTTCCTTGGAAAAAGAGCTCTTCTGGAAAGAAACCCAGGAGGCAGGGCATATTCCAGACACACTAGGGCGCGAGGGGAATCTCTGTCTTGAGGTGGAACTGCAGCAGTGAGCAAGAACAGCAGGAGGTGTGCAAGTCTGGCTTGAGAAGAGTTTTATTAAAAACACCCCAATTCTTGTCTGCACATTTTTGAGGAGTGTGAAAAAAAATGGAGGAAGTTACCCCTAGCGGTTTTGTGGGTTTTCAAGTATGACATACAGGATATTGAGCGTTAACCCTTGTTTATCTGGACATGTCCCACACATTGGGGATCAAACAGAGCAGCTATTCTTTGAAATAGGGGTTCCACTCATTGGGAAGCATGCTTCTCTCTAAGTACCACACACACATAAAAATATTCATGTGATAATAAAAAGTTATATGATCCTACTAGGATTTTTGCATGACTGTATAAAAGTTGTGTTCTAAATCTGGCAGGAATGTTATATTAGAGCTCTATAAGAGATTTCTTTTTAATTTTTCATTAGTGCCTATTGTATGCTTACATTCCAGAAAGCTTGGTCGAATTAATGGGTGTTGTTCCCCTTGACAAACAGCCAACTATGTGTGAGAGTCTGGCTGCTTTTTATAACTGCCTGTCGCTTCATTAATTCATCTAGCATTATAAAATTAATTCAGTGTTTATTAACATAGGTTTCCTAAGTCAATAACCTGAAGTATTTGTTTAGACCCACAGACGTTGAATATGAAACGCCATGTTGTGGATAAGTTAAAAAGAGTCTGAATTGTCCAGCGAAAATAGGATCTTGGAAATAATATTTCTGTAGGGTGTCCCTAGAATATTTCCAGAGGGCGCAGCTTGTTGAGGCCCTGTCAGAGCCCCCAGCTTTGACCAAGCACAAGTGCTCAGCGGTCCCATGTGGCTCCACCTGAAAGGCTGCTTCAGAATTGCCCTGTGACCCAGGCCCCCGCGAAGGGAGGCTTTCGCTTTGTTTAGTGTAAGGAGAGCTCTGAGACTCCCGCCAACAAACGTGTTCACTGAAACCCGGACGGGCTCTCTCAGACTGAAGTCCTATCGGGGAGACCTCATTTGCCTCTAATTAAAGAGAGGTTCGAAGGAGAGGAAAGAGCAGCCCACAGTTCTGATTCCTGTGGGTCCGGCTGTGCTGAATCCAGTTATTGCAACACGAACACATCCGTCCCGGAATGAATGAGCGCCCAGTGTTTAACGTAATGATCACAGGTTTCCCCCGGATTCCCACCGCCGGCTTCATTTAGGAGAAAGGCAAAGTGAGGAGGAGCCCTGCTCACTTCTCCTCTGGAGTGCAAACGCTCAGCAATGACATCACACACCTTAAAGAGCCCGGGTGACTCAGGCGGAGAGAGGACGCGGCTGCCTCTGCCTCTAGTTTCAGGGCACAGTTATGCAGATGAGCCTGGGAGAGCCGCCCCGCCTTCCTCCGCAGAGGAAGTTTCTCGGCGGTTTACTGACACCTCATCCCGGCGGGGGTGTAGACTTGGCCCCAGCCATCCTCTGGGCCGAGCACCGCGGTGATTTGTCCTCCTGGCGGAGCGAGCTGGAAGGAAGGCGCCGCGAGTAAATGATGAAGCAGCAAGGGGGCACCTTCAGTAGCGCCGGGCGCGGCGGCGGCGCGGACTCGGTCATGGGCAGCCTGCAGCCGCTGCAGCCTGACTACCTGCCTGTGTGTTTGTTTGCAGAAGAACCTTATCAAAAGTTAGCAATGGAAACGCTGGAGGAGCTGGACTGGTGCTTGGACCAGCTGGAGACCATCCAGACCTACCGCTCCGTCAGCGAGATGGCCTCCAACAAGGTAAGGACAGCCGCGCTGTCCCTGGAGGGGCGACCGTCCCGTGTGCAGCTGCCTGCGCGGGCAGCCCGAGTCGCCCCCAGAGTGTGTCTGTGGCTCTGTCACACCACCGTTCCCCAGTGCCACACTGGCTTGTGTCTGGGTGCTGCAGCCACAGTTTAAAATCCTCAATAAGCTTTAATGTCTAAAACCAAACTTATCTTAGTTGATACAGTTCAGATAATTGAAACTGAAAGAGTTCTATGAAGCTTCCAAATCACTCTACAAATGAAAATACTGGGTTGTTTTTAATTTTTTCTTTTTTACGGTTACCAGAAAAGTTAAGATCTGGATGGGATAAAATGTGTAACAGGTCACACTGCAATGAGGTGTTATGTTACACATATTTTAAACAAGGAAATAATTTGATCTGCTTATATCAAAGAGAAAAAAAACGATTTGCCTTTAAGTTTGATAAATTCCTCCTTCTGAGGAGAAGGATATTTGGGGATTTTTTACTGTCCCTTTTGTGATGTTGGCATGACCTAAGATAAAAAAGAAACAATATACTTTCCAGAGACAGAAAGTTATTTTTTCTGAAGTTTGCTGATTTTCAAATTGAAATCAAGTTCCACCCATATTGCAAAAAAAAAAAAAGGTTTTATTTGCAATATCTAAACAAAACTTATTCTTGCAGAGCTTTAATTATCTATCATATCATTTGTTTAATTAACACCTAGGCTTGGAGTTCTAATTTATGCAAGCTATATAGCGAGAGTTGTTGCCCATTGTCGTTTTTTGTTTGTAGCTTTTCTTTGGAGGAAATAAAGAATATATATATATATATATATATATATATATTAAACATAGT
This sequence comes from Erethizon dorsatum, assembly GCA_028451465.1. Taxonomy (NCBI): domain Eukaryota; kingdom Metazoa; phylum Chordata; class Mammalia; order Rodentia; family Erethizontidae; genus Erethizon; species Erethizon dorsatum. The sequence continues at coordinate 123,255,873 of CM051829.1, read as the reverse complement.
AAGAGTGATAGAATTTCATAAATATATATACGCAAACATACTTTGACAGAGAGCTTGACCTTCTACCAGTGGTGGTGAAACTGTGGCATGCATATTATGTGTTTTTCTTTTAAGACAAAAGATGTTAATGTACGAGTTGTTTTTTCTAAACTAAAACCTCAGTATTCAGGTTTAATTGCAGTGTTGCACTTTGCAATAAATAAGTCGGTTTGGGATTGCAGTTTGGGCACCGGTCTCTAAAAGGTTTGCCATCGCTGCTCTAGACTCTCCCAAGAGCACGTTTCCAGGCTCCGCAGTCATTCTAGCAGGAAGCACTGTGTGATTGTCTTGTATGGCTGAGGCTGGGGAAGGACTCGCAGCACGCCTGGCTGTAAGCCCTTACCAGCCCCGGGCCCCGGTGAACGTGCGTCCCTCCTTCCCTGGGTTCAAAGTGTCAGCGTTGAATCCAGGCTCGCTGGCGCCTGTTCAAAGGATCTGGACAGAGGAAGCCGAGCATCCTGAGGAGACTGAGAGGTGTGGGTACAGGGGGAATCTTCCCACCCTGGAGCTCTTTGTCTATTGATTGATGAAAAGGCAAAGATAAGGCCCTTAGTGAAATTTTAGTTCAGAGTTCAAATTAGTGAGGTGGAAATATGAAAAGGATACGTTGAAGTTTAAATATAGTTTACTTATTTCGCTGAAACTCTCAGCTGAGGGCTAACTTCAGGGACTTTCCAGGCTGGTGTAAAACTCAACTAACTGCTTCCCCATGAGGGGGCCTGAACTGCGTAACTTCTTCAAATCGCACTGGGACTCCACGTAGAAGGACTTTCACACTTGCTTGGCCTACGAGGGAGCATTAGCAGGTACTAGGGTCTGACACTGCTACCTAGGCAACACATAGATCCAGTATCTGGAGGTCATTTTTCAGTAGGTTTTACCACTGCGGACATGGTGAGCTGATGGAGTCGCCAAGCTAAAGTGGGCAACCACCTGCAGGAGAAGGAAAAGAATATTCCCGGAGAAAACAGAAGTTGCGATTCCTTTTTCACTTTGAGTGTGGAGGTGTCATGGCACTCTGATCACATTTATGTCTGGGATGCTGACGTGGGATGTGGTCTTATTTGAAATTGTTTCATGTTCAGCATCATAGCTGTTAAGGCTGTGACACCCGGCATCGTGCAGGTCCCTGTGAGATCTCCAATCCCACGGGCTCCAGCTCCTCCTTTATGGAGTCGTGGGCAGGAAGCAATGAAAGTTGCATAGAGCTCAACCTCGAGAAAGGGTGGCCCCTCGTGCTGACGGCTTCAGCAGAAGGCTGTGGCCTCACTTACTTCCAAGATCTGCAGCTGAAAGATTGTAGGGCAAAGATATTACCCAGTGCAGGAGGGGTGCCCACCTGACAACTGAAGTCAATTTCAGTTCTTAAAATAAGAGCTCTCCCTTTACTTCACCCTCTGCTTTTTGTCTCAACTCTTCAGACAACTGCTTTGGGTAGAGTTTAAGCACAGTGTAAACCATGGCTCGTATGATATAATGCAATAGAGAATGTTTTTGTTGTTACCAAAAAGAAATTTGATCTCTACTAGGTTTGGGGGTGACTGCATTACCTGTGATAAGAATAATCCACATTCCATCTCAAATGTTGTCTAAATGATTTGAGGCTCCCATCCAAGTTGCCGTTTGAAAAGTCATCCTCTCAGCAAATAAGAGTTACAGAGCTGGATATGAATATGAAGATATTTCATACAGGGAGAATATGAAGGGTATGAGCTCGGATTTAGAGAATCATGGTTCCAAGTAGGTCTGTACCTCTGACTTGGGCCAACTTAACTGCTGTAAGATCAGTTTCGTGACCCGTAAAACAGGGATAAGAGCAGTACCCACCCCATTGGGGTGGATGGAAATAATGAACTTACAGCGCTTAGCAAGGTACCTAAAGAGCAGTGTAAGTTCAGTAGATGATCACTTATTAACAGCATCTACAAGTTTTGCAAACAAAACAAAACCAAACAAAAACTTCTATGTCCCTACTCCTGTTTCAGCTAAGTGACCACTGAATTTGTTTCTAATGTGAGACTTAATAATGTCTGGGGGGGCCAGTGTCGCACATTGGGGTATGCACAGGTGACCCGTGCCAGTCTGCATGCAAATGGTGGGAGTTGTTTTTGAGTCTGGTGGAGGAAAAGCAAGCGATCTTGCCTGTTCACTTCTCTTTGCCTTTATTTTTTATTTATTGGATTGTTTCCCTTAACTCTTCTATAGTCTGAAGGAGATCGAGAAGCTCAAAGGTTGTAATTTTGTTTTGAGACAGGGTCTCACTATGTAGCCCAGGCCAGCCTTGAACTCATGGCGACCATCCTCTGTCAGCCTCCCGAGTGCTGGGATTAGAGGCATGCGCCACCACACCTGGCCTCAAAGATTATAATTACCTTTCCCGAGCGCACTTCAGGGCCCAGGGAGTTGAAGAACTGTTTCTGTGACAAAAACATAGTCTTCTCCTTTGGCGCAAGTCTTCCTGAGTCCTCAATGCTGGCCCCAGGCCAAACAGAATTGCAAAATTTGAGAGAAAGTTGCAGCCAGGTGGATTCTTGCTGCAGATCATTTTCTCCAAAACGTGACAAGAAGAGGAGTAAGGTCAGGCGGAGTTTTACGAGGCAATGCCATTGTTTTGCACGATGAAAGGGATGTCTGTGATCCTTCTGCCGGCAGCCCGACTTGGGTTGGACACATTAGAGGGTTCTGCTTAACAGCAGATCCCGCCCAAGAGTTGCTCGTTAATTTCTGTGTTTCAACTTTCATCGCCTTCTGAATTAGAAGAAATATCTTAGCTTTAGCAAAAGGCACTGGAGCATGAATTGCTCCGTGGCAAAACAGTCCGATGTTTTGAAAACAGGATGCTTTGGCTCTGCAGTATAAAAAAGAGGAACGGAAAGAGAAATGGTGCAGAAAGGAAGAGAGCGCACAGCCTGGGCAGGATCCCCCGCCAGCGGCGCATAAACAGTGACCCATCCCTCTGACCTTCGCTGTGGCTCAGTTCCTGACCTCGTGTCTCCAAAGCCGACCAACGTCATTGGAGGAGGATAGGAGGAATGGCGCAGCTGCTGTGAGGGTGACTAGAATTTCCTGTCCCCTTCCTGACAGAGGCAGTCGGAAAGTACATGGTTGCAGCAACGCGGCTGAAGGAGGCTGGCCCAGGACAGCTCCAGGGAGGCCTAGGTGGGACTGACTGGTGGGGAATGGGAGCGCTTCTGCCTCCTTATCCAGAAGCTTAGCTCCCCTCTTGGGACTTCTGGGTGAAAAAAGTGTCGAAAGTGTCACGGGTACTCTGCTTGCTGAAGGTTTGTCCAGAGAAGAACATACAGTGATAGTCTATAAGAAGCTGTGTTCAGCCACTTGTCTGTGCCCTAACTTCCTCCCAGATGCCCTCCTCTGGACTTTTCTTTCTCTCCTAGCTGTGCCCTGGGACGATTTTATGTCCAGGCTGAAGATCTGAGCCTACTTGGTGGCGGTGAATGTGTTGTCCTTATCTATTTTCGTTACAGTGCAGCCCCAGGACTTAGCCCCTCTGTAAACGTTTGCTAAGGAAACTTTCCTACAAGCCCGGGACGGGAGGCCGGCCTTTCCTAGGGCCTGTCGAAATCAGCCCCAGGCACCATCGCTGGGGAAGTTAGTTCTCCTGTCTGCACAGGATTTGTTTTCCAGTTTTTCAGGAGCAGCTGTGCAGGAGCGCGGAACACCGAGCACACAGGCAGCTCCTTGCCTGTGCTCTTGGATGGGACAGAAGAGAGCGCCACAGCCCCAGCAGCCCAGCCTGGAGCCACCTGGAAACCAGGCTGCCCGACACGGGACAGCGAGCGTGGTGGGCTGACTGTCCCAGGGTGGGGAGAGTTGTTTTCTGTATAACAGAACAATCAAAAACTGTGGGATATGTTGGATCCGGCAGATGCTAAAGGAAACAGATCTTATGACCAACAGATTCATCCTAGCACTCTGTCAGTTGATGGTAGGCAGGTGACCAATAGTTGAAAGGGATTAATGCCACACTGGCCTAAATTTCAATGATAATGATTCGAGCAGTGCCACCCTCAGCACCGTTAGCACGAGAAGGGTCTTTTTCCCGGACCATGTGCTTTAGAGAGCCTTGGCCTTGTCTTCCTCCACCTGCCCACTGACCCAGGAGGTAAGCAGGTCAGGCCAAAGGGGCATTCGTGCATACTCCGCTAGGCCCCATTATGCAACTGCTAGACCCCCACATTCTTTGCCCAAATGACTTTAAACCCACTTGCAGGGCCTGTGTACACATTTTCCCTTGAATGTGCTGTAGGAAGGAGCATCTTTAGGCCAAGGAGGAGGCAGGAGGTGGTAACTTGGTGTGGGGAGAGTCATGCAGAGGAGCTCAGACACAGGCGGTGGCTGAGGGTCTACACAGGCTTCACGTAAGCGCCTGCTGGTGGGGACAGAAGAGGCTGGGGTGCAGGAGCAAGGCCCCCAGTGCTGCCGTATCCAAGATGCTCACCAACCCTAACTCTAGTCTGACCTGCTAGGCTGTGATTCCAGAAAGGAGTTGAGGAGACAACTTCATTTGTGTTTTTATGTACTGAGGCTTACACGTACAGCCTCATGCATGTGTGAGGTGACCTTGAATTAGAGGGCAGAATAGAATGAAAATCAGTTCTGATGGCCAGGTGGGTATTCGTGCACTCTTTGGTCCAATGTCTCTCTCTTTACTGCTCAGATTTATATATAATAAAGTATGGGGGCAACAAAGGAAAGCAAAAAAAAAAAAAGATATATATATATATATATATATGTGTATATATATACATATATATTATATATGTATATATAAATGAGAGTGAGCCATGATTAGAGTTCTAGCTGTGCCTCTATTTGCGAGTGTTAGTAAGGATAATTAAATCATTTGATTGTTTACATTTTCTTATCGAGATAGTTGGAGAAGATTATCTTCATGGCCTTCCTCAGGTCTTGCATTTATTGATAGAATAATAATGGTAAACAACCAAGCTACTGGGACAGGTGCAGACTCTGCGCAGGTGTTGTACTAAGCTCTTTACCTAGATTCTCTTGTTAATGTTCACAAGAACCCTTTAAAATAGGTACTATTCCTATCCCTGTTTTACAGACAGGTAAAGAGACGCTTAGAGAATAGAAATAACTTACCCAAGGTATGGAAATAAGAGAGCCACACCTACCAGATTTCCAGCCTGTAGCCTGGCTAGTCTTGGCTGGGAAAAACAATCTACTAACATAGATAAGAAGGAAGAAAGATCTTAGCCAAGGAGATTTATTGTAAAGCACTCATAGAAATGTAAACAACAACATTGAAAACATCTACTTCTTGTGGATCAGTGTACTGAATTCAAGATGTATTTGTTTCCTAAAATCCTTTGTATGGCTATTAACATAGTAGAGTTTTATTTAGAAAAAATCTTAGCCTACTCTCAAATTCCTTTTTTTTTTTATTCCCTCAGAATAATAAAAGAAAGAGAGAGCTTTCTTATTTTAAAAAAAAATTTTTGTGATCATTTCATTGGCCAGGACAATTTCATCTGTGCATGTAATTTGACCATAAAATTAGAACTTATGCTTCAGTAGCAATAATATATAGGGAAAATTCCTTGAAGTAACCTGTTTTCCTTGTTCATTGTCTTTTGGCATGAAAGAGATTAAGTTGTTTATTTTTTGTCTGTCATTGTCTTAATTACTCTTTTTATGACAAAACAGAGTTGATTATTGATTGCAACTCAGCATTCCAACTTCTGGTTTTATCACAATTTAGCAAATTAAAGAGTTTGGAAGTTATTTTGTGCTTTGACATAAATTGGATTTCTAATCTATTTTGTTTAACTTCAATATTTCCACATTGGAATATGATTTCCTTCACTGAATTCTGACCATTTAGCCCAATCTTTCTGGTAACTCAGTCAAAAATTCCTAAGTGGACTGATTTCTAAAAGGCAAACAAGGACGAAGTGAGGGCCGTTACCTTTGATTGTTGTAATTCTGGAGAGCTGATAAGAGAGCGTTATGTTCTCAAAATCTCATAAATAAGTCATTTTAAGGGGAGCCTCACTCTCCACATGGGGAAAACAATCAGATATTATGCTTAGATTGTCAAATAGAAATCTAAAACACTAATCTTGAAAGATAGAACTACAGTACACCCATGGAACAAGCATTGGTTGCCATTTTGTTTACACTTCCTTCTTGTCTTTTTTTTTGGGGGGCGCATTTTGCAATCTACCCCAGTCTAAAAGCCCACCAAGCTCTATGCCATTGTTGTCTTTGAAAGAAAAGCCAGGGGTTTTGCATAATTCTTCTGAAGTTTTTCCCTTCTAAGGGACAGCGGGCTCAGCTGTCGGGAAGCCAGGGTGGCTAGAGATCCCAGGACAACCCGTGCCGCAGTCAAGAGGTGTCGCTCTCTCGCAGGCACCGTCCCCACTGCTGATGTGACTCCCTGCACACCCTCCCGGGGCCCCTCTTCAGGGCCATGCCAGCCCCCCATGACCTGCCCACTTGTACGTGATGTTTCCCTCAACTAGTGCCAAACTGCTTAGTCTCTTGGGTATTTTACTGTAACTTCCTTTGTTTGATTTACTTTAAAGTGGCCAAGTGCTTCCACAAAGAAAGGACTGTTAAGTTATTTTGAAATGAAGAAGACAGTAAAACTCCTGTTTCTTTTGTTTCTGTTCTGGGGAGTGCCTGATAATCTTTTCCTCTTTGTGGAGTCAATTTTAAAGCTATAAACCATGCCATTCTGCTCATCGGTCACAGAATTTTCCCTTCCCCTAATCACCTGCAGTCTTAACGTGTGCCACTTTTGAAGCCTGAAGCCCTCAGAGATTGAAGTTTAGCGAATTTATTAAAGTAAATTTATGTTTATAGCTCAGTCACTTTGGTCTTTTGAAATAATTAAAAATATTCAAAATATAAGTAAGTTTTAAATTGATCATGAAAAACTTTGGTCACATTCCTAACTTTCTTTTCCCAAAGTATTCTGCACAATGCTACAACCTCAAGGAATTATAAAAATAATTGGAGTGCCGATACCTGAAAGTAAAAATGATTAAATCAACTCAAAATTTCAGACTTAGGACAAGAAATACTGCCCTCTGATATCTGAAAAAATAAATTTTAAGTATTTGTTTTAGAATAAAACAGTAAGAAGAGAAATTGTCACTAAATAAAAATATATTTCCAACTCAACCACACTGGCTCTGGTAAAGCAGATCAGATAAGACAAAGTGAAGTGTTAATTTGGCAACTATTAATATCTTTGGTCACCGAGGATGGTGAAATTTGGTAAATCAAACAAAAAATAAGTATTTTTTTTTCTAGTTAATGGTTGTATATAGTTGCATAGCTGCAGAATCTTAGAATGCTAAACTCAGAGGGATCCTTAAGTATTATCCATTGGAAGTCATGTTATGGATAAGAAAACTGAGGTATGGGTTTTCTCATTAATAAAAAGTGGGGATTAAATATTTAATCCAGGGAACTTTGTAAAATATGAAGCACCCTCTCACTGAAAAGCAATTGTATTATGGCGTGACTTCTCCAGAACCCGCGGGATAATTCGTGGCATTATGGCTCTACGACCCAGGTCTGACTATAATTCCATCTTCAGCAAAAGGCTGGTTATGCTTAAGCCAGGCATGGCACAATTGCTTGTTAGAGTCAGTTGATTTTCAAGCTTCTTAGTCTCCATTTACCTTTCTTGAGTAAAAACTATCCATGTCTTAATCATTTCAAATAGAACAGTTTTAAGAAACTTAAAATTTGGTGATCAAAACATAAGAGGAAATAGTTGGGATGAGTTATTTTAAATGCCCCTGCTCTCCTTGATTTTCTTCACTTTTTATTATTTTAGTTTCTGAATTAAAAAAAATTATAAGCTATTAGGAAAAATCTCATCTTACAAAGGCAACTGAGATTAATATTTTCAGCATTCATAAAAATGATGCCCTATAGATAAGTTTTTCCAATGTTTTCAGCCAAAAACACCATCCTATCTCTTCATATTAATTTCCATTGTTGATATTTAATGTCTACATGATATTAGCCGTGAAAAATGTACTGTTAATAACTTACCCATTTACAATAATGTTCCCAGTGTTACATTGCTATAACTTTACACTATTGCTGGTTATTTTCTTAAGCTAGGTGAGATTCCCTCACACAAGGCATTAATGAGGGAAAAGGTACGAACATTTCTAAAGCCTTTGTTCCCTGTTTGCTTGCTCTCTAACCCCACTGCCAGAGTTTAAGTAGTAAAAAATGTCCTGTGGTTTGAGTAACTGCCCTTAACTTCTTTCTAGTTCTCCTTTCCTCTCTCTGAATCTAAAGATGAGATTGGAGATTTTTACCTACTGGTGTAAAAGTACCCAGCCTTTGAATTCTAACACGTATCAGAGCTATGGCCTGGAACCGTAAAATCGAGATGGGAACCTCAGTTTGACCCTCACCTGGACTCTAGATTGTTTCTTCCCAAAGGCTCAGTGTGAAGTGCTCACAACCCAACTGGTTTCTTTTTTTGTGTGTCGAACTCAGGACTTCGCGCGCCAGCAGGCGCCCGTGCCGCTGAGCAATATCACCGGCCCTTTTTTCGTACGTGGGTACCAGGAGTTGAACTCAGGACCTTGCGCTTACCAGGCAGGCGCTTATGCTGCTGAGCCATCTCACCGGTCCCCCCAACTGGTTTTTTGATGCTTGAGTCATATCACAAACACCCTAGAGGAGTCAAGTTCAGCAGTGTTGGCAGCTACTTGTTGAGAAACAATATCAATGTAATTAATACCTTGTAAGGATTTTAAATCAAGTAAATCTCATTTGCAGTATATAGAGATAAACTTTGATGTATTTAGGCAGCTTAAGATGAGTTTTAGTATTTGTTTAGAATTCAGATTTCTGCTAGGTATTGCAAATATTTTGCTATAAAATATGTATAGTGATCTATTAATCTAATTATTTAAAATGAGAAGATGCAGAAAAATCATAAAGAGCAAATGACTTGCAGACAGTTGATTGTGTTGGTGTAATGCTTATTAAAGGAAACTATTTCATGCCTGAAAGATCCTTGACATTCTGACACCTCATTTCTAGTCACTATTTATATTGTAAAATAGGGCAAAGTAAGAGAAATTTCTTAGCATATAGTCTAGGAAATGAGAAGAAAAGTCCTAATTCTTGAATAAGCAATTTTGGTGTTTTGGCTATTGTGTAAGACTTGAGTTTAAAGAGCTAAAATACCGAGGAGATTCCACTTGGGGGAAAAAACATGGAAGAGCCAGAATAATTATTTTAGTGTGAGAGGAAAAGACACAGTGAAAAGCACATAGCCTAAAATTTTAGTAGTTCCTATTGGTCACAGAGCAGACTTTCAACTTCCTCTCTACCCTGATGTCAGAAAATCTATTGAAAACAAATGTTTAAAACTCAGTAAGGGCCGGTGAGATGGCTCAGCGGCTTAAGCGCCACCTGCCAAGCGCGAGGGCTCGAGTTCGACTCCCGGATCCCACATACGAAAAAAGGGCCGGTGATATCGCTCAGCGGCGCGGGCGCCTGCTGGCACGCGAGGTCCTGAGGTCGACCCCTGGTACCCACAAAAAAAAAAAAAAAAAAACTCAGTAAGCATTTTATTATCACTCAAGAATGAAAAAATATAGGTCTTTACATCACTTTTGTAATTTCATTGCCTAGAAAACTTCCCCTTGGCCCACACACGTAATCAGGCCCAATCTCTGAACTGTCTTTTTGCATGCAGTCTTTCTTGGCTTTCTTTTTTGAAATCCTTTCTTCTGTAGCCTTCATCAGATTCCCATCGCCCATCCTCTTACCCACTTTATCAGTTGACATCACAGCTAACGTTCTAGTTATCTGGGATATTCGTTTTGTCTGCTCTAGAGTACGAGCTCTCAAAAATTGAAATCACGTCTCGGAGTGTTTGAGATTTCCGCAGTGTCAGGGCTATAAGCGTCAAGAGGGCATAGCTCAGTTTCTGTTTCATTGTAAGGAAGGACAAGAAAAGCAAAGGAAAGCTTTTGTCTGTAAGTAACAGTTGATTTTTGATTTATTTTATTTTAGAAAGTTGTGCAATTCTAACTGGATCATTTAAGAAGTTTGCTGATGTAGACATGTTTGGTAGATTATCCTGCTTCCGACCACTGATGGGACGGGCAATGGGAGAGGCCCCACCTATCAGTACAACATGATGCTAAAGATGAAAATTCTTTCGGCACTTCCAAAAGGTTAGCCTATCAAGCAGTGATGTACAAGTTCCTTTTGATTAGGAGAAGTTAGAGACATCCAGCCAGGGCACTAACGAGATGGACTCCAACTCTGGACATCCCACTCGTAGGCCACAGTGGAACTAACCCACCGGATGCCACCCATTTACCCAGCCGGAAGGGTGCAGGGCCCCTCTGCTTCCAGCCCCTCCCGCTGGCCCCGTGTGATCGCTGCCGCTGGCTCCCTTCTGCGACTGAGTCCGATGATTTAGATACATCTGTGTTTACTGATGCAGTGGGCATGTTGCCCTTGGCCCGGCCACTGCATTACTGTGTACTTGATAGGTTGAGCTGCCACTGAATTTTCCCTTGCTGTGTTTTAACACTCAGGATCCAGTTGCACACAGCTTATTTGCATCTTTCTTACCTATTAGCTGGGTGCTTCCTTGAGGACATCTCTGGATTTACCTGTATTAATTTTTTAATTTAAAAGTCACTGTCACTTAAACTCAGAGAATTTATTTTTATTGGAATGAGTTAAAAGTCCTGTTGTACTAATATTCCTCTTTGGTATGTTGAAAGTCTTAAGATTATTGTCTAATGTGTTATATGTCTTACATAATAAAAGTCACAAACTGGAAAAAGCTATATATTGATTTTCAAGAAAAGACTTTTTAGGACGCTTAATAACGCACTTTGCTAAAATGAAGAACTTTGCCAAAAATTAAAATATAAATCGCTGGGCAGGAATAAAGTCTCTCTTTAAAAAAAAAAAAAAAAGTAAGGCAAATACGTTGGGTTTAAATGAGTAAAATATAAGCTATTTTCAATAAGTAGATATTCAGGAAAGAATTTTTTCTGTTTCAATCACTTCTTTTCAAATCTAATCACATGATCCAGACTACATTTCCCAGAAAACTCCAAACCTGCCTGAAGCAACCTTGGTTACAAGAAAATGCTGATTTCTAGGCCCATTTCTTCATTTAAAGCTCATTTGCTCTCAAAGCTCCCTTTGGGGCCAGGGTGCAGTGTTAAATACAGAGCCATTCGCCCGATAAGTGCACAGCTGCTTGTCATTTCCATGTAGCCATGTCCAGCGTAGCATGGTAGGAAACATACCTGAAGAGCCCTTTCCATGTAAATGGGCTTTCACCTGTGTTCTCATGGATACTCACCATGAGCAAGTCTTATTAGATCCCATTTTCAGATGCAAAACCAAGATTCAAGACAGAGAACTACACTGGCTATGCTGGCGCATGCCTGGAATCCCAGCACTCGAGGAGGCTGAGGCAAGAGGACAGCAAGTCCAAACCCAGCCCAGGGCCACTTAGCATGTCTCAAAATAAAACATAAAAGAAGGGGCGGGGGATGCAACTCAGTGCATCCACCACTTCACTACCACCAAAAGAAAAAGAAAAAAAAAAAAAAATGTGCAAATCCTTCAGCAAATCTTGAGTAGAGTCAAATATTCCTCTCTTTGTCTCAAGTTCAATGATTTAAAAATTAAAAATAAAGGGAAATTTGCAGGGTAATTTACTGCATCCTTGTATAGCCTGTTAACAAAACATATAATCATAGAATTTGGAAGCTAGATGTCAGCCTGGGCTCCTTGTCATTTTTTTCAGAACTCAATTTAGATGTTATCTTTTTAGGGGGATCTCCTCTAGTTACTCATCTCAGCAGTTTGTTGGTATAACAATTTGTGGGTTTTATTTTCAGTTGTAAAGCTTGGTTTTTACTCATTAGAATATAAAGTTATGAGGGACTTTATATTGTCTACCATGGGACTTTATATTGCTTCTACCATGTTCATATTGTACTCTCAGCCTTGGGATTAGTTCTGGGTACATGGTAGGCAATTAAATAAGTACTTTTATAAACATCGCATGAGGTTCAGAAACTTAATCTAATTTGTCCAGAACCAAATATGTTAGGAGTAGAAAACACACTAGAACTCTTTCCTGTTGTAATGCAACAGAGTAGAGGTACCTGCCACACCTAATTCCAGTTTTTTAATTGTTAGGTTGGATGAGAAACCCCCTACCTGGTTCACAGCACCTCCTCAAATTTCCCCCAAAGGGTAGAGGTATGCGTTAATGGAATGGAATGGTTATGTGGAAGGCAGCGCGTGTTTATGTCTCCATTCCTAGCTTATTGGGGATACACCTCTTACCCCCGTTGCATGTTCAATTTATCCACACCTGTTCCAGGATTAATTTCTACTGCGAAAATCTCACCAAAATGCACACTTGGTGCAGTTCTCCTTATGCCAGGCAATCTGTGGTTATTCATGGCCTTGGCCAATATCTAAAGAGCCCTAAAGTCTCCTAATTTGAAATAATTGGCTAAGCCAAGGAAGCAAGCATGGATAGAGTTCCCAACAGCTGAATCTCTCCAATAGGCTTTCTTTATGGTATGGCTCCAACAATTTACGGCCCTTTTGAGTTGTGGTTTTCATTTGACGTGTTTCATCTATCTTTCTGGCCATTCTGGTTTACACTCCTTAGACAGGTGAATAAGCTAAATGTCAACCATCCAGCCTGCACTCCTGTGCGTAACTCATGTGTCACATAATCTATATGACATGGCCCTGCATCACACCTGCAGCGGCATATTGTGGGAATTCTCTAGTTAATTATATAAGCTCCTGTCAACATGAAAGGAGTTTAAGGGTCAAAGAACCAACTGAAACCTCCACCCACGAGCAAACCCAACATGAGAAAGATACCATGAGCTCAGATTCTCTTAAAATTCAGAGACAAAATCTTGCTTCTGGTCAAATCCTGTGAAGTAAAGAGCACCCATGAGGCCTCAAACACCTGATGAACCCTACGAATATAATTTCTAGCTTTCCCATTTTGATGATGGAAAAACTTAGTCCCTGAGAGCTCAGTGACTCACGCAGTTTCCTGGGCAAAGCTACAGACTCCGGGGGACTGAGACTCAGTTGCGCCTGTGTTGTGGTGCTGTGATGTGTGGTCAGCCCCAGTAAGGCCAACCTGACCAGCACGCCCTGCCCTCCACAGCCCGAGCGGACATTGCCTCTGTGGCTGCCGTGGACTTAATAAACCCGTACGTCGTGTGGTGTGGAGCTGTTCAACACTTGCATCTATCTCTTCTTAATTACAGTGGCTATAGTAGGACAACCAAACTACAGAACGAGTTTCACTCTCTTCGTTCACAGAATAAAATTACTTGAGATTGCTGTTTTCATCCTTTATGATTTGCAAATCCAATCAAACCTCCAACCTGCAGTAGACTCTGCTCAATATGCATGTATATGCGTCTAGCATGGAAGTTACCAAAATACCAAAACAGATAAGGCAGTGCTTTCAGGAAAGGAAAGGACAGGTTGGTGTAGCCCATCATTTTCGTTTATGTATATGAAAGGCCTCAGATTTGACCTTGAAAATTGCCACTGCAGCGGGCCATCCCAGCCCTGAGGAAATGCTAATCCAGGAGCAGAGGTTCCTAAGGTAGCTCTGAAGCCTCCCCTTGTCTTTTTATCTTAAGGAGTATGTGAAAGTCACCTGTTAAAATCAATATAATTAATATTAAACACCCTGTATGCAAATCCATGCAATTAATATTAAAAACCCTGCATGCCATGTGTTCCCCTTAAGGGCGTGGAGTAGTACCATAATCTCAAATATAAGCTATGGTAGATTTTTGTAAAAGTGAAAAAATATTGGGAATTTCTATAAAGCAGGATTTAATATAACCCAAGAGATGTTGTAGACAGAAAGTGGAAATCAGTTCTTACAAAGAATCATGACCAATATTTATAGGTTATGAAAGATAAAGTAAGTCTATTTGGGTGAAGCTCTCCTGTCCTGTGTAATTGACTTCAAAGGTCCTTCAGGAAGGTCCTGAAGCGCAGGTCTTATTTTCCACTCATCAGAAGACTCCAGACTGGAGGGTGCATGGGTCAGACCCAATTCTGGGAGTGAAGAGTTCTGGAAGAACCCGTGGCCATCTACCCTGGAGTGTCCTGCACGTCCTGCAGCCTTAGAGCTCACGCCGAAGCCTGCAGTAAACGTTAGCCATTGTGTCTGCAAGGAAAACGTTGGAGAAGGCTCAAATGGAAAAACAGACAAGCAATTAATGATATACCTTCATTATTTGATTTTTCTCAGTTTCTACAATGATTCAGTCATCGGTTGAAAAGGGCCTCTGCTGTATTTATCATGCCAGCACTCAAAATCTGCCAAAATACAATTTTTTGTATTTCCTATTAACAGACAACTTAAAGGGGAAGAGTGAAGTAAACAAAATCATCTTGTCAGGTGCCAGGAATTGATGTCAATCTTGAGTTTCTCAGAAGGAAAAGCTTTTGTTGAAACAAGTTTGAAAATTTTTAATTACCTAAAAATACTATATAATGCCTCTAAATTTGACACATTCTGATGAGTGTAGATCTTTGAATCTCTTTATGGGATAACTGGATGCATAATATCTGTAACATACATATACTAAAAAAATTTTTTGTTCAGCATGGTGACACAGCCCTGCAATCCCAGCACTATGAGAGGCTGAGGCAGGAGGATCACAAGTTTGAGTACAGCTTGGGCAATTTAACAACTTTGTGTGTCCGTGTCTCAAGATAAAAGTATAAAAAATGGGCTGTGGATATAGCTCAATGTGAAGACCCTAGGTTCAATCCTCAGTAATGAAAAAAAAAATTAATTTGAATTTTGAGTCTAATTCGGTGTCCTAATTTTTCATTTGCTAAATCGGACAACCCTACTTATGTGGAAATTCTATATATTTCGAATATATACAACACATAATACATGATGTATAGTATATAATATATAATACAAAATATGTAATAAATATTAGATATAGTTTATAAAGCATAAAATGCAACAAATATATCAGGCTTTAGGCATTAATTGTTAGGTGTCATTTGCCTATTCAGTTATGTCACTGCCAATCTTCCAGAGTTCAGGGAACGCTGGGCCGTGAGAATTTGCTACCAACAGTCTTATGGGATTTGCTATGGGTCTAAGAAAACTCATATTTTAGAGTTCTACTAACGTATGTTATGTCTCCTCTTGAAATAATTTTAGAAGTTCTAACAAAAATGGGCGGCAAAGGGGATAGAGAGGAAGGAAGAAATACCTAAAGATTTTGAGGGCTAATCAGGACCTGGTCTCAAGTTGTAGAGCAGTTGTCTTCAATTTTTTTTTTTTTTCAGTTCTCTGAACTAAAATCCTGAAGATCTGTTCCAACTTTGCTTTACATACCTCCCTTGAGAAAATACTTGTCTTCTATCCAGTTCGGTCTCATCATAAATGCCAATATTTTACTGCAGAATGATGGTAGAGATACTCATCTTGTTTTTCATCAAATATTTATTTATTGTGGTCACTACATCACCGGGCAGTTGAGAAGAGCAACCTCTCAACCCTGATGTGTTTGGAAGAGTTTCCGTCTTGGCTGGCACACAGGCAGTGGGTATTGCCCAACCGTGTTCCCTGGTGTCCTCAGCAGAACTCGTTTGCCAGGGTGGCCCCTCTTGGACCCGCAGGCTCTGGCTGAGTCCATGTTAGTAAGCGACAGCATGGCCATTATTCCTTCTTTACCTGGCCACCAACCTGCTCTACTCTATTTCATTTGCCTCTCAAATAAGGGAAATCTGTCATTAGGACAAAGCTTATAGGGAAGACAGGAGGGAAGTGATGAGATACACAGTAGCAGGTAACCCGACATGTTGGGATTTATGAGTTTTGTTAAAGGTTTTAGAGAAAGTATACTATCTCCATGTTGCATTTGTTCTTTTAATTTTTTTTTTTTCTTTTCATTGTGGTACTGGGGATCAAACCCAGGGATACTCCACCACTGAGCTACATTCCCCTGCTTTTATTTATTTATTTTTTATTTTGAGGCAGGGTCTTGCTAAGCTCGCTAAGACCTCACCCAGGTCTTCCATATTTTAAGTCAAATTTACAAAAGAAAGCGCAGGCTCTTACGAATTGAAGTCCATTTCTTTGGACCTTCATGTCTTCCCATGGAAGATGCAATTTTTTTTTTTTAAATCAAAAGAGACCTTAGAAATTAGTCATTTGACAACTAAAGAAACTGAAGCCAAAGCTAAAGAAATTGAGTGCCAAGAAAGTCATTCCTCTCGCTCAAGATTACATGTTTGGTTAGTTGTAGAGTGAAAACAGAGACAAGCTCTGCTTGTGATCATTTCTCCCCGACCGACGCCACCAGTTGCAACTTCTTTCTGCCACTACCAGCATTTTGTGATTTTGAGAGTAATTTTCAACCCCTTTGCTTTCCTGCTGCCCGGGAATTCCTATAAAGTTATGACTAACAAAGTATAAAATGTGAGTCAAAAGTTAGCCCCTAATAAAGTCACTGTGACTTTAATGACTTCGGCAGTTGTTTCGTACTGCAAAAACAGGAAGATCCTACACAATGAGGCGCCTGTCTCACAGCTGGCCTCCTACGGAGACGGCCACCCACGGGAGTCACTCTGGGGCTGGCTTCCTCTCTTTGGCACCTTATTTTTCCATCCTTACGATTTTCTCCTACTGACTTCATGAAGAGGTTATCATTGAGAAGCCATTGCCGGCTGCTTTTTCTAGTCTTTGGTAGGATGTATTTGGTCACTTAGTATCCACCCCTAACAAACCCACATTAGTCTTAAGAGCAGCCCTTCTGGGCCGGTGAGATGGCTCAGTGGCATAAGTGCCTGCCTGGCAAGCGCAAGGGCCCGAGTTTGACTCCCGGATCCCACAAACGAAAAAAGGGCCGGTGATATCGCTCAGCGGCACGGGCGCCTGCTGGCGTGCAAGGTCCTGAGGTCGACCCCCGGTACCCACCAAAAAAAAAAAAAAAAAAAGAGCAGCCCTTCTGTGTGTTTGATATTAGACCCTTATATTATCTCCCCTCTGGATTGCTTACTCTGAGAAATGTAAAGACACCAAATTTCAGATTCGTGAAGATTCAAATCATTGCAGTATCCCTCTGGGAAATCGATGTAAGTGCTCATTATCAATATGCCTTTGTACAGCCTTTAACTAGTCCTCTGAAGAAGAACACAGAAATATGATAACGTTTTATCACTTCAGAGAAATTGGCTCAGGAGAAACTAATTTCCATAGACAGCACAGAAACTAAAGAAAAAACGGAGCCATCAAATGAGATGGTCATATCAAGTGTAACTGATTTCCAACTGCTGCTGGTCACTGTATATATTCAGTCATTTCTGACTTGTAAAGGAAGCCTGTTTGAAAAATCGCAGATGATTTTATAGAAAAGATATATTATGAGTAAATAGTACTCAATCATTTTTATGGAAAACGGTACCTTCTTCCTTTTGCAAAAACTAACTGCCCTTTTTTAAACAGTGTTTGCAAATCTAGCATTGGGAGTTTAGGGAGGCATTGGCGGGACTTGTGCCATAAGGGTTCATTCACAAACTTTGCTCCTCTGTGTTGGAAGGAGCTTTGGCCATTTCCTCTGGGGACATTATTTCTAGGTGAGCTCTAACAGGGTTTTCTTGTGAAGACAGAGTCTTAAAGAAAAGTAGGACCTGTGTACATCAGACATTGGAGACCCATTTATCTTTGAAATAGTGAGCTCTTGTTCATGGATTTCTCTACTACATCTGATGAAGCAAATAACATCCATTCTCTTTCAATCTCATGACTCTTTGGAACATAGTTTAATCAGGACCCATCTTATTTTCCTATCTGTACTAAACCCTTAAGCTGACAAATAGACAGGGAGACTCTGAGAGTCTTAGACTGCAAAATCCTGAAACATGATAAATCCTCTCTTCCTTTATTGGTGACTTATTCCTACCGACTGAAGCATTTCTTACATTTTACTCTTTTTCTCAGTAGTATGGAGGCAGTTTTATTTTCAGGGAAGTATTGGTTGCTGGTAAACAATGTGCCCAAACTGTAGGAAGCTGACACAGAGTTTATCATAGAATCTTGAAAGGTTAGGGCTGAGAGGCTGAGACCCTGAGATCATGCATCATCCTCATTTTGCGTGGGAGAGGCAAAGTGACCTCACAAGACCCTTAGTGAGAATTGAGAATAAAAGCTGTGGTTGGTCCATGGCAGCAGGGCTGCCCCTGGCTCCCGACTAAAGATCCCATATAGGAGTCAGATGCTACAAGCCCGATGCCGCTGAGCTTCGCAGCTGGCTCCTCGGCCTTAACCTCAAACATATGTCTCGTGTGTTCCATTCTTTGATGTGTCTGCTCCCATAGGCCAGCCCTAATCCTACTAATGGGATGCTACCTCACTTAGAATGTAAAGACACTCCCTGTCTGGCCCCTGAAGGCCATGTCTGCCCCCCTTCCTTATTTTGTACAGAGCCCAACATAAGTGGGCCCTTCATAAGTGTTTTTTGATGAGAGCAATGATTGCCTTAGTCAGTGCGGTTACAAACAGGAGGAAAACCAAGAGTTGTTGCTAAGCAACATTGAAAAGGCTGGGTTGGTTGCTGACACTGAGTGACCTCTGTTTGCGTACTTGATCTTGCTGTGTGTCCTAGGGTTACCTGAAGATGACTTTGTTTTCTGAGGGCAATGCCATGCCCTTGGCAAAAGGCTCATAAGGAGAATTTATTTAAGCATGGAAATAAGGAGGGTGGTGTTCATCAGTTAACTACTTCCGTGAGCACATGGAGCCCTTCTGCGTTCTTGATTTAGGAGAAGAGAGGAGAGGAGAGCAGTTTGTTCTCAATCCTGGAGCTGAAGTCTCCTCTGTTTGCACACTGGGACTGGTTGACAACATCTCCCATAGAGACCTACTGCAACAGGAACCTGTAGAACGAAAAGAAAAAGAAAGTTACTGCTTCTAGTTTGGTTCAATTTCTACCTGTCCCTGTCTTCTCAGCTCAGACGCCTGTATAGCTAATAGAACGGTCCCCACCCTGTGCAGACTGGTAACGGTTGCAGTTAACCCACGTGCCCCAATAGGTTTGTTTCTGCTAGGATGACAGCTGGTTTCGTGCATGCAAAGAGTTTTTGTTGGCTCGTTCATTCTTTAATTGCTATAGCTTCACCGCTTGGCCTACCCACTTTAGGTATTCAATAAATACTTGTTGGATACATGATAAAATGTCATTATTGAACTAGTGCAAAGGTGACTCCGAAATACCCCTAAGTATTTCAGCAACACTGAAAGAAACAAAACGGGAAAGGAATTGTGTGAATGTTGCCTTTGGCTAAGACTGGTGCAGAGAAAAATTACCAGACAAATCTCTACACTTTCTACAAGATATTTTTTCAGTGGTCCAAGTGAAGCTTGCTTCTTTGCTAAAATTCAGCAGATCGGTCAGAGCATATAAACCTATCTTTCTGCTCCTAAGTCTTCAGCATAAGTGAAGAGGAGAGGCGGTTGGAATAGAGCACTTGAATTGTAAAAAAAAAAATTATTAATACGAGATTTATGCGAGAGGCTCAATGGCACAGAAGCTCAACAAGTAACATTGATTGCTGACATGGTTGGCATGGAGATGCCTGGTTGTGGTTACAAACGCATTGTCTCATGGGAAACCTGCGTGTGAGCGGGGCTCCCCAGAAAGAGAGCGACTGGGCCTTCGTGAGGACCATGTGTGACACAGCGAGCCTGCAGGCAGCAGTGCTAGTTTGCATTGGCTTTGCCTGGAAAGACCAGGTCCCTGGGTGCAGGCAGTGGACAACCCAGGTCTGGGATGGCCAGGTGCAGGATGCCCGTTGGCAGGGGCGCCTCACAGAAAGGCAGCCAATCCCACGTGAAGGCTGTTGCTATGACTAAGGCGCTGTGCTACTCCCTGTGCGCGCTGCACAGGAATCCTGGGAGGCAGGGCTGGGGAGCGGAGGGCAGGGAGGAAGGAGTGGGGAGCCGGGGCAGGGAATCCCACAGCACCGCGTTCACAGATTGTCTTTTGCCTGTGCTGCAGTGCTGGTGAAGAGAAGAGGGCAGCAGGGCTGCAGGAAAGGAGTGACCTTCTCAGCTTGCCCTGGGGTGTGAAAATGAAATAGAAATGGATTTAACTCCTAAATATTTCTAACATGAATAAGAAGATGTAACCCTAAAATACCAAATAGGCATAGCCACCCCAATCCCGTGACACCGTTCATCATTCATTCAGCGAGTGACAACTTGTGTTTCCTAACACACTTTAGATCCTAGATTGAAAGGTTAAATGGGTTCGACCCATTTGTCCAGTGCATTTGAACATGCATATTAATGAGTTGATAGAGTGCAGCAAATTTCACCCTGCCAATGAACTACTTTATGAAACATACTAATCCCGCCCACGTCCATTTCAGTGTAAAAGAAGGTTAAATGTGTCTGTACACCATTGGCGGGCAAATAACCCTCCAAAAAAGCTAAAGTTAAAATTAAAATGTACTGGAAGCCTAGCCTGAAGACAGTTTCAGTGCTAACCTTCGTCACCTTTTAAAAAATGTCCAAGAAGGGAATGAATCCAAGGCACCATCACTCTGAAAGGATCAGAGAGGCTGGGCTGTTTGTGCATCTGCAGACCACGGGCCTGCAGGGTGAGAAAGGGTTAAGGAGCATCTTGCAGCAATTGGGGGAGGGCAGGACTTCAAATTTCCTTAAATATTCATGGGGCTTCCTCCATTCCAATCTTCTCCTTTTTAAAAGATGGCTGTGTTTCCCCTGCTGGAAGCAGAATTGCTGCTCTTTGTGGAGGCCAGCGGAGGAGGAAGCCCCTAGTGGCCCCTCCGGCCACTAGGACTATTCGTAATTGATGAGAGCTTCCAGCAGCCGGCTGAATGCCTTTGGACAGGCTTGCGCGCTCCTCTTTGCACAGCCTGATCTCATTCTTCTCTGCCAGGAAATGAACGGGAGCTCAGGCTTCTTGCAAGAAGGGAGTGCGAAGATGGGCTTTGTTTCCATTAGGAAATGCCATCAATTATGGAGGCTTTATCTTTTCTAAATCTTGGTTATTTCACCACTGAATCTGCAGGGCTTTCCTGACCATTTCGGGACTGCTCTCTCCAAACTGAATTCTTTCAAAGGAATTTGTGGATTGTGGCAAAAAGAGCGTCCAAAATGCCTGAGGCAAACTATTTGTTATCTGTATCTTGGGGTTACATCAAGGTGGGTCTGTTTGGTTGTGTTCTGTGTCTTTTAATTTTCTGTGAAGTGGAAGCCATGGATAATGATTTAATTTGTGTGTTCCTTTAGCCCACTGGGGTTCTTATTCTGAACAAGGGCATGTTATATTACATTGCATTTAAATATACTGTAATGTGTTTTAATCCTGTTCTCATGCAACTCTATTTTTTAAAGGGTGATTTTTTTCTTTCATTTTTCCTTTAATTTTTCACTTCATCACCTCTCACTGAAAAGCTTATCAACTCAAATTAAATTTTAAAGTCAAGTCCCAATAAATGTATTTTTTGAAATAGTTACATTTTTGAAGTAAGATGAGTTTTAAATTCCTTTTCCTGCCTTTGCATCTTCAAAAGAAATCAGATGTCAATTCTAAGAAATCTTAAGAAAATCTTTCCTAAAGTGGTGTTGGGATAACATCAAATTAAGGGGGTGTTACGTTCTGTAGAATCGATAGCATTTACCTGATGCTATGTGCTTGTCCAGCCTCCTGATTCCTAGAAAGTAAAGTTGGAAACATTGAAAGTGATCATTTTCTCTGTTTTTAAAGATAGCTAATGCATTTTTTTTTTTTCCATAAACAGTTCAAAAGAATGCTGAACCGGGAGCTGACACATCTCTCAGAGATGAGCCGGTCTGGGAACCAGGTGTCTGAATACATTTCAAATACTTTCTTAGGTAAGCTACGAACTGGGCAAAACCTGTCGCATAGCTGAGCTTTTTCAAGGTGAAATTCCTCTACCCATGAAGGGCATCCCATGTCAATTTGGAATGGGCTTAGGTCATAGAAAAACATATCTATTTAAAATAAGAACTGAAGGTAATCTTTAAGAGAAAAAGCAAGCAGGAAGATGATGTTTCCCTTAAAAAAAAAAAGAATTTAAAAACCTATTCAAGGCCAAAGGTTATTGCAGGCTAATTGTATTTATATGACCACAGGTACCTGTGATTTGCGCACCCACTTCCTTTTTTGCCAAGACCTCCAAAGTAGTGAGGCAGAGCCAACCACCCAAGTGCTACTAGCTCCTGTAACATATCCTTTCAGCCTTCCAGTAACCGGGCTTTGGGAAAAAGGTTTCCTCTAGGGTATTCCTGTAAGGAATATACTTGAGCACTAACTCTATAGTGAGTCCATGAGAATAAACTTTGGAAGTAATTTGACTGTTGCTTTGCTAAGTTATTTCTTAAAGATAAATAGTGGGGGAAGAGGAGAATTTTCTTATCTTTAAGAGGTTTGGTCTTCACTAAGCAAAATCATTGTCTTCCCAGTGTAACCCTTCGGTATCCTCTGTTCTTATGTTGCTAATACTTAACACAGGACGCTTACAGAAAGGTTTGCTTGAAGGATCATCAGTCACTATCAGGAATCTTGTTTGACTATTAGGGATTTTCTGATCTCAGGTTTAAAGGCTATTCTATTGTATAATGAACCAAGTTGGACTACTTTAATTTAATAAGACCTACAGAATCTGCAACTCTGTACTTCAGTGTGGATGAGCAGCATTTAGATTCTGATTCTGTTGACTGCTAAATTATGCTTGTTTATAAAATTCCATTTTCCAAGGAAATGACCCATTCTTACAGCTCAGACTCACACCCTCTTTTCTTGGCATAGCCCCATATCATTAAATCAATGGCGTTTGCCTTGACGCTTGTGGAAGTACACACCTCTTCTGGTTTTATTCTTAAAAATCAGTTCCGTTTCTCCAACACCAAAGCGGCTCCTGCTATCAGCGGATCAATCAGCGTTCTCTCTGAGCAGCCTGGCACAAAGCTCACCACCCTCTTGGGCTGCCCACGGTCTCTGACCATGATGATCCGGTGCTTTCCTAACCGATTCTATATGCAAGCGCCGCAACACCTGCTTTTCTTTTCCCCAGCTGCAGTTACTACAGCCTTTGTCAGAGAACAAAGAAGAGGAATTTTTCATGCATCCTATCTCCCAGAAGTGGCTAGCATCTAACGGAACAGAAAACACTCCACACGCTGGTCCTTTTCTTCTCCATACTTCCCCCTTTGTCCCTTTGAATACAGGAATCTTCCAGTAAGCATTTCATAAGCTGGGGACTGATTTAGAAACATGTGCAGGTTATTGACTAGAATAGAGAAGAATAAAGTCAATGAGTGCAAGAATTCATTTTGTTTTAATATATGTTACATTTTAAAATACCAGAGCTTCTCTGTCTCTGCCGAAGAGACTGGAAATCTCTAAGCCCTTCCTTAAGCAATCTGGACCTCTTATTTGCAGTCTCTTCCAATACTCACTTACCAAGGACAGCAAGGACACCTCAGCGTTCTAATTAATCTTTGTTATCAGCGCTGGCTATCAAGGAGGAAAGCTGATAAGATAATAAAGATAAGCTTTCAGTCTCAACACTTTATATTGTAAAAACAGACAAATGTCTACTCTTGAGTATTCTGTTTGCTACTTAGGCACATATCTTAAAGAAAACCAATTGTTTGGCTTCTTATTCTGAAGCTTAGATTATCAAGAACAAATTGTTGAGAAAGGCTATTAGAATCGCAGCTCTTGTGTACTCTTAGCATTAGGAGGGTGGTACGTGCTTGCATGTGTGTGTGCACGCACGCATGCTCATGTGTATGGTAAACCGCACCATTCAGACCACACAGGAAGATTAGAATTTTTTAAGTTCTTAGGCAAATACAGAAAGGAAAACAACTATATAATAATCCTCCCATTTTACAGATGAAGCAACTGACGATGCATTTGTGTTTAGATTCTAAGATTCTGATATGGACCGAGTTTTTAGTTTCACTAAGACATACTTGACAACCTGGACCCTCTGTGGTGAACCAGGCTTGCAACTTGACAATCTTAATAAACAAATGAATAAACATACAAATAAAGCTGTTTCCAAAGGGCAGGAATTTGAACACTTAGCCCTATCTTGTGAGCTGCTGAGTCTCTTGGAGGACTGTCAAGGCTTCTATACAAACTGTCAGATCTCAGAAAGACCATGCTATCCTCCTGGTACAAATTTCTCCCTTTAAAGGAAAGAAAATTGAGGTCTAGGAGAATAAAATAATTGACCAAGGTCACTTGGCTAATGCATTTCTGAGCCACAACTAGGACTTAACTTACTTGATTTCTGGACTTAGATACCCTGCCACTCCTATGAGGGGTTTAGAACACATAGAAGAAAATCATATTTAAAGGCATTTAAGTAATATGCACATTATTTGGGGGGGAAAAAAGGTCTTTAGGTATCAAGAGTGTTGGGCCTAAAAAATAAAATGTTGATTAACAGTTTCTAGTAATATGAAAGGCTTTGTTTAATTACAGAACAAAGTCAGAACATGGCAATTGTCCCAGTCAGCAGTTTAAGTCAAGATGCTGACCTTACAGTTTAAGTTAAGCTTAAAAGAAATATCTCAGTAAGTCACACAGGTTAAAGTGTGTCACCCAGGGAGGAAGGAAATCCCTTAATCCAGGGATCTGTGAAACTTGCATTGTTTCCACCTAAAAAGATGGTGTCCAGGTGGATAGGTGGAAAGGCAGGTAATAGACCATTGACCGATCCGGGCACTTGGCGGATGCTGTGAATAAGATAATGGCTTCCAGGTTGCTGGGGTGAATGGAAATCAAAGTATGTAATATCAGGGTAATGAAGGATGTAGGTAGAGAGAACATTTTTAAAAAAGCATGCTGTTTTTACATGTTGCATTGCAATTTAGTAATATTTTTACAGACAGAAAAAAGCATCTGAAAATCTCGAACTTAGGATTTTCAAGATGTGAGGAAAAGGGTTTAGGAATTTTCATGATGACATGATGCTGGGACCTAGCAAGGAAAGCACTCTAAATAATGCCGTGAACGACGTGCCTGAGACAGGACTGTTGCTATTCGTGCTGGTTTGGTTTATACTGGCCCGCTGCTTCCCCTGCATTCTGACGATCCTGTAAGTGTAAATTCGCTAAGGATTCCTCGTGACGCTGAGCCTGTCTCAGGCCACTTCCACACTGCGCTGGGTAAGCATTTAGCAGAGGAAATTCAGAGCTGGGAAGCCTACCGGCCCGCCGTTCCAGGCCTTGAACAGGGAAACAGTGTCCCGTCTCTGTGAACCGCTCTGCACTCCGGACACAGCAGAGGCTCCGCTCCCTCCCTCACTGGGGCAGGCGAGCTGTAATTAAACAAAGGGGGAAGCCGGAGTCCCTGGAAAGGTGATTTTTCCACCAGAGGTGCAGGGGCATCTAACAGCCTCTTCAGCCAGACGTGAACCATGGTGATCGGGAAAGGCAGTGGCTCCTGTGGCCTTTCATTTTAGCAAAATGTAGTAATTATTAGGAGTGAAGTGATATAAAGAAAAGTAATTTCAGGAATAATACAGTATAGTTTCTAAGCCAGAGATTGTATGGCAGGAAAGAGGCTTTTAAGGGAAAGCTCGAGGCCCAAGTTCTATGCTATTAAATCACTGTGCCTAGAACGAAGTAACTATGAAATAAATATTTGTTAAATACATTGTCCTTTGAGCTTGGGCAAGTTGCTGACTTCATCTGAAAAATGAGAGAATAGAATTATCACTAGTTCTTAGTCTTGGCTCTCATCATCCAAATCATAGGGGAATCTTTGCAAAATTTCCAATTCAGTAGGGCAGGGTGAGTGGGGCCCATAAATCTGTAGTTTTGAAGTTTCCTGGGTACTTCTGGTGCAGGATTAGGTTGGAAACCCCTAAACTAATTGAGATCATTACAATTCCTCCCTGCTCAAAAGTCATAGTCTAAAGGCTGGTGGGCACAGAAAGACCAGACAGGGCCACAAGGGGTGGAAAAATAGCCCTGCTCCAGCCCAGAAGCCAGGTGACAAGGTGACAAGCCAGGTGACAGAGAGCTGGGATGGTCTCACTGTGATGAATATCCACAGGCGCTGTGAGCAGGCAGAGGACCCCGGGGACAGCCTGTGACTGTCACATGGTCCGCAAGAGTCTAATCGTCTCCATCCCAGCATGCCATCTGGAAGCATGTTGTTTTCTAATGGAAAAGTTGTCTCTGGACTGATTGTCACTGTAACAAGCAGGGATAGATGTGGGTGCCTTTGAAAGCTGCCTTACTCTGCAGCCACATGGTGCCATTTAGTCTAGCGAAGCAGTGGTTGAGTAACGGAGCCCGTTATCCCCCTGTGCATTCGCGGGCATCCCCAGGCCTGAAAGAGTGAATGCATTTTTCTCAGAAGTCCTCAGGACCATCTGTCTCCCTGGGAAGTGGATAGGTGATTGCTGATATATTTCACAGCACCATGTGAAGGAAAGAGCTTCTACCAGCAGAAAGACACTTCTTTCACTACTTCTAGCTCTGGGCCTACCTTATTGTAACAAATCTTTTTAAAAATGTTAAATGAGATGACTATAAATATTTAATGAGCATAAATATGTTAGCAAGTATAATTCCTATTATAAATGAGAGGCCTTATTGTTTAGTAGGGGAATTAATAGACATAAAGCATAAAATAAAACTGAAAATATAGTCTTTCTCTAAACCTTAAATGGTAGCAAACCAAGGTTTTAGGGTACTTACCTGAAGATTATATAAACCATTTATTTTTCCCATTTAAACTGAATCCAGCTAAAGTCATATGAATTTCTAAAATTAAAAAAAATGATGGAAAACATAATAAAATGAAGCTTATTGCTATTATCCTGGGGTTAGCTGGCTGATGAATATTTTTTGTTACACAAGCATGTAAATTACTTGCTTTAGTAAAAGCATTACATGCAAGTGTAATGTTCCATCTCGACCATACAGTTCTCCTAAGTTACACTGAGAAAAGAGTATTGGGCTTGGGTCCTGACTTTGCCACCTCTTGGACAAGTTGCTTGGCTTTTTCAGACCTCAGTATGCGTAGCAATCACATGGAGCAATAAATCGTACTTTCCCTGCCTACTTTACAGCATTGCCCCGGAGATCCAGAAGGATCATACCACGAGAGTCTTTTATAAGATCGAAAACCCATTGCACGGGGTAGCGTTGTTTGGAATATTGTGTGTACGCTCATCGGCACATCCATGCTGAAAAATACCCACCTTTATCTGTTGCAGACAAGCAGAATGATGTGGAGATCCCATCCCCCACCCAGAAAGACAGGGAGAAGAAGAAGAAGCAGCAGCTGATGACACAGATTAGCGGGGTGAAGAAACTGATGCATAGCTCAAGCTTAAACAACACAAGCATCTCCCGCTTTGGAGTCAACACAGAAAATGAAGATCACCTGGCCAAGGTGTGTGGGAGCCAGGGTCGTGTGCCTGCAGTGCCCTGCGACACACGTGGGCCTGCCAACCACAGGCCCCCGGTAGGGGCCCTTTGCTTGGTTGTTAAATTTTGTAATAAAGAACTTGACAGAGCCTCTTTGTCCATTGCTGGGGCTTCTGGTGGAAGGTCCTTCTTCCCTAGCAAAAGACCCTCTTATGTCTTGAGTTGGCAGCTCTGATTTACCCCAGGGGACATGTTGGGGACCATCTGCCAAGGGCCAGCAGGAAGATCTGCAGTACTTGGGAGGGCTGGAGAAGACACAGAAAGACAGGGACACCGAGGTCTCCTGAGCCCAAAGCCCAGTAGTGCAGGAAGACACAGAGCCACCTTCCAGGTCCTTGAGGAGGCTGCACATGGTACCTTTTGAGGTCAGAGGAGAGAGGACTTTGCACTGACTGTGTGAACCGTGGGGAGGCTTTCCAAAAGCTGCCGTTAGGGCAACGTTGATTAAACTATGGGCCAAGCCTCTGGGCAGTTATTAAGTTACACCTGCAATCAGATAATCTTAGAATAATCCCACAACACAGGCCTGAATGATTTTTCTTCCAGGCCTGACTGTGGCCCAGGGGCCCGAGGATATAATTCGTGACTGGCATTCTTTGCAACCTTTTGCATGAAACCAGGGTTCACCTCTGCACAGAGCGGTAGCCGAGCCTCTCTGACCTGACGTCAGTGTTAGTAACTGAAGGACAGAGGACTTTCTCTGACCATGTTTTCTAGCTGTCACTGATGGGCAGGGAAATGAAGCCAGAGTGCTCTCTGTTCATTTGTGGCTACCTTTGAAAGCAACGCTGGCTGATGCTGAGGCTGAGGCTGAGGCTGAGGCATGGCAAATATAGGGCACCAACTCAATTTATAAATAGATATAGACTTTCCCTTTTCTGAAAAGAAAAGAAATGTGCAGAAACTTGTAGTTATCATGAAGAGGGTATCCCACTTTCTAAGCCATTCCATGTTCAGATTGTCACACAGTGAAAATAATCTAAATAGATACTGCAATGATTTAGGCAACCAGTGTCCAAAAAATAAAAATTTTTAAAGTGAACGTAAAAACTATCCTTATGCCTAAATTCCTCTGCTTTTGATTACAGGAGCTAGAAGACTTGAACAAATGGGGGCTTAACATCTTCAATGTGGCTGGATACTCACAAAATCGGCCCCTCACGTGCATCATGTATGCCATATTCCAGGTGAGTAAACGGGGACCATGCTCGGTGATGCCAGCGGACAGTTCTTTTTCCTCCATCCCTGCACTTTTGAACACCCATTTATTCATATCCTAATCCATTTCACTACACAGGAAAGAGACCTCCTAAAGACATTCAAAATCTCATCTGACACATTTGTGACCTACATGATGACCTTGGAAGACCATTACCACTCTGACGTGGCGTACCACAATAGCCTGCACGCCGCTGATGTCGCCCAGTCCACCCACGTTCTCCTCTCCACGCCAGCACTGGATGTGAGTGGTCACGATCCATTTCTCCCTACCTGTCCACCCTCTTTTAAAGATATTACATGATGTACAATATATTTACAGAAATAACGTCACTGTATGTCCCCAGATATTTAATTTGTTATTTACTATGTGTAGTACCTATCAGTTGGGTTATTCATAAGAACAGCAACTTGCTTTGCTTTCTAATACCAGAATAACCTTTCCTTTATATCTTTTCTAATTGAAAAATTACTTAATTATTAATTAGCAGTGTCTGTGCCTTATTTCTTATTATATTCCTAAAAGGGACACAAGCGTCTTGTTTAGGGTTTGGTATCTGGTGCATCCTCAATGTGCATAAACTTTGTGAATTCCCTAACAGCATCCCAGGCCCCGTGGGCAATCTCACAGGCATATAATGTAAAATACTTTGCATTGTTCCTGTTAGGAATAAGCATCCATAGACTTATTCTCCTTGGAATTCAGCAGGTGGATTTTCTAGGTTAAAGGAAAATAACTGAAAATCTAGAGCAGAAGAATTAATAGAGTTGCAAAGAGCAACAGTGTGTTGTGGAGCCAGTCAAGATCTGAGGAGGTGGTTGTGTCCCCTTCCATTACAGACTGATGCTTTGGTATGGACCAGGGTACTCAGCAGTGTGCCCAGCCATGCTGTCACGGGGCAGGTGGCAGTGGTGGCCAGGTAATTCCCAAATGTGCTGGCCCACTGCAGGAAGGGGCCAGCCCAGTCCTATGCCAGTACCTATGCAAGCTCATTTTGGGAGAAGAAGAAAGATTGATTATAAACTGTGCATGATTCTGTGCCTTGGCTTCCCTGAATTCTATGAGAAATCTAAGAGAAATTGGGAAAATGAGAAGAGCTAAGGATGCTTGATCCTCTGAAGGAAGGAAACGGTATTGTTTTTGCACTAGGACTGGTCTTTCTGGAAGAGGTAGTTGGCATTTGAAGGACCAGAGGATGAGAAAAGAAATTTCTACCCTGGAATCAGCAGCAATCTGTCCCTAATGAATACTAAGTTTAAATCACTGTGCATAGGTGGGGGCCAGAAGCCTTCATGACAGAGCATCAAAGAGTCGGGAAATGTTCTCAAATCCTGCCCATAGCGAACATGTTATGGATATGTGCTGAATGATGTGAAAACTGTGACCACCCTATGAATTTTGCTTTGGGAAATAATTGATAGCTTATCTTACAAGTCTGGAATTTAGCCCTTTTTCTCTAAGTTGCTCAGCCAGAATATGAAGGTTGTCGTATCTCGGAGCAGAGCCAGTCTGACGAGCTTCCTTGACTTGTGTGTACTTGTGTTACATAATCACTGTGCTGCCACACCACTGGTCCAAGAAACAAACACCAGGTGTTCACACACACACACGCAGGCACATACTGCAAGAGCATTGTGCTACTGACTTTCCAACCCCCAGCTTGATGTAGGAACAAGCTCTGGATCTCATCCTTTTCACATCAGAGACTTAATGGCGATGAATGGAATCCATGATTAATTAAATTGTCCTACTGAGCTATTATACAAATCATCAACCCTCCCCCGACAATAATGAAAAGGGCTACTTTCAAATGAAACTGAACAAGCTGGATAGGCAATTGGATGTGGAGTTAAATGGGCTCCTCTTGTTACACAGGCTGTCTTCACAGATCTGGAAATCTTGGCCGCCATCTTTGCAGCTGCCATCCATGACGTCGATCATCCTGGAGTCTCCAATCAGTTCCTCATCAACACAAGTGAGTTCACCACCAGGACAGTCATGTGGGATAATTGTATGATTCATTGCAGTTTTTTCCTCCTAATGTTTTCACTATGGATAATAACAAGGGTAATAATGAGGTAGTCCTTCCATTCCACTGAAACTGTTCAGGCCATTCCTGGACACCGTGTCCAGTCTGGCAACACAATGTTTGAGCTGCATGGGGAATTTGAAGAGGATCAGTGGGAAGCCATAAAAAGTACTTGAAGTTTGGAAAATACCACATGGAAGGAAAGAATAACAGATTTGGAATTATGTGGTAAGGCAAGGAGCCAGTCTTGGCAATAACGTGCCAATGACTTTGGGTTTTGTGCAGGGCTCTTTCACACAGCATAGTGACCTGCTAGTGTCTCTCTCTGCTGGAGAAGCAGCTACAGGTATTGGACCTCAGCAAGGGGACCTTCAAACATCAGTAAGATGCCCCAGCATGCACTGGAACGGGATTCCCCCAATTAAAGAGCTAAAACCACTGAAGGTTCCACACACTCTCTCCCAACTGCCTAGGTTTGATTATGGACTGACCTGTAGCCAGGAAGGTGACCTAGCGGCCCCTGGGGATGGTATGGCCTTAGGATCCCAAGCCGTACTCAAAGATTTGTCAAGCTCATAATGTATGGTTTTTATACCAAGAAAATTCACTCTCAATTGTCTATGTGTTGAAAATCTAAGTATTTTTTCCTCTGAGAATAGCAGATATCCTATTATGGTCATGACCAACATCAAGTGCTGACAGTCGTATTAAAATGATGTCTGGGGCCGGTGAGATGGCTCAGCGGCGTAAGCGCCTGCCTTGCAAGCGCGAGGGCCCGAGTTCGACTCCCAGAACCCACATACGAAAAAGGGGCCGGTGATATCGCTCAGCGGCACGGGCGCCTATTGGCGCGCGAGGTCCTGAGGTCGACCCCCCAGTACCCACAAAAAAAAAAAAGACGATGTCTGAAGTAGTTGCTATAAGAGAATCCTTGTTGTCAGTCCTTGTCCTTTATCATCAGAATATGAGTCATTTAAATTGAGAGTACACTGTTTTAAAAATGTCATTCTTCTACTGAAAGAACATAAACTTTGGGCAACTATTTTTCTGTGTGGGTTATATCGGCTGATTTAATGTGCTGCCATGAATGGATCCTTATGTAGATCAGTTAGCTTCATTCAGGAAAGTAATCTTTCTGCTATAGACACAAACAAATAAAGCCTGCACAACTGTGGTTCTACAAATGGCACAGGGGGGCAGAATAGAGTCCTCAGGCAGCTTCAGAGAGCCTGCCACCCTTTCCAAGGGGCATAACTCCAAGCACACTCTTAAAGCAATGGCATGTGAGTAACGCCACTGTAGTGAGGAGCACATTACCGCCACTTGGCTGTCATTCTTGATTAAGAGAAAATGTGATTTCATGAATTCGATGACTCTATTTCCAAGCACAGAGCACTGTCTAACAGAAGATGTCTAGGTATCCATAGGTACCTGCGCATCATAATTTCTGGTGTAGAGAGGCAGAAGACAAGAAGTTCGATGTCAGGACTGTCAAAAAATTATTAATGTCCAGTTGTCCTATTTATAGAAAGTTTCAAACAGCTCCATTATTTGAGTAAAACAAAATTTTACACCAACATGTTATCTTCTTTGAAAATCAAAAACTGACAATTGCCAGACATCAGGAGGCATATGTAAAAGTGAATACAGTTTGAAAATCTTAATGCACAAGATAAAGTTCAGTTGTATTTTCATTTTCATTCCTTTCTGAAGCATAAAATATATGAAGACATAAGGGAAATTATAAGCTGAGATAAAAATATGATTTAGTTGCTTGGGGATGGTTTTACCCAATGTCAGTTTCTTCACCTGAGGGGTAGAAGGAGAGAAAGGGCTGCGAGAGGCAATATTCTTTTAGCCAAAGAGAAAGCAGAAGCACCAATATCTACTAGAAGCATTTTTGCTTTCTGCTTACAAACTGTTCCTGCTCCTCCACGAGGCAGTGCCCTATGCTGGTGCCTCTTGGGCAGACCTGGATTTGATTTCACACCGAGATAAAGCCAGGGTTTGAGGTGGACGGTTCTTCTTGTATCTTTTATGTCTTGCTGTATCTTTGATGCTATGTCATCATGTCTTCTCATTTATTAGATTCAGAACTCGCTTTGATGTACAATGATGAATCTGTGCTGGAAAACCATCACCTTGCCGTGGGTTTCAAGCTGCTGCAAGAAGAACACTGTGACATCTTCCAGAATCTCACCAAAAAGCAGCGTCAGACGCTCAGGAAGATGGTGATCGACATGGTAAGACACCGGCCTCGCTACCCTCTGTGCTTAACTTTTGCCATTCTCTGATAGACTGGATTTACCAAAAATTTTTCATTTTGTTTTTTCCCAAGGTGTTAGCAACTGATATGTCCAAACACATGAGCCTGCTGGCAGACCTGAAAACCATGGTGGAAACGAAGAAAGTCGCAAGCTCGGGCGTTCTTCTCCTGGACAACTATACTGATCGCATTCAGGTATTTAACAAAACTTCAGTTTAACACAGTGCCAAACCAAATGACATTTTTGAAAAAGCATAAAGTCAGTTAGTTGCATGTCCTAGGCTACTGCAACAGCTTTGAGCTTATTTTAAGAGCAAATTTAGGAAAATAGACGTTCAAGTTTTTCTCTAATTTATGAGGAAAAACCATAACTATTTATTGAATTGCTTAGTTCTAAAAATAAATTGCAAAATCTACTTATAATAGGGCATACGTGACTACTGGCCTCCAGCACTTGTGTTTGAATATAAATCCCTCCTACTTGAAGTTTCTGGAGTCTGTTTTGGTTCTACAAATTGCCATCACCTGCTCTCTTCTTTCCATAAATGGAAGATCTAAAGCCAACTACTTTCAGTAATTCCTTGAATTCTTTCCAAATGGTGGAAAGGAAATGATAGCAGCGTTTAACCTCTAATATTCCCTCCAGTATTTAAATTCAAAGACTGTCCCCCTACAAAGATACATATTCCCCTAGGGGACCTTCGAATGGTAAATGGCCAGCGCTCTCCAAACCACTGTAATTCTGCTCTGTGGGGCGTGTGCATCATAATTAAACGGCAACTAAAATGTTCCTGAGTTTCATACTAAAGTACGAGAGGGACAAGATGTTCTGGTAGTGTTTACACTTGATCATTATAGGATTTCCAAAACTTGACAATTACAGGTCCTTCGCAACATGGTACACTGTGCGGACCTGAGCAACCCCACCAAGTCCTTGGAACTGTATCGGCAGTGGACGGACCGCATCATGGAGGAATTTTTCCAACAGGGAGACAAAGAGCGGGAGAGAGGAATGGAGATTAGCCCAATGTGTGATAAGCACACTGCTTCTGTGGAAAAGTCCCAGGTACTGTGTCCAATATGTGATTTATAAAAGTTCTTGTGAGCGCTACTGACTGTGGAACTGGAGAATTCTAGTTCCTTTCTTTTAACAGAGTATAAATGTATGAATTGATGAAGAAGCAACTGCATGCTAAGTCCATTATGTGCGTGACTCATCTGCCTTTTCCACTGCGCTCAGCTTCACCGGGTGGGGATTAAGCAGTCATCAGAAAGCCATTGGTGTTTGGACTGCGAATCTGCACACTGTTTAGACAGTCGTCCCTGACTCAGCAGAGTCAGCCAATATTTGAGCACTGCCGTCTCCTCCATCCCTTCCTCCCAGCTCTGTGTTCATTCGGGAGCTCAGCCCCTCTCCTTGTCCCCAGCGTTCCACCGTGGCCCTCTGTCCACTACCAGGCACACTGCCACCACCTCCAGAGGTATTTAAAGCCCTGCCGCTGGCCCCTTCCAAGGTGGCGTCTATGCCTTAGGGAACATTCTGAAATTTGCTGATTGTGTCCAAATTCTGTGTGTTCTGAAGACGAGAAAGAATGCTCTGGGGAGTTTCAGTTGCAGAAAAGCCCTGAACACCAACAGCTGCAGGATATGTACCCCTCAAAGGTATCATTACCTCTACACAGGTTTTAGCGGTCACTGAAGTGATATTTTTTAGGACAATGAGTAGTCCAAACCAGGTGCTGTGATTGAATGGAGTCAGAAGATGTTCACAGTCTTTAACTTAAAACACTTGGGAGTGTTTTTTCCTTAGTGTGTAGCCTCATTCCCCAAATACCTGCAAACCCCAAATTTGCATGTATTTGTACTATCAATATATAGTTCCCTCGCAATTCATTTTTGTTGCTGCTTAAAGAAATCTGATCTTAATATCCATGAAACTTATCTAAAGCCTAAATGCTGTAAGAATGTAAGCTAACATTAAATTAATCAGGCCAACTCAAACACCATAAGGGTGTAACTAGAGGACAATATGAATGAAGGGGATACGCCTTTGCTCGGTAGCAGTGATGTTTTCTGTTTACATGATGTCCCGTGTAGTTTTCTGCACACTGTCCCATATATTATCCTACTTGAACGCCCAAGCAGTTGTGCAAGGTAGAGAAAACAGGTGTTTGGCCAGAGTCCAGGGAAGAAACGGTGCTCTTGATCCAGCTCAACAACCTCTGTGTTACCCAGTTGCCCCCCGCCCAAAGATCTCTCCTCTCCATTGCGATGGACAGGTCTGCCCGAGGCCCATGAAGGCATCGCCCAGTCTGGGGTTTCCTGCGGATGAACTGTGTTGAGCTGTGTCTGATATTTCTGCCCATAAACTCTGGACTAGGTGCTCTTAGGATTTGCAGGGTTCTCTCAACCATGACCTAGGAAGTAAGCAGGGCTACCCTTCCAAAAAGTCCTTAGCATTTCTTAGCAGAAGCAAAACGAAGAAAGGAAATGACTGCGCTGTGTTCAGCTTACTCAGTTTTCTCCACTGCCTTGAGATTATTTCTGATCCCTAGAAAACACCTTGAAAATAGCCTCCCAAATCCATTAAACACACATAAAGGGGTAAAAAGGAGAGAAAAAGAGGATTGGACACAAGAGAAATATCTGAGTCGTCCACAGTCAAATTCGGATAACCAGTGCAGATCAGAGATGCCCCAACTTCGGTGTGAATCTTGTTTGTTAGGGCTGGGAAAGGACCACAGGGAAAAGTTAATCTCAGTGTCTCTCTGTCTCTCTTTTCTGTTGCTCTCCCCTCTCCTCCTCTCCTCTCCTGTCCCCTCCTCTCCTGTCCCCTCCTCTCTTCCTCTTCCCTCCCCTTCTCTTCTTTCTCACACACACGTTTGCATAGATATTTTTACATGAAGGAGTCACATGTGACCGAAGGGTTTGACTGTAACACAACTTGGCAGTATTAAATGACTGGACGAATACCAAAATGTCAATAAAGGAAATTTTCCAGTGGAGTGGAGATAGCTCTCTAACATCTAGTGTCCCCTGTGGACCTTACCCATCTGCCCTGAGTCCCACCCAGCCCAGCATCTCTCCAGCCCAAGACCCGGACTGGGGAATTCCACTCCCTCGAGGTGACGCCGTCCCTCTGTCTACCTGCTCCCAGGCCAGGCGCTGGTTTCCTGTTTGTCTGACCATGTGGGTCAGCAGAAGGCCGCACCAGGATACACAGTCCCTGCGTAAACCGTAACAAAGCCATACGCCTCGGGCTCATTCATGGGCACACAAGCGAAAGGAACTGCTTAATTGTTTTTATTTTCCTCCTTTCTTTGGATGGAAATGACTGCATGCCTGATGGGTCCCAAACAATAGCACGCCTGTCCACAGAGGGGATATGTGTTTGTTTAAGGCTTGAATTATTTTCAAGTGTTTTATCAAACTCCTCTTCAAGCCATGAGCATCCCCCAGAACTTGAGAGATTCCAGAGTAGACCAGGGCCAGCTCCTGTCACTTCGTCACGGTAGCATATTTTAAAGTTATCAGGGAAAGAATGTTGAGTCAGAACACTTTAGACCTGGGGCTTCCTCTTTCAGAGAATGACTCACAGAATCCGAGTATGACAAAGTCGTTCCCAGCCAGCGTAGCATCCAGACTTCTTATCTGGCACACATAAAAGGAAAATCAGTGTGTTGTTAGCAAGATGAACACAGGCTTTGGAATCAGACTCACTCGTTATGTGACCTCTACAAGAAATTTCATTCCAGCTGGGTGCAGGGGCTCACACTTCTAATCCTGTGCTCTGGGAGGCTGAGGCAGGAGGATCAAAAGTTTCAGACCAGTCTGGACAACTTAGTGATTTAGCAAGGCCTGGTAGTGTTTAATACTCTCAGAATAAAATAAATAAATGAAAAGGGCTAGTGATGTTGCTCAGTGCAAAGGCCCTTGATTCAAACCCCAGTACTGCAAAATGAAAGAAAGAAAGAAAGAAAAATAAATAAACAATACAATAAATGTAACTTCAGTGAGACTCACTTCCCAGCAGACAGCAATTCTTAATTTGCAGGATTAAGAAACATACTGTATATATTGTATCCAGTGCAGAACCTACTATATAGTAAATGCTCAAATAAAGGAATTGCTTATTGTTAATTTCCTGGGGGTGTGATTTCTCCTTACAGGGAAAACGTGACCACGGGCTTGGCACTCATCGACCCATTGCAATAACAGATATACAATCTTGTTTTTCTCCAGGTTGGTTTCATCGACTACATTGTCCACCCTCTGTGGGAGACCTGGGCCGACCTGGTCCAGCCCGACGCTCAGGACATTCTGGACACGCTAGAGGACAATAGGAACTGGTACCAGAGCATGATACCCCAGAGCCCCTCCCCGCCGCTGGAGGACAGGAGCCGGGACTGCCAGGGCCTGATGGAGAAGTTTCAGTTCGAACTGACCCTGGAGGAGGAGGACTCGGAAGGACCTGAGAAGGACGGAGAGGGCCATGGCTACTTCAGCAGCACCAAGACACTTTGTGTGATCGACCCCGAAAGTCAGGATCCACTGGGCGAGAGTGATGTAGACACTGCGACAGAGGACAAGTCCCCGATTGACACCTAATCTCCCTTTGGGGGGAAGGACGTCCCACCCTTGGGGGGCATGCCAGCTGTGGGTAGGGCCCGCCCACCGAGGGGCGAGGCCTGCATGGGACAGAGGCCGCTGGCCTTTCCGGTCACTGAAGTTTGGGGCCAGAGCGCAAGGCCAAGGAGCAAACAGCAGCTCCGGAGAGCCGCGGTTGACTGCTTGACTCGCCTGGCTTGCGAGCTTGGCGGGGAGCTGAGGTTTACGTGGTGGCTCAGGCCAGCTCCGGTCACAACCAAAAGCTTGAACACGGAAGACACAAAACTGAGAGATTTCTCCGCACTAAGTTTCGGGTTCCTGCCCGACTAGTGACTGAACTCACTGACTAATAACTTCGTTGATAAATCTGCTCACTGTCCCCTTGTCTGCAGATCTGTGTGCCTTTTTTGTAAAACATTTTCATGTCTTGAAAATGCTCGTCGAACACCTAGAGTTTAGTACCGACTTCTACACAGATAAGCGTTCAAAGTTGATACACCATTTTTTGACTCTTTCTGGGGGAGAAAAAGAAAGAAAACAGTCTTCCTTCCTTCTTGGGCAATATCTTTCGCTTTCCTACAGTTAACTTTTGCAAACAGACAGAAAACACGCACTTCCGACCACATTCTACTTCCTTCCCCCTTGTCCAATCCGGCTCCACGGTGGCCCTGGTCACTTAGCTCTGTTTGCTTGCTTCAAACAGTACTTTTCCTCGAGGTCTCACTGTTCATGCTATAAACAGAAAAAAGTCGAAAACACTACGGGGCAGGAAGGGGCAGTTAACACGGCAGCCTGCCCGTTTCGTCCTGACCCCCGAGAGTCGCACGACCCTGACCTGTCCCTCTCCCCACTCCCAACACCGTTTCCGGTTGATCTGCCTCTTTTTCTCTTGCACTGCCTTTCACGCTAACACCTCCATTCCTGTTGATAACCGTGTATTTATTACTTAATGTATATACTGTAATGTTTTGTAAGTTATTAATTTATATATCTAACATTGCCTGCCAATGGTGGTGTTAAATTTGTGTAGAAGACTCTGCCTAAGAGTTGCGACCTTTTCTTGTTTTGTATTGTGTATTTTGTATTGTGTATTATATAACCCAGACATCGCTTCAGAGAGACGACCCCTCCCAGGGCAGTTAGGACAGGGAAAGGGTTGGGTCCCCCGGGGCTGGCCCTTTCCCTGTCTGAGTTGCTACAACCCTCTACAAACTAGTTTTGCGAACAGGATTCTCACATTAGATACAAAATGGTTTATACTGAGCTTTTACTTTTGTATAGTTTGATAGGGGTAGGGGGCAAAGGGATGCAGTTTTTAGCCATGTTTTATCCAAATCTGTGTACACATGAGTTGGGTTATAACTGGATTCCACTCTAATTGTGGGTTCGGTTCCAAAAGCAACACTACATTTGCCCGCAAAAGATTCTTCTAAGTGTCCCCAAACTACTGACTTTTGAAGAGCTAGCCTCCTGCCTGCTATACTGCGGGAATGTCATGTTCCAATTCATTACGCAAGAAAACAATAAAACAATGTGAATTTTTATAATAAAATGTGAACTGATGTAGTAAATTATGCAAATGTGAAGCTTCTGATAACTCTCTTTAGGCCTCCTCCTGGTGTCGTTTCAGTTTGTAAAACACGTTTCATGCTTCAGTTCAGCGTTGTGACTCGACAGCTAAAGACATGGCACAAGCGTGCATGACCCATGGGTTGTATGTCTGTCAACACTGCATTGTTCCAGGTGGACATTTTATTGTTTTCAAAAGTTTCTCACAATGTATGTTACAGTACTATTATTATATATTGTGCTTAAATGCATTCTTAAGAGACTTTTATATGAGGTGAATAAACAAAGGCATGATTAGATTAGACTCAAGGCCCAGTTATTTTGCTTTTAGTTCTGGCATATTAAAGCAGATATTTTTCTCTATTCCCCTACTACACCCCACAAAGAAAACCAACCATGTGCCCAGCTGACATCACAAGTGAGGTTTCAGAATCTGTCCAAAACGTCCCATTGCTTGGAACATTTCACATTTTTTCTTAGCAACGGTTGAGCCTGTGCAATGGTGCCAGGAGAAGAAGTAGTGAAGGAAAACAAATAAAACCATTTAGTTCATCCTGGATCATTTTCTTCTACCTCTTTAAGAGTCTGAAGAGGTTAACTACTTGATAAATAAAGGGTATCTTCGTCTTGGTTGGGTCCCCTAGGAAAATGAATCGGCATCATCTCGTTAGGGTCATCGGAGACCCATCGATTTGTTTGACACATGAAGAATCTGCGGTCCACAGGGTCATCTTACACCACAATCCACAAAGTGTGGAGGAGGCCCCTGTTCTTCTCGATGACTTATGGGGTCTCTTGCTGATAATAGGGTTACACTTTTCTTTCTGGAAAGAACTGTTTAAGTATTATAAGTAAAATACTTGAATATTTTGTTGAAATCTTCAAACTGGCAATTTTTTAAAAATGTTGTCCTTAGAAGTGCATGTGTGTGCATGTGTGAGTGGGAAGGGGTGGAGAAGGTTCCAAATAAGAATTAGTGGGTTGTTCTTAGTAAATTAATCACAGGGAAGTGGCCTGTGAACCAGCAAGGGCCTGTGTTAGCCAAATTCCTCTCAGTAAGCTGAAATTGCTGTGTTTCTCTGTAAAGACAAGTGTCAGTGAGCCAGTGCTGCAGAAGCGGCCTGCCTGATGGTGGTGGAAGTAACGGCCCAAGATTTCTGATCGGACCTCATCCTCTCTGAGCCCTACTGGTTGGTAAAAGTGAGTGGGTTATCATAGCTATAGGCGTGACTTTCATCAGGACTACAACTATAAGTATTTATAAACATTTGCAGGGATGTTTTCTACTGAGAAGGGGTCTTTAACCTTTGTTGCAAATGAGAATCAAGTGAACAATTAGTACGATGTTTTGGTCCCATTCTCCCCCTCAGATTTCTGATTGGAGATCTTCAGTAGAGCTCCGGACATCAGATTTTAAAAACAGATCACGGTAATTGTCACATGCACTTGGAGTAGAAAACCACTGCTTCTGAACCAAAACCATGCTTTCTTTTCCCAACGGTCGTTAGATAGTCATCGTGCACCTGGTGCGGCCCACATGGCGTGCTCGAAATAATTATCTTTCATAGAAATTTGGGTTATTCTTTGTTTTATCTTTCTCACTTTCTTCTCACCTCGCCTCCAGGTAAAATGGGACCCACAGTTTCACCAGTTTCCTAGGTAGAGGTCTGAAGAGGACCAGAACTCAGGAGTCTAAGCCAACTGTGCCACCTGCGGTCAGGGACCATGTTGGAGTTTTGCTCCTGTTTCCATGCTCTTAGCGTCATACCTGGTATGGTTAACACTCACACACTTGTTGAATAAATCTGAATGTTGATGACAGTATAACCACAATTAGCAAGAAGATGAGAGGAAAGTGCATTCTAGGCAATTTCACTCGCAGTTTCTCTCCCACAATGATTTGCTTCCAGATCTCCCTACTCAACACTGAAGTACTCCAAGAACAAAATTCTTTTTTAACTTTTATATCCCTCACCAACAAGCACTCTGCTGGCTCTAAGTGAAAGCTTACCCTGTGATGCCTGCAGAGTGGATGGCTCAAGAAGACAGGTAGAGCCTCTTTTTATTGAAATTATTTGTGAAATATGTCCACCTACATGGCTTTCTTGGGAAAGGTGTAGAGGACACGGGACTGAAGAAAGCGTGGTTGACAAACCTGTGTTCCAGGCTTTTTCTAGTCCCTTCCAAACCATGGGAATGCAAGAAAATCACTTAAATTTTTGAGTGGAAACTTTTTCATCATTAAATGAGCTAACAATAGAGAGCTGGATGTGAAATCAAACATAGCATTATGTACAGTAAGTGATGGATAAATCTTTGTTGTCTGGATGTATGTACTCAAGAGTAGATGGATTCATGAATGTGAAATAATTTTGAAAAATTGCCTTCTGACTTTGAAAAAGCATAATTCAGCAACATGTTTTGATTTAGTGTTCTTGAAATCAAGTTCCAGTTAACAGAGTTTTCTACATATATTTCGTGATTCCAGGAGGATAAATACTTCCATGCCCATCTACCAGTGGGTGACCATGTTGATATTGATAGGCTCATGGAATTGGGAGGAAACATGGAAACATATTATCCGCCCTCTTCCAATGCTGTGGAACCCTCTGAAAACACGCATGGTCGAAAACTTCCAGAGAGAGAAGTCAGCAGTGTCCTTTTGAAATAATATAAATTGTTAGATGTTTGCGATGGAATCAAACTGCTCTCCCTTGGATTACCTTCTCTGGTTTGATTTTTTCTATCTGTAGCCTAATAATGTGTATAATTCCTCTTGTAATTTCCTGTTGCCACTGAAAATGAGAGCCAAACTTTCATAGATTTTGACTGTGACCTTGGGGAAGGGCATATGAACTCTGCACACCTCAGTTTCCTCTTCTGAGAAATAGAGGTAGCAATCATACCACTTATGTCCTAAGATTATCACGAAAATCAAACGAATTAATGCTGAGAAATAGTGAGACTAGTGCCTGGCCTGTAGTGTGCATTAGCAAATATTAACAAATACACAACTAGAGTTAGCACGTTTTCTACAAGGACTGACCAAAAATACAGTGTGTGTTTGAATGTTTTAAAAAACATTGTTACCATAAGACACATTGTCGACAATCCCCTTCATAATATTCCTGCTTTGAACACACATATCCCATCATTCTTGCCACTTTCTGAAGCACTTCTGGGAGTCCTCTTTCTTAAGTGTCTTTAGTTGTGCTGTCATGGCTACCTTGATATCCTGAATCAGTTCAAAATATTTACAGCAACTCTTTTCAAATAAAAGCATTGTGGAGTGACCTTATCCACCTTTTGGATGTAACACCACAGGGGTTCTGACTCTTCTCCAAAGTCAGAATGATCATACAAGGTAAGCATTTTGAATGGATTCAGAACACTGAGGCAGCTACAACAGCACAGCTAAAGACATTCATGAAAGGGGACCTCCGTAACTGTTTCATAAAGGGGCAAAAAGATGGGATAGGTGTATTTGACTGGGATGGAGTATTTTAGTGGCAACATGTCTTTTCCTAAAATTATTTTTTTAATTTAAACATTTCTCATATTTTGCGATCACACCATGTATATTGTAGTTTCTTCAGCCACTTTTTATATGACCACACAGATCCAGTTATCCGGGGCTTGCTTAAATTGACAGCGCCATCTTAGAATCAGCATCTCGGAAGCAAGCACCACATTTTGTTTATAGTAGGGCACAGTGCGATTCTCGCCTTCCTTTGTTCTGAGCACTGGTCCATATTCCAAGACGCTGTTCCTTCTGGGGGATGTCAGTGACTCACCTGGATGAGGCATAAGATGCTTACAGGCAAACGAAACCTTCCACAGAGGCACTAATCTTCTCCATTCTTGAATCTTAAAGCAGAATTATACTTTCCTGTAACGTTTTATGTGAAAGGAAACAGGGAATTGGGTGTCAGGTTGACCTCTTTGTAAATTCCATCTCCAGAAGATGCTTGTTTGGTCTTCAGTCTCCTTCTCTGAAAAAGGGAGGAAAGATATCCATAGCCACTTCTGCATGGAGTCTGGCACACTGCAAGCAGGCAGCAAATGAGACTTATTAGTAATATTGATACCCACTATGATGATTAAATGAGATAATTTGGACATGGAAAAATACTTATATCATTTTAACCTAAAATATTTTGAATTCTGATTCTGATAACTCATTGACTACCTCTCCTCCCGCCTCTATGATCTACATCTTTGATAATAATGTATTTTATATTTCAGTTTTCCTTGTTAGATACAGAAAAGGATGGAAGATCAGCACTGACCCCTTAGTCATTGTTCCACTGTTACTGGCATTGAGTCAAGTATAAATTCGTCTACATACGCCATCATCTAGGGCAACCTAGATATGTTTCACTTCAAGAAAAGTGTGTTCAAATCTTTTTATAAAACTCAGACAAAGCAAAAATGTTTTAAACAAAGCATTTTTGTCCTTGGTAGAACTTATTAATCCTAACATGCTAACTATGGTAGCATGACCTGGCCTTAGAGAACTAATGCTAATTACTTCCCTCTCAAATGGTTCACAAACGTATGTTGATAATCTGTTCTATAACTATTCACACAATTGATATTATGCTTGACAATCTGTAGTGCTGGAGTCTT
Organism: Erethizon dorsatum; assembly: GCA_028451465.1. NCBI lineage: Eukaryota > Metazoa > Chordata > Mammalia > Rodentia > Erethizontidae > Erethizon > Erethizon dorsatum. Next base: position 123,211,958 of record CM051829.1, on the reverse strand, counting down.
TCTTTCTGAAGAGGGAAATAATATTTGCCTGTCACACATTCCTAGAAGTATGACCAATTTTGTGTGCTTTCTGATTTCTCAAAAATCATCCATTAGGGCCGGTGAGACGGCTCAGCGGCGTAAGCGCCTGCCTTGCAAGCACGAGGGCCCGAGTTCAACTCCCGGAACCCACATACGAAAAAGGGGCCGGTGATATCGCTCAGCGGCACGGGTGCCTGTTGGCGCGCGAGGTCCTGAGGTCGACCCCCCGGTACCCACAAAAAAAAAAAATCATCCATTATGACTCAAAAACACATGGGGAAAGTCGTTCTGATAATCTTTGGAAATCATATGCCTACGGACATGAAGCCACATAAAGAACAGAGATGCTATCTAAACACTTCTTTGCTTTACTTGGCCAGTCAAACAGAAGATCATGGCACTTACCCACTGTTAGATAAGGGCTTATCTCCTTCTAACTGAGCACCTACCATGGAATAAATCAATAAATAAATACTGATATCTGTAGGAGCAGAAAAGGAGGTGAGCTCTTTCTTGCCCGTCATAAAAAGTCATAACCAACATGCTTAGAACAAAAGATAGGTTTACATGACAACAGGAGCCCTCAGATTGAAGACCCAAAGATTCAGGGTGGACTATTTGTTTTTTATGCTAAGGTTTGATGAGGCACAGACAGTTGTATAGAAATGTGATTGAACAGAAAAGGATACGATTTAATAGCAGTAGACTGAGGAGTAAAACCCAGCAATGTCTGCCTGTTCAGATTCTTCCTGATCTCTCTCATTCTTTCTTCTGAACATGGTGTGGGACCCTGTTATGGTTTTGATCTAAAATGTCTCCCAAAAGTCTTATGTGTTTTGAGGGTGATTGAATCATGGGGCGCTATACTCATCAGTGGATTAATCCAGTGACAAATTCAGCAGATGATTGTGCTGTTAGGAGAGGGGCATGGTTGCAGGATTGTCACTGGGGCATGAAGTGGAAGGGTGTATTCTTGTCCCTGGCTCCTCCTCTCTCTCTCTTTCTACTTCCTTGTTATCATAGGAAGGGCAGCTTTCCTCACACATGCCCTTCATCATGCTGTTTCTGTCTTGGAGCTAGTTGACCATGGACTGAACCCACTGGAAACTGTGAGTCAGAATAAACCTCTCCTCCTTTAAGTTTCAGGTATTGAGTATTCTCTCCAGGTGATGGAAAGGCTAATATAGAAAACTGGTACCAAGAGTGAGGTAGTTGTTGTGACTGTATCTGACAATGTGCTTTAGAAGCATCTGGAACCAGTTTGTAGGAAGAGTTTTGAAAGTTTAGAGAAGGCTAGAGAAGTCTTAGAATGCTGTAAGAAGAGCCAGATGGGTGATTAGGGTCATAGCTCAGAAGACCAGAATGCTAGTAGGAATGCAGATCGTAAAGGGCAAGCTCAAGAAGTTTCAGTTGCAAAGGGAGACTCTACTGGAAACTGGAATAAAGGCCGTGCATGTTTAATTTTGGAAGCAAACTTGCCTACATTTAGCCAGTGTCCTAAGACTGTGTGAGACTGAATTCAAAAGTGGTGGAAAATTGCTCTAGCTGAGGAAATTTCAAGGCAGCCCAATGTTCAGGGTTTATAAATCTTCAGCCCATGATGATTTATAGTGAGAATCAGAAGCAAAAAGCAGAGCTAAATTATGTGAAGCTTCGCCAGAAAGGAAGTGCTTATAAAGTTGAAGCAAAGGAAATTGTGGTTGCTGACAAGATTAGCATTTTTTAAAAGCCACATACTCTGCACCAGAACAGTAAGAAAGATGGCTTGAAGACAGCTCAGGAATCAGCAAGACCCTACCTATCACAGGCTCAAGTATCCAAAAGTGTAAACCTTTCATTTGAGAAGAGAGCCTGTAGGCCCCCTACTCAAAAAAGTAATTGGTTCTCCAGGATTCATTTCACTATGCTCAACTATCCAGGCACTCAGAGGCCACTGCAGCCATTGTCCAAGGGGGCCAGGGTACCGTTTGAGCTGACAGCAAGCGAATCTTGCCCTCAATCACATGGTGCTAGTATTTTTGGCACACAGAATGCAAGAGTTGTGGAGTCACACAGGATTGCATCCAGATTTCAGAAGAAGGAATGGAAGGCCAGATAGTATGCTCTAGAAAGAACAATGAATGAAGCTGTGAGAGTGAAGTTGAAAGTACAATGGAGACCCAAGGAAGTTGGAGATACCAGGAATGTGGGGTGTCTGCTTGAGGAAAGCTATAGGAAGTGAGTAGCACCAACTCAAGAGAGAATCACTGTGAGCTGCAACTGGCAAGGCCATAGGGATAGGGCTGACCAAGCCCTTTGGAGCTCATGTCTCACCACAACCTGCCCTGGCTGCTAGACATGGAGCTGAAGATTTAATGTTTACCCTGCTGGATTTTGGTCTTGCTTTGGTCCCATTCCTTTTCATCCCTTTATTTCTTCTTTTTGGAATGGGAATGTTAATGTATGCCATTTTATTTTGGAAATATTTAACTTACTTTTAGATTTTTACAGGGGATTACAGTTAAGAGCTTGTCTTGAGTCTCAGAGGACAATTTGGTCTTGGACTTTTCAGCAATACTAGAACTCCTAAGACCTTGATGGCTCTCAGAGATGGAATAAATACATTTTGCATGGCATGGTGTAGAACTGGAATGTCCCTCAAAAGTCTCATGTGTTTGGGGTGCTGTACTCATCAGGGGATTTGTCCATAAAGCACTCAGTAGCTGAGTGTGTGGTTAGGACATGGGGCATGGCTGGAGGTGGGTGACTATGGTGTGACGTGGAAGGGTGTATTATTGTCCCAGCTCCTCCTTTCTCTCTGGCTGCCATGGGTTGAACAGTTTTCTTCACTATGGCCTCCACCATACCTTTTCTTCCTTGCAGCCAACCGAACATGGACTGAACTCACTAGAAACTGTGAATCAAAATAAACCTCTTCTCCTTTAAGTTTTAGGTGTTGGTATTTTGTCCCAGCAACAGGGAAACTGAATAATACAGACCTTTCTGGAATGGGGGGTGTGTGTGTGTGCATGAACTACAGTAGAACAAGGTGGGCCAGAGAATTTTTTAATGGAAAATTGTTACACAAAAATGTAGAAAAACAGTTAAAATGATATTTTTCCAGGTTTTTTGACTGGCTTTGGGGCAAAGGGTTGTGGTTTCTATAACTTGGCTTAGGGAAGAGGAATTTAATTTTTATGGCTCGCTTCAAGGGAGAATCAGAGGTGAGAAACAGTGGACCGGAGAAGATCAGAGAGGAAGTTAGCTTCTGCATCTTCTTTCGTCTCCACTGTCTGAATTCCAACAAGTCCCTGACATTTTTTAGGCATGATTCTAAGATGTATTCTTGCTTCTTAGGTATTGGAGAATATAGAAAAATAGATGTGCAAATAACAAATTCAGTAACATTGTAAGAAGTGGTAAAGTAGAAGCACGTGAAGAACACACGTATGACAGCACAGGACAGTCTTGGGGGGGCATGCAGCCAGGGAGCACTTCTCAGAGGGGTCAGAGCTGAGTGTTCAGGCAGTCAACAGACCAAACGGATCTGGAGAAAAATGGCATGAAGCCCTGAATTCCAGGTGAAAAGAATACGGGACCTGAAAGAATGTTTTTGAGACCTGGGCATATATTCATTCTTTTAAAAAATATTTATAGTACACATACTATGAGCCCAGGGCTCCATCAGACATTGGGATACAGAAATTTACAAACAGAGAAAGCCCCTGCTGTCACTAAATCAGCTGTAGTGAGGAGATAGTTATAAGGTGTGACCGAAAAGTGTGATTGATGCTTTAAATTTAAAATAATTTATTAAAGTGAAAGACAAAATATTCAGAATACCCCCTTCGTTTCACACTTATCCTATCATTCTTGCTGCTTTGTGAAACGGCTCGGTAAGTCCTCTTCCCTGAGTGTCTTTGCTTGTGCCATTGTGGCTTCCGCACTGCCCTGAATCGATTCAAAACACTTCCGTTTCATGGTCATTTTGACTTTGGGGAAAAGCCAAAAGTCGCACAGTGCCAGATCCAGTGAATAAGGTGGGTGAGGACACAGCGTCATGTTTTTACAAGCTTGTCTTTCCATTGGATGGCACTCGGCAACAGCAGTCACCATATTTTTTGATTACACCGCTTAAAGACATTCACAAAAGGGGACTGCAGAACATCTTCAGGAAGTGACAAAAATGATGAAATAATTGTTCAAAGCAGTGAGGAATGTATGCTGAGGGGGGTTCATGGCAATGTGCTTTTTACTTTAATAATTTCTAAAATTTAAACATTCACTGTGTATTTCAATCCTAGCTCCCATTAATGAAACTTTTAAAAAGTGAATATGTCATTAGGAACACACACGAGGTCTCCAAAGAATGGAAATACACGCATTTGAAAGTTGTTGAAAGAAACCATCATGGCCAATTTGTAAGGAAGGGGGGACAGGAGCATTTTATGGATGTAAAAACGACTTGCCCAAAGCACCGTGGTCGGAGGCCGTAGAGGCCCGAGGAGGAATTGAAAGACGCTGGTGTGACTTGAAGTGTGGCGTGGCAGGAAGTGGTGATAGGGTGATGCGGGCCACATCCCACAGAGCCTGCCAGCTATTATGATTTTGCTTTTCTTTAAACACAATGGAAATCCACCCAAAATTTTAAGTAGGGAAGTGACATAATCATAATTGTAGTGGGGGACAACTCCCGAAAGAATGACAAAAACGTGGGAGATGAGCTGACAGATGATTGCAGAAGACCAGCCAAGACAGGACAGGATCTTTCATTGGCTCTGCCGATGAAAGAAATGGGTGGATGTGGGGTTATTTAGATACTACAGTTGCACATCTTGGTGATAGATTATGTTAGAGAGGAAAAGACTGAAGAATAAATATTAAGATTCTTGGCTTACATGACTAGAAAGGTGGCAAAGTCATTTTCTGAAACAAGAAACATTAGGGAAGTTATTTGGCAGGGAGGCATAACCCAGTTTAGGAATGCTTATTTGGGGCTATCTTGGTGACATTCCAGTGCATTTAAAGTGGACAATTAAGTATGGCAGTGTGGAACTCAAAGAAAAACTCTAGGCTGGGAATTAATCATACAGACCATATACAGGATACCCAAAGTCATCGGATATCCCAGGGAGAGAGTGTGTAGTGATAGAAAGGATAAGGGCAGGAATCATTCTTGAAACACTCTGGTATTTCATGGACAAATAGAAATGGATGGCCCGTAAATGAAATTGAGAAAGGAAAACCACAAAAAGAGAAACTACCAAGAGAATCTGGTGTCCAAAAGAGCAAAAGAAAGAGAATGTTTTAAGATGGAAATGATCCACAGTGTTTAACCCTACTGAGAGAGGAGGTTTTTTTAAAAAAAAAAAAAAAAAAAAAAAAAAAAAAAGAAGGAAAATATCCTCTTTATTTATTTAGAACTTCGTACACCACTGGTGAACCTGAGGTGTTTTCTGAGGAGTCGTGGCCCAGTAGTTAGTTTTCAGTGAATAAAGAGTAAAAGGGAGGCAAAAAGAAAAAAATAAATAATAATAATAATGATGGTAGTAACAGATAAGAAGCTCAGCTTTGAAGAGGAAGAGAGAGATACGATGATATCTAAAGGAGGGTGACAGGTCAGGGAAACTTCTTTTTAAGAGGGACTTGAATATGTTGTAATGAAAATGCAAGTATTCTGCTTAGAGAAGGAAACTAAAAGTACAGAAGAGAGACAGGACCACTGCAGTGGTGGAGAAAGCACTCTTAGAAGAGAGAGCTGTCACTTTCTCCAGGACACTGGCGCGCAGGGCACAAGCACAGATGGGTCTAGGGGTTCACTAGAGGGAAACTGAAGGCTTCCCTTCCTCCATTATCTGACATACTTGCTTCAGGGAAAGAGCACTGGCTTCTTCTCACCAGGGATTTGTTTTAACCAAGCAGAAGACCCAGTTAAAATCATTTCAAACACAGTCAGAGGATGCTAAAGAGGTTACTGTCACATTGTTGGAGGAAAATTAGAATGTCGAACATGTGCGTGTGAAATATCTACTCTGCAGCAATCTTTGAATATGTCAGGAGTTTGCGTATAAAAAGAAAATTAATTTCTTCTTAATAACACCTGGGACCCAGGCCAATAGAATTTATGAGAAAGTTGGATTGGACTCAGAAGAAAAACGAACTAGATTTTTGGACTGTTCTCCTTGCCCCAAATGGAGGAGTTTTACTTAAGATATGGTGAATCCTCAGATGCTAGTGAGCGTTCAGGAAGACTTTTTCTTCTTAGGGCAAATGCGAAGGGCGAGTTTCAAACGGGATATGCAGCCTGGATTTTAGGTCTTTGAATAGCTTTCTCCTCTTTATACCACAAAGACCAGGTGTTCTGCCCCCTTCAGCATGAGCGTCACCCTCCCTGGTAGAGAGAATATAAGAAGTAAGAGTTACTGAGGTAGGAGATTAGGGCTAAGGCAAGCTCCATCCCACTGGGCACATCTGTCGAAGTCACGTTGACGCAGGGCACGCGTGCGGAATACAGGATCCGGGGTGACTGCAGCTCCTGAGTACCGTGGGGGACCAATCAGAAGAGTGCTGCTTTCAGTTCCTCATTTACATCTGGTGGCAGGAAACCAAGTGAGTCCTCGATAGGACAACTTAAGTCTGGTGCCAGGCCAAGCGAGTTTTTGATAGGACAGCTGTCCCAGTGCCTTATTTGCACGAGGGAGAAGCCAATTCCAGGTACAAAAGAGCCCTTTCCCTTCGCCTCGCTGTCAGGAGTCTGCCCTCAGCCCGCTCTCACTCTGCCGAGCAGACTTCTTTTCCACTTTCTATCAAGGTGCCTCCCTGCTAGCTTTTCTGTGTGTCCTGTCCAATTCTTTGTTCACGACACGAAGAGCCTGGAAAGAATTTCCCCAGGACCCATTACCTGGTAACATTACCAGGCTTGAATTTTATTACCTCCACACTTTTGGCCGAAGCTGACATAGTCCTCTGTCGTGTGTGTGTGTGTGTGTGTGTGTGTGTGTGTGTGCGTGTGTGTGTGTTTGGTGAGGAGAGGGCTGTGTTGTTTGCCTGGATTTTCACCAGAGCTTTGAATGCCCTCTTTATTGTCCTCAGCAATTTTTCACCTAGTTTATTCTCACTTTTTTGTTTATTTACTTGCTTGCTTGCTTGCTTGCTCTGACTAGGCACGTACTCACGTTCACCAAGTGGCCTACTTGACTCTTCTTTCTGCTCCCAGTCGTTTGTATTCATTTTGGAATATTTGTTCCTCCTCTTCGCACTTTTTATAGCTATTGTTTTATAACCCGAGCTTTGCGGAGACCATTCTTGTGCAGTCATCTAAGTTTTTCTCATTTTCTTCCAAAAGTCCAGCGTCAGGCCTGACCTGAGAGAGACCTTCATGCTGCCCTCTACAAACAACAGGAATCCATGCTGCTCTCAGCAAACAAGATTCGGTGGCCATAAGGAAATTTAGGGCTGGACCTGAAGTCCCCTGGACGCCAGAATGCCCACCAGTGTCCACATACCTGCACTGACCGTCCTTGGAACTCTGACCCCGTGCATTCCATCCAGATTTCTTGGGACTATAAACCCTACTCCCAACCCCTGTAAATCCCTGAGCCTTCCTCCATGCCGCCTGCTGATATCACCCTGATTTCAGCCTGCCTGTTTGTAGACGGAATTAAATCCAGTCTTTCCCACAGTCTCAGTCTCTGATGTTTCCTCAGGAGCTGTTAACACCGAGGAATACTAGTCATTTGTGCAGTGCTTTACAGGCTCTGCAGTTTCCATTCATAGGCATCACTGCCTCTGATCATCACAGACTCCACAAACGCAATGTAGGCACCACCAGCTCCATCAGTGTCACTACTGCCATCATCACAACCGCAATTATCCCTACTAGTTCATTTTTAAAGACAAGAAGCAGTGAAGAATTGCCTCCAGTCATTCCGGTAGAGAGGCAGAAAGGAGAGAGACTCAAGCCAGGACCTGCAGGACCTTCAGACCTAGAGAGACTCTTTCCATTTGCAAAGCTGCTGCCCCAGGTTATTGGGCTATGTCAATGGGGAGTTTGCAAGGTCACTTTCTCCAAAGTTGTCTATTATTTCATCAAACTCTTCCTCTTTGTGATTACATGGAACTGCAGTTCCTTTAGTTACCCAGTTATAAGGAAGGCTTACTGAATTAAGAAATTTCTGAGTCCCTCCTTTACCAAATTCTCTTGAACACTGATGTTTCTTACAGGGTCTCAGCCATTTCCTGAGTAAATTTTTCTGCCCCTTTTGAGACCTCTGTGCCTAAACTTTCCACCCCGGAGACCTACATAGAGATATATAAAACTTCTACCCTTGACCACGCATCTAATACTAGTCAGCATGCGGTCACTTAGTCCATCAGAAATGATTTATTTGTCTGACATTTCCCGACCACTGTCTACACCCTTAGAATACAAAGGTGAAAAACAAAAAGAGACGCATAGACTATCTAGACGGACATTAACCAATTACAGAAGTAATGGTAGAAATAAGTAGTTGTCTTTTTTTTCTCTTTGTTAGCTCTTTTATTTTCCCCTGTTAATCTTTTACAGCTTCTATGACAAACCTACCCCTGGCCACTTAAGTCTTTAACATACTATGACTTTTCCACAGTGTACTTTGTGCTGGTAGGAAACCACTTTGCCCAATCCACACGCTTTTCCTAGAGGTGTTTTCTAGGTTCTTTCTGTCCTTAACAAAGAATTGGTCAAGACAAGGGGAAAAGGTAGCAAGGTGCTGTGTTTATTAAACATAGGAAAACAAACATGCTCTGCAGAGCGAGTGCAGGCTAATTAAACGTAGGAAAAGAAGTGCACTGTAGAGGATAAGAGCAGACCACTGTGAAAGAGGAGCACAGGGGCCAAGAATTTAAGAGCAGCCATCTTTTGTATCCTCCACTCCTCAGGCTGACGTCACGTCTAGGCTGTCCTATCAAAAACCTGCTTGAGTTACCGCAGCGGATTCTCTGATTGGTTCCCTTTTCAGGGCTTGAGGAACTGCTCTTCTGCTCATGTGCTGGATCTCCATGATTGACAGGTCATGACCATTTCCCCATCTGCTTTGTCATGCCCTGATCTCCCACCCCAACAGGACTTTGAATTGAAAGAAAAGTTTGAAATTAACCAATATATGGGGTCTATGATATAGCTTATAGCGGCATAAGCGCCTGCCTGGCAAGCGCGGGGTCCTGAGTTTGACTCCCAGTACCTGCATATAAAAAAAAGAAAGAAAGAAAGAAATCAGCTGGCACCTCTCAACCTTGAATGTGTTTACTGATAACCTGAGGTTCTTGTCCAAGTGTAGTTACTGTCACAGCAGGTCTGGGAAGAGGCCTGAGAGCCTGCATTTTGGCAAGCTCCTTGGGGATGCTGCTGCTGGTACCTGGATGACATTTTGAAGAGCAAGGATCTAGTTAATAGCCATCAGATTTCCTTCTTTTGCAAAATACAGACTGAATCAAATTCTTCCCACAGGCCAGGGCACAGGAAATTTGAAAAGGCAGCCTCAGACTTCCACGTCTAGTCGGTATGAAACAACAGGAACTCAATTTACCATTTTCCCTGAAGCAACTAAAAGAATCAGACCTGATGATTCTTAAAGCATTAAACTTTAGTCAGCGAAGGAGCGTGATTCCTGGCTGACCAGAAATACACGAGATAAGCCTTATAATTGTCCCTGTTTGTTGCCTTGAGAGAGTGTCCAAACCACGACAGAGAGAGTGGTAAACCAAGCAGCAGCCAGCTATGACTGGCTGAGTGGAAGGGCAGAGTGCCTTCCACTCAGGAAGGAAGGACTCCAGGGAGCCCCCTGGTACCACAAGTTCAAGGCCAGCCTATATAGCAAGACGCTGTCTCAAAAAATGTTGGTTAATTTATGCTTTCAATGCACGTATACTTGGTGCTGAGGAAATAGAGATTTTAAGAGGCCGTCATTGATTTCACTGAGCTTCACTTAGGTTACCTGATGGGGAGAAAGGCAAGGTAGAACCTTCCGTTACAACTCAGTGGAGGAAACATCATGCTAATGGTAAGCAGAGGGGTCTAGAAATCATAGCGAATAGGTTTTGTTAAGTCTGTTAAAGAGCAGGAAGGGATATGCCCGAGCTCTGAGAAAATCTGATTAGAATTCTGCAGGTGCAATTTATTCACAATTTAGTTTGATCTTTGAATGTTTGATTGAAATCACACACATCTGTGCTTGGACAGTGATGAAAGTGTGTGTGTGTGTGTGTGTGCGTGTGTGCGTGTGTGTGCGCGTGTGTGCATGTGTGTGCATGTGTGCGTGCGTGTGTGATGCACTGCCAGCATGGCAGCTGGCAAATGGAAAATGCTCAATCAATATCCAATAAATCAACAAAAACTCACAGCACACGCACGCACACGCGCACACGCACACAGTTAACCCACTGGACACTCTTGGAACCCCCACGGCTGCCCGGCTTGGACTTCAGGGTTGAAATTTCTCCACAGTCTGCCTCACAGACCTCTTACCAAGACGCTTCCCTTTGAGACCGTGTCAGGTGATTTGAGGTTCAAGTATGAAACAACAGGAACTCAATTTATCATTTTCAATTTACCAGTGATTTGAGTAACAAGTGACCCCAACATTGATGACTTACAACAACAGAAATTTAATTCCTCACAGTTCCGGAAACCAGATGTCCAAAATCAAGGTGCCGGTAGGCCCAGCTTTCTCAGAAGGCTGCAGAAGAAAAGACCTCAGATGCTTCATGGCTTCTCCCACCTTCTCCCAGGCATGGCTTTGCTTGTGGCTGTGTAGCCCCCATCTCTGCTTCTGTCTTCACATGGCCTTGTCCCATGTGTGTCTGTGGCTTTTCCTGTTCTCTTACAAGAGTACTTATTATTGGATGGAGGGCTCATTAATTATCCAGGGTGAACTAATCTTAAAATCTATAATCACATCTGCAAAGACTCTTTCATAACATAAAGTCATCATCAAAGGGGCCAAAAACATATGCTGGAAAAAATAAAAAGATGGCCTCCAACAAATGGTGCTGGGGAAACTGGATATCCCTGTGCAGATCCCTATCTCTCACCCTGTACTAAAATCAAATCCAAATGGATCGATGGCCTACATATAAAACCAGGAACTCTGGAACTGCTGGGAGACAACATAGGGGGAGCCCATGTAAGTTGTAAGACTTCCTGAACAGTGCTGCATAGGAATAAGCACCACAAATCGACAAATGAGTGAAACTACATCAAATTAAAAAGCTCTTTCATAGCAAAGAAATGACAGAATGATAGACAGCCCACTGAATGGGAAGAAATATTTGCTAGCTACTGTTCTGATAGAGAATTAATATCTAGACTATATAAAGAACTCAAAAAAATCAACCAGCCCAAACAAATAACCTAATCAGAAAGTGGGCAAATGAACCAAATTGACACTTCTCGAAAGAAGGTCAAACAGGCAGTAAGTGTACGAGAAAATGTTCAACGTCTTTAGCCATTAGAGAAATGCAAATCAGAGCTACACTGAGATTTTATTTCACCTGGGCAGATGGCTATTACTTCTACTACTACAAAAAAGCAAAACACAGTGAGTGCTGGCCAGGATGCAGGAAGAAAGGAACCCTCCTACACTCTTGGTGGGAATGTAAACTAGTATCACCACCGTGGAAATCAGTATGGGGAGTCCTAAAAACTAACCACAGAAAACCACTGGAGCCAGCTATTCTACGTATGGGTGTATTCCCAAAGGAATTATACTCAGCCATACTACAATGATACATGTGTTGTGTTTAGAGCTGCACAATTCACAATAACTAGCTGTAGGAATAGCCTCATACCTGCCAAAGATGAATGGATAAAAATGTGGCCATATATACATATACATGTGTGTGTGTGTGTGTGCGAATATTATGCAGCCATAAAGAAGAATGAAATCATGCTATTTGCAAGGAAATTGATAGAACTAAAGAGCATCATGTTAAATGAAATAAGCCAGATGCAGAAAAAGTTAAATACGGTGTGATTTCTCTTATATGGGAAACCAAGTAAATAAATAAGAGCTGACAGGAAAGGAAGACGTAGACTTTTGGAAACAAGGAGGCAATCAGAGGGAAGGAGGGAGAAAAGGAGAGGGTGGACACGGGATAGGAAGAGATCAAGACACCTAAAATGCAGGTACCAATTTACCAAAATGGACTTCACCATTCTGAATTACCAACATGCACTCATTTTTAAAAGTGAGGAAAAAAAGAGAAAAGAACAGTCTCGATGCTTTAAAAATCATTTCGAAGCAACAGGAAGAGGGTGCTTTCAAATTCCTTGAAGAAAACAAGGACAAAGCTAGCGCCTCAGGCCCCTCCCTCTGTCTTCCCCACACCCTTTCTTCTCCTGCCTGTTGTGGGGAGGTCGCGGCCTGGCGGTATGGGAGGGCGCACTGCTCTTCCCTCTGTTCTTTCTTTAGCCAAGTTGTTTTACCGTCTCCGCATTTATGTGGCACCATATTATACGGAGGTTGTAGACGGTGTGCAGTTAGGTCTCCATTCTTGTTTGGCTGTTAGGTGTGTCCTACTGGATAGAGGAGCCCGGGTATACCGCCCTCTTGCGCATCTGCTTTAGTCTTTATGTCTTTGTGGTATACGTACCTGTTTACATTTCTCAGAAATTAAGATCACCTTCACAAATCCTAGGGGCCAGCACTTGGGTATATCTTTTGGGGGCCACAGCTCAACCCACAGCATGTCCAATATGGTCAGGACCACAGTAAGAAGGGTGAGGCCCTCAGTAATTAGGAGCAAAATTTAAGGGGACACCCTCAAATTCAGTAATCAAGAGAGTTGTGTAGGGTAACACTTTTAAAATCAAAATTAATGCAAAAAATCAATAGTAAGTAAAGCATAAAAATTTGAAAGACAACCAGTATTACTGTTTGTTTGTTTCTGTGTCTTCTTTCCGGTCTCCAATATGGTTCAGTTTTTCCCTGGGTTCCAGCAAGAGCCTAAGTTTCCTGCTCATGGTGAGCTGAGTCCAGCGCCCCATCTTCCATGGTGTCATTTAGGTCACCCTCTCAGAACGCTGCTGCAGGGAGCTGTGCTCAGGACCCAGAGCCAGGCCGAGCCAGGACTCTTCTCCTCACACAGGCTTATCTCACGAATTGTGCAAACACCACCTGAGAAGCTAATTAAAATGGAATCAGTGCTGCCAAATCCGGGAAGCCTGTGAGTGAGCTTCGAGAGGCTGCCAGAAAGAGTTATTAGTGCACACTCCCAGCCTGCACTGTCACTCCAAAAGGGGGGAAGGGGTGGGAGTCGCTGAGCCCCACTCCTTAGGAGGCCAACAAAAGGCACTAGATATGCACACGAGTGAATGCCTGACCATGGCGGGTGGACGGGGCTCAGGAGCAGGAGTAGAGCAAAACACCCTGATTCCAGGCAGTGCTGAGAAAGAAGAAATGCTATTTACGTGTGACTAGTACGCTACCACGTGACGCTAAATTAATGAGACAGAGCAATAAGTTGGGGCCAGTAGAAACATTAAAATATAAAATCTGATATGACCATTGAGAAAGAATATTTTAAGAGATTTCACAGGAGTTGGGCAAAAGTACATTAAAACACAGTACCTGGGAACACACTTAAGAGGAAATAGGTAGCACTTATAAGCAAAAAGCTCAACGACTTTCCCGAAGGGCATAAAGGAAGAATTTCCGAAGTGGCAGCACACACTGTACACCTGCGTGAGGAGACTGCAAATCATGACATAAATGCACCTTCAATTCACATGTAAAACGAGCGTAATTTCAAAGAAAGGATCAATGATAGTCTCGGGGGATTTAACAACCTGATCTTAAAATTCATCTAAACGGTCAAAGCAGGAAAGGAACAGAAGAATTTTTGGAACAAAAATGGACAAGAAATTCCAAGTAGTTAAAATTATTATATCACCTAATACTTAAGAAAAGAGTTAATGTTTTCAGCTAAGAAAATGGACACATAAAACAGAATTAAGATCCCCATATGCAAGATTTTAGTAAGTGTAGAAGCTTTATAGACATTATTTTTTAAAGGAAGGCTTGATAAATATTGATCAACCTAGAGATATTTATTAATTATTAGGGAAGAATAGTTTCCCCTTCATATTATGTATCTTTAAATTTCAGTTGATTAAAGTCAAAGGTAGAAGTGAATTATAAAACAAATTATATGAGACTTTCTTATCTCAAGGTAAAGATAGATATTTCTAATTAAAAACAACAAAAGATGAATCAGTTCTTAATGAAATTTAAAATCGTTATGTCAAACTTATCATAGGCAAAATTAAAGGAAACAATAAATGTAGAAAATATAGGCCATGTATAAAAGGCAAATCATTACTAGTTATGTATAAGAGGCTTGTCAAAAATAATGAAGGTTGATTTTGGTTCTCAAAATAAATCAGTAATAAAAAATTGATACTCAAAAATGAACGATACCGGTGAAGAACAGGTTCATTTAACAAGAAATCCAGGGCAGGGGAGATAGCTCAGCGGCATACGCGCCTGCCTGGCAAGCGTGAGGGCCCGAGTTCAACTCCTGGAACCCACATATGAAAAAAGGGCCGGTGATACCGCTCAGTGGCACGGGCGCCTGCTGGCACGCAAGGTCCTGAGTTCGACCCCCGGTACCCACAAAAAAAAAAAAAGAAATCCAAAGGGCCAGCTGTGTGTGGAAAATATTAACCTCATAAGTAACAAAATAAATGCAAGTTAAAATAATAACAGAACTCCATTTCTCAAACTGATAAAAGTGTTTTTAAAAACCGAGTCCAATAATGAGATCCCAGTAAAAGTCACATTTCACCACACTGATTTGTGGCAGAACTGTCAATCAGCATACATTTTTAAAGTGTTTTGTGTACTATGTATCAAAAGCAAAAAGTTCTGATTCTTTAATCTAATAATTTCATTTTTAAGGGAGATTGGCCGAATATATGATTTAAGCATGTATGTAAATTCATAAAGAAGATATTCATTATAGTATCATTTATGATAGAGAACTTAAAATATTCTCAATATCCAACAATGTGGAAACAATTGCATGCTGGAATCCTAGGATCCCATTAAAATAAAATTTTGAATAATATTTAACTGTGCATTTTAATGTTTTGCTTAAAATTAAAAGCTTTATAACAAATATATAAACATATACACACATAAGTGCACAAATATGTACTATAAGAAGAAAGAAAGATTAACACTGATGTATTAATATTAGCTTTTACTTAGGTATAAACTTTTAATTGGCTTCTTTTTTTCAGGCTTTAGATTTTTTTTACAGTGAGAATACCTTATTTTATCATCAGAAAAAAGGAATAAAAATATTCTTAAAAAGCTTGACCACCAGCTCATTGGATGCTTAATGTTGAGTGAAATAAATCAGAAACACAAGCGTAAATATCGTGTGGTTTCTCTTATACAAGAAACCCAGAGTATAAATAAGGAGCAAAAAAAAGCTGGATAATAGAAGTAGAGAGGGAGATCTTTCTCAAATGAGAAGGGACTGAAAGATGGAGGGGGAGGGAGAGGGACAGGGCATGAAAAAGGAATGAAGGGGCTGGTGAGATAGCTCAGCGGCATAAGCACCTGCCTGGCAAGCGCGAGGTCCTGAGTTCGACTCCCAGTACCCACATATAAAAAAAAAAAAAAAGGGAATGAAGATGTGTCATGTGCAGGCACCCACTCCACACAAGGAGTGTAGACACTATGACTGCAAACATGATAAAAATGAATAAATTAAAAATGTAGCCCAAAAGTAAAATAAGATAAAGAGTGTGAAGAAGACCTCACCCAACTCTCTCATTTTCCCCATAAACCAGACTCGGAGAACTAGAAGAGTGACAGCAGCCAAGTTCCCATGCACCACCGCCCCCAGGACCCCGTCTGTTCCAGAGGGCTGGCGGGCAGGTCCTCAAAGGAGGCACAGCTGGCCTGGTGCTCCTCCCGTGTGAAGACCAATGGCAATTTGCCAATGCACCAGTGGCCTCCTGCAGACCAGAAAGTGACTTATCTGATCAGGCCTTCATCCTGCTTCCCGACGCCAGCCCTCACCTGGCTGGCCCTTCTGCAGGTTCTGAGTCCTCTGTGCAGGACCTGAAAGGGGATGCTTATCCAAGAGGTGAAGGAAGCTGAGGACATCAGCAAGCTCGACCCCCTCACGCAGAACTGTGGTTCCCAGGTCACACGTAGGCCCCCTCCCTCCTGGAGTTAGGCCGTTGGTGGTGGTGGTGGTGGCTGGGTCATTCCATAAAGTCCATTTGGGAAAGACAAAGCCTTGCCATACGGGGTCCTTGTCTTGAAAGGCTTCGCCATTGACGGGGGCAGAAATGGACGGCCACACAGAGGAGATAGCGTGCACAGGCCCAGAGCACTGGTGTGGCCAGCAGAGCGGCTGAGCAGCAGGCGATGGGAGGGACCCTGGTGGCAAAGGGTTGTGAAGTGCCTTGACATCTGTGCGTGGGGTCAAGGAGCCCGGTGGGGTCAAGGGCAGGGCTGGGCAGTGAGCGCGAGGGGGAAGTTGGCACAGCAGGGCACAGGCCCCAAACACAGAGAGAGGACAACATGGCCCAGCAGAAGGCAGGAAGCAGGGTCTGCGAGGCCACAGCCAAACGGCCAAGCCCTGCGCAGGCCACCCCGCTGCCCCCGAGGGGCTCTGGGGCTGTGCAGACTTCCTGCCCTGGCTGTGCATCCTCCCTCCTGGCTCAAATGGTTTCTAAAGAAGAGGATGGGTTGAGGCAAACCTAGAGAGGAAGTGGCTCGCTGCTCAGACGGGGCCGCAGCTGGGTGAGAAATCTGCAGAAATGCTGGAAGGAGGCTGGGGAACCAGCCCTGTGGCCCCACAGTGCCAGCTCAGCTCAGGGATGGCAGAGGTGCTGAGGTGGCAGGGGACACGGAAGCCAGCGCCCTGTGCTCACTCACATCATCCCAGCGTGCAACGGGCTACTCACCTGCCCTTCCCCAGACTCGGTTTCCCCATGCGCACACAGTGGATGGTAACAGCCCTGTCCCTTCTCTCAGGTACTGGGAAGTGTCCAGGGTGTGGATACCCAATTATTATGACTTTGTTTTTTGAGACAGGGTCTCCCTGTGCTGCCTAGCCTGGCCTGGAACTCGCTGTGATCCTCAGCCTCGAATGCTGGGATTAAAGGCGTGTGCCACCACGACTGCCTTGAATTATTATTAACTTTGAAGATTTTCAACACCTGGAGACCCAGACCTATATGTGTACTTTCTTAAAAAAGATGAAGGGCTAAGTGAGCGGTCACCTTTTGAATCTCTTTACATGAATCACTCCCTTCCTTCTTCCCCCAGAAGTTGAGTAAGGGTAAGGTCTCCGACTAAGGCACTGTGGAAAGAACCCTGTTCCCTCAAACTCTTGCCTCGGGGGACCAGCCTTGCCCAGCAGAGCTCCCCCAGCTTCCTCACCTGCTGCCATGGCAATGTGGCTCCCGCCCCCTCAGCCTCCCAGCCCTGGAACACATCCTCTTCCACTGGCCCGGCTGACCTGGGCCACGACATCAGCAGATGCACATCCTGGGCTTAGGACTGCTGCAGGTCACAGGCACCCCTGAGACGAGGACACTTCTCACCAGAGCCACCGACAAGCAGGACACAGGAGCCCTGATGGGAAAAGGGAACTTAAGCCTGGATCCTACTGGGAAGTGTGGGGGCTGCAGGAAGCCTTTGGAGCCCTGAGGACCCGGAGAGGGAGGGACAGAGTCAGGGGTGCAATAGGTGGCAGTGGGGGAGGGATCGTCACGCTGAAGCTCCCACAGTGCTCCCTGCCATGGCTTAGCCTCTCGCTGCACAAAGTGGGAAACTGAGGCTCAGGAACACCGGAGAGGCAGCTTCTCAAGGCAGAAAGACACGTGACATGAGCTCGCAAGGTCTTTCTCCCTGCTCTATTTATCGACTTTGCTGTGCCATCTTTGGCAAGAGGCCTGGGCCCTGGACTGGTACAACCCTGACATCTGTGTCCCCCACTGACAGAGGGCTCAAGACTGGGCCCTGGTCGAGGTGCTGCGTCTTCACATTGCCGACAGGACGCAGGAGCCCTCGCTGTCAGCCTTTCGAGTCCAGGAGGGCCCTCATCAAGCTCAGGACGCTCAGCCACCAGTGTCCTCACTTGGACAGGCGACTAGGGGAGACGCTTCTCCTTTACAGAACATGGCGACACTGCGAATCCAAAGACTGTCTCAGAACGTCGTTTCTGACAAGCATCTCTCTGGAGGATGCTGTCAGGGTGGCGGCCATGGGGACACTCAGGACCATTCTGAAGAGCAGCGGGCTGTGTGGCCAGAGCCACTTGGCTAACCTCAGCCTCAGCCTGGCTCTCCCACAGAGAGTAAGCCCCACCCCAACAGTGACTCTGGTTCCGGAACCTTGGGCTCTGCACCCTCAGAGCCTGGGCTGTGTCAAAACTTTGTAGAATTCAGGGGAAATCTTTGCTGGGTCAGAGCCTGAGCTGCTTTCCCTCTGGGAGTTTCCAGGTCTGTGTGGGCTCAGTGTCAATGTATTTGTTGGAGAAGTTTTCAAGCTGGCCAGAGGCCAACATTCTCTGTACCCTGTCCAGGTTGTTGGTGAGAAAACTCCAAGGTGACACTTTTATGAAAGGAAGAGAAATCACCTCCACCCTATTGCCTTGAGAGCAGAGGCTGGCACGAGGGAAGAGGGACGGGCCAGCACAAGACCAGTCACAAGACCAGTGTCTGCAGGGCTTTGACTGTCACCTCGCTTGGCTCTCATCCTAGAGGCAGGACACATTACCTCCATTGTGGAAAAGAAAAATCCCAGTTGGCCAATGTCACCCTGCAAGCCAGAGCTGAGAAAATCTCTCTCCAAAGCCCATGTTTCCTGGCTACTTCTGCAGCTGAGAGGCAGATTATGCAGCAGTGCAAGAGCACCCCCTCTAAAAACAGGCAGTTTGGGATTAGATCCTGACCCCAAGAAGAATCCGTTGTATGGCTCTGGAGGACTCTTACTCTGGGAACCTCGGTTTCCTTGTGCATAGATGAAGGGTGGTAGACTAGGAGCTGCTTCACAGGACAGGGGTCCTGTGAGTTTGAAATGGGTTCACATGAGGGAAACGCTTTGAACAATGGCTGACACGATTAATGATATGACTTGATTTGAAAAATGTGCTGTGTTTTTACTAGATAATAGAGTAGCCCAAAGAAGGAAGAGAAATCCAAAACTCAGCCCCATGGGGAAACGCACAGCGCTCCTAGGAGGAGGCATTTCACAGATGAAGAAACCAAGAGTCAGTCCCTTTGGTGACCGATGTTGAGCTGCTACATAACGTTGGTGCTGGTGCCTCAAACCTGGCATCGACACTTCCTTCCTGCCCATCTCGCAGTCCGTCACCTCCAGGCAGACTCAGAACCACCCAGCCACAAAGACCTGCTACAAGGCGCCCACCGCAAGAGGAGCCCGGCCTCTGACGGGTGTCGCCTTCCTCAGCAGTCGTGCGATTTCCGGAGCAGAGCCTCACAGACCTGCAGCCAGTGCTTCCAGCGCTCAAAGCCGGGTGGCCGTTCGCGTTTCTGGACTCGACCGCATTGGCCTGCAGTTATTTGTTTGCTTATTGTGTCTCTACTGTGCGTCAGTTCCAGGGCTAGGAAAGTAGGCGTGGGGATGATGGAAAGGATGAAATTCGAATGCATGTTCACAGTGATGGCATTCAAGAAAGCCCTAACTATCTAAAGGGGCAGACGGAGTTCTGATCTTGACCTGGGGGCTCAGGAGCCAGCTTGCAGGGATCTGAAGGAAGTCACCCAGGTAAAGAAGGAGAGGACAGATATTACAGACGGAAGAGCTCGCGCAAAGGCCCCGTGAGAGAAGGGAGTGTGGCCCGTGTGAGGAGCTAAGTGAGCCTCCGTGCCCGGAGCACAAAGACAGAGGGGACAGGACGTTAAGGAGGAGGCCGGAAAGGTCAGAAGTGGCAGGGCGAGCAGATTAAAGGCAAGAACGTAGATTTGGCCTTTGTTCTCAGGTGATGGACAGGTATTTAGATGAGAAGAAGTAAGACTTTTAGTAAACCCATTTAGGTTATGGTGAATACAGTGGTGGCCATTATATTGCAAAGCAACGACAATCTTTAATTTGCTGGGGCCAGCTCTGAATGACAACTAGTGGCTACAGGAATAATGAGGGAGGACGCCATGGGTCTCTCTGGATCCCAGGAATAGGCACCATTATCCATGGATGAGGGAGGCCTGGTGTGGGCTGCAATGGGCCACTCCAATTCGAGCTGCCCGAAGGGCCACGGCTCAGGTTTGAATCACGACTCTGCCACTTGGGGTCTGTGCGCTTCCTCGGCAACTCCGCATCTCAGCTTCCCAAGTCACAGAATGGGCCACCAGCACCCATCTTCAGGGGGCTCCGGGGGATTCTAGAAGTTCAGATGGCTCACAAGCCCACCTGATGATGTCTGTGATAATAAACTTCCTCTGTGAGCGAGGGAATGCAGAGAACGCTCGCAGAATCTGAACAGCTGGACCATGCAGGGTGCAGGAAGAAGAGCCAGAGAAGCCAATGCCCTCCCCCTTTCCCAGCAGAGCCCCCACTGTTTCCTGTGTGCCTCGAGGAGTTCCAGGGTGGGGGATTGGCACGATTTCCTCAGAGAGAGCCAGGAATCCCGAGCACAGGACACGACGTTTTTATGACAGAGAGCTGGGTACAGGGTTAACATCCCACAAGCATTTATTGGAGGACAGATGGAATGAATGACTAATGAATATAACCTGAAATGGGTAAAAAATAGAAAAAATAGAAAAAGAGCGTGAGGATTCTTTAATGAACAGGGAGCTGGCAAATACACGTAAATTATAATATATAGGGTTGTGGAAGCTCATAGGGATTGGGGGGAGCCTCTTTAAATAATCTTTGAAGAGTGTGTAGTAAGATTCTAGAAGACTGGAAATAAGCAGTTTTTCGTTTAAAAAAAAAAAATCTGGTTTTCAAAATGGTAAACCTGTGCCATTCTTTTGGGCCAAATCCTCAGAAGGATTTCTAAACATTTAGTGAGCCAGGTTTTATTTACTATCTGGGGTGTTTGGGATAACTTTGATTCTAGGATAAAAGTGTTGTTGGAAGTCACTGCAGATATTATGGAGAGGGAAACTGAGGCTCAGAGTGGTTGAATAAGTTGTTCAAATACACATAGTTAGAGAGCGGTAAAGCTAGGATTTGGAGGGAGGAAGAAGGAGGAGGAGAGAGGAAAAGGAGAGAGGAAGGGAGGGGTGGGGAGGGCAGGAGGAGGAGGCAGGGGAAGAGCACAGGAGAGAAAAGGAAAGGAAAGAAGGCAGGAAAGAGGCAGGGAGGGAGGGCGGCAATCCCTGCACTCGGGGGTTTCCAGAACAAAGGAAACAGGGAAGGCGCTGGCTTGTTGCGCGGAGGGAACGCATCAGGAGGGGAATCCCCAGGAAGCTCCTGAGAGCCGCTCACCAGACTCCAGCACGCTGAAGAGCAATGGGAATTGTCCGCGGCGATTCGGAGCCCACCGTGGGGCGGGGTTGGGGTGCCTCCCTCCCCATGTGTGGCCAAAAGGATGAAGGAGACGAACTCCATGCCCAGGAGAGCATTAAGGCCTGACAGTCGTCCTCTGTTTTCTTTGGCATAGAGAGATCCTGGCCCAAAGACGGGGAAGGAAGATGAAGGTATTTTACATCAAAACACAAAGCTCTTAGTGCAGGATCAACTCAGAAAGACTCTAACGTGTACTTAGACTGGCCCGGCGACTTCTAGCAGTCCTCAGGTGTGTCCCAAAAGTACTCAGGAGCCAGCTTTGCAGGGTACCCTGTTGCTTCACTGCATTTTCCCCTTGTCTAGCAGTAACCTCATCCCATGCAACTTCTACCCTATGCACAGCATTAAGTGAGGTGGCACATGCCAGGATCTGATGTGACAATGTCATCGATAATGAAGGAAAACAGCTCTGCGGCTCTGTCTGCTGGGGTAAATCAGATGCCCTAGTCATCAGGGTGCACTGGTAGAAGCCATTTGGGATCCATGAATCCAAGGACCATTCTGTTCTGATGATCTTCACTCAGACCTTAAGGCCAGGGGAGGTCCCAGTCTGGACGCCACACTGGGCACACACCTGCTAGAAGGGCCACCTCTTCCCGGGCCACAAGCCACTGCCACATCCAGGGCTCTTCTGGTGGAGCCCAGGGTTCTTTTTCTCTTCTTGTAGGAGCCCGTGAAGGACGAATTCAGCTTCCTGGCTCTGCACCTTAGATTCTGAGCCAGACAGAGGACTCGCAGGACTCCGCCTATTGCGTCCCTGAGGACAGCGTGCGCAAACAGCAGCTGCAGCTATGGCTCTTTGACCCACACTCTGGAGGAGCTGAGCCCACGCTCCACTTTCTAAAGGGGTCCCTTCGGACATCGGGGTCACCCTACATGGGTCTCTGCCGGCAAATATGCTCTCCCTCCACAGGCCTAGCTAGAGATATCCCATGCAGGGAGGGAGCTTCCAGTGGGTAGTAGAGCTCTGGGCTCAAAACAAGACTCCCCACACCCCATTTCTAGAAGGCCCTTGAAGGACAGATATCACAGAGCTGCGCTGCCTGCATCTCTGCTCCAAGCTGCTGCTTTACGTGAGGTCTGACGTCTGACACTTGCTTCGATCCTTGGATCCTTACTTCTGGAAAACACTTGCCTCGATACCACTTTGTGTTAAGATCTTCATTACAGAGCCTGAAGATTTCACAGACTGCTGTCCTGGATCTTCGTCTGCAACGCACGCGGTGTCCTCTAATCCAGTCCACATCCAGCAAGCCAGACGCACTGAGGCTCAGAGCGACTGAGTCAGAAATTACTCCAAAGGCCATGATCAGAGTCAGAGTGTCAAGCCCGTGAGTCTCCTGGGGACCCCTCTCTGGGGAAATGTCAGCGAAGAAGCGAGGGGAACAGGACTGTGCAGAGGGAAACGTGGAACCAGAAGGAAACAGAGGTTTCAGCTGACCCACTTGGAGCTGTGAAGCTGGGGTGGCCCTTTGGGATGTCCCATGGTAACCTCCCTGCTCTTTGTCCCTCTGCACAGGCATGCCTAGAAGGAGAGGTTGTGTGTGAGCCCTGGGCCACCAGCCGTCAGCACCCCGGGTCCTGGGCACACAGAATGCCTTTGTTCAGAAGAGGAAGTTGGGCAGCTCACAGAGACCTAGGGGAGGACAGTGGGGGCCGGGGGCCACACAGCACACTGACAGAACAGGGAATACAGCTTGGGACTGCAGACCTCAAGGCAGTGTGCTCCCTCTGCTACCAACACGTCCACTGGTTGCAGAGCACCTCCTGTATGCTAGCCATTGCACTCAGCCTGCTACCGGGACAGATGTTAACTAATCACATGGAACTCCCGGTGCACGAGTTATTACCTTCCTTTAGTAATGGAAGAAACTGAGGTCTCATGTGTGCTTGGCCGCCTAGAACAGTGCATGGTACATACGAAACATCTGTCCGTCTCCAAAGCCTGTTCTCAGAATCCCACCTCCATCCCTACAATGTGCCCAGTGGCCTTCTCTCTGCTGCTGCTGTCCCCAATCATCAGCAATGAAAGTGAAGATATCATATTTCCTGCCCAGCAATCCTTCACTGCAAGAGGACTGCCATCCTCCTCACTCTGTGGGATTCCTTTCTGGCCCACCACAGTTCCCTCGCTTGCTGATAAAGTGAATTTCTAGCTTATCCACCCTGAGGTAACACGGATCACGACCCTATCATGAAACACTCTTCCTTTTGGGCACTCAGCAAATACGTGTGGGGTGTGCCCTCCGTGCCAGCACCACGCTGACGTGATGCATGCATTCTCTCCAGCTACCTTATCAGGTAAGTATTTTTATTCCTCCTTCATAGATGAAGGAAACGGAGGCTTAGGTAATTCAATCACTGACCCAGGCTCACGCAGTCTGGATTCACATGCACATCTGCTTTGCTTTGACCAAGTTCTTTCATTCATCCTCTGTTATTAAACAAATAAGTACTGGATGTGTACGTGCTGCCCAGCACCGCCCAGCACTGTGCCTTGGATGAAGCTCTACTCAGGCCATGCGCTCGCAGTGCTGCCACATTGCTGCTACCTTCTAGGCGGAGCCGAAGCACAAAGGCTGCTGGGCCAGCAGGGATGTGCACAGTTGCAGGAGCAGAATGCGGTGGGTTCTGCAGCCAGCAGCTACTCAGCTCAAGCCAAATATTGCAGTGTGAGATCACAGACCCAGAACCGCCTTCCTACTCTGCAAGGGGAGCCAGAAACCTGGATTTTGTGTAAAATACCTTGGTATTTCACAATGGGGGACAAATCCAACCATTCTGCATCATTCATGCAGACTGAACAAAAGGTGTATGTGGGCCTCATTGGCCCTGGGGTACCACAGATGCCCCAGGACCCTAGAGAATCAGTGCACCCGAATCCAGGCCAATCTCTCAGGAACTGCTCAAGCGTGCTCTACATTCTAAGTCCAGAGCTGCTGCCCACACTGCAGGAAGCGCTCAAGTTTTCCTGCAAGGAGAGCTCTGCAGCCTCTGCGGGGCCTTTCTCTGTTCCTTGAGCGCTATTCTTTCCTGAGAGCAGGCTATTTGCTGACCTTCTTCTGTCAGGAAACAGCTTGATTGTGGGCGTCCGCAAACAGAGAGACAAGGCTACGTGACCACAGCTCACGACCTCCTTTCCCCCTCATTCCTGCTGCCCCCAGATGGTCCTGAGATAATGCCACTGCTTTCCTGCAAAAAGAAAAAAGAAAAAAAACCAACATTCCCCGGCCATGCTGTGATCCCTTCTGACCATCTTGGGAACGCAATTTTTCACCCTCTCCCCGGCTGTCACCGCTTCCTCTGTCTTATCTCCAGAGGGCTGGAGGACCTAGCTGGCCACATCAGTGCCAATCACCCATCGCGGTGGGAGTGCAGGGCTCACGTAGACCACACAAGCATACAGCCTTGGAGTTCCGCCCCCAACACGGATGCTTACAGTATGTTTGGGATCAGCCTAGCAATCGTTCCCCAAAGTATGTATGATACCAATCTCACTCATTCTCTCAGCTGTTAACATTGATATTCTCTAATCAAACAAGTGGCATTCTTGCCTCTTACAAATCCCCTGGGAGATAAAAACAAGATGACCTTAGCCCACAAACCTGGCACCCAGCCCAGCTTTGATCTGAATCTCTGGAGTTAGAGAAGGTCTCTCTGTAGCCTAACTGACGGCATAAGAGGGAAGGAGTGGGCCTAACCAGTAGCTCTTGCCTGCTCTCCCAGATAATAATTAGTAGGAGGGAGAATTAGGGCTTGGAGATGAGATCAGGATTAGCTGGCACTATCACTCTGGACCATCTCTTAGGTGCAAAACCAATGCCAGATGTGCAAGATCCCAAACTATAGGAGATACACTGAACATATTGCTTGATATCAGCAAACCTTGGGACGTGAGGCTTTTACATTTGAGGATTTTGTTATTTTCAAGCTACCCTCCAAATGCTATGTCATGCCATGGTTTTAGTTTTGCTGAGGCACAAATTTGGACCGCATGATGACATGCATGCCATTTAGCAAATAAATGAGCCTCACTGACTATCTGATGCCTGCCTCTCTAGGAAGCTTTGCATGATTTCATTTCATCCTCAGAAAGAGCCCTGCAGGAGAGGTTTCATTGCTTTCATGTTAATATATAGGAGATCATGGGCTGCGATAATATTCATAAAGATGAGGGCTTGAAAGAACCTCAAAGAGTATCTCGCTTGTGCATCATGAGCGCTGAACTCAGTTTCCTCTTTTCTCTTTGGGATGATCCAGCCCAAGAGGGGGATGGCATGCATGTGGTGGCCTGGGGTCTTCTTAGCCTCACTTGCGCATTGCCTGAGGCCTGCTGAGGTTGGGATCGAGTTGGAGCCTCCAGGACCTCGGGCTCTGCTAACTAGGAAAGACTTAATCCCGGCCAGTGCCCTGGCTTCACATTCACGTGGGACGTTTCCTGGCCTTCAAGGACGATCTTTGTCCCGGGGGAATATCCCCAGGCCAACCAGTCCCCAGATTCCCATCAAAATCCAAACACACATTTTAGGGATTGGTAGACTTTGCAGAAATTTGCTTGCTTTTTGTGGGTGAGCAGTGGTGACTGAATAGGAGCTTCCTGGAGAAGCCCAGCTTGCCGCCATCGCACCACCCTTCCTGCCTCCTTCCCCTTCCCTCCATTCTTACCTCCCCCAGGAGCTGTGGGTCCACCTCTTCACATGACCCCTTGCCAGCTTCAGGAAGCGTTGCCAGCCAACTCCTAGGCTTGGGGGCTGAGATCTTCCCCCAGGGAGGTGATCAGGGTGTTTTTCATGAAAATGTGCTTTCAACCCTCCTGGAAGAGTAAAATAGTCTCCCTTGGGTGACATGAGCAAGACAACTGTCCTACAATGGAACAGGATGTCCCCAGAGATATGGAGACTGGAGAAGGATTTAGATGGATGATGAGGCCAAAGTGCTTTAAGATCTTTCCAGCCCAGATATCCTTGCGCACTCCCAGGGTTGATAGCCGAGACCAGGAAGGAGTCAGCGCTGCAGTCCACCATCACTGCAGGATACAATTCTCCTCGAAACTCAGCTCCATGCCAGTCCAACACCCATGCTGACAGTAGATGTAGCATTTCTCAGTTATTTCACACAATGCCTGTTACACAGTCCTAGCACCCTAGAAAAGGGCTGGTCCTATTATCTTTATCGTCACTGTGAGGTTGTCCAAAACAGAGAGGTAGCAGGACTTCGTGAGGAGTCAGGAGAAATAAATTCCAGTACCCATCTGCCACCCAGTTCTGTAAGTGATGCTGAAAGTGTCACTTGACCAATCTGGGCCTCAGTTTCCTCACCTGGAACTGTGGGGTGACGATAGCCATGTTCTTTGACTGCTTCTCAGAGTTGTCCTGGGATGAACATGAAAAGATTAAGGTCACTGCATTCTGAAATTTTCAGTTACTTTAAAAATTGGTCACAGTGATGGAGACTGACACATCTTTCCTAGATTCCCACGCCATAATTTCTGGGCTATCTTCTCCCCCATGTTCTTATGTTGACCCAGCTCGTCTGGGTCCTACTGAGGCACCACCATTGTGTTCAGGCTTCTGATGAAATAAGCCCAAGTCTCCTCGTCCCTTTCTCCCTCCTTCTCCCTTAAAGCTTACCCACCCCATGGTCCCCACCAAGAGTTTATAATGACTCAGGAAGATGTCATTCTCGGGAAACATTTCTCATATTTTAATTGGGATCCTTCTAGAGGCATTGTCTTCTGAACCAAAAAGAAGATAGGAATGGATTGGCTTTCTCAGAGGAGGTGCATCTTGCGGTGCTGGCACAGCAGCGATCCACTGTGCCTGAAGGCGGGGCAGACGTGCCCTGTGCTCTGTCCCAAGCCTCTATTGACCAGCTGTGCAATCCGTGGTCACACGGGTCACGAAGCAACAGTCCTTCCTCCCAAACTGCTCTCCTGTGTGGCCAGGAGTAGAGACATAGACCCGATGACCCCCCAGACTTAACTTTCAGTTCCTGGAATCAAATATCAAAGAAATTCCAGGCAAAACAATCACAACCTTCTGCCATTTCTCCACGGGTAAACATTGACTACGCCTCAGTAAGCCAAGCACGAGGCCCGAATCTGAGGACATTAAGCTGAGTGAGATGCAGCGTAGACCGGAACTGGGTGTCAACCTCTTTCCATGAAAGCAAATAAAAGTAGAATGAATTCCTTTTTGAAAAAATAAAAATAAAACACCCATCGTATAACATTTTCAGCAACTCAGAGTGATATAACTGACAGCCCCACGCAGCACCATAGGGATTTGCCCAGTGTCTGAGTGCTGCCTCTGTGTAGTAGAGGCGGAATTTGAGGGAAGCGGGCATGTCAAGCTGATTGTCCTTAGCCTGTGACATCTGTTCTTGGGATTCTGTTGAAAGCGTTAGCTTTTTTTCTCACACAGGGAAAGATGTGTAAGAACAAATTCCCCTGCCCATTCTGGTGTATCAGACAACTAAGCCAGTCTTGGACAAACGCAAAGACAGGGTGGGTTTGCACATCCTACTAAACCAGCGTGGACCTTGAGGGGTGTCACCTGCTGGAGCCCGTATCTTCTTCTGCATCAGCAAGGTCCTGACTGCATAGCACAGGTCAGAACCAGAATGTGACCATCACAGTCACACACACAGCCAGAGATCTGGCTTTAGAATAGTGCTGGAGCTCCTAGGCTCTTTGTCTGGAGGCAGTCATTTGGCCAGAGGGCTTGTAGATGGTAGGGGGGGCTAGAGTTATCTTCAGTTTCCATGACAACCACATTGTGTGTGTGTGTGTGTGTGTGTGTGTGTGTGTGTGTGTGTGTGTGTGTTTCTTTACGTAGACCTGCCCCAAGCACAATGCGAGCTTGGAATCAGTTCTTAATAAATTTTCTCCAATGGTTGATCCATGGCTGGAAAGGCAACTCCCTTCTCCACTCTGTAACTCGCTCATTCCTGACAGTGATGGGGTTCCTTCATAGGACTTCTTTAGCTGCCAGGGAAATTTAGTGTTCTTGGAAACTACCAGAAGTAGATTTAAATAAGCACTCTCTATGCTTTAAATGATTCAACTATTTTAAAAAACAGTCCTTAAGTGGCATTTCTCAGGGCCAAATCACTTTGGTTTTCAACAACTCCATGACAAAACAATATTTTCAGACTGTCTCCTTGGCAGCTACTATAGCATTCCCAGCCACCTCCAGCTCCTCCCCCGCTAATTCCGGGAGTCCTCAGGGAATGGTCCATCTCTTGAGGAGAGCACTTGGTTGCCTATCTCTTTTCCTTTTCAGGGTTGCAGCAGTGACGTCCTCGCTCATAGCCAATGCCAAAGACCCCATGCTATGCTCTTGCTTCCGGAATGTGGTGACCTCTGCATTCCAGGTGCCCTTGGAGGCCCATCCTGCCCGTGCTCCAGGTGTGCGTGGAGCTGTCTGTGTCAACTTCCAAGGGGGAAAGGTCTCTTCTGACTTATAGTTTCAGAGGTTCCAGTCCCTGGTCACTTGGGCCCACGGCAAGGAGGTCCACTGTGGTGGGAGCACATAGCAGAAGAGCCTTGTTCAGCTTGTGGTGGCCAAGAAGCAAAGAGAAGGAGAAGAAGGGTTGAGAGCCCCTCAGTCTCCTTCCATGCACCCCCCAATGACCTAACTGCCTTTGCAGTTCCTCTTCAATGTTCCCCATGTCTCAGTAGTGTTGCCCAGGGACCGAGCCTTTGATATCTGGGCCTCTTGGGGACAGCCTGGATCCAAACTACAATCGTCCCCCAGAGCTCCATGGGTGACTCTCCTTCATTCTCATGTACCAAATGCCATCTCCTCCAATAGGCTTTCTTGATCACCCCAACTTGCTTCACACTCTTCCCTCCTTTGATTTATTTCTCCTCCCAGCGCTCACTGCCCCAGTTACAATTAGCCCCGCTTTTGTTGACGTCTCCCCCAGGCTGAATGTGAGCTGCATTTACACTTGGTGATGGGGGCCTTGCCTGCCGGTTCCCACGGTGTCCTCAGCACCCAGGACACACCCGACACATAAGACAAAAGCAGTGCATGGCCATGGGTATAGGAGCCAGACACACAGGGCAAGCAGAGTACCTGTTAACTGAATGGACAAATGCCACCTGGGCTGGCCCACATCTGTAGACCAGATGGACAGACATGGATGCTAATGGTGCTCAGCAAAAGCGACATCATTAAATAGTAATAGCAACACAATTGGGAGTGCTGTGGTAGTGGAGGTTCAGGGAGGTAGCAGGGACTTCTAACCCAGTCTGACTTGGAACCCGACACCTTAGATGAAGGACCTCAGGACACTGACCTCCCCCAGACCCATCTGTGTGCAGTGGGGTCCTGGTCTTACCTGTTGAGAGGAAGAAAGGGGGACGTGTGCTTGGCAGAGAGTAGATGTGCAGTGACTTTCTGCTGCTGCTATGAGACGCTGACCTCATGGCCTCCCCCACACCCTTTCAGCTTCCTTCCTCCATTTGGGAGAATGGCTTATGTTTTAAATTCTGCTTTGCCACATGAGAAGCCAGAGGTCTCTTCCTCAACATATAAAGCTTGGCTTCACCAAGTGATGTGTGTTCTTGATTAGGAGGAAAGCAGAGTGGGCATCCTTGGTCTACAGCGTCCGTAGCAGGCATCTGGCTGAGAGGTGGCACAGTGCCGACTCCTCGTCCACAGGGGCTTGCAGTGTTGCTTCTGGCTGAATAGCCCCAAAGCCCTCCTAGAAATTCTGTGAGCTTCCTAAGATCCTCAGCAAATTCCTTTGCTCCTTAAACAAGGGAAGGTGGATCCCATGTTCACAGCGAATAACCGGGCTGGTGACATGCAGATGGGTTGGTAAGGGGGCTAGGACCCTACGCTGTGTGTCCTCTGTGGTTACTGGTGACAGGCTTGTACAGGTCAAGGGTGTGGAGGAGGGGACTCTGAGGCGAAGAGTCATTGCTTTCTCCAAGGCACCCTCCTTCACTCAGCATTTCTAAGGGCAACTGGAGGGACTCCTGCTGTTCTCCCCCTCTTACGTTGTTGATGATGCTCATGAACCCCTACACAGTCACACAGCCTATGTCTCCTCTCCCATTCTAGTCTGCATTCATCCAGTGTTCACTGAGCACCTACTGCATCCAGACCTGGAGGACACAAAACTGAAAAGGCACCGCAGTTCCCTGCGAAGAATTCAGTCTCCTCAGACTCCCAGCCTGCAGCAGGAACTCAAAGGCCTCAGATATCCTCTGTCTGCAGCAAGGCAGGCTGAGCTAATGCAGTGCACAGACTTTGGACTTGGATTCACCTAGATGCCAATTCTGGCTCTAACACCAGCTGGTGAATTTTGCTAAATTACTTATTCTCACAAACATCAACTTCCTCATCTATAATGTAAGGTTAATAATGACTAATCCGTAGGCTGTTTATGAATATTGGATAAAACAATGCACTTGAAATGTTTAATAGAGTGCTTGATTCTTTGCGGCATTCAGTAAATGCTATGAACAACGAGTCTTTCTGAGGATGTCAGGAAATCCTCCGCAGAGGGAGGAAAGCTTAAAGGAAGCCTTCTTAATCTGAGCAGCCAGGTGCACCTGCTCATTCTCTTAGTCAACAATTATTCACTTTTGCTAATTGTTCTTTGTAACATCCTGGGATGAGGAGTATCCTGTTTTGATTCTTCTATTTTGCACACAGAGGAGTTAATGAGCTCACCCAAGTGCACACAAGATGTGTGCTTTTACCAGCAGAGGCCTTCTGTGAGAAAGACTGCAGAAACCTGCGCCGGATGCCCACTGTATGCGCAACCTCGTGGAGGACACAGAAAGGCACAGCATCTAGCGAACCTCACAGGTGCCGCTAGGGATGAGTAAGGAGATGGAGACCAGCTCACCGCAAGGGCAGGAAAGAGCAAAGGACCATTTCGTGGTGCTACACCAGAGTTACAGGAACAAAGGCAGGCTCGGAGACAAGAAGGGTTGTCAGAAAGACTATCGTAAAGGAAGTGAACTTGAAAACTGAGCCTTAACGGAACGAGGACAGTGGGTGGAAAGCTGGAGGGGAGCAGGTTTGAAAGGAGACGGGACAGGAGAGTGGATCTCACCCTACAGACAAGGAGCGGCCTTTGGCTGGTTTTGATGAGAAGAATTCAGGAAGAATGTGAGCAGACCGTGACGGGAGACAATAAAGGGCAGAATCAGCAGCAGGCCCTAGTGACTTGTCAGCTACAGCGAGGTGAGCATCTACGCGGTCCGAGCCGGGGGACGCTTTGCCCTTCCCGGAGAGCTGTTTACAGACCACTTGAGGCAGAGTCGCTTGGGCGCTTGCTAACAGTCCAGGTTCCCGTGCCCTCCTGGATGGGCAGTGCTGGGACCAGGACACGGTTAAGCAGGCGCCTCGTAACCCTTAAGGCCTGTTAAAGGGTGGAGGTGACCTGTCCGGAACACCTGTGACTGTTTCGCAGATGTGGAAACTGGGGTTCAAAGAGATCGAGGACTTTCCCAAGGTCGCACGGGTTACCTAGGACTAGGATGAGGTCTTCGAACCCATGGGTGGACTTATTCTTCCCTGCGCTGGACTGATCTCTGAGAGCTGGGTGCAGCAAGCACAGCAGGAGACTTCGCTTTCAAAGCAGTCAAACGGAGAAAAGTGAGCCAAGGCCTCCTGGATCGGATGTGACCGTCTCCAAACTCCCGTGGGGGCCACTGCGCCGACCAGAGTCTCTGGCGCACCCTGACACACCGAGCAGGTGGCCCGCCGGCCGTGCCCACCCGGACAGGGCCACCTAACCCGCAGCCACTGCAGGGGCTGATGCACACGGGCCACCTCGGCCCTTCTGAGGGACAGCAGTGCAGGGAGCGTTGACTTCACTACCCCGGAGAGGGCAAGGTTTGTGGGTCCCCAGTTAACTGGTCCCGATGTCACCCTCTTTGATAAGCAGTGTTATTTAGAAGGTCATACATTGAAGCTAGAGAAAGAAGATGTAGGTTACAACCTTTTCTAGCTTTCTTATTTGGGATAAGTGAATTATGATATAGTGTTACCAGGAGACTGGCATAGCTATTTTATAGGCTAAAAACAAAGCAAAACAAGCAAACCCAAAGCAAAGCAAAGCAAAACAAAACAAAACAAAAACTCAAGCTCAGAGGAGTATGACTTGCTTTTCAAAGTTACACAACATGTTAAATCTCTGAATCTCCATTTCCTCAAAACGAGAACAATAATATCAACCCTACCTTCTTCCCAAAGCATTTTATGTGAGTCAGATAAGAAAGTAGGCATGAAAATACACCACAGTGTTTGATGTGGATGTCAGGGACCCATAATCTTCTCCTTCTACATGTGTAAAATGATCACAGCCATACACACACACACACCCCACGTGTACAACACAACACACTATAAAATTTATTTTAAAGGAACTTGAGAAGAGAAAGGCTAACTCCAGGCAGGACTGTATTTGTGAGCCCCTTTCTAGTTCACATTCAGGACTTAACCACACATGTCCTGGCTCACACCCCACAGTGGCTCTTGAGGAGCCCTGTGAGTTTTGCCACACCCGTAAATCAGAAAGCCCATGACTAGCACTCTCCCTCTACCCTGTTCTTCCACTTTCTCTCTTGTTCTTTCTGGGGAGAAGAAAGTGCGCACCCAGCACAATGTGTCCAATCAGGGGGCCCAAAACAAGGGAAGTCTTGGCTGGTATTTTGGACCTGGGGTGCCCAGCAAGGGTCAAAGGCTCTGAGGACCAGGAAAGCCTGTGACGTGGCTACTCCATGCATAACAGAGTTTTTACATAGATGGTCTGCATTCATTCAAGGACAAAACCAAACACTTTTCTCTCGGCTTCACAACGGATAAAAGTGATGGAACTAAACCATCGAGGACAGGGACAGGGATCTTTTTACTTGTTTATTTGTTTGTTTGTTTTGGTTTTAGTAAATAATTTACAACATGAGCACCTTAAGTAGGACTTTCACTAGAGACATAGGAATTTTTTAATTGAAAATATTTTCTTCTCAGTCTTTCGCAGTAGCCACATTATGTAGCACAAGCTATAAGATCTTACGGAGAATTTATCCTCCAAATAATCCTCATGTACTTACTGAATACAAATCCAATTGGTCTTCAGTTCAGACCAACTGGTTGAGAATTATTTGCATAAGTAACTTCAACAACCTCTCAGTGAGATTCTCATACACCCTCGAATTTGGAAACCATGACATAGGCCTTGAGCACATGAAATCTTGTGTTCTCCTCACAGTTAAAATAACCTGTGAATTTGAAATCTCACATAGTTGCAGGCTCTGGTCTCTGTCGCGCTTTCAAGATCACTGTGTCTGGTGCTCAGCACAGAGCTCAGGCCAAGGAGTACATGGCATAGAAATACTGCCTCACACTTCCTTCCTGCCATAAATTATTCTCTTCTCTCTTTCAGCTTCCACTTTCTCCAGCAACAGCCAGCAATAAAATACACCTATTTTTAAAGTCATATTCTTACGTACCCCAAGCTTTTGTGCCTTCCTTGTGGTTGCTGCTGCCCAAGCTACGTCTCTGACCAGGAGGCAGGGTGCAGGACGAATCTGGGCCAATGCGTCAATGGGAGGAAGGAAGTCTGGGGGAAAATAAAGACAAGACAGACGTGAAGACTACTGGGGTGTGGCGCCTGGAGCCAGGAGAGTTAGGCACCGGTCCCAGCTCTGTTATTAACTTAGTGTGTGACCTGAGGTGAGCCAAACCCTTTTCTGGGGCACAAGATACTCAGGACAAGGCAGAGCTGGCTGCCGCAGAGCCTCCTATCCCTTGTGCCATGCCAAGGTGTTGTGCCAACAATGGATGCAAGCATGCTATGAGTTACAGGGGCCCTAGGCACCTGCAGTGTGCCTTTGCCACATCAGCCTCATCAGTGTCCCCGGGGGGAGCCTGAGCGGTGTAGGAGTCCCAGGATCACCCTCCTAGTCCTCAGAGATGGAAGTGGGTGCCACAGGCCACCTTCACCATGCATTGTGCCACCACAACCTCTGAGTGCAGCCAGGAAGGTGCTCAACTGCCTGAGCATCCAGGGAGCCAGCTGAGGGACCACCACTAACCATCCTGGACATGGTCTAAGCACCAGGAGGGAGTTTGTGTCCAGTGCCCAGGCGCCTGGTGCTCAGCCCAAGGTGCAGCCAGTTGAGGACGAGTTATGCAGAAACATGGCAGGCGGCTCTGGTCTTCCCAGCAATAGTTGTCAGCCCAGAATTTCCATCTTCACACGGGTCAGATACTTCCGTCTTCCTGTAGCCAATGGACCAGAAGTCATTCAGTGGTTTCCACGGTGCTGCAGGGCAACTGCCTTTCCAATGCATGTGCAATATGCAGACTGGACACTTGTAATTGTTTTAAAGAGCAAAATATATTAAAGTTTGAATTCGAAATACCTTTGCTTTTTCATAAAACCTGAAACATTGATTTTCTGGTATTTAAAAAATAACAGGTAAGCTATTTGGTTCTTCAGTTGCAAATCTTCAAATTGTTGTAAATGGTGACTTGATGTTCTGCGCGAATGTTCCTGCTGACTGACACCACTAAAAACGGGAAATGACTGTCACTAAAATGTCTGCATCGTCATTGGATGTAGCCATTTTCAGCACAGAATCTGATAGGAAAAAGACATGTCAATGAGAATAAGTTAGATAAGATACAGTACAATAGATACTGTGACATGGAAAGAAATTGTTCAAAAGGAAAAAGGAACTAGGTTGGGGGAAAAGGGAAAGGACAGGAGGAAAAAGGGAAAAGAAATGCAAGTCACTTATACTATTAGTGCCTCTTTGCTCATTGAAAAGGAAGGTTTGTGCTAATATCGTTTGGAGAAATTTTAATGCCCATATCTTGTACTCTGAATAACTACTTTAAAGATAACAATATTCAGTGTATTAACTGTTGTTATTCTATTATTTTGTCCTGAAATTTTGTTTTACCTTTTTTCCATCAAATAAAAAATAAATAAAATTTTGAGATTTTATTTGGAACCTTTACATAAATTTAACATTTGAGAGTTTCCTAAGTATTTTACATTTTATTTTTCCTACAAGTATATAAATGTGAATGTGACTATGACTGGGTGCAGTATTTTAGGGCAGTGGTTTCTTACTTGGGATGATTTTGCCTCATGGGGAACATCTGACAGTGTCTGGGGATATTGGTGAGCTGCTTCCTGACACCTACTAAGGGGGCCAGGAATGCCGCTAAGTACTCTGCAATGTGCAGGAAAATCCCTCATGGCAAGAATTATTGCTCCCCAAATGCCAGGGGTACCAACAAGAGGGGCTCCTGTCTCCTAACGTTCTGACTCTGACTTGTAAGTGTTCTTGCAGCGCACAGGGGGTAACTGGCCATCAGGGACGAGAGCAGCAGCCCCCTCTCACCTCTTAACTGCATCTCTCATTGCAGACCCAGCAGGCAGGCACAGGGTGGGCAGGACTTCCTCCTGCCCATTGGGTACCAGGCCGTGGATACTTGCTTGAGATGGTGAGCATTTCAGCAGCACTTGGAAATCAATGGCTGCAACCTCAACCCCTCGGATGGGTATGTTCTTCTTTCCTATTATGTGTTTTAAAGTCCCATGTTCTGAAAATAACATTTTTGTTCCACTGGGCTGTGACTCTTGTTATTTTGCAGCAATTCCCCTTAGCCATCTCCCCCCATACCTCACTGCGATCCAGTGCTTGGTTCGAATGGGTCTCCCAACAGGCAAGCACTTGTCCTGCATAGTTGGTCAGCTCACGTCCTTCCCCCTGCCCTGCACTATACTTGGAAGTCAAAGGCATCTTGTCTTTTGGCATTAATGCTCTACCTCCGAGACTAAACACGCCTTCCCCGTTCTCTCTCTCTGTGACGCACTGGCCCTATTGTGATTGCTTGTTGGCTTGCTTTCTTTTTCTCTTTCTTTCTTTCTTTCTTTCTTTCTTTCTTTCTTTCTTTCTTTCTCTTTCTTTCTTTCTTTCTTTCTTTCTTTCTTTCTTTCTTTCTTTCTTTCTTTCTTTCTTTCCACTTCAAGATGCTTCAAGTGATTAGAGATTAAACCAGTCTAGCTAATCATACTCCTTTTTCAATATGGATTTGACCTCCTCTTTAGTCAATTTTTATAACAGATTCATATCTGCCACCTAATCTCAAGAGCAGGTTTAAGGGAACATTGCGTACTTTCACGTATCCGGGGACTTCATTGGGCATGGACACTTTCATTAAAACCTTCTCTCAGGTAGAAGAAAGATCAATTTTGCAGGGCCTTGACTTTGTGAGTTTAAATCACTTTCTTTTGCTTATCTGTAAAAGAGCAGTTAAGACTAGAGGGCTGCTTAAATTCTTTCTAATTTTAAAAAAACAGAAAAAGCATTGAAATTTTTTGAAAAAGTTATCGGTGTTAGGAAATGCACACTTTTATGGTATTGACTCATGTTAATGTGTCATTTCTATTGAAACAAGGAAGTTGGTTTTTACAGTTGGAGTCAGGAAATAGTTTACATCCTCTGTAGGGCTTCGAGGCCCTGTAAGATCACGGTCATTGATGTGACCAGTGATAGCACGTTGGCGTTAGTGAAACCAAGTCATTAATTCATTTAAGGAATATAAATTAGACCGTATGACATTCTTAAGTGCAATAATATTTGTTTCTATTTTGCTGCAGAGGAAACAGAGGCACCAAGTCAAGACAACCCGGCAATTCTGACCAAGGAGGAGGCAAAGGGCAGCAGGACCTTAGAGGAACTAAGTCCAGAACAATAAAAAAATTCCCCGTTCTCAGCTTTATGATTCGAATCCCAAATGTGTGTTCTGCTTTAGTCAAACACTCATTTTTATGGCCTTATTAATTGTACTGTTAGTTACTGATCAGAAACAAGACCTTTAGTTAATATTACTTACTGAAATACTTCGTTTGTTGTCCTGATTATTTGAAAATGTTGCTTGAGTTTTTTTCTCACACTTTGAAGTCATTTTCATCTGGCTACACCTCCCAACCTCACATTTAGCTATAAACTCACTGGTGGATTAATCTACCAACGAGTATTGTTATGGCTTCTATCTAGATGTCCCCCCAAAGTCTCATGCACTCATGGGTGGGACTCTTAGGAGGTGGCTGGATCTAGGGTGTCTGATATTGGGATTAAAAGGTGTGTGGTACTAAATTAGTCCACTGATCGGTTGAACATAGTTTTGGGTGTGGGTAATGGGAAGGCCCACTCTGAGTGTGGGTAGCACCAACCAACAGGCTTGTAGCCTGGATGGGATAAAAGTCCAGGAGGCTCTCTGCTGTGCTGCTTTCTGCCCTGCCATGGACTTTCTCCTCCGTGATGCCGCTCTGCGATGCTGCCCTGCCTTGGAACCGGCAGACTAGGGACTAAAACCTCTACAAACTGTGAGCTGAAATAAGCCATAAACATTTCCTCCTTCATTTGTGGGTGTAGCGTATTGTGTCCCAGCAACACAGAAGTAACTAAAACAAGAATCACACCCCATGACCCAGTCACCTGAAGAAAGCCCCACTTATGAGTGCATAAAGCTTTGCGGTACATCTGGATGTGAACCATAACAACAAAAGTCACGGAAATTTCTTATATTTTCAAAATTATATAGCTTTAATTTTTAAACTCTTATATATTTTGCAATATATATATAGAAGAGTTTCTTTCTTTTCATATGGATATTCAACAGTTCCAGCACAATAGGCAGAAAAGCATCATTTGTCCATAGATGTTCTTTTGTGCCATCATCAAAAAAATCAGTCACCGTATATATGCAATCTTTTTCTGGACCCAACACTCTGATCCACTGAGCTCATGGCCTATCCTGATGCCAGCGTGACACTGTCTCAATTACTGTGACTTTAAAATAAGTCTTGAGGGCCGGTGAGATGGCTCAGCGGCTTAAGCGCCTGCCTGGCAAGCGCAAGGGCCCGAGTTCGACTCCCGGAACCCACATACGAAAAAGGGGCCGGTGATATCGCTCAGTGGCACGGGCGCCTGCTAGCGCGCGAGGTCCTGAGGTCGACCCCCCGGTACCCACAAAAAAATAAAATAAAATAAAATAAAATAAAATAAGTCTTGAAATCAAGTAATGCTTCTCCTCCAATTTCACCCCTTTTTCAAAGTTATTTTAGCTCCTCTAAGTCACGTGCATTCCCATTTGAATTTTAGAATCAAATTATCAATTTCCGCAGCACCCTGCTGAAAGTTCATCAGCAGGATGTTCATCAGGGCTCTCTTTGTTCCTCTTCCCCAGGCCACACCTGGATCTTGAGGCAGCACAAGGGGCCAAAGGACTCAACTCATCTCTCTTGTAGCATGGATGGGATAAAAGTCCAGGAAGCTCTCTGCTGTGCTGCTTCCTGCCCTGCCGTGGACTGTTTCTCCTCTGTGATGTTCTTCCCTGCCTGATGTCCAGAGTCCTGCAAAGCATAGCTTCATGTAGTCCATCTTTTGTTGTTGTTTCAGCTAGGAGCATCTTCCATCTTGCCCAGAATAAGATCTGTGGTGACATTTTTTGAAGTACCATCATCTCTTGGGGTATCCTACTGAGCTAGGTACAGATAACCTGGGATATCATACTCCTCACATTCCATGGTGGGCGAGACACTGACCAAGCCCGTCTGGGCTCGGCCTGTATCTATTGCTCATACTATGTGATGGGTACACTAGTGAGCTGTAGTACTAAGAAAAAAGAAGAGGTTCATATGGGCTTAAATATTTTCATAAAATGATTTTCAGCAGAAGGATCTTGAAACACTGCCTACCTCACAGGCAGACTGAAGGTGTGGTGGTGTGTAAAGTGTTTAGCACTGCGCTTAGAAATGCATGAGAACCACCAGTCTTACCTCCCTGCAGGGAACCGACCACCAGATACACGGAGAAGTTTGATAAGGGCCAGGGGTGTTGCTCAGTGGTACAGTATTTGCCTAACCTGTGCGAGGCCCTGGGTTCCATCTCCGGCCACGTTAAAAAAAAAAAGTCTGATTAAAAACTTCAACTTAAAAACCGGACAAAAATCCCTTCACCAGTGCTGTGGCAGTGCTCTCTGGCCAACCATGAGTGAGTTTGGGCATTTGTTCCACCAGGAAGGCTCCGAAACCTAGCAACACTGAGTGTGGCGCCTTTTCTCTGAATCTCCCTAGCGCCCTACCCCTTCCGCTCTTGAAGCACTTCCGTGTGGCCTGGCAGCCCTCCAGTCCTGCGTCTGCCTCCTCTGTCCTCCTGTGTCCTCCCTACCTTGTCTCGGTAGCCTTAGAACCAGAGCATAGTAGACGCTCGCAGCACAGCGACCGGCCGGTGCGACGTCGTCTTCTCCGGCCCTGCTCTCTGTGTCTTGTCCCTGCCTCTGTGTGGCGCAGTCCGCCCTGGGCTGCTGCTGCTGTCCTGCTAGGGGCCGTGACATTCAGGCTCTGTTCGTGTTCTTCCTCCAGCTCACTAGGAGAAGTGTGTACTCTTCTTCTTCAATTAATATTGCCACACAAGCTCTGTGAAGCTCCAATTCTCCAAATACCTCTTACTTGGTGTGACTTCTCTGGGCCATGCAGCCAGAGTTCACAGTGACAGCAAGAAGATGGCACCAGGAGGAGAAAGAGGGAGTATGTGTGGGGAGCAGAGGCCCATGGGGTGCCACTTTCAGGCTGGACCAGAGCCCACATCCTCTTAATACGAACATGAGTAGGCCAGGGTGACAAATTCACCCGCACAACCAAGGAACTTAGAGCCACAGAAGGTGAGGGCTGGAAGAGGCCTGGAGATAGTCGAGCTTCAAATTTTCTTCTAAACGAAACAAACCCATTCCAACATGGAACTGTTCTGGTTGCAAGGGCTGGAAGAGACTGTCCCGATCCCATTCTCCTTTCACACCCATTTGAACCAGCAAACACACACACACACAACTTGCTGGGGAGCTGGATGTGTTTCTTTTTTGAGGGGTACCAGGAATTGAACTCAGGACCTCGCGCTTGCCAGGTAGGCGCTGTGCCGCTGAGCTATATCCCCAGCCCCTCTGGATGTGTTTCTGAAGGCTCCTTGAGTCTGAAGGAACAAAAGCAGAGTTTGAACACCACTGGGCAGGCTGGATATTTCCACTTTGAAGAAAATCACATGGGGACTTGAGAAGGGAGCCAGGTCTCAGAGCTCCTGGTTTCCATTCTTTTCATTAATTAATCTGCTCTGCCACTCCCGTCAAACAGCAGCGACCACGCTCCCCACAGATACCTCTGCCTTCCCTACTCAGAGCAGCCGAAATCTCTTAGCATGGATGCAGTTTTAGTAGAAGTATTGCTGGAACAATCATCATTCTTAACAATGAAAGAGAAACACTTTTAGCTTTTCTCAGAAGGAAAACGCTGTGCGACATCCAGATTGAGATGGTTGGAAAAGATAAGACTGGAGAGGAATGTTCTGCTCAGAAGGCCTCATCACCTGGCAGTCCGTTTTTAAATGTGCATGAATGGTTTTCTAGCACCATCCAGTGGCATAAAGCAATACTGTCATGGAAGTGGAAGCGGTTCTGCCTTCCTTTCATTATTTTTCAGCCTCACAGTGTTCATCCAAGATCCCTTGGGTTGTCAGGACTTGCACCAGGCGTTGCCAGCATAGCAAATGTTGACTATAAAATCTGACTTCACCAAGACCTCTCTCCATCCCTTACCCACATGGGCACCTCTAGTCTGCTGTTTTCACTAT
This sequence comes from Erethizon dorsatum, assembly GCA_028451465.1. Taxonomy (NCBI): domain Eukaryota; kingdom Metazoa; phylum Chordata; class Mammalia; order Rodentia; family Erethizontidae; genus Erethizon; species Erethizon dorsatum. The sequence continues at coordinate 123,170,741 of CM051829.1, read as the reverse complement.
CAGACCTCTGTGGCAGCCTTGTAAGACAGGTCCTTCTCATTCTTCAGTCTAAGGTCCAATGTGACCTCAGTCAGCTAGGGCCCGAGAAAATAGAGCCTCTTAAACTCTAGGCTCTTGGCGTGGGCTTTTCTGGGGAAGGGGAGGCTTTGGTAAAATTTCCCTGGGTACCAATGACTCAGTTGTTATCTATCTGAGAAGGCAGACAAATGTACTTCCTTGAGTGTTAGAAAGTGAGGCATCTCTATATACTTCTGAAGACAGATTCCTGGACTCGGTGGTAGAGTGCTTGACTAGCTTGCTTGAGGCCCTGGGTTTCATCCCCACCGTGAGAGAAAGAGAGGGAGGCAGGGAGAGAGACAGAAAGAGACAGACAGACAGACAGATACTATGATGAAAGTGGATGTCTTATCATGTCTTCAAGAAGATAACCCATGTTGTCCAAGACTCAAAAAACATCTAATTGATTGGTACATTTTCTTCCCTTTCAATTTTTCATAATTCTACTTTGTAGATGTTGATCAAACTCCATCGAGTTAGATAAAATTATGGTTTGCACCTAAAATGAGCGTAGAGAATCATCTTTGCCGGATGTCCTGGATGTCTTGTGTGGCCAAGCAGTCTGCTACAAGAACTCTTACTTTGTCATTGTCTTTGGATTTTTTTCTAAGTTATAGACTACTTGATAAGGCTTAGAGTTTCTAGGTATCTACTGACAGGTTCTAATCATATTTCCAATTGCTGTAGTAACATGGGCAAATCGTTTCATCAAACCGGCCTTTGTTTCTCTCATTGGAGAAATGGGGTTTGGAAGGATGGTAAAGTCATGCACCCTCCTGCAAAATGAGTGCTAAAGTCTTTGGCGATTTAGACTACACAAACTCTTAGCCTGATTCCGCAGTTTTAACTTATCAAAGAAATATTTGGATTTCAATTTCTAGCCAAATGACACACTAGTTACTCTGTAGGACTTTCCAGATAAAATATAATCAGATGGTTAATTACACAAATGTAATAAACATAATTTTATGAAGGTCTAAGTAGCGAAACCTTAGGAGACAGCATTAAGCAATAAGCCAGTGACTAAAACACAATAGGCTCTGCACACAGCATTGTACGGCTTCTCCACCCCACATCACCAAACTCCTCCCACAAAGCAGTTTCAAGAACTTCTAAGCCACATAGTCATGTACAGTCACAGCAATGACCCCATTTCTCCAGTACAAATTTTCTGTATTAATCGACTTTCCTGCTGCTAGGACACAATGTCCAGCAACCACAATTTAAAGGAGGAAAGGTTTCAATTAGCTCACACTTTCAGGAGATTCAGTCCATGGTAAGCTGGCTCCGAGGAAGAATCATCATGGTGGAAGGGTGTGGTGGAGTAAAGCTGATTAGTTTATGACAGCCAGGAAACAGAGCAGGGGAGTAGTGTGAAAGATAAGTAGATTAGGGACCATATATTACCCAAGGTTATACCTCCATGAGCCACCCAGACTCACGTAGGAGCATGCTTTACTAATCTACGAGGTGTATCTGAATCCAGTGAAGTTGACAAATTAGGATTAATGGCCCTAATCCATATCTTGTCGACTTCACACCTGAACACATCTCCTTAATCTCCAAATAAAGACAATAGCAAGTTCATAATTCCAGCTAACATAATAAAACTATTCCTGTTCAACTGGAAATACAATCATTCCTTTCCTAATATCTCAACAGTTCACACATTTTTGAAGTCTAAGTCTTTTCTGAGACTCAAGGCAACCTCTTAGCTGTGAACCTATAAAAAAAGAAAACAAGGTACCTATTCCCAAGGTACAATGGCAGAAAGTGAATATTCCCCTTTCAAAAGAAAAAAAAAAAAGAAAAAAAAGGAGATAGAAAAAGTTGTGTCTAGCAAGGCAAATATTAAGTCTTGTATTCCCATGTCTAGCATCAAGGGTGCATGGTGGCAAGATGTGAGTTCAAGAGAGCACAGTGCTGATGGGATGTAGACAGCAAAGACAAGGCTCAGAGGTTTTGGTTGGAAACAGAGGCTCCATTGCCATTTGGATGAGATACCAAGTGTGTTACACTGGCACAAACAAACAAACAAACAAAAAGTCTACTTTTTTCCCAGGTCCTAAGACCTTTCAGGAGACTAAGATTAAGGGCAGTGGACTAATTGATTTGGAGGAGGAAATTTCAAGATAGCCCACATTCAGAGTGTGGCATGGGTACTGGTGACTACTTTTAGCCAGATTTATAATGAGAATGGGGGCAAGGGGCAGAACAAATCTGCTTAGTTTGTGGTGGTCAGGAAGCAGAACAGGGAAAGAGTGCAGAGAGGAACAGGCTACCAACTGTATATATTACTCAAAGTCACACCTGCGTGACCCACCCAGACATACCCAGGATGTGGTTTACTAATCAGTTAGGCATTTCTTAATCCAGCAATGTTGACAAATCAGGATTAATGGTCACAGCAGGGGTTGACACAGTTTTTGCTAGTATCAAAGTAAAAGAGGAATTTTTAAAGACACACTTTTTCTTTTTGTTTTGCTTTTCTATTTATTTTGTGGTACAGGTGATGAAACCCAAGGCCCAACTCCTGCTAGGCAAGCACTCTACCACTGAGCTACATACACAGTCCATTGTCTTTAACGAGGAAGGCAAACAGTGTACATGGGAACAAGCTTTGCCTTTAGTGAAAGTGTCTAGCAGATACCACCTTTTTCTATAAGAAGTTCTTTTGCTTCAATATTAACAAAGAGCAACCTCCCAGAAACACAGTGCTCTACATCTGCAGTAAATAACAAAGCCAGACAAGGCCTGTTGAGTCTGACCACAAGAGAAAGCATACTGTGACATTTGTTGTGTTCTCAGCAATAGGTTAGACATAACAGGCAATTGAAAAATAATGACAGATTCTTAGATTTACAGAGCAGGGGCTCAGAGAGAAAACCAGATATGAACATGACTTGAATGGCTTGATTCCCTGGAATTCGTTTTTGAAACTGTGCTATTATGATGACCACAGCAAATAAGAGTAAGTCCCTGTATGTTTCCACTGGAGTCTATATCTGCTGCATTAGAGACTTCTCTGTTGCTGCGACACAGTACCCAACCTAGAAGTTAAAGGAGGAAAGGTTTATTTTAGCTCACAGTTTGTAGAGGTTTCAGTCCCTAGTCAGCTGGCTTCAAGGCGGGGCAGCACGGCAGAGAGGCATCGCAGAGGAGAAACAGTCCATGGCATGGCAGGCAGGAAGCAGGAAGCGAGTTTCCCTTTCTCTCTTTGTTCCTTTCAGGCTACAAGCAAATTGGTGGTGTCAGTCCCACCCAGGGTGGATCTTCTCTCTTCAGTAAATCCATTCAGCAACATCCAGAACTGTGCTAATCCAATCAGTGGTCTAAACCAATTATTACACATCCATAATCCATATTCACGCACCCTAGACCCAGCCACCCCCAAAAGTTCTACTTATGAGTACATGAGACTTTGGGGGGACATCTAGATATAAGCCATAACATCTGCATATGCCCTGGGCCTTATTATCAACTCCTTCCTTCCTCCAGGATGTATAGAAACAAAATAGAGCATTCTGGCTGTTTTGTGGCTTGGTACTCACAACATACATATATCGATAAATAATTTTGAATCCACATTGTAATATTTTAAAAGAGCTTTAAAATCTAATGTAGTTCTCTCTCAATAAAGTATGCAGCAGCCAAGTAGGTGGCAGTAATATTACTAGGTAACGTTTATACCCTTTCAATTTATTCAACAAATGATTGAATTTTTCGTTAATGTACGTCAGTCTCTCCTTTAGATAGCTGGATATGACAACAGGGACTTCTGTTCCCATCTAGACAGGAAGGTTGATGATGAACAAACTAACACTTACCTCTTATAATGTCTTCTTGTGGTATGTGCTATGGAAAAAAGAGGGTGGCAGGGCAGAGGGTAACAAGGGGCTATTTAGCTCAGGTGGTCAGTGAAGGCCTCCTGGGAAGGTGACCTTTTAACACAGACATCACAAGAGATGATGAGGGAGACATGATGAAGGGCTCTACAGCCAGAATTCTTGGGTAAGAATCATTGTTCTCTATGAAGGTGGTTGAGTTTCTGGATATTTCCATGCTTTGGGTTCCTTCTCTATAAAGTGGAAATATTTGTAATTGCTTTGTCATGTTACTAGAATTAAATGATTTGCCTGGGTGTTAATCTTTTACATTGCTATAACAAACTATCTCTAAGCTGGGTAAACGATAAAGAAGAAACTTGTTTGGCTGGCCATTTTGGAGCTCTAAGAGCATGGCACTGGTGTTTGGCAGCTCTAGGGAGAGGCTTTGGGCTATGTCACAGCATTACTGATGGCACCATGGTGGTGGAATCATATAGAAGCAGAGAGAGCATGGCAAAGAGGAACCAGAGTGTGGCCACGCTTGCTCTTTTGTAACAACTCACCCTCATGGGAACTAACTTGTTCCACAAGGTGCACGTTAACCACTTCCTAGGGCCATGGTTCCAGTGACCTCATTACCTCCCATGAGGCCCTGTCCTCTGAAGGCCCCACCCCCTCCACACCACACTGAAGACGAAACCTCCAGCATATGAACCTTTGGGAAACCTCATGTCAACACCACAGCAACGGAACAGCACCAATGCAGAGACCCGCTTCCCCCACTTTTTAACATCTCAAAATCAACAGCGTCTCACTAGGAACAGGGCTTAATTCACTGATGGCCATGCAGTGGTCCTGATGGATGACATTGTCACTGAGTGCTCCTGAGCCAAAACTGTCACTCTTCGAGGTAGGGGGGCAGGACACCTGCAGCCACTTCATGCCACAAACCATGTCAGGGTCATTGCAAGAAAAAAACCACAAATCCTTATAGTGGGAAAATGTTCTCTGTGACCTCCTGTAGCAAGATCCAGGAAGTTCAGTTATCAAAACTGAGGAGAAATTTCTGGAACTAGAATCCTGGAGTATCTAAGAAGTATACCATGATGAACCTCTTGATGACTCAGACACTTTTACTTTGTGGAAAAACTTGGGCTTGCACAAGTATGTCAAAACAGCCTTTAAAAATGTAAAGGAGTCTTAGAAAAGGTTTAAATAATTTATTTTACTTGCATTTTCCTTTTTATGTGGGAACAAGTATGAGCTCTGACTCTAAAAAACTGCATCCAAATAGGGTCACCTTCCAAAAAGAACAAAGTAAAAATTCAAAGTGATGAGAAAGCACTGTTCATATTTAATTGTCAGTGGGTTTTTTTTCTTCCTTAGTGGCTCATGAAACAATAATGAGTGCATCTTACAAAGGATGTGTCGTAGCATCAATGAAGTATTGCTAAGCTTTTTAGAATAGTACCGGGCAGTAGTAAGCTTTCAGTAAGCACTCATACACTCGGGGAATAATCACACACTCAGAGAGATTTGGGATTTGGGGAATACAGAGGGCTTTGCACTGATTCTCACCTGGACTTCCATAGATTCCCACACCTCCAGGGTTACGGGGAAGAGAGGAGGTGCCGTGTGGGATTCCCTGGCTAATGAGCCATGGCAGGTTCCCGGCTCCTTCACCCTTTCTCTGATGGAGCTCTAAGCAGACAGTGTGTTTCTAGAAGAGCCAAGAGGATCATGGATGTGACCCTGGAAGAAAGAGGAGCTGGGGGTTCCTGGGGCCAGGACGAGTCTCCCATCATGCATTGTCAAAAGCTCCAAGTGCTCCCAGAAATGTAGATGCCATATCAGAGAAAGAAAACATTGGGAAAACTACAAAGTGGTATGATTTTAACCAAAAGGAATTAAGAAAACCTATGAGATGTGATCAAAAAATATGGTAAATGTTTAAGTCTTTTAAAAAATTATTACGTTAGAACACGTTGCCATGAATCCCCCTCAAAAATCTATCCTCTCACATCAAACACACTCACCCTGTCATTTTCACCACTTCCCGCAGCAGCTCCGAAGTCCTCTCTCCTGAGTGTCTTTAGTTGTGCTGTTGTGGCTGCCTCCACGTCCTGAACCAATTCAAAATTTATTCCTTTTATGGCCATTTTGACTTTGGGGAAGAGCCAGAAGTCACACAGTGCCAGATCTAGTAAATGAGGTGGATGAGGTCCACTGAAGGTTTTTATTTGACAGAAGTTGTAAACAGTCAACCAACGAAGTGTGATCGACATATACAGTGAATATTTAAATTTTAAAAATAATCCCCTAAAAATACTCTCCCTAGCTTCAAACATACTTTTTGTTCTTAGTGATGTGTCTTTTATCATAATAATTCTTAAAATTTAAGCATGTGCCATATTTTTGATCACCCCTTGTAAAATGACCAGGGTTACTCGGAATTGGTGACACCATGGCTCGTTCTTAATGAAATAGGAGTTTAAGGAAGAAACTCTGTTTAGTTCTAGGAAAAAAAAAAAAAAATTTCTATATACCTAAGAATGTGGCTTGAAATCTCTTACCTATTCTAGGCATATATCCCAAGAAGTGACATTAGTTCGGAGGAATTATGGGTGGAAGCACTGTAATCTAAACGTGTTATGAGTAAAGAAATTTCTTCAGTTAGCTGCAAATTGTCTTAACCTGGTAGATAATTTCTTAGAAGAATATATACCGAGGGATTATCAGAATCATTAAAAAATATTTTTTGGTTTTCAAATGTGAAATTAAATTTTTCAATTTAGTGATGTATTGCTTTTTATTTTGTGCATTGTTGGGGGCTGAAGGATGCTGGCCACTTCTTTCTGTAGTGAATGGATTCAAATTCTCCCGACTCTGTAGACATTGCAGAAGATTGAGAGTGTGCCAAGGACACATAGAAAATTGAAATATAAATGTGGAGAAAGTATTGTGAAATAATCTCCAAAGACAAAGGCTAAGACATGGCTTGTGAAGGAAGAGACAAAGGCCAAAGTGTGCAGGGAATGCGCAAGAACTGCAAAAGAACTATCAGTGTCCATCTCTGAAATCCCTGAGCCGTTAAGGACCTGCTCAGGGGGTGAAGGGCAGTTACATCACAAGAGAATGTTTTATTCAGTCATAAGGATTATCATGAGCAAAACTTAAAAGTAGAAGGTTATAAATTGTGCTTTTCTGAATTTTATCTGGTTTCGTCATTAGCTCACACACGGCTTCATCAGACGTCTGCGAGGAGGTTTACTTGGAGCTTTGGCCTCTCACTTTGTCATTGCCTGGGGTACTCTGTGCCTTGCCTCTTAATGCACATGTCCCAGAATTGTGAGCCACAAAGGGCAAGCTGCCTCACTGCTGAGCACATCTTCTTTGTCTTCCATCATATGCTGCATGAAATAAGGCAACTGGGGAGACCGCCAGTGGTGTTGCTGGGACTTCTTAGCTGCTGCAGGAGTGTGGGGTTTTATTTTTTCTTGTTCTTATCTGAATTTCTCACATTCATTTGTTTTAAAAACATATTAAACTGGGCACAGTGGCACGTGCCTGTAATCTGAGATCTCTGGGAGATCAAGGCAGAAAGATCACAAGTTCAAGCCCAGCCTGGGCAACTTAGTGAGACCCTGTCTCAAAATTTTAAAATATTTTTAAAAGGGCTGGGGATTTAGCTCGGTGCAGAGGACCTGGGCTCGATCCTCAGTAGTGAAATAATATAAATATGAATATGTAAATGATCTTCAGCAGTTTAACCAATAACATCCTTCCAAGGTCCAACTCAAGAGCCCATACTCTATGATTACCATTTCACTAGGTTCTTCTTCAATTTCTATGATAAAAATTTTAAATAATTGTTTTGATATCTAATACATTTTTAACTACATAAATTACACCCAAGATGGCAAAAAGCCCAGAGATTAGATATAACTATTACATATGTCAAAGATGATTGGAAAAACAATACTAGAAAACTGCAGAAACTAATTAATTTACATCAAACAAAATTAACTTTTGTAGTGTATAGTCTTATGAGTTTTGACAAACGCATACGGTTGTGCAGCTGGAGGTTACAATCAATATACCAGTCAGGACACCCACCATCACCTACAAAAATTCCTTTATTCTGCTGCTTTGGACACCCAGCCGAGCATTTCTTTAAACGCCCAGCCATGTCTACTACAATACGCTGCTCACATAACCCTCCTTATCCTTTAATTTTGGTAGAAAATGTAGTGATGCCACTGCTATCATTGCCAATACTGTTAATTTGTGGTCTTCCTCTCTTACCTGCCTAACTACAGATTTATCAACTTTATTGATCTCCAAGAATAAGCTTTGATTTTCATGATTTTCTCTGTTGCTATTTTTTTTTTTTTTGCATTTTATTTACTTTTGCACTGATCTTCACTTTTTCTTTTTGTTTTGGGTTTAATATGTTGTTCTCTTGCTAGTGCCTTAAAATGGGAACTTGGATTATTACCGACAAGAAATTTTTCCTCTTCCCTAATGTAGTCATTTCATGCTATAAATTTCCCTTCAAGTACTGCTCTAACTGCAATACACAAATTTAAATACATTGTGTTTTTATTTTCACTTATTTTAAAACTTTTTTTCACCTGCACTGTGTCTTGTTCTTTGACCCATGGGTTGACTAAAATTGTGTGTTTAGGACCGGTGAGATAGCTCAGTGGTGTAAGCGCCTGCCTGGCAAGCACAAGGTCCTGAGTTCAACTCCCAGAACCCACATACGAAAAAAGGGCTGGTGACATCACTCAGCGGCACAGATGCCTGCTGGCACGCAAGGTCCTGAGTTCAACCCCTGGTACCCACAAAAAAAAAAAAAAAAATTGTGTGTTTTGTTTCCAATATTTTTCCAGGATTTTCTAGATGTTTTTCTATCAATTTTTAGATCAATACAGTGAGAGAATTTGCTGTTTATTATTTCAGTTCATTTAAAGTTGTTAATATTTGCTTTATGGCCCAAGGAAAACCTGTCTCTTGTACTCCTTCCAACCACCCTTGGAAATGACTTATGTTCTTATGTTGCATGTGGAATGTCACGCTAGTGTCAGTTTCATCAATTTTGTTGATAGCATCGTTCATATCTTCTCTACTGTTGTAGATATTTGACACTTATCAAAAGAGGATATTGGAGTCTGCAACCATAACTGTGGATTTGTCAGAGCTGCCTTGAGTTCTGTTAGGTTTTCTGCGGATATCTTGCAGATGCATTAGGATCACACACATAGAGGATTGGTACATCTCTCATCATGGGATGCCCTCATTATGCCTGGTAAAGTCCCCTCTGTCTAGTGCGTAGCCCCTCCAGCTTTCTTTCATCAGCATTTTCATGGTGCATCTTTTTACATCCTTTTAATTTTAATTTTAAAGTGTATTTAAAATGAATTTCTGGTACACAGCATATAGTTGGTTGCACAGAGTCTATCCAATCTGATGATATCTGCTTTTATGTAATGTGCAGACAATTTATGTTTAATGTAACTATCGACATATTTTTATTAAAACTCAACATTTTTAAGCTGAATATGATGGCACGTGCCTGTAATCCCAACATTCAGGAGGCTAAGGCAGGAGGATCACAAGTTCAAAGCCAGCCTGGACTACACAGAGAGACCCTGTTTCAATAAACAAAGAACACAAAGCGAAACGAAAAAGCTTATCATTTCTTTAGTTGCTTCCTATTTGTGCCACTGGCTTGATTCTTTTTTTCTGTTCATTTTGAATTATCTTTTTACATCAATCTTTTTTCCACTTCAGGCCTATTAGTCATGTAATTTTTTTTTTTTTTTGTGGGTACCGGGGGTGAAACTCGGGACCTTGAGCGCCAGCAGGCGCCCGTGCCGCTGAGCGATATCACCGGCCCCTTTTTCGTATGTGGGTTCTGGGAGTCGAACTCGGGACCTCGCGCTTGCCAGGCAGGCACTTATGCCGCTGAGCCATCTCACCGGCCCTCATGTACTTTTTAAAAACATTTTTTTCCCAGTGGTTGTTCCAACACTTACAATAGTCATTATTAACCAAGTACAGTTCCCAAAAAGCTAAAAAGAAAGGATTCTGGAAGTTTTCGCCATAAAGAAATGATAAATGTTGGAGGAGATTGATATGTTTAACCTGATGTAAATGCTACACGGTGCACATGTGTATCGAAACATTCATAGAAGCCTGTGAATATGTGCGAATTTTATGTATCAGTTAAAATAAATTTAAATAAAAATAAATGCAAACATAATAAAGCACATTTCCTAGAACAGTATTACACTATTTCAAGTGTAGTATGAAAAGCTTGTAGAGCCCTTTTCCCAATCTTTCCTCGCATATTGGAACTATTCCTGTCAGACATTTTACTTTTACATCTACCAGAGAGTAGCACTTTTATTTTTACTTTACATGGCCAATTATTTATAGTGATTAAAAAAAAATGGGAAAGATGATTTTTATATTCATCTTTATTTTCATCATCTTCATTCGTGGCAGGCATCAACATTTCTCTCTAGTAGCATATTTCTTCTGACAGAAGTGCTGTCTTTAACATATCTTATAGTGCTATTCTTTCAGCTTTCATGTCTAAAATGTCTTTATGTCTCCTTCAACTTTTGAATGAATTTTCACTGAGTATAGGATTCTAGATTTACAGCTTTTGTCTTTGATTAAACACTGAAATGATAACACTCCCGTGTCTGCTGCTTGCACGGACCACAACATGCATTCTGACGTAACTTTTTTCTTTGTTTCTCTGCATGTGTCTTATTTTCTGATTTACTTTATAATTTTCTATTTTTTTTTCATTTCCAGGAGTTTGAATGTGCTCGTTCTGTGTGTGTGTGTGTGTGTGTGTGTGTGTGTGTGTGTGTGTGTGTAAAAATCTTTATGCTTGGTGTTTTCTGATGTTCTTGGATCTTTTAACATATTTCATCGCCATGGGAAAAGTATTGACCATTATCACCTCAAATACTCATTTCTCCCTTATTCTCTTTTCCTTCTAGCATCCCAACTACATGAATGTTAGATCATTTGATTTATTCTACAGCCCCTGGATTCTTTGTCTGTTCTATGTTTTCAGCCCTTCTTTTACTCTCTTCTCTGTGTTTGAGTTTGGGTACTTTCTTCGAGTTCACTATTCTTTTTTTTTAATATGTGGGTACCAGGAGTTGAACTCAGGACCTCGCGTTTGCCAGGTAGGTGCTTATGCCGCTGAGCTATCTCACTGGCCTTCGAGTTCACTATTCTTTCCTTAGCTGTATCAACTCTTCTGGTAAATTCATGGCTGTTACTTTTCATCTCTGTTATCACGCTTTTTATTTTAAGCCTTTCTACCTGCCCTCCTCTTTATTTTTAAATCTAAAGGATGACATTCCCATATATATAGATATATATTCATTCCATGGTTCACCATATTTTCTCATAGAATAACATTTTAATCACAGCTAATTTAAACTCTTTTGATACTTTCCAGTATCTCCGTGTCTGATTCTGCTGATTGCTTTGTCTCTTGACAGTGGTGGATGAATCTTTTTCTTGCAAGTACTCTTGCATACAGTATGTCAAATGGTAGACACTAAGGTAAATGGTATTTACGCCTACGAATAGGACTACCTCTGCTTCCGTCAGGTCACCGAGATTGGGGTTGGAATGAACTTGGTCAGCCCTTCAGCTGGGTCTCCCTCAGGAGCTGCCAGTTTAATTACTCTAATGCTCGCCTGTGCTAGGGGAGGACGCTGGTTTGCCTCACAGTTTTGTTCAGTGGATCCCAGCTCTTGAGCTTTCGTCCTTTCCTGCGCATTCCCAGCAAAGAGAAGTTGTCTGCCCAGCCCTCTTGCCTGTGGCCTGGCAGTGGACTGCTGACACCGTCCCTCAGTGCTCGCTAGCACGGAAGTGGGCCAAGGGAAGTTTCCGTTGCACTATGTCTGCCTCCTCCTCATCTGGGCCCTGTGTCCAAGGGCCTCGGGGTCTGGGTTTCCACAGTGATCTTTCCTCTCCCTTGGAGCAAGAGACCTCACATGGTCTGAGCCCAGTTCTGTTTCCTACCTTCCTCCGGTTTTAGAGAGTTGTTTTCTATTTTTTTTTTTCTTTCCTTTCCCTTCCCTAGAACAGCAAATAGAGAGTCATTTTCTATTTTTCTATTTTTTATCCATCTCATAGGTGGACAGATGTCCACCTACACTGAGAAAAGTGGGCAAAAACTTAAGCCTTTTGTTCCTTAGAGGATAAAGAGCTGGGCAGCATTTTGTGTTTTTCTCACAGCAATGTATTCCCTCTTTGTCCAGGCCAGTAAGAAAAATGAGTGTATTGCAGATTTCATGGAATCTTCTATTGTGAAGTAAGAGAAATTTTATCTCTAGCTTTCCACAACCTAAATGGAAACTAGATGTCCTCAGATGAATCTTTTTCAAATTGTGAAATTTTTCTTTTTTTTTTTTTTTCTTCTCTTGGTTTACAAATTTAATGCATAATCACTGCAAAATATTTAGAACTTAGTGGAAGTTACTTTTTTAAAGGATAAAATCAATTAGAAGTCATTTCACACCAATGCAACTCACTGTGCATGTATTTCTCCTGTTTCAGTTATAAGCTTTGGAGAACAGGGCTGTGAGTATGAACTGAGGGATTGTCACGGAAGCCCCAGTGAAGAATCCGAAAACGAGAAGATAGCGCGCGCTCGTCCTGGTGGGCGGGTTCCAGTGCAGGTCAAGTCCATACCAATAGCAGCAGGCAGACTTCACCCGAACACCAGTCCGTGCCTCTCTCGTCATCTGAAAGGAGAGCTCTTCCGCTGCTATGTCCCCAGCACCCAGAGCAGTGCCAGCTCTTAGTGCTTGTGCTATAATAATTCTGTTTTATGAATAAACATAGATGACACAGTCTCTGTGTTTCTTTTGCGGCTAATGATGACTCCTCAAAAAGATTGTGTGGCCTTTCTGCTGGTCATAAAGCTGAATGGGAAACACGAAATAGTCCTTCATGGAAGACATGAAATAGGCCTCAGGTACATCTCAGCTAAAGATCAGGTAGTGATCAGTTACTTCCTAAACGGAATTCGTGTTGTTCGATAAACTACATTTTTGACCTATTATTACTTTTAGAAGCAAATAAGGGAAATTAAATTTAGAAAGATAGATGGAAGTGTGAAGAAATATTGGGTCCCCAAGCAAGAGTAATTGATTACTTCCCTTCGTCCTGTTCCATCAGAGACGCTGGCGAGAGTCGGTAACAGACAGTGTGGGAAAGGGTTACATTACAGAGCTGCAGGAAAGTTGGGTAGAATTTGATAGAGAAAAAAAAGTCAAGGGGGAAAATCTCAGCTCTGCACAGACCTGTTTTATTGAAAAGAAATTTAGAAAGATTTAGGGAAGGAGGAATCAAAGTATCTGAGACCCATCAAAGAAAGCTCCAACACACAAAGATTTATTGGTCATTGTGACCGACTTATGAATGTTCAAAAGTTTCATCGGCTGGCATTAATCACCTGACCCCTGCCTACCCTGCTACTTGAAATATACAATATTCTCTAACAACAAATTCTATTTCTGTATAAATTATTTTTCACGGTGGAAAAAAAGATGTCAGTTTCTGTGCTGCCACCTGACCCTACTCTGCTGTTGGCCTGGCAACGTCATGAGATAAAATGTGCTACTGTGCCCACCCGTGCTGTCAAAACAGATGGCATTGTCTTGGCACCAGAATGACAGGGTCGCTCTCTGGACTTGCTGTGTGGACTGACTGAGAAGTATTACTCACAGAAAGGGTCGCGCAGTATCTGCTGTAAATGTGATTTCCTTTTATTTATTTTTTATCTATTTTTTTCTTTATGTGGGTACAAGGAACCGAACTCAGGACCTCACGCTTGCCAGGCAGGCACTTATGCCGCTGAGCTATATCACCAGCCCAATTTCCTTTTTTTTTTTAATTTTTTTCTTATGTGGGTACTGGGAGTCGAACTCAGGACCTCACGCTTGCCAGGCAGGCGCCTACGCTGCTGAGCCATCTAGACTGCTCCAGAATGGATCTCTCTCCCTCCTTTTCAGTCAACACAGGATGGGACTATAGCATGCCCTGTTCCTGATTTCCTGGGTTCCTGTCCCACACTGGGTATTGCTTGCCGCTTTCTTACTGTGTACTGTTTATAATTCACTTCTCCATTTTTCCAGTTTTGTTTAGGTATCCATACCTCACCACTCTGACAGTCATATTTCTGACTCACAGTAGCTGAAGCCATCTGCACTCCAGAAAACTAAGACAACCATGGGAATCCCACTGCTGGCCAGGGATTTGCTCAGAGGCCCAGGGGTGTAAGACAATCAGTACCGAGTGCTTCCCAGGGGACTTTAGTGGTCCAGGATTCAGCACATGAGCAATTTGGCCCAAGCAGAACTCCAAGAAGAATGTCTATTCCGTGGCTGGAAGAAAGGTTCATTTCATCAGTTAGACAAGGTCCAGCAATTATTTCACCATGGGCCAGTGACCAGGCTTGCTGGAAGAGTGCAGAATGCAAGCCTGAGCCCAAAGCTGGCACCTAAAGGGCAGCGCAGAGAGACTGTGGGATAGAGTCAGAGCCCTTGGTCATGCCTGGCTTATAGACGGCCCCACCTCTGGACTTCCTGTGCTATGACGTAATGCATTCTGTTATTGCTTAACATAGTTTAGAGTAAGGGCTTCCTGTTTCTTCTAACTGAGGCAATCTTAGCTGATATAATTCTGGTATCCAGTAACAAATATGTGATCTTGGAAAATCCCTTCTATGTCTTCATATCTCAGTTCTTCTACCAAACAATGAAGGAGTTGGTCAAAGTCTCCAAATTGTCTTCTGCTATTCTAAACTCCCATGTCTAAAGGGCACGGCGTGGTTCTAGGCACCATGAAGTTTCAAAACAGTGTAAGAACTCAAGCTGGCTTCTAAGGTCCAAAACTTTGAACAAAGGCATTACAACATGTGCCACTTTTGAAGAATGGGCCCCTGGCAGTTCACCTGAAGGGCTGAGTGAGAGGCGCCGAGGCTGCGCAGTCTCCAGCCGGTACAAGAATCACAGGGAGAATACAGAGCCTTTGGGGAGAACAGAGTTCCCAGAAGAGGCTGTGTCCTCCTTCGCTAGCACCTGTGCGGGGAGGGTGGCTGGTGGCTTTTCTGCCTCCTAACCAAGAGGACTCTGGGAAAATCTCTCATAATGACTGCAGATACCTGCAAGAAAGGGAGTCTTGAATCTGTCCCCAGGGAGACATTTGCTTGGCTGCTGACTCATTCATTTGCCCCTTTACCCCTGGACAGGGAAAGATGGCAGCTCTGAAAACAGCAGCTCTGAGAAAGAGTTTAGAGTGAAGCAGCCTTGAACTGACCCGAGATTTCTGTGGAAGACACCTAGAAAGCTATGGGACCTTCACCTGAATCTGAGCAGCCAGCAGGCTGGAACGCACTTCTGGAAAAGATGGGACCGATTAAACTCCACTTAGGCGGGGCTTCCTAAGTCGCGCAACTGTGCAGACAAGAGAAGCCCTGCAGCCTAGAGTGAGGACGTGAACCTCCACCACTCCTGACCCTGACGTGAGGCCTGCCCTGTGACAGACGCCCAGGGATTCAGGAAGTTGGTTGGTTAGTTCTTCGCTATGCTCACACCCTCAGAGATGCACTTCGGGGAAGATGAGGAGAAAAAAGGCAATATGCTCAGGCTTCCGGTACAGTTTTCACTACGCTGTGGCTCAGAGCCACACTTGACTTCCATCTCCACCCCTTTCTGTGTCTCCTTCCTGCAGCCCTGAGGCTCCTGGGCACGATCCCACACCCTGGGGCCTGCCCGCGGTCTGCTTTGTCTCCTGGCCTGTCTGGAAGACCCCTCTCCTCCACAACAAGAGAGCCTGAAGGCTTTCCTGACCTCCCACAGAAGGCTTGGGGCTCTCGTGCCATCCTGTGCATCTCTTCTTGTTCATTCTTTACTTAATCCGTGACTCCCTTTTAGCCAAGTTCTATTAATCTGAATTTAATACTTTTCTAACCTTGATTTTAGTACCATTTACATCTCCCTGCATTCATTTCTTTTTTTGGGAGGGGTACCAGGAATCAAACTCAGGACCTCACTCTTGCCAGGCACTGCATTCATTTCTAATGAATGCTTTTTCATTGCTTCCTCCCAACTCTTTTGTCTTAACAAAATTCTTTGGAATTCAAATTGTATCCTCTAGGGTGCTATCCACTCTCTCTGCTGGAAAGATATCAACAGAGCTACCTGTAGAGTAAGATCCTGTTATGTTTTTAAAGATAGGAACGTTTTTGAAGGATATAATCACTATCCATATTTCAGTGATAAGGACCCTGAGGTCACAGAGGTCAAATGTCTTCTCCAAGTCTGTAGCGCTACTGCATAGTAAACCAGGACATGAAACATGGTAGCCCAGTAGACAAGGCAGTGTCGTCGCTTTTTCCCAACACTGAACACAAAACAAAACAGACCTTCTTAAAATGAGCTCATTCACAATTCAACAGTGAAAATATTGAACATCGTCTGAGTGATCTTCACTGATTTCTGAACCCCTGGCCACACTTCGAATGCAGGATACTCTAAGCCAGTGAATGTCATGTTTGTGCATAACAGGGATAAGAAAAGAAATAATTAGCATGGAACAGGATACCAGCAATTACTGTTACATATCTTCTCTGCACCACTTTCAGAATTTGGGATTCTTAAAACAGAAAAGGACCATACAAGAGGTCCTTGTCTGCATTAAACCTTTTCTTTAGTGTAAGGATTGAATCCAAGAGTGCTCTTTTGTTTTGCGTATTGGGTTGGGTTGTGTTTTGAGACAGGGTCTTGCTAAGTGGGCCAGACCAGGGATACAGCACGGACCTGCCGTAGCCTACTGAGTAGCTGCAGCTAGACATGTGTCCATTGATGTACAGCTTACTTTTTATTGATTGATTGATTGATTCAGTCCTGGAATGGAACCCAGGTCTTCATGCATGCTAGGCGAGTTACTCTACCACTGCACTATATGGCCATCCCTAGGTCTTCTTTATTAATCACCAAACAAACACATTGAGGAAAATATTACTTCTGTTTTTTTAAATGACAGGACTAAGGTTCTGATAAGGTAAATATTTTCCTCAAATTTATTGCCAAGAAATTCTGGAGCTGGTCTACAACTCAGATGTGTCCGGTCCATGGTGTCTAAACATTTGGTGCCTAAATCAGATTAGTTCCTCAATCACAGAATTCTGTTCAACAGTCTACATGGAGTGTCATCTCCAGCTTCCTCCAGAACATCTCAGTCTTGGGCAGATTTCTGTTTGAAGAATACAGTGCTTTCTTTGTAATTTTAGATCCCTAAAATTTGCCTTCCAGAAACTTCCACTGAGTTCTTATGCAGCCCTTTGGAGCAAACTTACAAAGGCTAATTCTTTTTTTTTTTTTTTTTGTGGGTACCGGGGGTCGACCTCAGGACCTCACGCGCTAGCAGGCACCCATGCCGCTGAGCGATATCACGGGCCCTTTTTTCGTATGTGGGTTCCAGGAGTTGAACTCAGGCCCTCGCACTTGCCAGGCAGGCGCGTACACCACTGTGCCATCTCACCGGCCCGAAAGGCTAATTCTTGGTAACCACTTCTTTCAAGGTCCTCCATCCTGCCCAGTCCCAAGTCTTCATTTCTTTGGAGAAAACTCCAGCATTCTCTCAACTATTATTAATAACATTTTCCTTCTGGATTCCTGCCTGGGTGGCATTTCTTGTGCATTGCATTTCCGGTGTTGCTGTTGAAATACAGCCCCCAGGACAGGACACAATTCTCCAGTTGCAGCTTGTTTTCAACTAGACATTAGATCTAAATAAATGCAGCCTAGGTTTATGAGCTTTTTCCATCAGGATCCCAACACATTAAGACAAATTTTCTGAGCACCACTCTGTGAGGCTTAAGGACACTCAAGAAACTCTCCAAAACTTAGCTAACAGCACTTCAGAAGCATCCAGTTAAAAGGAAGCACAATTAACATGCAGTTAAATGCAGCGAGTTGAATCTCAAGTCCCAACCTTACAGACTTTATAGGAAATCACAAGCCACTGGGCTCCGAGTTACTCCTGTTGAATTAGTGGCAGAGCCATGCCACGCCTGTGGGATCTTTGCCAGCATTGTGCTGAGATAGCACTGGCCTTCATCTACTGCTATTTCTAGGAACTCCCAGTTAGTGGTACATAAAAGTAACAGAACCCCAAATGCAAGACTGGATCATATACTAAGAAATTCACTTTATTCCTTTGCCTAGTAGTAAAAGCGGAATGTGTTTTTGTTTTCACAGGTTCCCAGGGCACTGCTTGAGCTTTACTCTTCCACTCGATGGAGAATCAGCAACAAGATAGAGACTCATGTTATTCTACATCCTTGATAATCAAGAAAGACAAGGAGTAGTAGAGAACCTTCCAGCCAATGCTGAATAACACAGATTGCTCTTATTGTTAGTACAAAAGCAGTGTGTGAGAAAAGAAAACTTTCTGTTTGGCATGTCACAGCCAGTAAGCACTGCCTGTCTGTATATTTGTGATAAATAACAAGGCCAGTAGATTGTGAGCAATGTGAGAAACTTCCTACCTTTACCATCCTTTTCCATGCTATAGATAATGTTGCAATACATATCTCATTGAGTTGAATAACTCAATGAATCAGCAGAATCAAACCTATATGTGGTTGAAGTTGGCCTGAATCATGAACTCTGAGTGTCTCCTGAGGAGCGGTCTAGATCCTTTTTCAATGAGATGGTCTTTAGTTTTTTTTGCTGTCATTTCCCATTAGAAATCCCCATAACTTCTGCTCCCACATGAAGTTAGATTCCCGCTTCATAAGTTAGTTGGATTAGCTGGGTGAACTGAGGTTCTCCATGCAGACACTTTTATTCTTCTATCTCAGGAAAGATGATGGGTTCAAGGAGAGCCTTTTAGTGGGCATGTTGGTCGGAGAGATCAAACTTTTTTCCTAAGATGAGTAAGGTGTGGAGTGTGTTCCCACCAAACACACAGAACAGATAACTACATAAGGTGATAGGTGTTTTTATTAGTTTGATTGTGGTAATCATTTCTCAGTGTATATGTATGTCATCAACACATTGAACATTTAAAATACACACAATTTTTTTTATTATACCTCAATAAGGCTAGGGAGGAGGAAGAAACTCTCGGTCAGGGTGAGCTGGCCCAAACCCAGATTTATTAAGCTAACTAATATAATGGGTCTCCTAGCATAAGGTTTGGGAGTAGAGCAAATGGCTCTAAACAATATCCTACCAGGATTGTTATTTTGTATGGAATAAAGTAAAAAGTTAATTTGAGGGCCAGTGATATGGCTCAGCGGCATAAGCGCCTGCCTGGCAACAGCAAGGTCCTGAGTTCGACTCCCAGTGCCCACATAACAACAACAACAACAAAAAGTTAATTTGATAAGACACATAGCCTCATAACATAATAAATTTAAGTTATCTTAGAAGAAAATAATAATATTTAGATTGGCGAGGAGCACTTGCCTGGACGATTTGTGATGGCATCAGAGTGGGTTTTGTTGAAATGCAAGCTAGTTCAAAAGCAGGAATCTCTCAGTCCCTCAGTCTTCCTTACTCATGGTGTGAGGACATAGGTCTTTTTTTTTTTTCATTTATAGGATATCAAATCCTGGACCAAGGAAATCCTTCTATATTCAGCCAAGGATGTTAGATAAGAAAGGAATGAGACTTAATTCTAATGTATAGAGGGGTGAAATTTTCCAGAGGAGGGGGTGCTACCCTCTGACTGTGTCCCCTCTGAAATCCAGACACTGCAGTCCTCACACCAAGATGATGGTCTTCAGAGGCAACGTCTCTCGGAGATGATTAGGCTGTGAGGGCTGCACTGTCATAGATGGGGTTGGTGCCCTTACAACAGAAGTAGAAGAAGCGTGTTTGCCCTTTGCACCATGTGAAGACTCAGCTGCAAATCACCACCTGTGACTCAGAGAGCGAATACTCACCAGACACCAAATGTGCCTTGACCCTAGGGTCTCTAGCCTACAACACCGTAAACAAAGAACAGAACCGAGAAAGCACACCATCTGAGGTTTTTTGTGATAGCAGCCTCAATGGACTAAGTACAAAATAGTGCGGCTTAATAGGGCTCTGGCAGCAGCAGGAAGAGACACTTCCGGTCTGACTTTCCTAAAGTTGACCCCTTTCAGCCTTCCACCTTATAGTAGCATAAAGGGCATCACAGAGAGCAGATGGTGTGGGACGGGGACCCTGTCCCAACAGCACTACTGTAGTGCCCTCCACATGGCATAATTGGCATCTACTGGGTTAAGAGTTGGCCAACGCCCTCCTCCATATGCCAGGCGCCTGTGGACTTCCAGCTCCTCGCCCGATGCCTGGCAGGCAGTCATCACTACATTTAAATGCATGTGTCTTAAATCATCACACTGTACACTTCGAATGTATATAATCGTTACTTAGAAATTATACCTTAATAAAGCTGGGAAGGCAGATA
This sequence comes from Erethizon dorsatum, assembly GCA_028451465.1. NCBI lineage: Eukaryota > Metazoa > Chordata > Mammalia > Rodentia > Erethizontidae > Erethizon > Erethizon dorsatum. Next base: position 123,150,342 of record CM051829.1, on the reverse strand, counting down.
TTTTAGATCAGGTCGACCTGTTCCAAACACAGACTTTCCAAGTTAACACAGTGGATATTATAACATAAGCACGTCTAGGAGTAGGACAAATACTTCGTCACATCTTACCGGGATTATCATGCTGTGCGGAGCGCCAAAAGTTATACATACAGGTATCGTGCATCAGTGAAGAGATGCTTTTCTTAGTGAGCACAAAACTCACAGTTTTCAAGGTTGGAAACAAAAGAAGAACCAGCTGGTGAATCAGCCCAGTCTGTCCCCAGAGTCACCTCTCCCTTTGGAGTCTGCAACTGCCCTTCTGTGACAGCACCATGCTGGCCTGAACCCCCTGCCCACACACACAGCCTGTCCAGGCCTGCGCAAAGGGCCTCTCTCTCTCAATTCTTCCTCTCCCCATGAGGCAAGAACGAGTATAACCAAATGATACTGTACAAAGAACACAGATAAGGAAGGAGGAAATACACACGAAGGACTAAGAAACACAATCAATGTCTAGTCTAAAGAACATTTTATAAAATTTTTGGGAGATGTAGAAATAAATTATCTGGTAGATTTCAATGAGATCAAAGAAACCTAGATAAGTTTCTAATCAAAACTTTTTAAATGGGCTTGCTACATGCTATAAGCAAGTAACATTCTTGAGGATAGAACATCACATGGTCCAATTTTCTATATTTTAGAGTAATCAAGACTATGAAAGAATTATCCAGCTGCATAGAGGACTAGAGGAAGAGACGGAACTGAAATTCGAGTCTGGCACACCCGTCACCCAAGTTAGTATTTACTGCCTGACTCTTCGGATCTCTGTGGGCATCAGTCTCGGAAATCCATAATTAAGTTCTAAATCAAGTGCAGGCTGTCTGTGCTCCTTTATTAAAATACAGTTTATTATGGTCACTTATTATTTTGCAACCAAAGAGGTCACTCCACACTCCACGGGTGGGAGACTAACATGCAGTGCCGTCCCAGTTAGCACGTCGGAGATGAGCCCTCTGTGGAGGTGACCAGCGAGGGGAGACCAGCGTGTGAAGGGGGAAGTGAATCCAGCGCAAGCCAAACCCGGCAGTGTCACTAACAGGTCCCTCAACCTCTGTACCGCCAATCGCAGCAGCTCCTTCTTGGCGATGCTATTTTGAGGCTGAGGACATGACTCGCACTCTTGTATGTCATCAAGAACATGACTCCTGTTCTGCCATTTACTCTGTCCCCTTTGTCACCACAAATTACCATCTCTTTCTCCTCCCCCCAGGGTGTCCATACTAGTGACCTATCCCTCAGGATTTGGCCCCTCGAGTTTTTAAACACCAAGGATTCGTATGTAAACGTCTGGTGTTTAAGATAATCTTTAAAGCTGAAGCAGCCCTCTCTAGAGTAGGAATCTCCAGTTGTCTTGGTAGCAAGAATCCTTCTCTCAGGTGGGGTGTGGTGCAACAGATCGCATAGAATGCAAGACGCCAAGCAACAGAGCTGATCTGAGTAAGCAGGGGTGGAGGACCCAGGTTCTCACTGTGCACAACTCTGCATGCGTCCCCCAAAGCGCTTGCAGCCAGATCCCTTTGGAACAAATAGAAATCAGATCAAGTTCACTGAGAGTGATTTTTTAAAAAGAATTAGTCAGCGCTCATTCTTGGAATGTCCACTCAGTGCGAGCGGTCTCTCTGCACTTGACGCTCTGTCCTTTGAGGACGCGTGCATCCCAGGTGCTCTTGGTATTTCCAGGGCCTCCAATGAACCCACGCTAAGAATGCCAAAGAAGCTGGAAGCTGCAGCCAACTGCCACTGCAGGGACAATGCTGACAATAAGAGTTGAAAATCAGAAGGCAGGCGCTTCTTTCTCCTTGGACATTTTATCTATTAGTGCCCTCTGCTCTCATTTGGATTTCAGATGTCCCCCAAAGGCCCAAATGTTAAAGGCCTGTTCTGGAGGGTGGTGCTATTGGGAGCAGGAAGAACCTTCAAGAGGTGGGGCCTAGTGGGAGGACTTTGGGTTATTGGCTGATGCCTCTGCGGAGGACTGCGGGATGCAGCCCTCTCCCAACTCTCTGGCTTCCTGGCTGTGAGATGAGAAGAATTTTGTTCCGCTGCATCCTCCCAGTGTGACCCACTGTCTTGCAATGGGCCCAAAAGCAGCCAGTCAATTGACTGTGAACCAAAACTTCCAGAACTGTGAGCCAAGAAAAACTTTTCCTCTTTATAAGTTGATTATTTCAGGTCTATGTTACAGTGACAAAAAGCTGACTAAAACACTCCTGTAAACTAATCTCAAGTCAGGTAGCAGAGGCACCCTGGAGAATATAGAAGCAGAGAGAAAATAGGTAAATTATTAGCAAATCACCTCATGGAATTCAAGAAAGACCCAGCTCAGTACAATGAGGACCCACGTGCTGCTAGGACTTCCTCCCTCTTCCCTAACTTCCACTCAGGCCATTATGATCATGGAGCCACCATCATCCCCCAAATCTGACCCCCACAACAGGGGCCACTAGAAACAGATTGAAATTTAATTAACTTACACCTCCTTTCACTATAATCTTCCCCACGAATGACCTTGCCCCAAACTTGTAAACTTACTGAGTTTCATGTTTTTTTTGTTTTTTGTTTTTTGTTTTCCTTTTTACAACTTGGAATGAATAAGATTGGGCTGGGTGTTCATAATCGGCTGGCTGCAAGGCAGGGTGGCATCTCAGAGGAGAAACAGTTTGTGGCATGCAGAAAGTAGCAAAGCAGGGCCGGTGAGATGGCTCAGCGGCATAAGCACCTGCCTGGCAAGCGCGAGGTCCTGAGTTCGACTTCCAGAACCCACATAAAGGAAAAAAAGGGCTAGTGATATCGCTCAGCGGCACAAGCGCTTGCTGGCAAGCACAAGGTCCTGAGGTCGACTCCCGGTACCCAAAAAAAAAAAAAAAAAAAAAAAAAAACCATTAATATGCTTTGATCCAATTATGTGGGTTTGTGGCATTTCACTAAGAAAATAATCAGAACTATGTACAAAACTACAGTATACGCATCAACTTCCGCTGGGCACTAGCGAGACAGCAGTGTCCGCGGTGAGATGACCAGGTTCTATTTAGTGTATGTATCATTTAACGATTTGGCCCAGGGCCACAACATCAGGAAGGGCCTCTGATTAGCCCGGGAGTCCGGTGAACCATCTGTGACCCTCATGGACACACCGGCTCTGTGACGCGCATTGTCGGGGTCTGTGGTTCTCTGATAACTGCTCAAATCATTTCACTGCTAGGAACTCTGGCAGCAGCAGACAAACCAGGGCCCTTGAGCACTCATAGTCAAAGCCTTAAAACTCAGTCTATGAAAAAATATATGAACATGAAGAGTACAGTGTTTTGTTATTTGTGCCAAGGATGTGACACGGTCCGATTCAGGCCAGGTTCCAGGCTTGCTGTCCGTGTAACTATGTTAATAGCCCCCCACTAAGCCTGTAGATCAGATTTTTCATTCATTTGACTCTATTATAAAAATTGCCTATCCTTTCTTGACTAGCTTTCTGTAAAGAGAGAAATAAAACAGATCAGAGAAACATGCTTTTGTTTTTTTTACAACTATATACGTTGTAAAATATATCCTACTCAATGGTAGCTTCAGATTTTAAGGGAAAAACAAACAAACAGAAAGGTAATTGAAAGGTAAACTGGGAACCAGGGAATAATAAAACAGAGGAGAGCTGTAATGAGAATTATCCAATTATAATTCTGCGGGGGATAAGGAATAATACCCCCATCAAATTTTCTATCACAAAACATTCATTTAAGGCCTGCAACTGTAAATAATTGTTCCAATCAAAGATTTAAATGAGTCACAATAGGGGATATGTAAACAGTCAGTTAATGAAACGAACCATAAAAATGAGATACATAGTTCCAACATCAACTACAATGCAGTTTCTTCCTTGTCTTACCTTTCTATACAGCAATGAGAAGAGGAGGTCAGGTGATGGATAGGCAGTGTTATCACCTAACTAGAGGCCTTGGTGGGTCCCCCGAATTGTCAGTCAGAGGTCGGACTGCATGCAGTCAATGGATATGAAAGTCTGTAAATCAACACCCACACCCTTATTTCACATATAAACACCATGGATCTTAGCTTAAAGTGTATTTTTCTTAATTTTTAAAAGTAATTGTAACAGTTATTTGGTGGCTTTTTAAAGATTACTAAAGGGAAATTGTTTTTTTAAATCTGGTTTAAATAGAATACAAAAAAGTTTAGAGAAAAATATTAAACATCAAAGAGTAACACAAGTGCACAGAAATAACTGATTACTATTTTGTGTATTTTAGTATAATCTTTTATGCTTTGTATGCACAGGTATATAAATCTATTGCAAAATAGGGGTGATTCTGTCTCTAAAATTTATATCTTGCCTTTTTCATACTGATGGTCATTTTAAGCACAGAACCGATAAGTTTGGTTGACTAAAATATTTATAGCCTTTTAGAAACAGCAAATTAGAAGAAAATTTGAGGACTGTTGAAGGAAATTATACTCTCAACGTAAAATGAATGTCTGTTTTTAGTAAGTTAGTAAAATATTTGGTCAGTGGCATAAGCGCCTGCCTGGCAAGTGCGAGGTCCTGAGTTCAACCCCCAGTACCCACAAAAAAAAAAAAAAAAAATTTGGGCAAATAAATAAGAAAAATCTCAGAATGGCAGGGAAACTCAGAGACTGGGTAACTCAACCCTTGTGTAAATTCCTCCCGTGGCATCCTTGTAAAGGACTACCTTAGTGGTGCTCCCCAATGGACCTTTGCATTGTCAGCTGGTTCTACTAAGTACTGATTGGACTCGGGCTAAGGAACAGGAAGAGTTTGACTAATTAGATACCCAGGACCAGAAAAGCAATTTCACACTGGGATCAGCCTCTGTTGTGGTCAATCAGGGAAAATGACCATAGACCACGTGTGGACCACACTGAAGAGTACTACCATGGAGTTTCTTGGTCCTATCCAATAAAGCCACCTGGAGAAGTAGGAAGGTATCTGGAAGCTGAGAAAGGAATCACAAGTCTTACCATGTAGAAAAAGGATGTATCAGCCCAGGCCAAAAGGAATGGAAGAGAATAGAAGCAAACAGCTCCTTCACAGAGCCCACAGACGCGCTCCAGGAGAAAGTCAACCATGATTATCTATTCAGTTCATCCAGAGGTGCCAATTCAATCATTGATTAAGGCCATAAGGCATAAGGCCATACAGACAAGTCAAAAGTGTCCTAGCCTCTATCTCACCTCCCCAAGCATTGCAAACCACAGATATTTTGTCCTTACTATACAGCAGAGATAAAGGTGAAAAAAGGGAAGGCTCAGACAGGTCAGATCTGGATGACTTAGCTCCAGCATCTTAAACTCATTTGCTTGAACACCATGGAAACACGCTATCCATAGTCAGGGCAAGTCCCCGGGTAGCATCTTTCCAGTAACACCAGGCTCCTCGTCATTTCCACCTTTCCACTCGGCCACCTACAGCAACAGCTGCTTCCTCTTTTGGTGATGTCCCCAACCCACACCCACTACACAGAAGAGAGAAGAGCTGCTTTTGTTTCTCAGAGGCCACCTGCTTAGCCCAGAGATTCTCGACTAGGTAGGACTGTAACCACCACAACCCCACAAGGGAAACGCGGTGGTCTGGAGGCCATTTTGTTTGTCCTGACTGAGTGCAGGGCTGTTAGTGGCATCTAGTGGGCAGGGATGCTGGTGCAGGATTGCACTTCCCTCAAGAAGCAAGGCCCGATACAGAATGACAATAGAGCTGAGGCCGAGCACCCTGTGTTAGACTAAAGCTTCACGTGGCCAAGAACGTGCCTGTGCTCACCAGCATAGTCGCAGTACTGGCAGAGCGCCCACTGCAGAGAAGGAGGATGGTAAACATCTGCTGAAAGAACTGGTGCAATAAATTTGATCCTCAGGATGTTCTGTGATATAGACAAGGTCAGCGTCCTTATCCCTCCATTATTTTGCAGAAAGAGATCGTTAGGTTCAGAGAGATTAAATGCCTAACCTCAAATCAGTCACAGAATCAAGATTCAATTTCACCTTTTCTAAGAAAGTCCAGTGGTGTTCTTTTCTCTTCTCCTTGCTTCTCTACCAGCATAGATCTTGGTCTAAGACTACCTTCAACCAGATTCCAAGGACAAAGCTTCCAGTTGCCACACACAGGCCCTTAGTTCCTAAAATCAAGTCTCCTTGTCCATATGCACCCTCTCTCTGGGCCCAGGATCAAACTCACCTTGCAGTCCTTCGTGGAGTCTCTCTACACGAGAAGCTGTTTTCCCTGGCTGCAGAGCCCTGGAGATAGAGTAGTCTTGTTCTGTGCTGCAGGATGAAGTCTCAGCTATACCCAAGACTTTAGCCAGAGATTTTTGATGTTCTGCTCTTGGTGAATCTCCTTTTCCATACTTCTGGAAATAACTTGGTAACTGATAATTTGAATGATCCATAGTTAAGGGAGGCAAGGTGTTTGTTCTCTTGCTCTGAATCTAGTGGTTCCCATAACAACATCTTCATACAAAAACTTAGGTGAGTCTCCAGGGCCTGAGATTCCCTGGAATCCATCAAGGATTTCATAGTGCCTGAGGATTAGGAAGAACCACCAAGACAGGATTGCTGAGAGCAGAGACTTTCAATCTCAAGTGTTTCAGCACCCCAAGCTTCACAAGAGACTGCTGGTATGATAGGATGATGGGATACACACCCATCATGCTTAGCATGGTAGCAGTTAAACAGGTGCTTGATTCCTGTGTCCCTTTTCACCCTTGGGCTTTTAAATCGCCATTCGTTTTATGGCAAAAGAATAGAGTTTTGGGTGATGCACACACCCTATTCTTAGTGGTGCTGAAGGGAGGAGCCTTAAAAAAGAGCCTTATAACAATCAAGAGGCTCCAACTTTTACCTTTCTTTCTCTTCATGTTCACTGGATAATTCAATGATTATTGCAATGTAGATGCTACTATTTAAAAGAGAAGTTGGGGAGAAAGAAGACAGCTTCTTTGAATGGTCATGAAGACAAAGAAGGTACCAAGAGAATCGAATCTGTTGGCAAACATCCACTGAACCTGTTTTCTGTGACCCTGTGTTGGGTACTTGAGATGACTCAGAGAAGCCTCAGACTTTGGTCCAATCTCCAGAAGTTTGGAATATTCTAACTTAAACTCTCATAGGGTTGAGGGGGACAAGTAAAAATAAGTGTAAAGCTAACACCAAGTTACAGGACTGACATCAATTTACTACAACCCTCCCCAAAAGAGTTTTAACACAACATGAAAGGAACAACCAAGTATAGAGCAGTGGAAATTGATTGTAAACAAATTAATACAAAATGGAGACAGGCATAGGGTGATTTCGTTTGAGAAGGTTTCGGAAATCAGATCAGATGTGAGATAATTTTTAAAGGATACACAAGGTTTAGGTAGAATGGGTTCCCAATAGATTGTCCGGGCTACTTTACCAAAAAGAATTTGTTTATGGGATTAGAAGTTGATTTACTTGTTTCCAAAACATATACAACTCCAGGAAATGATTCATCATTCAATATTCTTTTTGAATTGAGGTTACAGAAAATCTAGGTCAATGACAGTGGTCCCTTAAGATTATATCACCTAGTGACATTGTAGTTGTCTCAGTTTATATAAATGCATTCTATGATGTTCTCATGACAAAGTCACCTAAGGACACATTTCTCAGAATGTGTATCTGTTGCTAAGCAATGAATGACTCTGTCTCCCATCCGTCATTTCCTGTGGTTCTTCCTACCTAGCACCTTGCATCGAGTGACTATTAACAATCAAGGAGATCATGAAGTAACAGTTCCAGCCTGTGGTTCTGAGCTGCTCCCAGGAAATTTCAGAATCACTTCCTTGTCCTTGTGTCCTCTGCAGCCCTGAGTGGCTTTGGCTTTACTCTTTTCACCTTGGATGTCAGTGCCTCCTCTTTACCCCATGCCTGTCGATCTCTCTCCTCTTTAGCCAGTGATGTCTTTCTAAAACTCAGATTTGAACACACCACTACCTGATTTCAAAATCCTTACTCTATGTACCAACAGTCTCCAGGGATGTGTACATTTGTGAATTACAAAAATATTCCCAAGGAGAACCCAAGCAAGGGTAGTTTTAAAATAATTGATTTCCAAATATGCAACTTCTATTTACACTTTTTGTCTTTTCTTTACTTAAAAAACAAAAACAAAATAAAACAAAAAACCAAGAAATATCACATTTATTCTGAATTGCTTTGGGAAATTCTTCTTTTAAACACCTGTGGGGTACCAAAAAGGAAATAATTTGAGATATTAGTGGAGAAAGTGAGTATCTATTATGAGTGGGACATAAATTCTATTGCAAGTTTGAAAAGTTCCATATCCCTTTTTTGCAAAAATTGAAGAAAATAACCCAAAATGTTAACTATTAAACAAACTTTGAGAATTGATCACTATGTAGTTTTTAGACACATAACAGATAAAGAATTCCATAAACAAGAACTGAGGGCCATTGCTATAGCAAAACTTCCATTTCCATCCACTTTATTTTCCTCAGAATATACATTTTTAAATATAAAAAGGGATAGAATTAATGCTAATCCTTGATTCATTCTAACAAAAATTAATATTTATCCATGGATTTTAAACTAACATTTTAAAAGACATTATCTTTGTATTAAAAATTCAGTGCCAATGAAATGGTAATGTTTAATATATTTTGAAATTTATATTTTTGGCTTTTGACAGATTATATATATTCTATTGAAATTTTGAGGAGGTTTGCTAACCAAATATGCTCATTGCTAATTTAGAAAAATGTTTTCATGTTTCAAATTTTCAAATTCATTTTGAACTTTTGGTATTTACATAAAGAATTGAGAAACTGGGCTGGTGAGATAGCTCAGAGGCATAAGCGCCTGCCTGGCAAGCATGAGGTCCTGAGTTCGACTACCGGTACCCACATATGAAAAAAAGGGCCAATGATATTGTTCAGTGGCTCGGGTGCCTGCTGGCACGCGAGGTCCTGAGTTCGACCCCCGGTGCCCACAAAAAAAAAAAAAGAATTGAGAAATAGGGCCGGTGAGATGGCTCAGCGGCATAAGCACCTGCCTGGCAAGCACAAGGGCTTGAGTTCGACTCCCGGAACCCACATACAAAAAAAGGGCCAGTGATATTGCTCAGCGGCAGGGGTGCCTGCTGGTGCATGAGGTCCTGAAGTTGACCCCCAGTACCCACAAAAAAAAAAAAAGAATTGAGAAATAATCTTGTGCTACTAAAATAATTGTATTGATAACTCTATCAAGAAGAAAATTGAAGATGTGAGGTTCCAAACTTTTCTTTAATGTTAAAAACGTTTTTAGGAAGTTAGAGGGAGTGATCAACTAAATGCTTTCATAAATGAAAGTAATTATTAAGATCAAATTCTGAAGGAGACACACTGCTGTGTGAGCATGGGGTTTCCTATAAATGGAAGGACTCTTCCCACAGTCCGCCATCTTGGAAAGAAGTCAAATCCTGGGGCAAAGGTGGGGGACCAGGTGGTGGCCTGTACAATTGTTTAGGGAACATTTTTCTCATCTCAGCTTAGCTAGTAACTGCTTGTACTCTGAGTCATGGAAGTGTTGAGGATAATTAGGGTATCTCTGATAATGTTAGGGGTGGGAGAGGAGATAAATTGTCTCCTGTCAGAACTAACAAGGGACTGGCAATACAGCAGCCCAAGTCTGTTTCAAAAAAATATTCTTTAAAGCAAGTCCTAAGAACACCCTATTCAACAGAAAGAACAACACAATATTATCCAAGTTTCCAGTTCCTTCCATACACCTTATATAATGGGTTTAATACAGGACAAGGCAACATCAGGCATTTCATAACAAAATAACTTATCAAGACAACTTTACTTCTTTCTCGGAGAAATATTTTTTGGGCCTCAGTTTCTCAATCTGTGAAATGGAGACAATAACAGTACCTCTTTCGTAGGACTGTCTGTGGGGATTAAAAAAGATAATGGATAAAAAATACTTAAAACGATGCCTAGAGTATCTTAAATACTCATTAAAGCCAGTGTTTGTTACAAGAACAGTGTCAGCACTCCCGCATCCTGACCTAGGTCACCTGTGAGCAGCTTCAAAGGCCTCTCCTGTGGGGCAATGTGGATTTTGATGGGGTGTTCATTTGCATAAAGACCTGTAGGAGTGACGTAGGGGCCGTGAACGGAGGGAGGCCGCCTGACCAGTGAGTATCTGTGTTTTAAGCTGAGGTTATTTTTATCTAGAGATACTGTTGATAAAGGAAATGATTTATGGAAAGAATATACAGTTACATAGCTCATGAATAGAAAAGTACCAGGCATGTCGAAGCAACAAAATTGTGTTTTTGGCTTAGAGACTGACAGAGGGACTTTAAATTTAAACCACAGAAGAGATAACCAAACACCTGAAATTACAGTGAGATTTTTATAGTTTCACAGAATAAGTGGCTTAGATTTTGGCAGAGAAAGAAAAATGCATATATGCATATGTTGGACTCAGGCTTTGCAAGGGAAAAGATGTAATACAGGACACATAATTTATAGGACTATTTTGTAGTAGTCACCCAGAGAGTCAAATACAAAAGAGTGCAGGAAATCTGTCCACACGCTAGAGACCCTGTGACAGGAGTGTTAGGGTTAACGGCCTGACACTATGTTAAGAGGGCTCAGCCGGACTCAGGGTTAAACTGTCAGACTCAGTCATAAAACACTATGTTGCTTTTACAACTTAGAGATAATTAGCCCAGTGCACTACCCAGCCTGCAAATGTATCTTGTTTCAAGCTCCTCCTCCCCGGAGCAGGCTAGCCCAGCCAAGGACACGCTTTTACTCCCTCAGCTCAGCTCCCTCCCTAAACTTTCCCACCTCATGGTAAACAATTCCCCCCAACAAAGCCTGCCCAAAACGAAACTGCCTAACAACAAGTGACCAACTGTAGGCAGCCAATTATAAAATAACCTGTTATCAGCTCTTGTGCTTTGTATATAAGTCTTTGTTTTACTCTGACCCAAGGCTGGTGATTTGGACTTAGATCCCACCAGCCTGCTGGCGTTAAAATAAAGTTGCCTTCCAGCTCCTCAGTGCAAAGTGTCTTCTATCGGTTTGGTATCAGATTTCTGCAACAACCCAAGGAGTCCAGCTGAGGGCCTGGATCCCACGTCAATGTGCTGCATGAGTCCAGCTGAAGACCTAGAGCCCATGACAATGTCCTCCAGGAGTCCAGCTGAAGACCTAGAGACCACAGCAATGTCTCATGCAAGTCCAAATCACGGATCTGCACTGGGAAGGCCCAAAGAGCAGTGGTGGAAGCTAGAAAGTCTGTGCCAGTGGGATGAAGGATCTGTGCCAGCAGGCTGAGGGATCTGCACTGGAGCCAGGAAGAAACACGCAAAGTAAGGACCAGAGCTCCCCCAAAAAGTACCACAGCCGTCCTCAGTGACAACCCAGAGGTCCTGAGCTCCTCCAACAATGAGAACAGCCGAGTTCATATCAGGAAAGCCAGCGTGACAAGCTCCGCCAGGAGAATCAACAGCACCACCTCTTCCTCTCCAGTTCTCCTTTTTATATTGTTGGCTACAATCCTCAGGTGGGCCCTCCACACCCAGCACCATGCTGATTCAGTTTAGCTGGGCATTACAAATTGACCACCAGTTGTCAATTCACCTCAGCATATAAAACAACACACAAATTTAAGACCAGAAATAAATAAAAATACATATTTTTAAATGATATACTTAATGTTCACATAAAATGTGAGAAACCTAAAAATAAATCTAATAAAATGTATAAGATTTTCATGAAAAATTAATAAAATTTTATTGAAAGACTTTAAAGAAGACTAAATAGATGCTCATAAATTAGAAGATTTGTGGTATATCACCTCTTCCCCAGATTATTCTATAAAATCAAAAACGGATGAGAAGTAAAACCTCGGCCAAGGTTTTCGTGTCACTTGAGGCAACTGGTTGCTTTGTCCACCCCTCAAAATCATATAATATATGAAGATTTTAACATTAAATATATTTGCAGACAGGATCTTTAAAGAGTTGGTTAAGTTAAAATGAGGTCATTAGGGTGGGCCCTGACCCAGGACGACCGGTGTCCTTACAGGAAGGGGCATTTGGACACAGTCAAGGATGGAGAGATGACATGGAGACTCTCTGTGGAGAAGGTGGCCATCGTTAAGCCAAGAAGAGAAGCCTGCACCAGATTCTTATCTCACAGCCCTCGAAAGGAGCCAACCCTGACCATCCTTGATTTGGACTTGCAGCCCCCAGAACTGTGACAAAAGAAATGTCTGTTGCCTAAGCCACCCAGCATGTACTTGTTACAGCAGCCCTAGCAACCCACCACATTTGGCAGGACTTTTCTGTAATTTTATAGAGGAACGAAGGACCATGTGCAGGCAAGACCACTTTCAAAAATCAAAACAAAATGCAACAGGGTGCTGCAGAGGACATTAATTTTATTACAAGCTGTGTTCCTTGAGACACTAGGTTTGGTGCAGAAGCTGTGCCAGGCAGCACGCCATCACTATAAGAAGAACCTGAGCTAACTGACTTCAAAGAGGAAAGGTCTATGTGGGTCACAGCTTGGGAGGTTCCCGCCCATCACCTGGTGGCCTCTCGCCGTGGGTCTCTGAGAGGGGTTCTGACAGCAATGTTGGGGAGCACATGACAGAGAAAATCTAGAAAGCAAAACACAGAAGAAGAGGCCAGGGTCCCCCAACCCCCTTGAGTGGCACTCTCCCGGTGACTACGGTGCCCCATAAAACTCCTGAAGGTCCCCTCCAGATAGTGCCACCCTGGGCACCAAGCCTTTAACACAGGGGCCTTTGGGGACACTAATGCAAACCACACAGAGACAAACGGGCTGCCAGAGTAGAGTGGAGAGTGGAGAACGGAGCTCGGGTTTGAGGAAGCGCAGCGATGACAAGGTGTTGGAAAAAGCCTTAGTAAAGGGCTCGGGGATGACCGATGTTATGCTGGGAAATGAAATTAAACTCTTACCTCATATAACAGACAAAAATCAGCACCAACTGGATTGGAACCTACAGTATAGGGAGAATACATTTAGACTTCTAGAAACTATTGGAAAATATCTTTATGTACTCAAGGCAGGAAAAGGTTCATTAAACATGAAACAAAAGTCATAGACACGTAGAAAACACAAAGAATAACACAACTGCGTTAACATCGAACACACCTCTTCATGAAAGAGAGCATCAGTGTGTGGAAAGATACGTTGCATAGCAGAACAAATATTAACAAGCCATATAACTGACCAAAGAATTATTCTCAAAATATACAAATAAAATTATAAATTGTTTTACAATTATAAGAAAAAAACAACCGTCTAAAAGAGCAAAATATATGAGTAGGCAAATTTCAGAGGAGGAAAACCTCAATCCCAGGAAAATGAAAATTAAAGTCATGCTGCACGCAGGCAAATGTAAGAACATCTGGCACTGCCCAATGCTAGACAGGGTGCGGGCACGGAAGAGCGCGTATACATTTCTCATGGGAGAGCAAGTAGGCAGAACCACCTGTGAGAACAACGTAGCAAAAGTTAATAAATTGGAAAGTGAACATATCCTATCATTCAGGAATCTGACTCCTATATAGTATAGATAATACATACTTAGTGGGCACATAGAGACATATACAAGGATGTTCATAAAGGTATATTTTGTCATAGTACATAATCAAAGAAAGCCTAAATACTCATTTACAGATAAATGGGTACATGGTGTTTATTTAGCAGTGAAAATAAATGAATAAGAGTGCCATCGATAAACATGAATTGTCACAACCATACTAATTAGATAGAAACTAAATTGCAAGAGATGAATATTAATGTGTGTTTAATATTATATTAATGGTGTTTCTCATATGTACATTATATATATATATATATATATATATATATATATATACACATACATGTTCCCATTAACAATGGTTTCATTTTAAATTCAACATCAGAATGAGATATCACTGATATCAAGTTTAAATGAAACCATTGTTAACGGGAACATATATATAAAGTAAAAAAGTTTTTAAAGAGGAACTGAAATCTCACAATCCAATTTGAGACAGTCTCTTTGGGTGGGTAGTGGAATAGCATTGGAGAGTAATATGCAGAGATACCATCAATTTTGGTAAAATTCTTTCTTGAGGTTATCGCACCATATGCATACCTTTACATATTTTAAATACTCTATGATATATTAAAAGAGAACAAGTAATTTCTTGTGAGTTCTATTATTTCCTAGTTATTACAAGCAAGTAACCCTATCCATCATGATTTCCTTCCCAAGCCATGACTTACCATATTCAATAATTTTATCATTTCTTAGAGTATGAGTTCCAGGAAATACGGCTTCAGTTCTCATGGGTGAAGGCAGACTGACTGCTTTTAGAAAATTCTGACCCAAAGAAGGTCTTTTTACCTCTATATTGAATGGCAAGAAAACACACAGCAGATTCTAAGAAAATTTTTCTTAGTAAAAATAACCATAGCTCATCTTCCAAAAAGAATGTTTTTGAAAGTTATATGGAAAAATACTATGTTAAATTAAATCAAATGAATAAATATTAAACCTGGAACCTGAAGCTTTTTTTGTTTGTTCGTTTGTTTGTTTTGTGGTACTGGGGAATGAGCCCAAGGCTTTTGCACTAAGCTACATCCCTGGACTTTTTTCTTCAGTTTTTAATTTTGAGCCAGGTTCCCACTAAGTTGCCTAGGCTGGGCTTGCTTGAATTTGAGATCCTCTTGTCTCAGCCTGCGAGAGTGCTGAGATTATAGATGTGTTCCACCGTGCCTGCTAAGACAAACCCACCTCCAGTTGGTTATTTAACTATTAAGCTATTTGCTTAATTAAACTATTAAGTTTTTTGTTTTTATTAAACTATTGTTTTATTTATATTATATTTATAATTTATGTTTATTATTTATATTATATTGTTTTTATTTATGGTTTGTTTTTATTAAGCTATTAAGCTTTTTGTTTCATTTACTACTCGTTAAACTGAGATTTCTTCTTAGCACACCAAATATCTGAATTAAAAAACATATATTTTATGTCCCTGTCATCATTTGCCCTTTAACAGAGCTTACTCCTAGATTTCCATGTCAGGCAAATTGTTGAGTGGGCCAGAGAAAATTACCGGAATATATCACTGAAAAGAGCTTAATAAACACTTAGTCAAGATGTAACTGAGTTAGAGCCCAACAAGGCCAGAAAAGATAAGAAAGTGGGAAAGCAGAAAGACAATCAGAGCTCTGGGGCAGTTCTTACCTGGGAGGAGTCTTTGGTCCTTAATGCTTCTGCAATGGCAAGCAGAAACACCGAAATGATACCCAGGATTTGGAGGGAGATTTATTTACGTCGACGGGCACTGATTGGGATCACTTCCAAAATAGCAGGCCCCAATCTCTAGTGGTCTAGAGCTTTTATATGATGCACAAGCAGGAGGTACAAAGGAAGTACAAAGGCAAGACAGAACAGCCTGGAAGTTCTTCTGATTAGCTAGCAGGGTGAGATCATCAGTTACAAGGGTAGATTAATGCTCATCAGTTCATGAATCTTGGTACAATGGTACAGTCAGGCACCCTGCATGTTCAGTTACGCTCTTGTGGTTACAGGGGTCAAGAAAGTAATTACAGAGGCATGAAGCAGTTACAGAGCTAGGCAGTTTCAAAAGAACAAAGTTTTAAAAAGAACAATTTCTCTTGTACAGTTTTTCCCTCTCTCTTCCACTGGGGGCCCAGGGACCATTACTGGAGTCTAAGTGAGTGGGAAGCTGGTCCAGAAACTACTTTTTCAATCTAGGCCCTGAGGGAGGTCATCCTGAGGGACTACGGGGGAAGCGCCCTGCGGGGGAGACGGTGCGGGTGTTTGCCCTCTGGGCACTGGCTGCCAGTGGGAGTTCTCAAACACAGCTCCATGGTCACAGGGTGTTCGGCAAAATTCACATTTCTCTGGAGCCTCTGAATTTCAAGTTGAGTCTATTGGCCCTACCACCCTGAACACACCCGATCTTGTCTCAAGTTCAAGTTCAAAACTTTCGCTGCCTGTAGCCCCACCTTGGGAGTGTCTGACAGGGATCTGCAGAGCACACACAGGTCCTTTTTAGCGGAAGTCACATTAAAGCCAGTCTTACAAAAATGACACAGGTACATGTCCAGTCACATGAATTCAGAGTAAGAAATCTTATGAAGCAGGATTGTGCAGGAACAGTACAGTGCAGAGTTAGATCCAAAAAAGATGCATGGCTAAAATTAACAGGTAGATAGTATATCTTGAAAGAATGTTTAATATTCTGAAAGTAACAATGAGAATATGAAAGGATGGCTTGGGAGATATGAGAAAGAAAGCAAACTTTTAGGAATGAGAAATACAATGATTAAAATTAGAACTCAGCAGACAGGCTGAACAGATGATTAGACAAAACTAAATATAATCATGAAATCAGAAGCTAAAGAAATTTCACAGGTAGCATTAGGCAGGATTATTTCATTTTCAGTCATGTTTTTGTTATTGTTTTCAGCATGTACACATAACTCATGGATCAAAAATCCATAATGCAAAGCAGAAAATACTTAAAATTGAATGTAAAAATAAATCACCCAAACCAAACCACAAAACACCCAAAATAGGTGTGGTTTAGCCAGAGCAGTATTTGAAAGAAGTGTGTTGAAAAAGGTAATAGTAGAAAAGAAAAAGAAAAAGAAGGGAGGCTTAAAATACACAAAGCAAGGTTTAAACTTAAAAAAGTAGAATGCACACAGGAGAATCAGCCCAAAGGCAACAGAAAAAAGAGAATTATAGAAACACAATAAAAATTCATTGAATAGGCAACAAAGATATAATAAAGTTCAATGATCCAAATCTAATAATATAGAACTAAATGAATATGTAATATCTATGTTAAATTCATCCCAGCTATTCAAGGCTTTAAGTCTAAGAAAGCCAGTTAATTTAGTTGGACACAGAATGTTATGAAAAGAGGGGAAAAAAACAAATGAAACTCTCAAAATATGTGGGAAGTACAGTTGATAAAAATCAAAAATTCCTGATAACAATTCTTTGTAAACTAGGAAAGAAAGGGAATTTCTTTAACCGGTATGGATTATTTTTTTCAATCCTCTGGGAAAATACCATATTCAATGCAATGCTCAGAACTGCCCCGTTTTATAGAAGGACGAGCTAATGCTGTAATAATGTGAAACCTTAAAGAAAGTGAATCTGTCCGCTGTGGGTGGTTTGCATTTTAAAATAACAATAAATAAACTGGGGGGGGGTGCATGTCTGTAATCCCAGCACTCGGGAGACTGAGGCAAGAGGATTGGTGTGAGTTCAAGGCCAGCCTGAGCTACACTGTGAGTTCAAAGCTAGCCTGCACTACATAGTAAGACTCTGTCTTTAAAAAAAAAAAAAAAAAAAAAGACCACCAATAAAATAACAGTAAGTAGTTAAATTTCCACCCTACAGTTGGGTATTATTTATGGGTAGCTTAGAGGCATATACTGCTTGAAGTACCCTCAATGTGTTACTGTAATTTGATTGTTTCAGTTGAAACATACCAGGTTAAACTTATGTCTCAATTTCAGTGACTATGTTTTCAGAGCCCCAAATCAAAGCTCATAACCAGAGAAGCATAAGAAAATTTGAGAAGAAAATAGGACAACATACTTGAAATCGAGCCTCTTCAGTAAAATAGGTGATGCATGTTTATTGGCACTGAATAGTCACCCAGGACCTTGCACTTAGTTAGTAGGTTGAATTAAAAAAGTACATGGTCCACCATGGAAAACCTTTCTTAGGTTATTGGAATGGCATGATTTAAAGCATATCCTTTCAGAAATCCTGCTTACACAACAGTTTTGCATGGGTGATTCTGGAAATGCTATCCTTAGATTAAAACAAAAACTTCCATTCTGGCCTCCAAAGGCCAACAGTACTGGGCTCAAATTCCAATACTTCTTACTCACTATTTGCCCTTTGTACTTAAATTCTCTGGTTCTTTATCTGTAAGTGGGGATAATGCCACCTATACCAGAAGGTGCTTTGCTGACGAAAGAAATCCTGCTTTTAAGAGCTCAGCAAAAGCCTGTCTTTCTTATCCATGTGTGTTTCCTGGTCCATTTCTCTGGTAAAGCAGCTAGCATTTGAAATCCTACCTAAGCATCCCAGCTTTGTACTTAGCTGTGTATACTGGAAAGAAGGCAGGAAGTCAGCCTCTAAGATGAGGACTAACAGCCAGGCATGGTGGCGCATGCCTGTAATCCCAGCACTCGGGAGGCTGAGGCAGGAGGATGGCCATGAGTTAGAGACCAGCCTGGGCTACATACTGTGTTCAAGGCCAAGCTGGACCACATAGCGAGACCCTGTTTCAAAAAACAATGTAAGATGAGAACTAAGTATTAAAGGTGGAACGGCGCCCTCCTGAGGATAAAGGGGGTTTAGCAATCAGTGTCCCTAGAATGCACCAGATACACTGTGCCTTGGGACCTGCACCAGCTACCTAACTGGCGAGGCCCAGAGCAGAATAAAGATATTGAGCTCCTTATTCAAAAGTTTTCCAGATTTTAAGGCAGCAATAACAACTTTAACCCGCGCATGGGATCCTTTGAGCTATGAGGCTCTGTTACCTGCCCATAGAGCTGGCCCAACTTAGCTTTTTCTCCATCTTTGCCCTTAAAGAAACAGGATGCGACTTTTATTACTGAAAGCAACGGCTCTCTTACTCAGTAACGCTTAGTTTCAATGTGGGGCTTCATAGAAAGGCGTACCGGAGACACTCGGTTTTCTCGCATTGAATAATTTGGGTCTGTAGATAGACTCCATTTGCATTCTTCTTTTAGCATGAAAGATTCACACATGTTAATAAGAATTTTTAAACCTACACAAATGAAATCACCTTTAGAATTTATTCCCTTTTAAAGCAGTTCTTATTCTTTGGTATTCTTGAAAAATACCAGATTTATCATGAGGATTAGCCCTGAAGCAAAAAAGGCGGGGGGGATGAGAATTTGGGAAGAGAACATGGGGGAAAGGGCCTCAACTCTACTTTTCATTTCCGAATCTAAATGTATATTGAAATTCAGTAGAGCAAGATAGTAGGAGTATGTATATTAATGTTTAAATACCGTAAGCTTCTGTGTTTGAAATATTTCACAATAAAAATATTTTTAAAGACCTTAAACTAAAGCAATTATGCTCTTTAAGTACATTTTCGGGGATGGTAAGAGTTTGAATTAAAGTTCTGCCATGCAATGTGTGTGCGTGAACTTGGCTATGCTCGTTTATCTCCCTGCACCTCCATTCACTTATAAGTAGAGAGAGAGAGGAATATGTTACCTCCAAGGTCTTTTGTGAGCTATTATTCTACTTCTGTAAATAAAGAATATGTTTAGAATGTAATTTGAGCTAACTTACAATTCAGGATTATTTATTCAATGTATGTGATCGTGAGTTTGTGGAGCAACCTAAGTTGTAAAACTTCAATAAACCCAAAGTCCAATTGAAGAGAAGGTATGAAAATATTTTTCTTATCCAACTTCACTGCAGGGAGAAAACAAAACATCATTGTTGCAAATATTCAAAGCTTGCCTATTTCAACTTTCAACTAAGAAACTCTAAAATTTCTCTATTTCCGAATATTTAGCTTAGGGAATTGGGAAAATATGAACGAAGCTAGGATTCCACCAGGAAAGTACATCGACTTATTCCTTACTAATGGATAGTTTTAGCAATCTTTTCAGTCTGACAAAATGCAGTCTTAACACAGGACTGAAAACACGCCTAGCAGTCAGACAGATAAGAAAGAGACAGAGGGGACCGATCAGGAAAGACCGTGGACGTGGTGTGAGCCATGTATCGGAGCCGTCACCGCTCAGCACCAGTTTGTTATTCCTGCACGTCTGGTTGAGCCCGGTGTTGATAAGACTCCCGTTTTCCAAGAGAAGATAGAATCCTGGACTTACACGCAGCATCGAGGGGCTTGATTTAATTCATAATATTCAAGTTTTGCTGACTCTGGGCCAAAGCGTTTACTTTTTATCTCAACTCCGAGGGTCTTTGGCGTATTACTGGCTTGACTAATGGAACTGGGGTTACCTCTGGCCCCCAAGGCATCACCCCACCCCACACGTGTTCCAACGTTGGCTCCTAGCTCACGCTCACGCGCTCCATACCACCTGTAAGTGCGCCCTTGGTGACTTCAGTACATGAGTACGTGAAGCGTCACAGCCTGGCTGCTCATGTCATGATGTCTGTCCCCGGTGACCGTGCCATCAACCCTACCTTGCCCTGCTTGCCCCCCAAATCACACTGTAAACCTTGTCAAGAACATTACCTGCAATCCAGGCATAATCCAGCCGGAACTCCACCATCACTCCCTCCCATCTTCCCCGCGCATTTTCTCCACCTTGAACACCGCTCCAGCAATCTCGACTCTCCAGGCACCTCTGATCAACTGATCATCTCTCCCTTTCACGCTCCCTTCATGCTTCAGTAACCCCTCTTGCTTCCTATTCAATTTAAAACTTCCAAAGTCAATATTCAAAGTTGTTTAGTTGCACATATTCAATTCCTCACCCACCTCTCTCTTCATTTTACCTGGAGGCAGAACAGTATGCCTGGTTAAATACAAATTTCCACAGTTTCACATCTGCATCTCAGTTGAAGGTGCTCAGGGGGGAAAATGCAACCATACCAACAAAAATCATCTTAAATCCCTGAACAAGATCCTCAAGAAGAGCCTTAATGCTGCCTGACATTTATTCTATGCTTTCTTAGTTACCATGGCAGTGTGTGGCAATAGATGCTGGTTGTGTATATGAACAATGATGGGGGAGACGATTTTTAAACCAGAGAGTGGTGAGAAAATTATGAATATTGCAAGTGGGTGAATTACAGTATGATAAGAAAGAAAGATTCTGAAAGAAAGAAATTAAGCACGCTGCAGATAAATACAATGCCTCAGCAAGACGAGAGGCTGCGTGTGAGTAAAACATGCGGGTAGAGTCAGCATTCATGCTGGAAGCCGCTAACCCAATACTCACCCGGGAGCAGGTTCAAAGCTGGTTA
The DNA here is from genome assembly GCA_028451465.1 of Erethizon dorsatum. Lineage (NCBI taxonomy): Eukaryota > Metazoa > Chordata > Mammalia > Rodentia > Erethizontidae > Erethizon > Erethizon dorsatum. Next base: position 123,129,234 of record CM051829.1, on the reverse strand, counting down.
AGACTGAGCAAGGTGAGAAACACTGTTGGTGAATATGTTAGCGCAGCTCTTGCACATGCAGTAGCTCAGGCAGGCGTGTTAGACTCTGGCGACAGCCAGCAAGTGAGGGAGAGGCAGACCGACGCGGGGACATCCTGTGGCCACCTGGAGTGTGGGCTGGAGGAAGGGAAGGGGTTAACACCTCTGTGGATGTTTAATGTAGACAACACCAACTACCTGGGAAACGACCTTACCTAAGAGAACATCCATCATAAGAAAAAAGATTTGAACTTGGTTTTTAAACTTGGAGAACCCTTCCAACACCTTAGAGCTAAAAGCAAATGAACTGAGAAGTGGCCTTTCAGACCCCAACCTGGTTGATATTTTAAAAAGGAAAGTGTCTATAGTTAAATGATAACAATGATGACTAAAACAATCACTTTGAGGCTAGGTCTAGTCATTTCTTACAATTCTATGATTCATAACACTAAACTGAAAATCTTGGGGAACAAAACCTGACATTCTGTCTTTGTAACCCTAGCATCTAGAAATTTCTATTAGTGCGGGCACTCAGAAAACATCCACAGATTATGTCTGCATTATTTCTTTTGTCTGTACTGTGTTGTCCACACACTTGTTGCAACATTTGCATCTTCTAATCTTATAGTGTAGATTTTGCAGTAAAGTATTTTTCATTTAGAGGGATACAGGATGTTGACGGATAGTGAATTTGGTTTAGATATGGGGAGCTCAAAGCACAGTTCCTGTGTGATTTCTTCATCGCTGATTGATGACAGCAGGCTCTGTAAGGCCTCAGTAGCCCAGACTGCCGTGGTTCATGAAGGTACTGTCATTTCTTGACTTCACAGTGGGCACTGGCTTCCAAGGTGTGTCGGCAGGCTCCAGAGTGGAGCCCCGATGATACTACTGGTGGCAGTAGCTGCCCCAGTTTTGGGGTGTGGGAGTGGGGAGGACTGAGATGTTCGCTTGCACCGCTCTCACTTAATGCAGTGCGGGGGGTCTTAGCAAGAGCAATTAGGCAAGAGAAAGAAATAAAGGATAATCAAATAGGAAACAAAGTTGCATTACCCATGTTTGCAGGTGATGTAACTTTATACATAGAAAAATCTAAATACTCAAAGAATTGTTAGAACTTATATAGGAATTCAGTAAAACTGCACAATGCAAAGTCAACATACAAAAAATAGCATTTTTATACACCAATAATGAGCTTGCTGAAAAAGATATTAAGAAAGCAATCCTTCTCACAATAGTTAAAAAAATGAAATACCAGAATAAATTTGACCAAGGAAGTGAAAGATCTCTACAGTGAAAATTTTAAAATATTTATGAAACAAATTATAGAGGACACAAAAAATGGAAGATATTCCGTATTCATGTATTGGAAGAATCAATATTGTTAAAGTAACTATACTATCCAATGTGATCTATAAATTCAGTGTGATTCCTATTAAGATATTAATGATTTTCTTCACAAATATAGAAGAAGCAATTCTAAAATTCATACAAAACTACAAAAACCCCCAGAGTAGCTGGTTATCCTAAGCAAAAAGTAAATGTTTTTGGCATCACAATACCTGGCTTCAAAATGTTCTACAAATCTATAGTAATTAAAACAGCTATAATACTTAAAAAGAAATCTATAGTACTTAAAACAGCACTGGCATAAAAACAGACACATGGACCACTGCAACAAAATACAGGAACTAGAGACTGATCTGCATTCATACAGCCAAATGATATTTTACGAAGACTCCAAGGACAAATAGCAAAGAAAAGACAATCTCTTCAATAAATGGTGCTGGCAGACTTGGATATGCATATGCCGAAAAGAAAGTAGGTCCCTTTCTCTCACTGTACACAAAAACCAACTCAAAAGCATTCCAAGACCAAAATGTTAAACCCAAAACTATGAAATTACTACAAGAAAACAGGAGGGAAGTCACCTTAAGACATGAGTGTAGGCAATGATTTTTTAGATAGGATTCCCAAGACACGTGCAACAAAAATAAAAATAAACAGGGTCATGTCAAACTTAGATGCTTCTACAGTAAAGGAAGTAATAAATAAAATTAAAAGACATCCTGAAGAATGGAAGAAAATATTTGCAAGCTATTCATCCAACAAGGGGTTGATACCCCTAATATGTAAGGAACTCAGAAAGTTAAACCAACAAAAAAATCTAATTTTTTAAAATGGGCTTGAAATCAAAACAGGCACTTTCTCAAAGAAGACATAGAATTGGCCAACAAGTACATGAAAAGTGCTCAACTTAATTATCAGAAAAATGTAAATGGGAACTACAATTAGACAGTATCTAACCCCAGTTAGAATAACTATCCTCAAACAGACAAAAATTTAAAAATGCTGGGAAAGATGCAGGAAAAGGTACTCTTGTACATGTTTGTGGGAAGACAAATTAGTAGTACAGCCACTATACAAAGTGGCACAGAGATTCTTCAAAAAACTGAAAATAGAACTAGGAGGTAATGGGGAGGAAATGGTCAATGTATGTTGTATGCAGTTACAAGTACACCAAAATGAAGCTCACTAGTCTATATAACTAATACACACCAATAAAAATTCTTAACAGAAATTTGGAGAAAAAAGAGTGGAAAATGGCCTCAAGATTTTATTCTCAATTAATGAAAATCCTATTCTTCTTCAAGCATTTGGATTAATTGAAAATTCTACTGCATTTTGAATTAACCTTTCGAAAATCTGATAGCATAAAAATGCTGTGTGTTGTACTCAGTGCCCAGTGTGCTCTAACTTGTCCTCCAAGACAGACATTAAAATGAAAAGAACAAAAACAGAAGTGTCCAGCATCCTTGGTCCTCAGTCCTTTCAGATACTGACCACTGCTCATGCCCCCTATGTCTCTCCCATTTGTGCTTGCATAGCTTCTCTTCTGCTTGACCCTGCTTCATGGTTTATCATCTCCCTTTTTTCCAGGATTGCCAGGTAGACCCAGGATCCAGGCAGAATTGAAGAATAGGTACTGTTTGTGCATGAGCTTAGGCAGCACACACACACTTGCACACACATGCGTGTGCATGCATGTTATTTTCCAATGTCCTCATTTGTAAATTTAATTCAACTTTTAAAGTGACTTTCATATTCCAGACAATGCATTTAGATATTTATCTGTATAAGAGTGATATAAGGTAATTGTATTTAGTCTCACTTTATAAGAGGAACCTGGAGCTCACAGGTGTGAGGTTAGTCCACCATGATCAGGTGACCAGAAAGCATAGAATGAGGCTTAAAAGCTTAATGTGTGTAATTTCCAAGCCCAGGCCTTTGACACTAAGACACCTTCTACCTTCCAGGAGAAATGAAGGTGTGAGCGCAGTCTGTAAAACTGACCCAAGTAATAAAAACAAGGAATACTTTGCTAATCCTGAATCCAAAGAAAGGGTCCTGCCCCAAGCTAGTTTTTATTATTGTTTAACTAAAAAATACCACACTGAACATGAGTAATCTCACATTCAATTTAGATACATGAAGGTACATCTCATTCTAATACAATTCATTGAATAACAGTCCTAGAGATGTTACTCCCTCAAAACTGTAATGGATCTGCTATCCAGTTCAACTGCTCCACTTTACAGACAGGTAAACTGGAACTCAGGAACTCTGAGGCAACTGCCCAAGGTCATCTAATGAGATAGTTACTGAAGTAGAATTAGAACAGAGCTCTCCCAATAATCCATTAGCACTGTTTTCCTTGTATCAGGCCATCAGCTTTGCAAGACGTGGCTGAATGCTATCAAATGACGTACTCATCAAATATTTACTGAACACCTATTATGTGTCAGGTGCTGTGATGTAATGGTAAGCAAAAGGAAGTAATTTTAATAAAACAGTCTTTCCTGGGACTTACAGATTAATGGGAGTTAGAGACATTTATTTTCAAATAATTATACAACTATATAATGACAAGCCATAGTAAGCACCATAGAAATTACACAGTGCTGCTGTGAGAATGCGGTCAGTTTGACCTGACAGGTTAGGTTAGATCTGCAGGAAGTCAGGCTAAGCTTCTCTTTGAAAGTGATGTTTGAGCTAAAATCTGGGTGAGAGGTAGGATCGTGAAGCAAAGGCAAACCATAAAGTGGATCCTGTCTGCAGCTGCTATGGACACTTGGCTTCCAAAATCCCAAAGAATATCAAAGCAAAAGCCAAGTTCAAACACATACCCACATCTGTCAGTCTATCAACAAACACAGTGGACTCACCCCTTGGTATGTACAAAGCAAATAACCATAATCAGTCAATAAGAGTGAGGAAAGATTTATTGCTTGCACAAGTAAGAAGAACCCTGGAGATTACTCCCAAAGCAATGTGTCTTCCCAAACAAAGAAAGCAGGGGACTTTTATTGAGGACACTCATGCGTATTTCTTTTAGAAGACTAGTGATCACATGTAGAGGTGGACACATTCCTGAGTATGCTCAGGTAGAGCTCAGGATTCTTCACACATGGAAAGTTCAAAAGAGGCAGACGGGAAAACCCTCTGGGCAGAGAACCTCACATAATAATGAGATTATGATGAACAGTTTTCTGCGGGTCACCTGGAAGACTCGGCGTGACTCAGCAATGTTGGCTGGGTCCTTAGGGTTTTCTCTGGAGGGCCTTACCTGCATCAAAAGAACAACTCGAAGGGACATGCAGAGTCATCCCCTCAGCGATTCAGGTCCCCACATCCCTGACTACCCACAAGCATAGAAGCTGGCCCCTGAAATTTCTGCCCACCGCCTAACATCCCCAGAAACACGGTCCCTGAAGCCGATGTAATGTTCTGACAAACAAAATTAAACCACACGGTGGTACCAAACACCTGGCAGTTACTTTTGGGAGTTAACTCACCAATGGTAGGACGGGTGCTCAAAAGCAGAAGGAAGTCAAACAAGCAAGGGTTGCTGCAGGTGGCAGCTGCAGGGGGCAATGGTGACTCATGAGAAACTGTAAAGTCAGTGGTGATGCTGTCTATGCTGTTGTCAACTTGGTACCACCAATCGCTTTTAAGGCTGAGCACTACAATACCCAGGATGCCCTTCCCTGTTACATTTCTGGGGTAGAATTTGCCAATGAAGGGACTTGCCCATCATTTGGAAAGTGGAGGTGAGGCAGAAACCATTATCCTAGGGAGATCGCGGCAGTCATTCATAAAAGATTTCCAGAATTCACAGGCTTCCCTGTCACGCTGCAGTGCTGCCTGGATTTCCCCACAGGAGGCAACTTTCTCTGTTCCAGTGCTTTCCCTAACATCACAGTGAAAATTTCTCCAATTGTCCACCCTCCACTCCAGACATTTCAAATCCCCAGATGCTCCCAATTTGCTTAAACTCCAATTGTTACTTTAAAATATTTATTCTCACACTACTTCTTCTGGCTCTTATTTCCCCCCAAACCTCACACTAACGCACTTTCTAAAATTAAAAGGTGCACAGAAGTGCATGGATGAAGGACTCGCCTTGGTTCTCCTATGTGATCGCATTTGAAGGTATTACCCATCGTTTTCAGCAGAATTGGACCAGCGGTAGTTTAGGGCAGGTGTCTTAGTTACTTTCCTCATCTCTGGGAAAAATACACAACGCCCACAACTTAAAGGAGGAGAGGTTTATTCTGGCTCACGGTTTTATAGGATTTAGTCCATAGTCAGCTGGCTCCAAGGCAGGAACACCCTGGTGGGGGACACTCGGTAGGGGACAGCTGCTCCCATAGCAGCCAGAAAGCAGAGTGTGAAGGGAGACGGGACAAAGAAGTACCCTTCCAAGTCATGTCCCCAGTGACCCACCTCCAACCAGGGTCCGCCTCCTGGCAGCAAGTAAGCAATAGCACCTCCTAATCCAATCACCCTCCCAAACCTCCACCTGTGAATACATGAGAGTTTCGGGGGCTCTGTCCCTAAGCCATAACTGCAGGAAAATTAGATAAATTATCACTGTAGATGTCTGGAGTCAAGTTCCTGTAGAAGCAAAGCGGTAAACTTCTGCAATAGACTATTACAGTGGAAATAACGTACGTATATCCAGACTGTGGGCTGGCGTGGTTGCTTCTCAATGTAATTCAGAAAGCAGAGAGGAACCCGGGGCTTTAAAATTCCACCCTGAGACTAGGTAATCAGAATACTTCCATGACTGTCCTGGAAGAAAACTTATTTCTTGTATCTTCAGAGTTGAAACTTCTAAAAACAAAACAACAACAAAAAACAATTCCAAAGTATTATCCTGTGGGTAGTGGAACTCTAGTGTGATTTAAATGCACACCTATGCAGGGGCTTTCTTGTTAAATTTAGGGAAAAATCAGGGTTTAAAAAATTGAAAAGAGCTATTTGGCCAGATTTTTAATTTAAACTGAGCACCTGGAACTCCCAAGTTTTCCTGAGTTTCCCTTGCCAGGAGAAGCAATCTTTATTTTGCTGTAAAAGAAGGTTAGGCATCTTTTGCCTACAGAATCTATAATGACCACCGCAGGGATAGTTTCCTTGTAAATGAGTGCTGATCTTAAAGACAAACTCCCACCAACTCTGTTGATTCTAGACCTCTAATACAACTCAAAACCCAGGCCACCTCAAATGGATAGGTACGTAGCATGATGTTTCACCAATTAACATCAGCAGAAACTGGGAAAATACGGCTAAGAACCCATGAGAGTGTTAGAACAGGACAGGGAGAATATAACCATGGGTCTAGGTCAGAGTGAATTTATTAATATAAATACGTTAACTAGAGGTTGTGAATTAAATTAAACTAGTTCAAGTAACAGGAATTATTCTAACAGTTTCTTGGTTGGTTGACTGAAATCTGGACCCAGTAGTAGCCTGTGGTTAATTAAGCTAAGACACCAAACCTCCCCTGGTATATCTTAGAGCATCGTTTTAAGTTCAGGCTTTATTGATACTCAGGGTCAGATCACTGTTTGTTGCAAGGTGGTGGAGGGCTGTGCGTTGCAGATGTCTAGCAGTAACACCATTCGTAAGTAATGTGAGTAGCACCTCCTCCAAGTTATGACAACCAAAAATGTATCCGGGCACTGTCCCCAGCTGAGAAGCACTGTGGTAGAGAATGGCACTCAGTGGTTTATGGAGATATGGATGTTGGAGTGGATTCACTATGAGTGGCCTGCTTACTTCCTGCTAGTTACATCATCTGAGAGGCCTCCGAGTACATAGAGCTCATCGAGACCCTGAGAAATAGCACAAAAAGGGCAGTATCAGCATCCTTGAAAAGCTCTGTGGTAGCAACATGGAAGCAAGCTCGCTGAATTCCATGTGTGGTGAGACCCCAGAAGGGCAGAGCACAAAAAGTAATCAGAATGATTCTGCCTACAAAGTGAGTTGGAGGTGACTGGTTTATCATGGGACCCTTAGGACCATCACGAACTACATACTACAATCTTACTTGATTCGTACACACAAACAAGCAAGTGATGCACAAACTCGAGCTGATGAGAAAGGTCTAGCATGAATCACTGCAACAGACAGTCACACTTCCTCGACAAAGCCCCAAGCTTGAGGTAATCACAGATTTAGACTCCTTTTTAAAAGAAGAGCAGATATAACAGGCAGAATTATGGCCCCTCCAGTTCCCAGACTATGTGAGTTACTTGGTGAAGGAGAAACTGAGGTTGCAGGTGGAATAAAGGCTTCTAGGAAGCTGGCCTCCAAAACAGAGGTTATCCTGAGTTTTCTGAGGGGCTCAGTGAAATCACAAAGGTCCTTAAAGATGGAAGAGTCAGAAACAAAGATAAGACACAGTGAGGAAGACTCTACTGCTCACTATTGGTTTTGAAGATAGACGTGAGAAACAAGCCAGGTAAGTCGACGCTCAGAGTTGGGAAAATAGAGAAGACTGTGCTCTGACACCTCCAGAGAGGAATGTTGCCCTACCAGTGCCTTGATTTCAGTCCAGTGAGACCTATTTTAGACTTCTGACCTCCGAAACTGTAAGGTACTACATTTATGGTGCTTTAAGATACTATATTGTGGTAATTTATTAGAATAGCCACAGGAAACAAATATACTAGGTCCCTCTTAGTAAAGGTTCTGCTACACTTATGATAGTTTATACCGTACATCTTCCCCAAACTTTTCCAAAAGGAATGTGTGCATTTACTAGGGTGATTCTGCCTTAGGGAAAGGGAAGTAGCCAAACTTTCCAGGGTTAATAGGAGCTGGCTCTGAACTGATGCCCATGCCTGGAGACCCAAATGCCAACTGTGGTCCAATAGTCACAGTAGCACTTACAGAGGTTGTGTGATTAAGTTTCAGCTCACCTCTGGCCCATGATAAATGCATTAGATCCCTAAGCTATGGCTACTTCCCTAGTTCTGCAAAGCATAGGGTTTTGTGGACGGCGATTAACAGTTCAGATCATTCTTCCTGGAGTTGGAAGGCACAAAATTGGAAAACTAAACAAGGAGATCTGGAGAAAAGCTGTGTCCATAAAACTCTCCAAATTAACATAAAATATGTGTATATTTATGTCCTATGCAAATATGCACCAAAGGATTAATGTAGCAGAGGAAACTTTCAATAATCTTAGGGACAAGATGATCCTATGCATGGAGGTCAATCGGTCTCATTTGCCAACCATACTTTTCCTCGCCCAATGTGCTGATGATCAAAATGGCCAGAGTAGCAAGATGAAGACTCCATTCACCAGGGCAATTGGCTAAAGTTTCTGGCCAACCTGCCAGAAGCAAAGATCAATACAATAGCAATCTCCAATGTGGCACCATTCCCTGGGAGGGCCATCCAGCTTTCCAGTGGCAGTGATTTGTTCTTACTGAAACAACATTCATAGATCTATATTTCCTCCCCTACATCCAATGCTTCCACTAAAACTGTCATCTTTGGTTTTAGAGAATGCCTTGTGACCATCTGGTTATTCTATGCAGGCATCGTCTTTAACCAAGGAAAAAGTTTTACAGTGACTGTAGTGTGGTGGGAGAAGCAAGTGAATTCACTTGCCTTGCCACATTTGCCATCATCCTGAAGCTGCTCACTGCCAGAACACTGGCACAGCCTTTTTTTTTTTTTTTTTGTGGGCACCGGGGGTCGACCTCAGGACCTCGCGTGCCAGCAGGCGCCCGTGCCGCTGAGCGATATCACCGGCCCTTTTTTCGTATGTGGGTTCCGGGAGTTGAACTCGGGCCTTCGCGCTTGCCAGGCAGGTGCTTACACCGCTGAGCCATCTCACCGGCCCTGGCACAGCCTTTTGAAGACCTAGGGTTTTAGCCACTTAAACTTTGCAAGTCTGGGAAAATGTGCTCAGGGCTGTCGGTGCTCTAATCAGCAACCACTCTAGGATGTTATTTCAGGCACAGGTAGATGCATGTATTTAGGGACTTCATAACTTCTCTCAAAACTACCCCTAACAATCCATTAAGGTTTCCCCATGCTTGCAACACATGCCTGCAGCTTTTAGGATCTTAGTTCTTCAGAACGATGGATACAACAATAATATTTTGAACTAGAAAATACAACTGCCATCTGACCACTGAGCAGGCACCTCCTGCCACTGAACCAACATCAAAGTACTGTGACTGTGAAGGCTGGGCAGTTCCTCCTGAATGGGAAGAGGAAGTTAGTTCACTACTGCAAAGTGGGATCATGGGGGTGTGACTAGAACCCGGAAGACTCTGTGGGATGCCACTTAGTATTCCTGTGCCCTGTCCCACAAGATAGTGGAAAATTATGGAATCCTATTACAGACAGGGCCACTAATAACAGAGCGCCTTAAGAAATACCTGGGTAGCTCCACTGGACAAAGAATTACAACCAAATGAACCACTTACTGAAGACAAAGAGACAAAAGAAAGTTTAAGAAGGATAAACATACAGATTATGGCCAAATCAGTTATAGAAACGATAGTTATAGTGATTACGCTCACTGTCTTTATTGCTTTGGTTTGTTTATATTTCCCTAGATTAATAAATTATTCTTTTCTTTTTCCATCTTCAGTTTTATATTATCTAAGATATTATAATAATGATTAACCATGTATTTTAGCATTCATGTTATAGAGTTTCAAAGGCACAAGTATAACTCAGCTGGACAGGAATAGACATTATCCAGCGATAATTAAAATGACCTACAGGACTTGAATCTACTCTTTGAGAAGTGACTTTTTTGTTTTTAAGAGATAACTGTATTGAAATAAAGGAAAGAATGACGTGATTATATTCCTCACTTGGGAGTTAAGCGTGGTTAAGAGAAATGGGAATATAGGTCAAATTTCCAAAGGAATAGACTTTGCTATATTGTTTATCAGTTTTGGTAGTAGCTTGATGATTCCCTTTTGAGCCTAGGAAACTCATTTCCTAAAACCTCCTTCTCTCTATAGCTCTGGATTAGAGTTCTCCAAAATGAATTCTTCAATATGCATGAGGTTTGGAAGGCAGACGTGAAGTACAGAAGTTTTGGAAACTCATTGCAATCCTTATTGCTTCACGAGCTTTTCCATAGGAGTCACAAATTTGAAAATTTTCCTGTAACTCGTCCAATCTTTCCCGATACCTGTCTTTTGGTCTGACATTGTAATTGTTTCCTGAGTCTCCGGTCTCTGCCTTCCAGTTTCCCCAACTCTTTCTACATTTGTGTAAGTCATATTCTCTTTATGAGACCCAACTGTGCCCTTTGATACTTGTAGTGACTCTATTTTCTTGAACAAACTCGGGCTGATATAAGTGAGTGACCATATATCGTTGGTTTGTATTCTGTACCATGGCCTTGGTGGCAGGTAGTTTGTTATACAAAAATACAAGTAAACTAGGGAAATTGGTAAAAATAAAAAGATGTCAGAGCCCTGACACACAGGTCCTGTGAAGTCAACAGGAAAATTGAGGGCAGATCGGGCACATGGACCAGGAAAAAATGGTGGTGGGCGCTCCAGTGTCTAGAGATAAATGCCGATGCCACACTACAAACACAAATACTTCAGGCCTCACCTGCTGGGTGGAATGAACACAATTCCTGACATTCTTTGTAGCTTTTGTCAGATTAGGTTCACTACCAGTGTAGCTGATGCTACAGATGAAAGATATTAGTGATGCTGGTTCAAAGGCACTTAAAAAAGGCATGGTCTGACAAGGGGAATACAAATATACTGAGGATTCTTATGGTTCAGAACTAGAACTAGGGCAAAGGTTAGCATTCAATATTAAATTAACACACTGAATTATAATCAGTTAATGCTGCAATGAAATTAGCAGTCGCCGCATTACTTTGGTTCATAAAGAACATGTTTCTCATCTCAAATCCATTTCTCAAGTTCACCATGTGTATCCAATTTAGAATGTAGAGTTCCTCACTTAAAAGAATTTATATCCCTGTCATTATTTTTCAAGCAACCTTGAAACTGAAATGATTTATTCAGTAAGACCCTTCTCTTCTTCCATTTTATGGGAGTAATAATTTAGTGTAATTGTCAACTGTAAAAATGATAAGATCAGAGAACTTGCTAATTTGTCTCTTTTAGGGTAGAAACATTTCACTGTAACCTATTTCCAAGGAAACGGCAAAATAGGAGCACAACCATTTTTTTTTAAAGAGAAAAAAAACCCCACTGCATAAGCACATTGATTTTTTTTTTTTTTTGTATGTGAAAACTAATCCTTCCCAAACTTTAAATCCTTCAGTGAATAGGTTGCCCAATTAATATTACAAGTTGACTGCACATCGGTCCATTGAAATTGGCAGCCCTCCATCATTTTAGGTCACGTATGTCCTGGTAGATTGTGCAATGAGTTGGGCTGCATAGGGCTCTTGTCCTGGACCACAGTCACAGAACCTACCAGAAGCAATTGGTGCTCTTGTCATTGTTCCTGGACTCTGCATTTTGGAAATGCTGCTCACTTTCAGCCGATAGGCACGTTCACAACTGCACTCACCCATGCCGTACATGACACGTGCCCGGACCACGTGACAGGACTGAGGGCAGCAGAGGCTCCCCACACTCCCCCTACTTTTCTCTGCTGCCTGCAGTGTCCTGCTCTAATGGGATCTGTTGACAAGGCCCCTTCTGGACACTTGCTGACAGTGACAAGGAGCTTATGGGTTTTAAATGGAAGGATTTGCTAAATAAAGCTTCAGTCCAAGCCTTCACCTCTCCCTCCCAGAGGTCAGGGTACTAAAGTCCATGGTAGCTATGGCAATCACAAGGGGAACAAATGAATTATTGACATCTTACAGCTTGTGCTAGACACTGATCCCCAGTGAAACCCAGTTAGGAAATTAAGCTCATGCAATTATATTTTCAAAATGAAAATGCAGAGTGGGAACGCTGCTCATTTTCCCAGCCATGTAATCAGAGGTGGTACGCACCTCCTCCGTCCATTGTCAAAGATTGATTATCTCCAGTGGAGGCCTCACTACCTTATCTTAGTGAAATCAAGACTCCCCAGAGCCATGGCTCTTTCTTCTACCAGTTAATTCTATATGATCTGGGCTCTCTGGCTAATACAGGTTATATATTCAAAAGTCTTTGATTTCCTTTTCATTTTGTTCTTGGGTCTAGCATAAGATTAGTTTTTAACAAACACTTAAAAAATGGAAGTGAGTACCAGTAGAAAATACCGTTTTAGGATGCAAATGGCCTTCTTTTGATTCTTACAAAAAATGATTTTGTCTTCTGAAATTCTGATTATTGCTCTTCCTCCATCCGCATCTATTTGGGAGGCTGGTGTACATGCTAAGCGAATGGACTACTACTGAGATACCTCCCCAGCCCTGGGCATGTCTTTGAACTAAGCTGATGCATTGATCTTATTTGGGTGAGCAACCTTGTGCAAGAAAAGGACTTCAGGTTTCACAGAGCTCTTTCAGAATAAATAGCTTCAGATGGCCCAGATCCTGTTGTTGCTCCCTCCCTGGTCCACTCGGGATACTTTCTGGCTTGTATCTTTTCGTCTTTGTCTCCTAGTTCTAGCATTTTATTCTCTTCTTGAGCATGTTTACAGCTCTCAGCATAACTGATGCTGAACCCTCAGCACTTACTGGAATGGGCTACTTCACCTCAGACTCCTTTGCAAGTGACAGCCCACCTTGAAATTGCTTGAGCGAAATGGGAAAGTTCATTGGTTCCTGATAGGTATGTGTCCCCTGAAAATTCATGCTGAAGTTCAATTCTGATGCAGTAGTATCGAGAGAAGAGGTTTTTAAGTGATTAGGTCATGAAGGCTCCTCCTTGTGAAGGGGATGAAGGCCTGTATAAAAAGGACGTCACTCCGACTTGGTCCCCTCAGGAAAATACAGCAACAAGGTGCCATCTTGGGAAGAGAGATGCTGACATCATGGATGACCAGGTGGGTGGTGAGATAATGAGGGCTGTGATACAGGTGCTGAAGTCACAGAGGAAAGCTGGGCCTGGAGGTGGTCTGAGGTTGGTGAAAAGATAACCAACATGAGAGAAGCCAGACGGGGTACATCTTAGAAGATCTCGCTGACAATGGCAGTAAATAAACAGCAGAGAAGCTGAGGTGAGAACCAAAAAATTCCACCCTTCCTCCCCACCCGGTGAGTTGGGCATGAACAGTAGGGCTTGGGAAAGAGGAGAGGGCTTCCTCTAGAGCAGAGATGGGAGAAAGTAGAGGAATACCTCATTAAAGGAAAACCAGGGTTGAGTTTAGGCAAGCTGATGCTAGTTTGACTATAAATAGTTTTATCTACCATTCATTATGGTATCCAAAGAGAACACTATGGGAGGGGTATTGGGGGAGAAATTAAAGTTGGGAGAAATGAAGGTGAGGAAGAGAATAGGACTCCGTAAGATGAGGTCTGTAGGAGTATTTGCCCTACTTGCCCTCAAAAGGGCAGCTCAGTCAGTACCTCTGCTAGGAAGCCTTTTTATCCCTCATCTATCCCAAATGTTCTTTCTTTGTGCTGCCCTCACTCTGAACATTTGTAAGTCTGTATGTAATCATTGGCTTGCTCATCTGCATCCTCCTCTGTACTGTGAGCTTCTTGAAAGGTTTATGTCTTTTTTATCTCTGTGTCCCAAAACCTGACACAGTGCCTGGGCAAGAAAATTCTTATTGTATCTTGGTTGAGGAGAGGAGTGTGGTGGTTGTGTGCATTTCGACATGTCACCTCTTGAAGTCAGCCCCTCCTTCTCACTCGCGTTGGTTGGGTTTGCTTTCCGTAAGTGTCTAGAATGGTGTGGTCCAAGCAAAAGGCAATGAGTCACACATGTGGCTTTCTAATAGATACATTAAAAAGAAACAAGTGAAAGTAATTTAATCATATATTGTATTTAACAAATGAATAAAAACATTATCATTTACACATGTGATCAATATAAAAATTATTAATGAGATATTTTACATTATATTTGTATTGAGCTCTCCTCAAAATCTAGCATTTTACATCTCATACTAGGGACATTCCAAGTACTAAATGTCACGTATGGCGCATGACCACCATATTACACTGTGCAGTCCTAGAGTTTAAAGTACATCTAGTTCTTTCTTTATCAGTGGCCTCTACACTTGGAATTTCCTGTAGCTCTTTTTTAATAATGCACATTTTTAAATATATCATCCACAAAATATTGTACACACATATTACAAAGAACTGAAGTTTATGCCCTTCCCAAGATTCATATGTTGAAGTCCAAACCTCCAAAAGTGATCATATTAGGAGGTTAGGCCTTTGGAAGGCCAGAATTCTCCTCAGTGAAATTAGCCCCCTTATGAAAGGGACTCCAGAAGATCCCTGACCCTTCCGCAATGTGAGGACGAACTAAGAAGATTCCAGCTATGAACCAAAAGCAGGCCCTCACAAGACAATCTGCTGGAAACTTATCTTGGAACTCTAGACTTCAGAACCATGAGAAATTAATTCGTTTTGTTCATGAGTTCCCTAGTTTTAAGTATTTTGCTATAGCACCTGAATGGATTACATATAAGGTATATATTTATACATAGGTAAATATGATGCATACAAGTAGTAAAGAGATCAATACTCTGAATTTTTAGTTCTTTCACAAAATCTGATGAAGATCAGGCAGTTCTCTGACATTTGGAAGGGGAAGAAAAATAGGGAGAATATGCAGCATGCCTGAAAAGGCCAGGCCTAGAATATTCTGCTGGCCTCAACTTAATCGCATAACGCCACCCACACTCAAGGAAGAGTGACGAGTAGCATCTTCCTGGGGACCCAGCTAGAGAAGACAGCGTGGTGATGGTGCATACCACTGTCTCTGACACAGTTTCATTTCTTCATCTTCCTGATTTTTGGCTGACATCCATAGAACAGTATTAAATGTTAGATAACAATAATGATATGGGACACTTGGGGTCGCCTCCCTGAGTTTTATTCCTGATAATAAGTTTATCATTATGTTCCCATTTAACAAGTGGTAAATTGGTAGTTAAAGATTTATATGTTTTATTGTCCTATCAGTGTTTGTATGATTTTAATTTATTTAATGATGTAGCTGGAAATTTATCAAACATATTTTTAAAAACTATGGAAATGATACAATTGCTGGTAGGTTAATATGGTGAATTATATTAGTAGTAATTCTTAATGTGGAATTATTTTTCCTTATTCCTAGAATAAAGTCTAATATATTGTGATATATATGTATACATACCTGTATATCATATAGAGAACATTATATTTTTGAAAACGTGGATTATGCTCACCATTATATTATTTTAAATTTTTTGCATCATTGTTCCTAAGATTGAGCTATAGTTGATTTTTATTGTTTCTGTCATGTTTTGTAATTTATCATATTCTAGTTTCTTGGACTGTTGAAGTTGCATCAGAGTAGATATTCTCACAGAGCGGACACACTGCACTGTACTTGGCAGCTTCCCCCGGGGCTGCGTACCTGTACTTCCCCCCGCGGCCACCGGTCCTGTCAAGGGTTAGGCGCACATCCCCTCTGTTGCCGACGGTAGCAATAGCATTTAACAATGCTTAATAAGAACGTCTTTCCTACTTTCATGTACTCTTTCTGGCTCTTGTTGTGCTCTTTTGTCTTAGTAATCTCCGTATTCCTGAAACTATATTAAAACTAAAAAATAGATTTAAAAATAACTGGTTTTCAGTGTAGGTCTGGACTGAGCAGCACCAAAGCTGGTACCAACGCCTTCCACGCCCACATGGGTATGGGTACGTGGCTATGGACCAAAGACTCCAAGAACCCCAGGACGTGTCTTGTCCTTAGAGTGAGTGGGTCAGCAAGTAGGGTCTGTACCTATAGGAGGAGGACGACGGAGTGGATTACAGATCCGGCTTGCAGCGAGTAGCATGCACGATAATGTACAATAACCTCTCCAGGCTGTGTCTTCTGAGCGACTCTGCTACTTCGTGGTCTTCTTGCAAGCTTTATCTTAGGTCCGCCGAGTGATGTCTATGTGGCCAGTAGCTTCTGTTTCACGGTTCCTCTCCCCATGTTTGCTCTGGTGACAGCCTCCTTTCTTCTTTTGACAGTACCTTCTCTAGCCCTCCCAGCCTGTCAGGGTTCGTACCATTAAGGGTTGTTTGTGGTCTCATCTGCTTTTCTCCCCACCCACGTCTAGGCACCATAGTGAGCATGTGACGTAGACTTTGGTCTAACTAAGCCCACCATGAGACCTCATCCCCGTGCTCCACTGACTGGTCCAGAGGGTGAGCGGTGATCCAAGCCAGGTCCGCCACCATCATCATCATCAGAGCCCCTCCCTGGGTGTTTGTTGAAGGACACCTTGGATGCTCAGGTTGTGAAGATGTGATCTTAGAGGACGCTAATGGCCAGGTCCCTGATCATAGGGAGAAAAACTAGTGAAAGGATCTGTCATGCTGGGAGAGGGGGAGAAAGCCCCTAGTAACTGGTTCTTATGATTGTTTCCTGGAGTGTCCTGGCTCTTGCTTTCCCTCAGCCATTCAGTTCTTCCTGTACTTCTATAAACTGCCCCAATAAATCCCCCTCTGCCCATGTTAGTGCAAGTTGGAGTTCCTTCATTTTAAATAATAGTGAGTATGGAGACATATATAGACCTGTATTATCCATGGAAATCCAGTTTCTCAGGTGAGGTTTTTCCTGATTTCGAGGGCTTGGACAGTATTTTCCTATCTGCACTCATTGAGTGACCTCATTGCCAAAGGGAGAAAGAGTTGTGGGCATGCTTAGACCTCAAACTTTCCCCTACGTCAGTTTCTTTCTCCCTTGAACTCAGTTCTTGTTATCACATTTCTCTTTCTAAACTATGTACAGATTGTCCTCCAAAACCTTAACTTTGGGGAATAGTGAAGAAATTCAGTATTTACAATAAGAATATCATAGGATTATGTTCCAAAATACAGGGATAATGAGAGCACCAGTGCCTTACAAGTGTTAGTTCAGAAAAATAGAGAAATGTCTAGTGACTTCATCAATTAAGCTGGGGCCTCGGACAAGTCACAGGCAGTGTGTGAGAACCCGGAGTGACCTGGACGTCCTGTCCCCATCCCAGACAATCATGGCACTCGGAGGCAGGCAGTAATTTACCAATCTTCTCCAAGATCCTTTGACTTCCATTTCAGAGCTGCAAAAAATATCCCATTATTTTAGCAGCTGGAAATTCTCCTTGGTACTTGTTGAAAAGCCAAAATGGTACCATGAAGTGACAAAATTTGGTCACAATTTAAAATACTGTGTTCTTGAGCAAAGTAGTTTTTTCTCCCAAAACCCTGTAAAACAAATGAAGATGTTCCAGTCTATGGTCATTTTGTTCCATTGTTTCTGGGCCTGTGGTGAGGCAGAGCATCATGGAGGAAAGGTGTGATGGAGAGAGAGAAAGACAGAGGAGAAATACAGAGAGAGAGAGAGAACCAGGGAGAGAGAGAGAGGCTTGGACAGGAGCACAGGCTTCCAGATTATGCCCTCAGTCATCCACCCTCTTCCTCCAGCCTCCTAAGCACATTCAGCCATGAACTCGTCCATGGCTGAATCCGCTGCTTAGCACAGAGCCCCCATGATCCAATCACCTTCCAAAAGCTCCACCTCTGAACACATTAGCCTTTGGGGGAACATTCTAGATCAAACCATCACATCTCTTCCACTGAGCAGAGCTCCTCAACATGCCACCCCTCCGGACACATCACGGGCTCTGTCACAGGCCTTGTTGTCTACCTATGTGGTACAATTTCCAATTGGCTATGAATGTCTTTGATGCATCTGCCAGCCCTTCTGTGAAAATAATACTAATTCTGAAACACTAACGCGGAGAGCTTTTAATGAATGCTCCAGACACGACGCTGGGTAACTCACTGGCAGAGTAACTGGCACATTGAAGGCCATTAGTATGTTTGCTATGACTACTACTTATAGCCCTATGAACTGGGTTTCGGAACATGGTACTATGATTATCGCCACTTCGTGGATAAGGAAACTGAGACGCACAGGGAGTTACTGACATTACTTGCCTAAGGTCACAAACCTCCCTAAGGACCAGAGACACAACCCGATCCCATTCTGTTGGACACCAGTATCTGTCCACGTTCTTAGCCATTACAAAACCAACTTGCTAACTGCATGCACACTAATCAATCCCTTTTGTAATTAATGGCCTCTAGTATTCAGAACAGCGCAAGTTGTTCTTACGGCAGGTTTTACTTTGCAATTCATTGCCCTTTAAAATTCAACTGCCTTGAAGATACAGGGACAAGTTATAAATATTTGTATTTTCTCTAGAGGTTTTCATTTTTAAAGAGGCCACCAAAATATGTGTCCTTAGGGAGAACAATGGGTTCTTAATACTTCTTGTTGCTAAGGAGCTGACTTTTTGCTTTTAGCTATAATGTGCTGCTTCCTTCTGCCTAGTTAGTTGTATTTTATGCTCACTTCGGCAGCACGTATACTATTTAGTTATATTTTCTTAAGTATTTCTCAGTCAGCAACACATCATAAAAAGCTAGGCCACATCAGGGGCTGAGCAGTATTAAAATTTGTGAGTGGTGCTCGCTTTGGCAGCACATATACTAAATTTTGTGAGTGTACAAGAGGTTATCTAAGTACATGATCAATATTTAAATTTTTAAAAAACTTGTTACAGTAAAAGACACATTGTCAATGGTGGGGTCAGTGTGTTTGAAGTGAGGGGAAGTATTTTGAGTATTTTGAGAAGGATTAATGGCAATGTGTTTTCTACTGTAATAAGTATTTTTATTTAAACATCACCATATTTCTGATCACTCACTGATCAAACATTTATAATTTTTTCTGTCGAATAAAAACACAATGCTGTGTCCTCATCCACTTTATTCACCGGGTCTGGCACCGTGTGACTTCCAGCTCTTCCCCAACGTCAAAATGGCCAGGAAAGGGAAACGTTTTGAATTCATTCAGGACATCGAGCAGCCAGGACAGCACAACGAAAGACCCTCAGAAGAGAGGATTCCCGAGCTGCTGCAGGACGTGGTCGAGAGGATGGGAAGGGTGTGCAAAGAAAGGGGAAGAACTGTGAGGGGGATCGGTGGCGATGTGCATTTTACTGTACTACATTTTATAAAAAATTGGACATTCGCCATATTTTTCGATCACACTTCATAATATAAATGGTCAGTGAGTGTTAGAACCTCAACCCTGATCATGTAGTGCATATCCTTCCAGATGTGTGGAAGCAAGTTTCATTTGCTGCTCCCAGGTTCCCTAAGGGTCTTCTATCCTAGTCCTAGTCGTCTGGGGACTCAGGAGGGAGAAGGGCCAGCTGGAGCTGTTCTCTCCAGGGCGCCAAAGAGGCCTCGACTGCCTTCCAGCTCCCTTCTCCTTCCCTTAGTTGAGTCTGCCTGAAGCCACCCAGAGTCCCTGGGCCCGGGGCCTGGCCTGGCGTACTCTGGAAGGCTCCCGTCCCTGGGGAGTAGTCACGTGACCCTCAACCCAGCAGCCCGGTGCCAAACCGTGTGGCTGGCGGGCGGCACCCAGATGTCACGCCCAGAAGCCGCGGGACCCTGGGCCCCGCCAGCTCGGGCACATCGCCCCTCCGATTTCCCAGGGGCTCACGGGTGGGCTCCAAGGCCGCTCCGGACGCGGGACGCGGGACGCGGAGAAGACGGCCGGTTTCCTGCAGGGACCGCGGCTGGCGGCTGGGGGCGCGGGGAGGACCCGGGGTCCGGGTCGCCTTGGTCCCGCTCGCAGTCCCTTCCCGGCTCCTCCCGCCTCCCGCCCCAGAAATGATTCCCGAGCCCCACTCCGCGCGTTCTTTTGTTTCTTTGTTTTAATGACAGTTCCCAGCCCTTGGGCATGTCATGCGCAATTAATTCCCTGGCTCCCTGGAAGGCAGCTGGGGTGAATTTTTTTTTTTTTTTTCTGCATCATCCTTTTGGAGATAATTGTTGATGATGTGACGTCAGCAGATTGATTTTTCTGTGCTGAAGGAGAGATTGAGAGAGAGAGAGAGAGAGAGACAGAGACAGAGAGAGGCACAGATGTGCGCAGAGGCCACTGACACTGACATTTGGGAATTTGGAATCCAGGGCAAAACTCGATGGGAATGGGAGCATACAAGTGTGCTGCCGGGACTTCAGGCTGCATCGGATTATTAAGAAGTTTTTCTTAAAAAGGAAAAAAAAAAAAACATCTCCTCCGCAGAGCCCACTCTGCGCCCTCGCCAGCCGGGGTCCGCAGGTGGCCGCGCGCCCCTGCCCGGCCGACCCCGCGCTCCAGGTGGGCACGGCGGCCCTGCGCCCCGGGCATTGTGTCAGAAGACGCGGCCGTGCCATGTGACGCGGGCCAGCAGGAAGGGATTGGCCGAGGCGGCGCAGGCGGTGCAGCGGGCCGGCTCCTGCCTCTGCCTCCCTCCCAGCATCTTCCTGGGAGCCCGTAGGTGCAGCAGCATCCATGGCCCGGCTCTCGGGGTAACCCTGTCTCCTTTGGGCTCCGCAGCGCACAGAGCGGACCTGCAGCAGCAGCGGCAGCGGCGTGGCCAGGAGCTAGCCGGGACCTGCGAGCGTATCCTCCTGGGCTTTTTCAGACTCCTCGGAAATTAAGGAATGCAATTCCGCCACCATGATGGAAGGTAGGATGCTTGCCGCTGCTGTGGTTGGCTGGCTGGCTGCAGGCAAGGTCTGGGCAGAGAGGCCTGGGAGATGTCTGCAGCCGGCCTTGGTGCTAGGGCCGTCCTAGAACCCGGTGGCCTGGGTTTGCACGCGAAAACGCTGCGGCTTGCTTCAAGCAGACCAGGGTTCCGACTAATGGACTCGAACCCCAGGGCTCGAAGCCAGCTCAGACCCTAGCAGGCTTTGAGAGAGCAAAGGCCCCGGAGTGTGTGTGTGCAGGAAGCGGAGGCAGAGCTAGGAAGGAGCTTGGCGAACGAATAAGTTGGGAGAGAAGATAAGGTTTTCTGTGCCGGGTTCCTGGAACTACACTGATTAAACATTTACAATGGAAACTTGTTTTCTGAAATTGACAGGAGACAGGGGAGGTCATTGACAGAGTTATCATGCTGTCCTTTTCAGCCAACTGTTTAAACATTTTTAAAATTCTTCTAAGATATTTTTATCTCTGCAGTTTGCATCCTATTATTGGAGCCAAAGGTGCAGCACATTTGGGCCATAAACTGTATTTCACGGGGATGTCAATGCAACAGAATGAGAATAGAAGGAAAATATCCAGGCCTCTTGGCTTTAGAATCAGAATCTTCTCACGTTAAAAAAAAAAAAAAAGTGTGTGTGTGTGTGTGTGTGTGCGCGCGCTTCCTAAATGCTTTCTTCATGCAGTGGTTCTTAGCCAAGCAACAAATGATTACTTGCTGGTTATCTTTTTACACTCAATATTAAGTGTAAGAGGAACTTTCCCTGGAGAGATGCTGTTTAAAGTACATATTATTCTACTAAATTACTGTTCCCAGCCGGAGATAGTGACAGCCAAGATTGCCTCAAAAAAGCAGCAAACTGATCAGAAAAGAAGCAGGCGGCTCTGTGCTGGCTTTGATTTTCTGTTTTCACACTACTGGGTGGTGCAAAACTCCTGGCCTTTCCCAAGATGACAGGCAGAAATTTGTCCCCAGTCTGGATTTTACAATGCAGAACTGAGTGCATAATGGGTCTCAAATCAGCCATGAAAATGGCAGAGGCCACCTCTTAAGACAAGGTCTGTTCTACTGATTTCAAATGTTCCTCAGAAATTTACCAAAATAAGCTAAGGGAAGGGTGGTTTCCAAACACAGCAGTGTAGCCCATACTTATGTGTCAGAAATGAATTCCTTGTTTTGCTCTCTCTGTCGTGTCAAACGTTGTTAATGGGATTTGAGGAAGTGAAGAATTCTGGGGTCAAAGCCTATAGATTTTGGAAAATAGCCTTAAAAGCGAGATTGGGCATCATTTTGTTATGGAGCCTGGTCTTGTTTGCAAAGGGATCTCAAACTAGTTCTTTACATACGGCCCTAAATAAACTGAGATTGCTCATGCTGTAAGAGTCAATCATTTTTCATTCGTTCAAAATGAATTTAATCTTTGAATAACGAGGAAAGATAAATAGACAATCATTTATGGACTTTTCAATTAAAGGCTCATGTAGATTATTCTCTCCAGAAGAAAAATCTTGCCTGTGAAAGTGCTGTGTTCCTCCAGCTAAATTTCATGCAACCTTTCTTACAAATGGAGCTGCCCACATTCTGACCAGTGTCTGATCTTACACAGGAAATGGGAAAATCTATCATTTTACTTCTTGCCTTGCAAAGGTAGCGACATTTACTGATGCTCCTGAATGATTCTGGGAATATGGTCCATCGTGCCACCCCAGAATGCCAATTCAAAGTCCTGCCTAACCTGAAATGAGAACCGGAACAAAGACTTGTGCTGGCACGGGATTAGCACTACCGCTGAGGTTGCCAAATTTATCTAATGAAGGATGTTGTCTTAGCCCTGCTAGGAATTAAAGGTGACACTGTGGATGCAGTTGGCTTCTAGGGGGCCCTTCACGAGAAACTGGACAGGTGTTTTCACCGGTTTAAAGATTTAAGAGCACCAAATAATGTTTTTCTACCCATAGTTCCTACTTAAATGCTTTTTGAGCCTTGTTATCTTAATGGCTTAGTGACCTTGGGAAAGCAGGTAGCATCCTTAACCAGAAATCAGTTTGGCTGTCAATGAATTTCCGCTCGGTTGTCATCTTGGGGGCAATGTATGCTCATGTATCTGATATTGCAGCCCAGAATTTCGCCTCTGCATTGCTCTTCCTCTGAAGATCTAGTGTGGCAGTTATTATCTCCACTTCACTAGTCTGGAGAGAAAGCCAGGCTGTCCTATCAGTCACACTAATCTTAGAAAGATAGGAGTCCCCACCAGACATCCTAAAATGCCATCATGGTAGCCCTCTGCCCAAGCATCAGTGAGCACCAAAACATCTGGACCGTTAAAACAGCGTCTTCTCCCTAGTCCAGGTCTCTCTCTCACACATGTGACATACATGTGTCACATGCACATACAATCATCAACACAAACATCTTTCTAGAGAAGGAGAGAACATACGTGTGTGTGTGTGTGTGTGTGTGTGTGTGTGTGTGTATTTCCACATTGCTGAAGCGTTGTCTGCTGCTCAGGAGAGAAAGGCCATGACAACTATTCAGAGCCTCTTCTCTACTTTGTGTAGAAGAGGAAACAAACATGCAGCAGAATGGCTCATGGTTTAAGTGCGCATTCTTTCTGTGGAACAGGATCTAGGCTCCACTCAACCTATTGGAAATTCTGGTCCAAGCAGAGGAGCATTCCTACCTCCCCCGGGAGCCGATGTCACAAAAGGCAGCTTAATCATTCTGCAGGGATCTTAAGCAGGGATCAGTAGTTTGTGTCTCTATGGTTCTATTTCAACTGCTTTATTAAAAACCTGTATATTTTAAGGGATTAGATTGGTTGTTTCCTGAAGTTTGTATTTTGTGGCAGTGGTTATTTCTTTCGAAGAGTGGCTCTTGGTTGGGGCGAAGGTGAGCAAAAAGAGTTATCCGCCAAGAGATGCCTGTCACTGGCTACGCTTACGGTGCAGTCTGTGTGGCCAGGCAACTATTCTAGGGCTATTTTTTCACGTGTAATTATCAAAGTTTGAAAATGACATCTTTAAAGCTTTCCTAAGATAACTGAATCTAAGTCAGGGTTTTTAGGATATCTGCTCATTCGTGCAGCTGCCTGGAAAGCATTTCCTTGTCCATGCAGAACTGGCTGAAGGGATTTGTGTTTTCAATTCAGGCTCTTAGGTGCTATATTAATGAAAGATCATTTCTGGTTGCCAGTGGCTTCACTCTACAAACAATCTTAAAGTTAATGAGCATATTTTTGAGAGTTTAATTACCATTTCAAGTAATAGAATAAATGTTATTACTTTATTACTTACAATCTGCAGATAAGTGTATTCTATATAAAGTAATTTAGCAGTGCTTTTTCTAAATCTCAAAAACAAAACAAAACAAAACAAAAATATATTAAGGCAGAAAAATGTTAGAATGGAGTTTGAAGCCAAGTCCATTTAACAAGACTCATATTTTTGCCCCTGTAGGGATTGTTTCTTTTTACTTTGTATCAGGGTGAGCATGTTAGCAAAACCAAAAAATAGACCTTTATTTCTTTGATTGCATATTCTATCTTTTTATTTTAAATATGAGTCCCCACAGAACCATATTATTTAATTCCTTAATAATGCCTTGTATGTCCAAAATCATTATTTAGATAACACCACATGGGCCGGTGAGATGGCTCAGCGGCATAAGCGCCTGCCTGGCAAGCGTGAGGTCCTGAGCTCAACCCCCAGTACCCAAAAAAAAAAAAAAAAAAAAGATAATACCACATAATTTGCAATAACTGAACTTTTGTTTCAATAAAACTTGTAAACAAAAAAAGGCTTTCTTCCTAGGTAGAAATGGGTTTTTACAATATTTGGAAAGTTCTTTGATGTGACTAAAAATGGGACAAAAGATCTTGAAGTGGGGATGGGCATGGTGGCACACACCTGTAATCCTAACACTTGGGAGGCTGAGGCAGGAGGATTGCCTGGTGTTCAAAGCCAGCCTGGACTACATAGTGAGTTCAAGGCCAGCTTATACTACAAACAAGACCCTTTCTCAAAAATAAAAAAAAAAATCTTGTATTGGGAGCTGTTCATTTTATAGTTAGCTAAGACATTTTAAAGAGAATGCTTCCAACTCTACCAATTCCCTTCCCTTAAATGAAGTTACTTTAGAAAATCTAAGCATGCATATGAGATTCTGTTTTATTTATTAGTCCATGTTTGCAGTGCATAATGTCTACATTCCTTGTGAGGAGTTGGTACATGAACATAACACATCTTCATTCCTTGTTTCATCCCTTCTCTCTCCCCTCCCTCTATCTCTTAGGTGATTTCTATCCTCCCTGATGTCTGTGTTAGAAAGAGAATGAGATGTGTACATGCCCACCCAATTCCAAAGATCAACTTCTAAAAAGAATAGTCTCTAAAGGAAATCATACTAGAAAATCCTAGACAATTCTTTCGTTTGGATGTGGCACATAAACTATCAACTTTCAAATAAGCAAGTCACAGGAAGACACCAACTCACAATTTTTATGTTCCTGAAACTTTGTGAGGTGGTTCCTTGGAACATGTTTTCGCATAGGAATAATGATATAAATGCTGGTTAGTCTCACACCAGTCATAACACAGTATTTCACCAGTACCTAGCTGAAATACTAAATGTTGGCCAGGAAATGTTTAAAGAACAGTATGGTTTCCATAGTAATTAACCAGAAGAAAAGGATGTAATAAATGTGTTTTTAATTTCAAATATTATTGGTATTGGATATTGCTGTTAAGACTTCCAGTATGGTTTATCTAAGGTAATTATGAACAAAGAAAGTTTAATTAGAAGAGATTATGAGAAGCTGGAGAAAAAATTCAAGATATTTTCAGAAGTTTTAGAGACTTGAGTCGCTGCATTTTTCAATTACTTTCAATTTCACTTCCATTCTTGTGGCTTACCTTTTCTTGATTCAGTGTTATCATATGAACTGCTATTAAACTTTGAGTGAGGTCATTATGTAAACTCACACAGAATATCAAGAGAAGGAGAGAGGCTTTGAGATGACTATAAAGAATTGGAAGGAGAGAAGGGATAGTGGATTTGGGCTTACATTCCTGAAAATATCCCTGAGAGGGAATTAGCTGACTAAGAAGGTGGTCTTAGATAGACAGGAACGGGGAATTGGTATGGGGCTAGGGTACTGGTCTAACCAGTTTGTGTTCTTGAGCACCAAATGTATCTGTGGCCACAGAATGGCTCCCTCACCAGAGGGAGAGCTGGAGTACTTTGGATGTGGGGAGGGATAAATCCCCATTCCTGGAATTTGCATGTCAGTTAACTGCATCTACAGGATATTAGAAAGATATTTGGCATCTAATTTTAAATCACTTATATCATATTACTTCCTTGTTTAAAAGCTGCAATTTCATCCATTTCTCTTAAAATCCAGAACCTAAAAGAGCCTGCATGCGCTGGCCTGCTGTCTTCTTCAAACTCCTTCCTAACACTCACGACCTGTTGTCTCCCAGTGCTTAGAGAAAACTCTCTCCTTCGTCTGAGCTCTTGCTTTAACTGAAATGCTCCTTCCCCAGCGGTTCTCTTCCTGCTCTAGCCAACCCGCCACCTCTTCCTTATCATTCTCGTCATCCCATGCACACACACCTTGAGTCCTTAGGGCTGTGTTTACACACTGTGATTGTGGAACTGTGCAGTGGGTTAGCTCTGTGAGGGTGGACATCTGGTCTACCATATTCATGACTGCACCTTCAGTGCACAGTAGATGGTCAGCACATTTGTATATTGAATAAATGAGCAAAACTATATATAAATGACTCAGATGACTGTGTATTGCATGTTGTTAGATATCATTTAGGGCATTATGGTAGATATGAAAAATAAATGTTCAGTTTTGTATTCTCATTGGACAAACAAAATGTATAAACACACCACAATTAGGACATAAGAATGCATTGTGAAGCGCTAAACTAAGATACAGATAGCACATCTTGAGAAAGAGGAAAAGAGATCATTCATTTGAAAGAATGTAGTTGAGTTTGGACTATTTAGGTGATTATCTCCAAGGAAATGGTTTTACAGTGGAGACACATTGTGGCCCAGCTATTGAAAGACTTCCTGAGTCCGTTTTGTCAACATCTGTACGCGTTGTTCTTTTCTCTCTCCCTTTCACCTTCTTGTATTTTTGCCTTTCCTTTCCTCAGTTTCCCCACCCTTCCATCCCGCCCTCCCCTTCCTGGGTTCTTTTTCCTTTTCTCTGCTTTATGACCAAGATTGAAAATGGTGGCTGCTACAGTTACAGTGTTTGACTTGGAATCGGGGAAAGTATTTATTAAAAAAAAATAATAAATGCCGATGGATGTTAGGTTGTATGATGCATTTGTATGAGTTGTGGCAGAGTGATGGTATGTGAGGTTTTTCAGGTGCCAAATTATTTCTGATTGGATAATTTGTTAATCTTAGAAGCTCAGTGTGCTCGCAAAATTTGTGCAGTTTTGGCTTTTTGTTAGGAAGAACAAAGACCCAGAAATCACACTTGGGTTTGAGTCTGTGTATCGTTTCTGCTTGGTTGTATGCCTGGAGAAAGTTACTTTGCATTCCAAGACTGTTCCTCACAAATAAAATGTGTTTACTAATCTGACACACCTCTAGACCTTCTAGCTCTAAGAGTCTCTGGCATTTTCTGAATGATTTGATTCCCCACATCTATTCCCTTCTAAGAATTGACTCCTCTCCCTGACCCCACCTTACAATATACTCGCACCTGGCACTCACACAGCTCGGGTGCATTGCCGACTTCTTTCTATTGGTTTACTCTTCCTCCATCATTGTTCTGTAAGGATGCCACAGTTGGTTTTGCATCTTACTATATTGGAAGATGAAAAATGCACTTATACAACCTTCCTCTATAACATGTAGTATAGAACTCTTTCTTGGTACATCAGACATTGCAGGTCAACTTACTAGGTGTAATGCACTGTTCTGGGTGGTGTAATTCAATAGTGAACAAAACAGGCAGAAAATTCTGCCTATGTTGAGCTTCCTGACAGGTACAAGAGAGAGATGATGTAAAAACATAAAATATAGAGTGCATCCTATGGGAATAAGTACTTTGGAGAAGACGAGAATGAGGTGGGCAATGGAAGACCTCAAGGAGGAGACATTTGGGCGAAGGGTTAAGGGAGCAGAGGAAGAGAGCAGCCGTGTAATTATTTAGCGGAGGAGTCCAAAAAGCAGGGAAAAGCAACCTCAAAGGCTTGGAATGGGGCTGTGCTGGGCACAGGGGCACAACAGGAAGGATGTTAATGTGTGTAGATGCCAATCAGAGGATAGAGGAGTGATGGGGAGAGGAACGCAGAGAAATAATATGCAAATCAGCACCTAAGAGTCCTTTTCAATGGCAGATAAGCCAGTTTCCTTTTGCAGAAATCTGTCAACATTAGGGTCCGTGATCTGTGTGTCAGATGACAGGTGGACATTGAGAAGACTGGGGTTCTCACACTAACTTTGGGGATGTCTGAAGATGGTGTCTCTCAGACTTATTCTGCCCACATGTTTAAGAACATGGATGAGGACCAGTGATATAGCTCAGTGGTGTATGCGCCTGCCTGGCAAGTGCAAAGTCCTGAGTTTGGTTCCCGGTACACACATAAAGAAAAAAAAAAAAAAAAGAAAGAACATGGATGAGTGTCATGTCCATGTCTTAGCTCATGATTCCAGCTCCAAAGATAGAGCCAAAAGCTGAAAATGTCTGCCTAGGAGAAATATAAGTGTTACCATCCTTGTTTAAATAGGAGAAGGCTAGGGCTTAATGAGGTTAAGTGACTTGCTCCAAGAGACCAACTAAAAAGAGGTAGAATGGACATTTGCTAGCCAGGCTCAAGCCCTGGTCCAGTGCTCTTTGTGTTTTGGTGTAATTGGAAAGTCATCTTTTACTTAAAATTGTTTGGCTGGGTCTCTGGCTGACATGCAAACAGCAGACCACCTAGATGTGACATGGTGTTTCTTCCTAACTAAGCAAGTTGATATAATTATCAGATCTTGGTCCTTCAGTCCAGGTGATAATGTGAAGCACCCAAGTGTCCAATCCCAATGGGCTCCTTGCAGGGGAGCTTATTGTTCCCTAAGATTTCGTGATGAGAAGGATCGCACTGCGATGTTACTAGTCCCATGGACTCTCAACTTTCACAGCTTACATTCTACAAAGGATTTCTCAAAAAGCCTGGCTCCCACCGTGAACAAAAGCCTTTTCTCCCTGAGAAGGACAATTCATTGTCACTGGCACTCTGTGAAAGTCTCGACCATTACCGTGAACACATGATTGTGTGTGCCATCATTTGAAGATTAGCCAAAGTGATCCAACCTCATTTCACAGTTGAGGAAACCAAGGCCAAATGAAAGAACTTACCCAGGGATTTTTATTCTCTCTGGAAGAGAACAAGCCCAAGTTTATTTTAGCAATGATTCCAAAAATGTGAATAGACAAAGACTTGGAACCCATGATGTCTTTCACATTCAAAGGTGCTGAGGCTGGTTGGGTGACTGCCAAAAGACACACAAACGAATGTGTCCCCAGGGTCATGGCTCTACTGAGCGCACATACAATGTGACCATTTATAGCTCTCTCCTCTGCTTTCATGGCTCTTGCATCTGCCATCCCCGATCAGTCCGGTGTGCTGGGAAGCACCAGACCTTGAAGAAGAGCTCTTCCTCCTCACTAGTTGTATGACTCTGAGAAAGTTCTGGAACTGCTTTGGCCTCAGCTTCCTGTTTGTAAGGTAGGATTATGCTGGGTCCCACCTTGTGGAGTTGTTGTGAAATTCAAATAATAAATTTGAAAACACCTGAAAGAGTGTGGTGCAAATGCCATTTATTTTCTCATCTATTTCTCACTCAGCTTGTAATCACTTGTCAATGTCTTAGTGTTCAGAGGCTAGACATGATAGCTTGCTATTTCGTTTTTCATGTAGATAATCGGTGCAACTCTTCTACTGAGAAGACTTGCAGATTTTTCTCTTCACTGTACTGTTAATTTATTAGCACCTTCCATCATCCTTTATGCCCAACATCCACGTGGTATGCTACTCTTCCTACCCACGAGTGGCATCATGAATCGGTCACAGCTCTCTCTCGCTGACTTCAGCAACTATCCCAACATCACATTGCAGGTCACCTCTGTGAACTGATTAGAGTTGACACCTGAATGATGTTACTTTGCTTTTCCTGCAATGGGCAGTTTCCCGAATTTAAAGCGCAGTGGAATATAGGTGGTCTAGCTGCGCCTCTGCCCTAAGTGCACCACGGAATAGACATGTGCAAAGCTGCTCACACACTAGCTGTTGAAACTGTGGTAGGAAATGGACTCTAATCCCTATAGCAGGTAGTATTTCTGGGCAATTAGCTCTACCCATCAAGTTTCTCTTGGAAGTTTCTCTTCTTAACTTGAAGAGCTATGTCTCCAGATAGCCAAAACTAGAGTTAGTGTTTGGATTCATTGCTGTCTCGCCTCAGAGGGTCCTCAAGAGCCATAATTTACCGTTCCTCAATAGCTCTGGACTCTGTTCTCTTCCTTCCACCTGCTGCTACCACATCTGATCAGACTTTGCTGTTGTCACCTTCCCATGTGTCTCCTAACAGCCATCGGAGATCAGTGTCTCACCTGCCTTTGAGATGCAGCCACACACCCGAGTGTGCTGTGCCAGGCGGTCACACACAGACCACACTGCACCTTCACCTCTCTCTGTCCTGCCCGGACAGAACTCCTGGCCATTCTCTTTGTACTGTGTGTGCTGTTCCTTCCCCTCTGCACACTGCTAACAGTCAGTTCCCATCATTCGAAGTCAAACAACAGTGCTCTCTCCAACCAAGCCTTCCCATCGCAGCAGGTTGAGTGTGAAGTGCTCCCCTCCTCTGCACACACGGCCCTTAGTTCTCGACTCCTGAGGCCCCGGAGTGCTGGTTTGGAGTAGTCGGACTGACCCAGGTTCATCCCTGTATGTGTGACTTTGGGAACCTGATGAACCTGTTTCCTCATTATGAAAATGAAAGCAATGATGATAATCTCTTTCTCATGGGTAATTTAACATGTAAGGTTATAAGAATTAAATCAGAAAGTGCACTTGTAGCACCCAGAGTTCTCCAGAGAAACGAGCTGAACCAATAGGAGTCGTGTTGGGGAGGAGTGGATTTTGAGGAATTGGCACATTTGTATAAGACCCGTGTGACAAGTCCCCCAAAGTCCCAAATCTGTAGGGTAGGACAGGCTGGCAGGCTGCAAGTGAGGCAGAAGTTGATGCTTCAGTCTTAGTTCCCAACAGCTCCTGGCTGCTGTGTTTTGTTAAGGCCTTGCTTTCTCACACCTGCTTTGTTTGTTCCTCATGGAAGGCCCAAGGACTCTGCTGGGACAGGGACCAAGCCTGACTCCTCTTGACATTTCTCAATGTGTGACAGGTGTAAGGTCTCAATAAGTATGCAATGAATGAATGAATGAATGCCAGGTAATGATCAGGTAGGGATCACAGACTTTTGGAAACATAATAGAGGCACCTAGCATATAACCATGTGAACTGCCTAAGTTAACACGTGTGACCCATTTAGAAGGGTGTTTGGTCTGTGGTAGAGAGGAATTAAGTGCTACCCTGATGGGCCATCAAAGGGCTCCTGGATGATTCCTGAGTGCTGGGTAGTCCCGGGCCTGTGCTCTCCGCTCGCCTAACACCCCCATCTGCTGTGTGGGGGCTCCTTGGCTGACAGCCACCCCCTCTTCCAGCAGCAGCACTTAGTTCATCTAATATCTCACACATGTTTGCCTGACTCTTTTAATTATTTTCACCTGCTTTTCAGAGGCCAGGTATCATTGGAGAAAATTTCAAAAACAGGAAGATTCAAAGAAGAAATCGAAACACCAGTAATCTCACTGTTAGAAAATCAGCAACAACGGCTCTGATGTGTTGAGTGTGGAACATAGAGTTAGAGACAGATGGTCTGAAGTTCTTTAACCCCCAGCCATCATATCTGTAAAGTGGCTGAAATAATACCCACCAGATGAGATTGTTGGGAAAATAAAATAAGACGATGAATAGTCTGCACATAGTTAGCACAGCGCCTGGCACATGAAGCACTCAGTAAATGTCAGCTCTTAATTGCTTTATGATCAAAATATATACTTATGTCAACAACTTATAAGTACATATACACACGTGTGTACACATACACGTATGATTTCTCTACTTTGCATTAGATTGTAACCACCAGCCTAGGCAGTGTCTGTAATTTGTAAGAGCGTGGGCTCTGGAAATGACTCCCCAAATGTAAACGCTGACCTCTCTGCCCTAACCAGCTGTGTGAAATTATTCAAGTTATCTAACCTCTCAGTGCCTCGGTTTCTCCTTCTGTATAAGATAATCTCTACCTAGAAAGGTTATTATGAGGGTAATATTAATTCAATCTACAATATGTGTTGCTATTATTATTTTATATTCTATACACTATATAACATATATGTAGAGAAAAAAGTATTTCTTACACAATTAGCAAGTGTTGGTTATCATTATCAGAATCATGAAATAGTCTCCCAAAACATTATTTTTCTGGTTGCATAATTTTCCATAGAATGATAATTTATTATTGCCTATTGGTAATATGTTTACACTATTGTCTGGAGCTTAATTTGTGTATTGAGTTAGAATTGCTTATATTAATGGCCACATGGTACGATGTGAATTTTGACTCCTGTTTGATAAACTACCTTGGTAGAATGGTGACAGCTCTCTATTGAGTTGTAAGCTTAGTGCTGCACCCAGCAAAGGGGACTTTGGAAAAGCCATTAACCCTGGAAGGAGAAAGCAAGGTGGTTGAAGGAGAAATTGATTTTAATTTTAAAAATTCTGACATCTCCCGACACCGTTGCTTATTAGTTATGAGATGAGCCCAGGAGGGTGAATGAGTGGGTATCCATCTGCGACCTCCTCTCTGTCAGCTGGCTGTGTGCCCTGGATGAGCCACCACTTCTTTTTTGTCCCATCTATGTAGACTGGTAAATGACATCAGCATTCCTGACGTTCTCACTGTGTTGTAATACATAGCAAAGCACAAATATATGCTGAAGTATCTTGAAAACTGTAAAATTGTTATCTAAATCAGGGAGTACTATTATCTTTAGTACTTTGGAAACTCTGCTCTCAACTGAAGGGTTTGGTTAGAGGATTTTGGAAGTGGTAACTAGTTTTAAGGATCTATGATGAATCCTTGATGGCTACAGTCATCCACTTTCCCCATACCCTCTACCTTTCATGCCTACAAATAATTTCCTTCATTTCTGGAGACCCATTTAGTGAATTATTTATTAGAATGGGGAAAGCTATATGTAAATTTGGCTATATGTAATTTTAAACTGAGTAAAAATATTGTTACTAATAAGGGATATGTAGTGGGACAATTTAAAACCCAGTCAAAGTGTGTTCAACTGAAATCTATCTTGGCCTAGTTACAAAACCAAATATAGTTCTGTGTTCAATTTCAGACTCTAGATAGAGAGGATTCGGTCTAATGCTGTCACTCTAAATGGCAAGTTAAATTATTTAATCTGAACTTCTTCTCCTGAGTTTTCTCCTATCTACTGACTCATGACAACACAGCTCAAGTGGGTTCATTGAAGAACAGAGCTTGTCACACTCATGGTCAAAGTCTGACTTAGAAACTGAAGAAATGTTTTTGTGGCAGTGGAATACCGTGCCATACCACGGGTCTATGCATGAGGCACGCACAGTACGCACGGAGTCCTTGCTCTAATGGACTGCACGTTCTAGCATGAGAAGATGTGATTAAAGAACCAAGTGAGTGAGTAAGATAACCAGATTATGATAACATCAGAATCATTTTGTGGACAATGGGACGAAGACTACTTTACGTGGTGGTCAAGGAAGCGCTTCCTGAGCAACTGCATTTGAACCAAAACGTCACTGTGTCATGACATGCAAAGGTCTAGGGACAGAGCATTTCAGGAGTGACAACAGCGGGCATAAATGGCCAGGGCTCAAGGATCAAAAGCAGAGTCAGTGCAGCTAGAGACCAGTAAGGAAGGGGGAGAAGGGAAAGAAGGAGGACAAGATTCAGGTCATGCTGGGCTTTGTGAGCAATGGGGATAGATCTGGAACTTATTCTGAGGCAATGGAAAGCCACCGGAGGAGTCTAAGGAGAAGGTCGTGATCTTATTTGCATCTTTAAACAATTACTTTGGAAGTTGGATGGATGTCAGATGCTACAGATGGGATTCTGGCTGTTTTTTGGTTTGTGTTTTTTTTGTTTGTTGAGTGGGTGTTGTCTTGAATCTGTGCATGACAATAAATACCCTGATTTTATTTAAATTATGTTTATTTGTGGGGGCTGATGGAGATTGGAAGGGATGGTGCCTTCGGTCCCTTGCCCCACCCCCAAGCCACCCATTGACACTGTGATGGACGAGGTCTGAAGGATCAGAGTGAAGACTTAGTTCAGCCAGTAAGCAAACTCTTTTTCTATCCCAGATGGTTCTGGCATTAGGCATTTTCAGAGGCATGCTGACAGGTGGAAAAAATGACAGTAATAGATATCCAAGTATATCATGTGCTTTTATTCATGTAGTTGTTTTTAATGGCTTTGAAGTACTTCGATTCTTTGATAGTTTGATGATGAATCTGTTATTTTTTTGAGCTGGCTTTCATCACAGAGGTGCCTTCTCTGTAGGCTAGATCAAAAAGATAGGGCACCTCAAGCGATGTGGCTATTGACAGAGGCTGGCCTCTCCATGTTCCCCTTTTGTCCCGAAATGCTTCGCTATGACCTCTCACGTCCTCTGTGGAATCCCCGCTCTCCGCCGTGCTAGGCTCACCTGCGCTCTGCTCTGACCGCAGAGCTCCTCTCTTCTGACCTGTGCAGAAACCCCCCGTGCTCCCAAACGCATCTGTGCCCCAGAGAAGAGAGGAGCCGTCCTGCAGGCGGGAGCTGTTCCTGGTCCATTCTTCTTGGCACTGGGGACTCTGGTGTTCTATTCTAATTACTTATGTGATAAAGGAGCAAAGGCCATAGGCTTGGAAGTTCAAATATACTTGTGTTCAGATCCAGGCTTCGTGACTTATTGGCTATGTGCCTGTGGACAAGCCTGAGATCCAAGAGCCAAGTGTTTTCCTCTCTCCCTTCCTTCCTCCCTTCCTTTCTTTGTTCTTTCCATCCTTCCTCCCTTCCTTCCTTTCTTCCTTCCTCTTTCCCTTCCTTCCTTTCCTTCCTTCCTTCCTTCCTTCCTGCCATCCCTTTCTTCCTTCACTTCCTTCTTCCCTTTTCAATCTGTCAGCAATTCACAAGATTGTTACCACATCTTTACCAAGGTTCCAGACTTTGTGCCCGCACTAGGTATATATGGCAGGCGGACATCATGAGGTAGACCTTGTGGCACTTACAGTTTTGTGACGTAGAAGTTGAATTAATACGGATAACTAAACAATTATAAGCGAGCAACATGCTGGGAAGGAAGTAATGAGTGGGATTCTCAAAGAGCTTCTGAAATACAGGGCCTAACCTGGAGAGGTGGGGTGAGTCGAGGTTGTCACAAGCGTTTATGTCACTGCCTGTGTAGAACCAAACACATTTCCTGTTTCCCTTGCATTCAGTGGGTCATAACTTGTTATCACTGACGTTGTGATTGTCAATAGCACACACACCCCTTGTCTATACCAGTACCGACTCAGGGAGCCTTCCTGGGATCGCCACAGGTGCTTCCAGACTGTCTATTTACTGTCTGTTTTCTGCGTTCTTGTGACACTGTGTTTCCTGACTTGCCAGCTCACCTAGTTTCCGCCCCTCTATCTGAGCGTTTTCTGGCCTTGCCACTCTAGAAATCAGGAGTATTTTGATTTCATTGCATGCCTTAATTCTCTATTGAGAAGGCTCCTGACGTGATTGCACTTTCTCGTAAATGAATGTCCTCGTGATGCCAGAATGACTACTACCACGTTGCTGTTCCAGAATAAAGCAGAAGACTTTTAAGAAGTTTTCCAAATGCAAAGGAGAGTGAAGAGCCCCCTCCTCCCTGCAGCCCACTCTGCACTATGCAGCCCCGTGCCGGCTGAGTTACAAACCCGAGGGATATTTCTCCCTGTTGTTTTTAGTCTCTCTTGTTCACTACTGGCCTAGAGACCACGCCATTCATCTAATCCAAGCCATCAATCTAATCCTCAGACTTTACTCTCTCTCCATTCAAATGCTGTGAGCCTATGGGTTTTGTAATTTTTATATCAGTACGTCTGTGTTACACATAGAGGCATGGTGAGCCCTTGATTTTCCTGTCAGATTGGCGAGAGGAATACCTCTTTATAGCTTACCGTCACCTCTTCTACCAAAGTTGCTCAAAGCTGACTTCAGTTTTTCCTTCCTTTTCTTTCCATTCCCTCATTAGACCTTATTAAAAGATAGCTGTCCTTGAATTTAACCAAAAGTTACCTACCCCCAGACAACTCTGGATCTCTGGATGTTGTATAGTACAAAAGACTAAGAATTACATTGTCGCTGAAATGTTCTAGAATTTTTCTTAAGCAGGTACAGCTATCACCACTCCCCTCCCACCCAGGAAAAGGAATGCTCAAGGAGTGTTCAGATTTATTAGTGTGAAAATAGTTGTCATTTCTTGAGCCCTTGCTAAGTGCCAAAAACTGTTCTTAAATTATCTATAAGCATTCATCTCATTTAACCTTCATAATTCTATAAGGTTGATATTATGGTAATTATCTCCTTCATATCAATGGTAATCATATCAATATCATATCAGTGGTAAACCATATAAATGGTAAAAGTCACATTTTCGTTTCCTGTAATGCTGTGAAAAAT
Organism: Erethizon dorsatum; assembly: GCA_028451465.1. Lineage (NCBI taxonomy): Eukaryota > Metazoa > Chordata > Mammalia > Rodentia > Erethizontidae > Erethizon > Erethizon dorsatum. The sequence continues at coordinate 123,092,400 of CM051829.1, read as the reverse complement.
TCATAATGTCACACATCAAAATTACTGGCTAACAGAAAAATGAGTAAATGGTGTAGAGGTAACAAAACTATTATCCAGAACATGTTTTGTTTTGATTATTTTAATTAGATTGGCTTGTAGTTTCTCATATTTTACAATATAGGTTTCTATAGCAAATATTTGTTAAAGTAACTTTAATAAACTATATTGGATGTTTCAGATAATATTGTCAATGCCTTTTTCAGTACTTAATGCAATTCTCCTATGCTAGAGTAGGCATTCTCTTTTTGATCATTGTTTAAGGATTATTAGGTGCATCTCCTACTTTCAGTTATAATCAAGTTTTTATTTTATAGCATTTCACAGGAAATTCAATCATCAATTGACTTGTGTTTGATATGAGAATAAAAAGTCATTTGGACTGGTGGCTTGGAAAGGGTTACAGTTCCCACCTTCATATTAATAGTTTCATTGTAGTTAGGCTTTACCACCACTTCTGATTTATTAATACTCCTTGCAGACGCTCAGTTCTCAATAACTGTAATAAAAGGCACATTTTGGAAATGTGTAAAAATATGCAGCACCTCTCCAAGCTTATTTATATATCTGACACAGAGCACTTACGCTGTCGACTCTGCAGTAAACACAAACACAATCCTAGGTGCTGCCTTCTGCCTGCGCTCCGGGGTCTCGCTCCCATTGCATGCTCTTTAGTCAAAGCAGAGGAAGCCGCCGCAGAATGAACTAGATGCATAAGGCTCGGCCCACAAAGTGTGCAGTCAAACAGGCAGAAGATTCCCTAAAGGCAAAATGGACTCATCAAGGGGTAGAACACAGTCAGTCAAGGCTGGTAGTCATCATATTTACTATTTACTATTTACTATTTACTATTATTTAATCTGGGCTCTGGGTGCAGGTCTATATACATACGGGTAGCCTGTCTCCCACCATAGCTCTAGGAGGGTTATTCTTTTTTTTTTTTTTTTTGGTGAGTACCGGGGGTCAAACTCAGGACCTCGTGCACCAGCAGGCGCCCATGCCGCTGAGCAATATCACTGGCCCTGTTTTGGTATGTGGATACCGGGAGTCGAACTCAAGACCTTGCGCTTGCCAGGCAGGCACTTATGCCCCTGAGCCATCTCACTGGCCCTAGGAGGGTTATTCTTAATCCCATTTTTTCTTTGGTTAATTTTAATGTTTATTAAACATTACATGTTTGCAATATATAATGATCACATTCCTCATGAGGAGTTGGCATTTGTGCATAACACACCTTCATTCTATGTCTCCTTCCCCTCGCTCCCTTTTCCTCCATCTCTTGGTCCCCTTCCCTTTTGCAAAAGCTCTATCTCCCTGTTTCCTATTATCTATCTTTTATTTTGCTCTTTGATTTATTTATAATTGGGTTTATCATGTAAGAGAAACCATGCAGTATTTAAGCTTGTGTATCCAATTCATTTCACTGTGGTCCTCCCATTTGATGAACTGAGGCCCAAGGTCACAGGAGAGCTCAGAGTGGCAGAGCAGGATGACACCACTGAACGGTGGTTCCACCGACCATAACCATGGCATGGCCGAGGTAGCAAGGCCCTTGTGCACTGTCACAGGAAATACATACTTCTTGTGGGAACTCTTTATCGCCACACGTCACCTTGTCTGAGCCCTTGAACTTGCCTGTTCTGTTCGCCATAGATTTTAATGATCCTGCTGAGACACAGCCAACTCACTTAGCAACACGGTCCCCAGGCTGCATGACCCTTGCTTCCTGGACTTCACCCTTCTCTTCAACACACAGTTGCAGTACTCCTTCTTTTCCTTTCTTCTCTCTTCATCTCCTGTTCCCTCACCTGCCTCACACCGGGCTGCCCCTTCCTGTGTCCCTGTCCTGTGATCTCTGCCCTTACTCTTCCCCCATTTGCTCGGGTTCAGATAGCAGCAGAACATCATCAATAAGATAGCAACCTTCAGAGAGAGGCAGTTTGGCTTTCAATCCCGACCCACTTCCCTTCCTCACTGCTGTCTTGGCGAATTTACTTCTCTGTTCTGTGTCGCTGCCTTCTGTTTCTTAGCTTTGAAATAAATATTAATACAATACTAATACCTGTTTCATAGAGTTTTGTGAGTAATAAATAAGTCATTATATGTAAGGTGCTTAGTACATACTAATTGCTCACCTAATCAATCTTCGCCATCTTTTTTTGTTTTAACATTTGCAGTGACAGGTAATGTATTTCAGAAAATCCCATCACTGGGATTAGAGAGAAGGGAAACCCTTCCCCCAGGAAGAAAGCAGAACAAGTCCTGCCTCTAAGGTGCTTCCCATTTCTTCGTTTTCAAGTTCCTGTTGGCTACAACAAAGCCAGTTGGCCGACTGCCACTGGTACCTCGGAGACTATACATCAGCCAAGTTTAGTTTTTCTCTTAACGCTTACGACTCCGAATCCCCAAGTGCCTGCCACCCATCTCCACAGTGCAGGGAGAGGCTGACGGGAGCTCTGTGCCTTGGGCTGGGGTTGACCTGAGTCTTGCAGGAAGCAGATGGCTTTTTGTCCCCTGCAGTGGAACAGCCATGTGCCAGGACACGGATGCTCACTTCACACCGAAGGCGGGGGCGGAGCAGGAGTTCCAAGTGACCCTCAGAGCCAACAGCGCCCAGAACTTTGCAAGAAGCCTTCGGTTTGATGCTCCCAGTTTCCTGTTACAGATGGTTTTATTGTTTTCCACTTCAAAAATAAAGTCAGCAAAAATGGAGCAGAGAGAAGAGAAGTCATTTGTCCAAGATCTACCCGATTCCAACACCGGTGCTCTGAAGCACCTCCTAGTCCCGCTCCCCTCGAGTGGCCGTGCACCCTCCTCCGCGGACCACCTCTCGTGGCCTCAGTGGCTCAGTCTGTGAAATGTCAGGGGTCGGCATGGCGACTGTGGAGTTTCCCTCCAGCTCGACATCCGGGCACTCTGGGGTTGGCTTTGGAGTTTGTTGCTGTGATCACTTCCAAAGTGTCCACCCGGATGAGCACGAACCAGCCCCAGTCAGTGGTTTGGGCCACAGCTGTCTGTGACTCTGTGGCTGAATCACTTTACAGCCTACATTAGCACCCTTCTTGGACCAAGCACACATCCTTTGTTCCATTACCACTGAGCAAATCCCCTCAGGAATGTGACTGGAGTTTCAGAAGAAGAGAAGGCGCGGACTCGCTGAGGGTGGGGTGCAGTGACCCCTGAGCGCTGCTGAGTTCCGCCGCCCGCCTCCTCCCGGATCCGTCCTGTCTCCAAGGCCGGGAAGGCCCGCGGCCACGCGGAGAACTCAGATCCGAGTCCGCGCCGCGTCTCCTGGCACCGGGACCTCTCTTGCCTGCGTCACAAGACGAAGCATCGTTCCAGCTTTGCACTAATCTTTAATGTGTCCTTTGGAATACAGCCCTCTTCATCCATAAACCAGCCATAAAACTGACCGCCTTTTCACCGCGTAACCTTGAGCCAAGGTGAGGCTTTAATTATCTCGACTAATTAGGAGGACGTTGAACCACATTTTCCGCGTCTTCTTCCCCTTTGCCTGATAAATGCAGTCACCGGGTACTATCGGTTCTCTCTTCCAAAGTCTGTTTCCTTTTCTAATTCTGTAACCGCCACTGTGAATCCGGACCGTAAAGTTCTTCCGCAGCCCTGAAGTAGACTGCAAGCTGCCCGCCCGCCCAAGCTCGCCCCTTCCCCGCCCGTGCGTGCGTGCGCGTGCCTGGGCGTGCGTGCGTGCGCGTGCGTGTTTACGTCTTGTTCGTGTGCGGACCTCGATTGTTCCTACTCTGCTGCTCGTGGTACCAAGCCCTCCGCGCCTCGGTAAACAGAAGCCCCCCAAAATCAACGTCCTGTTCTCCTCGGCCACCATCTTTACCTGATCTCCGAGCCTCTGCCAAGGCTGTTTACTGCGACTCACTTCATGGAATTCTTTCAGGTCCTTCAAAGTCCAGCCCAACTGCAGTGAAGGTCCCTGTCCTCCTTGTTCATCACCAGAAGGCCCTGCCCCATTGTCCTGGCGTCCCACACGTGTGATGCTAGGCTCAGGAGCAGCACCCAGGAAGTGTTCGCTGAATTGACGAAGGGCGTCTTTCCACGGTCTCCCTGGCCACCGGAGCCTGGTTCTAGGCAGGATTCTCTCAGCCCCAGTTCTGGCCCCCGTGTAGCACATCGACCGTCTGTAGTGGCAGAGAGAGCTGTTTTCCTCGCATCCACTCAAGGAAAACTGAAATTGATGAAACCAAGAGATGGTTTCAAACAGGAAGAATGCTTGCCCTGCCATTTTTCTATGGATTGAAGGATGCAGAGGCATTTCTACGTGCCAGGCACTGTGCTGAGCGCCTTATTAATACTCTACTCGTTGAAGTGCTATAACATTGTGAGGCAGGTGCTGTATTATCTCCGTTGCATTCATATGAAAATAGAGATCCAGACAGGTTAAGTAACTTGTCCAAGATAAGAAAGCTATAACATGGTTAAACCAGTATTTGAATCCAGATATTTGGGCAAGGGAGTGTGCAATCATTAGAATTATACTATGCTGCCTGTCATACCACCACAAGCACTGCAAAATTATCTAATATGTCCCAAACTCCATGGCTGGAGAAAAAGCAGCTCCTCTATCCTCTCTTACAGTTGGTGGAGCCCAATATCATCACACTTGGTAGCAATAGCCCTTTCGTTTCCCCTAAGATGCTCTCCCAGCTGTGTTCAGGGAAGTGTGTGCTAGTGTTTTGATAATAACAACTATGCCATAGCTGGAGCTCCTCTTTTTCCTTTGAAGGGAATTATGCAACCCTTAGAGAAACTAGACGCTAAGGGAAGGAGCTGCCTTCTTCCAGGAAGCCCTGCTTCCTGGAGCTGTCCCAGCCTGGTGTGCTAGGAAGCTCTTAGTGGCAAGCCACTAATCAGCTGCATAAAAATGAAGTGGGCATTTGTGCTTCCCTGCCGATTGAGTTGGCTCGAACTGATGGAGGTTCAGATTCACAAAAGCAAAGACAGGCCTACTTCCAGGCTTGCAATGGAACTGGAGGAAGGCAGGCTGTGTGCCAGACTTCTTACAAAGCATGGACTTCGATGTGTGTCACTGGTACCCTTTAAAACCAAGACTTAGAACCCCTGGCTACCATCCCCAAACCACTGGATGATTTGTGCAGCAAGCCCTACTGGTGAGAACTGGACTCTGCTCGAATGTGTGTGCACGTCAGAAAGTGTCTTTTAAAGGAGTGTATCCATCACGGTAAAATTTTCTGTTACGCAAGATATCTAAACCTGTCCCCCATTGGCATTCAGTCTTAACATTTTTTCTCTATACTTGAAAGCTTTTCCTCCACAAAGCCTACATGTTCATCATGTGCATACCGGTTATTTAAGTGAATGTCAGCTTGGTCAAATTATGTGTTCTGAGTTCTTGTTTGACAATTATATTTACAAGTTTAGGAGGTCGGCTTCCATTCTTCATGCAATGCATGTTAGGTTCCTAATGAGGAATACTTCATAGGTTTCCTGAGGTGGGAACATGAATCAACCCCTTAGGGATGCAAGGGTTTCGATGGGGTCCATCACAGAGTATACCTAGCTGTATGGTTGGTATCTCTGTTTACATGCTCTGCAATTCTCTCGGGTACTCATTATAATACAGGGGTTCTCCTCCAAATGCCCGGGGCAAACACCACTTCCAAATCAGTGGCACACCTTTAGATTGTTGTACAAATGGCTGTGCCATGAGGCTTTTGGAATTTTCCCATTCCACACGCAGGGCAGATATTGCTAATCAATCCACTGCACTGGACAGATGCAGCCTGCATCTGAATCTTCTACAAAAGGTTACCTGGATTTGATGCCTGAAGACGGGAAAATTGCTCACTGTGGCTGGATTTTGCAAAGTCTAGAACAAACTGTTTTCCCCTTCTTTCTGTCAGTTGAGCTTGCTTTTAATGGAGATTTCTCTGTACCGTCCTTCCTGTGTTCGGGTCTCTCACATAGAACTTGCCAAGTATTCTCTGACCAGAGCAGGAGAATGACTTCATTTGCTCTGTTTGCTTCTGCTAAAAGGACTGGGAGATGCTTTGGGAGGAGAGGTAGGAGAAGAGAAGGAGGTGGAAGGAAGGAAAATAGGTAGATTCACGGTGGACCCACCGTGTGGGGAAAATGATGTGTCAACCAGAAACACAACTGCAGTGCTACCGGACAGCCCCCTTCTTGGCCTTGTTTATAAATGTTGCCACACCCCAAGTTAATTTCTGTTAGAAAAGGAAATACACTGCTCCTTAGAAGATCCTTGGATTTTGTGGATCTGCGACTCAGTTTCCAATACTTAACCATTTCGCCTTCCTCCCTCACACCTCATACTTCCATCAGCATATTTGGATGTTGGTTTGCAGAATAGAACAGGAGTTCTGTTAAGATGGGCCACAGAGGACAACCGTTTTCTTTTTTTTTTTTTTTTTGTGGGTACCGGGGGTCGAACTCAGGACCTCGCGTGCCAACAGGCGCCCGTGCCACTGAGCGATATCACCGGCCCTTTTGTCATATGTGGGTACCGGGAGTCGAACTCAGGACCTCACGCTTGCCAGGCAGGCGCTTATGCCGCTGAGCTATATCACCAGCCCTGTTTTCTTTTTTAACTTGAGTCCAAGATAATACCAATCGGTAGTTTGTTAAGTTTGAATGAAGAAATGAATAAATTATGTACTAAATATGTAGGTGAACGGTTTAATTTCGGAATCTTATCTACCATGAACCAATCACAGACTGTTCTGATGCCTCTTTCGATTGCAAGAAGTTTTCTGAAATTGGAGAGGACTGCACTCATCTCTGTTCCACTCATTTTATCCTGAGAGCTGACTTCGCTGCCTGCCCGACACACAACTGTCACGTGTGTGTGTAAGTGCACACATGGGTGTACGCTAGGACTTAGAATGTTTAGAGCTTCAAAGACAGGTCCAGCCCAAATTGCTCTGAACAATGAGAAGATTTCTATTTCCCAGCTGAAGAAGCAGAGCGAGCCAAAAACAGGTTTGAGGAGCAGCAGAGTGCATGGCTCCACGGTGCCATCGAAGGCTCTGGCTTTCTTCTTTCTCCTCTGTCTTCTCTGCCCCTGCAAATGCCTGTGACAGTTACTGACCTCAGCCTCAGGTGCGCCAATGTCCAGAAGCAGAAAGACGCTGTCTCTCTGACGTCTGTTTAGAGCCTGGATATTTCTCTTCCTTCTTCACAGTTCATCAGTTCCCAGAAGCTCCAAGCAAATGTTTCATTCCTAACCCAATCATTTCACCAGGGGAATGAATGGCTACGATTGTCCTGGAGTAATGAAGGTAATCAGGGCATCCTGCTGGACCCAGGGAGGACAGCCCAGCATCCTTGACACACATGTATATGTGGAGGAGCGGATACCTGAAGAAATCCTGGGTTTTGTTGGAAAGAGGAAGTGCACCCTGCCAGGGGAAGGGAGAATCCGTACTAAGTTGGTGAATAAGCAAGAGTCTGCCCATGCATGACCCTCAGCAAGAAGCATTTATTTCAACAAGGGCAATAGTCCATCTCACCGCCAATCTGCAGCAGGGGGCCCCAAACCCTCTCTTTGCTTGCACTGAATTGCCCTGTGCAGAAGCTAACCTCTAAAATGTTTGGTTTGACTTTGAAAAAAATAGCCTTTCCTGCTGCTCTTCACTGGGCAGCTGATGGTCGATGATTAGTGACAAAGCAGGAGAAGGAAAAAGGATGTAGCTACGAAACAAGCACCTGCTTGATTTTGCTCTTGGCAAGTTCATCCTAGTAGCTCACAATTAACAAATAGATGGAACTCTGCAGACCAACACTTTCTCCAGCTAGTTGCTGAAACTTACCATGTTACTTCTTGCCAGCATTGCGGAGCGTGGTTCCTCTGTGTAGACATTAAAGGAATTTTACAGCGAGCAATGAAAAAGCAACCAGCCTTCTTGATAAAATTCCTGGAAGACCCAGTGAACTGCCAAAAACTAGTCTTAAAAGTACATTAAGAGATTTTGTTCCTTGATATGAATTCCTATAGTTAGAACATGCATTAACTGAACCTTCTGTCCCTAGCTGTTATGAATGTTGCTAATGAAAATCAAGGGAGGAAGAAAGGAAGGAAGGAAGGAGGGAGGGAAGGAAGGAAGGGAGGGAGGGAGGGAGGGGAAGGGAAGGGAGGGAGAGGGGGGAGGGGAAGGGACAGGAGGGCAGGGGGAGGGCAGGGGAGGGCAGGCAGTGGTGGGGGGAGAAGCAGTGGTGAGTAAGTACAACAGATTCTAAAGCCCCGCTGCCTGAGCTTAAATCTGTATGCCACCAATGAGCTGTGTGATCTTAAGTAAGTTCCTTCATCTCTTTTTTTCTAATTTAAATTAAATTTCTTTTTCACTGATACATACTGTGTTACTGTGAGATATTTCAAAACATGCACGCATGATGTAATGTTTAACTCGGGTTAAATGCTTCTGCCTCCTTAAATACTGGTCCTTTTTTCTGGTGAAAACATTCAAAATCCTTTCTTCTATGATTTCGCAATATATACTGCATAATTGTAAGCTGTCGTCGGCCTACCATGCACTAGTACACTGAGATTTCTTATTCCTGTCCACCTGTAACTTAGTACTCAGTGACCGACTTTCCCATCCCTCCCTCCCCTAACCCTCTCTGGCTTTTGGGAGCCACCTTTCTCCTCCCAGTTTCCATGATAGCAACTTTTTAGATTCCACATGAGTGAAATCCTGCAGTTTTTATTTTTCTGTGCTCAGCTTATTTCATTTAACAGTGGTCTCCAGTGTTCTCCATCCATGACAGGCTTTCATTCTCTTCTTGGCTGCATAGTATTCCATGGTGTTGGTGCACCACATTTCCTTTACCCTTTCATCCGTGGACAGACTCTCAGGCTGGGTCCCTTTCTTGGCTGTTGTGAATAGAGCAACAGTGAATGTGGGAGCGCCACTGTCTCTTCCAGAGACAGACTCAGTTCCTTTGCTTGTTTACCCAGGACGAGATTTCTGGATCATAGGGTAGCTCCATCTTAACATCCTGAGGAACCCTGTAGTGTTTCCATTTACGTCCTGCCAATAGTGTGCAAACGTTCCCTTTCTCCCCACCTCGCTGGCACTTCTTATCTTTTTTTGTGACAACAGCCGTCCTAGGTGGCTTGAGATGATTTCTTACTGTGGGTTCGATTTGTATTGGCTTGATGATTCATCTCTTTGTGCTCAGTTTCCTCATCTGTAAAATGAGGACAGAAGTAGCATGGTCCTTGCTTGGCTATTGCAAACACTAAGTGTGCATACAAACACAAGAGTGCTTAGCACAAAGTAAGTCCTCTGTAAGTATTAACACATTCTCGTTTCTGTTTCTTCCATGAGGCTGGCCCTGTATTTACACATGTTCTTCTAATCCCCAGAATGATCCTAAAAGATCACATAGGATTGCAAATACCATTGACTAATAACAGCTGACGTTAACTGACCACCTATTATATTTCAGGCTGTATCTTGGCTACCAAATGACCAGTGTCTCACTGAAGCCCCAGTAACTCACAGAAATATCTTTCTTTTCCAGTTTTACACGTGCGGGCACTGAAGTCCACAGAGATCAATTAATTTGCCAGTGACAGTCACTCTGTCGGCAGCACTACTGAGCCTGGCACACAGTCAGCTGGGGTCTCAAGGCTTTGCTTTACACTACTTTCTCTCCACGTGAGAGCACACAGACCGCTGTGTTGGAGGACTCATTCCTCCACTACCCCATCCTGGCCAGCAAGCATGATATTCAGAATCTATTCTACATCAGAAAAGGTGTGGGGAGTTAGGGATGCGTGATCAATAAAACACAGCAGAGCCAGAGGAAATGAAGAGAAGCATTTCAAAGGGTATTAAGTATGGCAAGTAGCTGTTCAATAAAATTTAGAGTCTATGAAGCACTTTCATATTTAACTGAACTGAACAAAAGTACTAACTGTGTAATGGGTCACAACGTGCTGTACAGAAGCTTGCTAAAATGCAGTGCCCGTGGTAAAATCAGGTTCTGTGGAAATGAGGGAGACACCGCTGTCCCATGGCCCAGCTTCTTGCTCCTCAAGGAACCGTGTCCTACAGAGTCTTAGATGGGCAGTGTCACAGCTTAGGTAGCAGAGTACTTTCACCTGGTAAAATAGATATCTGTTCTTATTAGCACTCATTCTACCTTCAGGTTTCTAGTAAAGCTACAATGAAGCCATAAACACGGCCAGTCACCATCCATCAGCCTTCACTTTTGCTGGGAGTTCTCCCGTGTCTCACTTTTGGGTGTCCATCCCGGTCAGATCTTGAGCCAGAGTAGTAGCTACAGATAGTAACAACTCTGGACCTATTCATTCCCGGAAATTTCTTCTGTGAAAGTTTGAGGAGATGCGAGAGATTCCGTCAGCCAGAACAGTCTCTTCTTTCGCGTCCACCGGTGCCTACCATCGCGTGTTCTACACAGCACCTCCCGTATGCTAAACCCATGAAGATGGGGTAGACAAAGTTCCTATCCACGTGGGGTCTTGGACGGTGTCATCTTTAGATCCAGAGCCTACACAATGGCTAGTTTGAATTTCTCATTACATTTTTTCCCAAATGCAGTGATATTAGCAGAAACTTTAAAACAACATGTTTGCTAGACAGCGGCTTCAGGGAGAGCTTGAGACTCCTCGAGGATACACTTGCTGATGAGAAACCTGGCCGGGGTCAGCAGAATATCCCTAGGACCCTAACTCTACATTGGTTGGTTTGTTTAGTTTTCGCAAAAATACTTTGGACCATTGTACCTGTGGAAAACTAGCTCCAGGCTATGGGGAGGAAGAATCAGGGGGAAAGACAGGAAGAGCTGAATTGCTATAGGAAATGAAGTTGGAGAACACAGGAAGCATCCAGGGCTTGCCTGGAAGGTGACTCGGGAGGGAGGGGGATGAGCCAGGGTCTGCAGCTGCTGAGGGGTGGGGGCGGGGATGACAGTGGCAGGGGAAGGGTCCTCAGTGATGACTATGTCCTGCAATTTTTTTTAATGTCCTGCAATTCTTAAAAATACAAATGCCCCAAATTCCATTTGAAGTTATCTGCCTTGCCATGATGTAACCTTTCTTTTGTTGTTCCCTATTTGTTGTCGTTGCTAAATCTTATTACCTACTATTCTTTTATATCTGGCATTTGGGGGAAATTGAAAAAGGAGCAGGTAGGTATTGCACTAAAACATAAACATAAAGTGGAAAGATAAAAGTTAGCCATAAGAGGAGGAACGCAACGAGACTTCTGTGCAAAGAGACAATCTAAACAAAGCTACACCAAAGAGCAGTGTAAGAGGGAGGGTCCGGGGTGTGCATTGGCCCAAGGGGTTGGGGCTTAAGACATGTCTGCTTCAGCAGGGCAAAGCGTCCACAGGCCAGGGGACAGAGGGGCTGACTTGTGGGCTGTTTGGGGGAGCACACCGTCTTGTGATGAGAAGGGATATAGTGGCACGCATCTAGCCCAGGGCCTTCCTTTCACAGATGGGGTGACCACGATGAAGGAGAGGGAGAGGAAAGACCACGCCCGTCTCCGGTTGCCTGCCCAGCTCTCCCTGCCTGGGCCCCTGCTGCTCCAGGAGCGAGGACTGTGCTCTGAGGATGTTTGGGTAAAGTCTTAGTGATTTAGAGCTCTCCACCGGGCGGACTGGCTCGGCAGCTGGGAAATTCTGAATCACATCGGCTGGAATGTTTTGTTTACTTCCTCTGCTCCGGGCTAAAGGGGAGCGAGGGGTTTGTTCTCCTCCCTTCCCCCACAATAAATAGTTTCCAGCAGGGAGTACTTTCCCAGGTCTCTGTTCTCCCTCCTAACCTGTCTGCGGCTGGTTTCACGGAATGAATGTCACTGGGAACACTGGATTTCTTTTCAGGAGCTAGGGAAGAGAAGGAAGAACGTCTTGTCTTTAATCGTGCTCCTGCTAAAGCTACTGTCCCTTATTATGAGCGGCGCGTTGCAGATGAGGTCCGTACCGGGCAGCCAGCCCTGCCAGGAAAGGAAGTGCATTGAGACTGTGAAACCAGATTGTTCAACCGGGACCACTGGCATCCTCTGCTTGGCCCTGCAGAAGCCCTTCTTTAAGCCAAATTAAAGTCAGCATCCAGTAATCCAATAAACAAACCCCAGGGATCCTGGAGCTGCCTGCATGCCGTGAGGGTTGAGCAGTCGCCGTGTCCTCCTTGCCCTGTGGTTGCAGCAGTCCCCAGCACGGTCCCCAAGGAAGCCGTGGGAGCTGCCTGGGCCGTGCAGTTGATTCACACCATCCATGGTGACGTTTGGCGTTTCAAAGGGAACTGCCCAGGTCCGGTGGCTAAGGACTGGCGTGTCCAGACTTAAACTCAGGTCTCCTCGGAAAGATCGTGGATCTTTTTTGTAACTCACTAAAGTGGCAAAGCGCTCTCAGGATCAGTACCCACCCCCGACCTGGACCGAAGGTCTCCTTGGGAGCAGAGGGGAGTGAGATTGGACCGGCGGTGTGCACCGTGTGCAATAACCGGGAACGCGCAGCAAGGGCTTGACCTGACTGATCTAAAAAGAGCTCACAGACACCCCCCAAATCAGTGACCTGTCACGCTCTGTCCAGTGAAGCACCCATACTCTGAGGTGTGTGCAGGCAGGTTGCATCAGCGCTGTGCACAAATCGCATGTACACAAAGCTAAACGATGTCATCCGCTACACACCTAGGCTGTGTGGTGTGCACCTGTGCATGACCTGTTCTTTCTGGAGACACAAGGAACAAAGCAACCCAAGATTCAGTCAAGCGCAGAAAAGACAAGGCTACCAAGAGCCTTGGTGGCATTAGCACCGCATGCTTTTTGAGAGCAAGCAGTTTTATGTAAGTATGAGTATACTCTAACAGCTAAAAAGTGTAGTATAGTAAATACCTAAACCAGCAACATTGTCACTTGTTACCATTTCCGTGTGATGGGCTTTCCACAGTTCCACGTGCTGCACTTTTGTATGACTTGCAACACGGTTGGGGCAACACTTGTTTGCCCCAACATCTTCATGCACAGGAGTGATGGGTTGCACCATGACATTGCCATGGCTACAGCATCCCTGGGTGATAGGCATTGTCCAGCTCCAGTCACAGGACCACCATGCAGTCTAATATGGACCTGCACGTGGTGATGTAGCACAGGACCGTCATTCTTGAAAGACTTGGTATTTCAGAGCCATGTGCCACTTCCTCTTCACATGGGTTCAAACACACCCCAAGCAAGCCCCTTCATTCTGGGGAAAGGATGGAGTCAGAAATCAGCCGGCATCTGTTACTCTCTTGTGAAAAGGTGGTTGTGGGCGATGTTCTCAGGCCACACAGAGTATGGAAATGAACTTTGTGTGCTCACGAGAAGTCATCGCTCTGCTCCCTGAGGCAGGAGGCCAGCTTCTGCCTCTTGCTGAGCTTCCATCTAGAGGGAAGTAAGGCGTTCCACACAAGCCCGCAACCAAGGGCCTGAGTGTAGTAAATGTGCACTCATTCCAGCCATTATTTCTGTTACGTTACTAGCATGATGATAATGCTTCCTGTAATACAATAACACCGGGGCTTAGCATTATCAAAGTCATCCTTTCCCCGATGAAAAGCCGAGGTCTAGAGAGTTTGAGCACCTCATCCAGTGTCACACAATTAGGAGCAGGGCAGAGAATGGCTGTCAAACCAGGACCCCTCACCACTGCAAAGTTTGTACTATTGTGGCCTCTAACAGAGTTCGGCTTTTCGGGGAAGAAGTATTTCTGCCAATGTGTTGTCACCCAACATGTAATTTGGTGTCTCGCTTTTTGGAAAACAAATGTATTGCAAGTATAATGATGTAATGACCTCCGAAATAATTGATCCCTTTTTTTTCATTGACATGGGCTCTTATTTTCTGTTTTTGATTTATTTTTTAAACATCTTACTGTCTTACTCTTGGGTATATCTTTGCAAAAACTATGCAGGTTATCAGAAACAGGGAGAAATTCAAATTTAAGTATTCGAGGGCTGTGTTAAGTCATAAGGGGTGTAAAAATATAAATCAAGGTTGCTGACATCACAAGACTTGCACTTTAAGTGAGGACAGTAAAATCTATACTTGAAAATGATGAGTCTGTAAATAATTTCCAAGTGTGAGAGGAGATGGGCAGGAAGTACGAGACAGCTCCAAAGAGAGGGAGGGGGCCCTGAAATTGGAAGTTATACTGGGAAAGACGTTCTGAAATCTGGGCTAAGCATTCTGGAGAATTCTGTGGAATTCTTTGTGGAATCCAGAAGCTGGAAGACTCTTGATCCTCCAAGAAAGTTAAATAAATCATTTGCCTCCTCTATTCCACACCCTTCTGTCCCCACCCCGTTCCCCCGTGTGAGGCTCTGTGCCGGTTGATGAACATAGTCAGCATCGTCTTTGCCCTCATGGAATCGACAGTGTAGTCGTTCAAGAACAAAGCATCACCAGTTCTTCCAAGTAATATTTCTGGGAGAAAGCAAAGAGCAAGAGGGAGATGGAGAATCATCTTTTGAATTGTAAGTAGTCACTCACTGCCATTTGCCAACCCATTTTACTTCAGTAATTTATTCTAGATTCTTATGGCGTGCAACACAGTCATTACACTGAGTGAAAGGTATATTTGTTTCGGTGTCTTCCTTTTACAAGGAGAAATTAATCATTCAGTGACAATATTTTGGAACAACCCCAAACTGTAAGATCTCATTTTTAGAAGGACAGAGAATAATTTTCTTGGTGGTAGGAAACCCCCTTGGTACAGTCTGCTGGCTAATTTACCACTCGAATCATGTGACATTTTCAAGATCAATAGGAATAATGAGAAATTGTTGTCCTTTGGGGCCATCGACTTTCTCAGAAGCTGATCTCCTTCCATCCATCATTTTGATTTCAGAGATATTTGCAATAACAACTGATAATTTGGAAAGGGAAGCTTCTCTATATTTGCCTCCAAAATCTTTTATTTTATGCAGCAAAAAAAAGGAAAGAAAGCAAAAAGAAAAATAAACTTTTTTCTGAGGAAAGAGTTTTTTTTAATTTTTGGAGCAAAGAGTATTTATCCCAGTCTGCAGCACAATCTAAACCCATGAAATAGTACCTCTTTTTTTTTTTTTTTTCTTTTTTGATGCTGGGTATTGAACCCAGGACCTTTGCACTGAGCCACATGCCCAGGGCTTTTTTTTTTTTTTTTTTTTTTTTTTTGAGACGGGGTCATGCTATGTCACTAAGTTACCCAGGCTAGGCTCAAACTCAGTCCTGCCTCAGTCTCCCAGAATTCTGAGATTGTGGGTGTGTGCCAACACACCTAGCTTGAAATAACACACTTTAAAAGTGAGTAGATCTGACATCCTAACAATACCACATGGTGGGTCTCAGTTCTTCACCTCTGATGTGGGAATGATAATGAAAGCTTATGCATTAGGAAAGTGTGGTAAAATAGAGAACATTTGACTGTTCTTTTCTTCCTCAGACGCATTTACTCCGCTCGTAGTGGTCTCCTGAATCCCCCTTGAGGCTGTTTCCTTATACAGCGCACGGCATGTGACCCAGACCTGGCCAATCAGTAAATAATGATGCTTGCTTATAAACACTAAAGGAATCATAGCAACTGGCCCAGGAAAGTATGTGCTATCCAAATTGACCAAATCAGAATGAATTTGGGGAATTATGTAGAAGCTACTGGGGTGAAGAACTTACTCTTTTTCCTGAATTTAAACTCAGAAAGAGATGAGCCTGGGGCTCCAAGCTGTGGTCTTGAAAATGTCCCACAGAAAAGCACAGTTTTATTTCTTCCTTCTAAATCTGTGTACCTTTTATTTCCTTTTCTTATCTTATTGCACTAGCAAGGACTTCTAGCACAGTGTTGAAAGGGAGAGCAAGAGAGGACATCCTTGCCTTGTTCTGACCTTAGTGCGAAAACTTTATCACCATTAAGCATGGTGCTTTGTTGGCTGCAGGGTTTTGCAGACATTGTTCATCGAGAGGACAAGAATTCCCTCTACTCATTTACTGAAAGTTTTTATCATGAACAGGTCCTGGCTTTCATCAGCAGCTTTTTCTCCATCTCCTGGTGTGATCCTGTGGTGTTCCTTTAGGATGTTGCTATAGTAGATTACATTGTCAGATTTTCCAAACAAATAGCAAAATAGGTATATATATATATATATATATATATATATATATATATATATATATGTCTTTAATCAATTCTAGCCTCATAAATTAGTTAGGAAATATTCCCTCTGCTTCTGTTTTCAGGAAGGGATTGTAGAGAATTGATCTAATTTTTTTCTTAAATGCTTGGTAGAGTGCACAAATGAACCAGCTGACCCAGTGTTTCTGTTTTAGAAGTGACTACTTTTTGGTCCAGTTTCTCTAATAGATAATAGATATAGGGCTATTATCTATTTCTTCTTGTGTGAGATTTGGCAGTCTGTGCCTTTCCAGTGATTGGTCCATTTCCTCTTGGTTTTCAGATTTGTAGGCATAGAACTGTTCATGATGTTTCTTTATTATTCTTTTCATATTTATTGGATCTGTAATGATGTCCTATCTTTTATTTGTGATATTTTTCTTAGCCTGTCTAGAGGCCTATGTTTTACTGTTCTTTTCAAAGAACCAGCATTGATTTTGTTGATCTATTATTTTTAATGCTTTTGACTTCACGATATAAAATGCCATCGATGATGATGTGTAAATTCTCTTGTCATCATTTGAAGAGCTTTCTGAAAATTCTCCTGTATGGTATGATGCCAAAAAGATATTTTCACAGTTTACTTTTACAGCCCTATAATCCAATTATGCATGCTGATGAATAAATTGAGATTCATTTGTCTTTTTCTATACATCCAAAGGCTGGTCAGCTTGGAAAATAAATTTAATGTTAGGCTTGTAATCATTTTCCTGAGGTATTAATAATTAATAGGCAAATATCAACAGGCAAATCAGATTTGAAGGAAACCCTATATTTTCTCCCCAACTAGTTGATCTCTGGTAATGATGAGAACATCTATCTAGTTTTCTTGTTTTCCTAGTTTTCTTTTTGTTTTTTTTTTTTAATGTGGGTACCGGGAGTTGACCTCAGGACCTCGGGCTTACCAGCAAGCGCTTGTGCCACTGAGCGATATCACCGGCCCCTTTTTTTCCTTTATGTGGGTTCCGGAGTCGAACTCAGGATCTTGTGCTTGCCAGGCAGGCTCTTATGCTGCTGAGCTATCTCACCAGCCCCCTTGTTTTCCTAGTTTTAAAAGTAGTGTGTATTAATTATACAGAAGATTGGGTTTCTTTTTGGAATTTTATACATGCATATAACATACTTTGATCACATCCACCCTTTTAGAAGTTCCAGTGCTATTTCCCATTCATCCAATCAACCAAGCATTGACATCTATAATGAACACGTAGGTATGTAATAATTATATGTGTCTAGCCCTGTGCTACGCATTACAGGTTCAGCAATGAGCCACACACGTATCTCCCTGCCATCATGGAGCTTGCAGTCTTTTGTCCTCCCCTCGTACCTACCCACCCTGATTCCCATCCTTCATTAAACTTAGAGTAGGTTTCCAATCTTCCAATAATTCTATCCCAGAATTATTTTTTAAGTCTATGATTCTGTTTCTCTAGTTTTCCTATCTTATGTCACATCTACCTCATCCCTCTTGTACTATGGTAAAGCCTACAGCTAGTACTGCTTCCTAGCTCTGCCACCGCGGATCTGCCACACGGGTCCAGTACGGCTGGCTTCTGGAAAGCAAACCTCACAAAAGGCTCGCCTTGCTGTTAGTGTGTCCACCAGATGGAGAGTTCCCCTCTGCAGAATGCACATGATGGATATGGTGCCTCCTGTGAAGTATTCTTGCCCTAAAAACATTAGCGCTGATCTCAGGTAGACCTTCTCCGGTACATTGCCAGTTACAGGAAAGATAGAAGAAAAAGTTAAAGGACACCAACAGGGAAGCAAACAAAAATGCAGCATGTGAAATAATGCCCGGACATTAAAGCATGCTTTTGTAAGTCAGAGGTGTGGGATGAAGAAGGCTGTGGTGAGAGGAAGTGCTCTAACTTAATGTCCCGAAGAATCCTTATCACCTGGGACAACACAGGAAACTAATTGGGGTCCAAAGTTGAGCAAACGCCTTATCAAATAGATATTTATGAGATAACAGAAGAGATTTGCGCGTGGGCCTGATTCAATGATGCCGATAACGCACTTTGCCTTACTTAGCTGTGAAAATGGACGTGGTTAGACAAGAACAGGCCCGTATGCAAAGACTTGAGGGTGAAATGGAATGAGGGGAGCGCTTTGCTTTAAAGCTGTTCATTTAAATAAAATAAAGCAAAAGGAAAATCTGGATGATTGTTGAGCAGTTGATGTCGTTAATTTGTATATAATATAATGTTTATGGAATATAATTTTTATATTATTCTCTTTCATGTGTACATGTTTTCATGGTAAACTTTTAAAATAGTTCAATCATTGAACAATTTTTTTAATCTGCTAATTCTCTGCTGGGTACAGGACAAAATCTAACTGGTGAGTTTCTTGTATGAGTTGCTTACCTGCTGAGCCGCAGGAGTTTGCAACCTCCTTTTGCATCCCTGGCTCCCTTTGTCCTCAGCTCTGGACCCTTTGATGGGTCCAAACTGTGGCACAGCCCATTCCCAAAACCCAGGATTTCCTCGCTCCCCTTCTCACGTAGCAAATGTACTCAGCCCTCAAGACTCAGCACAAAATATTTGCCACTGAGACTAATAAGAATTAGTCATGCTCTCCGAGTTTCCCTTTCATCCATGATTCTTACAACATTCTGTCACAACTACCAAACCAGTGTCCCTAACTCTCCATTTTCCTCCACCAACACGGTGCCCAGCAAGCACGAGGTGCTTGAAAATATCCTTTCATATGATCTTTTCATGAGAACAAATTGAGAAACAGTGTTCTTCTGTCTTCCATGTTTGTCTCCCATCATGTAAACCTTCTCAGAGATCCGATTTTCCTAGAAAATCAATCACGCGTCTAACTTCCCAGGCTACAGAAATATGCTAATATTTCATTTATAAACACCATCAACGAATTGGCCCTGTCAAAAGATTTAATGATTTTTAGAACAGCTAGGATTCATCCTCAGAAAATCGCTGACACTTGATTCTTTTAATGAACTCTTTTCCCTGACTCAGCAGTTGTTAATTTCTACTTAATTGCTTGGTGTTGACATTAGATTGAATTTCTTAGGTTCCTCCCTGAATTAAGTCCTTGTGAAGGCCGCTCCTGGCTTGTGTGGCTGTAAAGCATTATTTTTTCCTTAGATTATGAATTAAATGGTTTGAAACCATATGCTTTCCTCTTGTTTTTTTTTTTTTTACTCCTGAAGACTTTTGATATTATCACTCTGACAGTACTCAGTACTCAGTTTTCTGAGTATTTTTGAATTAAATTTAATTTCAATTGAAGTGAATTTGGTAAAACTTGGATAGTTGTAACCCATAAGACCTTTCACGTGCCTCCTGTAGTTAAATCTTCTTTGGCTACTTTTAAAGTATAGAATATTTTTTAAGACTGCATCAAAGATAATAAAAGCTGAGACATGAGTCATTAACAAATGAATGGACACATACAATGTGATATAGCCACACGATGGAATAGTATTTAGCAATGAAAAGGAATGGGGTACTGATACCTACAAGATGAATGAACATTTTTTGTTTCAATTTTTTATTTTATGAAAAAAAAACAAATTTCATAACAAAATAAGAGAATAACAATAGTTAACAGTGTTTATCATTATCTTCAAAGTAGTTACTCAGAGTATGAGACATAAACAAAAAAGATTCTCTCTTACAAAGAAGAGACAGATAATAGCAGAAATGAACTTTGAAAGCATTGTATCAGGTGAAAGGAGCCAGTCACAAAAGACCATAATACTGCATTATTTATTCCATTTATAGGAAATGTCCAAAATAGGCAAAAATAAATCACAGGAAAATAGATTAATGATTACTTAGGACTGGAAGGGTTGGAGAGAAATGGGGACCAACTGCTAATGGGTTTATTTGTGGAGTGATTAAAATGTTCCAGAAGTAGATGTGGAGTTGTTTGTGCAGGTCTGTGAACACAGCAAAAATCACTGAATTATGCGCTCACGATATGTGAATTTTATCTCAGTAAAGCTGGCTTATTTTTCAATTTTGGTTGATTTTGAAGCTTAGGCCTGAGAATTGGATACAGTATTTTCAGGGCAACACTCGCTGCTTTAACAAGCAAACCTGATCATTTTAGTGACTTCACAGCTGCAGTCTGGTTTGTTTCCTCATTCGCGTAACAGTCCAGGGCAGGTGCTCCTGGGAGCCGGGAGCCTGCAGGAAGGGCCCGGGCTCCTCCCATCTCGTCTTCAGGGCCTCGTAGTCTTCTGCATTTAGGGAATCTCAGCGGTCTCTGCACTTGGCTGGCAGACGGGAGAGAGAAAGGGAAGAGGCACCTTCGTTCCCTGCGCTCTCAGCTGGGGAGTACTCCGGATCATTTCTATTCGAGTTCCACTGGGGTGCGTGGCACACCCAACTCCAGGAGACTCTTGGGAACGGGAGGTAGTTGCGTGTCCAGGAATAAGAGTTTTGTGTGTCCAAAGGCCAGCCACGCCCTTGCCAGTCCTCTTTATCCTCCCCACCTGCCCAACCTCCTGGCGCCCGGCTGACGTAGCTCCGCATTACTTACTCTCAGCCTCTCACAGGGCGCGCGTGGTGGACTGCAGGTGGATTCGATTTCCAGGCCTTCGTGGGGAGAGAGTACAGCTGGCACATGAGATTCACCAGCCTGCTGCTTCCCACCCTCAACCCATTGCCTTTTCATCAGACACCACTTTCTCCAGCAAATCTTTTCTCATTACTTCCTTTTCTTCGAATATTCAGCAGTTCCTTGTTGCTTATGGTCATGGTTTTCGTATGACTGTAGATTACTTTTAACCTACAGTAAAATGATCAAAATTAAGACACTGCAGTGTGTCTGGCCTGTGTGTGTGTTTCATTGCCAGTGCCCTTGCTCAAAAAATTTATTTACAGATTATATCGTTTTATCTTTTGGGGTGTGAAAACATTATCTTCTTTCATGAAACCATGGTGCTGGTTGATTATTTTTAAATGTCCTTCTGTTCTAAAATAGACTTAACGTTATGGTTTGTCAAAATGTGGGCAAGCATGTGCTTCGACAGCCATAGAGCTTTGTAAGATCTCCCTTGAGTGAAGGCTTTAGAGTTGCCACTCACGGAACATTTGGAAAACACATCATTTTCATGGCCTGATCCCAGGGTCTACATTTTGGTCTTCTTAGAAGGCTCATGCCTACATGTGGTCCATGTGGTCAGAGTGGGGGATCTCCAAGAGTTTAGGAAGTGCCGCTAAGAGGGTGGGAGGAGTAGACTGGGTTGCATACATTTCCCATAAGACTGCTAGTCATGGAAACATAACTGCCCATCCTAACTATGGTCCATAACTTGCCTTTTCAGAACCTCATTTCACTTGGCCAGCTTTTTCACTCTTGTGTTTACTTGGCTTCATATTCAGAATCAACTTGCATCTTTTAGTTACTTCTAAATGTACCCTAAAATCTAATATGGCTTTGCCATTTACTTTCAGATGTACCCCCAAATCCTTTTTGTTTGCTGTGATTTTATAAATGAGCCACTTAAAACTGACAGCCAAAATCTCAACATTGGAACTAAATATCCTTAGCACACATTTAAACTTAGTAAACATCCATCTTTTCCACTGCGCAGGTATCCATGTCCTGCGTTGACCTGATGTCCATCTTCATGCCAACGTACTAGGGCTCGGTGCTCATTGGTAGGAAAATGAGAGTGGGCCACTCTTATTTAAGTGTCTCTTTATTTTCTATTCTGCATACACTAAATTATTAATGCTGGGGCATGAGTACTTCATGGTACTATCATACCAAGGGCTTGATTTTCTGTTCATACTTAGAGTCTAGCAAACTACAAAGTAAATAAAATGGGTGCGTACGTTTAAAGCTTAAACTGAAACTACCTGTCATGTAAGTGTCCTGGGAAGACAGGGAGTGACACAGTTTGCCTTTGTCACCAAGGACTCGGCGTGTGCCCCAGCAGATGCGGCGTCAGCAGCAGTTGCATCTTTGCGTGAGGACAGTGCACGAGCTGTCCCTCCCCAGGACCGCCACTTCTAGGAGCATGGGGCCTGCAGCTGGGAGCGAAGATGCAGAGGTCCAGGGTGTGCAGGTATTTATTTATCACAGCAAGAGGCCAGAAAATAAGAATCCACACTAACAACACGGAGATGGGACTCTGTAAGTCCTTGGAAGGGAAGTTCATGTATTAACATGAATTGTCTTCTTGGGGAGATCCAGAACAGAAGCATCAATTTGGAATCACTGGAGACAAGGAAGATGGGGAAACCTTTCTCTGTTGTATGAACTGAAATCATCATAACAAAGAAGCTTCTCGTTCTGAACCAAGGTAATTAATCCCATTCTAATGTGGGGTCCGGAACATGAGCTTCTGTACTCAGCAACCTGGATTCAAAGTCTGGCTCAGCTATTTCCAAGCCTTATGACCTTGTTAAGTTGTGCACCTTTGCAAGCATCAGCATCTCATCTGTCAAATGGAAATGGTAGTATAGGGTCGTGGTAAGGATTTAAAATTGACCAGTGTCCATGGTAAGCACCCGAGAAACTGATGGCCATTTTTCTTACTTCGCCAACTGGTAATACCTACCCCAAGATCTCCTGGACCAGTCTTTTATATCTTTACTATTTTGCTCCAAAAACCCATCCCTTTAAAATTTCTGAAACTATTTTCAGTTTTGTTTCTTCTCCTTCTCCTTTCTTCTCTAATCCTTCCTCTCAAAGTTAGTAAGAATGGGGAGTGGCCAAAGGCCAAATCACCCCTGCAGGAATGTGCCTTTGGATGAGCCATGTGTCGCCTGAACTTTTCCATCTGGGGATTGTTCGTCAGTCACTGCGTACTGGCTGAGGAGAAGTGTTGTCCTTTCCCCTCCCACCTGCTCCTCGAGTGCAGCCTCAGCTGTGTCGCGCCTGCTGTTTGGAGCACAGCTGTCGCTCGAAGAGTTGATACCGTTGTGAGTTTCTGATGTTGCTGTTGTTGCTGCTGTTGTTGTTTCAGAAGGGCAGCGGCCAGAGGGTCAGGACTTGCGCGAGTGTCTTGAATAAACACCTACCTGATTTATCCCAGCAGGGCAGTTCTTCCCCAGGTAAAGCTCAAGTTGCCCCTGAGACCATCCCCCTCCTAGCTCTGATAATTAAATGTTTTGCTGATTCTCCAAGGTCCACTTCAAATATCCATTCCTACATGAAGGTTTTCTCAGCCTCCCCTTTACTTCCTCCCCTTCTCCACACATAGCATCTGCTAATGGCAGAGACCTGTACATCGAAGTCTCCTTGACGAATGTGGTGACACATCCAGCGTCTCCCCATGGAAAAGAACCCCAGAATATGGTGGCTCATAGACTGACCCTGAACAATTTCTTCTTATCCACTTGTTTCTTGATTTGATAACCATTCTCTGGCTTTCACCCAACATAACCCTGATGCTTAAATTAACTCATTAATTTCATCCCTCCTGGCTTCTGATTTTCACTGCAGCAGGCACTGGTCACGTGTAAGTCAAGGACATGGAGGAGAGAGGTCATGGGCTGTTTTGGCTGACGGGTGTTACCTTCATCCTTCTGTACTGTAGTGACAGGCGTATTCATCTATGTGTCTTCCCCTCACCATGAATCCAGGCACTTGTGCTTTTATGTAAAACGATGCTTTAACGTTGGCAGGTGCTCAGATGATTAATAATGTGAATTTGATGCCCTGATTTACTTAGCAACCTGGAAAAGCGACACTAATGCCATCTTCGTGTTTGTGCTGCATACCCAGAGGGAAAAGGGTAGAAAACACACCACGACAGCAGCTCAATCTTAGGTTTCATTTTGAAATTTTCCTTTCTTTACCTCTTTTGCACTCTCCCTTTGTGAAGTCAGCATTCAAAACCAGATGATCAATTTTAGCTTCAGGATTGGTTTATGAATTATTCCCCTATTAAGACCTACTCTAACCAAAATCTCATATAGTCATTTATAAATGAGTGTTTTTTTTTTAGAAGTCACCTCTCAAAGCAACATGTGTATTTTACTTTTTCCCTGTTATCAGATATAAATTCCTATTGTCTCCTAGTATCGTGCATTACTGGGAGTCAAAATATCCAAAGGGAACTCCTGATCTTGAGCCCCTCTCCGGGGTTTCTGAGTTAGGACACCCAACATGGGTTGGGCACTGAGAATGTGTTTCTTTTAAAAGCTTCTTAAATGGGACTAATGAGCAACTGATGTGGAAACCACTAGGATGAAAAGATTAAGTCCTTCCCATTAGTAGCTGTTAAGCTACTCAGGGAAGATCAGACACCAGAACAAATAACTCTAGAGCTTTAATTACACTACGAAAGACCTTACACGTGTAAAGTGAGCTACCATTTGTGAAGCTTCTCACACTGTGCTCTCATTTATTCCACCTCTCTGAAGCAAATGCAGTTGTGTTTATTCTTACTTTCTCACATCAGCATTGAGACAAAGATATTAATGCCCTTGCCAAAAAACCCAAAGTCCTGACTGGGCCCCGCTGTAAACCCAGCATGCCTTGCCCTTGACTGCACCAGTGATTGCCTGGCCTGAGGTATTTGTTGATGGTGAAATGAATATCTACAGCAGTGAGCAGAGAGAATGGGAGATGCATATACCCTAAAACGAAACCGCAGCACAGGACACATCTGTAACCAGGTGTTTTCCAGTTACCTGGATGAAAATCTAATGAAAGAAAAGCAGCTGGACATTTTTCTGTCCCACTGTAAGAATGCTGGGGAGTGTGGTTTCACTTCTGCTTGTTTGGGGTTTTATTGTAACTGTGGACGTCACTGATAGGACTGACCATGTTTTGTTGTGGCGCTTGTTTATATTTATTTTACTTTAAGAAGCTAAAGTGATGAGAAGAGATTGCCCCTCCCACACGTCAGTCCCCCCCAAGCTCTGCCCCAAGGTGCCCATGCCCCGCCTCATCCTTTATCTGGGTGTCCACAGGACACACCTCAAGGTACAGTATGACAGGAGGTCCTGTCGTCAGAAGTTTCTGTGAGGTTCTGTAAGATGACAGACACGGACATCTCATAGGATAGAAAAATAGGTCTGTATGCAATTATGGCAGAGGGCAGAATCTGTATGAAGAGGCCTTTAAAGACATGCATGTGGACCGTACTTGTTAAACTGTGCATCTGGTGAGGCCCTTGCGGAATAAATTTCAGTTCATTAGTGGACATGAAAGGCTCTTCATCACTGCTGACCCCCAGTCTTACCCTGTGTGTTCCGGTCGTAACAGGCTTCTTGTAGCCCTCACAACATTCTCACTGTTCTATCTGCCCCTGCCTTGGCTCCTGGCGCCTGTTCTGATGGAAATAATCGTCCTTGTCCGCGCTCCCTGGACGGCCTTCTCTAACCGTATAATACCTACTCGAGACTTTGTTCAAGTGGTATTCACGCCGACAAAGGCATCTTTGGCATCGCTCCACCCAAACACAACTGGCCGTTTCCTCCTCTTCCCCATCCTAGTAAATGCCCACTTTGTGTATCCAGCTGCTCTCACCCAAAATTTCTGAAGCTATCCTGGACTCCTCTCCCTGTCCCCTGGACCACACCCAGTGAAGCCACTACACTTTGATCTCTAGCGTCAGGATACACGTGTCCGAAACACAGCCACTCTTCACCATATCCCAGGCTTTCACTCTCTTAAACCGTCATCTGCTATTGACTGGCTTATTTAAATAGCTCTCTAATTCTTTTCTTCTTCCATCTTGGCCCCACTTCTATGGATTATCTACATACTAGGTAAGGTGATCCTTTGAAAATACAGGGCAGGCCATGTCACAGTGCTTCAGTAGGTTTCCTTCAAAGATCCAGACCCCTAGCAATCACCTTCGAGGCCCCACTGTCGCTCTGGCGCCCTCTTCCGCCTCTCCTCAGCCACTGAAGAGATTTTGCCACTTCCTGTTGCTGGCCACATTCCTGCCTCGGGGTCGCTTTTGCTCTTCTCCTACCTGAAAAGCTTTTCCCCGGTAACCACATCGCACAGCCCCATACTTACTTTAGGTCTCTTCACACAGCACCTACCAGATCTTTCTTGACCATAGGCATAAAATAGCACCCACTACTTGGAAGAACCCAGGCCACCCGATTCTGCTTTTTTCCTCTTCATAATACTTTTCTCCACCTGTTCTAACCTATATTGTTTATTTTTTCATCTACCTTCTCATATACGGAAAGAAGTTTGTTGGTTACCATGTGTTTAATATTCACTATAGTGCCTGTGTAATGACTGACCAAATAAAACATCCCAAGTGGTAATGGATTGTAGTTATTTCTTTATACATATTTTTCTTGATTAGACAGGAATTCACTTCTGAAACATTTTTATCTCCAGTACCTGGCACACAGTAGGTGCCCAGTCAGTGTTTAGGTTGACGGATGACTGCATACTGGTTTTCAGGAGGCGTGGTGAAATGTGGAAACCCTTACTTGTACATTCAGTAGTCAACTGTGTGACTTCGTGATACAACACACAATCACTACCACAAGCACACTTCTGTAAGAAACCAGCTGTTGCAACTAATAACCAGCCGTTTCTAAGTCTTATGTTTGTGTCAGTCAGTACTTACTAGAGAAAACAGATTTGATACAAGATATACAAATATATAAGAATTTACAGATTGGTTTACAATGGCCACCCACAGTGTCGGGTGTGGAAGAGTGGGAAAAGTCTGTCTGCCCACTGGGGATCCCAGGATCCAGTCGAAGGCCTGGAGCTCTGTGCAGTGTCCCATGGGAGTCCACATCCGGAGGATCCCCAGCACCACACATAATAATAATAATAATAATAATAATGCATTTCTTAAATTTAAAATGTTTTGCCTGGCATATCCTTAGCTCAGCCTAAAATGAGTTATTATGCATTCTTCATTAGAAAATCTTGAATTAATATAGTTTTATTTTGTGTTCCCTTGATAAAGAATGACTCTTAGAAGTCCAGGGTATCAAATGTAAGTTTGCTGTTGACTTATTTAATACTTCACTATTAAAAAAGACTGGAGACTTATCTGATGTTGCTTCAACAAATGAAGACAGAAGACATTAACTGGAATGTGTTCCACAAAGCATCACGTGCCTGCGTGCCCCTCACTGTCCCGGGAGCTCCCAGGACATAACCTTTCTCAGCCCGTGTGTGCGGAACTGTCCCGGACTGATCGGAGCCCGCCCTGGGGACTGGTGCATCCTCGGAAGAGCTGCGGCACACAGTGCTGCAGGCGACTTAGGAAAAACAAAGCGAGGTAACCCAACTTGGGCATTCAGAAGGTTATGCTGAAGAGGAGGGAGAGAGGGGAAAAGAAGAGCAGGAGGACAGAGCTGCAGCCTACAGAGGAGGGGGAGGCACTCTAAATCTGCTAGTTCACACACTGCCTGTGTAGTGGCAGCAGGGTCAGAATCCAGGTCTCCTAACGTCTGTCTGTACTCTTTCCACTCTCCCAGCACTAAGAGCTGGTAGAAGAGGTCATCAGCGATCTGTGATTTTAAAAGAGCTTATAAACTCTGACTGAGAAAAAGTAGACCAGACTAGTCAGGGGTGCGTAATATAAAACATCACTTGACCTGTGATGCTTTCTCTGACAGCGAATGGCTGTTCTCCCAAGAGTGTTTCTCAGGGGAGAGGCCAGAGCATGGGTGAATGAAGGGAGGAGGTGGTCCCGGGCCGTCCGCATCTCTGCCATGGTTGCTTCTCATGCATAGGTCAGGCCCAGGCTGCAGGGCTGAATGGATAGCATTGTTCTCTGGGTGATCAGAAAAAGGCATTCAGCTCCGAGATTTTTATTAAGTGAAGAGAAAGCACACTTCACAGCCCTCTGATGAATTTTTTTTTTTTTTTTGTAAAAGGCTTTGCAAATTAAGGTCCATGGAAAAGGAATTAACTCTTCACAGCCAAAGATATAGAAAGGAGTTACAAGTCATCAGCACATGAATTAAAGTGAAGACGTAAGCCACATTGAATAATATAATGTTAATAAAAGTTGGCTACAAAATCTCTTTCTTAAATCCTTATATCGCTGTTAACTTCAACAGAGTGGCAAGCAGGTATATTTTGCTAGAAAAACCAATATAAACTATAGGAACAGGTTGCTATAAAGCAAACCTAACTTAAGATTTGTGCAAAAATATAAATTACAGAGTGATTTTAATTCACACGTATTTATAAAATTCTGTACTATATCAAGTGTTTGATGTGTTTAATATCAACTGACTTATAAGTGTCTGTATTACACATGGCGTTTTAGACTGCCTCAGAAGTATTTAGCAAATATGTCTACAAGTAGCTCCAAATATGTCCTTCCTAGGGTTAAAAAAAAAAAAAAAAAAAAAACAGCTACCAAGACATGCCAGAAAAATCTAAGTTGTTCTGTGAGACCAGAAGATTGATTTGTGCAAGCGATGGCCACCAACTCTTTCTCTGGGGGTACCACAGTTGGGGTTATCCAAAGTGGCCTCAGTGTGACTCGTGTCCACGTGCATCATGATCCTCTGAAGTATTTCTCATAAATCCAGATCAACCCCATTCTGCCGAGTCTTGGGCAGTGAACCCCAGGAACCCCGTTGCTGAGTTTCTTGGTGTGTTCCTGTGCACCCACAATTTTGTCAAGCAGGGGTTTAATTACTTGCTTCAAAGCTGTATTTTACCTTTGTAGAAACTGATGGTCTTGATTTTTTATTTTCATGAATAAAAGTCGAAGTTCTTCAGTTCATAATTCAATACATTTAAGCAAAATTCCCTGGCCCCAAACACCCTGTTATTAGGCAAACTGTAGAGAAAAATCTTCCTGCCATCTCAGCTGTGTTCCATTGGTCGAAGCTCCCTATTCCCATCTGCTGCTTTCCCACTTCCCATCTACAGCTGTCTTTCTCCTGCTCTTCCCTTGTCCCGTGGAGTTACAATTGTTTATGCAGTGGCTCCGTCACCCCACTGTCTATGAAGGCTGGAAAGTCTCTTTCATCCCAAACCTTAGAGTACAGCAGTCAGCTCGTAGTAGGTGCTCAGTGGTGTTTTTGTTGTATGACTTTTTCTCTGGTTAATAAGGAAATATTGAACTAAAGCTCATTTTGGAAACTTCTTTGCCACCAAAGAGAAGTCCAGCTCTGAGAGGGCACCAAGTGACCCCAAGAAATACATTTGAGATAAATTAGTAAGTAGAATGTCTAGAGTCTTGGGTTTTGTTTGCTTGTTTTTGTTTTTATTGTCATTGATTTGTCTTTCACATAGTACCAAAGGCTTGTCAGGTTAAAATAGTACTGATATTTTGGCGTAGGCTTTCGATGAGTCTATAAGTGTCCTGAATTTATGAATTAGATCTCAGTCATCTTCCTATCTCCAATACCTAGTACTGAAATCCCCAGTAAGAAAAAAAAAAATGAGTTAAGGTGAATGTAATTTTGCCACAGCCCTTGGAGACAATAAATGCCTAGCAGATACTGTTTAGATTGCCCAGCGCCTACACAAATCAATGTAGCTTCCTTAAAGAGAAGCAAATATCTAAATATTTAAGATAGAAGGGACCTTAACATCATTTGTCCAACTCCTAAGAGTGCACGTATCTCTTCGGTCACCCTCGTCAAAGTTCCTCCAGCCCTTCTTATCCCCCAGTCCCTGTTAAAATTCCTCTAGTTCCAGAAAGCTCAATAAATACCAAAGGCAAACCAGTCTATTTCAACTGCTAGAAGTGTCTGTGGTGCTTTTTCCCTATGTGTCAGAACCACTCAAGTCAGTGCAGTGCTATGCAACTTCCTTCCCTAGGTTATCTTCAAAGAGTTCCATATTGGTGTGCACCCAGCAGTGTCTGAAATGTGACAGCAGGGTTTCACAAGGTGCCATAATAAGTTTAACTTACAGAAAACAGCATTGACACAGGGGTAGGGTGCAAATCATGTAAAAAGCCCTGCTTCGCTGCAGCCAGACCCTGTGCCCGTGAATATGACTCATCAAAGGTGCTAGAAGACCACGTGGAGACTCTTCCCTTGGGCTCAGTGCTTTCCTGACACCAATGCCGGCTGCTCTGAGTTGGCCATACTTAGTGCATTTCTGCAATGTTTCGCATAGACTGATGGCCAGGGTTGCCACCCCAGCTCCAAAACAAGAACAAGCGTGATAAATTCTTGCGCTTTCCCTTGCAGTGAGGTCAGGTCACACCTCTGCTTGGAAGCCTTCTTTTAATTATGTTCCAGTTGCACCTGTGTTTTCCTTTATTGCCCCAATTATCTGTGCCCTTTAGACTCTACTGTGCACTCTGTGCTTTGCCCCTGGTCACAGAGTGATTTTACCTCTTGCTTGGAGATCTTTCCCTATCAGTCATTCTCCACACACCCTTCCCTGTAATGCAGTCTTGGCCATGAGTTTGTTTGCTTTGTTCTGTCTTATTGCCTTTGACTATCTACTATAATTTCACATTTATCTTGAATTAAACTTTGCCTCTCTGGGACTTTGATCCACTGTTTTTATTACCTCTCCTCAGTGTAACATCTTCTAGATTTTCCCTCATAGAGTCTGAGACTTTACTTGGTGATGTTATGTAGAATATTTCCTCTGCATAAAAGCGGTGTGGGATGTTAGGTTATATTAGCTTGTATGTGCAGCTTTAAAAAGACTCTCAATAAAGTAGGCAACTCACTATGCCCTCCCTCAAGGGGCAGTGCTATTTCCAGAAAAATAAAGAAGAGCTTTGGAGTTTTGTGTAGGTATCTAATGAATACCAAGTTTCATGCCTATCAAAGAGTGTGCATAAGAGAAAATCCAAATCTAATAATGTCTCCAAGAACTTTGCTAAAACAACTTGCTGATTTTCTGGCCAGTTGTTCTATTTGAGAGATGAGTGTTAAAGTCCACAAATGTAATTGTGGGTTTGTATTGTTCTTCTTTTAAATCCATCTGTTGTTGCTTAACATATTTTGCAGCCCTGTGGTTTGGTATATGCACATTTAAGGTTGCTAATGTCCCTTTTTATCATTGTATAATTTTGCTCTATATCTCCAGTAATTTTCCTAGCCTGATACCTACGTTATCTAATACTAATATAGTCACTCCTGCTTTCCTTTGATTAATGTTTGCATAATACATGTTTTTCCTACTCTTTTATTTTGAAACTATGTCATTATATTGGAAGCAAATTTCTTGTAGACAGCATATATATGGATCATATTTTTAATCTGCTTGTCCAATCTCTGTCTTTCAGTTGAAATATTTAGGCCTTTTATATTTAATGCAGCCATTGATATGTTAGGGCTTACGTGTGCCATTTTTTCAATTTTTTTTTCATTTTCTATCTCTCTGTTTCCTCTTTCCTACTGTCCTGCACGTTGCTACTTGAAATTTTTTGGATTCTATGATTTTTAAGGGTATCTCCCTGTGTAGCATTTTTAGTGGTTGATCTAGGTATTACATTTGACATGCACAATTTATCACAGTGTACTGTGTCATGATTTGCCTGTTTAAGTATAGAAACCCCTTCTTCCATTTATGTCCTTCTACCCTCTCTGACTTATAATATTATTGTCTTCAGTATTTCTATTATTTGTTTTAGAACCACATCAGACTGTGTTAAATTCTTGCTTCAATCATCAAAGATAATGTATGAAGTCGAGAGAAGATAGGAACACTATTATATTTACTCACATTTTTTGTTGCCTTCTGTTTTCTTCATTCCCAATGTTCCATGTTTCCTTCTCCTATCCTTCCCTTCTAGTTAGATAATTTTAAGGCATCTTTTAGAGTAATCCGTTGGTGATAAATTACCTTCCCTTCTCTTAGCTTCTGCGCATCAGGAAACGTCATTTTCCTTTATTCCTGAAGAACATTTTCCCTGAGGGCTAGATTCTGGGTTGATGGAGGTTTTCTGTTGTTGGGTCCCTGACTTTGGCACTTAAACATCTCAGGCCACTCTCCTGTGGCCTCTGTAGCATCAGATGAGAAAGGCACTGTCATGGAATTATTTTTCCTGTGCAAGTAAGGTTCCATGTTTTTCCAGGCACCCTTAAGAATCTGTTACTTTTAGTTTTCAGAAATTCAGTTGTGATGTACATCATGGTAGAGTTATTTGGACTTGCCTTCTTCAAAGTTTGCTCAGCTTCTTGAGTTTGCAGGCTCTCGTCTCTTGCCCCTTGTCATATTTGGGAAATGTAAGCCCTAACTCTTCAAGCCCCTTTTCAGCCATGCCACCTTTCTCCTTTTCTTTTGGGACTCCAATGACACAAATGAAAGCGATTTTGTCATAGTTCCAGATGTCCTTATGGCTCTATTCATTATTTTTTCTCTCAGTCTATTTTCTGTTTTCAGATTTGGTAGTTTTTATGGTTCTGTTTTCTAGTTCACTGATTCTTTCCTGCTGTTGAGCCCATCCATGGAGCTTTTTGTTTCAGTTATTGTATTTTTTTAGATGGGATAAATCAAATTTCTAACCCAACCCTTGCCTTGTTTGCATTGCTTTCTTTGGGTCTCTTGATACGTTGGAAATTTCTCTCCATAATACATTAGAATTGGGCTCATTGCTTAATCCTGAATAGCTAGGTTGTTATAGTACCTGTGTTTATGTGGACATTACAGTATATTTCTGACTCCAGCTAATTTTACCTTAACAAATTCCAGGGAGTCATCCTTCTGATAGTGAAACAATCATCCTATACAATTAATTAACCACATTACCCCCACTTTAAAAAGTCCTCCTTTCTTGTTCCATTCCTCAGTTAATCTTCTTCAAAAAGATGGAGATCAGGGAGAGAAAAGAATGGAAAAGAATAGTGTATAACCTGGAAATGTGCATCCCTACATCTTTTTCCAATAAGGAATCTACTCTATTTAACCTTTTTCTAGAATAATCTGCTGAAGTAGCTGTCATTTTCTACTTGTTATTTAGATCCTCTTTGTGTTAACTTCCATTACTAAACTTTCAAAAGGGCTGCATTTTATCCTTTGGTTAGGAAAGCTGCTGGGAGATCAACCTTTATTATTACTAACTAGAGAAAATGGAATCATTGCACATAGCTTTGTCACATATAAGCATTAGAATATAGTAGTGAAATAATATGCAAGTACTGAAGCCTACGCCTGAAGGCACTCTGGTCTCTAGGAAGGCGTGTGTTCTCTTTCTTCCTCAGCCTCTCCTGCTCACTGAACAGCCGGCAGAAAGTGGAGCCATGGTGTTTCAATGCTCAACGAAGAACGGGTTTGTTAATATGCAGGATTTTTCAGTATTTGAGGCCAACTTCCCAAAGGCAGCAATCTATTCAGTCTAATAATATATGGAAATTTGATTTTTACAATAAAAATAGAAATAAGAATTAAGCAAAGAGGGTTGACTTTTTTCATCATTTCTACTTAATCATTCTGTATTTCCCATTTTACTCCAAGTCTGTGATCTGGAAAACTCCAAGCACAGTTAACGGTGCAGTTGACCTTTGCCGTGTTCCAGCTTTTCTTCATTTGTTTTTCCCTTCAGATTTTACCTTAGTTTGTGTCTGGTTCTTTGCAAACTGTTAGCAATAGATTCTCAATTGAATATTGTCTTAAGTGGAGCCAAAATTTTGTTGTTATTATAAATCCTTTATGTTTTCAAAGAAGAAGAATTTCTGCCTCCTTAGTTCTAGAAGCTTAACAGCAAAATTTAGTAGAAATCTGATGTTTTCAAAATCTTTCTAATACAAGAAGCAAGTGGAATTCTTACCTTTCTTTCAGACCTTCTTTAATCAATATTAAGTGATAGCTTCCGTTCTGTTTTCTTCACTTAGATGCCCCATACTTATGAGGTAATTGTTTTGTGCAAGGTTTAAGATAAAGATAAGGTGAAGAGTTTAGGGATTTCTCATGACTGGAAGGAAACAGAATGAATTCATGTAGTGTTTGCTGAAGAGGCCTATTTTAGACATTATTTTCTTAAATCATTTGGGCACAAAAATTTCCTGTGTCCTTAACCCCAATTTCTCCTCATTTCTTATAAACAAACAAAATGAATTCCCTAAACACTGGACAGAAAGCCAAGATTCTTTAAGGAAAATTCAAACTTGTTGGCCTTTGTAGGGCATAAACTCCACCAAGATGGGCTTTCCCGGGGTCTCCTGAGCTCGTGGTGGGACCTCACCCCTTCGACATCACCCCAGACACCAGGAGCGAAAGCCAAGCGCCATGACAAATCTCTCCTAAAGTTCCGTCCCTTTGCGTCTAATGGGCCCCAACCTTGAAGACACAACAGATAATGTTTTTTGACAACCTACTGCTAAAACATTAACCATGAGCGAAGATTTTTGTAATGAGTCATCTTCAGATGTCAGGGAAATGTCTCACTATTTAAACCCTTCATGGCCATAAAATCTCCACTTCTTCTGAACATCAGGTCCTTCTCAAGGCATCTGGGCTGATTTAAATCTCACCACTTCTATAAAACCGTTATCCAGTTGTCTGATGAACTTTCCACTGAATTTGTAGACAGTGACATGCAGTTTGCCACCTGATGACGATGCCATGGGTTTGAGTAGTGCTGCCTCCTTGGTAAGATTTTAAATTCCACAGGGACAGGGTTAGAGTAAGACCTCAAGGCAGTCTAAGTACTAAAAAGGATTTGGCGTCTCCTGCCACCACCACATCTAATTCAAAATAAAGATGATGCTATTTATTCAGATAAGGATAAGAGACTCTAACAAATTTCAAATTTTTCTACACTTGTTTTTAAAAATGCTATCCTTTAAATTTTTTTTCCAATTGTTGGAACCCCAAGC
Source organism: Erethizon dorsatum (assembly GCA_028451465.1). Taxonomy (NCBI): domain Eukaryota; kingdom Metazoa; phylum Chordata; class Mammalia; order Rodentia; family Erethizontidae; genus Erethizon; species Erethizon dorsatum. The sequence goes on along the minus strand of CM051829.1, from coordinate 123,057,532 downwards.
AGATGCATAGATGATCTACTAGATAACGTTGATCTGTTTGAAGATAAAAACAAATATTATGTTAATTGCATGTTCAATTGGCATCTGCCCACATCTGTCTGTTTGATTAATGGAGTCCTGTAGTAAATCTATAAAACTGAGGCTATGCTAGGAAATAATTTTCATCAGAATTATTATATTTTACAGTGTGTTATATCAGAATTTCTTCAAATGAAGGAGATATTCTATTTCTGTAGCCCAGATGAAAGTGATCCACTTGTCCTCATTTTTAAACTGTCCCTAATAAAAACCCCATTCAACAATGCTTCTATCTTAGTGGGAGATGAAAATTTTGTTTAATATTTTAAGGACAGCAGAGGCATATTTATATCACACACCAATACTCAAACTGGAATTTTATGTGTTCGATGTTTTTGCTCTAAAGTTGAGTGCTGACCACACTGATTCAGGAGGGAAGGGAGGTCTTTCACCTTTCCCTCTACCACAGAATCTCTCCCCACTTCCTGGGTTTGGTACCAAAGTCCTGAGCATCTTACCAAACCATTTTCCCAACAACACCAGATTCCTCTTTACAAGAAATCCTTATCTAGGGCCAGTGAGATGGCTCAGCTGTGTAAGCGCCTGCCTGGCAAGCGTGAGGTCCTGAGTTCGACTCTCGGAACCCATGTAAAGGAAAAAAAAGGGCCGGTGATATCCCTCAGCGGCATAAGCGCTTCCTGGCAAGCACGAGGTCCTGAGGTCGACTCCCAGTACCCACATTAACAAAAAAAAAAAAAAAAAGAAAGAAATCCTGATCTAAATGTTAATAAAATTTTCTCAGATAATTAGACATTGTTTAAGCTGACAATCTGATTCTTAAGCTAAGTATAAACTTGTCAGAACGATCTCTGATTTCCTTTTTGATAAAGTCCATTCTTTGGCCAATTCTGTTCACTTTTTTTTCTAATTAATAGATTTTATACTTTGCAGCCTTTTTTATTTCACAGAAAATTGAGCAGAAAGGACAGAATCTTCTCATAGACCCCCAAGCCTCCCCCAAAACTGCCCTATTATCAAAATCTTAAATGGGAATAGTTCATCATTACTACGGATAAAGTAGACACATCATAACCTCCAGAGTCTGTACTTTTCCCTAGGATTCGCTCTTGTGTTACATATTCTGTGGGTTTTGAGAAATGAATATGAGTTTTTCACAATATAGAATTATATGGAAGAGTTTTACTAACCTAAAAAAATCTGTGCTCTGCCTATCCATGTTTCTCTGGCCCCTCACCCTGACAACAATGATCTCCACGCTGTTGTGATCATGCGGTATGCAACCTTTCCAGCTACCTTCTTCTACTTTGTAACACGTGCTTGAGTTTCTTCCCTATCTTCTCATGGCTTGACAGCTCATTTCGTTTTAGCTCTGACTAAAATTCCTTTGTCTGGATGTACCACAGTTTATCCATTCGCTTACTGAAGGGCCTCACGATTCCTTCCAAGTTTTGACAATTATAAATAAAGTTCTACAAACATTCATAGTTTTCACTGGTTTGGGTAAATATCAGAGAGCATGACTGCCAGATCTTGTGATAAGAGCATGCTTAGTTCTCTAAGAAACTGACATATTAGTCTTCCAAACTGGCCTTACCATTTTGCATTTCCATCACCAATGATGAGAGTTCCTGTTTCTCCACAGTTTTGTTCATTTTTCCATGAGTTGATGGTGTCAGTTGACTCAGCACTTACTACAAGATGTGACTGAAGCCGGGTGTGGTGGCGCACACAAGTATTCCCAGCACTCTGGGAGGCCGAGGCAGGAGGATTGCAAGTTTAAGGCCAACCTGGGCAACTTAGTAACTTAGCAAGACCCTGTCTCAAAAAAAAAAAAAAAAAAAAAAAAAAATTAAAGGGTAAGGAGTGTAGCTCACTGCAAAGGCACGGGTTTTCTCAGCACCACAAAAAAAGTGACTGATTAGGCAGTTGGTTCTCTTGTAAGAGTCTCTGCTGGTCCTTAGGAAAATGGAATATTATGCTAGAGATAAGTCACAGTGAATTTCACTTCACAGGTCACAACACACCCAACAAAGACCCAATTCTCATCCTCTTGTTATGCACCTTGTTAAGATTTTTAAAAATTTTTATATGCTCTGGTTTCTGTTCTTCTAAATAATGTTCAGAGATATTTACATATTTTAAGAATATTTGTCTAATAATATTCCTAAAGAACAGAGCATTCTGCTAAGGATTGCAAGCTTCTTAATGATCACATTATGAGAAGTGATATAAAAGAAACTCATTCATACTTGCCTAACAGTAAGTGTATTTTTCTTTCTTACTCATAAAGTACAGCTGGGTACCACTCTTCACACCCATTACCCCAGCACCTAGGGGCTTGGGAGGCTGAGGCAGGAGGATTGTAAGTTCAAGCCCAGCCTGGACTACAGAGTGAAACCTTGTCCAAAAAGCAAAACAAAAAGTTATAAAATACAATGCAAATGTAAACTTATAACTTTAAAAAAATATTTACACATATACCAAATCTAGAACAAAGATTATTCATGGATGAGTCTAATGACAATAAAGAGCTATGTGAAAGAAAAACTAGAAACACTTTTTTTCCTCAAATGGAAAGGTTTATGCTTATCTGAATTCCTAACAGTCAATTAGTTATCAAAATTCTTTCTTTCCAGGCCCTTAGAGGTCTGCTTGGGAAACTTGTTCCAATTTATTACACTTTTTAGCATCTCACCTCATCTACAATGGAGATGCTCAAAAATATAGCAGTTTTTTCCAGCAATTCCATGATTTGTTATGAGGTCTGTGTTGTGGCTTGGTGTGTGAGGAAGTAGCAAGACTGGCTCATGACTGGGCAGCGTGGCTTCAGGAAGCTCCCTTGGTCTCCATTTCCCCAATCTGGTCCTTAACCTTGGGCGAATCCAAGCATCTGATGATGTTGGTACCCAAAGCTGAGCACGTGCTGGGAATTTGGCATCATCCTGCAGCCCAAATCACTTGAGATTCATGTAGATATAGCATTGCTCCAGATAGTAACTTTCAATAAGAAGGAAAATGTCGAGGAGAAAGAACAGCAAACAGGCTAACAAGGGAGCCCCTCTGTCTGAACTTGGGGCTTCCTGCACCTCTCTGAGCCTCGAGCTCCATCTCCTAAGTGGGATCAGTAGTAGAAGCCAGCTTCCCAGGACTGCATGAGAGGTCACGATGCACTAGCTCTCTGCTGTCACCTCTGAACACTCCACCATTACAAAGAAGGTCCTTCGGTCAGTGCTTTCTGTCCCAGAAAGAGATATTTCACTGATGAGCATAGATTCGAGAGGAACAGGAGTCAGGAGAGCTCAGTGGAGGGGCGCTGGCCGGAGCCGCCTTTCCCAGCCCGGAAATGAATCTGCTGATGGCCTCCCGAGTGTCACCAGGCACTTTTTGCCAGGACAGTGCTGAAGATACTAAACAATGCCGGAAGCATCCGGGTTGTTTTTCCAAGCATTGTTTGAGACACTTCATGCTGGTCATTGGCCTTTGAGTTGATGTGATCTTTCCCTAGCCTTGTCAACACCACTGTCACCAATGCCTGGCACAGACATGACAGTGCTGCCGAGCCCGGCCTCGCCCTCCGAATCCCCCACGTCCCTCTTCCCCAGGGAGCCACAACCAACAGCTCAGAACTTCTCCTGGGAGTGACATTATTTGCCACCCTAGGACTAGATCACAGTGAAATCACTGGCCCCTGCTTTGGGCTTAAACACATTAATCCTCATCATTGTCTGCATTTCTCTTTGTCGTGCTAAGGAGTTTTAGGGTAACTTCCAAATCTTCCACAATCTCCCACAACACGAGAGGATGAAGATAAAAACTGGTGAACGCCTGAGTTCAGCTCTCAGGTTTATACATTGTGTTTCCATTTCCTGACTCTCCTAACCCCCTCATTAAATTTACAACAATGATAATTGGCTAAACGAAGCGTCCTGTAGAATCCATAGTGTAGCACAGTGGTCGGTGATGAGAAGGGGGCGCTACTGATACACACAGCGCTCTACGCGGGTCTCAGCGGAATTGTGCCGCGTTGAAAAGGCCAATCTCAAAAGGTCACACACGGTATGATTCCACTTGTGCAATATTCTTGAAATGACAAAATTACAGAGATGGAAAAGAGATTATGTTTCCTGGGGATAGGAAGGGGGAAGGAGGGAGGTGGCAGTGTCTATTAAGAGTGGCACAAGGGATCCTCATAACCGAACAGTGCTGTAGCTTGACCATGATGGTGACAACAAGAATCTCCTGTGTTATAAAAGCACATTTCAAAAATAGAAACACACACATGCTGTAAGGCTGGGAGACCTGAACAGATGGAGAGATTGTATCGATGTCGGTTTCCTGGTTTCAATACTGTAGGACAGATACACAGGTGTTACCCCTGGAGTGAGAAACAGGGAGAAGTGTAGATGGTGTCCCCACTATTTCTTACAACTGCACACGAATCTATAAATTATCTCAAAGGATTTTTAAAAGACCTATAATGAGCACTTTGAGACTCACAACTATATCTTACAAGTAAGTGTCAAATAAAAGAGATTGTTCCTTCACTTTAGTAAGAGAGTGTCCTTCAGATGTTTTCAAACTTAATCTGGCTATTTTCTTAAAATGTCCTGATATCGGGCCGGTGAGATGGCTCAGCAGCATAAGCGCCTGCCTGGCAAGCGCAAGGTCCTGAGTTCGACTCCCGGTACCCACATAAAAAAAAAGAAAAAAGAAAAATGTCCTGCTATCTCTACGTTGGAGATTGGCCCCAAAGACATTTCCTCCATCATCTGAGCTTAGTCACCTATATTAAAGTAGAAAACTGCCTGCCCCACATTCCGTCAGCCCAAATGCTTTATTTAAAACTTGAAGAAATATTGGTTTAGGGTTATTGTTTTATTTCTTATCTTTGATGTAAAATAAGTAAGCAAAAATGAGATCTGGCAATTTTCCCCTTAAAAACAAGGAAGAGGAGGGCCGGCAATATAGCTCAGCGGCACAGCGCCTGCCTGGCAAGGGCAAGGTCCTGAGTTCGACTCCCGGTACCCCCCCCAAAAAAAAACAAGGAAGAGGGCAATGTCATGGAGTTCAGCCAGAGATGGCAAAAATGGGGCAAGTGTGCTACCAATCAGCACCAGCCCTGAGTCTATGGCAGATGGCATGTACTGATCATGGCACTTAATTTTTCTAAAGACCCTGGGTGTTTCCTCAGGATCCCTCTTAATGTACCCTGAGGGTAGCTGTAAATTGCCATTGGTGAAGAGAGGGAGCCCTGAGTCAGCACTGATGGTCTGATTCTCCCTCCCAGCAGATGGGGTTTGTAGGGTATTCTATCCCCGTCCATGCCAAATAAAAATAATTTTATGCATTCACATTTTGTTTCCTCCTCCAGCTTTACCTCATCTAAGCATGAATCACATGCTTGCTGACACGCTTTTATCTTTCATAAATAAATATTCCCCAATTTGAATGTAGATTGCATTTGAAATATAACATTCCTTTAAAAAAAAAAAAAACTCATGCCACGTGCAGCTGGCAAACTGTGAACAGATTTTAAATCCCTGTGTACATCAAAGAGGCTGCACAGCTGGCCATGGCAGTGGAAAGTAGGTCCTCTTCGGTAGGTGTGTTTTTAAAGCTATTTGTCCTTTTTTGCAATAATTAATACATACCAGCAACCTAAGTGTCAAAGCTTATCAGCATCTAGATGTTGATAACGGTGACTATTTTTGGTAACAAAATTACCTTTAATCTAGAAGAAAGAGAAAAATGAGTGGTTTGAATTGATTTTCTTTACATGTGCATCCGGACTAGTAAAAGAAAACAGTGAAACTGCCAGCTCATAAAACAGTTTGCCTGACGGAGTAACTTCCCCTCGTCGTGGTCCTTCCTGCGTCGCTGCTGTGTTCCAGGCCCTTGTTCCCCACTGTCCACCACGCTCACTGGAATGCGGTTGAGGTGGTTCAAGCTTTCAGCCGTAGACCACACCTCTAAGTGAGTTCACATCTTCACAGAGCTTTGGGGTGGCCACTACAGTGAAAAGCAAGCGCACCCCAAAATCAGTGTGGAAGAAGAAAGGAGGGAGGCTTATCACAGCCATTAGTAAGCAGTGGTGGTTATTTACAAATATGATAAATTTGTTTTTCTTTTAATTTCTGTGTGTCATTCTTCAAACAGTGACTAAAAGCTGTCCAAGACCTAAAGGCTCATCAGGTTGTTTGGACCTATCTATTTCATGGATGGGACTGTTAGGTATTTTTATTTTATGAAAACGTTGCTTAGACCTCAAGTGAATTTATGAACCTCAACCCGAAGGCCCTGGGGAACAGATTTCCTCCGTGTTATTTCCTGTCTTCCTGCGAAGTCTCTCAGGGTAGGCTTGAGCAGCCTGCTTCCACTCGAAAAGGAGCTGAGACCTGCGGGGGTCTAGTGGTTTGTCCAAGTCTACACCGCTGCTAAGCCACTGGGGCTGTGAGTGGCCTAAAACTTCCCGGCAAGTCAGAGACAGAATCAGAACAAAGTCCTTGTGTCCTGAACTTCCGCTCGGGACTCCTCTTATGGAGCCAAAACTCCTCTCCAAGTGCGCATAGGTCTTCCTCCTTCCAAGTCTGAATTCGAACATGAAGAGGTGGACTTCCGCGCTATGAGTCTCATTTTTGTTCAAGAATACGTGTGCTGATCTCACAGCTGCCCCTCTTGACCTTGAATATGCGAGGCAAATGCACAAGACGTCATGGTGCGAGGGCCTGTGTCCAGGCTGGATAAAACGATGTTGGGGCTCCTGTAACCAAGGAGACCCTGAGGTCTAACAGAGCACCTCTCCTCAGGTTTCCTGTCACTAAGTGACTGATGCTGCCTTTCAGGGAATTAGACACTTGGGATCCATTTTCAACCCGGTGAGCTCCAATTCAACACTGAAGAGAATCTGGATTTTCCCGTCAGCCCTCCCTGAAATGATCCCCGATACCATCTTTTAACCCAGAGGGACAGATGACACTAAAACCAAACTCCAGCAAGTACCAATGGACCTTTACCAGATGGGACGCCTGGGCCTCTATCATCGAGGGTATTTTAAAACACAGATATCCCTCGCTCAGTGAGTTTTTGCTTTGCTTTTGTTCGGTGACTTTTAACACTTAGCCTTAGGACCAGCTCATTAAGCACTCAGTCTTTGTGCCTTTAGACTCATTTCAATACTCTGTAGAAGTTTAATTTTAAAAAACATTCATTACAAAGCTGTGTTATTATAACTCCTTACATCGGGACAAAAATAGATCTCTCAGATGGAATGTTCCTTTTATAAGAGTAGCTTTAAGTTGTTGAAATATTTATTGAGTATACATTATCTGCGAACCATTCTGCTAGAAACTGGAGATCTAAGAGAAATGCCCCTCTGGGCCGTGGAAGTCGTGTGGGTGAAGTTGTACTAGATGGTGGCTGGGGTAATAGGCAGCTACTGGTTCTGAAGCCAGGGGGAGGAGAGAGTCGCCGGTTCCACCTACGCAATGCTTCCAAGGCCGCCTTTGTGGAGAGCTGGTGGAGTTTCATCCCGAGTCCCCAGGAGGAGTTTTGCTGGGTGATTATGTTGAGAAAGGGAATTCAGAGTGGGCGGAAGAGCGTGGTCTGGAAGCAGGGGCTGCGTGCTGTCCTGTGGGGCTGATGCAAGTGGCTGAGTATCCAGGGACGTCGGCTGACACCAGGAGAGGCCCAGGCAGAGCTGCCACACGGGCCAGGTTGTGACAAGCAGTGGTCTTGCAGGCTGTGCATGCAAAGGGATTTTATAGGGAAAAAAACTGACCAGTTTTAGGCAGGAGCATGACATGATCAATTTGCAAATTTGCAAATTTGCAAAGAGAAAAAAAAAGATTCCTGTGCCACCCGTGTGAAGAATGGCTCGGAACAGGTAAGGAACTCCAGGATCTGGCTGCCCCTCGGGCGATAACTCTGAATGTCACCTGCCACAGGACTGGATTGATACCAGGGCCTTACTGGAAATTGTGGATTAGAGTAAATCTGTCAGAAGAATTTAAGTGTCATTAAAAGCAATTTCTACAGAGCTCACTGACGTGAACACGCTCACGTTCTCTCCTCATGCCTGGTTCCTGGTCCCTTCGCGGATGCCTTATCTGGGAGGCCATGCGGACGCCGGCGCCTGGCCACTTCTCCGTGTCCATTTTTCTCTCCAGTGTGCTTTTTGACTCCTGTAACTTTTACTTTTCTCATCTGAAAAAGGGCAATAATGATCATATTTCATAGAGCAGCAAGAAATCACCTGATAATATTTAACCTTAACTAGGCTAATTTATGAATAATAATTATTTAATATTATTTACATTATAATTTAATTAAGGTTTTTCATAGCAGTACCCCTCTTACCCTTTTTCCCAAAGACTATCTCAGACGTTAGGAAACCCAGGTGGCCACTGCTGCATTTGCACCATCCTCTTTGCACTATTACTCACCCAGCTTCGAGACACAGCCAGTCTTTCCCAGGTTCAGAGCACATGGCTCTTCCTTCTTCATGTCCCCACACAATATTAATGCGTCTGAGGTTTGGTCTTTCCCTGCCTCTCTTCTCAGGAGGCCGCAGAGCTCAGCCGTAAAGAAGGGTGAACTTGCATTGGTAGGAAAGTGGGTGCACCCTGAGACCACGATTTAAGGGAGATAAATCAGACACACGAGCTTCAATATTGCATGGTTTCTCTTACACAAGAAACCCAAAGTATAAATAAATTAAAGAGCAAAATAAAAAGATAGACAATAGGAAACAGGGAGAGAGATCTTTTGTAAAAGGGAAGAGGCCAAGAGATGGAAGGAGGAGGAGGGCAGGAAGGAGAAAGGGACAGGAAAAGAATTAAGATGTGTTCTGTCTACAAACCAGCTCCCTATAACGAATGTAATCATGATATACTGTAAATGTGGACTGATAAAAATAAAAATTTATATAAAAAGAGGCCACATAGCATAGAGGAGAGAGTTCTGTTCTGCCCATTACTGTAGAAGACTGGCAAATTATCTAATCTATGTAGGCATCAGCTTTTACATTACTTAAATGGGAGTTACATGGCCCAAGTCTTAGGGTTGTTGTGAGGAGTAACGGGAACTCGATGCAGAGGTCAGATCGGCTCTCATCTGCCGCGGTAGTTGACGACTACTGATTTCTGGTGTTCGTCCCTGCGCCTCAGAGAGGTGACAAAACGCCAGCTGGACTTTGCACTGGCGCATCCCTCCAGCATCTCAACCTTAACACGTGCAGAGCTGCAACTCCCCTTACACACGCTTACTCTCTCGCGCTCCTGTATTCATAGCAGAACATTATTTGTCCTAGTTACTTAAAATCCATGTCTGTGTTTACCCTCTTCCTCTGTTCAGGAACAAGGTCCTGCCCAATTTGAGCTTGTGGTTTCCTTTACTACATTGTATCTCTTCCTCTCTATTCCACTGTCACTGGCATCACCACCTCTCACTGGGGTCACTGGAAGGCTCTTCTGATTGGTCTTCAGCCCTCTGTGGTCTCGCAGCACCTCCATTCTGTCCTCCTTGGTTTCCAGAGTTTTCTAGCAAACCAGAACACAGCTGATGCTGTCAGTCCCTGCATAAAACCCTTCGGTCACTTCCAAGAGAAAGTCTATGCCACTTATCAAGTGGTACACAAATCATCAAGACCTTGGCCATTTGTTAAGTGTTATTTCCACAGTTTTCTTTACGTTCCAGTTGTTCTGAGATGTTCTGTCCCTCCCATGCCATTTCTCACCTCCAGGTATTTGTTCGTGTGGCCCCTCTACCTCACTAAGTGCTTCTTGGACTGAATTGTGCTACTGTTCATTGTTGATAGAGGACATGGAGTTTTCTCCTTCCTACCTGACGCCCCGATGTCTCTGTAGTTCACCTAGCTATGTCGTAAGAGAAAACAGTCTGAACGAGCTGGACGGATGCCCAGTCATGCAAATGAGGTTGCAATGACCTGTGGCTCAAGACCACTGATGTCAGTGCTGGGATTCACCAGCGCATCTCGGCGTGTCCCCTTTTTCCTCTCTACATGCAAACCTTTCATCTGGGGATTCTCTGAGGCCTTCAGACGTAATTTCAAGATACAGGAATGAAGGTGTTAGATCGCAGTGTTTATTAAGAAATAAGTTCTTGTAGAAGCATAACGTAGAAGGAAGAAATACTGGACCTGGAGTCAGACACAAAGCCATGTAAATCTCAGTGTCATTTAAGAACCATGGGATCTACGTGAGTCACATATTCCCTCGGGAGTCTCTGGCTGCCCACAAGTACAGAGCACATGGACGGTGTCCGTGCAGTAGGACTGATTTAAGGATGAAATGCACAAGGTCTGTGAGAGGGACAGGAGTTGTAACCGCACACAGGAGGAACCAGGCCTCTTTTTCCTCACCATCACTGCTAATGGCCATGTTCCTTATTTTACTGGAAGGTTGTCCCTTTTTTTTTTTTTTTTCCCTTCTACTCAAATTCAAAAGCTGCAGACCCAGCAAAATCACTGTGGCTGTCTGTGATAGAAACAGATGGATGACCCGTGCAGCCTGAGGAGGAACAGGCAGGCTCTGTGAGGCGGACATGACGGAGGGTTTGGCTGATTGACTGAAATTCGGATCATCCATCACCAAGAGTCCAGGGACAGACGCTGTGGATGCTGAGCCTGACTCGGGCTCTGACGCCTTCCCGGGCGTTAAGGAACACATTTTTTATCTGATGGAGATTTACCAGGATGCTTGGCATAGCTAGGTTGTCTCTACCAAGATAATTCATTATATACTGCTCTTATACATTAATGCCCATAACGCATCCCGACAGAGTAGGAAGGGGTGTAACGTGGCTTTTGTAGAGACGTTCAGGCAGCCTGCACTCTCCCTGGAAGAGCGCACCCAGGAGGGCAGATAGATGTGCCTGTCAGTATTTATGAGTAGAGGATCCACAGCTCTTATTAGATTCTCAATGGAGCCTGTCACCGTAAAGAGATTAAAAAGCAAGAGCTCTTATTGGTTACTGCTTAGAGAGACCATTTTTATGAGTGTATTTCTCCTCGGATCCCAAAACATGTACCCTGTTGAGAACAGGCCTGGAGCTGTGCACTGTTTCTGGGAGCTCTACTATGTCATCCACACATTTCTACTCCATTTGTTTTTTAACAAAACAGACGTTCCAAGTTCCCTCTTTTTTTTTTTTTTGTGGGTACCGGGGGGTCGACCTCAGGACCTCGCGCGCCAGCAGGCGCCCGTGCCGCTGAGCGATATCACTGGCCCCTTTTTCGTATGTGGGTTCCGGGAGTCGAACTCGGGCCCTCGCGCTTGCCGGGCAGGCGCTTAAGCTGCTGAGCCATCTCACCGGCCCCCAAGTTCCCTCTTAAAAGCTGTTGGAACATGCTTGAGTTTACAAGACTCTTCTAACCGTACACTTTCCCTGTCACGTTCCCCTAATTCAAAAACAAATACTCACTGGTTTTCTCAAATGACAAATTCCTTGGGAACGAGGAATTTTATCATACATTACCCAGAGAGCCCAGGTGCAATACTCATAAATACAGTGGTGCCTTGGTTCATGAACTTAATTCTTTCCATTCTGGTCACAAACCGAATTAGACAGGAACCAAATCAAATCCAATGGTTAGGTTCAGTGTTGACCTTCTGGGGAAAGTCGATTCGGTCTGTGACCAATTAATTTGCGACCAGAATCCTGGAAAGAATCAAGTTGGTGAGCCGAGGCACCAGGGTAAAAACTGCTGAATGCCAGCAAGTGCCCCCAAGCAGGTGAGAACCAGCGAGCAACTTCAGATGTAGCCCACCAGCTGGGCACTGGCGACAACACAGGGCCCACCAGGGTGGGAAGGCGGTGTGCAGGAAACTGATGACTGGGGCTGACTGAAATGCAAATTCTAAAGTATCTGACTCTATCACCAAAATAAAAGCTGACATTTCAGAGACGGGAACAGTGTAGTCTTTTCCTCTTGCCCTCTGACAGTGTACCTGAATCTAGTCTAAATAACGGGGGAGACCTGGAAGGCCTAAAGCGAAGCCCACCATACTGCCACCAGGGACACCCTGTCGAAAAGACTCCGTCCTCATCAGTTCATTTTCTTCAGAGGGAAAGCCTACTTAACAGGTTAACAGCCAGGTGTGATGGCACAGGCCTGTCATCTCAGCACTCAGGAGGCTGAGGCAGGAGGATCACTGTGAGTTTGAGGTCAGTCTGGGCTACATAGTGAGTCCAAGGCCACCGTGAATTACATAGCAAGATCCTGTTTCAAACAAACTAACTAACTAACTAAATAACCAATGGCCCTGTAAAGCGCAAGATTACGAGAACAGGATCTGTTCCATAATGAAGTCTTAGGTGACATTTGGGAGAAACCCAAGAAGGTGAATCCTGTCTGAGAACTGACTTAATGCAGGTGAGGAGGGGTATTTCTGAGTTGGCTCGAGGATGTTCTGCTTTCCGTCATCGCTGACTGAAATGGAGGGCACCCAAGGAGAGGCACCGTGGCAGGAACAAAGCCGGGGGCACAGTGGACAGAGAGCTCTCTACAGAGTGGAGTGCATTTTCATGTGGCCAGAGTGAGGACACAGAGTAGCAGATCACGCTGGGGAGGACAGGTCCCTGGCCGTCTCCCCGGGACTTGAGCGCTGAGCGGGCTCTGTGAAAGCACTGAGGTGGGCTCTCTGCGCCCCCCATGGCAGAGGGGAGCCCGCGTGTGGATGTGCGGCAGTGCATGCTTAGCCGTGGAGGGGCTGCTCCAGGAGATTCGACCTTAGTGATGTCGCTGTGCGACCACAGAGCGCTTACAGAGACACAGCAGGCACAGGGATGGCTCCAAGGCCACTGTGTGCGATCCAGAAACAGGATGCACGCGACGTGCGAGAGGCGTAGGCCAGCGTGCAGGTTTACACACACGGCCTTCGTCATAAGTGGAAATACTGACCGAAGGGATAGTGAATACCTGAGCCAGGAAGAGAGGCACTGAGTGTCATCACCAGGTGTACATCCTGTACTTTTATGTGTACCGCAGCACAGCGGGTGTGTTCGCACCAGAGTCACCCTAAATCTGTGAGTAACATGTCACGTGAAGACATTGTGACAGTATAGTGTTCCCACGTGGGAGGCGCTTAGCGGCTCTGTTCTCATCTTACAAGACCACCATGGCACCTGTACCCTTCCCGGCGCTGACCGAAGCCTCGTCACGGCTCAGCTGCTGTTAGAGCAGGAAGAGGAAGAGACCGGAGCAGCCTTGGGTTCTGAGAGTTTCAGGGGCAAAATGTGTGGGCCCGACCAAGATGCTAGCGAGCTTTTGAATCAGGCACGCAGTTCCTCTCGTTCCTGGAAGAACAAAATGCATTCGAGAAGGACCGAGAATTAGCTCCACTCCCCCTCAGCACTGGGATCTTGACGTCTCTCCAGAGCCCATTTCTAATGACATTCTGTTCTGTTTGGTTGTGTTTTTCGTCATTATTTACGTCACCTTCGACTTTTCTTCTGCGTTGAGACTGTGGGCTGATAAACTGAAGAGTCTATTAAGTATACTTACCAGAAAATGTACTCAAAATTTGCTCAGCAGATTTTGGCTTAAAAGTATTTGTGTCATGGGAAATGTGGTTCAGATTGTCAGGGTGGTGCCGTGCAGCCACGCAAGGTTCGCTGCACTGTTCTAGACACTGAGAGAGTAAGGCGATATATTCAGCATAGAAACAGGAAAACTATACGCAAAGCTGCAAAATTATTCAATACACTGGAGTAGACGAAGACAGATACATCATTTGTGCCTTGTCTCTCTCGGTACGGATGATTACTCACACTATTGTGTATACATACGGCGCACGCACACACCCACACACACACGCATAGTTAATACGCAGCATGGTAAAGGAACGGATGTCACTATGCCCAAGGCAAACGTTGATCCCAGCCTGTCGGTCTGTCATTTGACTACAGTACCTGTCACTCGTGCTGTGGTGATTTCCCTCTTCAGCACTCGCTTGGATGCTGATTAAAAGTCCCTTTCCAAAAACAAGCTTGTTTTGCATAAATCGTGATTTTTTTTTTAATGGCCAAAAAAGAAAAAACAACTTTTAAAGTTCTTTAGTCATTATCTTTAGGGGAAAAATTAATTCAGCAAACCATGTGTACTTTTTTTTCATTCCATTATTTTTAAGGATTTACCCTAGGGTCAGTTTTATATTCAGGCTGAATTTCTAGAAAATATTGATTACGAGCACTTTTGATGTCTTGCTGCCGCATGCAAGACTGATTTGCTGTTCATTGCAGGCCATGGGGAAATATCCATGATGGATTTTCCTTGGAGAGGGAACCCGGACGAAGGACATGGCTTGGGAGGAAGATGAAGAATATAGCTATAGACGGTACATATCCCATGTAAGCGCCTGCAGTCATCTTGATAGATTGTTGAAAATTACCAAGATTGTCAAGAATCTTAGCATTAATATTACCCAACAGAAGGATTTGGAAAAAAAAAAAACCACTTGGTTGGTTTATGAGAGGAAATGAATTTCCCTCCCCTTTGAATATTAACAGGCAAGAGAGAGCTCTTTCAGTTGCAACTGGGTTGTACCCTCTACACTTAGATGAGACACACCGTTATTATAATTTACTACCTTCCTACCCTCAATCAAATGGTACCAAGAATTACACAAATAAAGGATGATACTTTTACCGGGGTAGCACTTGACACATCCAGATACATTTTTTCATTTAATGCCATAAGGGGACCAAAGATTTTGCAATTACAGAGTCTGAATTCTTGAGACATTAAATGATTTCTTTTTTCAGCATTATACAGCTGGTTAATGATAAAGCTGAAACCTGATTTCGGGTCTGACTGCAAATCTAAGAAATCTCTGAGAGTTTTGATTTCAGAAGTTATGGATGGTTAAACAGAAGGCTCTAAATTAGTCTGCATTTCAATTAGGATTGTCAAAGTTGCCATAGTTACATACTGTCACAACTGGAAAACTCATAAGAACTAAGAAGTACTCCAGTATTCAGCTGTTCTGGTAAATTAGGTATTTCAGCTAGAGGAAGCTTGTGTCATAACTCAAATACAGATCGTAACTCAAATGCTGGTTTTCAAATAATTAGATAGCATAGTGTTTTTAACACTGAAACAACACTCAGTGCAATGTTGGCTTTTGGTGATTTAGAAAACACTCTAGATTTTCTTTAGCTTACCACAGTTGCCACTGTTTAAATTAGTACTGTTGCCTTGGGCTATTTGGCGGTAGGTGATAGAACTTGATGTTGGGAGAAAGTGTCCAGATGCTGTTGGTTTCCCACCCCAGTCCTTGCAATGACCTCCTATTCCATTTAAAATCCAAGTCCTTCATTTGACCTTCAAGTACGTGCACGGCTGGCTCTTGACAAGCTCATCTCATGTCACTTTTCCCCTAGACACCACCCAATTGCATCCTTTGATGAGTAGATAGGGAGGAACAAAAGTGGGTACCAGCTACCTAATGGAATGGGTGTTGGGGTTTTGGAAATCCATCACTACCAGTTCTTGAAGATTGGAGAAGAGGATACTGATCCATGATGGAAATGTTTGCCATTCTGAGCTTGCCAAGTAAATACTGACGGCCTGGAGCCAGAAGCATTAGTAGAATAACAAACATGAGTTTAAACGTTTAGAATGTAGGTAAGAAAATAGTGGTAAGATCATTTACCAAAAAGATCCTGAGTGGTGGCTTAATAAATCTGCAGGGCTAAACAGGTTCATTTTCCAGGAGCACTGACTTGAGGGAAGACTGAGGGAGAGCAGGTTTTCACTGCAACCAGATGGACCTGTGCTGCCGGCCAGAAGAATTTCATGGCAGTGGATGTTGGGCCCACTGGGGTTTATGGCCAAAGGATGAGGGATGGAGGACATGGATGATGATGATGATGATGATGATGATGACGATGATGATTGTAAACCTTACAAACAGGATCAATCCACATGCATCCCTGAGGCCCTTAAGACCTCTTAAAAGAACGTCAAGCTAAATCATATCTTTAGGTCTCTTTCTGATCTTTTATTTCTGGGGATGTACATTTGGGAGCTGATCATCTTAAAAAATAACCCCGTGGTTACACGATTTGCACTTCAGATGGGGCAAGGCCATGTCATTCTGCATTGCCCTGGCCTCTCTCTCTCTCTCTGCCTCTTCCAAAGGTTAGAACTAAACCAAAATAAATATGTGCACTTTATGTGCCAGCTTTCTCTTGTAAAATGCTAAAGAATGTGACTCAAAGCATTCAATGGTACATGTAGCAACAGTTTATAGATTTTACCAGAAAACTTGCTCCTTCCTCCCTGGATGAAACACTAAAGCATGGAGCGTATGTGAAAAGCGTTTCTATTACTGTCCATTTTGTTTCCTTTTGGGTTTAATTTTTCATTGGCTTTTTTTTTCTTTGTGGGTACCGGGGGTCAAACTCAGGACCTTGCGCTTGCCAGGCAGGCACTTATGCCGCTGAGCTATCTCACCGGCCCTTCATTGGCATTTTTTAAAAATGAGATTTGTGCATTATAATTCAACTGAACTTTTTCAGTTTATGTCTGAAATCAGTCTGTCTGAGGAGCGCCCATGAGTTTCATTGCTTTCTACATGTCTGTCAGATGGGGAAGGGTTAGGGATGGACGGCAGCAAAGTGAACCAGTGAACATGGGGAGAGAAGGAAGGGGAGAAGGAGAAAATAAGTGGGAAACCATTTGGCAGATCAAGGTTCTAAGGGAGCAGGCCATATTAATTTCATTAGAATCTGAAATACTGTTCTCTAAGAAGAACCCGTGTGTCCGTCCGCTAGGCCGGAAGCTAGCAATTCCAGGTTCCCTCTGTCTCAGTGAGAAGCATGCTGGCTTACTGTGGACCACACTGGGAAGACAACTGATTAAAGTTTGTAATAAACTTGCACACAGAGAGAAGATTTCATCAGAGCTGTCCCAGAAAGTTACACACCTTGCTGTGCGTCTTCCAACCCCACTTATCCCTTATGACAAATGTTAACTGATGACATTTCTCGAGACTGAGTTCTATTTTATTATTTTCAATTTTTGATGTCGTATTTTTATTTCTAAAGAAAAACATCCACAGAGCTGCTGCAAGTGCTGAAATCAGGCATTTAGTTGGTCTGATGTAATCAGTTAAAATAGCTTATTTCTGCTTTTTTGTAACTATCAACACTCCAAGAAAAGCAAGAGAAATCTGCGTAAGTGATGGCCAATATATTTCAGGTGTTATTCAAGGTCCTGACACGCTTTTAAAATTTACAGAAACCTTTGGGATTGTTAGCTGAAAAAAGTGAGATTCAGAGAGGTTAAGCAGCTTAACCCAGGAGGTAGAGAAGATGAGATTTCATCCCAAGTCTCAAAACTTTACACTGACATTTTTCTTCCCAGCTAAGTATGCATCCCATGGATCTTTTGTTCACTTGCTTAAAATTCTTAATTTCACTCAGCACATTAATATTTTCACAGCGAATACCAAGCCTTTTTGCGTCAAATGTATTCCATGACTATCTTCTTTAACATTCTCTCCCATATCACCAGAACGCCAAATATTTCTTTTTTAAAAAGGCATTTGAGTCCCTTGAGTTCTTAATTGCCTTTTAGAAATGCCCATTTTAGTGTCTTACCATGAATTGCCACAGATCAAATTCAAACATCAAGACATCGTCCTTATCAGACTCTTGCAATCCGTTGCTTTTGGAGGTGGCGCTAACATCTCCAACAGGCTCAGCTCCAACTGATGCGCCCCGCCTTGCAAAAAGGCTTTGTGCTTACCAAGCACGCAGACGGCCTGGATTTCCTTTGAGTTAGCTGAACACTAATGTAACGTGTTCAGACCAAAGAGCACACTCCCACCAACTCCGAGCGATTCACTGTGGTTGGAAATACAAATACACAGAGCTGCCAGTAGACACTGATTGAGGACCAGCAGGAACTGGATCCTGCTAGAACCTGATCTCAGCTTTTCCTACTTCCTGGTACTCACCTGTATTAAGCATCTCATAAATCATCGTAGTAGGGACTGGCCTCCATCTTAGCCGGGCTTACCCCTTTCTATAAGACATTTGTATTAACAAAGACTCAAAATTGGATTACAGTACTTACATTTAAAACTCAGAGGAAAAGCTGATGTGCAGAACCCCCTAATGTCTCCTAACAAACATAGTGACCATCCCGAAGAACAGGCACCGCCAGCCCGGAGTGCTGTCAATATGCAGCATGATGCCCAGGGCAATCAAATTTGTCTGCTTCTTATTACTGAAACCAAATGTTTGGCCTGAGTTAATGAAGAAAATAAGTAATTCCATTACATGTGATTCACCTTTGAGTAACCCTCTCAGTTGATGAAGACGCAAGCTGAAAATTCACGTTTATTAGAGAAATAATCCATTTAGCAAGCATGCATTAGCTCTCCATATGTTCACTGGGAAGCGCACGGAGACTTTAACATGCAAAATACAGTTGTCGTGTTTAAGACACGTACAGCCACATTTGCCAAAAAGTTTCCATTTAAAAAACATCTCCCCACTTTTGGTTTTGGTTTTTAATAAAAGGGGAAAATGAGTTGCGATGACAAACAAAAAGCTCTCCCTTTGTCAGCGTGGAGCCTGGGCTGTCAGTCAGATGGGGCCTTCAGGATGTGATCTGCAGGAACTACCTGCAGACCTGGCACCGGTCCTGCTCCTGCCCCATGGCTTACGATCAATACCGTAATAGCTCCCACCTTGTGTTGGGCCGGGTAAAGAAGTGCCTGGCAAATTCCCTCAGCATTGTAAGTACTCAGTAAATCACATCTATTCATTTTCATGACAAGGCTTCCAGTGTACCACTGAGCATTGCCTCTACCTAACAATGAACTCAGACCTCACCCACTTCTGAGCACGGTGACCCGGTGCCAGTCCAGGGCCACACACCTTTCTCTTCTTCCCTCGTGTTTCTGTATACGCAGATGAACGTCCAGGAAGAGCTGGGCATCACTGGAATGCAGATGCAAACTTCAGAGAAGGGCATTTTTAAAAAAATTATTATACAAATTCTGAATGGCTTTCCAAACAAAAATAATAAGCAAAGCCTTGATGATGTGCCCACTGGGTACCGGGCACAGCTGTGGGCACTGACTCATAGTCATGACCACTCTGTGAGAAGCTTTGTGGCTTCCGACCTAAGTCTTGCTCTTTTATCCTTGCTTCTTTTGGACTTTGGAAGAGGAGCTTACTCTCTTTGAGTCAGTTTTGTGATCCATAGAGTGGGGTCTGTAATACCTTCCGGGGGCATTGAATGGATTGGCACAGGGCCGGGCACAGATGAGTACTTAATAATCAGGAGCTGCCTTCACCCTTGTGCCCATGCTTACAGGGAGAGGAAGACCAAGGTGTCCTCCGACCCTCGGGTCCAGCATGAAGATGAATCTTAACTGCAAGTAGGATGGTTCCTCTCTGGTTCTGTCAGTGTCACTGCCCCAACCTTCCACAAGTAGTCAAACTGGGATTTGAATCCAGATCTTTTCAGTTCCAAAGAAAAGCCAGGTGTGGTGGCTCACACTTGTAATCCTAGCACTCTGGGAGGCTGAGGCAGGAAGATCACAATTTGGAGCCCAGCCTGGGCAATTTCACAATTTGGTGAAATCTTATCTCAAATATAACAAAGGGCTGGAGACGTAGCTCAGTGCAAAAACCCTGGGTTTAGCCCCCCCGTACTGCAACAAAAAAAAGGCTTCTGCTGCCTCCTGCGCTGTCTTCCTGCTTCTGTCGAGGGAGAGGTGTGGGCACCCTCGGGAGCGGTCCTGAGGGGATGGGCCCTTCCTCTGCCAGGGAACTCTCCACGCTGACCGCTGACCCTCGGGCTGCCACCTCCTCCTCCCAGAGCTGCTTCTCAACCTCCAGAGCTCCAGCCACTTAAGGACCTGGCTTTGATCCTAGTTCTTGCTTCCTCAGGCGCTGCTCAAACCACAGTGTGGGGCGGGGGAGCAGGAGGAGAAAGTGCACCCCAGGAACGTGACCCCCAAGGCAGGGCATGTTCGGCAACCTGAAGGGCAGTGAGTGTAATGGGGGGGTATCACAATGAGGAGCTATCAGAGCGAGCAGCGATCGGAGCCTCGGGCGCTCGCCACCTGCCTCACCCGCCTGCCTCAGCCCAGTGCTGGACCCTGGCCGCTCCCAGTCGTCCCCTCTCAGCCGCATCTGTGCACATCTGACCCCAGCCCAGCCTCTGTGAGTATTCACATCATCGTGAACCTGTTCTGCCCAGGTGCGAGGGAAGCGAGCGTTCTCATCGTCGTCGTCTACCCAGATGGAATGCAGGAGTTCAGGACGAGGGGCGAGAGGAGGGCTTGGCAGACCCTTCGCCAGCAGTTCCAGGTGGCAGACAGCATTTCCGGTCGGGCCAGCCGCGCTTCCAGGTGGCTTCTGCCTATGGTTCGCTTCTACCTCAGTAGTTTCTGTTTAGTACTCAGCTCCAAGGGGGCTCCCTCACCCTGCCCATCTATAGAACCAGTCTTCATTTTTAGGGTAAAAAAAACTTCAGGTTTGATTTCAAATAAAATAAAATAAAAGATGCAAAACAACCAATCCCCCCGTGCCCCCCAAAATTCCTAAATTCTTTTGAGTATCACATTTTGATGTTTTACCTAAAATTAATATATGGAAGACAGTCCAGATTTTCATTTTTAGAAATTCTCTCTAAAAATTTCTAATTTCAGTGTAATATTTAAAGGTGTCTCAAATTCAGAATTTAGTTTACTTAATGAATCACCATGCGGCTGTCCTTAGAAGAGAAGGTGGACAGAGGTCATTTCTCTGCTGTGCCATTGCCCTTCACCTGTAGGTTTGTATACTCTTAAAGCCATTCTAAGATGTTTTGTGCTGTTGGGTTCTTAAAATTAGTTTTGGGAATCTTCAGAGAGAAACATCAGTAAGCATAATAAATTGGGTTTCAAGTTGAAAAATGTATAAGTAAAAAAAAAAAATGAGTTTTTTAACCTATAAGCCATCATAAGAAATGTATTTACATCACCACCCAGGTTGCAAATACCACATACATAACCAAGACTAAGACTTTTATGAAGCAGCATTTATCTTTTCTATACACAATGCATGCTTACTTTTTCTCCTCTATTTTGTATTTTAAATGGAGGTTACACACTAACAAATTATTTTAATAAGCTTCAAGGGCCTGATCTGCACTTTACAAAGGGGATTGAGAAATAATTAAGCAAATTATTTTAGAGAATGTTCCATCTATGCACAGCTGAGGGGAGGTGAAGATAAACAACACCCTCAAGGGTATGGAGTTTACCATCTAATAATGTACGTATTAGTCACTTTCCATCTCTAGGACAAAATACCCACATCTGCAATTTAAAGGAGGAAAATCATTTGGGCTCACGGTTTCAGTGGATTTAGTGCACGGTAAGCTGGCACCCAGGCAGAAATGGCTTGGAATATAACAGCATGGCAGAGGAATGCTGTCTACTGCATGGTAGCCAAGAAGCAGAGAGAGAAGGGAGGGGCTGAGGACAACAATGCACCCTTCCAGGCCATGCCGCTTCCCCAGTGACTGATCTGCTAACAACACATTAAGCTACTAAAACCCCCATGACCTGGTTATCTTCCAAACTACATGAGACTTTAGGGGGACATTTTAGATCTAAACCATAATAATTCAACAGTGTAATTTTATGAGAAATGATCAAAGGAACAAGCAGGATAATAAAAATGTGTTTATGAAAAGTTTTTTGTAAACTCTGGTACTTGAGAGAAAAGCTTGATGTTCTTTTGTGAATTCCCGTAGAATTACTTGTAGTGATGATCACCACAAACACGGATTTGTGACTGTTTCAATCCTGGTTTCTTTACTAAATATTTGGCAACTTTGACAAAATAAAACAATAACAGGCCACAAACTGTAAACCAAGTTGCGTTTCTTTCATTTCTTCCCCACCCACTCTCATTTCTTCCCCTGATCACAGAACAATTTAACCTGAACTGGTTCATTTATTTCTTTGTTGTGGTAAAATATGCATACCATAAAATTTTCCATTTTGGCCATTTTAGGGTATAAAACTCAGTGGCATTTAGCATACTTTCACTCTTGGACATGCATCACCTCTCTAGGTCCAGAAATTTTGGTCACCCGAAGAGGAAGCCCTGTACCGACAAGGCAGCCTTTCCCAATTCCCCCTCAACCCAGCCACTGTCAATATCTAACCTGCTTTCATACCCATGAATGTGCCGGTTCTGGATATTGCCTACCAATGAAATCACACAGTACGTGGCTCTCTCTGATTGGCTCCTTTCACTGAACATAATGTTTGTAAAGCTCATTCATGATGCAGCATGTATCAGTACTTTACTCCTTTTATGGCTGAATAATATTCTATTAGGTGGATATAGCACATGTTCATCTGTTGATGGAAAGTCATTTTATTTAAGGGGAATTTTATTTACAGAATAATAACAGATGATCATGCATACCTTTACATCTTTGATTATATATATAAGTGTAAGTATAACATAAAGACTTTTTTAAAAATTTGGTGTTTCTGCAGAAGCCTGCCTATACATCACACGAGATAGTGCTCTCCCTCACCTAGAGATTCAGGATTTGCCTGCATCCATATAGAAAAGAAAGCCGTAGACAAACCTAGGACAGAGCTCTGACAAAGCCCAACATCTGGGAGCAAAGTGCAGAGAAAGGATCCTTCAGTTTCTCGCTGGAGATGCTGTGGATGAGAAAACATAACTTAAGCTTATTACTTGAGGAAAAAATACTGCCTAGTTTTCCATAGGGCTTGAAAGAGATGCAAATGAGACAACAAATTTTTAAAAAGACAGCATATGCAACCAGTACCCGGCCCCTGGTCGGACGTCAGGGACAGTAGCTGGCAGTGGTACAATGGTGTAACTTACTGTGATCCTGTGTTTTCACCATCGCTGCCACCGGTTTCTAAATTTGTTGCTTTATTTATTTTATAGCATCATTCTCAACACTACCTAAAAGGAAACAAGCTTTCTAAACTCCTAAAAATAAGTCTATTTTAAATTTTTCTCATGATCATTCTTTGTAGACTTGACTAGTTTTCGCCATTAATGCCAAAGGAAACAGGAAGATCTTTCACAAAATGGGAAGGGGACCAAGAGATGGAGGGAGGGAGAGAGGGGAAGTAAAAGGAATTAAATGGATTCTGTCCATGTACTGACTCGCCATGAGGAATGTGATCATTACGCCCTGCAAACATGGACTAATAACGATAAATTTTTTCTTAAATACCAAGGGAAGCTAAAGGAATCTGAGTTAGGTGGAGGAGCTGGAAGTGGAATCCAGATCCCAGTGTGGTAGAGGCAAAACCGCAGGCTGGTTCCAGCTGAGCAGGTCCTCATCTCCACACGGGGGGCCCACTCCAGCCCCAGATTATCAGACAAACAAAAATCCTGTTCCAAGAATCTCCGTCTTGATGTCAGCAAGGGAAAAGTCGCATCATTTCTCAAGAACGCTTCATTTTTGCTCTCCCATTCTTGGTAAAGAACAGTTGACCAAGGTTAGTGCCCCACCTCAGAAACAATTTTAGTGTAGAAATTAACTTGAAAATCTTCATAGAGCTATGGAGTCAAAAGTGGGACAATCACTGGATAGAGCATATGTCCTTTCTTTTTGTTTTCGTTTTTGTTTTTATATGCGGGTACCAGGAGTCGAACTCAGGACCTTGCGCTTGCCAGGCAGGCGCTTATGCCGCTGAGCTATCTCACTGACCTTCCATTCATTTTTAACATAGTCGATGTGACTGTTTCTTTTTGGGTCTTCTAAAAGATCTGATAGGATGTGGAAGACTTTTTTTTTAATTTTGCTGTACTCTTTTAGCGCTTTCTTCATATTTTCATAAACTCCTCAAATCTTTCCACTTTTCACAGTGGAGGATTTTTTCATGCTTTTTCTTAATCAACTTGATTCATTTTTTTCCTGGAATTTTATATTTTTGGTGTATTCTTATTTATCTTCCATGTATAATTGTATTCTGTGTAAGGGGAACGTGATTTTCTGTGAAACCAAAGTTGCAGAGTGGCATAGCATTTATTTCGTATGAATGTGTGTAAATTCTTCCGTGTCTTACGTTGGCTGATTCGGTACAGACTGAAAGATAGAAACACAGAGAGAATGTGACTTGTGTTAAGCAGAGCAATTAGAAATGATGCTAGGAATGATTCTATGTCCCCAATTCCTGATCCAGTGCACTTCTTGCTGGAAAATGGACAACTCATGACGTTCATGACCTGGTTCATATGGGCTATTGTCCAAATATCATGGTCAAGAACAGGACAGGGCCTATGGAAAACTACTACTTCCTGATCTGCTATTCATTTGATATATGAAATAGTGGAATTTGTGTGCATTTTCTGATGTATTTGGTAGAGTGTGTGGTCTCTGCTAGGCTGAGGTACAGGAAATGAAGTATTTGAGACACAAATATAACATTCATTTTATGGTCTCAAAGTCACCAGTGGTAATTCATGAATATAACATTATGAACCTAAAGCAAAATGGTAAAAATAGAGAAGCTGAGAAGGAGACCTGAAGCCCAAGGGAAAATGTTGATTACACAACTATGATATTTGTTCCTATAAGAAAATAAGACAATTAGAGGTGATAAAGATGAACCAAGAAAAGCAAACAAAATTAAAAATGATAAGGAGAAGATGTTCCTAAATATTACGGGCAGATAGTTTTAAATGCCAGTAAGTTTTCCTCCTAACTCATCATGGGAAGAGTAATACAGAATAGTTTTATGTGGGAAGAGAATTTTTTTAAAAAAACAAAGCATTGACATTTTAAAGACCTAAACGTCTTAAATGGAATGACTGTTAAAATGCCAAATTAGATGCACGGAGACATTTGGGAGAGTGTATTTGAGTCGTATCCTAAGAGGCAGATAATGAGTGACTCAGATCAGCCAAGTGGTTTGGGCTGACTCACATGTTTTGGAAGAAGGTGTCATCAAATCACTGATTTTCTCAGTGTTTTTCCCTTTGTTCCACCTGGCAGTGCCAAACACACTCTAAAACATCAGTGCCTTTTTCTAGCTCCATTTCACAAGACAATGTGCCAGAGCGCCCTGCACCGAGCCTAAGGTTTTGAATATACAGGCATTAGGTAAATTTAAACAACCTTGCTAACGAGAAACCCAAGCCCCAGGTGTCCCTGTGGAGCGTGTAGGAGATGGGAATCCCGATCAGGAGTGATGGGCTATGAAGAGAAGGCCCATGACTGGGCTTGGATTGTGAGGATGGAAGAAAGGGCCCTTCTTACCCCTGCTACCTGAATGGCACTTCTTGGAACATAGTTTTAACCAAAAATGTTATCTGATACCTGTACAAGATGTTGGGGACATCCAAATAAGAAGGCATTGGTCTTTTTCTTGGAAAGAGTCGTAGCCCATTAAGGAAACTGGCATAGTAAATAACGAGGGGTAGCATTTGATATATTATAATATATACAAAGCAACATTTGGGGACAACCCAGAGTAGCGAGCATCTTACCCCGCTAGGATTCAGAGGCCCCCCAGAGGACGTGGCCCTTCAGGGATGAGTGGAAATTCTAAATGTTGATAAAACAGACAAAGCATTTCAGCCAGGGGCAAGGACCCCAGAAGGAGTAGCAGTGTTGGCTGGTGCTACAGAATGGCTGATGATCCAGTCCAGCCATGGAGCTGAAGGGAGGCAAGAAGGTGAGACGGGAATCCAGGGCACAGAGCTATGTAAGCCAGGGGTAGCTCTCTTGGCATGTGCGCCACACATTGTCTGTGTCTTGGTATTATCCCAGTCTCAAGACTATGTCCAGCCTGGAAATGGCTATTCTAACTCTGTGATTCACTTCCTTGGCAGAGTCTCAATCGGGGTGATGAGTAACAGTTGTCTAAGAAAAGCTTGCAACCCTCTCCATACCCATCCATCCTTATGGTGCTTATGGTGCTGAGAGCTCCCAGTGCCAAGTCCTTGTTAAACATCTGCTGAAAAATATAATAACAAGCTATGCACACAGGTGTACGCATCCACAGATGCACAACTCGAGAAGCTCCCGTTGCTTCTGGACACGTGCGTTTCAAGCTGTATCGATTTCTGAATATGCCTACTTGTGCTGCGGATAGATTTCTTTGACCCTTTGCTGTTTTCCCACAGGATTGAAAAAACGTACAAGAAAGGCCTTTGGAATACGGAAGAAAGAGAAGGATACTGACTCTACGTATGTACTCTGCCTCCTCCAACAAGCTATTTCCTAAGAGCGGTTGTTGTCACTGTCACTTAAAGGCTCCCTTGAATAGCGAGTACTTTCTGTGTTCACCTCATTTCTGGGTAACTACAGTTGCTCTGCATAAATTCTCTTAGGTCTGTACTAAAAGTTCTTCATCGTGTTCAGATTGTCAGGATGCGCTATTTTTTACTACCTGATATCTACACTTTCCAGCGGTCTAAGGAGGCAGAAAGTGTGACATTTACTTTAGGGTAGAGGACTAAGGACATTCATTTCCACTTCTTAGCGTTGCTCCTCGGACTTCTGAACTGAAGAAACAGCAAAACACCTGTTTAGGTAGATTAGCCCTCACCAAAAACAGAGATGTCTACTAGGTAATATCCCAGAGCTCTTGCTTGAGATGCCAAGATTTTGTATAAACAGAATTGTAAGTCACCTAGCAGAGTTCACAGCAATGATGGGATCTCTACCACAAATAGAGATCAGAGCCGAAAGGGGGCTGTTACGGGTTTAATTGATCTCATGCAATTGCCCAAGGACAGCAATAGGCCCTCAAAAATGTCAATAGCATTACAGCTTCATTATAATTCATCTCACTTATTTGACCATCTTGAATTATCCTTCAAAAATATTTGGTCTGGAGCCCAGCATGGTGGCACAATGCCTGTAATCCCAGCATTTGGGAGGCTGGGGCAGGAGGATCACTGCAAGTTCGAGGCCAACCTGGACTACATCATGAGTTCAAGGCCAGCCTGAACTATATAGCAAGAACCTGTCTCAAAAAAAAGAAAGGGGAGGGCCGGTGAGCTGGCTCAGCGGCGTAAGTGCCTGCCTGGCAAGCACGAGGTCCTGAGTTCGACTCCCGGTACCCACATAAAGGAAAAAAAAGGCCAGTGATATCACTCAGCAACACAAGCGCCTGCTGGCAAGCACGACGTCCTGAGTTCGACTCCCAGTACCCACATAAAAAATATATATATTGGCCTGACAATAATCTCAGGTACCTTTTTGAGCCAGACAGGTAACTTCAGTACATGAAGTCAGCCAGCCAGGAACTCAGAATTCCAGCTCAAGACCACTATAAGGAGACAACTGTCACCCAGCTATGGCTGGTGGTGAAAACGCAGGCCTGGGATGGTCTGCTGTGTAGCAGAATGGAGCCCACTAAACCCCTCATTTAGCTAGAATCCCTAAAAGCCATAAAGTTTTGTAGGCACAGGACTTTAGCTTTCCATTCTGTGCATTTTTATGATGCAGAGATCTGATCCCAAGGTACTCAGCATTGCCCTGTGTCCCTGTCCTCTGTGAACTCATAATTCATGGGACAAAACACCACACATATTAAAATCAACCATGCAACCAAAGGAGAGCACACATTTGAAATGTTCCCTGTGGTCCTCTGTATTTGGTTAATGCTCAGTACATGGCCCCTGCTACTATTCTTATTGTTACTGATACGAACTGAGAGTAGTGTGTCCCCTACGAGCAAAAGAGATGGAATTTCGTGGGAATTAGAAGGCGAGAAGGGCTCCCATTTGGAGGATGACCTGTGATGCTTCAGGGCAGGAGGAGCCTCGATCCTGGTTTTCAAGAACACAAGGATATGGATCACAGGGACCAACAAGAGCAAAGGCAGAGGGAGGTAGGAAAGTCGAGGAGGCACTAGGAAGAGTCACGGGGTGCAGGGTGACCCCCCCCTAGGGGCCACAGGAAAAGGTGACATGAGAGGCTAGGTGGAAAGGAGGTGATGTGAGAGCCAGGCAGGAGAACCTTAATGCTAGGATGACCCATCTGGGTTTCCGTCCTTCGGTGGGGGTCACCTTGACACCCTGGAAGTTTGTCAGCCACAGATGCAACGGACTGGGGAGGCGGGAGCTATTTATTTCATCTAGATACTGAACGTTAGAAGTCTCTTTTTGTTATGTTTGTTTGTGCTTGTTTTTCCTTTTTGTAAATATTTCATGGAAATTTTATTTACTATAGTCCTGACAATTTTCCTAAACGATTGAGTTAGAAACAGTTTTGTATAATTTACACCATTTCTTAGTAAACGTGACATTTTCTATGCATTAACCCAGAACAACTGACGTCCCCCGGCTAGTGTTGGAACACCTGGGCTCTTGTCCTGACTCTGATGATAACAGCACAGTCTTAGAAACTATATTTTGCTTTGCTTGGCCTCAGTTTCCTCACCCATAAAAAGTTTACACTCGCTGGAATCTCCTTTCCTTAAAGGGCCAGGCACTGTACCAATCAGTCTGCTAGCAACATCTGTTGAGGCCAGCAGCATACCACACGTGGCGTGGGACACGGTTGCTTGCACCTCAGCACATCCTAGCGGAAGCCAATCCATTGTGCTAGGAAGCAGTGTCAGTAACGGCATTAGAGATTTCTGGGGTATGAAAAATGTTAAAAAGTCAAACAACCTCTCTCTAAAGAAAAAGAAAGTCACGGTGTGGTGACACACACCTGTAATTCCAACACTTGGGAGGCCGAGACAGGAGGATTGCTGTGAGTTCGAAGCCAGCCTGGATTACATAGCAAGATCTTATCTCAAAATACAAATAAATAAATAATAGGAAAAAAAGAGGTTAACCTCCCCAGGGCAGGCTGAGGTAATTTACATGTGGCCAAAGCACTGTTTTTCTGTCACCATTTCTAAAGCAATGAAAATAAATAAGTTATTCCTCATGGCTTTGGGGAGATGCCCAGTTTTGCTCTGTGGCCCTCGAAGAAAACTTTCATTTGCAGAATCCCGAGTGCCCACATTACTTATGTGACAGCGAATTAGCTGTACACTGGTTCCCCCAGCAGCGAGGCGGTCAAAGAACAAGCTGCTTTGTAGAAGCCTTTGTTTTTCATGGACCCCTGTCTCTAACTGGGTCACACAGCATTTTTGGAAAAGGGCTCATAATCGCAAAGGGGTTGGTAGAATGCTCTGGCGATTTGCCGGCCCTTCGGCTTCAGTAAATGCTCATGGGAGTCTGCAGTCATTGAGACCTGGTTGATGTTTTCGGGGCTGTTACACATGGCTTGGGGTTGCTAAGCAACCTGCTATGGTAGCCGCCAGCACCAACTTCCACTGATTGAACCTCCCCAGATAGAGTGGGTAGGGACCAGAGCTTCCTGATTAGATCACTGTTACAGCGGCTGATGGAGAGGGGAAGGGAGACAGCGCGAGCTGAGTGGCAGCGCTGGGTGACATGTTTCATTGCACTGATATCCTTTCTAATCCTTGCAGTAATTCAATAAGTCCAGTAGTAATAGCTCAGTTGCAGAGATGAGAAATCAGTGCCAAAGAGGTTCAGTACTTGCTGAAGGCCATGCAGAAAATGGGATTTGGAGCCAGCATCCATGTTCGCAAACTAGTACCTCTGCATTTGTCTTCCACAAATCCAAATCCCATCCCAGCCCTGCATTTCTCCCTCCCCACCGCCCTCTCTGTCTCCTGCTATAAGTCCCACCCTAGGAAGCAGTAATGAATTCCCTTACCTGATCTACCTCCCGAAGAACAGTTCCAACCTTACCAAACTCCTAGCACAGGCCACCCCAAGCACTGATTGAAATTGTCTTCCCAACAATATAGCTCCCTCTCCAAGCATAATCCTGGTTCTTTGTTATAGCAGAACATTTTTAAGGTCCGTACAGAGTTTAAAAATTGGGGGTTTCCAACTGACAATGGCAACCAGTCTAGTTCCCCAAAGTAACAATGAAAATCCCCCTCCTACGTGTCTGCCACCAAGTGTGAAAAGACATCACAGAAGAGAAAAGAAATCATAGTCAACTCCATTTTTGATCGCTTAGCATATGTCAGAAAGCATTATATGTTAGTCGTGTCGGTTATCCTGCTTAACCTGGCCTGCAGGGGCCAGGGAGCATGGTCAAGATTGCAGAACCACGCGGTGTTGAAATCCGGACCTCCAGATTCATCTTCCTCAAGAGACAGTGACCCCAACTGCTACCCCCTAGTGCCATCACAGCACGGTGACCCTGGAACCACCAGCGTCATCTGAGGGCTTCACTGAGCAAATATCCCCCTCCATTTCCTGTTCTTCTACAATTGAAGGAGACATAAAAATACAGAAGAAGGTACAGAGGCTCAAAATAAGTTTAAAAAAAAAAAACCAGGAAATTTCCGATTGTAAGAGACAATTCAGGACCGGTCATGGAGTGGGGGAGTAAGAAAGAAGAAATCGGTTTATCCTGCCTTGTGGTAGTGTTGAATGGAGCCAGCTGGATGGGCCAGACTGTTTAATGTTCGCATACGAAGTATCTTACAACTTACCTGTTTCGATTCAGTTTTCCTCAGTCAGATTTACTGGGTAGGAACGTGGGGGAGGGCTTGAAGGTGGTGGTTAATGGTTCTTACTGTGATAGTTTAATCCGCGAAGCAAGAATGATTGATCTTCATAAATGCCATCAATTTCTTTCTGTTACAGAGGTTCCCCAGATCGAGATGGAATTGTAAGTATTTAAATAACCATTTTAGTGGGTTTGCATTTAACGTATGCTGTTTCAATTGCTTAAAGCTCCATTACTTTTTCTTTTTTCCCTCCTGTAAGGGAAAAAAAAAAAAAAAACCGATGGATTGGATAGCTTTTCAGACCATAATCGCATGGGACAAAATGTAGTCTTGGTGAAGCAGGACTTATTTATTGTGCTCTCCCGCACCCCGTGCCTGGGAGCGGGAGGTAAACTAGGCACGGAGAGGATGGGTCAAAAGCCAGACAGTGCATGCAGGGGCTGCTGCCATCGCTGTTATTCCATTTCCAATCTAAGGATATAAAATCTCATTATGTGAGAATATTTTTCTCCAACCGAGGCCACAGAGTCATAAAAGAGCTAGGAGCCAGTAAAATTGAAAGAGCTCTTCCCCTTGAGTAGCTGGGCTGCAGATACATTTTCTATATTAAATTCAAAACTAGGGAATGGTCTTAAAACCATTTATGCCTGAATTTACAGCCCGAAGGAGGGAAATACGTCCACCGGGCTTAGATTTTGCAGAAGTTCTGACTCCTCGCTGGCTGCCGATTGCTTGCTTTTTGAAGACGCCTGTGGCACACGGGCTTATGGGATTCTGTCCCCAACTTCTAAAACAGCTGCCTTCCCATGGAAATCGGATGCCTATTCACAGGGTTTAAAAGAACAGCCCTTACTGGAGGAAAAGTGATTCACTCATATTAGGCTCTCTGGGCCAGAGTGGGAGCTAAAACCTGGCAATTAAAAAAAAATTTATTTTTTCATAAAAATCACCCTTTATAATATTATCCCTAAATTGGGGGGCTCATGGAAGCTATAGCAGGAGATTCCCCCCACACTTGAGTCGAGGTTCTCAGGAGGGGTGCCGTGGTTCCTGTGGTTCTCACTGCGAAATGTTTGGGAAGGAGACGGAAATTGGCCGCCGCTGGGTAACGCTGTAATCAAGGCTCTATTCAGCAGGGGAAAAAACAGACCCAGAAGACCCAGCTTCTCCTCAGCTCTTGCTTCTGGCTCAGAGCCCTCTCCTTAACTCTGTCTCAGGTACTCTCCGCCTCTGTGTCCGCTCTCCGCTGCTGGCGCCCTGGTCCTCCCGTCCCCTGCGTCCCCACCTCTGCAAGGCCCCATGAGCACCTCTGCTTCCCTCCCGGCCACGCCAGGCCTGGGTCGCTGTCTCTCGCTTCTCACTCTGCCCCTCTCCGTCTCGTCCCTTGGCCCTTCCTCCACGCCCCACACCCACCGCTGCTCGTTGTCTCTGAGGCCCCATCGCTACCTCTGTCTTCTGCTTTTTGGGGGAGCCCCGTTTAAACCTCTGGTGGACACCACCTTGACACCTGATGTGGCAGCTGGCAGGGACAGGTGACCAGGGACGTTCCGGGGACTCATCCTCCTGAGGTGATGGCTTTAAGCCCGGTCCCCTGGGCGCTGCTTCCCGACAGCACTCCAAGCCTTACAGAGTTGTTCGCTGGCAGTTGCATCCTCGTTGCTCCTTAATCAGAAACACTGTTAGTATCGCTGGTCGTGGTCAGGGAGAAAGAATGACTTAATTTCGGTTTCTCAGGAAAGAAAGCAGAACTGTTGTGCAGGCTACATTCGAAATAGTTGCATTTTCTCAGAAAAAGGGTAGATGGCTTCGTAGGTAATTAGACATGATGACTCAGCTTGAAAATATTCAGGTTTACCCCCAACTTGGTCATCACAGTTTGAAACCTAGTGCAGTCTGGCTGGATCCAAGTTTCTAGTTGTATTCAGTCCTTAGAAATCACAACCTGGGCCGGGGCTATAGCTCAGTGGCACAGCGCCTGGCCTGGCAAGTGCAAGGTCCTGAATTCGATTCCTGGTGCAAAAAAAAAAAAAAAAAAAAGAAATCACAACCCGATTTTCTCCCAAACTCACGCTGATTCCTTGGAGACCTGCTCTCTGCTGGCTTAGTCCCCTTTGCGTGGCGGTGATAGCGTCTGAAGGATGGCTGGTGGGATTTCCGAAGCTGTAGTTTCACTCATGTGGTTCTGTAAAGTGCGGATGGTGTAGACCTGGCTGGTGCCCATGAACTGGGTAACCACACAGGGGGCACGAAAGCTCTCAGGTGGTGCAGCTTACTTAATTTCACTTTCTCAAAATCCGTGCAGCTCCTCACCTGGGGTGTTGCTTTCAATCAGTGGAGGCTTCCCGGAGGGCCGCGTGCAGGCGAGGGTGCTGGGCTTGTTGTCTACCACTGAACGCACCCACGGGGGCAGAGCTGTCCGTCGCCGTGCCAGGACTTCAGGCAGCTGGGCGTAACTCACATTTTAACCCAGCGGCAAACTCCGACTTGCCCAACATACACTCGAACTTTCTCCTAAGCCATTCCGATTTCCCTCCGCAAACGAACAGAGGCCGGGGCATCACAGCTCTCACTGCCAGGGCCTCTTGTCTGCTGCCTCTGGACAGGCCCGCAGGGAAGACACGGCTCTGGGGCTGTCAGCCGTGTGTGCTGCAGGGATCAGGGATCCGCGGGAAAACTAGGTTCAGGGGAAAGCAAGGCGCAGCTACACTGTTCACACTTAGATCAGGAACGCAGCTGTTTCTATTCGGTCTCTGCTTGTTGTCTTGGTGTCTGTTCTCTACCTGTAAACGAAATGCTGGCTGAATGAGGATTAGATCCAACATGGTCCCGTGCCTGGGGCACATCTCCCTCCTCCACCCTTCCTCCCTGGCCTGCTGAATAGAGCCTCATTATGGGCCCCCAAAGCCTCCTTGCGGAAGGAACCCTGCCGAGATCGGCAGGCCGTACAATTTGGCCTAGAAATTGTTTCTTCTATGGTATGTTTGCTGACGCCATGTGATTCTTTATATGTGTCTTGAAGAACAAACAGATCCTTTAACAACTTTTTTCTACATGAAAACAATCAATTCCAGCAGCCCAGCCCACATGAGCCACCCTACAGTAACAAAGCAGAGTGTGCGCGCGAAGGAGCAAAAAAAGTTTCGGTAAGGAAACAGATTTTAGTTTAAAATTTCCAAGGGGTGGTAGAAACAGTGAGTAAAATCCCAGTTTGAAATTTGGAAAACACCATAGCTTTTATTCACCCTCCGTATAAGAGGAGTCTTTCTTAGGAATTTCCAAATTATTTCTTGAATATCTGGGGCTGATTTTTAAATCAGTCATTAACTTCTATGTACTGACATCCGAATATTCTTTTAAAGGATGATCAGGCATTTCAAAAAAGATGAAGAAGAACTTTTGTCTTGTTTGTCTTGGACAAAAAACAAAGATTCAAATTTTAAAAAGAATCTGCTGTGTATAAAGAAGGCTTTGGCTATCATGTAAACATCACCGTGAAAATTGAGTAGCGTCATTTGCTAGGATAAGCACTCCATCGATCATCTCGAGAATTTGCCAGGAGCTTATTCTGTGGAAATTGTGTTGTTGACCAAAGGATGGAGAACCAAGGATGCTGTACCTGGGCCTGGCTTTGCTGTAACTACAGCTGTGTTAGCCAATATGGGAGCCAATGTGACTATTAGTTAAAATTCAATCTTGGCCACACTTACCACCTTTTAAATATTCCTTAGCCTCTCGTCCCTAGTGGCTACCATATTGGACAGCACATCACTGGAACATTTCCATCTTCTCAGTTCCATTGGACAGTGCTACTCTACAGCATCATTTACAAAATGATTCCAGTCTACTTTGGTAAAGATATTATTTGGGCAATATATCAGGTATCTTTAACACTTCCGACCCTAGGGCTACTATGAAGCCATGAACTCAGCAAAGAGTGGCCATTCACAGTGGAAACTGAGAACTCAGATGAATGCATAGTTGGACACAATTGTTACTATATTTGTCGATTTAATTCATCATATTAACTGAGAATCGATAATAAGACTAAATAAAATACCCATTAAAAAAATAACATTCCCTCTGAGCCTCAATTATCTTTAAGTAACAGTCATGTATTCAAGTGATAAATGTGCCTTATGCTAGGTGTAGAATTTTAGAAAATACAGAAATAGGAGAGGTAAAAGAATGCACTACTCCAATTCCAAGAGAAAAATCACACATAGGTGAATGATTCACGTTGCTTTCATGATCAGGCCTAGCTGGTAAATGGTCCCCCAGCCCCCACAGCGCTCCACCTGCTTTCTCTTCAAGTTTTTACCTCCAGTGGTATCGCAACTGGAAGACGTACTTTGCTCAGTGTGTAAACTAAGCAATTTTTCCCTTGGGACTTAACAAGAACAGTTCCACAGGTTTAGCCTAGCTTTAAGTTCCCCTTGTGAAGCCAAAGAGGCCAAATTACCAATTTCTCTAATAAAACCGTGTGCGTGTGTGTGTGTTGAATATCTGCTAAAAAGAATATATATATCGTTATGACTCATTGTTTGTGTTTAGTATTTGTTCTTAAAATGTTTCTCTCTTAAAAGAAAAAATTTTATAGGTTTTGCTTTTCCTTTATCTAAACCTTCTATTAGTTTCCATAGAAATGGAAATTTTCACTCAGCCCAAATATAGAAATTCAGGAATTTCTTTATGTACAATATTAGATATATATTAAAAATTTGGGGCCGGTGAGATGGCTCAGCGGCTTAAGCACCTGCCCGGCAAGCGCGAGGGCCCGAGTTCGACTCCCGGAACCCACATACGAAAAAAGGGCCAGTGATATCGCTCAGCGGCACGGGCGCCTGCTGGCACGCGAGGTCCTGAGGTCGACCCCCCGGTACCCACACAAAAAAAAAAAAAATTGTATGTACATTCATGCACATATACAATTTGCTCAGCTGAACATATGGGCGACCTTGTTTTTAAAGGGCTTTAATTGCAGAGATGATATTGTCATGGAAACAATCTGTAGAACTTTGAAATTTTTGAACTCAGCAATTTAATTTAGCTATTAGATGACAGTACTTTGAATTAAGAAATTACTCAAAAGTGAAAGGCATATTTACAGCAGTATTGTGCTGATCACAAAATTCATGAACTTACTCCTCTGGAATCAACTTAATTTACTTGATTCCTGATTATTATAAATTAAATTTTATATTGAACTTTATTACACATGCTTTGTAAGAAGCAGTCGGTGCATTTTGCAATGAAATCATACACAAGAAAGTCAATAAAATAGGAATTAAAAAGAAAACAAATATGACAAAAATAGGAACCATGCCTATTTCCAGGGAAGAGAAGAATTTTTATTATTACATGATACATTATTAAATAGCTTATGTTCTCAACAGTAGCTTCATAAAATGAATATGTACAGAGTTGATGCGGCAGGTTTATAAAAAGATCTGTGAATAAAGTAGAAAGAATATCACTGAACATCAATTCGAAGAAGTAATTCTATGGAGATCAGAGTGATGTAGCTGGGGGATGCATAACCTTTGGAGCACAGCAAAGAAGAAGAGAAGCACAAGCCTGTTTGGGGTGCAGGTGTCTGTGGACATCTGAATGGGTTTCCTGCATTTGTAACTTCCGTGCAGTGGCATCACAGAAAGAGAGGGGTCATCCATACGTTCACTGCTCCTTTTACCCCTGTAGCCTTGCGAACCTACTGCCAGTTCTTAGGATACCCAGTTAACATTCAGGAAGTCTTAGCTAAAGATCCTCTTGCAAACAAAAGCTTCCTCCCCCCACCTATTTGTCAAGTTGAGTTTAGCTGCTTACACCGAATTTCAAGGGGCCTCTTTTGTGATTGCAAAATCAGAAGTCCTGTCCTCCCTCATGCACTATGTGTTGTCCTGAGATTCGCTGTGTGGTGACATACATCGCTCTGTGTGATCAGTGTAAGGGCGCCACGGGATGGACTCTCCATGACCAATTTGATTTATGTTTGTGTACTTTGTTCATGAAAAGTAGAAAAGCATAGCAGTTTTCATTTGGGTGTTCTTTGTTCACTTGTTTGTGGTCTTATGTATCTCATAATTATCCTTTAAGATAAAGTTCTTCTCTGGAAAATCTTTAAATAAAACTTTAAGATAATCAAGATCCAAAGTAAAACTTTCAGACAATCAAAAGAGAATAATGCCAATTTCCAATCTACTCACAAAGATATGGGCTCATGGAGGCAGGGAACACATGGGCAAAGGAAATCCACCATTAATCCTCAAAATCTGTTTTAATAACTTGATGAGAAACTGCCAGTTGGAAGGAATATCAACAGTACTTGTAATACGAGACACTAAATAAACTAATCTAGAGCTGACTTCCTTGTATTTTATCTGGTGGTTAGGAAAAAACTTGAGTCAGTGTTTGAAATGCTAGAAGATTAGTTAATGGCCATGATGAACAGTCTTTGGATATGTTGGAATTAATTGTATATGAGAGCAACAAATAAGTCAAGATGTTTCCATTTAATATATATATATATATATTAAATATATATATATATATATATGTGTGTGTGTGGTTATGTCCCCTGAAGGTATAGAGGATTTAATTATAATGCAGGTATTGCTAATTCTTGCATAATTAAATAAAACTTGAGCCTCTGGTTCTTAACAGAGCCAGGATACCCTACAGGCTTTGCAAAGCGAGCGTGTGGGTTTTTACTCAGTGTTGTGGCAGCGGGATTTTCCATTCATTACCCCAGTGTGGTTTCATACCAGGCTGTTCCCATTCGTCTTCCCAGCACTGGATTTTGGTAGCTCTTGTTAAATACAGATAAGATTTCAATGGCTTTTGTTCTGTTATTTGTTTGGTTTTCATTTCAATGTTTCCCTCCTAAACCTATTTTGAAATTTATTACAGAAGAAAAGCAATGGAGCACCAAATGGATTTTATGCAGAAATTGATTGGGAAAGATATGTGAGTATCAAAATATTGTCTCCTTTATCAAGTATTGAATAACTTAGACATGAATCAAGGTACTCAGATTGATAATAAGACATAGAGAAAAGTGAACTACATGAATGACTGTCCATCTTTTAGGAAGTGTCACACTTTTAGGATAGCAGAGAGGTTGGGGACACTAGAGTTGTCAGACCTGGGTTGAAGACCTCCCTGCCCATGTATTAACTCGGTGTGGCCTTAGAATCGTTATTTGCTGAAGCAGGTGCAGTAGTTACTTTCCTGACAAAGGCACAGTTGGTATAGTAGTTTATATAATTGTGGCAAGGACCCAGTGAGCTAACTGTTCTCAGAACATTTCAGAACATGCGTAGCCCAGGCTGTGCTCGAACATGCTTTTTCTAATAGTAACTCTGGGTGTTCCTGCCAGATTCTATTTCTAAGCAGCTGGGAGAGTTGAGGTAAGTCCATTAACCACCGAGCCTTGGTTCTGTACCAACCACGACAGCCTCATGGTATCGACTTTTCCTAGGTCAAATGACAATCACATGGTGCTTCCCAGGGAGAGGTGTGAACCCAGCGAGACCTACACTGTCCCTAATTCCCCCCCAAACTCATTCCCGTCAGCACCGCACACTTCACCAACCACAACAGCTCCACCTGCTGGACCCTGCCAGGATCGTTCTCAGGTTCATCAGAGCGAGCAGGCAATGGTTTCTGCCGTGAAGGTCACGTCTCCTCCCTGTTAAATCCCCAAATTCAGGAACCCACAGAATGCTTTTGCTCTTAGCCTTTAGTTAACTGCCCTGGCCCAATGTTCTCTTTTACAAAAATTAAAGCTTTTGCATATTTGTTAATAAGACTTTTGTTTTTGTGATAAGTGGTATCACGTATTGCATATTCACTGTCAGTTATAATAGTAAATGATATTAAATCCTTTCCTCCTGAAAAGAAAAACCCTACATTAAGCATACTGTAGAGAAAGCTGAGGCTTAGGGAGGTGAAGGCCTTCACGTTTGCCACCTCTGCAATTCAAATACATCACCCTGCCCACACGCTACCTGTCTTCTCATAGGCCCGTTCCCCAAGATTGAGGTCCTTTTGATATTTTTAGCACGTCAATCCCCTAGAATGTTTAATAGCCCCCAATTTAAATTAAGATTCTTCGCATAATCTGAATGTACAGGGGAAGGTACTAGATAGGAAGAGGGATTTCTTTTCTCAAAATCAATTCTTTTTTTACCTGGAAAGATTTTGTTGTATTTTGTAAGATTCTTCAATACAAAAGCAAGGTAAACTCTAAGCAAAAAGGAAGAATGATCATTAAAATATCAAACTATACAAATACTACAAACAACCTCCCATCCATCATGAAAACCTTAAACTCTAGTGCTGCCCCTCATCATGATGTGTTTAAATGAAGCATAACTTCCTTCAAATTGGTTTAGTCTTAAAAACCAGGTCACACAGGAATTGTTGTACTTATGCAGTAAACACCAATTTCTCTAAGTAATAAGAAGAATTTTATTCCTGACACTGTCCTCATTCTGGTAAGAAAAGTCTCAGAAAGAATGTGAGCTTTTAAGCAAAGGCCTAAATGTAAGAAGAGGTGAGCTGGCTGTGTATTTGAGTGAAGGGAAGTCCATGCAGGCAGAACGGCGTTCATGAGGACCCCCCATGAGACAGTGCTGCAGTATTCAAATGGTAGAAGTTCACAACAGGACCTGAGCATGTTGGCACAGTCCTGTAATGCCAGCATTCTCAGAGGCTGAGGCAGGAGGATCTCAAATTCCAGCCCAGCCTGAGCAACTCAGAGAGTCATTGTCTCAAAATATGAATTTTTTTAAACTGGGGATGTAGCTCAGTGGTAGTTCAATCCCCAGTACTACGAGAGAGAGAGAGAGAGAGAGAGAGAGAGAGAGAGAGAGGAGAGAGAGAATAAAAGAAGAAAGAAAAAATTCACAATGAGAAGAATGTACAGCTCAAGGAAAACCAAGGAAAGAATCACTTTCATGAGGCTGAAGAGAAGGGGAGGGGCCTGGTGGTTCCGCAGGTGCTGGGCTTTATTCTCCATGCAGTGCAATGCTACCACACGTATTTGGCAGGGAAATGACCTCAGAACACTTGTATTTGGAAAAATGAAGTAATTCTGAGTCCTCCAGAAGCAAGACAACAGAGAGATCAAAATAAATGCTCAAAACCTGGGGGCTGTCCGACACAGAAAAACACCATGATCTCATTTAAATGCAGAATCTTTTCTAAAACTCAGTCAAAGAGAAATAGAGAAGGTTAGTTACCAGGGCAACAGGAGGTCACAGGGTACAAACTCACAGTGAAGTGGGATGAATATGCCTGGATATCTCATGTATGCCACGTGGGCTATCATAAATAATATTGTATTGAATACTGAAAACTTGCCAAAAGAGTAGATTTTAGATGCCTGGCGCGCGCACACACACACACACACTTAAAGGTAACTAAAAGCGATGGAGTGGGAATTGGACGGTAGTAATTTAGTCT
This sequence comes from Erethizon dorsatum, assembly GCA_028451465.1. Taxonomy (NCBI): domain Eukaryota; kingdom Metazoa; phylum Chordata; class Mammalia; order Rodentia; family Erethizontidae; genus Erethizon; species Erethizon dorsatum. The sequence goes on along the minus strand of CM051829.1, from coordinate 123,017,489 downwards.
CCGTGTCTGTACCTCAAAACATCAAGTACTGCTTAAATGGATGCAATAAAAAAAAATAATTTTAAAAACTGGTGGCCTAAGCCAGGCATGGTGGTGCACACCTGTCATCCCAGCACTCAGGAGGCTGAGGCAGGAGGATTGCCAAGGGTTCAAGGCCAGCCTGGACTACGCAGTGAGTTCAAGGTCAGCCTGAACTGCACGGTGAGACTCTGTTTCAAAAAGACAAAAAAAGCTGGCCTTTTCCCTGGAATCTCAGGCCTGTTCTCTCTCTGTGGTCAGGCCACTCTCATTGTCTTAGCGATTCTGACACTCTCCTCAGCCCCGTCCTCTCTCCGCCAGGCTGCAGACTGAACCTCAGCAGGACCCCCTTCCTGCGGTCCACCTCCCTCCCTCCGGCCCCCAGGGCGTAGTCTCACAGCGCCTGGGCTGGGGTGCGGCCTCAAGTCTGCTGCGTGTCCCTGAGAAATGGCCTCTGACTTTGCCTCGGATCTTCCTTGGTGACTGGGATAGTGTTTGCCGCTGAAGGCTGGTCTGTCCTTCGGTGAGACAGAGCATGAGCCCCAACTCTTACCCCACAGTGGGGACCCAGATGTGAGCTATTAAGCCCAACCCCGCAAGCCGCCTTTTCTCTTTCCTGCCTTTTTCTTAAAGGTATGAGATGTCTGTTATATCAGCTGGAAGTACCAGCAGTTGCCGAGGCCCGGAGGGTACAAACCTGGGATTCTGCTTGAAGCTTCCCTCTCCCTGTCCCCCTGTGCCTCTCTTGTCCACTGTCACGATCCTTGCTCCCACACCCTCTGCCCCGTCTCTCTAGGGACGGATCTCCTAACAGGAGGCTGCAGCTCTGCTGGCCACAAGCCTGTCCCGGCCAAGGTGGCCACCCAGGGTCAGACTGCCTGGCCTCCCCCACTCCGCTTCTTCTGCGATTACTACTGCGGTGCCCCAGTTCAGGCGCTTCCACCCTGCTGATGAGCGACAGTTGCTCTGCCCTCTCCTGGCAGTGCAGAAAGCTTCCTGCCGAGACCTCCCCAGATCTTTCACATGTCACTAATTTCCTCTTCCTGTCAACGCTGGTGGGATGTTTTTATGTCTGTGGGTTTTGTTTTGTTCTGTGCTGTACTGCGGATTGAGCCCCACAGTGCTCTACCACTGAGCTACATCCTCAACCTTTTTTAAATTTTTTTTAATTTAGAGATAAGGTCTCACCTAGAGTCTCACCCAAGTGGGACTCAAACTTGCCATCCTCCTGCCTCAGCCTCCCTAAGTGTTGGGGATACAGGCTTACATCACCACAAATGGCTTGATGTTTTGTGTTGTGTTGTTTTTTGTTTTGATTTTTGCCTACTCAAATACATTTCAGTTTCCCCAAGGAAAAATAATTTGCATTTTGATCTCTGCATTGCTGTGCTTAGTTTCTGGCTTACAGAAAATGGCAAAATAAACTCTCTTTGTGTGCAACCTCTTGATGACAATTAATTCCTCCTTTCTTTTCAGAGCAGAAGGGTTCTCCACGTTTCTTTGGGTAAATATCTAAAGATACACTGCTCAAAAGTTAAAACCTTAGCCTGCTAAAAGGACAGACATCTACATCCTCAAATAGATGACGCTAGAAAGAAAGCACATAATTCCTCCGTCGCTCGGGGATAACGCCACGTTGTGTGCACTCGTGTTTTGTAGAACTCGCCCGAGCTGGATGAAGAAGGCTACAGCATCAGACCCGAGGAACCCGGCTATATCCTTTCTGTATTTGTTGTAATTTTAATTTTTATTTTCTCTCAGAAAACAGTAAGCGAAATTCAGATTTTATGAAGGTGATGCACTCATCTAACATACTCTTTCTAACATTAGAGACGGATAAATAGCACGGGGAGCAGGCTGAGTGCTACAAGGTGGGCATTTTGCCCTAATCTCTTGATAAAGGAAAGAGAGAGAAAGAGAGAGAGGGAGGGAGAGAGGCAGAAAAAAATATGCTGAAGACCAGTTGCATGGATTGTGAGTATCGAGCCGTCTGCTAAAACCTGACAGGGCAGCGTCATTTATGGTCACTGGGAAATAGCTGCCCCTGCTGTCCCTCCCGTTCGACGCTGGGCAAAGCCTGTCTCTCCCTGAAGCACCTGAAACTCTTTGTCACAGGTCCTCTTCTGAGGACAAGCGTGCTCCAGCGTGCTGGGTTGAAATGCCCGACGGCAGCAGCAATGTAGGCCGTTAGTCACAGCTCCTTCAGAGTCACTGTCCTTGATCTCGTTCTGAGGACAGGTGTAGAAATCCTAGCTCCGCCTGTTTATTTTTGTGCGGTTGGCTCTGGTTCCCCGCCCTCGAAGGAGCCTTTTGCCGTGTCGTGTCTTAGCCTGATCAGCTCCTCCCAGGAGAAGAAAGAGCTAAGTGTCTTTAACTGCGCTCCACCCACCAGAGGAAAGCACTTCTACTCCTCGAGCGAGTCGGAGGAGGAGGAGGACTCGCACCGCAAGTTCAACATCAAGATCAAGCCGTTGCAGTCCAAAGACACCCTGAAGAACGCGGCCACTGTGGATGAGCTGAAGGCATCCATAGGGAACATCGCGCTGTCCCCGTCGCCCGTGGTGAGTGGCATTTTCATGCTAAGCTCGGGTGACCCTGGGTGGAGACACGTGTCCTGCCTGCACGCACTGATGAGCTGGCCAGGAACCCCTCGAGCTGAAGGCTGCCGCTGTGGTCACCGTTTCCTGAATTCTGTCAAAAGCAAATAGCTCTTTCTGGCTTAGGAAACTTCACTCACTAAATACCGCCCTCCTTGTGCTTTTCAAAATGCTAAAAATGCACGGAAACACGTTTTCTTTTATATTCCTGCAAGCATTATTTTAAAAAAGAAAGGAAAAAGTAACAAAAAGGTAACCCAGAGCCACTTCTGAAACAGACTCGATGATTAAAAAGAACACGAAGTTCACAATAGCGAGTTTTAAGAACATCTTAGTTTCCACTTTCCTCATAAAACTACATGAAAGGAAAAGTAAGAAAAATGCTTTTAAAAAGATTTTTCCTTGCTCTGCTCCAAAAGGAAATGATAAAAATCAGTTTAACTTGATAGTAAAACTCCTATTCTTTATATTTTATTATCAAAGTGTCTTAAACACTCATCTTTAAGGTACCTCCCATGCAGCTATTGACCTATTTATAGTATTCAAATCAGTATTTTCTCACAGTCTGTGCTTCCTTTCCTCAATTCCCATCTCCCAAATTTCCGTAGTTGCTGAATTCTGAGTCTGAAGTTTTACAGTGTTTTTCCTGTGGTGTTTGGTCAATGCCACCATTGTTTGCTAAACGTAGCTGTGAAGCGCAGCTGAAGGCTTTCGAGTGAGCAGCAATATGTTCCGGGCATCGTCCTTAGGGAGACGGGGTCTCCCGGCAGCCTGCACCTGAACAGACTGGTTAATAAATCCGGGGCCGTTTTCCAGGTACTTCCGGAAATATCTCAATTAACCTTTCTGAAGGAGTTGTAATCGTTCGTCCTTTGAGAATAAACTTTTCCCTGTCTGGAGGAAGGAAGTCTATAATGACGCCTTCTTTAGACCTTGATGCTGGTAATGGCCGTCCTCAGTACGGTTGGTGACAATTACACTGATTGCTAATCGTAACTGACCATCGCAAACAATAGTCTAGGTCATTTTTCGTCAAATGTTCACCTGCCACCCAAACACGGATTCCTGAAAAGGATGACATAGGTTAGTTCTCTTGCACTTCTTTAGTACAAGGTATAGACCTTAAATTCATACATCGGCCTGTGATTTCTAGTAATGGGGTGTTTTAAATTAATACATTTTCACTTTTCAGCTGACACCTTTCAAATCAGTTTGCACTGACAGAATAATTTTTTATTGTGAAAATTTATTAAGTGCCAGAAAACACTTTGCATATACTTCTCTGTGGGGCGTAGTAACTTTAGCAGGCACTTCGAAGCTACCGTGGGTACATGAAAGAAAGTGTGTCATGAGACTAAGTGAGCAAATTGTACGTGAAGTCAAATTTACCGAGACCGTCCCAGAAACACAGTACATGTGTGCTGCAAGCTAGCTGAATCTAGGGAAGAAGAAATCCTGTATTGAAAAGAGCATGTGGGCTGGGGTATGGCTCAGCGGCACAGCGCCTGCCTGACAAGCGCGAGGTCCTGAGTTTGATTCCCGGTACAAAAAAAAATGAACAAGTGCCTGAGTCATCGGCTAGTCTTCCAACCTGGCACGTTGCTGAGGGCCAGGGAGAAGAGTATTTGTTGAGTCTGAGCTCTTCTCAACGTCACCTGCTAAGGTATGATATTGGCGTGATGTGCTTAAGACTGGTGAAAAAATATTCGGACCAGCAACTGCCCAAGACAGGGATCCACTATTCCTCCCTCTCTCCATGCCTCCAATTTCCCCTCCAACACGAGAACCCATTTCTTCCATCACTGTGATTCTCCAGTACATGTAATTTTTGATGTTTGCTATAGAAGAGTGAGCTGTTCATACTTTAAGAACGAGAAAGCACATTTCCAGATGTATATAAGTATAAAGACATTCTTAGCTGTACAGTACTTGTTTTCTTCTAGATAACCAGGTGTCCAGAGTGTGATCCAAAATATGGTGTGTGTTTAAATTTCTTTAATTTGTATTACAGTTAAAGTCCACTGCCATGGATCCCCCTCAAAGTCCTCCCCCTCGCTTTGCACACATTCATCCCATGGTCCTGGCCACTTCCTGCAGCAGCTCTGGAGTCCTCTCTCCTGAGGGTCTTTAGTTGTGCTGTCCTGGCTGCCTTGATGTCCTGAATCCATTCAAAACATTTTCCTTTCCTGGTCATTCTGACTTTGGGGAGGAGCTGGAAGTCACACGGTGCCAGATCTGGTGAATAAGGTGGATGAAGACACAGCATCATGACTTTACGAGCTGCCTTTCTGCTGTGTGGCACTCGGCGGCAGCATTCACTGCATTTTTTATCACACCTCATAAAGACACTCAGGAAAGGAAACTTCCAGAACCACTTCAGAAAGTGGCAAGAGTGATGGAATAAGTATATTCAAAGCAAGAGGACGTATTTTGAGGGGGACTAATGGCAATGTGTCTTTTACCGTAACGAATTTTTTAAACACTTGCTATATGGTTTCATCACCTCTCCTATACTCCGTAATCGACATGCAGCCCTCTGTCTCCACGACCAGGCAAGTAGAAATAACCTTCTGAAATCCAATTGATACCGTGATTAAAGTGACAAACGATTGTACCACTTTAGTTGTCTCCAGCCAGACTCTTAGACATCTGTACTTTCTTCAAACAGTTGAAAAGAAATAGAGCTTCACAAGTTTAGGATGTATCAAAATATTTCACTAAGGGTATGGCGGTCGTGGTACAAAAGCATCAGTCATTGTGTTCATAGAAGTAGAGGAAATTCCAAATGATTTATAACAATGGCTTGGGCTGAATTTCTAATTTCTATGTCTTTTGAAAATTTTTAAGATGAAGTTGGTTCTTTTTATTCATCTATAAATATGTATCTATGAATTGTAACTCATTTTACCTTGAATTGGATTTATTTTATTTAAATAATTTCCCCATACTCACTAGGTGACCAAATTACTCAGCACATGAGTAAAATAAAATTAATTAACTAATTAATTAATCATTTGTATCTATGTACATATACAATATAAACCTATGTGAAAATGACTACTCCCTAAGAAAAAGCTTCACCAACACAGAAAAGTGGGGTTTAATCGCTGGCAAAAATCCTAGTGTATAGTTAGACAAATAAATATAATTTCAATCCAGACCTCCCTTTGGCTGGCAATTTTTATATAAAAATAAAATATAACATGGGCCAGAACAAGACTGAACAACTGAAAAAGAAGGAATGACGCAGGAGTTAGCTCCAGAGAAGGGATATTACTTCCTGTTCTTATCCTGTTGCAGCCTCCTGATGATAAGATACCATGCCCACAGGCAAACAGTGAACATCACGTAGGTTTTAGTTTCTGATTTGCCATCACTGTGAGGTACAATATTGGTTCATCTGCTTTACCTGAGACCAAAGTAATAATGGCTTAAACAAAATAAGTGACTTATTTGTCTCCCACATAAAGTCAGAGTTGGGAGACTATCTAGAGGGTGATATCCAGAGAGTGATATCAAAAATACAGGAACTTTCAGCGCCATTGCTCCTGCTTCCCAAGGGTGCTGCTGCCTTGTCACCAGCAAGCCTTTGGGTAGAGGAAAGGGAAAATGAAAAGCAAGTGGCTTCCTTTAAGGGTTTAACTGAGAAGGTGAACATACACTGCCACTCAGATCCCCTGACCTTAATTCAGTTACATGGATACCCTAGCTGCAAGGGATGCTGGGAGATGTCATCTTCTGCCCGCTAAAATTCAGGTTCTAGGACCAAGACAAAGAAACACTTCTCAGAGGACATTGGTAGTTTCTGGTCACTATGTTTTAGATAACCTCAGTTTATTTGGGGGAGTTCACCAGGAATTGGGATTTTTCCCCACTTGTCTTCAAAAGTATCCCCTGAACTAACTGAATCCATGTTGTTCCCTTTTAAAACTTTCTAATTACTAATTTCAAAATGGCAGTGTTGCTGTCCTCCATGTCAGCTAGTAGTTGGAGGAGCAGATACACATTTCAGTGGAAAGTCAGCCCATTTGGTTGATGCGTACTACTCTAGCAGTACTGGTGCTTTCTCTGTCTTAGGATGTTTCCTACTTTTCAAGGTAAGCTGTTTCATTGTTGAAAGACAGGCCTTCCTTTCAGAAAACCAAACATGTCGCTTTTGTCCTCGGTTGGAGCCGCACTCTTTAGAAAGTGAACAAAGGATAAGGCTCCTCATTTTGCCAACTGGTTTTCAATGGAGCAGACTGACTCCAGCTGAAAATGCTTGTTAAGGAATGACCCTGATCTTCATACCGTGGAGTGGGGTGGGGAGTGGGAGAAGCTGGACCATTTTGCACATCCAGCCACGGCCTGAGCTGGTTCCAGAGGAAGTCTGGAGGTAGGATGATCCTTTGCCCTGCATCAGCCAGTAGTTGGATATGAGCCAATGTGGTCTTGGACAAGGCAGCGCACTGCAGCTGAGGCTGACCTCGGGGTGTGGGCACTTGAAGGCTGCCTGTCAATAATGCTCCTCCGTGACATTGCCACTTGGTGATAAATGCTTGTGAGTGAACCAACAGATGTGTGAGTGGGACCAGGGCAAGGCCAGAGCACTGTGGCTGGTGACCACACAATGAGTCACCTACCCGCACCTCCGCCTCCACCTGGCCACACATTTCCACTTGATTCACACCAGTAATGGAGCCTTTATTAAATGCAGTGGTGAATTCGAGAAACACGTAGGGCCCACAGCCTTGCCGAGCTCTGCCACGTGAGAGCCCTGGGGGGAGAGCGATGGGCTGAGCGTCCCCAGACTCTCTGCGCCTGCGCTTAGGGCCACCACCTTCCTCCCAGGTGCTTTCGGCCATCTGCGCAAGTCCTTCGTCCTAGAATTTGAGGTCCTGGGAGGCAGCAATGTAGTAACAGACAAGCATAGCACGGAACACAGGCCAGCCTGGGCCCGAGGCAGGGCCCCTGGTTTACCTGCTTCACACAGGACTGCTCTGGAGCCTCCGGCTCTCGTCCTGTGAACTCAGGATGACACCGGCCTGAGGGATTTTGGCACAGATTATCACAGGTGTCAGACAGGGTCGAATCCTTTGGCCTTGTTTACCCTGTGCCTAGCACACTGCGTAATACATTAGGCTTCCAGATAGTCATTCTACACGACGGACAGGAGCCCACAGAAGGCCTCAGGGGCGTCCCTCATCCCCACCGTGTCCTCTCACTGCTGGCCTATGTGGTATTTAGATCTGTCCTCCCTCTTTTGAGAGTCGTGCTCTGCATCCCCATTTCCAGTCTCCTGCCGTTAAAGGTGTGTGGCACCTTCGCGTCCTGGAACATAGGTATCTCCATCCAAAGGCAAATTTTAGGTAAAGGGGTTTGCAAACCTCTTGCCTTGCCTGGACTTTCATTCTTAACCAGCTCTAGTCCCCCTTTTAGGGGAACTACTTTTATATCCAGTTTTCTCCGTTTCGGACTTCTATGAGTAATTTTTCCTTCAAGACCAATACAAATTGCACTTCCCGTGAAGGAGCTGAGTTAGAGGAGGGAAAGATGACAGATCCAAACCCAGCTTCTTGCTCACTGTGCTGTTCAGGCAAAGTACTTAAGCCTGTTTGGGTCTCGGTTTCATCTCTAAAATGGAAATAATGGTGCATGCCTGTAATCTCAGCACTGTAGGAGGGTGAGGCGGAAGGATCTCAAGTTGGAGCTCAGCCTGGGCAACTTAACAAGACCCTATCTCAAAATAAAAGGGGGTGAAGGGGCTGGGTATGTAGCTCAGTGCAAAGGCACTCACACGTGCATGCGCACACACACACGCACAACAACAACAACAACGAATCTACAGAGTATCGTTGCAGTGAGTGTCCATCTTTTGGCTAGTACAACGTAAAGACCAATCCCCAGGGAGGACACAGAGCGGGGGGGGAGGTGCCATTCCTGGCCATTTGCTTCCCACACGTTCAGGGTAAACATAAACCTCCAAGACATCATCCAAGAAACAGCTCTGTTCTTGAAGAGTAACTTATCCTCTGAAAGGAACTAAATAAAATAACGGGTACAAGATTGGACTTCAAGGAAATGTGCCTTTACCAAAAAGCAGCACAGTCAGAACTCAACATATAACTGAACCGAGTTGAATTGAATTGAATTGAATTGAATTGAATTGAATTGAATTGAATTGAATTGAATTGAATACAATTTCCTTTCAAGTAATTTGAGAAAAACAGAAATAGACACTTGATGTCATAATTATTCAAACGAATGGGCTCTGATTCCTTAACTGGTGACCTTGGGCACTTTATAAAACCTGTGCCTTGATTTCTTCATCAGCAAATGGACCCAATTCCCATAGCTACTCCAGCGGGCTACTCGAGGGTTGAATGAATGAATACGTACAAATCACTCGGAGCAGACGCTACGTTCAGAGATCACCTCTTTGTCAGAATCGTCTGCAGAGCCCAGGACACAAGTTTAAGAAATTATAATAGTAATAAGCCAGGGAACCCAAATGGCCAAAACTCATTTAGATCCAAGATCAGTAGTTATGCTAAACATCAAACCAGGGAAACACAGCAGTAACTTTCACGATGCCTGCGAGCTGGTATTGAAGGTCGTTCCAGATCGCTCCGAGTGAGGCGATGTCTGCAGAGGGTTCGGTATCGTGCGCACCCGCCACGTGTGTCTCGTGCAGATTGGGCCTCCTCCTCATTCCCCTCTGAGTCATTTCACCACGAATTAGCTGAGCATCTCCATGGAGCAGGACTGAGAGCTTATCTCAGAAATACGGAACAGCCTGTCCGTCCTTCTTGCTAACGCTGCCCTAAAAATGATGAGGAAAAAAAAAAATGATACGGAAACACCACGAGGCACTGTTGCTAGCAGCTGAAATTCCCCTTGGGACCCAAAACACCCTGTCTCCCCTTCTGTTTTCTGATTGAAGATGGGGTCTGTTGCAGTTAACTTAGGGTCCCCTGGCCTCGGCACCCTCCCAGGGTCTCTGATGTGGACCCCGCCATTCCTCCTCCTCAGAGCTCTGTCTCTGACTGCCCTGGGCTCACCGGGTACTTTGACACCAGTCTGGCTTCTATGACTCTCAAGGACACAAAAAGCCAAATACTGTGGTGTAATGCATGGTGTAATCTTTTTCTTTTCTCATGTGCTGCTTCGGATTCCATTGCTTTTGTTCAGCGAGCCAAACTCACTGCAGGGTTGAAAAGCTATATTTTACCTAGAAGCATCGCAGTGCTGTGCGACTAAGAAATTTTGCTCTGGAGTAAGTCAGAACTAAGTTTGCATTCGGGCTCAGCACGCATTAACCATGCGACCTCAGACAAGTTACTTAACTCTTTAAACCTTCGTCCTAGTCACAGCTTAATCAAGGGCAAATGAGGTGAATGCTGAGCAAACTCGTGAGGATTAAAGAAGAAGCACATGAAGTACTTAGTCAAAAAAATTACACAGTGTGTGATCAACATATACAGTGCATGCTTAACTTTGTTAAAGGACACACTGCCATCAGCCCCTCAAAACACTCTGCCTCAGTTGAACACACTTATCCCACCGTCCTTGCTCCTTTCAGAAGCAATTCTGGAATCCTCTTTTGTGAATGTCTTTTTGAGGTGTGATCACAAATGCAGTGAATGCTGCTGCCAAGCACCACCCAATGGAAAACCGGGCTTGGAAAAGCATAACAGTGTGTCCTCATCCACCTTATTTGCCGGAGCTGGCACCATGTGACTTCTGGTTCTTCCCTAATGTCAGAATGACTGTGAAAGAGAGACATTTTGAACCCATTCCAGACATCAAGGCAGCCACAACAACTCAACTGAAGATACTCATGAGGGGGGCTTCCAGAACTGCTGCAGGAAGTGGCAAGAACCTTGGGATAAATGTGTTCAAAATGACAGGGAGTATTTTGAGGGAGGTTAATGGCAATGTGTCTTTTACTGTATACATTTTTAAAAAACTTTTTCAATCACACCTCCTTTGTAAATAAGACCCAAAGGAGGTCCTTAGTAATTGATAGCTATTATTAATCAGAGCAACAATACAGTGCCTCATGATGACTACTCTCAACCTCCTTTAAGGCTACAGACCACTTCGAGAACCTACAGTGGTGACGGTGATGCCAGTGGTGCCGTGGTGGTGAACGTGATGGTGTGGGTGGTGATGGTGTGGGTGGTGATGCTGCTGGTGATGATGGTGGTCATGGTGATGATGGTGTGAGTGATGTTGATGGTGTGAGTGATGGTGGTGGTGGTGGTGGTGACGGTGATAGTGTAGATGATGATGGTGATAGTGGTGATAATGTTGGTGGTGATAGTGATAGTGTGGATGATGATGGTGGTGGTGATAATGTGGTTGTTGTTGGTGGTGATGGTGAAGGCCCCCTGGCCTTCCTACAGGGAGTCAATCTACAGACATTCCCTTCTGTGGCACTTTCTGGGTCATCCCTTGTGACAAGTGATCCAGGCTAAGCCAACACCCTACCAGGTCTGGCTTGAATCCTGCTGTGAATTGGTCATTATCTGAATAGTGGTGATGATGTAGATAGTGGTAATGGTAGTGGTGTTGGTCTTGGTGGTGGTAGTGATGGCAGTGATGAAGATATGGTTGATAGTGGTGGTAGTGATGGTAATGATATGCATAGTGATTTTGATGGTGGAGATGGTGGAGATGGTGATGGTGTGGATGGTAGTGATGGTGTTGGTGATGATATGGTTGATGGTGGTAGTAGTGATAATGGTGGTGGTAATGATGTGGTTGATGATGGTGGTGTTGATGCTGTGGTTGATGGTGATGATGATGGTGTAATGGCAATGGTGATGGATGGTGATGATCCTGATGGTGGTGATGACGACATGGTTAATGGTGGTGGTGATAGTGACGATATGCATGGTGATGGCAGTGTGATGGTGGTGGCGTAGATGGTAGTGATGGTGATGGTGGGAATGGTGGTGATGGTGATGATATTGGTGATGATATGGTTTACGGTGATGGTATGCATGGTGATGGCAATGGTGGTGTTGATAATGTGGTTGATGGCGATGATGGTATGATAGCAATGGTGATGGTGTGGATGGTGGTAATGATGATAATGGTGGTGATGATGTGGATGATGGTGGTGCTGGTGTTGGCGGTAGGGTGATGGTCACGGTACACGTGGTGATGGCATTGGTGATGGTGATGGTGTGGAAGATGCTACTGGTGACAGAGATGATGGTGATAGTGACGTTGTGGGAGATGGAGACTTGACAACGTAAGTACTGCCTGTGTATTGACTGTGCAGATGCATCACATATATTAACATATTTGCCATCACGGCAACCTGCGATGGGTGGTATTATTACCCCACTTTGCAGATGAGAATATTGAGGTATTGTGAGATTGACTCACCCAAGGTGTCACAGCCGATACGTGAAGTTGGAACACTTTGAATCCAGAAAGTCCAGTTTCTAATTCAGAACTCCTAGCCACTGTGTTATGCTTCTGTTGATCAAAGCTCTTGGCTGTCTAAGAAAAGCTCACTAGCTCAACCAGAGCATTTTGTGTCCAGTATCCGAGTACCCACAACCCTTTGAGGGTGATTGAGGGATGGCCAAATGCCCAACGGCCTGCTCCAAAGCCCACTTCCTGGCCTTCCTGCAGGGAGTCAATCTACAGACAGTCCTTCTGTGGCTCTTTCTGGGTCATCCCTTGTGACAAGTGATCCAGGCTAAGCCAGCGTCCTTCCAGGTCTGGCTTGAATCCTGCGTTATATGTGATTCCTAATTTACTAACATTCTCTCATCTTGTATTCAGACATTGTGCACCTTTGTTTTAAATGTTAAGAGTGCCGCCTCATTTGTATATGACTCAGCAGGTACTTTTTACGTCACTAGTACTTTGCAATAATGCCTTGTGTTGTATAAATGTCCAGTGACGAGCGAAAGGATTCAGTGAGCACTGGCACCGATGCCGATGGCCCACAGACAGAGGAACAGACCAGAAAGCAGCAGCCTGCGGCAGGTTCGAGGCCGGGACTTGAGCTCGGTATCTGCTCCCTTTCTGCCTGAAGCGCAGTATGCGTTCTCGTCTACGGGGCGAGGGGCTATGCTCCGGTTATGTCGAAGAAACCTCTCGGCTTCAGTTTGCTGCTGTATATTCTGGCCTAAGAGTCTCGATTATAGGGGAAGAATGGAGGTGCAGAGAGGGAACCCAGAAAGCTAGGGCTGCCTTTGAAGCACAGGAGAAGGAGGAGAACTTCTGAGCCTTCGAAGTAGGAAAGGCTTCAGAACCTGCATCTGGTTGTCTGTGGGCTACCGACCAGTTTCCTACCCCTGAGCCTCTGGTCCCAAGTCTGTAAAAGGAGAGCAAGGTGTGGACCTTCTTGGGGTTGGTGTCAGGACAGACGGGAGATGACGCTGTGGGGGCTCCAAGAAGAGGCTCTGCTCGCCACCAGCTCCCCTCCAGCTGCACTGACTTCTCCTTCATTTGAGAGACGAGGGAGGCAAAAGGGAAATAAATACGGCGAGGGAGGACGGAGCCAGGAAGACAGCAGTCAGGAGAGACGCGAGAGGAGGAGGCCCCCTCCCGGCGGCAGCTGCTGCCTCCTCCCCTCCCCCGGAAGAATTAACGGAAATCAGCGCTGAGCTATGAGGGAGCGATTCGTTTAATCCTGTTCCTGGAGGTTTGCGATCTGTAACAGAATTATTTACTCAAAAAATAAATACATGGGGCCGGTGAGATGGCTCAGCGGCTTAAGTGCCTGCCCGGCAAGCGCGAGGGCCCGAGTTCGACTCCCGGAACCCACATACGAAAAAGGGGCCGGTGATATCGCTCAGCGGCACGGGCGCCTGCTGGCGCGCGAGGTCCTGAGGTTGACCCCCCGGTACCCACAAAAAATAAATAAATAAATAAATAAATAAATAAATAAATAAATACATGAACGAGAGGAGGGAGAGCCAGCTTGGAATGGAGTCGGCCTGGTGCCGGCGGCCTGTTCCAGGCGGCCCGCCCACCCTTCCACCCCTGAGTTAGCCTGCCGGGAGCAAACTCCATGCGTTCGCTGCTGCTTGGTAACACCACCTCCTCCCGTCCTCGCTTTGGCAAAAGGTTCAGCGCCCTGCGCGGTTCAGTGAAAACCAGGAGTCATCAGTGGGGGAGGAGAGCGCTGCCTCGCACAGCAGCGCTGTGCGGAAACAGCTGCAGAAACTCGCCAGGTGCGAGGAAAGAGTAACTGCTGCACGTGCGGTGCTCAGCGACCCGCCCGGCCCGGGGACCTGGCAGACCGAGGCCCGCTTAGGTCCTACTCATCCCTTCACCAGGCTAACTCGATTCGGGTCGGTCCAGACCAGGGCTGTCACACTTGGGGCGTAGAAGCGCCTTTCCCTTCCTCGAGGACCTCAGCAGACTTTGCAACTGGATCCCAGATGTCATCTGCAACTCCCCCTCCAGAGAGAGCAGCCGACCAAAATCAGCCAGTGTGCAATCGAGATGAAGCCCTCGGTTCTTTTCTATTTTTCAGGCTTTACAGAGAAGGATAGATGATGACATGGGTGGGAGGTTTCTTTTTCAAAATATATTGTTCTCTTCCCTCCATTTTTAAACACCACACTCTGCCTGCAGAAAAATTAACATTCTGTCTAATATACATTGTTTCTTTCCTTCGTGAGCAAAGTGTTTTTCCTGGAGAATTCTCTGCTACTTCCATTTCCTGACCTTCAAATTTACGGTATGGTTTTCCAAGCCCTCTCATGCCCACCCAACTTTTGTAAGAAGAATCCCTATGTATGTTTTGATCTCCTTGAAATAGTAAAATATTCGGTATTCAACCCGGACCGCCTTCGTCATAACTTCCCCTGTTCGTGTTGGTTGTACCCTCTGAGACCGTGGTATTTGCTTTCGATGTGTGAGGTGGGAGAGTCAGATTTTCCTTGGAGAGCTCCAGATTCTTGCGAAAGCTGACCTGATTTGAGGGTTGGAGCACCCATGCTGGCAACCGCGAACACTGAATCTCTGCTACCAATTCAAAGTCTAATTGAATGAGACTACCTGACTGCCATATTGATACATCACGTTAGGAGAGTGCGCCAGAAGTAAGGAATTCTCCAATGGCATGCTTCTAGTTCTAACGTCAATTGCAATATTTTTTTAAAGGGCTAATTTGAATTCTTCTACCTTGATTGTGTAGTCCTCCTGCTGTGGAGTTTAGAATTTAAGACTATTTTTAGTAATGAACAGCCAGAATCAGAGTAGAATGGGCTCTGTAAAGAAGCAGTTAATTTGGAAAATAAGTTTTTACTAGAAGCATAATTTGATAACAGCTCATGGAATGCTGGGTTCCTGGCGACTCCTGTGCTCAAAGGTTAGGGGTTCCTGACTACTTCCCTACTAGGCTACTTCTAGAGCCGAGGCTCCGAATGACACATCTCGGGTGCCTAGAACGCTCTTCAGGCTGCCCAGTGGATGGACACGATTCACCGTGGGCGGTGATGCAGAAGTGGCATCTGGCCGTGATAGGGTGCAGTTTGTACCCCTTATATCATCCCTTATCAAAAGAGCAAGTTCAGGGTTCTGCATTTCTTAGATCTTCTCCCCCTCAACTTTCAGCAGTCTCCCCACTGCTAAACAGGTAGACTTCGTGAGGAATAATTCCCTACCTCTTCTCTTATAATTTCTCCTAAAGCTCTTTTTAAAGTTGGTTACTGTGTCCTCTGTAGGTCCTGGGTTTTGTCATAATCATTCTCCCCTAAACCTGCACGCCTCGCAGAATGTGTTTTCTCAGCTGAAGTCTGAGGTTCTCTGTCGCTTTGCGACCCCCAACCCTGAGCATCAGGTATCTAAGATTACATTTCTTGTTGTTTTTTTTTTTTTTTTATGTGAGTACCGGGAGTCGACCTCAGGACCTAGCGCTTGCCAGCAAGCGCTTGTGCTGCTGAGCGATATCACCGGCCCTTTTTTTCCTTTATGTGGGTTATCGGTAGTCGAACTCAGGACCTCGCGTTTGCCAGGCAGGCGCTTATGCCGCTGAGCCATCTCACCGGCCCTATGATTACATTTCTTTCTTTTTTTTTTTTTTTTGTGGGTACCAGGGGGTCGACCTCAGAACCTCGTGCGCCAGCAGGCGCCCGTGCCGCTGAGCGATATCACCGGCCCCTTTTTCGTATGTGGGATCCGGGAGTCGAACTCAGGCCCTCGCGCTTGCCGGGCAGGCGCTTAAGCCACTGAGCCATCTCACCTGCCCTATGATTACATTTCTTAAACTCATAATTATTTTTACACTAAGGAGTTTCTATAAATGCCTGAAAAATAGAATAAAATATATGAAACACTATTTTTTTAAAAAATACATTTTATCTCTTTGCCCTCTGAGGGGTTTTTTTTAGTGTCAGAAGTCATAGTAATAAATGAAACTTTTACTTGTTTTAGAAAAACTTACAGTGTAAATCACCCACATTAATTATATCAAAAAACACTTTTTTGGAGATGAGGGAAATTTTATTTCTAAACGAAAGGAAGGTGGCGTTTTTCCTGTCTTGAATCTGTCCCGCTGCCCTCGGACCTTAGGACTGTGACTCAGCCACCAGCATGGCCGAGGGACACAGCTGGGTGCCAGACCGTTCTCATCCTGGTGGGGACAGCAAAGCCGACAGGGCCTGACCTCATTATGTTTTGCCCATTTAAAACGCTCCTTGGCTTCCTAGCCTATTTGAAGCCCACTTTTATTGGATTATTTTTGAACCTAGTACATGGGGAATCAAAATGATGTAGCAAAGAGTGATAACAAACAATGGCATACGACATGCAGGAATTTCCTAGTGTTGTCTCATTTGTTTTTTCTGAGGCTTTCCCGAGACACCAGGAGTTACAAACGTCCACATCTGAGAGTCCCAAGTAGGGGCAGGAACGAGCCACCCTGGAGCAGAGCGAGGCCGCAGTCTTCACTGTGGCCTACAAGGCCCTGGTGGTCAGGATGCCCCAGAACTGCCCCTCCTCCCTCTCGTCGCCTGGCTCCCTGCTGGGCCCTCTTCCCCCACAGGTGCGCTGTGACCCCCTCACCAAGCTCAGGGTATGCTAGGTCTCCTCCTCCAGGAAGCCTGCCCTGACCACTTGTAGAATGACAAAGCCCTCTACCCTGGTATTCCCAAACTGCTTCATTTGCTCTACTTTTAAAAATTACATTATCTTCTGAAATGCTTAATACTTTGCTGATTTATTCCACCGACTATTTTTGACTGTCTCCTATTTCCCAGACTAAGCTCACTGGAGCTTTTCTGTTGTTGACTGATGTGCCTAGAATCGTGTTGGATATTTATTAGGTACACAGGAAGTAGCTGTTAATGGCTTAATAAATGAATAAATAATCATTTTGCTCTTCGTGAATACCTGAGTTGTCATAAATAATTAAAAGGAGATGATTATTTTACAGTAGAATCACGTTAGTTAAAATATTAAGGTCCAGAACACAGCCGTTCTATTTTTAAAGTTAAGCAGCTGCAGACTCTTATAAGGCTTTCAGATCAAACCGGATTTCTGATGTCTTGATCTCACTTGATGACACTTGCTGCCAAAAATTCCCATGGGCAACTCAGTCTCTTGTTAAGCGGCTAAACCCTGGGAATGAGTTCAGAGCACAAAGCCTCCATGGGAGGACCAGCTAAGGCAGCTCGGGTGCAGATTTCTCCCATGCGCCACGGTTAGCTTCAGCTCTGCTCTTAAACAGAATCCAGCCTTAAACATGGCTGATTTCCCGCCCTCCTGCAAAAGTGTAGCCTGCGCAAGACCTACCTTGAATGAATGCTTGCATTGCCAACTTATCTGGAATATTAATGGCCAGAAGGAGCTTCCTCATCTGCAGAAGGCAAGGATCTGTGTAGTCCCTGGAGAGCTGTTGATCAGATGGGCGAACTGACTTCCAAGTCGGAAAAGGTATCTTCTTAGTCCATGGGACAGGAACATCCCTGTCCTTGGAGCCCATTTGGTGGGTGTCCTTGATGCAACTGTTCTGTCCGATCCAAAACGCACTTACTCTATTTTTATTCACAGGTAAGCTCAGAAGTCTGCGTCTCTTTCTCAGTTCTCAGTTCTATAAAAATCAACTCGAATTCTATTAGCTCATTTTATATCAAGAAATATTTTCATTTTCCCTTAAAGAGAATTGTCATGTTTTACTTTTTCCTTTGTTTCTAAACATTCTGAAGCTACCCCTCAGTTAAGAGGCCTAAGTGTTGGTAGGTGCTAACGAAGCAAAGCAACATATTGAATAAAGATGGTTTAATACACTATGGCCTGGGCTGGAAGACGTAAAAAGGCCGTGGTAACCCTCATCATTCGCATGTTCATGTTTACTCTTCTGATTTTAATTGAGTGAAAGGCTTTAATTCTAAGGAGAGATGAGAAGTTTACCCTATCATCAGAGTTCACCCTATCATGAGAGTTTACCCCAGGGACTGAAAGCACCCCAGATGCACAGGCTCTCCTCAGAGAAGCTTGCTCTCGGAGCCCTCCATAACCGCCTGGCACGAGCCGCTGGAAAAATCCAAGATTGTTTTCTAGAATCTGTGATCTGTGAGCATTTAGCTCCATTGTTTCTAGATCTCAATGCTGATAAAAGCCCAGAAAGTGGGTTCAGCCTGTTTAGGGGCCCCAGGTCCAACCTGGATCAGACTATCCCGAGTCAGACAGTCCGGGCTCCAGCCCCAGCTCTGCCCCTTGGTAACCGCGACCTCGGAGTTCTGCTGAGCCTCCTCTTCTCCTTCGGGCAATTAGAGACAGTGAGGACGTCAGCCACACAAGGCAAAGCCATGGTAAATTCTCATGGAATGCTAGCTGCCAATAGCATCCTTGCCCCTTCATCCTTACAAGATAACAATTACCCCTTCCTTACAAATTACACAATGGTGGGCTGGTGAGATAGCTCAACTCTCAGAACCCATATACGAAAAAAGGGCCGGTGATATTGCTCAGTGGCATGGGCGCCTGCTGGTGCACGAGGTCCTGAGGTCGACCCCCGGTACCCACACACACAAAAAAAACAAATTACACAATTGAGACACAGTGTAACTTGCCCAAAGACATCCAGAAAATAAGGGGTTGAGCTAATTTGAGAACACAACATCTCGCAATCCTCCTTCCACCCTGACACCCCCTTTAAAGCGATTTGATTTTATCCCAATACGATGGCTGTCTACAGATTGAGAACTTGGACCTCATTAATAATTTTCATTTCACTTGCCAAGGAGGGTCCGCATCTGCAAGTGGCACCAGGACACACTCCCCTCTGTGGCTCACGGTGATTCTGAAGCACTCGCATCTGCTGCAGTGGAAAACTCCACCCTGCAGATCTCCCATGATTCCACACAGATGTCTGCAAAGCAGTGCCCCTCCCTGGAGCCGAGGTCACTAATGGGTAGAGAGACCAGTTAACAATTAAGGAGGAGCTCAGTGGAATATTTAAGGGAGCCTGGAAGGAACCATTACAAATGGGACCACCTGCCTTGGGCCTCTTGCAGTTCAACCCTATTTTAGAGAGAAATTCATCTTTCCATATTTCCGATGACACTGTGTTTCGAACACTTGCATCATGTTTTAATGTCCCCCCGAAAGAGAATTCATAAACATGTTTTGAGCCCCTCCTATGCACCTAGCACTGTGGGCTGGGTGCTGGACAGAATGTGTGCGTAACCCCTGCTGTGAGTTTTTATTCAAGTAGACATGGAAATAATTCAGAACAAAACAAGAACTGCAAAAATATATTAGCCATGTGTACCTTCATTCTCCCTGAGGCTAGGAAATATCAAGAAAATAGAAAAGCCTTCAATATTTATTATTTTGGGCAAAAGAAATGTGCTGCAATCAACTGAGAGAAAGGGATATTTTGTTCTGACTGGGAGGCTTGGGAAAGGTCTCCTCCGAGAAATGTTCCTGGCCTTGAACAGTGAGTGCGGTTTTGACGAGGGGAGAGGGAGAAGCCACCAGAGGGAGAAGCAGCGTAGGCCGAGGCAGGAAGGGTGTAAGCACCTGGGACCTGGGGAGGTGATGGGACAGTGCAGCCTTCCTAAAGGACAGTGGTAGAAGGCAAGGCATGAAGGTAAGCTGGAGCCCTTCCAGAAGGCGTCGAATGCCATAGCACAGGGTTTGAGTTCTGTTTCCGGGTTACCAGGGATTTGAGGGACAGGGTACTATTGTCCTTCACTGTTTTTGGAAAATGACTCTGGGGATAGTGTGGAGGGTGGGTTGGGAGATGAAATTGGAAGCCAGACCACTGGCCAGGAATCGCAGGGAGGAGGCTGGCGGAGCACCTGTGTCAGCCAGAGTCCCCAAGGCCCTTGTAGGACAGCACTGCTCAGGGGCCAGGGACCAATCGCCAGGAAAAGAATTCGCAATTGTTCATGAAATGGGGGGGTGAGAGATGGGTCAGAGGAAAACCGATGGCTGTAGCCGTGGGAACTTGGAAAGTGATGGTAAGTACCAGTTTCCCTAGCAAGATACGGAATTTCTGGGGAAACGTCTCGTGTGGTTTCATGAGCCATTCCCTGCTGCGCTGTATTCATGGCATTCGCCAACTCCTTCTAATATTACAAGGCCTACTTCTATCTTCAAGGCAAAAATATGTTTGATAAAAGGGAACCACTCAGAAGAGAGCACAGTGTGTGCCTCTGTACTGTGCCCTCTAAAACCGGAACTGAAAATGACAGCCCAGAAATGGCCTCGGGAGCAGACACGCGCAGCAAGCGCTTACAGAAGCATTTGCTTCAGGAGCCGCCTTCAGCGGAAGGCAGAGCCTTTCTTCTTGAAGACGCATGTCACTCTCTCACATTCTCTTTATTTTTCCTCCCCACGCCTTCGCTCTTAGAGGAAAAGTCCGGTAAGAAATACCAAGTCCTTTCTGTGTTTTGGCCAAACATGGTTTGTTCTGCTCATTTTCACTATCTGCCTATCTAATACTCATTGTGTTTGATACCTAAACAAGGTTTTGAATGTTGAAAACAAACCTTGGCAAACCAGGACAAGGTCTAATTATACCACATGGGGAAAGGAGGAAGTTGGTTGCTAAGTGATTTTTGCAACCCTGTTATTAGGGGCTGTGGGGTAATTTCGTAAAGATTCACCTCTGCCTTTGTTACAGGCATATGATCAAATTTCTTAGGTCCTAAATTTCGTTTATTGCAGCTCCCACTGGAATCAGTCAAGCTAAATATAGACACCACAAACTAGGCAAATACTTTTAATTTTTTAATGTATAACTGGCTTGCGGAAGGGGAGTTTTAGGGGGCTAAAATGATTTATTGTTGATATTGCTACTTTTTATTTTAGTAAATCAAAGTACCCCCTCCTGAAACTGTTGGTGACTAAAAAAAGATGTTTATAAAATGTAATTGCTGCGCAGATGTTACATTTTAGTGGCAGCACAAATCTGATATAGATGTACCTATATCTTTTTGTTGTAGAGCATTGTGGAACACATCTTTAAAATAATAAATTAAAAAGGGAAGGAAAGGGAAATTATGTTCTCGGTTGCCTGGTTCTGTGGGAACATATGTTTCTGTGTGTGGCCAGCGCAGCTGACCTCTACTGTAAAATATGACAAGTGTTTTCATGTTAGCAAACACCGAGAAGGGGCTGGTTAGTTCTACTTCACTCGCCTGAGCGGATGCTACAGGAAGTGCCGCCATCTTTTACTCTGCCCCATGTGAGGAAACTGAAGTGGAGGAAGTCCGTGTGACAGCAGGGAGGACGAAGGGGAAGCACAAAAACAACAAAATGGGATCCAAACATTAAAATGCATTAAAGTGCATCAAAATGTGGGTCCAGACCTTTTTGTTTCCAAAAATAAAATGAGCATCTATGATTGATTCTGACTGTGACCGAGCTGCACGGCCCACTTCTAGTCACTGGGCGCCAACTGTATCCCAGGCCACGAGTCAGGAAACCCCGTGTGCCTTCATAACAACTCTTCATGTGTTGCCAACTTCGTGTATCCTCTTTGACCCCGAATCCTCTGAATTACCAAAATGTAGCCACTTCGATATATTGAAATTTACCTGTGGGAATTTCAGACTTCTCTGTTCCTCCTTGATTTCCTCCTGCTGTCCTTACTTTAGTAAGAACACTTTTTCATTTTCACTTCATTTCCAACTCCCTTTCCTAATTTTTCTTTAGAAAATGTTCATCTTGTTGGCTTCTCAGCTGGGCGTCACTGAATGATGCGTTGATTACCAGCAGATTCTTTGCGTCCTTTCCCAAGTGGGATTTCAAGATCGCCTGGCCACATCTCATTAGAAACGATGATATTTTCCATAGTTGGGCTTGCAATACATGGGAACAAATTTAAATATAGACAAACCCAGTAGCTGCAAGTGGATGCTTGGCAGATAGTTTGTCTTCATCCTGAAGCATTTAAAAACAAATAGGAATGTTGACTGGGATCATAATAAACATAATGATCCTACATTCTAATTCTTTCCTAGAAATTTCTGTAACAGGAATCACTTAATTTGCTATGTCTAGACTGTATAAAAATATTTGTTTGGTGCTTTGTAGTTTATAGCCCATTTTTATCTGTTTCCCTGTAAGACTGAATTTAGCAAATGAAGATATTTCAAAACTTCAAACACTGAGGCTGGTTATTTAGTTAATTTAACAAGCAAGAGAGATTTTGTTTGGTTGCTTCTTATAAATATCTCAAAACAATTTGTCCACGTTGACTAGGACGAAGTTATCCTAGGGGCTGGGGATGTAGCTCAGTGTAAAACATTTGCCTCATGCACACAAGGCCGTGGGTTCAACCCTCGGCACCAGGGCGGAGGAATAAAGACTAAGGTACCCTAGTTAACCAATTTAAATTAATCCTGTTATGCTAAAGTAACAACACAAAACTATTACATTTTAAAGACTCGAGACTACAAAGACATAGCCACAGTATTTTCTTTGAAAGGCACATTCATATAGAAAAATCATATAAATTTTGAAATAAACATCTTCATTCTAGTGACCAAATCATAACATAGCAATGTCAACCCACTTTGAAAGTAACCTCAAAATACACAGTGAGAGTTACCTCAGAGCTGAACACCAAAATTCAAGTAGGAGGATAAATAAAATGATTTCCACAAAGTTTTCCACAGTGCACCAGAAGAGCAGGAGAACTGAAAAACTGATGTCTAATTAGGAATGTAGGGAATTTTGGTCGGAAAACAAGCAGACCAATTGCAGTCTCTGTTGGAGTAATCAGGGTAGCTGTAATGGGATTCATTATGTGTGACACAAATATCTGCAATCGGAGACAAAGTGGCCACCTGCAGACTCTAAACAACTGAATAGGTATTTTATCTGCCTGTGCAGTTAAAAATAATTTCAGCCCACATTTAAAAACTAGAGCGTTTGAACTTTTAAAAAAATCTGAATGTTCATCTTCTGAATTGTAGTTTTTTTAATAAATCAAGACCAAATACTGAATTTGTTTTCTCCTACCTTTGAGGCAAATTCTATATATTGGTAGATCCAAGCAGAGTGCTAGCTAAGTGCTTAAAATTTGGGGGAAATGATGGGAGAAAAGATAAAATGAAGTTTGTGAGGGTGAAGATGCTTGCTTCGCCGACCTTCGTGTCCAGCGGGCTATTTTGTGGTGATAATGCATATCGAGCCCTTCCATTGGACTTCTGGAAATCTTTTTCTTTTGAGTTTTTTAGAAAGCTCTTAATTATAGTCCTTGAGGCCTTCTGCCTTACACTTCACAGGGCTTCTAGCTGTGCCTTTTGTCTTCTCATTAATCAGTCTGTGGCCACGTGAATTGGGGCAGCGAGTTCTTGATGAAAGAATTTTGCAAATGGAATTTCCAAAATGCTGTCTCAGAATGTTGTCTCTTACTATAAAAAAAAATAAAAACCAGCATGAACTACTGATTAAAAGCATAGGTTTTTAACTCATTGGAAATTAAGATATAATTTAATTCAAATGGATTAGTATATTTGAAATTATCTTGAAATGCATTTTGTATAATCCTAAATTGATGAGTTTTCTGGTATTTAAGATTCCACTTCTGTATTGTTGCAAGTATCACTTTATTTTGCATTATTTTTCATAATTTTATATTGGGGAACTTTTTATTTTAGTCTCCTGTTTGCTGTATTTTGAAAGTTTGTCATGAAATTCTCACATTTTCTTTAAAAAGCTTTAGTCTGGTTGCTAAAGAATAATAAATTCTAAATCATTATACATAAGATTGTTTCAGATTTCCTCAAAACACAGGATGGCCAGGCGTGGTGGCCTGTAATCCCAGCACTTGGGAGGCTGAGGCAGGAGGATTGCTGAAGAGTTCCAGGCCAGCCTGAACTACATAGCAAGATCCTGTCTCAAAAACAAAAACAAAACAAAAAACAAAAAAACACAGTATGGGTTAGGCTAAGGGAATTTAAGCCAACAAATATTGTTTATGTGTCCCATTTCTTTTCTAATTTTCTTTCAATTGCAACCAAGCACACAGGTTTATGAGAAAAGTTGGATCAATACAGACCAGTGTCTAAAAAATAAGACAAATAAGTCTAAACTATCACAAGTAAAATTGACTAAAGTAAGTAAGTCTAAAGTCCTAGTTATTTACAAATTTGGTCTGAGAAATCACCACTGCTGGGTGTTAGCCACAATTATCTCTGCCTCATGAGTCTTCCAACGCCATTCCTGAATGGGAGCATCCCGAGCACGGGCGAGTGGGAGGTCAGAGGTCTAACTTCTGTCTTTAGTGAGGTACCAGTCGAGTCTCAGAACCTCGCTTCCCCCTCCACATCTCAAAGGCCCAGGTACCTGCGGAGGCCTCCTGGGTGTGCCACGCACCCTGCCCCTGTTTGCTCTGTCCTGGAGCATGGTCCCTTCTGTCATCTGAGCAGCTTCTGCCCACTCGTGGGTGCCTGCTCCTGGCCTCAGCTGTGGGAGGTGACCTGTGGTGAATTCCAGATTCACCTGCATCCCCGAAGGGAGACTCTGCCGGCCTCCCTCCCATCCAGCCCCCACTCCCTCCCGTTAGGCAGAAAGACCCTCCAGAGGGAGGGCGATCGGAGCTTGTTGGGGTAAGTGGACAGCCGCCTTAATGAGGCTGGAAGGAGAGAGAGAGGCTGTGTGCCTGCTTGGTGCCTGCAGACCTCGTCCAGCCCACCAGTGTTCTGTTACAAACTGAGCAGTTTTCATCATTTCCACCGGTGTTTGTCTGGGGCTCCCCTCTCCCCCCATCGCCCTTACCTACCCGCTGGTAGAGGCTGCCCAAATCCCCGGGTCAGGGACAGACACTTACCAAAAACAGTCCTGAGACACACATTCTGAGACCACTCAACAGAAAAGCCAGGGAGGAGGCGCTCTGCATCCTGCCTGGTGTCTCCAAGCCTCCCCTCAGGCTCTGGGAGGTGCGGAATGAGTTACATCTGCGATGCCCATTACTCTGTCTTCCACGGGGAAAAAGCTTTCACTGTACCATTTGTCCTCGAAGTCCCCACACCCCAAATAACTTGGAGAAAAACTAACAGCAAGACATTAAAAGCATCAGTAAAGATTTTGTGTGTTTCTGCCTTGCTTTTCTGTGCACATACTAAAACTTGGATGTCCACGTGGGCAAAGCTGGATTAGACCCTGGTCCTTGTGAGGGTCTTGAAAGCCCGCTCCGCTTTCACTAAGCCCTGCACGCCGTGCCCGCCTGTCTCCCGCCTGGTTATCTGGAGCGTGTGTTTGGTTGCTGTTTCGAAATCTGTTACCCACGCCTGTTGACGGACGTGTCATTCCCTGACTAGGTGTCTGTTCTCTCTCCCTTTTTGCTGGTCACAGAGGCGCAGCCCGGTAAGAACTTTCAACATTTTTCCTTAAACATAGATAGAGAAAATCACCGCCAAGGCAAAGCAGCCAGGCCGATTTCTGGTGCATTTATGATCACCCGGTGTGAACGAGGTAGATGAATTAGGATGACTCCTTCGAGGCCTCGGGCTCTCTGAAGTGGTATTTTGTAACTATCAGAGGACTTGTCTGTAATGGACTAAATTAATACATGGGAATTTTAATTCAATGCTAAACAAGAAAAATAGATGTGTGTGTGTGTGTGTGCGCGTGTGCGCGTGTGTGTGGGTCCAAGGACTGCAGATTGGCCAGAAAGCACCATAGAAGTTGATAGCAAAGCAATAATGAAAAGCAATAAAACTGTAAAAAAAAAAAGAAAGAAAGAAAACAAATACATAAGGAATCGGTTTATAAGCCGCATTGTTTTAAATCTGCATCCAAACTATGTCCTTGGACCCTAATTTATGTTGGTCAATACACTGATACACACTTATAATTTCCATTTAGGGAGTGGGGGGGTGTACTTCCAAGTCAGTACCCTAAACTGTCACCAGTCTAAATTTTATCACTGAAGATGATGCTGGCAGGAAAGATAATGAGCCAAAGTGAAATCTCAGTCATTTAAAGCAAGGAAAAGAAAAGCCTTTCTTTTGCTTGATGTGACCCCCCATGCACACACACACACACACACACACACACGCCTACTTACTCCCTTAAGAGAGGAGGTGAAACTGAAACAACCCTCTCTAAAATATCCCCAGGCCCTTGTCAATCCAATTAATCGATTACTGTTTGAGACAAATACCTTGCCCAGGAGGAAAGTTGGTGGCTCTCTGTTTAAGCTATGAAGCTGAGATTCGCTAAAGGAGGGAAACCTGCTCAGCGAGGTGTTTTTAACTCACTGGGCGTCCTTCCCGAGTGTGGTCGACACCACCTTAACCTGGCTTTAGATTTTCATGCTGCCACATCAAGGCCACCAAAGATCCGCAGCGAGATCCAGCTGGTAGTGGGACTTTCTGTCTGGTGCTAACTTGCTTCTGATCTTTCAAACGTCTGTTCCTGTCTGAACTGGTGATAGCTTATTCTTTCTAATTTCTAAGCAACAGTGTTTTCTTGTCTAGTTCTTCCATGTGTGGCTGATTATTCATTCAAGAGGAGTACTTAATAAAAATATTACAGGGAGTTCTTCAGTGCCTTTCAATAATAAATATCTGTGGAGCGAATCGCCACACCTGGGAATTCATGACTATGAAAGAAGTTGTTTGCCTTTCTATTTATTTTAAATAAAAGAGGTCAGATAGAGGATGAAGAGGTCTCCGCTCAGCCCCCCTTGACCCCCAACAGCTGGATTTCAGTTCCCACAATACCTGGTGTGCCCTGTCCCCTCGATGCCAGCCCCATTAATCTTGTGATTTACAACTTGATACTACAGCAGGACCTTATTGATGTAATTCTCATGATGTCAGGGTCCTTAATTCAGGAAAACGTTCTGGCTTCGTTTATACAATTTGTTCTCTAAACTTCAGTCCACAGTTTTATTAATCCAAAAACAAACTTGTGTTCAAACTCCCCTAATAATCATAGCAGATTTAAGTGACTATAATTATTAAAAGGTTTTTGTCATTGTGCAGTATTTTTCGGTCTGGAACACATAGTAAGGGGAAACATTGCATTATTAGGCAAAACAAGACAAAATACAGCTGGGGAGATGTAATCACCCACCAGGAAACACGTGATGGGTCTCTCTTCAGATGGAGACTGCGCCTCTTGCTAAATGGGTCCAAGCCCACCCCAGATGCGGTCCTCCTGATGGTCTACTTTTCTGTTAGCACCCTGTGCTAAGAATCTTTTACAGCTTCTGCTTTGGAGGCCAAACTTCATACTGAATCAATTTTTCTATGATCTGAATACATTCATGTTGAGGCATTATAAATCTAGAAGCGATCTGCTCATCTTATATATTCCTGTCCCAATATCATAATGCCTTGAGCTAAAGAAATGACTTCCAGTTCATAGATTGGTGGCAGGCTCCAGAGGGGAGGATGTGTGGGTGTCGAGGAATTCTCTGGCTCCCTGAAGAGACAGTCCCTCTAGTGACAGATTCCCCCAGGTTTCCCCTCCCTTGGACACTGGCCACTTTTCTCTTCTTAAACCGTGCTAGTAACTTGTGATTGTTTTGACCAGCAATTTGGGAGCCTCACCTGATTAGGAACAGACGGTCTCCTAAGTACATTTTAGAATTTTCAAATATCAACCATACGGGAAATGGTTTACTTCTGTATCTGCTAGAATTCAAGATAATTTTTGTTAAGGGACTGTTCAATATTTGTCTTAAAGTCCCAAACTCACCCAGGTAAGGGGTTGTCTCATTCAGAAGCCTTAGGGTTTACCTTCCCTTCCTCACTGTAACTTCTGAGTGAAATGAAAACTGATCTGTGTGTATGTGTGTCTACAAGTTCCAACGCTAATGCCATCCTGAGAACAATTTCATTTGTCCCCACCTGCATTTCTTTGAGTTTAGTTTAATTGCAATAACAGAAATAATACATATTGTACATAACATATATGTGGTCTTAAGCCTTATAGTGTCTATTTCTAATTCTAGGGTGCAATTAAAAGGAACTTATCCAGTAAGTATATCTTAGCTACCAGAAATAGAGTACAATGTAAAAGAAGAAATAGTTCCTTGGATCTTGGCGGATATATACATTTGAATTATTCAGCCTTGAGTTTGATTGCTAAGGCTTACTTTTAAAACAACATTTTACAGTAAGGAATCCTTATTATGATTAAGGGCCACTTGGGGATTCCAAATGATTAGTGTTTAAATTCGGCTGTTTTTGGAGAAGCATTGCCATTTTCTTCCCATGTTTGTCAACTCTTGCTATGTCATTTAAGTTTAGAAATGAATATAATCTAGGGGTGGAAGCTTAGGAGGGCAGAAAAGAATCAAAGGTCAAGGCAACCTGCATATTCTAGTATAATTTGATGTGAAACATTTTACTCAACTGAGGTATATGATATGGGTTATAATATATAGGGCATGATTTCCTCTGCTGCATACAATACATTCTAGGAAATTCTAAATTCATGATTCATAGCTAAAAATGTAACATTTTCTTGGAATTTCAACAAAAGAATGGGCAGAGAATACTGGATTCGTGTACTATGTACAGATGGCCTGGCTTGGCATTCTCTTATGGTAAGAGAGAAGAATGGTGTGCTGTTCCTAAACTCCGCAGTATACAAATCTTCCACTCGATGGCTTTGTTTATGGCAGCTCCTTGGTTAACGAAATTTTATAAATGCCAGAGAAAATGCCACTACAGGTGCCAGACATATGGCTATTGCATTGCCAGGGGAGAGGGTTGGTCTCATAAAGTTTTCAGATTGAGTTGTTTATGGATGGGACTTAAATCTCCATGTGTCTCCAAACATAGTTCGTAAGACATAGGAGAAGGGAGTGGTAAAAGTGGGCCTAAACGGGTCTTTTGTCCTGTGCATAAGGTGAAGAAGTGGCGAGACCCAGGCGCTCCACGCCGACTCCGGAACTCCTCAGGTGAGCGCGAAAGGCTTTCGTGGGGCTTTCTGCAAGGCATCCCGAGCGTCTAAGAATCAAGTGTCCTTGGAGCTGAGCTTGCGTCCCCTGTTGCTGAAAGGCTTCCTCTATAAGTTCCTACACCCATAGCATGGTCCAAACAGGTTCTTTCTCATAAATGCAACCCAAGAAGACCTTTAGGAAAGCAGTCTTGCCCTTAGCTAAAGTAACTGCCTGCCCAGCTACTTGGTCCCCTCACTATCAAGGAGGCTGAAGGGCTGTGTAAAAAGGTCCTTTGGTTTCTGGAATGCTGATCCGAAGTGGGATTATTGCCCCATGAAGACAGGCTTGTTTCGTTGGATACGATTTCTTGATGCATTCCACCTGCCACACACCAAAAGAATCTTCTATTTTGGTTTTTGGTTTTAGCAAAGCATTGTCTTTCCCAGTGTATTCTTTGAGTGAAGTGTTGTACACGTGTGCATGTGTTTCTGAAAAGATTGCCATTTCTCCTTAAAATCTGGATCTTTTGAAAGCTTCTCCCCACTCCTCTTCATTCTCCTCTTCCTCCTTCGATTCCTCTTCCTCCTCACTTGCCCCTCACCAACACACAAAGAACTCTTTAGGTTCAGTGAGGGGAATCACGTTTGGAGAAGAAATGTAGAAAGCTGTATATCATTTTTTCTTCCCCCTTTTCGTCCTCCTCCTCCTCCTCTTTCTGCTTGTGTGTGTGTGTGTGTGTGTGTGTGTGTGTGGTACTGGGGATTGAACCCAGAGCCTTCACACTGAGCTACATCCCTAGTCCTTTTGTGAATTCTTTTTTTTTTTCAATTTTGAGACAGGATCTCACTAAGTTGCCCCGACTGGGCTCAAACTTGCCATCCGCCTGCCTGTTTCCCATAGTGCTGGGCATACACCATGTCTTTCTCACTTTTCTTAGCAACCAGTGTAGATTAGTAATGAGGAGAAAGGGTGAGCGTTTGCTTACCATCCTCCCATTCCCCTTGACATCTCAATGTCCTCGTCTCTCTGAGACACGCTGTGCTGGAGTACTGGAACACTGTAAGTGGTCCGTAAAGTGGGAAGGGAGAAGATGATATTAGAGGCTGAATGGCATAGTTTCTTATTCAAACACAAACTTCTGGCAGCTTGTCACTGAAAATCCACTTCCACTAATCATGAGCTGCACAACACAGAAGTGTGGTGTAGACGTACATAAATGGCTTGGGATCTTAGGACAGTCGGGTGCCCTACAACAAAACGATGTCTCTAATATTATCTCTTCTAGGCACAAAGGTCATGATGCTTTGAAAGAGTTTTTCTCCTTCATCTTATTTCTGCTGGTCTGGCACCTTGGTCCTGCACTGAGAACTAGGGATCTTTATCTCCCAATGATACTCTTGTCCCACAATGTTTGACATCTTTGTGTAATACTTCCTCCTAGCTGCACAATAGTTTTGTACACACATGCATGCGTGCATAAGCACAGGGATGCGCACACACTCTTGTTTTACCAAGACAAATTTTTGAAAACGTGTGCTTTTGAGCGTGAATTGTTGAGCCCTCTCTTATTTTGCCTTCCTGTGTGTGATTTAGCAAAAAGCCTCCAGATGACACTGCGGCCCTCGCGCCCCTCTTTGGCCCGCCACTAGAATCAGCTTTCGAGGAGCAGAAGACAGAAGGTAGGAAAAGGTTTTCTTTCCATTAAAGTATAACTTATCTAAAGTAAATATATGTATTCTGAAGCATGTTTTTAATATATCATAGGAGCTTCATGGGAAAAATGCGTTTCAATCTATGATGTATGGTTGAAAAAAATGTTTAAAATTTTAGAAGACACATTGCCATGAGTTTCCCTCAAAATCCTCCCCCTCACTTTGAACACACATATTCCATTGTTCTTGTCACTTCCTGCAGCAGCTCTGGAGTCCTCTCTCCTGAGTGTCTTTGGTTGCGCTGTCCTGGATGCCTTGATGTCTTGAATCCTTTCAAAACGTTTCCATTTCATGATCATTTTGACTTTGGAGAAGAGCTGGAAGTCACATGGTGCCAGATCCAGTGAATAACATGAATGAGGACCCCACATTAAGTTTTTATGAGCCTGCTTTTCTATTGGATGGCGCTCAGCACTACATGGTGGTGTTGTGAGGATCAAAATATAATATATAATTAGAGCTTCAAGCCTCTGTGATAGGTGTTTCATGTACATTTCACGGACTCTGTGTTTATATCCATTGCCTCTTTCAATCATATCAGTAACTCCTGGGGATGCTCTTACTGTTTCCACTTCACACTGAAGAAATGGAACTCGGTGAGGCTACTGCCTTGCCCAAGGTCCACAGTAAGTCTAGGGGCTGAATTCAAAGCCAGGGCCAACTGACTCCCCAGCCGGGCTCTCCAATGTCATGCGTTATGGCAGCCCTTACTGAGAAGGGTGGATATACAGTTACCATAACAATTTTTAAAAATAAATATAAGAGCAAAGGAAGAGAAAAAAAAATTAAGAAATTCCATAAGGAATTCTTGAGGACCCATATTCCATGAGGACCCATAATTCCATTGGGTCCTCAGTCCCAATACCTCATTGTCCTGACTTACTTCAGATACCTAAGGACTTGTTTACTTTTCCAGTTCTCTGAAGATATTCACCAAGCATTTCTAGAATAGTGTGACTTTTTAGGATATTGTGCAAGGTTTATTTAAGGACCCTGGAACACCTTTAAAGATAGGAACCTCCGCATAGAACCCAGACGTTTTTAGTTTTGAAGCATATTTATAGCTCACTTTAAATAAACCACCTTATAACAAAGCAAATGTCCATGAGATTAATGCTTGAATTTTTAAATGGGCACCAAAAACAGAGCCAGCGTGGGTACTGATATTCAGAATATCCTTAAGTGACCCACCAGGCAGAAGATGTAGGTTCTAATTTGAAAGCTTTCCTATGGCTATATGTACGCACAAAGACACCCCCTTCGCACCCTAAACCCCATGCTGTGGCCTCTGCTTGAAATTAATTCCTAAATTAATCTTCCAGTGTGAAACAAGGGGGAGATTATTTTGTGAAGCTCAGCTAAATTGAAAGTTTAAGTTCTACAGTCGGGGTAGGGGGGTGGTTCCTTTTTTAACTTACCTTGGGAAATTCTCTTTTTATATTTCCAGTTCTTTTAGATCAGCCTGAGATATGGGGTTCAGGCCAACCAGTTAATCCGAGCCTGGAGTCACCAAAGCTAACAAGGCCCTTTCCCACTGGAAGTAAGTTATGTGTCTGCTCTGTCTGGAAAAATGAGAGACTCATTCTGTTGTCTGTCTGCATAGTGAAATTAGGCCATTCTAGAAAGTCTATATAAGCAACGTTTAAACTGTACAGTGTTAAGAAGAAAGGCTGTTATGCTAACAAGGTTTTAGAGTGAAAGAGGCTATGGCAAACTATCTAAGCAGTGATAAAGTAGTAAAGGGAAGGAAAGCGATGAACTTTGAGGGAGCCTTCCATCATCTCACTTGCTCATCCATTTCCTTCCTTCATTAATTCTTTCATTCCATGTGTATGCGTAAGAATGAGACGGAAATGAGCCAAAGAATTTGTTATGGTCCAAGCCCCAGCCTATCACCCAACACAGAGGTGCTAGTGCTGCAGAACAACTGAGGCTGCTTAGGACAGAAGGGACACAAGGAAAGGAAAGAGTAGGTACTGAGAGCAAGAGGGACAAGACTACGTGGTGTGAGAAGCTGAGACAGGAGAACAGGGACATGCATGTAAAGCCACATCGCCCCTGCTTGTTCCAGCGAGCTCAGGGCTGGAGAAGGAAGTCCGAAGATGTGTTTAACCCTTCACCAGGGTGGCTGCGCCCTCTGGACTGAATGGACTGCTCATTTGGTCAAAGCCACCAGTGTGTGGATCTACTGAATTCTCCTTCAGGAGATTGCCCATAGCAAGAAGGCGTATGGAGGATGCTCCTTAAAATACCCGCTGGAGGACTGGATCTTGGGAAAATGTATTTTACTGGGGCAGGGGAAGTATAAGGGGTAATTTTACTCCTTAAGACTCACAGATAGACCAGCTAATACTTGTTCTAGGTCAGCATCTCCTGAAATTTGCATTTTGTTGTCTGAAACATGATCATAGGAGTTATTGAAGGAAATTGGTAATCAAAACCAAAGTGGTTATTTCTTGTGAATACTACTGCAATAAAGCCATGCTATCCAGCTTTTCCAAGAATATTTCCTTCAAAACCAGCATAGGAAAAGCAGCATCATTGGCATGTATTTGAGAGGAACTGAACCCTAGTAGCATGATTTTGAATATTTGGCTTGCCATTAGGAAACAAGTCCAGTGGAAAAGCTTTTCTCACTTCCTTGAAAAGTTTTCTTTACTGACCTGAGCTATCCAGATTACTCCTAGAAAACCCTTCCTACATGCCAAGAAGGTAAGCAAATGAAATGTTTATGTAGATGCTGTATTGGCTTGAAGGCCACTATTAGTATTTTGAACCTGCGAGTTTTATGTGCTGTGGTTACATTTGTACTGTGCAGGCCGTTGTTTAATTGATGGGCGTGTTATAATTCTGCTCGCTCGTGTTTGCCACAGAAGTTTACCATTTTAGAGTATTAGAATTTATGGTATTTTATTTATTTTTATAACATTTTGTTGACTCTGATCTTGCTTAACTTTTTATGGGCATCTTGACTGATTCAACTTCTGTGAGAAAGTACGATCTCCTTGAGGTGTAGTTTTCAGCAGCTCATAACTAAGATTCAGAGCCACAATTCCTGGGCTTTCAGAGGAGAGCTGTTACTCATGCGACAGTGCAGAAAGACGGGATGGTGTTGGAGGGTGGAGGAATGACAGAAAGAGGTGCTTGCTAATGTGTGAGGGAACAGGAGCATGCCCACCTGACTCGGTCTGCTTTAGGAGGCAAAGGACTGGACCACATCCAGGTCTACAGCTGAAACTTGAGATGATTTATGAAATTAGGTGCTCTCTTTGTTTTGTTATTTTCTAACTGTTAGAGCAGAAACACTGAACCTGCTGGAAGGTAAAATAGGTAAAACACTTAAAGTCATAGGCATAAGCAAGGACTTTCTTAACAGAATCTTGGTTGCACAGGAAATCATACTGAGAATCAGCAAATGGGATCGTACCAAATTAAAAGACTTCTGTATAGCAAACGAAACAACCAACAGAGTGAAAAGTAAACCTACAGATTGGGAAAAAAATTTGCCAGCTATTCCTTAGACAAAGGACTAATATCAAGAATACATAAAGAACTCAAAAAATTAGACCCCCCCCAAAATAAAAGACCTAATCAAAAAGTAGGCAAGTGAAATGAATAGACACTTCTCAGAAGTATAAGTGGCCAATAAACATACGAAGAAATGTTCAAAATCTCTGGCCATCATAGAAATGCAAATTAAAACAACACCGTGATTCCCTCTTACCACAGAGATAATGGCCTTAATCAAGAAATGAAATAATAACAAATGCTGGTGAGGTTGCGGGGGAAAAAGGAACTCTTCAACACTGTTGGCGGGAATGTAAACTGGTAAAACCACTATGGAAATCAGTATGGAAATTCCTCAAAAAAACTAAAACTAGAAATTCCATTTGACCAAGCTATTCCTCTTCTAGGTATCTTCCCAAAAGAGTTAAAGATACCATATCACAGTGATCCATATGTACTCATGTTTATAGCAGCACTACTCATAATAGCTAAATCTTGGAAGCAGCCTGTGTCTTAGTTACTTTTCTCATTGCTGAGACAAAATATCCAACACCCGCACGTTAAACGAGAAAAGGTTTACTTCCGCTCGCAGCTTGTAGAGGTTTCAGGTCATAGTCAGCTGGCTCCAAGACAGGGCCGCATGGCAGAGAGACAACACAGAGGAGAAACAGTCCATGGCAGAGCAGGCAGGAGGCAGCAAGCAGCTAGCAGCAGCAGCAAGCCTGTCTTCCCTCTCTCTGCCTTTATATTCCATCCAGGCTATAAACCTATTGATTGGTGCCAACCACACCCAGAACTATGCTAAACCCATGTAGTTATCATATATCCTTAATCCCAGTATCACACACACTAGATCCACCCACCTCCACAAAGCCCCACCTATGAGCACATGAGGCTTTGGGGGGACATCTAGATACAAGCTCTAACAGCTTGTATGTCCATCAATGGGTTCACTTTTTGAATCTACCAAACATGGACAATAACAAGGAAACATACATTTAGAGGAAGAAGAAAAAAATGTAGCCATTAAAACAATAATTTCTAATTTCATCCACAAAGTGACAAGCCCAGTTCACAAGGGCAAATCCCTTGGTAGGGGCCATAATACCATAATTTTTTTCTCAACATTTTATTTGGCTACAATTTTTTATGAATAGAATCTAGTCATTTGTTTTTGACCCAAGTCACTTTGCTTCTGACTTTCAAAAATATACTACAATTTAAGACCTATATCTTTAAGAAATCTTTCCTGGCTCAATTTGGACAATAATATCAACACTGGGTTAAAAACACCTCCCCGAGACCCCCCAACCTGTTACCGCTCCCCTGGAATTTAGCTGTCCATTAAGATGATATTCCTTGTCCGTCATAAGTTCCTGGAG
The DNA here is from genome assembly GCA_028451465.1 of Erethizon dorsatum. NCBI lineage: Eukaryota > Metazoa > Chordata > Mammalia > Rodentia > Erethizontidae > Erethizon > Erethizon dorsatum. The sequence continues at coordinate 122,981,953 of CM051829.1, read as the reverse complement.
ACTCATATCCACCCAGTGCCCCTAATTCCCGGTGCAGGAGTTGAGACATAGTTGTGGTATGAAGTTTGAAAATAATGAGATGGCTCAGCGGTGTAAGCGCCTGCCTGGCAAGCACGAGGTCCTGAGTTCGACTCCCGGAACCCACATATGAAAAAGGGCCGGTGATATTGCTCGGTGGCACGGGCGCCTGCTGGAGCGTGGGGTCCTGAGGTCGACTCCCAGTACCCACAAAAAAGAAAAAAAAAAAGAGAAAATGAGCCAGGTGTAGTGGCACACACCTGTGATACCAGCACTCTGGGAGGCTGAGACAGGAGGATTACAAGTCTGATCCCAGCCTGGGCAACCTAGTGATTTAGGGAGACACTATCTCCAAATAAAAAATGGCCTAGGGCTGTTGCAAAGGCCCTGGGCCAAGTCCCCAGTATTATCCCCCACAAAAAAGAATTTGAAATGAGCTACAATCTCCAAGACACTGTTCCCTCTCAAAGCCACCCCCCCAAAAAAAAGAAAATAATATCTGAGTGAATAACATGTTAATATTACTGTTGTTGCCTGACATTCTTTTGACAAACTCTTGTTTTAGTGAAACGGAAGAATCTGAATGGGTCCTGCTTCAATCTTTTGGCTTTGAACTTTAAAAACCGTTAGACCGTTAATGGCCGTCCCATTTCCAATGTCAGACGTGTGAATGACAATACGAATCTTCCTGCCTGTCTATGGTGTGTCATGCAATTTAGGAAGAACACGGTCACTAACGCTTGCCTTCTCTCTCTTCAGCACCTCCACCACTGCCTCCGAAAAATGTCCCAGCCACCCCGCCTCGAACGGGCTCCCCCTTAACGGTTGGACCAGGTAAACTTTAGGTCTTTTCTGTCCCCACGTGATTGACAGACAGAGCAGCAGCCCGGGGCCTCAACACACCCTCCCTGTGTTGGCAATTGTCAGTCCGCTGCAGTGTGCACTGCAGGGGGACGATGTTGGCTGTTAGCCTGGCTTACGATACAGTTGATTGTGCAGCCGTGTTTTAAAACCACGCCTCACTTCACCAAAAGTGAGGACAGGAACTCCTCCATTAATTTTCCCTCAGTGCAGTGTTGTAGTCAAGGTCCACCTTTACCTACAAAAATAAAACAAAAACTCGTAATAGGAACAGTCACTGCTTAATGGACCACTCACTTGCTTGAATCACATTTTAATAACTTTAAAATTAGTAGTCTCAAAGCACAATTTGTATATTTCCAAGAACCAGTAAAAAACTTTTGCTAGAACTAAAGCTGACCAGTCCGTAAAGTCATCACCAGGTGTCCAGGATGAGCACTAGACTGTTGCTGGGGATTGCCATTCAAGTACTGACTATCTCGTAGTGTGGAGATGTGTAGAGATTATGAAACAGCAAGGAATTGCCGCTGACTTTTAGGCAGATAACTTATAAAGCACATTTTTACCATCTATTCATACAATTTATAACCCGCCAAGTCTCATTGCACCTGCAGATCGAAAGTAGCAATGGCTCTTTCTTGTACCCGGACCCTAGAATGCGGTTCTCTATCACTTTTGGAATTCTACTGCAGCTTCATCCTTTGCTATTTATGCAGTCTGGTGAGTTTGATAAGTACAGAGTAGGATATTTATCAACAAAAGAGAAAGGGAGACAGTCGTTTATGAAATTTATATTGACTCAATCCCGACAGAGAATCATCCAGAATCTCGTAAGTTAAGATGCTTTCGAGCCCAAGCCATTGGTGCTCTCTGTGATCCCATAAATTATGTTAGCAATAAATAACCCTACAATAAGTAACAGCAATGTAATTATAAATATGGTGGGTCATGCAAAACGCTACCCCACTTCTCTGTAACCTTGCAGCCTTGAAAGTTAATTTCTTTCAGACTAGAAATATGGGAATATCAAGCCAGTTCTTACAGTCCAAGACTTACTGAAAGGCAAAGTGGCTTCTGGTCATGCCTTCCAGTTATTTACGTAACAATTTCTAATTTGAATAACCTCAGTTAAAAAAATAATTATAGCTCAAATTGTAATTATTATCAGATATTTCCTGCAAGCTGTAGAAGATAGGTTTTTTTCCCCCTTGTATTAATGATACAAATTTAAAAGAATAGCTGCTGCTAATGTTTGAAACAAAACAGGTTTTTCTGTATCATGGCTTCAGAGAGATAGGTATCACAGTTATGCCTGTGATGTTAACAGGTTAGACTTGATGAGAAAAGAAATTATAAAGATGTGTTCATGATTTTCTTCTCTATTAAACAGGTGTACGTGTAGTAGTCCTAATAAGCACCAGGTGCCTTCTCAGTAACCTGTATGTGTGTACCTGGGGTGTGTATGTGTGTGTTGTTAAATATGTGTATGAGAATCTCTCTTTAATCTTTGCACTGCATTTCTGGTATATTTAAATGATAATAGATTTAAATGATGATAGAAATGGCCAGCTGTGGTCACCTTGCAAAAGAGTAAATGACAGCATGAAAACGTGATGCTTACTTTATGGGGGTGGGGCACACCCCTCACTTTCAGCTCATAATCCAATCCCTTTCCATCGTGAAATATGCCCACCCAGGCCCCTCCGAAGGAAATGTATTTACCAGGCTTGGGTCAGCTCTCCCATTCCCCCGTACGACTAAGATTAACAAAGTCAATTGCAAGTTTAAAATCAACTACTTTAACCACAGGAAATGACCAGTCAACCACAGAGGCCAAAATTGAAAAACTTCCGTCCATCAATGACTTGGACAGCATTTTTGGCCCAGTGCTGTCCCCCAAGTATGTTGCTGTTAACACTGAAGAAAAGTGGGTGCAATTTTCTGATGCGTCCCCGGAGTATGTTACTCCAGAATTGACTCCAAGGGAAAAGGTGACATCCCCAGAGGCTGCATCAGACAACCCAGCCGACTCCCCAGCTCCGGGCTCTCCTGGCCCCCCGGGACCTTCGGGTCCCCTGGGGCCTGCTGGTCCTCCTCGCAGTGTACCATCTCCACTCGATTTAGAAGAAGTCCAGAAGAAAGTGGCCGAGCAGACCTGCATGAAAGATGATTACTTAGAAACAATCTCATCTCCTAAGGATTTTGGGTTGGGACAGAGAGCAACTCCACCTCCCCCACCACCACCCACCTACAGGACCGTGGTCTCGTCCCCTGGACCTGGCTCGGGCGGTGGTACCGGGAGCGCCAGTGGTACGTCTGACGGCTTGAGTGTGCGCGTGTGCCGGGGAATGGCCGTGGCTGCCGCAGTGTGAGCGACACTCTCCTCCTGCCTGGCACGCAGCTTCAGGGCTCCCGCCGGTCCTCCCTTGGTCTGGGTGTCCTGTGGCCCCTGGCATGTCCTCGCCCATCCAGTGCTCACAGTGCAGTCATGGTCCAAGTCTGTGGATGTGTCCTTCCTGCTTTGCACCCCCAGCCCCTGGAGCCCCCCGCCTGCCACTCCGCAGTTAGGAGGCATCTGTGTTTTAAAAGAAAGCGGTGATGTCGTTGCTTGACCTTTAAGAATGTTCTGCAAAGACAGATTTCACAGCAAGAGTGCTAAGGTCAAGTGTCAGGTATCTTGCAAGGGCCTTAGGTTTTATAGGTCAATGTGGGAAGAAGGTGAGCCTACTTTTTTCTTTTTCTTTCTTTTATTTTTTACTTATTTATTTATTTATTGTGTTTTTGTTTTTATTTTTGTTTGAGGCAGGGTTTCACTATGCAGTTCAGGCTGGATTGAATTTACTATGTAGCCCAGGCTGGCCTCAAACTCACAGCAATCCTGCTTCAGCCTCCTGAGTGCTGGGATTACAGGCATGCAGTACCATGCCCGGCCTTTCTTTTCTAAGTAAGGAGAAAACTATGCCAATTCCTCTAATTTTTTTTTAGAAAAAAAAAGGATGTAGGTTTTGAGAAAGGGAATTTGGAGATTTTCGAGAATAGCAAAAGGGAGAGAGGAAGGAAATGGCTGACATGTGGCATCCCCAAGCCAATCCAGCTGCTGCTGAAGACAAGCTTGTCCTCTGCCCTCCCCATCAAAGTGCTTATCAGGCTCCAAGCTCAACTCTAAGTGTGGTGACAGTTGATGAGAAACAGAAATGTGCCTTCTGGGACTCTGGATGGAAATCATTACATGAACTTAATTTTTTTGTCTTCCTTATTTGAAGCTACATTTTGTGTTTTCTAATTCTGAAAAGCTGGTAACACTTCTGGTGCATAAGAAAGAAGCATCGCAATTTTGCAAGCGCTTCTTTTCCATGTCGTTTATTTCACTGCTGCTCAGATGTCTCTGGCCAGACCCTAGGTGCCTTCCCTCCTCTGCATGTGGGTTTGGTTCAGGCCCCTTGGGCGGGCCTGCTATTTTTCTTCCTCTGCTCTGAAAGAGACAATCAAGTGTGAGGTATCTGGATTTAGGAGACAGAGGACAGGCATTTCTATTTCTGGTGGGGGATTTTCCAGGGCTGGCTCTGTGTCTGCAGATGCCTCTGTGCTTTTGAAAGTGGCAGCTTCCACAGGGACCCTTACCACACACAAAACTTATTTGCCCACGAACATTCACCTATACCGTACGGCATTGTCCACAAGATCACCAAACCCTGCTCTCTAAATTCTAGAGGGCAAGAGAACCCTCCTCCGAGTTCCCATTGGTTTTCTGGTCCTTTCTGGGATATGAGTCTCCATACTTACCTGGAAAGGTAACAGGTTAAGCCTTCAGATAGCAGACCCGGAGAAGTTAGATATGTTTAAGGAGGGTTGTGCTTCCATTGTTTCCCAGGGAAAATCCTTTCTAGACAGCTCCTCCAGAAGGGGACCCCAGTACTCTCCACAGAGCCAGGAGGTCATCAACATTTCTTCAGTCGCCTTCCACAAAGTCCTGGGAGATGTCTGTTTAACTGAATTGACCATCGATCTAATGAGGAAGAGACAATACTGACTTTTTTTCTCTCTGGATCTTTGAAAGTTTTATTTTAATGTTTACTTTCCATACCTTTTTGGAAATTACTTTTAAAAGTTACCAGTAAAGACTGTTGATTCTTAATAGTTGAGCTGGAAAAAGCTGTACTTTGCTGGCATTAAAGGATTCTATTTCTAATTGGAAGATTGCACTGGCCCATTGAAGCTCATAAATAAATAAAGTCCCAGTTTATTCATTGCTTAACCTTTTACTGATGAACTGTACACAAACTAGCAAATGTAAACTTAAGATTCCAAAAAATAAGACGTGGTTTTATGGTTTAAAAGATGAACAATTGTCCTCATGACTTGCCCTTTACAACACTCAGCCTTCTGGGACTAACGCTTCCTCTCCTTTTCAAACTGGGCCTAACTGGGTCAAACGGAGTCTGTTCTGCTCACAGAAACGTGTGACGCCATGGTCCAGGCGAGATTCTTGGCCAAGCCTCAGGGTTCTGCCGAATAGGGTGTAGCCAGAATGCCCTGTGGTTCTAACGTACTCCTGTAAAAAACCTGTTACATCAGTTCAGCAAAGAAAAAAGTGAATTAAATGGGGGCATCCATAGAGGAAAAGGAAAACAACTAACTTTTCAATTAACAGTTTTCTCTTGATTTTTTTTTTTGTTGTTGTTGGATCTGTATCAAAAGACCAAATCTTCACCACCATCATCAGTATCTATTGCCTTCTGTTTGGGTAGCATTTAATATTTTAGCAAATGCTTTCGTAAGCATTTGCAATTTGGATTGCCACAGCTACCTTATAAGATAGAATGATATCTTATAAAAAAAAAAAAAAAAAGGAAACTGAGGCTCAGACAGATGCAGGTACCGCAGCTGACAAGAGGTGAGTGGAATCAGAGCGCAGCCCACCACAGCCTCCGTCCGATGTTGTCCCGTACCCCCACTGCCGTGAGGAGAGCCCCCAGTAACTTCCCAGCGTTACTGAAAGGGGGTTTTAAATTTCTCTTCTGTAGCATGAAGGGAAACTAAAAGCAGCTGACCTTTTCCTGAGGTTGCTTCAGAAGACTATTTCTTAGAAGAGAAATGTCTAATGTGTTTGGGGCCACTCCTCCAGCATGCTTTCCCCAAAGCTGAACGCAGTATCCCCCATCAATAAGAAGAGTACCCTGAAACTTCTGACCCAGACCTCGCCGCGTAGAGTACAAGCATCCGACCTGCGGCCTGTGCACAAGTTGTGTATGGCCCTGGACAGCTCCTAATGGAGCTGCTCCCAAAGATTTTAAGCTCTTAACATTATGCTGTGATTTTTTGCAGTATTTTTAAGGTCTCAACTGCTCAGGCCAAAAGGTTGGCTACCCATGGTTTAAAGTTGTATTTCCCATCTTCACGCTGTCTCTTCTGTCTTCTGAAAATCTGCCAACACAGTACGCCAAAGAAATCTTCACAGTGGAGCCTATCGAAACAGTCCCCGTTTTTTGTTTTGTTTTTCTAAAAAGACCTTGTGGGGAGCAGAGGAAGGGATATTTCCCTGGGATAGGATTTCTTGGAATTTTCTTGGACTAATTGCAAACCTGTGTTTCTAACCCAAGTGATGAAACCTCTGAACAGCAACTGCTTGAATTCTGATCTGACCGCCCTAAGGTCATGGCTGAGTGGCTTCCCATGCATCCCAGACACATGACTGAGGACAGGCGCCCCGAATGCAGAGACCCCACTGGGGTGCTGATGGTGTGCATGCCGGCCTCTGTGTGACATCTGTGTTCATGTGCTTGTCATGGGCAGCCAGAAAAGTAAATCCGAGAGGCTCTTCCAAAATTCCCCATGAAAATCATCACAGATGAACACTGCATGACAGATACCCAAGCTTCTCCTTCTCAAAATAAATCCTCCAAATTTGGTGCCACAAAGTACTCAACTAACATCTAATTCACTTTCTTATCATTTGCCTTTATTTTTTTTTTACAGCAAGTGTTTGGGTACATTGATAAAGCTAGCGTTAGTATTTTGACACATGGTCAGAAGTGTAATTCTCTGATCCATCTTTAAAAAAGAAAAATCTAACACGGATAAATCATTTTCCTTCGTTTAGCATCTCCAAGTTCTCTTCTATTTTCACTTTGGGCATAAATAAATTCTGAATATAAAGAAAAATCAAAAACTTTGTCTTAAGTTTGGTGTGTATGTGATCAAAACCAAAACCACCTGCCAGGCACCCAAGAGTCATAAGAATTTACCTTCAGTCACAAAAAGAGAGTAGCAAAGGATTTACCTTTCAGAGGGTGTCCCATGACAACAAAAGGTAATGAGCTTCAGCTTCTGCCATCAATCATAGTTCAAACGAGTAAGTTTTTTTCTTTATTAAAAAAAGGAAAAAAACCCACGTGTGCTGCAGTTTTTAGTGTGATAATTGCGAAAAAAACACAAAAAAGTCCATGATCAGTGTGGTGCGGTGATGTCAGTGCTTTCGTACCTGGCTCTCCAGCCACTTCTAACGCCAGCCTGTCTTCCAGGTGCATCGTCGCCTGCTCGGCCAGCCACCCCCTCGGTCCCTTGCAGTGGTAGCAGCACTCCACCGCCACCTCCTCCCCGCCCTCCATCGAGACCAAAGCTGCCTCCAGGGAAACCTGGAGTTGGAGATGTGGTACGTGCCCCTCTGCCCCACCCCTATCGAAACAGATGGTGCCAATGACACGTGACCTCAGAATACGCTAGCACGGGACTCCACTTCAAGGCTGAGCATCAGAGTGCCCACGGGGTGCCCTCACGGGTGGCTTGGGAAGGGTCTCTGGCAGCTTTCAAGCCAAGGTCTAAGGTGACAGGAATAGGACCCTTAGGCTCGGCATGCGAAGGAAGAGGGTGGTGTTCACTGTGCTAAACCCTTCAGAGAGAGACGTTTCCTTTCCCAAGATTTATCTGATTCTGTCAAATGCCAGGCAAGAGCAAGAGTGGGTTTTTGACCCAATTTGATCCTGGTTTTTGACACCAATGCAGACCAATTATTGCTGGTTGGTATGCTGGGTGAAAGTTAAGAGGAGGGTGGTGGCCCAATGAATCCATTGCTGGAATTCCTTGCGCTCTCTGAAGGGCGAGGGGTGGGAAACATTCTGTTCAAACAGTTAAGAGACTTGTGGCAGAGGTAAATTTCATCACATCTGTGTGCAGAAGTCACAAGCAATGACATCCATGATGCTTGGAGCACGGCTCAGCTAGCAGAGTCCAGGATTTTGTGTTAAATATCTTCAGAGGTCAATGAGCTCTGTACTGCATTGCTTTCTTAGTCCCTGGGGGTTTGTGGGACCACATGGCGACCCCGGCTTCTCTATGCCCAGTGTATGCATTGAGTTTCGCAGGCTGTGGTTGGGAGCCCCTCCAGCTCTGCCCCACCTCCCTGGGTACACACAGTCCACCTTAGGGTGCACAGGCAGTCATCGGTAGGCCCTTAAAACCTGTGTTGTCCTACCCAGGGCTGGGAGACCTTAACAATAGGGAAGCAAATTGCTACAAGCCACGTGTCTAACTTTTCATCTCTTTTCTTCTCCCTACAGTCCAGACCCTTTAGTCCACCCATACATTCTTCCAGCCCTCCTCCGATAGCACCCTTAGCCCGGGCTGAAAGCACCTCTTCAATATCGTCAACCAATTCCCTGAGTGCGGCCACCACTCCCACAGTTGGTAAACAATCTCTCCTCTCTTTTCATCTGTTTGTGGTGTTGACCAGCTATCTCTTAGGACCCAAACTCCCCAAGGCCTGTGTTTCTGGTTGAAATTGTGCTGCTTTGTGTTCTGCTCTATCACCTGACTCTTCGTAGCAAAGGAAGCAAAGCGCTTCCCAAACACACAAATAACAAGAACGCTTGCTCCTGGGCTCTGCAGGCAGTTTCTTATGCTCCTCCCTACAGAGCTATTCACAAAAGGATAGGCGAAGCCATCAGGGAAGGTCCTGTGATTCAGTTATTCCTTACAATACAAATCGTCTCCTTTGAAGGGAAATGTTTAAATTCCAACTGTGCACCACATCAGAAATCATGAAATTGGTTTATTTTCTGGACGCAAAATGATTTTTCCATCATTTTGGGGTTGTCCTGAAGTTGACAAATGGTATAAACACTGGCATTGTGAGACTTCCGCAAATTTTTTGACATTTTTTTCCCTAGTGCTTTTTCAGTGATATGTGGTCAATTTTCCCAGAAATAATAACAATAATAATAATAAGTCATTGCTGGCATTTGAACCTCTTCCCTTGTGCTGTGACAGAAGTGAAGGCTTGAGAGTGTCCGCTCAGCTGGGCGGGTCCCAGGTGGATATGCCTGGTTTCTCCCCCACCTCCCATCAGCCCCTGCTGCCCTGTCCCCTTTATTGCATGGTGTCTGGAACCTGGGGCTTTCCCATTCCATGTCCCCTTGCGATCTTCCTTCCCCACTGTCATCCTGTGTGGTCCAGACTCCTCTCCACTTCCTCCAGGTTACGAGCCAGCTCCCCATCCTGCCTTGCTGCCCTGGGGTGGGAGTAGCTTGATCCAAGCCTGGCACTCTCTGAATGAGAACCGCCTGTTTCCCCAGAGAAGCAAGCAAAGGTGTGCCTGCCTCTTAAAGGGCCCACGGGAATGTCACCTCCATCACATACTCTTTTTTTTTTTGTGTGGGTACTGGGGGTCGACCTCAGGACCTCGCGCGCCAGCAGGCACCCGTGCCGCTGAGCGATATCACCGGCCCTTTTTTTGTATGTGGGTTCCGGGAGTTGAACTCGGGCCCTCGCACTTGCCAGGCAGGCACTTATGCTGCTGAGCCATCTCACCGGCCCTCCATCACATACTCTTAATCCGACCATCCCAAAGGACCCTTTAAATTTCCTGAAAATATAGCCAGTTACCCAACTTTGTGTAAGGTACTGTCAAATGGTTTACACTGTGTGGCCACGTCTGTTTATCATCTTCATCATCAACTGGAGCAAATTGGGATTTCCAGTCCTTCAATGCCTGTTAGTTCATTTATTTCTGATTTTTTGGTTTTTTTTTTACATTTCAACTTTATTTTTTTTAACTCTCTCTTTACTCTCCTTGATCACGACATCCCTCCCTCCCCCCACTGTTTTGCTTTCGCAAGGGGGTTTGTCTGGCACCCCCCCATCCTGTGTGATTTGCCTTTTGGTCACAGAGGAAACACAGAGTGAAGTGTCATGGAGAAGCAGACCCCAGGTGACCCCAGATGAACCATCTAGCACCTCCTCTCAGCCCACTGTGATTCCAAGAGAAAACTGCATGCACAGGGCTTTTGAACGGGGTCCATGCTCTGGACCATGTGTTTCTATTCTCCCTGCTGCAGAAGTCGCAAATCCTTGCCAGCAACTCTAATGCTCAGCAAGTCTAGAATGTGCTCTTACAAGACTAACTGCAGCAGTGTTTAAAAAGCCACATAAGAGGATGGGCACATTGCTTCACTGCTGACCTCACCCGCTTGCACGCTGACCTCACCCACTCGCTTCTGTTGCCCTTATTTGCTTTCATCTGTCCACCTCTATCCCTAGCCCTCCTGCTTCTTATTCCCTCTTCCCGTGGGTCACCTGACAGCCACCTCTCTCTGAAGTAAACCCGTGGGTGGGACCGAGCAGCAGCTTCCTGTCTGGTGCTTTTTCCCAGTTCCTAGGAGGATGTGCTTTGGCTGCGCAGCACACAGGAGCCTCCTCCTGGTGGCCTTGAAAGGTCAACTCACTGCAGTCAGATGGCCTGAGGGCGGCCGACAGTTCCCACAGCAAATTCCCGGAAGCTGAGGTCTCAACGTTTCCCTCCCACAACCGCAGGATGTTTTTGACATTTCCTACTATGGCAGTTGAACCATCCTTGGGGCAAGGATATGGGAATAAATGAGCCAACTTTCAAGTAATTTTTGAGAACTAAATGTTTAACGGCAAATCTAAGCTTTCTACACATATAAGAAAATGTCCCTAAAAGGCTGTGGATATGAAATTTTTCATAAAATCTATAATATATAGCAGTAAATCTGATACCACATGAGAAAACAGAACTTTCCATATATTGTATTTTATTGAATTTAAGACATCCTTAATTTAAAAATGTACCATTATCTTATACATAATTAAGAGAAAAAAAGCTGCCCATTGAGATAAGATGCAATGTTTTCTTAATATTAATTCTAAAACCCACCCCAATTTTAAACAACTGAGAATGTGAAAACATGCACATCGGAATCAGTGAAACACAGTGAACTCTTGTACTAGATAAAGCTCACAAGACCCACACTGTACAATTTGGAGAAATATTAATATTATGAGGATAGGGACAATGTTGAATCCTATTATAAGAAACAAATTTCTAGACAGAGAGAGAATATTAGGAATAATGGCGAGTTATCTCTAATTGTAAACAATTTTTATTGCTTCTTTCTTTTATCTAGAAGTATGAATAATTTTTCTTAACTTATTACAACATCTTCCTTAGGACCCCATTGCAAAAAGACCACAAGAAACGGCTTTTCTTCTCTATGAATTTCACTGTGAATTATATTCCTTAATTAGTAATTATGCACTTTACTTTATATATATATATTTTTTTTTCCTTTTTATGTGGGTACGGGGAACCAAACTCAGGACCTCGCGCTTGCCGGGCAGGCGCTTATGCTGCTGAGCCATCTCACAGGCAGAAATCTGTGATGAAGGAAACGCAATCTTCTACAGCAACCAAAGAAAGTGTCAGATGGATTTTGATGTTTCCTTTGTCTAGAACTTTGAGCAAAAGTGATCTGTATTCAGTAATGGAGCTATAGCATCTAGAACATAAGCTACTTCCCCCAAGGAAGGACCTGGCCCATAGATCTTCCCGTAGATATTATAGGATTTACATCAACTTATTCCAGCCACTAAAGAAGCTCAGTGTGGTAATAGCTCATTGACAGGTGATATCCTAAAACCTTAAGAAATGACAAAAGGTAGCTTCCCTGCCTTATTCCCAAAGCCCAGGAAACAAGCAAATAGAATATTTTCCAAAAATGTTATGGGATATTTTTCTACCCCTTTTATGTTCTTAACTTCTCAACATTGTAGATCAGTCTTGGTACAGATTTTATTCAATTTTCTATTAAGATCGTAATCATACTTTGAAGACTTGTAGCCGTATTTTCTTTCTAATCACATAGAATAAAAACCTCAATCACCTGCATTCGATAGTTGTTGAGAAGGGAAACCGTGTAGAGATCTGACATTGTTGAGGACCAGAGCCACCATTCATAATGTTGTGACCAATTCTCAAAGACATTTAGACGCAGCTGGTTACCACAGCCAAAGATGGGATTCTGAGGATGCTGTCCAAAAGTTACAGCCCATAACCATCAAAGGCCGGTGCAGGGCAAATTCAATCTGCATATGGGTGAGGTTGAACTGGGATGGTTTGTGCAAGGACTTGGGGTTCATACTGTGCTGTGACGGCCCTGTTGAAAGCCAGCTTCTTTTTCCTGAGGATGTGCACACTGGGTGACGCTATTGAGCTGTCAAGACCCTGTCAGGCGCTCCCTGTGCAAGGGCATATGTCTGGCCCCATGAGGATCATGTTGGAGTGAAATACATTTGCACAAGTCAAGTATTAATGACAATGCCTGTAACGACTCCCTCAGAAAGGAGAGTGGGCTTTTTCCCTGGGCCTTACTTCTACCAAATTCACAGATGCTAAAATCTGGCATTTTTATAATTTTAGTCCATTCTCATAGAATTATCATCCAAGAAGCACATCGCTTTCTGTATTCTAATCGCAATTCCAGTGTCTTGTTTCCTTTTTCCATGAAAGTCATTCCTGTGTTCCTATCAGTAAAGTGCACTGCTTGATTTCATTTGGGATTTGTTATTTGTGTTTTTGTTTTCCATTTGTTTATGTTTCTTTGGCTCATAGTGTCAGAAGATGATGTTTTTTATGACAAACTGCCCTCGTTTGAAAGGCGCTGTGACACGCCTGCAGGTATGGTGCTAGCTGAGTGATCTCTAGAAATTTAGATTTTAAAAATCCAAGTCATTCCCCATCTGAATGCTGGAAACGTCATAGAAATGCTCCTCACCTCATGAGTGTCCAGGGCCTCTCGGGTGCACCCTGTCCATTTACCGTCCAGCGTGGAACCCATGCCACTGAAGCGTTTTTAAGTGGACGGATTGAAAAGCAGCAGGTTGCATGACAGTTTCTCAGTGAAAAGGTTCAAAAAAGGCGAGATGCCATTGCTTCATGAATTTCCAAAGGAAGAAATAATTCAACTGCTCAGAATCACATGTCCGGTGACTGCTTTTTAATTGATAACCTAACTGAACACCACTAGAGCGCACTTTCTCTTTGGTACCGAGGTAAAGGGTGTCTTGTGTGCAGATGCCTCAGCTGATTCCAATGGAGGGGATGGAGGACCTACATGATCTTCCATGAACTTTAAACTGACATGCAGTGCTGGTGTCATTGGAAGGCTAAGCTAACATTTCAGATGGCCCATAACTCTGAGTTCATCTTTTCGGAAACCTAGAAGGGGATAACACTGAAGATGAAATAAATGGTTACAACAACTGCTGAATGACAGTTTGCCCTAATCAGTGCAGTTAAAAGATGCTGGTGCCCCTGCATGGCCAGGAAGACTTCCACTCCAGGCACGCAGCACCCAGTGTCCAGCTACCTACCACCGCACCCATTCCGCTAGGCTTCCATGCTTTGCTTTTGCTTTCCATTTCCCCAACTAAAAAAGCCCAGACTGCTAGCCTTCCCTTTTCCCTGCACGCCAAGGGCATGCAGTGCCTCCGCCCTTCCCCATAGTGAGATTAATGACCTGCTCTGTAACTCATGTTTTATCCTTCTCTCTCCCTCTCCTTAACCTTTCCCATCCCGCTTCAACTCCTGGCCATACAGAGAATGAACAGCCTTCCCTCGTTTGGTTTGACAGAGGAAAGTTTTATTTGACTTTTGAAGGTAAGTAGTGCATAGCATACCAGATTCTAATTTACGCTCCCCTCATCCTTCTTCCCAGTGGCATTTTAAAATCCCGGTTCTCTTCGGAAGTTCTGATCTCTCTTTCTACATTAAAAAAAAAAAAAAATGCTATGGCTACTTAGAAAATTTTAATGCCTAAAGAAAACATCACATAAATTTGGCTCGTTTATGATCTTTAATTTTTCATATTGAATAAATTAAAGCGAATTTGCAGTTAATGTTAGTTAATTAATTGCAATCAATTAAAACAAAACAAAACACACCTTCTTTCTCACCAATGAACTTAACTCTGTCAACCAGGGCTCTTTCCTAACTTGCAAATGGAATGCAACAAATATAAGGATATTTTGGTTGGTATTGGCATTTAACTTTGTTTTGGATAATTAATATCACAGATATAACATCCGTTATTGTAAATGGTAAATATGTGTATATATTCTTATGACAAGATATGCCTAGGAGATCAGAAAAACAGGGGGAAAAAGGAGGGTTTTATACTTTTTTTAAGAGAAAAAAATAAAAAAAGATACAGAATTTCAAAACAAGATAATAGGAAATTAACAATGGTTAATATATAGTATATTGTTATCTTCAAAGTGTGTGCTCAGATTAAAAGATATAGGCATGAAAAATTGATCAAACAATATAAGCACAAACCGTTCTTTTCAATGAACTAAAAGAAAATAGTAGTATAATTATCTTAGCTATCTTGTGTAAATAGATATATATTTTTTTCTTTTCCCTTCTTTTCAAAGGAGGATTTTAGTAGGCTTGATTTACAACTGAAATGACTGCAGTAAAATGGACAACTATTGCTGGACTTGCCATTTTAGGAGAACATGGAAAATAGACATAAATATGATGTCAAATTTCTAAACTCAGTGTTTGGTAATTTGTTATACCCTGAATTAAGGATTAACATTCTTCTGTTTTATATTTAAGTTCTAAATCATCTTAACAGGTCTGGCATTTGATAAATGGCCCATTTAAACTAATTGTGTGGGGGAGATTAAGTCATTTAACTTAATTAATGGAACAACTTCCACACAAGTATTTATCATATAAGCCCCAAGTTGCTAGATTTTAAATACTTGAATTTATCCTGAGGTCAAAAGTTGGCCAAGAAATATTCTATTCTAGAACTGAATCTCAATATTGAACTTGTCTTTGTGTTTAATGATAGCAAGTGGAATTTTCCTACTTTGGATGTGTGATTTAATGCACTTTAAAAAATTAGAATGGCTGGTATTGTATATATAAAAATGATTGTAGCTTTTTTCTCTCAACAGTGAAGTCTGTTTGCAAGATTGCCCTAGACACAGAAGCCTTAGCTCAGGGTTGCTTGGGTAGGAAAGATGGTCTCATTTCAAACTTTTCAAACACCCCAATGTCATTTCCGACTTGGGTAGTGGACAGGTACTGGGCATTCTTCTTGGGAAGATGCATATTTTCCTTGTGATATCAAAGCCTTCGTTGCCTTAAGTCATTAATTTTATAATAACCAAGATGCAAGGTCCAGAACCTGTGACCTCCTAAACTTGTTTGAATCAGGTGGAATCAAAAAGTGTCCAGGTATCTCTGTGTTGACCAGCACCTTCCCAAAGAAGAAGTGACGGCTGAGTAGGTTGAGAAAGGAAAACGTTAGACTGTGGTTCTACTCGCAAGAGTCCCGAAGCTTTGCTGAACATAGATCTTTCATAAACAGCTTCACTGCAATCGTAAGCTATTCATTTTAAGCTGAGAAAAGAAAGCATGCTGGATTACGAATGGTGCTGATTTTTTAAATCCATCCAAGATCATATCCTGTTGAATTTGAACTGCAAGCCCTACGCAAAATGGAATTTTAAGAATTTTTTGAGAAAGAAAAATTAGGTTTTGATCATTAGAATTGAGGAGAAACTTAAGCATCTACGTAGCATGAGTCCAAGATAAATGGACTGTGGAAATTTGGGAGTCATCTGCTTAGAGGTAAGGGATGAATCTATAGAAGTGATGGCTGAACCTTGGGGAATACTCATGTTCAGGAGCCATATTGGAAAAAGAACACATTTGTAACTTGGAACTTGCTCTATTGTGTTTTTCTTTTTTAAAAAATAGTGATTAATTTTGAATGTGATAGTCATGGTTACAATTTTGTAGAATATACTAATGGCCCAGATCTTGCTGGTCTATTGTCTGTCATTGCCCAAGCCTGAGGCAAGGCCTACCTGGCTGAGCCACCTCTGAGTAAGACAACCTGAGTGTCAGACAGGGAAATCACTGCCGTCTTGCGGCAAGAGAACGCCAGCTTCCCATGGCCATTACTGCAAACACAAGTTTACACAGAGCTCATGCTCTGCTCCTTTTCCCCAACTGCTGCCCTCCAAAGCCCTTAGTACCCTCTTGAGTGTGTATCAGCCACATCTATTTGGTAATCTTATCTTCTTTCTCCTTTTTCTTCCTCCTGATACTCAGACATGAATATCAAAACAGTATGGGACCGAAGGAATATTTTGTGTTCCTTGTCCACATCAAATAAAAATGAACAGGCTTGTATAAACTTTTAAAAAATTAGTACATCTTGCATTTCTTTGCTTATGAATAGGAAGAAAGTTTTTTGGGTGTTTTTTTTGTTTGTTTGTTTGTTTGTTTTTTAATGTGGGTTACTGGGAACCAAACTCAGGACCTCACACTTGCCAGGCAGGCGCTTATACCACTGAGCTATATCACTGGCCCAGAAAGTTGTTTTTATGGGGCATTTCATTTTTGTTTCCCATGTAGCAGAAGCTCTTAAGGACAATTTTAAAGTTCTCTACCTACCCCCTCAGTAAGCTTACAGACATGTAAGTCGTGTTCAACCAAAGGAATTTGTTGTGCTTTCATGGTATTATACTTTGACTTAAAGTACTTCTCATGGTAGCTTCAAGATGCTTATGCCTATTCGTGCTCATAGTTAATATTCTTTAGCAGGAGACAGGATTATCTTATATGTTTTCTGCATTTGTACAAAATTGAATGTGACAAAGGCACAGCAAAATGCTAACATTTTCTGTGTTCACTAACTCTGCAGTATGTAGACATCGGATAGGGAAAATGAACACATTTGTAAAGAGAAGGCTTCACAATGTTGTTGCCAAGGCAGATAGCGTTATGGTCGGATTCACTCCACAACCAGCATTTACTGAGTGCCTGCTATGTGCGTGGCACCACGAAAGGTATGGGCAAGAAAGACATGTCCCTGTCTTCATAGGACACAGAAGCTATACATTAAGCAAGCGGTAACAATAGTGCATAAGAATATTGTAAGAAGACAGGGTGCTACAGAGGCATCCAGCAGGGACTAGTAACCTGGCCTAGAAGCTGGGGTGCTGGGAGAGATGGGAGTGACACTTAAATCTGGGGAGAGCCTCCTTCAAAACAATGTGAAATGTTGCTGGGTTATATTATGTGTGTTACCCTAAATGTATATAGGGCTTTATCCTAGATATTAGAAAGAGAAAGAGCTCTCAATTAGTATCAGTTTACTCTTAATACATGAATACACACACATGCACACATACATATGTGTGTATGTCTGTGTATAAAGATATGGAATATATATATATATTTCATATCAGAAACAAAGAGATTGTGTGTGTGTGTGTGTGTGTGTGCACTGCACGAGCCCTGGCATAGCCCTTCTGGGTCTGATACACAGCCCTCAGCACACTGTGTATTTTAGGCAAGTTACTTACCCTCTCTAAGTCTTAGTGTCCTCCTCTGGATATGGGGATAACGATGGCCCCTATGCTATAGGATTGTGGTGAAAATCAGTCAAGCCTTGCTCTCAGTGCACGTGACCTACTCGATAAGTGTTAGCTTTTCCTGCCATTATCCACCCTCACAGCTCCTGGCGTGTAGCAGGGCTCTGCCCCTGTAGTTCTGGCTGCTTTGGAGACATCTGAGTTGTAGCCTCAGGTCTTGCACACAGAGCCTCTGACTGCTTGATCTGCTGCGGGTTGCTACATGGCCCCCTCATCGTCAGCAGGGACAATGAGCCTCTTTTCCTTGCTGCTTTGGAGCAAGTGATGAGGCAGAAGCATAAGGCCCCATCCCTGCTGCACGCCCCCAACCTCCACACCTGGCTTCTGGGGACCAACGATCCCCCCAGCAGCACATCCTCAGGGTGCTGTGAGAACACCGGTGGGAGATGTGGACTAAAATCTGTTACCATCTTTCAATAAAAAATTTGTAAATCATGGCATTTCAGCCGATTTGAAACTAATTGCAAACTTCCTGAGAAAAGAGTGAAAAAGCTGAATCCCAGAGGTAACCACTTCTCCCGTAGATGGTTCTGAGCCTTCATCCTACAACAGCTGGCTGAGGACCTCACAAATGCTTTTGTTTTTATTAGGAGTCATTTAGGAGAGTTGTCCATAGATTTAGACTACCTACACCACACTTTTTTTTGGGGGGGGACTAAGTCATTAAGTTGCTGGCTGGGCTTGAATAAAAGTTCTCCTGCCTCAGCCTCCTATAGTGCTGGAATAACAGGTCATAATACTGTTTTTATGGGCTGGGAGGCATGTGGCTCAGTGGCAGAATGCATGCTTACCATACATGAGGCCCTAGATTCAATCACCACCACCACAAAAGGAAAAATATGCTCTTTTTATGAAGCTCTGACTACCCTAGAAAGGAAAGGTGACATAAATTAATGAAGAAGGTATAGTAGGTATTTAAAGAGATGATGTCGGGCCGGTGAGATGGCTCAGCGGCTTAAGCGCCTGCCCGGCAAGCGCGAGGGCCCGAGTTCGACTCCCGGAACCCACATACGAAAAAGGGGCCGGTGATATCGCTCAGCGGCACGGGCGCCTGCTGGCGCGTGAGGTCCTGAGGTCGACCCCCCGGTACCCACAAAAAAATAAAATAAAATAAAATAAAGAGATGATGTCAAGGCTCAGGAAAATCTCCGATGTCTAACTAAGCCCTTTTACGTATCCGGATTAAATGTATTCAATTGGTACCACGTATACCCCAAACAGATTTTAGACTGTTAGTTGTGAAAGGCCTTTGCAATATACAAATGTAATCATCTAAAACAGTTAACATTAATGAATACTTAATATATGCTAGGCATGTGTTAAGAATGTTACATTAATTGTTTCATTTATCAGATCAAAGACTGATTTGAAGTCACTAAGATAAGGCCTTCAGATAAGTCATTGCTCTTAGGAGCTGAGCCCTTTCCCACCTTCAGCTCTTCTGCACCATGCTCATGGCAGTCATTTCTACCAGTGTGGACCCGTTCCCCCTGCAGGCTAGCTCTACTGTACTGAGCAAGGGACACCCAGTTCAATGACAAGGCAGCCTGTGCTACTGATCCTGTGTGTCTTGGCTTCCTTCTGCACCAGGGACAGCATAGCTCCTCCAGGAGGTGACGTGGAGGCCTGAAACGGCCCCTGAGAAAACACGAGGGTCATTCTCAGAAGTGTGGCAGGGAGCGGGCACAGTGTTGATTTTCAGGAGGCTTTGGTGGAGTTGTGATTATCATTGTGGAGAGCGAGTGCAGGAAGAGGAAGAGGGAGAGATTGAATGCTGGTTGCTCCTTTCCTTAGATTCCCCGCCTTCGAGGCTTAAGCCCGCAGCTCGGGGGCAGCCGGGAGGGCAGGCGGTACCCTCCCTACTCATCGGCCAGCATCCACCTCTTCACTACAGGGCTCCACTCAAGAAACAGGAGAAATGTAGAAACCTCCATGTTACTGAAAAATCCCAGAGTAATTCTCAATGTCTGTTTATAATATTTTGCCACAATATCAAAGTAATGTGTGTACATTACAGAAAACTTGGGAGAGCAAAGTATAAAGAAAATGTAAAAGATTCATAATCCAATGCATGTAGATAACCACTGTTATTTTGATAGACTGCAGTTCTAAGAATTTTTTACGTGACTGCAACTGTGTGTGTGTATGTAATTTATGTTATCATACAGGATATAATTATAAATCTTTTTCTTTTAACATGAGAATATCTTCTAGGCCATTATACAGTACTTGAAAATAGTTCTTAATTTTTTTGTCCTAATCATGATATTGATTTATGCATATTTTTAAAAATTAAAATAATATGGGAAATTATAAATAAATAAATATATATATATATATATATATCACCTCAAAAACACACTCTTTAGAGATTCATAGAGATAACATTTTTAATTTTGGGTGAAAATTCTTGAAAGAGACTGCACATACCTACCGAGACAGAGACAAAAATCAGACAGAGAGAGAGAGAAGTGCACATTTACTTGGTCACGCAAAGCCATCCACTGGGACATGCTCCATTGGTTTACCAACTTTACAGGTACAAAAAGAACTTTGTTAAGTGTAGAAAATCATTTGTTTTCTGTCCAAATATGGCAGACAAAACGCAAGCCAGTATCTTCCATAAAACCATCAGAAACTGAATCCAAATCTATTTCATTTTCGGCATCTACACATCCATGTGAATCATGTAACGTTTGATCAGTGACTTGATTTTTTATACCGCAGCTTTAATTTTGCAACACACCAAAAATTCCAAAATTTTATCTTGACTTAGTTTTCCACAGCTTATTTATAAATTGCCGCAAACTATACAGCTTTCCTGAAAGCTGAGTTTTTGATATAGTTTTAGTACCTGAGGACTCTTCCACAATGCATGCAGTCATAACCTATTTGTCCCATCTTTCAAAATTCTGTGTTTTAGATTGCAAAGAATATGGCAGTTCCTCTTGCCTATAGTTACACAACCGGGTATATGCCAGTTAATCTTCCATATGCAAATAACTTTTCACTTTCTTACTGCACCAGAGTAGAACCTTTTATTTTTCCTCTTTCTAAAAGTGCTGTAAGAGGAAAGAACTTAAATGTAAGTTAAAATTCCATCACATGAGAGGCAATCCATTTCAGTAACTCATCTCTACTGACGGGACCACAAGATGACCTGTGGTTTCATTCCCACCAATGCAAACATAAACTGTGGTGACACCTGCTCCGTTAGCAGCTGCCAGATGTCTTGACATTGACTACAAGGTGCGTCTCATTTCAGAAAGGTTAAAATACTTTCAAAACTATGTTTCTCATAATCAAGGAAATAAGTACATTTTAATGCAAACAGAGCACGCGAGAGCTCTATACGCTTTAGTTGGTAGTAGCCATTTAAGTTTACAATATATAGACAGAATACATGAGGTACGATCTAAAATTAAAGTTCATGTTTTAAAAAATGTATTATAGTGAAAGATACATTGCCATTAATGCCCTCAAAATCCTCCCCTCACTTTGCACACACTCATGCTGTTGCCCTTCCACTTTCTGCAGCAGCTCTGGAGTTCTTTTTTGAGAGTCTTTAGATACTCTGTCTTGGCTATGGCTATGTCCTGAATTGATTCAAAACATTTCTCTTTCATGATCATTTTGATTTTGGGGAAGAGCCAGAACTCACACGGTGCCAGATCCAATGAATAAGGTGGATGAGGACACAGTGTCATGGTTTTATGAGCTGCCTTTCTGCCAGATGGTGCTCAGCAGCAGCATTCGCTGTATTTTTTATCAGACCTCATAAAGACTCAGGAAAGAGGATTCCAGAGCTACTTTGGAAAGTTGCAAGAATGATGGGATATGTGTGTTTGAAGTAAGAAAGAGAATTATGAGGGGGATTTATGGCAATGTTTCTTATACGCTAACAAAAATTTTTATTTAAATTTTAATTTAGTATGTACATAGGGTTTGATCACCCAATGTGTGTACGTTTAAATATACGAAAAACATCATTTTTTTCACAAATGATGCTAATTAAAAAGCATCCCAAATACAGGATTTTGTAAACATCTGTAGGTAAACAAGTGCAGCTTCAAAAGTAAATTCGAAGAGGAAAAACCCACAAGCAGGCTGTCTATAGGAGACAGTGTCGTTCTCAGAGGGGCTCCCATCCAGGGCAGAGAGGTGGCTCCATCTCCCGCAATGTATCAGGTTTGCTTTTGGGGTTCACCTTGCCCATTTTAAACAGTTTTGAACTGAAGGCAAGAATGGAACTAATTACTAAGAACTTGATTTTTTACTTTCAACTGATGCTTAATGGAAAAGACACCACAGAGCACAGTATACCAGTTTGAGTTAAAGTCTGAGCTCTGAATAGCTGCTTTATTTAAAGAAAGACACTTTGGAAGACTAATTACAAATACATATATTCTTCTTGTGCAATCCACAGTATTTTCATAGGCCTGTGAATGTTAGAAATCACACTGCCCTCTTCAGATTTATTTTAACCATTTGCAAATTGAGCGGTGTGATGGTTAATCTTGCCAACTTGATTGGCTTGAGAACCACCTAGGGGATTAACAAAGCTCACTCTGAGTATGTCTGGGAGGTCACGGAGGTGTGACCTTGGGGTCTGTATTTGGCCTTTCACCCATATGTCTCTGGTACTTTTCCCCTGTTCTGTTTCTTGTCTACCATGACGCAAGCAACTTTGCTCTACCAGGCCCTTCCGTCATGATGTTCCTGCCTTGGGGCCACCAACCATGGACTGAATGTGCAAAAACCATGAGCCAAAATAACCTGTCCTCCTTTAAGTTGTGCGTGTCAGGTATTTTATCCCAGTGATAGGAAAGCTGATCAATACACACATGAAATCTATTTTTCTCTCTTCTCTTTTGCTCTCATTCTTTCCATATCTTTCTTCCACTTTGTAGAAACTGTGAAATGATTTCATCTGACAAGTTTTGACTGCTCCTTGCTGTCTCTGCAACTTCTTAATGTACATAATCATTTTAATGCTTCTATAGCATTACATTACATACATGTACCTATCTTTTATTAATGGATATTTGGATTTTTACCATTGTTTTACTATGTAAAATGATGCAGTCAATAGCCTTGAACCTGTAGCTTTTTGTGCTTATCTGAATATATTCTAAAGATGCATTGTTAAAAATGGAATTGCTGGGCCAGTGAGATGGCTCAGTGGCATAAGCGCCTGCCTGGCAGGTGCAAGGTCCTGAGTTTGATTCCTGGTACCCACATAAGGGAAAGAAAGGGCCGGTGATATCGCTCAATGGTACAAGTGCCTGCTAGCAAGCGCGAGGTCCTGAGTTCAACTCCTGGTACCCACACACAAAAAAAAGTGGAATTGCTGGGTGAAGGACAGTCACATTGCAAATATCGCTTCATATTGCCAAACATCCCTCCCAAGTGTTGATTAATATTTCCCTTCAGCGTTATGAGTAACTATTTTTCCATGACCTTACCAACACAGTATTTTTCACTTTTTCCAATCTAACTGAGAAAAAGGAAGATGTAATTATTATCTCCATTTGTATTACTGAAATTTTTTTAATATCTGCATAATACTCCATCTTATACTAATCATGATTTATTTCACACACATTATGAGATATTTAAGTCGGTCTTTTGATTTTTTTCTCTCAAATGTATCCTAATTTTTAAAACAATGCTATGATTTTTTTAAAAGTTACTTTATTAATCATCATTTTACCTACAATGCACAAGGTAGGATGAGTGTATTCATCCTTTCAGTGGAAGCTCTCATGATTCTATTCTTCTACTAAGCCAGAAAGAACTTCTAATCTCTTCATGCTTCCTTCGTGTGCTAAATGCCCAGGGTGTTGAAGGGAGCCTAGAATAATACAACACCTTATCTGTTCCGACTGTTGGCAGACTCTTCGGCATTGCTGGTGGTAATGTAATTGTTACCAATGCATCGCGTACTGTGTGCCCGTCCTGCAATTTACATAAACTGGCCAAACTCCCTACCCAAGTGTTTAGTGTTGGGTTCTGAAGGCAAAGATCACAGTGACACGAAAGTATTTACTTCAAACACTGGTCTTCATTCCAATATTCATTTTTCCAAATTGCCCCTAGCATATATCCCCATCCATTCCATGAAATGCAGAGCCAGTAAGTTTTTCCATAAATATCTGACCTTACCAACAATGGCCATACCATGCAAATGCAATGCATATATTTTGTAAAGTGAAATTTCCAATCTTGGAATGGATCCAGGATTCTAGGAAGTCAAGGATAGTGATGATGGAAATCTGCTTCAATAAGACCAAAGTCATTGTCCAAGGAGAGTTTGACAGAAATGAAACTATTAATAAAGAAAAAATATTCTTATGCTATACCCAACTTAAAAGGAAATTGAGAGGCCCTTAGGAGAATTTATAAAACTCTCAGATAATCCTCCAATAATAGTTCCATTTATAATCATCAATCAAATCTAAACCTGACCCTTGGATGGTGTGGAGAGTTATAATACAATTTTATAAGAAAAATATGCCCTTTCTGGAAATAACAATAGAATTCATTTCTGTTCATTCAAGAACTCATGAATTAACATTGTAGCCTCAACTTTATTAATGAAAGATCTTTTCGCAAGTTTTTATTTTTTGACAATTTGGAGTCCCAATCAAACCTTCTTATTATCATGTGCCATTAAATTTTAGTGCCTGTTTTAAATATATCAGTTTTAAGTGACTTCTCCAGTATTGACGATCCTCGGTCACTAAGGTCATACTACAGCATCGTAGGTAACCCTCACTCGGTCTGTAGGAAGTCCTATCTCTGTTCGCCAATATGATGACTCGGAAAGTAGGCGACTGTCCCGGGGCTCCACAGTGGGGGATAAAGTCAGGATTCAATTTAATATAACCACTTCCCAATGCTCTTTATCTTTGTCACTGTATTATACCCAGAATATGCCTCATTAAGTTATCAAGGAATTGAAAATAAATTTTCTTTTCGCTAACTCTAACATGACTGACTCTGAGAGAAAGTACCCCAGTTCCCCTCTGTCCTGCACTGTACAACTCGTGGAACATCTCCCTCTCTTACGTGCTTGAGACTTCCGGTGGCTTCCACCTGCTGGGTCTGCTTCCTGCGTTCTCATCCCTGGGCATCAGGGCCATTTGCCTCTCACTGGCAGCAGGGCCTGTGGAGCGGGCAGATGTTTGGGTCCATGATCTGCAGGATGAGGATGGTTCTCTAAGCATGCAAGACCACCCCTTTTGTTATCTGTGCTTCCAGTTGTGCCTTTGGGGTGACTGTGTCCAACCCCTGATGAGCGGAAGGTAAAATGTGCAGTTTTCATCCCACCTGCATTGTAGTGCGCATCTCCCCTACATTCAGATGAGGCTGGGAGCATGGTTCTAATTGTCCTACTTTAATGGAGGTGTAGCTAGAATCACTGACCTGCCCAGCTCCGGAACTGACCAGGAAGCCTGGGGAAGACTGAAGCCCGTGCCCCGCAACACAGTCCTGGACTCTGTGATGGAATGGGCAGCCCTAACAACAAAAAGTGCAGGCCACCTGCTATCCGAATTTGAGCTGGATACTTAAGTGCAAGTTTCCTCATATGCAAGAAAAGGGTATGAAATTCAGTACCTGAGTGGTAAGATTGTCATGCAGTTGAAGGTGATAAAACATCACCCAGAGTTTGGACACAGTACCTAACAGTTGTTACCATTGGGGGTTTGCAGCATCTTTGGAGCACAGAATACAAACCTTTATTTACTTGGAAAGTAAACCTTACATTCATCTTATTTTCTGTATTTGTGTATTTCTCTTCCTGTCTCCTTCCTCTTGCTTCTTACCTTCTCTTTGTCTTCTAAAACCCCTCTCCTTTTCTCTCCTTTAAACATTTCCACATATACAGTCTGTGTGCCCACATTCACATTTCCTATTTCAATGGACTACTCAGGAAACGATCGCACAGATTAAGGACCTTATCTTCTAAAGGTGTCCTGATGGCAGGAAGCATTTTTTTGCCTCAGGCTCTGTATGCGTGTGCACTTGCGTGACCTTGCTTGGTAATGAGAATCACAGAAAACTGCTTTTCAGTCACACGCTGGTGACTCAGCGTGCCCTTTCCCATTCTCAGAATTCTCCACCTGTGCTGCCAATTGCTCTCCAGTGCCTGCAATTGCTGTTTGTCAGAAGCCCCAACCTGACAGCGCAGTTCAGCCTTCTGGGGTTGCCCCAAGTGCACCCAAGTGCCCAGCACCATCCTGTTCTGATGCCCTTGTTCCTCTAGGGGTGGAGGTGGCACCCAGACTCAGGAAGTGCCAGGCCACCTCCCAGGCCTGTTCTTGGTATTTACTTGCTGGGTGACTCCACCAAGGCTCCCGGGTGACTTGAAACCTCAGTTGTCCCACCTGTAACACAGGGATAATAACACTGCTTCCCTTACAGAACTACTGTCAGGGCTAAGGGACAACGTAAGTAAAGCCCCTTGAATAGATCTCGGTATGTGGTCAGGGCTCTGAGCATTCTAGTCCCTGCTACAATGACTGTTGATGGAACCAGAAAACCAAGGATTGAGTTCGGCTTTGCCACAGAAGAGCAATGGCCGTGGGCTAGGGAGACACGGAAGCTACCATGAGCCTCCAGGGCACAGAGAGCATAGCGCCATGGCCGTGATACTGTTTGATGTACTGACGGGCAGGCATACGAGCTACCTTGATAAATGCCACCTCTGCCTTGACTTCTCTTGAAATTATTAACAGCAATGGTATAAGAGCTGTAGTATTAAACTGTTCTCCGATTTCCCATGACACTTTGTTTCATTTGTAGTTAGCATCCTTCTCCCTTTTCATACTAAATTCCAGGAAGCAACATGCCTCATTTCCGTGCTCCCTCAGCCCTGGCACAATGCCTAATTATTGCAAGAACTCACCTTTGAATAAATAAATATTAATTATCCAAATTATGAAGTTGTTCACTTGAATAAAATAAACATGCACTCAAGCAGCTTTTACCTCCTCTTGGCACCAGTACCACAGCCACCTGTGTGACTGTCACAGAGGTATATGCATAGACTTCACTATGGGGAAAGCAAAGTTGCACTGATCAGAGGAACCTGAAAACTCTCTCTCCTGTTTAGTGAAGAATTCTATTTGTATTACCTCCTCCCATTGTTTTCTACCTAAAAATCTATTCAGTTTCAAAGAAGCAACTCTAATTCAATAGCCTTAGTAAAGCTGACCTCCACAAAATAATAGCAACAAAAACAATAGTAATGGCTTTCTTTTCCTTTTTTTCCTTGCGTTACTGAGGATTGAACCCAGGGCCTTCCTACTGAGCTACATCCCTAGCCCTTTTTATTTTTTATATTGAGATAGGGTCACTAAGAACTCACTAAGTTGCCCAAGCTGCGTTCAAACTTGTGATCCTCCTGTCTCAGCCTGCTAGAGTGTTGGGATTATGCATGTATACCACCAGGCCCAGCAAAGTTTTTCAAGCACATACCATGTTAAGGATTTCACAAGTGTCCTCTCATCTGACGTTGACTGCAAGTCTTTAATATGGATACTATTTTTATTGATACCATTTTAAAGCTTGGATGCTACTTGTATTGATGGCATTATAAGATAAGGAAACTAAATCACAGAGAGATGAAATAGCTTGTCCCAAATGATACAAATTGTAAATGGGAAAGCCAGATTCACACTCAAGTCAGTGTGAGTCTACAGACCTAGCTTGTGTTTGTTACGTCGTGTAGCAAAGTGCTCTGTACCTCTCACTTATTTTATCAAGATTTTGCAGTGAAACAATCTCACTGTGCTGGCCTTTGAACGATAGTCTTTATGCTCTTATTTGCACATGCTGTTGCTCTTTAATTTCCCACTAGTTTATGTTTTATTTCCTGGAGTTGACGTCTGTGTGTCCCCCTCTCTGCACACAGCAGAGGCCCAGTGCAGCAGGTCCACGCAAACCCCACAGAAAGGACAGTGTTTTCAGGGCAGCTCATTTCTCTGTTAGAAAGTTGTTCTTACTGTAAAAACCCTGAATGTCTATAAATAACTTAAAATCATAGGAAACTAAAGCAGAGTATGTGGAAGGACTTTCACCTTCCCTTCGTGCTTGGGAGAACCTAAGATTAACTGGCTTCTCCTAGGCACATACAGCTGGCACATTAGCTGGCATATATATGGCCTTGAACTGTGGTCTCTTGAGTTCCTGTCCCATAATATTATTTGACGTATTAGAAAACAGTTTCTGGTCCCCTCTTAGTCCTCTCAAGACATAGGTTTGAGTTTCTCACCATCTTTGACATCATCATGGTTTTAGCCCAGTTTTTCAACAATCCAATTAAAGACAGCTTCTGAGACACTATGGGGAGTGGAAGTATCCATTGATGACTAACAGCCTTTCCACTGAGGATAAGCTTTACATAAAATACCCTCGCATTTTAACTGAAAATGATCTGCCTTTCGGTTTGCTCATCCTTGGTAGGACTAAAATCCTATGTTAAGGAAATAATTAAAAAGGAAACGATCAATGTAGATAATGATGGATTTAGATTGCTACCTAGAAATGGCCCAGAAAATGTAGAGTAACACATACTTGTGAGAAATGATGAAAGTATATTCATTGCAATGTATGAACACGTGAAGAAATGAGAACTGGACACTGTGGATGTTTTAAGGTAAAGGGTTAAACTCTAAATGTTTGTTGTCCTGTGTGTTTCCCTGGCATTTCTGATTAAATCTAAATTAAGGACAACAGCGCCCAGAGGTGGGCATAGCTAGGGTAAAGCGCTGTGAGGCGCAGGAGAAGGACAGGTCACAGAGAGGCGTATGAGTAAGACCTCCGATGGCTTACACGTCATTGCCCTCAGGAGTTGGTCTTTGTCTGGTGCAGAAGTGTTCTCCTCACCATCTGGTGAGCCTCACAACAAAGCACACAAACAACCAAAAACAGGTAAAACCAACTGGTCGGTTTCTTATCCATTGACATAGCCCAGCTAGCCAGTATGTTCCCTAGCCAATAGAAAATTGATCAACAAAAACCCCCACGTGGTTCTTTTCTCACATTCTCCCACCAAGCCAGTTTTCCCAAAACCACAACTGTTTGACTAATTTTTCATCTTGCTATGTAGGAATTTCACATTTCCTTTTGCTGATATTTTTCTTAGCAGTTCCAGCTCAGTATCACAAACATCTGAGACAATTTGGAGCACTCTCAGTGAATCTGTCATTATTCCTGATAACTTCTTCTGTATTATCTTACATTGTGACTGTCATTGTTCCCGAGTGGACCAAAT
This sequence comes from Erethizon dorsatum, assembly GCA_028451465.1. Taxonomy (NCBI): domain Eukaryota; kingdom Metazoa; phylum Chordata; class Mammalia; order Rodentia; family Erethizontidae; genus Erethizon; species Erethizon dorsatum. Next base: position 122,953,038 of record CM051829.1, on the reverse strand, counting down.
GCTCTCCCAAGGGTTGTTCCTCATTTTATCTTTAGAGCAAGCCTCCAGTGTGGGCTTATTACCTGCCAGAGGTCACTTAGATAAGGGCTGGAGCCAGGACTCAGTCCCGGGTGTGTCTGATGCTGAGTCCATGCTCCTAGGCCCTTCCAGGTGCCGTTTCCGAGCCTTTCTTCTGAGCCTTCCTATCCAAAGCACTACAGAGCCCAGACTAAGGACACATCGAAGAGACAATTCCCTAGGGAGCTTCTTCGCACTGAACAGGGAACCTCTGATTCATGCTCTTTGGATATTGTGATTCATCTAATTGCAACTCACTTAGGAAAACTACTGTCACCCAACTTTCACTATTTTATTCACAAGAATTTCACAAAAGACTATTAAATGCTTTGCAGAATATCTTTATTTCTTGCCACACTCCACACACACACACACTGGGAACTGAATCCAGAGCCTTTAGTCTTCTCACATCCCCAGGCCTCGTTTTATTCTTTATTTTGAGGCAGGATCTCACAAAGTTGCCCAGGCTGGCCTTCCATTTGCAATCCTCCCGCCTCAGCCTCCCAATTAGCGGGCATTACAGACATGTGCCATGGTATTCAGCTGTCTTCCTTTTTAAGAAGTGTTCTCACCTCCGATCTACATTATTCTCTCCCTCATCCAGTTGTTCTCCACACTCTGGCTCGTGTGATAAACACGGGCTCGTTGTGGACTTCTCCCTTCCAAATGCTTCGGAGCTCTCCCCTCTCCCGTAGGAGGTGTTCTAATCCCAGCTCCAGGTGCCCGGGAGAATCTATAATTTCAAGAAACTCGTAAGTGTGCTTGGCATTCTCTGAATGCTGTATACATGCGTGCTTGGTTCTGAAAAGCATCCACAGATTTCTTTAAGATTATCAGAAGGGAACTTTGATTTTAAGGCCTATAATTCGCTTAAATAAAAATAAAATTTCCCAAACATTTATACAAAAGTCTTGACGACCTAATTCCTAGCCAGCCAAGTTCCACCGCTTCCACGTCTCAGCAGTAGGTACCCAGCCCACACACAGCGCACTTTCCGGGCTTTCACCACGCTTCTGTGCGCTCCGCCCACCCGGCGTCCATGCCGGCCTCTTCCGGCTCCCTGTCCGAGACCCTGCGCATGCTCAGACCCTGCGCATGCTCCTCACACCCTGCGCATGCTCCTCACACCCTGCGCATGCTCCTCACACCCTGCGCATGCTCCTCACACCCTGCGCATGCTCACGCCCTGCGCAACTCCAGCAGCGTCTTCTCAGCCGGACCTCCCGCGACCTGTCCAAGCAGCAGCAAGAGCTTCCACAGAGCTGTGCCCAGCCTTCGTCCTCTAAAGCATTTACAGATGCTTTGACTCCTCGCCAAACCCCACATTCCACGCACACGGCAGTTGTGACCCTGTCCTCTCCACTTTGGCCTCGCTAGAGAAGCCTTCTCTTCCAGACCCTGGTTCTTAATAAGTACTTGAACCAAGGAGTGAGCAGAGAAACCAAGCAACACTACTGTAACACCATGGCCTCTGTCTTTTGCGCCTTCGTTGTTTCTAGACGTGCATAAACTTCACCTCTCTGAGACCCCGCAGTGGACAACTCAGTGTGTGTTTACCAAAGAGCAATGCATTCTCGGCTCTGTTTTAAGAGTCCTCCTAAAAGGTCGCAGTCCCACAGACTATGTTCATTCCAAAGGTACTGTCGTTATTTGCTTGCCTTCAAACAGCGCCACGATTGCCTGGCAAGGGGGCAAAACAGTATATTCCTCAGAGCCTAAATTTTGAGTTCATACAAATCTCAGCACCAATGGTAAATTTCTGTCTACCAGTTGTATGAGTCTGAGCAAGTGGTGTAAAGTCTTTGTGTCTGGGTTTCTGCATTAGCCAATTTTCTATTACTGTGACAAAACACCTGAGATAATCAACTTAAAAAGATGAGAAGTTCATTTTGGCTCACAGTTTCAGAAGTTGCAGTTCTTGGTCACTTGGCCCTATTGCTTTGGACTTATGGGGACACTTCGGTGGCAACATGCATCAGAGGAGGCCTACTCACCTCATAGTGGCCAGGAAAGTGGGGGGCAGTCAAGGTCCCAATGTCCCCTGCAAGGTCATGCTCTTAGTGACATCACTGCCTGCCGTAGGCCCAAGCTTCTTAAGGTTCTGTCACCTCCCTATTGTGTCACAGGCTGGTGACCAAACCTTCACTTACACGTGGGCCTTGGGTACACGCTAGATCCAAACACAGCAGTTCTATCAACTGTCAAATGAAGGTAGTGCTTACTGCAAATATAAAGCACACAGTAAGCGTGTGGCAAATAATGGTGATAGAGGGGATGCTGGTAGCAGATGGTGGTGGTGGTGATAATGGTGATGATGGTGGTGGTGGTGGTGGTGGTGGTAGTGAGGGTGATGGTGGTGATGGTGATGGTGGTGATGGTGATGGTGGTGGTGGTGATAATGGTGGTGATGGTGACCGTGATGGTGGTGATGGTGGTGGTGATAATGGTGACCATGGTGGTGGTGATGATGGTGATGATGGTGGTGGTGAGGATGGTGATGATGGTGGTGGTGGTGAGGATGGTGGTGGTGGTGATGGTGAGGATGGTGGTGGTGAGGATGGTGGTGATGATGGTGGTAGTGGTGGTGATGGTGAGGATGGTGGTGGTGATGATGGTGGTGGTGGTGATGGTGAGGATGGTGGTGGTGGTGGTGATGCTGAGGATGGTGATGATGGTGGTGATGATGGTGGTGGTGGTGATGGTGAGGATGGTGGTGATGGTGGTGGTGAGGATGGTGGTGGTGGTGGTGATGGTGAGGATGGTGGTGGTGATGGTGAGGATGGTGGTGGTGGTGATGGTGAGGATGGTGGTGGTGAGGATGGTGGTGAGGATGGTGGTGGTGATGGTGAGGATGGTGGTGGTGAGGATAGTGGTGGTGGTGATGGTGAGGATGGTGGTGATGGTGAGGATGGAGGTGGTGATGGTGAGGATGGTGGTGATGATGATGGTGGTGGTGGTGATGGTGAGGATGGTGGTGGTGGTGGTGATGGTGAGGATGGTGGTGATGATGGTGGTGGTGATGGTGAGGATGGTGGTGGTGATGGTGAGGATGGTGGTGATGGTGGTGGTGGTGATGGTGAGGATGGTGGTGGTGATGGTGAGGATGGTGATGATGGTGGTGCTGGTGGTGATGGTGAGGATGGTGGTGGTGGTGATGGTGAGGATGGTGGTGGTGATAATGATGATGATGGTGATGGTAGTGAGGGTGATGATGAGGATGGTGGTGATGATGGTGGTGGTGATGGTGAGGATGGTGGTGGTAGGGATAGTGGTGGTGGTGATGGTGAGGATGGTGGTGATGATGATGGTGGTGGTGGTGATGGTGAGGATGGTGGTGGTGGTGATGATGGTGGTGATGGTGGTGGTGATGGTGAGGATGGTGGTGGTGGTGAGGATGGTGATGATGGTGGTGGTGATGATGATGGTGGTGGTGATAATGGTGATAATGATGGTGGTGGTGATGGTGGTGGTAGTGAGGGTGATGGTGGTGATGATGATGGTGGTGGTGGTGGTGGTGAGGATGGTGGTGGTGGTGGTGAGGATGGTGGTGATGATAAGAGCATGAACTGTAACTCCTGAGGACAAGGACTGTGTTTATGTTGGAATCTTCAGCACCTGCACTAGTGCCTGGTACACAATCAATATAAACAAAGGTTTGTTGAACTAATAATCAGTTACAAAGTCCAAGTTACTGACAGCCAAGGGAAGACAGAAAAGGAAGAAATTGACATGAACTGGAAGGATCAAAAAAAAACTTAATGCAGGAAGGAGGCATCCAAAGCAAGGGTTTTTTCACAGCCAAAAAGAACATAAGTTACTAAAGCAAAAAAAAAAAAAAAAAAAAAAAATCAGAACTCTGTAGTCTGTGCCATCGTGGGGAGGAATCAGTAGATTTGTTTCACAGGGCAGGGAGCAGCGAGCGTGGACATGAGTGCTTTTTACTTTTCTGTTCAGACCATGCCTGGAGAAGAACTCCCAACCAGCAATCCTTAGCTTTGATTTTTATGGACACCCCATGTCACACCAAAACAATAGAATAGCTGCTTCATATCGACAAACTAGAAGGTTAAAAAATATCAGCTTTATAGGGAGGCAAATCTGGGTTTGAATTTTTGTTTTACTGCCTAAGTAACTATATTGTCTAGAGCAAGTCACTTTCCTCTTTGAACTTTAGCTTTCTCTTCTATAAAATGAGATTCATCATCTCTATCCCACAGGGCTGAGGTGGAGACCGAATGAAATAATTTGTGTGAGGCACCAGATCCATACCTGGGGCATAGCAGGTGTTCAGTAAACATGGTGACGTTTTTTATAGTGTAAACTGGCACATTTATGGGCTTGTGCTATGTCAGTGTGTACATTTCGGTTATATGTGTTTGTAGACATGTGAATTTGAGTTTATTGGATCTAAGGGTAATTGAGCTTGTGACATGGAAATAGTCCAGAAAGGGACAATGTGTAGGACAATGTGTAACATGACCCCACTTGGCTCATGGTCCTATCCAAATGAAGAAAAGCAAAAAAGGTTTTGCATTTGAGCAATTGATTAGGATGAATTCTTAAATAAGAAACAGGAAGCTAATAATTTCCTTTATTAACCACCTGCTGCACAAACTGTCATGCAAATACTGCCTGATGCTTTATGCAAAACATTTGAAACCTCCCGTGCCTTTGTCCTTCTGCTTGGATTTTCTACTGTAGTGAGATACACCGTACAATTAATTTCGAGTGTGTTTGTCTATAAACCAGCCAAATATTTCCTCTTAAATACTTGAGCTCTGTCTTGAGTGCACATATAGAGTTATGGTTGTGAGCACATTTGTTTTTGGTGTTAGATTTTACACCTTAATCCGTGAATGAACTTTGAGCTCCACCCATACTATGCCCGTAATAAACCAAAGCTTTCCATTTCCTGCAGGTTCATCCCGGGGACCCAGCCCCCTGACCATGGGGGCCCAGGACACCCTCCCAGTAGCTGCAGCTTTCACAGAAACCGTCAATGCCTACTTCAAAGCAGCCGACCCCAGCAAGTAAGCCCCAGACCCCAGTCACTGTGTGCTCTGCGCTCACCCTGGCAAGCAAGCGGGGGACACCCGCAACACCACGATTGTATTTCTTGGGCTAAAGCCAAAAAACTTTCCATTCATGACAGCAGGTGACATGCCTAGAATAGAGGATAAAATTTAATTAGTAATATTAATCCACTGCTTTTAAAAAGATACCAAAATATCCAATAACATCTTACTAGCTAGAAATCTCTCTGTTATGGTTCCAAGTAGCAGAAAACCTCAATCTAATTTTACGACAATCAGGAAGTTTATTGTCTCCCAAAAATAATATCCAGATCATGGCTTTTATTGCCTTCATCTTCCCAGGATGAAAACCACCCACATATAAATTGAAACAGTGCATCACTGAAATGGTAACAGGAAAGAAAAAATACCTTCCCAAAAAGTCCAGAGTAAAAGGGAACAAGCAGTATGTTACCTTGACTAAGAGGGACAGAATGGCCCAAAATAAACTAAAATCACAGCAAAGTAAAAACTCACCAGGGCCGGTGAGATGGCTCAGCGGCTTAAGCGCCTGCCCGGCAAGCACGAGGGCCTGAGTTCAACTCCCGGAACCCACATACGGAAAAGGGGCCGGTGATATCGCTCAGCGGCAGGGGCGCCTGCTGGCGCGCGAGGTCCTGAGGTCGACCCCCCCCTGGTACCCACAAAAAAAAAGAAAAAAAACTCACCGCTCCCTATTTTCATGAGCCTGATTTCACTTAGTTGTTACCCACTGACTTGACCTGAATGCATATGTGATATAATTTAATACTTTACCTCTTGGTAAGAAATTCTATGGATGGAATTCAGAAAGTTCCCCCCAAATTGCACTGCATAGCTTACGTGTTTATCCAGTGAGACTAGAGCATTCATCACTTTACCAAAGGAGTTTTAGTGCAAAAAACCTGATGGATGTGTATTGGTCTACTAGGCATGTCCTGTGTTGTAGTAAAAAATATTTTTTAGAAAGGAATTTGTGTTACATGTATGCATTAATGATAGTATATATTTCATGTGTGTTCCAAGCTAATTCCTCTTCACTCAGTGTGGCCCACGAAACCCAGGTATGTCTAAATCCACGGGCCACAGGTCGCTGAACACTGAATACGAGGTCAAATCTGCTTCCAAATGTGTCACTACTATGATTCCAGATCTGAATGTGATTGACAAAGGACTTTTAATCTTTTTACTTATGAGGTATGATCAAAAGATACAGTGAATATTTAAATTAATTTTTTAAAATGTATTACAGTAAAAGAACCATTGTTATGAAACCCCCTCAAAACAGTCTCCCTTACTTTGAACACACTTATCCCATCATCCTGGCCACTTCCTGCAGCAGCTCTAGAGTGCTCTTTCCTTAGGGTCTTTAGTTGCACAGTCATGGCTGCCTCAATGTCCTGAATCCATTCAAAATGTTTCCCTTTCCTGGTCATTCTGACTTTGGGGAAGTGCCAGAAGTCACACAGTGCCAGATCCAGTGAATAAGGCAGACAAAAATATAGCGTCGTGTTTTCACAAGCTGCCATCCTATTGGATGGTGCTCAGCAGCCACATCCAGATTTTTTACCACACCTAATTTCACTATCTACAATGAGAAGAACCAAGGAAAAAAATTACATGGGTATACTAATTATGTTAAAATTTTTTTGAATCAGTGATAATTATGTATAATGAGAACTTGGATTGCTGCATATATTTCAGTGGTAATTTGCATGACGAAGTCTGAATCCTCTTTACAGTTCAGAAACACTCGTGTATTAAAGTCTGAGTCTAACAGCATTATGCTGAAACTCCAATATAAATAGTAACTCCACCATTAGGAGCTGCAGGCCCTAGCAGTCTTCGTAGCTGTCACATCTCTTTCCACAACATCTATGTTTTGGTCCAGGCCCAGAATATTACAGAGAAACAAGTGCTGTGGGCTCTGTTTTCTCCCTTGTCCTTGTTCTTTCTTCCCGAAATCCCCAGGCCATATGCCATCCTTGTACCCATGGAAATTAAGAGCCACCTTGTACACATGCACACTTGAGCGCCAAGAGCTTGGGCTGTGTCTGCACTTGCTGCCAACATGTGCTTCTTCAAGGTCCTCCTTGGACAAAGAACCCGAGCCAGTTTCTGTCTCACCAATTCTAAGAACAACTGAGCACTGACTGACTGGCTCCTCGGCAAGCTCAGCCTGGCTGAACTGAGAAAATCAGACAGAAACGCACTTTCAATGCACAAGAAACAGCCGGGGGTGTGGACAGGACGTGTGCACTGGGTGGAACCCTGGGCACCCCACAGGGATGAATTCTTCAGCACCTGCTTCCTAGCCGGCTTTCAATCACTCTCCGATCTATCCAGAGACCCAAGTGGTCCCCACTTCGCTCACTCAGAACTGTGGCACCTCGGGTCTTTCACTGGTTACTCTTCCTGCTTTAGTGGAGTTTCCTGCCACATGCTGGAGTGACTTGTCCCTTCCAATCCTTCATGATTCCTCAGTCAGTTTATCAAAGGGAACTTCCCAGCTGGGCGTGGTGGGGCATGCCTGTAATCCCAGCGCTCTGGGAGGCTGAGACAAGAGGATGGCAAGTGTGAGGTGAACCTGGGCAATTTAAAGACTTAGTAAAACACTGTCTCCAAACAATAAAAATAAAAATGAGGCTGGGGTTTAGTGTGAAGGCTCTGAGTTCAATCCTCAATACCTGAAAGAAAAAAAAAAAAAAAAAAAAGAACCTCCCTATAAATCACTGTTTCTTTCTTAATAGCCTTATCTCTAAATCCCACATGGTTTTGCTGTTGTCTGTTATCTGTCTCTTCCCCGTAGAATGTAAGCTCTGGAAAGCTGGATTTTTAAAAATATTATTTATTTATTTTGGGTTTTTTGAGATGGACTCCTACTACATAATTCAGGCTGGCCTTGAATTCACTACCTAGCCCAGGCTGTCCTGGAACTTGCAGCAGTCTTCCTGCCTCAGCCTCCCAAGTCTTGGGATTATAGATATGCATAACCACACCCAGCACAGAGAGCTAGATTTTGACTATTTTCTCCACTGATGTATCCTCAGCACCTCAAACAGGCTCTGCCATGGAGAGCTCAAAGTGTATTTGCTGACCAAGTGTGGCTGAGTTACCTCACATTCACAGAATGGCTGCTGTGTGCCTGCCATTGTGTTAAACAGGAAATACACTGGTGATGAAGGCAGTTGGTATGGAAAATGAGACTTGTGCATAAATATAATGCAAAGTCTACCGTAGAAGAAGTATAAATATTGTGCCAAGAGAGATCAGAATCCTGAATAATATTGCATTTTTAATCCCAAGAAGGGACAAAGTATCTTATAAGTCCCCTGTCACCCTGCCACAATACAAGCCAGGTTTTTCATCCTGGTTCAGTTTCCCCAGCACACTATGACAGTGTGGTGTCGTCTGTGACCCCAGCATTCCCATGATGTAGCACTGAGCCTATTTAAGGGTGCTGCACTCCCTTTCCCTCCCAAGTTAAGGGAGCCTTTGAGCTGTGTATATGCATGCAACTTCGTTTCATTTATGTTGCCACAGGTACAGTAGTTGCAGTGGATCTGGCACCCTGGGAGATGGGAAATCCAGTATGTTTCAATGAAATCTTGAGATCTGATACTGATAGGAACAATCGTTAAGGTCAAAAAAATTCCGTTTAGTGGGTATAGAAAATATTACATTCTACATTGAAATTATTGGATCCACGTCAGCACAGGGTAGATTTATAAGTCAGCAAATTTTGACAGTGGAGATGCAGAAATGTAATCGAGGACCATAGTGTCTCTCACATCACACCATACGGATTACACCTTACACCCAATTCTGCAAGCTCCTCGGAGACAGCAGCTGTTCTGCTCATTTTTTAAAGTTATCCCCTGCTCAAAAAAGTAATAGTAGAGCCAGGGATATAGCTCAGCGGCACAGTGCCTGCCTGGCAAGCGCAAGGTCCTGTGTTCGACTCCCAGTACCAAAAAAAAAAAAAAAAGTAATAGTAACTTGCAGTGAATAAATGCTTGCTGACTTAATAAATGTCGCCCCCTCCCTCATTAATTTGCTTTCAAAAGAGAAACCTTAACCCCTTCTAGAATGGCTCCCAGGACCCCTGAGCACTCTGGGATTGAAACGAGAGGGCTCCCTGCCAGTCGAACGCACTTGGGCCTCTTCTGCTGACAGTCACCGCCTTCTGCGGCTGCTCTAATCCAATTCACAGGCGCTGTGACCGCTGCTTCTCCGGGGCTGCCGGATGGCGACCCGCGCACCTGCGCATTGACGGCCTTCGAGGGTAGGCTCGGCTTGAGGGAGCCAGGCTCAGCCCAAGTCAGCACAGAAATCAGGAACGTCAATGGGCATAAAAGGTGCAGGAGGAAAGCAGCAGCTTGCACTCAACCTGGGAGATGAGCGGCGTTCTTGGGGGAGATGGGAGTGCAAACTCCCAGGAACCAAAACTCTCACTCAGAGCCGTGCAGAGGTCGGGTATCCTCTCAGAGGAAGGGAGAGACACGGGGCGATTTTAGGAAACTCGCCTGCCCCGCCTCACCCCACCCCAGGCCCAGCTCATTCACACAGGGCTCCAGCGAGCAGTTCTTCACCTGAGCTATTCTGAGTACAAACCTGGGACCACCTCGCCTGAGTGGGGCGTGCCCCATGAATCACAGACACCAGGACATAGCGCACCAGGTGACGAGGGGGTAACCAAGTCCCCTGTGCTTCGCTGGGAGCAAGTTTTCATTTATTAACTTCCTTTTCCCTAGGAGGAATGGGAGGTGTGAAAGCCACGCCTCATTTTAAACACAGCTGCTCCCTGGTATCGGGAACATTATACCAGGACACATGTGACCCCACCCCCATGGACACTAAAGCGGGGGGGGCCAAGTCCTTTATTAAAATGGCACAGTATTTGCATAGAACCTGTGCACAGACCCCCATAGACTTTAAATCTTCTCCATAGTGCCCGCCATGCACGATCCACTGTCCACGCGGTAGAAATAGCTGCTTCTCTGTATTGTTTACAGGTCAGAGAACTCTGTCCGTGTTCGACAGACTCTGTCCAGGTTTCTGCAAATAGCTTTGGCTGAATCTGCAGATGCTCCTAGCTGACTGTATTTACTGTTTCCCAAGAAAACTACGCCCCTGAGATGTCTCTTGCAGCTAACGTGGAGTATGGGGCCAATGCACACCCAACCTCGAATAGCTCAAAAATGGGCAAAATACTCAAAAAGGTGATTTGCAGAAGCCTGGTCCTCGGGTGAAAGACAGTGAAGCCTGGGAGGCAGGGAGGCGTCCCACGGAGGCTCTGCACTCAGAGCTGGCTGAAGGTGCACGGTGGGGGGCTCTTGGGAGCTGCTGGTCACAAGCAAAGGGTGGAGCACGAAAACCTCCATGGTGTGCAGGACCCGGTCACTTGAAACAGCCCAGCCATTTGCACTATATGAACAGTGCCTATGCTCCTGGGCACAGCCAAAACATATGCATTGCCAAAGCCACTCTCTGGGGACACCTCGTGCACAAGAAGAGCCCCGTGCATTGCTAGAACCTGCCCAGCAAGCTTCCAGGAGCCCAGAAGGAAAATACTGCACCTTCTCTTGCAATGTGTCTCCTGCGCCCTCTGCTGACAAGACTTAGCACGGTACTTCTCGGCAAAGAAAAAATACAGAAAAAGCCCATCATTGTTCACCTTTTCAGAATGAGAAGTAAAGGGCACAGTGAAACTGAGAGGCAGTAAACTGGTTTCATGTTGAAATTGGCACCGCGGTTCTGAATCTCATAAGGAAATGGAAAGGACTACAATAGTCAAAACAAAGTTGAGAAAGAACAAACTTGGAAGACTAATGTCACTTGATTTCAGAACTATCATTAAAGCTACAGTAATCAAGGCAGTGGTGTTGGTTGAAAGATAGACAAAAAAAAAAAAAAAAAATCAGCAGAACAGAATGGTGGATCCAGAAATAGACCCCAAACTTATGTGGACAGATGGATGTCAAAAAACTTCCAAGGTCGTTCGGTGAGAAAGGATTGTCTCTTCTCAACAAATGGTGTCGGAATAGTTATTCACACACACACGCGTGAAACGAACATAGATCTACATTTTCACAGTGCATACAAAACTTAACAAAAAATGGATCTCAAATCTAAAAGAAGAACTTACTGTTTAAAACTTCTACAAGAATATAGGTGAAATTTTGTGACGTTGGCCTTGGCAAAGACCTCTTAAATAGGACACCAAAAGAATAGCTGGATTAAATACCCCCTCTAAAAAATAAATTGATGAATTAAAAACTTTTGCTCCTCAAAATAGTCTTAGGAGAAAGAAAAAAACAATCCACAGACTGAAGAGAATTTCTGTGAATCATTTATACGGTGGTAGATATCTATCTATAATGTATTAAAAACACAAAATTCAATAAAAGAACAAAAGTCTTGATTAAAAGTTTGGCAGTGAATTTGAGCACATGCTTCTCCAAACTACATAACTGATAACAAATGAGCACAAGAAAAGATGCTCCAGGTCATTAGCAAATTAAATTAATGGTGTCCCACCACTCACCAATTAGAATAGCTAAAATTAAAAAGACACATTCTACCAAGTATTGGTGAAGATGTGGAAGAAACTTTTGCACATAGGTGGATTTCCAATTTAGAAAACAGTTGAGCACTTTCTTTAAAAGTTAAAAGTACACCTACGGTGAGATCCAGTGATTCTACTTCTGTACTTACCAAGAAAAAAGAGAAGGTACATCTACAGGAAGACCTGCACACACGTTGGTAACACCTTTGTAACAGACAAAAACTGGAAAGAGACAATGTTTTTCAACAGGTGAATGGAAAAAAGAAAAAACTGTGGCACGTCGGAACAGCACACAGCAGAAAAAAGAATCAGCTTTTGATTCACGCAACCATATGGATGGATCTCAAAATAATTATTCTGGAAGAAAGAAGCCTGACCTCCCCGCTAAAACACACATACCTTATGATTGTGTTATATAAAATTTTAGAAATCAAACTAATTGACAAAGACAGCATAGTGACAACTGCCTAGGGGTGGGCATGGGAAAGTCAGGAGAGGGAGGCGTTTTAGTTACCTGTCTCTCCTTGCTGGGACAAAATACCCAACACCCAAAGTTAAAGAGGGAAAGGCTTATTTAGCTCACAGTTTGTGGAGGTTTCAGTCCATATTCAGCTGGCTCCAGGGTAGTGTGGCATGGTGAGGGGCAATAGCTCAAGGTGGTAGAAGACAGCAAAAGCAAAAGCAACAGCAACAAGGGCAAAAGCAGGGGGAGCAAGCCTCTTTTCCTCCCTTATGCTATAAGCCTGCTAACCGCGCTCAGGTGGGTGTAGCGCTCACATCATCTCCCTGCCCTCCTCTTGCATAGGGTCAGGATGTTTACAAAGTGAGGACCCTGGCCCCCTGCTGAGTCACTTAGTTACACTTCTAAGTTGACACAATGAACAACATCTTAGAGTGGTAAGTGCATGTCCTCTACATCCCCAGATATAGAACTGCTGAGTTACTTAGTTAAGCTTCTAAACTTCTCAAGTTCACGCAATGTATCAACCATTCCTGGAGGTTACAAAAAGGGAATACAAAAAGGAAGGAGGAAACTTTAGGGATGATGGAAATGTTTATCTTGGTTGTATGAATCCGGTTTTCATTGATGGGACCAAATGCCTATCATATGTAATTTAAAGGAGAAAAGGGATTTATTTTAGTTCATGAGTTTAGAAGATTCCATCCGTGGTAGGCCGGCTCCAAGGCAGAAACATCATGGCAGAAAGCTGTGGCTGAGGAAAGATGCTCAGCTGGTGGCATATGGGAAGGAAGGACAGGGAAGGAGCCAGACAGGAAGAGGAGGGGCCAGATAGTCCCAAGGCCACGCCCCCTTGACCCACTTCCTCCAACCCTGCCCCACCTCCTAATGGCCACTGAGCTGGGAGCTTGGCAAGGGGTCCTCACCCTCACAATCCAAGCACCTCCCCAGGAGTTTCTTAATGAGGTGAGGCCAAGCTGACAATCAAGATTAATTGATACGTGTCATGATTTCACATCATACACTCTTATGGAATCTCACACTGTAAATAAGTGCAGTGAATGTAAGTGAACAGTACCTCCATAATGCCCTTTTTTTTTTTTTGGTACCAGGAATTGAACTCAGGACCTTGCACTTGCCAGGCAGGTGCTTGTGCTGCTGAGCTATATCCCCAGCCCTAAGCCCTTTGTTTTTTAAGAGGATTTTTCTGCTTTCCAAACTATCACCTTATTGTATTAATCACTTTTTTAAATTTTTATTTATTAGCACATGTTTCTGTGTTAATTTCTATGACTGAACTTACAGTTGTGACTAGATAACAAGTTAACGGAATAAAGAACTAATTAAGTAGGAAACAAGAAATTTACCTCATGAGAACATAAAAAACAATGCTCAAGGAACTGATCACATTACTCAGAGAACTTAAATGAAGCCAGTAAAGTGTGACCATATTGTGCAATTTAGGTGTCTTCAAATATTCTGCCAAAATTCACAAATCAAAATCACAAGAGTGGGCTTCTGGGAAGATGGTGGAGTGGTGAGCAGCACAGAAAGAGCCTCTCCGAGTGGAATATAGCAACGTGAGGAAGAGAAGAAGGAGGGATGTGGGTCCCTGGAACCAGGAAGGATTTGAAGTGAGAATTGAAGCCTATGGGGGGAGTGAAGAGAGAAACTTCAACAAAGGGGGAGGCAGGAGGCACTTCTCCTTTAGCCCAGATACTACATGGGAGGGGTGGCTTGAAACTGCAGACACGCTAACTGCTGGCACCCCTGGAGGGCTCCGTGGAACAGTACACAAGTGGAGTGGAGTTGTCCTGGACAGACATCCTGAAAGAGAGGGCGATTGGCCAGGAGTCATCTTAGAGAGGGACCAGTTGAGCTCAGGACCCTGAGTGGCTGCTAGCTCCACCTGTTGGCTCCCAACCAAGTCCAAGACCACAGGGGACATGGGGACTGCTGCAGGCTGGGCGAGTCTGGATCCAGCCAGAGGCCAGGCTGAACTGCAGTAGAAATAGGGATGCAGGTTCACTGGGATTATCCTCTACCCTACTAATGAGCTGCTGCTGGCTCGCTGGGATTGATAGATGTGGATCTGAATGCTGCCCATGTTGTCTACTAGTGGCAGCAGAGACAAACCTTGAAGTGGACATTTTTTTCTTATTTTCTTTCTTTTTTAATTTATTTTCCTTCTCTCTTTTTGTTTGTTTGTTTTGGATTTTTGTTTTTTCCTCATTGTTTGTTCTTGTTTTTTATATGAATGTGGACATGTTTTCTAGCTTTTTTGTTGTTGTTGTTGTTGTTCTGTTCTGTTCTTGTTTTCATTTTTTCTTTCTCTCTTTCCCCCGTCTTCTGTACCAGTTTCCCAAAGATTACAAGATGCTCTTTTGTCCTTCAGCCTTGTTTCTAATCTCTTCCTTTACTTCTATTTCTCTATTATTTCCCCTATCCCCTTTTAAACTGTCTCCCCTGAGAGTAAAATCACCATAATGAGGGCTTATTTCCTGCAAACAATTTTCTGTTTCATTTTAGATTTTGTTATATAACCACAACTCTAGTACATACAGTTAAAGGTGGCAAATTAATAGTTATCTCAGTTTTCAGTTTCTAGGCTGTTTGATGCTATTGTTATTGCTGATTATACCACTTTAGCTAGGGTGACATAACTGTTCTAACCACCTGTTCTTCCTGGTATACCAAGATTGAAATTGCCTAATGGTCATACAAAATACTATAGGCCACTGCCAAAGAAGAGAGCAACTTTTCATCCCCAATAAATTGAAGAGGTAAGATCTTGGCAACAGACTCAAAAGCCAAAAGCCAGCTGTACCTGGAAGACACCTCTGAGAAGTAGTCATTTCCTAAAGGTTCTAAATACTAGCAATAAAGCCACTCACCATAGGCAGTTTACAAGCATCAAGCCAGGAATTTAGCTAAAAGGAAATACAAAGTAAGAAGACACTCAAGCAAGATGCAAACCCAGGGGGCAATGAGGTGGAGCAACCTGAAAGCCACCCACCTGGACTCTCTGAAGTGGTAACAACGAAGCAAATGAATGAGGCTCCAGAAGAAATCAAATCAGAAATAATTTCTCAGATAACTACAGAGATGGTGACCGTAATGAAAGACATGCTTAGTGACTCTGGAGCAGATACAGATTAAATAAGTAGAGGAGCTTAGGAAAATTATGGAAGCCATGAATGCTCAACATAGGAAAGAAATCGAATCCATAAAACAGATTCTAACAGATATCCAGGAGATTAAAAATTCCATTGAAAGTAATTAAAAATTCCATTGAAAGTATATGCAGCAGAACGAGCCTTGTGAGAATGGAATCTCAGATACGGAAGACAGGATTGTGGTTAATAATCAGGAAAAGAAAGATTTCTTAAAAATAACAAGGGACCATGAGAAATCAATCCAGCAGCTGGTAGACGATGCAAAGAAGAATAATATAAGATTGATTGGAGTCAATCAAAAAGGAGGAGATAACACAAACAACATAAAAAAAACTGTTCACAGACATTATAGCAGAAAACTTCCCTGGCAGGAGAAAAGAATTTGACATACAGATAAGTGAGGCATGTAGAACTCCAATCAGCCATGATAAAAAAAAAAAAAAAAATGACAGCAAGGTGTATAATGGTCAAGATTCCAGAAATTTAACACAAGAATAGAATATTAAAAGCTGTTAGAGAAAAGAAACAAATCACCGGGCCGGTGAGATGGCTCAGCGGCGTAAGCGCCTGCCTGGCAAGTGCGAGGTCCTGAGTTTGACTCCCGGAACCCACATACGAAAAAAGGGCTGGTGATATCACTCAGCGGCATGGGTGCCTGTGGGCATGCAAGGTCCTGAGTTCAACCCCCGGTACCTAGAAAAAAAAAAAAAAAAGAACAAATCACCTATAAAGGAAAACCATTCAGAATCATGGCAGACTTCTCAACACAAACCCTCAAGTCAAGGAGAGCTTGGACTGAAGTATTTCAAGCTCTAAAAGAAAACAACCTCCAACCCAGATTGATATCCCACAAAACTATCTTTCAAAATTGATGAAGAAATAAGATACTTCCATGACAAACGATGCCTGAAGAAATTCATAACCACAAAACCAGCACTCCGAAATGTTTTGAAGGACATTCTAGAAAGACATAACAAGGATTATAACTCCCTGAACACCCACAGAATGAGTCCACCAGGCAAGGCAAACAATTAAAAAGAGGGGAAAAAAGGGAACCAACAACAAGAAAATAACATGACAAGGATAAGACAATACATATCAGTTATAATCATCAACATTAATGCTCTCAATTCTTCAACCAAAAGAAACAGGCTGGGGGTCGGTGGGATGGGCTCAGCAGCGTAAGCACCTGCCTGGCAAGTGTGAGGGCCCAAGTTCGACTCCCGGAACCCACATTCGAAAAAAGGGCCGGTGATATCGCTCAGCGGCACGGGCACCTGCTGGCACGCGAGGTCCTGAGGTCAAACCCCGGTACCACAAAAAAAAAAAAAAAAACAGGCTGGCAGAATGGATCAAGAAGCAAAATCCAACAATGTTCTGCATACAAGAAACACATTTAATTCAAAAAGAAATTCATAGATTAAAAGTCAAAGGATGGAAAACAATACTCCGAGTGACAGGGACCCAGAAAGAAGCAGGAGTAGCTATTCTACTTGCAGACAAAGTGGATTTCAAGCCAAGACTGATTAAGAGAGACAAAGAAGGTAACTACATTCTTATAAAGAGAACAATCCAAGAGAAAGAGATAGTAATCATAAATATATATGCACGAAATACCAGTGCACCCAACTATATAAAACAAATATTAACAGACATGAAAAATCAAAAAAGCACTAATACAATCATAATGGGGGACCTCAGTACTCCACTGTCACAAATAGATCAACTAGACAAAAAAAATCAACAATGAAATATTAGAACTGAACCAAACTTTTTAACAAAGGGACTTAGTAGATGTCTACAGAGTGTTACACCCCACAACATCAGAATACACATTCTTCTCAACTGCACATGGGATGTTCTCCAAAAGACCACATACTAGCTCATAGAACATGCTTAAGTAAATGCAAAGGAATTGAAATTATCCCATGCATATTATCAGACCATAGTGCAATGAAATTGGAAATCAATGGCAAAAGCAACCACAAGAACTTCATAAACATGGAAATGAAATAGCACCCTACTGAACAACCAATGGGTCACAGGTGAAATTAAAGAAGAAATTAGACACTTTCTACAGTTAGATGATAATGCCAGTACAACATACCGGAAGTTATGGGACACAACAAAAGCAGGCCCACAAGGGAAATTTATAGCAGTGGATGCTCATATCAGGAAAACAGAGTGAACTCAAACAACTTAATGTTGAACCTCAAGCTGCTAGAAAAAAAGAGCAAGTCAAGCCCAAAGCTTGTAAGATGGAAGAAATTATTAAGATCAGAGCAGAAATCAATGCAATGGAGACTAAAAAACAATACAAAGAATCAATAAATTGAAGAGTTGGTTCTTTAAAAGAATAAATAAAATCAACAAACCCTTAGCCAACCTTATCCAAAACAGGAAAGAAAAGACTCAAATACACGCAATTAAGAATGAAAAGGGTGAAATCAAAACAGATCCTGCAGAAATCCGGATCATCTATACCTACTTCAAGAACTTGTATTCTTTTTTTTTTTTTTTTTTTGTGGGTACCGGGGGTCGACCTCAGGACCTCGCGCGCCAGGAGGCACCCGTGCCGCTGAGCGATATCACCGGCCCCTTTTTCGTATGTGGGTTCCGGGAGTCAAACTCGGGCCCACGCGCTTGCCAGACAGGCGCTTATGCTGCTGAGCCATCTCACCAGCCCGAGAACTTGTATTCTAATAAGATGGAAAATGCAGAAGAAATGGACAGATTCCTAGATAAATATCAATTACCAGAGCTGAATCAAGAAGATATAAAAATTCTGAATAAACCA
Organism: Erethizon dorsatum; assembly: GCA_028451465.1. NCBI lineage: Eukaryota > Metazoa > Chordata > Mammalia > Rodentia > Erethizontidae > Erethizon > Erethizon dorsatum. The sequence goes on along the minus strand of CM051829.1, from coordinate 122,934,929 downwards.
ATATCAGTCAGTGAAATTAACAACATAATTAAAAATCTACCAAAAAGAAAAGCCCAGTCCCTGACAGATTCACTACTGAATTCTACAAGAAATTTAGAGAACACCTAATGTCACTAATTCTCAAACTCCTTAATGAAATTGAAAAAGAAGCAGTACTCCCAAACTCACTCCTAGAAGCAAGCATTACCCTGATACCAAAACAAGAAAAGGACCCAACTGAGGAGAACTCCATAGGCCAATCTCCCTAATGAACATAGATGCAAAAATCCTCAACAAGAAACTGACAAACAGAATGCAGCAAATCATCAAGAGGATTATACACCCTGACCAAGTAAGATTCATCCCAGGGATGCAGGGATGGTTCAACATATGCAAATCAATAAATGTAATACTCCATATTAACAGAACCAAGGACAAAAACCACAAGATTGGGCCAGTGAGATGGCTCAGCGGCATAAGCGCCTGCCTTGCAAGCGCGAGGGCCCAAGTTCAACTCCCGGATCCCACATACGAAAAAGGGGCCGGTGATATCGCTCAGCAGCACGGGCGCCTGTTGGCGCGCGAGGTCCTGAGGTCGACCCCCCGGTACTCACAAAAAAAAACAAAAAAACAAAAAAACACAAGATTATCTCAATAGATGCAGAAAAAGCATTTGACAAAGGCCAACATCCATTAATTATTAAAAAAAAAAAAACAGAAAATTGAAATAGATGGTCTTTATCTCAATCTGATAAAAGCCATCTATGATATACCAATAGCCAACATCATACTAAACAGACAAAAACTAAAAGCTTTCTCTCTAAAATCAGGGACAAGATAAGAATGTCCACCATGACCACTCTTATTTGATATAGTTCTGGAAATATTAGCCAGAGCAATTAGACAAGAGAAAGAAATAAAAGGAATAAAGATAGGAAAAGAAGAACTTAAATTATCATTATTTGCAGATGACATGATACTCTACATAGAAGACCCCACAAACTCTACCAAAAGACTTTTAGATTTAATAACCCAATTCAGTAGCATAGCTGGATGCAAAGTCAACGCTCAAAAATCAATAGCATTCCTGTACGTGAATAACAAACTCACTGAGAGGAAAATTAGGGAAACCACACCTTTCACAATAGCATCCAAAAAAAAAAAAAAATGAAATACCTAGGGATCCATCTAATGAAGGAAGAAAAATCTCTACATTGAAAACTACAGTAGTCTGAAAAAGGAGATTGAAGAGAATATCAGAAAATGGAAAGATATCCCCTGTTTTGGATAGGAAGAACCAATATAGTGAAAATGGCCATACTCCCAAAATTGCTGTACAGATTTAATTCAATCCCAATCAAAAGTCCAACATCATGTCTCACACAATTACAGCAAACAATCCTAAAATTCATTTGGAACCAGAAGACACCTAGAATAGCAAAGGCAATTCTGGGCAACAAAGACAAGACAGGAAACATCACAATCCCTGACTTGAAATTATACTACAAAGCTACTGTGATAAAAATAGCATGGTAGTTGCAAAAAAACCAGACCTGATGATCAGTGGAACAGACTAGAACATGCAGAAACAACTGCAGACATACTTAGCCACCTCTTCTTTGACAAAGTGCCAAACACCTTCAGTGGAAGAAAGGTAGCTTCTTTAATCAGTGGTTCTGGAAAAACTGTTTTTCCACATGCTGAAGGTTAAAACTAGATCCATATCTTTCAGTATACACTAAACTAAAGTCAAAATGTATCAAAGATCTAAATATTAAAACAGAAACAGTAAATCTGCTGGAAGATAGAATAGGTAGAACTCTTGAGGACATTGCTGTAGGCAAAGACTTTATCAACAAAACCCAGACCGCAAGGGAAATATTACAAAGAATCAACAACTGGGATCTCATCTTATTAAAAAGCTTTTGCACAGCAACAGAAACCACCAACAGAGTGAAGAGACAACCACAGTGTGGGAAAAAAAATTGCCAGCTGTTTCTCAGACAAAGGGTTGCTGTCTAGAATATATAAAGAACTCAAAAAAATTAGACCCCCCAAATTTAAAGACCAATCCAAAAATGGGCATCTGAAATGAATAAACACTTCTCAGAGGAGGAAGTAGAAACACAAATAAATATCTGAAAAAATGTTCAACATCATTGGTCATTTGAGAAATGCAAATTAAAACAACACTGAGATTTCATCTTACCCCAGAAAGAATGGCAGTGATCAAGAAATCAACCATGGGCCAGTGAGATGGCTCAGCGGCATAAGCACCTGCCTGGCAAGCGCGAGGTCCTGAGTTCGACTCCCGGAACCCACATACAAAAAAGGGGCCGGTGATATCGCTCAGCGGCACGGGCGCCTGCTGGCGCACAAGGACCTGAGGTCGACCCCCGGTACCCACAAAAAAAAAAAAAAAGAAAGAAAGAAATCAACCAATAATAAATGCTAGTGGGGCTGTAGGGAAAAAGGAACGCTTCTCCACTGTTGGTGGGAATGTCGACAGGTGCCGCCACTGTGGAAATCAGTGTGGAAATGCCTCAGAAAACTAGAATTAGAGGTTCCCCAGCTGTTCCTCTTCTTGGTGTCTTCCTGAAGGAATTAAAAACATCATACCACAACAATATATGCACACCCATGTTTATAGTGGCACAGTTTGTAACAGCCAAATCTTGGAAACAGCCCAAATACCCATCAACCAATGAATGGATAAAAAAGATGTGGTTTTTTTATATAATGGAGCACTGCTCTTCCATGAAGAAGGATAAGCTTGAGACATTTTAGCTAAATGGATGGACCTTGAGGCCATACTCTTAAGTGAAATAAACCAGACACACGTATAAGTATCACATTGTTTCTCTGGTGTGAGAAACTGAAGGTGTAAATAAGGACAAAAATGTATAATAGATACTGTGAAATAGGAAGAAAATGTCCCAATGGGAAGAGGAGCTATGGAGCGGGGAGGGGAAAGGAAAAAAGGGAAAAGAAAAATGATGAGAAAAGAAGGAAAAAATGGAAACAAAGCTTTTGTAAAAGGGGAGGAGAGGTTAAAGGGCGGGTAGAGGAATGGGGAAAAAAAGAATCAAATTGTATCACGTACAGGTACAAATTCTCTATGATACACGTAATCATTATGTACACCTAAATTGTACCAATAAACAATTAAAAACATCGTAAGAGTAGGTGATTCTATTTATGAAGACTTGACACTTTTCTTCTCATAGTGCAAAACACATTCAGTAAAGTAGATTGACGACTGTTAAGCATGGAGTGTGCAGATGTTAGAAATGGTTTAATTATTGGGAGGGTCATGTAAAAGCTTGCCTTCTCCCGTAGTGGTGCTCGCTTGTAATCCAAGTGCTCTGGGAGGCTGAGGCCAGAGTATTGCAAATGCCAGCCCAGCTTGGGCAGTTTAATAACTTAATGAGACCCCTCTCAAATTTAAAAATTTTTAAAAGGGCTGGGGATGTCTCCACTCTGAAGGTCCTGGGTTCAATTCCCAGGACCGGGGGGGGGGCCTGCCTTCATCTCTTTTGCTGTTTTACTCTGCTGCACAGCTCTCTTCTTTTCGTGACTTGTTTTGATCCCAGCCGACTGACCTGGGTTTCTGCTCTTTCCTGTCCTGTGTTTTGCTATCCAGATGTATCGTGAAGATTACTGGAGAGATGGTGCTGTCCTTTCCTGCAGGCATCACCAGACACTTTGCCAACAACCCGTCCCCAGCTGCCCTGACTTTTCGGGTGATAAACTGCGGCAGGTTAGAGCATGTCCTGCCAAATCCCCAACTTCTCTGCTGGTAAATATGACTTTGCGTACATTTTTAGAGCTCTGGGAGGCTTAGCACTTTGTGTTTGTGTGGAGGTCGTGCCCTAGCTGTAGCTGAGTTAACTGTCTTGAGATATTCTTGTAGATTCAGACATAAAACTTCAGCCAGCTCTTAACATTTCCGTGGGCGACTGTGTGTGTGAGTAGCTGCCTATGTATATTTTAATAGCCAACTAGTTAAACTGGTAAGAGGCATTTAAAGTAATAAAATCTGTATTTGTGACAATTTATTCATTGTGTTAATGATCAGTAGACAATGCATAAGGATGGTGGGTGATGAACCCACTAATAGGAAATTCCTCTTGTTGTATTAGCGTCTTTTGAAATTAAATAGTATCTGAATTGTGAGCTCCTCTCTACATGAGCTTAAAAATCTTTTTTGTGAAACACAATTTCATTTGAACAGTAATTGTTTTGATAGAACTTTACATGTATAATATCAAAGAACCTCAAGCATATTTGTTTATATGAATATATTTTTTCACATTTTTTATTAACTCTAAAACGTGCATACGCACATTCTCGGCCATACATTATACACCCTTGATATTGGAAAGATCAACTATGGCAAGTTACTTATTTGCAAACACAGGAAGTCATTCTTGACATCCTCCTCTCCGGCTAGTCCTGATATTTCATCTGAAGATCTCTCTCTACAGTGGCCATGTTTCTCCTTTACTAAAATTTCCTTGTAAAGTGACCACTGTGGTCCATTTTTGTGGACCACAGCAATGGCTCCCCTCCCTGAACCCAGTCTTGCCATCCTCAGCAATGTTTTTACAGCCAGATGACCTTTCATGAGATCCCTCGGGTCGTCTTTGGGCCACTAAGTTTGGTTTAAAAAATAATTCACTCTTTAAAGCAATCCATTACCATCAAGACTGGTTAACAGAACTGGCTACTCTCTGAGATTTACGGCAATATATGGATATTAATCTGTTAATATAACACCATTCAGAAGTGCGTTTGTACTAAAGCCACAGTACTGTGATACTATAATTTCACCAGTTGTCAGGTTGGATGTAGAAATCAGATGGATATTTGCTAAGGTGCTTCTTTTGTAGATGATATTTGTTATAAGATGCTACTCAATTATTTTTCTACCCAATTGAATAGTGATAACACACAAAATGATGCCAATACCAAGGAATTCTGGGTAAACATGCCAAATTTGATGACTCATCTAAAAAAAGTGTCTGAACAAAAACCGCAAGCTACCTATTATAATGTGGACATGCTCAAATATCAGGTAAGCCTATTTATATGGTCAAGGTGTCTCTTTCACAATGCAAATTTATATTCTAAATGACCTAGTATTGCATGAAAGTAAGTAATGTAACATTTCTTTCAATATTACATAAAAGCTACAGTTATAAGAAAATGGAAGCTTTAAAGAACTATTTGGGGAATAGTGACAAGGATATTCACACATATTCTTAGTTTAAACTTACAAGTGAAGTATTTTTTTAAAAGTACAGAAATATGCCATGAAAAATGAAGTTGCAAGAAATTATACCCATTAAGACTGTATTTTTAAAATAGATCACTGTCATATCATTAAGGCCAATAGTGTATTAGTCAGCTTTCCCATTGCTGAGATGCTATAGCTGACACCCATGATTTAGAGGAGGAGACCCACCCAGACACACCCAATAGATGCTCCAATTCAGTACTAGCATCTGTTTGCAAGTTCCCCGGTAACTGAGAAGTGCAGTCATGCTTGAGATGTACTGATTTCTACTAAAATACAGCCTTCTCCATCCAAAAAAATAATCTGAACATATTTGATCACAAAATTACTATGCACTAACAATGGTCTAGGAGGGGCTGGGAATGTACTCAGTAGTACAGCACTTACCTAGAGTACATGAGGCCCTGGGTTCCAGCCCTGACACCGCCAACAAATAAAATAAAAACAATGATCCAAGGAGTCAAGTGGCTGGAGTGAGTGAGATACCCAGGCACTATGGAGTCTTGTTTGAAATAGGCTTATTTACCAGATCAGTAATACTTTCAGGAAAGGGCAGCTCTGGAACACACAGAGAGTTCTCACAGTATTGTGTTGTATCAAGCATTCTCTTGATATTGAATTATTTCTTAACATTAAGTTTTATTCGAACTGTTTCCTAGGACTATTACACTAGAAAAACCCAGATTGTTTACTTTGAATCATTGGAAATAAGAGGTTTTGGGTTAGTGGTGGTGATGGTTAATCCTGATATGTGAACTACTTTGGGTTAAGAAACACTTAGCAAACAGATGCTAGTACTGAGTTAGTGCCATATATATATATATATATATATATATATATATATATATATTAAATACATATGGAAACTAGATGTAGATGTGTATCTTCACTCTGACACTCCAGAGAATTTTGTTTAATTAGATCAGGATGTGACCCAGGTGTCTGCATTTTTGGTATATTCCCTGAGTGATTCTAAAGCATTCTATGCTTTAAAAAACACTTAATGTACTGTAAGGAAACCATTGAAAGTGAACGACCCCTATGATGGCACATTTTACAAAAATGCAAACAAATGCAACATATTTCCTATGAGAATAGTATCATTTAAACTTTGGACATTATAGATAATATAGAACTAAGGAACATAGCGTGTGCCATACGTTTATCGCTTTATAATTAAAATATGATAGAACACGTATTTTAAAATTTTTCTCCCAAAGTGTTTAAACTTCTTTAGTGGCTGCTTGAAGCTTGTGAAAGAAATGAAAAGGAGTAAGAAATGGAATCTCCCAATGGAATGTTTCCCTGAATGAGAAGTTAAATTTCAGGGTTCTTTGGTGGTTCTCATGTCCAAGTGTGAAAATAAAATTGTGGTTATTTTCCTTCATGAATTTTAATTACAAACGCTGCATTTGCATTTACATTTTCATTTCAGATTTATTTCTAAATGGTGGAAACTTTTAAATCCTGTGGAATTCTTTTAGTTCGCATGTTTGTTACTAAGTGAGCCTAGAATGTAGACAATCCTTCGACAGCACTATGAGCTTTGTGCAAACTATGGCGTGCAGACGAGCGCTGAATTCAGTAGACTTCCTCAAGGCCCCTGACTTTGGGCATTTAACGGCCCAAAACCTCAGTTTCCTTGGCTGCAAACAAGGGTAATAATGGCACCTACCTACACACTCCCCAGGCTACTGTAAGAGGTAGTGGCTGAAGATATTTCCAAGCACTGTGGGACATGTAAGGAGCCCTAGTCCTGCCCTGATTTGCAAGTGTGCTCTGAAAAACACTTTTGTTGGTATTCAGTTGTGTTTTTCAACAATGCCAGCAATTGGGAGTGGGGCACAACTAGCATTTTGTGCAATTTCCCTGAAATCTAAGCATGTGTACTTTTTGGTCACCAATAGCATTTCCCAGAAATGAAAAGAACCAAAAACTCCCCTCGACCTCTGCCAAAGGCACCTCCGTGGGTAGAGGAAGTGTTACACTGAGCAGGCAGGACAGAAAAGGGTCAGGGAGGGAAGATGTGACTCCATCTGCAGGAAGGCCTGTACTGCTAACAGCATTTAAAGTTTAAAAACTGTTATAATGGTCAGCTGGCTGTATTTGTACTCAGAAGTCCTATCTGTCGCCTTAATAAACGAACCCATTCCAGACTGGTTTCCCCAGCAACCAGTCCCGCCCCGAGAGCCAGTGCATCTACAGGCGACCCCGTGTGCGGCCACCTCCTAGGGAGTCGTGGGTATTCTCCAAAAACAAAAAAAGTGAACTCCATGCATAGAAATCCCAGGACAAAGGCACCACTCACACAGTCCCTACGGTGAACGCGAACTTTTTAGAGCAGAACTTCTTAGAGGTCTACACCCCATCACAGTGAACGATCAAGGAATTGTAACTGAGTCGGTCACTGGGGGCTCGGACCAGTGTCTTCACGTAAGATGAAATTCTTTGATTCTCTCGACTTGGCTTTTCCTTGGCCTAACCCACTCGCGGATGGGCCTAACTAGAACGCAATACTTCCATTTAGAGGAACTGGGTTCAAGTGCTCACTTTGGCAAATCACAAAGGAGAAGTAATAGCTTGCTTGGTTTATTGCGAAGAGCAAAAATGGCAAGAATATTACTAAGTGACGTTTATTAAAACCTCGGTTTCTTGCTGGGTGTTGGGCTTTGTGCAGTTTGATCGCCTTCCTTCTTCCTCACCACCCGATGGGTGAAGATTATCCTTACAATTCCTATTTGGCAGGTGAGGAAATACCTGAGGCTCAAGAGCTTCGGTGACTTGTCCGAGGTCACTCAGTGACAGTGTGCGGGAGACCCGGCGCCCTTTCTCCCAAGGACTCCTCACCGAGCTCGTTGGTGAATGCACAAGCACAAACTTTAGAACACTGGGGCACCGAGAACATTCTTCTGGGAGACAACTCCAGCTCCTGGTTTTGTCTCAGATCAAAGGTCGGCGCCTTACATGTCCTCTTTCCTGTCATTTGGCAAGGTGTCCGCACAGGGCATTCAGTCCACTCCCCTGAACCTGGCAGTGAACTGGCGGTGTGAGCCCGCCAGCACCGACCTGCGCATCGACTACAAGTACAACTCGGACGCCATGGCCACTGCGGTGGCCCTCAACAACGTGCAGTTCCTGGTCCCTGTGGACGGCGGAGTGACCAAGCTCCAGGCTGTGCTGCCACCGGCCGTCTGGTAAGAAGGGCTCCTTCGGGGATGGAACCAGGGCCTTCGCGCTGAGCTACATCCCCAGCCCTTTCGTGTGTCTTCTTTTGAGACAGGGTCTTGCTACATCACTAAGTTGCCCAGGCTGGGCTCGAACTTGGGTCGCAGGCTTCTTAACACATGTTTCCCGTAGAAGGACACAGCAGCAGCCTGTGTGAGCGGCTCCGTTCCTGTTTTTGGCTTTTTAAAAAATGTTTTAAAATTTAATTAGGATGTGTTTGCAGCACATAACAATTACACGCATCTTGGGGAATTGGTACATGGACATAATGCGTCTTCATTCTTTTTCATCCCCTTCCCCTCCTTCCAACCTCTGATCCTCTCCCATCTGAGAAAGAGCTGTCTCCCTGCTTCCTATTACCCATCTTTTACTTTGCTCCATAATTTATTTATCATAGGGTTCTCATACAAGAGAGACCGTGTGATAGTTAAGCTCGTGTGTCTGATTTATTTCACTTAACATCATGGTCTCAGGGTGCATCCATTTCCCTACAAATGATTCACGTTTACCCTTCTTTAATTTTTAAATAGCAGTTAAACTTTTGCAGATCGACTTTTTTAAAAGTGGGTTTTCTCCAGAAAAAAACATGGAATGCATATGGGCAAGCCTTCATCTGTTTTATTTTCAGGAATGCTGAACAACAAAGAATATTGTGGAAGATCCCTGACGTCTCTCAGAAGTCAGAAAACGGAGGTAAGAGAGTTGCACGCTTGTTCTATTCAATACGCAAAGCCAGAACTACTTAGAGGTATCGGCCAACTGTGAACCAAAGTACACGTAGTACTAAAAACAAGCAGAATGTCTGCTGGCTTCATTTTTGCATTTAGGTATTTCAATCAATAAAAGCAAAGACTCCTCCAGTGACTCATCCTCGTCCCCTTTTCCCACCAAGATTCACCCCGTGCAGGTGTCCCCTGGGCAGAGAAAGCCGCACTGTCTCCATCGGCTCCCAGACCCAGTGCCCCTGCATAGAGCAGATGTCATTCACTGTCCTCGTACCTAATCTTAGGCTCGAGAGTACAGGGCCCTCCATACAGTGCACCCCCAAATTTTGAAGTACTGTTTCGCTGAATTACACTTTTACCAGTGTGCAGAGAGAATTTCTCATGATATTCAATGATACATTTTCTTATCACTGTTTTGTCCCTGAATAATTTATTATTTCATAGCAAGTCCAATTTTGGGTGCTAACTTTCAAATATAATTTTCAAAATTATATCTAGAACGTCGCGTTGACCGTCATGTTGTAATAATACTCTTTGTCTTTGAATTTTCAGGGGTGGGTTCTCTATTGGCCAGATTTCAGTTATCTGAAGGTCCAAGCAAACCTTCCCCATTGGTAGTGCAGTTCACCAGCGAAGGGAGCACCCTTTCTGGTTGTGACATTGAACTTGTTGGAGCAGGGTATCGATTTTCACTCATCAAAAAGAGGTTTGCTGCAGGTACGTGGCCATCTTGAAATTCATTTGCAAAAATACAGTTGCCTTAGCTCCTCTTCCCCGAGAAGGAGTGGGTTGTGGTTTTCAAATCATCTTCCCCTCCCTTACCTTAAAACTCCATCCCGCTTAGAAGGCAGACCAATTGTTGAATGAAGTATAAATATAACAAGGAACTAGAAATCAGGAATCAAGAATTCTCTGGCTACTTCCTTTGTTGAGCTGAGCCGCCATTCCACTATATAGACGTGTGTTTGAGCGTGGTGGAGTAAATTCTACTTTTGTTATGTTGGCAAAGAAGACAAACGCTCTTGGCTTTTGGATTTGTCTTCCCCTTGAAAACTAAAAAAAAGAGAAAAAGTACACACAAAATTTATTACATGCCTAAGGCAAAGGGGTATTGGACTCCTTGAAAACCTGTTCTCCAACAGGCCTGTACAGATTTTGGATTTGGCAGGCGTAACTGAGACCTGGGAGGGTCTATGTTTAATTTTAATAACAATCAAAAGAATTTAGGCCCCAGATTGGAACTGTTTGCCCATGAAATGGATGTGGCCTGACATAGGTTTTATTTGGCACAAATGATAGTTTTTTTTAATGGGGGTAGAAGGTTCCCAATAGTAGGTCGATTATATCTGTCAGTGATTGGCCGGTATAAATCCGGGGGAGGGGTGTTTTGTTTGCAGTGTTGGGGATCCAACCCAGGGGCCCTGCCTGCTAGGCAGGCGCTGTACCACTCAGCTATCCCCCCAGTCCCCAAATCTTGTTTTGTGTGGCTGTTATAATGATGCAGTCATTAATCCTATCCCTTTCACTCTCAATAATGGCCCGAATAGGAAAATAAATTATTTGAGCATGCTTCCCAACATAATTTAGATTCTCAGATGCAAGAATGAATGTCCCAACCCATTCTCAGCGAAACCCAACTCTCTTCAAATGACTGATCTCTTGAAGTCTGAAAAGGCATCTAGTTGATGTGGAAAATGAAAACTTAGTAACCTTTATGTATTTTATATTAGTATCATACCCTCAAGTATGAAGTAAATGGCTCTAAGGGGGAGGGCGGAGGAATGGAAATGTTGTTCACAGAATAATCACATTATCGAGCTAGCAGATAACCTGTTGATATGTTTCTTTTGCAGGAAAGTACTTGGCAGATAACTAATAAAATCTTTTGCAAGGATTCGGAGGAGTCATATAATGCAGAACTGTTGTATGAGAAACAGGTTTTAGCCGGGGACATTAGCTCAGTGACACAGCGCCTGCCTGGCAAGCGTGAGGCCCTAAGTTTGATTCCCGGTACCAAAAAACAAAAAAGGGAAAATGAACAGGTTTTAACTCTGGTTGGATGAGAACAAACTCAGATCTGCACTTGGGAGGTGCCCACCGGCGAGTCCACGACTTGGGGCAATGCTGGCCCTCACACGGCGCCATGGTGACCAGTCCCACAGTATTTACTTCTAGGTGTAACATTGTTAATGGTTTTAAAATGTAATTATTGTCTTTGTAAATTGTACTCATTCCAGTAAGGCAGTTAGACACTTGAGTTTTAGCATTTTACTATTCCTGAAACGGATGTAATTTAAACTGTGGTATGTAAATTTAATAGTAGTACTGTCTGAATGGCACAGTTCTTCCAGAGGTACGTTGCATTTTGTCAATACATAAAATTTAAATATAATGTTGATAGCTGCCAGAAAGGGGGTGCCACATATTAAAAAGCTTAAATGGAACCAGGAAGAAAAAAATTGCTTTTCTTCAGTCTTTAGTATCTTTTACTCTAGTGCTAAATAAAAATTCAATCTTCGAATGTTTAGTGGGTAAAATTCAGAAACCATTGCAGAAAAAAAATTCTAAGGTTACAGCATATTCAAAGAAAAGCATTAATTACCACTTTTTAAAAAGCTTTTTTTTCAAACTGCAAATTTCATAAAAATGCAAACTGTAAACAGGGCCTCTTATTTTTATAACTTATGTAAAAAAGGGAAAGCAATTCATATTTAAAGTCTAAATGTATTAAATTATAATTAAGAGTAAAGAAGATGTTGAAGTCCCCCTCTGCTTCCCCCTCTCTACAATTTAGCAAATGTGGAGATTGCTGAATAATCAGTCAGACTAAAACCAAAATTGTGATGTTAAGATTTCAAGACTTTCCGTAATTGAACTGGTTAACAACTTTTGCACAATTATTCTGCACAGATGGTCTCTCCCCTCCTGCACGGGAGAATGATACCTCAAGTCTTCCTCTTAACCACAGAAATAAAAATATCAACAATGATATATCAAGAGACTCTTGGAGAAAAAATACTTTTTAGTTTCCTATTTCGATCCAGAAGAATTTTAATTGTCATCATTTATATCATTTAGGAAGGAACAAATATGGTTTAAAATTGAAATTTATTCACGTTATTGTGCAATAAATTTCCTGTTGGATGATTAAGATTCATTATATAAAATGCAAATCTCTTGTCATTCTTGGGGAATCAAGAGAAAAGTTATCCAAGTCATTTCATTGTTGCAAAATACAATAAAAACTGCAATTCTTCAGTGTGAGAATAGATGGAAAACAACTTCAGCATACCAGTTGTAAAACCTTCCCCCATTACCATCCGAAACTGTTAGTCTTCCTTTAAGTTACAGAGTTTATTTTAAACACAACCAATTCGCCTTCCAGATTATACTATTAAATAACTAAAATTAAGCTGTTACATTTATCATTCATTGCTAAATTTCATCTTCTATTCACTCAAATTAGACAAAGAATCTTTAGCTCCTTTAAATTTTGGAATCAAGTTAAATTTTTTAAGTCTTACTTTTAAAATGAGCGTGACTGGCAATTGTTTATAGTGGAACTTTTTAAATTAATATTTGTACTCTTTAGTCAATGCTACCAAGAGTATATGCAAAAAGGTAGGTTTTACCTTCAAGATTCTTAGGATTCAAACCCTCATTTGGCTCCCACAGCACTCTGGTGCTGAAGTTTTTTCAACAAATTAATTAACATACTCATTTCAAGTAAAGACATTCAATTTGGGAAAAAAGGGCCGGTGATATCGCTCAGCAGCACGGGTGCCTGCTGGCACGCGAGGTCCTGAGGTCGACCCCGGTACCCACAAAAAAAAAAAAAAAAAAGATATTCAGTTTGGTTTTGAAACCAAAATAGAAAATTGCAAAAAAATTTACATCCCATGATGCCCACGGAAATATAGAACACAAAAACCAAGCAGCAGAAAACTGAGAATTATCCAGCATATGAATATAAACATGTATTTTTAAGTAATCAGTTCATGAAAAACATATTGAATATTAACAAAGCATATTAAAAATGTGTAAATATTACTGGTTCTCATGTCTTTCTCTTGATGAATTATTTTATATAGATTTAGATTGAATTAGTAATTAAACACAAGGGTTTTTTTAAATTTGTTGATATTATAAAAATGTAATTAAAAGAAGGTTTCAGTAGTCTTGAACACTATTCAAACGCTTCCAAGAACTAAATTTGAAGCTATGAAGAAATCCTATATCCCACCATTGGTCTTTCGGAAACAGAATAGGAGTCAATGATTTAGAAAAGTACTAAAGCTGGTAACCAGAACCTCACTAGAGAAAATCCGTCCTGCTTGCAGAAAGTGGGCTGGATCATAACACAGCGAGCTCGGAGGGGCAAGTCAGACTTCGATGTTTGGTTTTGTTTTTTAATTTTGTGGGTGATACTCTCCTACTAAACCTATATCTGCAGTGCTGTACAATAAGAATTCATGTTCTGAAAAATTATCCTCGTCCACACCAGAGTCTCATTTATCAAAGACCTGTCAAGTTAGGGTCCCTGTCGGTCCTATGCCGAACAGAACGGGCTGCTCCAGTCAGGTGATTCTCAGTGCCGGGGTTTAAAATAGAAAGAAACAATCCTAGTTAAGAAGAACATTATTTCCTACAAATTATAACTTTAAAGAGCTCTACTCTAGAAAGACAGAAAGTATAAATGATACTACTTTATTTTGGCAACTTGGAAAGTATGTTTTTCTCTTCAAATAAAGCCCATATTTTCATGAAATTTTTAAAAAGAAATTATCAATGACCTGAATTTTATCATAATTGGAATTTATAATTACTAAGAATTAAACTTTTAATTTTTTTAAAGAAAAGATCTATTTTCTACATATGCAGTCAGCATGGAAATTCACTGTGTAGTATTTGAGAATATTTCACCTCTTAAGAAAGAATGGCCATGTTTCAAATGGTTTTGATTGAATATACGTACAGGAATATCTCAGAAGGCAAAATACAGATATTCTTTTTTGTTTTTATATATGTATTTTTTTACTCAGTCTCAATCTGCAAAGTACTTGAGCCATAATTACACACATTTCCATTTTAAAATCTTCTTTTCACAGAAGCAGAGAAGTACACTACTCTACCCCTGATTCCTGCCATGTGACCTCACATAAGTCACTGACCTTTCCAGTTTCTTTCCTTAGAGCGAGTGGGTGGGACTCTAGTGGTTTTCAAGCTTTTTGTAATAGGACTTTTCATAAATAAAATTGTACGTAGAATCCTGGCAGGCAAAACATCTCTAAGCAGTGAAGGAGCTTCTCTAGAGGTTTAACTTAAACATGACAACAACACATGAATGAGCTGTAAAGCGTCCTTCAACTCTGAAGTTCCATGATTATACTTCACTCAGATAAACCACCTAAGGCTTCATAGATAAATGCATACAATCACAGTAATTGGCTGATACACAATAAACATGCCCATATACTTGAGTGTTTACTATGTACGAATCACTAAAGATATTAGCTCATTTAATTCTTTTTTTTTTTTTTTTTTTTTTGAGATAGGGTCTCCCTATGTAGCCCAGGCTGGCCTTGAACTCGTAGCAATCCTCCTGCCTCAGCCTCCTGAATTCTGGGATTACAGGTGTGTGCCACCACACCCAGCTAGCTCATTTAATTCTTATAAAAATCCCAAAATTCTGACAGCCTAAGGACTATTTTTAATTCCTACTTACCTACATTGAGGCTCAGGCAGATTAATTAATTTGTCCAAAGTGACACTACAGCCAGTTGCACGATTATCTTGACAGAAAAAGAGCAATCTGCTTTGCTCTGTCTGTTCTGGGAAAAACTCTTTTATTTTACTATCTCTATTCCACTTGAATGGCAAGGTGAAGGGCAGTATGTGGCATTGAAATGAGAATAATTCCAATAACAAAACTGTCAGAAAGAATCAGTGTTACTCAAAGTATGATATGCAGACCACTTATATTTTCAAATAAGAGACAATGATTTGGACCAAGTCATGACTCTGTCCCGGGAGCCTAAAATGCAGTGGGTATCAATCAATTTTATTGAATTAATCAGTCTCTAGGGATGGGACTTGGGAGTATGATATTGATAAGCACTCCAAATTTGAGAATCATTGCCCTTATAGATGTCTAAGGTCTTCTTTAGTTCTGACATTGTATCAGATTTGAACCATTAAATTCTAATTTGAATATCATTTTTATACTTTCATTCAGTCTACTGAACTTCCTTCAATCTTATAAGAAAAAAAAAAAAATGGGCGTTCTTCCTCCATAGGAAAATCCCTATTCTTTCTGTACTTTTTCTGCTGTGCTATTTCCTGCCCACAGGAGCCTGCAATGTGCTCTCTCGTTTGCTTATTTCTGTTCTTTGTTCACTGTCTTGAAAGACTTAAAGCAGTAGGAAGGAGAGTTACACACTGTTACTCATCCCCACTGTAAAGTCCTTTCCTTGAAAGGAACACCTGACCTCAAACTTGTGAGTTGACTTTACTTATTTTGTAGGCTCTTGACTTTATAGGCAACTATTGACCTCACTCCCAGAGTCATAACCATCATCTTTGCACTTTTTTCAAAATAATCAGGGGCTGTTGATTAAAATTGAGAGAGACAGTAAAACACGCAGACATCCACTGAAGAGATGAGTATGTGTGTCTTCATCCGAGCTCTCTCTTCCCCAGAGAATACACATTTGAGCAAGACCCCATTCAGTCTAAATGGACTCGTTTTGCCACTGGATGTTCTGATCAGCAGTTTTGTAAAAAAGGAAAGCAGGAGTTTTTAATAACATTAAAATTGGGGTGGGCTCTAAATACAGCTTTAAATTTTAATAGGTTTCCATGAAATGACTCAAATTAAATTACTCATACAAATGAGCAAATCAGCCCAAGTTACATTAATGAAAGAGCCTGAGATGATGGCCCAACTCCTGCCCTTCACTAAGAACTCTGCTCTCTGGAGGATTTATTGTATTTTCGCTGCTCTTTTAGGCCGTTTAACGTTGAATTTCAACCATGGAAGGTACAGAGGAAAAGGAGATAAGAGTAAAGTGTTAAAGTCTCCAAATAGATAAACAAACGACAAAACACCATTGTCCTGTTGTTCAGACGTTGATCATCTGCAGGATGCTAGGGTTGGATTTTAAATATCGCATTGAAAACTAAGTCTCCTTCCTCGTGGAATGTCACATTTCAGTGTCTATTGAGTTGACCGTGGTGAGACTTCAATGGATTGGCCCTTGTGTTTAATATCTATCTGATTTCTATACTAATGGGGTAATCTTACAAGAAAAACTCCACCTGGCTGATGTTCTCCATGGGTAATTTATTCTCTAATTTTAAAGTTATTTTTCCTTGGATTCATAGTATTTCTGATTTCCTCTTTCTATCCTTAGAGTAAGACATCACCTGTTCTACATACATCTCCAACCTTAGAAGAAAAGATGTTTCAGTGAAAAGTAAATACATTATAAATGTCCCTTAATGTTTTTTGTTTTGTTTTGTTTTTTTATATGTGGGTACTGGGTGTCAAACTCAGGACCTCATGCTTGCCAGGCAGGAGCTTGTACCACTGAGCCATGTCACCAGCCCCATCCCTTAATGTTATAGAGAAAAGAAGTAAAGTTTATTGGGCTGTATTCAGCAATAGCACAGTGTTTTCCCGGTCCTGTTCAGGTCCACTGATTTGGGCAAATATTCTCTGTGGTCTGAGAACAAACAGTCCTATGCCGTCCTTCTCATTCCTTGGATGCTGACAATAAATGTTCATGTCTTAATGAAACTTAAGAAGGTTACTGATCAGGAAGACTTTTTATTTCTAAGCACCCTTTGAAAACACTTTGGGAAATTTTCCTTTTAACACTAATTTATACATCTTTTAAGAACATCAAATAATAGAATCAAGAATGCTTTGCAAAGATGTTTCTACAATTTTTTTTTAACTTGAAGGGAAGGCCTGCCATTTCACATGAATTGCTGTTTTCACCAGTACCTCTTAGTGAATTTAAGTTTATCATCTAAAAATGCAAGAAATGAATTCTTTTTAGTTTTTTAGTATTATCTTTGCACCTTTGACCAGCACACCATGCCCCTATTTGTTAAAGATGTTCAAATTCTTGGCAGTATGAATTAACACTAGTAAACAATTTTTGGTAATGGTTTGCTAAACAGCTTTAAGAAACCAAATCACCACAAATGAATACTGACAGTATGTTTACATCAGCTTGTTAAAAAATTGTATGAAAAACATGTTTGCTAATGCTGAGAGCAATGAGATATTCAGCAGTGGATATTAGGACTCTACTTCTAATGCACATTTCAGGGGTTTTTTGCTAATTTTACAAATTATTCTTTTTTACGTAAAATCGACATGCTTCCTTTAAGAAAAACCCTGAGTAAATCTTCTGTTACCAGATAGTAAAGTGTAAAGCTGAATCACTTCACATTTCCCTAAGTATAGTTCGATTTTTTATCTACTGAGAATTTGTGAATTGGTTGATAGATCATAAGCCATCTATAATTTCAAAATATTTCATTGAATGAGTATATCATACAAATGTTAATTCCATCTCATTCCATTTTATATTACTTTATTGACATTTTTCTGGCAAGAAAAAATGCTTAGTGTTTTCATATATCATCATTTCAAACTATTTTAGGTAATACGCCAAATGATTATCACAGGGACCTCTGTCACAATATCCAAAGCCAGATGTTTTCCTCTCCCTGGAATTGCTAGGATGGCAGTTAAAGCTGTATTTATTTGCAGGTCTGCCTTTAGCTTACTGAACGAGGGTAGCTCCTGATTCTCCTCTCCCTCCCTTACCTCCTCTTCTGCTTCCTTTCCTCTTCCCTGCCCCTCCCCCTCTCCTTCCGGGTCCCTTCCCCCTCCTCCTCTTTCTCTTCCCAGTCCTCCTCCCCCTCTTCCTCTCTCCCTCTCTCCCCCTTGCCTTCTCCCTCCCCAACCCCCCACACCCCTTTCTCTCAGCCTAAAACAAAGGGAATTGGAAAATTGCTTCAGAATAATTTTTCCTGAAAAAGCAGAGAGTTAGTATGATGATAATTCAATCTTATCTAAGAGCAGAGCTTTGCTACAGGCCAAGCAGTAATTTACAGAGCTGGCTTTGTAAGCTGTCTGTCTGAACACTGCTGTGTTTTAATCTAAAAGAATTTTATTTTTCACTTGCATAGGAAAGTATCTATGTAAATGAAATGTTGAATTTTTAACTTTCCTTGATATTAAGCGGCAATGTAAGCCATTGATTTTTTAAAAAAAACTTGTACTTTAACAATAAGAAACTAGGAAAGGAATCTCAGAGAAATTTTGCTGCTTCTGAAGATAATGAAATGCAGCCAACAAAGGAGAATACCGTCCTGTCCTGTGAACGTTGATTTGGTGGTAGTCTTTAGAGTTATCTATGATCGGTGTAGCAAAAGTACACTGAATTTCTTTGTAATCTTGTACTGAGTATATAACTTCACAAAATACCTCCTGCATAAAATATTTACAAAAGGCATTGTGGATTACAATACTCAAGATGCATTTTAAATTTAGTCAAACTGTTGCTGCCTCGAGTTTTATTCCTAAATGCTCAGTTCAGTCCAGTTTCCTGATAGCCATTACTGCTCAGTCAGGCAGGGGAGCTCCGCTGTGTCTACGCAGCTCTCACAAAACCAGCACAGCCTCTGGAAGGCTCGCTTCCTCCCACGGGTAAAGACACAGACAGGGAGCTTTGACATGAGGAAAGGAATCATAAGACCATCTTAATGTTATTTGGCCTTATAAGTTAAGAAAAGTGTGGATATCACGTTTTTGTAAATAATGATTTTTATAAATGTTTTTCCTTCATGATTTTCCCGATGTCCCATTTCACAAAATCTTGAATATGCAAGTCTTTATCATGACACAGTTCTGCAAATAGGGTTCCCATTTCAAATCCAGTTGAATTCTACATGTAACTTGTTATTGAAATGTGATTTCTTTCTCTGGAAAATAAATGAAAAAAATATGAAAATCAATCAAGTTGTGAACCTCTTTTATTGCCAGCCTCTTAAATGTTGATCTGCATTTCTGGGAAATGTCATTGCGTATTTGGGGTGGGGAAGAGGATAAGTCAAAGGTCTGGCAAAGGTCAAGGACATCAGAGTAGGAAAAATCCCAGCTCATAACTAGCTGTAGACGAGGGAGCATGTTATCCAATGATTCTCCATTTATTTACCCTAAAAAAAAAATGAACCTTCATTATCATATGCTTTCTTTTATATAAGAAACCCAAAGTAATAAATAAATTAAAGCACAAAGTAGATAGTAGGAAATAGGGAGAAAGAGCTTTTGCAAATGGGAAGGGGTCCAAGAGATGGAAGGAAGAGGGAAAGGGAGGAGGAAAGGGACATAAAAAGAATTAAGATGTGGCATGGATATATGCCAACTCCCCACAATGGCTGCAACTATTATGTACTGTAAGCATGTACTAATAAAAATTCAAAATGTTAAAAAGTAAAAATAAAATTAAAATGGAAATATACTGTAATGCACAAAAAAGTTTTTAAAAGACTGAATAACATGATCCTCAAACCACTGAGTCATTAGCCCATTAAATGAGATAGCATTTAATCAGTTTCTTAGCAGTTCCTAGTTACTTCGAGGTACATATGCAATAAACAGCCCTCTCCCGGTCTTATCTTCCTGTGAAAGGGGACTGGGATAGACCAGAAAACTTTAATTCCGTCCTTCCAACTCTGTCCTAACTGCCCTGGATGCAGATGGAGACCAGCAGCCCATGCGACCTGCAGCGGCCGTCCAGGCTCCTGCACTAGGCTGGCGCTTGGGACATTATCTTCCCTCTTCTGCCGCGACTGACCGCGGGTGCAAGCGTCTGCAGAGTTTTTTGGTTTGCTTTGCTCTTCCCTTGGGGCCAGGGAAGCTTGCCACAGAGCGGAGAAGGCCCCCGAGGTAGGGCAGGGCAGGGCGTCCTCCCGCCGAGCAGCCCGGGGCCAGAGCTTTAGCAGGACGAGAAGAGGCGCCAGGCCCCGCTGTCCCCGCGCAGGCGTAGGCCCAGGCTTCCTGGGGGGCCTGGACCTGGTGTTTGACATCAGAGTCTCGATTTCCTCCATCTGGAAGGGAGGAGCAAGCCTTGCTTCACAGCGCTGCGATGACGGAATGAAAGTAAACCTTTTGCAGCAACTGGCAAATGCAAGCTCGCAAGGACTCCCGTCCTCACTCTTGAGGCTGCGGGCTTAGGGCGGCCAGGGGGGCGATGTTTGGGAGGTCGCCGTGGAGACGGAGGTCGCCTTGGAAACAGAGGGAGCCAGGACTGCGCGGCCCGGGAGCACAGCTGTGTCCGGCGTGGGGCGGCCCGGCCCCCGGGGCAGCGGTGAGCGCGCGCGCGGGGCCGGGGGAGGACGCGGGCGTGGACGCCGGTCCCGCGCCCTGCCAACAAATCAAAGAGAAAAACAGGGGACCCCGAGTTTGCGGGCAGCCCCTCAGGGTCCCGGGCTCTGACTGTGACTCCGGCCCCGGCCCGGGGACCCCGGGCTCCGCAGGGTGCACGGCTGGGAGGAGGCGGGGACCTGGGCTGCGGGGACCAGGGTGTGTGTGTGCACAGGGGGTGCGACACGCAGACACACGCACGGGCACACGCAGAAATGCTCACACTCACACACGTGGGCACCGCGCAGAGGCTCGCGCTCAACACACGCGTGTACCCAAGAGCATCTCACACTCACGCGGGCACCCAGAGGTGCTCGCACACACGGGCGCGAACATGGGTGCTCACACGCGGGCACACACAGAGGTGCTCACACCGCGCTGCCTCCGCCCCCTGGGGACCCGCGCCGTCCAGGCCAGAGCTGGTGACAAGTGGCTGCGCTCCCCGCCCTCGCTCAGCCCAGCTCTGCGTCTCAGTTAGGATTCCCTGCGGGGCGCAGCGTCTCCGCGTTCGCGTTCGGGCCGTGAAATCTCTTACGTGAACAGCGGGCGTGCGGGAAGCCTGGACATCGGGGTCTGAGTCTCAGCTCTGCAAAGCCCGCTGCTGTTGTCCGCTTTTTAACAAGCAGTTGTGAAAGGAGGTAGGACGCCCAATAAACTGCTTCATTAAAAGTTAATTCCTATTTGCACTTTCCAAAATAAATTACTGTTGCTTGAAGAAGAAAAAAAGCCCTTTGGGGAAAATGGTTAATTTTAGTTTTTAAAGCAACAAAGAATATAAGCAAATTTTTATCAAGATTAAATATGGGAGCCATCAAAATAAAGGTTTCTCGTGTGGGGTCTCATCTTTCCTCCACACAGGGACGTCTGTCAATTACTTTCTCCCTCTTTGCTAGGGAAGTGTGTTTGCGGCCACTTTATATCACCTCGTGTGAACTGGGTACACTGTCGCATAAAAAGTTTTCAGAGCGTCTGATTTCCAAGTCTACTGCCCGGAATAACAGCGCATGCTGTGTATTGCTCTTGAGGACCCCTATTCCTGTTCAATAAGGTGACAAAAAGTGTCTGCATACATTTAGCTGTTACACCAACTAAAATGTTCTCAGATCTTTCTGTTGCTATTTTACAAAATTCTTCCTCCTTACAGCATGAAGATGTCGGACAGAACCAAAGACCTAGGCGTTCATTCACTGAAGAAAAAGGGGAGCCCGTCCTCTCTAAGCAGCCTCGAGCTCCGCAGGAAGGAAATTCAGGGCCGCAGCAAAGAGTGAGTAGCTGATGCCTGATGCTTCAATTCAGCTGTGGAGTGCACAGGTTTGTAATGCTTATCAGGAGGGAACCAAACACATTTCCTTGGGGACATGAAAGAGAGAAAACAGTAAGTGCAGGGTTAAATTCATCTTTTGGGCCATAGTAAAAATAAGAAAGAGCACTTACTTAAGTGAAATGTCGATGCTAGCAGCATTTTTACTATTTCAGAGACTGCCCCAAACCCCTCAGTTCCAGGACACACCACGCGCAAGGCAGACCAGCTACTCTTACAAGATTTCTCGGGTTCTTCTCCTCTATATCATATAACTACATTATATATGTGTGTGTGCACGTGTATGTTAATCAGTGTATATGAGGTGTTGTACAAATATGGTATGTGTTTACATTTTTTAAATTTATTACAGCAAAAGGTAGATTGCCATGAATCCCCCTCAAAACACTCTGCCTGACCTCAAGCACACTCATCCCATCGTCCCGGCCACTTCCTGCAGCAGCTCTGGAGTCTTTTCCTGAGGGTCTTTAGTTGCGCTGTCCTGGCTGCCTCAATGTGCTGAATCCATTCAAAACATTTCCCTTTCATGGTCATTTTGACTTTGGGGAGGAGCCGGAAGTCACATGGTGCCAGATCTGGTAAATACGGTGGATGAGGATGCACTATGATGTTTTTATTTGATGGAAATTACCTTGAACATTTAGAATCAATTCAGGACATCAGGGCAGCCATGAAAAGACCCTCAGGAAAGAAGTCTTCCAGAGCTGCTTCAGAAAGTGGCAAGAACAATGGGATAAGTTTGTTCAAAGTGGGGGTATATTATATGAGGGATTAATGGTAATGCGTCTTTTACTGTAATATTTTTAACTTAGTCATCATATATTTCGAGCACCCTTTGTACTTATACAATCCACTCAACATTAATGCAAATTTTGTACCATATTTTCATAGTCTTTCTCTATAGACTTAAATGACTCTAAAATAGTGTGAATTTGTAATCTGGGTTAGTTAACATTCTCCAATTATTGGGCAATTTAAAATTTGTTTCCACTTTTTCTTTTTCACTATATAATAACACTTGGTTATTTCTCAGCAGTATAATTAGTGGGTCAAAGTCACTATTTTTAGCGCTTGCTACATATTGCATTTACTCTCCTAAAGAGAGGAATCAATTTTTAATACTTTCATGGTGCTGGTAAGTAAACCAAGTGTCTGATAGAGCAGTCATGTCCTTATATAACAGATTTTCCTTCTTAACCGTCTCCACAGTGTTGAAGGATATGACCCACTAGCCCCTGGCTGGGAAACAGGAGTTGTTTTACATGGGGAACGGGAACCAGGAGAAATGGAATAATTAGAATCCTGAAACAAGATCTTTTTATTCTCAGAACGTATTAATGCGCTTGCTTACAGCTCTGCTTTCCAGCCCTGGAAGGTTGAGGGTTACACACGCAAGCTCTCCCTGTTGCACATGGGAGGCTGAATACAAAAGAGTAGCAATCCTAGCATTATAAGAAAGGGTAGGGGGAAAATTAACCTATGAAGGTTAATTAATTCTTTTGCTTCTGACCCTAAACCATTCCGGCTACTCGTTCCAATATTTACATATACAAGTTCTTTTTAAAATTATTTTAAAATAATTACTTGCTTAAATTCAATTTACTTGTTCCAGGAAAATACTTAAATAAGAATCTGACATAATGTCCCCATGATTTTTAAAAACGCCCTTGTTCAAAGACTGCACTAACATCTTTATTTGCATAGTTTTCATGTAACCTTTTCCTTTTAAAATACAAATTAGAAAGTCGTATAGAATCAGAGGTTGGTCAAGCTTGAAGAATTAGAGGTCACTCTTTTTCTAACTCATTATTAATGAATTATATTTAAAATAATAAAAAGAATCATTTTCTCAACACACTAGAATAGGTTTTTTAATAACACCTACATTTAAGAGAAATATTTTGGTTTGGTGCTCTCGAGACATTCAGAAAGGATCTTCTAATTGCACTTTGTTAAGCAGCAAACAGCTTCCAAGGGCTGAGACCAGCTTAGGAGGCTGCTGCCCAGCTCTCACGCGCCCTTGCTTTTCGTCCTGAGCCCCACTGTCGGCAGTCAAACAAGCCAGCGGTTCTCCGGTGCGTGGGTCTTCAGCTGGTGGAAAGCTATCAAGTGCAGGCATCTCTTGAAATTATGGAACAGCACACTTCTTTCATCTGGAAATCATTGAGAAATAGTCACTTGCAAAGATAAATGTCAAGAGTATAAAGTGTATCTTCAAGTGCATTGAGGACCTGATACATTGTCTCATTTAACGTCCCAGGCATTAACCCTACTGGGTAGACATGGACCTTACAATTTCACTGTGAGATAACTGGCAAGCGCGAGGTCCTGAGTTCGACTCCTGGAACCCACATAAAGGAAAAAAAATGGGCCAGTGATATCGCTCAGTGGCACAAGCGCGAGGTCCTGAGGTCGACTCCTGGTACCCACATTAAAAAAAAAAATAAAAAATAAAAGAAGCATCCTAGTGTAGATCTTTAACCCTAGTATCATAACTGTTGGCATGTTGGTATATTTCTTTCTCCCTAGTTGTCACCTTCTCTCCTGCATCTGTACGTTTGAGTTCGTTTGTTTTTCCCTTAAACGATCAATAATAATAGAGACGGAAGCTGCAACATTCATCACGCCCTTGCGATGGACTCACTTACGCCTCCTAGAAACTCCTGCTGTAGGGATCGGCAAGCTATGGCCAAGTGCCAAGCACTGGCTGCCACCTGTTTGGAATGGTCTCCTCACGAAGTATGGCTTTTGTATTGCTGAAAAAAAAAAAAAAAATCAAAAGAAGAACATTATTTTGTGTCATGTGAAAAATTATAAGAACTTCAATTTCAGTGTCCATAAATAAAGTTTAGCAGAACACAGCCATTCTTGACCATCTATGCATCATCTGCTGCTGCTTTCAAACTCAATGACACGGAGTCGAGGGTTGGCAAAGAAGTCACGGGGACCACAAAGCCAAAAGTACCTGCAATGAGGCCTCTTGTAGGAACATTTGCCAACTCCTACTCTGTAAAGACAGGTACTATTATATCCCCATTTTACAAATGAAGAAACACAAGTTTAGACAGGTCGAGGCTCCAAAGTGAGAATTAACAAGTAGCAAAAAAAAAAAAAAAAAAAAAAAAAAAGGCTTTTGTTTATCAGCTAAATATTTTTCACTCCCTGAAAACCAGCAATCCATGTGTACCTTGCAAGAATGAAACCATTCTGTTTACCAGGACCCTCTGCTTCCCACCACGGGTCAGAGCAGGTATTTACGATGACATCTTTCTTGCTGGAAACAGCCTTTGGCAGACGTGGGACAGCGAGCTCTTCTTGTGTTCTCAAAATGGAAACAGAATCCGTGAGGTCAAGTGACATCCCCAGAATGACGTGACACGGTATGCAGCCTTATTACCCCTGAGGCCGATAGTTCCTCTAGCAGGTCAGGGTGAAGAGTAGGGACTGAAGCGTCTCTTTTGCATCAAACCAAAGTGCGGTGGTGTCAGGTAAACAGAACTTTCTGAACGGCCCCCACTCTCCACCTGGATCTGTTCATGGCAACTAACACACCAGGCGGGCCACACCATGTGCGCTTTTCAAACTTACTCATTCAAGATTTAGTGAGCGTCTACTATTTCCTACTCCTGTGCCACGTGTTAAGCACCTAACAGTTGAATAACTGTGGTGTTCTGACAGAAGGAAACTCACTTTCCACTAAATTGAGAGCCACCTGGTCACTTTTTCAGAGTAGGCCAAGTCTTTCCATTAAAAGTAACCAAATTGGAAAGGATTGTGTTCATCACTGCATTCTAAGCATTTATGAACTACACAGGAACAATTCCCTGCTTTGTAGAGTTTAAAATCTGGTGGGAAAGACAATAAACAAATCGTTTTAAATGCGATGAATTGATTCCACGAATCCAACCGGTAGTACTGCAGGCCGTGTCCAGGCAGTTAGAAAGATGTTGCCAGGCCTGTTTTCCTGTTTTGATACCTGAGGGATGCAGCCAGCGGTCTGACCGGAGCTCGGGGTAAGTGACATTGCCTCCCACGTCACACGACGGCCCTTATGAGAACTGGCGGAGGAACAGCTTCCTCCCTAGAGAGCAAAGCCAGGGCAGGCCGAAATGGCCACGTTTCCAAACTAAACCACAATCACAGCTAGTCTTGTTGTTAAAACATTTCACTCATAATATCCATGTACTTCTTAGAAAAGTCCTATGGATTAAGTAGAGAAGATATAGTATTCCCGTTTCTTTTTATAAATGAGAAAATGATGCATTTTTCAGAGATCGTGCTGGGAGAAAACTGGCTCACGACAGAGGAGCATTGAAACGGGCCCCTTCCCTGGGCCCGCGAGCTCAGGCCGGCCGCAGAGGGAAGACAGCAGTGCAGGGAGCCGGAGAGCCAGCAGCGGAGAGCAGGGACAATCTGTGCTCTGGGGGAAAGAGCGGGATCTTAAGTAAGATCCCGACATGAAAAACCAAGCCGTAAAGCAAAAACCGTTTCGATAAATGTAACTACAGTGACTTCGGCATTTCTGTTTAACAAAGGATACAACACATGAAGTTCCTAAGCTGGTAGATCATGTTTTAAAGAATCTTGTCTGTTAGACAGTTTTTTGTTTTTTTATTTTTGGTGGGTACCAGGGGTGGACCTCAGGACCTCGCGCGCCAGCAGGCGCCCGTGCCGCTGAGCGATATCACCGGCCCCTTTTTCGTATGTGGGTTCCGGGAGTCGAACTCGGGCCCTCGTGCTTGCCGGGCAGGCGCTTAAGCCACTGAGCCATCTCACTGGCCCATTAGACAATTTTTAAAAGGGTGTCAATTTTGAGCGCTGTCAAAGGAGATAGAAGTTTTCAGAGGCAAAGCCTAAAGGACTAAGGAGAAGAGGGCCAGGCAGACTATGCAGAGATCAAACTCACTTGAAACCAGAAAAATGTTCAGTTAGAACAAGATCTCATTTGGGGCCCATCAAATGGGAGGACAAGAGAAGGGAGAAGGAAACCAAACATCCGCAAGACGAGTGAGAATAAAACAGACCTAGTTGTTCAGCAGGGGACCCTAGAGTATTTAGCAAATACCGCGGTCTGGGTGACCGGTAGGCCGTGCTGCGTCGAAATGAAAGTCAGAGCTTTTGCCGTGGTGCACCGAGCCCACGGGCGTCGGCTCCCTCGGGCCTTGCTAGCTCAGCCCCTCCCCCGCAGCTGCTGCGGCGTCTCTGCGTTGGCCTCCAGCCCAAAGCCTTGCCGTGCTGTCCTCTGCACAGGTGTAGTTTTCTCTCATCAACCACACAGTTCATTTTCTCACCTCCTTCCCCTCCTTCCTCGTGACGCCTCTCTCGCTCAGTTTATTTAAAATTGCACTCAACGTCCTCTCTCTTACCCACTTCAAATCCTCCTTGCCCTGTTCAACGTTTTCTTTTTCTCCAAGGCAGTCATCTTCTCATATAAAATTCACTTGTCCATAAAACTGTATTGTCCACTGTCTGCCCTTCCACACTAATACATAAGTTCCATGAAGGCAGGGATCTTTGTTTCATTCCAGTACTGTGTGCTAAAGACCTGGAAGACTACCTGGCACGTAATGGTCCCTCAGTAAATATGTTTTTGATTGTTGAGTGAATAATCACTGCATTATGTTAACTCCTGAACGAGCAAGTTCTTCTGCTCCCAAGCAAGTTAGATTCACAGTTCCGTGCATGCATCAAGTCCAGGATGCCTGGGGACTTTCATCTCCTAGCAGAAGATGTTCTTACAGCAAATAAAGAAATGTTTGTTCAAATGTTTGATGCAGGAAACACTTTTTCTTTCTTACTGAAACATTCCATCGTGCATCTATTTTTAAGAGAAAGGACAGCTTCATTTGTGCTGGCAATCAGTCAGGAGAGGCCGTGAGGACTCCGCGGGGATGCGGAGGTCACGCTGGTGCCTGCACACCGAGAGTCGCCTTTCTCGGATGCTGAGGGCAGTGTGGCTTTGAACCTGTGCGTCTGTCAGGAGCTACAGCAGAAGGTTCGCTCGCTGCCCATGACCGTGGCCTTGTCTCTCTCGGACGAGCTTCAGTGCCCTTCAGATACTTGCTCTTCGCTCCACATTCAGAACTGTGTTTTGTCACCGCTGCCAGATGTCTTCCATCGAAGGAGAGCGGGCTGTCTCACCGGATGCGTTCAGCTTCGGAATCACCCAGCTCCTGAAGCACAGATCCCGTGGGAGCGCCTCTGCTGTCACTTCCTCACCTCTTCCAACTTAGAGAGTTACGTTGGCTTTTCTTTCCACTGTAACCTTCCTCTTACTAGTAAGATGGGGCCAATAACATGAGTAAAATTCCTCAAAACGGCATTAAAACCCAGTAAGTGTGTTATAAATTCAGTGGACGCACAATTTAGTTATCTTGCTAGACAAGTAGCACCACCTACTGATGGGGGAATTGCTTTGCTTTTGATCTTGAGCATAATATAATTTTTAAATGCATAGACATTCTCAGGTGGAAAATTCCCAAGTGAGGAAGTTCTTGTGCACCTTTTATCTGTATTCTACATCATGTTTCTAGAACACAGAGTCTGTTTTCTTTATGTTACTAGGACTGCCACTATGCCTGACAGATTGTGGGCAATAAATACTTGTGGAAGAATTTAAAAGCCAAAAGATTATTTTTTTAAATGTACACACTCAGGATCTGTAGGCTTCTTTTTCTCTGTGTACTCTGAAATCTCTCCACTGGGAGGCAGCATATGATTTTAGTAACAGCTTACACACACACACACACACACTGCCCCCCAAGCCGCCCAAAAGAGATCTTAGTTCTGTAGGTGCAGTACATGGTAGCTCCGGACAGTTCGTGGTTACGAATGGAAGGGAGAATTCTGACATCTTGAATCTATTATTTACTGTAAAGGCTCAAGACAAGTTATGTGGTCAAATATCACCTCTTACTGCAGCTTCAGGACATCTAGATAAACGGTAATGTCCTGTATATTTTTTCAAAAGCAAAAAGAAAGGATTTTGAATATTTTCACCACAAAGACATGATTAATACTTGATTAGACAGATAGGCTCAATTTGATTTGAACAGCACACAATGTGTACATGTATTGAAACACCACCCAACTGTGTTCGGTTTTTATTTATTTAAATAAGTGAATGCTGAAAAAATCTAGGTAATAATGGCAGTGGAAATAACTTCTCAGTAATCCTGAGATGCTGTGATGATGGTGATATTGAACTGAAAGCAGTCACTGCCTACGAGAGTCATAACAATAAGACAGGCCTTGCAATTCAAGAGTTGGTCAGCAAGCAATTTGCAAGATGTTTTTGAGAAAATTGGATTTCGTGAAAGGATTAACATGTTCCAGCTTCTTCAAAAAGGTGTTTTGCCTCTTTTCTGCAAATAATCAGGAGACAAAATACAACAGTGTTGAGTGTGTGGCTAGAAGATCAGAGCTTGTGTCAGAAGTGTAGTGAGCTAACGTTCATGGACGAGATGGGGACAAGGGTCAAGGTCAGTTGGTGGAAGCTCTGTTGTAGCCCCTGGATGGATGCACAGGTTCAAAGCAGCCAGGAGAGAGGCTAGGAGGAAGCTTTTCCAGGGTTATCCAGCTACGATGTCCGCAGTGAATTTCTCATTGGGACAGTCAGTAACTCTTTCTTCATGAAAGCTAATTCTAACTCTGTCCAAGTATTAACCAACTTCTGTGTTAAAGTTACAGACTTGATACATGTTTCATATCAAAGCTACATGGTGTTACTCTTCTCTCTGGAATAAATTAATTAAATTAAAATTGACTACAGTACTCCCTTTGCAGTGAGATTGCATGTCTGGAAGTGTTATCATTTCAAATTCAGGCTAGTCTGAATCTCATCCTCTTGTCCTGTTGTGATAAATATCCAGCAAGGTTATGGCGTCATGAATAGTAATTACCAGGCACTAGTAGTTATTAATTTACTTTTTGAGTGTCCCATGTGTTTATCTTTAAAGATTTCAAAGCACTTGACTGCAGCTGTTTTTCAATAGAAAAATATATTGAGATTGATAATTCCCCAATTTTAAAATATAGAAACTTTTATTTCTAAAAATTTACTAAGTTTACATTCTAATTTAATGTTACTTGCTTATATTGCAAGTATTTTTAATCTCTTCTTTTTGACTTTTCTTGAGAGTATCTTATTATTGAAATTGAATTTATTCTTCTCTTCTTACTGTCTCCATTTCCAGTCTATATCATTCTGATGTGAAATGAGGTGATCTGGCTTTTTAAAAATACCCTATGTCGGCCCACTCAGGGGGCCCAAGGGAGATTTTCATGGGCGAGGTCCCAAGGTTAAAGAACGCATGTGTGCAAGACATCAGCCACAACACCAGGCAGCATGGAGCAGAGCAGAGAGCCAGAGTGCAAGAGAGCAAGAGAGCCACCCACGTCTTTATTGTAAAATTCTTATACAGGTTGTTATCTCATGTTAACATTCTTACATAGCGCCATGACCAGCGTGTGCGTGTTTACCTGTGCTAAGTCAGGGTTACATAACTGTATCCCACTGTGCACCTGCACTAGAAAAGTAGGGTCACACCCTCAGGTGTCCTTAGATGCCCCTGGGAGGCAGTCTGAGTGGCTCCCCACAGCTTAAACTGGTCTGGAGATGTAGCTAAGTTGTAAAATGCTTGCCTCATGTAGGTGGCACTCTGAGTTCAATCCCCAGCAGTGCATAAAAACTAAAAAAGGAAAAGAAGAAAAAACACCATAAATATATTTTGTTTGTTTGGTTGTTGTTGGTGGTGGTGTTGTTTCTGGCACTGGGAATTGAATTCAAGGCCTTCACATCCCCATCCGTTTTTTCATTTTGAGACAGGGTCTCACGAAGTCAATAAATTGTCCTGGCTGGGCTCAAACTTTTGATCCTCCTGCCTCAGCCTCTCAGAGGCTGCATCACCACACCTGGCTTAAATATGATTTTTAGAAAGTAAAATTTTCTGACAATTTTCCACGTCTTGAGGGAAATGTAGCCAGCTTTCCAAGGTACAGAAGGCAATGGGCACCATGTTTTCCTTCTGCCCAGTCAGTGTTGCCAGGTGTCCTGCAAAATATCTAAAACCCTATTCCCCAAAGCCTCACCTCCTCCACAAGACTAGCTTTGAGACTAGTTTCATTCCACTACAAGTAGCAAATTCGCCCTCAATTCAAGTTTGTATCAGTTGTATCTAATGCTTCTTTTTTTTTTTAATGTGGGTACTCGGAGTTGAACTCAGGACCTCGTGCTTGCCAGCAGGCGCTGATGCTGCTGAGCGATATCACCAGCACTTTTTTCCTTTATGTGGGTACCAAGAGTCAAACTCAGGACCTCAAGCTTGCCAGGCAGGTACTTATGCTGCTGAGCCATATCACCAGTCCTAATGCTTCTTATATAATAGTAAATTTTTTAAAAAACAGCAACCAGTGGTATTAACAAAATAGAAATTTATTTTTCTCTTATGTGAAGGGAGCCAGGAGGGAGGCAACTTGGGGACACAGGGTCCTATCGTTCTGACCTAAAGCCCACAAGATCACCTCAAGACCCACAAA
Source organism: Erethizon dorsatum (assembly GCA_028451465.1). NCBI lineage: Eukaryota > Metazoa > Chordata > Mammalia > Rodentia > Erethizontidae > Erethizon > Erethizon dorsatum. The sequence goes on along the minus strand of CM051829.1, from coordinate 122,903,397 downwards.
GCTGCTGAGCCCCTGCCATCACAACCACATTCCAGGAAACAAGGAGGAGAAAAACAGGCTCCTATTGGTTAAATTGTTGTAGGTTGTTGTTGTTGTTGTTTTAGGAATCTTCTCAAAATTTCCACCCCACAGTTCCATTTACATCTCATTGGCTCATAAGCCACAGAACTACGATAGCTTGAAAAGACACTAAGAATTCACCTTTAATCTAAAAAGAAATATTCTCACAAATTCAAGGTTCCATTACCAAGGAAGGGAGAGAAAACATCTGAAAGTAAAGGACAGCCCTGCCACAATGTTCATTACAATTTTCTTTAAAATAGTAAAATATTGAAATACCTAAATGGCCTAGAGAGTACCTGGTTAAAGAAACTGCAGAATACTTATATTTTATGCACTGTCCTGATATTTAAAATATTGATGTAGGGCCGGTGATATAGCTCAGCGGCATAAGAGCTTGCCTAGCAAGCACATGGTCCTGAGTTCGATTCCCGGTACCCACAAAAAGATATATATATATATTGACGTAGACTACTCTTTGCTGGCATGGTAAGTTAGCCACGACACAGTTTTAACTGAAAAAGAAAAAAAAAAAAAAAAAAAAAAACCAGCATCTATACTAGGGTCACGTACGCACAGTCATATCTCCAAGGAAGTTTGTTAAATGTTAGCAGTATTTAGGTAACCACCGGGGTTGGTGATTTTGGTGTAACATTACTTTCCTGTGTATCTTCCAATTTTTACAATCAGCACATGCTATTCACACAGTTACTGCGGAAGTAAAAAGGTGCTGAATGAAATCATCTTCGATAACTCAGAAAAGCTATCTGAATACCTTGTTTGCAATCAGTCATCAACCATAGGTTTTTACGCTGCCCTGTGGCAGCAGTTTCATAGCATAACTATTATAAGGTGCACTTTTATTAATTTTCAGTAACAATGGACAAAGCGATAGCAAGAACATTTTATAAAATCATTTTCATTTTTGTCTTAGACTGGCGGGGAATGTTTTTGCGAAGTTAAAACCAGCACGGTTCTGAGCTCACTCAGAATTGAGGGGTTTACGCAGCCTGGCTCTCTGGAGCAGAAATGACCGTCTCCGCGCAGCCCGCAGCACCTGCGGCCACTCTGGGCCCCAGGACGCTACTTCAAATCACAGCCGAAACAGGGACAGCAGGTGGTTTTAGAAGGAAGACAAAGTCACTAATCCAGAAATCATCTGGAAAAATCAGCCATCATTTCTAACATCGCTTTCTTGGGCTGGGTGGGTGAACCTTAATTTATCCTGTAAATTGTACTGTAGTAAAGGATTTTTAAAACTAGACGATGACTTTCTTAAAATACCAGTTTGAAGAAGTTCGCTAATTCCAAGCAGCTGAGAATGCACTGTTTCAAACTCCTTGCAAAAGATTAAGAACAAATCTCTCTCACTTCATGAAAGCAAGAACGTAGCCTGGTTAGGAAAGTGGGCACTGTGAACGTAGACACGTGCGCACCACTGTGTCGTCCCCCTTTGAAACCACATCTGTCATGACTTCCGTTCTCACAGGTGGGGAAGCCGTGTGAAGCGTTGGGGACTCACCAGTTACAGCTGGGTTTCCTCAGACCCCAGCTGAATCAAACACTGAAGGACCCTCGGCCTCCCTTTGGCTTGGGTCGCCTGCTTAGCACCTGGAAAAGCTCAGATTACCGTGGTAACCAAGCCAAAGCCTTTTTCAGTGTTGATATGGGCTTGTGATAGTTTGGCTGAACTGCGGTTTCTTTCACAGTGTAGATGAGTTTCTTATTTTTCTTTTGGACACTAAGGATTTGGTGGGAACACATGCTAGTGAGCTTTGTGTAATACCCCATGGATGTAGGTTTTTTCCCCACATTTGTGCGTCCCCTGTGCCAGTTGCGAGCTTTGTCTGCTTGAGAAGAGCTTTTGCATCTGCTCATGATGCCATTGTCAATGGCCTCTGAAACATGCGCCCCTTTTCCCTGGGGACACAGACCCACCCACGAGCACCTTCTGGATTATCAGACAATATGGTTGTCGCTAGTGGCCCTGACCACTACGCTGGGACCACCTCCAAGTGACTTTTCAGCGTCTCCACATTTTCATCTCTAGAGTGCTCTAGACTTTAAATAGGACCCTGGCATGTTGACATAGGGCTAACTTGAAACTCTCTTACAGAAAAATTTGGGTTTTCTTATTGTTATAAATGACAACTAAACTGTGTTTTCTCCCTTGCTTCTAGCTCTGTGAGTACTGTGTCTTACGTGGATGAACCGAGCCAGCGTGATGAGATCTCTCGCCTCACGGTTCGAGTGGAAAACACGTATCAGCTGGGTGTGTTCCTCATCACTTACCCCTGTTTGAAATTTCTAACGTGGTGACCAAGGTCTACTTACCACGGTGTCTGACAGCCGGCCGTGTTCTAACTCTAGCGCAAAGGACCTTCCTTCATGGAGAGACCTGAGGCTTCCCTATTTTCTTCCTCTCTGAATGGGTGCAAAACCCATTGCCTACTTTTCTGCATCAGTGTTTCCTAAGCACATGCTGGGAGGCACAGATGTGCGTACTGGGTGATCGAATTAAGGCGCCCAGTATATATTTCTGGGTGGAATTACTATATATAAATACAGGTATGCATTAAGTGAAAGAGATATGTGTTGGTGTTTTATCCAACAAAACCACCCCGTGTTGTTGATGGGTGGGAGGAAAATCCTCAAGGCGGAGGTGGAGGATTTGTGGTCCCTTTCGACAGAGGTGTTTATCTATTACCACTGAGGTTTTGGGTCTTTGAAAACAAAGACCTTTGCACCTGTCCCCGTGGTCCCAGGTGGAGTCTATGGCAAATAGCTTTTCCCATTCATGTTTCTTCACAGACATACTTGTTTTCTCTCAGTGTGCACCTGCCTGCTGTTATCTGAATTTATATATAATTACTGCTGTATAGAAATTCCGTAGAGATTTACCAGGGGGCAGAGGGAGCCTCTAATGGCCAGGGTGTTTCCATCTGCAGCCAGTTCACCCCAAGGAAATTATAAACCATCAGCCCAGCCTACTGGACCTTTTAATAGGAGCCATTTAATACTGGAGCCATTTTAATACAGCAAGCCCAAAACTGCATGGACTACAAGGCTTGAAATAAGTGTCCCGGTATTTTCGTAGTGCTTGTGCTGCAGTGCTATTTCTAGCGTCCAAAACAGTTTTCTCTATTCTTCTGGTAGCCATGCCCCATCTCCTTTGGAGCTTTTCCACCAACAGCACTTTCATAACTTTTGGTGCACAGGACTGTACCAGAGCTGGCCTGGCTTCATAGTTGGAGCGGGACCGATTCTGCGATGGTGAATAACTGAGGTTCATCCGATCAGAACCTCGGAGAGTAAAGTCAGGAAATATCGTTTGACGGTTGGAGAAGCAGACATGACCATGGAACCCAAACAAATGAAGGGACTATGACAGCTTCTGTCATCTCGTCCCCAGTGGAGAAATGGAGAAAAACAACCAAATCCTGGCAGCATCGTTTGAGTCCGAAGAGCAGCTGGCTTGGACTTCCCGGTTAGGGAGCGCAGTTCAGGTCAGCTTTTCCCCCACTTGTGGCTGAAAGCTCCTAATCGCTGGGGACCTCTGACTTTGAGTCGGATTTCAACAAGACTAAGCAGTTGAAATGTGGATCCCCGCGTTTCTCCTCCATAAAGCTATCTTTTCACAACTTACTTCTTCAAATAAGCAAGCTAAATTGTCTCGTCAGTTTTAGTACTGAGTGTTGGACCAAGTTAGAAAAGTAATTTTTAAAAAACTAGCATAGTGTAGATAAACTAGTTCCGTATTTTCTTATAAAAATCTGTGTGAGCTATTTCTTTATGATTGAAGTCAATTATGCCTAGCAACCCATTTTTCAGAGCACTCAGCTAGCCATTTTACTAATATTCAAAAATGTATTTCCACTTCCACTTACTGCTGGGTTTATTTTGCATGTGAAAATTATTCAGTAAAGTAAAGATCTATGTAATGTAATATTGGCCAGAAGAGTTGGGGGAAGGGGGCCTCAGTCACCGGAACTATTATGTTTAATTAATTTTTATTCTAGCCAATAATGTTTGCATTATCTGAACATATCTTAAGCATATAGCATGTTTGTCCTCCCTTTCAGTAATTATAGCTTCCAAAAACAAGGTGAAACACAAATGTAATTCATGAGAGAAAAAGAGGAATGGGAAAAGCAAAATATACTTCTTTTAATTAAATACCATTTTCTATTTTCTCACTAATTACTGAAAAAGAGTGTGGAAGAAAACATAGACTGTGAGATCGGATGTGTCTGAATTGAATTCTAGTTTTGGTAATATCTAGGAAATTGAATTTTGAGCAAGGGGTTCAACACCTATGAATCTTTCCTCGCCTGTAAATAGGGCTATTGTCCATATGTCCAAGGGATGCTGTGACAATCAAGTAAGAAATGTATTTCAATTGCTTCTCCATCCATTGTTATTGCTCCTAAAAGTGACGGGCTCTAGGACCTTACGCACATCACTAAGAATGACTGTCTCCCTGATATTCAGTGTAACATCCTATTAATTATGCAATGAGTTTGCCACAGGACTTTTTCTGGAGCTATGATTCAAGCGGTAACTGATTCTATTGAAAAAAAAAAAAAAAACTGATTGCGAGCATCAGATCAGATCAGAGCTTTGGGTGCCACGCTGGGACAGCCTGCCGCGCGTGAGGCCTGCATAATGGGAAGCAGACCCTAAATATTGAGAGCAGAGGGGGAAACCACATGACCTCAGCCTCCAAGCGGGGCTCAGTCTCTGTCTGAGGTGTCAGGTTTTGGGGTTGGACCGGGAGGGCCTCCCTGTCTCCTTGCTGATGTCTTCTCCATCCTTCACCCTTCTCATCGTACCCTCTCCCATCCCTTCCTGCAAAAACCAACAAGAACAGCAACAACACCAGTAAGGATAAATACCTATGAGTGTCTTAGTATGTGGAAGGCACTGTTTACACATTTTCAATAATTTATCTCAATGAATCCCAACCAAAAAATAATATGTTGTAATTCCTATTACCCCAATTTGGGGGAGTTGGGCCACCGATATGTTAAGTCATTTACCTTTAGCTGTCCTCTTCTAAATCTACTTTTAATTTTTTTTCCTGAGTCTTCAGGTCTTCACCTTTTGATTTCTAGAACATTTTTTCTTCCTAAGGAAAAATTATTTCAAAAAATAATAATATGAAAAGAAGAAGAGTGTTGCTGTCCAATTGGTCAACTCTGAGAGTAGCTTCAGGAGTTTCTGTCTGCTGGAAATGAAAAGCTGAAGGTTAACTCTTCCCTTCTCTTCGAATCTCAGCATCCCAGTCTGAGCAAGGCCGTGGGTGATTCTGCATGTGCAGGGGAAAGACCACAACGAAGTGAGAAAAAAACTTTTATTGCTTTATTTCAAAAATTTTCCAAAATATAATCTGGTTAATGAGATTTTTAAAAAGCAACTAAGCAAAGTGTTGAAAGGACATTGGCACAACTGGCAGTGGGAACTACTGGAAAGAGGACCCCCGTGTGTCAAGGGTTCCCTCCCAGCACTGCCCTGTGTGTGGGCTCCATCTGTCGCAGGGTCTGGCTTCCTCCCACCGTGGAAAACATGGCCGCCAGCATGCCTGAGGGTCATAGGTCATGAGGTTGCTACAGAAAGAGGCTGACTCATTTCTTTCCTGTCTCAGTTTAAAATAAAAATTCCAAGAAAGGACTCTAAATTGCCTAGCCTGGGGAAGTGTCACCCTGAGTCACCCAACTCTGCCCTAGGCTTGGGCTCACGGGGGAGTGGTGGATCCTGACGAGCCACAGATTAGAGGAGGAAGAGCGTCCATTCCCAGCAGGCAGGGGGAGCACTGGGCAGACAAAATATGAGCCATCTGACTGGAGGGCACGATGCACCAAGGGGGTATGATGCCAGGGAGAGCCAAGGCCCACAGGAAAGATGCTGGTCAGCTTAGGGACCCAGGGACAGAGGGCATGAGTCTAAGGGCCATAATAGTGTGCTTCGTTTAGTCCAGGCCAATGGTATCATTTCTAAACTTCTTCAACAGAAAAGGGGAAATCACCTTCGAGTTTGGCTTCATCTCACAGGAGTACGAAATGGAAACCTGAAAGACCCACAAGAGGGTGACACAGAGCCTGTGACCCCAGGGTGTGCTCACAGGGCCCCATCATCTCTGACCCCCAGGAGCAGGCATGAGCAGGACCAACTGCTCACCTGGGTCCCCAGGAGAGGGACTTGTGGTAGATGTCATGGTCATCAGAATCATGGCAGTGTCTCCTCGACATGTCTACTTGCATTCCCCACCCTGAACTGAACAACTCCTATACTGTCATCAAAATAACAACACTGTTTGTTGAGCCTCAGAGGCTGACCCAGCTGGACCACAGCTCCAGGCTTAGCCTCCTGTTGAGTTCAGCCCATGAAACCCAGCGGGAGGCAGAGGGGGTGTGGGGCCCGGGCCTGACCTCCCTGGGTCAGGGGACGTAGCTGCTGTCCCGGAAGCTCGCCCCACACAGCTCTGCTGGGATCTTGTAAGCGCTCTTCCTGGATTCTGCCAGCCAGGGGTGGGGTACGGTCCCGCCCCCACGTCCAGTAGCCAGGAGGGACAGCGCTGTCCTCTGGGATTTCCTCCCTCCTGCTCAGACCTCCCCGAAGGGACCTCTCATTAAGTCCTCCCGCAGTTTTCCTAACTTCAGTGTGTCATGTGTTTCTCTAGACACTGCCTGAAATAAAACTTAAAAACTTAAAAAATCAACACTTCTTAATAGATATTGATGACTATTAAAAAATAATTCAATATAATTCTTTTTCTTTTTGGTAGTACTTAGGGTTGAAAGCAGGACCTTCACACTGAGCTACATCCCCAGCCCTTTATTTTTATTTTGAGACAGGGTCTCGCTTGGTTACTCAGACTGGCCTCAAGCTAACAATCCCCCTAAGGATTGTTAACCTCAGCCTCCCAAGCTACTGGAGCTCTAGGCCTGTGCCACCATGCCCAGCTGGATATAATAATTTTTTATCTCATTCCTTGTTCTTTATCCGTTCAACATTCAATGCCCAGCCTGGCACACGTGCGCGTTATACAATGACACGCACAGATACCCAGAGAACCAATGCAGTTACGAGTCCAGGATGCAGGATAAGCAGGTTTATGTGACGCTTTAACCCCAAGCGGCAGTAAATGTGGCTGAGAATGTAAACTCTAAACTCCAGGGCCAGGTGACCCTGAGTGTCCATCTCAGCCCCGCCCCTGTGTGGCTCTGGGCCAGTCACTCCAAGTATCAAAAGCTGTTTCCCACCTGTGAAAGATTACACACAGTAAATACGTATAAAGTGTGTATCGCTATGGCTGACACATGAGAAATGATTGGCAAGGAGGGGCCGATGTGTGTGCAATAATCATTATCTATAAAATGATTAATTCTGTGGTGGCACAGGTCTGTAATCCCAGCACTCTGGGAGGCTGAGGCAGGAGGATCGCAAATTGGAGCCCAGCCTGGGTAATTTAGCCAACTAGTGAGATTCTGCCTAAAAAATAAAAAATAAATTAAAAAAGGAGCTAGGGATGTAGCTCAGTGCAAAAGCCCTGACTTCAATCCTTGGTACTTACAAAAAAAGAACAGTTCTATTTAAATTCAAAAGTACACATTACACATTTCTTATGCCAGTAGCATTGAATTGGAAAGAAGCGCAGAGGTGCTGTAGTTATTATCGAGGAGATTAGCAGCCAGGGCAGGGTGGCCCACAGGAGTCTGGAGAAGCCGGGTGCTTTGTGCTTGGGGGCAGGTGGAAGGCTACCTAAAAAGGAAGACATTTGAGCTGGACTTGAAACAAGATTGGCCAGATGGAAGACGAAGCCACGCTTAAAAGAAAGAGCCAGAGCAGAGCCCCATGAGCATCCCTCCAAAGACAGAGGGGACCCGGGGCTGGTGGTGGAGCAAGAGCCCCGTAGGCCCGGGCCCGAAGGGAGTGGCACCCTCTGACCTGGGCTTCATGGTGGCAGATTGCAGGGGAACCGAGCGCTGGAGCCTGTTAGATGTTAGCGCAGCCAGGAGGAAGAGACTTGGGATGCCAAACCTTTTAGCAGTCTGGGGAGTTCCAGAGTGGTCTGCTTCTTGTCTTCTCTCAGAGAATCTGACTCTACACCTAATAGGATCTCTTTCTTCCTGAACTTGAGGCCGCCCAGATGACCAGATGACTAAGGTCTCCTTAGATTTCAATATTCATTTGATGAGCTTAGGGGGTAGGTGAATACGATTTGAAATTACTCTTTTTTTTTTTTTTTTTTTTTTGGCAGTACTGGCGATTGAATCCAGAGCCTCACACATGCGAGGCAAGCACTCCACCAGTGAGCTACACCCCAGCGATTGATTGATTGATTGATTGAGACAGGGCCTTGCTAAATTGCCCAATCTAGCCTTGAACTTGTGATTCTCCTGCCTCAGCCTCCTGAATATGCAATTATTTCTTAAAGAGAAATTCCATCTATATTTTCAGGTCCTACCAAACATTTTCCTGTGGCCACTGTCAATCATATTTTGAAAGATGTGTTAACAAACTATCTACTAGAAGAGAAGTATGAACCAGAGCTCTGCAGGCAGATGACTAAAACAGTTTCTGAGGTATGCGTGAGATTGACCCAAAGTTGTAGCTACAGTACAGTATTTGCCAAAAGCACAGCTCACTTGCTACTTTTTAATGAAAGTATTTATTTTTGGTAGTGGTTAAAAGGCATATTTATATTTTATTAAAATATTTATTGGATCATAGGCTGCATGTGTGTGTATAAAAAGCCTTTGTTTAAAATGATCACATGTGTTTTGTAACAAAGATATATAAAACTGCCTACTTCTACAAATTTTTATTGCAAAAGTTATAATATTTTAATGATCATTTTCTCTCCACTATGGCAACTTCTTTGAGCATCATTAAATACAAACATCACAGTCTTTAAATACATTTCTAGTTTTATCAACTATAATGCTGCCACTTTCTCATTGTTTCCGGTACCTTTGCTTTTCTAACACTCTTTTTTTTTTTTTTTTTTTTTACGTGGGTACTGGGAATCGACCTCAGGACCTTGCGCTTATCAGCAAGCGCTTGTGCCGCTGAGCGACATCACCGGCCCTTTTTTTCCTTTATGTTGGTACCGGGAGTCGAACTCAGGACCTCATGCTTGCCAGGCAGGCGCTTATGCCCCTGAGCCATCTCACCGGCCCTCTAACACTCTTTAATAAACATTCACAATTAGTCATATTACAGGAGATTCAGATTCTATTTCCTTCATTAGACATGAACAAGACAATGCAACTGTCGTGCCAAGAAGAGAAGCAATCTTAACAGAGTTTTCAAAGAACATAATAACCTATCAAATTCTCTGCTCAAGATTATAATTTTTCCACATGTTTAGAAAATGCAGATTTATTGCTGGTGTTATCATTTTGTCCCTGAATGTCCTATCTCATGAGGACCGTAGTTCTGCAACAGCTACTGAAAATAACAATGCATCACGCTGTTTCCTTAAATTAAACCCACTCTATTGATGACGAAAGTTGAGGTTTTTGAGTTTCAATGCTTCTGTGTAGTGGTTCTCACCCTTTTATTATTATTTTTTTAATTTCTAGGTTATTAAAGCCCAGGTCAAGGAATTAATGATTCCACGGTATAAAATAATTGTGGTCACTCACATTGGACAACTGAAGAATCAGAGCTTGTTTATTGGAAGCAGATGCCTCTGGGATCTGAAAAGCGATACGGTTTCATCCTACATTTTCAGAAATTCTTCTCTCTTTGCTCTGGCCAATGTCTATGCAATTTACTTTGAGTGACTGAAAATAAAAAATGTAGTTCTTCCTTTATGTTCACTAAAATTTTACTGCCAAAAACTTTGAGAAAGAAACAAGACTAACATTTTAAATAAACAGAAGCTTCCAGAATTTTTAATACTCTGAGAATTGGGAATGGGGTGAGTAGCCCAAGACAGAATCCCCTCGGTCCAAAGCAGGAACTAAGTCATGGTTCTGCTAGATTGCTTTACAAAAGTATAGATTCTTACTAAATATTACTTTGGGTATTGATTATTTTAATTACTCTTTAATTAGAGAGAATTTCCAGCACTACTTTTTGATAAAGAGACGTTTTACAAATATATGGCAATATATCCTGACCCAATAAATGAGAGTAGAATATTCAACATGGAATACACAAATGATTAATGTTAATATGGCTCAATGCTGCGTATAAAAGAATTCTGGTTTTCATTTTGCACTTAATAAATTGAGCGGCATTCATTAACCGCAATTACTGTTACATGTACCTGACAGTTGGAACTGCTGAGGTAGAATTAATGATTCCATAACAATTATCCGGGTCCCGCAGGACCGCAAGCTAAAACTGGAAGCTCTTGTGGGGTGACTGCACTTTACAAAATTGCGGGAGAGTTGCACACTGGCTCTTCAATAATGGAAACTGTAAAGTGAACGGTGGCTTCTTAGAACAACGAAGTGGACAATGTGCTATTAAATATACGTGATGCTTAATAGTAAATGTATCTGTAACACATAAAATCCTGCATTAGAAAGAAGCACTGCTTTAAAACATACACTGCGTGGGGGCCGGTGAGATGGCTCAGTGGCTTAAGCGCCTGCCTGGCAAGCGCGAGGGCCCGAGTTCAACTCCCGGATCCCACATACGAAAAAGGGGCCGGTGATATCGCTCAGCGGCACGGGCGCCTGCTGGCGTGCGAGGTCCTGAGGTCGTCCCCCTGGTACCCACAAAAAAAAAAAAAAAACATACACTGTGTGATGTGCCTGTGAATAGATTTTCCCAGGTTAATGAACTTTTACACAAAATATGTAGCTGGCAGCTTAGCAAATAAAACGTGTATTTACCATTTTGTTTCTATGTATTTAATACTAAAGTGACCCGGTGTGGTTTTGAAGGGATGGGCATTAAAATTTACAGAGCTGGGATAGCTTATTATTCTGCTGGTTAATGCATCGAGTACCATGGGCCATTTATTTTTATGGCGCTTTCAGCCTTTGCGTGTGGGTAAAATGACGCTGCAGAGTTGTTCTTCCTCAGAAAGCCGACGGCCAGGGCACCTGGGTGAAAGGTCAAAGATGAATTGTTCACATATGGAGAAAATTAGCAATGTTATGGTCTTTTTTTGTGTGTGTGTGGGTACTGGGGGTCAAACTCAGGACCTCGCATGCCAGTTGGCACCCGTGCTGCTTAGCGATATCACCGGCCCTTTTTTTGTATGTGGGTACCAGGAATTGAACTCAGGACCTCGCACTTGCCAGGCAGGCGCTTATGCCGCTGAGCCATCTCACTGGCCCTGTTATGGTCTTAAGGATAAAATTATGTGTAATTCATGTCAAAAACAATTTAACAAATGAAAGAACCAGTCAATGGTTTATAATTTAAAATGTTTTAGTGTCTTACTTTGCCCTACAAGAATGCATACTTTCTCCCATTCTCGTTTTTTGGCTTATGAAGTCCCTTTTCAGAGTGATTTTGTCAACTCTGTTCTTTTTTTCTGTGAGTGCTTTAGAGGGAGCATATCTGCATAGTAATTTATCACAGCCAATAATTGTCACTCTCCATTAGCCAGTTTTGAACCTGGGTTAGATTACGAGTGTAGTGGGTAACTGAGCTTCGCATTTTCATTACACGTGTGGACATCTCCCTTCTCAAAACTATGGCAGGGGCAATCACATAGAGATTTTGCTTGAATAAATTAGAATGAAGAGACTTCCTGGTATGTAGAAAGTCATCATAAAAAATGGCTTTTTAAAAGAATTCTGAAGTCTAATCCATGAAGTCATTTCTTACTATCTAGCCTAAATTATGTTGGAAGTCAAAGCCTTAAAGCAGAATGATCCTTAAAGAATAAAAAAGAAAGCCATTCGCCAGCATGTTGTCACATACTGTAGTTCCAATGAATTCAGTGATGAATGCTAGCAGTTAGGCAGCAGCAGAGGAACATATAGTCGTAATTCTCTTGTTGCAGACGAATTTAGGAGAGTGTGAGTTATTACACAGGACCTCAGGGTGGGAAATTTTAAGGAAATTACACTGTAAATCTGAAAGAGTTGTTTACTTTGAAGCACCCTGAGAGTCCCTGGCATTTTCCCCTCTCAGTGGGTTTCCCAAAGGGCCGCTCCTTCTTTGAGACTGGCCGCTCTTCTTCCTCCCCGCTCAGTGTCAGTCTCGGCCCCATCTCTCTCCTCTTCAAGCCCTCTCCCGCCATTCTTGCCCTCCTGCTCTTCTCCAGTTGCTTCTATAACTGAGCTCCTGGTTGTTCTCTGGCTCATTTTCCAATATGAGTTTACCTCCTCTACTCGGTTAAAAAATTGAGTACATGGACCTGACACGTACGCTGACAGCTCCCAACACTAAAATCAAATTCATCTTCACTTTTAAAGCAAGAACTTTGTGTGTGGTGCTGCACTACCCAGCTCCCTGCTGCAGAGAAATAGCTCAACCCTCAAGGAATTGAATAGGAACTAGAGCCAAAGCCCACAAGTGACATAGCACAGGGTAGAATATGTTCACCCAAGAAAAACCCAGAATATCTGTGTCTGGTTAAGGGGATTATGGGGAGATTCATGGTGAAGCAGCGGCTTAATCTCAAAACTGTGAAGGAGACCAGTAGAATTCCAACAGACAGCAGTACAGGAAGGCGTCTGGAACAGACGAAACTCCATGTTCATGAAGGTAATGGCTTAGAACAACGATTGGAAGGATACATGGTGGCTGGGTAAGAAAACTACACTCAGACCACGAAGAATCATTGAGTGTTTTACTAAGTGAGTAGTGTAAGTGAAGCGACTCTCTAAGAAGAAGAATATGTTGAGAAGGGGCAGGAAGACCATGTTGGAGTGGTAAGGAAAGGCTGAACTTAGCAGAGGTGTTGAAAATGGGAGATGGCAGTTGTATGGGACCTTCTAGGGACAAGGCTTCCACAATTAGGCAGAGGAAAGGAGGAGTCGGGGGGAAGCTAAGACAATCCGACAAGGAGGCTGAAAGTTTAAAGCACACTTGGGTGTGAATCCTGCTATCTCATGAGCAGTTCAGTGATTGTAAATTATTAACCCAAGCTGCACCTTCCCTAGGATAAAGTAATGGTAATGCTGGCACCCCCTGCCTAGAATTCTGGAGGATTAAATACTTGTTTGCTAAACTCTTACCAGCATAATCCCGACAGAAAGCCCTTGATAAGTAGTAGTCCCTATGACTGCCGTTGAAAGTTTGAGTGTGGGTAATTAGATCCATGGTTCTGTTAGCAAAAATAAGGGTGTCAGCGGGAAGGGTTTGAGAAGGAAAATGCTGAAGTTTGATTTTGCACTCAAGTTGAAGTGAATCATGAGACATTGGATGGAGAGAGCCTCAAGCATCTGAAATGTGGGTCTGGCGCTGAGTGACCACATCAAGGTAAAAGGTGTAGAGCTGGCAGTCATCCAGATTAAGACCTAACCTCTTCCTCCTGCTTTATGAAATATTCATTAGCCAAATCTTCATCAAGTATGTCAGTACTGATAGCAAATTACCGCAAATTCAGTTAGCTCTGGGAACATCAGCCAGAAATGCTCCCCCAAAACCAATGGGGAAAAATTATCCCCAAACCAAGATCAAAGGATGCCTTTCCTCTGTTTCTTCATTTAAAAAAAAATTTCTGCATGATTCTCTTGTCAGATATGTTCACGTCTCCAATGGAAATATCAATGCTGCTATTGTTAATCGAATGACTTTAAGAAAACACGTACTACGAGGACCTTATAACAGAGTCCGATAGATTATGTGTATGGAAATTAAATGCTAGCTCAGTTCATTAATTTTTAAGAACTCTTGGATGAATTATCCAGTGTATGAGAGTAATTTTAAGAAACAACAGTTGAGGGGCCGGTGAGATGGCTCAGCGGCGTAAGCGCCTGCCCTGCAAGCGCGAGGGCCCGAGTTCGACTCCCGGATCCCACATACGGAAAAGGGGCCGGTGATATCGCTCAGCGGCACGGGTGCCTGTTGGCGCGCGAGGTCCTGAGGTTGACCCCCCGGTACCCACAAAAAAAGAAAAAAGAAACAACAGTTGAGAAATTAGAATTCTGAAATCTAAGCCATCTTAGAGAGATCATCATTGGGTCCATCTTTCTAGACATTACCCAAAAGTGCATTAGCAAAACCCTACATTAAATGGTCACTGATATTTACTGTGCCTTTTTGCTCTCATGATTTTTACGCTCCTCCTTCCCTGCTACGGCCACCTTCTGCAGTCTGGTCGCATCCTACCACTGTGCTGCTTTCGCAAACAGTAAGTTGTCCGCACAACCACGTGTGCAAGACGTTTCTCCTCAGCTACGTTTCTCCTCATCTCTCTTCTGAGTTCATTTCTTCTGATCAGCGGTGTAATATCACAGTTGGGGGTTTGTTCGTTTGTTTGTAAGCACAGGGTTGAAGACAAACCTCTCCGGCTCCCAGCTCCTCCCAGTAGTGTGTGGCTTGGGAAGCAGGCTCGTGCCTTCAGTCCGTCTCCTGGAGGCGCACGTGATTATAGCTATTGTCCCTAATCAGCTGAAGGGGAGCGTGCAGAAAAGACTTCACCCACCCTGGAAGCTCACTCTTCACCTCTAATTTCTTTCTACAGAAGCTGCTACCTAAAGAAATGAGCGGTTATTTTTGCAATTTCTGTTTACCACCATGATGTTATATTTTTTTTCTTTGCAAAGTTTGTAGCATCCGCTACTGCCTTCCTTGAATGATAAATGATTTCTTTTTGGGTCCACATTGAATACAGTCTTATCCATCCTCATTTTAGCCCCTCTTTGCTGCTCTCTACTCATTTTTATACATTTTCCATTCAGAGGTGTCAGCACCCACAGCAGTAGTTCCTGGGTTGTTATAATGATTTTGCCTACTGCTACCTACTCTTTCCTGTCTTGATGTCCACTGGCATTTGGGTTTTCTCTCCTTCATACGCATGAACACAAACCACTAGAAGTTTTCTTAGACTTAAATTTGTCAGGTATCCGATTAAAGTCTCCTGTAATCACTTTTCAATTTCTTCCCTTGCCAGTTTAACTAGGGCGCACATTTTCTTGTCTTTTCCTTTTCTTTTTTTCTTTTTATAGGAAATGATATAACTTGAAACTTGTGGCTCTCCACTCACCCACTAGGCTGTTTTCCTACCTAGTAAAGCAAGCAACCAGTGTAACCAGAATGGCAGCCCCAGCCACACCTTACACTTGGGATCTACAATCAAAGATGAGGCTTCCCCCAGACAGCCGGGACAGTGGGTCAGCACTACAGAAAGGACAGACAATTAGCCTGAATTGCTGCAACAGTGTTGGGAAACCATTTCGACTTCATATGAGAAATACTAAGTTTAGAGAACTGCTTCATCTTGAAATTGAACAAAAGTAAGCTGTATGTCATTGGTTAATTATACAAATAAATATATATTTATATTTCCCTTTAGTATATTTTGGTAGAATTGCTAAAAATTTTTTTTCTTGAAAACAGCTAATAGGCTGGTTGAAACCAGTTTAAAATCACAAGTAAAAGTCATCTAAGGGTTCATTCATTTAAAGAAGAAATATTCTGATTCTAAGCATTCGAGATCAGAGAAAGAACACTTCCCAATTCTTTGAAATACAAAATATAAACAAGATATTTATTAGAATAAAACTTAAGAGAATCCTTGTAGAATCTTGCAGCCAGAGAGCTCTTCCTAAGCAAAACGGGAATACCAGGAACCATAAAGGAAAAGATAAATATTGTATGCCAATAGTCATCTGAAATAAGGTAAGCATAGAAAAGAATTGAGGGGGATACCTTACTCAGATAATAGTCACAAGAGACTAAATTACAGAAGAGGAAATACAAATGGCCAATGATTATAAAATGTGGTCACTCATCATCAACATAACGCAAGCTAAGCCCCAAATTGTGGGGAGCGGCTGAGGCTGGAGGTCCATCACAGGAGTGGGGCTGGAGCAAGGCGGTCCTGAGAACAAAGAGCGCCGCAGGTGAGCCACGTGAACAAGCTACTCTACTCCCCAGAATACCAGGCTCCCAAGTGGAGCCAAGTGAATAGGTTGCCAGGCAGAGGGGTGTCACGTGACCTCAACCTGCCCATCCGGAGAGAGGGGCTCCACCTGACCTCAGCTTTGTGTATTCTGACTCTTATCTTTATTTCTTCATCCTCCCACCATCCTTCCACCCACCCCGCGAACTTCAAGAGCTGCTCTGGATGAGGCATCAAATGATAGTCAATATTTCATCTATAAGAGTTGTGAATTTTGCAAGTATAATAGCATCAAGGACAGGTGAAGATGTACAGAAATCATCACGCACAAATTTCTGGTGGCAATGTAAATTTACACAGGCTATTTAGATGGCAATGTCTTGACACATCTTTAACTGTAAAATACATATACTGAAACGTTATTGAAATGTCTTCAAGATCTAGTAAATAAAACGATGAGAGGTAGGATGGTAGTAGGTATGATCACTTATGCTACGAACTAGGATTGTAGATTCAGTGTACAGCGTATGAGGGTAGTTAACACCTACGCAGAAATAGATTTGAGCAGAAAACAAGCTGAAGGGCTCTGGTTGTAGCTCGGTGGTAGAGCACTTGCCTAGCATGCGCGAGGCCCTGGGGTCGATCCCCAGCACCAAAGAACGCAAGTTGAGGGAGGGAGTGGGAGATTTGCGGAAGTCTTCGAAGTGGTTCCTATCACGGCTGCTCATGTTTAATTGTCTGCAACTCAGTCACGTGACCACACGTGACCACAAAGGAGGCTGAGAAATGTAATCTCGCTAGATGCCCTTGAGGAAGAGGAGAAGTTTTGCCTGAGACCTGTAAGTCTACAAGAGAGACAGACAGAGACAGAAAGAAAGAAAGCTGTCTAGCTGTATTTTGAGCTGAACTACACAAATTTAGTATAACCATGAGTTTTGTTTCTGGCAGAAGTAACAAGAAACTCCTCATATGGGTTATGCTGTTAGAGTAAGGTGTTTTGTTTTTGAGTCTGTTTGAACTGTTAGGGTTTTCTAATCTTACACATACATTATCTTTATTTCCCCCTAAAAAGAGGCTACAGGATTTTTTTCTTTCTTTTTTTTTTTCCTTCCTTTTTTGGAGAGGGGACTGGGCGTCAAACCTAGGGCCAGTCTACTACTGAGCTACATCTCCAGCTGCCTTTAAATTTTTTGAGTCAGGATCTTTCGTAGTTGCCAAGGCTGGCCTCAAACTCGAAATCTCCTGCCTCAGCCTCCCAAGTCATTAGGATTACAGGCGTGTGTCACCGCTGCAAGCTAGGACTTCTTCAAAGTGATTAGAGCTCACTTTTCTTTTTTTCCCTTTATGTACTTAAATTATATCAACACATTTATGATATCTAGTAAGTATAAATAAGATACATAAAATAATAGCACTTACATACTTCTTTCCCCAGCAATGTGGTAAGGTATCCCGCAGACATGAAAGCGTCAGTAGATAAAGAAAAATGAATGAAATTTATTCATTGCATCTTATTTGTAATTGCAAATATGGCAAACAATCTGAATATATATTGATGAGACTTCCAAGAACTGTAGCAACACAAATTATAAAACCGCACTTCTCAAACATTTTGGTCTCAGAACCCCATTACACTCTTAAAAATTAAGACCTTCCAAGAGCTTTTGTTTATGTCAATTGAATCTATCAACAGTTTTTGTTGTCAAACTTAAAACTGACAAATTTTAAAATATTAACTCATTTAAAAATAATAAATCCACCAGTGTTAACACAAATAACATATTTTATGAAAATTGTGTTTTTACAAACCAAAAATGTTGAGCAGGAAGGGAATATAGTCTTCTATTTTCTGCAAGTCTCTTAACAGCAGGCCGAATAAAATACAGTTCAATTCCCAAACCAGCTTCTGCTTTCTGTCTGGTGCAGTGTGTTGTGTCAGTTGACACACAATAAAGAAATCCCACCGCACACAAATATGAAGTTGGAAAAGAGTATTTCAATAATTTTTTCAGATAATTTCAGCCTTCTTTTTATAATACTGTATCAAAACTCAACATGTGGTTTTTTATTAAAAGTTGCAGCGTAGAATCTGAAACCGTATCAGTGATTTTTTGTACTTAGATTAAATTGTTTGCACTTTGAGTAGATCTTTCACCCATTCCTAATTTTTAAATAATTTCAAAAATACTGGTTCACTGAGATATGCAGATCTGTCAAATGATGACACACTTTATTATAGAATATAAGAACCAGCTTCATTAAGATCACCACTGGTGGGGCTGGTGAGATGGCTCAGCGGCGTAAGCGCCTGCCTGGCAAGCGCGAGGGCCCGAGTTCGACTCCCGGAACCCACATACGAAAAAAGGGCCAGTGATATCGCTCAGCGGCACGGGTGCCTGTTGGCACGCGAGGTCCTGAGGTCGACCCCCCGGTACCCACAAAAAAAAAAAAAAAAAAAGATCACCACTGGTGCTCACAGAAGTGGATAAAAGTTAGCCACAATTGCCTGAAAATTTGAACTTTATCATCTCAGCAACATTATTGTCAGTTGATTTCCTTAAAGTGACAGGCTTATTTTGTTCACTTTCAAATCATTTAATTTAAAAACTAAACTCTAAATAATGATGGCTTTTCAGTCTTTCTTTAAAAAGAAAAAAAAGAATGCTTATTGGAAAAAAGTAGTTAATTGTAAGCTCGACAACTCAGCCACCCAAGGGTTGAGACCAACATCATCCTACAATGCCCGCAAGAGCGCTCCCTGCAGTCCTCCAGTCATGTCACCCTGGTGTTGAAAGGACACGTGCTCGAGGTGTGAGATTTTATGTAATCAAGAACGTTCATCGTGAAACTGTATTTTTCCTGTTTTGTTTTTAACTGAAAGTGCCTGGTAGTAAAGAAAACTTTGACCATTGCTACGTGTGTTGTGACTGCCTTAACTCATATGGGCCATTGTTTGTTCGGGTCCAGTAAAGTTTAGCTGTGGGACTTGAACACATTTACCTAATTCTACGGAGCCTCAGTTTCCCCATCTGTACACTGATGATAAAGTACTCACCCAAGCTCATAGATTTACCGGGCAGCTGTGTGCAGGAAAGGTTAAGTGCCGTGCACAGCACACGGGCACAGCGCCCGCCGGGTGGCAGACGGTGTTCCGTATGCACCAGAGAATCGACCAGCAGAGTCTGACCACAGCACGGAGGAGCTGGCTGTCACCATGAGAAGCGAAAACACTGTTTTGTGATATTCCTACTTTATTCTTTCACCTGGAAAGACATCCAACTGCATAACAATATCTTAGCTATGGGGTCTTGGTTTCTCAAGAATAAGAACAGAATTTCCTTTTATCCCTGCGGGACAGAGGTAAAATCAAGGGGACCAGAAGGAGCTCGGGACCCAGACGCACTCTGCATTCCCACCGCGTGTGGAAGCGATCAGAACCTGTGTGACCCCAGCTGTTCTCAAATTCAAGCTTCGCGTCAGGAAACCTGTGCTGAACAGTCCCAGGTCCTTTGAGAAAAACACTTCTGAGATTCCTGTACCTGACCCCAAATCAGTGTTCAATTTTCAGTAATACACAGCAACCCGAATGTGAAGAGTGACTAGTCGCTTCTGGGTGATAACAGCTGATTTTGCTTTCTTTGTAAAGCATATGTTTTAGACTTTCCTAGGATCAGCATTGTCTGCTTACTGCTGAGAAGTTGTTCACATTTTTTTTTTAAAGGGAAGGAGTCACAGCAAGCTTGATTTAATTGTATCTTTATTGCAGTTTCAAAACATTAGCTAGAATTTGAAAAGAAGAGAGCATTCACCTCGGCAAAGGGAGAAGATAGGCTTCACTGTGGTTTCAGCCATTCTAAGACACTTTAGGGAAGGATTGCCTATTCCCAAGCCATCACTGAAGTGGCAGAAGGGCTTGTGTGAAGTGCAGTAAGCGCGGGCTGGGGCTGCCGTCCACCGTCTGCGCTTGTCTAGCAGAGCGTGCTCAGCTCGGTCATGGAGCAGCCGTCAGTGCAGCACAGAGCTTGCAGATCTCTTCTCGACACCACAGAACGCTTCTCTGTCCCCCATGGCCCCCGCACAGGCGTCTGTGCATCCCGAACAAGCTCCTCGCCTGAGAAATCCACCTCGGCAAGGTTGCGCGCTAGGTTTTCCTCAGAAGCCTCATGTCTGTTTGGAAGCTGGAAGTAGTTTCTTTTCTCAGCTGTAGGAAAGAGAAAAAAAATAATGACTGTACTACCTTCAAGACAAGGACGGCAGCAGCGATGTTCTGCTCTTGGAGACACAAGTTGGATTTCTGAGGCTGAAGCAGGAGAATGGAAAGTTCTAGCCCAGCCAAGGCAACTTAGCAAGACCCTGTCTCCAGAATGGGGCAGGGGATGCGGATGTAGCTCAGCATGAAGGCCCCAGAGTACTAGAAAAAACCAGAAACTTGTGAAAGGTTTAACACATAGCGCATTAGGATTTCAGAGGCGTTACTGGCATAAACACATACAGATATCCACTCCACTGCTCCTTAGGTTTCAGATATCTCGTGTGCTTTTTCCCTAGTGCACCTTGGTGCCATTATTCCAGACACTGACATCATCACATCATCCTGGTAAATTATGCTTACTCTCTTAAGATAAAAAAAAAAAAAAAAACATTATTATTACTGTTAATATCGAATAATAGGTACCTCAGTAGTAACGTGGTAGCAGCAGGTTCATGTGTCAACACATTAGCCCGCAAAAATATGAGCAGCACGGGTCATTTTCTAAGTTGTTTTGTTTATCAAGTTCATTTTAAGCCAAATTGCGATCCTTACAGTCACCTGTGTGGCTGCAACATGTATTATGTAATCAGTTTTTCAAATTCTTCATTACAAATTTAGCAAATACAATCATCTATTAAAGTAGAAACTTTGGAAAGGCAAGTACAGAAAGATCAATCTGCATGATGTTATTCATATGTGGGACCTCAGAAGCTGACCTCACCGAGCAGAGGAGAGAGGCGGCCACCTGCAGCTGGGGGGCTGGGGGGATGCTGGCCAAAGAACATAAAATTTCCTGTTAGATAGGAGGAGTATGTTTAAGAGATCTATTGTAACACAGTGACTGTAGTTAATAGCAATGTATTGTATTCTTGAAAACTGCTAAGACAGTAGAAGTTAAGTGTTCTTACCAGAAAAAAAAAAAAAGGCTAAGTATGTGGGGTGATGCATATGGCAATTGCCTCATTTTAACCATTCCACAGTGTATACAACATTTCAAACACAACCATCTATGATAAATATACCAAATTTGGTCAATGACAAACATAATAATAAATAGACTCTTACACTTTATATTGCATTAGGAGAAAGAATTCCAGTCAAACTTCTAAGTTACTTGAATTCAAAAACTAAAGCAATGCAGGGAAGCCAGCCCCGTCGCGACTACAGAAACACACTCAGCTCCTTCCTGCCATCGAAACTGGGGTCCGACAAATCTTCCTGGTAGAATGCCCACCGGCTTCACCCTCACTCCTCACGACTCCCCAGATTTTACAGGGTTTTCGGGGCTCAGTCCAACACCACCGCCTCCACAACGCAGCGACCCCTCCTCTCCGCCAGGGCCTCAGCGCAGGCTAAGCGGAGCCTTCGGCTCGGACCCCACAGCCCTGGTTCGCTCCCCGGTGCACGCTGACCGGTGGGGTGGACGGTTTCTCCCTGGTGAGGCGTAAACGGTGAGAACATCGCTTATTTCACCAGAGAGAGAGCTGCCCGTGAAACCGCCTGGCTCTTGGTAAACGCTCAGCAGAAGTCGGACTCCTTCTCCCGTCCTACCTGACACCTACCTGAACTCCCGCTTCCGACACTTGGCTACCTCCGCCTGGCCACCCCGTCCCCTCCACCTGGCCACCCCGTCCCCTCCACCTGGCCGCGCCCTCCCCTCCACTTAGCCGCCCCTTCGCCTCCACCTGGCCGCGCCGTCCCCTCCACCTGGCCGCGGCCTCACCTCCACCTGGCCGCCCCGTCCCCTCCACCTGGCCGCCCCGTCCCCTCCACCTGGCCGCGGCCTCACCTCCACTTAGCCGCCCCTTCGCCTCCACCTGGCCGCCCCGTCCCCTCCACCTGGCCGCGCCCTCCCCTCCACTTAGCCGCCCCTTCGCCTCCACCTGGCCGCGCCGTCCCCTCCACCTGGCCGCGCCCTCACCTCCACCTGGCCGCGGCCTCACCTCCACCTGGCCGCCCCGTCCCCTCCACCTGGCCGCGCCGTCGCGCCCCCCACCGATGGCGCCTTCCCATTCTCTTCTTTCCTACTCGCTGTTCTCTACCTGCTCTCCACTGCCTGCTGCAGACCGAGCTGGCGGACGCGGCCTATGACCAGCAGATTCCCCGCAGAAAACCACGGAACCCTGCGCTCACCTCGTTCCAAGGCCCCTGACAACGCATCCTCTACACTGATGGAGCGGTGGCTCCTCGTGGAGAAATGGAGATTAGGTCACCATCTAAAATAATTCTTAAAAAAGAAAAGGACTGGAGCCGGTGAGATGGCTTAGCGGCATAAGCGCCTGCCCGGCAAGCGCGAGGTCTTGAGTTCGACTCCTAGTACCCACATAAAGAGAAAAAAAAAAAAAAAAAGGACTCGTGAAAGGGGGACCCCGCCGCGGGAAGTTACCTCGCGGCGCCGGCGCGGTCCCCTCCGCTTGCCTCCTCCAGCGGGCGGAGGCGCAGATGTAGACCACGGTCCGCACGTACTGCAGCCCGCACAGCCGCACCGTGTCCCCGCCGCTCGCCCCCGGGACGGCGAACAGGACGCAGAGCAGAAGCGGGGCGAGCACCGAGCCCTTCATGTCGATAGGTGCGAGCGGCCCGGGCACGGTCTGAGGCCACCGCCCGCTCTTGACCAATTTATACGAAGCTTCCTGATGTTTTATGGGTCAGCAGGCGTTTTAACGGTGTTTGCTAAGCGCGCAGCTCCACTGACACGTTCCCATAATGCGCTTTTACGACCGCGGCCGGTGACGGTGTCCCCACTCTGGCGCAGCCAAGTATGAATTCCAGCCTCTGCTTTGCGCCTCGCTGATTGACGCAGGCCTAGTTGGGTTTTTTGTTGTTTGTTTTGGAACCGGGAATCGAACTCAGGACCTTGCGCTTGCCAGGCAGGCGCTGTGCCACTGAGCTACATCCCCGACCCCGCAAGGCTAAGTTCTAAACTCTCAGAACTTTAATAACCACATCTCTAGACCGAGAAACCCCACCTGTGAAGGTTTTTCCAGCACTGAAAACATCTATATCAAAGCACTGGGCAATCACACTTAATAACGCAGGTCCGCGTGCCCTGGGTTTGACTCCCGGCAAAGCAGATCTAGGATTTTAAGCAAGCTATTAAAGTATCCTTGTTCGTAGAATTTGCTGATGATGGCAGCTTCCTTCGTTGAGCTGAGGAGCTAGTGTGTGTTCCGCTTGACACGTGCTGGCTTCTTCTCTCTCCCAAACAGACTAGAAAAGATAGAGCATCTCTTCGTGACTCAAGGGAATTTCTCTAACTAGAATCTCCCTTGCTATCTCTCAGCTAGGACTGAGGTTACCTTTCACGGCACACATTTCTACTAGGAAGCTGAACCCATAATTCCAAACAGCTGAATAATGAAATTTTTTTTTGGTTAAAAAATCTCTGAAAACTCATTTTTGCAAAGCTCTTACCTAAACCAAGAAGGTTGCATTTAGAATCTTAAAGAATGGTTGATTCGCATTTTAGCAAGTTGAATAAATGGCTGCTTATTTGATTCTGTACGTCCTTGTCTGTGATCTCTGGTTCAAAAAAAAAAAAAAATCACCTCAAGTCTGTGGGCTGGGTCCTACCGCCCATACTTCTTGTGCTGACCTGGGTCGCCAGTCTGAATTTGGCCGGACGATATGTTTAATGCCTCCAGATCTCAGTTTCTTCATTTGTAAATCGGAGATGGAAACACTGACTTCATTAGGGTAGTGCTAAGGATTAAAATGATGCAAAGAGTACTGATCAGAGAACTTTGAATCGATTGATTATTAATGACAGTTACAATGCTGATAATTCCACCAGTGCTGGTGGCTTTGGGTTAGAATGCTAGTTTTAGTATTGATCTAATTTCTAGCTAAGAGACCAGGCGAAAGAGTTAAACTTATAATTTGATTTTTTAATATGTCGAAAAATACCACAGGATTAATAAGGTAATGTTAATTATATCACTGGTAAATTATACAGCGTATCACATGTAATTATTATATGATAATTGAGATTACTGTATGTAAATTCGTTAGCAAACACTAATTGGCTCACATTCACTATTAACGTGAGCTAGGGGGAATCTTCGCCCTGGCAGAACTATTCCCCAACAGTTCCTGGGAGTCATTCACAGTTCCTTTTTCTATACCCAAGCTTCCATTAAATCACAGATCTCATCATTTCTACCATCTGAATTCCCTGTGGCCCACCCACTACTCTCCAGCCTGTTCCGTGACCTCTCCTTCCACTGGGGCTGCTGCGATGGCCTCTCCGTTGACCTCGTCCTCAATCCATTTTCCACACCGCTGCCCACAATGCTGTCCCTTAAGCACATGATTATTACCCACCTTGAAAACCCTCTAATAGTTTTCCATTTCCCTCAAGGAAAAAATTCCTTTAACCTGGCCTAGAAGATATAATCTGGCCTGTCTACCAGCAAAGGTCCAGCTGGTTCAGACCCTCGAACTCTAAGTGCTCCAGTTACACCAAACACTACAGATTTGGGAATTTCATATTCTTTTGCTCTATCCCTGCCTTTACACAAGAGGAAACTCTTTTTCCTCTACTCTTTAAATCTGGTTAACTTATCCTACTCTACAAAGATCTGTGGAATGGAAATTGAAAGTACATTCATATGAACAACATTTTACATCCTTTTATGGGCTAAACTTTCTTCCCACCCATTTTAGTGCTTTTTCAAGTGCCCGATTAGTAAGAATGAAAATGAGCAATTAACATGCAACTCAATAACAAAACAAAAATGAAATCAATATAAAATACAATAAAATAATAAAAGAATAGGCAAGGGACCAGAATATTTTTCAAACAAGATGTACAAAGGCCACAATGAAAAGGTAGTAAATGTCACTAATCATTAGAAACATGCAAGTCAAATATGCAATGAAATACCATCTCCCACAAAAGTAAGTGTTGGCATGGAGTAAAAGAAACTCTTGCCTGCTGTTGGTGGGAATATAAACCGGTATAGCTATAACAGAAAGCAGTACCCAAGTTCCTACGAAAATTAACAGTAAAACTACCTTGTGATTCAGGAGTTCCACGTTTGGGTATATATTAAAAAGAAGTGAAATCGGAACGTCAGAGAGATTTCTGCATGCCCGTGCTTCAGCAACATTATTCACAATACTCAAAATAGAGAATCAACCTTCATGTCCATTGGCAAATGGATGGATAAATAAAATGTGTGTGCACGTGCCTGTGTATATAGATGAGTGTGTTTTAAAATATATCTTACAAAACAAAAATTTATACTTCAAGCTTTATTTGGGGTTAGGCCATGGACAGGACAGCTACTTTCTTTTCATGTTTTTGTTGTTGTCATTTCATGCTTTCAGAAATTAAGACTCAATAAATAATCAATGTGTAATAATTTTAAAAATTCAATGAAATTATTATCAGTGAGTTCCACTGTAAGGCCCTCGAGACATCCTGGGAGCCTGTGCTCTTCCCGGTATACAGTGCTGTAGCCTGCAATAGTTGACTCATTCAAAAAGTATACACATATGAGGTAAGCACACTTTTCATAAGTCGTTCTGAATGCCACGTAAATGTCCTGTCAACATTTTAAAAGCCATGCTCATTTTTATAAGACTCGGAACAATGTTTTATCTGATCTAACTTAGTGGACGTGTTGCGTTTTCTACTTAACCCAGGAGTTGGTCTCATATAAACTATCAGCTTTTTAGTTTTATCACCAAAGGAGAACGTCAACCTGAAGCAGTGACAGCTGATAGCCTAGTAAATGTTCTATGGGCTGGGGGGGGGGGAGATGTGGACATGGTACGAAGTCCTGAACAAACAAGTCATGGAGCTAAAATGTTGTGTGCGTAGTCTGTGTTCTACAGGAGGGGAGGGGGCAGTCACAAGCAATTACCAACAGCAAAGGGGTTCTCCAAAGACCTGGCTCCGGGATGTGGTCCTGGGATAATTAGAGCGAGAGCTTTGAGTGCCTACTGTGTACGCAGCATCTTTCTAGGTCTTTCACGTTGGAGATTCATTGCCTCCCAACAGCCCACAGGAGCAGAACTCTCACAAAGTAGCAGCAATATGCACCCAAAGAAAGTCGTCACAGATTCGCTTTTCGTTCTCTCTTAAGGGGGGGATTGATTTTTTATTGCTATAGAACAAAGAAAGCTCTGAGGATGTCGCTGATTTCCCAGGATGATTTTATGTTCTCTATCTTTTCCACAGTTTAAAATGTTTTATTCTCTCTGACGTTAAAGCTGGGCATGGTGACGCAGTCTTGAAAGTACCAGAGGAGGATTTGGGAGGCTCAGGGAAGAGGATCACGAGTTCAGCGCCAGGATGGGGAACTTAACGAGATGAGAGAGAGAGAGAAGGAGGAGGATGAGGAGGAGGAAAGAGAAGGAAAGGAGAAGGAAGGATAAAAGGGAAGGAAAGAGGGAGGGAGGTCAGAGCTCCTTGAGTTCAATTCCCACTGCCTCAATTTTTTAAAAAAGATTTTTTTTATTTTATGGAAAAAAAAACTTCATAACAGAATAATAGGCGAATAACAACAGTTAATACATTGCATATTGTTATCTTTAAAGTAGTTACTCAGAGTACAAGATATGGGCATTAAAAATTCTCCAATTGATATTAGCACAAACCTTCCTTTTCAATGAACTAAGAGACACTAATAGTATAAAGGACTTGCATTTTTTCCCTTTTGCCTTCCTTCCTTTCCCCTTATCCCTAACCTAGTTCCTTTTTCCTTTTGAACAATTTCTTCCCATTTCACAATATCTATTGTACATTTTACACTTTATTTACTCTTTCAGTTTCTCACACAAGAGAGACAATACTATGTTTACACATGTGAGTCTGATTTATTTCACTTATGAGTATGGTCTCAAGTTGCATCCACTTACCTATAAAAGTCTCAAGTTTATCCTTCTTTATGGCTGAGTAGTATTCCATTGTACAAAAATATCACCTTTTTTACCCATTCTTCAGTTGATGGGTATTTGGGTTGTTTCCAAGATTTAGCTATTACAAATTGTGCTGCTATAAACATAGGTGCACATATATCACTGTGGTATGATGTTTTTAATTCTTCTGGGAAGATACCCAGAAGGGGAATAGCTGGGTTGAATGGGACCTCTAGTCCTAGCTTTCTGAGAAATTTCCATACTGATTTCCATAGCGGTTGCACCAGTCTGCACTCCCACCAACACTGGAGAAGGGTTCCTTTTTCCCCATAGCCCCACCAGCATTAGTTATTGGTTGATTTTTTGATGACAGCCATTCTTTCTGGGGTGAGATGGAACCTCAGTGTTGTTTTAATTTGCATTTCTCGAATGACCAATGATGTTGAATATTTTTTCATATATTTATTTGCCATTTGTATTTCTTCATCTTAGAAGTGTGTATTCATCTCAGATGCCCATTTTTGGATTGGGTCTTTGAATCTGGGGGGGTCTGATTTTTTTCAATTCTTTATATGTTCCAGATATATCCTTTGTCTGAAAGACAATTGGCTAAAATTTTTTCCCATTCTGTGGGTTGTCTTTTCACTCTGTTGGTGATTTCTTTTGATGTGCAAAGACTTTTTAATAAGATGAGATCCCAGCTGTTGATTCTTTGAAGTATTTCCTGTGCAGTCTGGGTTTTGTTCATGAACTCTCTGCCTACACCTATGTCTTCAAGATTTCTACCTAATTTCTCTTCCAATAGAGTCTGTGTTTTTGTTTTAATATTTAGATCTTTGATCCATTTTGACTTTAGTTTAGTGCATGGAGATAGACATGGGTCTAGTTTTAGTCTCCAGCATGTACAGAGCCAGCTTTTCCAGCACCATTTATTAAAGAGGCCATCTTTCTTCCAGTGAACACGTTTGGCTCCTGTGTCAAAGATAAGGTGGCTGAATGTGTTTGCAGTTATGTCTGCATCTTCTAGTCTGTTCCACTGATCCTCAGGTCTGTTTCTTTTGGCCAGTACCATGCT
Organism: Erethizon dorsatum; assembly: GCA_028451465.1. Classification (NCBI taxonomy): domain Eukaryota; kingdom Metazoa; phylum Chordata; class Mammalia; order Rodentia; family Erethizontidae; genus Erethizon; species Erethizon dorsatum. Next base: position 122,875,155 of record CM051829.1, on the reverse strand, counting down.
GATTTTATCACAGTAACTTTGTAGTATAATTGTGAGTCAGGGATTGTGATGCCTCCTGCCTCGCCTTTGTTGCCCAGAATTGCTTTTGCTATTCTCGGTGTATTCTATTTCCAAATGAATTTTAGGAATGTTTTCTCTAGTTCTGTGAGGTATGCTAATGGTATTTTGATCGGGATTGCATTAAATCTTTATAACAATTTTGGGAGCATGGCCATTTTCACTATGTGGGTTCTTCCTATCCATAAGCAAGGGATATCTTTCCATTTTCTGATATCCTCTTCGATCTCCTTTCAGAGTACTGTAATTTTCAATGGATAGATCTTTTAATTCCTTTGTTAGATTGATTCCTAAGTATTTCATTTTGTTGGATGCTTTTGTGAAAGGTGTAGTTTCCCTAATTTCTCTCTTGGTGAATTTGTTGTTTGCGTACAGGAATGCTATTTTTGAGTGTTGACTTTGTATCCAGCTACACAACTGTAAAAAAGATATTAAACACCGGGGCAAACGTGAAGCCAGAGTTTCCCCTCTAACTCGACAACTCATTCAATCCACAGGTACCCGCTGCATTTCTGCCCTGAGGAGGTGTTGTTCCAGATGGCAGAGACACAATGTGGTTAGCAAAGCACAGTCTCTGCCCTCGAGGAGCTGTCAGAGGCAGACCCTTCGCAAATGACCGCACAAATAAATATTTAGCATAGCAGGTCTAAATCTCAGATTAGAGACCCAGCTACACAAGAAAGACAACTGTATCTTCTACAGCTCAGTGTAATTTTTCATTCCAAGCCTCCATTCCACCTAGCTGGCTGGAACAAACCACATGCACGGCAAGCTAATGTCCGTCCAGCTCGGCTTTCCTTGATTTCCTTCCCCTTCCCTGGACCATACGGCAGCATCTGACTCTATGCCACGGGCCTTCTCTAAGAGCTGCCACTTCCTCGGTGCTTGGTGTCCTCCATTCTAGTGGCTTATTGTTGCTCTCTGCACACCACTCATCACCTGGAGAATGGTTTTCAGAATGGACTGCAGTCCCTCCTTGGTCATCCTCCTTCCCGGACGATGCTTTCTAGAAGCAGGGCCTGAGTCTCCTCTGTTCTGTGCACGCACAGAACTCCTTTTCCTTAATCTCCACCCCTACCATATCTGAAAAAAGTATGCATTTTTTTTTAATGCTTAAGATGTGTTCTATTTCCAGACACTTTTCCTAAGTTCTATGGTTTTATAGACTATAATGAATATTGGTTTACTGTGATTTCATATGTTTCCTTAAACCTAGCATAGAACTAGCAACTTGAGAGGAGAAAGGCAATGAAGAAGAATTGGGATTGAAAAATAAATTTCGAAGGCTGGGACTGTAGCTCAGTGACAAAACACTTGCCTGTCAGGTGTGAAGCCCTGAGTTCAGTTCTGAGCACTGAAAAGAAATCTAAATATTGTCCCTCAACAAGAATTTCTGAAATAATGCTATGAAGGAAATTCATGGTGACTTGAGAAGATATAACAAGAGGACTGAGTTTAGTCGGTAGGTGTTATGGGAGCTACTCAGAAAGAACTGTCCTGTTATAAACATGGGTGTGTGTGCATCCCTGTGACATGATGTCTTTAACTCTTTCAGGAAGATACTGAGAAGGGAAATAGCTGTGGCCAGTGGAATTTCTACTTTTAGTTTTTTCAGGAATCTCCATACTGATTTCCATAGTAGTTGGACTAGTTTACATTACTACTAACAATGTTTTTAGCAGCACAATTCATAATAGCTAAATCTTGGAAGTGGCCTATATGTCCATCAACAGATGAATAAATGAAGAAAATGTATTTACATACTAGGGAGTACTACACTGTTATAAAGAAAGATACACTTCAGTCATTCGTAGGAAAAAGGATGCACCTTGAGATCATAATGTTAAATGAAGTAAATCAGACACACAGGCCTAAATATCACATGGTTTCTCTTCTGTGAGAAACCCAAAGTACAAATAAATTAAAGGACAAAATAAAAGATAAACAATAGGAAACAGGGAGGTATATCTTTTGCGAATGGGAAGGTAAGAATTAAAAAGTCATAAAAATTAAGATGTGTGATGTACATGTACCAACTTTCCACAATGAATGTAGTCATTATGTACTGCAAACATGTCTAATAACAATAAAACTTTTTAAAAATAAAAAAGAAAGGATTGCCCTAAGAAGGTGACATATGAATGAGACCTGGAAGATGAAACAGAATGGGGAGTTAGGAGCAGAATGTCCCTAATGAATTTCACATATGTCAAGGTCTAAGGTCAAGTGAATACTGAGAAAAATTAGATTTATGAACCTTATCCTTAATTATAGAAGAATATGCATACTAGAGCATTAAATATTTACTATGCAACAGTAGAAAATGTGCAGTTGTTCAAAGTCTTGGGCTTGAGTTCAAGCATGACCAGGTAGCTCCTGAATGGTCCTTGGCGTGTTATATTATTTCCGCAAGCCTTAATTATATCATCTGGAAAATACCTGTTATGATAACTTTACAACGAGTACACCCACCTGCCCACCTGCCTCACAGGATTGCTGTGAGGAGGCACTGAGGTAATGGATGTGGAAGTGTTTTACAAAGTGTAAAGAACTTTAATATGCATTGTTACTAATATATCAATAAATAAATAAATCTACTAAGTATTCACAGTAAAATTCAACATTTTCTTTCAAGAGACTCAAGGTAAAATGCCACTGGAAGGGAAAAAATCATTGCAACTTTGGGTAACTTTGTGTCATGAAACTGTAGTTTTTCTTAAAAGTGAATTTTTAAATTTACAATTTTCCTTGTCTCCTTTCTATCTATATTTCTTCTATCCTATTTCATTCCTCTAGCTCACACCCCCTGAGACTTTGGTCCCTTGTTATTATTATTATTATTTTTTAAGATTGTTGCTAAGTCTCAGCACAACGGCTTGGGGACCAAAGGTCTCTCTTCTCACTGCTTCAGGCTGATGGGGGTGCTGACACTGCCAAGCCAGGCATTGAAAGACTCCTCCTAACTGCTTTAAAGGAGACACCGCAAGATAGGGTTTTGATAAGGTTTGAAGAACGATCATTCTTCTGTAATCACATTCCTCTTGAGAACCAGGACATGAGGAAATTATTGAAGCTTAAGGCAGAGTCTGACATTGCACTAATTTGTGAATATAAGTCTTGTAATGCTGAAGCTGTAATTTAGAGTTGCTGGGGATGTATATATAAAACTTTATTTTGAGAACAGCACATGTAAGCCTCAGCTTGACTGGGTGCTGGGAAGTCCGGAAGATACACATTTTATAAGCAGGTTAAACAAGCAAGGGCCGAAAGTTAAAGATAGAATGATAGTAAAGAGTAGTTCCCCAAATGGTAGAAGTCAGATAAAATTTGGCAGCAGTTGGCATAAGCCTTTTATCTTTAGTACTAACCTCTCTTTGTTTTGAGGTGTTTACACAACAGGCAGAGTTTAAGAGCACACAGACTCCTCTTTGTTTTATTAATAATAAATCTAACGTCCTTCCATTTTGAATATAATAATACTGAGCAAGGCCTAAATTGAATAAAGATTGGGCCATTAAAATTCTTATTATAGGAGCTGGTGATATAGCTCAGCGGCATAAGCGTCTGCCTGGCAAGCACGAGGTCCTGAGTTTGGTTCCCAGTACCCACATAAAGGAAAATAAATAAATAAAATAAAATAAAATAAAATTCTTATTATAGGGCTCAGAACTTGCATGTGGCCTCTATTTTGTAGACCTGGTGACCTTTTGTAGTGATTGACGCCTGGTAATATAAATGCATAAAATCCGAAGTAGATAACAGAAAGCTAGTTTATAGCACAAAAGTAACAATTCTTAGTAACTTAAACATATTGTCATTTTTATCTTATAGCCAGACCTATTCAAGAAGCCAAATCTTTATCAGAGGAATATGAGAAAGCCACTGAAATAACATAACGGCAACACATTAAGACAGGTTGAAGGGCACATTTTTTGAACAGCTAATGGGACTGGGGACCTAGACCCTCCGTGGCTGGAGGTTAAGATGTTCAGGAGTGGCTGGAGACCATGAGAAACAGCTGGTACGATGTTTGGGGCCCATTTTAACATCCAGTCTGGTTCTCTGTTTTTATGGTACTATTAATTATTCTACTTTTTGGTTATATGTATTTTTTGCTGTGTGTTTAGGACTAAGTCAGAATAAGGTCTGTGTTCATCAACATTAAATCTTTTTCTTTCCTGTTAAGGTTCCTCAGGGGTTACTTTCAGGGTCGTGTAAGGAGCCTTTCACTCTTCTAGTTTTTACCTTTACCGGTTGTGTCATCTACCAGGGTACGTCACCATTTTCCCTGGCCACATGGATTCCCCTGGAAGCATGAGGACATTTCCCCCCCAGGGACTTTCCTCTCCGCAGAATGCACATTCTTTGGCTCCTATCCTCTGCAGCCAGCAATCTCCCTGACCAGGACAGAGGGTGACTCACCAGGATTGCAGGGTCCTTTTGGAGAGGCACATCAGTCCCTGAGTCCTAGCTGATGCTGGAGAGAAAGGGCCAAAATACTGCTTGTCCTCTTAGCCCTTCTATCTTTTCCAGTTTGGAACTTTAAGTCCTGATTTTTGAATACCCAGACATTCAGCCATACCAGCCTTGAAGGGGAAATAGTGAGTCTTAATTTAACTATTGTCTTTTTTTTTTTTTTTTTTTTGGATATTAGGGCACTTTGAAATAAGGAATGAGATGAGAAAGCAGTTACCCCTTTTACTTAAGACTTTTTTTTTTTTTTTATTTGTCTCTTTGAGACAGAGTTTCACTATGCAATTCAGGCTGAACTTGAACTCACTTATGTAGCCCAGGCTGGCCTCAAACTTGCAGCAATCTTACTGCCTCAGCCTCCCGAGTGCTGGGATTACAGGCATGTGCCACCACGCCAGGCCTTAATAGGGGTTTTTATTGAGAGTTAGTGTCGTGTCCATCTGTTTTTTAGGTGGTGGCAAATGGCCTACTGTTCAGGGTGTCCGTTAGAAGTCATACTCCTATAGAATGTTCGTAGACAACAGTTACAGTTTTACAAGGAAAATGTAAAACAAAACTAATAAGAGCAAAAACAAATTTAGTTATACACTAGTACTGAACCAAGAAACATGGATAATAAGTACAGCTTTGTTTAGAAAGCTGCCTGTAAGAGTACTCATTAAAGACCTTTTTATGAATCTGACTGTAAATATTTTAAAGAAAAAACTGTGGATGAAAAAAGACTTAGAACAGCTATGGTTAACACCTTGAACAGTTTTTAGCAACTGACAAAGTAATGTAGTTACTTCTTATTATATAGAGCACATAAGGTTAACAATTATGACTGGCATCATTATACCAGGCCCACAAGGCTCTCTTCATCATCTTTGCTTAAATTAGGAACATATAAGCATGAACGTGAAAAACCCCATCATCACAAATAATTTTACTTTGGAGAACATCAGTACGATAAGGTGTTTACCTAAATTTGATATTTTAGAAGGCTTGTACATTTGGAGAACATAAATGTGTCTAACATACAAAGAAATTAGCAATAATTAGCATCACAGGTACATAGATTTTATATATATATATATATATATATATATATATATATATATATATATATATCTTTTATTTTTAAGATAAAGTTTAGAATCCTTTAATGAGTCTATCTAGATAACAGCGCCGACAGGAGTTAGAGGATAGCTTTATACGTCCTACAAGTTCAGCAAACAGTGCTGCTGACCACAAAAAGACTTCTTGCCCAATATACAGGTGCGTCTCATTTACACAATAACAAAATGCTCGTTTAGTCAAAGCCAATAGATGTAGATTAGATTCTAAAAGGCAGGACTGAATAGTCTCAAATATATATATAGCAGAGACGCCAAAAAGTTTTGATCATTTTATATGTTTAAGGTTCAGAGGTGATAAATGCATAATGTATAAAAGAGAACTCTTATTTCTTACCTTTTCTTATTAAACTTGCTTGTTTTTAAGTCTATAAATCTTGTTCCTTTGACAAAGGTCAGGCACGCAGTATATTTAATCCATAGATAGATAGATAGATAGATATAAAATCCACTCCCCGATACTTTTATATAGTATAGAATATACTATAGTAATCTGAAATAATAGTTATTTATTTATCTGTATAATAATTTATTTAGCCGGAATTACAAACTATTTCAAAGACCTTACAACAAACTAATATTTAAATTAACTTTGTTAAAACTCAGTTTTTAAAAAGTATTTTAATAAGTCCAATAGAAAATGCAAGAACCTTATTATCCAGATAGCTGGTGAGATTTTGGTTTTATATAAGTGTATTAAATTTTGAATTTTGAACTTATTCTTTTAACTCTTCAGTTTAATTAATATAATAATTTTTAAAAAGAATATTTGGGCCAGTGATATAGCTCAGCGGCATGGGCGCCTGCCTGGCAAGCGCAAGGTCCTGAGTTCGACTCCCGGTACCCGCATATTAAAAAATATATATATTTGTTGGGATGGGTCACAACGAGACTGGGGGAAAATTGGAGGAGTTGCTTTCAGTTGAGAAAACCAGAACGGACTGGTTCAGACAGCTGCTTTTTCAGCCATGGAAGCGAGTCCTCCAAAAAGTTGCATTTCTTTTGGCTGATAGTTAAGTAGGCACTCGTGTAATTATTCTCAATGCCTTTTGTTCACACAGCTTAAAAGACAAGTTCATTTAAGTTGGTTAGTAAAATAAAAGTAAGGACATCTTTAAAATCGCCAACGTATACTTTACTAGGTTATTAGTAACAACTCAGGATAATATTTACCCTTACTAAAAAGTTAAGATACTTTTCTGTGTTTCAAGTACAACGGCTTTTGGGGATTTCTTTGCTAAAAAAATAACGAAGTATTAATTATGTTTGTTTAATACCTTGCTTTCCATAAGTAATACAAAATTAGTTTTATGACAGGTAAAGTTTAAAAATATATATTATAAATGTTTATGAGAAAATGTCTGAGCCATCAGCTGCTAAATGTAAATCAAATGTTCTTGAGGTTTATAAAATATAAGATATTGGGATCTATTAATGTGTTTTTATAAATTATTAATATATAAAAAGGTACTTCCTCAAGGTTACTAAGATTTAAAGTTCTAATATCTAATTCTATTTTGAAAAATTATAAACATATATAAATTTTCCCCTAAGGGGAGTCCCTTGGGCTGAGGATGACCAGATAAGACCCCCCTTCCATGGTAGGAAAAGCAGCTGCCTGAACCAGTTCACTCCAGTTTTCCCCACTGAGGGCGACTCCTCCAGTTTTTCCTAGAGTCTTGTTGTGACCCATCCCAACAAATATTCTTTTTAAAACTCATTACATGTAATTAAGTTGACTAATTAAAAGATTCATTTTTAAAATTCAAAATTTAATACACTTACATAAAACCAAAATCTCATCAGCTGTCCAAATAATAAGGTTCTTCCTTTAATGTCCTAGTGTGTTTGGTAACCCTTTGATATCTGTATTTTTTTTTAAGTAAAAATTTTAACATAGACCCAGACACCTATAAGCCAGTTTAAAAAAAATAAAAGGAGGGGAGGAGACACAAGATGAGGTCAACAGGAGCAGTTGCAAGCCCGTTGGGCAATTATTACGAATAGATTAGCAGGCAGGCAGACAAAAACATGAATGACGCAAAAAACAATTTCATTAAATCAGAGCACACTGTTAGATGTATTGGCCATGTTGGATTATAATAAGTTTTTCTTTTAAGTTTTAGGTTTATAACTACAAACAAATTAGAATTCTCCCTAGTGCATATGGTTTAGTGTTTTATGTAAATCATAACAGATTTTTTGTAATAATTTGGTTACTCTAACAAGGTTAAGGGGAGAGGAGTTGTAGATTGGCAGATGTCCACTTCTCATGTCCATTTCTCCCCATGTAACACCACCAGTTTGAAGCCTCGTCTTCTTACTTTCTAACATATGTTTAGAAAAGTACAGAGAAAAAACCACCTTTTTCCTTGATGTTTTGTTTTAAAAACAGTCCCAATTTTATAAAATACATCTTAAAAGTGATGTTTTAGGGATAGGTATCAAGTTACTCATAATCTTGTGAGCGGCACGCACTTTTTAAGGTCTCCCTTGTGTACTTTTGAAAAAGATTTTTAAAAAGAACATACAAGACAGGATCAGTTTGCTAAAATCCAGATCAAACAATGTGTCCATCCCATGAATTAGCTTGTGGGCGTGTTTCCCAGGGTTCCAGGAGCAGCAGTCACCAGCCCCTAAGGGACATTACTGGCTATTTTCACTTCTGTAGTTACGAGAGCTGGTGGCCCTGTTCTCACATGTAGAATCTGCTTCCAGCATTTTTGGAACTTCCAAAAGTATGCACAATTGCTTGCATCTTTCACAATAGGAAGACAGAAAGGTAGAAAAGTAAAGTCATACACAGGGGCTGGGTTTTATTCAAAGTCACCTCCAAGATATTTATATCTGGGGACAAGCAACTTAGGGATAGATACAGAGTTCTTTGTAAAGAACTCATGGAGGGCTGAAGAAGTCTGGAGGTGCCTTTTTGTCCACAGTAATGTTATAGACAGGCAAGTTAAGTAGACGACAGCAGGAAGCTAGAGAGATGCTGGACCCAAGACAGAGTCAGGATGACCAGGCCTTGGTCAGATAAGCAGGCACCTAAAGTCAGGAGTCAATAGGAACCAGGTGGACAATTAAGTCCAAGGATGTGACAAGCGAGGCAACAAGGTGATGGATGGCTGCTGATAACTCCTGCTCCTCCCTAGCTGGAAAGCATTTTTCCTTCTCACTTTGTTCTTCTGGTGAACACTTGTTTAGGATAGCAGCCAGTGAGGCACCTGCAGTCGCTGGCTATGGCCTCGACTCCTCATGGGCCCATTTCTAGTTGTAGTAAGTTCGTTTTAGTTTTGTGGGTTGACCTTAGTTTGACTCAGAGTGGTCTGAGCCGGGGTCATTTTTTGGTATAAAAACTAGACAGTCCCTTGGCAAACCCCTTTTGGGTCCCCGCCCGTCTATTATTCTCTCTTCTCCTGTCTACCTCCTTTGTCCTTGAATTCAGTTTTCAACTTCCTAAGACCCTGACCCGGATAATGCTGGCATTACACTAACTACAAACCATGAGGCTGAGATTATCACAAGAAATAAATGAGCAGATTAGCTCAAAGTACACACACACACACACTGCCTAGCGCGTCCCCAGAAGCCACTGTGGGAGGCTGCAGTGACACGCAGAATGGCACTAAGATCAAGGAAGATCATGGTGGGGTGCTGCTGTCCAGCCTCAGGCACACAGTGGGGTGTAGTAGCAGACAGAAATAGGGTTCTGTGGGTCACAGCAGGGGCGCACATCCCCAGGGCACAATTCTGCACCTGCCTGGGGCCTGAGCAAAGGCCCTTTTGGAAGGGCAAGGGCATGGGGACACACACACACGCACACACACACGCATTGGCACTGCTGGCCAGGTAGGAGGAGGGGCACAGCTGGACTGTGGCATCCGTGGTTGTGGGTGACCACCCAGCAAGCCAGCCATGGACATTTGGGGGAACCTGCGTGGAATTCGCCCCTCGCCCCACCCAGGCCAGGGGGGGCACATCCCCAAGAGCTGAGTTATGACCTTCACCTTAACTCCCCTTCAACCCCTAGCTCCCATCTTCCTTACTAAAGTTACAGGATTTAGTGGCAAAGAAGGAGAATGCGTTTTAGGGAAGAGAAGAAGAGAAAAGAAAAGAAAAAAGAAAAGAAAAGAAAAGAAAAGAAAAGAAAAGAAAAGAAAAGAAAAGAAAAGAAAAGAAAAGAAAAGAAAAGAGATAAAAAGGAGGAAAGGAAAGGAAAGGAGGACCCAGTTTATGCCCTTTGGTTGCGGGAGTGAAAGAGGTTGCGAGTGAGAGATTAAAGAGGGTTGCAAAGAGCAATTTAGAGGCTCTCCTGTGGTCTAAGGTGTTTAGGACCCAAAGCAGGAAGAGAAAGGGTGGGGGGAGAGTGTCTAGACAAGCCATGACATGAAAGGGCAAACAGCTTTTTTAAAAAAAGCATTTTGCTGAACTTACCACAGTTGGTGCCTCAGTTTACCTCCTGGCTGACTCACCAAAAGATGTCACTAGGTAGGGGCCAAGAAGATCCCCCAGAGGGGACCTCGACTCACTTCATCCCCAGGGGAGGTTGCAGGTTTGCTCACTTCTGTCACAGGATCTTCCAGACATGGTGGGTTAACCTGAAGAGGATTATTAGGCAGAAAGAAGTAGGCACTCAGGGGCGCGGGCCCCCTAGAGAGGGGTGCATTATGGCGTGGGTTGGGGTTTTTGTGTGGTTTTGGGGTGTCAAGATGGGGTGCTAGGGTGTGCACTCCCCCGCCTGTCAGGCTGCCATCTGGGGCTGGGCGAGCGAGGCGCAGTTTCCAGATGCAAAGCCCAGCCCAGCACGCGATGCGCAGCCTCACTGTGTCGTGAAGGCCCTCGGGAATGGTTTCGAGTTTTCTAGCAGGGAAAAAGGCAGCGTCACCCTTTTTGTGTCCTGAAGCTGCAGTTTTCCGTAAGTCTGATTTTAAAGTTATGATTTCCCTCATCTCTTTTCTACCCGTTTTTATTTCTCTTATGCTACCTCTTCACTTCTTTACCCTGCCTCTCAGGAGATGGTCCCGAGGCGGGGAGCGTCAGGCACAGACCGGCCGAGGGGACCAGCGGGCAGGGCAGGGTGGCCGGGGCACCCATGTCTGTGGGGACGCCCGAGACCCCGCGTGTGGCTTAGACTGAACCGAGAGGCGGCATCCCCGGGTTCCCGCATCCGCCTCGCTGCGGGGCCCTCCCCACTGCCACTCCCTGGCTCTCCCGGCACACACCCGGGCTCACCACCAGCCGGCCGTGGATGCGCAGAGGGCTCCCCCGAGAGAGTGCGCCTACCCTGCCCACCAGACGAGCTCGGGCTAGCCGGGCTCCGGGTGTGAAGAGCAAGCCTCAGAAGCGACGCCAGCCCAGCAGCAGACTGCAAACCACTCTCCAGCCCAGCCCGAGGGTAGGGCGGGCCAGGGCTCAGCCTCCAGACTGCACCGACCTGTCCCTGGGAGCAGAGAGGACGCGCACCAGGCCCCAGCCGCGCTCACTGCCCGTCCCTCACCCGTGGGACCCAACCTGAGAGGACCCGGGCAGACGCCTCCCCAGTCCAAGCTCTTCAGAGAGGAGGAAGTTTTGGATTGCCCCCATACCCCCCCTTTAAAATTAATTTTATGTTTTAATGCTTTAATTGGATTTTTAATCTCTTATTCTTCACCCTCTTGCTCATTTTCTTTTCCTCGTCTAAAATCTTGCTGCTTCTTTCTTCTTTCCTTTTCCCCAGCTCCCTTTGAAAATTATTTTATTTTTATTAATTTTTATCTTTTTCATTTCTTCTATATTATTTTGCCCCCTTTGCTTTCTATGGTTATCGACAGTGTTTTTAAATTGTGTTTCTATAGCCGGTTTGTTTTTCTGGAGTTGCTCTCTCTTTTTTTAATGTTCACAGCAGTTTCACTCGGTGTTAAGACTGACGATGGCCCAAATGTCCGTCCACTGTAGAAGGGCTGCGGGCTCAGGAAATGGAACATGGAAAATGAGAAACAAGCTTCTACTCACCACATGGACACCAGACATAATCCTGAGTTTAAAAGTAAATAATGCGAGAGAGAGGAAAAAGATGGCGGATGAGTAAGAAGCAGGCAGCGAAACTCTCTCTAAAAGTTACCGTTGGAAAACGGGAATATAGCGACCGGGAAAGCGCAGGAGGGGGGGAGATGCCTCCCCGGAACCCAGAAAAGTTCTGAAGCGCAATCTGGGACCCCCGGCACCAGTGAAGGGTGATTTCCAACAAAGAAGGAGGAGCAGACCGCGCGCGCACACCTTCTACCATCCCAGGAATCGCAGCGCGACAGAAGCTCAATTCTACGGACACACGGTGACAGCTGGCGCCCAGGGAGCCCCCACGGAGGATCGCGAGACAGCAGCGAGGCGGGGGAGCGGCGGAGAACTGCGCTGGCCGGCGGTGAGTGTCTCTCAGCCACAGCTGCCCCGCGCCAGGGAGTGACCGGCAGGGCGCCATTGTGGGGGGTGTGGCGAAACTCAGAGCGGCGTGAAAGAAAAACAGCGCTGGACACTCGTGCTCTGGACAGGGCAGCGTGGGGCCTCTCAGGCCCACGAAAGTGTGCTGAGGTCAGCAAGCGAACGAGACTGGTCTCTCAGCCACAGCTGCCCCGCGCCAGAGAGCGACCGGCCCGGGCGCCATTGTGGGGGGCGTGGTGAAAGTCAGAGCGGCAGGAAACCAGTGCAGGGAACCCGCGCTCCGGACAGCGCGCTGCGCCTCTCAGGCCCAGGGATAGTGAAAGGGCGCTGAGAGCGGCAGGCGAGCTAGACTGGTCTCTGCCTGAAAGTACGCGCCTCTGCTCACCACCCGCCAGAGGGCGCTCCTGGCTTACTGGGACGGACCTGCACAGAACAGGACTCTCTCACCACAGGGTAACTGCCTACAGCAGAGTCAACACCTGGAACTGATTCTTTTTATTTTTTTTTATTTATTTTTTTATTTTTTTCTCACTCATTTGTTTTTTGTTCTGGCGAAGGGTTTTTTTTTTTTTTTCCTGGTGGGGTTTTATTTTTGTTTTGTCTGTTTTATTGTTTTTATCTTCGTTTTTGTTTCTGTATGTGTATTTGCTCTTTCCTTCATTATTCTCTCTGGTTTTTTATATGAGTGTAAACAGCGCCTCTAACCTCTTTGTGATTGTGGTTGTGATCTGTTCTTCCTTTTATCCCTTCCTTCTCTTTTTACCACCAGTCCTCTGCACCAGTGTCCCAATTTTAGTGGGATCCCTCTTGGTCCTCTAACCTTACATCTAATTCCTTCCTATTCTCCCAACACTCTATTTCCTCCTTAACTCATTTTAAATTTAAACTCCTCAGGGAAAAATTGACATACATAGGACTTGTATACTGCATATAATTTTTCTGGTGTGTTTTAGATTTTGTTATATAACCGCAACTCTATACAGCTAAAAGTGGTAAATAACTGGTTAGCTCAGTCTGTCATTTTCTAGGCTGTGTTTGATGCTTTAGTTACCATTATAGCCAAATGTGAAATAATTGTTCTAAACATCTTTCCTTCCTGATATTTCGTGATTGAGATTGACTAAGGGACACAGAAAATACAGTGGCACAGTACCAAAGAATCAAGGACTGGGCCAAACAGGTAGCAACTTCGCATACCCAACGAATTGAAGAGGTAGGATCTGGCAGAAAGCTCAAAACCTAAAAGCAAGCTCCACTTGGAAGATACTGCAGAGAAGTAGTCATCTTCTAAAGATCTTAAACACTAGCAATAAAGTAACCTACCATAGGTAATTTGCAAACATCACCCCAGGAATTAAAGAAAGAAAAAATGAGACGACACTTAAACAAGATGCAACCCCACACATCCAATTCACCAAAGGCAAACCTAGGGGGCAACGAGGTGGGACAATCTGAAAGCCACCCACCTGGCCTATCTGAAGTGGTAACAACAAAGCAACTGAATGAGACTCTGGAAAAAATTCAAACAGAAATAATCTCACAGATAACTGCAGAGATAATGTCCACATTGAAGACCATGCTTAAGGACACTATAGCTGATACAGACAAAAAAATAGATGAGCTTAAGAAAACTATAGAAACCATGAATGCTCAGCATAGGAAAGAAATGGAATCCATAAGGCAGATTCAAGCAGATATCCAAGAGAACAAAAATTCCATTGAAAGTATTTGTAGCAGATTAAGCCAATGCGAGGACAGGATCTCAGATATAGAAGACAGGCTTGCAATTAGTGATCATGAAAAGGAAGAATTCTTAAAAACAGCAAGGGACCATGAAAAATCAATTCAGCAGCTGCTAGATGACTCAAAGATAAACAACTTAAGAATAATTGGAATAAATGAAAAAGCAGGAGATAGCATCAATGACATTAAAACCTTGTTCAAAGACATAATCAGGGAGAACTTTCCTGGAAGAGAAAAGGAATTTGACGCCCCTATAAGTGAAGCTTTTAGAACACCAACTAGACATGATCAAAAAAAAAAAACTTCAGCTAGACATATTATAGTCAAGATCCCAGAAATTCAACAGAAGGGCAGAATCTTAAAAGCTGTTAGGGAGAAGAGACAAATCACCTATAAAGGAAAACCCATCAGAATCACAGCTGACTTTTCAGCACAAACCCTCAATTCAAGAAGAGCTTAGAATGATGTATTTCAAGCTCTAAAGGAAAATAATTTTCAACCCAGATTGATGTACCCTGCAAAACTATCTTTCAAAATTGATGGAGAAATAAAATACTTTCACGACAAAGAACATCTGAGAAAATTTATGACCACCAAACCAGCACTCCAAAATGTTCTGAAGGACATTCTAGAAAGAGATAGGAACCCCAACAGAAGGAATCCACCAGACAGGGCAGATAATTAAATAGCAGGAAAGGGGAAAAACAAAGAGTGGGAACCAATAACAGGAAAATATCATGACAAGTATAAGTCAATACATATCAGTTTTAACCATCAATGTTAATGGTCTCAATTCACCAATCAAAAGGCACAGACTGGCGAAATGCATCAAGAAGCAAGATCCAACAATATGCTGTATACAAGAAACACATTTAATTCAGAAAGAAATTCATAGACTGAAAGTCAAAGGATGGAAAACAATACTCCATGCCACAGGAACCCAGAAAAAAGCAGGGGTAGCTATTCTTTTTGCAGACAAAGTGAACTTCAAGCCAAGAAGGATTCAGAGAGATAAAGACGGTCATTACATCCTTGTAAAGGGAACAATCCAAGAGGAAGAGATAACGATCATAAATATATATGCGTCAAATACCAATGCACCCAGCTATATAAAACAAGTACTAAAGGACATGAAAAATCAAATAAGCACTAATACAATTATATTGGGAGATCTCAATACTCCACTGTCACAAAAAGACAGATCAACTAGACAGAAAATCAATAATGAAATAATAGAACTGAACCAAACTTTTGAACAAATGGACTTAGTAGATGTCTACAGAGTGTTCCATCCCACAACATCAGAATACACATTTTTCTCAGCTGCACATGGGACATTCTCCAAAACAGACCACATACTAGCTCATAAAACCTGCTTAAGTAAATGCAAAGGAATTGAAATTATCCCATGCATATTATCAGACCATAGTGCAATGAAATTGGAAATCAATGGCAAAAGATCTCACAAAAACTCCCTAAACACATGGAAATTAAACAGCACCCTCCTGAACAACCAATGGGTCACAGATGAAATTAAAGAAGAAATTAGACACTTTCTACAACTGAATGATAATGACAGTACAACATACCGGAACTTATGGGATACAATGAAAGCAGTCCTAAGAGGGAAATTTATAGCATTAAATACTTATATCAGGAAAATAGAGCAAGCGCAAATAAACAACTTAAGGGTGAACCTCGAGCTTCTAGAAAAAGAAGAGCAGGTTAAGCCAAAAGCCCGTACAAGGGAGGAAATTATAAAGATCAGAGCAGAAATTAACGTATTGGAGAATAAAAAAACAATACAAAGAATCAATGAAGCAAAAAGTTGGTTCTTTGAAAGAATAAATAAGATTGACAAAACCTTATCCAACCTTATTAAAAAAAGAAAAGACTCAAATCCATGCAATTGAAAATGAAAAGGGTGATATCACGACGGACCCTGCAGAAATCCAGAAGATCATCTATACCTATTTTGAAAATTTATATTCTACTAAGATGGAAAATGCAGAAGAAATGGGCAGATTCCTAGATTCGTATGAATTACCAAAGCTGAATCAAGAAGATTTAAAAATCCTAAATAAACCAATATCAACCAATGAAATTGAAGATGTAATTAAAAACCTCCCAACAAAGAAAAGCCCAGGCCCTGATGGATTCACTGCCGAATTCTACAAGAAATTTAGAGAAGACCTAATGCCCCTACTTCTCAAACTTTTCAATGAAATTGAAAGGGAAGCAATACTCCCAAATTCATTCCTGGAAGCAAGCATTACCCTGATACCAAAACCAGAGAAGGACCCAATTAAGAAAGAGAACTACAGGCCAATCTCCCTAATGAACATAGATGCAAAAATCCTTAATAAGATACTGGCAAACAGAATCCAACAAATCATCAAGATATACACCATGACCAAGTTGGATTCATCCCAGGGATGCAGGGATGGTTCAACATACGTAAATCAATAAATGTAATACACCATATTAACAGAACCAAAGACAAAAATCACATGATCATCTCAATAGATGCAGAAAAAGCTTTTGACAAAGTCCAGCACCTTTTCATGATAAAAACCCTACAGAAAATTGGAATAGAGGGTCTTTATCTCAATCTGGTAAAAGCTATCTATGACAAACCAACAGCCAATATTATACTAAATGACCAAAAACTGTAAGCCTTCCCTCTAAAATCAGGAACAAGACAAGGATGTCCACTGTCCCCACTCTTATTCAACATAGTTCTGGAAACTTTAGCCAGAGCAATTAGACAAGAGAAAGAAATAAAAGGAATAATGATTGGAAAGGAAGAAGTTAAATTATCATTATTTGCAGATGACATGATACTCTACACAGAAGACCCCAAAAACTCCACTAAAAAACTGCTAGATTTAATAAGCAAATTCAGTAGTGTAGCTGGATACAAAGTCAATACTCAAAAGTCAATAGCCTTCCTGTACACAAATAACAAACTTACTGAAAGAGAAATTAGGGAAACAATACCTTTCACAATAACATCCAAAAAAATGAAATACCTAGGAATCAACCTCACAAAGGATGTAAAAGACCTCTATACTGAAAACTACAGTACTCTGAAAAAGGAGATTGAAGAGGATATCAGAAAATGGAAAAATATCCCTTGCTCCTGGATAGGAAGAACCAATATAGTGAAAATGGCCATACTTCCAAAATTGTTATACAGATTTAATGCAATTCCAATCAAAATTCCAACAGCATATCTCACAGAATTAGAGAAAACAATCCTAAAATTCATTTGGAATCAGAAGAGACCTAGAATAGCAAAGGCAATTCTGGGCAACAAACACAAGGCAGGGGGCATCACAATCCCTGACTTGAAATTATACTATAAAGCTACTGTGATAAAAACAGTGTGGTACTGGCAAAAAAAAACAGACCTGAAGATCAATGGAACAGATTAGAAGATGCTGAAACAACCCCAGACATACTAAGCCACCTTATCTTTGACAAAGGTGCCAAACACATTCGCTGGAAGAAAGATAGCCTCTTTAATAAATGGTGCTGGAAAAACTGGCTCTACACATGCCGAAGATTAAAACTAGACCCATATCTTTCACCATGCACTAAACTAAATTCAAAATGGATCAGAGATCTAAATATTAAAACAGAAACATTAAATCTGCTGGAAGGTAGGATAGGTAAAACCCTTGGAGACACTGATGTAGGCAAAGACTTTATGAATAAAAACTCAACCGCACGGGAACTATCCCAAAGAATCAATAACTGGGATCTCATCTTATTAAAAAGCTTTTGCACAGCAAGAGAAACCACCAACAGAGTGAAGAGACAACCCACAATGTGGGAAAAAATGTTTGCCAGCTGTTCCTCAGACAAAGGATTACTATCGAGAACATATAAAGAGCTCAAAAAAATCAGACCTCCCAAATTTAAAGACCCACTCCAAAAATGGCCATCTGAGATGAATACACATTTCTCAGATGAAGAAATACTAATGGCAAATAAATATACCAAAAATGTGCAACATCACTAGTCATTTGAGAGATGCAAATTAAAACAACACTGAGATACCATCTCACCCCAGAAAGAATGGCTACTATAAAGAAATCAACTAATAACAAATGCTGGAGGGGCTGTGGGGAAAAAGGAACCCTTCTTCACTGTTGGTGGGAGTGTCGACTGGTACAGCCACTGTGGAAGTCAGTGTGGAGATTCCTCAAAAAACTAGGGTTGGAGGTCCCATTTGACCCAGCTATTCCTCTTCTGGGCATCTTCCCAGAAGAATTAAAAACATCGTACCACAGCGATATATGTGCACCCATGTTTATAGCAGCACAATTTGTAATAGCCAGATCTTGGAAACAACCCAAATGCCCATCAACTGAGGAATGGATAAGAAAGATGTGGTATTTTTATACAATGGAGTACTATTCAGCCATAAAGAAGGATAAACTGGAGACTTTTATAGGTAAATGGATGCAACTCGAGAAAATACTCATAAGTGAAATAAACCAGAAGCACATGTGTAAGCATCGTATTGTCTCTCTAGTATGAGAAACTGAAAGAGTAAATAAGATCCAAAATGTACAATAGACATGGTGAATCAAAAAGAAACTGGTCAAAAGGAAAGAGAGACTGGAATAGGGAAAAGAAAGAAGGGAAAGGGAAAAAAATTGTATATATATATAAGATGGTTAAGATAGATACACTACCAATTTTACTTAGTTCATTGAAGAGTAAGGTTTGTGCCAATAATGTTTGGACAATTGAATGCTAATGTCTGGTATCCTGAATAACTAACTTAAAGATAGTAATACGTAATGTATTAACCATTGTTACCCTCCTATTATGTTGTTTTGAAAATTTGTTCTTCTTTTGTTTTGTTTTTTCTTCTCTTTAAAATAAAAAAAAGTAAATAATGCATAACATCTTTTGTGAGAAATTACAAAGCAAGCATAGTAAATCTCTTGCAATACAGAGCAGAGGCTTAACTGCTTTTTGGGGACTGAGGGTCTTTCTCGGCCCAGGTGGTGGATACACGGTGCGTGTACACATGAGAACTTGCAGACCGTATACTTAATATCCGTGGTCACTCTGACTGAGACAGTTTCTCCACTCTGAGCAGCACTGGGGACTGACAGTGCTGCCCGCTGAGGAAGCCCTCACAGAGAAGTGGAAGAGACAGCTGTCCCAGCAGATACGCAAACCTCAACCCAGAAACATAAGAAACATACAAAAAAACAAGGCGACATCATGATTCCTCCAAAGGTTCCTAACTCCTCAGTCACCGAATCCAAAGATGCGGAAATGAATGAAATGTCAGACAAATAATACAAAAGACTGATTTTAAAAATGATCAGTGACTCCAAACAGCATATAAACAAACAGCTGAATGAATTAAGGAAGACAATGCAGGATATGAAAGAGCAATTTAATAAAGAGATAGACATTCTGGAAAAGAAACAAACAGAAATCTTAGGAATAAAAAGCTCACTAATTTACAAAAAGACAAAACAACAACAAAAACCTCTGTCAAAAGCCTCACCAATAGATTGGATCAAGGGGAAGAAAAATATCAGGGATTGAAGACAAGATTGAGAAATTACCACATTCAGAAAGTATTAAAGAAAAAATTATGAACCAAACATACAAGACCTGTGGAACATGATTAAGAAACCAAAACTACAAATAATTAGTTTAGACAAAAAAGCTGAAGAGCAGGCTAAAGGCATAGAAATCCTATTCAGTGAAATGACAGCAGGTAATTTCCCACATTTGGGGGAAAATATGGACATCAGGGTAACACGAGGGATTTAGAATCCCAAATAGACATGACAAGAAAATAACCTCTCCATGTCATATAATAGTTAAACTGCAAAAGTACATAACAAAAAAAATTTTTTTTGAAGGAAACAAGACAGAAATATCAAGTAACCTATAATGGCAATCCCATCAGAATAACAGTAGAATTCTTAGCAGAAACTAAAGGCCAACAGGGCATGGAGTGATACATTTCATGCCCTGAAAGAAAATAACTGCAAACCTAGATTATTATAATAATTAAATTTAACATTCAGAATGAAAGGTGCAATAAAAACCTTCCAAGACAAGTATAAGCTAAATTCTTGACTATCACACCAGCATTACAGAAGATATGTAAAGGAATTCTACATATAGAGGAGCAGAAGAGGAATCAAGACAAAACCACAAGAGCACATGAAAGAATAAATTTAAAAGAGAAGACAAATGAGAATTAGGAAAGAATGAATTACTGATTAATTATTGATTAATTCAGTAAACCATCAAACCACTAAGGTGAATAACAGAGAAGAAACAAACATAAATTATTCCAAGACCAAGAACAAAAACAATACAATGACAAAAACTAGCGCATACTTTTTAATAATAATCCTGAATGTTAATGGTCTAGACTCGCCTATTTATAAATCACAGACTGGCTAATAAGTTTTATAAACAACACCAAACTGCTTCTTGTCTGAAGAGACTCATTTCACCACCCAAAGCACACACAGAGTGAAAGGGAAAGACAGAGTGGTATTCCAGTCAAATAGAGTCCAAAAGCAAGCAGGAGTAGCTATCCTCATATCTGACAAAATAGACTTCTAGCCAAAATTGATCAGGAAAGACAAGGAAAGTCACTACATACTGAGAAAGGGAACAACCCATCAAGAAGATACGGCAATTGTGAGTTTGCATGCAGCAAACATCAGAGCACCCAATTTTTTTTAAACATTACAAAGTACAAAGGGAAAAATAGGCCCCAACATAATAATAAAGAATAAAAGCCTAGCATGGTGGCGCATGCCTGTAATCCCAGCACTTGGGAGGCTGAGGCAGGAGGATCAATGTGAGTTCGAGGCCACCCTGGACTACATAAGCGAGTTCAAGGCCAGCCTGCACTGCATAGCAAGACCCTGTCTCAAAATAAAAAATAATAATAATAATAAAGGATAACTTCAACCCCCCCACTCTCATCAATAGATAGATCTTCCAGACAAACAAATCAGCAAAGAAACATCAGAGTTAATAGCTGTATAATATATATTCTTGGACTTCCAGGAAGATGGCAGAATAGTGAGCAGCAGAGAAACAGCCTCTCCGATATTTGGAATCCAGGTGCTGGAATATAGCAACGTGAGGAAGAAAAGGAAAAAGGAAGTGGGTCCCCAGAACCCAGCAAGGATGTGAAGAGAATTAGAGCCCATAGGGAGACCGAAGAGAGTGACCACAACACAGAAGAGGGGGTGGTAAGCAGTGCTTTCCCCATGGGCCTCTGCTCACAGTGTGAGTGGAGGCTCGACACTACAGAGGCGCAGTGGCTACTCGTGGCCCTAGAGGCCTCCATGGAGAAGCACACCAGTAAAATGGAGCAGTAGATGCAGCGGACTACAGCGGCTGGTGAGTTATTCAGGTTTAGACACTCTGCGAGAGAGCGCGACTGGCCAGTAGCCATCTGGAGAGGGGCCAACAGAACTCAGAACTCAGAGAGCTGCAGGCTGGCTCCTTCTCAAGGCTCCCAGTGTCAGGGTGAGGCAGAACCAAGTTCAAGTCAGTAGGAGGTCAAGGAGCTGAGTTCAGACTGGCAGGGACCTGAGGTCGGGCCAGTAGGAAGCCAAGTTCAACCCAGCAGGAGGCACTCAGAGTGTTGCAGGCTGAAAAACTCAGGCCCCAGCCTCACTGCCAGAAACCAGCAGCAGCCTGAACTTCAGTGGAACTAAAGATGCAGGTTTGCTGGGATTATCTACCACTGCCATAATTCTACTGGACTGGCAGGGATCAATCAACACAGAGCCGGACTCTGTCTGCCCCTCTGTTATCAGTGACGGCAGAGACAAGCCCTGAAGGGGACACTTTTTCCCATTGCTTTTCTTCGTTTCTTTGCTTTTTAAAATTCTTTTATTATTGTTTAATTTTTTCCTATTTTTTCCCTTTTTGTTTGTTCTTGTTTTTATATGAGTGTGAACATTGTTTCTAGGCTTCCTGTTGTTGTATTCAGTTCTTGTTTCTGTTTCTTCCTTCCTTCTTTCCCTCCTGTCTTTTTCGCCAGTTCCCAAAGCTTATGTCATCTTCCTTTGTCATCCAGCCTTGCTTCTAATCCCTTTCTCTTCTTCTATTTCTCTATATTTTCCCCTCTTTTTAGATTTTCTCCCCGGAGGGAGAAGTCACTGTATAGAGAGGATAATTACTATACACAATTTTCTGGTTTGTTTTAGATTTTGTTATGTGTCTACAAATCTTGTTCATATGGTTAAAGGTGGCAAATTAATAGTTACCACAGTTTGTGATTTTCTGTAGTGTGTTTGATGCTACTGTTAGCACTGATGGTACTACTTTAGCCAAGGTGAAATAAATGTTCTAATCAGTTGTTTTTCCTTGTTTGCCAAGTCTGAGATTGCCTGAGGGTCATAAACAATACTGTAGGCCAGCGCCACACAACCAGGGGCTTGGCCAAATAGGCAGCAATTTCTCATCCCCAATAAATTGAAGAGGTAGTATCTTACAACAGACACAAAATCTAAAAGACTGCTATGCCCGGAGGAACTCTCTGAGAAGTAGTCATTCCCTAAATGTTCTCGATACTAGCAATAAAGATACCTACCATAAACAATTTACAAGCACCATAAACTAAAAAAAAAGAAAATTAAAATGAAAAGACATGGAAGCAAGATGTAAACTCAGATTTCCAGCTTGCCAAAGGCAAACCCAGGGGAAGATGAGGTGGAAAAATTCAGAAGTCACTCACGTGGAGTCTCTGAAGTATTAACAGCAGAAGTAACAAAGCAGATGAATGAGGCTTTAGAAAAAATCAAATCAGAAATAATTTCTCAGATAACTTCAGAGAGGATGATCATAATGAAGGGCATGATTAGTGAATCTAGACGATAAGATAAAAAAATAGAGGAGCTTAAGAAAATGATGGAAACCATGAATGCCCAATATAGGAAAGAAATGGAATCCACGAAACAGATTCAATCAGATATCCAGGAGATTAAAAATTCCACTGAAGGTATACAGAGCAGAATAAACCAATATGAAGATAGAATATGAGATCTACAAGACAGGATTGCAGTTATGAATCATGAAAAGAAAGATTTCTTAAAAATAGCAAGAGACCACAAAAAAATCAATCCAATTTGCTAGATAATGCAAAAAATAAGATAAATTGGAGTCAATGAAAAAGCAGGAGATAGCACAAATGACATAAAAAACCTGTTCACAGAATTAATGGGAAAAAAGAATTTGACATACAGATAAGTGAGGCATATAGAACTCCAATTAGCCATGACCAAATAAATCTACACCAAGGGATATAATAATCAAGATTTCAGAAATTCAGCATAAGAACAGAATATTAGAAGCTGCTAGAGAAAAGAAACAAATCACCTATAAAGGAAAACCATTCAGAATCATGGCAGACTTCTCAACACACACCCTCAAGTCAAGGAGAGCTTGGAGTGAAGTATTTCAAGTTCCAAAAGAAAACAACCTCCAACCCAGATTGATGTACCCTGCAAAACTATCTTTCAAAATTGATGGAGAAATAAGATACTTCCATGACAAAGAACACCTGAAGAAATTCATGGCCACCAAACCAGCACTCCAAAATGTTCTGAAGGACATTCTAGGAAAGATAATGAAAACTACAACTCCATGAATTCCAACAGAATGAATCCACCAGAGAAGGCAAGAAATTAAACAGAAGGGAAAGAAAGGGAACCAACAACAGGAAAATAACAGGACAAGGATAAGTCAATACCTATCAGTTATAACCATCAACATTAATGGTATCAATTCACCAATCAAAAGAAACAGACTGGCACAGTGGATCAAGAAACAAGATCCAACAATAGGCTGCACATAAGAAACACATTTAACTCAAAAAAGAAATTCACAGACTGAAAGTCAAAGGATGGAGAACAATACTCCATTGAACAGGAACTCGGAAAAAAGGAGGGATAGCTATTCAGACAAAGTGGATTTCAAGCCAAGACTGATTAAGAGAGACAAAGAAGCTAACTACATCCTTGTAAAGGGAACAATCCAAGAGAAAGAGATAACAATCATAAATATATATGCGCCAAACACCAGTGCACACAACTATAAAATAAATATTAATAGACATGAAAAATCAAAAAAGCACTAATACAATTGTAATGGGGGAACTCAATACCCCACTGTCACAAATAGATAGGTAAACTAGACAAAAAACCAACAAAGAAATAATAGCACTGAACTAAACATTTGAACAAATGGACTTAGTAGATATCTACAGAGTGTTCCACCCCACAACATCAGAATACACATTCTTCTCAGCTGCACATGGGACATTCTCCACAATAGGCCACATACTAGCTTATAGAAGATGCTTAAGTAAATACAAAAGAATTATCCCATGCATATTACCAGACCATAGTGCAATGAAATTGGAAATCAATGGCAAAAGAATCCACAAAAACTTATAAACACAGGAAAATTAAATAACATCCTTCTGAACAACCATTGGGTCACAGATGAAATTAAAGAAGAAATTAAGCACTTTCTACAATTAAATGATAATGCCAATACAACATATTGGAACTTATGGGATGGAATGAAAGAAGTCCTAAGAGGGACATTTATAGCAGGAAATCCCCACATCAGAAAAACAAAATGACCTAATGTTGAATTTCAAGTTTGTAGAACAAGAAGAGCAGGTCAAGCCCAAAGCTCATACGGGGGATGAAATTATAAAGATTACTGCAGAAATTAATGCAATTGAGACTACGGAAACAATACAAAGAATCAATGATCAAAAAGTTTGTTCTTTGAAAGACTAAATAAAACCAACAATACTTTAGCCAACCTTACAAAAAAAGGGAAAGACTCAAATCCATGCAATTAGGAATGAAAGAGGTGAAATCCCAACAGATCCTGCAGAAATCCAGAATATCATTAGTATCTACTTTGAGAACCTGTATTCTCATAAGATGGAAAACACCGAAGAAATGGAAATATTCCTAGATACATATGAATTACCCAAGTTGAATCAAGAAGATGTAAAGATTCTAAATAACTCAGTATCAGTCAATGAAATTGACGGTGCAATTAAAGGCCTACCAACAAAAAAATCCCAGGTCCTGATGGATTTGCTGCTGCATTCTAAAAGAAATTTGGAGAAGATCTAATGCCACTACTCCTCAAACTCTTTAATGAAATCAAAAGGGAAACAATACTCCCTAACTCATTCCTGGAAGAAAGCATTTCCATGATACCAAAACCAGAGAAGGACCCAACCAAAAAAGAGAGGTACAGACCAATCTCCCTACTGAACATAGATGCAAAAATCCTCAGTAAGATATTGGCAAACAGAATGCAGCAAATCATCAAGAAGACTATACACTATGACAAATAGGATTCATCCCAGGGATGCAAGGATGATTCAACATATGCAAATCAATAAATGTAATATGCCATATTTGCAGAGCCAAGGACAAAAACCAGATGATCATCTCAATAAATGCAAAAAGAGCATTTGACAAAGTCCAACACCCATTCATGATAAAAACACTACAGAAAATTGAAATAGATGGTCTTTATCTCAATCTGATAAAAGCCATCTCTGACAAACCAATAGCCAACATCATACTAAATGGACAAAAACTGAAAGCTTTCACTCTAAAATGAGGAACAAGACAAGGATGTTCACTGTGACCACTCTTATTCAATATAGTTCTGGAGATATTAGCCAGACCAATTAGATAAGAGAAAGAAATAAAAGGAATAATGATAGGAAAGGAAGAAGTTAAGTTATCATTATTTGCAGATGACCTAGTACTCTACATAGAAGATCCCAAAAACTCCACCAAAAAGCTCTAGATTTAATAACCAAATTCAGTAGTGTAGTTGGATAGAAAGTCAACACTCAAAAATCAATAGCATTCCTGAACACAAATAACAAACTTGCTGAGAGAGAAATTAGGGAAACCACATTCTTCACAATAGCATTGAAAAAAATTAAATACTTAGGAATCCATTTAACAAAGTAAAAGATCTTTACATTGAAAACTACAGTACTCTGAAAAAGGAGATCAAAGAGGATATCAGATAATGGAAAGATATCCCCTGTTCTTGAGTAGGAAGAACAAATACAGCAAAAATGGCCATACTTCCAAAATTGTTATACAGATTTAATGCAATCCTGATCAAAATACCAATAGGATACCTCACAGAATTAGAGAAAACATTCCAAAAATTCATTTGTAATCAGAAGAGACTCAGAATAGCGAAAGCAATCTGGGCAACAAAGGCAAGGCAAGGGGCATCACAATCCCTGACTTGAAATTATGCTACAAAGCTCCAGTGATAAAGTACAGAATGGTACTGTCAAAAAAACCAGACTCAAGAATTAATGGAGGGCCGGTGAGATGGCTCAGCGGCGTAAGCGCCTGCCTTGCAAGCGCGAGGGCCCGAGTTCGACTCCCGGAACCCACATATGAAAAAGGGGCCGGTGATATCGCTCAGCGGCACGGGTGCCTGCTGGCGCGCGAGGTCCTGAGGTCGACCCCTGGTACCCACAAAAAAAAAAAAAAGAAATTTGATTGGAATTACATTAAATTCATAAACCATTAAAAAAAAAAAAAAAAAAAGAATTAATGGAATAGACTAGATGATGCAGAAACAACTCCAAACACACTCAGCCCCTTATCTTTGACAATGGGGCCAAACACATTCACTAGAAGAAAGATAGACTCTTTGATAAATGGTGCTGGAAAAACTGGTGCTCCACATAACAAAGTATAAAACTAGACTCATATCTCTCCCCATGCACCTAACTAAAATTGAAATGCATCTAAGATCTAAATATTAAAACAGAAACATTAAATCTTCTGGAAGAGAGAATAGGCATAACTCTTGAAGATATAGGTGTAGGCAAAGACTTTATAAATAAAAAACAATCACACAGGAAATATCAGAAAGAATCAACAACTGGGATCTCATCTTACTGGAAAGCTTTTGCACAGCAACAGAAACCACCAACTGAATGAAGACACAACCCATGGAGTGGGAAAAATTTTTAGCCAGTTGTCCCTCAGACAAAGGACTAATATCTAGAACATATAAAGAATTGAAAAAAATCAGATCCCCCAAATTTAAAGACCCAATTCAAAAGTGGGAATGTGAAATGAATAGACATTTCTCAGATGAAGAAGTAGAAATGACAAATAAATATATGAAAAAATGTTCAACATCACTGATCTTTGAGAGATGCAGATTAAAACAACACTGAGATTCCATCTCATTCTAGAAAGAATGGCTATTATCAAGAAATCAATGAATAACAAGTGCTGAAAGGGCTGTGGGGAAAAGGAACTCTTATCTCCTGTTGGTGGGAGTGTAGACTGGTACAACCACTGTGGAAATCAGTGTGGTGATTCCTCAAAAAACTAAAACTTGAGGTTCCATTTGACCCAGCTATTTCCCTTCTTGATATCTTCCCAAAAGAATTAAAAGCATTATCCCACAGTGATATATGCACACTCATGTTTATAGCAGCACAGTTTGTAATAGCTAAATCTTAGAAACAGCCCAAATGCCCATCAACCAATGAATGAATAAAGAAGACGTGGTTCTTTTATACAATGGAATACTATTCTGCCATGAAGAAAGATAAACTTAAGACATTTCTAGCTAAATGGATGCACCTTGAGAGCATACTCTTAAATAAATCGGACACACATGTTCAAATATCACATGATTTCTCTGGTGTGAGAAACTGAAAGTGTAAATAAGGATCAAAATGTATAATAGATATTGTGAAATAGGAAGAAAATGTTCAAATGTGAAGGGGAACTAGGAAGGAGAGAGGGGAAAGGAAAGAAAGGAGAAGAAAAAAGAATAGAATGAAAAAATGGATACAAAGCTTTTGTAAATAAGGAGGGGATGAAGGGTTGAAGGGAGGGGAGGGGATCGGGAAGAAAATGAAGATATATCACATACAGGTACAAATTCCATATGATGAATGTTATCAATATGTTTATCTAAAATGTACCAATAAAGTTAATAAAGAAAGAATACCTATTCTTTTCATCAGCTCATGAAACTATCTCCAAAATAGATCATATTTTAGGCCACAAAAGAAATCTGAACATATACAAAAAACCCTGATGTAATTCCTTGTATCTTCTTAGACCATAATATAATGAAGGAAAGTAATTGCAAGAGAAATTGCAAAAAAATATAAAAACACATGGAGATTGAATAATACACTTTTGAATGAACAGTAAATCATTGAAGACATCAGAGGTATAATTTAAAAATTCCTAGAATCAAATGAAAATGGCAACAACCTCCCAAAACCTATAGAACACAGCAAAAACAGTTATAAGAGGGAAGTTTATAGCTATTGAGTGCCCATATTAGAAAACCTGAGAAATCTCAAATAAATAACCTAATTATGCATCTCAAGGCCTTAGAAAAACAAAAACAAAACAAACCTCAAATCAGTAGAATGAAAAAAATAAAGATCAAAACAAAAATATATGAAATAGAGACCAAAAGAACAATACAAAGGATCAATGAAACAAAGGTTCAGTTCTAATAAACAAAATTGACAAACCCTTAGCCAAACTAAAGAAAAAGAGGATGAAAATAAATAAAATTAGAGATGAAAATGGGGCTATAACAACAGAGACCACTGAAATCCAGGGAAGTATTAGAGTGAAAAGCTGTGCTAATAAGTTAGAAATCCTAGAAGAAACAGATAGACTTCCAGGCAGCTGACCTACCAAAACTGAGCCAAGAAGATACAAAAAATCTAAGCAGATCAATAACAAGAAATGAGATTGAAGCAGTAATAAAAGTTTCCCACAAAGGGCAGAACCAGATGGATTCACTGCTAAATTTTATCAGACTTTTAGAACAGAACTAATGCCAATGCTTCTCAAACTATTCCATAGAACAGTGAAGTAACATCTCCAAACTTATTTTATGAAGCCAGTGTTACCTGCTACCAAGACCTGATAAGGACAGATCAAAACAAGTAAAAAGAAAACTGCAGACCAATATCCTTGATGAACACAGGTGCAAAAGTACTCGATAAAACATTTGCAAATTGAATTCAGCAACACAGCAAAAAAACTTATGCATTATGACCAAGTTGGTTTCATTCCAGGGATGCAAGGTTGGTTCAACATATGCAAATCAGTAAGTACAATCCAACAGTAAATAGAATCAACCATTAGAATCACATGATCATCACAACAGACGCAGAAAAAGCCCTTAATAAAATTCTACTCCCTTCATGATCAAAGCCCTGAATAAATTAGGCAGAGAAGGATCATATCCCAATATACCAAAGGCAGTATACAACAAAGCCATAGCCAACATCATACTAAATGTGAAAAAACTGAAGAATTTCCCCTAAAATCAGGAATAAGACAACAATGTTCGCTCTTATACTCAGTGTAGCACTAGAACTATTCAGAGTAAGCAGGCATGTGGAAGATATAAAAGGTGCACAAATAGGAAAGGAGGAAGTCAAATGATCCCTGTTTGCAGATGATGTGATTCTATACCTACAATACCCTCAAGGAGTCCACTTAGAACTGATAAACAAGTTCAGCAAAGTAGCAGGATATAAAATCAACAAGAATCAGTAGCTTTTCTACACACTAATAATGAATTCACTAGGGAAGAAATCAGGAAAGTAATCCCATTCACAATTGCCTCAAAAAAAATAAATTCTAACTAAGGTGGGAAAAGATCTCTGTGATGAAAATTATAAAGCACTGAAGAAAGTGAAAAAAAAACCTAGAAGATGGAAAGACCTCTCATATTTATATCTTGGGAGAATTGAATTAATATTGTTAAAACAGACATACTACTAAAAGCAATCTACAGACTCGAAAAATCCCTACCCAAATACCAATGACATCCTTTGCAGAACTAGAAAACACACTCCTAAAATTCATATGGAACCACGAAAGACTTGGCTAGCAAAAGCAATCCTGACCCAAAAGACCAACACTTGTGGCATTGCAATACCTGATTTCAAAACACACTGCAGTACGTTTCAAAACTTACTGGAGAGCTTGTGGAACTGTCTTAAGAATAGATACGAAGGGCTGGTGAGATGGCTCAGCGGCATAAGCGCCCGCCTGGCAAGCACGAGGGCCCGAGTTCGACTCCTGGAACCCACATACAAAAAAAGGGGCCAGTGATATCGCTCAGCGGCATGGGCGCCTGCTGGCACGCAAGGTCCTGAGGTCGACCCCTGGTACCCACAAAAAAAAAAAAAAAAAAAAAGAATAGATACGAAGACCAAAGGATTAGAATAGAGGTCCCAGAAATAAACCTAAGCAGCTATAGCCATGTGATTCTCCACAGAGGTGCCTAAAACATACAAGGAATGATAAAAATATACATAATGAGTGCTTAAATTTAAGAAAATTCATTACAATAAAAGACACGTTGCCATTAATCCCCCTCAAAATACTCCCCCTTGTGTCAAACACACTTATCCCATCATTCTTGCCACTTCCTGAAGCAGTTCTGGAAGGTTTTATGTCTTTGTGTTGTTGTGGCTGCCTTGATGTCCTGAATCCATTCAAAACACTTCCCTTTCATGGTCCTTTCGATTTTGGAGAAGAGCAGGAAGTTGTATGGTGCCAGATCTGACAAATAAGGTGGATGAGGACACACAGTAATATTTTTAGATCCTGCTTTTTGTTGTCTGGCACTCAGCAGCAGCATTCACTATATATATATATATATATATATATATATATATATATATATATATATATATATGTTATATATATAAATATATATATGTTATATATTATATATTATATATATTATATATTATATATATATATAATTTTTTTTTAAATCACAGTTGGTAAAGACACTCATGAAAGAGAACTTCCAGAACTGCTTCAGAAAGTGGCAAGAATGATGGGATAAGTGTGTTTTGAAAAGAGGAGGGATTATTCTGAGGAGGATTAATAGCAATGTTATCTTTTACTGAAATCAATTCTTATTTATTTTTTATTTTTATTTATTTTTTTTTTTTGTGGGTACCGGGGGTGGACCTCAGGACCTCGTGTGCCAGCAGGTGCCCATGCTGCTCAGTGATATCACCGGCCCTTTTTTCGTATGTGGGTTCCGGGAGTCGAACTTGGGCCCTTGCACTTGCCAGGCAGGTGCGTACGCCACTGAGCCATCTCACCGGCCCCTGAAATCAATTTTTAAAATTTAAATATTCACTGAATAATAATTTGTGTGTTGGAAAAAAGACAGCCTCTTTAACAAATGGCACAGAGAAAACTTGATAATCACAGGTAGGAATTGAAACTAGATCCCCATCTTTCACCCTATATAAAAATAAACTAAAAATAGATTAAAGACCTAAACGTAAGGCCTAAAAATCTCTGAAGCTACTAGAGGAAACACTTAAGGATATAGGCAAAGGCAATGACTTCCTAAATAAGACTTCTATAGCTCAGGAAATAATACCAAGAATAGACAAATGGGAATACATCAAGTTAATAAGCTTCTGCACAGCAAATGAGGTCACTAATGGAGGCAAGCATTGGCCCCCACAGAATGGGAGCAAGTCCTTGCCACCTGTTCTTCCAACAGAGGATCAATATCTAGAAGGACTCAAAAAACTTAACACCAAAAGAACAAGTAATCCAAGGAATAATGGTCAAATGAACTTAGCAGACACTTGTTAAAAGAAGTACAAATGGCCAATAATTATGTGAAAACATGTTCAACATCTTTAGCCACCAGAGAAATGCAAATCAAAACTACTCTGAGATTCCATCTGACTCCAGTCAGAATGGCTATCACCAAGAATACAAAAACTGATAAATGCTGGCAAGGATGAAGGGAAAAAGGAAGATATATATATATATATATATATATATATATATATATATATATATTTTTTTTTTTTTTTTTTGGTGGAAATATATATTATTTCCACCAGGGGTAAATTAGTACCACTGTGGATATCAGTACAGAAGCTCCTCAAAAAACTGAAAATAGAATTATCATATGACCTAGCTATACTACTGGCTGTGCACCTGAAGCAATTAAAGGCAGCATACTATCAAGATGCCCACATACTCAGGTTAATCTGGGCTGGGCACTCTGCACAATAGCCAAGTTAATGGCATCACCATAGGTGCCCATCAATGGATAAACAGATAAAGAAAATATGGTAAATATACACCCTGGAGTATTATCCAGCCACAAACAAAATCGTGCGATTTGCAAGAACTGGAGATCGTCATGTTAAGTAAAATAAGCCAGATTCAGAAAGACAAATACCACGTTTTCTCTCAAATGTGGAATCTGGAAAACAAGAAAACAGAATGACAAGAAAGTAGAAGAGATTACTGGGGAAGAGGGAGGGTGGGGGGGGTAAGAGAGGCCAAGGGCAGGAAGGATGTGACCAAAGTACTCATGTGCGCATGTGCAAATGTCACGGTGAAACCCACTGTTCTGTACAATTAATATGCACTACCAAAAATACATAATAAAAAGGAACACGTTTTCTCAATTACATCAAGGTTTTATTTTCTTACACAAAGTGTTACAGAAAGTTCAGCCTTTCAAAGATTATCACAATGACTTATATCAGTAAAAAACTTATAATCCTCATAACCTGCCCTAAACTCTCAATCCCCCTAAAACTTGCCTTGCTTTTGTTTAAAGGGTGGTGAGAAAGAGAGACAGAGAGAGAGGATTGTGAAGCAATGAAAATTTGAAAAAGGTGGCTCTCATTGTTGCACTGACTCCACTCTTAGTGCGTGCATGCGTGTTTCATACACTCCCCCCTCCCCTCCCCTCCCCTCCCCTCCCCCAACTCTCCCCTCTCCACCTAGAAAGCCTTCCGGGACAGGCTGCTATGGCCTGTGGCTCCAGTTAACACCCCCAGGTCTTGTTACAGTCCATGTTTGGAGAAGTCACTTCCTGTTCCCCACCCCATGCCCACAACCTGCCTCTACAATTCTTCATAAAATAACATCTTGATCAGAGATTTTCCATCTTCTCGCTGAGTCCTTTTTATGGTCTTAAAGTCCAGCGCAGATTCTGAGCACCAAGAGGAGGGGATGCCCCGGTATACCCCAAGCTAATTTTTCTGACCGAATTGGGAGTACAATTCCTACCAAAATATGCAATTCTGATATTTGCCATTGTGTCCTTTTCTTGTCAAGGAGACTAAGAAAGTTCTAGAGCTTCAGCTCTCAGATGGAGGAGAATTTCAGTTAAACATGGGGTTGAAATTTAGGTTGAAAGCAGGGTATAAGGATCCACTATTCTCATCATACTAACTATACCAGAATGAGTCCTGGAAAACGGAAGACTAAAAGTTGACGGGATTTGTTTTTGAGTCAGGTGCTCTCTGTGTAGCCCAGGCCGGTCTTGAACTCGCTACCCACCTGCTTCCTGCCTCCCAAGTGCTGAGATTACATGCCTGGGCCCCTGCGCCCAGCTTAAAAGCTGGTGGAATTTTTGTCTTGAAACGATTTCAGTTTAAATAATTCTAGTAATTTCCAAGTGTTGCCTCTAAAGAAATAGTTTTCTGACCTGTCTGGACATTTTATAAGTACATATACATACTTATATGTACTTCAGATATGAAATAGAAAATTATGAGAATTCAAACAACCCTCTTACTTAGAATAACTCTTGGCTTACATCACAAACTAATCACATATTTCTTAACTAAAAGTGCATTGAATTTAAATGGAAGCTATACATCAAGTATTATTTTCTAAAATCAAAATCTCCATCTACAACATATAATACAGTGTATTGAATATTAAACACTATTTCTTTTTCTTTAAACAACAATAAAAAAGATATTAGGCATGATGAATTATCCTGGATGGTTTGACTTGGGCCCAAGCAAAGTATTTATTATATCTCCCTAAAAAGAAAAAAAAAAAGTCACACAATTACAATGCAATAAAACACAACTTAAAAGGTAAAGTAGTCTTTTAAATGCCATTTAACATTTATATAAGCTAGCCATACACACACAAAGGGCATCCAGTAAGATCATAAAAGGGAACAAACAAAGGTGAGTTTAAACAGTAACAGTTACTTCCCTGTCTAAACCTGCTCTCTCCTATGAAAAACTCTGTTAAGGAAGTTTGACAAATAATTTTATAAGGATTCACTAAAAGGACAATTTTGGCAGCTCCTGTTTAGTCTCAGTGCTTAATTCTGAGTTTTCCCATCTGTAAAATATCTGTTAGGGCCAGTGAGATGGCTCAGCGGCGTAAGCGCCTGCCTGGCAAGCGCGAGGGCCCGAGTTCGACTCCTGGCACCCACATATGAGAAAAGGGCCGGTGATATCGCTCAGCGGCATGGGCGCCTGCTGGCACGCGAGGTCCTTAGGTTGACCCCCCGGTACCCACACACACAAAAAAAAATCTGTTAAACATATCAATATCTTCAGTTCTTTCTCTATCTGTTAATGCTTGATTTAAAGAGAGCAGAAATTCTCAAGTTCCATGTGAGATTCCAATTTTCACTTAATAATACTTACGTTTGTGCTAAAAGAGACAAAATTCTTACATAACAGAGGATGAGAACCAAAGATGTATGGTGAGTTTTTAAGGAAGATAGTAGAGTCTATGCAGAAAAGATGGGAACTGGAAGCAGATGAGAATTTTCTGAATCTCATCATAAACACAATCTTGGAAAACCTACTGTATTTCTAAAGGTTGTTATGAGTTGAGTAATTATGTGAAAATGTTTTATAAACTCTAAAGAGTTATAAAACCTTTACGTAATATCACAGAAGTAGGTTCCTACCTTGCGACCTTTGGGCTACTGTCTTGGGGACTTCCCCGTCCTTCGAGCCCTGACACCCAAATGAGTTGCCAAGTCCAGCAGTTCTACCCTCGGTGTGTTTCTCAGACCCATCTCTTTCTACCTCAGCCTCTCACTTGGACAAATAAAACAAATCACTCCCACCAGTTGTTCAGTGTCGTATCCTTTGTGAGGAAGACAGACCCTGTCACACAGTACATGTTCAGTAAGGATTTGCGCAATGATTAAATGGTCTATTTTTTCTGTCTTCAGTGTGGCATACACTCATAATAGAAGTTTACTGAGCATTTACTATGTGCCAGGAATAGTTTTAGCCCATTTTACTATTGACTAATTCAATCACTCTGTCAGCCTTTGATGCTGGTACCTTTATTATACCCATTGTACAAATAAAGCCATAGACAAAAATAATGGAATTTTTTTGTTTGTTTTTTTAAGCTATCCTTGTCCTTAGAACATGATGATGTTCTCCTACATTTTCTTCCAGTAGTTTGTTTTTCACATGGATCAATTTGGAGTTTACCGTTGTACAAAGTACGGGGCAGGGATCTGATTT
Organism: Erethizon dorsatum; assembly: GCA_028451465.1. NCBI lineage: Eukaryota > Metazoa > Chordata > Mammalia > Rodentia > Erethizontidae > Erethizon > Erethizon dorsatum. The sequence goes on along the minus strand of CM051829.1, from coordinate 122,839,947 downwards.
TGAATCCCTACTCGGCTGCCTGCCTTCCCTGCCCGCCATTCCCTGTCTTACAGAGGTAGTGAGGTTGTTTCCTTTACCTGTGCTTTCTTTATCCTGCCACAAATAATGCCGTCACCAATTCCTAGTTGGTATTTAGGGCTATTTATGCAGGACAGAGTCGCAGACGCGGAATTACGGGTTCAAGGGGATCGACATTTCCTGAGCGTTCAGACTGTCGAGTTATTTCCAAAAAAGTTATACCAATTTCTAGTCCAGCCATCAATAAGAGAGAACTTAGTTTACTAAATGCTCGTGAGTACTTAGTAGGCCCATACATATTTTTCAAATAAAGCTGGCTAGTTGGACATATAAAAATGCTATCACCTTTTAAATTTAATGCCTTTTAATTAATGAGGTTGAATTTAAAAGTATTTTTACTGGTCATTTTTTGTGAATGACTTTTTTCTGACTCTTGCTCGCTCTTCTGCTAGAGTCTTAGTGTTTTTCCTTATTTTCTTTTTTGGTATATTCTTAACATTTTAAACATGCTTTTTGTATTTGTGGCAGTAGTTATCAGATTACTATTTGCAGTCACGATTTAAACATAAAAAACAAAGAAAAATTGAGAAGCTAATATAAAAATAATGAACATCTAATAAGACTGAGTTGCTTGTCAAGGTAGGTAACAAACTTTCATAGATGAAGTTCAGAGTAAGCAAATCAGATAATGCTAACCCAGCAGAAACAAATACCTGTATCAAGAACCCTGGAAAATATCCAAAAAAAAAAAGTTATTTCCTGTAAGAAGTTCTTTAGCTATATTTAGCAATTAATAAGTCCCAAATACATACTAGGCACTTTTCTTTTTTGAAACAGGACCTAGCTATGCTGCCCAGGCTGGCCTTGAACCTGCCATCCTCCTGCCTTAACCTCTTGAGTAGCTGGGATTGTGTGTGTGTCACTGTGCCCAGCGCCCAGGCACAATTTAAGTTCTTCCATATAACATTCATAATTCTTATGCTCAAGAATATTATTATTTTCATCATCTTCCTTTCCCAAATAAAGAAAGTGGGACTGGCAGAAAATAAACCTTGTAGGTACTATGCCTAAGTTTCTTCCATTACACCACACTTATGCTACTTAAGAAATGCACACCTACTGTATGCCACAAACTTACAACTGAGTGGACTCATAAGATAGATGCATGTGTGTGAGAGAAGGAGAGGGAGACAGAGAGACTCAGGCTGGCCTCAAACTCACAATCCTCCTGCCTCAGCCTCCCGAGTAGCTGGATTATAGGCATGCGGCACCATCCCTGGATAAATAACACAGTTTTTCTGTTTGAGTCTTACCCGGCCAGAATCTGAAGCAGTGGGCATATTTCTCAGCTCATACACAGCCACCTGTCCGTCGCTATCTCCCACCAAAAGGCAATCTGTGTGCTTGGCGAAGAGAACAGCTGTAAACTTGATTCCAGGGTTAGCAACCTTTACAATCAGAGGGTCCAACCTGCAATGAAACATTTTATCTATAAATTCAGTTGTTGCAGTGCTTTTCTTTTTTCTTGTGGTACTAGAGATGTAGCCCAGTGAGGGCTGAACTACAAGCCAGGGCTTTATTATTATTATTGTTGTTGTCGTCGTGATCATGATCATGATCATCTTCATCATCATCCGGAGACAGAGTCCCACTAAATCACTTACCAGCCCTGGCTGGAACTTGCCCCCCTCCTGCCTTAGTCTCCGAGTAGCTGGGATTAAAGAATTGTAGTGCTGCTGAAATTGTCTTTTTGAAACATACAGACTATGAAAAGTTTGACTGGTTTTTTTTTTTTTTTTCATGTAACAAAACCAAAGGCCTCTGTTTCCAAACTCAAAATAACAGTTTCTCACTCCATAATCAAAAACTTTCATTTTTTCACTGAGCCAATTTCAACCAGGTAAATTAAAAATAGTTTGCAATTCAGATGCGAACTCATCCACTTGAACTTTTGTCATGACCCATTTCTTTGAGAACCTGGCTGGGCTATGGTGCATAATCGTTCGGTCAAACACACCAAGCGTTCCTGTGTGCTCTAAAGATGTGGTTAGCGCCGCAGTGGGTAGAGTTTGAATGAAAGTGCCCACCTCTACCATGAGGGTGGCTCTCCTCCAGCTAGCTGAAGGTCCTAAGAGAAAACACCGGCCCTCTGCTGCCGCGGAGTAAACTCCTGCGGAGTGAAGTAAATCTCTCTAACACAGAGACCGGAAGGAGAGGGAGACAGAGATGGAATCAGAGACGGAAGGAGACACGTTCGCCCTCCTGGTTCTGTTCCCATGGAGGACTCTGACTAATAATACAAGTTCTCAAATAACTACCCTCTGGCAGCAGAATGTCTTCATGCACACAAACCTCGGGAACCTAAAAGGACACTTTTAACAAGCTTTTTTCCCTACTTTTAGTCATCCAAAACAATCTACTTATGCCCTCACAAAAGAACAAAAGTAGCAGTTTTTTATACTTGTAAAGAAGTGTTGTCCTGGGAACTACAGTTGTACCACAAAAATTAACATCAGAGGTTGGATTATTTAAACAGCCACTGTTGACATGAGTCTCTGCTGACGCAAGAGGAAATAATCCTTGATCTTTCTTCAGTTGATACTTTTTTAGAGAACAAACGATGATAAAAAATTTTAAGTTACTAAATTATTAACTTCAAGTAAAATTTTTTTACGACTAGTAACAGAACCATTGAATTTTGTCACTTATTTTAAACAAAAATGTATTTTCTTGTTCCTTTTACTAATAACTAGCATAAAGATTTATGCCATTTCCCAGTGGAAATAGAATCATTAAACATTTTATTCCAATACTGTATAACTTTTCATATTAAAAAGAATAGATGGATCAGATAACTTTTGTGTAGTATCTTCAATAAAAAATCTTGTTAAGTGTATCCTTCGAATATGTTTTGAAATGAGGTAAGAGAAAAAGTAAATACTGCAAAAGTAATAATTTTGTTTGCTTTTTTATCTTATTGGAGAGAATCTTATTGTAGAATTAGAGATGTAATCATGCCTTCCCGTATACTTGCGTGCCTACACACCAGAGAGTGAATATGAATGAATAAGAATTCAAGGTGCTTATGATAGCCAGTGTTTGAGGACATCATTAATGTAAACTCTTCATTCAGATTTTTTTTTTTTTTTTGGTGGGTACCGGGGGTCGACCTCAGGACCTCACACGCCAGCAGGCGCCCATGCCACTGAGCGATATCACCGGCCCTTTTTTCGTATGTGGGTTCCAGGAGTTGAACTCGGGCCCTCGTGCTTGCCAGGCAGGCGCTTACGCCGCTGAGCCATCTCACTGGCCCCATTCAGATGTTTTTAAGGCTACATGAAGTATAAGTAATTAATGTTAATACAGCATCCTGGCATATAGCTTTACTCATAAAAGATGCATGGAGCCGGGTGTGATGGCACAAGTCTGTGATCCCAGCACTCGGGGGGGCTGAGGTAGGAAGATCACCAAAAGTTCAAGGCCAGCCTAAAACTACACAGTGAGACCCTGTCTCATAAAACAAACAAACAAATAAACAAGAAAAGACTCGTGGAGTAAGCTAGTTACTGGTTTTAAAGTAACTACAGTACTCCCTAATGGATGTTAAAACCACTATGCATAAAACCGCTATGCAGTTTAAGTGCTTCTACTGGAAATGTCCCCTAGAAAACATTAACATGTAACACTTACGTGCTGATATTAAGGTCCCAAATCTCCACTCTGCTCTCATTTGCAGCCGCAAATATATAGGATGATTTTGGAGACCAGGCGACATCGTAAACAACATGAGTCGTTGGATAAAAACTCAGAAAGGGCTGGAGATTCTCCTGTTGCCATATCATGACCCCCCAGTCTGCCGAGCAGCTTAAGAATACATCAGGGCAAAACGGGTTCCATGTGACTTTGTACACTGGGCCCTAGAAATAGAGAAAACAAATTACATAAATGATATTTAACATCATGTGTCTTAGACTTGACCAGCAAATTAAAAATAAGATTTCTAGATTTATACACCACTATTACTGCATGGGTATTATTTTGGTGGAGAGTAACATCATAAATTGACTCTTCCCTTAATTATTCCACTTAGAAACACAAAAATACAGTTCCTATAATCTTTGTTAAATATTAGTACATATTACACGCTCTTAAAAAGATAATAAATAATATTAAGAAAAACAAAGAAATGAGGGAGAAAATGAAAAAACTTGGATGGGAGAATCATAAAAAGATAAAAAGACTAGGTATATACAAGAGAAAATTTCACTTTGCAATCAGCATGGTATTATAAGCAAAGTCTTTTAGAAACAAAAAATGTGACTTCTATAATTTGCAAGAAGAAATTAAAGATATGATACTATTTTTTCATAAATACTATAAGATAAATTTTCCATACCTACCATAATTAAACTAACCTTATGTCCTCTATAGGTTTCTAAGTATTGTTCATTATATGAACAAGAACATTTGTGAATATGACCTTCTTCAGTGCCAGCCAAATAGATGTTTGTGTCCTACAACACAAGAAACCAAAATGCATTGGCTTGTGATGTATTAGTAAGCGAGCCAAATGGAAGATCAGACAATTCAGGATCTATTAAAATTAATTCAGAAGCCAAAACAAGAATACTATCTTGAATATAGTTGTCAGTTGTCTTTTTCCTTCTGTTATGATTTTACAATAATTCCTTTGCTGGAATAGATGGTGATATTTAATAGTCTATCTAAAAATTACGTGGAAAAACTGGCTTAAAATCAGCAAAAGACTTTCTAAGATTTGAAGTTGCCTGACAACGAAACTAACCGTCTAGGCAAACAATAGCTGCTCTTTCCATAGTACAAGTCAAGGACAAGACAGATGTTTTAACAATAAATACAGATGACTTAATAAATATTTATGTATATGATGCTGAGGAAATGATTATTGCTGGGAATGAAAGGTTAAACTAGACAGCATCTCAGACATCTTTAACGTTAAATGTGTGCACCCACTGGGGATTTGACATGTGTTTTGCAAGGTGGGTCAGGGCTCTGTGTCCTGACACTGCAGCACCAGCACCACTTGGAAGCACTGTAGAGCTGCGAGTTCTCAGGTGCCAGCCAGCCCTGCACCTCGAGAATGCCCCCGAGTACTGTGTATGCACACCAAAACTTGAAGTACAAAGCTCAGTATATATGATGCAACTACTAGACTGTGGGTCACACACACTTTTTTTTTTTTTTTGTGGGTACCGGGGGGTCGACCTCAGGACCTCGCACGCCAACAGGCACCCATGCCTCTGAGCGATATCACTGGCCCCTTTTTCGTATGTGGGTTCCGGGAGTCGAACTCGGGCCCTCGCGCTTGCAAGGCAGGTGCTTACGCCGCTGAGCCATCTCACCGGCCCCAAATTTTTGTGCTTTTAAGAAATCTTTTCCTACCTTGAAGTCATAAAGATTTTTCCTACTTTCTTCTAAAGGTTTTTATTATTTTTTTTTAAGTATGATGGGGTAAGGAATCTCATCCACTTTTAAAATTTGAATAATGATCATCTTAATACCCTCTGTAAGTGGTTATATTTCCTTAGGAGTCTTCAAGGATGCTGACAAAAGTTGGGGTGCCTGGTAAATATACTCTGAGATTTCATGGAAGAGGTTTATCTGGGAAACAGGAATGGGTTGAGATTGAAGTTGAACAACAGATGGCTCCATACACTCTATGAAGAGCTCTAGGCAGGAGATGGAACCTCACAGTCCTGCTTCATGGCAAGAAAGACAAATATTTTAGACTCTATCCCTTCTATAAGCCAATCAAGCAAGTTGATAAGCTCAAACCTAACCACAATTCATAATCAAACTAAACATAAATGACTCTAACATCAAAACTAAAAGGCAGAGACTTTAAGGTTGTATAAAAGAAGGGAGATCAAACTATATGCTGCTCATAAGAAATGTGTTTTATAACACGTATAAAAACACAAATAGGTTTAAAAGAAAAAGATGGAAAATTATGAACCATGATGACACTGGTTTAAAGAAATGTGGAAAAAAATAAAGAAATGTAATAAAGAAATTCTTTATTATTAATATCAGGCTAGTTTTCTGGATAAATAGTATTAACAGTTATAAATAAGGCTATTTCATAGTAATAATGGAGTTAATTAATCAAGAGTGTGTAACAACCCTAAACAAGTCTGCATGTACTTAGTAACAAAGCTTTAAGATATATGAAGAAACTAATAGAATATATGAAGAAAACTAATAGAAAGAAAATAGACAAATCAGTAATCATGGTTGGACAGTTCCTTTCCTCTCAATAACTGATGGAAGAAGTAGGAAGAAAATCAGCAAAAAGATAGTGAACTAGAGCAATGCTATCAACCACCTTAATCTGATCGATGTCTATGGAATATTCTACCTAACAGCAGAATATGTACATAGTTTTGTCAGGTGCACATTTACCTACAAAGAGCACATTCTGAGCTTTACAACATTCCTTACTGCATTCAGAAATATTTCAGTCATAAAAGATAGTCTTTGATCACGGAGGGACTGAGTTAGAAATCAGTAGCAGAACCATCCTTAGAAAATCACCAAAAACTTACACACTTTATTACACAACTTTAGGTAGAAATTATAGGAGAAATTAGAAAGTATTTTGCACAGAATAAAAATGGAAATTAAAACATCTCAGAATTTGTAGGGTGCTGTCAAGGCAGAACTGAGAAAGTTATGGCACAAATGCATGTATTAGAAAAGAAGCAATGTTGCAAATCAATGACCTCAACTTTCCTCTTACAGAATGAGAAAAACAAGAGCAAATTAAGACCAAAAAAACAGAAGAAAGGAAATCACTGTATAAATCAAATACAGTAATACCTTGGTTCATGAAGGCTTCTGTTCACCAGCAATTCAGTTCACAAACAGAAGCTTTCAGCAAAATTTTGCTTCTGTTACCAAACTCCACCTGGAGTGATGAATGAGACCACAACCATCTTCTCCTGAATCATGAAATGAATTAAGTTTGTGAACCAAGGCACCATTGTATATAGAGAACAGAAAAATGTGGTGAAAATGAATTAAACCCAAACCTGGTTCCACATATCAATAAAATCAAACTGGGCAACATAGTGTGTGGCTATGGTCCCAGCTACTATGCAGGGCTGAGACAAGAGGATCACTTGAGCCCAGGAGTTCAGGACCAACCTGAGCTACACTGGGAGACCTCTGAATTAAAAAAGAAAAAAACTGATAAACTTCTAGACAGATTAATCAGGAAAAAAGAGAGAAGATACAAATTAAAATTAGGAATTCCTGAAATAAGGAATTAAATTCTGTGATTATTAAATGATGCTAAGAGAATATTAAGCCAATAAATTCAACAATTTGGATGAAATAGACAAATTTCTTAAAAGACACACATTACCAAAGCTGACTCTAGAAGAAATGGATGGTCACAATAGCCCTATATCCATTAAAAGGCTTGAACTTATAGTTTAAAATTTCCTTATAAGGAAAATTCCAGGCTCAGGAGGTTGATTAATTCTATCAAGCATAATGAGCTATAGTGCTAATTTATGCAAATTCTCTTTTAAAAAACAATTCTAGGGGGTCAGTATTACCCTGGTATCAAAACCAAAGACACAACAAGAAAGCTGCATACCAATATCCCTTACAAACAAAGATGCAGACATTTACATAAAAATTTAGCATATTGAATCCAGTGGCACATTAAAAAGGTTATAAGTCATGATCAAGTGGAATGCTTTCATAAAGCATTCAAAAATAACAATCAATGTAATTCAACATATTAACAAGCTTACAAAGAAAAAGTATATGATCATCTTAATAGACACAGAAAAAGTATTTGGCAAAATCCAACACCCATTCTTAATAAAACTGTTCAAAAAAGTAGGAGTGTAACAGAAAGAATATCTGCTTTCCTCGCCTCAATGCATCATTGTACTGGAGGTTCTAACCAATGTATCAAGCAAGAAAACAATTTAAAAGGCAATCGGATTAGAAAAGAAAATAGTCTTTATTTACAGACCACATGATCATCTCAAGTTCCTTATACCAAGGACAATTTGAAGACAGCAGACTAGCGTTTCCTAACCAAGTACTGTTGACATTTTGGGTCACATAATTCTTTGGGTGGTGGGTGGGCAGCAAGAGGCCAGTGGCTTCTGGTACTCTGCAGGACGTTCAGCACCCTGGCTAGTCTCTGCCCACTCGGTGCCGGTAGTAATTCCCCAACCTACTGCAGCTGCAATGACCCTAAATATCACCAGACACTGATGAAAGCCTCTCGGAAAAGCCCCCCTCCTCGCCCCTGCTGAGAACTCTCACTGTAGAGCAGCCCACCTTTCAAAATGAAGGTGGGTTACAGGATTTGAGAATGAAGGCAGTCAGAAGATGGCTATGGTAGCAAAAGTGAAAACTAATCAAGGCCTGAACTATATTGGTAGTGGTATGTGTGGATCAGAAAGGATGATAAGGTTTAAATATGGTTTGGATAACAGGGTAGAATAGAGAAGCAGCTCAAGTTTTTGTTTGCATAAATAGGTGGACCATAGTGTTGCCTAAAAGATGATCAGATTAGATGTAACAAAAAAAAAAAACCACATGGATTTCATTTCCTAGATATCCATCATAGTGTCTGAATTTCCTGATTCCAAAGAAACTCCAGATAAAAACAATCAGAAAAAGTCAAACTTCGTTAACTGTGCTCTGATTTGATTGGGGTCTTGTTACATGCAAACTCAAGTGGTTTTCCTAATCCTTTGATCCTGTTAGTTGTCGCTCACATTGCAATGGAGAGCCCCGTAGAGCAGTCTCGGTTCATGAAAGCAGAATAGAATAGTGGAGTGGCCAAGAGGGGCACAGAGGGCCACTGAAGTTAAGCATGCCATTGTAAAGAGAATCTTTCCATAGTTCTTCAGAAGTATGCACCTCTCCTCTATCTGGAAAAGCAGGTAGAGCACGTGGTATTGCCAACTGGAATATGCCATTCTACCTTAGGTCAGCAGCTACATCTAAGTCTGTTTTCTCAGGTACAAAGCACAATATTTATTACCATATTAACACTCTGTCATGTTTTATATCTTCCTACACTTCAACTTTTGGACATTGTTATAGAGGACAATAAAGAATGGGTTGAAACAATTTACCTTGGGATGAAAAGCAAAACACATTCCAGGGGCCTGTCGAGATATTAAAGCTTCCCCTTTCTTTTCTTTGTCCCCTCCTTTTTTGTTGCTGCCAACCGTAGTTCGTTTTAATCGCATCAAATCTTTATTTGAAGAAAAAAAATGTAACTTGTTATTTAACACATAAAATGTAGTGCAAGTACCATGTGTGTCTCTTCTGCCGATAATGCTGTGATTGCTCCCATCTTTTGCGTGAAGTTAGGTTAAAATTAGCAAAAAACAAAACTAAATGCTTAAAAGAACAATATTCAAACCCAACTGTCTTTCTTATTGGCCAAACCAAAATAAATATGTCACACATGGCTCACTAGGAATTTTTAATTCAACACGCAACCAGAGAAAGCTCTCTCTCTCTCTCTCTTTTTCTTTTACCATGGGAATCCAGTCCTTTCCGTATAACCCATTTGGAGATTCTTCCGTCTGCTGATATGGAAATTAGGAATTCTCTTTTATCATCACCCGTGGTTCCTCGATCTTGTTCTATCCACTGTAGTTGCCACACAGGTCCCAAATGTTTTTGAGGTGATTCACTAAAACAGGGAAGAATGCCAATTACAGAATTAGCGTGATGATTTTTAGAGGCCTTGGAGTATTCATGATAAACATGACACCCTAGAGAATCATAACATATTTGTATAATGATGCTTTTATCATTCAAACTGGATTTTTAAGTATTTTGAAAAACATAGATGACCACTTTGTCATAATATTCACTACGGTTTTTTTCCTATTCTTACAAAAGGAAAATTTTACTGGATTGTAAGTATATTAGCTTACAATTGGCTACCTTAACAAGAATACAGAAACAAGTATTTTCTTCTCAAGATTTGCTTTTATTACTCTATGCATTCATCTTTCCTTAGTTTAATTCTGTAAATTGTCTTTTACTTACTTTTAGACACACTGAATAAAAATATCTTCATTTTTATAATTTTTTCATAGCTTAAATTAGTCATTTAAATCTTGTTCAAGTAAACAGTTCTTCTTGCTGTGTTTCAGGATTGTGTACTATATTGATATTCTGTCTGGTTGATTAAATTTTTTCTGAAAAATTAAAATCATTTCTCGGAATATTGACTCTTTTCTTATCAAATTAATGGGGTACTCCATTCCTAGTACTAATTCTCAGTTTTTTTATAGAAACTTTCCAATGCAATAGTTCTGAACTTTTAAAAAATCATAGATGCCTTTGAATAGTGGGTAAAAATTTATAGACCCTCCTCCTGGAAACAAACACAAAGGTCCATTCTTACAAAGCTGAGTGAATAATTTCAAAATTAAGTTTAAGAGTTTCCACTTTAGGGGCTATTTCCAATTCTACTTTTTTTTTTTTTTTGTGGGTACCGGTGGTCGACCTCAGGACCTTGCGCGCCAGCAGGTGCCCATGCCGCTGAGCGATATCACTGGCCCTTCTTTCGTATGTGGGATCCAGGAGTTGAACTCGGACCCTTGCGCTTGCCAGGCAGGTGCTTACACCGCTGAGCCATCTCACCGGCCCTCCAGTTCTAACTTTACTCAAACACTGATATAAATATACCAGCACAGCTTAGTCCCAGTGCCATCTGGTCTAGTCCAAAAAGTAATCTACATGATTACTTTTCACCTTCAACTTTCTATTTTTCTCAGTATAACCCATTCATTCACTCACTATTAATTAAACATATGCAGTGGTGCTGTTGCATGTCTGACATTGTGTGACACATAGAATACAAAGGTATGATCTACCCTGGTTCTCAGTGAGGTTATATTTAAACTCAGGCAGATCTGTCTATCTGCAAATAATTAGCATTCAGTGTGACAAGGCTGTGATGAAGCTATATGGGGAGGATGCACCAAAGAAAGGAAGGTCCTCAGGAGACAGCACCAAAATGCGTTTAAACATCACCCGAAATGTTGGACCTGTACCACAGCGGTACATGTGCACCCACGTTTACAGCAGCACAGTTTGTAACAGCCAGATCTTGGAAACAACCCAAATGCCCATCAACCGAGGAATGGATAAGAAAGATGTGGTATTTTTACACAATGGAGTACTACTCAGCCATAAAGAAGGATAAACTGGAGACTTGTATAGGTAAATGGATGCAACTCGAGAAAATACTTATAAGTGAAATAAACTGGATGCACATGTGTAAACATCGCATTGTCTCCCTAGTGTGAGAAACTAAAAGAGTAAATAAGATCCAAAATGTACAATAAATATGGTAAGTCGGGAAGAAACTGGTCAAAAGGAAAGAGAAACTGGGCTGGGGGAATTGGGAAAAGAAAGAAGGGAAAAGAAAAAAATTATATATATATATAAGATAGTTAAGACAGATACACTACCAATTTTGCTTAGTTCACTGGGGAGAAAGGTTTGTGCTAATAATGTTTGGACAATTGAATGCTGATATCTTGTACCCTGAGTAACTAATTTAAAGGTAACAATACGTAGTGTATTAACCATTATTACTCCTGTTATGTTGTTTTGAAATTTAGTTATATTTTTTTTCTCTTAAAAAAAAAGAAAAGTTGAACCAAAGAAAGCTTATGGGCAAGGTAAGCAGAGAAGAGAAAGGAAGCCAGGCTTGAGGCACACACCTATAATCCCAGTACTCTGAGAGGCTGAGGCAAGACGATTGCAAGTTTGAGCCCAGCCTGGACAATGTAGTTAGTTAGTGAGAGCCTGTCTCCAAAAATATAAAGAAGTATATAATATATATATATACTATAATATAATAGTATATAAGTATATAATATATATATATATAGAGAGAGAGAGAGAGAAAGAGAGAGAGAGAGAGAAGAAAGAGAGACAAAAAGCTGGGGATGTAGCTCAGTTTGAAGGTGCTGGGTTCAGGCAGAAAAATTTAAAAACAAAACAAAACAGAACAAGGAGATCATTATGAAAAAGCATTCCAGCTGGAGAAACAATATGAAAAAGAATTAAATGTTTTAAAAGTAATGGTAACCTTCTCAGTAAGCACATACATACTCACTTTAAACTAAATAAAATTAGAGTGAATCTTCCCAGAAAGGCATGTATTCTGTGTCTATCAATTCTCAGGTTCTCACCTGCTATCCAGAACTGGAACATTACTGCTGCTCTTCACGTTATAAATTGCGATTGTGCCGTTGTAATAGCCGACTGCTAACAAGTTAGGTGTTCCAACTGAGAAATCCACGGCGGTGACTCCATGTGGACTCGGATAAACACGTTCCGGCCACTGGATAAAAGCATAATTCCATTACACTGTAAACTTGTTTTCATAGCCCACAGTAAGGCAGGCTATTGTGATGGCTGAGACTAGTCTGGTGGCCCTGGGGATGTGGAAAGAGTTGGTCTGTGCTCAGTTACTACTGTCTTCCTAGTAACTTCTAGTATAAATGAAAAGAAAACCGCAGTTAGTCATTCCTCTATTCTGATAAAACAGGAATCCTTAGCTGTCAACCCAGTGGTTCTAAGAAGCATGCTGCGGGCAGCTGCAATATTACACTTTGGTATTGTTCAGCAGGGTCGGTATGACCAGCACACAGCTCACTTCTCGTGGAAAGAATGAGCTACAAACACATCGTCTGTAGCAGATGCTCCTGTCCTCCAGTACTTGTGTAACCTTATCTAATTATTTCTGAACGACAGTAGAAAGAACGCTCTAAGTTCTCTGTTCTACAACTCCACCGAGCCTCATCTAAATCCTTTCCTTTTTCTAAGCCCTCTGTGGAAAAGAAGGCAGGCTACCAATGATGAATTTTATGGTCACCCTTCCACATTTAAAATGACTAATTTCTGGGGTTTTTAATGCTATATCAACCCAGTTTCCTGACAGATGAGCTATTTATAAAAACTTACATCACTTTTATACAATTTCCTGGACCTTCTCTAAGTTTCCCAAGTCACATTTCAGTTTTGACTTAAAACTACATGGAAAGCTTTAAAGTGACAGATTGACTAGGGCTGTGGAATAAAAAAGATTATGGTGGTACATACTCACTCTGTTTGCAAAATCCATGACAGTAAGAAGGTCACATTAACCTATCATATCTGATGAGTATCAGGTGATAAGGAGCTATTCATATATGAGGTGTGCTTGAAATATACAGTGAACTTAACTTTTAAAAGAGTATTGCAGGGGCCGGTGAGATGGCTCAGTGGCATAAGCGCCTGCCTTGCAAGCGCGAGGGCCCGAGTTCGACTCCCGGATCCCACATATGAAAAAGGGGCCGGTGATATCGCTCAGCGGCACGGGTGCCTGTTGGCGCGCCAGGTCCTGAGGTCGCCCCGGTACCCACAAAAAAAAAAAAGAGTATTGCAGGAGGCCTGGTGATATAGCTCCGCGGCATAAGCGCCTGCCTGGGAAGCATGAGGTCCTGAGTTCAACTCCCAGTACCCTCATGTTAAAAAAAAAAGTGTATTGCAGTAAAAGACACACTGCCATGAATCCCCCTCAAAGCCTCCCCCTTATCCCATCATTCACGTCACTTTCTGAAGCAGTTCTGGGTCCTCTCTCCTGAGTATCTTTAGGAGGTGTGGTCAAAAATGCATCAATGCTGCTGCCAAGCACCATCCAAAAGAGGCAGCTCATAAAAACATAACCATGTGTCTTCATCCACCTTATTCACCAGATCTGACACCATGCGACTTCTGGCTGTTCCCCAAAGTCAAAGTAAACATGAAAGAAAACATTTTGAGTCAGTTCAGGACATCGAGGCAGCCAGGACAGCGCAATTAAAGACACTCATGAAAGAAGACTTACAGAGGGGCCGGTGAGATGGCTCAGCAGCGTAAGCGCCTGCCTTGCAAGCGCGAGGGCCCGAGTTCAACTCCCGGAACCCACATACGAAAAAAGGGCCGGTGATATCGCTCAGCGGCACGAGCACCTGCTGGCGCACGAGGTCCTGAGGTCAACCCCCGGTACCCACAAAAAAAAAAAAAAAAAAAAGACTTACAGAGTTGCTTCAGAAAGTGGCATGGACTATAGGATGAGTGTGTTCAAATACAGGTGGAAGATTTTGAGGGAGAATAATGGTGATGTGTCTTTTACTGTTATAACTTTTTAAATTTAAACATTCACCATAAATTTTGATCATACCCCATCTTAAGAAATAACCGGGCCAGTGAGATAGCTCAGCAGCATAAGCGCCTGCCCGGCAAGTGTGAGGTCCTGAGGTCGACTCCCAGTACCCACATTAAAAAAAAAAAAAAGAAATAACCAAGTATAAAAAGAAATGTCTAATTTTCAAAAGATTTTATGGAGTCCTTCTTCTTTATAATTAGCTGTGATTCAATAGTGGTTCAATTCTGTGCCTTCAGACCTAACGGCACCTAAGTTCATGCTCTATAAATATTTACTGAGTGAATTCATAAATAAATTTTTTCTCCTATGTCAACAAGAACAAATGTTAATGGCTACAGATTTAAACCAAACCAAATAAAGAAGAAAAGTTTTAAGTTATAAAATCTTCTGGAACTTGTTTAATTATCACGTACAACTAAATAGTTTATGAGAATTTTGTCAATATTTAACTGAATACAAATGGTTCTTATTCCCATTTAGCTTACCATGGGATTCTTTATTGACCAGCAGCAAGCCAATCCTCTTTTTTGCTCCTTAAATCCAAAGTGACCATACCCAACCACCAGAAGGTCCTGAAAGCCAGAACAATAAATTTAAAATAAAAGAAGATAGCATAAAAATATTGGCACATGTACAATGATAACTATTAACAAACTGCACTTTAAAATACTGGTAAAACTTTTCTACTGAGAATAAAAAATATTGGTATACCATCTGTTCTGGATTGTGTCTAGATGTCCCCCCAAAGCCTCCTGCAGTCATAGGTGGGGCTTTTCCAGAGGTGGCTGGGTCTAGAGTGCGTGATGGTGGGGTTAAGGGTGTGTGCTAAGTAAATTAGTCCACTGATAGCCAGATAGCCTAGATAGAATATAACAGGGGTAGAAATAGGGCCTATTGTTGCTTGCCCGCTTTGATGCCTTCTGCCCACCATGAATTGTTTCTCTTCTGCAATGTCTCTCTTCCATGCCACCCTGCCTTGGAGCCAGCTGACTACGGACTGTAAGCCAAATAAACGTTTCCTCCTTTAACTTTTTGTCTTGGAAGTGAGAAAAGGTAACTAAGACACCATCAATTTTCACTCCATACCTCCATTTTCCTAAGCAAATAAAAGTAATTAGCATAATACTTCTCATTTTTAGATTAGGTACCTAAAAAGAACTAATTGCTAACAAGTTCTTTTACACATTTAAGTCATCTTCCAAGAATGTATTTTATATTTTAATATCTCATGGGTTTTTGACAATAACCTAATTATTCAATATAAAATGAAAGACAGTGAAATTAAGAGCAGGTGTTTTGGGCTGAATGTGTCCTCCAAACTTCATACGTGGAAGCCCTAACCTACAAATGAATTTGGAGATGGGCTTTTGGAGGCCATTAAGGTTAATGGAGGTCATAAGGTGGGGTCCTAATTAGATCAGATTGGTGACTTTTTAAGAAAAGGAGGAGAGAGCGGAGTTCTCTTTCTACTTTGTGAGGACACAGTGAGTGAAAAGGGAACTGAAAAGAAGCTCTCACTGGGAACCAAATTGGCCAACAGCTTGATCTTGAACTTCCCAACCTCCAAAACTGTTAGAAAATAAACTGTGGTTGTTTAAGCTACATCACCTAAGGTATTTTGTTATAGCACCCTGAGCTGACTAATACAGCAGATTGTATCAAGAAATATATATGTAGGCCAGTGATATAGCTCAGTGGCATAAGCGCCGGCTGGGCAAGTGCGAGGTCCTGAGTTCAACTCCTGGTACCCGCATTAAAAAAAAAAAAATGTATTTGTGAGCTAGACATGGTGCTGCATGCCTGTAGTCCCATCACTCAGGAGGCTGAGGCAGGAGGATCGTCACAAGTTTGAGGCCAGTCTAGGTTACATAATGAGTTCAAGGCCAGCCTGAACTACACATGGCAAGACCCTGTCTCAAAAAAAAAAAAAAAAAAAAAAAACCCAACCCCAAAAATGCATTGTGTGAATACACATAGATAAAAGTTTAATTACTGGCCAAATACACACTACTTTTTGTAACCAGAATACATTTATCTCAGATGTATTTTCTGGTCACTGCTGTACTTCCACACCACCATCATCTTTCCGTGCACAATTCCCTCTTTGCACAGGCTTCACATCTCCCCCTTTCGACCTGGCATTGACAAACCTGTTGCCTTTTCTTCTAGACTCAAAGGCATTACTCTCTCTCTAATAAGCACTCAGACTCTTAGGTGCTTCCCCAGCTCTGTTTATTTTCCTTACTGAAGCCCATCAGAAATTATTATATAGGCACAGTCTATGATTTAATTATTGCTGTATCTCCAGTGTCTTAACAGTGCCAGCAGAAAGAATGTTCAATAAATATTTGTAGAATGAATTAATAAGCATTATATATGCCACCTACACTATGCTTTCAACTAGCTTCACACAAATGATTTAATTTAATCCCAGTATCAATGTATTAACTAAAAAATGCTAGTACTGTACGTTGTTTCTAAACATGTTTCATATATCTTTATTACAGATTGCTATTAACGTAGTAAATCCCACTTATCTATAACATGCTCCTAAGTATGGTTTCATAAAGACAAATCTGTAGTAAAATTACTTTTATTAAAAATAATAAACATAATTAAAATAATGTGTATTTAGGTTTCAATAAAAATGATTACAGACTTCATCTTTTAATAACCATGACAACTATCGTGTTTGTACATAGTACCTGATGAAATGCATCAATGCAATCCAAGGGCTAATTCTTAAATATACATAATACAATATGATTTTTAAGAAACAAATTAGTTTTGACCACTTTAAAAATATGCTACATGTTTATTTCAAGGATATTGCCATTTCCCAAAAGATGGTTGGAATTAAAATTGGGAAATGCCTTCAGCACCAGTTCATAAACTGCCGGAGAAAATCTGTGTTTTTATTCTGCAATTATCTCCTTTTTACAAGAAAACATGTCATCGCCCCGTCTGATGATCCACCTTACTCACATTAAGATGACTTTCAGCAATTCAGGAGTAAAGGGCGAGAACCTTAGTACCAGAAGTCTACTTGTCCTGGCTGTTTCACTAATTGATTGTGCAATACTGGAAAAGTTATTTATTCCTTTTATACTCTATTTTCTTCATCAACAGATAGGGATAATAGTGCACAGAACTCATGAAGTTTTTGTGTTGATATCAATACAGATAAAACACTTAGAACAGTGCTTGGTACATACTAAGTGCTATTTAAGTATTTGCTGCTGTTGGCAACAATATATGTTAAGGAATCTCAAAATTATTTTGCACATTTAAAGGTCACTGGATTAAGCACATACTTCCAAATAAGATGACTTTGAGGAGAAACCAAATTTGGGCACATGAGTTTTGATGTAATTAAATCAATCGTGTAACGTCTTGCTACACTTCTCAGTATGAATTCAGAGTGCCACTTCCCAAATAAAACTTCTAAGATAAAAATGGTAACTCTTTTACATATAAGGAGAAAACACTATTTTGTAACGATTTGCACTTTCCCTTTATGAAACATGAACTTGTTCTAGAGACACCCTAAAACTGGGGGTTTAGGGTCAATTTAAATCTTCACCCTGTATCTGAGAGAAAAAACAAACTTCATTATTAAAATTTGATAATCACTGATAAATGGGTAAAAACATTATTAAAATGTTTGATAACTTACTGGATTTGTTTTATTCCAGGCAAGGCTGCTCACATTAAGACCTTTGGTTAAATCACAGGAGAAAGACCAAAGTCGTTCCAAATTGGCTGGTATTGGTGATTGTTCTGCATGTATTTCTATTTCTTCTTCCTCTTCCTTCTTAACTTCTTCTTCCACTTCTTCAACTATTTCACCTTCTAAAAAGCCTTTAGGCTCTCCAGGCTTGGGTTCTAGAATTAAATCAAATAGAAACATCATTGTCATCTGCACCACAAGGGCTCCAAATAGCATTGCTACCCACCACTGACACTTTGGACACCCTCAACCTAGTGGATCAATGGCTAAAGGGACAGGGCACCTCGGACAACATCTTGAACCTGCTACAGTATCTCCTGTTGTTCCTGGTCCTGCTTAAAGCTAGCAGCTTCTGGATCACTCAGTAAATGTTCCACGGTGGCACATCCACAAGAGGACCATGTTCCCTGGGCCTCCTTTTTGGTTAGAAAAGGGATCAGGGGCATGGGCCCCCTAGAAATTTCACTGGTGTAGAAGTCACCTGATATTTTGGCAGATTTTTTTTCCACCCTCCAATGTGCAAACGTCTCCCCAATTGATCTACCTCTGGTTTACCTGGCCAAATCCATATAATATCATCAGTGAAGTGGACCAGGGTGATACCTTATTGAAGTGAAAAGTCCCTGAATACTAAATTAGGAAACAGGGCTGAAGAATGGATAGATCCCTGAGGGGCAACAGTGAAAGTCTGCTGCTAGTCTGCGTAGCTGAAAACAAATGGCTTCTGGTGGATTTTTGCTCACAGATATTAAAAAAAAAAAAAGCAGTTACCTTATCAATAGCAAGGTAGGAATGAGCTGTGTTGATTCACTCAAACTTATGAAGCCCCATCTGGAGCAGCAGTCGCAAACGGAGTCTCCAGCTGGTTAAGTTTATAATAGCTCATTGCCATTCTCTTAGAGAGACCCATCTGTTTTCTGTATCGGCCAAATACATGAGCTGATTGGGAGAAATGGTGAGAATCAAACCCCTCCATATTTCAAGTCCTTGTGAGTGGCACCTCTGAAATCCTTCCAGGAGTGTGCTGTTACTTTTGGTTTGCTATCATTCTCGCCCAAAGTTCAGTTTCATGAAGATTCACTCTTGGCGTTGTACTTTCTATGGGTTTTGAGAAATGTCTAACGGCATGTATCCCCCAGTAGAGTATCATACAAAGTAGTTTCACTGCCCCCAAAACCTTTTGTGCTTTGCCTATTCATCCTTGTGCTTGGGGCCTTTCCCCTGGCAACTACTGACCTTTCACTTGCTCCATAGTTTTGCCCTTCCCTAAATGTCACATAGTCAGAATCATACTCGGTCACTGAATAATATGCACTGCTGTGTCCTCCATGTCTGCTCATAGCTTGACAACTCAGGGCTGAATAATATTCCATTATCCGGATGTGCCTCAGTCTCCATGCACCTACTGAAGGATATCTTGGTTCCTTCCAAGTTTTGGCCATTACGAAGAAAGCTCCAGGGCTGGTGAGATGGCTCAGCAGCATAAGCGCCTGCCCAGCAAGCGTGAGGTCCTGAGTTTGACTCCCAGTACCCACATACAAAAAAATGGCTGGGGATATCGCTCAGCAGCACGGGCGCCTGTTGGCGTGCGAGGTCCTGAGGTCGACCCCCGGTACCCACACAAAAAAAAAGAAAGAAAAAAGCTCCTTCAGACGTTCACGTGCATGTGTCCTCCATAGAGAGGTCTTCAGATCACCTGGATAAATACCAAGCAACTGCTAGACGGTGTACAAAGAGCACGTTTGGTTTTATAAGGACCGTCCGTGTCCCAAAGTGGACGCGGCACCATGCATTTCTGCCCGCAGAGAAGAGAGGTCTCGTCCCACAGCTTTGCCAGGGCTCGGTGGTGTCAGCGCTCTGTATCTGGCCACTCTAACAGGTTTGTAGCGGTGCCTCACTGTTATTTAACTTGCAAATCCCTAATGACACATTTCACACTCATGTGAAATGAGTGGCTCATTTGCCATCTGTGCATCTTCTTTCCTGAGACGTCAATTCGGGTCTTTTACTCAATTTTACATTGTAGTCTTTGTTT
The DNA here is from genome assembly GCA_028451465.1 of Erethizon dorsatum. Lineage (NCBI taxonomy): Eukaryota > Metazoa > Chordata > Mammalia > Rodentia > Erethizontidae > Erethizon > Erethizon dorsatum. The sequence goes on along the minus strand of CM051829.1, from coordinate 122,819,922 downwards.
TCTTATTGTTGTGCTTTAAGAGATTTTTGTGCGTTTCACATAACCGGTCACTTTTCAGCTGTCTTTTGGAAATAACTTCTCTGGTGACTTGTCTTCTTATTCTCTTGACAGTGTCTTTTGAAGAGCAAAAGCTTTTCATTTTGATGAAGTCTGGCCTATCAATACCCCTCTGAGGGGATTTGTGCCTTTAGTGCTTATTTTAAAAGGCACTCCAATACCCAAGATTAAAGGTTTTTATTATGGTATCTTCTAGGAGTTTGGCATTTACCTTTTTAGATCCATGATCCATTTCAGTTCATGTTTGTGAAGGGCGTAAGGTCTGTGTCTAGATTAATTTCTACCTATGATGCCTAGTTGCTCCAGCACCATTTACTGAAAAGACTATGTTCTCTTTTGTCAAAGATCAGATGGCTATATTTATATAGATCTATGTCTGGGCTTTCTATTCTGTTTCGCTCATCTATTTGTCTGTTCTCACACCCATACCATAGCCCCCTGACTACTGTAGCTTTATAGTAAGTCTTGAAGTCAGGTAGTCTTAGTTCCCTAACTTTGTTCTTTTTCTTCAATGTGGTGTTGAAAGTTCTGGGTATCATAGATTTTCGGAAGTCCCTGTCTTCGCTTTCCACCATCTCAGTGAGCTTTCCATCTGTTTCTAGTGACTGACTTTTCTTTTAGTTCCGCGTCGTGTTTTCCTGCTTCTTCACATTACTAGTGAATTGTTTTGGGTGCTGTCAATGGTATATGTGAGTGTTCAATGTACAGATTATGTTTTCTTCCTTTATAAAGTGCTAACGTGGTTGGGAAAGTAGTTAGTCTAATCTTGGATACAATGACATTTTCTGGCCTTCCTCATGGGCTGTTGGAGTGTCCCCACTGGCCTCTACTCGGGCTGGTTCAGCCCTACTAGAAAGGCACAGGCGTCCCAGCTGTCTACTACCCGTCTCACGTGTGCAGCGAGGTCTCTCTGTCTAGTCAAAACTCAAACGTCTCCCACCGGGTGTGGACTCTGCGTGTTGAGCCTCATGCAGCGTCCTGGTAGTTGTTCTTTGCTTGGTTTTGTGGAGTTTTGTCCTAATATGCACAGCATATGGGTCATCAAAGACTCGGGGGCAGATTTATTTAGGGTTTTTCCTCTGCGTAGCTCCTCCCATCAGATTGTCTTTCCATCCACTCCAGCCCCTCCCCTCCCTGAGCTGTAATCTCTCTCTCATCGCAACAATGTGCTCTGGTCTTGCGGAGAAGACCGGGGCTGCCGTACAGATGGTCCTGCATAGCACTCAGGCCCCATCCGAGAGTGCACGGCCACAGCAACCCAGCCCCTTCTGGGACATCTCCAAAGGGCATCAGTGACGGGAAGTCTGCCCAGCGGGGAGGGCCTCAAGCAGTGCAACTGGATGTACACTTCATTTGGAAGGAGAAATAAGCAAAAGTGCAATTATAAGCTGATTCGTCGGTTGAAGCAATGATTTGCTGGGTGGTCAGGGGCTTAGGAAAAACACCAGGAAAGCTGGGGATGGAGAAATTGGCAAAGACGTATGGACGTGTGTGGACGTGTGTGGGTGTACGTCAGCATGGAAGCACGTCCTCTAAAAAGTGATACCCAGGATGGAGACTACATTTAGAAATACATAATAATGTCATTTAAACTCTTTGAATGAGGTTATCTAAAATGATTGTTTTTTTAAAAAAAATACCTTTTATCACAGGAAGCTGACGATAAGTTGCAAGCTTTGGCTGGAATATGTTTTCCATCAGCACCCGTTCCATGAAAAATAGGTCCTGAAGAAACTTCTCAGATTTCAATATTGTGTCTGCATGGTCTTCTTCGTCTTCACGGACTTTAGTCAGGATTACATTTTCTAAATCTATTAGAGAACTGGTTTCGCTAGCTGTTAAATACAAGCATAATGTGAAGATAAAATATCCAATAATATTACAAAGTTCATGGTCTTGTTTTCAGCACTTGGGATTCAACCCAGGGTTTTCACACAGAGCTACATTCCCAGCCCTTTTTGTTTGCTTCTAGTTTCTAACGGCTTCAACAGACACTTTATTACAATCTTTTATGTACAAAGCAAATGCAGGATAAACATTTTTGGAATTCTTTTTTTTTTTTTGTGGGTACCGGGGGGTCGACCTCAGGACCTCGCGCACCAGCAGGCGCCCGTGCCGCTGAGCGATATCACCGGCCCTCTTTTCGTATGTGGGTTCCGGGAGTCGAACTCGGGCCCTCGCGCTTGCCGGGCAGGCGCTTAAGCCGCTGAGCCGTCTCACCGGCCCTGGAATTCTTAACCATCAAAAAATATACTGCTTTTCAAAAGACCGGCAGTTGTAACGTCATGAGATGATCTGTATCTGTCTTAGTCCATTTTCCATTGCTGTATCAGAATATTGCAGACTGGGTAATTTATGAAGAAAATAAATTTCTTTCTTACAATTCCAAACTCTGGGAAATCCAGGGTCAGGCAGGGGTGCAGCTGGTGAGGGACAGGGGTGCAGCTCGTGCTGTGTCCTCACATGGCAGGGACATCACGTGGCCAGGGAGGGGGAGCACACAGGCTCTTTCCCTCTTGTGTTTCTTATAAAACCACAGGTGCCATCCTGGGAGCCCAACGCTTGTGACGTCATCTAAGTCTAATGAGCCCCGCCCCGTGGGTCCCACCTACAAATACTATCAACATGTGCAGTTCAGGATTACATTTCCAACAGAAGGACTTTGAGGGACACATGCAAAACCCAGCACTACCTTCACACGTTTTGAGTCGTGCTGAGACCAGATTGCTATTACGGCTTCCCTAAAGTTCTGACGGATGCCTCACAAGAAGACGACACTATCCTATTAGTTTTCTACTGCTGCTATTAACAAATGACCGTGGCTCAAAACAATGCAAATTTATGGTCTTACAGTTTGCAGCGTAGCGGTCTGACACAGTGTCACTGAGCTGAAAAACAAGGTGTTCCCAGGGCTTTGCTCCATTGTGGAGGCCCGAGAGAATCCTGTTTCCTCAACTTTTCCAGCTTCTTGGAAGTTCCCCACAATCTTCCCTCTATTTTCAAAGGCAGATGCACAGCAAAAGAAACCACTAACAGAGTGAGGAGAAAACCTACAGTATGGGAAAAAATTTTTTTCAGCTACTCCTCAAAGGATTAACATCTAGCATATATAGAGAACTAAAAGACAATTAGATCCCCCAAATTTAAAGACTCATTTTAAAAATGGGCATCTAAAATGAATAGACACATCTCAGATGAAGAAATACAAATGGCCAATAAATACATGAAAAAAATGTTCAGTGTCACTGCCCATTTGACAAATTCAAATTAAAATAACACTGAGAATCCATCTCACTCCAGAAGCTATGGCTACCATCTAGGAATCAACCAATAACAAATGCTGGCAAGACTGTGGGGAGAAAGGAACACTTCTCTACTGTTGGTGGGAGTGTAAACTGATAAAACCACTATGGAATCAGGGTGGAGATTCCTCAAAAAACTAAAAGTAGAAATTCCACTTGACCCAGCTATTCCCCTTCTCAGTATCTTCCCAAAAGAGTGAAAAGACATCATATCACAGTGACGTATGCATACCCATGTTTATAGCAGCGCAATTCATAATACCTAAATCTTGGAAACAGCTTATATGTCCATGAACAGAGGAATGGATTTTTTAAAATGTGGTGTTTAAACCCTGCCCTGGGCATGCAGGCTCACACTGCCTTTGGCGGGCCCACCGAATGGAACCCGGAGACCCAGGACAGCCGGCCTCAGGCACCTGGGGTAATCAGCAGGACCAACAACATGGAAGCTTCTGGAGCAGCAGTGAGGAGCCAGCAGCTGGGCTCTGGAGAACTCCACCAACAGAAGACCAGTCCCAGCCCCCCATCCAGAGGCCACGATCAGCTCCATTCCCAGCACAATTCCCATGGCAAAGCTGGCTGGAGTACACAGCACATTTCCGGGCTCTGACATGGACACTATCACAGAACTGTAAACAACAGATATATTTTATTACTTTTACTCTTCCTTGTTTACCTGATTGGCTACTCCTTTCCTGTCTGGTTGGAATAGGTCTTGTTTTGTCTTATATTTTGTGGTTATTTTTGGTTTTGGATTTTTTTTTCTTTTTTCCTCTCCTCTCTTTCTTGGGTCTACTCTTTTTTCTTTCTTCTTTTCTTTTCCATTCTCCTCTTTCTTCCTTCTTTTTTTCACTGTTTAGGTTTCTTATCTTTCTTTTTCATTTTCTTCTATTGATCCTCTTTCTCTCCTTCCTCAAATACTGTTTGAATTTAAACTTTCAACTGAGTAAACACTCTCTCTTCCCTTTCTGATTATGCTTTCACATTCTATTTCATTCTTTCCCTCCTGTGTCCTCCAGTTTCCCAAAACTCAGGTGATCATCCTTTGACCTCCAGCCTTGACTCTACTATATTTGACCTCATTCACCACTTTATCCTGTCCCCTACCCATCTTAACCCCTCAACTCCCACAAAAGGGTAAAACCACTCCACTAAGGGGAGAATCACTGCATATAAGTATGTGGTATATGTTTGATTTTGCTATATAACTTTAGCGTTTGCTCCTGTGGTTGGAAGCAGCAGGTTAATGATTACCATAGTTTGTCAGTAGTTAAGGTGTACTTGAAACTATTTTTATTACCAACTGTACTACATTAGCCAGGATGTCATACATGTTATAATCAGTTTTTCTCATCTGTATGATAATGCTGTGATAGTATGGGGTCATAATCACCACCATAGCCCAGTACCAAAGGATTGGGTGCTGAGCCAAATAGTAACTTTGCATCCTTTGCAAATTGGGAATATAGTTTCTTGGGATAGCTATAAAGAACCACCTACATCTAGAGGACATCCCCAAAGAACAGACATCTCCTAGGGAAGCCTCCATACTAGTGATAAAGCTATCTATCATAAGAAATTGGCAAGCATCAAAATAGAAACCAAAATAAAATAAAACAGAGGAAATACAAAATGACAAGAAACAGTAGCAAAATGCAACCCCAGACCCCCAGCCCACCCAGGACAAGCCCAGAACACAATGAGATACACAAAATTGGAAGTCAAACACTGAAACTTTCTGAAATGATAGCAACAGAAGTGAAAAAACAAGTGGAAAAGTCTATACAGAAAATTATTTCTCAGGTACAAAAAGAAATGATGCTTAAAATCAAAGATATTAGAGAAGACACGGATAAAAGAATAGAAGAGCTTAGAAAAATGATGGAAACAAAAAATGCCCAACATAGGAAAGACATAGAATCCATGAGACAGATCAAACAGAAATCCAAGAGATTAAAAGCTCCACTGAAAGTATATGCAACAGATTGAATGGAAAGGATAGACTATCAGATCTTGAAGACAGAATTGTAGCAAGCGATCATGAAAAGAAAGATATTTTAAAAATAGCAAGAGACCATGAAAAAACAGCTACAAGACGATGCAAAGAAGAATAACATAAGATTCATTGGGGTCAGTGAGAAAGCTGGAGACAGTGCAAATGCCATAAAAAAAAAAAAAAAAAAAAAAAAAACTTCGCAGAAATAATGGCAGAAAACTTCCCAAGTGTGGATAAAGAATTTGACATACAAATAAATGAAGCATATAGAACTCCAAACAGCCATGACCAAAATAAAACTACACCAAGATTCCAGAAATTCAGCACAAGAACAGAATATTAAAAGCTGTTAGAGAAAAGAAACAGATCACCTATAAAGGAAAGCCCATCAGAATCACGGCAGACTTCTCTACACAAACCCTCAAGTCAAGAAGAGCTTGGAGTGAAGTATTTCAAGTCCTGAAAAAAACAACTTCCAACCCAGATTGATGTACCCTGCAAAACTATCTTTCAAAATTAATGGAGAAATGAGATACTTCCATGACAAAGAACAATTGAAGCAATTCATGACCACCAAACCAGCCCTACAAAGAGTACTGAGAGATATTCTAGACAGAGATAAAAATGACCACAATTCCAAGAACAACAACAGAAAGAAACAACCAGGCAGGGCAAGCAATTCGACAGAGTGGGAAAAGCAGGGAACCAACAGCAGGAAAATATCATGACAAAGATAAGCCAATACACATCAGTTATAACCATCAATGTAAATGGCCTCAATTCACCAATCAAAAGAAACAGATTGGCAGAATGGATCAAGAAACAAGATCCAACAGTATCCTGTATACAAGAAACACATTTAATTCAAAAAGAAATTCATGGTCTGAAAGTCAAAGGATGGAAAACAATCTTCCATGCAAAAGGAACCCAGAAAAAAGCAGTGGTAGCTGTCCTGTTTGCAGGCAATGTGAACTTCAAACCAAGAGTGATCAAAAGAGATAAAGAAGGTCACTACATACTTGCTAGGGGGAAACTTCAAAAGGAAGATTGTTATCTAACAATCATAAATATGTATGCACCGAATATGGGAGAACCCAACTATATAAAACAATTATTAATAGACATGAAAAACTAAATAAGCAATAACACAATTGTAACAGGAGACCTTAATATCCCATTGTCACAAAGAGATAGATCAACTAGACAAAAAATCAGCAAAGAAATATCAGAACTGAACCAAACCTGTGAACAAATGGACTTAATAGATGTTTTAGAGTGTTCTACCCAACATCATCAGAATACACATTCTTCTCAGCTGCACATGGGACGTTCTCTAAAATGGATCCTATACCAGCCCACAGAACATGCTTAAGTAAATGCAAAGGAAATGAAATTATCCCATCATATTATCTGGCCATAGTGCAATGAAATTGGAAATTAATAACAAAAGAAACTGTAAACCTCAATAAACATGTGGAAATTAAATAACACCCTCCAAACAACTAATGGGTCACACATGAAATTAAAGAAGAAATTAAACAATATCTACAACTAAACAAGAATGCAGATACAACATACTGGAGCTTATGGGATGTAATGAAAGCAGTCATAACGGAAATTTATAGTGGTGAATTCTCATATCAGGAAAATAGAACGAACACAAATAACCTAACGTTGCACCTCAAGCTTCTAGAAACAGAAGAGCAATACAGGCCCAAAGCCCATACAAGGGAGGAAATTATAAAGATCAGAGCAGAAATTAATGCAATGGAGACTGAGAAAATAATACAAAGGATTAATGAATCAAAGAGTTGGTTCTTTGAAAGAATAAATAAAATTGATAAACCCCTAAACAACCTTACCAAAAAAAGGAAGGAAAAGACTCAAATTCATGCACTGAGGAATGAAAAGGGTGAAATCACTACAGATTCTGTGGAAATTCAGAACATCATCAGTACCTACTTTGAAAATCTTTACTCTCATAGGATGGAAAACACAGAAGAAATGGACAGATTCCTAGATATGTATGAATTACCAAAGTTGAATCAAGAAGATATAAAAATTCTGAATAACCCAGTATCAGTTAAAGAGATTGAAAATGTAATTAAAAACTTACCAACAAAGAAAAGTTCAGGTCCTGATGGATTCACTGCTGAATTTTACAAGAAATTTAGAGAAGATTTAATGCCAATACTCCTCAAACTCTTTAATGAAATTGAAAGGGAAACAATACTCCCTAACTCATACCTGTAGGCAAGTATTACCCTGATACCAAAACCAGAGAAAGACCCAACCAAAAAAGAGAACTACAGCTCAATCTCCCTAATGAACATAGATGCAAAAATCCTCAATAAGATACTAGCAAACAGAATGCAGCAAATATCAAGAAGATTATACACCATGACCAAGTGGGATTCATCCCAGGAATGCAGGGATGGTTCAACATACACAAGTCAATAAATGTAATACACCATATCAACAGAGCCAAATACAAAAATCACATGATCATCTCAATAGACACAGAAAAAGCTTTTGACGAAGTCCAACACTCATTCATGATAAAAACCCTACAGAAAATTGGAATAGTCTTTACCTCAATCTGATAAAAGCCATCTATGACAAACCAACAGGCAACATCATACTAAATGGACAAAAACTGAAAGCTTTCACTCTAAAATGAGGAACAAGACAAGGATTCCACTATCACCACTCCTATTCAATATAGTTCTGGAAACATTAGCCAGAGCAATTAGACAAGAGAGAGAAATAAAAGGAATAAGGGTAGGAAAAGAAGAAGTTAAATTATCATTATTCACAGGTGACATGATACTCCACATAGAAGACCCCAAAAACTCCACAAAAAGACTTCTAGAATTAATAAGCAAATTCAGTAGGGTAGCTGGAGGCAAAGTCAACACTCAAAAATCAATAGCATTCCTGGACACAAACAGCAAGCTCACTGAGAGAAAAATTAGGGAAACAACACCCTTTACAATAGCATTGAACAAAATGAAATCAATTTGTTTGGAATTCACTAGGAATCAATTTGTTAGGAATCACTCTAACAAAGGAAGAAAAAGATCTATACATTGAAAATTACAGTACTCTGAAAAAGGAGATTGAAGAGGATATCAGAAAATGGAAAGATATCCCTAACTCATGAATAGGAAGACCCCACATAGTGAAAATGGCCATGCTCCCAAAATTGTTATAAAGATTTAATGCAATCCTGATTAAAATACCATTAGCATACCTCACAGAACTAGAGAAAACATTATTAAAATTCACTTGGAAACAGAAGAGACCTAGAATAGCAAAAGCAATTCTGGGCAACAAAGGCAAGGCAGGAGGCATCACAATCCCTGACCTGAAATTATACAACAAAGTTACTGTGATAAAATCAGCATGGTACTGGAAAACAACAACAACAACTACAACAACAGACTTGAGGATCAGTGGAATAGATTAGAAGATGCAGACACAACTCCAAACACACTCAGCCATCTTATCTTTCACAAAGGGGCCAAACATGTTCACTGGAAGAAAGATAGCCTCTTTAATAAATGGTGCTAGAAAAACTGGCTCTCTGCATGCTAAAGACTAAAACCAGACTCATGTCTATCACCATGCACTAAACTAAAGTAAAAATGGATCAAAGATCTAAATATTAAAACAGAAACACAGAATCTACCAGAAGAGGAAGTAGGCAGAAATCTTGAAGACATCGGTGTAGGCAGAGAGTTCATGAACAAAACCCAAACTGCATGGGAAATACTCTAAAGAATCAACAACTGGGATCTCATCTTATTAAGAAGCTTTTGCACAACAAAAGAAATCACCAACAGAGTGAAAAAGATAACCCACAGAGTGGGAAAAAAATCTTAGCCAACAGTCCCTCAGACAAAAGACTTATATCTAGAACATATAAAGAATTGAAAAAAAATCAGATCTCCCCCAAATTTAAAGACCCAATCCAAAAATGGGCATCTGAGATGAATATGCACTTCTCAGATGAAGATATACAGATAGCATTTTTTCATAAAAAATGTTCAACATCACTGGTCATTCAAGAGATGCAAATTAAAAAAACACTGAGATTCCATCTCACCCAAGAAAGAATGGCTGTCATCAAGAAATCAACCAATAACAAACGCTGGAAGGGCTGTGGGGGGAAAAGAACCCTTTTCCACTGTTGGTGGGAGTGTAGACTGGTGCAACCACTGTGCACATCAGTGTGGAGATTCCTCAAAAAACTAGGACTAGAGGTCCCATTCAACCCAGCTATTCCCCTTCTGGGTATCTTCCCAGAAGAGTTAAAAACATTATACCACAGCAATATATGTGCATCTATGTTTATAGCAGCACAATTTGTAATAGCTAAATCTTGGAAACAACCCAAATGCCCATCACATGAGGAGTGGATAAAAAAGATGTAGTATTTTTATATAATGGAATACTACTCAGCTATAAAGGAGGATAAACTTGAGACTTTTATAGGTAAATGGATGCAACTTGAGACCATACTCATAATTGAAATAAATCAGACTTACATATGTAAACATCATATTGTCTCCCTAGTGTAAGAAGCTGAAAGAGTAAATAAGATCTAAAATGTACAATAGATATTGGGAAATGGGAAGAAACTATTCAAAAGGAAAGAGAAACTGGGATGAGGGAAAGGGGAAAAGAATGAAGGGAAAAGGAAAAGGAAATAAGATAGTTAAATAGCTATACTACTAATTTCTATAAGTCCATTGAAAAGAAAGTTTTGTGTTTATATCATTTGATCAATTTTTCATGCCTAAATCTTATAATCTGAGCAACTACCTTAAAGATAACAATAAGCAATGTACTAACCACTGTTACTTTCCTATCTTGTTTTGACATTGTATATCATTGTTTTTATTGTTTTTTGTCTTAAAAATTAAAAAAGTGGTATTTATACACAATGGAGTACTACTCTGCCATAAAAAAAGGAGAAACTTGAGTCATTTGTAGGGACATGGATGCACCTTGAGACCATAACGTTAAGTAACTCAGACACACAAGCTTAAATATTGCATGGTTTCTCTTACATGAAAAACTCAATATATATAAAGTATGAAACAAAAGACAGATAATAAGAAAAGAGAGAAAAAATAAAAGGTAGTGTAATCCAGTGCAAACAATGTATCTAAAAGTGTACCTGGATTTCATGCAATTGTCTTACGTATTTTATATGTTCTTTGGCGTATTAGTCCAGTTTTCAGTCTGTGTGTATGATAATTAACTTTATATGGTCTTACAAGATAAATAAATGAAACTGATGCTGGAAAGATAAAGGGAGGGTGTCAGCCAGGGGGAAAAATAAGGGAACTGAAATGTGTTACATCCCTGTATCAACCCCTATAGTACAGAGTAATCATTACGCACTGCAAACATGTACTAAAAAAAAACCCAAAAAATGAAAAAAATAGCAATAGAAAAAACAAAGTCAGTGACATTGCATTTCTCAGACCTTACTGAGCTGTCATTACATCTGTCTCCCAGACGACAACTGGGAGAGGTCCTCCACCTCTACATGCCTTTGTGTTGAGCCGGGGTGCACTCAGATAATCCGGGATATGCTCCCCAGGAGCTCCTGCCAGCTCCTGGGATGTGTACAAACGTGGGGGAGCGCGATCCTGCCCACTCACACCACTTAGTAAACTCTTACTGTAACAATGCAACGATCTCCACTTCCACGAAGATAGGGCGTATGTAGTCTTCCCTACTCCCCCTGAGAAATCCAACTAAAAACACGGGAAATTATCTAGAAAACAGAGGAAGTCCTTGAATAGAGGAAAGGAAAAGGAAAAGCAGTTAGGGTCCTTGGGAGCCAAAGTGACACAGGGCCGAGTTCCCGAGTGTCCTTTTTTATCTCACAGATTCCAGACACAAAGCCGAGGAGGCATCACCCTGGCCAGGACAGACCTCTTCTGTATCCAAGGACCAGGAAAGGACCGGCCTGGAGAGAAGGAGCACACACACTGCACGCCAGTCAAACACCACAGGAATGAAAAAACCCCAAACTTCAGCCTCACTCACGCCTCTGAGGTCAACTGGCGCCTAGAGGGCCGTCCTCCCCACACACACTGGCCACAGCGAGATCCCTGACCTCTGCTGTGTGCGGCTGTAGGAGAAGGCTCAGTGGACAGCCTGGGCACTCAGCTCTACCAAACACCATGAGTGTGTGGGAGGACGGTGGGGGTCTGGGGTTCCACACCCACCTGGCAGTCCCTGCTTGAGGAGTGAGGTTTGGACAAATGCAGAATCAGAGCCTTCACCGGGACCCAGAGGTGAGAAGGGGGCCCCCATTCTGTGGTGTCAGTGGAGGCCACACTTGGATTAATAATGACCAAGCCTTTCCTCCCAGACACAGAATCATCAAAGGAAGCTGGAATTCGCATTACTGCTCCACCAGAGTCAGGATACCCCTCCCACGGTGCTACAGGGCGCTGGGCGCACACTGCCCTTCTACTTGCACTTGGCAGTAAAGAGGGACTGACTCCAGGGTCCCCTGCCAGAGCCGTGTCAAACAAGGCCTGCTAAAATGGAAAGCTGTAAAAGATCATATAGCTAAAATATATATATGTATATTTTTATTATTATTATAAGTTATCTAACCTATAGGAAGAAAGAGAGAAAAGGACAACATTCACGTGTGTGAAAGACAGTGTAAGAGCAAGTGAAGAACCAACAGAGAAAGAATTTTTGAAAACGCTTGACAGGTGTCCAAGCAGAAACAAAACTTTCAGTGGAGAGTTCGAGATTCAGTAAAAGAGAAACAGTACTATTTCTGGGTAAAAGTTGTGTTTTTTCACGTTCTACGAGAAAGAAAATTTTGCCACTGCCAAAAAAGAACTTCAAATGTCACGTGAAAACATCATTCAAGAAAACTGCAATCGTGAAATCTTACTTTTATCTGTGCTGATCCCTGGCACTCTTTGGTCCCATTCTTTGGCAAGGAAATTCGCTTTATTACTTGATTCAATTGCAGATCGCTTAACTGCTAAGGAGGAGAGTTCTAGGGCATTGTAAGAATCATACAGATCCCAGGTAGTGGCCATTATGCCTAAATAGATACAAAGGTGAAAATTATCTTAAACCAAATCCTAATATTTTAGGTTTATACAAAACTAGCCATAGTAAAATCTAAGACTAGCTTTGTTTATTTAAAACACACTGTTGTTTTTACAACAAAGGCAGGAAGTAGGTAAAAATGGCAAAGAAATAATATGTGAAGATACATCAAAAGAGCCTTCATTGTCGCACTACTGACATCTACAAATGCCTTAGTCCATTAGTGATATCCTTTCTGAGCCTTGCAGTGCCTTCCCTTCCCCAAGCCAGTGCCACATTACGTCATTTGTCTGCCACTGTGGGGCTGCTTTAGTGACACAGACCTTGACGACAAAACCACCCTTATGTTTATACCTATGGTCAACATACAACAACCAGTAGTCTACAGATCTACTCACTTATAATCATGCAATTCCATTTTTAGCCAGCAAAATTCCTACATACTTATTTGTGTGAAAAGACTGTACTTTTGGAGGAAATGATGGGCTCTGTTCTCAAGAAAGTTGTGTAGTAGTATAAGTATTGCTCCACTTTTAAAATTTTTATTTAAGTTAGTTAAATTGATTCAATAAAAATTGACAATGTTATTTGTCTTCAAATAATTTTTAAAGTTTTCAATCCCTTTCATTGGTTTATATCACTCTTATAGCAATTCTTTTATCAGTGACCATAGAGCAATGTATTCCTCTATGTTAAACTTACCAGATTTTCAGTTAAAGGGCAGTATTTTAACAATGAATTCTTTTGCTTAAACATCAAAACAGAATCTGGACCTAATAAATGCAGCTACTTGATTGCTACAATTATATTTGTAACATAAAATAAAGGAGCTCTGGTATCTAATGTTTTCAATGGTGATTTGTGGTCATTTTCCTTAGGATGGTTTTAAGGAATGCCCTATGTGCAGCTTTTTACTGCTTGAGAGAGTTCTGAGTTTGGTTTGAAAAAAAAGACAAGTGCTTTGTGTCAATCCTTCAGGTAGTCCCCAAGACAGGATAAAAGAGATAAACCCAATTCCTTAAGAGCAATATGTGTTCTGCTCCTTCTAGAACTAAAGATGAGAGTCTCACATTGGGAAGTTGGCTTACAGTCTTTAAAACCACCATGTTAGGAATAGAACAGGGAAAAAACAAGCAATTCTCTCTTTTCTCTCGCTTCAGCTCTCCCTTGGCTGCTGTAGATCTCTGACTGCTGTCCAGAGTTCTGCCAAACTTCATTCTGACAGTGTTTGCTTAGGTTTTTTGGATATAGCTGTGGAAGGACATGTTGCTGGAACTACCTGTTCTGTTGTTTTTGCTAATACCATCCCAGAACTATTGGTGGGATTAAGGGTGTGTGATTACTAAATCAGTCCCAGTATCCTAGATAGCACATAAAAGGGGCAGAAAGACACTGTTAAGGTCCCTTGTTGCTTTTGCTGTCTTCAGCCTACCACGAACTGTTCTCATCTGCCACCCTGCCTTGGAGCCAGCTGATTATGGACTGAAACCTCTACAAATTGAGCTAAATAAACCTTTCCTCCCTTAACTTGTGGGTGTTGGGTATTTTGTCTCAGCGATGAGAAGAGTAACTAACACAATGTTCTTGAGTATCTGCTACAGCCTAGAACGTTCTCCAAAAGCCCATGTTTTAAAGGCTTGGGTCCCCGGCTGGGGCACTACATTGATTTTTCTGCCCTGAGTGCTCCTATTACTAAGGTTTCCAGACCCAGACTGGAACACACACCATTGATTCCCTGGCTCTTGGGCCTTCAATCTACCCAGCAGCTTTCCTGGATCTCTAGTTTCCAGTAAGCCAATAGCATAAAAGACATTTCTTTTTTCTTGTCATGTGTCATTTAACAATAGAGATATGGTGGAACTTCGGGAGGTGGAGCCTAGTGGGGGAAAGGAGGTCATTGTGAGGGTGTCCTGGAGAGGACATTGGGATCCTCTCTATCTGCTTCCCAGCTGCCATGGGTGGTCGGAACTCCCGTACCACATGATCCTAGCATGATATATGGTGCCACAACAAACCCAAAGTGATACAGCCAAGCAACCATGGACTGAAGCCTCTACAACCGTGAACCAAACTAAATATTTCCTCCATATCCATTGATTATTTTCAGTATTTTGTCACAATGGCAGAAAGCTAATTACTATAGTATATAAATAGATGTTAATATTGACTACAAATGATGATAATTTGATCTATCTGTGTCTTACTGCAATGGCTGAAATGGCAAAAACAATGTTTAATAATTACCACAGTTTGTAATTATTTCTAATTCCCATATTTAATGGGAATATCTTTAGTAGTTCATACTTAAGCAAAAAATTTCCTTTTTATTTCAGATATATTATCAAGAAACAACACACTGTTTCTTTATAGACAATTTGATCAAGGATGAGTGTTGAATTGTATTGAATGATTATTGTGTTGCTGTCATTAAGAAACATTGATTTTTCTGCCCTGAGTGCTCCTAGTACTAAGGTTTCCAGACTCAAACTGGAACACAGACCATTGATTCCCTGGCTCTTGGGCCTTCAAACTACCTAGTGGCTTTCCTGGATCTCTAGTTTACAGCGGGCAGATGTGGTCCTCATCCACTTCCATGATCATGTAAGCCAACAGCATATAAGACATTTCTTTTTTCTTGTCATGTGTCACTTAACAATAGAGATGTATTTGCAGAGGTGCATTTTTAGGTGATTCCACTTTTGCACAAACTAGCTGCAATGTCACTAGGCAATCTAATGGCATGGGACCACAATTGTGTATGCAGTCCATTGTTGACTAAAATACTGTTAGAGGTACATGACTACATCTATATCTATCTATAAAATTATATTATATATATATTCATATATTCACATATATATATATATTGTTGATTGGTTCTGTTTCTCTGGAGAACCCCAACCAATACATATAGGTTTTATAGACAGGTATTATATTGGTATTATAATTTACTCTCGCTTTTACAGAATAAAGCTCTACGGTGGTCTGAGCTTCACATGGGCCATATCAGGGGAATTCTTTGAAAAAAATTTCTCATTTCTTTGACCATCATGTATCGTTCTATCATTTCTTGAGCAGTTTTGATAATTTTGAGTTCCATAAAAAGCTGTTCTTTTCATTATTTTAATTCTATTAACATAAAATCACACATAGTGATCCATCGAAAATATTTAAATCCTTTACTAATTATTGTATTCATATTCTTTTTCAAAATCCTAATATCAATTAAAGGGCTAAAGAATGTTACTGAATACCACCCAAGTATTCATTTTTCTATGCTCATCTAAGTTCTCACCAATTAAGAAACTAACAAGGAATAAAACACAGATCATCAATGTTCACCTGTATTACCAAGAAAGTTTAGATTGACTTCTATGGTTTAGATGTGCAGCAATAATGAACTCCTTAATCATGAACCCCAGACTTAGACAAACTTACACGTTATAACTTGAGAATCACAGCCTCCTCTGGGTCAAGTCCTACCCCTTTAAAATTTTTGTGTGGAGAAGTCAATTAGAATTTTTAGTTCCTGATGCCAGCCTGCTACCAGGAAAGGGAAAGAAGGGGAATAACCATGCATGCCCACATTTCTACTCCCAAACTCATCCATCAGGTAAGCCACAACTCTGGTCCTAGGTAGGAATGAGTGAGAGAATAAAAAGAGGTGGAGATGATATCCTCATTACTATTCTCCACATAAAAGGAAATACTAGGAATAGGGAATAAATGTGCCCACCAACAAGATATCTTTATATTCTTTTATGGAAAACAATGGTTAAACATTTTTGCTAGAAATTTATCTATTTTAATGTTTTTTTTTAAAAAACTTGCTTATAGTTTTGTTAAGGAGTAAAGACAAGTGTATACATAACTTCTTTCCTATTATTCCTTTGGTCACAGATGGTAGATTTTTGCCTATTATATATTCTCAAGGGTACAGTCTTGTAAACATTAAGAGGTCGTAAGTGCAGTAGTTTACAGCACAGGTTCCAGGGCAGGAGCAACCTTCTCTTTGCCCATTTCCTTATCTATACAATGGGGAACAACAACATTACATATCTCACAGAGTTCTTAAAATTAAATCAGTTAATCTATGTGAAGGACCTAGAACAGTGTCTGGCTCATTTGAAATGTTACTTGTGATACTTATTCTTTGTGACATAACCAGTTTCTATAAGTTTTTCATGAACAATGAATACAGAGATCTATGAGACAGTAAACATAAGAACCAAGATTCACATTACTGAAATCTACGTCTTTATTACTTGCTAATTTAGATGTCAAATTCTCGAAGCTATAGATTATAGAACTCAACTACTATTGTGATTTGGCCAAATTATTTCCATTTCTGCTCTATATATTTCAACATTTATTTGTTGACCGACAGACTCAACAGGACATACGCTAAAACATGAAAGTTTAGCAAGGAGAACAAAACAAATTACCTTGGTCTTCCATTATAATTTTATCACACTGCACATCTTTATTTTTTGGTGCTCCATTAAAAGTCTGCATCATCCGTTCAACATATAAATCATTGCCTAATCTATTTTTACAAAGGGTCTCATATTTGTTATTTCTCTGGCTGTAAAAAAATGAAGGAGAACCAACTCATTAATAAAAATTGAGTCTACACATATCATCTCTTTATATTATCATTTTAAAAAAAAATTTCTATCATTAATATGGTTATACCAAAATGTGAAGTGAGAGCTCAAAAAAAAAAAATCCTTAGGAAAAGATTGAATTAAACTACCTCTGAAGGACTTTTTAATTTTATTTTTTTAATTAAGTTTACTGGTATAATTTAGATATGCATAATGATCATATTTATCATAGGAAATTTGTGCCTGTACATTGTATAACTTACTTCCTCTTTTTTTTCCCATTCATCTCCCCTCTTCAATCCCTCTTCCCTTCCTTATTTACAAAGCTTTGTTTCCATTTTATTCTTTTCTTTTCTCACTTTTTTCTTTTCCCTTCCACCCCCCCCATTCCCCTTTCCCTTTGAACAATTACTTCCTATTTCACAATATCTATTATACATTTTGGTTCTTATTAACACTTTCAGTTTCTCACACCAGAGAAACAATGTGATATTTACATATATGTGCCCAATTTATTTCACTTAAGAGTATGGTCTCAAGGTCCATCCATTTAGCTATAAATGTCTCAAGTTTATCCTTCTTTATGGCTGAGTAGTATTCCATTGTATAAAAAAATATCTTTTTTATCCATTCATCAGTTGATGGCCATCTGGGTTGTTTCCAAGATCTAGCTATTACAAACTGTGCTGCTATAAACATGAGTGCACATATATTGCTGTGGTATGATGCTTTTAATTCTTTCAGGAAGATACCAAGAAGGGGAATCACTGGATCAAATGGAACCTCTAGTCCTAGTTTTTTGAGGAATCTCCACACTGATTTCCGCAGTTGTTGCACCAGTCTACACTCCCACCAAAGGTGCAGAAATGTTTGTTTTTCTCCACAGCCTCACCAGCATTTGTCATTGGTTGACTTGTCGATAATAGCCATTCTTTCTCCGTGATAATAGCCACAGAAATGGAATCTCAGTGTTGTTTTAATTTGCATCTTTCAAATGATCAGTGATGTTGAACATTTTTTCATGTATTTATTTGCCTTTTGTACTTCTTCTGAGAGGTGTCTATTCATTTCAGATGCCCATTTTTGAATTGGGTCTTTAAATTTGGGGGCTCTGTGGGCTAGAATATGTGCTGTTGTTTGTATTTTTCTTATGTTAGGTAGCTTTATTACTGGTATCAAAGCTTCCCTAGGAAATGTCTATTCCTCTGAGATGTCTGCTCGGTGTAGCTGGCTGTTAGTCTTTGTGTCTGTCCTAAGATCCTATCTTTCCACTTTATTAGGGATGATGTGTTGCTATCTATTTGGTTTAGCACCTTTGGTACTGGGATATGGGGACGATTGCGACCCCAGATTGTCACAGTGTTGTCACACAAGGCTGAACAACTGATTACCACAAGTATATATCTTGGCTACAGTAGTACAGTTAGTAATAATATCATCAAGCACAGCCTGGGAACTGATAATCTGTGGTGCCTGCTAATTTGCTATCTCTAACCATAGGAGCAAGATCTATAGTTATGTAACAACCTCCAACACAGGCCAGGTGTTTGTATGCAGTGGGTTTCCCCTTCATAGGGTGATTTTATCCTGTGTGGAAGGGGAATTTAAGAGGGATAGGGAACAAAACAGAGTGGTAGCTGAAGAGAAATATAGTAGAAACAAGGCTGAAGGACTAAGGATGATCGCCTAAACTCTGGGAAGCTGGAGTGTAGGGAGCGATGAGACAATTTCAGGGTTGCCGCCCCGCCTCCCCCTCCTGAGGGCATCCGGTGCGCCAGCCTACATCTCCCATGATCCTCTCCAGCCTAATCCGGAAATGACGAGGACCTATCCGTGCTCACTACATTCCCCCTGAGATGAGAGCTTCCGCCCCCGCTTCTATAAGTGCCTTAGACACTTCCTCAATAAACAAGACTTCATTGGAATCCTTCATCTTGTCTCCGTTTCTCTCTCCTCTTGCCCTGTCCCCCCATCCCGTTTCTCCTCCAGGTGGGACCCACGAGTTGATCCGCAGGCCGGATCACTGGAGAAGAGGAGAGGAAAGAAAGAATGAAGGAGAAAGCAAAAGAATTTCGAGGCAAAACAGAAAGACTAGAGATAGTGCTCATTCACCTGTAAATCTCAGAGAATACTGAAAGACCAATGAAGAAAAAGAGAGGCAGGACACAGAAAACAAACCAAACAACAAAAGTCAAAACCCATATAATGCCCCCCTAAAAAATTTAAATAATTATTTAAAAAAGAAAAAAAATTCCTCGGGTGTCCCAAGTCAGTGTTAGTTCCCTAGTCAGCCAGAACTCCTACTGAGTAACTCCGCCACGTCTGTGGCAGGATTACTGCTGAGTGCGGAGCTGATCTTGGCCACGCTGCTGACTCCTCTTACACGACTTGGTGGGAGGGCGAAGGGAGTGCCCTTGTCCACTGCTAGCCAAGGCCATTTGCCTGCTGGTTGCAGGGCAGGTGGTGGTGCCCTTGTCCTGCCCAAGGCTGCTTGCCTGTTTGCACCTCTGAACCAAGGGCAGGGGGTCGGTGCCCTTGTCCTGTCGCAGGCCAACGCCACTTGCTCGCTTGCACCGCAGGGCAGGGGGCAGCTTCTAGTCCTTGTTGCTTGGGCTAAGACTGGCTTTTGGTGTTTGCCCAGTTGGAATCTGGGTCCCAGCTCCTACTTCTCAGTCGAATTCCCCCCAGTCTGTTGTCAAACTGCTGGCTGTCTATTGTGACTGCACAGCCCTTCCCTCATTCCACACCCAGACATTGGCACCAAAGCAATCCTGGGGTTCTGCAGCTGGAATTCAAGCCCTGGAGCACTTTGAGATAAAAGGGCAGTCCCACCCTCCACCTGCTACTCAGGGTGACTGGAGGGGGTGCTCTGTTCACTCAGCAACCATGCTTTCACAGAAAGCGATTGGTTAAGCAAAGGCCATGTATCATCCTGATGGCTGACACTGACAGAAGAACTGAGAGGCTCTGTATGCAGTTCCAAGATAAATCCTGATGAGACTTAACTGACTTTGATAGATAGCAAGAGGTTAATTTTGATTAATACAAGTGTCACTTTAACTTGGTCTTAAACATCCAGCAGAAAAGTATAACCAAAAGATGTATAAAACAATGCCATAATACTAAGCTAGATACAGGAAAGGACTCCAATCACTAACCCCTTCTGGCAATTTCCAGCTACACCAGTAGCTGACCACTGTTATGGGTCATTAAGAAAAAACTACAGTAAAATCTATAAAAGCTCAACAAAAATCCTTGAATTCTTTAGGTAAGATAAGCTAAAACTGGAGAGACTTATGACAAAATATCAGACTCCATCAGTAAAGAAATCTAAAGAGACATTGGACTGCAATCACTATTCCAGTCTCATAAAAACCACGTCTAAACTTGGCTCATTCCCAAATCCACTTTTCCATTCTAGTGCTCATGCTTTGATTACACATGCTTTAATTTCCAAAAAATTAGTTTATTCTTGCCTAGAAGCTGCCAAACTTCAAGTGATCATACACATAGAACCAACAATAAATATGCTAGATTCCTTCTACCGAAATCCACCAGATCAACCTCATAAAGAGAGTTCATAACTGGTAAATTACAACATGACTTCTATCTGAGGCCATTAGATTAGCTCTCTGGAGGGGGTCCCTGACTGCGGTCTCCCCTACATTGACCCTTCTCAGCTCAAAGCAGTTAAAATGGAAACTACACACAGTCTCCCTAACTGCAGTTGGAGATAGCTTTTCAGAGGGAAACTGTTACAGACAGCTAAGTTAGTTACAAATGTTACAGGCAGTTAGAAAGGGTGGGCCCTCACACAGAAAGCAATTATAGCCAAAGACATGTTCACCAAAGGCCAGGCTTCAAGAAAAAGAACACGTCTATCTCTTAAAACTCAATTAAATAAACAAAAGGGGGGAATACAGTTAATTCCCACAAACATGATTAGACCTTTCTACTTTAAAAATTGCTTTTAATCTGCTTGCAAAAAATACACTCCATCAGACTTCACTGGCAAAACAGACAATTCGATGAACACGCCCAGAGCACAAATCCTATAAAAGGACATGCAAATAAGAAAATCGGATGGCCCAGTACAGTTAGTAACACGGGACAAGGGTGTGCTTGTGTGTTAACAGGTCGCGAAACATCATCATGGATGCCATCCTGGAATGTGTGGCCACAGAGAGGACATCTTCGAAGCTGTGAAGTCTGCTGCGACCAGACCCAACTTGGATTCTTTTTTTTTTTTGTGGGTACCGGGGGGACGACCTCAGGACCTCGCGCACCAACAGGCACCCGTGCCGCTGAGCGATATCACCGGCCCCTTTTTCGTATGTGGGTTCCGGGAGTCGAACTCGGGCCTTCGCGCTTGCAAGGCAGGCGCTTAAGCCGCTGAGCCGTCTCACCGGCCCCCAACTTGGATTCTACACTGGACTGATTATATTAATATGCTTGTGTCTTTTATTTCTGTTCTTAGTCTGTTATAGGTGGCACCAAACCTGACAACATCTAGACCTGTCCAACCTCAAGTCATAATGTTTCAACGGCTACAATTACAAAAACACAAAGGGGGAGATGTCAGAGACCAGGCTATGTAAGGGTTAAACTGCCAACCATGAAGGGACCTCTGGCTATGTTGGAAAAGCTCCTATTCACAGTGCTCTAAGTCAAGATGACACCACAGCTGAGGTAGCCTAGGACATGGACTGCGGATACCCCCTATTCCAGAGCAATAAAACTGCCACCCTTAGAGATAAGACAGTTCTCTGGATTGACAAGATTTACTGCCTTTGTTTCTCAGGGCCCTGGTCATTTTCTGGGGACTTTGCCTCTCATGTGCCCTCCTCTTCCTGAACCCCCCAAATCTGTGAAAACCCAATAAATACGGTGATCTGGAAGAATCCATGTCTCTACTCCCAGAGAGTTTTGACCTTCCTGGACTCCCCAAAACCATACCACTTGTGTTTTTATTTAAGCATTTGCCATAACTCATTTTAGGAGATTGGGGGCTAGAAAAGTCCCAAATAATGAGGTGACTTTTATCCCTAAAAAGGGATAATGCTGTCAGTTTGTTTTTCTGAAGGTGATATTTTCTTTATTTATTTTGAAAGCCTTCTCTTTATATTTGGTATTCTGTAGTGCCAGTACAATGCACTGAGTACATTTGTTCATGGATTTTTTATTTATTCCTCCTTCTGTGGAATGGTGACTCCCAATATTCTAGGAAAGTCCTTAATCTCTCTCTCTCTCTCTCTTTCTCTTTGAATAATACCTCTTCTCCCTTCTACTCTGCCCTTTTGAAACTCTGACTAAATATTCCATTGTCAACATGCTTTTAAACTGCCTCATACTTTATAAACCATTTTCTCTTCAGCGTTCATTTTGTATAATTTATTCACCTCTATTTTCTAATTTATTAAATCTCTATTTAATTGTCTAATACAATATTCAAACCAATGTTTGCTTTTTAAACAATTATACATACTTTAAAATTCTTTATCCAGGGCCAGTGAGATGGCTCAGCGGCGTAAGCGGCTGCCTGGCAAGCGCGAGGGCCTGAGTTCAACTCCTGGAACCCACATACGAAAAAAGGGCCAGTGATATCGCTCAGCAGCACGGGCGCCTGCTGGCGTGTGAGGTCCTGAGGTCGACCCCCAGTACCCACAAAAAAAAAAAAAATTCTTTATCCAAACATGAGTCATCAACTTGATAGTTTCTTAATGCTAATCACATTTTAATTCTGTTGTATTTGTTTAAACATTTCACACGTTTTATATTCTATATCTGATAATATCATTATTCAGGGTCTAGATCTAGAGTTTGTTATTTCTGCTTATTCTTATTCATAATGACTTGTTTCTTTATTAGTTTGGTGTATTTTAACCAACTTCATTCCGAGGGAATCTTAAGAACTTAATCGGGGTATCCTTCCCTCCAGAGATCCATTTGCTTTTGAGAGCAACCAGTAGACCCTACTAACCTCTGGCCATTTGGGAGAACTATGATTTTGATGTTGTCCGGGTTGGCATCGCACTCTTGGGCTCAAGTGAGTTGGAATGACAGGTGTGTACCACTGTGCCTGTCCTAAAAAATTTTTTTTGGGGTGCTGGCAATTGGACCCAGGGCCTCACATATGCTAAGGCACTCTACCACGGAACTACATCCCCAGCCCCTTTATCTTTCGTGAGTTTCTGGCAACTTTCCCTCACTTCTTATAGCTTGTAAATGTATCTAACCTAGAATCCAGTTGTACTGTATTTTACAGTCCAAACGGTTTTACAATAATTCTTCCATACAATACAGGGGAGTGAATCCAGGGGCGCTTTGCCACTGAGCTGCATCCCCAGCCCATTTTTAAATTTTGAGACAGAGTCTAAGTTGCCTAGCCTGGCCTTGAACTTTCAATCCTTCTGTCTTAGTCTCCCAAGTAGCTGGAGTTATAGGAGTATGCCATCATGCCTGGCCCATTACATGGTAGTTTATATTTTAGGCAGGGATAATACCCTAAAATTATTTTAGTGATGGATATTTTAGTACTATGAATTATATTCAAATGATATTTGGCATGAAACAATCTGAATGACTATTATTTATAGTAACTATTAATTTCAGATAAAGCAGACTTTAGAGAAAGAAAAGCTATCAGCGATAGTGGCATCCCAAAATGACGAAGGAGCCAGTTCTCCAAGAATACGTGAAAATTTTGACATGCTTGTCACAAGCAACAGGACGTCCAAGCACATCAGACCAGCACTAAGAGTCTCTTTACAGTCACATTAGAGGGACACAAAAATCTGCTCCGACAGAGTGAATTCTGTTATTTTCCTATAACACATTTTCCCACAAGTCTTACAAAATAAACATCAGTTCTTTCTTTTACAATTAAAACTAATTTAAAATGCATCAAAATAGTATTTATATGTATTATTGTATGAAAATATCATGTGGTGTTCATACACATGTCTGTTGTTTTCACGAGTGTAAGCGCAACATCTGTCACCTCAGTTATTCTTTGTAGTGAAAACATTCAAAATTCTTTTTCAGCTATTATTAACCATAATCACTCTACTGTGCAATAGAACACCAGAATTCAGTCCTAGCTTACCACAACTTCGTACCCACTGACCTACATCTTCTCTTTTCCCTTCAAAGGTTTGCCTCCTTATTAAAAAATATGGTAAAATGATGGGGTTTTCCTCTAGGAAAACTGATATACACTGTAAACACTTTCCATATAATTTGTCAAGATGTGTAAGGTTTATATATAATTTCACAAGGCACATGCACCTATATCCAGCACATTCAGAAAGAACCCATCATAGAAACAAGGAAAGGCCCAATGTTCCACCTGAACTCTAGAAGCAACGCAGACAACTGAAATGCACGTACATGACTTTCTCCGCTTCTTCAGATTCCACAGAGATCATGACTGTTGGCAGGTCAAAAAACCTCAGCGTGTCTGTCTCCGTGAGTAGTATCTCTACATTCTTCTCCAGGTCTTCTTTGGTTATGACTGTTTCAGGGGCTGCCCTCATAACTCGCAGATCTGAAATACACAACTTCATAAAAATCATTTACGAATTGTTACTGCTAATTTGCATTTTCTTCTCAAACACGAAAATTCCGTGATAGATGGTACACTGCGAGTGACTTTATATGGTGAAGGAACAGGCCACATATGATATATAGTCTATTCAACCTCTCTGAAACCAAACTGCACTTGAGAGCCTTCTCACCAACCTCCTTGGCTGACTGTATCAAGCCGAGCCTGGTCTCCACCCCATAGTCATAACTCCAACGGTACCCCATTATAATTACCCTACAACATTAATAGGGATTCTGGCATGACTGACTGACTGTACTATCCAGGAAGAATAAGGGGGCAAGTATATTTGGGGGATATGCCATGCACCACTTCTTTCGGCCCTAAAGTTAACTTCCATAGCTCCAGCCACATTCTTCTGAGTTTCCTTTTGGTTTAGATTGTAGGCCACCTCTAATCATCTTGACCAGGAGCTACCGACAGTCTTCAAGAGAAGTTCCAGTTGACTAAAGGAATAAAATGGGCTCAATTGTCTGTATGAATAGTACATCGAAAAGGATTGGCCAAAACCTTTAGGATAGTTAGTAGTTCAAGGTCCTTGGGAAAGTGTACTATGAATACAGTTGTAGTACTGAGTGAACATGGAATTGCTTATGTGGATAATAAAGAGCCATGATGTGACATATAGGTCAGAGTTCAGTGTTTTCTGTTAACAAAAAGGTGTAAAGCAGGGATCTGTGAGATTTTAGCATGACTGACACTTGGATAGCTTTAGGAAAATAAGACTTAAAAACATAGTTTCCAGAGACTAAAGTTAATCTCCTCTTAAAAAGGCCCATGTCTGAGAAAAATTCCTTCCTCACCACCTAAAAATATTTATTTAAAAAATAATAATACAACCTGGGTGCGGTGGCACATGCCTGTAATCCCAGCACTTGGGAAGCTGAGGCAGGAGGATCACTGTGAACTCAAGGCCAGCCTGGGCTGCATAGTGAGTTCAAGGCCAGCTTGAGCTACATGGCAAGACACTGTCTCAAAAAAAAAAAAAAAAAACAGTCAACTGGACCAGCAAAATAATTATGATATACTTATTTGTATTATTAATTAGGTATAATTTTAAAATCATGAAAATGATTGCAATAAAATGTTAAATAACAGAACAGTCCAGAATATGTTCTACACTGTGGTTATAAGAATAAAATATTGTGCATATGGACACAGTAAGGAAAGAAAAAGGTTTTCATTGCCAATCCTTTTTAGCATTGGGTGATTTTCTTTTTAAAAAGTTTTTAATTGTTATCTGTGCAATAAATTCTGAAACTAACATAAAGTTGTGACCTGTGAAAGTATATTTGGCTAAGATTAATAAAAAAGTAAATGCATTATCCACGTGGACTCATTTTGAGGTATATCTAGGTCAGACTTTCTACTGCATCAATGAAGACAATAAACAATAGAGATGATAAATGAGAAGTCCAAGAGAACACCAGGAATGTTGGCAATTTTGAGTCTAAAAATTTAGATCATTAATTCTCTGATCTTTATTATTTTTAGACCACTAGATTTAGATATTATATACCTGAAAGTGGCATTGTGACACCACAGACATGCTAATTACAAAACTAAACTATCCTGGGCCGGTGAGATGGCTCAGTGGCATAAGCACCTGCCTGGCAAGCACGAGGGCCTGAGTTCGACTCCTGGTACCCACATACGAAAAAAGGGCCGGTGATACCGCTCAGCAGTACGGGCGCCTGCTGGTACTCGAGGTCCTGAGGTCGACCCCCACTACCCACAAAAAGAAAAAAAAAAACAAAAACAAAAACTAAACTATACTTCATTACATGTATCTTAGTTACTTTTCTCCTTGCTGAGACAAAATACCCAACACCCAAAGTTAAAGGAGGAAAGGTGTATTTAGCTCACAGTTTGTAGAGGTTTCAGTCTGTAGTTGGCTGGCTCCGAGGCAGGGTGGCGTGGAGGGGCATCACAGAGGAGAAACACTTCATGCCAGGGGTGGCAGAAGGCAGCAAGCAGCAGGGAAGCCACCCTCTCTCTGTCCCTTATATTATATCCAGGCTATCCACCATCAGGGTGGGCAGTACACACATCCAGGGTGGGGCACCCTTAATCCTATCCAGAACTATGCTAAACCAATCACTAGACTAATTTAGTAATCACACACCCTTGATCCCAGCATCATACATTACAGATCCAGCCATCTCCAAAAAGCCCCACCTATGACTGCGTGAGGCTTTGAGGGGCCATCTAGACACAAGCCATAGCAATGAACTACATATATAAAATCTAATATAGTAAAATCTTAGTTATCTACTATGGTTTGGTAAAGTAATTATCTTGTCAAACTTCTGATGAGTGGCAGAGGAACTACCATTCATAGACAAAACTGTGAGATAGCAAATAGGATTTCTGCCTGGATTTCTGTACCATTTTCTGAGTGTTGCATGAATTTGATATATACTGAGAAACTAAATCAATAGCATGTACCTAAAGATCTGTTTCATGAGTGCAGATCGCCTATAGACTAACCCTACACAGATGTTGACTCCACTTTTTTATCTACTAGAAAGTGATCCCAAATCCATCTCCCTTGCTTGTACCTCTTTTTATTGCCAGTGATAGGGGGAATACACCTTCCTCCACTCCTGATAGTGCATCTAGAATGAGAGAACTCCAGTTGCATGTGACATTCATGGCTCCTCCTATCTCTTTATGAAGGCTTGTGAGAGGCTTAGGGGAGGTCTGAGGAATTGGAGAAACTTAAATGAATGGATTGCTGATTCTGCCAACTTTGAGGGCATAACAGCAGATTTTCCCCATAGATTATTATTTTGGTTCATATCTACCATATCTGCTTGTACCTATGCTATCATCTGGCTACTTTCACAGACCCCTGTAGGCAGCAGCCTACCCAGCCTTCCTTGGCCTCTACTTAAGCCACAATGGATTCAATGGATCCTTACAATGCCATTCAGTTACACAGGCTGTTTATTGTCACTTCTCACAAATGGATTATATACAAATCCACATACTTTCTGCATTCACATAAAAGGTATCTATTACTTATTCACTGAGAACATCTAAAGACAACTGGTGTATAACATGCTGTCTGCCCCTGCTTTGGAAATGCAATCACGAGCTTTCCTAAGTATAGAACTTCTTTTGGCTATGCAGTAAAACAATGCTTCCCAAATTTTATGATGCATCAGAATCATCCAAAGGACTTCTTAAAGGTTTTATTAGACTTTTAAAAACATTAGTAAACTTTTAATTTTAGAATAGTTTCGAGAGTCCAGAAAATTTGCAAGGATTTAAAAGGTTCTTATATATCCTGCATCCAGTTTGCCCTACTTTTAACATTATCATGATATACTTACTACAACTAGTAAAACAATACTGATATTTCATTATCACTTAAAGTCCATATTTTATTCCCATTTTCTTAATTTTTAACCAGTGCTGATGGAGACCACTATGAAGTGGCTCTGATCAGGATTTAAAATTAATCAATTGGCTTTCTATGTTTAGTTGTGAGTCTGGCCCAGGCCTAGGCCCCTTGTCTGGAGATGGGCAGTGGATTCATAGTAAGTGAACCTCTATGAATCACTGGACCCTGCTGAGGCCTGTAGTGGCCTGTGATACCATGATGCCTCAAAGGACACGATAAGGCCACAGTTGAGCTGGCTCCAGCTCCAATTAACTAAATAGAGGCTGTAGCTGCAGGCATCTCACTCCTGCAGTGAATGTCAACCTGGAGATAAGATAGTTCTCCTAATTAACATAATTTACTGCTTGGGGAAGGCTTTAAACTGACTCCCAAGGTCCTGCTCAGTTTCCTGTGCTTTCCACTCTATCCCCTTCCTTTGTTTGAAAACTAAACAAATACGGGTCAGAGTTCTTTGTCTCTAATTCTGCTAGAGGGTTTTGATCCTCCTGGAGCCCTAAAATCATACCACTGTCTCTTTTATTTAAGCCTTTGCCATCCACTCGTTTGGGAGGTTATGGGCCTGATCAGTCTGCAATAAATGGCGCCCAAACAGGGACCTAAAATCCTTGGACTGGGAATTTTTAGCCTGAAGGAGTAAGTCTACTTAGAGTGGAAAGTATGGGAGATGGAGAAGGACTTCACAGGAAGAAACTTCACTGGGGGATGTGAGAAGAGAGGGAAGAAAAGCCTTTAAGGGTGAGTCTTCCAGCTGTGAACAAGCTATTTTATCCGGGAGTAAAATGGGCCAAAAATTTTTAGCCTAGGAGCAAAGACCCATACAGCTGCTCCAAGGCCTGCTCAAATGCTCAGGGGCTCGTGTGCCAACAAAAGATCTAACAAAAATGTTACAAGAGGTAACCAAATAAAATCCATGGTTTCCTCTGACAGACAATATAGATATTGATAATTGGGAAAGAGTTGGAAAAACTCTTAAAAAGGTACATAGTGGAGGAAAAAATCATCTCCCTTGAGACGTTCTCAACTTGAAATCTTGTTCTTTCAGTTTTGAGTCCATTACAAAACTCACAGTCAACAGCTTCTGATTTGTACACCAAGGAAACAAAACACCTCCCAACAGAAAAATCTGCCCCCAAAGCAGAGACCTTAAAGGGAATGCCTCAGCAGGAGCCGGAGCCTTTAGAAAAAACGTCCCATACAGCTCTTTCCAGAAACTTACAGATTTTAAGGGGAGACGCAACGGCAAAAGGGGAAATCATTGGCACCCCTGCCTTGCTTCCCAGTTGAAACTCAGCGAGATGCTAATGGTGAGGAGGTTTTTGTTCATATGCCTTTTAAATTACAAGTGCTAAAAAATCTCAAACTGTGGTTAACAATGGAGTTCAAAGTCCATTTACAGTGGGACTCTTACAAAATATTTTGGATACATACCAATTGACACCTTATGACATCAAACATCTAACACAAATGTGCCCGTCTCCTGCTCAATTCCTTCATTTTGATGCAAAGTTAAAAAATCTTTTTTCAGAGCAGGCTCATATAAACAGGATGGGTCCTAATCCATGTCTGGAAATAAATGAAGAAATGCTTTCGGGGATGGGGCAATATGCACCCCTTGGGGAACAGGTCCAATGTCCTGACGAACTATATCCACAATTGGCAAATTTACTAAATAGGGCACGGTTGACTATTCCAGAGGGTGGAGCTCCTGTGCAGTCCTTTTTACACATTCTTCAAGGCCCTAAGGAACTCTTTACTCAATTTGTGACTAAGTTACAAGAAGCCATTCGCAGACAGGTTCCAAACATGCAAACTGTGGACATTTTAATTCTGCAATTGGCATATGCAAACACCAATCAAGACTGCAAACAAGCTTTAAATCCTGTAAAATCAACCGATTTAACAACATATATTCATATATTGTCAGGATATTGGAACTGAATCTTATAAGACAAATATGATAGCTCAGGTTATGGCTGGTTTTGCAAATGTGAAAGTGGGTAATATAAAATGCTTTAACTGTGGAAAAATGGGACATATTAATAAAAATTACAGAGTTCTTGCTGGATCTAATAGGACAGATGCTTCAGCTGCAGCAGGTCAAGGAAACAATGCCTCTGGCGTGGAGGGCTTAGGTCCTGTGCCTGCACCCTGTCTGAGATGCCAAAAAGGGAGGCACTGGGCCAAACACTGTCATCCTAAGTTTCATAAGGATGGTACACCTTTGCCAAAAAAACGACATGATCGCCTTTCCTCAGGCCGGCCAAACAACAGAGGAAATACAACCTGTGAGTCAAAGTGTCAGTCAGCTTTACCCAGTACAAACACACCAGCAGATGCAACAACAATATCAAAGGTGGCTCCCCGGAGAGGTGTTAATTCTCTCACCAGGGGAACAATACAGAGTGTAGGATTGGATCTTCCTGCAGTTTGCAGAGTCACTCATTGGAGCTGACAAACCTACCCCAATTCCCACAGGAATTTGGGGTCCCCCACCTGAGGAAACAGTTGGTCTTGTACTGGGAAAGGCTCATCTAAATCTAAAAGAAATAACTATTGTGCCTAGTGTGACTGATGGTGATTGTCGAGATGAAATACAAGTTTTTGCACGTGCTATGGATCTCTGGGCTTTTGAACAGGGAGAATATGTGGCACAGTTGATTTTGTTACCTATAAATAAGCCTTCTTTTGTTCAGTATAGACAGCTCATGAGGGAGCAAGACCCTCAGAGCAAGACTACAAAAAGAGAAATTTATTTTACACAGGAAGTGACTACCAACAGGTCCATGTGTTTTGCAAAGATCAATGGAAAATGCTTTGAAGGTTTAATAGACACCTGTGTGGACGTGTCTGTACTTGCATTAGAACAGTGGCCTGCATGTGGCCAACACAAAGGGCCCCTACCTCCTTTATAGGATGGGGTCCCCTCAGAATGTACTACAAAGTGTTTCACCCTTGTTTTATGAGGGGCCAAACCAGCAAAAGGGTTTCTTTTTACCATACATGGTGCCTATTCAAGTCAATTTGTGGGGAAGAGATTTATTACAAAAGTGGAAATTAATGTTGACTAGTGATTCTGATTTTAAAATTAAACAAACAAGTTCCAATTCTGAAATTAAACAAATAGCTTCAGATCCTAAATTAGACAAATGATGATTAAAATGGGATATCAAGGGAGCCAGTGAGATAGCTCAGCGGCATAAGCGCCTGCCTGGCAAGCGCAAGGTCCTGAGTTCGACTCCCAGAACCCACATATGAAAAAAGGGCCGGTGATATCGCTCAGTGGCACGGGCACCTGCTGGCGCGTGAAGTCCTGAGTTCGACCCCTGGTACCCAAAAAAAAAAAAAAAAAGGGCTATCAAGAAGACAAAGGGGGGCCGGTGAGATGGCTCAGCGGCATAAGCGCCTGCCTTGCAAGCGCGAGGGCCCGAGTTCGACTCCCGGATCCCACATACGAAAAAGGGGCCGGTGATATCGCTCAGCGGCACAGGTGCCTGTTGGCGTGCAAGGTCCTGAGGTCGACCCCCCGGTACCCACAAAAAAAAAAAAAAAAAAAGAAGACAAAGGGGGGGCCGGTGAGATGGCTCAGCGGCTTAAGCGCCTGCCCGGCAAGCGCGAGGGCCCGAGTTCGACTCCCGGAACCCACATACAAAAAAGGGGCCAGTGATATCGCTCAGCGGCATGGGTGCCTGCTGGCGCGCAAGGTCCTGAGGTCGACCCCCGGTACCCACAAAAAAAAAAAAAAAAAAAAAGACAAAGGGTTAGAAAAATACTTAAGGTGAATCAAAGAGCCTATTAACGACTACACCTAAAAACGACAGGCATGGTATCGGATATCAACAGGTTTTTTGACAAGGGCCATTGAATACTTCTCCCCCCAAAACAGCTCTGCCTTTACAATGGAAAACCAAGGAGCCTGTTTGGGTAGACCAATGGCCCCTTAACAAAGAGAAGTTAATCCAATTACACAAATTAGTCAAGGAAAAATTCCAGCTAGGACATTTAGAAAACTCAGCCCTTGGAATACTCCTATCTTTGTTATTCCAAAGAAATCAGTCAAATGGATGTTACACATTTTTCATCTTTTGACAAACTGCAATATATGCATGTGTACTAGCACAGCTAATAATGTGGGGACGAGGTTATGCTTGTGTCTTAACAGGTGATGGATCCACAAGGTGGCTGCCATCCAGGAATGTATGACCTTGGCAGGAGATGTGACAGACACTGGAGACAGTCCTGCATGATAGCTCCACCAATCTGGGCCCGCCAGAGGATGAGCCTGTCCAAAGAGGCTCACCCCCGGGGACCTGCCAATCAGCCAGGAAATCCACCTCCATCTCTCCCGAGAGAAGAGGAAAGAGGATGAGTGATCCAGGGGAACAACATCCAAGCGACGATTTGTGAGGCTAGAGATATAGTTACCAGAAGGGGAATTCCACCAACCCCTGAGAATCTTTTGGTTGTCTTAATGGCCCTGCTGGCAGTATCCATATATATAACACCTGTTTTAGGGGTAGACTATTGGACTTATGTTCCTGATCCACCATTACTTAGACCCATTACTTGGGCAGATTCTCCACCTGAGATTTATCATGAACCAGATGTGATGGGCCCTAAGTTAGGTGCCATTCCAGGCCCAGTCATCCCTATTGATATGCCAGACAAGGCAATTATTAATTATAGTTCACGTTTTGCCTTTCCACCATTATGTCTCAAAGATGCTAAAGTTCAATCAGAACATTGCTGTGCTGCTCGCCCTCAGACTTGGGTGCGACACGTGTTAGAGCAACTGGTTGTTATCACCCTGGGATCTACACCTACCCCAGGAAGTGTGACAGATTTATGGAAGCCAATGATACCTATTTGCCCTGTAATTAATCTTTTACAAATACATAACAATGCTGTTTGACCTTGGGCCGCTTGTCAGGCTGAGGCAGGAATTAAAGGTAGAATAGGATGATATAAGTTTATAAATTGGAACCCAAGAAGAAAATCATTGGCAGGGTAAAAAGTACAGACCCATGGCAGATCCTAAATTGGACATATGGAGATAATGTTACTAAACAATCTCTACCTGTACAACTTGTAAACTGGACTGGCTTGGGGCTCAATACCCCTATACCATGCTTAATCTATGGTGGAAAAGCAGGAATGATACAACAATCTTTTTAGAAACTGGCTCTACCTTTCACAAAAAGAAGTGTATGGACCAGCAAAGACATAAAGTCAAATAATAAGGAAGTTCTTTTTTTTTTTTTTTTGTGGGTACCGGGGGGTCGACCTCAGGACCTCACGGCGCCAGCAGGTGCCTGTGCCGCTGAGCGATATCACCGGGCCCTTTTTCATATGTGGGTTCCGGGAGTCGAACTCGGGCCCTCGCGCTTGCCGGGCAGGCGCTAAGCCACTGAGCCATCTCAGCGGCCCAATAAGGAAGTTCTTAAGTTAAAACATTACAAGACTGTCCCAACTTCCATTTGCATTTATAATCCTTATGTATTTCTGTAGGCACTGTCTTGGAATGCTAATTCCTTTAAGTGCTCAAATTGTAATTTGAGCCAGTGTAACACCAGGTGCTATTTATGGACAGACATTATTAATAATGGGTCTCATGCCAGGAGTTTGATTCCCTGTTAATCTCACTGAAACGTGGTCCTACACTCTGGCATCACATTTGCTACATACACTAGTGAAACATCTGATCCACAGGACAAAAAGAATGCTGGGCTTAATTATTGCAGGAATTGTTTCTCTGGTTCTCCTAATTTCCAGTGTGGCAGTTTCCTCAGTGGCCATCACACTATAGAAACGGCTCATTTCATAGATAATTGGACAAAGACTGCTGATGAAGCATTGAAAATACAACATAACATAGATGCCAAATTAGCACAGCTTAGCAGGCTGGAAACTTCTGTGTTATGGATGGGAGACCAAATAGAGAGTCTACTACTACCGTTACAAGGCCACTCATTTTCTGCAAAGCTCCCTTGCCTTATTACAAATCTATACATCCTTGGGAAGGTATAAAAAAAATATACAAGGAGCTATCCATCAAAATATTACTATGGAGGGGCTGGTGAGATGGCTCAGCGGCTAAGCGCCTGCCTGGCAAGCGCAAGGGCCCGAGTTCGACTCCTGGAACCCACATACGAAAAAAGGGCCGGTGATATCACTCAGCAGCACGGGCACCTGCTGGCACGTGAGGTCCTGAGGTCGACCCCCGGTACCCACAAAAAAAATATATATATATATATTACTATTGAGGGCTGGTGAGATAGCTCAGCGGCATAAGTGCCTGCCTGGCAAGCGCGAGGTTCTGCGTTCGACTCCTGGTACCCACAAAAAAAAAAATTACTATGGAGGGCTGGTGAGATAGCTCAGGGGCATAAGCGCCTCACTGGCAAGCGTGAGGTCCTGAGTTCGACTCCCAGTACCCACATATGAATAAAGGGCCGGTGATATCGCTCAGTGGCACAGGCGCCTGCTGGCGCGTGAGGTCCTGAGTTTGACCCCCGGTACCCACAAAAAAAAAAAAAATTTACTATGGATATCGATGCCTCCAGAAGGAGGTATTGTCAATGTCCCAGCAAACCCAAAAATTTGACAAACAAATTCAAGATTGGGACAAATTTTCTGATGCCTTAGACCAATTAAATCTATTCAATTATCTGAAGACACACTTTTGGCTTTATGTTGGTCTGTTTGGAGTAATCTGTGTGTTTCTCCTTATTCTATTCATAGTCTGTTGAACAGGAGCCAGAACAGGACAACTTCTAGACACCATACAGTCATGACTTACCCTGATTCAACTTCTATTACAAAAAAAAAAAAAAAAAAGGAGGAATTGATGGAGACCACTACAAAGCAACTCTCAGCAGGATTTAAAATTAATCAATTGGCTTTCTATGTTTACTTGTGAGTCTGGCCCAGGCCTAGGCCCCTTGTCTGGAGATGGGCAACAGATTCATGGTAAGTGAACCTCTACGAATCACTGGTCCACGCTGAGGCCTGTAGTGGCCTGTGATGCCATGACACCTCAAAGGACAAGATAAGGCCACAGCTGAGAACACCTGGCTCCAGCCCCAATTAACTAAATAGAGGCTGTAGCTGCAGGCATCTCACTCCTGCAGTGAATGTCAACCTGGAGATAAGATAGTTCTCCTAATTAACATAATTTACTGCTTGGGGAAGGCTTTAAACTGACTCCCAAGGTCCTGCTCAGTTTCCTGTGCTTTCCACTCTATCCCCTTCCTTTGTTTGAAAACCAAATAAATACGGGCCACTCAGAGTTCTTTGTCTCAGCCCCCAGAGAATCTCTAATTCTGCTAGAGGGTTTTGATCCTCCTGGAGCCCTAAAATCACACCACTTGTCTCTTTTATTTAAGCCTTTGCCATCCACTTGTTTGGGAGGTCATGGGCCTGATCTGTCCTCGATACAGTGCCATTTTTTTCTATTCAGAATTTCGATGAAGATGCCACATTATATTTAGTCATGATTTTCCTTTGGTTCCTCTAGACTGAGTTTTGTAGACTTTCCTTGTTTTTGAAGACTTTCAATATTTTGAGGAGTACTGGTCATGTATTTTTGTCTAATGTCCTTTGCTTTGTGCTTTCCTGGTGTTAGACAAGGTTTATGGGTCCCAGGAGGAAGACTACAGAGGTAAAATGTCATTCTCATCATATGTCACCTATATAAGCTACTGACATGACTCATCAGTGGTGATTCGAGCCTTGGCCACTGGGCTGAAGTGGTATTGGTTCTGCTTTAAAGTTGTTCTTTACCTGCCCTCTTTGTATAATGGACTCTTTAGAAGAAAGTCAAAAGGAAAAGCCCACACTTACAGGATGGATTGTTGAGCTCCATCTTGAGAAAGGAGTATCTATATTAATTATTTAGAACTTCTCTGTCTAGGAGATTTGTCTAGTCTCCACCCTTTGTTTATTCAGTTATTTATATCAGTATGGACTCATGGGTATTTTATAATTTGGGTTATAATATGATACTATGCTATTTATTCTGTGGTGGAAATGGTTACACCTCTGGCCAATGGGAGCTCCTTCTGAAGGCTGTGTGTCCCTTTCACATACCCCCCCACACCTTTGTAGGGTTGTTTTGTTCAAGCACTTCTTCACTTTCTAGCTCATCTTGTATGTCTCCAGCCTCATCCTAGAATCATCTGTTACGATTTAGATCTAAAATGTCCCCTGAAGCTTCATGTCTTGGGAAATGATTAGATTATGGGGTCTATAGCTGACTTGCTGTTATTAGGTGGAGTCTGGTTGAAAGAGGTGGTCACTGTGGGCTGACCTGGAAGGAGGGATCTCCCTCCAGGCTTCACCTGCACTGGGCTTCCCAGCTACCAAGAGGTGAGCAGCTCTTCTTCCACCATACTGCAAACCATGCAAAGACTGAAACTTCTAAACATGAGCCAGAGCAAGCCTCTCCTCCTTTAAATTGCTGGTATTTGTCAGGTATTTGTCCCAGCAATGAGAAACTAAGACTCAGTCATTTTTTCCAAAGATCCCCAGTCCCTTTTGCTGGAAAATAGTATTAGAAACAAAAATCTAAGCACTCATTACTTCAGTTAGCTTCATTTTTATCCAACATGCTTATTTTTTTCTGGGTACTTGAGATAAAACAAGTATGGTTGTGATTTCCAAATGCTAGCTACACAAGCATTATCAGGGGAGTATCTCTCTCTGTATCGATAAACAGAATTAGGAGATGGGAAGACCCTACAATGCCATACAGACTACGACCCTAGAATTTAACAGCTTCACGACCATATGAAAGTGTGTGTGGGTGTGGGGGGGTGTACCTAATATCATTGAAAATGAGTGAAGACAATAAGATTAAAGACAAAAGTGTACTTTTATTACCTGTAAAACTAGCCAATTTTCCCCCTTTATAGGATGGTTCTTCTAAGTCTTCTGCCATTGACTCAGCTGTTGATATGCTTGACTTAGAAATTGTACTGCTCCCTAAAACTGACCTTAAACAATGAATAACAACATTATCATTTATTTAAATGTCTTCATAGGTGATGTATTTATATATAAATTGGAACATTAGATGGCGCAATCAAATACACTATAATCTTATCAGCAACATAGACCAAAGTGCATTGATCAAAATATATTGAAAAATATTGAGTTGATTTTAATGTTCTTTAAATCAGAAGTAATTTAAAATATGTTTTAGAATAACACATGTCAAATCTATGTCTAAAGTCATTCAGAATATATTTAGAATAAAAGTATGTTCAAGACGAAACCCCAAGATAGAGCCTAACCTTCTCAGCCTCTTCATTTCCATTAGTGTTCTTCCCTTACTGTTTTGTCATTGTTTTTTATTTTTTAGTTACTCAGTCTTACAGAGTGATCTTATTTCAGGGCCTCATCCTATTATATTCTTGCTTTCATTTATCATGTAGTTTCTGTTCGCTGTTCAACTATCATCTTAAAAATGTGCTTTTTTCAATTTTACAAGGGTCCTCCCAAGTTAAAACACATCTATGGACTCAGCAGGAGAACAACAGAAGAATGCAAAAATAATTTCCTTAAATATATTAACATCACTCTATGAAGTATATCCTTTTTCTACTTACTGTCTCAATGGCCCACTTAAAGAGCGGGACAAGTTTATTGGAATATCTTTTGTTTTACCTAGCATCCCCACGCCTTTTGTCTGCAAATGTGGAGGCAGGTTGCGTTCTGGTCTATATCTAGATGTCTCTACAAAGCCTCATGTGCTCATGGGGGGGGCTTTTGGAAGGTGATTGGATCCTGTGGGCTTATAGCTGACTTGAGGGTAGGAGGTGGAATCAGCAAGAAGAGCTGAGTCAGTGGGGGGCATGGCCTGGGTCTGTTTCTTCCTGGCCCCTCCCTTGATCTTCCTCTTTCTCTCTCTGCTTCCTGACTGCCTTGCTGTGGACTGTTTCTTCTCCACCATGGCCCTGTGCCACGCTGTCCTGCCTTGGAGCCAGCCCACTGTGGACTGAAACCTTTGCCAATTGTGAGCCAAAATAAACCTCTCCTCCTTTAACTTGTGGGTGTCGGGTATTGTGTCTCAGCAATGAGAAAGTAACTAAGACAAGCAGTATATAATTGCTCTGTATTCTAAAACAACATAGAAATCAATCCCTAGAAGAACAAGGATTTTCATGAGAGGATGGGGAAAAAAGGAAACCCATCCCTTCCCATAAAATGTAGCATAAGAGAAGCTAAGGAAACTAAGGAAAAATATTAATGGGAATTTGCAATCAACTGTGAGAGTGTGTGAATGGTAGCCCTTTCTTTTGGTTCCTTGTGAAATCTTAAGTAAAATCTCTATACATTTTACAAATATGTTGGTGTGTGTGGGAACTCTTTAAGTCATGCAGAGCCCTGTAACTAAGATGATACACTCAAGTTGGGAGACAACAGACAATTGACACCTAAGGTATATATGCAATCTGAATGCAAATTCAATATATATGGTAAGAATGGAGCTATGCAGTAGTGTACTTTACCTTGTAAACTGCCCCATCATACTGGGATTCAGTGTGTTCTGATACATGCTAAAGGAGGCAACAATATCCGACCCAAGTGAGCCTTCTCGGGATGACAGTAGTTTATTTGGCTTTGCTGTATGTGGATCTGGGTAGTAAAGAGGTCTGGGAGTAACATCAACTGCGTTTTTATCCAGCACCTGTAGAAATGGTTATTTAAAATTAAGTAATTAAAGA
Organism: Erethizon dorsatum; assembly: GCA_028451465.1. Taxonomy (NCBI): domain Eukaryota; kingdom Metazoa; phylum Chordata; class Mammalia; order Rodentia; family Erethizontidae; genus Erethizon; species Erethizon dorsatum. The sequence goes on along the minus strand of CM051829.1, from coordinate 122,781,123 downwards.
ATGCAGGGCTTCTAAGCAGTAAGATCTAAAAAATAGAAATATTACACAACCATGTCCGTCCATTATCAAGTGCTGTTTGTTTTTCCATTTTCTTAAGTTGGAAAGTCAATGATTTCAGGTACTGTTTCTTTCTTTCTTGAGACAGGATCTTGCTGTACTAGCCTCAAACTCCTGGGCTCAAGTGATCCTCCTGCCTCAGCCTCTCAAGTGGGGACCACAGGCACGTGCCACTACACCTGGCTTGTCGTTCTTTTCTCTAATGTAGGGACTTATATCTATAAATGTCCTTCTCAGCACTGCCTAAGCTGCATCCAATAAGCATTGGTATCTTGACTGTCAATCATCTTACAATATTTTCCAATTTTCTTTGTAACTTCTTGATCTACTGCTTTTGTTCTACCATTTGACCACTATAAGAGAACAGTGTCATTTCTTTTCTCCTGCATGGGGTAGATGTTCTCTAATGTAGGCTCTTAACTTCATTAGTAAATTTTCATTGTATTTTAAAGTTTAACTGATTGCTCCAGAGCTTACCACACACATCTATAAATCAGGGTTGGATTTACACTTGCTTAATTTGATTAATATATTGGAACATTATTCCTAGATGGCTGTGGTCTCTTCTGGGATATTATTTCATGGATATTATATCTATTAATATTACAAATATAAAAGCTTAGTGTTATAATTATTAACTTCTCTCCTGTCAAAATGTCTTTAGCCCATTACAGTTTTGCTCCCATCAACCCTCTTTATACCATTATTGATGAATACATTAATATGTACTAATTTCCTTGTGATTATGCATATATTATTTTATACAATTGCTTTTCAAAAAAGGAGGAAGTTCTGATAATGGTGTTGTTATGTTACAGAATGATGTTTAGTTGTGTTTTTTATTCATATAACATATAGATGTTAAGTATCACCTGGAGTTACTTGCTTTCAATATCTAAAACTTCCTTTATTTCTTGTAAGGAGAATCTGCTGGCAATAAATCCTCACAATTCTTGTTCATCTGGGATAGTATCTCACTTTACTTTTGAACTGTAGCTTTGTTATATATAAAATTCTGGTTGACTTGTTTTCCTTTGAGCACTTCATTTTTTAAAAATTATTATTAAATTTATTGGTACCATTTAGATGTACATAACAATCACATTCATCATAGGGAATTTGTACTTATACACGCCAATAGAAAGAATCCACCAGGCAAGACAAGCAGTTAAACAGAGGGGAAAGAAAGGGAACCAACAACAGGAAAATAACATGACAAGGATAAGGCAATATATATCAGTAAAAACCATCAATGTAAACAGTCTCAATTCACCAACCAAAATAAACATACTGGCAGAATGGATCAAGAAACAAGATCCAACAATATGCTGCATACAAGAAACTCATTTAACTGAAAAAGAAATTTATAGACTGAAAGTCAAAGGATGGAAAACAATACTTCATGCAACAGGACCCTGGAAAAAAGCAGGGGTAGCTATTCTATTTGCAGAAAAAGTGAGCACTTCATTTTTATACATTGATTCCCTTCTATTTTGCAAATATTGGAATTTGTTTATTAGTTTATTTCTCTGTGTGTGTGTGTGTGTCCTTTAGAGATTTCTACATGTAAGATCATATAGTCTCTGAACAGAGATAATTTCACTTTTTCCTTTGCAATTTGGAAACCTTCAATTTCTTTTCTTAACTAATTGCTCTGGCTAGGACTCTCACTACTATGTTGAAGAGAGGTGGCAAAAGCAGGCAACCTTTCAATCTTTCATGTGTATACATATACGTGTGTATATATATGCGGAGAGATCATATATAACATATGTACAAATATACAGTGTTCATGAAATAGTCTTTGTATCGACATATATTTTCTTTTCTTGTGGGTAAATATCTAGAAGTAGAATAGTAGTATAATAGATGTATGCTTAATATTTAATAATGTGCCAAGTTATTTTCTATTTTCCGTATCTAGCATCAGAGCATTTAACATTTTATTTCCTGTACAGATTGCAAACACTTGGTATTGCCAGTCTTTAACTTTAGCCATCCTAACAGATGTTTAGCTGTATCTTATGATTTTAATTTGAATTTCCTTGATAACTGACCTTGACCATCTTTTCATGTCCCCATTTACCGTCTGTATGTCTACTGCGGTGGTATGATTGTTCAAGTATTTTGCTCACTTTTAAAAATTAGGTTGCCTTAATATCGTTTTGAAAACTCTATATATTTACAACTTTATATAGTTACAAATCCTTTCTGAGGATACATTTTATAGTTTTGCCCAGCGTGTGGCTTTTTTTAAATTTGGCTACCAGTGTCTTTCCAAAGGCAGAAATTGTAATTTTTATGAAGTCTAATTTACCAGTTTTATATTTTAGAGACTGTACTTTTAATCTCCCATCTCAAAAACCATTGCCCAGCCCAAAGTTATATATTTATATATATGAAATGTACTTTCATATATATACGTTATGCTTTGATTAAAAGCTTTTAAAAGTCTGACTCTAATTATCAGTTTTCTAATACATGACAATTCATTTCATGACATTTGCAATACTACGTTGCTGAAAAGTAGATGATAGTAGTGTACTATGATTATTACCATAAACATGAGGTAAGGTCATCAATAGGCTTTCTTTATTCTACTCCTAAATTCTTATTGTCAATAATGAGTTATAGGGGCCAATAGCAAATAGTGTGTTATAAGAAATGTTATGGGATTAAAACTTGAAGAAAATCAGTATTTCAATAGTAGATGTGATTTTCTGAAAGCAGTACTACATTTTCTATCTTTAAAATAACAATCAAAAGCCAGACGTGGTGGCACATGCCTTTAATCCCAGCACTCAGGAGGCTGAGGTAGAAGGTTCACCATGAGTTCAAGGCTAGCCTGGGCTACATAAGTGAGTTCAAGGCCAGCCTACACTACATAGCAAGACCTTGTCTCAAAAAAAGAAAGAAAAGTCAAGTTTTTCATAATGTAATTTTAAAATAAACCCAGAATTCTAAAGCGTATTACCTGTATTACCTTAGTGCCGGTAACATTAACTTTTTCTGCCACTTTTGTCTCAGGTAGAGGAAGTAGGCTTCTTGATATAACCATCCTGCTTTGATTTGCACCCGCATATCCTCTCTTTGAAGTTTCTTTTGCTTTTTCAATAAAGCTAATAGACTTCTTTGATTGTGAGGCACTACTTCTATATAAAGAAAATGAAATATAATTCCAGAGGATCCAGAATTGAAAAGAAAAGCCAACCAATCATGAAAAGGAAAGCTTTCATTTAAAAACGTGTGAATAATCTACACATATAGCATGAAATAATAATGGTTCTTTGAGACATTATTCTGTTAACATAGTTTTAGAGAGTTCATCTGCAGTATATCACCTTTCATACCACAACAACCCTCGGGTTTCCTACTGACATCATTTTATATCAAGGCACAGAGGCTGAAAGGGAAATAAATATTCCTGCCATAGTTGAGACATAGGCAGTAAGATCCAAAGTCTATGAGGATTTCTCTGGGTTTTAGCTTCCTTATTTATAAAACAGAGATAATAACTGTACTTAAATCATAGGTTATTATGAAGATTAAATGAATTAATTTATATATTATAGTTAGGAAGTACCTATCATGTAGTAAGGACAAATAAGTGTGCCCTGCAGATACGTAGGCAGATTTGAACATGAGTAAAAACACAGGAAAGAATATGTTCATGTCTGAACAAGCTATGTAATAAGTTTTAATAAGAAGAAAAGTTATAGTCAAACTATATGTACCCAGGATAAAAATATAATTTTACTTTTGGATTTATTCTGTAAGTTCTGTAAGACAGGACCTATGTTTATTTTATTCATTCTAGAACTCTGTGCTATAGGTTTCTATAAAATGAGGATGATTTTGTTTAGATGATAGAAATGAAACATGTTTCCAAATAAAACATTTCCAACAATATTTTTTACATTTAAATCCTAAAAGAATCACACAAGAATAAAATATTTTTAAATGACAAAAATCAAGCCACTTCCTGTGTTTTTTCTTCATAACATTTACTACTACCTTGCGTTTGTTTCCTGCTTTCTCTTCCTCCATAGACTGTAAGCATGTTCAGGACACGAACTCTCTTACTCATTACTGTGTCCTTAACACACATCACAGCTAGGGATCTAGTTCAGCGGCACGGTGCCTGCCTGGCAAGTGCGAGGTTGTGAGTTTGATTCCCGGTACCAAAACAAAAACGCGTCAGTGTCCAGTGTATCGTGGGTACTACATATTTCTTAAAGAAATGAGAAAATTAATTCCTTTTGTAAACTTTCAATTTTTATTCTTTGAAAGTAGCCAACCCTATCCTCCTTCCTGTTGTCTCTGAAGGACGGATTTTACCCTTGACGTCTTTAACAAAAGCATCAGAAAGTATTCCTCTTCCTGTGTCTTCCTCTACCTGTTACTACATGTCTTCTTTCTTTCACAGTTTCCTAAAATATTAGTAAAATAGTATATAAGAATATTTTTTTGTGAAGGGGGGCTGTGCCGGAGATGTAACACAGGGTCACACACATGCTAGGCAAGGGACCTATCACTCAACTACACCCCAGTCTTGTCTACTTATTTATACCTCTTATTTGTTCCATGATTCAATACAATCTAGCTCTACCCACTTCTACTGCATAGAATCTACTTCCATTAAAATCACCCATCTCTTCAAATCATTGAATCTGATATTATTTTTAGTACTTATTTTTGGAGCATCTGAAAGTTGACCATTTCCCTTTCTTAAAATTGACTTTTTAAAATGGTTTCTGTAGCCAGGCATGGTGGTGCATGCCTATAATCCCAGCACTTGGGAGGCTGAGGCAGGAGGATTTCTGCAAGTTTAAGGCTGGGCTACAAAGTGAGTTCAAGGCCAGCCCAAACTGCATAGTGAAACCCTGTCTCAAAAAGATTAAAAACAAACAAACAAAAGTTTCTGTGACACTAGTTTCCTACTATACTTCAACCTCCTTGACATGCCTAATCACCAGACCTTTCCATTTTCTACCATTTAACCTTTTAGACTTCTGTTCTTCTCTAGTTAACAGAATCTACAATTTATCAGTTGAATCACTATTTTGCCATTACCTTCAACTCTTAATTTCTTTCCCTTGACCTCATGCCCTACTACCCTTATAAAATTCAATCCTGTCATTTTGTTTCTGTTCTTAGACTCTTTTCTTGCAAATTATACCTAGGGTCAGACTGCAGTTGTCTGTTCTCTCACTATATAGTCCCTGGGAAAATTTAGCAAAATCTGTAGTTTCAATGGCCATGTTTGACCATTAATCATGACACATCATCTTGACTGGATTAAGAAACACCCAGGAGACTATTAAAGCACACTTTTGGGTATGTCTGGGTGGGTCCTTATGTACGATCATGGAGTGTGACCTTATGTACGATCATGATCCCTGGCCCCTTCCTTTCTAGCACTACTTTCCTGCTGATTTTTGGCTATGATGAAATGAGCAGCTTTGTTCCACCATGCATTTCTACCATGATGTTCCTGCCTTGGAGCTAGCTAACCATGGACTGAATCTCCTGAAATTGTAAGCCAAATTAATTCTCTCCTCCTTTAAGTTGTGAATGTTGGGTATTTTGTTCCAGCAATGGGAAACCTGACTAATACAGAAAAATTGGTACCAGGAGTGGGGTTGTTGCCATAACTGTGCCTGACCATGCGGTTTAGAAGCCTTTGGACTGGTTTGTGGGAAGAATTTAGAAAGGTTTGGAGATGTGGCCTAGAGAAGCTTACAATGCTGTAATAAGCAGAGCCTCATGGGTGACTCCAGTTGAAGCTCAGAAACCACGATGCTGATAGGAATGTGAAGATAAAGACCAGGCTCACAAGGTTTCCTTTGGGAACAAAGATTTAATCAGTAATTGGATTAGAGGCCATCTATGTTACATTCAGGGAAGAAAAATTCTGACATTTTGACCATGTCCTGGGTACTGCTGGCTGCTTTTAGTCAGATTTACAGTGAAAATCTTAGGCACAAAGCAGAGCAGAAAAATTGGAAAAACTTAAATTTTGGCCCCACAGGAATCATGTGTAAGGCTGAGGTCAAAAGAGGTATGGTTGCTGAAGAGATTAGCACCATTTAAAAGAAACCAAGTACTTTGTACAAGGACAAAAAGAAAGATACCTTGAGGGCATCTCGGAAATTATCAAGACCTCACTCACTTCAGGCTTAAGGATGCAAAGTTATCAAACTTTCATTTGCAAATGAAAGGGATCTCTACTTAAAATGACCTCCTAGATAATTGGTTTCCACAATTTATTTCACTGTGCTCAGCCATCTAGGTACTTAGATGATGCCGCACCCATGGTTCAATGAGGCCTGTCTATTGCTTGCACTGACAGCATACCTTCATGTCATCAATATAATGCTGGTTTTATCAGCATGCAGAATGCAAGAATTATAGGATTAGGGAGGCTTTCACCCAGATTTTAAAGGAAGGTCTGGGAGGCCACGTAAGGAACCTGAAAGGGCAGTGCATAAACTCTGAGAATGAAGCCAAAGGTGCAGTGAAAGACCCCAGGAAGTCAGAGATGCCAGGGATGTGGAACATTTGCTAAAGTAAGCTGCAGGCTAAGTGGTGCCTGCCTAAGAGAGAGGTTATAGGAGTGGTACCACCCACATCCTCCAGAACTCATATCTCACCATGTGTCCTGGATTTTGGACATGGAACTACAGAATTTAATACTTGCTTTACTGGCTTTCACTCTTGTTTTGGTCTGATTGTTTTTCACCCCTCCCATCCTCTGTTTTGAATGGAAATATTTACTGTGTGTCATTATACCTTAGGATTATGTAACTTGTTTTTCATTTTTATAGGGGTTCACAGTTAAAAGTTTGCCTTGATTCTCAGAAGAGACTTTGATTTGGGCTTTTGAAAATGCTATAACTGATCAGACATTGGGGAGAGAATAAGTGGGTTTCTGATTGTGCATAGGATAGTGTACCATGTCAGCCAGAATTATGAATTTACTGTTATCTTTATTTGGTGATTAAGTATGGTTTAAGATATGTCTGGTTGTCAAGTTGACATGGGTGGATTGTGATCATAAATCATGAAATGTCGATTTGACTGGATTAAGGAACACCCAGGGGATTATTAGTAAAGTACAGTTCTGCGTGTGTTATGAAGGTGGGAGTTTTCGTATTATACATGGCCCCTGCTCCCATCTTCTCTTGCAGTGTTTCCATGCTCTGATTCTTAGTAGAGCTTTGCTCTACCAGGCCATTCTGCCATGATGTTCTTGGTTTAGAGCCAGCCAATTATGGAATAAATGCCCTGAAACTCTGAGCCAAATTATTCCTCTCTTCCTTTAAGATGTGGGATTTGGGTATGATGCCTCAGTAATAGGAATGCTGAGTATAAGCCCTGTATATTCCACTTTCTAATGGCAGTTTACCTTCATCACCATATCCCTTCTCCCATCCTCTGAAGATCTTATTTCCAGGAGCATTGGCTTTCTCCTCAATATTACACAGGGTACAATTATTGGATATTTCAAAATCCATGAAGGTAACTGTTCTACTATGTGGAACTTTTAGCTCTTTGAAATCTTCTCACATGAATGAACTTAACTGCCTTGCTACTTGAGCCACTTACTTCCAGGGTCATATACTTGCACCTGTCTTTAGAAAGATCAATGATCACTTCCTGTTTTCCAGTTTATACATTCTTAAACTCCAACATCAACTAACCTTCAATTCTATTATGACCTTTAAGACTCTGAGTCTAGCACATTTTAATCCCTTACCTGTCTCTCATGCTCTCTTTTCCCTCTTGATCCTAAGGTTATAACTGATAGTTAACTATTATAATCACACATTACTTACACTCTCACACCCTCTTCCCTTATTTCAATGTATTTTCTAGCAAAATCAAAACCGTGGTTATTATGGCTTGTATCTAGATGTCCCCCCAAAGCCTCATGTGCTCATAGGTGGGGCTTTTCAGATGTGGTTGGATCTAGAATATGTGATGCTGGGATAAAGGATGTTGCTTACTAAATTAGTCCACTGATTGGTTTGGCATAGTTCTGGGTAGGGTTAAGGGTGCCCCACCCTGCATGTGAGTACTACCAATCCTAAGAGTGGGTAGCCTCAGTGGAATATAAGGGATAGAAGAAGGGTTGTTGCTTGTCGCTTGTGTTTGCTACTTAACCGCAAGTGCTGTCTTCTGCCCGCCATGAACTGCTTCTCCTCTGCAATGCCCCTCTGCCATGTGCCATTCTGCCTTGGAGCCTGCCGATTATGGACTGAAACTTCTACAAAACTGTGAGCTACAATAAACTTTTCCTCCTCTAACTTTGGGTGTTGGGTATTTTGTCTCAGCAATGAGAGAAAAGTAACTAAGACAATGGTTGACTCCAATTATCCTCTTACTTTGAGCCTGTATCTGTATATTAACCATGTTCATAGCTTCTGTAATAATGAAACTTTAACATCGACCTTACCTGCATAGATTGGACAAACCTTGCTCTGGACAACCTGACAATAATATGCCTAAGTCACCCTTCCCTGGCTTCCTGTCTCCTTTGTACCCCCCTCCCAGGGGTCCTCCTCCTAGGAGTGCACTATTTAAATACACATCAATCAATCAGGAGTCCCCACTCCAAATCACCTCCCTATGGAATGCTCACATTCTGGCCACAACACCTGCCCTAATAACTCCACACCCAAGTGCTACACCAACACATAGCCTCTGTGCCCCAGAACCTGCTAAATTTATTCAAAGTAGCCAATCCTAAACCTGTTTGCTCTGCCTTACCCATTCTTTCTGGCAGAAACCATAACAAAGGCTCTTGTCCATAGTGTGTCTCCCCAAATCCTCCTGACTCATCACAGACCTCAGTGCTCCTTCCCTGTGACCCTATGTGACATGGCATACTTTTTCCTCCCAGGGAATGAAGAATGATAAACTATATTTTCAGTGGTAATCAATTCCTGATATATTGGTCTTACTACTTCCTAAATTTTCTATTAACATACTGTATTTAAACTCAACCTCTGCGCTACATGAAACTTAAGAAAAGAAAACAGAACACCTAAACACAATGACAGGTCTCACTTTCTCTCACTCACTCAATCTGGGTCCTTACTATGCCAAAAATCTGTCCTTGTTTCAGTCTTTACTACTTTCTCTAAGGTCACTACTTTTATACATTCTCTGTCTTAAATAACACCACTTCACACATAGCAAGACCCTGTCTAAAAAAAAAAAAATCAAGTAACACTACTTATCTGAAAATAATTTTTAGTTCTAGTTGATGAAATGAGAAAATGCATAAATCAGGTAACTTCTACATCCTCCACCTGTCACAGTTATGCACCTGCCTGTGTCTGTGTCTCTATTCTCTATTTCTTTCCTATTACTGTATACGAATTATCATGGTTAACCCTTCTACATGTGCACTAGATTTTATTTTTTTTGCTTATTCAAAAACATTGCTCTGCAATTCTCTCTTCTGCATAAAAAATTTCTCTACTGGATTATTTGCTTCAGTATGTAAATATGCTATTAATTCTCTTATCTTAAGCAAAGAAAAAACTTCTGTTATCTTCATCTATCATTCCATCTATCAATGTCAATTTATCATTAATTATAGCAAGTCACTGGAAAAAACTGTCCATAGTTATTTTTCCAGTCTCTCTCTCTCTCTATGTATATATGTATATTTATACACATAAATATATATACTCTCTTGAACTTACTCTCATTAGATTTTATTTTCATATTCCACCAAAATGACTATTACTAGGAATATAGCTGAGTGGAAAACCACTTGCCTCGCATGTCTGGGTCTTGGATTCAGTCTCAGTACTGAAAGGAGGAAGAAAAAGTCAACGAGAAATGAACATGTGGATCAAATGCTGCTAAGTAAGATGAGACCATTGAAATAATTAGATTAGTATGGAGGAAATGACTGGACCTTGTGTCTTCCATCTTTTGTTTACAAAACAAAGCTTCCATCTTCTGTTTACAACAATGCAAAGCATGCTGGGTGACACTGTAGATGCTCCCAGTTTTCCCATGGTAATATTTGTGTGGCATTCTTTTTTGAATAATACCCATTCCCTTGATGTCTACCTCATCTTATCTATAGACTTGCATATTGTGCCCAAAGAAGGAATACCATGTTTTCTAAAAGACAGAGAGTATGCTGGATTCCTCTTCTTTTTTCCTTCAGGTTGATCATTTTGGCGAATTATTGGAAGGTGGTGGTTCTGGCCAATAGGCTCTGTATTATTCATTGGACTTCCCTTTTCTATCGACACTCACAGCCTAATAAACTCATTCAATGCTATTACTTACATGCGATCTCAGTGAAAATGACTCTAACTGGACCTTCTAAACCCTGGGCCCATATACTCCCTGCCTACTTGGCATCTCTACCTGAAACTACACATATCCAAAGCCAAACTCTTGACATTACCCTCCACCACCACTACCACATCACCTAGCCAAGCAAACCTACTTCTCTTGTAGTCCTTCCTATTTTTGTTAAAGGACACTCTATTCACTCCAGTTGGTGAGTGAAAAAAAAAATTCATAGTATCTAGAGTCCACTCATTTGTTAACAGCTTTGTTGTCATTACTATGGTCCAAACACTACCCTGCCCCTCTGGGATTATTGTACTGGCCTTTGAGCTCTTCCTGCTTAACCTTTGTTCCTGGGACTCTGGCATCCATGCAGTAACATCAGTGACTTTTTAAAGCATAAGATCACATTGCTACTCTGCTTGAGGCCTTTATTTCCCAGCTCATTCAGAATAAAACCCCAAGTACTTACTATGATCCAAAAAATCCTGTATAAGTGATGGTGAAACTTTTAGAGCTTTCAGTGGGAACAAACAGCCCACTGTGGCACACATGCCATAGGTTTGCTACCACTGTGACCTACATGTATTCAGTTAGGCCTCTGATTTCATCTTTACTCATTCCTCCCGCATTTACTCTGCTTCAGCCATGTTACCATCTTCGATATCATACCAGGCAAATTTCACACAAGAGCCTTGGCGCTTACACTGCCAGAAATGAGCCTTCCCATACACGTGCAGTACCTGCTTAGCAGCTTCACTTTCTTCAGGTCTTCATCGACAACCACCCTTTCAGTGTGGCTTCCCTGGCTCCCCTACCTAAAATGTCAGATATTCCTCTTAATTTATACCCTTTTGTTTTATTTTTCTCCTTAGCATTTCTTACTATCCAACACGGTTTATCTTTTCCCTATCTTGTGAATCAGCTCTTTCTTAGAATATGCTACATGAGGGTAGAGATTGGGGCTGTTTTACTTCCTGCTGCATTACCATTGTACCCAGTGTACACTAGCTGCTCGGTAAGTATTTGTTGAAAGGAAAGCACACCCCAAATCATTATAGCCAACCCAAAACATTCTTTAATCTCCAGAGTCATGTTTAACAGTCTACGTTTGTCCTGAACTGAAGAGATGTTAATAGAATTAGTGGAGGTGAAAGAAAAGGTGTAGTGGGGAGGATAAAACTGCACCCTGAGCACGATCACTGTGAACAATGCAGACAGATAAGCATGTGGTATACATAGGGAATTCTAAATGATTCAATTAGATGCAGAAAGGAAAACAAAATTAAGGTTTAAAAAGACCAACTGGGTAAGTTTTGGGAGTGCCTTTACTTCTTCATAGGAAAAGTAAAGTGATCAAAGCTATGCTTCAGAAAAACTTGGTGGTACACAGAACACACTAGAAGACAAGACAGCCATTAGTTAAGACTCTGTGGCAACAGTCCAGGTGAAACGTAATCGAGATCTACTTTGGTGTGGCAAATGCAGAAATAAAACAAACGTAAGACACAACAAGTACCAAGAATGTCTTTCCTAGTCTGTGTTTTGATGCTTTGACACTTGGGCCTTGCTGACTCTGGAGGGGCAAGGAGCCCAGCCTGCAAGGACACCTTTCACAGGCACGCTGATCAATTTAAATCCATAACCCAAACCACCCCCGTTATCGGATTCCCATAGGGCCCTCACCACTTGCCATCACCCCAGGGAAGGTGAACCCACTGAGATTATTCAAACTGAACACTCCTAAACCTGCTACTGATGTGCCCAGCTTCCCCCGGCTCCCTTTCCTTCCTGACTTGGTGTCCCTCATGTACCTCCCACCCCGTATACCATGCCCTGCCACGCCCTGCCTCCTGGCCCTAGATCAGCGGGCATAAACAAACTTTCCTCAGTGACAGTCAACTCTGGGTACCCTTAAACAACAGACAGAATTGACAGCATGTGGTCATTTTTCATAACAGTGACACTTAAAACTTCAAATAATTTACATTATTTCTAATTCAAATTTAGTACAATTTGTGCGATAGAGAATAGCCAGGTTCTACAAGTGAGGAAACTTAAACTCAAAAAGGCCAACTGAAATGCTCAAACTCATCCAGTAGCTCACAGGCTATGTGTTCTTGGGTGAGCTGCTTAACCCGTTTCTTTCCTTTGCTGAAAATTGAGGTTAATAACACTATTAATCTCACAGTTAGGGTGATGATTGGATTTTACTTCTAAAGCACAATGAGGAGATAAAAAATGAATAAAATAAAATTCTGAAGAAAAAAAGTAAAGGTAATAGGGCCAAGGAGAGAAACTGGAGGCAGGAAGGAAGAAGAATCGGACAGGTATGTGGACTGGTAAGTGAACGGTAAAGTTCATGGTTAGGGAAATTAAGAAAATTCTAGAGAAGGGGAATAAACACTGCCAGTTTCACAGAGATTAGAAAGTGAGTCTGGTGACTTGAAATCTGTGAGTAGTTTCTAAACACTGGTGACGAAGAATCCCAAGAGTTAGAGTGGACAGACTTTCTTCTGATTTCCAGTCCAGTGAAGACCTTGAAAGTCTTCATTCCTGTCACCATGGAAAGAAAATGCTCAATAAACAATATCAACAGCTCTTCTCAGATCTGAGTAGAGGTCAAGGGGCAAAAAAAATCACCTTGAAAACCGCAGGCGGTGAAGAGATCACAGCTTAGAGAAAGCAAAAACTGCCAGTTGGGCCAGAAAGGAGTAGGAAACTTGAAGGGCAATATAGTGGTTGCTGAAGACTGGGTGCAGACTAGCTTCAGAGACAAAACCTTCTGGGGACCCAGCCTTGGGGGACCCCATACTAATCCTGCTTAACAGGATTACAACTGAAAGATCTGCAAGGATTTGATGCTTTTTTTCTTTCTTCCTTTTTTATTTTTTTTTTTTAGTATTTTTGAGACAGGGTTTCACTATGCAGTTCTAGCTGGCCTTGAACTCACTTTGTAGCCCAATCTGGCCTCGAACTCGCAGTGATCCTCCTGCCTCAGCCTCCCAAATGCTGGGATTACAGGTGTGTGCCACTACGCCCGGCCTTCGACTATTTCAAAAGGAGCCTCTACACCAGCATATCTATATTTATTGCAGGGCAATTCACAATACCCCTGATATGGAGTCACCCCTAGGTGCCTGTCAACAGATGAATGAGTAAAGAAAATATGGTAGGTATACACAATGGAATATTATTCAGCAATAAAGAACATTTGCAGGAAAATAGATGGAACTGGAGAGAGAACATCCTGTTAGGTGAAATAAGCCAGACTCAGAAAGATAAGTTTTGCATGTTTTGCCTAATATGTGGAATCTAAGGGGGAAAATAAGGAGACTAGTAGAGAAGAGGAAGGGAATCAGGGAGGGGAGGGAAGAGAATGCAAAGGTGGATAATGGTGGGAGGAGATGATCAAAGTATGTTATATGCATGTATGAAAATGCCACAATGAAACAAAGTATTTTATAAAATTCACATGCACTAAAACAAATACATATTGGAAAAAAATGGGAGGAAAAGGAGTATCTAGGGGAACCTAAAACACAAGAGACAAATAAGGATGCTGAAAACTGAAGCCTCAAACTCTTAGGCAAACAGGAAACAAGACATAAATTCACAGACACACAAACATAAAAACTCACACTAAAGGTCAATTTATCTTAGTTTTATTACCTCATACAATACGTTCTATTTTCAACAAAAAAAGAATTCTAAGGTGTATCAAAAGGCAAAAGACAACATGAAGAGACAAAGCAAGCATCAGAACCAGACTCAGATATGGCAGAAGTTTTGGAATTATAAGACCAAGAATTTAAAATAATTTTACTTAATATACTAAGGCCTCTAATGGAACAAGTGAATAACAGGCAAGAACAGGTGGCTGATACAAACATATGAAAACTCGAAGGAAGAATCAAAATGAAGTGTGGAAGTGTAAGAAATTAGAACAAAGGAAACAGGCAGAAAAACATAATGGAAGGGTTGAACAAAGAGCCAGTGGATGTTTTTACCACAATGGGATATTTATCCAGTGTTGTTAATCCCAAGGGCCTAACACATGAAAAACTGAAGTCAGAAAACAGAAAGTAGATAAAAGGTTCAAGAGATCCTTTACAAGAACTGGTATAAAACCCAAAAGGAATAAGATTAGAAATGACATATTAGGTCAAGTCAACAGGTTGTAAATTTTAATGTCTTTGACACTTTGTTTTCTTTTTCCTTTTCTTAAATGCTGACGAAGTTTATTTGAAAAGTAAAAGTGAAGAGTAAGGGAGAAACCGGCTCTGCAGAGGGAGCATGGGCCAAAAAAAAAAAAAAAAAAAGAAAGAAAGAAAGAGAGAGAAAACAAAGATAAAAAGTACAGCCTGGACGACACAGGGCAGGCTATCATGAGGAAAGCCAGGACAGCTGACTTTGTTTTCCTTAGATAATATTGCATGAATTTCTCAAAATACAAAGGTTATACTACTTCCCCTCTGACAGGCTTTCCTTTCATTAATCTATGATAAATTTGTCATTAAGTAATTCCAAGGGTGGGATGGCACATGCCTGTAATCACAGCACTCATAAGGCCAAGGTTAGAGGATTGCTCTGAGTTTGAGGCCAGCCTCAATTACACACTGAAGTCCTGTTTCAAGAAGGAAAAAACAGAAATTCCCAGCAAATTTTTCTAACACCCTCAGGTACTATGAAAATTGTATGACTTTTGTTTTAATTTACATGAATTCATCTTAATTTCACTTTGAGATTCCCACACTCACAAGTGAAAACAAAATTCTGAAGCACAACTGCGGTGGTTTATGCTTGGTTGTGTCTATTTGATTGGCTCTGGGATCTGCACCGGGGCTGACGGAGCACAGTTCTGGATGTGTCTGGGTGGGTCATGGAGGGGTGGCCTTGGGGTCTAGTTCTGGTCCCTGGCCTCTTCCTCTCTGCCTTTGTCCTCTGCTGTGCTCCTGGCCATCATGGACTAAGCAGCTTTGCTCCACCAGGCCCTTCTGCCATGATGTTCCTGCCTTGGAGCCAGCAGACCATGAACAAATTCCCTTAAAACATGAGACAAATCGAATGTCTCCTCAAGCTGAGTGTTGGGAACTGTGTTGAGCATGGGAAAGCTGACTAATGTAACATCCTCAGGCATTCCTTCACTTAATCAGGGAATATTTATTGAGCATGTTCTTCATTCTAGGCAAAAGAGGACATGGCAGGTACAAAACAAAAATCTTTGCTCTCAAGGAGTACCATCCCTGTATTAGTCACTTTCCCATCACCAAGACAGAATACCTGATACCTGCATTTTAAAAAGAGTGTCCCTTGGGCCGGTGAGATGGCTCAGCGGCTTAAGCGCCTGCCTTGCAAGCGCGAAGGCCCGAGTTCGACTCCCGGAACCCACATACGAAAAAGGGGCCGGTGATATCGCTCAGTGGCACGGGTGCCTGTTGGTGCGCGAGGTCCTGAGGTCGTCCCCCCGGTACCCACAAAAAAAAAAAAAAAAAAAAAAAAGAGTGTCCCTGTAGACCCTCATGCACTCATGTAGGGCTTTGGGGAGGTGACTGGATCATGGGGGTACAATAGTCAGTGGATTGGTCCATTGATGACTTTATAGCTAAATGTGATTTGGAAGGTAAAGCCTGCCTGGTTGGAGGTGGGTAACTGGGGGCGTGGCCTGGAAAGGTTTATCTCCCTTCATGCTTCCTTGATCTTGGTTCTGCTTTCTGCTGCCACACCATGAACTACTTCTCCTCTGCGATGCTCCTCTGCCATGCCACCCTACCTTGGAGCAAGCTGTCTCTGGAATGCAACTTCTATAAACTGTGAACCAAAATAAACCTTTTCTTGTTAAGTTATGGATATCGGTTATTGTGTCTCAATGATGAGAAAGTAACTAGGAGGGGGAAAGGCTTATTTCGTTTGTGGCTTCAGACTTCCTCCAGTGCAGAAACGGTGGTAGATGGGCCTGGCAGAGGAAAGCTACTCAACTCATAGCAGTCAGGAGGCAGAGAGAGGGGTCGGACAGCACTACACCCACAGTGGCTTACCTCTTCCAACCAGGCCCCACCTCCTAACAGCACATTCTGCAATGAACTCATAAATAGGTTAATCCACTGATACATATAGCATCCCCATAATCCAATCATCTTCCAAAAGCCCCACTTCTGAACATATGAGACTTCTGGGGAACATTTTCCGTGTGTATACTGTAACAATTCCTTATGCAGACAGCTTAATAAACCTCTATATACCTATAAACTGTATGAGAAATGAAACAAAGGTAAGGGATTGAAACGCTAGGAGTATTATTTCATGCATGGTGGCATCTGGAGGCACAATATTCCAAAAAACAGCACATGCAGAGATGGGAATATTATGTGCACAATGTGCTGTTGGCACCCATCTGGAGTATAGTCCCCCAAGAGGAAGAGTTCAGAGCCAGATCCTATGGAGCCCTGCAAGAATGTGAGCATTTACTCTGCAGAAATAAGAAAAACTTGAGGAAGGTTTTGAGCAGAAAAGCCACACATTACTATGCGGGGGGTGTTAGGAAGGAGACTATTCAGGCAGCTAACACAATGCAAGAATGACTTACTCATGAGTGGTACATAGTCTGGATTTATTTTGCATGTAGGAAGCACTGATTGTGTGGGAATTTGAGAGAAGTTAAGGGTAACTCCAGGGTTTTGTTTTTTTTCCTCTCGAGTAAGTGAAAGAGTAAAATGTGCCACTTACTGAAATGGGAAAGACTAAACTGGAAAAGAGGGGAGTTAAATTTACTTTTGGATGTAAGTTTTAAGATATCTATTAACTTCCACGTGCAGATTTTTAAAAAGTCTGTTTACTAGGAGAGGTCTCAGCTAGAGCTAAAAATTTATTAATCACCAGTATAGCCAATTTTCAAAGGGATAAGGAAACAGCGAAAAGATCAAGTTTAAGGAATGATGCCATCAACATTGAAATATTTATTATAGGAGAGATGAGTAAGTACCAGTAAAATACTTTTAAAAGATCTAGGGAAGGGTGATGTCCCAGAAAAGAACTACGGATTTCAAAAATTAAGATGGGATCAAAAGAGATCAAAGCTGCTCCTGGGCCAGTTGAGAAGCGTAAACTGACTACTGCATTTAGCTGGATGACTCCTAAAGACTTTCAAAAAAGCTGCACTGGTGAAGCAGTAGGATGGACAAGAGTTTCGGTATCATATTCAAGGGGGAATACAAAGTTTTCTCCCAAGAACTTCCAACAAGTTCCGCTGAAAAAAGATGAAGTGAGCTGGAGGAGCTTGGAGAAGAGAGGACAAAAGTGATGTGGAACTGTGGAGGTCAGAATGAACTGGGGTACTTCCACGGGGCCCATTTCAAGTAGTGAGACAAGACTCCTCTCCTGGCTTGTTCATCTGTTGCGGTACCGTAGAATGCTGTAAGCAGGAGAGGATGGTATGGGATGGCACAAAAATCCTGCAGAACAAAGCACTGTAACGTTCGGTCTGGTGGCGCTCAGCAGAGGCCTGGACACAGGGAGGCATGAACTTGGAGGACAACTGCAAACTGGAAAAACAAACACACAAGCAAAAACCACCACTGCTGGGAGGGAGGGAGATCCTAAACAAAGCAGCTCTCTAGGGAGCAGGCGCAGCGGTGTCACAGCGCCCGACAGCTGCAGAGCGCACCCCGATACCGTCAGGTCACCGTGTCCAAATCCGGGTCGGGGCCTTGGGGCTCCCGCGGGCCCCCAGCAAACCAGCCCCGGTCCCAGCGCCGCGACTTACACGATGCTCGGCGACTTGCGGCCGCTGCTCTGAGAGCCGGGCATGGTCGCAGCCGGCTGGGGAGCTAGGGGTCCACCCGTTACCGGCCGCGCCCGCAGTACCCGCATCCAATTGCGGCACCGCGGGCCGGGCCCGGAGTGCGTGCCGGGCGCCATGGCGACGGCGGCCCGGGAAACAAGCGGCCGCGCGGTTGGCTGACGGCGGGGGGCTGAGGGGAGGGCGAAGGCGGAGGGGAGGGCGGAGGGTTGGTGGAGGGGAGGAAGCTCCGGACGCCGCCTCGGAGAAGGAGGAGGAGGAGGCGGAGGCGGGCGGCCGGGCCCAGGCCCCTCCCAGGCGGCGAGTCTCCGGCTGCAGGCGGATGGATGGGGCGTCTTCAGGCGGTGGTGGCAGTAGCGCGGGCGGCGGCGGGCGCGGCGGCAGCTGCTGTAAGTGGGGGCCGCCCCGACCCCCTCTCCCCTCCTCCTCCCGCGCGGGTGCGGGGCACGCAGAGTTCTCCTCAGCCCCTTTTGCGGCGTCCCCTCCCCCACCGCGGAGCGCCGCCCGGAAAACTCTGCACTTCCGGGGCGGGGCTTCCGCAGGACGCGCCGGCCCCCCGAGGGCGCATGCGCAGCGCCCGCGCCGCCCGACACCTCCCGGCCGCCGTCCTTCTCCCTTCGCGTTGGCGGCGGCGGCGGCGGTGGCAGCGGCGCGGGGTTTCCCAGCGTCCGCGGCTTGCTGGGAATCCGCTGCGGAGTGAGTTCGCCTCGCGCCGTTTGCTTCCGCCCCTTTCTCCGGTCGGCCCTCAATCCTGTTGGGGTGGAGCTAAGTGACCACTCCCCTATGGCTCCACCTCTTTTCCCGCGTTGTGTCCCGGCTGGGAGGCTCCCGCCTGCAGTGCGGGATCCTGGACCAACCTGCCCTTTGCTTTGGGCGTGGAGGAGGGAAGGGCGACCCTAAGAGGGCCCGCCGAAAGGGAACGAGGTCCTTCCACTGTGCCCGCGCCCCTTGGAGTGGCCTAGTTCTTTGAGCTCGTAGAGGAGAGGTCCCTGGCTTGGAGCCCGGCGCTGGTTCTCGCCTGCTCTGTGACGTTGGGCGAGTCACTGCCCCTCTCTGAGCTTCAGGTTTCCCTTTGAAAGCTCCTCCATCGTTAAAACTGTGATTTTGCAGAAACCTGTATGCAATTACGAGACTGGCCTACTGAGGCCGCTTAGCTGAGATGACCCGGAGCTGACTGAACCTTCTTCAAGGATGGGTGAAATACGGCGACCTAATCTCTAGGTCGCTTTTATTTCTTTAGCAGTGGTTGAAGTTGCATGACTCCAGGTTCATTCACGTTTGCCCGACATTGTCATGGGATCCTTGACCTAGTTCCCAGC
The DNA here is from genome assembly GCA_028451465.1 of Erethizon dorsatum. NCBI lineage: Eukaryota > Metazoa > Chordata > Mammalia > Rodentia > Erethizontidae > Erethizon > Erethizon dorsatum. The sequence goes on along the minus strand of CM051829.1, from coordinate 122,761,626 downwards.
CATCGTTTGAAAAATGCGAGACGGGGTGCATGGTGAACTTGAGTTAGCTTGGGTTCTGTCTCGTTGCTACTGAGGCTTTCTTTCCTTTAATCCAGATGGTGTGGTGGCTCGATTCTCCCAGTGCCTGGCTGAGTTTCGGACGTGGTTAAGAACCAACTGGTTGAGGTTCAATGCAGACAAGACGGATGTGATGCTGGTAGGCAGGGGCGCACTTGGCGATGAAGGGAGGGGAAATGCAGACTCCCTCAAGGAATGTATGACTCTTCTGTGTTCGTGTTTGGGAACTGCTCACGGGCCAGTCGTTTCCAGAGCCGGGGTGAGATAAAAATAACAGCAGTGTAAGAACTACAAACATAGTAGTTTGTAACAGACTGTTAAATTGGGCCACTCAATAAAACTATGCAGAAGTCATGAAAAAAAATTCTTCTTTGAAGAACTGGAAGGCTAGAAAAGAGTTTTAGGGCGGTTTTAATAATAAAAGACTAACAAAAAGATGATGGTTATTGTTGCATAAATGTGGGGCTTCCAGATGTGATGCAATTCTGCTTTTGCAACTTGTATTCTGCCTACTAAAGGTGAACTCGATTTGTCTTAAATGTCACTTAAGGAAATGAGGTTTTTGTATTTAGACATTTCAAAGCAAATTTGTAATTAGCCATTAATTTTTATCCTCCAATCATGAACATGTGATGCAGGCTGTCACTTTTAAAGAAAAATTTTAGTAAATAGTTACAAAATAATCTCAAAAGGGAGTCATGGGCCCTGGAAATTATTAGATACAGAATTTGCTTTTAGGGTTTTGGATATATTGTATTCATCTGTTTCAGGCAAGCAACCTTACAGTCGAAACTGTTACAAGGATTTAATTGTTGCATTTTGAGAGGCACCTTTTTGATTGCATAAACATATGTTTATGCAGTGTTAGAGTATACATGTATTTGAATCAGTTGTCGGTACCAAATAAAAGGTTATATTTCTTAGATATATGTAAATGTAAAAGAAGCTTATTAATTTAAGGTACTTGTTGAGGTAAAATTGTGACCCTAAGTGCATCTTTTAACAGCAAAATATTTCTGCAGAGTTCGTGTGTATGAGTATGCATATGCGTGTATGTACCTTAGAGCTGCTGAAATATTGCTTAGTAAATTTTGAATGTAGGAGTCAGTAAATTGCTTAAAAATAATTTTCCCAAGGTAATAGCAGTTGTGAGTCACTTAATGTGGCAAAAATTAGTATTTGCTAAAAATAAGGAGGCCATTTGGTGGGGGAATAAGATCTAAGGAGGCATTTATTTAGACTTTGTAGTGATATTTATGTTTTGGGACATAAACCATAAACTTCACATAAAATTGGAATTAACCACACTTTAAGCATTTTACTACACAATTCTAAGAGCTACCGTTTTGGATATCCCATTAGTACATACTACAAATGTGCTAATTTTGAAAGGTCATGGTTAAGGGTGAATTTTCTCATGTCTTTAGCTCTACTGTGTCCTGTTTTCAGCTCTTCTCATATCACTAGGCTTTAATACAAAGAGGATATCTGTTGAATTAATCCAAAGTGCTGAAGAACTAGCAATAATGGATGAAAGTAACGAGGAGCAGATTCTGGCTGAATAAACAGAAGGACTGGAGCTTTTTTTGAACAGAGCAGTCTCTGTGAGATACAGTGAGTTATTGGAGGTGTTGAGCGTGTAGAAAGCCCAGAAGTAAAAGCATTAATGAAAGATCCCTACTTGGGTAGGGTAGAGAATTGACTAAGGACTTTTAAGCACCTGGCCAACACTAAGATTCTGTGACTAATGAATACTTACTTACATGGTTGAGTCGAAAAAAGCAAGAGTTGAAAAAGACTGCTTTCCTTAAGATGGCCTCTGAAATTTTTTAAAGATGAGTAGCTCACTAGGATAAAATGAGATGGATATATACTGAATTTAGTAGTAATGTGTTACCTGTGACTTAACAGTATTCGAGCTGTTTCTCTTTACCTTAAAATGATGTCTGACCCTAAAAACCGAACCCACATTATAAAAAGGGAGGAACAATGCAAGGGAAATGTTTTCCCGTAAACAGTAATGCCATGAAAAATTAACATTACCAGACAGTATTAATAAACTTTGTTGTCATTCAACTGTAAGAAGAATGCCCCTTCAGAAATTCACAGACTGCGTTTTCCTGACTTTCTGGATACATCCAGTTGCTTAAGGGGTCTTGAGCCCCTGCTTTTTATCACAGTTGGGGTATTTGTTAGTCATTTAACTGAAGAATCAAAAGATTCTGTGGACTAAAAGCAACCAACTTATTCTTGTACCCTGTATTTTAACAGCACTTTAGTTTTCCAGCCAGCTAAGTTTCATACATTAACTTTAATATCCTCCTTGGTCCCTACCGTATAAAACCCAAATGTCCACTCCCGGCAGGGTCTTCGTGGCTTTGATCTGTGTCCACCCACAGGTCTACACACATCCATTGTTCTTCGCCTTCAGCTCTTTTCCTCAAGAGCATCCAATTATTTGGATATGAACTGGTATTTTTTAAGTCATTTTGTTTCAATTCTAAAGTATTAACAGGGTAACTCCTAGAAACTGTATACCTATGCTAAATATTTTATTTACTCAAAGAATCCTGAAAAAAAAAATTTATGTATTTTCTTAAAAATAAAATGAAAATACTGTACAGTACAGTTAATGGTACAATTTGTTTGTAGACTTGGGAACCTTAAAGTTTTCCTTTCTCTTCTTTCCCTTGCTTTTCTTTCAGTAGAAAATGTGCATCAGATGTTTATGTTTAATTGGTTTACAGACTCTCTGTGGACTCTTTTCCTGTCAATTTACCAGGTAATGTCTTTTCACTTAGCAGTTACTTCATATACCTATAAATGCAGCTCATTCATGCACAAATTATTATTGGACATAAGAGTTTCAGGTTAATGTTGAATCTTTGGAAACAGAAAAAATTCTTGGTAAAGTCTATAGAGTTTTAAAGGCATACAAATAATTTAAGAAAGTAGCGCCCTCCATATTTCATTCTAAGTATGAATTTAAAAAAATATTTATATACATATATCCATTTATGCAATATATTGTAACACCGGTATCATTATTTCGTGGGAATGTGTAATTCTCATTTGACTGTTTAATTTTGGTAGTCACTTTTGAAACCGGATTAAGAAGAATCCTTTAAGATTTGAAAAGAATAATCCTTTGAAATCAAATTTATTAATCCTGCTTCAGTAAATTACGTTAGTGCCCGTTTCAATAGCGCCTTTTATTGGCCAGCGCCGCCTTGGTAAGGGCAGTGAAACCTGGGCCCCGGCGATCACCCGAGCATCTCGGCGCTGCGGAGCAGCTGGTTCGCCCGCCCTCCGTGTACTGAAGGAGGGGAGGGCAGGTTGTCAGTATTTTACATTTAAAAATTTTGCCCAGTTGCTCAAAAATTCAGCCGTTGCACAAGTACGTTGCTGCTGGCTCTTCAGAAGCGCGAGCAAGCAGGCGCGACCCCAGGCTGGCAGGCGCGCCGTCCCCGCCTCGGACTGCCCTCCGGGGCTCTGCTGGGCGGCGCCGCGCTCGGGGCGGAAATCGCCCGGGAGGGGACGCGGGGCGGGCGGGGCGGGGCTCGGTCCTGGCCGCCCGCGCGCGCTCGCCGCGGCCCCGCCCTCCGCGCGCCCGCCGGCCTGGTCCCTCCCGCGGGGCCCCGCGAGGGGGCGGGGCGGCGCTGGCGCGCGCGGCTGCTGCGCGTGCCCGCCGAGGCGGCGGCGAAGCGGTGGCAACCGTGTCCCGTTGCCGAGTCTCACATCCGGGTTCCGGCCGTGACCCAGCCGCGGCCGGCGCGGAGATGTGAGCCGGCAGGACGGCGAACATGGCGGAGGTAAGGGAGCGCGCTCCCTCACGCCCGAGCCGGCGCCCGGGGCCGCGGCGGGGAGCGCGCCGGGCCGGGCCGGGCCTGCCGAGGCCGCCCCGGCGCCGCCGCCCACCTGTTGTCCGAGCAGGCCGCGCGGCGGGCCGGGGCCCGGTAACTTAGTTGGGCCGGGGGCAGGGGGCCGCGGCGCAAGTTTGGCCCGGCCCGGGGCGGACAGGGCGAGGCCGGGCCGGGGCCCCGCAGCCGGGGTCCCCGCTTCTGACACCCCGCCGCCAGCCCTCGCCGCCGAGCTGCTTTCCCACTTCGAACTCCCGCCCTGTCTAGAAATTTTATCCTCCATCCAGATCAAAGCCCCTCTTATTTCCTTCTCTTCTCTGCTTGGAGGTTTTCCTCGTTTCTCCGCGCATTTTCCGGTGAACAAGTTCCCGCAGCCCCTTCCGTCCGCGCCCGGCCGCTTTTCGTCTTCGGGCCCAGCTCGGGGCCGACGACCACGGCTGTGTGTAATTAGTTGGAACTTAGCACGGGCCGTTGGAACTTCGGCGTTGCCTTTCGCGTAAGCTCCTCAGCATCGGAAGTGTTTGGCCTGTTGTTTTGTTTACTTTTTCCCAGCCCGTTGAAGAATTTTGCGATTTCTTTCCCCCGTAGCGCTCAGCGCTGCTTTTGGACTTTTTGTCCGCTTTGAGATGAGCCGTGGCATCGCTTGCCTCTGAGTTGCCATTTTCGTCAGGAAGTAGGTGATTTCATTTATCCTCTAGCCCTCACTATTCAGCTCCTTTATTTGCTACGTGAAGTCGATGCTGAGTCCTGTTGCCAGCACCTTGAGACCCTCTGTAAACCTTGGAATACAGAAAGTGGGTGGGTTTTGAGGCCTTCCGTGGACCTGTTGAGTGGAGGGACCTGGAGGTTTGTTTCCCGAGGAGCTCTTGACATGTTACTTCTGCTTCTGCTACGGAAACGAGCTTCGTGTGTATGTCCTGGAGTTTTTGCTGTTACAGGAGGAGGGCATTTTACTGTAGCAGCACTGGTTTGCTGCCAGTGTTCTTTTAAAAATATTTAATATTTCTGTTTGACACTAAATTTAGATCTTAGTTTTCTTTTCTTTTCTTTTCTTTTTTTTTTTTTTTTTTTGCTCTTTGTAGTTAAAGAATTGTATGTCAAGGCACCCTTGTCGGAGAACAGTACTTTATATTTCCCGTAAATGACTGGGTTTAATCCAGTAAGCTGACAGTAAGTCCTAGTGAGATTCCTATTCTTGTTTTACTTTTCTCAGTTCCTAAGGGACAGGAGTGGTAGGATGTAGCTACTGTTTCATCCGTCAGTCTTCAGTGGACCCCCTTTCTCTGAATATTCGTTAGATAATCAGCAGTGTGCTGCAGAGATAACGCGTTTCTTCTCATGGTGCTGCTGCCGTGGTTTGCGCTTTAAGTTATATTGCCATACTTCAAGGCAAGATGGTACAGAAGAAAATAGCTTTGTGTATGAAATTCATTGACATTCATCTAGAAGCTTATTAAATTGATATTTTTCTTTTCGAAGTTAAAGGTGGTTGCATTGATGTAAAAAGGGAGAACAATATTTTTAGTCACTAGTTCTTTCGTAGTATTTTTTAGCATAAATCATATTTGTAAAGAGTTTTCTTAAATATTTCGTTTGGAGAATGGAATTCGTGTTGCAGGAACAGGATGGTTCATTTTAAGCAAAAGAAACACCTGAATTTTGTGTTCAGTGCATTTATTTAATGACCTAGTCTCTTTAAATCATTTTTACATTTTTCAGTTATTTGTAGATGGTTTTGTTTACAGTGACTTCAGAGGAAGGGTGGAGGAAACTTCATGATATGTCCTATAAAAAATCTAGACGAAGAGATGAAAAGTAAAAATAATTTTCTTAGACTCATTACTTTAGTGGTTGGGATGATTTTTAAGACCAGTGTTTCAAAAATTTAATGAAAGGGAAACACTTGATTATAAAATGCTTTTACTTTAGGATGCTTGTGATAAAATTATTCGTATGCTGAACATTGTGCTTTTGATCAAGTAGACCTGAAGATTGAAGCTAACTTGTGACATAATAGTAAGTGTAAAGCAACAGTAAGCATGTATTTGATAAATCTGATGGAAAAACAGGTTATTGAAGACGTATGTCTCTAGAGAAAAATTGTAGGTACTATGCTTCTGGGTTTTTTTCCATGTTGTTGTTTCTTAAATGAGAGAATGATCCTGGTTTGTTTTCCTAGAAAAAAATACTTAACTTCCTTCATATAAATTGTTTTCAGTGTGAATAGAATACAGATTTTTTAGATTTGTTCTGATGATCTTGGTGAGCCTGTAATAGAAGTATATATTTGAAGGTTCTACAGTTGTGATGACATTAAAACTTTTACTGTGTTTAGAAGAAATCGTGTGTGATCCCTTTTTAAATACTTTTTGGTAATATTACTTATTGCTTATCTCTTAAAATTATTTCCCAACCATATACAAGGAGGCTTCCTAGTCACACTTAAAGGGAGGAAGTTACAGTGTAGTTAGTTTTACAAAGACAATGAGAGAAAAAACAAGAGGAAGAAATAGGTGATCCTTTGGGTTTTATAAAGAATTTGGGGACCTTTGGGAATGAGCAATTTGCCGTTTATTTCAGAGTTTGTAAACACATAAGGGGCTTATTCCTCAGGGAAAAGAAGCCACAATATAGTGCAAGACCTCTATTTTTTCATCGAAGCCACATTTCTGTAGAGAAAAAAAATTGAGTGGATTTGCTTAATGTAATTAGTGTTAAATATTTTACTATTTCCAGAACTATACACAAACTATTCACTATCACATCTGTCCATTCATTTCTCTTGAAAACAAACTCCTTTCTTAACATTTCTTGAATGTAGTTGTATGTTGGTTTTTAGGGAATAGACTCATGTTAATTGTTTCTCTTCAAAGTATTAATTTCTACACTAAAAACTTGTTTCAGTGCAGTGAATTTAAACTTTAATTCTCTCTACTGGTAAAAAATTTTTTTTCTTTTAGCGTTTGTACTTTAGAGCCACTAAATTCTTATCCAAAGTTCATAGGTAGGAGTTCCCAGTGCATGATGGTCTTAAAATGTTCAAATTTCATGGGAGTAAGAACTGAAGTATCTAGCTGGGCATAGTGACACACTGCTGCAGTCCTACTCTCTGGGAGGCTGAGGCAGGAGGATCCCAAGGTCAGGCGCAGCCTGGGCAATTTAGGGAGACCCTGTCTCAAAATAAAAATTAGAAAAAGGGGCTAGGAGTGTGCCAAGTGTGAAGGCCTGAGTTCAGTCCCCAGTACCCCCCACCAAAAAAGAGAGTTGAAGTACTTGATAATTTAGCAAAGAATTGGTGGGAGACATAAGTGAATTACTTAAAGATAATTCTGTTACATGAAACTAATCAGTTTCCCAGATAATTCAGAAATAATCACTGCCACTGAAGCTTAAGGAGGTCTTTATGAAAAGCAAACAGCCATATAGAAATTTCTTGCTTAATGTCCAGATTGAATCCTTATGCAAATGGGTTCAAATTCATTATAGTAACTAAACTGTTTATTGCTTACTAAGAGCGTATTCTATGGCCTAGAACTATGACTGTTTTGGTAATGCTTATAAATGGGAAAATTTTTAAGTAGCACCCTAAAATAGCTTTTCACCGATTGAGATTGTCTTTTCCTTTTAGTGCTAGATTAAAAAAAAAAGTTTAGAAGAAACTGTTAGAATATCTTATCCACTTTGCTAAGTGCTCCTCTGTAGTGGTACATGTTTTGAGCAATTCATAATGAAAGTAAAGAACCTAGATCTTGAAGGAAATTGAACTAAACATGAAGAAATCTACATCTTTTCATCATACAGAAAATGAAACTGAGGAGATTGCTCAAGAAGTTTGTTCCAGCTCATACAACTGTTTGGTGCAGTGAAGAGTAGAAGCCAGGCTTCTGAATTCCTTGTGTTTATTTTCCATAATGCCGTTCTATCCTCCAAATTATTACCGCTGTAGTACATTTGCTGATTTTAGTTAGATTCCTGACAGTTACAGCAAGGTTGGGACAGTCTTCTCTGAGGGGAAAGGATGGTAAGCCCTTGGCATTCAGCACCCCGAACTTGCATCCTGGAGTGGGTCTCCAGTGCCTTTGTGGCCATCCCCATCTCCAGTATCTCCAGTGCTGTGAAAAGCTGAGTGAGTTTCTAACACTCAAAATGGTGATGGAATTGGTTTGAGGGGAAAATTGTACAGTTACTTGCATTGAAAATAAGCTCTTGATTGCCTGCAATAAAAAGAACTAATGTATACTTTGTATTTTTATTACATTAATTTTTAAAATAGAAATAATGGTAATACTCTAGTTTTTTTGGTTTGTTTTTTGTTTTTGTTTTTGTTTTTGTTTTTAGAGTTAGTCTTTTATTTTCTCCCAAATTACAGTTCTCTCTTGTGTGGAACATTTCCCACCATTTCCCATCATGTTCTGGAAAAGTGTAAAAGAAACATTTGAATACATCCGAGGTATTATTTGTTACAACTGTTAGCAGTTTTATCAAGTAAATCATGTAATTGTATTGGTGAAAGTGGGAAGCTATAAAAGCTAATAGATTTTTTAAAATTTGATTTAGCCTACCTGTGTGTATCTTTCTGTCTGCCTAGCATTAGTTTCCACCTCAAATAAAAACAAGACCAAAAAGAAAATTGTAATCTTTCAAAATTATTATTATTATTTTTGTGTGTGTGTGGGTACCGGGGGGTCGACCTCAGGACCTCGCGCACCAGCAGGCGCCCGTGCCACTGAGCGATATCACCGGCCCCTTTTTCGTATGTGGGTTCCGGGAGTCGAACTCGGGCCCTCGCGCTTGCCAGGCAGGCGCTTAAGCCGCTGAGCCATCTCACCGGCCCTCAAAATTATTTTTAAAAAATAATAATAATAAATAAGTGCCTGCCTGGCAAGTGCGAGGTCCTGAGTTCAACTCCCGGTACCCACATTAAAAAAAAAAGAAAAAATTGTATCAAGTACTAGGTTTTAAAAATTTAAAAGTAAGGAAAGAAAGAGAAAATGGCTTATAATTTCACAAGAAATCCTCAGACTTTCTTTTTAAAAAAAATGAGTGATGCGTGAAAGTGACTAGAAAATTCCAACAGTACAGAAAATATAAATTGAAGAGCCTCCTTTCCCTGACCCTTTCTCTGAGGTAACTATTATTAACAGATTCTTAGATATATTTTTTGAAGGAAAAAAAATTTAATGCATGTTCTAGCTCAGTTTTTTGCATTTTCTTGAAGCACTTTTTTTTTTTTTTTTTTGCACAATTTTTTCTCCTCTAACACAAACAGTTCTCCTGTTAATGGATTCATACTGTTGCATTGTTTGGAAGCGCTGTATCATTTCTAGCTGCTTACATGATGGACTTTCAGGTCCGTTTCCATCCACCCACCCCCTGGGGCTGTGAACAACTCTGTGATAATGAATGGTGCACAGATAGATTAGTGTACTTTCTAGGTCTGTCAGTAGGGTTCAGTTTATGCTGGCAAAGTGATCTCTCCAGAATGGCTGCAACAACAATTTATTTCTACCAATAATGTGTGAGTGCATTTTAAATACACTTTAACCCCCAATTTGAAATTTTTGCTGTCTGCTCTCATGGTTTGAGCATTTTTTAAAAGTAGCTTTTGTATAAATGCGTACCTTGGGTTTCATTTTTCTAGTTGACTCTATAGTAATTAATAGTAGATATTGTAGGTTTTCCTGGAGGGTATCGTTAGGTGGAGATACCAGCTCTTAAAAAGAGACATGGTTAACAGTCTGGCATGACGTATGTCAGCTTGTGTTCATATATTAAATATGCTTTGAACTGATAAAACCGTTTTAGAAGGAAAGAGAACGAAATGAAAGAGATGAATGGAGGGGGAAAATGTGATTTTTCTCTAGAAGGCAGAGAAGGAACCCTGAGAAGTTGGGTCACAGCCTTCAGGTCTGCCTTCATCAGCACCGTTCCTTTTATGTCCTCCGGTGTGCTGAACTATCCGGTGAGATAGGAGGAGTGGGCGTCCGAATTGCGCAGTCAAGGTTATGGTCATGTATCTAGCCCTGGAAAATGGAGGCAGCCTTATGTAAATGTAAGCACTTCGTTTCTCTTTCACTTCTGAATAAATGTTGCCCTCATTCCATACTGAAACCACTTAGATTATGATGCAAAACTCACATTTTATCTTGAAAGATAATAATTTTGTCAGTTGAACAAAGTAATATTCACAGATTCACAGTATGAACTGTTCAAATGCCAGTTTTCAGAAGCTCATCTTTAATTGGATATAATTAACTTGTAAGGAACTAATCTCCTCCCTGCTAAATTGACACAATAGAGTTTTATTTTGGACATAAAATACTAAAATGTATCCACATAAAAGTGTTTCCATAGGCAAACCATCCCTATTTCCTCTCCTCCGAGTCATATCCGGTCCTTGGTTCTATTCTATGCAGGTTTATTTACAAATGCTTCCAGATCTCTCAACATTTGGTATCTTAACGAATGGAAGGTATTTGGAACCTTCCAGAGCTTTAAAGTGGTAACCGTGTGTCAGTAAAACATTGATCGGTATGGTATTTATCATCATTTAGTGCTGGTGAGGCCTCTTACAAACTGAAGTATAGGAGATGCCATTACAATTCAGTATCTCTATGCTAATATCTAATATCAATAAAAACCATACTTTTTCATTTTCAGCAGAGTTGTTTTTAGTCAGAATTATTAGAGCGTTCAAAAAGAACTAAATGCTGAAGAACTATTAAGCTCCTATTTCATGAAAAATGCTGGTTCTTCTTGTTTGCGCCATATAAACTTGTCACAAAAGCTTGCTAACAAGGAAAACAGCACTGTATGCCCCCTTGAGCAGATTGTGAACAACCTGGAGCCGGGTGAAGATGGTCCTTAACTCTGCTCTGCTCCTGCACGGAGGCTGGGCTTTGTGGAAACAAAGTAGAACTTCGTGAAGTATGGATGGGTTCATAGTATAAAATATTAATTTGCTGTGTAACAGTTCGTGTGCTAGTTAAATATATTTCGAGTCAGAAATGTGTAGCTGTGCCCAGATGTTAAATAAGTTAGAAACCCCTTTCTATGGTTACATGACTCTACTCGTTTCACCTTACTGACCAGCTTCACCTTAGAGAACCAATTTAAAAAGCATTGGATCGATCGTGTTCTGGCAAAGTAACTTTGAATGATTGTGGTGTGATACTGGAAATACGTGATACTGGACAAAGACAAGCTATAGCAAAGCACCACTCTTACAAACATTTTAAGGAAAAACTGGAACTTTTGAAAATGTGTGCCTCAGAAGAACCTAACCTAAGTCACCATGTGGGGATCAAAAATGCCATACTTGCTACAATAGTATAATGTGTAGAGTTTTAAAAATGAATTTAAATACCTTACAGGAATTTGTCTCAGACCCCTAGCTTTTGAAAACTTGGGCATTTTCCTTATTTCTGTTTTGTTGTCCTTACCTGTCTACCTCATTACTTACCAGAAGAAAGGAATACTGCCTGACCCCTGTCCCTCTCAGGCTAGTGCTTTGGGCCTTCCACCATCCCTGTCTTCTAATGGGCACGAGATAGCATCTCTGAATGAATGGGCAAGATTTTATTCACAAGGTTCATGTCATCTACGCATCTTTTGAGTTAATGTACTTTGTCTAGTAGGAATTTATGTTTATAGATAACTTGTTTATAATCGTAAATTAATTAAGATAAAATACAACCACGTACTGTCAAGTGGTAACATTGATTAAATAAAGTTGCTACTAGTTTCATCTTTGATTTTTCCCTTTGCTCGTGTGTGAGTTTATGAGGTAGAAAGGTGCAGTGTAGGGGAGCACCAGGGTTGGGCATCTGTGCAGTCTTTCCTCAGCTAACCCAGCATCTCTGTAGCTTGAGTGCTTTGCCAATTCCGTAACAACATGAAAACATGTTTTTTGTTAGTAAAGTTGGTCTGTTTCAGTGTTTAGTACTTAGGTGATATTTTAGTGTTTCCTTTCCTTTTTAACAACGTAATTTTTCTTTGAAATTGTATCTTTAAATTGTTTCTGTCTCCCTCTTCACAACTAATTTTTATTTTTTATTTTTTTGGTACTGGGAATCCAACTCAGGACCTTGAGCTTGCCAGGCAGGCGCTGTGCTGCTGAGCTGTACCCCCGGCCCTCACAACTCATTTTTAAAGCCATAGATCACATTGATAGCAAACTCAGTGTGTAGTTTTTTTGTGTGTGTATCATTAGGAGAAAATCTCTTTCAGGAAATTCCAAGATCTGAAAGCATACCTTAATCCATATATGTTGTGAGGCCCATGTTTGCTTTCAAAAGTGAATGAATTCCTTATCACCGTCTTTATAGATTCAAGAGTGTTTGGGGTTTTCTCTGTGTTTAAATACAGTGGAAGGGAAACATTTGTATGTGAAGGGTTGGTCTCAGACAATGCGGACATTAACGCTTATTGTCAGTTTTGGTGGCACTTTAGTCACGGGATGCTTTCTCTGATGTTTGCGAAGTTGTGGTGTGCAAAAATGCTAATTTGTCTTCTTTTCTCCCCCTCAGCCATCTGTTGAATCTTCAAGTCCAGGTAAGTATTTTTCCTATATTTTTAAAAATCTCTTTTTGACTAATATTTGTCCTATTAGTTGAATAAAGGCTAGAGGAGTTAGACTGTCATCTGACTTGCTTTTCTTCTGAATGCTTCTTTTCTCTGGGGAGAAAGAAATGGATGAAATGTTTGACTGCCCATGAAAGTACAGGTGAGGCTGCTGTGAGTTCATCCTCATGCCTATTTTTGGTCTCTTTCTCTTTCTCTCTCTCTCTCTCTCTCTCTCTCTCTCTCTCTCTCTCTCTCTCTCTCTTTCGCTCGCTCTCTCTCTTTCTCTTTCTCTTTCTCTTTCTCTCCCCTGTCTCTCTCATTGCCATATGTTTATCTTATAGTTTTACATTGTTATTTGAAGTATATATGAAGTATTTTTTTGAAAAGGGAATCGGGGGCCGGTGAGATAGCTCAGCGGCTTAAGCGCCTGCCCGGCAAGCGCGAGGTCCTGAGTTCGACTCCCGGAACCCACATATGAGAAAAGGGCCGGTGATATCGCTCAGCGGCACGGGCGCCTGATGGCGCGCGAGGTCCTGAGTTCAACCCCCGGGACCCACCAAAAAAAAAAAAAAGAAAGAAAGAAAAGAAAAGAGAATCGGTTAGCTTAAAAATGCTTGTGTAGGAAATGAAAATTTTCATTTGAGGACAAAATTTTAGCGTATTTATTGTGGGAGGAAAGAGTCGAGTATGCTGAAGGTCCAATAGGTGAATGTTTAGTGTTGTAAATCAAGTGGATTTTTCTCAGATTTTAGTACCAAGTTTTATTCTCTGACCATACATCTAAAGGTTTTTAATATTTTCCTTCAGATACAGTAGATTCTTCTATTCCTGTCTTAGACGTTGCAAATTTGTGATCCTTGGACCAATTTGGACCACATGTGGTTGTTTTTTGGCCACAAAAACACCAAAAATAATCACCAAAAAGTAAAATATTTCATTTAAAATCTAGATTGAGGGTTCATGCTCAATCCCAGGATGTGGCACCACAAGGTCGAGCATTCCCACGTGGCGGTAATCGGCTGTGTGAGATCACGGTGTGGAGAGAGTCGCTCTGGCCATGTGGCCTCGGAGTCCGGAGACCGCCGAGCCTGCGGGGGTGTGACGGGGAGCGCCCTGAGGCCTGGCAAGGTTTTATTTGAAAACACCTCACATATACTGAGTATTTAGATATGATATATTCCACATGGCTGTATTTTCATATTATTGAAGCAGTCGTATTTCTGTGTTTTAAATTACAGGAAGAACGCTTTTCATAACGCTCAACACAATATAAGCCCTTTTTAGTGACCCAGGGTCCTTCGCATGAGCACAAGTTATCACACTCTGGGAGGACTGGATTACTTCCAGAACTGTTAAATAACCAAGTGCTCAGTTGACAGTTGATTTCTCTATTTCAGTTGAAAATGTCTGTCTTTTTCTGATATGCTTGACAATAAAGTACATTAAGTTTTGTGACATTTGTGAAACTCGAGTTTTTTAACTTTCTGATTTATAAATATGTTCCAAATGGTTAACATTGGATGTAATCTGACCTCAGCTAAGTGTTGTATCACGGTATCGTTGTTTCCAGTATATTTTTTCTTTCAAACACATTGAAAAAGCAGGTTCTTGTGTTTATGGTGATAATGCAAGTGGAGTGAGTTTTAGGTACTCCTACGAATTTTGAAGAGCAGATGCCTAGATAGTTAAAGTAATTACGTCAAATCTGATACTAATAAATGGCTTGCACAATTCGTGTCCACTTGGGCAGAACTGGGGAGGAGTGGAGCGTGAAGAACACAAATGTTTTTAGTAGCTTTTGCTACTTGTTGATACTTAGTGTTAAGGTTCGTGTCCTTTATATTTCTGTTAGATTGTTTTCAGACTCAGGAAAATCTTATGCATTATACAGTATTTGTATCATCAGGCTTCTGCCCAAAGGAATGTTTAATAATCTTTTAAGTCATGATAGTTTTAGGAAGTTAAGAAAGTTGGTGGAGGAAACCAGGAATAGAGGTGTCAAGTAAAAATTTTTTTGGTCCACCGGTGAAAAGCTACGCCTTTTTTAGCATCTGGGGTTGGGAATCAGTATTAGTAATTGCACTCACGTGACCACATTCAGTGGTTTGTTTATAGATTTTGCCAGTATAAACCAAAGAGGAGGTACAATGTAAGTTTCTACCTGTAAGACTAGTCGTCATGAGAGGTGGTAATTAAGGCAAGGGAAGAAAAAAATTTTAAATGATTAAGTACATATGAATATATTATAAACTGAATCTGTCTTTGAGTCTTTGAAAAGATGTAAACTGTCCTGGGTGTGGTGTGCAAAAAACCCATAATCCCAGTAGTTAGGCTGAGGCAGAAGGACTGTGAGTTCAATGCCGGCCTGAGCTACCTAGTGAGACACCGTCTTAAAATAAAGTGTAAGATACCTTCTACAGAAAAGAAAAAAAAAAAACTTGTAGTAGTTCTGCAGTGAGGCAAGATCTTAACAGCAGATCTGTGGCACTTGCCTTCACTCTGAAGCAAGGTACTTACTTCCACAAAGCACTGGATTTACAGTCGCTAATAATGCACTGCCAGGATTGTCCCTTAGAAACAGCCTAAGGATGGCTGAAAAGATCAGAATGGTTAGTTGGTCCTAGAGACCAAGGTGAGAAGTCAGATAACACAGAGGTCGATTAAGGCAGAAAAATAATTGAAATTGAAAGTTTATAGAACAGTCCGTCTGTGGGAAAGGAGTTGGAGGAAGATGCCCCCTACACTGTCTGTCTGTGGGAGAGGAGTTGGAGGAAGGAGATGTCTCCTACGCTGTGTCACTTGATGTGGGGAAGTGAAATGGCAAAGTTTTCATCGGCTTTGCAGATGCTGACCAAGAAATGGGGCAGCCGGGTGTGGTGGCGCACACCTATAATCTCAGCACTTGGGAGGCTGAGGCAGGAGGATTGCTGCAAGTTTGAGGCCAGCCTGGACTGCAAAGTGAGTTCAAGGCCAGCCTGAACTGCATAGTGAAACCCTGTCTCAAAAAGAAAAAAAAAGAAAGAAATGGGGCGTCAGGTAAGTCATGTAACATTCATGACTTGGTGCTGTGCACTCACAGGCGTGAATTGTTTTTAAGTCAGTGAGAATGTAATCAGTTAGGAATTAAGCATAATCAGTTTTGACAGTAACTTGCCTTCAGTAGGAATTCTGCCTAAGGTAATAGTATACCCAAAAAATGGTCTAGGGTTTTTAAAGAGCCTTTTTGCGTACAAGGGAGAGAAAAAGCATAGTACCGTCTGTAGTTACTACTGTCTCAGAAGATTGCCAGGAGGACCAGAAGTTTGGGGAAATTTCCCATTGAGAACTCAGAAGAAGAGAAGCTAGCTAAGCCAGTGGTTTTCCTGTAGGACCTTCGTCTGGCCCGTCACTCAGTACTAGAGCGTCCTACTAAAACTACGCAGCCTTTTCTTAATGTCCAGGAGGAATAATAACTTCTTTGTAAATCATTTTAAAACTTTGATCATTGTCAGCAACTCATTTTTACTGTAATCTGGTATAAGATGAGATCTGATTTGGCAGATAATTACGTATTTAGGTATATTTCAGAGCATTTTCTTATGCTTTTCAATGAGCACAACGTCTTCTCTCCCCCTTGCATCTGACGCGGCTTACAGTGACTCATCTTAGTGACCATGGGCTCTCCTTACATATTCTTTGAGACGGGATTCTTCAGGACTTACAGGAGGAGTTGGAATTAGGCAAGGAGTCACATTTCATCTTTGCCACTGCTGGCTCTGAGTTTAGAGATGCTATTTAAACTCTAAGCCTTGAGACTTGGTTCTTTTCCTTTTTTAGTGGGATAATAATACCGACTTGATAAGATTGTTTGAAGATTGAGATAATCTATGTGAAGTGCTTAAGGAAACTATCTGGCACATGGTAGACTAAACGTGGTGCTTATGCCGGGTATGGTGCTCCATGCCTGTAATGCGGCACTCAGGAGGCTGAGACAGGAGGATCTTCAAGAGTCCAAGGCCAATGCGGAATACATAGTGAGACCCTATCTCAACAAACAAAATGGTGCTTATTTACAAAGTTACGGGAGTGGCTGAAGAACCTTGAGCCTTCATTATTACCTTATCTCTAGTAGAAGTCAGCCTCTATGTCTCTGTTTTACTCATTGGTTCTTATACCAGAATAAAATATATAACTCAGTAGAACTGTCAACATTTAAATTGATAAAAAAGGTGGCTGATTTTTTAATGTGAACCCATTTATGTCTAAGATAGAGATTTTTTGAATTTTTGCATGAAATTCATTATGTTACCTAGAAAAATTCAAGGAAAAATAATATGAAGAGAACACATTCCCATGTGTTCCACTGTTACGAGCATTCCAAAAATGGATCCTTAGGCCTTGAAGGGTTAAGCCGTGTGCTCGTCAGTCAGCAGCTCTTCGCAGGCCCAAGCCGAGGCGCGGCGGTAGTCAGACGAGATGGCTGCGGAGTGTGTGCCGGCTGCTGGAGCCCGTTACGAGGGTGGCCCTGTCAAATCTGGGAGCGCTCCTCAGCCATCTGGCTAAAAATTGATTCAGTTGCCCTAGATTATTTTAAATGTCTCTGATAAGAGTTTTGTATGCAATTTTAATAAATTTTGCTTTTATCTCTGAGTTACTTCAATTCAAAAATCAACTAAGTAAGTTATTCAAATAGTGGAATATGTTTCCGGGGAAGCACTGATAAAAGAATATTCAGTCATCTGTGTTTCCACTACACTATGTATAGTCATGTTGCTTAATGCATTGTCAGGTGATTTCATCACTGAGTGAGTAGCACAGAGCGTACTTCACACAAACCTAGGTGGTGTCGCCTACCACACACCCGGCCAGTAGGATTGAGCGCCGTCCGTCACTGCCTGAAACGCCCATGGCTGTGTTCAGATGATATCTTCACATGACCGGGTGTTCTGAGGGGCCAGAGGGTCTGTCAGACATTAATCAAATGGTTAAGAATTGTGATTTTTTTTCCTCTCTGCAAACAAAAAGGTCATTCTTATTTGGTATGACCATTCTTTACAAGTTACACTTCCTGTTTAGAAGATTACAACACAATTTTTAGGTTACAGATACCACACTTTTACCCCATTTTGCAGTGTAATGGAATATGCAAGGGTGAGGCAAGGCAGTGTGAGGAGAGTTTTATTGTGGGGTGGTGAGGAGTAAGGGCAAGAATTTTAAAAGGCAAAAACCTTTAGCGTGCATAGCTTTTTCCTTGTACTTCTTTGACTTTTATCCAACTTCAAATAAGAAATGCATATACACTAAACTAATATTAATAAGACACTTAATTTGGTTCACCATACTTTTTAAAATATTCTTTACCAGGAGGTTCAGCAACATCAGATGACCATGAATTTGATCCATCAGCTGACATGCTGGTTCATGATTTTGATGATGAACGAACATTAGAAGAGGAAGAAATGATGGAAGGAGAAACAAACTTCAGTTCTGAAATAGAGGATCTTGCAAGGGTAAATAACATTAAGAGCTAGGGGATAAAGTGGTTATAACTTTTTGTGGAGAGAGGAAATTTTGATTCTCTGTATTTTGGGGGGAAAGTTGTATATTTCATACTGAAGAAAGTCCATGTGATCACAGATAGGATAAAGTTTGAAATTAAGGGATTTAGAAGTAGCTTTATTACGTGAAATAATAGATTCAGAAAGTGACTTTGGTAAGACATTACAGGCCTGGGTCAAAGCAGGTTCTAAAAGGATTCTAAATCTCCTCTCGTACACCTACCCTTCCGCAGTTAGTGCACCTTTTATTTATCCCCGGTCAGAGCCCAAATGTCTTTAACGCTTGTCCTCATTTTGCATTCTGTGCGTTGCAGTGCTTTGTGGAGTGTGTCTGCCCCTTCCTGTCAGAGTAACCTCTGACTTTGATTGGTACAGCTACTGCTACATTCTCTCTTTCTCTCTGCGCCTTACTTTTTTCTCAGCAATGTTCAGTGCAAGTTAGCATTCCCTCCTTCTACTTGGCTTTTGGACTCGGCAGTGTCATCTCCCGTTTCTTTTCTTCCTGTTCTGCATCCTCTGCAGGCCCTTCTTCCTTTACCAAGGTTTAAATGTTTGCATTTCCTGACCCTCGGTTCTTGGCCTTCTCTTCTGGCTCTAGATCGTTGCTTCTCAGAATGTAGATTGAGGGTCGGCTACATCAGGAGTGTCCGTGGACTTACTCAAAGGGCAGGTTCCTGTGGCTCTGCCTCGGCACTAAATCAGCCCTCTGGGCGGGTCCAAGTCTCCATTTTCGTTGGGCAAGTTTGAATTGCATGCCCATCAAATTTGGAGATTACTGTGCTCTGTGACCTGTTTTCATGGTGTCTGTAGTCTCCTTAGTTTCTGTTTTTAGCATTAGGTTATTACCTGTCTCCAGGATCCAGGTTGACGTTTTTGCTCAGATATTTCAACACACATCAGAATTCTAAACACCCAGCGTTCTCTTCCTTCTACCTGTACTGTGCCTTTTCTTCTCTGTCTCTGTAAAAACTGGCACTTCAGTTTATCCTATCCCAAAGTCAGAAGCCAGGGAGTCACTGTCCTTCATGCGCAGTATCCGTCCTCTAAATAACCTGTCACTTCCTCCGCGACGTTCCTTGTCTGAACCTTGCGCTCCACTTCTGCCCAGGTGGCTGCCCCATTCCCTCTTTTGCCCTCCTGCTCCCAGTATGCTCCCACCGAGCAGCTGTGGTGATCTTTCCGTGTAATGATTCCACTTATTTCAACCTGCTGGCCTTCACTCCTGAAGATGCTCCACACCCCTTATGGCTCGCAGGCCCCCACGTGGTGTGGCTACCGTCCGTCTACCAGGCTGCCCTCGCGTGCTCTGGGGTGGCCGCGTGAGCTGCGTTTGCGGCCGGCTTGGTCACTTTGTTCTTGCTTCAAGGCTTCAGCTTACTCACCCTCTCAGTGTGGGCTTCCTTGGGCTGGCTCCTTACCCTTCGGGTTTGGTGTTACCCTTCAGTGTGCATTTCCTGTCCCCTAATTGGCTTTAAAAAAAAAAAAAAAACTATTGTATCTTGTGCTTTTTTCCCCCAGAAGCTAATACAATGATTATGTGTTTCTTTGTTTGTTACCTGTAGCCTCTATTAATTTTTTGAGGGGAGGGACCAAGACTGTTTTATTTACCAGTATATTTCATGGTAAATAAAAGTATTGAATGAGTACATAAATCAATCTGGTATGCTCTTATAAAAGTTTGTTACATGTGTAATTGCGGTACTCCATGATAAAAAGAACATATGCTATAAGATACAGTGCCAGCTTTTAAGGATTTAGAAAATACACTGTGAAAAATTACCAATCCGAGTTTCAGAATTTTAGTTTGGAACTTTTTAGAGTATAAAAGAGCTTGAAAAGGAGTCCCAATATCATTTAATCACATCTTGACAAGTGTTCTCATTTTGGATTCTCTTGTGATCAGAGCTGGTTTAATCCACAGTGCCTAAGCAACATAGTATTTTATTACTTTGAGCCAGAGAACACAGTTGATCCGAGTGGCAGTGATGTGTATTGGTTATCACAATGCCTTTTAAGAATGAGTTAAAAAGCACACAGTGAACGTGGGGTCAGAATTATTCTTTAAAAGTAAGAGGCTGGAAGGCTATTCAAAAGACAAGGATAGTTTGCTTAGATGATTCAGATCCTAGTTGAACATCAATTGGAACAATTAGTTTAACAATGATAGTCACTTCCTATATTTTTGAAGTGGAAAGGCAATTGTTTTCAATTATTTGCCCATATTCACAGAAATTTCTGTCACTTTAGACATATTTTACTACTTTTGAATGGAAGACTAGAATAAAAGGTAAAGGAGGAGAGTGGTGTATTTTCCATTTTACCACATTCTTTATTAGCAAGAATTAATCAAGTACAATGTGTAACAATATATGAGGTGGTGTGATGGTTTTCTTCTACTTCGGGAAATAGGGTATTACAGTTATTTAGCATGAACTTGCTAATGGGCTTTACCAAAATTTTGGGCATGCTTTTATCCTTTCTTATTTCATCCACCCCTTTCCCCAGCTCTTTTTAGCCTCCTAAAATTTGCTTTCACCTGACCCTCCTTTAGAAACAGTAGTTAATGTAGAATTATTTATAGAGGCTACAGAAAGGAAGAAAAAGACAGTGGAACCAACCCTTTATCATCATTGCAGCCAGATAGTCCTACACCTTTCCAGGTTCTCCTGACTTCTCCCAGAAACACTTACAGTTTAGGTTTCAGTAATGCATTATTAGTAGTGCTTTCATCTACACCTGGATTAAGCTGGTGGAGGTCCAGTTATGTTGGATTTCCTGGAGTTACAATCTCTTCAGGTATGAATCAAACCAAATTACTTTTTATTTTTAAAAATGAGTAAGATTTTGTCACAATGACTATTCATTTGATTTTATAGAAGCAAAACATTAGTTATATTAATAAGTGGCAAAGTGTTTTTCAGCTGGCACTTTGGTTGCGTGAAATAGTTTTTTGATGTAATTTTGTGATAAAACTGTTGACAGTTTGCTCATGAGTTAAGTGTAACTCAGTAGTATGTGGTTTTAAGTCCAATTTGGATTCTAAACTTTTTTTGTGAAAACTTGATAGAAGCAGCTGTTTTGTGTGCTATTATAGTTGTATGCATTTATCTTATTGATATAAAATGCATTTTAATTAAAGGTTTAGCATGTAAATATTTTAATAGAATTAGATTAGAATTTTCTGTGGTGATTGAAGAAGGGATGTCAAAATCATTCCTATAGTAAATAGAATTTTTTGTTTTCTATGCGTTAGTAACATTTGACTTTAACTTCTTTTTTAATTTCAAATGCACTCTTAACAGATGAAGAAAGATCAGGATTAGCTATCTCTTTATATATTTAGATACATTTCAGAAAAAACACACAATAATAATATCAACAAGTAATACGAACTTTTAAGCATTCGGCATTCCCAGTGGCTAGAGAATGAAGATTAAAATGAGAGGTTTTCCTGAACTATATGCATAACCTGAATTTTACAGATTTAAAAGAAACCATAGCATGGAGACTGAAGAATTCACTGCCTTATCCCTTCAGATTTTATCTTCTAGACGCGCCCCAACCCTAGGAGGTTGGTTACCTTAGAAACTGTCTCTTTAGTCTAACTTGGATGTGGTCCCTTAGGCCTTTCCGTCCGGAAATGAGTTTCTCTCCTTTTGTCTCTTCTCTTCATGAGGACTTCCTGGGACATTCTTTTGGTATAGATGGTAGACAGAGAGAGTTGTGTCTGTCCACCCCATAGCCCTGCTGTGAAGGCCAGCGTCTGCTGCCGTGCGTTGTCATCCCTTCAGGACTGATCCCCTGGTGTGAGGGCGCAGGAGCCACCCCCCTGCAGTGGGGAGCTGGATGCCGCCCCAGCCCTGTGTGACTGTCATGTGTCATTGTTGGATGACTTGACTCTGCTGTTGTGAAATCAGGGCCGACTTCATGTCGGAGTGTTTGTGTTCCACAAAGCTAGCCCTTTTCTGCTTGTAGCCAGCCTCTGTTCAGTTCATGCAGGTGCAGTTGCTCTTTCTGCTTCAGTGCTTGGACAGCTTGTTTGTTACAGCATAGTACGTAAGTGTAATGCGCATTCCTGTGCTTTCACTCATCTTGTGCTGTGCCCTTCTTCCTTATTCCTCATCGTCTATCAACCCAGCACTTGTGTCTCATGCTACATCGGGATGATGCATACTGAACCTAAGGTCACAGTTCATGGAGGGCGATGCGTTTGCATATGCACATGACTGCCTGGGATCATAATTGAGCTGATTAGTCACTGTGTGACTTTGGAGTAACACTAGTAAGCTCCAGTTGTTTTTACTAAAATAATCTGAAGTACTTTGCACAGTGTCTGGCAAATAATAAGCACTACATTAATCCTCGTAGTCACTCTCCGGACGGTCAGAAATCTGTGCCTCAAATATCTGTGCTGTGCTGTGAAAATCCACTACTTAACCACAGCACTGTCTCTCTGCTACCCCTTTTCTACATGTTTAACATTTATGTGAATGGGAATAAAGCACTGCTGCTTCACTGCGATGTCTCAGTTTAAGCTGAAGGAAGCCCGTCCGTACCTGGTAGAACGTCGGGTTCAATAGCAAGCTGATGAGATGCTCCCTGAACAGGTGACTGACAGGCCCTATTAAAACCCCATGCTGTTGGCAAATTTTTATTCATCCTTTAGTTTTTATTTCAGAGGGAAAAATAGAATGTTTGCTTTCCAGGATATCTGAACGGTTTATAGCATGAGAATCTGGGGAGCACGAAGACAAATCCGTCTGGACTAGCACAGTGAAAATGAAGAATTTAACGCAAGGCTCATGGGATTTCATTAAGAGTGTCAACATAGCCAGGCCTCAGGGACTCCAGTCCGCCCAGAATATATTTCCTTCCTTTCTGCTTTTCTACCTGGTTGGCTTCCTTTTTGCAGATTAGCTTTCATCATAAGAAGTTGTCGGTCCCTAGATCTCCAAACTCTGCTTAAGCAGTTTATGCATCCTTCTTTAGCGGCTGTTGATAAAATTCCAGAAACAAAATGTGAAGCAGGATGTCTTCACCCCTCCCCTTTCCACCTGCTGCCCAGTGACGGTTATTACTCTTACGGACCAAGGAGAACCGGCCGAAGCACAAATCTGTTTGGGCTTGTATTGTGGTTGCCAGTCCCAGTGTTCACGACATGGTTATTATACCAAAGAAGAGAAGGACATCCCTAGACTGATGGATACTACTGTGCCCTGTCACCAGGAGACAGAAGAGCAGAAGATCGGCAAACTTTCCAGTCTCCAAAGCGCCCAAGGAGAGGTGTGCAACAGTGTCAAAGCACCCAAGACTGGCTGGGAATGGTGGGGCACACCTGTAATCCTAGCACTCAGAAGGCTGAGGCAGGAGGATTGCTGTGAGGTCAAGGCTAGCCTGAACTGCATAGTGAGACCCTGACTCAAAAAGGCAAAAAAAATAAAAAGCACCCAAGATTTAGCACGTGTTTTCCACATGTCCTGCAACACAGATGCCAGCGAGTTCCTCTGAAAAAAGAGTGTACTAATAAAAACAAGGAAGAGGCTGTAGAGTGTGCTAGTTTTGGCCAAGAGAATGAAGGAAGCTGAAGAAAAACACCAGGAACTGATTGCCAAAAGACGCAGGCTGCTGTCTACATTTAAGTCCGAATCCAGTAAGAATGAGTCCACATCCCCAGCTGCCTTACACCTTTCTCTGTGTGGATCTGTGGGTAAACGTGGTGATTCAGTACCTCTATGTAGTGTGTAGTAATCAGATCAGAATAAGTACTCCTGAACCATTCATCATCTTTGTACTCTTCTCGTCATTTTGAAATGTAGATAATTTTAACCAGTAGTTACTCTGCTGTGATAAAAGAGCCAGAAGTAACCCCACACTGTGATTCAGTGCCCCATCTCCCTCCCCTGGCCCTTCCCCACCTCTAGTGACCACCGTTCCACTCCGATCACTCGTGTCCACAGAGCAGTAAGAACTTGTGTTAGTCTTTCTGTGTCTGATGACCTCTAGTCCCATCTGTGTTGCTGCAGATGACAGAATTTCAGTCCTTTTTAGTGTTCTTCTGCATGAACAACCTTTTACTGGTATTTTGCCATAGACGTGTCAGATGTGTGGCTCTGAAGGTGGTCCTCTACTAGTACCAGCAGCGTTGCCTGAGACTGACCCACCTGAGACCCAGAGATGAGACACAGCACTTTTTTAAAATAAAGCTTTGAAGTTTTTTTTAATGCCCTTAAATAAATGACACACCAGCAGTAGAAAACATTGATCTGAGTAATAATTTAGTTCATTTCTTAGAGTGAACCAAGTGCCATGGTCTTGTGAGAAGATGAAGTCAGAATAGAGCATTGCCATTTAGATAGCTATGTGGTTTCTCAAAATATTCTGAAAGTTAGAGGTAACTGGATATAGTGGTGCCTCCTGTAATCCCAGCCATTTGCAAGGCTGAAGCAGGATTGCAAGTTGTAGGCCAGCCTGGGCCTTGTAATAGAACCTGATCTCAAATGAAAAGTAAGTAAATCAGAGGTCATAGTAACATATGTTAGGGTAGTTTCAAGGATAAACTAAGTACGAAACAAGCTCCTCCTCAGTTCTTGGGGCCTGTGCAAGCGTGAGTCACAAACGACTCTGCTGGTGTTCTCTTGGTTTGTCTCTTCTCCGTACTGGGGACTTTGGCAGTGGCTTTCAGTCATGGCAGTGGCATCAGGCTGAGCCTGCTTCTAGCTTGGAATGCAGGATGAGTCTGAGAGGAGTCGCACAGACCAGGGTTAGGAGGTCTGGTCTGAGTGTTGCTAAAGTCTGTCACTGCATGATGGTTCTCTCTCATGGTTTCCTTATTTGCAGGTAAAAGTAGCAAATGAAAGCGGGCAATCCTGCCTGGTACTTTTAAAGATCCAGTGAGATTCTGTTCTGGCTGTGCTTTCATTTTTCAGAGAGAAAAACTGAGCAAAGTATGGAACACAAATGTGCCATATACGAGATGCTTCATGACAGCTACTTGTTACTGTGTATAGAACTAGACTTTTCTGTGTCTCTCTCTTCCTCTGCTTCTCTTGATTTTGAAGTCCTGTGTTATTTCTAAAGTACTGACTCCTTATTCCGAGATTTCGGTGTCTCCTTCCGCATGCTCGGTATGTGGGCCAGCTCCGCGCAGTCCCCTGAGCACTTCAAGGACTGTGTGTGCCGTGCTCTGAGGGTAGTGTGACAGCTGGGGGCTAAGTGCGTCCGCTGGTTTTTCAGCTGGAGCGTCGGTACTGTGCCTGACATGGTTATCACTTTTCAGGTCAGAGCTTGGTTTCTCTTTCAGAAACGGTTCACACATTGATTTATAACTATCCATTTACAACATGAAAGAGAAGGACTGACACTTTCTTCCTGTTCAGAAATCGCACGCTGTAATCATTAGGTTGCTTCTCGCTCACAGGTTCTGAGAGAGGGAGCAGTTTTTGTGGTCTGAGTGATGGTGTCGCCGGCTTGTCGTCTAGTGCAGTGTCTCTTGACACGTGGTCTAGACTTCTGCCCAGAGATAAGGCACAGCTCGCTGAAGCCACACAGAACAGCGCACGTCACGAGCAGCATCTCGTAGCTTCTAAGCTGACCTTTCAGAGCATGTGTATGTATACTGTGTGTGTGAAAATGTGTTCAGATGGTTTGGGTTTTTGTCATGTTTCCCTGATACTTCGTATGACTTCACTAATGGTTAGAGTACCTTCTCCAGAAAGCTTACTTCATTTCACTGCATGAGATATCCTTTCACTTCATCCGATGAGGTTGCTTGTGGGAGGGTCAGAGGCCCTGGCTGAGGCACCTGGTGTCTCACCTGGTGATGGCTCCTGGAGTTAGATGGTTTGAGTCTGGCTCCATACTGTGGAACTTGTGTGACTTTTGAAAGAAGTTACCTGTGTTTCCTTTTCTGTGAAATGAGAGAACAGCTCTGTAGCATGGATGGTAACGATAGTGCGAGGTGGTTTTCCATGTAGGAGATGGAGATACCATAGAAAAGAGTGTAATGCAGCATCATCCTGTGAATCATCACTGCTTTTCAATGTGTTTTGGCCAGGCTATGAATTTCCTCTCTCTGGCTGGGTTTATTAACTTAGTTGAAAGCCTATTTCCTAATTCTACTTGCTCCAAATTAATATGGTTCATTTAATAGGAGTTAATCCACGTGTAAGTTCTAATTGACTATCATTGTATATATACTGGATTGGTTGCAGAAAACAGTTTTAGACAATGTCACTTTTATTATACTTGAACAGATTTTGTTAACAATTAAAATTGGTCAGTTTTATAGAAATATTTTAAAGACTGGCATGTTCTTAGTTTTCAAATATATTTTCAGTTTTACTTTGTATAATTCGAAAATCTTCGTGTACATTTTCAAGTCTGTGTAGAGCAGCTACAGATTTATGAATTACAGCCTAGAGATATGAAATCACTGATTTAAAAAATGGACTTTATTTTGGTCTGTTTAGGAAGGTGACATGCCAATTCATGAGCTTCTCAGCCTTTATGGTTATGATAGTACTGTCCGACTACCTGAAGAAGATGAGGAGGAGGAAGAGGAGGAGGAGGAGGAAGGTGAAGATGATGAAGATGCGGATAATGATGACCGCAGCGGCTGCAGTGGGGAGAATAAAGTAAGGTCACACATGTGTGCAGTAGTTTGCCTTCTAGCCATGGAGCCTATACA
The DNA here is from genome assembly GCA_028451465.1 of Erethizon dorsatum. NCBI lineage: Eukaryota > Metazoa > Chordata > Mammalia > Rodentia > Erethizontidae > Erethizon > Erethizon dorsatum. The sequence continues at coordinate 122,734,921 of CM051829.1, read as the reverse complement.
GTGGGTAATCAAAGTAGATGAATATTTAAATTTTAAAAATTTATTAGCCAGGCCTGGTAGCGCATGCCCTTAATCCCAACACTCGGGAGCCTGAGGCAGCAAGATCACTGCAAGTTCAAGGGTAGCCTGGGGTACTACATAGTGAGACCCTGCCTCGAAAAACTGAATAAATACATAAGTAAAATTTCTTGCAATCAAAGACGTATTGCCATGAATCCCTCTCGAGACATTCCCCCGTGCATCCCATCTTTCTTGCCACTTTCTGAAGCAGCTTTAGAAGTCCTGTTTCCCAGGTGTCTTTGCAAAGTGTGATCAAAAATACAGTGACTGCTGCCGCTGAGTGCCAACCAACGGAAAGGCAGGCTTGTGACGTGTGTCCTCATCCACCTTACTGGATCTGGTTCCGTGCAGCTTCTAGCTCTTCCCTAGAATCAAAGTGACCATGAGAGGGAAAGGTTTTGAATCAATGCAGGACACTGAGGCAGCCGCAACAGCGCAGCTAAAGACACTCAGGAGAGAGGACTTCTAGATGTGCTTCAGAAAGTGGCAGGAATGATGGGCTAAGTGTGTTCCCGTGAGGGCGATTAATTTGAGGGGAATTAATTGTAATGTGTCTTACCGTAAGGAATTTTTTTTTTAATTTAAGCATTTACTGTAGGTTTCTATCATACCTTGTATGTCCTAAGACCTGTAGTAGATGACTGAAATCACAGATAGTGCCAAATTCTGAATATAATTTATAAGTTGAGTAATACAAACACTGGAAGTTCTCTGTGATCCACTTCTGAGAGGTAACAGTTTGTTCTGTGTCATTCTAGATTTCTTCTCAGTGCTTTTCTAAGTAGTTCATGACAGCATTTTAAAAAATACTGTTGACTTTAAACAGTGAGGACTGGCAGTTCTGTGTTCATTTTTTATTTTATTTGAAATAATTTTAGATGATAGAAGAGTTTGAGTTGATACAGAAAGCTTCTGTATAGTCTTCACCCACTTCCCCCTAATATTAACAGCTTATGTGACAGTGGTATCTTTATCAAAACTAAGGAATCAACACTAATATAGTACTATTAACTAACTGGACTTCACCAGGTTTCCATGAATGTCTTTTCCATGAATGTCTTTTTTCCTGTTGGAGAGCCAACACAGAGCACTGTTGTGGCATTGATTTTAGTCCTGCGGGTAGAGTAGAGCAGAATGTGAGCACCCTGACCTTCTGTCTGCAGCACTGTTCTGTGCACCCTGAATAAATGTAATTACTGTCCGGTAGGAAGAGAATATAAAGGACTCCTCAGGTCAGGAGGATGAGACTCAGTCTTCCAATGATGACCCATCACAATCAGTTGCTTCTCAAGACGCCCAGGAAATGATCCGCCCGCGTCGGTGTAAATATTTTGATACAAGTAAGTGTTATTGCTATAGTTACAATATAAATTTTACTGTTTTATGTATTGCCAAAAATTCTAATGCATTTACCACTGCTCTTTTTAAATTCATTTACTTTGCTCTCTCTTTCAAAAGTACGTGGAGTTCTTCGTAGGTTATTAGTGTGGCAGTACTAAGGCCCTGTGGCTGGTGAGTGCAGCACAGTGATTGCTGTGCTCCCCGGCTCTGGCCATGCTTTTCATTTCGTGTGGTCTATTAGTTTTCGTGTTCTACTCTGCTCTGCCTGCCGGCCTTTTCCGAGGTGTAGTTGTGCTCACTTGGGGTGATGCATTGTAAGAAATGTATCGTTCAGCGATTTTTTGGTTGTGTGAACATACTAGAACAGTGGTGGTGAACCTGTGGCACGCGTGTTGTGTTAAGACAAAAGCTGTTATTGTAGAGTTTTTTTCTAAACTAAAACCTCAGTGTTCAGGGTTAGTGGTTGTGTTGGCACTTTGCAATAAATAGGTTTTGGTAGCAGTTTGGCACTCAATCTCTAAAAGGTTCACCGTCACTGTCCTAGAATATATGTGCACAAACTCAGATGGCTGTCACATCATCACCCAAGACCCCTGTTCTGCAGCGCAGTGTTGTATAGACTGAAGCAGAATCGACAGTGCGTGATCGGCCCAAGCGGTGCTGTCTTTTGCCTCGTGGCTCTCGGGTCTGAAGCAGTCAGTGACTCTTGAGGCAGGGACTTGGGTGTGTGTTCACGTGCTCTGCCCACCTGTTCATTCTGAGCCCGAATTAGTACTCTAGAAGATGGCTGCTTGATAAGAACAGCTGACTCTCAGTATTATTAAGTTTGTGGTCTAAATTTCTGTATTCGAAAAGGAAGAAAAGCACTTGAAGAGAAGTAACCTGAAATGTAGTAAGGTGATAACTGTTTAAACGTGGCTGGAACTTGGAGTGATTGCCGATTTAGTTGGGAAGTGAATGTCAGTACTGCTAACTATAATATTTGTGTAAGAAGCACTGTGAGTTCTGACCAAAGATCCGGTTCAAGAGAAGGTGTGTTAGTGCAAAGAAAGATGAGTTACTGGAATAATTGTGTTAATTTTGATCGTGGAAAGTGTAGCGTTGTTCTTCCCCTTTAGCTAAACAGAGAACAGAGCGACTGCCAAAGGTTGCTAACTCGAGAGGTGCTGAGCGCGTGCCTTGTCGTTCAGAACAATACGTGTTTCTTGCTTCTGCGCCAGTATTTCGTGTGTCGTGTTCATGGAAGCTATGTGTGTACCTGCTGCCGTAGCTGCCATAGAAGGCTTGCACGTACGGTCATTGCCATGTGTGGCGTCCTCTTGGACTTCGTGTGGCAGCGGTCTCATGGTTGTCATATTCCCCCCTTCATTTTAATACATTCTGATTCCAAGTGTAAAAACAGTAGCTTGCCCCTCTGAAGAAGACGGAGGCTGTAGAGAGTTGAAGTCTCAGGAACTCGGCCCCCGTGTACACGCTCTGCTCCCGGAGATGGTGCTACAGAAGTCCTGGGATTCAGGGAGTGCTGCTTGGAAACCAGGCCCTCATGAGTTAGACAAATTGAGATTGTGTAACTTAGCTGTTGCCAGCCTTTGGTACCAGAGTGAGGGCTAGAAACAGTCTCTACTCCACATTTCCCAAGTTTTTATAGGAAATCATTTCCTGAGAATACAGATATTCTGGAAGGTTTATGATTTTTTTTACTCATTGCTTTGATTTTTTTAAGTGATAGAGTATTGATTATTTGATTTAAAATATCTTTATCTAAGTCAGCACATGCTATTTAACCTGTATAAATATTTGATGATAGATGTAAAAATAATAAAAAGATATATAGATATAGGCAGAATAAGCAGTCATTGTATAATATTGTTATTTATTTTAGACAGTGAAATAGAAGAAGAATCTGAAGAAGATGAAGATTATATTCCATCAGAAGACTGGAAAAAGGTAGTTAGAACCTTATTTCTCCAAAACTTAATTAATATTTAAAAAACCAAGTGTATTCATTCTTACGTGTATTGATAAAGTTGATGTATAAGCCCTTTTATGACGTTTAAGCATTTGGTAAGTGTTCAGATTTCTCCTTGATGCACCCAGATGAGAAATGTGTTTATCTTCTGTCAAATAAAATGGCGGTGTGGAAAGCACTGGACTTCGGTAGGCGCGTCAGTACCCAGACTGACGTCAGACATCCGAGCTTCTGAGCTGGTCCCACACTGGTGCTGAATTAGACTTTAGCCGCTCTGTCAAAAGTATCACATTTGTTTTTTAATACATATAGTTTGAAAAAAAAAATTGTGGAGGCCTTGATGTCTGTTAAGTAAATTTTGATAGTTTAGATTGAAGTTTTTTTTGTTTTGTTTTGTGGGTACTGGGGGTCGACCTCAGGACCTCGTGCACCACCAGGCGCCCGTGCCGCTGAGCAATATCACCGGCCCCTTTTTCGTATGTGGGTTCCGGGAGTCGAACTCGGGCCCTTGCACTTGCCAGACAGGCGTTTACGCCGCTGAGCCATCTCACCGGCCCCTAGATTGAAGTTTTTTACAAAGGGAAAACTCAATGTTGAGTTTAATGTTGATAGTTGTAACTGACAGGTGTTTGCGTAAAGAAACAGATTGGGCTTCTCTATAACTATACACAATTACATTAGCTTTTATTTATAAAGTTAAACAGTATTACAAAATTATCCAGTTAGTTAAAGAATTAATTTTAAGTTGCAAAGGTGTTCACCTCTTAGGAACATAGGTCAAAATGTATGCAGACTTCATTAAAACCATTTGTGTAGAAGAAATGACATTATTCCTCTTGAGAGATGATTACTAATCCACTTTTAAAAAACATCCATTTAGAGTTGTATGTTCCTCCTCTTCCTGAGTTTGTTTTATAAATTTAGTGCATAAACAATCATTACTTTGAAACCAAAATAGCACAGAACATCAAATTAGTGGACTTCTGTGCTTTTTAACAAGTTCATTTAATTATTAAGTTAGTTAACACTGTTGGGCCCTCAGGGTTGAGGGGATGTGCACATGCGCATGTGTGCTTTAATATGGCTAAAGTTGTCTGGTTTAGAATGCATGGGGCATACTTAAGAAAGAGCTGACCCTCTTGCTGATTAAGTAAAAGAACATCTCAGGTAGAGTTTCTTTAGGAAGAATTAAATGATTCAAGTGTACTTAGATTGGGCCACCTAAGAATTCCAGGTTTCATCTAGAATTGGGCCCCCAGAAGGAATTCCGCGTGGACATGCATTGTGTCCACTTGCAGCAGTGTGGAGGCCACGTACCTTCTAATACTTCGTGCCAGGGTTCTGAAGAGCTGGAAAAGCATAGTTTTCTTCATTCAGAAAGAGACTGAATACCTGATGTGTGGCTGTTAGGAAACAAGAGCTCCCCTTCTCCAGTTATGTTTTTGCTGCGTGCATGGACATCCCTTTGGAAAGGTTAAACAACCTAAGTAAATGCACTGTTAGTGTTAAATTGAATGAGACCAACAAAAAGATGCAGCAGTTAGGGAGAGCAGCTCGGACCGTTAGCCCAGTGTAGTGTGTCTAAGTTAATCTGAGTGAGTGATGGCACTAAAGACAAAGAACAGGATCAGGGGCCGGTGGGATGGCTCAGCGGCATAAGCGCCTGCCTGGCAAGCGCGAGGTCCTGAGTTTGACTCCCGGTACCCACATTAAAAAAAAAACAAAAAAACCAGGATCAGAAAAGTTCCTTCCTGTTTATGTAACGTATTTGGGCAAATATTTTTTTCAGTCCAGCTTTTAATCAAATTCCTGTACCATGCAGAAAGAGGAAAGAGAAGTCTTTGGAGTCCTATTAAATGGCTGTTTTCCAGCGCAAATTCAACTTTATATACTCCTTTCTCCAACATACATTAATTGCTTTTGCATCTGGAGTGTTCAGTTTTTTTTTTTTTAAATGATGAAGAAAAGCTTGGAGGAGGCTGACATGGGGGAGGTGAAGCCTTTCTTGGTGGGGATGCTAGTCTCTTTCTCAGGAATAGTGTGTAATAGAGTGTGATTCAGTAGGTCCAGATTGTTTTCTTCCGGTGTGATCTTGCTGGATAAATAATTATCAAGATTCGAGATTCAAATTTTGAAGGTGTATGAGATGAAATTGGATATTCATAGAAACTAAGGCGGAGGAAACAACTTCTAAGTGAAACCTGAGTTAAATAGTAGCCATCAAACGTATTGTGCATTCCCAAGAAAATGCTTTTGAGATTCACCTTTTCACATTTAATTTGGGAATAACAGTGTCCGTCTTTGGGGTTTGGTGAAGAGTAAATGAAATACATACAAGATAATACATAATGACCTGGTAATAATGACCTTAAATGCTATCTCCCTTCCCTTTCATACACTGCAGAAGGAATCAGCAGGTGGAGAGGGGTACTCTGAACTCAGTAGGAAGAGGAAGTACCTTCCCTTTAAAGCAGTCAGAACTTCTAAGCTCTGGCTTCACGTTAGAGTCACTTGGAGAACTTTCACATCTTGGCTGCAAGGCCTTGTCCATACATGATAATATAATTGGTCTGAAAGGTCCAGGTGCTGATACTCATAAGCATCCCAACTAGGGTTGATAACTTGACTACTCTTTGGTAGGCACAAGTAAATAAAGTTAAAAGGGGCACAGGAAGTGACAGTAGAGGACACTCTTTATAGTGGAAGACATACAGAGAATTTACATTTGTGGAGAAAATGTATTGTGTATGATAGTCTTTTTTGAGACACGGTCTCACTATGTAGTTCAGGCTGGTCTGGACTCACTATGTAGCCCAGGCTGCCCTCAGGCTTACTGCAGCCCTCCTGCTTCAGCCTCCCTGAGTGCTAAGATTACAGGCGTGCACCACCACACCCGGCTTGATGATATTCTTTTTAGAGAACTGATTGTGAGAAAGGCTGATTTTCTTATGCAAGCCCAGTACTAACTTTATCTACATAGAGTATATCTTTGAGGTTGTAATAGGTAAAACGAGATCTTTGTTGTTAGGGTAACATAATAGGGACCTTCCAGACCCTAGGAGTCGGTGCCTGTGCTGCCCGGTAGATAGTTCCTGCAGCTGCTCCTACAGGGGTCTTTGTGCTCTTCATCCCGTGCACTGTGAGACCCACTGCTGGGGCCCCCAGTCAGCTTCCCGCACAGCCAGTGTCATCTACTGTGATTACATGGATTCGATCGTCAGATTTCCTGTAGTAAAATTTAATGGCGTTTCTATAGGGGGCGCTTTCTCATTTTCTATGGTTCAGTGAAAGTCAAGCACTAAGCTGCTTGTCCATTTGGTCCCTCCTGGGCTTTATGGAACCCCTTGCATTATTCTCTTAACCTAAAGCTCTGCTTCCCAGACGAGTGTATGTCAGAATGGTCGAGAGTGTTGAGGGACGGAGCCCCATCCCGAGTTTCTAATGCCCTGAGTCTGGGGCGACCTCAGTGCTGGGTGTCCGGCACTTTCCGGGTGACACTGCCACTGCTGCAGTGCGGAGACCATGTCTTCCGTGTAGATGCTCTGAAAATACCCAAATTTGACGTTCAGATCGTCAGGCTGTTTTGTGATCATCTTATTGCTTGTGATCAGAGTCCATGTCTCAAAGTAAAGTTTGTATTCGTTGTCTGCGTTGCATTTCACGCCATTTTATTACGAATATTTTCATCCAGTCATATCCATTCATCTTCACCATGCTCCTCTGAGGTGGTTATTTGTATCTGTTTTATGACAGAAACTAGAGAGCGTTTACCCAAGAAGATGGTTAAGCTAGAAAATGAATATAAATCTTATTAAGTCCATTAATGTTTTCTTACTTTTGAACAGGAGATTATGGTGGGCTCCATGTTTCAAGCAGAGATTCCAGTTGGCATGTGCAGATACAAAGAGAACGAAAAAGGTGAGTCAGTGGTGCCGTGACGGGGCTGGTCTTGGATTTTCTGAAGCGATGAACTGTTACCTACATGTGAGATGTGTTAAGAGTGTGACAGCCTGGTATGTGAATGTGACACCTCGAGTTCAAGGCCAGCCTACACCACTAGTGAGACCCTGTCTCAAAGAAACCACACTTTTTCCATATTTTAAAAGCTCTAAAGGGCCGGTGAGATGGCTCAGCGGCATAAGTGCCTGCCCGGCAAGCATGCGGTCCTGAGTTCGACTCCCGGTACCCACATAAAGGAAAAAAAGGACCGGTGATATCGCTCGGTGGCACAAGCGCTTGCTGGCAAGCACGAGGTCCTGAGGTCGACTCCCGGTACCCACGTTAAAAAAAAAAAAAAAAAAAGCTCTAAACTTGACCCTTCTCTACCCTTTGTAATTCAGTATTTAAAAACAAGTTATTTTATGGCAGTAATAGGTTTAAAAACAAACTGGATACTGAACAACTGATACAAAAAGCTTACTTGCTTTTGAAACTTGTTACTAAAAAAATATAATTTGTGTTTTTACAATTTGGAGTACCACTTGTATAGTTAAATTGTACGTGATTTTTGTCATTTTTATCTAAAAGTCCTAAAGTAAGTTGTGCTTTCACTACTAAAAAGTTCTTGAGGGTTTTTAAAAAGAGAATCTGTTGAGATGATTCACTTTAGGTAAGTTCCAGAAAGAATGTGGTGTATGTTTTTACTGAATTCTTGTGCGGCGTGACCTTACTCAAACGAGGCACGTTTCATTTCTCCTGGCACTCTCCTCCGCTTCCCAGCTCCGCGCACAGGGCCCTCCGTGCTGGGAAGGTTGCTGCTGTTGCGGGCGGAGGGGCTCGGAGCGCTCCCGCCTCTGGCCAGGCAGTAGTCAGAGGCGGTCAAGGGGTACCTCAGGCCAGCCAGTTGCCGTGCCACAACCATTCTACGCACCCCTTCGGTGTTCCCCAGCACGTGCTGGCTTTTTTTTTTTTTTTTTTTTGTGGGTACCGGGGGGTCGACCTCAGGACCTCGCGCGCCAGCAGGCGCCCATGCCGCTGAGCATTATCACCGGCCCATTTTTCGTATGTGGGTTCCAGGAGTTGAACTCGGGCCCTCGCACTTGCCAGGCAGGCGCTTACGCCACTGAGCCATCTCACCAGCCGTGCTGGCTTTTTAAGTTAACTCCTGTAACATACAGGAACATTAATGGCACCAAAGGGCAGTGACTTTGTTTTACACTGGAATTCTCTGCATATGTTTTGTGAACACATTTTAATTGCCTATAGAAATAAATGAGCCATTGGCAGTTCAAATTTGCATATGTTTTATTTACAGGTAATAGAGTAGTAGTATGCTTCACCTACATATAATAGTACATGTTCACCATTACATTCATTCTTTCTGCAAATTGTAAAAACTGGACATTTATTTTGTTCTAATGAATTTCTTTGCAGTTTTAGCTAAGAAAGATAGTAGTACCGCCTTTGGAAGTTGTATTTAGTAGATGGGAGGGAACATTTCAAGTTAATATTATGGTTAAAGATAGTTTAAATGATTTCTTCATATATTTCACTTTTATTTTAATATTTATTATAAAATATCACAGTAAAAGAATGATCACAATCCTCGATTTTAAAAATACTGCTAATTCTGGTTTGATGTTTGCCAATTTCTGCATAATTTTAAAAAGTAGAGATATGTAATCTTTTTCAGGAAAAGCTTTCTTAATTTTGAAATTTTGGATATATTGGATTGTGTAAAGAAGATTAGACCATAGACCCTAGAAAAGTGACATTGCTTTGAAGGAGTCCCAGTGGTAGAGGGCCTTCGCTCCATTTTATTTTATTTATTTATTTATTTATTTATTTGTGCGTACTAGGGGTCGAGCTCTGGACCTCATGCTTGCTAGCAGGCGCTTGTGCCGCTGAGCGATATCACCGGCCCTTTTTTCCTTTGTATGTGGGTACCGGCAGTCGAACTCAGGACCTTGCACTTGCCAGGCAGGCGCTTATGGCACTGAGCTATCTCACTGGCCCCTGCTCCATTTTAAACTCGACAAAATTCAGACTTTCATTAGGACTTAAGGAAACCATTATATAAATCATACTATACTGTTAGAAATAAAATTCGTCAAAAAGATAGTGCTAATTAAACCGCTTACGGAAAAAATTTCAGATGTTTTCTGTCAGGTTGGTAAACATACCCTTTTTAATAAAAGTGCCCCTACTTAGGTATCTTTGTTATAGGAATTATTTGACGGGTGGATCAAAATTCTCCTTTTCACTCACACAAGAACACTGTCTCACCTGGATATCAAGAGGGACACGGGCAGGTGTTTTTCCCTCTCCTCTGACTGTTCTTTCCTTAGTCGCCATGCAGATTACATTCCTCCCTCCTGTCACTCCTGATGCGAGCAGCTAAAGGTGTGTTAGTATGTTACATTCAAAGCTGCTCCTTTAAACTGCGGGTACCTGTTTTGTTTACAAAATCTCCTTAGCTGCACCTTCATTAACATTTTCTTAAATTTTTATTTGTGCTCCACTCAGTGTGCAGCATCCCCTCCTGTCCATGGGGCTGGGCTCCAGGGCCCTTCCCTCACCCCCTACTGTGGACTGCAGCATCTGGGGGAGCTCAGGTCTCCGTGGCACACTGGCACAGCTGTGCACCTCTCCTTACACCCCCCAGTGTACTGCAGATCATATCCTGATCACCTCTAACCTTAACACCATGGAGACTCTGCAGCTAGTGCGTAACTGTGCTGTTTATGAGATAAGAAAAAGTCTGTTCATGTTCGTACAGGTGCAGTTTTTCCTGAATATTTTGTGTGCGCAGTTTGCTAAATCCTCAGATGTGTAACACAGGTTCCAAAGTCCACTGTATTTGCTACTCATCTTTGTAGCCTTAATAGTAAAAGTTGATTCTTACCACATAGGGACTGAGTAAAGCAGTTGGTGCCTGAGTTAATAATCAGGTGCAAGGGGCTGGGGGTATAGCTCAGCGGCATGGCACCTGCCTGGCAAGTGCGAGGTCCTGAGTTCGATTCCCGGTACCAAAAAAAAGTAGAAAATCAGGTGCAAAATGGTGTTAACAAAACTGCCAGTAGAATCAGAGACATTCGGTCTGGGGTACACTACTTCTTTTTCTCTTTCTTGGTAAAATTATAGTAACGGCATCAACTTATGGAGTGGTTTTCCTGATTGCATGGGTAGCGCTTAAAAGCCTCATAGTCCTGGAGCATGCGAAGTGCTCAGTAAGTAGCATTAGAATTTTGTTGACCTTCAGATTTTGTTGACCAAATTTTCAGATGCCCTTTTGTTTGTAGGTGACAAAAACCCAGTTCAGTTAGCCTAAGCAAAAAAGAATTTACTGGATTGCTTCACTGGAGATCTGTTGATACAGCTTCAGTTATAATTGGATTCAGGGACTCTTAGGATATCAACTGTTCTTCCTCTCCTCTGATTTATTTTCAGACAGGCTAAAATGGCCACAGGGAGCGCTTGTCATATACTTCACACAGTTGTTGTAGCTAGAGGACCAGCAAAAACGAGCATTTTCTTATGCCCCGGAGCTCTAGTAGCAGTTCTGGAGAGAACCCACATACCTGGCCTGGCCGGAAGAAGGCACCAAACAGAGAGATGCGTGAACACGGGTCTGCCTGGGCTCATTCACCTGTCCCTGTCTCCTGGGTGTAGTGTCAGCCCCATCCAGACCAAATGGCAGGTGAAAAGCATCCTGCTTCACGAGGCAGTTTTCAGTTGTGTGTGTGCTGGATTTCTCTCATTGTATTCTGGATAATGGCTGGAATGAGAATGTGTGCACACCTTGCTACTTAAAAGGGTGGTCCATCACCACCATCAGGTCCATGCTGGTTTTCCGACAGAAGTAGATAAGGAACACTTGTAAACAACCTGCAGTACACAGGACAGTGCTCTAATACTAAGAATTACTCTCCAGAGAATGTCAGTGTCGAGATAGAACTGGATCAGTTGAGAATCAGATGGAAAAGTAGATTATTTAGGAAAAAAGGGAAAACACTAACAGTATTCCCAAGCAGGTTTTCATACTTGCATGACATAAATTTTAGATGGCTAGGAATTAAGCAGCGTTGGATAGTAAAGGACCATGTAAATTGTTTCTCACATACATTTAGCAGATTATTTTTCATTTTTTTAAGTATGTTTTTTGTTTTTGAGACAGGGTCTGTGCATTTCCCAGGCTTGGTGGTTCTTTGCCTCAGCCTCCTGCTTAGCTAGAACTGCAGGCATGTGCCACCGAGCGCAGCGCTGGTTCTAGTCCACGAACTTTAGTTGGGACGGAAGTGTTCCAGATTTCAGGACGTAGTGAAGTTTGGCTTTTCCTGTTGGGGATGCTCAGCCTGTAATAGTGACGTTGAAACAGGCATTCATTTAACCCATGTATAGGAAAAAGCGACATGACTTAAAGGCCACGTTAATTGTTCATGGTGCAGCCTTTGAGAATACAGTGACTTGGGGTTTCTGTTGTAAACCCCATTATTATACCATAGGGCTGATTGTAGCTCAGCATTTGCATCTTTAAAAGTACTGATTAGGTAGTTTTTAGTTAGGCATTATAAATGGAATAATACTTCCTCTAATAAAACTGTCAGCCAGTAAGTAAATATGTATTCATTGGGAATTAATTTCCTGATTGTAGTGGTTTGTTTATACTTCTGTGGTGGTGGTCTCTCAGCTTCCTTTGTCAGTTGTGTTTTTCTCTCTGGAATGCATAACCACCCTCTCCTGCTTCTTGCCAATTTCTCTAATTGTATTCTGGATAATGGCTGAAATGAGAATGTGTGCACACCTTGCTACTTAAAGGGTGGTCCAGGAACCACCACCATCAGGCTCCTCTGCATGTCAGTGAGAAACACAGAACCTGGGGTCCCATTTCAGGCCTGCCAAGTCCAGATCCTCAGCACCGGTGGGCTGCTGCTGCTGCTGAGCGCCTGCCTTCTCAGCACTCCACGCGCTCGCAGTCGCATGCACATTCTTCTGTCGTACCGGGGTCTGTATTTGGGCTCGTCTGTTCAGAGTTGTATCGTGTGTGTATTGGTTCAGAATAAAATCACTCTGGGGCCGGTGAGATGGCTCAGCAGTGTAAGCACCTGCCTGGCAAGCGCGAGGTCCTGAGTTCAACTCCCGCTACCCACATAAAGAAAAGGGACTGGTGACATTGCTCAGTGGCATAAGCGCCTGCTGGCAAGCACGAGGTCCTGAGTTCAACTCCCGGTACCCACATTAAAAAAAAAATCACTCTGAACATTCCATTCCATTTTGGTGATTGAGAGCATGCTTGTGTCACTTAATGTAATTACAAAGAGTAAGTTTTCCTTTTCCTATTGCTACTATGGGTTTTGTTTTCTAGTACTGTATGGCACCCCCTTCGTGTCTTATGTAGGTGGTGTTTCTCCTTTGGTTGTGATGTGTTTTATCACAATAGTGGAGTTTTAAATTTTTGATCCTTTTGATACTTTGCTTATTCTATAATAGTCAATTAAAAACAACTGTTGCCTATTTAGATTGTAATCAGAAATCACTTATTTAGAGTATAAACACAATGGGAATAATTTGGCCTATGTCTGAAACCAGCAAAGGCCGTGTGGCATATTCCTCATGGCCGTGCGGATTGCTGTCACCTGTGGTCCCTCCGGAGCGTTGCAGCTGCATAGAATGAAGTGTAGTCCATTCAGGGTGCGAAGGGATCGGGCTGGCCCGGCGAGAGCCACCATCCAGCAGTCCGGCTTGTCCTGTAGTGCGCTCCGGTGATGGGCATCTGTCTGGCCTACGTGAGACCATCTGTGTGCCCTGCAGTTATGCACAGACCTAGATGGAGCTGGCAGTGGAGAGCAGTTGGTTCTCATGGACCCACCCTTTGCCACCTTCTTCCTGAGACCCAGAGATACAGTCCGACGTCTGCTCTTGAAGAACAGAACCAAGCAGAGAACAGAAAGCAGTAGCAGTGTACACAGGTGCCCTTTATTATGTGTTCACTGCGTTCACAGTTTAAAGCTAACTAGAATGATAGCGGCAGGTTAGGGAAGGAATGACATCTGTTAAGGTCATCTGAACTACACTTTAAAGCAGAGTTCACCTGGGGACGCACTAGGTGGGAGGAGGCTGCGGAGTCCATGTGTGGATGGAGGGGCAAGGTGAGTTGTGTGTGAACAGTGTATACCTTTACCTGGTCTACAGAACATGCTTCATGCACTGGTCGTTCCTCTTTATAATAAAAGAACTTTGACAGGCTTATTATCTCTAAAATTTTTCTCAAGCAAGTTCCTTCCTATTGGCATTTCAGTCTTTGCCTCCTAGCTTTAAAAACAAAAATTTTAAAAACATTGTGTATCTCCACTTCCTCTAGTTGTTATCCTGTCTCCACCCTCACGACCAAACTGTTCAAGAATGTTTCTGCTTAATTTCTTCGCTTGCCATTTACTCTTCAGTCTTCGCCAATGTGGCTCCTCTCCACAGTGTTCACGGCCGCGTCCGTACAGTGCCCAAAGCCACCCCTGGGACTCGCTCTTGGCTCCTGTGATGCCACACTTGATGTTGGGTGTGTCTTGTGGCTCTTCCTTCTTGACTTCTCTGCCTCTGGCATCCTGTTGTTTAGAATCCCACAGGGCTCTGCTGTAGGTCATCCATCCTCTTTTTCTTTTCACTTTTTAAATTATAGTGAGATTCAGGCTTTAATCTTAACTATATTAGAAATGATGATGAAACTTAAATAAAAGTTGTAACTTTTGTTTTTGTGAAAATGGTTTGTATAATTATAATACATTTTTAAGCATCATAGAGACACACAGACAAGATAGGAAAAACATGTTGGCCAGTGCCACCACCAAGAAATGAGCAGTGCTGACACTGGGTGAGCATATGTCTAGACGTCTTTTCACAGATAATAAGTCTAGCAGCACCGAGGGAACCGTGACATGTGCCAGAGCCGTGTCACAGTGCTGTACGTCCTTACCACTTCCCTTGAGAGAGTTACGATTGTCACCACATCAGAGATGTGCAGACAGGAAGGAAGGAACGAAGGAACTAGCCCCAGCCCTGTACGTAGGCAGTAAGTGCCGGTGCGCTTGGAATCCAGTAAACCCAAGGTGAAGTCAGACATAAGCGGCCCCTCCTCTGCGTAGATGCTTACTTCCTGTAAGCTATAGAATTACCCGAGGAAGAAGGCAGGTGAGTAGTGGGGCCCACCCTGCCCTGCTCGGCTTTTAGCACTCGTGCAGCAGTATGTGAGCACGAACCCTGTCACGTTTTGGCAATGCTTACCAACTTCAGTTCTGCCCACTTAGTGTATGAAAACGATGACCAGCTCCTTTGGGACCCTGAGTACTTACCAGAAGACAAAGTGATTGTGTTTCTGAAGGATGCGTCCAGAAGAACAGGCGATGAGAAAGGTGTAGAAGCAATTCCTGAAGGGTCACACATAAAAGACAACGAACAGGTGCGTGAATGAGAGGCGTCCTTCAGCGTTTTCCTCATAAACCAATCATACACGTAAAAAATGAAAATGTTAACGGAATCTGACGTTACAGTTGGCGGAAGATACTCGCTGTTCCCACACTCACTTCATCACTGTGACCTCAGCAGATGAGCAGCAGTCTTGGTGTTGTGTTTTGCCTGTGCTTGAGAGCGTGTGGCTGTCAGGTGGGAAACTCGTGAGGTGATGTCACTGTGTGCATGGTGAGACCAGTACCTACCATAAGCATAACACACCAACATTCTTAAACCTTTGTCATTGTTTTTTTTTTTTCCTGACTTAAAATTATGGTAGGAATCTATGAAGACCACAAAGAAGGAATTAACCATTTATATGAAGTGATACATATTTTTATTTCCAGATTCTTCAGATACTGTAGCCACTGAGTTAGAATGTTCACATACTCTACCGTGTACAAGTTTAGAGAGTGTTAAATACCACAATTGAATTGATATTTTTCCTTGGTATTTTTTATGTTGTATTCACTAAAATTACCCCTCCCCCCAAGAGGAATGAAAATAAATACTAGATCCTGAAAATAAACTTCCCAGTTGCAGCATTCAGTGGGACTGCTCAGAGTCTGGCTCATACATGGAGGCTTTTTGTTTTTCTAGGCTTTATATGAACTGGTTAAGTGCAATTTTGATACAGAAGAAGCATTGAGAAGGTTACGATTTAATGTAAAAGCAGCTAGAGGTAAGCAAAAATGTTAAGTTTTTGTTTTCATGATTTGGCAGAAATTTAAAAATTAAGCTCTTAAGTTTAATATAAACACTGTGCAGACTAAGCTTAGTTTCTGAATTAGTATTTGCTGAACATAAGTATTCTGCAAGGCATGGTGCAGACTGGAATTGAGGCTGACCCTTCTTTATGGGGAACTAAGGCGGTTTTAAGTGAAAAGGTAAAAACGCATACCACCTTAAAATTCCCAAGTATGTTTGTAAAGATTTTCCTGTCTGAGCTATATAACATGACAGATGTTACCTTCACTTTAAAGTTGTGAGAATCAGGGGGCCGGTGAGATGGCTCAGCGGCGTAAGTGCCTGCCTGGCAAGCGCGAGGGCCCGAGTTTGACTCCCGGAGCCCACATACGAGAAAAGGGCCGGTGATATCGCTCAGCGGCACGGGCGCCTGCTGGCCCGGGAGGTCCTGAGGTCGACCCCGGTACCCACCCAAAAAAAAAAAAAAAAAAAGTGAGAATCAGGCCTGTGCACTTGGGAAGCTGGCCAAGGCAGGTGTAACTCATAAATAATGGAGCCAGAGCTAAATTGCTGGGCTTTCCTTTTTTACTCTAAAGCTGGCTCCCATCCCACCTCGTTTAGAGTGCAGTTTGAGAGATTTTGATTAATTCAGCAACAACATGAAGGTTTCCTCACTTCTGAGGGCCTAACTCTAAGTCCCTGCCTCCCTGCTGCCAGGGCCGAGAGGGCACTGCGGAGCAGATCGGACACCTTCTTCCTTCCTCCCGGGAGAGGGAGCTGTTGCAGCTGGAGGAGAGAGGGTGGGGTTCCTGGGAAGCTTCCACAACAAAATGACATTCTGGCTGGGATCTAGAGGAGGATTAGTATGAGGTAGGAAGCAGGGAGTAATCCTAGGCACAGGGGATGCCACACACTACACGTGAAGTAGGAAAGCGCTTAGAAAACTTAAAGAATTGAAAGGGAGCCAATGGAGTGGAATCTGAATTGAGGAGGAAGTGGCCCAATGAAGGCCAGAGTAGGGACCAGATCAGTCAAAATTTTATGAAATGAGGGTTTCTCGTTGCTTTATCCTTTGCAGTGATGAATATTAGTGCTCAAAGTAAAATGCTTCCCTCATTTCTTAGCAGAAAGTCACATTTTTATTTGCAGTTTTGTTTGTTACGTGCAGGGTTGGGGGAATATTGCTTAACAGTTTCTCCCCCTCGTTTTGTCAGAGGAATTGTCTGTTTGGACAGAGGAAGAGTGTAGAAATTTTGAACAAGGGCTGAAGGCCTATGGAAAAGATTTTCATTTGATTCAGGCTAATAAAGTAAGTAATGATATATGTTCTTTTTATGGAAAATTTAATAAACCAAACTGAATCTTTATCTGCTGTATTTTCTAATGTTAAAGTTTCCAAAGTGAATACTATAATCTTGGGGACATAGCTAATTATACTAAGCATACCTAGACTTCCTGACGCAAATTTGCTAGGCCGCTGTGTTCACTGTGTGTTACTAGAATGTTTCAAGGCTTGAACCTATAATCCCTGCACTCTGGGAGGCTGATGCAGGAGGATGGCAAGTTCTAGCCCAGCCTGGGCCAACTTTGTGATTTAGTAAGACTTTGTCTCAAAATAAAAAATTTAAAAACGGCTGGGGATGTAGTTCATTGCAAAAGCCCTGGGTTCAGTCCCCACTGGCACAAACAAAATAACAAAATCATAACGAGTATGTTAATCAACTCCTGGTTGTAGTTCGTGAGTATAATGCAATACTTAAAGCTGTTTTCTGCCTGCAACAGATATAGTAAGGAGGATATTTAAAATAATTTTGAAATCTTAAAGGACTTTTAACATGAGAGAGTTTATAATTAAAATAATGTAAGCCACATTGTTTGTTTGTTTTTGAAGTACTGGGCTTGAACCCAGACGTTCAAGGCAAGCACTGTACCACTGACCTACACTCCAAGCACCTTGTGAAAATTTTTATTTTGAGACAGGGTCTACTCTATGTTGCCCGTGCTAGGCTCAAACTTGCAGTCTTCTTGCCTCATCCTATGACTGGCTAGGATTATGGGCATGTACTATTGCTTGGCTTGAAAGCACATTCTTAGGATTTAAACTAACTTTCCAGAGGCATTCATAGGCTGGCTTTGTTATGAATTACTGCAGCTGTCATAGATTCAGAGTTCTGTTTAACATGATCAGTAGTCACTCCATATTGATAGTATCAGCCATACAGTGCTCATCCCCAGAGAACTTCCTACTTACTTACGGATTTGTTTTGGGATTTAATTCTTAGAACTGAATTCAGGTAGGATTTTTAATAGCAACTACCCAATTTACAGATAGGGAAATGAGCTGTTCTCTACAAGATTAAGACAAATAACATTAAGGTCTCAGACCTTAAATATAGGAAATTAATTCCTAGGCTTTTAATGTCACATTATTTTTATTGTATGCAAGGAGCTCAGCGCCTCGTTTTTCCTTGAACACAGCCTCTAAGCCTTGTGTGCGGCTTGTGTAGAGCTGTGTCGGCAGTGCCAGGCTTAGGTCTGAAGCCCTGAATAGTCTTTCACCATAGCCCTGGTTCGTTCTTCATTTGTTTTTGTTTTGTGGTGCTGTAAACTGAACCCAGGGCCTTACTGCTGCTAGGCAAAAGCTCTGCCCCTGCGCTACATCCCCAGCTACTCTTCCTGTACTTCAGGCTGTGACTGGGTGGTCCGTTCAGCACATGTTTAGTGTTCTTGCTTACTAAGCAAGAGTTACTGAAATCCTCTGCGTTCATTTTTCTTAATTTTTTTTGTGCATTAACTAATTTGTTCTTAATCATCTTTTTGCATTTTAGTAATTGCTATTGGGCATAACTAATGAAAGAGAAATGTTGTGTCTTAGCATGTAGGATAACTTAGAAGACAGCATAATTGCTGTCAAAATGTATAGCCCTAATGTGTCCTAATCATCTAATAACCTCAACACTGGGAAAAGACTGTTATATGCTAATGGCTAGCTATTTATGTTTCTGATGGTTTTTTTTTAATCCCACATTTCACGGTTTGAAAGGATCATTTTTATAAGATTTTTCTAGCATTGGCATTCTTGTTTGAAGTCACTGTGGAGAGCACCCCTGGGGTGACAGCTGATCTGATCAGTGGAAGCAGCAACCCTGCTTCTTTTTAAGCCCTAAGTACTTACTAGGTGACCTCAAACTATGAGCTAAAAAGTCTTACTAAAAATACAACCTTGCTTGATTTATAAATACATATTTGGATGGTGGTCTTTCAACATTACAGGATAGACGGCATCTGACCTGTATGAAATCGGGCTAGTTGCTGTGGTAAACAAAGGGAGGACAGTGGTCCTTTGAGGGAGAAAAATGTTTTAGTGAAAATATCAAGGAATTGGAATTTTACGCTTGGAATTAAAATTCAGATTTTAACCTTAAGTTCTATATGAGAGGGGTTTTTTTTGTTTTTTGGTTTTTTTTTGTGGGTACCGGGGGTCGACCTCAGGACCTTGCGCACCAGCAGGCATCTGTGCCACTGAGCGATATCACTGGCCTTTTTTCCTATGTGGGTTCTGGGAGTCAAACTCGGGCCCTCGCACTTACCAGGCAGGCACTTACGCCGCTGAGCCATCTCACCGGCCCCTATATGAGAGTTTTTTATTGAAGATTTCCTATAATGCTAATTTTGCATGTGCCAAAATGTCTTTCTTTTTTGTTTTCAGTATAGTACAGTTGATTTGGCTTAAATCCGTGTAGAAATGAGATTCTATAAAGTCAAAAAGAGCTTGAGAGGATTTTTTTTTAAAGCCGCAGTTATTTACAGTCTCAGAGCAAAATGGGTCATAGTTGTAAAGTGCAAGTAGTGGAGAAATGAGACATACGTATGTATGTATGTATGTATGTATGTATGTATGTATGTTGGGTAGGAAAGGGTATCGTCCACAGCTTTCCTACCTCAGCATCCGAAATTTGTTACAGTACTATTATCTTGTATCCAAAAACCTGATAGGGGAGTCTTTTTTTCTTTTAAATTCCCAATATTTTATTTGTGCACATCAGTTCTTCCAGCTTTCCAAACTCAGTGGCAAAAAGGGGTCTTAATAGCATTGTTTGTAAATCCATGGCTGGTGGACGCTGTGTGAGAGATCCGTTCACTCGCGCAGATAGGGGCAGCCCAAGCCACAGGAGTGACTTCGGAACCAAAGCCTGAGCGGCATCGAGAAGGCGTTCACGTTCCTGTGGTGCATTCTCAGGCGAGTCTGATTGCTGTTGGGACTGCTAAGAGAATCTTCTGGAAGAGAATTTAAAGGGGGCATCCCTGGGTATTGTGTGAGAGTAAACACAAACTGTTCATAGTATTCATCTTGCCCACGTGCCACTCGCAGACACTTCCATAGAGAGGGTTTATCTTACAGTACAGTATTAGGGAAGCAGAAGGGGAAGTGTCTGCAGACCGGTTACCAGCGCACTGTTTCCCGTAACGGTGCGGACAGAAGAGCTGCCGACACTGGCCGCTGTACTGTGTTCCACACGCTCTGTCGTCTCTCGGTTAAGGAGTAGCTAATTTATTTTCAAACTTCAGACGTTTTTCATGAAATCACTCCAGTGAGGAAGAAATGATTGGTAAAAACAGCATTTCTTTTTATAGGTCCGAACAAGGTCAGTTGGGGAATGTGTAGCATTCTATTATATGTGGAAAAAATCTGAACGCTATGATTTCTTTGCTCAGCAAACACGATTTGGAAAAAAGAAATATAACCTTCATCCTGGTGTAACGTGAGTTGAATTTTTTTTCCTTTAGAGCTATGTATTTTATTGCTAACAAGTTTTTCTAACTTTTCTTAAGAGAACTATGATTTTTATAATCTTGCTTTTGTAATAGAATTTACATTAATTTATCATTATTGCATCTCTTCATAGACACGCAGAATTTCATGTCAGAAGGTTATAAACTACAGTTCATATTATTTGAGACAATAAACATATTAAAGCAAGGTTTAAAGTGTGTTTTCAATAGGTGCCCCTAGAAGAAATGGATCAGAGAAGCTGTTAAACCTATTATATTCAACGCAGCACGTCTAGTTTAATAACTTGAAAGTTTGGAATAGGGAAGAAGAGGGACTCTTCTAAAACTGTACGGCCATATGACCAATAGGCCCTGTAGTGTTGAAAGGAAATTAATTCTTTTTCTCACCCAATCTAGTTTGATCCCAGGAACCAAAATAAGATTTGAATATAGTAGTTTTAAAAAGGAAAAAAACGTAGAAATACAATGAATCAGGTCAAACTGCATCTTCTTTCTGTTAGATTTTATAGAGGGAGGAATGTGCATATGGTAGCTTCCCTTTTCCTAGCGGTCCTGAGTCTTTTCTGCTAACAGCAGCACTATTTAATGACTAGTAATGCGACCAGCTTTCCCAGCGACACAGATACAAGGTATCGTACCCACCCTGTGCAAGCGTCTTACCTACTTCGCGTCATCCCCATGCTTCAGGTTCTCCGACGTCTTTCACTCTTGCTTTGGAGTAAAGCATTCTCCCACCCTGGCAATCTTACTTAAACATAAAGAGCACTGAATCTCCGTCTCACATGAATGACTTCTGTTACGCTGGAAGTACCTCGACAATACTGTCACGTACCCCGATGTTGACAGAATAAAAGTGGCACGGAGCTGTGTCTTGATTTCATCAGTGTGCCCGGTACAGATGTCCTCGGGCTGGCCACACAGTGGCTTTACAGCTGTGCTGGTTACATCTGTGTGGTCGTGCTTCTCAGACTCCTGACTGTGCTGCTGCCTGGTCACTTTCATTTAGAGATAGATGTCTTACTACTCACTTCCTTGGAAAATCTGACGTTTTCAAACCCAAAGCAAAAGAGTCAAAGAAGGAGTTGCTGAGTAGAATCGACCTTGCAAGGATGAGCCAGTGGACTGTGTGCCTTGTCGGTGATCACTGGAGTAGAATTTCAGATAGAACAGCACGTATGTTTCATGTAATTGCTTGGTGTTATGGAAGTTACTGGGTTTTGTGGAGTAATCATTGGTGATTTTAAAGCATGATGATACAGAACTTCATGCAGCTTTCCAGTCCGCGCAGTGTGTCTTTAAAATAGTCCCCGTTTTCAAACTATTCTGTATGGAAAAGCAGTAGTACCAGCTTTCATTCTTTTCACCCACTTCAGAAGTGATGTCCATGCGTGAGGTACACAGTCAGTGTGTCATCTGTGGCAGTAAGAACATGAGATTGCCACGCTGGGGCAGACCCAGGCTCACCCAGGTTTCTCCTTCAGAAGGCATCGCCAAGGGCAGAGGTGTGGGCTGGGCTTCGTCGGCCTCTGTAGCGTGAGCGCAGCAGTTGAGGGTGTGCCCCAGGCATCGTTCTCGGTGACCTTTCCGTAGTTCTCCGTCTGCAAGCCTGAGTTCTTGTGAGGTCAGCTGTCCCACAGCTGAGGAGCCACAGTTCAGAGTAACCCAGGCCTCTTTCTTCAGGCTGTGGAGTTAACCGTGCCCCCTTCATACAGTGCTGTGAAACGAACAAACGTTTTGCCCCCGGCCAAGAGGGTCTTGATTCTGTAGGCTTCCGTTGAGTCCCTTGTGGGTCTTACAGAGAGCCCGTTTTGTGTAACTGCGGTCATCCCTTCCTCCCTGTTGCGTCATCTGCGGAAAGCAGTGAGCAGACTGCATTATTTTTCATACACCAAGAAACCGTGGTTTCCGTAGGTGCAGACAGGCTTGTCTAGCTTGTTTCCATTTTCGGCTGATAGTTGTATTTCAGGTGAAATTGTTGTCTTCCAGTTATTACCAGGATGAAGCTTTTTTTTTGCCACTTTTTTTTTTTTGGTCTACAAACAGCCTCTGCAAGATTCTGCTGCAAATTTTCCCTATTTACTGCCTAGAAGAATTGGCATATGCAAATTGAAGGCGCACACCTGTCATCCCAGCACTCGGGAGACTGAGGCAGGAGGATTGCTGTGAGTTCAAGGCCAGCCTTGGCTACAAAGTGAATTCAAAGCCAGCCTGAACTACATAGTGAGACCCTGTCTCTCAAAAAAAAAAAAAAAAAAAAACTCCAGCAGATAATCCCACTGGCACACAGGTGTTCAGGAGAGTTTTGGGGGTGACAGTCCTCTTATCAGACCCCATTTGTCCTTCGGGTATTACTTTAGGAGTCTTAAAATCCAGCCTGCCCTCTGTTCCTTTTTTTGGTACTGGGAATCGAACTCACAACTTCACGCTTGCCAGGCCGGTGCTGTACTGCTGAGCTGTATCCCCAACCCCAGAAATTATTTTCTATTCCTGACAAGACGACTCCATCTCTTCACTTCGAGATACTCCGGGTTTAGTTGGGCTTCTCACAGATGGAAGAGTTTTATGCTTCCTATGGGTCTTTCAAATCTGCCAGTTAAAAGATTTCACATTTTCCTTACAAACTTGTAACCACAATGAACTGGCCGTCACTGTTTAGACCTGACAGTGGATGAGGCACTGGAGTGAAAGGAAGTGAACTTTAGGGTGTACAGTATTTGGAAATTTAAGCTCAACAATCTTAATTTGTAGCTTTTTTAATAGAAGGAAATAACGGCGTTACTGTTCATTGAAGGGACTACATGGATCGTCTTCTGGACGAAAGCGAGAGCGCTGCTTCCAGTCGCGCCCCGTCCCCTCCCCCGATGGCCTCCAACAGCAGCAGCAGCCAGTCTGAGAAGGAGGACGGCGCCGCGGGAGCCCAGAACGGTGAGTGCACGGGCCGCTTCCTTAAGAAAACTCTTTCAGTGGCAAAGCTTTTCTTTTCTGGTTGGGAGGATGGCTGGATATAACTTTCAGACCAAAACCGCAGCCATTTCACATCAGGGAATAAACATTTACGAATGCCTTGAGAGCTTTTAACAAACACCTAAGTGCTTTGACACATTTGCCACGGGGCAGTAATTCGCATGTCTGGGCCGCCAAGCCACCGAAATGCAGGTATATGTGTGCGACTGCCGTCAGGCAGCATAGGACAGTTTTCTTTCTTTCCCCAAGGACTTTAATTAGTGCCTTCAAACATTGAAGCTATTTTTTACCTGTCAGTCTGACCTAGTTTTTTTGGACTGGGCTGCCGCAGACATGTTCCTTTGGTGGCATGCTTTACATGAGCCCCACCTGCACGCATGGCTTGAGTGCATTTGACCACAGTGTGTATTTGAGATCATCCTTTATGCTGAATATTTTCAAGTAACTAAAATTTAATTATCTCCAGGGGTGTGCATCCCGTATTCCATTTGCAGTCAACTTTAACATGATGTGTTTATTGTTATTTGCTTTTACTAGAATAATTATGGATTTACTTTTCTTACTAATTATGGAGAAATTTGAATTTTTGGGTAGCACTTTCAGTGTATGTTTGGGCACTACAGCATTCATTTTTTGCCATTATGACAGATTATTTAAGTCCACTTAAGTAACAGTGTGATCTTTTAAAGCACAAATCCACAAATTTATAATAATAATAAAACCATAGCATTAACTTGGTTTTACATGGCAGTAGAAAATTTAAGCTTCCATAGTAAAGAACACTGGTTTTGTTTTTACATGGTTCTGAAGGCATAGTGCTTTGGCTAACTCTGAAGTTGCTGCTGACCTCTCAGCAGTTCAGCTTATTTAGACTGCGGGGTTCAGTGCCTGCTTGCTCTCACACAGTACCTAGTTGCTTCTAACCTAGCCACATCTGTTCTTCGCTCTGTGCGGTGAACTTACCTCGTCTTCACAGTGACCTGCCAGGGAAACCTGTTCGAATCCTCACTGTGTGTGATGAAGCTGAGGAACACAGCTAGCACTATAGCAATGGAGACAGGGTGAAGCCATCTGTGTGCACAGATCCGATACCTCACTCCTTTGATGAAAAGCATTTGCAATAGTTGTTGTGTAATAGTTTGCAAATGTAACTTCATATTAGCTGTATCATTTATTTTTCTTCCAACCTAGGGGTGTCATCTAATGGACCGGGTGAGATAGTAAACAAAGAAGAAGGAAGAGGTGAGGGGCTGCATGTTAATGGGCCCGCAGGTGGACATAAGAGACCGCTTCACACAGAGACGGACACCAACGGCTATGAAGCAGATAGCCTTACAGCTGAGCCCAAACCTGCTCACGTGACTGTGAGAAACGAAAGTGATTTTGATGAAAAAAGTGAGAGACCTGCCAAGAAGCGGAGGGTAAACAGCAGTGGGAAGGAAAGTCCAGGTTCTTCTGAATTCTTCCAAGAAGCAGTGTCACATGGAAAATCTGAAGAACTTGAAAACATGGATGACTAAATTTGAGACCTATTTTAACTTTCTTTGGAGTAATTCTGGTGTGACTAAAATTTTCAGGGTTGATGGGTTACCTTAACAAGTTGATTTCCTTGAAGCCGTTAGTTTAAATATGAAAATGTGAATTGGTAACTTTCAGAAATGAGATTTCATAATTCTGCCTTTACAGTTTCTTTTACTTCAAAACTGGCAAAGACCCTTTTAAGTATATAAAGTTCAGTAAATTTGAACGAACTAAAGATAAATTCATACCTTTTCATCCTGATATACTGTCATAAAATTTCACTACAAGGTAATTTTTCCTTGGTTTGATACAGAGGAATGAAAAAGTTCAATTCAAATCTGTTTCATACCAGTTTTTCTGAGTTTCTTGAAATGTCTTTGTAATAGGCATCTTTTGGTCCATCTAAATTGAGTGTCATTATTAAGGAAACCCTTACGAATCCTGAAAGTTATGCTAGCATGATTTTTTTATATATAGAAGTTTAAAAATAAACCAGGTCAGGTTTGTATATGTAAAATTGTTGACATCAATGATGTCTTTCCATATTCTTATCTGGGCTTAAGAAATACATTCTGTATTTTTCCAGATTCTTTGTAGCCTTTGAAAGATTTTTACAAGTACATATGTCTTGACTGAGCTGTCCTTTCTTAATACAAAAAGCTTGTATAATTTTCTTAACTTGTACAGTTGGTAAACTTTTATGAGAGGAATTGATATTCTGAGTCCGTCGGCTTTCATTTTATTTTGCTAAGGTTTTTCTAATGAATTTTTAAGTGTTAGTGTAGTTAACTAAGTCATGTTTCTTATCCACGCAGTAAAAGCATTCATAAAGGATTGTGAAAATTTTTTTTCAAATTTCTACTTAAGGACAAATAGTTTGAGAATTCTGAAGTTAAGCGTGATTCTTAGATTGTACCATTTGTTTTGCACTTATAATTTTCAAAATTATTTTTGAAGCAAAACAAAGGTTTAATGTCAGCTTAAGTACTGAAATGTGTCATGCTGATTAGAATCCTGTTCAGTTATTATATGCATCATAAAAGTTCCATTTTTGCGTCAGACAACAGAGGCAAAGGTCAAGTGATACTTAGATATTGGCACATGCAGGGAGTCGCTCTTGGTGGGCAACGTTTTGATGCTAGGAGAAAGTGACAGTTTGAGGTTTGCAGACTTTGCCAGTTGCAGTCCAGTTGTTCAGGTTGATGTTTTTCCAAAACAAAAATGAGATAAACTGTAACCACTGCTGTGTGTGATCACAGAGAGAATTATTCATTGGCATAGACTTGTAAAAATGGCATTTTATTTTTAGTGCAAAATTCTTGTTAAAAAACAAAATTTTATACAGCTGCTAGCCCAGCCTATATCCAAACCTTTGTGAAAGATGACTCTTTTCTCACACAGACATACCCGCAGATGCTTCTACCAGCTCACGGTTAGCCGGCAGTTCAAGAGCCAGTGCCTTTTTAAAACCAGTCCTGTGGTCTTGTTTGTAGCGGCTCAGTGTCCAAAGCAGCTGGGTGGAGGTTCGCACTGACAAGGGATGCTCAGGCCTCAGCCCGCCGAGGCTCGTCGTCACTTCGACTGTGTCCCTGCCCAGTGTGGACAGCCTCATCCCCAGATGGCGTCGGCGGCCACTTCCCAGCACTTGACTCCTGTGATGTATGTTCACTGCTGTTTCCTGAGTGTCCAAGGAATCAAGGTTGGGGTGAAGTGTTGAGAAGCAGGAGTTTTTTGTTGTTTGTTTTATTTAAAACATTAATTTATCCAGAATGGCAGTAGCTTTAGCAGATGGTCACAATCCATTTTCTAAATTAGATTTCATTAATGAATCCAAAGCATCCTAGCTCTTTGTCAAAGATGGTCTGTAGAAGTGTTTTAAAAGAATAGTGATGCTGTACTTTTTAAATTGTTGCAATGTGAGAAATACCATTTTCACCTTTTTTAAAAGATGCATTTTGTTTGCTGGTTTGTGAAGTTCTTGCAAACCATTGATACAGGAATGTTTTTAAGTAAATTCTCAGGCATGTATGCAAATAATGGCACATGTGTAAATGTTTGGAAATTTTAGTTTTCTTAATAGTATCTTTTTAAAGTACGCATAATGAAAGACATTCCACTATTATAATATGTAATGCTTAGCTTTCCGTAAATATTTAATTGTACTTTGTGTTTATACAGGTATTTCACTTTGTTCTTCATAATGCAGCCACTGTAACTTGATAAGTCATTGCACTATTTAAGAATCTTAGTAATATCATGAATTTAATTTGCTTAAGACTTAGTACTTTGCATAACTCTTGACAAACTGCACTGGGAAAAGTAGCCTTTCTTGGAGTCACCTCGCCTCGCCCCAGGGAGCACTCATCTTCATCTGGAATGGGGTTTCTGTTTTCTGATGTGTTTTCAGATAGGTTTCATCATCTGCAACTCAGTTCAACACAAATCTGTTGAGCTTTAAAATGTATTTGAAATAATATTTAAATAGGCATTTGAAATTATGAATTAGACGTTTTTAAATTTATGCATAGTAATTTTGCACTGTAAAATATTTTCCTTCTCCCATTCCCTTGTGCCACTCTGAATATGCTTATTAAAATATTTTTGTAAACATGCTTGTGTACATAGTGTGGTGTGAATGATTTTCATTACATTAACTCAGTAGGTTTTAATTACAGCATTTGACATCTGTCTGAACTGCACGGTTTCCAGTGCAGATGAATGCAGTCTTGTTCCTCTGCAGCAGCACCTGGACCCCGAGTACTCGCAGTGGCCCCTGATCTCGGTGATATATCTGGGGTCCCAGGACCTCCATTCCCTGTTTGGTTTCTTTTGGACTATGCAAATAAAGATAATGTGTTCCCTTCCTTTGCAATGGAGTTCATATCCCATGCTGTTTTACAAAATAAAACTTGTTTTGTTACAGTCTTTGCTTACTCTCTGTGGGAAGTTGAGTGTGCACTTGGAATAAGTGAATAAGTGAAGGCGGGTGGACTTCCGAGGCGGTAGGGCTGTGCTGAAGACCCCTGGGTGGCTGACTCTCTGTCACTCGTGAACACCAACTCTAATTCACATTCATCAAAAATGCCAGTGTGGGGCTGGGGAGATGGCTCAGCGGCGTAAGCGCCTGCCCGGCAAGCGCGAGGGCCCAAGTTCGACTCCCGGAACCCACATACTAAGAAAGGGCTGGCAATATCGCTCAGTGGTACGGGCGCCTGCTGGCGCATGAGGTCCTGAGGTCGACCCCCCGGTACCCACCAAAAAAAAAAAAAATGCCAGTGTGAAATGATGTATCACATGACAAGCGGGGATTTTCAGATTCTGATCTTCTATTTCACCTCACTAAAAATGACTTTCTTTTTGTGTCTCCTAATTCTTATGATTGGAATTTTTGACCATAAAAATCCACTGTTCTTTTTAATCTAGCTCATCGAGTGCAGGCTCTTACAGGATTGCCCGCCCCCGTTGCTGGGAGACTCCACACAGCTGTACATCTGACGTGAACTCTCCTCGGACCGGCTTCCCACAGACTCCCAGGTGTCCGTAAGTTGTGTGGCTCTTTGATGTTTGGACAACAGTTTTTCCTGTTGCAAATGTGATTGGTTTTTGTCATGGTCGTCTTTACTCTAGCTTATCTGAAGTATATGAGGCATATTGTGTTTAAAATTAGGTATGATTATTTATTTATTTTTTTGTGGGTACCGGGGGTCGAGCTCAGGACCTCGCGCGCCAACAGGTGCCCGTGCCGCTGAGCGATATCACCGGCCCTTTTTTCGTATGTGGGTACTGGGAGTCGAACTCGGGCCCTCGCGCTTGCCAGGCAGGCGCTTACGCCACTGAGCCATCTCACTGGCCGGGTATGATTATTTAAAATGTCAATTTTTTTTTTCTAAGAAACGATTTGAGCACACTTGTAAAGCCTCTGTAACTCACTGAAGAACATGGAATCTGAACTGAGGAGCCCAGTTCTAGTTCTCCTTGATCCAAATTGAGGCAAAGGTTCCTTCCTATGTAAATGTCAGGAGTGATGTCTGCACTGTGTGCTGTGTACGCTGGTACCAGCAAATGCCTGGCCCTCCAGCCCTGTCCCGGCCCGCTGCTCAGGTGTGGCATCACGTGTAGCGCATCCTCCAAAAGGCCAGCAGTTCCTCGTGTCGGGGAGTGAAAGTGCTGAAGATAGGAGGCTGCTCTCAGGAAAAAAGATTATCCATAAATTCTAACTGTAAATATGTTGGGAGCGGCTGAGCTGGAGGTCGTTCACACATGTGGAGTCGAGAGCACGGAGCACCTAAGGAACGCCCCAAGGGCACAGAGCATCGCAGGCAAACAGGTGTTCCCACTCCAAGAACACAGGGCGTGGGAGGTGAGCTAGTTAAGCAAAGGGGTGTCACATGACAAATTATAAACACACTGTGGTGAGCAGTTCTTTCCTCCCATCAGGGGAGAGGGCTCCACCTGACCTCAGTTTGCTGTCTCTTTCTCCATCCTCTCGCCGTTCTCCCTGGGAACTTTGAGAGCTGCGCTGGATGTGGTACATTGGTGCACGAACAGGGACCGGGTAAGAAGAAACAGGTGAGGGGACACAAAAAGGGGGAGAAGTGCATTGAGAGCGTCAACATTAATCACAGAGGTGTATTGATATCAGGTGTAAAATCTGGGGCAAGAGAAGCCAAAGAGAGAAATAGGCTCCAGAGAAGCCAAAGAGAAAAATGGGCTCACAAGAAACAAAAGGGAAAGGGGTGTATTGATTTTGTCAGGTGTTAAACATGGAGCAGACATTCTCAAGAACCACAAATATATGTGGAACTGTTTGTTGTATTCTTGATTCCTGTGTGTGCTTTCGTGGATTTGCATTACGGAGTGTTTTAATGGTCGTACACGTGTTGAGATAACCACAGGGGATTTGGGTGGAAGCACTATTTTAAAGCCAAGTCCTATGGGGCCGGTGAGATGGCGCAGCGGCGTAAGCGCCTGCCTGGCAAGCGCGAGGGCCCGAGTTCGACTCCTGGATCCCACATATGAAAAAGGGGCCGGTGATATCGCTCAGCGGCACGGGCGCCTGTTGGCACGCGAGGTCCTGAGGTCAACTCCCGGTACCCACAAAAAAAAAAAATAAAACCAAGTCCTAGCGGAAAGATGGCAGAACAGTGGCCCCCCAATAGAGCTTAAACCCTCTGACTTTGTTCAAGTAAATAAGGAGTGGTGGGAGGCAAAAAAGATCTTCACTGCAAGAATGTTTCGTGGTGAATTGTATTTTACAACGCCCAATGAATTTAACTGAAGCACAAACGGAGATTTCCACCTCTTCAGATCCGAGAAGTTTTGCTGCACCGCAGGGTGAGACTTCCTTCTCTCGAGTGGAGCCGTTTTCTCTCTCTCCCTTGGAGTCGGCATTAAAAGAAGCCAGACGGGTGGAGTCCATTGAGGGTTTTGAACATATCTACCCTGTTCCTGAACTTCAAGCCCCCAATAACCTGGAACAGATTACACGTCTTTGTGAAGCTGTACCCTTTAAGACCCTAAAGGAATTAAAACAAGCTGCCGCTACCCGTGGTCCCACGGCCCCTTTTACCCTAGGTTTGATAGAGCTCCTAGGGCAACAGATTACGGCCTCAAATGATTGGAAAGGAACAGCTAAAGTGTGTTTAAGTCCAGGGGATTATTTTTTATGGAAAGGAAATTTTTTTGAGTTGTGCATGGATCAGACTGCTTGCAGTACTGCTCACAACATAGCCATTACTAAAGACATGTTAATTGGAGAGGGTGCCTTTGCTGCCACAAATAATCAACTTACTTTTGAATTACATGCACAAATTAAAATAGCTGCCACAAGGGCTTGGAGGGAGCTTCCTTCAAAGGGTGAGACATCCCTTGATTTGACTTCCATTTGTCAGGGTCCTGATGAACCTTTTCAAGATTTTATGGCAAGCTCGTAGGCTTGTTGCAAGCTAGTGGGAGGATTGTAAGTGACACAAGAAGCTAACAAGTTGATCGTTCAAAAGTTCGCCTTTAAAAATGCAAATAAACGGTGTAAAGAGGCTTTAAGGGCCCACAAGAAACGGGCTACATTGGCTGAGATGATTCGAATTTGTGCAGACATTGGCACCTCGTATGTGCAGGGGGCTACCTTGGCTGTTCACCCACAGCCTAGAGAAGGGGGAGGAACAGGGTCACTTGTTTCAGCCGCGAAGGCAGGGGACATTTTACCCGAAATTGCTCTGCTGCACCTGTGAGGGCAGCACAGCCATTACCTGTTCCTCTAACAAAACCTGGTGTCTGTACAAGGTGTAGGAGAGGGTATCACTGGGCAAACAAGTGTAGATCTAAAACTGATGTGGAAGGCTGACCCACTCCGGGAAACGTCCAGTGGGGCCTGCCCTGGCCCCGCCAAACAGTGGGGGCTCTTTCCCTAACTCCTCCCCAGCCCTACCCTCCAGCGCCAAGCACATTTCTGACCTCTGGCGAGTGACAAAAGACAGCGGAGGCTTAGACCTCAGTCCCTCCAGATTTGTACTAACTCCTGAAATGGGACCCCAAATTATTCCTACTGGAGTCTATGGACCTTTTACCTCATGGAACAGTGGGACTCCTGCTAGGCCGCAGCAGTCTCACTTTGACAGGTCTCCAGATGTTGCCTGGAGTCATTGACGCTGACTACACAGGGAAAATCAAGGTTATGGTTCAAACTATTCAAAACACTGTTCAAGTCACGCCAGACTCTCGTATCACTCAATTGGTTATTCTTCCTTTGACAAAAACTGGAAAATCTATAAATAAGGAAAGGGGATCCAAGGGTTTTGGGTCCTCTGATATGTATTGGGTTCAACAGATTAAACAAGATCATCCCGAGATTGAATTGATTATTGAAAGAAAAACATTCAAAGGGCTTTTAGACACAGGTGTGGATGTTTCAGTTATTGCCCAATGGCACAGCCTCTGGATGTGGCAACTACAGATCTACAGGGGGTGGGCGGTGTTTCTCACCCTAATAGAAGTGCTAAATTGTTAACCTGGAGGGATGCAGAAGGCCATTCTGGATGTTTCTCACCTTATGTCCTCCCCCATATACCAGTCAATCTATGGGGTCGTGATGTATTACAGGATAGGGGGGCATTTTTGGTTAGTCCAAACTCCTTGATGACTCATCAAAAGTTACAACAAGGCTTTCTCCCCAGTCTTGATAAATATAATCAGGGAAGGAGAATATCCCTTCCAATAGATCCTACAAAGGACCATTTTAGTATAGAATACTTGTCCTAACATTTTCAGGAGGGGCCTTGATCTCTTCTCCAACCCCACGAATGGCGTCCAAGATAACATGGATGGCTGATGACCCTGTCTGGGTTGATCAATGGTCTCTCACTCAGAAGCTTGCAGCAGCTCATACACTGGTTAATGAAGATGACGGTGGGGCTCCTAGAATCCTCCAATAGCCCTTGGAATACTCCAATTTTTGTAATAAGAAAAGAAATCGCGAAGGTGGAGCTTGCTACAAGATTTGCCGGCAGTTAATCGCACCATGGAACATATGGGAGCACTTCAACCAGGATTGCCCAGTTCTGTAGCTATCCCTTTACGTATTTCCCTCATGGTGACTAATTTAAAGGACTTTTTTTACTATCCCTCTCCATCTGCAAGATAAAAAACGTGGGCCGGTGAGACGGCTCAGCGGCTTAAGCGCCTGCCTTGCAAGCGCGAAGGCCTGAGTTCGACTCCCGGATCCCACATACGAAAAAGGGGCCGGTGATATCGCTCAGCAGCACGGGTGCCTGTTGGCGCGTGAGGTCCTGAGGTCGTCCCCCCGGTACCCACAAAAAAAAAAAAAACAAAAAAAAAAACGTTTTGCCTTTAGTTTATCCTCAATCATCAGGCTCCTATGCACCACTTCCAATGGCAAAATAGTCCGACCCTATGTTAAGAGTTTGTAGCTGCAGCCATTTGGTCTGTCAGGCTCATCTACCTGCTTATCTTATCCATTACATGGATGATATTCTTCTAG
This sequence comes from Erethizon dorsatum, assembly GCA_028451465.1. Taxonomy (NCBI): domain Eukaryota; kingdom Metazoa; phylum Chordata; class Mammalia; order Rodentia; family Erethizontidae; genus Erethizon; species Erethizon dorsatum. The sequence goes on along the minus strand of CM051829.1, from coordinate 122,702,150 downwards.
TAAATGACTCCTTATCCACTCGCACCAAGTATTTACTCAATCAGATAATGCCCTTCGTAATGCAGGCCTAGTGGTGGCCCCCGAAAATATGCAAACCATGGCACCTTTTTCATATTTAGGTCACCTTGTCCAACAAAGACACATTGTACCCCAAACTGTTCGGATCCAGGTTAATCATCTTGCAACCCTGATTTTTAGACTCTACTTGGTAATATTAATTGGCTCTGCCCAGCTCTTAAGCTAAAAACTCATGGTTTAGTCCCTCTCTTTGACATTCTCAAGGGGGATCCAGCCCCCACCCCTCCAAGAGCACTTACATCAGAGGCTAAAACTGCCTTAGATAAAGTTAAGCTGGCTCTAATGCCCAGCTCTCTAGAGTTGACCCATCTTTGCCAATGTTTTTAATTATTTTCCCAACTCGACATATGCCCACTGGAGTCCTTTGGCAGTCTCAGGGCCCTTTACAGTGGCTACATATGCCACATATTTTATGATGTTGTGGCAGGACTGATTGCACATGGGTGGATGCGTGCTATTCAACTTTTTGGACGTGAGGTGGAAAATATTATTGTTCCCTTTTCTTCAGTTCAACAACAGTGGTTATGGCAATTCTCAACCTCTTGGCAAACCACATTAGCTGACTTCCCTGATGTTACTGATTGTCATTATCCTCCAGACAAATTAATTCAATTTGCTTCCCTCACACCCTTTGTTTTCCCTTCCAAAATAAGCTCAGTTCCCATAGCCAGAGGTGTCTCTCTTTTCACAAATAGCTCCTCCTCAGAGAGGGGATGTTATGTTACAGCCTCCTCTTCCCAAACACAGGATACAGGTTTTTCGTCTGAACAAACGACAGAATTGCAGGCTGTCATATGGGTCTTACAAGATCATTCATCCACTCCAATTAACCTTTTTTCAGACAGCACTTATATTTGCGGTGTGATGCACCACACTGAAACTGCTACCATTCACACTAACCAGGAAGATCTTTGTTTCACACTCTCCAGTTTACCATTCGATCATGGCATGTCCCGTTTTATTGGTCATTTCCGTTCTCATTCCCAACTGCCAGGGCCTCTCACTGAGGGAAACGTTGCAATAGACAGATGGCTGGCTACTGTCACTGTCACTCCCTCAGATGCCATTCAACAGGCTTCTGCCTCCCATGCCACCTTTCCTCAAAACGCTTCTGCCTTATGCAAACAGTTCAATTTAACCCAAAACAGGCTCAACAAATTGTTAAACAGTGTTCCTCATGTGTACTACATTTTCCCTCACCCTCTAATCCCCGAGGATTACACCCCAACCATCTCTGCAAATTGATATCACTCACATTCCTGAGGTAGACTCTTTACACTGGGTCCACATATCAGTGGATGCTTCCTCAGGATTTATTTCTGCTTCTGCCCACACTGGTGAAGCGGCTAAACGTTTCATTGCTCATTGCTTGGATGCCTTTAGTACCCTTGGCTGCCTGTGGGCGCTTAAGACTGACAATGGCCCAGCCTATACAAGTGCTGCTTTCCAAACGTTTTGTAAAACTTCGTATTTCCCTTACCACGGGAACTCCTTATAACCCTCAAAGTCAAGAAACTGTTGAGCATGCTCACTGTACACTCAAAATTCAATTACAAAAACAAAAGAGGGAATCCTTCCCTACAAAATTTACACCTCAATAGACTTCACTTGGCAGTATATACTATTAACTTTATAAATCCTACTAGGGATGGAACTGCAGCAGCAGAAAGACGATTCAATCAGGTAAAGGAAAGAAGTTATGAAGGGTCCTTTGGGAAGATCTTAATATTGGACAATGGAAGGGACCCAGCCCAGTGTTAATTTAGGTCAAGGCTATCCTTGTGTCTTTCCAGAGAACACTGTATGGCCTAGCTGGGTGCCAGAGAGTGCTGTTCCGCTGTACCCTGGACCCAGACCCAGAGAAGGAGTTGATTCCACCTCTCAAGAAGCTGATACTCAGTCCTATGACAGTGATGCCTCAGAGACCACGCCAAAGCCGACAGACAAGGATGGAGCTAGATCTGACCTGGGACCAGTTAAAGGAATTGACCCAAGATGCCCAGGAGATGGTAACCGGAAATGGGAATCAAAGGTCTGAGTAGGTGACACAGTATATAGAGATAACTGAGCTGAAAGCTACGTGACAGGACACAAAAGTTACCAGTACTCTTAAGACAAACTATAAATATTAATTATAGATAAAAGATTTTGTCCCTTCCAAATTCTTCTTGTAAGAGATCTCTGCTAATTGAGCTACAACGAAATCTGACTATTTATAAATTCCTAAAATTGTAAAAGTTACTATAATTCAATTTGATCAAAAATACATTTGAGTGCACTCTGATTCTTATGTATGTTTGTGCGTCCAATCTGTAAATAGCTGTTTTGAGCTCAACAAATTTTTCTTCTTTTTGCATTTTTGAAGCATTCGTCTGATATTCCACCCATGCTGCCAGCTGGTCAAAGTGATGCTGAAATTAGTTGTGTAAATGTAGTATATATTGTTGTTTATTTATTATGACTTGACAGTCTCTCATTGTCCAAAATAATGTGTTAAATGTTGTGATCGGGTTTTCATAAGTCATCAAAGTACTAATTAAACAAAATCCCTTGGGGTATGGAGAAACTATTGGACAGGACTTCAATGGATGAATATGGAAGCAGCTGCCTGGATAATTATCCCAGTCCTTGTTCATTAATAGGAAGCCCCAATGATCTCCACAGCTTATGGGAAATACCCCAATAAATGTTATTAAAATATATTATTGTGATAGGTTTATATTGCTCATTCATCAAAAGATTAAGTTCTCTTGACCATAAGGTTTTTGATTTAAAGATGCTCTGGTACGAAGGTTTTCATATGCTATAACGATTGTTATTGTTTTTGTTATATATTGAATGTATATAACAAAAGTGCAGGTCTTAAGTGTGGAATAAGGACTGTTTATAGTGATAGACTTTTCTGTAGATTCAGACATCTGCCTTTAACAAAACTTATGTGATGTGCATCCAATCAAAGGACAGCAAGTTAGGTAAAAAGCTTATGTATTAAATAGAGATGATTGATTTAAAAGGTTATATATACTACGTCAAAATGAAAATTTAAGTGTGTTACAAAATGTCATCATGATTGTCCTGCTACAATATTATGTATGGCTTTTGATTTCTAATTTTCTATGTAAAATATGTAACTATTATCTGTTAATATTCTGTAGAGATTTAAATACAAAGACATCCATGATTGGTAGAAAATAATGGTTCTACTAAGCTCACCGCTCCCATTACAATGTAAAGCCATTAACCTCTTCCGGATGTTCGACAACTGAGGTTTGGAGACCTAGGAAACTAGGAAGATAGATGGGTTAGGAGGACAGCCAGTATTTTGGCCCCAGCCCTCCGAGGTCAGTGAAGACCCGGGACCTAAGAGAACTGCTGTGACGTCCTGTAACTCGGTGAGTCCCGGTCTTCTGACCACGGAGACTGTGGGACCACAGAGGAGTGATCAACGGCACATAGTGTGCCCAGGGAGAGCCACCAGGAGAGAAAAGTCTCCCAAGCTGTGACAGGAAGCAACACGGTCAGGCAATGGCCGTGACTCATCCAGCTGGGGACACTGACAGAAGGACTAGGAGGTGCTGCGCATGTTCCCAGGTAATTCCCGAGGAGCTTTCCCTGAGCTTAACAGACATTAAGTGTGATTACTACAGGCCTCACTGTAACATCCAGCCGAAGACTAACCACAAGGAGGAAAGCTGTCTGCGGTCCTCCAGACACAGCTCCTGCAGCTGCAACTGAGCGCCCATGGAGCGCAAGCACAAAAATAGGACCAGGGCGAGGCGGGTGGAGCTGGAGGCCGGTGTGCGCGGGGGAGGGCCGCGGGGGAGGGCCGCGGGGGAGGGCCGCGGGGGAGGGCCGCGGGGGAGGGCCGCGGGGGAGGGCCGCGGGGGAGGGCCGCGGGGGAGGGCCGCGGGGGAGGGCCGCGGGGGAGGGCCGCGGGGGAGGGCCGCGGGGGAGGGCCGCGGGGCGGGCGAGCCGGCTCAGCGCCGGCGTCTCAGGACGAGCGCGTGATGCGGCGCCGCCGACCCCAGTGCTGTCCCCCGCCGCTTCCTCCGTGCTCTCGCCGTCCCTCTCCCGGAACTTCCCGAGCTGCGCCCCACGCGGCGGAAGTACAATTCCACTTGAACTTGGTCACTGCTAGAAATTACCCGCCACGAGATGTAACACAGGGTCCCCAGGAGACGCTCTATTTCCAGCGCGTCGGCAGGGCCGAGCATCCCGGCGGCGGCGGCGGCGGCGGCTGACGTGGGGGCTTTGCCCTTCCTCCCTCAAGGAGGCCGGACTTCGGTCACAGACAGGCGAGCCGCCCAGGCGGGGCTGGGACCGGCCCCGCGGCCTCCCGCGTGTCGGGGCGCACGCTAGCGGGCTGCCCGTGAGAGGAGCGCGGCAGGCAGATGCGCGAGCGCAGCCCCCCGCGCCCAGTCGCTCTCGCGATCCCGCGAGGCCCGAACGCGCGGCTGGGCGCCGCCCGTCCTCGCGAGAGGAGGCCCGTGGGCCGTGAACTCAGCTACCTCAGGCTTGGCACGTGCGTCTGAGGCAGAGACCCCTCACACGCGCGGTGATGTTCACAAGGTGGATCGGTCCGGAGCAACGCTCTCGCAGGGCCTGGCCTGCACACCTTGTCCGTACCCCTCTTTCAACTAGGCATTAGCCCAAAATTCACATCTGTTCAACAAACACAACTTTCCACATGGTGGCTGACGAAAAGTCTCCCAAGATGGCGGCGCCTCCTGAGTCACGTGACCGGAAGCGCTGAGGCGGGCTCCCTCCGAAGAGCATGGGGCAGACAAAACAAGCCTACCTACTGCCATACCTGTAGCCGCTGAGTGACTGCCGTCGCATAACATTCATTACAAGCGCCTCTCACAGTACTGTTTCCCCAATTCCCAAATGGAACCCGCTTTGTCCAGTGACGTGGATTGGTGCGTGTGGAGTGTGCGTGGTACTGGGGATTGAACCGCGGACCTCACACACAGCTACAGTCCCCAGCTTTTGTATTTTGGATCAAGATCTCAACAAATTACTAAGCTGCCGAAGTTGGGCTCCGACTTTTGATCCTCCTGTCTCAGCCTCCCAGAGTGCTGGGGTTACAGTGTGCGCCACCAGGCCCGGCGTGGCCTGGAAGTTTGCCGCCTGTTCTCCCAAGTCGGCTCTTCGCGTTCACGGAAGATGTGTGTTGCGGGGTAGAGGACAGGCGCTGCCTGCAGTCAGAACCTTCTGCCCTCGCCCCGCAAGTCCGAGCTGAGGAGGGCCTGCCCCCACCGGGGAAGAGCGGCCGGCGGCGAGGACAGGCGGCGGCGAGGGTGGGCCGCGGAGCGAGCCGCCCGCGTCCGGGGGCAGGGTGGGAGCACGAGGGCGCTGTTGTGCCTTCGCCCCGGGAAGTCCCCGCCGCGCTCGGCGCCGAGTTCTTCGGAAAGGAGCGGGCGGGGAGTCGGAGTCGAGCTCGTTCTCGGGCCGCCCGAGCCGTTCGAGCAGCGCTCCGGGATCCCGGGAAGGACCAGCGCCGCCCGGGCCGCCGGCAGCGGAGCCCCGGGCGCAGAGCCAGCAGCCGGTTCGGCCCGGGAAGAGCGCTGTGGTTCCGCCACCGCACCCCGCGGCCGCACCGCGCTGCGCGCTCTCTGAAGGCGTTCGTGGCTTGAAGGACGGACGGATGGACGGATGGAGGCGAGGGAGGGAGGAAGGACCGGCACATGCACAGAGCCCGCTCCACTGCAGGTACTGCGGGGACATAGCGGACACCGCAGCTCAGTACAAAAGCCCTGGGTTCAGTCTCCAGCACCACACACACAAAAAAAAGCATAAAAAACTTTTAGAAAAAAAAAAATGCATGATAGTGCATTTAGCAATGACTTCTTGAAAATGCCACCAAAAGCAAAAGATAACTATGCTACATCAAAATTTAAAACTTCAGCACATTAAAGGATATCAACAGTGAAAAAAGGGAAGTTACGGAATAGGAAAAAATGCAGATAATATACCTGACAAAGGGTTAAAATCTAGAATATATAAAGAAATTCCTCCTACACAATTTTTTTTAAAGCAGCCTGAACTAAAAAATAAGGATTTTAGTAGATATTCCTCCAAAGAGGGTATGTAAATGGCCAGGAAGCATGTACTCTTCAGCCTTAAAAAAGTGCCAGGCATGGTGGCCTGCACTTGTAATGCCGGCACTCGGGAGGCTGAGGCAGGAGGATTGCCAGGAGTTCGAGGCCAGCTTGGGCTCCATAGTGAGTTCAAGACCAGGCTGAACTACATAACGAGACCCTGTCTCAAAAAAACAAATAAATTCTGATATATGCCACAACATGGATGGATCTTGACGTGATACTAAGCGTGACACACCAGTCCCTAAGCAATGGATGCCATCTGATCACACGTGCAATGTACCCACAGGGGCACACAGAGGCCCAGGGACGGGGAAGGAAAACACGGGTGAGTTTTAACAAGTCGTTTCAGTTCAGCAACATGAAAGCGTTCTGATGCTTGGCTGCACAATGTGAATACGCTTAACACTGCTTAACTACACAGTAGTTAAAAAAAAAGTTAGGAGGGTGATGTGTGTATCTTAGACGCTTCCTCCAGTGCGTCTACGTGCTCCTCCCTCTGGCCGCCTCAGTGCATGTGTACCCTGGGGCTCGGTGCCCCGTACCCCCGGCCGCCCCGGGTGAGCGGGTTCGGCTGGGTCAGGACCCGGGAAAGCCCCTCTAGGTCGGAAGCTGCTCCTGCAGATGGCGAGGCCAGCGCTTTTCTTCTAATGTCTCGCAGGCTCGGGGGACACTGAGCCGGATGTGCTATTTGTGCAGAGTGTAAACATGGCAAACAGCATTTCCCTGTCCCCAGGTCTCAAACCCCAACGCCATCCTCCTAAATGCGAGTAGACCTCTGGCTTGGGTTAGCCTCTGAGCATTTCGAAAGGAATTCCAACACAAGTTTCCAGGAAAAAGTATTTATTTGACACCATTAACAAAATATTTAGGCACATAATTTTCATGTTTATCACCTGATTTACATAACTCAACCCTCAGTACCTTTAAAAAACAGTAACTTGGTAAATAGAATAAATCTATATTGAAAAAATATCGTGAGAGGCTAGCATTTGTAGACAAAAATCAAACTGGTCATCAGCATGAGAAAGAAAATGTTCATGAACAAAGTAATCTCTAAAAACATTTTTGTGAAGGCAGTAAATCTAACCAGTAGATTTCCTTTTAAAAACAATTTTCAAACTAAACAAAGCCTTAGAAAACTGAGAACGCTGTGGAGTATTTCCTCATACAAGGACCTGGCACCTAAGAGTAAGAGCTGGCAGGCAGGTCTAGAGGAGAGTGGTGGCGCACTGGCAGCTGCAGTGAGACAGGAGGCCATGTGCAGTCCAGTGTGAATTCTAGACTGGAAGAGGGTCTCACCTGCACAGGGGCTGCCTTTGGGGGGGCGAGCCGAGGTTTTGATTGAATCACCACTATGAAATGTAGGTCTTTTGAGATAGAAAATTTTTTCCCTTTTTTGAAGTTTACCGCCATACCAAAGTAATTTGTTCTTTAAAAAAACAGGAAGAATTACCCGCATCCCACAGTGGCCACAGAGCTATCCATAGGGACCGAGGGAAGGTGATCACAGTCCACGCCTTTGGCGGCAGAAAGGGTCAGGGCCAGGTTCTCAGGAGATGAGGCCCAGGCACCCTGCAGCTCCCACTACACAGGGACAGGAGCCGCACCTGCTGTGCCTCGTCCGCCCCAGGCATCTGCTCAGCGGTTCACATTCACAATCTCACTGATGGTGAACGTCTGCTCCCGGGCACCGACTGCACAGTTACGGGAAGCCAGACAGAAACGGTGCTGCGGGGAAGCGGGGCATCCCCCGTGAGGACAAGAACCCAATTGATTGTTCCCCAGCTCAGCGTGACACCAGACACCCAGCAGCTGCCGTCTCAGCCCGCACTCTCTGCCACGACTGGAAGCGGCAAAGCCAGTGCACAGCCAGCATCCCAGGGCCGTGGTGGCGAAGCTACTGCGGGCTGACACTGAAAGCTCTAAATGATTCGCCATCTCGTCCTCACCCCTTCCTGATGTGGGGCAATGATAGGCAACTCGCAAACACGCATTTCCAGTACCTGCACACAAGCTGTGCCCGACAAGGGGTTGACTCATTAGGCTGGGAGATTAGAAGTCAAGCGCCACGGTGGGGACCTGGAATGCGGCCCCGTGGTTACCCCAATCTGCCTGGACACCTGCAGACCAGCTAGAGAGGACCCCGCCCTCATGTCCGCAGGGAGCCACACCGCGCTCACGGCGTCTGGCTTCCCCGGTTGTCACCAGAGCTGCATCTCAGCGGGCACCGTAGGACGGAAGTCTCCACTGCCTCCGTCCTCCCAGCAGGTGCTTGACCAGCAAGAGCGCTGCCCGATGACCGCAGGAGAAAGCACACGCTCTGGGGGCCCAGGGCACCAGGTCCATCGCTGGGTGCCGTGGGGCGCTGGGCCTGGGAAGACTCCAGAAACAAGTGGCCATCTCCAGTCTCCGCCCAGCCCCGCTGCACCGTCTTACTGTCAGGTGTCACTGTGGCTGGACGAGGCCTTGGACACCAGGACGCGGGACAGAGGCTGCAGGTCGGCCGGAGCCCTAACTGGACATGATGTCCCCCGAGCCAGGGGAGGAGACCTCAGAGGGAAGCCGCCCCCAGGAGCCCTGCTGAGCCTCAGCCTTACACACCGAGGCTGTTCTGGCATCCGAGTGCCCTCCTCCGTGGACTCCCAGAAGGGACAGAGCACCAGGGTCGCCTCTCACTGCGCTCCCTGGCTGTCTCCAGCTGGCAGAACTGCAGATCAGCTGAGCAGGGCCCGGCAGGTCGCAGGCCGGGGGACGCAGGGGACCTGTTGCTCTCTGATGTGCAGTCTCTTCTAACTGCTTGCCCGAGAGCGCTCCGGACTCACTACCAGCCACTTCCGTCCCCGGGGCAGGCGGAGGGTTCAGGGGGCTCTGCATCTTTTGTCGTTGGTAAAACAGAGACGAGTAAGACCCCTAAGGTACGAGATCCTGTTCTCTGCTGCCCTTTCCTCAGGCAGGTGAGCTGGATAGAAGATAATGAGCTTAGGGGCTGTGCTCCATGTAATGTTTTGAAAAGCGGTCAAAACTCTCCTAACTGCCGAGCCACAGCAGCGCCCGGGTCACGGCCACCTCCGAGGGTGACTGAGCGCCACCTTCCCCACTGCTCCCCGCATGCAGTGCTGCTGGGACAGAAGCTGCGAGCTCATCCAGGGAGCAAGGGCCCAGGACACAGCTGCGGGTCCAGAGGACGGAGGCCTGGGTCCGGAGGACAGGGACCCAGAGGAAGAACAACTTTGATGACACAAAAACTGCACGCTCAGCTGCCCGGAAGCCAGTCACTCAGGAACGCGGACGTTGAGTTGTTCTGGAAGAGGAGTAACAATGGCAGCGACCTAGGCCAGGGGAGGTAGGGCTGGGGACAGAGGGCAGCCACCCTGCCCATCTGCCCCACAGGAGGCTTGGCCTCCACCCAACTCACCCAGCCCATGAGACAAGGGTGATGGCGTGTTCTCAAGATCACGCTCAGCTCGTCCCCGAGTCCCCAGGGACCACAGCACACTTCAAACCCCACGTGGGTTCCAGAGCCAAAGCTGCTGTCCTTGGCAAGTGCAGCGATGACACTGTGAAGACATCAAGGAGGAGGACTGGCAGCTCCACGGCGCGGCTCCGCAGGGGAGAGGCGAGTCTGCTCCACCGTGCGACAGCGTGACCAGCAAGGCCCGGCCAGGGCACAGGATGAAAACAGCTCTCGGGGATACCGGACAGCAAACTGTGCAATAAAACACTTTCAAAACCCGGGGGTTGGGCTCAGCGGCCCAGCGCCTGCCTGGCAAGTGTGAGGTCGTGAGTTCAATTCCCAGTACCGGAAAAAAAAAAAAAAAACACAAAAAAACAGGGATTTCACTGTCAGGATAGAAGAAAAATAAATTAAAAAGCCCAGAACATTTTCCAGTCTGATATAAATTAATTCCAATGACATATTTAAAATAGAGTCAATTATAAGTTTCTCATAAAATTTTCAAAGGCAGCAATCGATCCTGGGATTGTACAAGTGCAAAGGGAGGGGATCTGCTCCGTCGCCGGGCGACTCGCATCTGCGTGGGAAGAGCCTCGGCAGAAGAGCGGCCGGTCACACGGCCCCTTTCCCCTTGGTGTCCAGCCTGCTGCTGGCCTCCGCCTGCTTGCTGAGCTGGTCCTCGGCGAAGGTGATGTAGGAGTACACCAGGCTCCCGGCGATGCTGCGGACAGAGAGCCCCGTGAGGGCGGGCTGCGGGACAGCGTGCTCCACAAGCCCCGACAGCCCGACTCCACGGCCAGCCTCCCCAGCAGGAAGTGACTTAAATTTGCACACGGAGTAATGCTACACTCCCACTAAAATGTAGAAAATGCAAAGTGGCAACGACATCTTAAAATGAGAACAACGTCACAAACACCACACACTATCTAACCCCGTCTGAGTTAAATGTATACGCGCGTGAACTCGGGGGGGAGCACACAGGGAGCGCCGTCGCTTGCACGCAGGTGGGACCTCTCTCCAAAGGGCTGCAGGTCCCTTCCCGAGCCCTGCGCCGGAGCCCAGGGGAGAGGATCGGAAGGGAAGCCAGCGCTCCAGGGCAGGCAGAACCCCGCAGTGTGACTGCTGCCCTGTCCACCAGGCCCGCTGAGCCCACACGGCCTGCTCCGTGCACTTCTGACCTCAGAGCCAAGGGGGCGCAGCCCAGGCGTGGACACGGTCTGCAGCCTCCGGCAGGACAGCCATTTGGGGACTACACACGTGGGACAAATGCCCCCCACAGCCAGGGAACAAGAGTCTTAAAACCCAGGCTGTCCCCACCTCCTTCCGCTCGCAGTTGGCTCCTGTGTTCATGGGACACACAGGACATGTGACATGTGACCTACACTGGCCACGGGCTGCTCTCCAGCAAGTGTGCTCCTGCCACACGGCTGAAGCCGACTTTCCAGGCTCAGTCCTGCCAGAGGCTGCAGACCCTCCCAGCAGCTGCCTCCCCACCTCCTCCCGGGCACAGGGTAGCCACGCTACACCGAGGTGACCTGGGCCTCCGTGACCTAGGGCAGGGGCCCGAACCCGTCGGAGCTCAGCCGCTCCTCCATCTGTGACAGAGGACGTAACATCGGCCTCGTGAGCCTGAGTCAGAATGAAGTTTCAGCAGAATGGGTCACGTAACTGCTGTTACACTCTTCAGTAACGTGACAGTAAACCACCTCCAAAGGTTTGTCAGCATCCAGTAGCCACCCATCGTCAAAACACTGAGGCCTATGGGCGAACACCGCTGAAAAGCAACAAGACAGGATTTACGCAGCCAGTCTCTCATCCTTGGAGCTGCATGCCTCATTCACCCCAAATATCGAGGAGGAGCCCACAGTAGCCTTGGGTCTTCTCACGATACCCGTGCATACACGCTAAAAATAGTGCTGCTTTCGTCACAGAAGTCTGGCCAGGATACGAACCATCCCATCTGCCTAGGAGCTCTGGAGATGGCCCAGGAGTAAATTTAAAAGAACCATGAGTCCCAAACCCTGCACGTCTGCAGCGCTCACAGCCCTTGAAGGGGCGGCGTCTGCTTCACTAACGCTACGCGTCAGGCGGAGACTCCGTCACTCAGAACGCTGCTGTGGCGCCGTGTACACGCAGGGACTCCTTGTCAGGCGGAGACTCCGTCACTCAGAACGCTGCTGTGGCGCCGTGTACACGCAGGGACTCCTTGTCAGGCGGAGACTCCGTCACTCAGAACCCTGCTGTGGCCCCGTATACACGCAGGGACTCGTCAGGCGGAGACTCCGTCACTCAGAACCCTGCTGTGGCCCCGTGTACACTCAGGGACTCGTCAGGCGGAGACTCCGCCACTCAGAACCCTGCTGTGGCCCCGTATACACGCAGGGACTCGTCAGGCGGAGACTCCGTCACTCAGAACCCTGCTGTGGCGCCATGTACACGCAGGGACTCCTTGTCAGGCGGAGACTCCGTCACTCAGAACCCTGCTGTGGCCCCGTATACACGCAGGGACTCGTCAGGCGGAGACTCCGTCACTCAGAACCCTGCTGTGGCGCCATGTACACGCAGGGACTCCTTGTCAGGCGGAGACTCCGTCACTCAGAACCCTGCTGTGGCACCGTGTACACTCAGGGACTCGTCAGGCGGAGACTCCGTCACTCAGAACCCTGCTGTGGCACCGTGTACACGCAGGGACTCCTTGTCAGGCGGAGACTCCGTCACTCAGAACCCTGCTGTGGCACCGTGTACACTCAGGGACTCGTCAGGCGGAGACTCCGTCACTCAGAACCCTGCTGTGGCACCGTGTACACGCAGGGACTCCTTGTCAGGCGGAGACTCCGTCACTCAGAACCCTGCTGTGGCGCCATGTACACGCAGGGACTCCTTGTCAGGCGGAGACTCCGTCACTCAGAACCCTGCTGTGGCCCCGTGTACACTCAGGGACTCGTCAGGCGGAGACTCCGCCACTCAGAACCCTGCTGTGGCCCCGTATACACACAGGGACTCGTCAGGCGGAGACTCCGTCACTCAGAACCCTGCTGTGGCGCCATGTACACGCAGGGACTCCTTGTCAGGCGGAGACTCCGTCACTCAGAACCCTGCTGTGGCCCCGTATACACGCAGGGACTCGTCAGGCGGAGACTCCGTCACTCAGAACCCTGCTGTGGCGCCATGTACACGCAGGGACTCCTTGTCAGGCGGAGACTCCGTCACTCAGAACCCTGCTGTGGCACCGTGTACACTCAGGGACTCGTCAGGCGGAGACTCCGTCACTCAGAACCCTGCTGTGGCACCGTGTACACGCAGGGACTCCTTGTCAGGCGGAGACTCCGTCACTCAGAACCCTGCTGTGGCACCGTGTACACTCAGGGACTCGTCAGGCGGAGACTCCGTCACTCAGAACCCTGCTGTGGCACCGTGTACACGCAGGGACTCGTCAGGCGGAGACTCCGTCACTCAGAACCCTGCTGTGGCCCCGTGTACACTCAGGGACTCCTCGTCAGGCGGAGACTCCGTCACTCAGAACCCTGCTGTGGCACCGTGTACACGCAGGAACTCCTCATCAGGCGGAGACTCTGTCACTCAGAACGCTGCTGTGGCGCCGTGTACACGCAGGGACTCCTCAAAGGACTGCACTACAGAGAAATGGAGGGGGAGGTACACCTGGATGTGTTTACTTCAGTGTTCCAGAAGAGGGGCTTTTCTTACCCAGTCAGGGACAGTCCTTTTTGACACTGATATTTGAGACTAAAATATTTCCATTGTTTTCTCCTTTGTGTTCTTTTTTCCTTTCTCAGCTTTTGAAAACCCTAAACGTGTGCGGCAGACTCACCTCAGAACTGAACACACAATCTGTGTGTGTCCCACACCTGCGCAAGTCCCTTTAAGCTCCTAAGTCTCCTGCCAAGCAGCCGAGACCCACTGACCGCATGCCATGCTCCCCACACATCACCCTGTGCTGAGCCGCAGCAGCAGAGTGGCTGACAGGACAACTCCAGGTCGCACCCACAACTTTGAGATGAGACAGAGGTCAGCAAAGGGCACAGCAGGGAGCTGGCGGTGGCGGCAGCCGCAGAACACAGGTGTTTCCCAGCATCTCAGTTCCGCTGGCTTGTGTCACGGATGGTGACAGAGCTGCTGAGCTCGCCACCCCCATGGCCTATTCAAAGGCACAAGTGATTCGGATGAGGTGGGTATGTAAGTCTATAACTAGCCTGGCGGGGTTACCTCAGCAGCAACCAAGTCCTGCTCTTTCCTAATGACAGCCACTGAACAAAGCTCCCTCCTTACGTCAGCAGCCTGCACAGAAGGAACTATTCAGAGGGCTAAGCAGCCTGGCATCAGGACACCACACACGCACCTAAGGAAACAGGCAAAGGGGTCCAGAACGAGCAAGCCGTGGGCTCGGGTGCCGGGCAGAGCTATCCAGACCAAAGTCCTGGGGACCAACTCGACAGAGACTCTGAGGGGCACTGAGTCCCCTCGCAGAGGCTGCGTAGGCCCAGCTCTGGCCACAAAGGCTACAGTACAATGGCTTTTGCTACACAAAAGGTATCTGTTTAGAGCATATCGTTGCTATGGTGGCAAGCCATAGAGGGATATAAAAATAAAGCAGCTCATTCATCACTTCCCATCCACCCACAGCACTGGGGCTAAGAACAAAGACTCGGAAGACAAACCATGGACCAACCCCTCAGCAGCCGGCAGCAGGGGCAAGTTGCCTATCTCCCCATGAAATGGAATATTCACAGAACTATCCTGTAGGGTTGCTGCAGAGACTAAGGACACAACATTTAGGGCACTGCCTTGCACAAAGTAAGCATGAGTAATGGATAGAACTTTGTTACTACTATTATTTCTGAATGCCCATTATGGACTGAGCACTATCAACAGGGTAGGTTTCCCTGAGAAGGTAACATTGGAGCAAACGCGTGCAGGTGTGAAGAATGTCACCAAGCAGACCCCTGGCAGAATGCTGCCGTGGGCAGAGGAAACACCCAGCCCAACAGCTCTAAGGGAGAGTGGAGGAGCGGCACGGAGGTCCGCGCAGACAACGGGGAGGTAGGCAGAAGAGACACTAGGAGCTGACGCAGGAGGGGAAAGAGGGACGGGGCTTGCAGGATGTCCTAAACACTGGGGGGCTTGGGAGACTAGGGTGGGGTGAGGGCGTTAAAAGGAAGACACACACGACTTTCCTTCTACCAAGCACACCTGTCCACAGCACTGAGAAGCAATGAGGGGCAGGGAGGTCAGGGAACCCAGCCTGGCACACGCATGTGAGAGACCACCACCTCAGCCAGGTGGGTGGGGCTTACACCACAGGGCACTGCCAGCGAGCATCCACCCTCTGCCAGCAACATCTGCTACCATGCTGGCTGCCGCAGAGGAGGCAGGAAGGATGACTGCAAGGCTCTCGGCTAAGCAGCTGGAAGGTGGAGTCCCCACCAAGATGACAGACACTGCCGGCGGGACAGACTCGGAGGAAACAAAAGGAGCATGCGCTTGGATTCCGTCAGTTGGAGACGTCAAGGGGGCTGTTACACAGCCAAGTCCAACTTGGGACAAAAGTCTGGCCCAAATACAAATTTAGTAGTTTTCAGCATTTAAATAATATTTCAAACCATGAAATCCAAATCACTAGAACTGAAAAAAACATCTTTTGTGCAATACTGTCACCCCTCCATGGATGCCCTGAAAGTGGTGACAGGGATAAGGCCAGGGCCCGTAGAAGCAATGAGAACAGAGCTGACATCCTCCGCCCGAACTTCTTGAGAACACGGCGTCTCTATCCAGCACAATAACTACACGACGGAAGGCTGCGTAGAGGGTGCTCGACTCCCACAGATTTCCCAAATATTGTGCACGGACTAGGAGACTGGTTTCTCCCCCTTTCTTAATAAGCGTTGAACAGAGGCATTAACTAGCATACTGCTGGGACTCCGCAAGTGTTCATTTAATAAGTAAGCAAATTTGCCATTTAATTAGTAGCTCAACCTTACTGAGAGCCTTGTCAATGTGGTTATAATTAATATCTTCACTTACCTGATATTTAAACCAATGAAATTCATCCATGTGAAAATATAATCTCCACCAAAGACCATTCCAATATAAGTTATTAATATATTCTAAAAAGAAAAATGGCAAAACATTGTTACACAGGTTTAACTGAGTTTTTAAAAAGTACATATAAACTCATCTATGCTGTGACCCAAATATCTATCCTTAAATACAAATACAGTTAACAACAGAAACCCATCAGCCCTAAGCTGTGTGGTGTGGCAAGGACACAGGAAGGAATCAGTGACGCTGGCCTGTTCCCAAGCTGCTCTTCTGGAAGCAAACGTTTTCATGGGTAAAGAGCACGACGCGACGCTCCAACTCCCCCTCTGTGTGTGGCGACAGGAGGCTTCTCTCTCCCACTGGGCAACCGTGGGCTTTGAGGGGACAGCGGAGGAGGAAAGACTGCTTACACGCAAGCATCTTCCTCAAGAGGAAAAGGGGCGGCGGTGCAGACTTAACCAACATGGAGACTGCACATAACAGAGTCTTCTCGGTATCTTAAAAAATACATGAGATGCCACTTCAAAGAATTATGCCTAAAATCACTTCTCCTGATACCCCAGCTACAAATTTGTTTTGGCTCCCTTTAAATTAATCTCAGATTACAAAAGCAGAGAACAACTTTCAACACTGAACTACTACTTGCTTCTTCCCGATCTCCCTTCGTTCACATTTGTTAAGTCACTGCTGTTACCAGCAGGATATGCTGTCAGGAGGGGCGCAGGTAGACGAGGGGTCCCGGGGCTGTCTTTAGAGCGCTTGCCACCATTTTTGCTGGTGCTTTTCTCCTGCACTGCCCCAGCTGCTGTGAATTGAGCAGCTCTGCTCCACCGGCCCTTCTGCATGACCTTCCTGCTTTGCAGCAGCCAGCCATGGACTGAAACCTCGGAAACCGTGAGCCAGATCACACTTCTCCTCCTTGAAGTTATGGTGTCAGATATTTTGTCCCAGTGATGATAAAGCTGACCAATATGATGTTTTCTCAAATGAGGTTTGCTATCAGGGAAAGACACCAACCTCCCCCAAATGGAACTTACTAGGAAGTAGAGAAGAGTATCCTGCTAGCTCAGAGGCAAGACTGCAATGCTCAAACTTGAGTGTGCCTGAAAATCACCTGAAAACCTTGATTAATAATGAGGATTCGGGCCGGTGAGATGGCTCAGCGGCTTAAGCGCCTGCCTTGCAAGCGCAAAGGCCCGAGTTCGACTCCCGGAACCCACATACGAAAAAGGGGCCGGTGATATCGCTCAGCGGCACGGGTGCCTGTTGGCGCGTGAGGTCCTGAGGTCGTCCCCCCGGTACCCACAAAAAAAAAAAATAAAATAATGAGGATTCCCAGGCTCTCTTCCGTGACTGTGGCTCAGTGTATCTGTGGGAGGCCCAGGAATCTCCGTTTCTTCACTAGCAATCCCAAGTGATTCTCCCATAACGCCAAAGAGAAACAAGGAATCCGAATGAAGGGTCTGTGGGGCTGGGATCTTTAAGTGCAGAAGGACACACAGAAGCCCCTTGGGAAGACGACGGCTGAGCCGGAAGCTGTGACGGAAGGGTAACGGCAGAAGCCCCTGTGGTGTGTGAGGCTGCCCGGCAGGGCTTCGTGGATGCCCACCTGGTGAAGGAGCGCCATGATCAGGGCAATGCCGCACAGCCAGAGGAGCAGAAGCAAAAGGGCTCCACTGATGATCCCATTATTTTTCTCCTCTACAGTTTGAAATAAAAAGTCCTTCTGGACCAAACAAGTCCATGGGATTCCTAAACTACTGTGGGGGAGCGCTGTATCTAAAGAGAAGTACACACTTTATGTCAAGGAGAACATCACCGCGCTTGTGTCCCATGATGGCCACAACAATGTGCAAATGGGCTCCGTTACCTAAATCAAACGTCGTCTTTTCTGCACCTCTCATCTCAGCCAACTGCTCGTGTCATCTGTTCCTGAGGCATTTATTCTGAAGGTGCGAGCTGCCCCTCATACTTGAGCCGTTCATTTTATAAACCACAACCCAGCCGAGCACTAACTGGGGGCATGGAACCATCTCAGCCAACCCGGTCCCTTCCACGCACGTCCTCTCTGCCCTCTGGAGAATTCACGCGCTTGACTTGTTAGATCTAATTGAGAATTCTATGCCTGCCGAACACTCCCAATTCCACGATCTGAAGCCACACTCGCTCTGGAGTTTCACCCCACTCTGGTTTCTAACATGAGATGCAACGGGTCCCTCTCCACTGGAAGTGCAGAGGGGACCCCGGCAGATGGGTGAAAACTGTCCCTCTGTGGACACTGCCACTGCAGATGACTGAGATGTCAGAAAGGAAGTCACAGGACAGCCGTTCCCGCCCCATGACATAGACCCCCCCTCCATCCTGCGCTGTTCTGGAGCACAGGCCCACTCTGCTAACCCACTTGGGACGTGGCTGTGCTGTGGCCTCTTCACGGCACCAGGCCCACGAGCCAGACGAAAGAGGCCTCCGGTGTCAGCGAACTTTCAGGCAGCATCCAAGTCAACTTGGCTCTCCAGGCTGAAGACAAACGAGTCTCTCCCCATACACAGACGGGGGATGACATCACTGGAAATGTCAGGCGCGGCTCTTGAAAGTGGCCGTTTCGGCCTTGGCTCAGGTGCAGGGAAAGTCCCTTGATGAGCTTCTGGCAGCCATCCTGGCCCACAACAGCATGGGTCTTGCCAGGGGACAGAGGGACGAGCCATCGCTACCAAGCTGCCCGTCTGCCTGTTCTCCTCCCTCCCGCGCGCTGAGCTGCTCCGCGTTCCTGCTCCCACACCCCATGGAGCCCAGAGCCCGCAAGGTGAGGCTATGCCTTCCACGAGCTCCTACAGACTGTTCTAGAAACCATCGCCACAGTGTGTCGGACTACGAAGACAGCCTGAGGAAATGAGGATTACAGGACTTGAAGGCCGCACCCGACTCTTGTTCTGGAGGAACGATTTTCACATAAAGCAGGTACCCAAAAGGTGACAGTATCTTCTCCAACTCACCTTAATACAGCCGACGATCGTAGTCGTCAGAGCAGAGTTGTACTGCGTGCAGAGCACTATGGCGTACATCAGGATGAACCTGGGGCGGGGAGAGAGAGGCTGTCATAGGAAGGACCACACCTGGCTCTATGGCTGCGTCCCTGCCACCCTTAAGCAGCGCCGTGACCCTGTGGTCACTGCCACGAGCACTCTTCAGACCCAGGACTCTGGAACCAGGCAGACGCTGGCCCAGCCGTGCACCTCCCACGGGACAATGTGGCCTCTGGGTCCAGATGGTGGCGAGAAAAATTCTTAGGGATGGAAGAAAACCAGACAAGAAGCAGTGTGAGAGCGTGGGTGGCCTCGGCGGCCACCGGGCAACAGTGCAGAGCTCCCACGTTCACACAGCGGGGCGGCCTCGGCACCACGGTGGCTCAGTGCTGGTCCTCTTAAAAACCCCCAGCCCGTGCCATGCCCTGTCACCAGACACAGCCAAACTGACGGCCGAGGGAAAGGGACGAGACACTTGTGGGGGCGAGGGGAAGAGGCGTCCTCTTCTGTGAAGATGGCATGGCAGAAAGAGGGCAGGCAGCCCCTGTGCCGATGCTGTCACTACCATCCTACTAATTTCCCTAAGCTCTCATCCTGCGTCCTCACAAGGAGCAACAGTGTATGTCACATGGTCACGAGAGAGAAAGCGGCATAACGCACAGGTGAAGTGTAATGCTGCTTATCACACAGTGTCCTTTCTCCGTTCTTCTACGCCGGGCTTGGGATCAGTTCAGCAGTCCTGAGACCACGCCAAGGGCTCGAAGCCGCCCGATCCCGAGGCTGGCACGGACCTGAGAAACGAGGCAGGACTCTAGAACAGGTGTCCTAGCCTAGGAAAAGCATCTGCCGCAAGGCAGTGGAGCTCACCCCATCACGCAGGAGAGGGTGAACTGCAGAAGGAAGAGGGTGTCAGCCCAGCCTTCGAACTCCAGCGCCTGCAACACACAAGAAAGGGCCAGGCATGAGAGCGGGCCCTCACCATCAGCCACCTCATTCACGGATGGAAATGTTCTTGAGTGTGCCCCAACACGCACTCACGCACACACGCACATGGCAAACATCAGCCCGTCTCCCTCCACCGACAGTGACGCCCAGCGGTTCACACGTGGGCTGTAGCCAATAAGCATTTTCAGACCGGTTCCTCCTGCCCAAAACGTGATGTGGCAAGCATCTGGACACCTCCCTACTGGTGCAATAAATCGCTATTTCCTGAAGTCACACGTACACCTGGCTAGCCATAGCCATTCTCCCAGATGGCTGGCAACGCACACGTGCTGCGGGCTTTCTAGAGTTAAAACACATCTCCTCCCTATGAGAGCTCCCTGTGACAGCCGTGGTGACACAAATGCTACTTTAACACAGCTGATTCTAAATGCAAGTATTCTGCTGTCGGTATTGTTTTAAACCAAAACGAAAGAGAAATGAAAGGCTATGCGGCTCATGTCACGCCGCATCTCAGAGGGAGGGTTTCTCTCGAGAGTAGTTTCCTTTGCAGTTTGAGCTTGAGAAGCATGTATGAAAAACACTGCCCTTCCCCTCTGCCTGTCCGGCTCCGCCTCCTGCCACTCGGCTTACATCTTGCAGCTCCAGGGCTCCAGCAACACCACAATCCTTGCGGTTTAGAGGTGCGTCTCCCGCTTACGCCATTTGCCCTTGGCCTGACTCTGGCCGACGACACTCCAGGCTGCCGTGCAGCCTCCTCATGCCCAGCACGTCTTCCTGGGCTCTCACCTCTGCCGTCTGCACACCGCCTCCATCTCAGTGTGCCCAGCTCGGCACTTAGCAGACGGCTGTCCCTCAGCATGTGCGAGGCTCCTTCTTGTTGAGGCGTAGTATATAAGCTACAACACTCACGACTGGAAGTGTACAACGCCCTGAGCCCCGACACACGCAGGCAGGTACCCACTGCTGCGCGGTGAGGGGTCTCCCCGCCCACCCCGCTGCAGCCCTGGCGGCAGCCTTGGACCTCTGCTCACAGCTCCCACAAAGCCCATGTCCTGGGTGTGCGCTGCTGGGTCTGGCTTCTTCCAAGCGGCACAGGGTGTGAGGCTCACCCACGCTCTGGTGCACCGGTGCGCGTGCGTTTCTGTCACTGTCCCATCTCACAGACACAGGACACTGTGCTTCTCCCTCAGGCACAGGCTTCCGTCTGGGCTGTTGCCACAATTTGCCACTGGGAACAGAGCTGCAAGGGACCTTCAAGAGAAAGACCACGGCCCTGGCTTTATTACCTTGGGCAAATACCTACAACGGGGATGGGCTTGCTGGTTCTTTCTGCTCAGTTTACTTAGTGAGAAACTGCCGGAGTGTTTTCAAAGCAGCTACACAACTCCGCATTCTCCCCAGCACTGAGTTCTCATTGGTCTACATTCTCACCAACACTCAGAAGAAATGAGCTGAGACACAGAGAAAATAAAGCCGCACCGCGAATGATCCGCCAGGCCCACCAAGGTCAGGGGAGCTCACGGAGCCAGGGGGCCCGGCTGGCCCCCAGCAGCCCTGCAGCCCAGCCCGTCCTGCTCTGCCCGCTGCTCCCTGCTGGGACGGGCAAGGGGAGCCCAGGTCCCTTCCCACCTCTGCACCAGTGAAACCTGTGTGAGCGCAGAGCCACGCACCACAGGCCACCAAGCCAGTCCCTCGCTCCTGTCTCCGAGCACACGTGCTCATGGACAAGGACGGCTGAATGCCTTGTCAGCCAAGCAACACCCAAGCCAAGAGGAAGACTTTCGTGCAGGACTGGAGGAGAACGCACCCCGCCCACTCGTTTTACATAGGTCACTGCGGACCAGAAAACAGACATCCGGCCTGGGGGAAGAAACACTTCAGGTCTCAAAACCACCGTGTGGGGCCGGTGAGATGGCTCAGCGGCTTAAGCGCCTGCCTTGCAAGCGCGAGGGCCTGAGTTCGACTCCTGGATCCCACATATGAAAAAGGGGCTGGTGATATCGCTCAGCGGCACGGGTGCCTGTTGGCGCGCGAGGTCCTGAGGTCGACCCCCCGGTACCCACAAAAAAAAAAAAAAAAAAAAAAAAAACCACCGTGTGCTCCTGGGGTGACCCGGGAGAGACTGACAGCCCTGCGGGGCCTCACGTCCCTCGCTGCAGAGACACCTCAGGTAGCTGGCCTGGCCGCCGCCCTCCCTGAGCTCCAGGGAACAAGAAGCTCATTATCCAGGGGGCCAGGAGCCGGTACCCACAGACCCAGCCTTGTGAGGCCCAGAGCAGGGCTGTCTCCACCCTGCGGGAGAACACACCTCGCCTCTGGCTCGGCCCCTGCGCAAACACCGCCTTCAGGGGCGAGCAACCCTGCAGCCCGGGCGCTTCGGGAAGGGCGTGAGGTGAGCAGCATCAACCTGCCTCTGCCTGCGTTATTACGGGTCTTTCAGGAACAGCGAGCTGACCTCTGTTCTGTGTAACACATGGGTTCTTTTTGTTGTTGTTGTTGAACATTTTAGAAAATACATGATTTAAAAACTAAATGCTAAAAAAAAAAAAATAAATAAATAAATAAAAACTAAATGCTAAATATACTGGTTCTTTGGCTCCTGATAAACCCAAGATTTTGCAAACTTAACAAACTTTAAACACGCATACACACACACACGCATGGCACCCAGGTGCTCTGCCAAGGCCCGCCCTGGCGCCCACGGGATGGACCGCGCCGCTGGGACTCGCCTTGGAGGCTGAAGGCAGCTTCTTTCCGCCCTGGCCTCGAATGTGCGCCGCAGGCTGGCTGCCAGCCCGGCACGGCTCCCTCTGGGAGCTGCTCTCACAGCCCTCGGCTGGGCTCCCGGGCCAGCAAAGGTGCACACAGCTGTGCTTCGGCTCGCAGCTGGGCCAGAGTCTGTGACTCTGAAAAGGGAACAGACTGGTTCGTCCCATGGCTCCGTTATCCTTAGATTCAGGATTCATCACGGGGTACTGATCACTTACAGAAAAACTTTATCTTTCTCCTTTTACTCATTTTACAAAACATAACTTTAAATACCTTTAGATGGTTCTACACTGGAAACCACATGGAAAGATGAACAGTTAGAAAAGTCTCCCTCCATTCCTGTTCCTGCGCATACACAGAAAACCTGGAGGTTACTTTATTATTTTCACGTGTACTCTTCCAGTTTCTGCAGTACACATATGTTTTATGTTACCCAAAAGTCGGCCCAAATGCTGTTCATGTGTGGTTTTATAACCATTTACCCTGGCATGAGATCCTCCTGCCTCAGCCTCCTAGGTGCTGGGCTTGCAGGCCTGGCCACCATGCCCGGCTCTGGAACACATCCGTTTTTCACTCCCTTGGGTCTTCCCTCATGGCTACCTCTTCTGAATTGCTGAGTAGCCTCCTCAGGCTCAGCATCTGCTCTGCCCATGCTGGGGCTGCGCTCCCTGCAGTCGAGAAAGGGGAAAGGACACCCCCGTTCCTTCGGCTTGGTGTCCCTGAGAGAGCCCCCGAGTCCACAGCAGCAGCTCCCCGGCATTCTCCTCCTCCAGGAGAACCTCCTACGTCACCCACTGGAACCCAAGCTCCATTAAAGCAGGGGCTTTGGCTTTTTCCCCTTAGAACAGCAGCTAACACAGAATAAGCTCTTAGCACTCACCAAATGAGAGAACCAGGAGCGCGACCACACATTAAGGACAAGGGAAGCTGTCCACCCTCCTACCCCAAGCCCGGCCTGGAAGGAGGCCCAGCCCGGCAGCCCATGGGCAAGGAGGCGCACCAGGGCAGCGGAAGACTCACGCTGTCTGCTTGGGGACCACCTTCTCTGCAGAGCGCCACACGTGTCTGTTCTTTAGAAACACGCGCCCCCGCACATGCACATACGTGTCTGTCCACGCAGAGGAGGCGAAGCACAGCTGCAGAATATGCGAGCTGTCAGTGAGCCCGACTCATGGCCAGCTCTGCCCTGCGACCTTGCCGCCCATCCCTGCTTTCATGCACACCCTCTGCACCAGCTCCCGACAAACCGCCCGCTGAGCACGGTGGGACTGAATCACCCAGCGGGAGGGACAAACTCCCATGAGCCTCCTGGACAACTCCGGTCACCCGGCTCCCACCAAGCAGACTGCTCCACCCCTGCCCAGGATCTAGGTCGTCCCCAAGTGGCCAGAGTTACTGGGTGCGTTTGGTGAACAAGGAGGCCAAGAAGCACTCCACTGGGACGCACAGCGGATGCAGATGCGGATGCGGATGCGGGGCCCGCAGGGGTCTCTCGCTAACCTGACCCCTCACCGCCAGGCGAGCACTTGGGTGCCGGGCCCTACCCCACCTCAGTGCTACACCAAGTCTCCCTGGTGGGGCCCGGGCTAGGCTGTGTTTCTCACGTGTACTTAAGTGACAGAGCTCGCTCGGCACAGGGACGGGGCACAGAAACGCTAAACAGACGATGACACTGAGGAGGCTTCTCTCCTAAACACACGAGGCACGTAAGAATGGTCAGATTTGGAACTCTCATCGCCCAGGTTTCAAATTCAATTCATAAGCTACCAAAACAACACTATTATTCACATCACCTATACTCTGTTTGCAGGCGAGTCTCTATGAAACAGTCTACTCTCAACCCCAACGAAAAGGCAGAATCGACCTAACTTCATTTTTCACCCCCAGTGCCCCCCAATCCTCTTCCACGGAACCTGTAAAGGCTGCTGCTCTTCGCTGGCTGGAGGTCAATGATAAAAACTCCACCTAATTCCTCCTCTTTCTTACACCCGAGTCACACACTGAGTTACACAGTGAGACACACAATGGGCCCCAACTCTGTGAGAATGTTGAGGGGGGATCGTGTTAAGGAGAGAATGTTAAGAAAAAAGGCCAGGTGTGGTGGCGCATACCTGTAATCCTAAGGGCATTAGGGAGGCTGAAGCAGGAGGATCGATGCAAATTCAAGGCCAGCCTGGGCTACACAGCGAGTTCCAGGCCAGCCTGCACTGCATAACAAGAGTGAGAATGAACAAACATTTACATGGAAACCGAACACTGCTGGGACACGACACGCAATGAGTCAGCGTCTAAAATTATTTTAGCGCCCCACGTTGAAAATATTTAGATGAACTACCATTCTTCAAAGCCATTATTCTTCTAAAATAAACCTTTCATGGTCGTTGCCTAGCACTTTCATTGGAAAAACAAGAAGACTACTCAAATTCCACTCTTCCGCCTAAAAACAGAATGGGAGGAAAATCTAAATCTAATCCCAGTACAAGTGGCGAAGTTTACACTATACAGAGAAGTTCTTAGTTATACTGAAGCCTTTCAAACTGGGTAGAGTTAGTAAACTTGAAACTGTGCAGGGATCACGCCGTAATTTCTACACACTGTCACTGCTCTGGAACGAAGAAATGTCAAGGCGCTGTGAGTTGCTAGTCAATATTTCAGCTTCATAAAGAGAATTTTATCAATTCCCTCTCTGCTGAGCTCTCAGGATACCTAACCACAGTGACCCTTCCAACTCCTCGTGTGCAGACCGGCTGAGGTCGGAACCGTCTCCCCCGCCATGGGGGCAGCTATCTTCCACCGCATTTCCACCCAGAAGCCGAAGGGGCAAGGGTGCCTCGGCCAGAGCCTGCTGGAAGGAAGAAAAGGGAAAGACCAGGCCTTTGGAGGGGGCTCGGGTTTAAATCCTGACTCTGACGTCCATCAGCACTGTGACTCTGGGCAAACTACTTAGTGTCTCTAAACCTCCACTTCCACCTTAGTAAAACAGGCCAAGTTCTGAGAGCTACTCCAAAGCCTCCACGATACTGTGTACATAAAGCCACCAGTGCACGATGGGACTCAGTAAACGCTCGTTTCTCACCCGTCGTCTTCACAGCCACAGAATACGCAGTGCTACTGGTCGGAGCAACTGCTCTGATTCCTGCACTGGGGCCATTTGCAGGCCTCCTGGCGGCCAGGGTACTGATCATCCCTACACTGCCACGTGTCTTCAAGGTGACCTAGGCCTGTGCTTTAAAAGAAAGAGGTCGTGGTGGCGGAAAGCCTCCTAAGTTGTTAGCATCGGCCTCTGTTTCAAGAATAATTTTTCAAGGCGGACTGCTTCCACAGACCTTTTTTTTTTTTTTTTTTTGTGGGTACCGGGGTGTCGACCTCAGGACCTCGCGCGCCCGCAGGCGCCCGTGCCGCTGAGCAATATCACCGGCCCCTTTTCCGTATGTGGGATCCGGGAGTCGAACTCGGGCCCTCGCGCTTGCAAGGCAGGCGCTTACGCCACTGAGCCATCTCACCGGCCCCCACAGACCTTTTATTTCAGCTCCCAAAGGTTTGTGAGAATCATCACTGTCATACCAATAAATAAGCAACATATTTATTTTGCAAAAGCTACTAACTGGGGGAATTTAGAAGATAACTCAGGAGAAATCCACGGTAGAACTCTGGGTTCCACTTGGTTTCCGAAATATCATGAATTCTAACAACGTGGTATTTATTTTTGTCCAAGGAATATGGAGGAAACTTCTGTTTTTGACTTATTTTGCCATTCAATCCTAGACTTATTTAACTAAACATTTGTAGAAAATAGGTAAACTACTGTATTAGTTGTTGTTTATATGGTCAAAGAACCACAGAGTAGTATCTCTTAAAGAAAATAAACGGGCTGGGGATGCAGCTCAGCTGCACAGCGCCTGCCTGGCACATGCAAGGTCCTGAGTGCGATCCCTGGTACAAAAAAAAAAAAAAAAGAAACGAAATTGGATTTTTTTTTTTTTTTTTTTTTTTTGAGACGGTCTTGCTGTGTAGTCCAGGCAGGTCTTGAACTCACTATGTAGCCCAGGCTGGCCTTGTGGGACCACCCTCTTGCCTCAGCCTCCCAAGCGCTAGGATTACAGGCCTGCACCATCACACCCGGATCCCAAATTGTTATTAAAGCTAGGATGACAGTTGCCAGAGAAACAGAATTCTCATGAAGCCTAGCATTTTGTTTAGGGTTTAAAAAATTTCACTACTTCAGGATTTTTTGTTTCTCAAGGATAGTTTGCTACCATTCTTATCTTCTAGTTTAGCAGAAATATAAAAATTCCCTTCCTCTACTCTGGCAAGTAAGAAAAGGAAACTAGTTAATAACGCACTCTTCGGACGTTGCCAGAGTCGTTCGGATCTGCGTCCGAACTCCACAGCACGCACCCAGAAGGGGCGGCGTGACGTCTGCAAGCCAGAGAGAAGATTCTCAGTTTGCACTTATTCGATCACACATTTCCTGTCGACAACGCCCCCCCCGTCTTCCAATCATAAACGACGACGTAAGCCCTCAGCTGTCGCAAGCAGTCATTAGAAGGCCCTACCTTCTGCGCGTCTCCTGTGAAGTACGCGATGGCCAGGGTAGGCAGAATCATGAAGAGCGCGTTGTAATAGAGCAGGCCGTACTTCCCCAGCTCCTGGAATGGCAAATGATCAGGTATTTCATCTGGGTCCGGCGGACGGGACTCCACAACCAAGCAGAGTTACTCCTGTATCACGCGCATCTATTTCTTGGTGTGGTTATTTTTGAAAGTTAAAAATGTTTTAACTGCAACAGCTGCACACGAGTCTGAGTCTCAGCCCCATGCCGTACGCCTCACGCTTACCGGACGCTGATTACAAGCAGCCCCGAAGTGATCGGTAATAAACTCCGGATCTATTAAAAGCATCGCAGTGTGGCGGCACTGCCTCAGGGATAAACAAAACAGTTAACGTCCAGCGCCGAGGAAAAGGCATCCTGCACTTGTATGGCCACACGGGGCCAAGACAACCCTGAGGACCGGCGCCAGCTGCCCGGTCAGGAGCGTCGCCCAGGGAGCGAGTGAGGGTTCGCACAGACGTGCACCAGCCCCGTCACCGCGTCACGCAAAGAACAGAAATGCCGCAACTGTTGTGTTTAACTGTTCTAAATGTTTGTCTCCCTGGCTTCTTAAAGAGTGCACTGACTGAAAAATGCCTGAAGGCGTCGGCATTAGCACAGGCTCTCCTGCAGTGCTGCCCTTGGTGCTGTTTAACAGCCTGAGTTACCCTTTTCTCAGTACCTGTCTTACAGTTTTCCTGTTTGCTTCTTTTGTTGGTGGCTGACCTTTTATATTGCTGGTGAGCCTCTACCTCTAAATAGAATTCCAGCTGGTTTGTTGCTTGTAACCCATGAATGAGGAAAGGGAGATCAAAACGCTGAAAAGTAAGCCAGGCGTGATGGCAATCACCTGTGACTCCAGCACTCGGGAGGCTGAGGCAGGAGGATCACAGGCCAGCCTGGGCCACATAGTGAGTTCAGGGCCAGTCTGGATTACACAATGAGACCTTATCTCAAAAAAACAAAAAAAAAGATTAAAAGCTCTATCACAAGTAAGTCATAAGTCATTTCTAAGTGAAGAACCAAAGGACTCTCCCTTAGGAGTAAAATACTCTGAAATGCTTTATTTTTTTTCTAGACTCTGTTGTCCAAAATAGTAGCCTCTAGCCACATGTACCTATTTAAAAATAGTTACTTGAGAATCCTAATCCCTTCCTCAGTTACACCAGTCACTTTGCAAGTGCTTACCAGCCATGTGTCTACTGCTACGGGTGACAGACAGCGGAGGTAAGTGAGATTACTATCATCTCAGAAACTGCTACTGGACAATAATATTTCAGACAGCTACAGCTGCTGGACTAATGAGGTGTTATCATTAGTGTCTATTCCCAAAGCAGCAAATAGGCTAAGGAATAAAACAGTAAGACCAAATCTCCAACTGCTCTCTTTTATTTAAAAAAGATAAAAATGAAATCATCATAGGGTCATCAAGTAAACAGAGGCCAACATGAAAGTTGTATTCAAAGAAAAAGTGTGAGAAACAAATCTACACTACCCTAGGTTTTCAAGAATATTCCAAACAGTCTCGACTTGTTTTCTGCAGGAAGCAAAGCCCTGGCTGAGACGACCTCAGCTGGACGCCATCCCCGGTGTCCAGCAGGGCGTCCGTACTTATTCATCATCCGAGGCCCAGTAAAGGATCTCAAGTGCAGAAATGCTGCACACAGAGCGGAAGTGTCAGACCACGCGAGATAAAACCAGTCAGTTACAAGCTTCAGCGCTGAGATAAAAATGTATCTATTGGCTGCTCAGGAAAAGCTACGGTGACATCTAAGATAAGCATCTCCTGTGTGTCCTCAGATCAAGCACAACTCCTTCAGCCATGACCCTGGGATAGACAAGGCTGAGCTCCACGTAGCTCTTTCTTTCAGTAAAGTCCTCATACTGCAGCAAGAGATGTGGCTCACAGCCTCAGCTTTCTAATGGTCTGGCTTGATCTAAACAGAAAGTGTAATGTGTGTATATGGAAAGCATATAGTAAACAAACGAAAAAACGCCTTGAAGCAGCGCAGCACCTGCCTGGCAAGTACAAGGTCCCGAGTTCAATTCCTGGTACCCACACACAAAAAAACAAAAACAAAAACAAACAAACAAAAAATGCCTTAAAAAGCCTTTGTGTGTGGCCGGTGAGACGGCTCAGCGGCTTAAGCGCCTGCCTTGCAAGCGCGAAGGCCCGAGTTCGACTCCCGGAACCCACATACGAAAAAGGGGCCGGTGATATCGCTCAGTGGCACGGGTGCCTGCTGGCGCGCGAGGTCCTGAGGTCGTCCCCCCGGTACCCAAAAAAAAAAAAAAAAAAAAAAAAAAAAAAAAAGCCTTTGTGTGAAGCTGAACATGGTGCTGCAAGCTTGTAATCCCAGCACTCAGGCAGGCTGAGACAGGAGGATCACAAGTTCAAACCCCGCCGGGCAACTCAGCAACTTAGTGAAACCCTGTCTTAAAGTAAGAATAAAGCAGGGCTGGGGATGTAGCCCTGGGTTCAATATCCAGTACTATCACTCAATCAATCAATCGATATAAGTGTTTCTTTATCCCACATCTTCCCCGATGAACCGGCATCACAGTTCCCAACACCAGCAAGCATCTAATAAAAAAGCGTTAGACTGCTACCTACTTTCGAGTCTAGTTTCTGTTTTACATATGCGCCATTTGCCGCTGTCAGGACATCATTTATCAGAATAAAAACATATCCTTCCATGTCAAATGCCAGGTCCGAGCTGCAAAACACAAGCAGTACATTAAGAACAATTTACACTGAAAGAACATGCATTTCCTTCTCAGTAACTCCAAACTACGCTATCTGCAAGAGCACATTCTTATCTAGGTACGAGGACATTAGGCATTTATCAACCACTAGTATTTCTTCAACACTGGTCACAGTGGTAACTTCCCACTCAGTAATGGATCTTCAGAAATGAGAAGCACTAACGCTTACGCACATCATTGGAACTAATCAGCCACGTCAGTTACTAGTACACCAGTACACCGCTCTGAATTCAGCCAAGTAAAAGAGCCAGTTCACCCTTACAGCCCATCTGTGCGGCAGCCGCAGGGCATCAATGTCCCAGATAAGAAAACCAAAAGGGTGGAGCTGTCGGACCTGTCACTTCCCAAAGGCTCACACAAAAGACAGGACTGACTTGCACAGGTGGTGCGCACTGGCTGAATTTCTCAAGCAAGGGTCCTGGCTAACTGACATCCGGCCAGGGCAGCGTCCAAGCACCCGCGCTGAAGCACAAGCAAACAACTAACTGCTTGCTGAATATATGGGGCGTAACTAGTGAGATCGGGGAAAAGGAGAAAGCAAGGAGGTTTAACACGACACAGGCAGATCTGAGGGAAGCGTGCCTTCAGCACACGCCAGCACCCTAGCCAGGATGCTCGCACGCTGCGCTGACACTCCGTGCTGGGGCTGAATCCGAAACGCAATGGACAGTGTGGCTTCAGACGGGAGCCTGAGGCACACCCAGTGCGAGCAGCCCCCGCCCTCTGGCCGACCTCAGACCCTCTCCCACACTTCCTCCCAATTAGAAAGGGGGCTATAGAGAGCAACCCCCTCAGAAGGCTCCTGCAGCCCAGGCCGGGTCCTGAGACCTCACTGCTCAGTGTAATCCTGATCCCACGTAGAGGCCAACGGGTGCCTCAGAGAGAGGCACGGACGACTGTCCTCCCAGGACGCAACGCGAACGAGCTGGGCACCCGGCTACATTCTAGTAACCAATTATGCCACTTTCTGGTTTTTTTTTTTAGTATAAAATTTCACTTATAGATTTTAAAGTAAAATGGAATTTGACTTCTGTCCCCCACTTATGCCACAGGGACAGGACAAAAGTACGTGAACCGGGCTGAGAAGCACCCCGAAACCCCCAGATGGGAAACTTGTCCAGCAGAGTCTGTGGTCTCCACAAACCCAGTCACACACCCCAGGCTGAGAAGTACCGGAGACGGCTTCCAGGAATCACTGGGGTCACTGAGTCTTAGGCGCACACGTACAACGCCTGCCTGCCTTCCTGAACGCCACACAGTAACTGTGCATCCCCGGGCACAGTGTGCTGATTCGATATGTGAACGTGTGTGCAACGATAAACTGGGGTAACTAGTGCTTTCCTCTCCTTGAACGGTCTCACTGCTTTGTGCTTTCTCCAAGCATTTCTAAACGAAACCTTAAGAAAAGTGGGAAAAGCGTTAGTAATCTAACAGAACACCTAGATTATTATATTTATATCTTGAGTGAGGCCAAATAAAGCAACGCTGTTATTCATTATTCCACCTCGTCATCATCCGCCTCGCCCCACGGGCAGGTGCTGTTTAAGAGCAGAGCGTGCAGAGGAAAAGGAAGCCGCACGGTTTATAAAACACTGAGTCCCAAGGTCAGACAGACTCGAGTCCCGGCTGCCCACTGAGCAGCATGTGACCCTGGGCACGCTGTACAACTTACGTTTTAGCTTCCTCAACTATAAAATGGGAAAATTATACCTGTATCTCCCAGAGTTGTAGTACAGAATACATAATACACGCTCAACGCTGAGCATATCGATACAGGCTTAGTACTGAGAAGACAGTAACAAATTCTAAATTATGGGAATTTAACTTTACAAATCCTCAGTATCAGGACTACTTTGTCAGTCTTAATCTTAAAACAGCCAAAAAGATTTAAACTTTTAGAGTCTTTTGAACACCTTTCAAAGATAAGATTCTTATTTAGGCTACAAAGAATTATTCTTATTGATGGCTCATCATATAGTATCAATAATTGATTATTTCTTATGTGCTGTCGATAGGCCCACATCTTACCTGGCAGCTACAAAGGCGCCGATAATCATTGCAAACACAGTCATTTTTATACCCCAAGAAAAAGTCTTCCTACAAAACAATTAAAAATGTATACACGTGACTTTAGTTATTCATATACTCATTTTATAACATAGGCAAAAAAAGAAAAAGTGACTTTTTTTTCCAAAAAGGATATAAACAATCACACTTTAAACATTTCCAAGGAACCAGATATTTTAAAAAAAAAACCCTCTGATGAAGTAAAAACTCGTTCTGTTACACAAATGATCAATTTCATTTTTTCTTCCTAGTATTTATTATTATTAGTGAGTTGGAAATTTTATAGATCAGCATCTCTTTAGGTAGAAAAAGATCACACATTTGCAGTAGAAGTAGCCAAGACAGGACAAGGACACTATTTACTATCCACACCTATGGTTCTGACCCGGCTCCCCTCCCGGGGGGCAACAAATCCCGGCCTCTAGGACAGTGACCCTCACGGCAGACAGGTCTCCAGCGCGCCACGCCACTACTCTCCTGCACACTGTCGAGTCCCATGGCAAGGAAGGAAGGCTGCTTCCTCGCCCCAAGGGTGAAGCCGAAGCGAGACACGTGATTCCACGTCTCGCATCTGCTTCGTGGGGCTTCCGGTTGTGTAAAGAGCAGATGTGTTAGAAACAGAGCTCACTTGAGTAAAACCCCTTCTGCCAGCATTGTGAACAGGATGGAGAACCTTCTCAGCACCGTGAACATTGGCAAGCTACAAAGATAAAGAAAATCAGGTTAAATAAAGCTTAACTGTTTATTTTTTAAAACAGAGATTTACCAAATTGGTAGTTTACGATAATGTTAATCTCTTTCCTCCATTATGGAAATTCCATGCTGATTAACTGGGGTTAAATTAAACCCTCTCTCTAGAAATAGTTCTGATTTAAAAACCTTAAAAAAGCTGCTTTTAAAAAATGACTAGAAGTGAGAAACATTATATTAACTACAAAATGGTAGACAGCATGCATCTATTGTCACAGAATAGTAACACGTTCTAACTCCACTCTGCAAACTATACAAACGCGCTGACTGTAACGCATTAGTCTTAAGAGAAAACAGCTATTCCTCCTTCTCCACCAGACTGACTTCCCTTCCCACCACTACGCCACTCAGAAAACATCTAGGAAAACCTCTCCCCGATGCGCTCCTCCACTGTCCTTCGATAGCAGTCTTTTTCTAAATTCCTAGAGCACTGTGCTTGTACTAATCAAACACGCAGCCTCTTGCAATCGGTTATTGCTAAATAAATCTTATCTCATTCCAAAGTGCCTCCCACTTGGCTGGCCCTCAAAGGCAGGGTGCGGATGGGTGGATGGATGGACGGATGGACGACGGATGGAAGACAACAGGTAAAATAAGCGGACTGTCTACGAGCAGCACTCTAAGCAGGCCTGCATTTCTTTCCAGGTGGGGGACAAGGTGCCCCACCCTCGACGAGTGAGACTTCTGGGGAACTCTCCGCAGAGACAGTCTTGGACACTGTCAGTTTCTCAGTTTAGAAAGAGGGAACTGGAAAACGCCCTGCCTCTGAGCCACAGCTTTGCAGTCAGCTCTGGAGAAGAGGGGAGGCGTTGGGTTCTGTTAAAACGCACCCCTCTGCACGGTTGGCTTAGCGGACACACCCAGCGCATCCCAGAGAGGGGAGGAGCCCAGACCCGGGCGGGAGAGGGACAGACAGCTAGGAGCCACCAGGGTGAGACCCACACACTACCGCGGCTCCTGTGATTTCAACTCCTTTACATTAAAAGAAAAACTGAAAAAAAAAAAACAAAAAAAAAACATTGAAAATTCTCATGTCCATCCTATGAATTTGCTGTGGGAAATTTTCCTATAGTATTTATGATTCATATTAAAGAACTGAAATCCCAGAAGCCTATCATCTCTCTCACTATTGCAGGGCTGGCAAAATAATGAAAATCTCTTATCACAGCATTTTACAACATTTTAAGACTTCTCACATCAAAGTGAGGGGAAAAAATAAAACAAACCAAAAACTACTCTTTCTCTTCAAAAGAAGAGCTTAACCTAAAACCTTGGAAGCAACCTTCATTATTTAGTGTTTAACCAAAGTTTCCTGGTCATTTTGTTTTTCCCAGAATCTGTAACAATACATTCATATTTGACATTTATTAAAGTACAACTTTAAGCATACATTATATTAACTTCACTAGTAAAATAAAGTTACCCATACTTCAGTCTCTTGGTGCTGAACAGTCCCGTGATTTGGTTCCCAAAATATAGGAGAGGTAGTGGAAACGTCTAGAAAATTTAAAAAGGGATAACAAAACTCAATAATAAAAATAGCTGAAACAAGGTCCTTGCAAACAGAAACAGTTTTGTTTATATGATCAAATTCTTTCCACATGAAATGTAAGATTAGTTCTCATAAACAATCTGACCCCCACGAAACACACAAACAGCCTTAGCTCTCCTTTGATGGGTACCACTCTGGCAGAGAGAGGGAAGCAGGGAGGGAAGGAAAGAAACGAACGTGAATATGATCAACCAGTGTGGGAGAGAAACTCCATTTGATTTAAGATGTGATCCTGGGCCGGTGAGATAGCTCAGCAGCATAAACGCCTGCCTGGCAAGAGCGAGGTCTTGAGTTCGATTCCCCGTACCCACATAAAGGAAAAAAAGGGCCGGTGATATCGCTCAGCAGCACAAGCGCCTGCTTGCAAGCCCGAGGCCCTGAGTTCGATTCCCAGTACCCATATAAAGAAAAAAAAAAAAAGATGTGATCCTGTAGTAGCCCACGGCCCTCATGGGCATTTCACCATCCTGTGGGTCAGGCACTGGCGGGCGGAAGATCATTAATCAAAGAGCAATGAGTGTGGGGTAACGGGCTAGATTACACGGGGAAGAAAGCGTTCCCGGCAAGTAGGCAAAAATTTAAAAGAGAAGATGATCCCTAGGGATTTTTGTTTTCTGAATTTTAAGGTGATGTACCACTGCATTTATTCCGTTCCCCATCCCAGCACCCTGGACTGGAGGATGTCAAGGCTACAATGTTTAAACATGCGAGGCACCAAGAAAGTCACTGATGGTGACGCCTTTCGTCAAATAAAGTGGTGCTTTTATTTATTTTTTCTTTTCTGTTACCTTTCGAGGTATATTTCTGTCAAAGTCGGGAAACTTGACCACTCTGAGCGCCTTGCCCACGCCCAGCACCGCCACGGTGGCCACCATCTGCGGACAGAGAACACAGGGGCACTGTGCTGCGCGCCAGTCCTGGGGACACCGAGCAGCCGAGGGCGCCCACTGACCTGGCCGAGCCCCACACACAGGGAGGAGGGGAACCTACAGAAAAGGGGAAAGAAAGAAAGAAAAAGTCAGAAACAAACACAGCTCTGTGGGTTCCAGGTATACATTCAAAACCTATTTAAGATATTTTTCCCTTCAGTTTTGGGGATGGCACCCAGGGCCCTCATACTGCACTGCATCCCCAGCTCTGTTTATTTTTTATTTGGGGTCAGGGTCTCGCTAAGTAGCCAGGGGGGCCCAAACCTGCGGCCCTCCTGCCTCGGCCTCGCGGGTGCGGGCTGACAGGCGGCACCGCTCCCGCCCGCAGGAGCCGCGCCGGGACCCCGCCCGGCGGGCCCGGCCCCTCGGAGGCCCGCGGCGGCTCAGGGCCGTGGAGACGCCGCGCCTTCACGCGTCTACGCCCGCCACACCGCCGAAGAACCAGAAAGCCCAACGCCCCTTTCTGCCGCGGTCGGGGCGACGGCGGCCGCGCGGCCCGGAAGTCGGCGCTCGCCCCGCGCCCGCCGCCCGCCGCCCGCCGCCTACCCGTAGCCGGTGAGCACGGCCTTGTTGACCACCACGAGGAGGAAGGAGCTCACGCCGTAGAAGCCGGCGGCCAGCAGCCGCAGCAGCACGGTCAGCGGCTCGGCCGGCGCCATGCCCAGCGCCTCCGCATGTCCGCGCGCCGCGGGCCCGGCGGGGGCTGCCCGGGGCGGCCGGGCCTGCTGACGTCTGCGAACTTCCGCCATGGCCGCGGCGGGCGCGGGGCTCCGCGGGGACGGGGCTGCGGGGACCGGGACTCCGAGCGGGCCGCACGCGCGCCGAGCTCCGCGCTCCCGCCGCCGCCGCCGTCCGCGCCGCGCAGCAGGGCCGGGCGCTCCCGGACTTTGCCCCGGCCGAGGGCGGGGAGGGCGGGGAGCGGCGCCGCCGGGAGCGGGGAGGGCGGGAGCGGCGCCGGGCGGGGGGGCGGCCGCACTGCGCCTGCGCGGGACCCTCGGGAGCCCCGGCCCAGACCCTCCTGCCTCTGCAGCCGAGGGGCCGGGGCGGGGCCGGAGTCCGCGGCGTGTGTGGATTTTTAAAGTGCATTACAGGAGAAGACACGTTGCCCTGAGCCCCCTCAGATCGCAGCACAGTGATCCCCTCGTCCTCGCCACTTCCGCAGCAGCTCTGGAGTCCTCTTTCCAGAGTGTCTTCAGCTGCGCTGCGTGGATGTCCTGAACCGATGCAAAATGTTTACCCAAAGAATAAATAAATTAAGGAGCAAAATAAGAGATAATAGGAGACAGGGAAAGGGAGAGATGAGAAGGGAAGGGGACAAAAAAGAAGAAAGATGTGTTATGAGCGTGCACCAGCTCCGCACGATGAATGCAGTCGTTATGTGCTGCAGACGTAGACTACTAACAAGAAAAACGTTTCCCTCTCACGGTCATTCTGACCTTGTGGGAGAGCCAGAGGTTACACGGCGCCAGATCCGGTGACTAAGGTGGATGAGGACACAGCGTCGGGGTTTTGACAGGAATTGCTGTAAACTTTTGATTCACGAGCTGTGACAATGAAGTAGTCAATGTTTACATTTGTGTGTGTGTGTGTGTGGGTACCGGGGGTCGACTTCAGGACCTCGCACGCCAGCAGGCGCCAGTGCCGCTGAGCGATATCACCGGCCCTTTTTTCGTATGTGGGTTCCAGGAGTCGAACTCGGGCCCTCGCGCTTGCCAGGCAGATGCTTACCCGGCTGAGCCCTCTCACCGCCCCAATGTTTACATTTTTAATATGTATTATAGTAAAAGATGTAGCCAAGAATGATGGGATAAGTGTGTGGGGTTGAGTATGTTGAGCAGGATTAATGACAATGCCTCTTTTACTGTAACATCTTTTTTGTTTGTTTGTTTTTGTTTTTTGAGACAGGGTCTCGCTATATAGTTCAGGCTGGCCTTGAACTCACTTTGTAGCCCAGGCTGGCCTTGAACTCACAGTGATCCTCCTGCCTCAGCCTCCTAAATGCTGGGATTACAGGTGTGCGCCCCTATGCATGGCTAATACCTTTTAAAATGTAAACATTCACTGTTTTCGGATCATGCGTGTTGTGTCTAGCCACATCTTGCCTCTAGCTACTCTTTCCTTCTCTCTTTTTTTTTTTTTCTTTGTGGGTACCGGGGGGTTGACCTCAGGACCTCGCGCGCCAGCAGGCGCCCGTGCCGCTGAGCGATATCACCGGCCCCTTTTTCGTATGTGGGTCCCGGGAGTCGAACTCGGGCCCTCGCGCCTGCCAGGCAGGCGGTTAAGCCGCTGAGCCATCTCACCGGCCCTTTCCTTCTCTCTTGTAGAGGGGCAAAGCCCTTAGTATCAGATGCGACTCAACAGAAAACACTCAACAAACATTTCATTCTGCACTGCCTCAGGCTTCTCATACTTTCTGAACCTAGAAAACACCGAACAGTACTTTCTCTGCATATTGAGGAGGACTTTTTTAAGAAAAATGTTGACATATACAGAAAAAAAGTAGCCAGATAATTAACCTGCTTGGGTATTGGTAAAAGTGTGAAGTGTTTGGAGGGTAAAAGGCTTGGGTTCCAATTCTAGAATTCCTTGAAACACCCCACCCCTGGCTGTGCGCCCTAGGGCCAGTTAGATGGCCTCTTGGATCCCACATCTGCCCATCTCTGTGACCTAAGCTGGCCCGGAGCTGTTTCCAGCATGTGGTGCCATCTTCCGGAACACAGGCACATCATCACTATGGGCTTAGGCAAAGAAACCACTTATCTAACTAAAATAGCAAGAACAAGCTTTGAATTATTTCTCTAAATGCTTGGTCTATATATTTTTATTTCTTTTTTTTCCTTAATTTTAAACTACAGTAAAAATATACATCAGGTTAAACACTTAACCCTCTGTGAGTGTGGTTTAGTAGCGCTCAGTACGCTCACGCTGTTGGCAGCCGTCACCACCTCCCGAACGCTGCCTCACCTCCGGCAGAAACTGTAGTATGAGTGGTCGCTGCTCATCCACGGCTCCTCCCCTCCCCGGGGAGCCAGGGCTCTGCGACTGTGCCTGCTCCGGGCACCTAAGTGGAACATCGCACAGTGTTTGTCCTCTGTGGCTGGCCTCCTGCCCCAGCAGGGTGTCTGCCAGGTCCAGCCTGTCACAGCATATGGCAGGGTCGCGAGTGATGAGCTCTTCCCACGGCCAGCGAGGAGCAGTGACCTGGCCCTGCCCGCATCTCCAAGGCGCTATTCGTTTCCCTGCTTCAGCTGCAGCGTCAGCCAGCATTCCTGCTTTGTGTCCCGACTGTCCACTGTCCTCCCTGCCTCCTGAAGAATTCTTCCTTTTCCGTCTGTGCAGACAAAACCCCGTGTCTCTCATGTCCTCCTGTCCCAGCTTCGCGTCGCCCCTTGGTGAAGCGTTTTACTCCATCCACGAGGTACACACAGTGCCGCGGGCTGGGTCATTTATGAAGGACACATGTGTCTCACTAGAGGCCGATCCGTGAGCAAGGCACTCGCATGTTGGGTTTGTGGTGCGGTCTGATTCTGCTTCCAAGAGGAGGCCTTGAACGCCGAGCCCTCGGAAGCTCAAGGACACTGTGTCCTTGGATGGCAGAAGAGACAGAAAGTCGAAGGGGTGAATGCGGTCAGAAGATTCTTTTCTAAGAATCCTAACCATAGGATCTCAGCACGATCATATCCGTTATTAACAAACGTTAAGGGCCGGTGAGATGGCTCAGCGGCTTAAGCGCCTGCCCGGCAAGCGTGAGGGCCCGAGTTCGACTCCCGGGACCCACATACGAAAAAGGGGCCGGTGATATCGCTCAGCGGCACGGGCGCCTGCTGGCGCGCGAGGTCCTGAGGTCGACCCCCGGTACCCACAAAAAAAAAAAAAAAAAAAAAAAGTTAAGTCCCCCCGCGGGCCAAGAAGGGCGCTGGGTTCCTCACTACCAGTAACGACTGCGCTGCTGGCAGTGGTCTGCCGGAGTCACACGGTCTCACTAGGTGCCCAGGGAGATGAGCGAGGTGGCCACAGAGATTCTGTCCTTTTCCCACATTATAGGTACTTAAACTATTAGATAAAATGTTCATGCTTGGTGAAGGGAGGGGAATGGGAAAACAGAATCAGCAAGCTGTATCATCTATAGGTACCAATTCCCTACGATAAATGTTATCATTGTTTATCTAAAATGTACCAATAAGATGAAAAAACACACAAAATTTTTTTTAATACTTCAGGCCTCAGACCTGTTTCCTAACTGGAGTAATATTAACCCCACTTGGAGATTTATACATTATCTGATAAAACCGTGTCTCAGGATTGAAACATCTGAAAGGTTGGACAAGGTTGAAAAGACTCCGCCAGCTGCTCTCGCGGAGGGACAAATCTACTCTGGAAAGGGCACCTTCCCCAACTTCGTCAATAAAACCGCTGTCTTGCTCAGTAGAATTGCTAGCAGAAAGGCCTGTCACAAAGTTGTGTTTTTATTAAAACGCTACCAATGGCCATCATGTTCCTCCAAAAGGGAAAACTGATTCTGGGCACAATTTTTAAAACATAACTCACGTAATAACTTCTTTCTCTTTATACTTGCCTCCTCAGTTTTAAACATACCGAGTTTGCAATGCCTTTGTACGTCCCTGCCTAACGTGATCTCTGGTGTGGTATTTGTGAATGAGTCATTGTTGATTCTGGCTTCCACAGACTGCCCGGCCCACTTGCTTTTTTTTTGAGCCAGAGTTTCTCTATGGCCTTGAACTCACTATGTAGCCAGGCAGGCCTCAAACTCCCAGTGATCCTCCTGCCTCAGCTTCCCAAGTGCTGGGATAACAGCTGTGCGCCACCATGCCGGGCCTCCTACTTGCTCTTTCACACTGGGATTTTTTTCTTTTTTTTTCTTTTCTTTTTTTTTTTCTTTTTTTTGAGATTGGGTCTCACTAAGTCACTGAGCAGCCCAGGCTGGGTGCAAACCTGCAATCCTCCTGCCTCAGCCACCCAGAACGCTGGGATTACAGGCACGCACCTCCGCGCCCACCTCTTACACTGGGATTTTTGTTGGCCTCTTTTGGTGTGGCCCTCCCAGCCTAGATCAATGACCTGCACTTGTGCCACTGATTGCTTGATGGTCAGGAAGCAAAGGTCACACTTGTGCCACTGATTGCTTGATGGTCAGGAAGCAAAGGTCACACAGGCGCTCTGTCTGGAGAAGCCAGGAGCATGGGAGTGGCATGGAGCTCCTCTGCAGTGCCCCATACTTCTCCAGATGGGCTGGAAAGAATGTGCTGCCATTGTCATTCTTTCTCTCCTCCTTACCACACAAGGAAGTAAGGGTGGTGAAGCAATTTATAAGCAGGAAACCCAGGCTCACGAGGCAGTGTTAGGCGAGTGCTCGGTCCCGCAGGTCAGCGCCCTGGTCTGCTCCGCTCTTCACCTGTGCGTCCGCACTCGTTCGGGACCCGTGGACAGAGCTGCTTTTGTAAGATGCCAGTGTCAGGACAAAGAGATATTCAAGGAACGATCACCAAGGTTAGTGGTTTTCATTCCTAGGGAGAGGGATAAATAGGAAAAAGAAACAGCGATCTATGGAAGCCATAGTCATGGCGCATTCCTCCACAGACACGTACCAGACCCCGGGTTAGGCACCAGAAATTCTCAGTATGTTTAAAGCAAATGTCCATAAATCAGCCAGTTCTACGCATCTCCGATCTTGGCCAATTGCCCTCATTATCCTCCTATTCACCACGCGCTATCCCACCTATA
Organism: Erethizon dorsatum; assembly: GCA_028451465.1. NCBI lineage: Eukaryota > Metazoa > Chordata > Mammalia > Rodentia > Erethizontidae > Erethizon > Erethizon dorsatum. The sequence goes on along the minus strand of CM051829.1, from coordinate 122,661,323 downwards.
GCCACCCCTTATTCGTTCTTCACCTCCCGACAAACAAGTTTTACCACCTGTGGCTCACCCCAAAGTCACCCCTGATTCCATGGAGCTAAACCCAGCACCATTCTTGGTTGAGCCCGTCGCAGTGTTGGGATCTCCCTTTTGATTTAGGAGAAATATAACTCCCGACCTGTTAGATGTCAAATATCCCAAGGTCGTGGTCCCACAACATTGAGGAATGAAGTCGAGAGGCAAGGGAAGAAGTTAGGAGAGTTTCTGTGGAAAGAAGGAGAGAAGAAGAATAGCTCCTGGATGTCCAGGAGGGGTCCCGAGTGGGGTGGCCACTGAGGCCCTTTGTCAGGGGTGAAATACACAGTGAAGTCACAACGTGGGTACGACATGGGTCAAACTGCTACCAACCTATAAGGTTACAAGTACAGCCGCTTAGCTAATATCGATCCAGTAGGGAAGTGGGTCATGTAGCAAGGTACATGGGAAGAACAAAGGCATTTTTGAGAAGGGACGGGTCCAGACGCTCTCGTCACCTGCCTGGGCGACTGCTGCCTATCTGGGCTTCCTGCACCAGGTGGTGCTAATTACAATATAATCTCAAGTTACTGCTCATCCCTGAGGGAGGCCTGCAGGCCTGGCCACTGTGTCTCCATCTTAGGCCTGGCCTTCTTCAGATGTGCCTCCAGCCACCATGCTGATGTCTTTGTTTTTTCTGCTGACCTCCTTGAGAGCCCAGTCCCTCCCTGATTGTATATTAATTTCTATCTAACTTAGCCGCCTATAATGCTTTTCTACCAGACCCGGAAAATTTCATTCCTCATGGTTCAGTCCTTGTGGACGGCTGTCCCAGGGCTTCCCAGAGTGACATCCCTGTGTCTCTTCGGCCCCACGTTTGTGTGAACCAGCTCTCCAGCACTGTGACAGAACAGCTGGGAAAGTCAGCTGAAAGGAGGAAAGGTTTATTTTGCTTCATGGTGTTTTGAGGTAAGATAGAAAAAATAAAGCTAGGTAGAAAGGAGTCAAGGAAATTGAAATTTTAAAAATTGCACTTTAGAGAAAAACTGCAGCTTCAGAACACAAGCCTGATTTATTTACTTTTTTTTTTCCTTCTCCCAAAATAGCAAACCTGGGCAGTTCCCTTTGTGGTCTGCCCATTCCCTTTTACTGGCAAATGGTCCTCTTTCACCCGTGAAGGTGATATAGGGGAAATATAACTCCCAACCTTCTAGATGTCCAAAACACCGAGTTGATGTTCTCTAAAATCGAGGAATGAATTCTAGGAACAATGGAGGTTAAGAGTAGGAAGAATTTATTGAAAGAAAGAAAGCTTCTGTCTGAGAGAGACAGAAGGGGGCCCGGAAACTGGGCTGCCCACCAACCCCACTTCTCAAGGGTGTTTTATTGAGCAAAGCCAAGAGGTGAGGTGGGTTCAAGGTGGGACAGAACTATAATCAATCAATAAGGTGACAAGTACAGTCGCTTAGGCAACATTGATCCAATGGGAAATCACAAGGTGGGTGTGAGGTGGAACAAGACTATGGTCAACCAATGAGATTGCAAGTATCCTTGTTTGGGTAATATTGATTAAACGGGGATCAAGTGGGGAAGCAAGTCATGTAGCAAGTGCACATGGGCAGACAAGGACTTTCCTGGAAGGGGTGGGTTAAGGAGGTTTGGTCCCCACCCAAGGTGACTGATGCCTACTTAGAAAATCAATCACTGCTGTTCATCCCTAGGGGAAGCATGTGGGTGAGTAGTTCTTCTTCTTGAAGTCTGGCCTTCAGTGAATGCGCCTTCAGCCACAGTTGTCTTTTGCATCGACTTCTCCAGCCCTGTCAGACTGCCTACCATATTTCTACCTAACTTAGCTACCTATAATAAAGGGACCTCCCTTTTGGCATTTCCCATAGGAATAGACCATTATCTCACCAGTGGTGGCCATCCTCTCCCACCCACTAGGACTAAGACTATGGATCGACAAATTCCAGAGATTTCCACCTCCCACACACATAAAAGACCTCCAGGTTCCAACTGTGGGGCACCTCATTTCTCTGCGCACCCCCACTTTGCTCTTGCGTGCGTCCTCTGTACACCTCTAATCCCTCTCATGCCTGTTTACTGGCGCATCCTGATGTCTTTTTCCTCGCCAGGAGTCAGTGAACCTGCATACTTCTCTTAAGTCCCTTATTTCAGCCTTGGGAACTCTCAACCTCAGCCTGGTGACGTTTGCAGAGATTTTGGCCCATGGTCAGCAAGCTCCATTGCTTTTCGTCAGAGTGGAGGAAATCTGTCCACCTCATGGAAGCCTGGAAGCAGAGCGAGAGGGAAAGAGCCAGAGACGAAAGAAGCCAGGGACAAGACACACCCTTCAAGGCCAGCTCTACTGACCCACTTCCTCCAAGCGCTCCTGCCATGTCCCCTGCCACCTCGGCCCTTTGACACGGTCAGGGAAGAGGGAAATGCACGGCTTCAAGGAAGACTGCTTTCTCAGAGGCGACGTGGCACATTCCTCTATGCTTGGGTAGTGGGAGAATTTCTCATGGGACTTCTTTTCCTGAGTATATTACTAAGAGTGCTTTTGTATAAAATCATTTCTCAAACAATACAATTACAAAGATTGGAAGTTTCTGATGACTGATGGAGAAAACAGATGTTACTCTCACGAACAACAATAATGCCCACTACAAAACCAAAAATCACATAATGTACAGGAGTTTACCTTGAGATGGGGAGACCGAAACTTATTGTAAAAAACAGAAACCTATTATAAAAAACAGAAACTTAACTATTGTTGAAATGCTAGTTTGTTTTGATGGCTACAATGACCTTATCAGGTTATAACATTTCCCACTGATTTTAAACAAACCACATTATTGAGAAAAAACAGGTGTGAGACGCCTCATTAACCTTGATCCATCATATTCTTAGGAATGGGCCTGTAGTTATAGAAACAACAAAAAAGTACAGTCCCTTCTTGATATCAGTTACAATGTAACCATCTTTCAAACGTCATACTGTCTGCCAAAAATTTCTGTTCACATAATCACGCTTTTATGCTTGCGATTTCTGTTCACATAATCATGCTTTTATGCTTTGCCAATAAAAATAGTATATATATACACTTAACTTGAGAAAATAAAGTAGTGAGAGAGAAAAGTAGCATAACAGGAGGACAACTAGTGTAGTGTCTCCTTCTTACTGCGCCGACGCTTCCGCCCACCTTCGGGACTTCCCCGACCTTGCAGCAGCTGGACTGCGGCACGCTCCCATCCTCAGAGCCTGTTAAGCTTCGAACTCTTCAAGGGGGTCGACCCCTCGATGACACTAGCGCCCTCGTGATCCGATTTTTTTTGTTGTTGTTTTTATTGGAGACAGCGTCTCACTATGTAGTGCCAGCTGGCCTTGAACTCACTTGTGTAGCCCAGGCTGGCCTCCAACTCATGGGGATCTTGTTTTTTGCTTTTTGTTTGTTTGTTTGGTTTTGGTACCGGGAATCAAATTCAGGACCTCGCATTTGCCAGGCAGGCGCTATGCCTCTGATCTATATCCCTGGCACTATGGGAATCTTCTTGCCTCAGCCTCCCTAGTACTGGGATTACAGGCATGCACCACCACGCCCGGCAATGATCCAATTATTATGGACAGCTAAGCTAGGTAAAAAATTAGAGGCAGTCAGATAGATAGGGATTAGGCCCTAGGGGCAGTCAATGCAGAGAGTAAAAGCACATTATAACTGTGGCCAGAGGTGCATCTGTTGGAGGCCAGGCCTCAAAGACAAAATGACCAAGCCCATATCCCTCCCTGAGAGATAAACAATAGATTAACATCAGTCACCCCCGTGGGTGACCAGGACCCCCTGATTCATCTCTTCCTAAAAAGGTTTTGTTCTTTCCATGTGCAACTGCTGCGTGAACTGCTTCCTCATTTGATCATTACTTCCTAAGTGGCTAAACTTGTAATTTTATAGGTTGATCACAGTTTTACAACGGCAAGCAGAAACACCGAAACAACACCCAGGATTTGGAGGCAGATTTATTTACATCAACGGGCACTAATCGGGATCATTCCCAGAATATCAGGCCCTGATCTCTGGTGGTCTAGGGCTTATACGGGATATGCAAGCAGGAAGTACAGCGGCAGAACGGCTTGTCAGTTGAGGATTGGTTTATACAACGTGCATCATAGTGACCAGCTGTGCATCACAGTGACCAGCTGTTTCTAAGAGACGGGAGCAACCAGATCTGGAGCAGGACTGTTACCTGGGCAACTAACAAACTGAAGTATACTGGCAGCAGGGGGGCATTTTCTGCTGCAGTTTCATCCCACGTTGTACCCACCTCGTGATTTTAGACCCGCCTCGTGATTTTGCTTTATAAGACTTCATCTGTAAAATGGGGTCGACAGCAACCCATTTTTTGGGTCCCCTCCTGTCTCTCAGGAGCTCTCTCTCTCTCTCTCTTTCTTTCTCAATAAATATTTCCTACTCTTAACCTCCATTATTCCTTAAAATTCATTCTTCAGTTTTGGGGAACTTGAACTCGGTGTATCTGGCACCTTGCAGGTTGAGTTACACCTACCTGCCCTGATCACAGTTGCTTCCGGGGCCGCCCCCAAGCACTGTGGCCTCGTGGATCGAGCCCTGTGTACGTGGTCTGTGGGACATCACGTGGTTAAACCTGCACTGCTACACAGAGGATGGATGTACCCAGCCGCCGCCCGGAGGTTGCATCTGCAGAGTGCTCGCGGATGCCCTTCGATGGTTTAACGCTGAACCCCTCACTGCCCCTCGAGCTCAACACCTTGCTCCTCCTCTGCTGCTCTCTACTCAGTCCGGTAATGAACGCTGAGCCCTTGGTTGTCCTAGCCGTCCCAAACACCACTTCCCATGGAGCAGACCTGAAGAGCAAAATTGAATAAATGTATCAAAGCAGTTGATTTTATATGGGAATGTTAACACGATCAAGAGCTTGGTGAACCATATCATGGCAGAGAGTAGATTCGATGGAACCCCAAGGCAAGATTGTGATGGTAATAGGGCTGTCCCTAATATATAAGAAGTAAACAGCTTTTGGTTGTCTTTATTTTTTTTTCCACTTGGTAGCCCAGGCAGGCCTCGAACTCACAGCCATCCTCCTGCCTCAGCCTCCCGAGTGCTGGGATTACAGTCGTACACCATCACGCCTGGCTTGGTTGTCTTATTAATTGATGGTAAGAAGAACCATTTGTTCTGTCAATAGTTTCATGCTAAGTGCCAGGAAATGTAATGTTGATTTGTCCCAGTAAAAATACAGGTTGAGTATCTCTTACCTAACATACTTGGAACCACAAGTTTCATATTTTGGATATTTGTCTGGAAGGCTGTTTTAGTTAGGGTTCACTTGAAGGACATATTTGATATAAAGTACATGTATGTTCATCCTAGTTACTTCCCTCATTGCTGGGACAAGATACTCCGTATCCCTGTCATCAGGAAGAAGAGGTTTGGTTGGGCTCCTTTTTCAGTCCACAGCTGGCTGGCGCCGTGCAGGACGGCATGGTGGAGGAGCAGCTGTTCTTGGCCTGGCAGACAGGAAGCAGAGAGCAACGGGAGGAGCCGGAGAGGGAGAGGAAACCCCTCAGGTAATGCCCCAGACCCCCGCCTCTTCCAAGCAGACCTCACCTCCCAACAGCGAGTCAGCTGTAAGCCCCCCAGTCCAGTCCTTCATTTCCCACTTGCGGGAAGCTGAGTGTAACCCTCACGTTCAAGCACAAAGCCAGATTTATTTCGAACCCCATCCTCTGAGTTCTATTTCCTGAGTCCTATCAGTATATCCGTCCATCAGAGTCTGGTCAAGAAATAGGAACCACACAGGTTATCTGACTAGAGAGAATTTAACACAAAGAATTGCTAACTAGTTCAATGAAAGCTTGACAAGAACCTAACCCCCAGCCCAGAAAACCCTAAGGTATCACGAGGTAGCAACTTCCAGAAGACAGAACAGGAGGGAGAGCCTGGAATCACTCACCCTTGGAACGTAAGAGGGAGCCCAGAGCCCACCGGGCACTGCTGAAGAGGGGCTGCTACTCCAAGGCTACTGCGATCTTCGGGTCCAAGGAGCTCCAGCCGTGGTGTTGGCTCGCGTGGGAAAGGGGCACCGTGGAGCTGGTTCTGAGAATGGAGAAACCCAAGGCTGCCTTGGCTGCTGCTCTGGGAAGGGCTTGCTGCTGCCGGAGTGAAGAATGGAAGCTGCTAGGAAGTGCACAGGAAGGACAATCTCCGCCCTCCTTCTCTTCCGGCCTCTAGGGCCACCCGAGGCAGCCGGCAACGCAGGAGAGATTCACACGCACAAGCTCCGGCTTGCGAAGGCAGAATGGAGAAGGGTAGGTCTGTAGCTGAGGGACACGAAGGTAGGATCTGGCCACCGTCTTCCGCACTGCTCACGTTAGGAGCCCCGCGTCACCCTCATGGCCTCTCTGTCCTCCTTCGCCTGTACAGCCTCCTAAATATCTCTGAGGTTGGAACCCACTGCCCTCGTCCTAACACACTTCAGGGTGGATGAGTGTTGCGCCTTCGAGCTCACATATCCCCGGAGTCACATGTGTTCAGAGCCTGGGCCTTTGGCAGGTCACCCCGTCGCGGAGGTGCTGTACTCACGGGCGGATTAACCCTCTGACCAGTTCGTAGCCCAGTGTGCTCGGGGGTCAAGTTGAAGAAGGTGGGTTAATGAGAGCACGCCTTTGGAGGGCCTCTCTCTCTCTTTCTCCCTCTTTCTCTCTCCTCTCCCTCTTCCTGTTTTCTGTTTCCAGTTGCCATGCCGTAATCTTTTCTCTGCCAGGGCGCTCTGCCATGATGGTTCTGCCTTGGAACCAGTCCAACCAAGGACTGCAGCCTCTGGAACCATGAGCCAAAACAAACCTCTACTTCCTGAAGTGGTAGGCATCAGATATTTTGTCCAGTTACGAAAAAAGTGACTAGTACCATGACTGTTCCCCCTCCAAATCATTCTCTGTAGAGCAGCCACAACAATTTTATAAAAATGCAAATTTGTTATTAGGCTAAATCTATCTCCTGCCTTACTTCACAACACTAATTTTAGGTCTCCCTCCTGCGCTTCTACTTGACATCCTTTAGTTCCTCAAACATATCCTTTGTTTTCCGGATCACCCTGTGCCTGCTCATCACTTGACTTACAGACTAATCTCTTTCTTACGAACCACATCTCCCAGCTCTGGCTCACCCTCCAAGTCTCAGATAAGATAAAGACAGAGAACAGTACTCAGTGAGATCTTCACAGTCCTGGACGCCGTGTCCACGGGCTCCTCATGGAGCACAGCGACTTGAGTTATTACCTGGAACACTCCACTCTCCTCTGCATCGCCGTCCTCCACCGCATAGCTGTAGGTCATTCTGCACAGGCTGCCGTCTGTCCCAAACGCTGCTGCTGGAACGCACCAGAATACGGGCTGAACATTCTGACGTTCTGCTTGCAAAACCCAATGTTGCATAAAGACTTTAGAAATGATCTTTCGTTCCCTTTCCTGTCGAGAAACCTGAGGACACCTTCCAAAGCTCTCCTCTCCCACCCTCCTTAACTCGGTTGACGGAAATTCTATCCTTCCAGTAGCTTAGGCCAAAAGCCTTTAACTCCTTTCTTCCTCTTGCAGCTCACGTCTAAGCCTTGGCAAGTGTAAACTCTGCCTGTGAAATATATCCTCATCTCAGCAGTTATTACTTCCTCTACTGGGACGATAGTCCAAGACATCATCTGCTCTTGCTGAAATAGTGAAATTTTTTGTTTTCTCCGCTTTTTTGTTTATTTATTCATTTTTGAGACAGGGTCTCACTTTGTAGTTCAGGCTGGATTTGAATTCACTATGTAGCCCAGGCAGGCCTTGAACTTGCGGTGATCCTCCTGCCTCAGCCTCCTGAGTGCTAGGATTACAGATGTGTGCCACCACATCCAGCTCTGCTTCTATCTTGAATTCATCTTTCTCTACATAGCACTCACAATGATTTTAAAAAAAAATGAGTCATACAGCACTCCACTGCTCTAAGCCATCATTTCCCACTGTATTTTAGGAGTTTTGTGCTGTCCACAGTGGCGTAGCTAGAGTGTGTGTTGCTCAGGGCGGTCCTTCAATTTGCTGCCCCATACCTGAATATGTGCATCTATTTAAATAGAAAATTAAAATGATGTAGAGAGAAAAAGGTAGATAATTTTTTACATTTATTTATGTATTAAATAAAAATACAGTAATCTACAGTGTTAAAGTAGAAAATTAAAATTTGATGTACTCAAATCTTCACCATGTTAAAATGGAGTAAATTGTTCCAATATCATTTTCCTCTTGGCCAATAATGCTGCCCCAAAAATGTGTCAACTGGGGTGGACCACCCCCTCGAGGTCCCCCAGCTCCTTTGTGTTCTGTTTGTTTGTTTCTTTGCTTGCTTGCTTGTTTGTAGAGAGAGGGTCTTGCAATACAGCTGAAGCTGGTCTTGGACTCGTAATCCTCCTGCCTCAGCCTCGTTAGCATTACAGGTGTGTGCCCCCACACTTGGCTTATATTTAAGTTCTTAATTCTTGTACTTAATTTTCGTGTGTGGTGCGAAGTAAGGGTTCATTTTTTCCCATGTGGATATCCAGTTTTCCTGGCATCATCTGTTGAAGATCAAGACCACACTATTTTGATACTAGAAGTTTTAATGTGTGGAAGTCAGAAAGTTGTTTTTTTTCTTTTTCTTTTTTTTTTTTTTGAGACAGAGTCTCATTATGTAGTTCAGGCTGGCCTTGAACTCACAGTGATCCTCCCGCCTCAGCCTCCTGAGTGCTGGGACTACAGGCATGTGCCACCAAGCCTAGCTTGGAAGTCAGAAAGTTTGAGGCCTCTACTTTTCTCCTCTCTTGTGTTTTGTCTTTGTTTTTGTTTTTGCTTTTGCTCTTCTGGATCCTTTGTGTTACACATGCATTTTATATTTTATGACTGTCTCTTCTATTTCTGAAAAAAATGCTATAGAGATTTTCACAAGGATTGCATGAGTGAAGACTGCTTTAGGAAGTAGGGACACTTTAATAATACTGTCTTTACTCCATGGACATTAGCTGTCTTTCCATCGATATCTTCTTTCATTTCTTCCAGCACTGTTTTACAGTTTCGGTGCATAAACCTTTTGCCTCCCTAGTTACGTTCCTTCCTATATTTCATTCTTTTGAGGGGATGCTACACACTGAACCCAGGGCCTCCAGCATGCAGAGCAAGTCCTCCAGCACGGAGCAACGCCCCCTTCTTTTTGATGCTAATGTAAATGAGAGTAGTTTCCTAATTTCCTTTTTTGGATAGTTTGTTGTTAGACAATAGAAATATAATTTATTTTTAAATGTCAGGGCTGGGAATGGTGGCCCATGCCTGTAATCCCAGCACTCAGAAGGCTGAGGCAGGAGGGTTACCACAAGTTCAAAGCCAACTTGGGCTACACTGTGAATGCAAGGCCACCCTGAACTACACAGTGAGACCCTGTCTCAAAGAAAAACAATATTTAAAACAATGTTGGTTCTTTTGATCCTGCAACTTTACTGAATGATCAGTTCTCAGAGCTTTTAGAGGGATTTTAGGGATTTTGACATCTAGAAAGAGGCCATTTTACTTCTTGAGGAGGCTAACCCGATGGAAAGCCTCAGTGTTGCCATTTTGTTATCTGAGTTTGGTCTGACTTGTAGAAACTTTGTCCCTCTTTTCCTCTCTTATTTTCCCTTGCGTTTCTTTGATTTTTTATAGTGACATTTTGCAATTTCTTTTTTTTTTTTTTTTCTTTTGGATATTTCCTATAGCTATTTCCTTTGTGGTTGCCATGGTTATAACAATCTTTTTTTAAGCAGCTACAAGGTCAATTGCATGCAAAAATTCAATCCTCCTACTTCTCCACCATACTTTAGGATATCAGTGCCACGAATTGGGTATTTTTATATTACGTATCCATTAATGTATTTTATAGGCCTTTTCACAATTTTGTCTTTTAACTTCTACACAAAGTCTATAATGTTTCATGCCCCGTGACTGCAGTGAGGTAGTGGCCTACATATTTGAATATGCACTCACCAGCCCCGCACACTTTCTGTGCTCTTGTTTCCACGTGACTGTTCCGCACCTTTATTTCAATTTAATAAATTCCCTTTAGCAGTTCTTGTAAAGCAGGTCTGCTGGTGATGACCTCCTTCTGCTTTTGCTTATTGAGGACAGTCTTTATTTCTCTTTAATTTCGGAAGGACAGTTTTGTCAGGTATAGATTCTTGGTTGGCGGCCGCTTTCCCTTCCGCTCCTGGAAGGTTTCCTGTCCCCTTCTGGTCTGCAGGCTTTCTGCGGAGGAGCCCCCTCCTACTCTCGTGGAGGTTCTGTGATTTGTGGTGAGTGGCTTCTCTCTCGCTGTCCTCCATGTTCTCTCCATCTTTGTCCTTCGGGATTGGGTTACTGTATAATGCACCTCATCTAAATGTAAGAAAACATCAGTATGCTGTGATGTGGATACTTACACAAAATATTTGATCAGTACTATTGGAAACTCTCAAAGTTACAAAAAACAAGGAAAGACTGAACTATCACAGATCAGAGAAGTATGAGACATTTTGGAAAAACCATAAAACTCAAATAAAATCTCAGAGTTTTTTAATGGTCCTCACTGGCCAACCTATCTAAAATATCGTAGTTCCTGAGCTCTCTGCTCTCTACTCTGACTTACCTCTCTTCTTAGGTTTGCTTGATCTTGGCCATGTTATATTTATTTATTATGTGTCTCCTCCCCCTAAAATATCAGCTCCATAAACAGGAGGAGAATCAAATTTTATGAAACCTGAGAATTTGTGAGCCTTTTTTTTGTTGGTTTTTTTGTTTTGTTTTTTGTTTTTTGGAGACAAGGTCTTGCTACGCAGTTCAGGCTGGACTTGAATTCACTATGTAGCCCAGGCTGACCTTGACCTCGTGGTGATCCTCCTGCCTCAGCCTTGAGTGCTAGGATTACAGGTGTGTGCCACCATGCCTGGTGCTATCAGTCCTTTCTATGAAAAAAAAAATTAAGCATGCAAAATGAGGTAAAAAATAGACATATACTTCAAAGAAAGCAGAACTAAGGCATTTTAAAAATCTGACAAGTAGCAGAAGATTATCATCAATTAAGTACCTATCATAGTTCTATAATTTTTTTCTGTTCTTCGCTACCTATTTGACTGCCTCTACATGTGATAATAACTCTGTAATATATTTTTTCATAGAAATGATAGAAAAATAACTTAGTTTCCTACTGGCTGGCCAGCTTACTTTTATTATCAATAAATGGGATTCATAAAACATACATCCTCACACCCAAACTCACAGAAACACTGTTTCAAATCTATGCTCTACAAGCACAGGAATGCGGATGAAGTCTATTTTGGACAATTTTCTGTCAAAAAGAAAAAATATAGTTCATTTCAACTGTGTGCATAACTTTATTGAGTATCTTGCCAACAAGAGAAAACTTACTTTGATTAAGTATTGGGGAAACCTCAATTCTCTGTTAATAATAATACTCATGTCTTCATTACCAGATGGTTCCACAGCTGGCTTCTGACTCTACGTTTCAAGTTCTGTCTCTCCAGTAGCCACAAACTTTTGGAATTGGCCACTGCAGAACATAGTTTATTTCATGATATGTTGTCTGAACATGTACGTTACATCATGGTAGATGAGGTAGCAGCTGCGGGCAGTGTTTTTGGAAGCCTTCCTTACATTTTTTTTTTTTTTTTTTTTTTTGAGACAGGGTCTCATTATGTAGTTCAGGCTGGCTTTGAACTCTCTTTGTAGCCCAGGTTGGCCTTGAATTCATGGAGACCCTCTTGCCTCAGCCTCCCAAGTGCTGGGATTACAGACATGCTCCACCATGCCCGGCTACCTTTCCTACGTTTGAACAACTAGATAACTCTCTAGAAGTGACGGCATACCACCTGTATACATGCAACCAAATCCAGATTACACAGATTCCTGTAGAATCTCTTCTCTTTAGAAGAATTACCAAGGTACCTGTTGCCACCCAAATATCATCCAATGGGAAGGAAAGCATAATGGGAGAAAAACTGGATTTGAAAGAGGTACCATATGTAACCAACTGCAACCAAAATATCTTCCAGAGATTTTAAAAAATATAGAAAACATGTAAGACGGGCGAATATATTGCGAGGGCCCTCATGGTGCTTAAAAAGAAGCGAATGGATGTGAGGAGTCACAAAGCTTGAGTCTCATTTTCTTCTTCACCCTTGGAGGACGTGGCCTTTATTAACAGCTCCACTCTCAGTACATAGATCAGGGCCTCACACAAAGCAGATGTACAATATGTACTAGTTAAATTAATGAATGACTGAAAAAAGAGAGGCTGAAGGAAGGCAGGGAGGAAGGAAGCAAGGAAAAAAGACCAGGGAGAGAAAAGAATAGCAGTAGTTCTTTGCATAATTTGTTATGTATTATAGAAGCATAATGCAGCTTCCAACACTTGGCCAGAAACAACCAACATTAGAATTATTTCCAAGGAGGGGGGTGCACTGAGCAAATAAGGCAGGGTCAGGCGGTGGGCAACCACGCTCGCCACGGTGACAACGTCAATGCGGCCAAATCGGCTTGGAGCTCAGAGGTAGGAAGTGCTCTGACCTGGCCAAGGAGAAGTAAAGGTGGAACATGAGATTGGGATTGAAGTTTGGGACTGAAGTTTGTATATGTAAATCCAAGCAGGCGTCCCTGGGAAATGCTGGCGCTACCGCAGGCTTTGCCTGGTGACCCCGATGCCAGTGACAGACTCGTGGCGGTGCATTCCTATTGGTGGTCAGTTCCACTCAGGCTTTTCGTTCAGTGGGAAAAGTCACGTGGCTCCCTAGATTCAGAACAATGACACAGTTCTATAAAAGCTCATAAAGAGTAACTTCCTCATGTCCCCCAAGTTCTCACCTAGTGTCCCGGTACCCTGCCCCTCCTCTGGAATCCCTCAGGTTCCCCACCCACCAGCGACCAGAGGAGCAGGTCTCGGGGGTCTCAGGGTGACGTCCCGCTCCAGCCACGGCTGGTCTGAGTCTGGACTGGCTGATGCGTGTATTGGGCTCCTGGCTGAATGATCTGCATGAAATCCCCAGCTCCAAGCAGCCCGGACAGCTGCAGGGAAGACACCACCCACCGAGGGAGCCTGGTGTCACCCTCCCAGCACACTGGGGTTGGCTCAGGAGTAGAGCGACACGGCCTTTGCCGAGCCCAGCTGTTCTCTCTCAAGTCAAACACCCCAGGCAGAGCACTGGACAGATGACTGGCATCCCTGGTCATGTGCGGCGGGGACCAAATCCATCCTAATCACAGTCCCACTTCCGCCAGGTAGCTCAGCAAGGGCACACAGCAACACGCAGGAAACATTACTTCTAAAAGATGACTGGCAAAGAGGAAGGAGGTAGGATCTCCAGGTCTACACCTGGAGAGCTGATCTCACATCTTAGAAAACAACCATTCAAAATTTTCCTGTTATGCAGGTAGGGAACCCGAGGTCTGGGAAGGTTGAGGTCTTTGCGCAGACAGCCCTGAGCTAACAGGAGCGGCTGCAGAACCCTGGCCTCTTGTATCTCCATTCAGTATTCTTCCCAGTACCTAGCTCCTTCCTGAGGCCGAGTACACAGGTAATCTGTTGTGAATTTCTCACTGCGTGGAGGAATTCAGAGTTGGCCAGTGATGTCTGTTATCCTTGTGGGAGTTGCAAATCTGCAGTGAACGGCTGAGCTACGTGAGAAAGTGGTCTCCTATAACATTCGCAACTGGAGCGGTTTGCTTTGCTTCCGTGAGCCTACGGACAGGGAGAGGTGATGAGGTGGAGAGAGCAGGCACCTGGCGAGTGTATACAGTGGAGCAGAGCAGCGGAAGTCGACAGGAGGAAGAACAGTTGCCAAAGCATGGGCGGGGCAGGCTTGCAGCTGGAAGGGACGATGGGCAAAGTCCTCGGTGTGGGGGAGGCGTTTTCTCTGTGATGCCATCAATGGCTCAGGGTCAGCTGTGAAAAGCACTGCCCCGCAAGCATGTGAAGTAGTTAATAGCCACATGTGGCTAACAGAGGGGACACAGGACACCTCTCCATGGCACAATGCTTTTTTTATTTTTTTTATTTTTTTATTTTATTTTATTTTTTTTTTTGTGGGTACTGGGGTCGACCTCAGGACCTCGTGCGCCAGCAGGCGCCCGTGCCACTGAGCGATATCACCAGCCCTTTTTTTCGTATGTGGGTTCCGGGAGTCGAACTCGGGCCCTCGCGCTTGCCAGGCAGGCACTTATGCCACTGAGCCATCTCACCGGCCCACAATGCTTTTTTTAATTTATTTTTTTATTGGTACATTTTAGATATACATAATGATTACATTCATCACCGGGAGTTTGCACCTGTACATGGTATATCTTGCTTCTTTTTTTCCCATTCCCCCTCCCTCCCTTCAACCCCTCTTCCCTTCCTTATTTACAAAAGCTTCATTTCCATTTTTTCCTTCTCTTCTCTTCCTTTCTTTTCTCTTCTTTCCTTTCCTCCTCCACCCTGACTTGTTCCCCTTCTCATTTGAACATTTTCTTCCCATTTCCCAGTATCTATTATACATTTTGGTCCTTATTTACACTTCCAGTTTCTCACACCAGAGGAAAAAATGCAGTATTTACACATGTCTGTCTGATTTATTTCACTTAAGAGTATGGTCTCAAGGTGCATCCATTTAGCGGGAAATGTCTCAAGTTTATCCTTCTTTATGGCACAATAGTACTCCATTGTATAAAAGAATATCTTTATCCATTCATTGGTTGATGGGCGTGTCTTAGTTACTTTTCTCTCATCACTGAGACAAAATACCCAACACCCACAGTTAAAGGAGGAAAGATTTATTTAGCTCACAGTTTGTAGGGGTTTCAGTCCATAATCGGCTGGCTCCAAGGCAGGGTGGCACATGGCAGAGGGGCAACCCTTCATGGCAGTGGAAGACAGCAAAAGCAATAAGGGGAGAGGAGACAAGACTCTTTCTGTCCTTTATATTGTATGCAGACTACTTACCCTAGGGTGGGTGTACCATTCACACCCTTAATCCCGGACAGAACTATGCCAAACCAATGAGTGGACTGATTTAGTAAGCACACACCCTTCATCCCAGGATCGCACACTCTAGATTCAGCCACCTCTGAAAAAGCCCTATGACTATATGAGGCTTTGCAGGGACATCTAGACATAAACCATAACAGGACATTTGTGCTGTTTCCAAGATTTAGCTATTACAAACTGTGCCACTATAAACACGGCTGTGCGTATATTGCTGTGGTATGATGTTGTTAATTTTTTCAGAAAGATACCAAGAAGGGGAACAGCTGAGTTGAATGGAACCTTTAGTTTTAGTTTTTTAAGTAATCTCTGCACTGATTTCCACAGTGGTTGCACCAGTCTACACTCCCACCAACAGTGGAGAAGTGTTCCTTTTCCCCACAGCCTTGCCAGCATCTGTTATTGTTTTCTTGATAATAGACTTTTTGGGGTGAGATGAAATCTCAGCATTGCTTTTATTTGCATCTCTCGAATGACCAGTGATTTTGAACATTTTTTCATATATTTATTTGCCGTTTCTACTTCTTCATCTGAGAAGGGTCTATTCATTTCTGATGTCCAGTTTTGGACTGGGTCCTTAAATTTCAGGGATCTGATTTTTTTGAGTTCTTTATATATTCTAGATATTAGTCTTTTGTCTGAGGAACAGCTGGCAAAAGTTTTTTCCCACTCTGTGGATTGTCTTTTCACCCTGTTGCTGATTTCTTTTGCTGTGCAAAAGCTTTTTAATAAGACGAGATCCCAGTTGTTGATTCTTTTGATATTTCCTGTGTGATCAGAATTTTGTTCGTGAAATCTTTGCTTACACCAAAGTCTTCCAGAGCTCTACCTAGTCTACCTCCCAGCACATTTAGTGTTTCTGTTGTAACATTTAGATCTTTGATCCATTTCTATTTTAGTTTAGCACATGGTGAAAGATATGGGTCTAGTTTTAATGTTCGGCACATTTGCACGACATTTTATTAGACCATTCTAGTCTAGAAGATTTTCAAGATCCTTTGATCTCTGAAGTCCCAAGCCAAAAAAAAAAAAAAAAAAAAAAAAAAGAACAGAGCATAAAATGCAATAGACCTGCCTTCAGAGGCATCGATTGCAATTAGAACCCCTGAATGAATAGTTCAGATCTGAAACGGAGAGCCCATATTTTAACTGCAGACTTAATTTTTCACAAAAAGGTGTGGTGTTGGATCAGGTGAACTATTATCTCTCCGTAGGCATGTTGACAAATTAAATGCCACTTTGGGGCCTGCTGTCACACACTGCTTGTCGGACTAGTCCTTCTCCTCTTTCTCGTTACCCTGCTGCTATAGCCAAACACGCACGGTCCTACCTCTTTTCTGGGTAGAGATCATCTGTAATAAAGGAATTCCTTAGAGTAAAATAGGCAGCAAACAGGATTTATTGTTAACATTCTCCCACTGGCTTTAATAATGACTGGTGTCAATTCTCCCTTAGGGTATTGAAATAAAATTCCCTTCTCTTCATATACACCTGTATGAGAAAAAGGAGTTGTCTGTGGTGTCTTTAAGCATCCGAATGGCTTCCAGGCAGAAGAGAAATGTTTAAAAAATATCCAGTGCCTAGAAATAAGAGAAATGATGACGGCACATCTTCAGCGGAGGACTGGAAATTGATGGGCACGCGATAAACCAAGTCTGCAGGAATGTGCATCTTCGGCTGGCTATTTAGAAGGGGTTAACTTGAGAAAACCAGTAACAGTTCAAAGCGTTCTTGTCCGTAACAAAACAGATAAAATTTATCATTACAGATACAATTGATTTCCCTACAGTAGAATGTATAACCTCAGAGTTCTCAATGTGTGGCCTACCAGAAAGTGGCGAGAATGACCAGATAAACGTGTTTCAAGCCACAGGGAACATTTTGGGGGATTCATGGCAATGTGTTTTACTGTAATAAATTATCTTCAAACATTCATCATATTTTTAATCATACTTGCCTATTTAGCTTCATATGCTAAGGACCCATTACTCTATGTAACAGGAAGAGAAGTTTCCAGATGTGCTGCTTATTGAATGGTAAAGGCAAGGACATGTCATCCCAGGCTTCTGCAGGTGGTATCTTCGTAAAAGGCATTCTCTGTGGTAGACAATCGTGTTACATTTCCAGGACACCCCAGCCCCCCAAGTAGGGCGCAGGGCTCAGCGCAGTCTGGTGCTATAGGAGCGGCGGTGGCTGTGGGAACACACGGGGCTCCGCACTCCGATAGGACAGGAGGCCACAGTCCGAGTTCCACAGAACTCGGTGCAGGAAGCAAGCGGAGGTTGGGGACATGCGAGTGATTTTAATTGTCCTAGTGGTTTTCCCTGTCACTCCACCCACTTTCACTGTGGGCTCAGGCCTGTGTCAGGGGCCAGGCAGCCAAAGATTGTGAGTGAGACACAGAGCTGCCCGGTGAAACTTTCCCATCTCCTGAAGCACGACTGAGTGATCTTTTAAAATCTCGTGTGTTATGTTACGTGATAGAATCATCTTTGACAAGAAGCTTTTGGGCAAATACAGTGGAAGATTCGGGTTGATGTTTGGGGGGCTAGAAAATAACGCCTGTTCTTCCAACTCGAAGAAAGCAACTGAGAGGCGGATCCAGCGGTAGGTGAATGGTAACAGTTTGAGCTTTGGGACGGCGCGGCTCAGGGTAGAGAGGTGCGTGGACTGTGCTGGACTCCACTGCCTCTGAGTCTCCAAATGAGGGTCGCTCATCCGGCGAAGCAGCTGAGCGCGTGGCACGCGGATATTCACCCAGCACTGCTGCTCCTTCCGAATGCAGAAGCTAAGCAGAGAAATCGCGTGATTGACTTCTGCTAGGCATCTGCCTTATCTGGTGTAATGGTTGATGCATTGTGTCAACTTGAGAAGTTTAGAAAGTTTAACTAAGTGAGGCAACAGGGGCCAGGGTTCTCGGTTTGTAAACATCCCCAGCCTGTGGAGAGGAGGGCTCAGAGGTGGTGTGAGTGTAAAGGGCACACCCTAGGGCAGAGAGCCTGCATAGGATATGAGGGAGGAAAAGAGGCTTGCTCTGCCCCCTCCTTTTCGTGCTTCTGTTGCTTTTGCTGTCTTCTGCCACCTTGAACTGTTGCCCCTCACCATGCCACCGTGCCTTGGAGCCAGCTGACTACAGACCGAAACCTCCACAAACTGTGAGCTAAATAAACCTTTCCCTTCTTTAATTTGGGCATTGGTTATTTTGCCCCAGCAATGAAAGATAAGTAATTAAGACACTTGGGCAAAGTGTGATGAGCCATTTGCTTTATCTGGGTGTGGTGTGCTGAGTTGGCTGCCTGTGATTGGCTGAAACCTGGCCACTTGTGATTGGCTGAAACTGGTTTAGTGCAGTTAGAACAAGGGAGCTGAAGAAATCACTCCCCTCAGCTTGAAAGGGAAATTAAAATTTTAAATAAAAGCCTGCCAAGACCAAGCGGACATGTCTGGACAAACCCTATAATAAAACATTCCTTCCTTTGTGTAAGCTTGTCTAGGGCCTTAAAATGTAACTTGAAATGTTCCTTTGTGTAACTCCTGTCTTTACTGCCTTTGTATAACTGATGGCCTTGCAATGTAACTTAAAATATAACAGGACATTTCTTCCTCTGTGTAACCCATGCTTTGCATAGCTGATGGCCTTACAATGTAACCTAAAATGTGTGAATTCCCTTAGTCATCCAAGATGTCACCCAAGCTTCCAGTCATAGCGCACTAAATCTGCCTCTGTGCCTCCCCCTTGCTTTCCCCATGAAAGCCCGAAACCCCACCAGGCAGGGCTCTGGCTCTTTGGGAGAGATCCCAGTCAAGCCCACCGGTGTAATGAACTGCCTCCTAAACCTCCTCGGTGCCTTTCTTCTCATGATCAGTCCTTTTTCCATAACAGGCCCACTTGAGCTTGGACAACACCTTGGGGCCATTCCTCTTTCCATTGTCCCAAGAGAGGTAGAAAATAACAAAACCAAACCCCGGGAAGCCTTTGAAGCGGTAGGAAAGAGCACGTGTTAGAATCTTGGCCTGCCCTGCAGTTGCCTTTACTCTACTCAAAGCTTATTAAGGGTTCATGAATATGTGCTACGTCTCATACATGTAATGAAGGTCACAGTGAACTCTGGGATGGGCATGCGTGTTGAGAGCCCCTGAGATGACACGGCACCCTATCAATCATTCCTGTCAATCTTTTTTTTTGTGGGGAGTACCAGGAATCAAACTGAGGACCTTGCGCGGCACTTGTGCCGCTGAGCTATATCCCCAGCCCATTCCTGTCAATTATACCTAGAGACTAAGTGGAAGACACCCGGGCTGGAGTGTGAATCTTTTAGATTTTGAAAGCCTGATTTGTCTGTGTGAATTGATTTCTTTTTTTTTTTTTTTTTTGGAACTGGGAATTGAACTCAGGACCTTGTGCTTGCCAGGCAGGTGCTTGTGCTGCTGAGCTATATCCCCTGTGTGAAGTGATTTCTACTTTCCTGTCGTCCCAGCACCACTTTCCTGTTCAGACTCACCCTGAGCACATCTCCCCATGAGCTTCAGGAAATGCAGCTGCTTTTCACTTGCCGTCAGGTGTACGCTTTGCAATTCTTTGCCCTTACTGTGCAAGGGCCTGGAGTCTACCAGCTCCATTCACCCTGCAATAGCAGCAGCAGCTCACCTGCTCACCCTTGAAAGTGCAGAGACCCCCACACCTTCCCTGAGCCTGGACAGGTCATGATGAACCTTTTAGAGCTTTCAACGATGCCAACAGCCTGCTGTGGCACATGTGCCATGGATTCACCACCACCAGCGTCAGTGCTTCTAACCCAACCTGCTTCTCCACAGTACTAAAAGTTAAGGTTGAAAAAATCATTTTCTTATTCTGTTTTCTTTTTGAATTATTGGAATTTAAAAATCATCACTTTTTCTATTTTCACATAAACGCTATGAGATAAAATTGCAAGTTAAGTAATCTTTTGTGGGGTAATTTAGAATTAATTACCATACTTCCAGGGTAATTTTTTCCTGTGCAGGAGATTGACCCCAGAGCCTTGTACACGCTAAGCAAGCTCTCTACCACCGAGCTACACCCCCGTAGCTCCAAGATTATTTTTATGAGAATTACATTCTGAATTCCAAAGAAATGGATTACAAATGAGCTTTTGAACTGTAACTTATTTCAAAGATGAATCCTGCCTTTATAATATTGGAGTTAATGGCAAGTTAACCAGAAACAGCAACGTAGCAATGTAATAATGTGTTTTTGAATATTAAATAATGAAGTTCTAACAACACTAACAAAAAGAGCCACTCAAAATTTTGCAAATCATTCCTAATTGCATAAACTGCTAATGTCATACTGTTTTCCCACGATTCTATAAAATGCTGTTAGATGATTAACTCCACATTTATCAAGTCAATGATATTTATCTTTTTT
Source organism: Erethizon dorsatum (assembly GCA_028451465.1). Lineage (NCBI taxonomy): Eukaryota > Metazoa > Chordata > Mammalia > Rodentia > Erethizontidae > Erethizon > Erethizon dorsatum. Next base: position 122,640,831 of record CM051829.1, on the reverse strand, counting down.
GATAGCCAATTATAGGGCAAGTTTATTGATGTCGTTATCCAGCTTCTGACAGCAAATTTCCAGTCTGTCTGCACCATTTTTGGTCAGGAATCGGGCTTTACTGTAGGATTGATAACAGCTGATCAGTGTAGGTGATTGCTGTTGACCAGACACTGTCAATCTTAAACTCCAATTTCTGTGCTTTGCTTTCTTATCTATCCATCAGAATATTACTCTTTGGGTAAGAACTTCTTCTGTGATTGTGGAACTTGGTTATTTGCTTCTTGTTACCCCAGTGTGGCTGCACAGATAATATTTTGGGAGTCATTTAATTTTCTTTTGGCAAGAGTAACAAATCATCCAATGGCGTTGCATTATTTAATTTACGTATGTCAAGTATATTTCTTAAAGGCTTTGAATGACTTTTGAGAGGTAAGGCACTGAATTTGCGTGGCCTTGTTGGTCTCACTGTAGAATACATTCTTCCCAACTTGACGGCCGCAGCACTTCTCCCTTGAATAGCAGTTTCATTAAGGTAATCCACAGCTTTCTTTGTCAGGCTGGAAAAAGTCTGTGAGAAATTATGAAGCGTACGCCAAGATCTGGTTTCTAATGTCTGATCCTTAGTTTCCTTCTTTAGTTTACTCTTCATGGTTCTGTGGCCCATTTCATAAGATCCGGCTTGTACATCTCTTTTCCCTGCTGTATGCATTGTTTTTGGGGGTTTGGAAAGAGTATTAGATTCACCTTTAATTAAAGATTTGAGGATTGCACAATTTCTTTCTAAAACAAAATTTGTCCTTTTACATGGATGAATTTTTCCATTTTCCAAAATGCAGGCAGAAAAGCTATTTTTTGTCAAAAGCAATGTTTGTACATATTGTGTGTCATGGAAAATTATGGGTTTACTGTCATGTTGTACCTGTGGATTAAAGAAAAGAGTACTTAGTCATAAATCTTTTGAGGCAAGAAAGCTACTTATATTTTTAAACATGAAAATAAAATTGTAAAATATTCTAAAAATGGCTACACAGAGGTATTTAATATGAACAATAGTAGTATTCAAATACACAAAACCAAGACACTTGTATATAATATATATCCCTCTCAATTTTTTTTTTGAGACAGGTTTGAGTTTAGGGTGGCCTTGAACTCATGGCAATCCTCCTGCCTCAGCCTTCCCAGTGCTGGGATTACAGGCGTGTGCCACCATGCCTGGCCCTACCTTCTCAATATTCTATACAGGTATTAGGCATAAAATTTGAACCTTTGCTCTTCTAAAATCCTTTTTGAAATAAAGTGGGATATGAAGAAATAAATGCATTTCTTAAATGTTTGAGTTATAAGAGAGTTGGTAGAATGGAACATTGTGCTGGCATTTCTTAGATCTGTGTGCTCCCGAAATAACAAAGCATATACCCCTACAAAACATGGATTGGATCAAAGAACACAACAGACATACATGATCACATGCCAAAATTTTAGTGTCTGGACACTGGAATGCATAATTTAAAAATTTTTAAATTATCTCTATAATAGTTATTATTGTCCCCCAGAACTTAGCACAATACTTGGCATATAAGTGTTCAATATATTTTTGTAGAATAAAATAGCCAAAGTAATAGACTGACTTTAAAAACTGACCATTTAATCACAGTAATAACAAAATCTGTTTGTAGGAGCCACTTTTTAAGCTTTTTCCTGTATTTCTGCTGTTGGTTTTCACAAGCCCTATTTTTTGCCATCAGTAAAAAGATTAACTCCCAAGAAACTGGTCAAATATGCATATTATCAGTATTTAGTTTGCAAATTTTAAGTCAATAATTTTCACTTTTTCTTTTAAAATATAACTAGTGAAATAATAAATCAGGGTCATTGCGCAGAGCATTCTGGTATAAAAGGTACATTAACGCCTACAATCACTGAAAAGATGAGCAGAGATCTGGTTTTGCAAGTCACTGGTGATGAAAATATTACTTGTTTAACCAACCACAGAATGGAAGATTTTCATGGCCTCCGTTGGCAGCTGAAAGTCTCTGTGGCTCTGGTGCGGCAGAAACTGTGTCTGCCAGGCTCTCTGGGCTCGGTGCAGAGCAAGCGCCCTGTGCTCTGCCAGCCGACACCTCTGGCAGTGACGGGGAGCCCTGATAGCTTTCACTGATACAGCCTGCTGCGTGCCGTGGGTTCGCTACCACGGCCCCATGGGGAGTCCTCAGTTCAGAAAAAGCCAGAAATGTGAAAAAGCAGGGGTCGTGGAAATTTCTAGGGAGGGTGCCAGCACCAAGGTCTCAGAAAGCGTCATCTCCACTAGGCATAATGGTGCATGCCTCTAATCCCAGTACCCTGGAAGGCTGAGGCAGGAGGATCACAAATTTAAGCCCTGTCTGGGAAATTTAGTGAGAACTTTTCTCAAAAAAAAAAAAAAAAAAAAAAAAAGAGAAAAAGAAAAAAAGAAAAAAGATGGGGGTAGTAGCTTAGTGCTAAGGCCCTGAATTCAATTGCCAGCCCACAAAACAAAGCAAGAAAGTATCATCTCCCCGCAGCGAGGGGCGCAGTCTGGGCTGTCCTCGGGTGATCCCTCCCTCTATCGCTTTTGAAGCAGACCATCTCGCAGCTTTCACAGAGGCTTTGTATTCATCACCAGACAGTGGCAGATGTTCAGGTTACCCTGTGAGAAGGTGCGCTCCTCCCTGGAGTCACGTGGATGATCTTGGCGTTTGGATTTTTCAGTTCATCCTCAAAGCACAGGGGCAGCAAGCTGTCCTTTCTCGCCGAACCACACTTACTTGCCCAGTCATCTGTGGCTGACGGATTTTTTTCTGACCTCAAGTCACTCACCGGAGGAGGATATTCCCTTCTGAAAGCGAAGAGGGCACTGTTCACAGGGCTGACTTCAGCTTGTCGGCTCGTCTGCCTCCCCGTATGCCCAGAATCCACTGCCCACACCACCACCAATCCTGCCCCGTAACTGTCAAGCTGAGGCCACCTTGTCCTGTCCGGGTTTGTGGGAGCAAATGGCAAAAGCGGGGGTGGAGGCTAGACGGCCAAGCATGTGCCTCTGCGAGCTTTGAGCAGGAAGAATCGTTAGACTAAGGAGAGCCCCAAGGCCCTGGCCACCTCCGCTGTCAGCTGTAAAGGGAGTTTCGTGCTGACAGAGGATGGCCCCAGCTCAGCTGAGAGGATGGGACAGTTTCCCTTCCAGGTCTCCCTGGAACGCCTCATGCGGGACGTGGACAGCGAGTCTGTCCTTGTGGCTGGAGGTGGCCCATAGCAAAGGTTCATCCTGGTGGATGAGCAAAGACGAGGACGTGGCCGAGCTCAGAGGACAGACCCCGTGTCCGCAGGAGCAGCACCGGGTGCCACCAGCCCCGGCAGAACACGAGGATGCTGACGCTGGGACCTTGCTCAGGCACCTTTGCTCATTGTCCGCAGTTCATGAAGCCCCTCACCCTGAGCGCCTCAGATGCCGTCTTGGAAGGCAGCAGGACAGTGAGACCTGACACGCTGCTCGGTACTGTTCCACGCAAAGCCCCAAATTCACCAGATTCTCAGGAGCGTTCCCGTTATAGAGGCCGAGGGGCTCATGAGAACAATCAGAATTTTATGCAGAAAGTTAAAGAGCTACTTTTTCCCATTCGTGTGGTAGTGTAATTAATTAAATCCGTACATCTACTACAAAGGTGAATTGCTTTCCCTGTTTATTCCCATCCTTCTCTCCGTCTGGCTGCGCTCAAGGTCCTGACGTGGTGCCAGCTTGCTGCGCTGCCTTGGACTGTTCACTGGATGGCACTGCAGGACGAGATGTTCATAACGTGCCAGGAAATTCATTCTGATCTACTGTAAGTAACGGGCAGAGCTCACGCTAGTAGAAACATCACTGAATAGAACACAAGACCAAAAATTTAAAAGGATATTACCTTTCATTTCCAGAATCTTCCAAATGGCCAATGGAATCCAGTGATTTACCGGTTTTGTTTTCAAGTGGAACTGAAATTATAAAAGATCTTCATAAAAGACACATATATTACTGCAGGTGCAAAATACTTTGTATAAAACGTTTTACCCTTTAAAATAAGGGATGTGTGGCAGCTGCTTAGGAAGCACTTTTTGAATGGACAGGATTGAGCCAGGCTTTAATGTTTGACTAAGATCAGACACAAACATGGTCTCAGAGATTATGAGAGAAAGGCACATGGTTCAGTTCTAGAACATTCCTTAAATGCCTCACGTGTTCAGAGGTGGGGCTTTTGGAGGTGATTGGATCATGGAGCTCACAGCCAACTTACAGTAACGGGGGAGGCCTGGTCGGGAGACGTCACCGGGGGCGGGGCCTGGTCAGGAGAGGCGTCACCTGGAAGGGTTCCTCTCCCTCCCTGGCTCCTCCCTTCTCGCTCTGCTTCCTGTGCGCCATGAGGTGAGCAGCTCTCCACCGCCAGGCCCAGCTTACCTCCACCTACCTTGGAGCCAGCTGAGCGTGGACTGGAAACGTGAGCCACACAAACCCCTCTTTAAGTTGTGGGTTTTGGGTATTTTTAGCTTTGGTGGCATCATTTTGTCCTTAATGTTTATCTTAAATTACATTTTCCAATCCCATTTCATAGAACTTTTATCTTCTTTAGCTTCTTTAGAGTACAGAACAGTTATTTTCTAAATTTTCTCCTGTTCTGTAGGGTATAAATTCTGTCAAAATGTGGCCACCAGATGCCTTTCAACTTATTTCCTTTTTTTTTTTTTTTGCTGCAGAATTTTTGCATAGATTTCATAGTTTTGTTTTTCTTTCTACTCATCTTTGAATTAGCTCATTTAAAAGTGGGTTTACTATTTGTCCAAAAATAATAGTGCTGGATTCTCTCCCTATTTACCTGGATCCTGTTGAATTCTTCTCTTAGTCTCTTTTGGGCTAAGCAACTCGGTCATGGGCTGTCGGGTGGGTTGGCTTTCCCTTTGTGGTTTCCTTCAGAGCACACTGCAAAAGATGGCTCTGAGGAGACCGGATCTCATCTCTTCTGGTGCCAACCCTCCCGTCCAGGCCTTCCTCCTCCAATTTAGGTTATTATTATCTTCTTAAGTCGTAAATCTCAATACATCTGAAGCAATGGTGGAAAGGCAGAGAGGGATAACTAGCCATGGCTGCACGTGTCTTTCCAAATACTACAGCTAGGGCCTTGGAGTGCTGTTGGCCTGCAGTGAGGACAGGGGCCCCATAAAGAGAGCTCCCAGCTCTCTGCCCCCCCCATCACTGATAAACTGACTGCCTTGATGATGAGTGTGTATGTGTGGGTGTTGTCAGAATTTTTTTTTTTTTTTTTGGTTCTTTGAGACAAGGTCTCACTATGTAGTTCAAGCTGGACTTGAACTGGCAGCGATCCTCCTTCCTCAGCCTCCAGAGTGCTGGGATTACAGGCGTAGCAATCCCAGGTAGTGCCTGGCCATTGTCAGAATATTTTTTGCTGACTCTTTCATTGCTGCTCGTTTTCCTCAGGAAATGCAATTATGCATTGTCTTCTGGAATATTCTTTCAAGTTGTTTCATTTTGTAACATATGGTAGATTTTCTTTGAGTCCAGAATAAAATGTCCTGTATACGTTCAATTTAATAAATGTTTCTTCTCCATTTTTCCGTTTTTGTTATTAATTCTGGAAGGATGAACTTGTACTGATTTTTTTCAGCTTTCCCAGAAGTCTTAATTTGGGACTTTTGATTTTGATTTTTTAAAAACAAAGTGTCTTAGTTACTTTTTCTCATTGTTGAGATAAAATACCCAATACCCAAAGTTAAGGGAGGAAAGATTTATTTGGTCACAGTTTGTAGAGGGTTCAGTCCATAGTTGGCTGGCTCCAAGGCAGGGCGGTGTGGCAGAGGGCATCGCAGAGGAGAAACCGCTCATGGCAGACAGAAGACAGCAAAGCAAGCAAGGGAGAACCACAGCTCTTTCTGTCCCTTATACCTTACCCAGGCCTTCCGGGAAAAAGCCCCACCTATGACTGCATGAGGTTTGGGGGGACATCTTGTCACAAGCCAGAACACAAAGTATCCCTTTTATTGTAATTTCTTTTTACATAAGCTTTTCAACCTAGATTCAGGTAACTTCCCGTCTTTCCTGTCAAAGGAGAAGTGTCCTACCCATTACAACAGGCAAAAAGGCTTTTAGGAAATAAAATATTTTAAATTGATCCATTACACTTTTCAATTTCTTGAGTAATTGCAAAGTGGACAAAAGACTGGAGAAGGAAAGAAACGATACTATAGACAGTGAGAGTGTGATGACCTCATTAGGTTGGCCATGTATTTTTGTATGGTCTTTCCTGCAGGCAGGTATGAAGGAAGTTTAAGTGCTCTGGGTGGATGCTTCCCTCTGTCTTGTTTTCTTCACTCCAGAACTCCCAGCCACACTGGGAACTCTCTGAAACACACTAAGGGGTCTAATTATGCAAAGTAACCCTGGGCAACCACGAACAAGGGACAGGCACATCTCCCAGAATTACTAGGTAGTTGTATCTCAGCTACGTTACCAGACTTTAGAATTGTCCATTCAAGAGGGAGAATGTGAACGGAAATATTAAAGTGGTAACAAGATTTGACCAAGAGTAGGACATACAGACTTCGAAGATTAAAAGAGCTCCTTGGAAGGACCATGAAATAAACAACCGCAAGCAGAAATGAAAGGGGTTTAGAGAGTTTACTTATATCCACCCTTCACTGTGCTGGGACTCCTTTCTCAAACGGAAAAGTATAAAATGGGACTTGGATGTTTTAAAATAAGTTGTATACAATGCTTCTGTAAAAGGACTCAAGAAATTTTATAAAGAGGGTTGTGCTTTTCTGAAGAAGGACGACATCGTGCCACTACTCTGAGGGGCCAGTCCAGAGTGTGGCGTCCGAATGGAAGGTTGGGGAGAACGGGCAGACAGCGGGTGGTCACTCTGCTGCCTGCCCCTAGGTCTTTACAAGCAGCCTCGGGTCTTACTTCCCCAAACAGCCGTCCCCTGGGAAGCAGGCCGGGTCCTTCTCAGCTCAAAGGAGCAAATCTTAAATGATCTAATTGTATATTTTGAGGATGTGAGCTGTCCCCATTTATGTTTTATGAAACCAATTTAGTGGTTCACGACCAGCATTTTTTTTTTTTTTTTTTGTGGGTACCGGGGGTGGACCTCAGGACCTCGCGTGCCATCAGGCGCCCGTGCCGCTGAGCGATATCACCGGCCCTTTTTTTGTATGTGGGTACTGGAAGTTGAACTCAGAACCTTGCGCTTGCCAGGCAGGCGCTTATGCCGCTGAGCCATCTCACTGGCCCCAGCATTTTAAAAATGAAGTGGAATAAAGTATTAGAGAAGGTAACCCAGGCAACCATAGGAATAGCTGAACAAAACACCGAGCTAACGCCGAGAAAGATAGTCATGATTCCGTTAAGCTAAATCGTCTTCACCTCATACATTTATAGCTTTTACATTTCTTAGGGGAAACCTGATATACGCTGAGTTGTGGTATAAAAAGTATTTCTGGGCCGGAGAGATGGCTCAGTGGCATAAGCGCCTGCCTGGCAAGCGCGAGGTCCTGAGTTCGACTCCCGGAACCCACATATGAAAAAAGGGCTGGTGATATCACTCAGCGGCACGGGTGCCTGCTGGCGTGCGAGGTCCTGAGTTCGACCTCCAGTACCCACAAACAAACAAACAAACAAACAAAAAAGTATTTCTTCTTGTGAGTCATTATAAAAGTTGGAAAAACTGATGCCAGCCAACAATGATGTGTTCATTTAGATACAAATGCCTGGGACTATTCTAGCTAAGGAGACCTAAGGAGAAGCCTGCCGAAGTGGAACACTTTCCCTATTATTACAAAGAGATAAAAAAGCTTTTCTCTTCTCAGTGGATGTTGTTATCCACGGTTATCTTGAATAGTAGTCGCCACAGTGTGCAGCAAGTCTAGGAGAACAAACTACGTGTTACGACGGGTGAGAAAAGCCAGAAGAAGTAACATTTGATGACACTGTTAAGGCTCTGCATTAACCAAACGCGGGGCTGCCTCACTGACAGACTTCTTGCTATTTGAAGTAACAGACATCTTTGTCTGAGGTACCTGTTGTCAGACTTAAGTGCAACCCAAAGTCTCCTATTAAAGGCGAACAAGAATCAGGCAGAGAAGTCTGTTTAGAGCATAGAGAACAGAAGAAATCAAATCTCATAGCACTTGGAATGGCTCGTTACAGGTTCAGCGTGGCGTGGGAAGGTTAAGGGACAGAATAAAGGGCTTGAAAGGTCACACAGATGGACTAAGGGATCTGTGCTTCGCCATCTTTGTAATAGAATCTTTAGATGCTGCTAAGTAATGCCATATTAACGTTCTCTGATCAAATCTTAATCACTTCCTTGGTGAAAGAGTTTCTTCATACCAAATTTTGATGCAGTTAACTTTTAGTTATTTTGATATAAATATGCAATTTGTATACCTGTAAATGAAGTAGGGTCTTTTTCCTTTTTATAAGAACTAGATTGATTGCTGAGTATAGGAGAAAAGATTGAAGAACTCAGTGATCTTCTATATCCTTGTCTATGCTGAGAATTTTCTGCCTAAGCATCAGAGAAATAGAAAGTGATCTCAGAAATTATTTATTTTTATGTGCATGTTGACAACTACTTTGCACTTGACTATTTACCTTTGGAGTATAAATATAACTTTTTTTTATGTGGGTACCGGGAGTCTACATCAGGACCTCATGCTTGCCAGAAAGTGCTTGTGCCGCTGAACGATATCACCGGCCCTTTTTTTCCTTTATGTGGGTACCGGGAGTCGAACTCAGGACCTTGTGCTTGCCAGGCAGGTGCTTATGCCACTGAGCTATCTCACCAGCCCTAAATATAATATTTTAATTAATCCTCAAAAAACTTTCTGAGATGGATATTATCATTACCACTTTATAAAAAAACAGAGAAGTTAAAAGATTTGGCTAAGCTCATACTGTTCACTTTTACTTCCTTTGCCTCTATAGCTTGACCTTCATATTCATGTACAATTTATTTCCCCAAATGTAGGTAAAGACTAAAATTTAAATACTGAGAAGAAAATCCTTTGTTTTAATAGAGACTTTAATATACAGTATGTAGGGCAGAATAGTTCTCAGTAAAAGAGTATAAACTAGAAAAAATAATATTGCTTTCCTAGGTTATTCTCGCAAATGAATTCATACATTTTTATTAAAATATAGATATCTAGAAATTCAAAATATACATATGCATTTGTAAATATAAATTACATAATTTGTGATTCTCATCAACAAACCAAATTCAGGACCTTGCTTTTTTCCTTTTTTTTTTTTTTTCACTAGGTATAGACTATATTTTATTCTGGATAATATGAAATAAAAATCTAGGCCACATTATTATTAGGTAGATATGATTAGTATACACGAAACAGTAGTAAATGATGTAGTATAGTAATATTACTAGGAATAAAACTTGTAAATGAGGGACAGGCTAGAAAAGAAAGATATAAATGTTAGAATAGACAGAGGAGATTTCATAGAGTAGGAAGAACTTAGTACTAAGAGCTGAAGGTGACAGCAGGTCAGGGAAGACCAAGAACGTAGCTTAGAAGGTACATAAGACCGTTAGGAAAGCAACTTGCTGAGAGCAGGAAGCGTTTATTCTTGACTGATTATCCTTGATTGGGTATAAAAGGTAAATTCGAGAAGGTTAAAAGAGAAAGTGGTGACAGGGATAAAATGTGGATACCTTGAAAGACAAACAGAGCAACTTTATCATAAAGAAAAATAACCAAAAATTTTTTGAGAAGTGGAAAATCTGAGCATACCAATAATTCTTAAAAGAAATACAAAGAAGTGTCAAATAACTATCTTTACAAAGTAGTTTAAAAAAATAACCAGGCCATCCAAGATGAGCAAAAATTAAGAGACTCCATCACTGCTAGATTCACCTTAAAAGAAAAGTTTAAGGGAATCTTAAAAGCTTCAGGAAAGCTAACAGATGATTACTACCACCAAAGACACACAAAAGTATAACTCACAGATATGACAGATACATAAATGAGAAAAGAAAGTGATCAAACTTTATCATGGCAGAACAGCACTAAACCACAAGATAAACAATGAGAGGAAGACAGGATTATATAAAACAAGACTATATGCTGCCTATCAGAAAGCCATTTTACTGGTAAAAACACACATAGATTGAAAGTGAAGGGATGGAAAATGATATTCCATGCAAATGGAAACCAAAGGTGATGAGCAGTAGCTGTACTATTATATCAGATAAATTAGACGTCAAGTCAAAACCTGTAGAAAGAGACAAAGAAGAATATTATGAAAAAGAAAGGAAACAATTCAAGAAGATATAACAATTACAACTATATATGCACCCAAAACCTCAATATCCAAACTTTTTTTTTTTTTTTTTGTGGGTACCGGGGGTCGACCTCAGGACCTCGCACACCAGCAGGCACCCGTGCCGTTGAGCGATATCACCGGCCCCTTTTTCGTATGTGGGTTCCGGGAGTCGAACTCGGGCCTTTGCGCTTGCAAGGCAGGCGCTTAAGCCGCTGAGCCGTCTCACCGGCCCCCAATATCCAAACTTTTGAAGCAAATATGAGATCTAAAGGGAGAGATGGACCCCAAGACAATAGCAGTTTTGGACTTCAGTGTTCCACTTTCAACAACAGACAGACCAGGCAGAAAATCAACAAAGAACACCAGGGATAAACTATCCCATAGAGCAGATGGGTCTAACAGAGATCCAAAGAACACTTTATCCAATAGCTGCAGAATATACACCATTCTCATCAGCACATGGAACATTCTCCATAGAGCATATGTCAGACCACACGGTAAGTCTCAGCAAAATTATAAAAGTTAAAGTCATACAAAAAAAGTTAAAGTCAGGGAATATATTTCCCTGACAAAAATAGAATAAAACTGAAAGCTGATAGCAAGATGAACTTGGGAACTATACAAATCTATGAAAATTAAACAATGTGTCCCTGAGGGACAAAGGGTCAATGAAAGAATTAAAAGAAACATTTAAAATTTTCTTGAAAGAAAGGAAAACCAAAATACAAAACAGCAAAACCTATGAGATAGAGCAGAGTAGTAATAAGACATAAGTTTTTTTTTTTTTTTTTTGTGGGTACTGGGGGTCGAACTCAGGACCTCACTCTTGCCAGCAGGTGCTTGTGCTGCTGAGCGATCACTGGCCCTTTTTTCCTTTTTATGTGGGTACCAGGAGTCAAACTCAGGACCTCATGATTGTCAGGCAGGCGCTTATGCTGCTGAGCCATCTCACCGGCCCAAGACAAAAGTTTAAACCAAAAAATTCTATATCAAAAAAGTAGAAAATTTTCAAATAAATAACCTAATAATATACCTCAAGGAACCAGAAAAACAAGAATGAACCAAGCACAAAATTGGTAGAAGGAAAGACATAATAAAGATTAGAACAGAAATAAACAAAAATTAAAAAATAAGTTGATTCACTGAAAAGACAAATCAACAATCTTTATCTAGACTAAGGAAAAAAGACTCAAATCAAAGATGAGATGGGTAACATTTCAAACAATAACACAGAAATACAAAGGATCAGAAGGAACTACTATAAGCAATTGTACATCCATAAATTAGAAAACCTATAAAAATGGATAAATTCCTGGACATGTACACCCTACCAACATTGAAACCTAAATAAATCTAAACACATCAATACTGAATAATGAGGCTGAAACAGTGATAGAAAGTGTCCCTTCAAAGCAACATCCAGAACCTGATGGCTTCACTGCTGAATTCTACCCAAAACTTAAAGAACTACTACCAATTCTTTGCAGATTATTCCAACCATTAAAATAGAAGGAACTCTTTCAAACTCATTCTATAAGGCCAGCATTATCCTGATACCAAAACCAAAGATCCAGCAGAAAAAGAAAACTATAGGCTAATAGCCCCTATTATTATAGATGTAAACTTCCTCACAAATATTAACAAACTGAATCTAACAGCATACAAGAAAGATTATGTATTATGATCAAGCGGTGTTTACCCCGGGAATGCAAGGATGGTTCAACACTCAAGTCAATAAATATGATTCATCATATTGACAGAATGAAGGGCAAAACCACATGATCACCTCAATAGGTACAGAAAAAGTATCTGACAAAATGCAACATTCTTTCATGACAAAAATTCTCAACTAATTAGGTATAGAACTCATATCACCACAATGAAGGCCACAGATGACAAACCCACAGGTAAAATAATACTATGTGAGGAAAATTTGAAAGATTTTCTTGTAAGATCTGGAATAAGACAAAGATGCCAATTTTTACTGCTCTTAACACAGTGCTAGAAAGTCTTAGCCAGAACTATTAGGGAGTAATAAAAAAAAAAGGGTATCCAAATTGAAAAGGATAAAGTGAAATTATTCCTGTGTATAGACAACAGGGTCTTGTAATAGAAAAACCTGAAGATTTTTACCAAAACACTGTTAGAACTAATAAATGAATTCAGTAAAGTGGTAGGATACAAAAGGAGCACAGAGCTGGGTGTGGTGGTGCATGCCTGTAATCCTGGCACTTGGGAGGCTGAGGCAGGAGGATCACTGTGAGTTGGAGGCCAGCCTTGGCTACATAATGTGTTCAAGGCCAGCATGGGCTACACAGCAAGACCCTGTCTCAAAAAAAAAAAAAAAAAAAAAAAAAAAACAGGCAGCAGCACAGAAAAGTTAATAGCGTTTTATAAGCCAATAATGAACTGATAGTGAAATCAAGAAAACTATTCCATTTATAATTACTAACAACAACAAAAACCCTAGGAATAAAGTGAAAAGAAATAAAAGAAAATGAATACACACACACACACACACACACACACACACACACAGGACATAAAGGCATCCTATGTTCATGGATTAGAAGAATCAACATTGTTAAAATGTCCACACTACCCAAAAAAATCTATAGTCACTATTATCCCAATCAAAATTTCAGTGACTTTTCATAGAAAGGGAAAAAGAGCATAAAATTTGTGTGGTACCACAAAACACCCTGAGTAGGCAAAGCAATCTTAAACAAAAAAGAACAAAGCTGGGGGCATCACAATACCTGACTTCAAAACATATTCAAAAGCTATTGTAATCAAATCAGTATGGTCCTGGCAAAAACAGACATCGACCAGTGGAACAGAATTGAGAACCCAGAAGTAAATCCACATATTTACAGCCAAGTGATTTTCGGCAAGCATGTGAACAGTACATATGGGGAAAAGGAGAGTCTCTCCAATAAATGGTGCTGAGAATCTGAATGCCCATGTGCAGAAGAAGAAGCTAGACTACTATCTTTCACAATATACAAAAGTCAGCTCAGAATAAAATAAACGAATGACTTAGTGCAAGACCTGAAACTGAAATTATTAGAAGAAAACGGGGAAACACTTCAGAATATTAGTATGGGCAAAGAATTTTTAGCAAACACAGGCACAGTACAGGTAACAAAAACAAAAATAGACAAATGTACCATAAAAACTAAAAAGCTTCTGCATTGAATAAAACAACAGAATGAAAAGGCAAGCTACAGAATGGGAGGAAATACTTGGCACATTAGTTATCCAACAAGGCATTAGTATACACAATATATGACAAACTAAACAGCTGAAAACCAAACAACCTAAGCTAGTTTTTAAAAATGGGTGTATTTGTCACTTTCCTGTTGCTGAGAGAAAATACTAGACACCCATACCATAGAGGAAGAGAGGTTTACTTGGTTCACAGTTTCCAACGGGTTCCGTCCATGGTTGACTGGTTCCAAGGCAGAAACAGCATGGTGGAAGAGAGCTCAACCCATGGCAGCCAGGAAGCAGAGAGAGAAGGGAAGAGCCAGGAACAGGAATGCACCCTTCCAGGTTACACCCCGGTGACCACCTCCAGTCAGGGCCACCTCCTGACAGCACAGTCAGCTCAGAACACATCCATAGTTGAATCCACTGATGCATACACTATAGCGCCCCCCATGATCCAATCATTTTCCAATGAGACTTTTAGAGGACGTTTTAAATCTAAACCATAACAATGATCAAATAACCTAAAAAGGTATTTCTCAAAAGAAGACATACAAATGACTGACAGATATATGGAAAGGTGTTCAACATCACTAATCGTCAGGGAATCAACACCACAATGAGATCCCATCTCATTCAAGTTCGAATGACCATCACTAAAAAGACTACTACTACTAATGTAGTCCTCCTCCTCCTCCTCACCATCATCTGGTAAGAATACAAGAAAGGGGAACTGATATGCTGCTGGTGGGAATGTAAATTAGTACATCCATTATGGAAAACAGCACGGAAGTTCCTCAAAAACGAGTAGAATATGACCCAGCAATCCCACTACTGGTTCTGTATTCAAAGGAAAGGAAATCAATACGCTGAGGAGGTAGCCGCACTCCCGTGCTTATTCACGTTAGCAAGATGTGGAATGAGAGATACATGGATTTAAAAACCCGAGGCGTAGGCCAGTGATATAGCTCAGCGGCATAAGCGCCTGGCAAGCGTGAGGTCCTGAGTTCGACTCCAGGTACCCACATATAAAAAATAAATAAATAAAAATAAAAATAAAAACCCGAAGCATATAAACATGATGAAATATTATTCAGACATAAAAGGAATGGAAATCTTGTCACCGCTGTCAGGACGGACGGGCCTGGAGGACATTGTGTGAAGCGGCATGAGCCAGGTGCAAGACAAGCGCCACGTGCTCCCGCTCACACGCGGAAGCTAAAAAAGATCACAAAAGCAGAGATTTGAAGAGCGGTTACCAGAGGCCAAGAAGGGCCAGGGAGGGTAACAGAAAAAAGCTGGTTGACAGGCATAAAAATACAGGTAGGGCTGGGGTAGCTCGGTGGTAAGGCATTCCCCAGCATGTACAAAGCCCTATGTTCAATCCTCAGCACCGAAAACCAAACCACAACTCGATACAAAACAAAAACAGCTGGATGGGAGATTGAATTGTAGTGTGTTATAGCACAGCAGGGTGACAATCATTTATTACACCTTTCAAAATAGCTAGTGTAGAAGACCTTGAATTTTCCAACACAAAGGAATAATAAATGTTTGAGGTGAGATGTGCTAATTACACTGATTTGATCATTATACCCTGTATTTGTATACCAAATACCACACTGAGACCCACAAATATGTATCATTAGTGTATAAAAATTCAATTTTTTAAATGAATAACTTCCATGCAACAAATAATTCTCATGCAATATAATATCAACTAACTTAAAAAGTAAACAAAAACAACTTTTAAATTCTTTTTATAATTCGGGATAGTCTTCACACCAAAGTCTGAAAAGGTAATGTAAAGCTAATCTTACCATGACTCCAGGACTTTGCACAAATTTGAAATAAAATACTAATCAACACTATATTTATTAACAATTCCCAATGGCCAAATAAAGTCACAAGAATTTAGAGGGTTCTAACAGATAGATTATATTTCACCATATAATAGGCTAAAAAAGGAGGAAAGAACGATCTAATTATTCTAATATCTGCATACAATAAACACATTTGACAAATTCAACAACTATTATTGATAAAACTACACCAAATACTTTCTTATGATAATAGAGAAAATATTAACATAGTTTTTAAAAAACCATACGTATATAAAAGCAACAGCCAGCATCCCAGTTAGTGATAATCTACTAGTCTATGACAGGTGACACCTGCCACCACTGTTATTCACATATTTTTAGGGAAGCACCAAATAATGTAACAGGAAAAGCTAATGGAGTTATTAGTTTATAAAAATTAGGGAGGGCCGGTGAGATGGCTCAGCGGCATAAGCGCCTGCCTGGCAAGTGCGAGGGCCCGAGTTCGACTCCCAGATCCCACATACGAAAAAGGGGCCGGTGATATCGCTCAGTGGCACGGGCGCCTGCGGGCGCGCGAGGTCCTGAGGTCGACCCCCCGGTACCCACAAAAAAAAAAAAAAATTAGGGAATTCTGATTCACTACGACCAATCCCTTATCAGGTTAATACCATACGTGCTAGACAAAATGCACACACACACACACACACACTCAAAAGGCCCCAGAGTGAGCTAAAGCAGGTGACAAAAATTACTGAAACTCGGACTCGCTGATTTGCATGGGTGAAGTTGCTGCCTGATGCTCTCAGCTGGAAGGCAGGCTGAGGTTGGTACCGCATGTAGCACGTGAAAGCGATAGGAAAACCACGTTATTTCTGCCCAGCCAAACCAGAGGACAAAGTTCGAGGCAACCAAAACTGCTGGAAAGTCAGGAAAGGATGGTGTAAAGAAGAGAGCCAAAGAGAAACTTCCCAAGTCCAGCTGCCGGGCAACATGCCTGATCGGGGAAACTGCAAGCAGCCAGCTGAGCTCGAAGCAACGGAACTGACGCTGGAGCTGCTGCTCCAGTTATGCTGATTTTCGAATCCAAACTGACAGCTGAAAATATCAATATTCTTTATAAGAGTACAACAGAGTTCACAGTCCCCACATATAATAATCATGATGTCCAGGATAAATATAATTGACACGCAAAGAACCAGGAAAAGAAAACCTAGTCTCCATCAAAAGGACAATCAAAGGAGACAGAGGCAGTTTGGAGCCGGACTGCCCCCAGGGCTCAGGGGTGGAAGGCCTGCCCCCAGCCCAGAGTGCCGCTGGGAGGGGCTGCGGCTGGGTGTGCGTGCGAGGGGTGTATGTGGTCCACGGCCCCTGCGGCGCCACCTTGCGGCTGCCTTGTCACAGGACGTAGGCAAACAGACACCTTGCACTTCCCGGTGAGGCCCCTAACCCCGTGCCTGAAGTTTTTGTTCAGGGGTCTTCCGCGTTCTTTCGAGTTTTGTTTCATCTCATGCATGTTATTTATTTTCTTTGTGTCTCTTTTTTTCCTCATTCATATAATAATGATAACAACACTTACTCATTTTTGTTACTGAGATTCAATTTTATTTAAACAGTAATCGACTCACAATAGCACTATATAGATGCTTCCTATTAGTATCATCATGCTCTACAAGAAAAAATAACTGGAAATCCCAGAAAAATAATCCATGAAAGTGTACAAGACAGGCATGGTCTAAATACAAGGGAAGCCAAAACTTGGCATTATTTTTATTAACTGATGGAGAATAAGAAAAGAGAACTTATTATTTTTATATAGTACCCATTAAGAAAGGTAATCCTAATGCATTACTTCATTCTACTCTGAATGATTATTTACAGCATACAATATAAATGCTGTGAATAGCACTTTGAATTTTAAAGTCAATGTGCAAACGATAAGTACTTAATCAGAACTACAAAGCTGAATACAATCACTGACCTCAAAAAAATAATACTCAGTACTTGATCTAAGGAAGAGAGGTAGAGGGAAGGATAAGGCTGCTGAGATTTCCATCTTCTATAAAAGAGGGATCTATGGTTAGTTATGAAAGATAATAAGAAATGAGGTATTGTTTGACGTTACAAAAGTTAAAAACAGAAGCAGCAGAAAAGGTAACTATGAAATATCCAAGAGAGAAAGAGAATCCAGGGGAAAAATATGACATAGAGTAAATAAGCTAATTCGCAGTCTTTTTATTGACTATTCAGTAGGTAATGTTTAAAGTTGATAAGTTAAAAAAAATCAGTGGAAACTTATTCTTTACAAATATGGAGCTAATTATAAAAGGAACTGAAGCCAATGAGGTTAAAAAGAGCCGATGAAAAGGGGTATAGGATGGAATGACTGTGTTCTTATCAGCCTTTCTGAACTATTTAATTTTAAAAAGCATATGGTCTGAAATTGTTTCACTAAAATATCACATTTTTTATTTAAGATGATAGTAAATTTATTATAATGAACAAACTGTTATATATATTTCTTGGGAAATTTTTATAAAACACGAACCTAAGTAAGCCATGTAAATGATAAAATTTATAATCTGGAGAGTGAATCCTGTTAATATTTATAAACATATTAAAAGCAAGACTGGGCCGGTGATATAGCTCAGTGGCACAAGCGCCTGCCTGGCAAGCGCGAGGTCCTGAGTTCGGTTCCTGGTACCCACATTAAAAAAGGAAAAAGAAAAGCAAGACTATGCAATCAAAATATAACCGTTATGAAATGGTTACAAAATATGTATATTTCCATATTTCTCCATATTGACAGTAGAGTTAATAATAAATAAATTAATACCTAGAAGACTCTTTAAGTGCCTCTCCCTCTCTGATTCTCTGGGTGACTTTGTCTCTCTAGTTCCCCAGACGGAACCCACTTAATCAGGACCCAGTGTCTAAGCCTGGTTGGTCACTTCTCAGTGTGCCCAGCAAGCGTCTGCTCAGGGATTATCGAGAGTTAACAAGGTGCTTCTGCTATGGAAGTTGTTGTAATTATAAAACGGGATTTAACCACTGCATGCTCAAAAATGGTCTTGGCCACACATGACTAGATGAACATATATGCACATTTTTGTATTATAAATCTAAATAAATAAATAAAATGTTTAAATCATGCATGTAGAGTTATAGCTTAAGAAAAAAATATATGCTCTACTCTGTTGTCCCCCCTAAAGTTTTACATACTGTCAGAGATGAAATCACTTTACACACTTATGCTTTTGATTCTAAAATTCATTTCAATGTGGGATTTATTGATGTATATATAAAGCTATCAGAATGACAAGGAATTTTTATTAAGTATTTGTAAGTATGCAGATTAAATTTACCTCAGTTGTGTCCTTAAGATAATGAAAGGGTGTCCTAGATCTTGATTTTAGATTTTCTTCTACTTTTGGCTCTAAAGAAATCCAAACGCAGTGGTGTTTTCATACTTTTAAGCGACTTCTACTTAAAGACACTGAATCATCTTTCTCTAATAGCAGTAAATTTTTGGAAACACAGTTTGATAATCGTATTTGCTTACATATGCATTGTGTTTACATTTTTGGAGCTAAATCTATTTTAAAATGATTTCCTTTAACAATGAATTTTAAAAAATGAATTGTTATTAACATAACATTTTAAGTATTTAGTATTATATAATAAAGTTTACGTTTTCAGAAAAATGGGAATAAAATGGAATCATTCATGCTATTAAAAAAATCTTTTGGGCCAGGGATATAGCTCTGCGGCACAGCGCCTGCCTGGCAAGTATGAGGTCCTGAGTTCAATTCCTGGTACCAAAAATACTAATAAATAAAACAAACTTTCGGTGAATACCTTTGAAAAGAGAAATAT
Organism: Erethizon dorsatum; assembly: GCA_028451465.1. Classification (NCBI taxonomy): domain Eukaryota; kingdom Metazoa; phylum Chordata; class Mammalia; order Rodentia; family Erethizontidae; genus Erethizon; species Erethizon dorsatum. Next base: position 122,621,604 of record CM051829.1, on the reverse strand, counting down.
TTTCTCCGCCTGCATTTTCCCATCCCCAATTGTGAATTTGATTAATCAAGATTAACATTTTATGAATTCTCTTAAAGTACATAGAGTGTAGGAGTCAAGACTTTGGGTCTGGCTGACTTGGATCCAAATCACACCCATTTCATGAGTTACGTAGCCTTAAGAAAGTAATTTAACATCCCTGAGGGCTACTTTCTTCATCTACTAACTGGAAATAGTATTAATTATCTTCCCAGGATATTTCGAGGATAAAATGAAATGATAGATATAACGAACTTAATGTAGAGTCTAGTAGTCATTCAAATCACAGTTATTTATTGATCAACTACTACATGCCAGGCACTGGTGACCAGATCCTGGAATTGTGATTCCTACCCAGTGATGTATACATTTTAGAAAATTAAGAGAGAACCACAAGGGTGAATACTTATAACTCGCAGTACACTCTGCGACAGAGCTGAGCACATTTTCGTGAAGGAGAGCAGTAGAGGGAGGTATCATTTAGGTAGGATGGGAGGAGAAGGCCTCTCCCAGCAGGTAACGTTTAGGGATTCACACGAATGAGGACGTGCTGGGAGCCGAGCGCAGGGCGGGAGCTACAAAGCTAGCTTCCCCGAGGCGACCTCCCACCTGCATGGAGAAGAGGCGGGTGGAGAAGCAGCCCGAGGAGAGGCGGGCAGGCGGGGGCTGAGGCTCAGTGCGCAGAGGGAGTCACACACACAGCATCCGTGTAAGGACAGCAGGTCTCACGCTGAGTGCGCTGACAGCCACTCAAGAGACTTCCCTCAGGCGATGAGCAGCCGACAAAGGCTCACTGTGATTTTAGAACAGAAAATGGATTAGAAATTTCTACCGCTGTTACTGAGGCTCGGGCAATTAGTGCCAGCCTTCCTGTTGAACGCAACTGAAAAATCTGGATGAAATATTTTTTCAAGCAAAAAAGTGTCAAAAAGCTAAAAAACAAAAAAAAAAAAAACAAAAAGACGGGCATAAATACACACACCTGTAATCCCAGCACTGGAGAGGCTGAGGCAGGAGGATCGCTGCAAGTTGGAGGCCAGTCTGGGCTACATAGTGAGTTCAAGGCCAGCCTGCACTACAAAGCAAGACCCTGTCTCAGAAAAGCTAAAAGAACATCGGAGACTTCCACACCCTAACTCGAGGAGAAGGTAAGAACTGAGATAAACCAAGCATGCAAAGCCGCTTCTGTGCAGAAGGATTTCACGCATTTGTGATAAGCAAGCTCGCCCTGATTGTAGAAGCCTCAGGAGTTGAGACACACAAAAGTCAAAAGCTGCCCGAAGGGCCAAGGGTGGAATATTTAATATATTCTTCCTCTCCAGCCTTCAGAAAAAACCCCACATGCATTCACTGTACTGGAATCCTGAAGGGTTACAACCTTAAGGTAGGAGGAACCAGAATCAGCAAACTTGCATGCATAGATCTGAGCTAGTGCTCCTGTCCCGGAAGTGTCCCAGGGACGGTGACAGCTTGAAAGTGGGATAAGATACGTTTTGACAAGTATTGCCTCCAGCGACCTGGCAGAAATAGTAAAAATCTCTAGAGTAAGGTCCTATCTGCCTAGTCCTTGAACTGGTCCTATAATAACTTTCCAAATTGTATGCAGCACGCACACAATGATAATAAGGCACGTAAGAACATAAGACATTATAAAAGTGGTGGCGCACGCCTGTGATCCCAGCAATTGGGAGGCTGAGGCAGGAGGATCACCGTGAGTTCGGGGCCAGCCTGGGCTACAGAATGAGTTCAAGGCCAGCCTGGACTACATAGCAAAACCCTGTCTCAGAAAGACAAAAAGAAAAATAAAAAAGTGAAACATCAGAAATAACAGGAAGTACAGACCCACAAGGACTGCAATTGTCAGGCACAGAGCAACGCTAAGTAGGTCAGCCAGGTTTTAAAAAGGAAGAGACGAGACTGAAAATATCTAAAAGGAACTTTAACATAAAAGTAAAAAGGCAGATTTGAAAAGGACACATTCCTAATTCTTTCATCTGATGTATTTTTAAATTGTGTGTATTTTTTCACCTGAATAGATTCAGTGCACTAAAAGGGAAAGATAGAAATATAGAATATAGGTCAGGAGAATTAGGAATTTATCAGCAAAAGATAAAAAGAGGGGCAAAGCAGAGGAGTGGTGGGAGACAGAGCCTCACTGAAGTCTGAGGTCCTTCTCCCCACTCTCCTAGGAGAGGGGAAGATTCCGACAGAGATGATTTTTGAATAAACATGGCTGGGAGGTTTCCAGAACCTATGAACCATCCCCGAGATGTACACAATTTTACAAATGCATCTTACAGTTTTGCACGGTTTTTCAATGAATCTTAATATAAATACAAATCAGTTGGTCGCTATACATATCATAGGCAAGACGCATAAGACTGAGAAAAAAGAAAATCTTAAAAATAGTCAAAAGTGATTGGATTAAAAAATGGCTTGTCTGACAATAATGGAAGCCAGAAGGCATCAGAAGGATATTTTCAGAGTGTTGAAAATAACTTCCTACTGGGTACTTTATAGTCAATAAAATATTCTTGCAGAATGAAAGAGAAATAAAGACTTTTTGGACAAACAAAAATTAGGAGTGCTCATCTTAAGAAGATATACACTGAAGGAAATTCTAAAGGAGAGATATTTAAGGCAAAAAATGATGCCAGATGTAGACGAAGAAGTAAAAATTTAACCGAACATAGACTTTGCAGTAGTAATAATAATGTCACATGTTTAAAATAAATAGTATTAAAAGTTAGAAGGGAGCACAATAATTTATGTCCAGATAACAACAGCATTTGGTGCTAAAAAGAAATGAGTTACGATGCCATGGAAACACACGAAGGAGCCTTAAATGCGTCCAACCGTGTGGAAGCGGCTTATCTAGATGGCCACACACTGAACCAGTGGTTCAGAAGGGAGAGGGATGACGAGGAAGGACACAGAATTTTTAGGCAGTGCGACCATTCTGCCTGATGCCATAATGGAAGACAGATGTGATTATATGTTTCTCCAGCCCCACGGGGTGTACGACACCAAAAATGCACCTTAATGTCAACTCCGGCTTTGGGGTGGTAATGATGTGTCACGGAGGGCTCACTAACAAAGCAAATGTACTTCCGGTGTGGGATGGTGGCAGTGGGGGAGCACGAGTGTGAGGGAGTAGGGGTACGCAGGACCTCTGTGCTTTCCACTCGATTTTACTGTGAACTGCTCTGAAATATAAGGCCCACTTAACGGGCATGGGTGTTTTACAGGCATGTGCCTGTCATCCCAGCACCCCAGGAGGCTGAGGCAGGAGGATCACGATTCTAGTTCACCCTGTGCAACTTAGTGATTTAGCAAGACCCTGTCTCAAAATAAAAAAAATAAAAAAGGGTTGAGGATATACCTCAGTGTGAAGGCTGTGGGTTCATTGTCCAGTGTTGCAATCAATCAATCAATCAATCTCAGTAAAAGGTCCATTTAAGAAAAATCAAATGGAAACAAAAACTACATCAAAATTATTGTCTTTATCGTTGTGAAACTATAAATATTTACAAAAGTTTTTAGACATTGCATTTTAAAATACTAATAATATCTCTGTGTTTAAAGTATACAGTATTAAAATGCACAACAGAAATGGCAGACAGGAAATGTCAGACTACAGTAAAATAACTTAAATATTCTATAACTCTTTTAATTTCCAGAAGGAGGGCAACATTAGATTTGGAAGGGTGCATATTGTAATATTCAGGGTTATCACTTGAAGAATAGAAACAGAGTGCATAACTTGCAAACTAGCAAAAGGGAAAAGTGAAATTTAAAAAGTCAATCCTAAAGAAAACATGTAGAATAGAAAAGAAGCAATAAACAGAGTAGAAAAAATAAGATGGCAGATTTAAATCTGAAGATAGGGCCGGTGAGATGGCTCAGCGGCGTAAGCGCCTGCCTTGCAAGCGCGAGGGCCCGAGTTCGACTCCCGGATCCCACATACGAAAAAGGGGCCGGTGATATCGCTCAGCGGCACGGGTGCCTGTTGGTGCGCGAGGTCCTGAGGTCGACCCCCCGCTACCCACAAAAAAAAAAAATCTGAAGATATTAGTAATTATATTAAGTGTAAGTAGATTAAATGCTCCATTCCGAAGAAGAGATTTGGATTAGAGTCTTTAAACATGACAATCTGATGTTTGCAAGAGATAAATCTAGATGGTAATGTCCTAGCAATTTAAAAATAAAATGATGAGGGCCGGTGAGATAGCTCAGAGGCATAAGCGCCTGCCTGGCAAGCGCAAGGTCCTGAGTTCGACCCCCGGTACCCACAAAAAAATAAATAAAAAAAATAAAATAAAATGATGAAAAAGCATACCATCCAAGTGCTAAGTAAAAAGAGATGAGATAACTGTACTAATTTTGGGTAATAAGACAGGCCTTCATTACAAAGGTTCAACTGACTAGACATATGTAGTAATTCTAATTTTTATTTAACTAATAACACAGACTAAACCATATTAAAATCTATAAGTCAGAATTTGACAGTACCTCAAAGAAAAATAAGTCTGAAATTTTTCATTAAATGATAGAACAAGCAAGCGGAAAATTCAGTAATGATACAGAAGAGTTGAAAAACACAGCAAAAAAATTTGACCTGAAAGACATACATAGCCAGGCATAGTGGCACTGACACCAAAAATCCCAGCTAATCAGGAGGTCGAGGCAGGAAGACTGCAAGTTGGAGGCCAAACTGGGCAACTTAGCGAGAATTTGTCTCAAAATAAAATTTTTTTTTTTTTTTTTTTTTTGTGGGTATCGGGGGGTCGACCTCAGGACCTCGCGCGCCAGCAGGCGCCCGTGCCGCTGAGCGATATCACCGGCCCCTTTTTCGTATGTGGGTTCCGGGAGTCGAACTCGGGCCCTCGCGCTTGCCGGGCAGGCGCTTAAGCCGCTGAGCCATCTCACCGGCCCTCAAAATAAAATTTAAAAAGAGATGGACATGCATTTACAGTTGACTATATATTGCGTAATAATACAAATTTTGGGTGATAATACCATATTATATATAATAGAAACCTAACTCCTGTCCACTAATCCTTTTACAAAATCATATGGAGTATAACTTCTAACCTCAGTGTAATTGAGCTATAAAGCAATAACAAAAAGATAAAGAGAAAAACCCCATATATTTTGAATTAGGACATTTATTTCTAAATAGCTAATAGGTTGAGGAAGACACAAAGTGGAAAATAGAAAATTGCCATCATACTCTTAAAGAACATGGTAGGAAGCCTTGTTCTCTGGAATTTTAAACTACAGAAATTAATGTTGTGTGGTATTGATGAAGAAACAGACAAAATAATCTAATTAAAAAGAATAAAAACCCTAGAACAAAGATTTAAGAGTTAAGGAAAGAATAGCCTTTTTAAAAAATAACATGCTGATAAAACTGGGTATTTCTATGAAAAAAATTTAATTAGACCTATACCTCACTCAACATTTATTTCCAAATCTTTTACTACACAAATAAGAGAATCTCTTTATGATCACAAAGTATGGAAAGATTTCTTTTTTTTTTTTTTTTGGGTACCGGGGTTGACCTCAGGACCTCGCACTCCAGCAGGCGCCCGTGCCGCTGAGCGATATCACTGGCCCCTTTTTCGTATGTGGGTTCCGGGAGTCGAACTCGGGCCCTCGCGCTTGCCAGGCAGGCGCTTACGCCGCTGAGCCATCTCACCGGCCCTGGAAAGATTTCTTAGACATGGTACAAAAAGTTTTACTCGGATAGGGAAAGATTTAGTGTATTTGAATTTGTTAAAGTGAAAAATTTCTGTTCATCAGAGAATCCACAGAGTGAGAAGAACCCCCCTCAAAAAGAAAGAAAACCCACTGAAAAAGAAAAGATATTCGTAACATATAGACTATCAGTGAGAAATGGACAAAAGTTGAATTTTAATGTGACCTAAAACTTGGATGATTTCCAAGAGTATAATTTACATTTAATATATTTATAGTCAATAAATATAAATAAATGCACTTATATTTAATTGATCAATAGTCCTATGAAGAGTTCTCGACCTTACTAGTAAGCATAGAAATGCAAATTAAAGTACATTTGTATACCACTATACAGAGCCCAGTAGAACAACAACATTTTAAAAACTGGCAGTTCCAACCCTTAGCAAAGAAGCAGAACAACTCACAAAACTGGTGGGAGTGTAAACGGCGCAAACACTTCTGAAAGTTTGCTATTTCCTATCCTAGTTGAAGACAAGTGTACCCAGTGATAAAATCCTGCGTACACGCCCTCGAGATACTCTTCATATACCCAGCAGGGTGCACAAACACGAGCGCTCATTTCAGCATCGAAATGACTGAAACGCTAAACCCCCCAATTTCAGCGGCGGGGAGGGTAAACTGTGATAAACTCATGCTGTGGAATATTTTACACGCAAAGCAGAGCTGCACCTCCACACAATAGGAGTGAATTTCTCAAAAACAATGTGGAGAAAAAGCAAATACAAATGAATACATAAAGCGTGATTATATAAAGTCCTTAAAAAAAAAAAACAGAAAAACAGGCACGCTATATTCTTTAGAGAGAACTATGCAGATAAAGAAAGGCACAGAAGCTGGTAGTGCTAACATTGAGGGACAAAGAAGGGAAAAGGTTGGAAGAGGGATTTGGAAAAGGTTGTGACGTTGGCAATATTTTTTTCCTTGACCTGTGTCCTTTATCCAGGTGTGGGGTTTTTATAGAGGTCATTATGCTGTACCTTTTTATGCCTCTGGGTTGGGGATTGTAGCTCAATGGCAGAGTACTTACCTGGCGTGCGTGAGGTCCTGGGTTCAATGCCCAGGGCTACACACACATACACACACACTCACACACACACGCATGCACACAATGGCAGCATGTGTCCCAAGAGCTCACAGTTCTCTGGGGCTCACAATTCTCTGGCGCTCACAGTAGATAAAACTTAAAAAGTGGTTCTGAAAACAAAATAGGGGGCATTTATATGCCTCATGCACTTTTCTGCATGTGTGTTATTTCTTAATTTAAAATGGTTTAACCAGAAAGAAGGCAACTGACGGGAAAGAGGGCAAGAATGAAAGAAGAAAAACCTGTTGTCCACTGTGGTTGTATAAATAAAAGATGGTGATGATTTGGGTTAGAGTGAGGACTGTAAAAATGATGACAAGGGATCAATTGAAGATGAGTTAGAATGGAAAGGACTTGCTGATGACTAGCTTCAGGCTGAAAGAAAGGACATGGAAGGCGGCTTGCGAGTCGCAGGCATGCGCCACCGAGCAGAAGGTAGTCTGACATGCTTAGCGAAGATGTGGGAAGGAGAAGGTGGAGAGGGAGGGTTGGGGTGATGGTCGGAATCAGGAGTACTGTTCTGGACATCCGAGGGTTAACTGGAGTTATCAGTGCGATACAGGCATCTGACTTGACCGCAGATAGAATTGAAAGATTTAATAGAATCTCTGTGATGTTTTAAACCGTAAGACTGGATGTGGTCACCAAGGAGAGAGTGCAGGAACAGAGGCATTTTAAGGATGGAGAAGAGAAATTAAGAAAAATGAGAGGTGAGACAACAGGAACACAGCGGTGGGTCCCACAAGCCCGAGGAGAAGAGTTTCAAGGAGGAAGAAGATGAACCAGCTGTACGAGTATTGAGAGGTGGAAGAAAATGGGGACAGAAAAATGTCCATGGATGTGGCAACACGGAAGTTACTGGAAACCTCGGTCAGCGTGATTTCAGTGGAACAGGGGGGCAGGAGCGCAGACCCGAGTAGGGCGAAGTTGAAACAAGAATTGAGGCAATAAAGACCGTGTGTAAACAAAGCCTTTGAGAAATTAGATCATAAAGTGTGACCCAGGAATGAGGCAATGTGGGGCAGAGTTGGAACAAAAAGCCGGGGTGAAGGAGGCTAGTGACACACTGTGACAAAGGCGGAGAGGGAAAAACCAAGGCAGCATGGGACCCTCAAATCCTGTGAGCACCCGTAATGCCGGTTCCTAACTCACCGGTCCCCCGAATTTCGAATCCCGACAGTAGGCTTCTGTTAAGCAAGCCATCCAAACTCGACTTTTATTTAACAATGACAAGGAAACTCTTAAGACCGAGCTGAAATGAAACAGATATTTTCTTTCTAGAAGAAAGAAAAATGACCCCCCATAAACGTGAAAATACATTCATTAAAATGCATCTTTTTTTTTTTTATGGGTACCGGGGGTCGACTTCAGGACCTCGCGCGCCAGCAGGCGCCCGTGCTGCTGAGCGATATCACTGGCCCCTTTTTCGTATGTGGGTTCCGGGAGTCGAACTCGGGCCCTAGCGCTTGCCAGGCAGGTGCTTACACCACTGAGCCATCTCACCGGCCCTAAAATGCATCTTGTGATTGTGTAAACTGTTGTGATATTTAACCTCCCTGCGCTTTGGTAAATTCTTCTGTATTGTTCATGCAAATGCTTTCAATAGACATTAGGGATTTTAAGATACATATTAATAAAAAAATTAAAAGCAACATTAATAAGTCAAAGGAGAAGTAAATATGTTACACAAAGCACTACCTATTGACTTACTTTCTTGATTTTTTATATTTGATAGGACAATATGTGGACTCAAATTGGACTTTTCGAAATCACTTTTGATAGGTTCAGGTTCACGTTTGAGGGAGATAAACCTGGAGGAAATAAAAATTATTCTAAATTAAAATAATTTATAAAACAAACCTATGAAATAAACTTGAATATGAAGTTTCAGCTATCTAGATTTGGATGTCGTATTAATGTGTGGTGCTAATACTATTACAGTATAAAGTGTAAGAGATTAAGACAGGGCAGGAGTTGAAAACATTAGTGACGATTATTTAACGTAGGGGAGGGGAGGCTGTTGTGCTGTTGTGGTAGGGTTAAGGGCACTCGAGGACACTGTTATTCACAAGGGACATGACTATCCCTTTCAGAAAAATGTGCTGGCATTAGTTCAGTGTGAAATCAGGGTCACTACCAGACATGAATCAAAATGCTAGGACAAAGAGTGAGGGGCAGTTCAGACACCAGAACTGTGTACCAGATAGGGTCACAGCATTTATGCTCTACAAACAGAATTTCCCTCCTTCAAATTCTCTGTTTATGGTGGTTAATTTTAGGTGTCAACTTGGTGGAATTAGGGGTTACCTGAAAGCTGGCAGAGGAGGCTTTCTGGGCGTGTCCACAGAGTGTTCCGGTGGAGACGGGAGTGCGAGTCAGTGGACTGAGTGGGGAGGATCCACCCTCAGGGCGGCCAAGCACTGCCTAACCGGCCGCGGTCCCGTAGGGTAGGATACACTCTTCCTGTCCTCCAACATCAGAACTCCAGGCTCTCTGGTCTTTGGACTCCAGGACTTACACCAGCAGCCCACTGGGCTCTCGAGACTTTGGCCTGGGGTTAGGGCTACCCTGTCAGCTTCCCTGGCTCCGAGCCCTGATATCTGCATTCTAAGTTCCAGCTCGCAGCAGCCTGTCTGGGACTTCTCTGCTTCCAAAGTCACATGAACCATGAACCAATTCCCTTATAAATCCCCTTGCTTCTTGCCAATTGGTTCTGTCCCTTTGGAAAACCCTGACCAATACGACTGGTTATTGATGGTGTGCGAGAAAGTTAGCAGCACTGAAGCAGGGATCCTGACCTAACTGCAGCCATTTTGTTCAGTAAAGCTGCAGGCATTCTGCTCTCTGCCACTGAATTCAGCTAAATCATATGATTTGTCGTCAAATTGAAACTTCTGTGAATGTGCTAAAAACAACTTTGATACATACAACTATGCTCACCACAAGATACCCATGGTACCATAACCTTCAGCAAAAGCTTATCTCATTCTTGTAACCTCTGTTTGCCATCCTATAAATAAGACAAGCTCTCTGTCATCAACATCTCAGACTTTGGAGACCACTCCTCTGGGGTCCGCTAGCATCAGTGAAGTTTCATTTCTTCTGAGCTCCTGGCTACTGTTGACTCAATTTTTCCCACAACATCATATAGTTAATGATATTTCTGATGTCTAGATGCTGGAGCAACCCAAGACTCAGTCCTCAAACTTCACTCATCCTTGATAGATATCATCCAACCCCATACCCTTAAATATTGTCTACAGGCTGACTAATGTTCCCAGCTTGGCATCCAGACCCCAAGCCCTTTCCTGAGCTCCAGATTTACATACCCTACTGCCTATGTGATCCTGCACTTAGATGTTTTTAGGTGTCTCCAACTGACCATATTCAAAGACGAATTCTTGTTATCACCCTCTTCCCTGTCTGTTCCTCACCCGACTTCTCCATCTTCATTCAACCAGAGGCTTAGACTACAAAGTTTTAAGACAGCTTTGATTTGTCTTTTCTCATTTTCAGTTTATCAGCAAATCTCACTGGGTCTTTTCTTTAAAATGTATTCCAAATGCTACCACTTCTTTCCTTGTTACTTTTACTCTTCCTTTTCATCTGAACTAGTTCTATACATCTCTCTCCTTCTTCTGTCTGCTCTCTTTTTTTTTTTTTTTTTTTTGTGGGTACCAGGGGGTCGACCTCAGGACCTCGCGCGCCAGGAGGCGCCCGTGCCGCTGAGCGATATCACCGGCCCCTTTTTCATATGTGGGATCCGGGAGTCGAACTTGGGCCCTCGCGCTTGCAAGGCAGGCGCTTAAGCCGCTGAGCCATCTCACCGGCCCTCTGTCTGCTCTCTTGTGGTCACTCTCATCTCCAGTATTCTATTGCCAGTGCAGCTACAGTGACACTTGTGAACTAAGATTGTCATTTCTCTTCCACTATTTATCAGACTTGAATAAAATTGAAAAGTCTCACTGCTAGAAGGGACCTCCCCTCCCTTTCTCATTGGGATTTGAAGAGGAACTTCCTCTGATATTCTCCTCAGATCCTTTCTGCACCCCCTTCTCTCCTTACCTCCAAGGGGGGTACAGTGAATTTTCTAGCTGTTTGAAAGGAGCTCAAGCTCCCTGTAAGAACCTTGGCATTTGCTCTTCCCCTGCCTGTAATATTCTGCCCTGAGATATTGACACAACTTACGCCTTTATTGCTTAAGTATTTGCTCAGTTTTCTTTCGCCTCAGAAAGATCTTTTTCCCCCTACATATCAAAAACAGTAATTAATTTTCTTAATTTATTATGTTTTTCTTTATAGAATTTTTCACTAGTGGGTTTATGGTATGTGTTCATTTGTGTATTTAGTTTGTTTCCTGTCTCCTCACCTTATCATAAACCAAGAACTCTGAGGGTGGAGCATTTGTCTGTTTTGTTACTGTTGTGTTCTAAGCACCTAGACCAGTGACTGGCACATAGTGCATGTGCAATAATTACAATGAGGATATTTTTTGTTATTCCTAAAATTTATTCCATTTTGTCATAGTGGAGTTAATATTTATTCTGTGTAGTATTGTTTTCTGTGTTAGTCACCTTTCCATTACTGTAACAAATATCTGAGCTAAATCAACTTAAAGGCAGAAAAGATTTATTTTGGTGCATAATTGTGGAAATTTCAGCCCATGGCCTGTGGTGGCACTGTACACTGTGGTGGGAACATGTGGTGAGGGAAGTTGCTCACCCATGGTGGCCAAAAGCAAAGAGAGGAAGAAAGGAAGGGCAACCTCCCGACCCTTAGAGACCACACCCCTAATGACCTAAGACTTCCCCATAGGCCCCACCTCTTAAAGGTGCCACCACCTCACAAGAGCACTATGGGATGGGAACAAAGCCTTTGACTCACGGGCCTTTGGGGAAACACTTATCCAAACCAAAGAAACTCTATTTTGTTAATGCACTCAGTTGCCGAGTGGCACTTATCCCATCACCTTAGATTTGGTGACCAGATGACTTTTTTTTTTTAACCTCACAGCTGAAGAAAAAGGAGCAATAAATATCCTGTATTATACAGAGATTCACCGATAGAATGGGGCTGGTCATTCTTCTATGCATCCAAATAGCAGAAAATTATTACACAGGGGAAAATAATGTATTAGAATTGTAAATCATTAACTTATTATGGTCGGATGTGCCTTTTTCATCTTAGTGTGCAGGGGACAGGGATGCCTCCTCCACAAAGCTCATAGGGGGATTCCCAAAGAATCCCAAAACCTGGTGCCACCAAAGATGGATCTAATATCTCCCTCCTCAGTTGCACATCTGTGGCACACTTTCTGATTTGTCACATGTTTAGTTATCTAAGAGAAATTTGGAGAAGATGACATGAGAGTGTGAAAGAGGTCACTTCACACACCACTGTTTGGCACAACAAAGACCTCGAGTGGGGGGATTGCTATGGACAGGTTGTTAAGGTTTGTGTCTAGCTGTACCCCCAAAGCCTCATGCAGTCACGGGGGCGGGCTTCTAGAGTTTGTGACTGATTCATGGTCCAATGCTGGGATTATGGGTGTGAGTGCTACACCCACCGTAGGGTGGGTGGCCTATGTACAACATAAGGGACAGAAAGAGTGCATGCTCCTCCTCCCCTTTTGCTCTTGTTGCTTTTGCTGTCTTCTGCCACCATGAACTGTTGTCCTCTGCCACGTGCCACTCTGCCACTCGGAGCCAGCCGAGTATGGACTGAAACCTCCACAAACTGTGAGCTAAATAAACCTTTCCTTCCTTAATTTTGGGTGTCGGGTATTTTGTCTCAGCAACAAGAGAAAAGTAACCAAGACCCAGGTATTTGTGCCCCCCCACAAATTTATATGTTGAAGCCTAAATGCCATAGCATTTGGAGGTGGGGCCTTAGAGCTGCAGTTATGTGATAAAACCGTACCCTCTGGAATGGAATTAGTGCTTACAAGAGGAGACAAGTGAGAAGTGACTTTGTCTCCTCTATCTGCCCACTACGAAAGGAAGCAAAAAGGTGACAGCCACTTGCAAATCAGAAAGAGGAGCTTCATCAGACCCCTATCTGCTGGCACCTTAATCTTGGACTTCCTGGCTTCCAAAACGGAGAGGAATGATGTCCGTTGTTTAAGCCTCCCAGGTGATGCTATCAGCCCAGTACCCCACAGCGAGACAGACACTGCTACTGAGAGCTGCGGTGCTGCCGAACAACACCCAAAACTGTGAACTGCGTGGGAGCTGGGTCACAGGCAAAGGCTGGAGGAGCCCCGCAGCACGAACAGGGAGCGCCGGTGCCGCCCTGAATCAAAGGCGAAGGCGGCGCTGAGGTGAGCGTCCCGGCCTGGAGCGCATCGCTCTCCGCGTTCCTCTTCGCTTCTCCCGAAGAACAGCAGCTGAGCAACTGCAATAACTGTACGGGTCTGTTCCTATAGGTCCAAGAAACCCAAAAGTTTAATTTTTTCCCATTTTCTCTGTTTCCTTTCCTCCCAACCGGCAATTTTTGTTAGTATTAGCACATATTTATTCCTGGCATGAACCATCCTTTATTACGTTTCGATGTCTCTGCAGGTGTGTGGTTCACACCCACACTTGTCTCCTTATCCAGCAGTCAGTGCACCACACTCTTCGTGTGTGTGTCCCCAACACACTTGCTCACCTTTCACAATGAGGGCGGGCTGAAAAATCTTTACACGATGGTTCCTTTCTGCTAAGTAAGTCCATCTTCGTTCTCGCCTCTCGCATTTGACTGTGAAGGTCAGGAGAACCAAGCCGCTCCTTCAACACTGTGCTGAAAAATCCCCTCACTAAATATCCATCTTCATCGCCCATGAGCTCTACGTTCCACAAAATACTAGAACCCACACACAATTCAGCCAAGTCCTTGGCCACTTGAAATAATGAGAACCACCTTTTGTCCAATGTCAACAACATACTTCTTACTTCCACTGGAAACCTCATCAAAATGGCCTTTAGCATCCATCGTTCTATCAGCATTCGAGTCACGATTCCATATATGTTCTCTAAGAAGAGAAAAGTTTCCCTCTTTCATTTTCTGAGACCTCAGCAGAACTGCCTTCAGCAGCATGCAATCATAAGAGCTTCATGAGTGGGATTAGTGCCCCATAAGATGGATCTCTTCTCTCCTCTTCTCTTTTCTCCTCTTCTCTCTTCCTCTTCCTCTCTCCCTCTCTCTCCCTTCTCTCTCTTTCCCCCCCTGCTTCAACAAGAAGACAGTTCCTGAGAACCAGGACTGCCTGCCTCGGATACTGGGTCTGCCATTGTCTTGATCTGGCATGATCTGGCCCTCAGAGCTATGAGAAATAATTTTCTGTGCAGTTTGTGGTATTGGTCAGACCAGCCTTAAGTGACTAATGCAGGGTATTCAGTGGACATTGAGGTGACAATAGGGCTTCCGTCATTTTGCCAATATGTCCCCCAGCAGGTTTCCTCCACCCAGCCCCTTCCCCCATTGCTGTTCCTGCCCTGCAGCCAGATGACTGCGAACTAAAACCGTGAGCCAAAGAGACCTCCCCTCATTTAAATTGTGGGTGTTGGGGATTTTGTCCCAGTAGTGGGAAAGTGATTAAGATGTGTCCTTTTTTGTCCTTGGTGGTAGTTTTGGTTCTCTGGACACCAATCAAACCAAACTTGTTCTCTGCATCTCTGAAATAAGTGCCTCTTTGTCTTTACAGCTCAGACTGACTTTGCCTCTGGCCTCAAACTTGACTCCAAAGGAACATTACTTAGCTACTGATGGGTTACACTATTGCCAACACAGACTCAAGGATGCCTTTATGAACTATTCAGGAAATGATCGCATCTGACAGGAAAGCAGTAGCAACAGTATCATTCTGGAAAATAAACCACCATAAACCATGGTTGTCTTCTAATTATGTAATGGGTCACTGTTCATATATTACATTGTTACATAATGGCATACACATATCTTGAGTGTATATGTCATATACTTACACAGGTGTGTATATGCTCCCCGCCTTATTTAAAATAAATCTTGGACCCAGGCATGGTGGCACATGCCTGTAACCCTATCACTCTAGGAAGCTGAGGCAAGAGGATCGCAAGTTTGAGCCCAGCCTGGACAACTTAGCAACTTAGGAGATCCTGTCTGAAAAAAATTTTTTTTTAAATTTTTAAAAGGTGAGGGACGTAGCTCTGTGCAAAGGCCCTGGGTTCAATCCTAATACAGGGGAA
Source organism: Erethizon dorsatum (assembly GCA_028451465.1). Lineage (NCBI taxonomy): Eukaryota > Metazoa > Chordata > Mammalia > Rodentia > Erethizontidae > Erethizon > Erethizon dorsatum. Next base: position 122,606,535 of record CM051829.1, on the reverse strand, counting down.
AAAAATCCTAACATTAATTTAGAGCAATATAATTGAATTTAAGAAAGTCCTTTTTTTAAAAATTTAGAATTGCAATTACTAGCTATACTAGTAAACTGTTATATTACATAGTTTATAAGCTAGGGATATTTAGAATACTAGTGTATTTAACTCAGTATAAGACAATACAAAGTAGTGTTTTAAACCTCCGAGCTGAAAGCCCGGTCTTTACGATAGTTACTTTTTTGGCTTCTTGGTGTCCCATGACTTATCTGCTGTGATCTTTGATGCTGTCTTAGATGTGGCTGTAGCAACAGCCTCTTCAAATTCCAAATGAAAGTCAAATGTCAGGGGTATAACCGAGGCCTTTCCTATCTCCTTGTTCTGAAGCCTGTTTTTCTGCCACAAAGCCAAATTGGAAAAAAAGATAATTACTTTTCCTATAGGGAAAAGCCTGTATGGACAAAAATTAATCTCACTTCACACACACACACACACACACACACACACACACACACACACACAGAGACAAACACGCACACAGAATTACGTGCCAGGCAATAATAGAAAAGTATTACAAACGCAAGTTAGGCTTTTGTGCATGAACATTTTTATACCTTTGCTGTGTGACCTGAGGAATTATTTTCCCATCTCTGGAAGAGGGTGTCTGACTAGACGATCTCAGGCTCCCTTCTAATTGTAAAATTCAGAATTGAACAAAAGACCCATACATGGTATTTAGCAAACACATTGATGCATAGAGTTACTAAAACCACAGCAGGCATCTCTCTCTCCAAACCACTCTCTTCCTGCCCACACTTGGTGAATCACACAAACTTTCTAGTTGTGTGAATCAGAAATAGAGGCAGAGGGCCAGGCGTGGTGGTGCACGCCTGTAATCCCAGCACTCGGGAGGCTGAGGCATGAGGATCGCCACAAGTTTGAGGCCAGCCAGGGCTACATAGTGAGTTCAAGGCCAGCCTGAACTACATAGTGAGACCCTACCTCAAAAAACCAAACCAAACCGAATCAAATCAAGACAAAGCAAAACAAAAAACAAAGAAACAGAGGCAGAAATCTAGGTGTGTTAGCACATGCGTATAATCCCAGTGCTCTGGGAGGCTGAGGCAGGAGGATCGCCCCATGTGGGCAATTTAGGAATTTAGTGAAATCCTGTCTCAAAATAACAAATAAAGGCCTGGGGCTGTAGATTAGTGCAAAGGCCCTGGGTTCAATCCCCAGTATAGAATAAAGGAAGAGAAGGAGGAGGAGGGATAGAGAAGGAAGGAGGAGGAGGAGGAGGAGGAGGAAAGAAGAAGCCATCAGAAGAGGACTTTGTTAAAAGATTTAAACACACGGACCAAAGAGAGAGGAACAGCTAAAATGCGAGTTAAGGAGCTGAATACTTTCTCTATAAATTTCTCTCAGGGCGCAGAACACAGGAGTAAAGAGATAAAAATTTGGAAGCACCGTCAGAGGAAATGGGAACTTCTGCTTCTGCCCGAGACGGATGCAGTTCTCCGGGCGTTAGCTCCTGCTGTAAAGAGCCAAAAAATCAGAGCTTATGAAACCTACTGTCGTCAGGCGTGGGGAAGCGACGGAGCAGACAGGGTCCCCGAGGAAGGAGACAAAGAAGGCGGCCTCCCCGAGCCAGCACGCCTCCCAGGGGTGGGGGCGGCTTCCAGGCTGAGGTGGAGGGAAGGGGAGCCCATGGGTTTGGGGGCGCTCAGACCAAACCCGCGGCCTGGATCTCGCTGAGTGCAGGAGAAAGATTCACTCGAAAACCGGGAACCTCAAGGTCCATTACGCTCGGCGAAGTCCATCTCCGAATTTCACATGCTGAATGGTGCTATTCAGAGAAACTTCTCAAGGTTACGGAATTGTAGAGAGGGAAAGCAGTTCGGCGGTGGCCACGGATAGAGAGGGTAGATGGGATGTTACTCGGAAGTAACATGGAAGCGTTGTGGCGTAGGACGGAATTTCACGGAGCTACACGCTCACAGGCACATAGGGAGCAGGCTAAAAACTGGCGAAAACTGAATGAAACCTGAAATTCTGCTGACAGTCACACATTAGTGTCAGCCTCCTGGTTTTAATACTGTGCTACCTCAGCCCTGCGTCACCACTGCAGGAAACCTGGGCGAGAAGAACATGGGATTGCTTGCATGATATTTGCAATTTCCTGTGAGCCTATAGTTATTTTTGTTTGAAATGTAAAACAATTTTTTAAAAAATTACCAAAGTGATTGAGGTATTATCTTTTTTTTGGCATGAAAAAGGAAATAGATTAAAATCCACCTTCCTATACTAATGTATATTTACATCGTAAATTATGTAAATTTACACGCAGGATAGTGTCTGCGTGTACGTATATCTTTGTAAGAGTACAGAAGAATATGTGGATGAATAAACTCCGTCTGTTGAAATTTGTTTTGCTCGGAAAGAAATGTTACAGGGAAAGGCCAAAGACTATTAATTTTTTCTGTATTTAATTTTCTTTACATATAACTTTTCAATATATTCTAGGTGTTGTTTAACTTATTTTGAAAAGCAAGTTTTACATTTATATTTTAAGAAAGAAAGATGTTAAAAGGTAATCATACAGCACATAATATAAGAAAAGAGTTCCAGTGAATCAAAATTAAATTGTTCATATATACCAAAAATTTGGGTTTTGAGAACTATAGTCTTGGTTAATATTTTTCTTTTTTCTTTTAAAGGGAAAAAAATAGAGCAAAATTTCACGACAACATAATAGGAGGGTAACAATAGTTAACACATTGTGTATTGTTATCTTTAAATTAGTTACTTGGAGTACAAGATATTGGCATTCAATTGTCCAAACAATATTAGCACAAAAACCTTTCTTTTCAATGAACAAAGAGAAATTAGTAGTCAATCTTAGCTATCTTTTATATATATATATGTGTGTGTATATATATATATATATATTTTTTTTTTTTTTGCTTTTCCCTTCCTTCTTTTCTTCATTGCCCCATCCCAGTTTCTCTTTCCTTTTGAACAGTTTCTTCCCATTTTACAATATCTATTGTACTTTTTGGATCTCATTTACTCTTTCAGCATCTCACACTAGGGAGACAATATGATGTTTATACATGTTCATCTGGTTTATTTCACTTATGAGTATGGTCTCAAATTGCATCCATTTACCTATCAAAGTCTCCAGTTTATCCTTCTTTATGGCTGAGTAGTACTCCACTATATAAAAATACCACATCTTTTTTATCCATTCCTTGGTTGATGGGCATTTGGGTTGTTTCCAAGATCTAGTTATTACAAATTGTGTTGCTATAAACATGGGTGCACATATATCACTGTGGTATGATGTTTTTAATTCTTCTGGGAAGACACCCAGAAGGGGAATAGCTGGGTCAAGTGGGACCTCCAATCCTAGTTTTTGGAGGAATCCCCACACTGATTTCCACAGTGGTTGCACCAGTTTATACTCCCTAACATTTTTCTTGAACTCTGAGTCTTGCCTTTTTAAACATACTTCAGTTGCTTCTACAAATTTTAATTATTCCTAATTCAGTAAGCACAGCAGGTATTCCCACCCTCTTACCTACTGAACAGCTTTGTCTGTGTTTAATACAATGGCAAGATTGTAGTAGTCATGTTTAGTATCTGACAGAATAATTTTATTTTTATTTTAGGCAGGTTTAGTACATACCATAAACAATAGTAATCTATTGGTTATTTTTTCTATTTGCTTATTTTATCATTCAGTTAGTTTATCATGACTCTTCTAACTAATTTTATTTGCTTTTTATAAATGACATCTTCAGATTAATACATCATTCACTAAAAAGCAAAATCACTTGCATTTGAAATGTGAGTATCTTAATGATTAAACTGCGTTTTAGTTTTCGCTTTACAGACCTTTGCTCGTCTGTCCAGAAGAGCCTTTGCCTGTGCATCCAGGACATCTAACTTCTGCAAGACTCTTTCTGCCATCGTCTTCCAGTAAATTCCTACTTCAAAAGGGGGAGGAAGAAGAAATCTCCAGTTCTGATTTTAACACATAAGTGATTACTTTGGCACGAGAAGAGACTCACCTTTACATTACTGCTTTAGGTAAATAATAGAATTGTACAGATCACGGAATGAATTTTGGAATTATAAACAGACCTGTTTTGCATAGAAATCCACATGATCAGAACTCCCACATCTGGTGGGCCCCAGGAATGTTTATATTTGTGATAAAGTGGAGCCAGAGAAGGTTCAGGATTCCTGTAGAAGCTGGCATGACTTGAAGATGACATCACAAAGATCTTGACATGGGCAAGAGGCATCATAGCATTTGAAAAATGGAAATTAGAAAAAAATTTTGCTTTAAAATTCTTTTGCTATGAGTAAATTATTTCAGCTATGACATGAATTTTGGCAAAGTACTGTGCTTATCACAAATTTTTTAAAAGTGGGAAGAACCAATTATTTTTAGGTGTCGACAGTTTTATGAATACTAAATGTAGCAGTTAAGTGAAACTAAGAGAGTCTTATTATATGCTGCAGTTTTATATTTTGGAAGCATCCCCTTTCCCTTTTTTCTACCACCTTGCCATCAACCATGGTCTCCAAATGTCTGATCGCTTACTTGCTTCCGACGCAGTTTATTTCTTCCATGATTCCTGTACTAAATTGCTTTGGCCTTAGGAAACATAAGACTTCATTCAGCAAGTTATCTTCTCTGATTATCTTCTGTACGGTGTCCTCGTTGATCCTGTTTTCTTTCCTTTCCCCATTTTTCTTGGTCATATTCTGGATTTTCTATCGAATTCTTATTCAGTGAGCCGAAGCTAAAACTCATTGTCCACAAAGCGCAAGAGTAACCCTTGAATCCGTGGTAACTATGGAAGAAAGTTACCCCTATAAACGTTATTGTGTGTCCACAGCGAAACGAGGAAGTCAGGTTTGTGTTCAGAGGATCTCGCCCCCCGTCCCGCCCCTTCCTTCGTCAGCTTGGGGTGGGAGGGGTGATTTCACTTCTAAGTACGCATAGAGGAGTGCAGTGTGGGCACTCGTGCTTGAAGTTGGGGTGGCGATGTCGCCTGGAGCGCAGGGTCCCTGTGCGGTCACAGAAGCCTGCCTCATGGGACCTCAGGGAGAGAATGCACCTCACCAAATTCCATCAACAGCGAGCATGCGCTGACCCACAGTGAGGCCCTCCCGGTTCCTGTGGCCACTGTCACCCTTCACCCTCCCCCGGGTCCTTGTGCCCCCTAATTTGCCCGCCCCAGCCTTCCTCCTCACCCCTCCGACGCTGATCCTCCACAGTGCCATCCGAGCTGCCTCACGCAGGACGCCGATCGGATCCAGCTGTAGACCACAAGCCTTGGTCTGCTCCTCGTCGCCTGCAGAACGAACCCCAAATTTCTCAGATGACGCATGAGACCGGTGGAGAAAGGACAGCGCGGGTCGGCTCACCCACCACTCCAGCTGTCTCCACCGCGTGCCTCCCCCGTTTTCCACCACGCCGTTGGGCTCCTGCCACCCGGACACACCCTGCCCCTTGCCTGCCACATCCCGCACCCTCGCTGTCCTTCCACTCGACCTGCTGTCTCCTCCTGTCTTCCTGTCCAAGGCTTATTCCACGGCGTCCTGGTGTAAAGGCCTCCCTTCCATGCAGCTTTCCTTGGCATACCCCCTGCCCGGTCCAGGTGACGTCCGGGCGACGCAGTTCAGGTCCGCGTGGCGCGGGAGGCCGAGCGGGGCTGGGAGAGGCCTCTGAAAGAGCGTCCGAGGGCCGAGCACGCCAGTTTCCCGGTAGTGAAGGATGTATTTCAGGATGATTTCCTGAAGGACGAAAGAGGGAGTGGGATGAATTATTACAAAACGTGACTCTTGCCAAATCTAAACCAGTGAAATCGTTTTGAAAGGAAACTGGATTTAGTTCAGTCCTTAATTCCTAGGTCAGTAGTGACAGTTTTTTGGCGGGTGGAAAACAATGAAATGGAGAACTTACCAGTTGGGGGTGCAGCGAACTCCCCATCGCTCCTCCCGGCAAACCAGCCGAAGCCTCGTGCATGGCAGCAATGCCAGGGCCAAAATGATAAGCATGTCAGGAGCTGAGCCAGAACTTAAATTATGCAGAGCTTAAAAGCAGCTGATTTTACGGGCACTATTTCGTTGTGAAGTTTTGCGCCACTGAGACTGGGAAAAAAAAAAAAAAAAAAACGAAACTAAATGCTGTGGATTCCACAGCCCCCCCCCCCGTAGGCTTCTTTAGCAAGTGCTACTGAAAGAAAGATTCAGGCAAACCAAGAGTCTCTCAGCCCACATACTAAGCAGTAATCTAGAAAGTGAAGGTTTAACTAGAGATTTACTCCCGCGATGTGGCTTTGTCAGCTCAAATGTTCATTCCCTGCTTTACACTTTTATCTGACATTCACTCAACGCTGGACCACAGTAAGCCTCCAGCCCATCTGCTGAAGATTAATCTTCTCTCCATGATGAGGAAACTGGCTGAATTCCTCTAGTTCACATTCCAAGTGCAGACCCAAGGGAATCTTTTTTCTTTCAAGTCTGAAATGTTGATAAATGGCCCGTGTTCTAGGTTGAACGATCCCCCCACACACATGTTGAAGCCCTAAGTTCCGGTCGCTGAGAATGGGATTCATTTGGAGATAGGAGGGGAAGTGAAAGCGGGGTTGTATGGACCCTAGTCCATATGACCGGTGTCCTGGAAGAGGAGGACACTGGGACACAGGCGTCACACCGGGGAAGCCGTGGGAGGCCCGGGAGGGGCGGCCGTCCACCTGCCATCAAGGAGCGGGACCTCCGAGGGATGAGCTGCCCCGCTGAGCTCCAGCTCCCGCCTCCAGAGTTGTGAAAACACTGGCTCTGTCGCCTCAGCCTTTGGTATCTTGTTATGACAGCCCTCGAAAACCAATAAAGGCCACAAACAGGGAGCTGGAATCCCGAAGTCAGCGGTGAAAGGGTCACCGTCGACTCGGCCCCTGCGCTCAGATCCGCGCCACGCGGGGTTTCCTCCCCTTTTGTTCTAAAGAGAACGTGAAAGAGCGTTTATTCCTCACTTTCAAAGCTTTGCTAGAATTTGCCTGTCACCAACTTGAGGTTGGAAGGGAAGTCTGCAAGGAAAACACCAAGGGATTTCCAAAGCCCAGGGCGGGCGGCGGGGCGGAGGACAGGGAACGAGCGGCCTGCGAAGCGGCGCGGACGCGGGGTCCACTCTGCCCGCGCCCCGCTCCCGCCGCCCGCGCGGCCGGCTTGGAAGGCGCGCACCCCGCGCACCCCGCGCCCCCCGACCTACCCGCCCGCACCCAGCCCCGGCCGCAAAGGATCCGCTTCCCCAGGCCGCACCTGCCGGTCCGCCAGCTCCGCTCCCCGCACCGCACCGCCTCGGTCCCCTAGGCAACGCGTCCTGTATCCATGGAAACGGGTTCCGGCTCCTCCTCTGTCCCGCGGGGTGGGTCGGTACTGAGGCTGAGGCTCGGAGCGAAGGCGAGGAAGAGAGCGGCCAAGGACGGCCGTGACCTCGCTTCTTCCGTCCCTTCTTCCCTTCGTACTTTCCTGTGGGTCACACACACACGCACACGCACGCACGCACGCACGCACGCCCACGCACGCGCACTCACACGCACTCACGCACGTACTTTCCTTTGGGTCACACACACACTCACACACACGCACACGCACGCACGCACACACACACATGCCCACGCATGCGCACTCACACGCACTCACGCACGTACTTTCCTTTGGGTCACACACACACACACACGACACGCACACACGCACACTCACACGCCCACGCACGCGCACTCACTCGCACACGCACACACAATGTTTTCTTTTTGCTAGAAACTGCTAGTCCTAGTCCATTCACAAACACTTTGGAATCAATTTATTTCACACGCTCAATGTATAAGAAATACAATAATAAAAATAAAAAATACAAGGTGGTGCAGCCGGGCTTGGTAGGCGTGCCATCACGGCCCGGGCACTTCAGGCCCGCCCTGTAAGGACCCCAGAGAAAGTCCTCAGGTACGGGCTTCAGGGAAGATGGCACTGCGCAGAAAGCCATGTCCCGCGAAGAGATGTGCCCAGGAGTGCCAGGCAGGGTACAGAAGGGCCGCAGGGACCAACGATAAGTGTGTGTGTGTGTGTGTGTGTGTGAGAGAGAGAGAGAGAGAGAGAGAGAGAGAGAGAGAGAGAGAGAGAGAAGTAGAATAAAGTGCAATTTCAGAAAAATACATAGTTTCAAAAATAAAAAATGCGGAACGGTGACGTCGGCTCGTGGTGCTCCTTTACTTGACAGACCTTCCTACCTCTTGGTGCAGGGGGCCAAAGTTTTGGTGTTTGAAGTTTAAAAATAAAGATAATAATGACTTGAAATGACACCAAACTTCTCATAATAACAGCAGCAAAACAACTTCCCTGAATGCGCCCTTTTCCAGTTGGAGATGAAGCTTCCAAAATTATATTGTAAGTTTTCAGAAATACTCATTTTTGGGCTGGGGAGTGTAGCTTGGTGGCGGAGCGCTTGCCTAGCCTGTGGGAGGTCCTGGGGGCTCTTTCTCTCTCTCTCGATATATATATATATATATTTTTTCCCTAATACAAATGTTTCACTTCTCCCCCAACCCAAATTCCTGCCCATCTTTACACCTATTATATATTCATAAAATTGCTTCTGCAGAGCAGAGAAACAATTGAATTAACACACAAACTGCTTTCTTTCTTTTTTTTAAAAAACCGCTTTCTTACTCTGTATGTCTCTTTTCTTTTTTCTGCTGCTGATGCCTGATTTCACCTTTCACATTGGCACCCTTTATAGGAACAGGAAGTGCTTTCTTTTAGTAAAAGAAAAGTTGTTTTCCTAGCTCAAATGCTGGCAGAAATGATTATAAGTTTATACGTATAGCTTGTAGTTAGAGCCGTTCTCTATTCACTTGTGTTGTACTCATATTTCTTCTTAAGCTATTTATAGTGATTTATCTTTAAGCCCTATGACCTAAATTTAACTAAAAGTTAATGTCAGAGACTATTATTAACTTTGAACTAAATGGAAAATTAAATATTGATAAATTGTTATTAATTATAAAATGACTCATACTCTCTCAAACTCCCCCCCCCACTTTATTTTGGCTTCTTCCTACTGATTTGGTTAGACCCATATGGGCTTTTCTTTCTCCTCTCACTTTTATTGCTTTTTGGGTGTTTTTTGTTTTTTGTTCTTGGGTTTTTTTTTTTTTTGTCTTTTTGAGACAGGGTTTCACCATGCAGTTCAAGCTGGCCTTGAACTCACTTTGTAGCCCAGGCTGGCCTTGAATTCACAGAGATCCTCCTGTCTCATCCTCCCTAGTGCTGGGATGACAGGTGTGTGCCACCATGCCCAGACTCTACTCTCACTTTTAAATATTGGTATCCTCCAGGGTTCTGTCTTGCTGATGGTTCCTGATGGACACCCCAGTCCCCATCTGTCAGGAACCCCAGTTCCTTTTCGTGGCCTCCACTAATCCTCTGCCCCAACGATCCACAGACATCGCCCATTCAACATGTGTCCGTGTTCATCTCCGCTCCTTCCTAAACTGTCCACAGCTTCCTTTTTCTCTGCTTATCCAGTCATTAAGAATGAGACACTGGAATCATCTTAAAATACTGAGTGTCTACCATGTCCCAGACACAAAGTGTTTTACTTACACGGGCCTCCTTCAGTCTCATCAGAAGACAATGAGTAGAGACTACTGTCATCATGTCACAAACGGGGAAACAGACTCGCCCAGAAGTCCGTATTGAGGAAGTACAGGACCCTAGATGAAACTCGGGTGGTATGTTTTGAGGTCGTACAGCCAACCGACAGTTAATGATGATGGTACCAAATACCCATGTGTTGTAACATTTTCTCACTTCACTTGCAGCTAGGTTGGGACCATGTATCTAGACGTGGATAATGAAATGGAAATTGGAGAATAAATATCTTTTCCACGTCAAGCCACTTAAAAGATGGTCTTCATCACAACGCCCCCACTCGGGTGTGAGGAAGGAAACAGTTTCCCCTTACTCTCACACCTTCATACTTGGGACAGAGCCCAAAAGTGTAACAAAAGTCAGACCAAGCAGAGAAGACCCAAGTCCATTAACGTGTGCAGTGCCCACCGCACAGGAGGAGCTCGAACCCACAGCTTGGAGCTCTGCCGTATGGAGGACCTTCGCCAAAGAGCAATCCATGTGACACGTGCAACAAGACAAGAAAGGCTGTTTCGGCCTTCAGAGGAGAGACTGTGGGCAGGTGAACCGAGGGGATGACCTAAGACAGCAGAGCCTGCTTGCAGGCTCCTCTGGGGCCATCGTCCCTGTTGCCAGGGATAACTTCTGTCCTTCCTGGTAGAGACAGGAGGGGACCTCTTTACGAACTTGTATTCTGCTTTTAGAAAAACACAGACAAGCCAGAGAGCTTTTCTGCTCAAAAGCATTTACATCAAAGAGGCATATTTGGGGGTGACATATTCTGGTTTCCTATAGCGGCAGCCTAGGCCGTGGATTTGGGGTACAGTGGAGGAGTTGCCACCATGTTAGTAAGAATGAAAGCTTTGTGTAAAGCTTGAGAGAGTCCAGGGTTTGTTGTGACCGCAGTGTGGCCAAGCTTAGCCTGATACAAGCACTGTGCCAAAATTCCTCCAAATTGATCCACATCCCATCAAGCACCAAATCTTCTCATTCCTCCTTCGTTCTTATTTCCTCTTCATTTCTGTCATTTTCATGGAGTCGCAGTCTAAGCCCTCACTGTTTTGTGAGTTGGGACCACTACAAAAACTTCTAAATAATCACAGAGCTGCTCAGCGTCCGTCCTTAACCTCCTCCAGCCCTTAGACACAGTGCAACTAGGGTGACCCATCTAAAATAATATTATGTTAACATCCTGTTCATACTTAGAAGTTTTAAATGACTTCCTGTCCCTCACTAGATAATGTCCAACCTCCCCAACATAGGCTACAAAATCCTTGACAAGCTTAGTAACACCTACCTCAGTGCCACTGTCCCCAATCCCATATTTGTCCCATTCAGACCCTAAATGTACCTTACTATGCTACTCTTTCTTACCCTGTATGAGATGTGACTGAAATATATGGTGAATGTTTAAATAAAAAAAGTATTACTGTGAAAGACACATTACCATGAATCGCCCACAAAATCCTCCCCCTTGCCTCTAACACACTTATCCCATTGTTGTTGCCACTTTCTGAAGCAGTTCTGGAATCCTCTTTCCTGAGGGTCTTTACCAGGTGTGGCAAAAAGTACAGTGAATGCAGGCCAGGCGTGGTGGTGCACACCTTTCACCCCAGCATTCAGGAGGCTGAGGCAGGAGGATCTCTGTGAGTTCAAGGCCAGCCTGGGCTATGAGTGAGTTCAAGGCCAGTTTGAACTGCATGGTGAAACCCTGTCTCAAAAAGATGAAGAAAACCCCAAAAAACAATAAAAGTGAGAGGAAAAAGAAAAGCCCACATGGGGCTAACCAAATCAGTAGGAAGAAGCCAAAAGGAAGTAGAGGGGGATTTTGAGAGAGTATGAATCATTTTATAATTAATAACAATTTATCAATATTTAACTTTCCATTTAGTTCAAAGTTAATAATAGTCTCTGACATTAACTTTTAGTTAAATTTAGGTCATAGGGCTTAAAGATAAATCACTATAAATAGCTTAAGAAATACGAGTACAACACAAGTGAATAGAGAATGGTTATAGCGAGAAGCTATACATACAGATTTATAACCATTACTGCCAGCATTTGAGCTAGGAAAACAACTTTTCTTTTACTAGCAACTTTTTTTCCCCCAGCATTCTGGAGGCTGAGGCAGGAGGATCTCTGTGAGTTCAAGGCCAGCCTGGGCTAAATAAGCAAGTTCAAGGCTAGCCTATACTACATAGTGAGACCCTGTCTCAAAAAAACAAAACAAAAAAACAAAAAAGAAAAATACTGTGAATGCTACTGCCATGTCCCATCCAACAGAAAAGTAGGCTCATAAAATCATGACAGTGTCCTCATCCACCTTATTCACTGGATCTGGCACCATGTGACTGGTGGCTCTACCCCTAAGTCAAAATAACCATGAAAGATAAATATTTTGAATGGGTTCAGGACATCGAGGCAGCCACAACAATGCAACTAAAGACACTCAGGAAAGAGGACTCCAGAGCTGCTGCAGAAAGTGGCCAGGACGATGGGATGGGTGTGTCTGAAGTAGGGGGGGGTTGAGGAGGATTCATGGGGATGTGGCTTTTACTGTAATACATTTTTAAATTTAAACACTCACGGTATGTTTTGATCATACCCGCTCTGCCTGGTGAACACACACACATGTCTTTTGAAACTCATGTTGTTTGTTGCCTTGTAGGAAAGAAATCTCTGGCACATGTCCCATGTCCCTTTTTCTGTGCCACGTTCCATGCCCACATCTTATCTAGGCCCAAGGCCACTGCGTGGTAGCCCTGTGTCCGCATGCCTGGGCTCATTTCAGGGACTGCGTCATATTCATTTCAATATCCACGTTACTATCCCAGGTTCTGGCACACATTAGATCAATATTTGTTTAATGCGTTAATGAATGCATAAGTAAATGGATACTATTTTTAGCTTCAGTATGTTTCCAGGAGCTGGGCATGGCAGTACACGCCTGCAATCCCAGCACTCGGGAGGCAGGAGGACTGTTGCAAGTTCAAGACCAGCCTGGGTTACAAAGTGAGCTCAACTGCATAGCGAGACCCTGTCTCAAAAAGACAAAAAAAAAAAAAAAAGAAGAAAAGAAAATGTTTCCGGGGCAGCCGAGTAGGAAAACAGAATCTTTAACAGAGTCAGGAAGCTGCATCCTCAGCTGTGGCCACCAGTTTTCAAAGATGGCTCCCGACAAACTGGGCCTCCCGGTGGCCACACCTTTGGCCAGCCGTTCCCACACCCTGTCTGGCCTCAGCTCCCCACAGCAGCTGTGGTTGTGCGCGCTCCCGACCTGTTGGACTTCAGAAATCCAGGGTCCCACAGAAATCTGGGTGATGCGGACTTTGATGTCCACTTGCATTTTTATCGTACTCTGTCTAGGGCTCAGGGCAATAAGCGATCTGCATGATAGAACAGTGTACACCCGTAACCCTTACTCTGCCTTCGCCCTCACTCATTGCCCTTAAGGCTCACTCTGGGCGATGCCATCCCTCCAGGGAGGCCCTACTGTCCTCATGAAAAGAGATTCTGGGGCAAACTCCCACCAGACCTCCAGGCGTGTTCAGAAAAGGCTGCAGCCAAGGTCTGGCGACATCTACTGCTTTTACCAGGGCCGGATGCCGCCCATGTCCCACCTCCATCTGCTAGCAGCTACCCGCTGTCCGGCAAGGTCCATAGCGATGGGAACAGGACCTGGTTTGGCCAGGCATAGCACTCATCTCCCCAGGGAAAGGGATGGGGTCCAGACACCAAGACAGGGCACCCCGAGTCCTTCTCTGAATAGTGCAGGAAGGGATTCTTTGCTCGAGGTGTGGAACAAGGAGGTTGTAACCCTGGCTTTCAGCTGGGGATGGAAGGTAAAGGATCCTGGGCAGGCCGAGCTGGAAGTTTCTCTCCCCGAGATGCCTGCTGTCACCTGCTCCCGCGGAAATTCCATCAGTCCCACGACGGGCCCCATTCTTCTTCCATTCTTTCCCAATGTTACTTAGCTGGTTTGAGTTGGATTTCTGTCAATTACAGTCAAAACATTTTTTTGACTATTGCAAATATAAACACACCAAAATGACAAAAAAATTTTATTTTTATATATGTCTCTAATATTCATAATGAGAAAATGACAAAGTGTGAAGAGCTGAAGTTGCAGGACATTTAAAGGGTTATCTAATAAGAAATCACTGTGCTATATATAACTTGTGGTTACTGTGACCTAATGACAGTAGGAAACTGTTCAAGAAAAGGAAATGAATGTCAGAGTTTTTTTAAAAGAATGGCACAAATTTATGAGAAATACATGCTTTATTGAGATAAAATGATGATTTTCAGTCTCAGTTTTGCTGTTTCCTCTTGCAATTCTGATTTGAAATATGAAATTTGAAAAGGACGAATGTATCTGTGATTTTTCCAGCAACAAAAGAAAAGATACGTTATATAGTACAAAGTAATGAAATCCTTTGAGAATTTTTACTAATGAATAATAACATAATACTCTTGTACTCTGGATTTAATGTTGCTTCCTGCTGCTTTTTTAGAGTGAAATATGAACAAAAGTTTAACTTTTTTTTTTTTTTTTTTTGAGACAGGGTCTCACTGTGTAGTCCAGGCTGGCCTCAAACTCATGGCAATCCTCTTGCCTCAGCCTCCCAAGTGCAGGATTATAAGCATATGTCACTACACCTGGCTAACTCTTAATATTCTAAACCACTCTTTTATCTAACAGCTGATTAGTATTAATTTTAGGAGGTAATCTCAACAAGATATAAGGTTCATATAAACAGGGCCACAGCAAGGACTGTGTAAGAAATATGTAAAATATAAAGACATCTGAAGAAGACAAATTAAATTCATCCTCCAAGGTTACCCCTGTCAAGTAAGGAAGTAGTCATTCGACAATCTAGTTTATACTCTGAACTGCCTTTTCACATGTTTATACACAAATATTTTTATTTCAGTAATGTGAAGAAAATGAAGGGCATGGGTAAGCGTGTTTGAAGTGAAGGGGGTATTTTGTGGTGGAATCAGTGGCATTGTGTCTTTTGTTATAACACAATTTTTAAAAATTTTAAACATTCACTGTATTTTACAATCACACTTCATAGTCCTTATGCTGTAAACAAGTGTCGTTCTTTTTCACATGTTTGTGCTTTCGCTGGTGGTTTTACTCTTCAGAATGGTCCCAAGGTCGGCCTGGAGTGCTGTCTAGTGGCTCTGGGTCCCAGAAGGATGTGACAAACCTCACAGAGGAAATATGTGTGCAAGATATGCTCCACCCAGACGAGGACCATGGTACTGTTGTCTAGTGTTAATGTATCATAGCATATATCCTATAAAACTGTCTTTAAATGGACACACAGGAAACAACGTTGTGTGTTCATTGGGTGATGAATATGTGAACAAAGCCTCAGGACAAAATTTTTTTTTTTTTTTTTTTTTTTGAGACAGGGTCTCACTATGTAATGCAAGCTGGCCTCGAACTCATGGCGATCCTCCTGCCTGAAAAAATTTTTTAAAAGAACTAATCAATTAGACTTAAAATTAAAAATTAAACTTTAGTTCTCAAAAGACATTGTTCAGCAAATCAAAACCCAAGCTACAGAAGAGCAGAAAATATTTGCACAACCCACACCTGACAAAGGACTGGTTTCCAAAGTGTGTAAAGAATGCTCAAAAATCAATTATAAATTAACCCAATGAAAACAGGCATGTATTTGGACAGTTCACTGAACCGAGTCCTGCATAGCAAACAAATGCATGAAAAGATTCCTAGAATCAGCACCAGCCCCCATTAAAGAGAAACCCTGATCTGCACTGAGATCCCCATTAGTCTCACGTCCACTGTTCACATTCCTGAAACATCACAGTGTCCTCGCCTTGATTTTCTTTTCTAACTCGCTCAGTCTCCTTTCTACCTCCATTTCTTATCTCAAACTGTTCTCAGGGAAGATTCACTATTGTCAAATCCAGTGTTTCCTTTTATTTCTTGTTGAGACACAATGAGGAGACCATGATTGCCCCACCAAGGTTTTACCTTCTCTAGGCCAGGGGTCCCCAACTCTTGAGTGCATCACAGGTGAGCAGCAGTAAGTAAAGCTTCACCCGTGTTTACACCAGCTCCTCACAGTTCCCATCTCTGCCTGTTCTCTGCCTGTTCTGCCAGAGCAGGGCCAGCACTAGATTCTCATATGAACATGAACTCTGCGTGAGCTCACATGTGAGTTGCATGCCTCCCCCTCCCTGCCGTGTGGAAACATTGTCTTCTATGAAACAGGCCCCCAGTACCAACAAGGTGGGGACTGCTGCTACTAGATAACTATGTGGCAACCTCCAACTCCTTTCTCAGCCTGAAAATACTTTCCCTGAAACCACAAATGCCCAGAATGCCCACCCTGAGCACTCTGTTGCCGTTCTGGGGAGGCAGTAGTAAGCCGTCTACTACCTCTTGGGAGCTGAGTGCAGCTGGACCCAAGGCACAAGCAGGTCACCGTGCCAAGTGCAGACCATGCCAGGAGCAGAAAACAGATAAGAGGTCAGTGGAAATCCCGGGATCATGTGTAGGAGCTAACTGTGAACCAGCACATGGCCAAAACCACCTCATAAAACACTGTGTGACCCATTTCAGAGAGCCCACGTGGAAACCCTTACCTGCCCAGGTACTTATTTCAAGCGTAAGCCCTGATAAAAGTGTCCTTGGGTTACTACTGCCTCTCTGTGATTTCTATCTCAAATTAAGCAAAAAGGCCTTGAGCTCATTGGCAGTGTCACCATATTTAAACTCCGAGCACTTGATGCCACCCACACACCCTCCTTGGATCTCTTCCTTTTATTCGTTATGTCAGCTTTTTCTGTTTCCAGTCACCAGTGCCATTCTCTTGTCATGCTGAGTATTCTAACTTTTCTTTTCCTAATCTCAGTTTTAATACGATGGGCACGCTGAGGTCTTCCCAGTGCAGATCCTAAGCTCAAACTTCCCTCCCAAGTTTACCGGTGTCCACAGGGACCTGTGACAGGATGTAAGCCACATGGAAAACCAAACTCGTCACTCAGCCTCACACAGAGGAAGTCCTGCCAGTCCTGCCACTGAACATGGATGAACACAAGAGCCTTTAAGTGACATAAGCCAGCCCGAGGCAGAGTGCAGGATCTGACACGTGCAAAGTGAAAAGGCTGAATTCGTAGAAACCGCGAGTGGAATGATGGTTACGAGACGAAGCCAGGCTGGGAAAGGAAGATGTTGGTCAAAGGGAACAAATTTTCAGTTACGAGATGAGTCAGTTCAGGGATCTACATGTAGCATGGTGACAGTAGTTAACGACATGGAGTCAAGCCCTAAAGTGTGCTTGTGTGTTCTCACCACATAACAACATGACACAACGTGATCTATGTGAGGTGATGTACGTGTTAAAACTGTGCTACGATCATTTCGCAAAATGTGCAATACAAAGCATAGTGTACCCCATAAAAATACAGAACCTTCCCTGTCAGTTTCATTTCAAAGCTGAAAAAGTTCAATAAAGAAACAGATTTATAATTAGCATCAATGTTGGTTACAAATTAAAACCATGCATCATATTTTTGAAGCCAGAAATTTTGACAAATTTAGCGTGTACATGTGTGCTACCTCTTGGAGGAGAAAAATTGCCTGTCTCACTATGGGTCTCACTATGTAGTTCAGGCTGGCCTTGAACTCACCATGGAGCCCAGCTTGAACCCACCATGGGCTTGAACTTGTGGTGATCCTCCTGCCTCAGCCTCCCAAGTGCTGGAATAATGGGCATGTGCCACCACACCCAGCTATTGATTTATTTACTTACTATATTTATATTTATAGTATTAAAGATTGAGCCCAGATTTTGCTGAGCTACATTCCTAGCCCTTTTTTTATTTTTTACTTTGAGACACAGTCTCACAAAGTCACTAAGTTCCCCAGCTTGAGCTCAAATTTGTGGTCCTCCTGCCTCAGCCTTCCCAGAGTGCTGGGATTTCAGGCAGGTCCCCCCACACGTGGCTGAGGCCATTTTAAAGTAAGCTGAGGAAAAAAAAAAGTACTGACAAAGCAGCTCACTTTCAGCAATCTGGGTTTTCCCAAATAGTGACAAGACAGCCAGTCATTCTGAAATGGGCACGTTGAGTTCCTCTCAAGACTCAGAAATGTAGGTCAGGCCTCTGCTGACAGGGAGTTCCAGGGACCTCAGAGCCGCAGACCTGAAGTGCTCGTTGCCAGGCAGTGAGAGCGAGGAAGAAAGGTGAAGAGACCACGATCACCCAAGCACTTCAAGGCAGGCGTGGTTCCCGTTGGAAGTTCCCGGGACCAGTGGTTTCCTCTGCTAAGTCCTCATGGTCGTGTCAGACGGTGGCGACCGATGGCAGCTGGGCCTGGAGCACTGTTCGGTGTCGAGTCACTTTTAATCATTGTTTTTGTATCTCTTGTATCAGGTGAGTAGCTCACTTCTAACTAGGAACATTCAGGCTTGTGTTACCTCTTACGTACAAAGAGAAGATCTTATTGCCACTGAAATATGAAAAGGATGTCTGCATTCCTAAGCCACGCGGATGCTTGTTCTTGAAAATGTAACCAGATACTTGTGCTTTTTGATGAGCTACGGGCTGTGCGTTGAGGTTCTTTTGTACGGCAGATTCAGGTTTTACTGAACAGATAGAAACACAGTTAGGTGAAGAAGGGTAACTGTCGAGGAACTGAGTTATTCAGTAATGTAAGCGACTGGTGGGCTGAGTAACGTAACCGCAGTTATAAACTGGTTCCAGCGTTGCTGGCATTTCTGCACCGCTTCTTTGGCTCTGTAAATTTCACTGGTCATAGTACACGCGCCTTTGTCTCTCTATATCCATTTTCTCTGGGACTTCTGAAAAGTTTGGCTTTTTCCAAGTTTTGCACACCAAAAGCTGATATTTTCAGAGCATGATTGATGCGGAATTCTGGTCAGGGAAAGAATTCATCATCAGAAGTTAGAGCAGAAAGGGGCTGTCTGAGAAGAGAGCCCAAGTGAGGAGGGTGGTATTTTAACAAGGGGCAAATGTCCTGCTAAGAGAACACACAGCGATCTTTGAGGGGTATAAAATTCCATTCTTTTGCTTTACTGCGTCCTCTTCTTATCATATCTCCTCACAAACCAGTGACAGTTCCCTCCCACCCTCCCTCCATTCCTCCCCTTGCTCTTTCCTGCCTTCTTAACCAAATGTTCCCATCAAAGCCAATAACTGTTAGGAAAAACATAATGCTTTTTATTACTTCGTGAAAGTATTACAATGTAAACATTTTCCTGATCTCTTTCCAGAAAGAAAGGGCTCTTTCCTGCTTTGGGGCATGAATCAGGTGGCGATTCAGTCGGCAATGTTAATAACCCTTTATGTTCTCTTCCACTGGTGCCATGGAGGTATAGTATTTTGCATAACTATCTTTACCTTTTGTTCAACAAATGAGATATTGAGTGGTTATGATTTTCAAGGCATGATGCTAGGATCGCTGAAGGATATAAAAAGTATTTGACTGGGAAAACGTGTGTACATAAAAATTATATGAGACAGCCAGGCACGGTGGCGCATGCCTGTAATACCAGCACTCGGGAGCTAAGGCAGGAGGATCGCTGAAGGTACAAGGCCGGCCTGGGCTACATAGTGAGTTCAAAGCCAGCCTGAACTACACGGAGAGACCCTGTCTCAAACCCCCTCACCAAAAAAAAAATTACACGAGACAAAATAACAGAGGTCCCGCCTTCCTCCAAACGCAGGATTTCTTTCTCAGATGTCCCTGATAGACAGCGGCGGAGTATTTATTGTTTGAGTTGGCGGGTTCTATTTTGGGGCTATTATAACTGCCCCAGAGGCCCGAATTTCACTCGGCCCCTGATCCACGTGCTGATGGTGACCGTGTGCCGGCTCTGCGTTGCCTGTGATCCCTGCCACCTCCTGCAGGGCCCCAAGGTGCTGTTCCGTAGACCAGAGTCCTGTGCGGTGGGCACAGTGGCTTGGAGGAACCCAGGACGGGCACCGAAGGGCATCGCCGGAAGCTGAGGCAGGGCAGCAGTGGACTTTTCCTTGTTATTGAGTTGCACTGGGGGATTTCTGCGGGGAGCCCCACGGCCTGGGCAGGGGTGAGGATTCAGGTCCTGGGAGGTAGACAGTGCCCAGGCAGGGTTCCAGACCTGGGGTGAGGTTTCGCAGAGTGACAGAAAAGGCCTCGTCGAGAGGCTGCGGGACAGGGAGGTTGGAGCTGGGGCTGTGGCTCCGTCGTCAGATTCAGGATTCCTCCAGGGGTGATTTGGGGTCTCCCAGAGCCAGGTGACAGCCATCCCAGAAGCCTTAGGGGAAAGAAACACCTGCTCTTTCCCGGCTTCCTAAATGAGGCAGAGAAGGAGCAGGACTTCTGCTTACACACTCAAGTGGCCAGCATGGCACGTGGAGAAGTGACCAGCCCCCAGGATGCAGTGTTAGGGACGGTCTAGGGTCCCTTGGGAATTATTTTACATAATGTTCAGTCTGTTATTTTTCTTATCATCCAGGCTACATTTTCCCAAGTTTCCACTATGATTTTGTCACTTATTTTCAGCAGCTTTTCAGAAATATGTTTAGTATTTCTCTAAGCCATTTAATAACTCCGTTAAAAAGGAAATTAACATTTTTGAATGACTTTTTCTCCTATAATCTGGTGACTTCTATTGATCACTGACTTTTTTTTTTTTTTTTTCTTTTTTTTTTTTTACCATTTTCTGAAAGAATATAGATTTAATTCACTCCTGAATGTCATGAAGCTAAGTGGTCTGGTGTTTCTGGGGTTCTTTCTTCTATTTTTGAAAACCAGGACATTTGACCAAATCCAGTCTTCTGCTACTTTTGATTTTTCTATATATTCTCAAAAGAGTTCCCCGATAGCATTCACAAGTGTCTTATCAAGTGCTGGAGAAATGAGCTGTCTAAATTTGAATTGTCGAATTCATTTAAAGTATCTAGATATTTTCTTAAATCTTCCTTTTAATGTCTTTGATTTCAATCCCCTATTGATGGCGATGGGATTATTTTGTCATTACTTCAATGTTTCAGGATTTATAATGTACATGGAAGTGTTCATTACACAAATGGAGGTAGTCAATCACATTTATATTATGTAATAAATTGATTCCTTAAGCTTTGAGTTCCACGTAGGAGAGCCTTTTAATGTCAAGTACTGACCTTTAATATCACCACTTTTATAAAGATATTTTAATACAAATATTTCTAGAAAATGCCTACGATAAATTTCACAGAATTTCTAGTATGAATTTCATTTCATTATTATTGAATTGCATTGTCATTTGAGTTTATAAATATGACTTTTTTTTGCTAGAGATTGGACCCAGGGCTTTATTCATTCTGGGCACATGGTTTACTAGTGAGCTATATTCCCAGCCCAGTGACTTTATATTATTTGTTTAGATTTACAAAGTAATACATCTATTTAAAAACGCAGGTACACACTATTTAAAAATGAAAAATTAACAGATTCTCTTTAATATCTTAATGTTTTCCACTTCAGTTCACCCACTTATTTACTTCTTTGCAGTACTGAGCCTATATTAAATATGTTTTTTGCAATTTGCTTTTTAATTTAACAGTATATATTGTGAACATTTTCCGTACTGTCAAATTAATGATGAATTTTATGTGGTGATTAAGCACTAGATTTTTGTAATTTGTATAAGTACTGTTTTATTCATTATATTTACAAATGTGTGAGAAAAATAGATTTTATCTTTAAAAACAAAGAAAGAAAGAAAGAACCAGAGATTGGTTGAGTTTCTAATGACTGGGGTTTGGATTCCCTAGAGCCCAACATTCTTTCTGATCTTATCTTTGAAAAATGGCTTCACTTCCCAGTGCTTCAGTTTTCCCCATTAAAGTAGGAGAGGGCCGGTGATACAGCTCAGCAGCATAAGTACCTCCCTGGTAAGCACAAGGTCCTGAGTTCGACTCCCGGTACCCGAATATTAAAAAAAAAAAAAGTAGGAGCGCCAATTATTTTTGCTCTTTAGTGCAGAAAGATTGAAAGCTGGCTTCTTGCCTATCATGTAGCTGGACACGAACAGAAGCATGATAAAAGCACACTAAAGATGTATAGTTATAAATTCTTTTTAATAGAAATCTCTTAATATGAAAGAACAAATTTAAAATGCAACAGCATCTGTTGTAATGCTTTCCACAGACTTTATTATTTTTTTTGTTTGTTTTCAGGAATTACAAATATAAACTGCTCTGGCAACCTCTGGGTAGAACCAGCCACGGTTTTTAAAATGGGCATGAACATCTCTATATTTTGCCAAGCAGCCAGTAAGAACTGCCAACCGAGGAACCTTTATCTGTATAAAAACGGCATCACAGAAAGATTTCACATGTCAAGGGTCAACAGAACAACAGCTGGACACTGGTTCAGGAACTTTCTGGAGCCGCGCGCCTCGGTGTACTGCACCGCGCAGTGTCCTGGACGTTTGCGAGAGACGCTGGTATGCGGCCAGGACATTTCTTCTGGATGTAAGTGCGGGGCATGTCCCAAACGCAAACAGCCAGCCACAATTAGCTGCCAGCGCCCAGGCTCACCCGGGCGTGGAGCTGGACTCACACAGCTCACGTCTGACTGGCTTCCTGCGGGAGCTGCAGCGCAGGCGTCTCCGGGCTCAGGCGGGGAACTCTGAGTGACAAGCTGGTGGCACATGGTGGGAGAGGAGAGCACATGGGTGCGCTCCGGGGACAGCCACCGCCCACACCCAGCACACATGGGGGCCCGGGGGTCTCTCCAAAGGCAGCCAGAAATACGAATGTTTAATGTGAACTCCAAATTTTAAAATATTGTGAACCCATTAAAAAAAAAAAAAAAAAAAAAAGAAGATTTTTATTGCTAGCCCAGCCAAATAGGGCATAGGAAGCCAGCACTCTCAGATTTAAAATGTTCCTCTTTTTATCTTTTTTTTTCACTTATGTTTTTTGTTTATTTTCCAAACTAATGTCATCCACCTTGAAGCAGATTGCATTGAGAGATTTTGTTTTGTTTTGCTTTTTTCAGACAGGGTCTCGCTATGTAGTTCAGGCTGGCCTTGGACTCACTATGTAGCTCACGCTGGCCTCCAACTCATGGTGATCCTCCTGCCTCAGCCTCCTGAGTGCTGGGATTACAGGTGTGCGCCACCACTCCTGGCTATTGAGAGATTTTGAGACCAAGATTCAGGGAAAGTTGCAAAACTAGCTTTGTGTTCTTGCTGCGCTCCTTTTTACTAGTTGAGTAACTTTGGGTGATTTATTTAACCCATCGGAGCCTCCTCAATTGTTTGCCTGTCAAATGCAGACAGTTACATGGCTGTGTTAGGTACTGAATCTCAATAATTTATTTAAACACATGTTATAAACTATAAGTACAACACCAATGCCTAAATCCTTAAAATGCATCCTTTTGACAAAACATAGGGAGAGTCTCATACAATCCTTTACTAGGAATTCCCTAGTCCCATTGCAGCTACTGTTTGTTACTGTAATTATTAAGAAAAGATTAGTTCAGCGGATCTATGTGATAAGACGTGGTGTGTTTGTGCTATTCTGAAAGGTTCAAGTTCTGTAGTAACATGAGCTGACTCGCATAATGACATATGTGGTTAGGTCTCAGTTCTACTATAAAGGATGGTTTGATTAGTCAAGCACTGTTTTAATCTAGAGATCCATTCTCTACAGCACTTACACCCATTTTCAACAACACATAAAGGGCTTTGCATCTGTACCAGGCTCACTTCCTCCATGCTTTTTTTTTTTTTTTTTTGAGACAGGGTCTTGCTGTGTAGTTCAGGTTGGCCTCGAATTCCCTGCAATCCTCCTGCCTCAGCCTCCCAAGTGCTGAGATGACAGTCACACACCCAGCCCTCCACGCTTTTGAGAATCAAGTCTGAGTTCTTGCTCCTTCCTCACCTCCAGCTTAGCTACGAGAGCCAGGTCAGGGACCCCACTGCTCTGGCTACGCTGTTGTCTGTGAGGTCATTGTTCTACCTGCCTCTGTGCCTTTCAAGGAGAGAATTTAAGGAAGGGGTGAATTGAGGAAGAAAGTATAGGTTGGGGCGTCAAAGAATGACGTCAGTAGACTTCTTTAATACCTTCATCTTGCCCTAAATTGTGGAAATTCAACCACAGGCTGACTTCTTGTCTGATGCACGAATTCTCCCTAGCCCGTCCACATCCTGAGGAAGCAAAGCCAACTCTCGGTGCTGGAACACGTTGCTGGGCACCTGTCCTTCGGGGTCGGGGAGGGGAGGAGAGGGTGCACACTTTCTCTGCAGGACAGATAAGTAACTTCCAGGGCTATGGGCAGAGGTTAGTTGTTCATTTAGCCAGAGGAATAAAAGGATATGAAGGAAGTAGTCCCCTCCTTCAAAAGACAGCATTTCAACAGATTTAGTTTTTAGGTCAAATTGGCTTTTGTCACACCAGGGTGGCATCTCATTATATAAATACATGGTTTATGACATCGAGCTGCATCTTTTTGTGTAAAATACATAAGTGCCCCACTGGGCTTGACAGAACAGTCTGTTTCAGTAAAGTGGGAACAGGAAACAGAAAAATTAAAAAATGGGGGAAGTGCGTGGGGTGGATTACCACCACGTTACTTCCGGTTATTTCCTTACAAAGGTAAAAACAAGGGGGACTTTTCTCACGCTGGGTCAGAGCGATGGGCCTTTCACACTGGGTGTTGGGCACCTTCTGTCTTCAGGAAGAACTGGACTTTGGGGGATT
The DNA here is from genome assembly GCA_028451465.1 of Erethizon dorsatum. Lineage (NCBI taxonomy): Eukaryota > Metazoa > Chordata > Mammalia > Rodentia > Erethizontidae > Erethizon > Erethizon dorsatum. The sequence goes on along the minus strand of CM051829.1, from coordinate 122,582,106 downwards.
TGATCTGTTTCCTTAAAGCTTCAGGTCGATTATGTGGCACTTGGCACGAGTCACTCCATTTTGGATTGGTCTCCTGGGGCCTAGGGCAGGAGCTCATTCCTAAACAGTGGCCTCCTACAAATTTTCTCGAACACCCCCTCCTTCCCTGTATGGTGGTCTGTGAGACTTGGTTACTCCTGGTGGGGGCTGAGGGGCGGCCACCCTCGATCCTGAGACCAAGGTGCCAGGGACTGACCCTCCCAGAGCGACCTAAGGCAAGCGCTTGGACCATCCTCTGGGGGCTGCTCGGAGGAGCCCCCCTCTTTCCATTCATGGGCCAGGGGCCCTGCAGCTCCTTACGCAGAGCTCTGGTTATGAGGACAGGATCTTAACCACAGTAAGAGTTTCCTCAGACCCCTGGATTCAAGCCGAATGTGCCCTCAGGCTCTCGACACTTAGCCAACAAAGCTTCCTATTTAAGTGGGTCAGAAAAAGGGGTTTTGAGGGTTTTTGTGGCATTCTAGAAATCATGTTGCTTTCACCGAGCCACTTTGATGACAGGATATCTGCCCTGTGCGTTTCAGCGTGTCGATTTATCATCACTGTTTTGGACAAAATGATTCTAGGCACTTTTCTAGACTGGAGGGAAATCATGAAAGATAGAAAATAAGTGAGGGAGTCATTACTTTCCCTGAGAAGATATCCAAATGTATTAAAGTTTCTCTACTCTAACACATAATTTGTGAAATACAAGCTATCACAATTTCCATTTTAAGCCATAATCTTAAATAATTCTTAGATTCTTATCTGTAACAAAATACACACATATTACAGGAAGTTCGTTGTAGCAGGAGTCACACCAATCACGGGATTAAAACATCTCAAGATACCTTTATTCATTTAGAAATTACAATTAAAATAAACTATAGGCAGTCATGTTCCCACTTAATTATTTATTTAAAATTTTAAGCATCACTGACTTAAATTTTACCCACGTTTCACCTCTATTTATAGTGATTAAAGCAGTTTTTTTAAATCCAATAAAAGCCCCGGAATAGGGCCAGTGAGATGGCTCAGCGGCTTAAGCACCTGCCCGGCAAGCGCGAGGGCCCGAGTTCGACTCCCAGAACCCACATACGAAAAAGGGGCCGGTGATATCGCTCAGCGGCATGGGTGCCTACTGGCGCGCGAGGTCCTGAGGTCGACCCCCCGGTACCCACACACACAAAAAAAAGCCCCGGAATAATGATTTTTAACATTGCTATTAAGTACGTGCCATTACCATGAGGTTAGACTGCCCGGGTCCTCACTGTGAGAGGAATTGCAGGGTGGACTATGCCCAAAACATTGTGCTTGCCTTCATTTTTGTGAGGTTTTTTTAGTTGATATTTTATTATTATTATTATTATTATTATTATTATTATTATTATTATTTTGGTTTTGGTTTTTTGAGACAGGGTCTCACTATGTAGCACAAGCTGGCCTCAAACTCTCAGCAATCTCCCTGCCTCAGCCTCCCAAATGCTGAGATTACAGGTGTGTGTCACCACACTTGGCAATGTGCCTGTCTTGATGCTTCTTGTCATCATCTTATTAATCAAGCCACATAATTCATGAAATAATCTCCATTGAGTCGCTACTGTGCAACTAAAATGTGCTCAATGCTAGGAAGGCAAAGAAGGGAGAACTGCAAGCTTTGCTTTCAAGAAGCTTCTAGTAGAAACGGATCCTCTGCTATGCTGAATTAACAAGAGTCCTGTGGTCAGCAAGGGTCCCAGTAAGAAAAGAAGGATGGGATTGGAGGGAAAGAGCACAGACTAAGCCCCTTCCTTGTATGTTCCAGGGTGTCTGTAGGACCTGGTTGTACAGCAGGTTTTAGCTCTTGACTACTGAATAACTTGGCAGAGAGATCTAACGAGCAGATGCTACTCTCAGAGCCACTCTCAGACCACCTTACATTGCTTCACACTAACAAAAACTACCGTGCTTCTATGCATATGTGTAGAGCTCTTTTTGTTGTCTGCAAAGTTAATTAACCACCTGGCATTTATAATCCTGAGCATTTACTGAATATAGAATGCTGCAGTGATGTAGCCCAAAAGTTAGACATGTGTCTTTTGTGATTACCAACTCAGCAATGCTTTCTATATGAAACCACAGGAAAAAATAACTTCAGCACAAGTTATTGCAGTAAGTAAGAGATAACATTGCAATCAATGTCCAAAATGATCTAAATTTATGTTTCTGACCGGGTGTGATAGCCCATGCCTGTAATTCCAGCATTCTGGGAGGCTGAGGCAGGAGGATTGCAAGTTTGAGTTCAACCTGGGCAATTTAGTGACTTAATGAGACCCTGTCGCAAAATAAAAATTAAAAAAGGACCAGCAATGTAGCTCAGTGCAAAGGCCCTGGGTTCAATTTCCAATACTGCAAAAATGAACAAATAGATAAACAAACAACTAGTTTTTAAAATTGTGTTTCCACACTTGGCTCTTGCAGGGCTCAAGTGAAGCTTGGAGATTTCTTTTACCCTGCTTCCAGACCATTTCTCCCCATTGCAACTCAATGCTGCAACTCACCTAAGTGTTTCAAAGTACTGTTGTGTGCTCCTACAGCTTGAAAATAGTTTTTTAATTAGAAAATCAATTAGATTCAATATAGAAAGTTTTAAAAATTATGGGCTGGGTGTGGTGGTGCAAGCACTCAGGAGGCTGAGGCAGGAGGATCGCTGTGAGTTCAAGGCCAACCTGGGCTACAAAGTGAGATCAAGACCAGCCTGCACTACATAGTGAGACCCTGTCTCAAAAAGACCAAAAACAAACAAACAAACAAAAAATTAGACCAGCAAAATAACCAATCATCTCCATAATCCCATAATTTTACCAATAACATAGTTTCCCCATAATAATTGGAATATGTCTTTCAAATTTTTCTCTTTCTGCCACTAAACTATTTTGCAACATTTTTTTTTACTTGATAAATATATTTCTAATGCTTTCCAAAACCCAGACCCTTAAATGTTCTCTATAACATTATTTTTGATGTATTTTAAGCACGTATTATCATTTAACCCTATCTTGGGGTATTGAGGTGGTTTCCAATTTTTTAGCCACATTGTTTTAGCCAGCTATTTTTATATATCTGTAATCATTTCACTAAGGATAGTTCCTTGATGTAACACTGCTGGGATGCAAAAATATCAGCTCACTTTTAGCACCTGTGATATGCAAAGCACCTTTCTCCCTGTCCCACTCTCACCAGAGCGGTGGGAGAGGATTTTGCTGGCCCCTTTCCAGCACTGTGTACACCATTTCTCAAAATCCTTGCCAATGTGATAGAACTAAATGACATCACTATCGTTTGGATTCACAATGAGGACAATTTTTGATAAGTTTTTGTTACTTTATAAATAATCTTTGAGGTAGGCGATTTGCAGGCGAAGTGTAAGGGCGTATTTGTACTTAGGACAAATCTTTGGGTGCAGGTTCAGGTGCGTAAATGTCTGCGTCTCTGTTCTTTACTCTTGCCCGGTTTCCCTCGTGTCTCGTGAGTCTGAGCAGGCACACACCCCACGCTCTATGTCACATGTGGGGGACAAGCAGGAAGTGCCTCTCTCCTTACGTCTTGGTCCAGATTGCTCCCTGGATTGCAACCCCAGACACTGCGCTACAGTGTCCTCAGAGCTCTCTCCTCTTTTCCCACCTCTTCGTTTCCCCCACCTATGTTGGCTTCATTCCTTTGTCGTTGCTTTGTTTTTGTTTTAATTTATCTGGGACAGGGTCTTGTAGTTCAGGCTTCACCGCAGCAAGGCCACAGGAGGAGAGCTGGGGGTGGGCGGGCGGGCGGGCGGGTTGTGTACGAGAGAAAGACAGACCCTTGAGATCCAGGTCTGTGAGTACCAAACCTTTTAAAAAGTCTTTTTGATGTGGCAGTGGTGGTAAAACATGCAGAACATAAAGGCTACATCTTGAGCTCCGTGAAGTGCGCCATTGGGCGGCCTTCAGCTCTGCAGGGTGCAGCCTGGCACCTCACATCTTGCAAACTAGGCCTCTGCACCTGCTGAGAGCCACTCCTGGCCGGGCTCCGGCCTCTGTCCCTGTGAGGTGGCTCCTCCGGGTCCCTGCTCTAGGAGGAGCCAGGCGAGTTTGTCCCTGTGCATCCACATTGTGTCCCCAAGCCACTGTCTTCCTGACACCCAGGCCGGAGCAGGTGTGCAGCTCTCCTTCCTTTTAGCTGAGTGGCAGGGTCCCGGGGTGAGCGAGCGCAGACCTCACACTGCGCAGCGGCCCAGGGCGCCGGGAGGACAGAGCCCGCCAGGGTCGCAGGGAAGAGCGCTCGCTCCCCTGGTGCTCAGAGGAGCTAAGAAGGACGAGCTCCGAGAGGGAAGGGGACGGGGTCAGGGTCAAGGCAGAGGTCAAGGTCCGGAGCAACTGACGGGATACAGTGGGGTTTGTGAGGATAGCGACGCTGGTGGCCTTAGCAGCAGGGAGAGGATGGAGGGCTCAGGGCTGGGAGTCAGCGGGGGATGAGCGACCGTGGACGCTGAAGGCAAAGACAAAGCTGAGAGGGGACCTCTGGGGAGGAGGACAGAGCTAAGAGGGGACCTCCGGGGAGAAGGACAGAGCTGAGAGGGGACCTCTGGGGAGGAGGACAGAGCTAAGAGGGGACCTCTGGGGAGGAGGCTCCCACCTCTGTGGGCTGAACCGGACCCTGTCCTTGTCCCCAGAGTGTCCCCAGAGATTGCGATGGGAATGCAAGCAGCCCTGTGGGTGACAAGTGGACTGCAGGGCAGGTGGCCAAGATGGAAGGCGGCGCCAGTGCCAGCTGCCCAGTGTCCTGGGGAATTGAGTTGTCGTTGTCAGCGAGCTGCTGTCCCGACTCTGCTTGTGGTGGCTCCTCAGGGGTGTTCTCTTGCAGATCCGCCAGATGTCCCCCAGGAGGTGACCTGCATCATCCGTGAATATTCAGGCCACATGACGTGCAGCTGGGCCACAGGCAGGCTCACCCACGTGGACACGGAGTACGCGGTGCGTGTGAAGAGGTGGGTGCCGTCTCTGGGCTGACAACGCCCAGTCCGGGGCCCTCACGGCTCCACCCCATGGGGTCACCATTGGGGTCCCAGCCCTCTCCATGCTTTTGTTCATTCGTAGGGAACGGGGAGCCAACTGGGGCTCAGCTCAGCCGGGCTTTAAACTACACCCAAGCCCTGTTCTCCTTCCAGGGTCAGTGCGATTCACTCTGCCTCTCAGAATTGCCAATCTTCATCTCTTAAAATGGGCTGCAGGGTAGAACCTGCCGTGCAGGTTTATTCGAATTAATTAATGGCATTTGACTTTTAAAGTACGTGTCACAGTGCTGGCTACCTCCCTCCCTCTTCCGGCCTTCCTTCCTTCCTCCCTTCCTTCCTCCTTCCTTCCTTTCTTTCTCCTTCCTTCTTCCTTCTTCCCTCCTTGTCCTCTTATATAGCAGTTATTTATGACAAGTATAATTCACCTGCCCTTATCTAAAGTATACCACTCAACAATTTTAGTGCATTTCACAGATTTGTGCAACCAATGTTAGAATATTTTCAGCAGACCGCAAAGACACCCCATGTCCATAGCAGCCACTTCCTATCTCTCCACAATCTGTCTGCCCCTGGCGACCACTATCTACTTTCCGTTTCTGAGGATTTGCCTACTATGACACTCCACAGAAAAGGAATCGTACAGTAAGTCGGCTTTTATGACTGGCATTGTTCACTTAGTATGTTACAGTAGTGTGGATTAGTACACTGATCCTTTTGATGACTGAGTAATATTCCACTCTATGGTTCTATTGTGTTATGTTTATCCTTACATTAGCTGATAGACATTTGGATTATTTCTCCCCTTTGGCTTTTGTGAATAATGCGTCTCTTAGCACCTGTGTATATGTTTTTGTGTAGACACATGTTTTCATTTCTCCTGGGTGCACGCTTAGGGATACAAAGGCTGGGTCATATGGAAGTTTGCCTGTTGAATCTTTTGAGGAACATCCACAATATTTTTTAGCAGCTTTGCCGTCCACATTTCCGCTAAAGTGCGTGGGGCTCTGACAGCTCTATCCATGCCAACCCTTATTGTTACCTGTCGGTTTCACATCCCGGTGGGTCTGACTGATTTTTTGGGCCCATGCACCTCCGTGCTTAGGTTCCTGACATTGAGGTTGCGTGAAAAATCTGGAACAGACAAACCTCAACTCGAGAAAATCTAGTTGTTAGGCAAAATTTCATTCTTGCTGATCACTGCTTGATTTCCTATTTAATAGCATAAAAATATCCCCCCTATGTTATGACTACAAATTCTATACATTTCAAAGCCTTTGGTGCACTCAGAGGTACACGCGTTTAAACGGCTCACCGCAGCTACTTCATAAAGTGCAGGGTACCTGAGGTGGTCGTGGGCTGAGGCTGGTCTCGGTACTCAGAGTCTCCGAGGTGTAAAGGGCAGGTCTGCAGGAGAGAAGGCTTTCGGAGGCGTCCGGCAGAAAGAGCGTGGGCTTCGGAGTCTCCTGTCTGATCGCCAGCTCCGGAACTTACCCATACCATGTCTCAGATGCTGCAAATCTCCCACAGCCCCGGTGCAGCAGCTGAATAGACAGAGTCATCTTTACCCCAGGTCGCAGCGCAAACCGCACAGAGCTGGCGTAGGATCAACTCGGTTGCACGCCACGCGTCCAGGCCCTCCTGTCTTTCGGCTCTGCAGTCCTCAGCGTGCCGGCCTTAATCGGTCGATGCTGCCTAAGAGCATGTGTCACAGTTGCCGGCAGATCTTGTACAAGTTATCTGGTCTTGCTGAGTCTCGACCTGCTGTGAAATGAGGATAATTAACACCACGCATCTTATCAGAAAGCAAATTAGCCAGGTGTGGTGGTGCACGCCTGTCATCCCAGCACTCGGGAGGCTGAGATGGGAGGAACTTTGAGAGTTCAAGGCCAGTGTGGGCTACACAGTGAGTTCGAGGCCAGGCTGAACTACATAGTGAGACCCTGTCTCGAAAAAACAAAGAAACAAAAGACCTCAAAAAACACCAACAACAAAACGACAAAAAAGAGTGTGGGGCCGGTGAGATAGCTCAGTGGCATAAGCGCCTGCCTGGCAAGCGCGAGGTCCTGAGTTCGACTCCTGGTACCCACATAAAGGAATAAAAGGGCCGATGACATCTCTCAGCAGCACAAGCGCCTGCTTGCAAGCGCGAGGTCCTGAGATCGACTCCTGGTACCCATGTAAAAAAAAAGAATGTGACAGGTTATAAAATGAATACCCTCCTCTGGCAAATCCAAGCCTAGATTTTCTGGAAGCAGGTAGCTCAAACAAGGAAACTTGTCTCTTCATCCTCCAATGCACGAAAACCAAGATCATGAGTTGAAAAAAATGACAGGAGAAAGTCAATGTCCCTACTGTTCTGGCGGAGGAAGCTTCCTGCGGTGCCAGCGCCATGCCAGGCCCCCGCAGGGCTGCCCGGTGACCTCCACTGAGGCAGCGCGATGCAGGCATCAGCAAGGGTCCCACGCAGCTCTGCACCCCAGGAAGCTGAGGCCGGCACCCGCAGGCTCCTCAGTGGCAGGGCCAGGGGGTGGGCAAAGCCCTGAGGGAAGCGTTTTGCTCTTTCTCCGGCCGCTGGGCTCCCTGCGCTGGGGTGGGTGGGTGACAGGAGACTGTCTCACGGGGTCCCCTCCTCTGGTCCCCTGAACTCTTGCCAACACGCCCTTTCCTTGTTCTGGACGCGTGGGGTCTGCAGCAGGGCTCCTGGGCAACCGGCTGCACTTGCACCTGGGCAGGCTGGGGGCACACGGGGCCCCGGCTCACTGCCAGCGGCAACGGAAAGACAGACTGACAGAGGCCTTCTCTGTGCCCGGCAACCCGAAAACCATTTGCCACAACACCAGCGAAATTCCAGGCACCCTGAATACCAGGAAGCCAAATGTTTTTAGATTAGATATCATTGTATTGATTAGTTATTTATGTATTGCTTTGTTCAGTTTTGGGCTTTTTTTTTTTTTTTTTTGGTTTTGTTTTGTTTATTAGACAGGGTCTTGCTATGTAGCCCAGGCTGGCCTGAAACTCGAGGTGACCCTCCTGCCTCAGCCTCCCGAGTGCTGGCATGACCGGTGTGCGGCACCACGCCTGGCTGTCTTCTCGCCTCACGTTTCCATGCTCACTCCCCGCCCCACGGAAGCAGCTCGCCCAGGCAGGGCTCCTCCCTAAGGTCTCAGCAGCACTCAGTCTCCCTGTCCGCACCGCCCGCTCTTCACTCTCCTCTTCGGCTCCGGCTCTGTGCCCTCCCACACCTTCTCCTGCCTCCTGGGTGCTTTGCTCAGTCCTTTCATTCCCAGTGCAGCAGCCGAGACCCCGCTCATCCTACGAGCTCTTTGTATCTTCACCCACACTCATGACTTAAAAAGCCGTGGCCAAATTCACGGCGTGAACTCCCCGGCCCCACATCCTCTCTCCCGCATCTCTAACCCTCTCCCCATCCCTTCCCAGGCGCTGCGTCCCTCCAGGCCTCTCTAGTTGGCCCCACACCCTGCTGAGGTGCAGCATCTGCTCGGCACTCCATCTCTCTCCAGCTGATGCACGCTTTTCATCCCAGCACTTGGGAAGCTGAGACAGGAGGGTCGCTGTGAGTTTGAGGCCAGCCTGGACTACACAGTGAGACCCTGTCTCAAAAAAATAAAAAAATAGAAATAGAAACATAAAACTTGTCCTCTTCTCCCCAGCCACTCTGCAGTCCTGGCCAGCCTCTTCTCCTTTCTGGTCAGCACAAGCACTTCCTAGCCAGTCCCCTGTATCTTCTTCTGTCCCCATGGCGGTCTTGGGTGCCCAGGTCATTCGCCCCTCTGCTTAATCCTGCACCACACTCAGAGGTCACAGCCAGAGCGCCAGGAGATCCTACGGGGTTTTCCACCCTACCTCCTGGGGCATCCCTGTTCTCACATCACCCCTGTCCCGCTCCTCCTGCTGAAACTTCTCTGAACAGGCCAAGCACAGTTCTACCCCAGGCCCTTTGCACATGATGCCGAATGCACTTCTTCGGGAGAGGCAGTGGGTCTATTCCTCCATTGTCCTGATGTCACCTCAGATAGGCCTCGCCCCACTTCAATTTTAAGAACAACAACTCCTCCACCCCTACTCCCAGAACTCTGTAACTCCTCAGTTCTGCTGTCTTTCTCTCTGCAGCAGCTGTCACCACAGGACTTTTTTATATCTTATTGGTAGCACTGGGGATTAAGCCCAAGGACACCTTACCACTAACTGACATCCCTGGCCCTTTTAATTTTTAAAAATTCTCAGAATTTTCAGTCAAGGGTCTTTCTAGTTTGCCCAGGTGGGACTCAAACTTATCATCCTCCTGCCTCAACCTCGCTGAGTGCTGGGATCACAAGTGTGCGGCGCTGCGCCCACTGTGGACATCTTCTGTTGTGTTTGTTTCCACCAGAACGTGTATTCCCTGAGAGCTGTGACTTTGTCTGCTTTGCTCACGGTCCCAAAGTCTAAAGAAGCGCTTGGTGTGTGACTGGTGTTATGTAAATATCTGTTGCATGCGTGATTAAATAAACAGGTGACCATGTTCATCGGTGTCACCGAAAATCAGCAGTGCTCATGAAGATCAATTCACTGGGACTACAGCGAGGCCCCTGGGCAACATCAGGAAAATAAATCGAGTCCTCTCCGCAAAGAATCAGTTATATACGAGCTAACACACAGACAGACACTCAAATAAGGAGAAGATAATTTGCACCGCTCCACACGTAAGCCAGAGTGCTTTCTCCTCTCGGCTCAGCACTGACCAGAGATGCCGGAGCGCTGCACACACCGCCTTCTCTGTGGCACACCCACGCCCCGCCGGTGTCGCCAGCTCTGCGCTCACCCCAGCTACCTGACAGCAGCAGATCTCACAGCGAGAGGGTTCGGCCCACAGCCTGACCCCCACTTCCATGCCAACCAGAAGCCCCAGGTCCTGACCTGGCCTCTTTGCTAGGATAGGTTCTCACCATGTAGCTGAGGCTGACGAACTCACTACATAGCCCAGGCTGCCCTCAAACTCGCAGTGATCCTCCTGCCTCAGCCTCCTGAGTGCTGGGGTTATAGGTGTGCGCCACCCCGCCCGACTGCGATGTTGTTTTTGACTGACTAAAAATCGAGGTTCCTAGTCCTCCTCCTCAGGGTTAATTTACTACCGTGACTCGGACGTCAGAAACCCTTAGCCCTTTACTGTGAAGGACACGATGAAGGACGCGATGGACAGCCAGATGGGGGCGCCGCCTGGGCCAGGCGTTCAGCAAGTCCAGCCACAGGCCCCCGGGTGTCCACCCTTCGCCAGGGCTGGGGGTGCTCCATGCCTCCATAGATTGGCGTGTCTGGAGGTTCCCTGGCAGGCAGCACCCCCTGAGCTCCCCGGGGCACCCCATGGCACAGAAAGACGCCCAGCACCTCCAAGATCCCAAAAATTTTAGGTCTGCGTACAGGAGCCAGCCCCAGAGCGACACACGCAGCATTTCCTGTTACGATACCACTCCGGGGCAGGTTTTGTGTAAAAATAGTCCCATGACAGAGTCACTCATGATGACTGGGCTTTCAACTAAGATAATTGAAAACTAAATACGGTCCAGGTACTAATATGGGGTTGGCTTTAAAAGCAGAGTTAAATGACCTAGTAACTCTGACTAATGCTGGTTTGAGAATAAATTTCCGCTTGACTTCGGGTCTCAATATGTGCAGTAAAAGAATTAGCCACAAATGAATTGAGAACAGGCATGTGGTTTTCTCTAACTGGAAAATATTCAAAGACATCCCACCTACCACTTACCCAGCATTGCCACTTTCTCGTTTTCACACTTGAATTCTTATTTAGGGTAAGAGTACCATATCCCCTCTCAGGTTCTCTGTTAGTGTATTTATGTTCTATTTTATTTAGAAAGAATATTAAGTAGTTATATAAATATTGAAATCTAGTAGCTTAATTCAACTTTAGATGTAAACAATATTAAAGAAATAAGGCAATGTTGTTTCACTTGATTTCATAAAAGTGATAAATTATAACAGGTATGGTGGTGCTCGCATGTAATCCTAGCACTTGGGAGGCTGAGGCAGGAGGATCACCAGGAGTTGGAGGCCAGCCTGGGCCTATGTATAGTGAGATCCTGTCTCAAAAAACAAAACAATAAAAAAGATAAATCATAAGTACCTTTAATTCATCATAACAGTTTTTGTTTGTTGTGTGTGAAGTCTTCTGGCCCTTGCTTTCTTGTCTCATTTACCCATGAACACAGTGTCATTGATCCTATTTTACAGAGGGGTGGACTGCAGTCTGCAGAGGTCAGGTACCTGGTCCTGTGTCCCAAAGCTTCTCACGGGGCTTGCTGGGACTCTGTCCCTAAAACACAAGCCCTGTGCTTTCAGTTGCTTTCAGACCCCTCCTGGTGGTCACAGCGATCTCACCACGGTGTAGATGAAGAGGTGGCCCTGGAGAAGTGCTGGCGCTCAGAGCGAGGGGACCACGGGGGCTCTGCCTCGCAGTGCGGTCCCCTCTCCACACCCGGGACTTGCCCTGAGAGAGGTCCCTGGTTGCCTGCCCAGGCCATCCTGCCCTGGTAGGAAGATTTATGTGTATGTATTGAACTATATGAGGTATGACGGAGAAATGTGGTGAATCTTTCAACTCAAAAAAAGTGGCATGAATCCCCCTCTAAATCCTCCCCCTCAATTCCAACACACCCATCCCATCATCCTGGCCTTGTCCTGCAGCAGCTCTGGAATCCTCTCTTCTGAGGGTCTTTAGTTGTGCTGTCCTGGCTGCTCGATGTCCTGAATCCATTCAAAACGTGTCCCTTTCCTGGTCATTCTGACTTTGGGGAAGAGCCGGAAGTCGCATGGTGCCAGAGCCAGTGACTAAGGTGGACGAGGACACAGCGTTGTGTTTTATGAGCTGCTTTCTGCTGGATGGCGCTCGGCAGCAGCAGTCACCATATTTTTTTATCGCATCTGTAGACACTCAGGAAAGAGGATTCCAGAGCTGCTGCAGAAAGCAGCAGAGATGATGGGATAAGTGTGCTTGAAATGGAGTATTCTGAGGAGTGTGAATGGCAACGTGTTTTGTACTGTAATTTTTTTATTTAAACATTAGCAATATTTCTCAATCACCTTGTAAAAAAATCCTACATATATATATATATAATATATATATATATATATATATATATATATGTAGGCCTACTAAAAAGCCTACTAAATATTTAGTATGCTTTTCAGAACAATTTAATTCATAAATGCACTGTTGGTTGGTGGCATGAGGAGGCGGGTTCCTTTTGTCTGTGTCTCAGCAAGTGTTCCCTTGAGCCCCAGAAGATGTGGGGGGCTTTAAGGTGTAACCCGGCTAGATGTCGCAGGCTGGAGATATCTGGGAGTTGCAGAGCAGGCACCCGGTTGTAAGGGATCTGGGGCCAAGCCCCGGGGATGAAATGGCAATGGCTTCTAAGCTCTGTCTCCCCAACAGGTCCTGGCAGGCCGGTCCCCCGGGACAGAGAGCCGGCAATGGAGTCAGATAAACACATCAGGTCAGCCCTGGGGCTCACACTTTCCACCCTCCTGCCTCAGCCTCCCGGAGTGCTGCGATTACAGGCGTGTGCACCTCGCCAGCCTGCCCTTGTTCTTCAGATTTCAGAAAATAAAGTGGAATTTGGCTCAGTTTTCAGTACAAGATTGCAAGTCTGACAGCAAACTGAAAGAAGTAATATCATAAAAGTCTGGAATAATTAACACAAACTGAATTTAACGAGTCGATCTTTCTTTTTAAGTCTGGAGACAGGAGAAGAGCAGTGGTATCTCGCCTCGAGCTATGTGAACATCTCCACTGAGGCGCTGCCAGCCGGCAGGGAGTACTGGGTTTGGGTCCAGGCTGCAAACGCACTTGGCACAGAGGAGTCCGAACCCTTGCAGGTTCACCTGGATGACATAGGTAAGGAGAAGTGAGGCTATAAAGTCTTCACTTTTTTTTTTTTTTTTTAAACAGGCTCACACTATGTAGTCCAGGCTGGCCTTGAACTCACTATGTAGCTCAAGGGCACTCCTCCTGCCTCAGCCTCCCAGGTGCTAGGATTCATACATCTTTATATAGGAATTTATACTGGCCTCCCCAAATGCAGTCTAGATCCGCAAAGTCACGACAGATAAAACCGAAAGAGGCCCGCGGTTCCTCTGTCTGAAGCAGCTCAGCAATGGGTCCTGCTAGCAACCTGTGGCCATCCTTCCGGTTTTGTCTCTGTACAATGTTTTGTGGGTTTTTTTGGCACCTGGAATCAAACTCATGACCTTGTGCTTGCCAGGCAGGCGCTGTGCCGTGATGTGTGTGATTTTACAGGAGCTTCGTATTTATCTTGAGCGCCTACTGTTCCAACGATTGTCCTTAGGGCCAGGGACAGTAAGATAGGCAAAGAACCTTGGCTAAAATAACCTGCGCTGAAATAGCTTCCATGTGCCAGGGACCAAATGGGAAGAGAAACAAGGGTCACAACGGGGTGTGGGGGCTCGTGTGGCGGGACACACTCTGTCTGGGAACGTAAGTGGAGTTTTCTGTCCTTATTTTTATGTTTTACAAAATACATAGACAATCGCAGAGAACTTGACCACATATAACAAATGTTGATGGTTTTCGCTTCAGATATTTCAGACCGCGCCTCCTTCCTTTCTAGATAGTTAACACTCCATGCGCTTCATCTCCAGCGTCGTGTTTAGTGTTGTCCGAGGGTGTCAGTCTGATCCACACTGGTGGAGGTTCACCCTGTTCTCCGTTTCTCACCGTTATAAACTATCTTCCCAGGAACAACCCAGGGGTACATTTTTTATAGTCCTGGTTGTTTTCTGAGGTCTGCCTGAGGTACATCGTCAGACTGTCTCAGTTAATCAATCCATCAGTCAGTCAATCAACAATTTATCCTTGAAGCTTTTACGGCTACACCAAGCCCCAGAGTCAGAACTCAGACAAGAACACCAAATGCGGGCTGGTGAGATGGCTCAGCGGCATAAGCGCCTGCCTGGCAAGCGCAAGGGCCCGAGTTCGACTCCCGGAACCCACATACGAAAAAAGGGCCGGTGATGTCGCTCAGTGGCACAGGCGCCTGCTGGTGCGCGAGGTCCTGAGGTCGACCCCCGGTACCCACGAAAAAAAGAAAAAAAAAAAAAAAGAACAACAAATGGGACTTTCTCTGCAGTGGTCCCAGTATGGATGACTCCCACTACTATTAAGGAGGACCCCAAGAAGCTAACATTTATTGAGCATTTGTTTGCATCTAACTGCTTTTATGTGCAGGATTTTATTGCCCCTCACAATACTCCTAGCTTGTAGATGAAGGTTATCATTTATACTCGGGGACACCCAAGGCCGGAGGATCTTCAATACTGAGCTCACAGAGCCAGGTAGCCCTAAGTCCAGAGCCTCGGTTCCTCTGCCCAGCTTCTAGGAGGAAATAAAGCTCATGGCAGCGTAACTACAGCTGTCCCGCTGGCCAAGGCTGTGAAGCCTTCTCTTGCTTGGGGTGCAATGTGGGCACTTTTGGCGGTCACCAAATCTCCTGTCACAACCAACTTCTCAGCTTCGCAGCAAGCCAGAGCCCCTGTGGTGCAGGCATCTAGGACTCTGTCCCCTGCCCTGGGCCTGGGCCCACTTTCCCGCCTGCACTGCAAGTGTGGAGGCCTTGTGAGCCTGAATAGAAGTTAGTGGCAGCCGCTCGCCCCTACAGACCAGATGAGGGAACCAGGCAGGCTCATCGGTGGTAATCAGATCACGACCCCGGTGTTTCTTCGGACTTTGAGTTTTATTTTATTTTATTTTATTTTTTTTTTTTGTGGGTACCGGGGGGACGACCTCAGGACCTCGCGCGCCAACAGGCACCCGTGCCGCTGAGCGATATCACCGGCCCCTTTTTCGTATGTGGGATCCGGGAGTCGAACTCGGGCCCTCGCGCTTGCAAGGCAGGCGCTTATGCCGCTGAGCCATCTCACCGGCCCGGACTTTGAGTTTTAACACATCTGGAAATCGATGGAACGATACCGGTTTCTCGGAAAGCAAAGGTTAAGCCGTGACGTCGTTGTCCCTTTTTCTAGTGATACCGTCTGCATCCGTCATTTCCAGGGCTGAAACCCTAAATGCCACACCTCCCAAGACCATCATTCACTGGGAAAGCGACACGGCGCTGGAGAAGGTGTCCTGCGAGGTCCGGTACGCGGCCGCCACCAACCACACATGGAGGGTAAGCCGGGCTCCCGCATTCTCTCTGCTGTCGCCTGCTGAGGGGTTCGCTTCATGTGCCTTTACCCGGCCGTGCAGCAGTGGAGCCATTCTGGTTTATTTAATTAATTTATTTATTTATTTACTTTTGGTACTGGGAATTGAACTCAGGATCTCATGCTTGCCAGGCAGGTGCTGTGCCACTGAGCTGTATCCCCGGAGCCACTCTAGTTTAGTAACGGTGACTGTGGACTTCCAGAGAGCAGCTTCATGCAACGGTCTTCCTGCCTTTCAGGAATTGCTAAATAGACCAAATCTTCAACCAAGGGATATGTTCTGTTTTCAGCTCCTTATCATTCAGAGTCTCCCAGGGTGACATTCACATCAGGGACCATAGCATATAAAATTTTAAGTATTCTACACTGAACTTTGTCAGCATCTAGAGAAATAGAAATATGTGCAAAAACTCAGCACTCTGGGAGGCTGAGGCAGGAGGATGTCAAGTTAGAGCTTAGCCTGGGTAACTTAGCTTTCTAGTGAGACCCTGTCTCAAAATAAAAAATAAAAAGGGCTGGAGATGTAGCTCAGTGAGAAGAGCTTGGGTTCTATCCCCAGTACTGCAAAAAAGCAAAGAAAGGAAGGAAAGAAGGAAGGGAGGGAAGAAGGAAGAGAGGAGAAGAGAGGAGAGGGGAGGGGAGGGGAGAGGAGAGGAGACAGAGGAGATGAAGAACAGATGAATACGTAGGACTGAAGTTCCCCTCTGTGCCTAGGCCAGGGGGACCCTGCCTCGTCTACACTGCTGCAGGTCAGTTCCGACTTGGCAGTAACGGCTCTAGAGTCTGAACTCTGGCCCCGCTGTGCAGCCGGGAGCGGAGGCTGTGCTTTTCTGTACCCCGAGGTCCCGTGTGCACGACGGCTGAGACGTGGTGTGTGTCAGGGCCGGGGGTGGTGTGGGACGTTACTGGGCGCCCGGGGTTGGGTTGTCGTTCAGCATTGCCAGCTGTCATTTTTACTCTTTAGCATTAGCTCGAGGGAGCCGTAGGCAGGGCTGGTAGTGCAGAGACTCTAGAAACTCTGGGGTTTGGTGGTGGATTTGCAGCCCCTTTGGCTCAGCTGTGCGGAGTCCGAGAGGGAGAGGAACTGGCCAGGCCCTCCTGTGGCCATGTGAGGCCGAACTCTGATCTGCTGAGAAATGGTTCCGATTCTGCCCTATAAGTTAAACTGTGCCCTGGGGACCATTTACAAGCCTCCTGCCCCCACCTTAGTCTCAGAAGCAGAGCTGGGCTGGGCGTGGTGGCCTGCACCTGTAATCCCAGCACTCAGCTGGCTGAGGCAGGAGGCTCTCTGTGAGCTCAAGGCCAGCCTGGACTCCAGAGTGAGACCCTGTCTCAAGACCACAATAACAAAATGTGAGTTCACGGTGCCAGCAGCAATCTGTGCCCGCTCTTGCTCACTCTTTCAGGAGCGTCTGCCACCTGCTGGGCACTTTCCTGGGTTCACCTTTTCCTACGCCTTACCCAGGATCTCCAGTACGGTGTGGCTTTGCCTGGTTATCCCTGCACTGCCCTTCCTTTTCAGAATGTCTCGTCTATAGATAAGCAATTTACACTTTAGCTATTATTGTTATTATTATTATTTGCCTTCAATGGTACCTAAGGCTGAAGATTTTTGCCTGTAAGTTGAAATAAAAAGATTAGTGGTAACATTTCTCTAATTAAGCTAAACCAGGGGGTTGGTGAACTTTTCACTTAAGGGCCAAATGGTAAATATTTAAGGCTTTGCAGGACATAGGCTTCTTCTTCTTTTCTTTGTTTTCTTTTCTTTTCTTCTTTGTGTGTGAGTGTGTAGAGGGTGGACAGGGTCTGGCTGTGTAGCCAAGGCTGGCCTTGAATTTGTGATCTTCCTGCCTCAGCCTCCCAAACAGTGGGATAACCAGCCTGCACCATGCCTGGCTTAGGACATAAAGCTTCTGTTCTGACTGCTCATCCCTGTGTGGCCTAAAAAGGCACACAGCTGTATTCAATACAATTTATTTATTTATTTATTTATTTATTATTTTTTTTTATGTGGGTACCGGGAGTCGAACTCAGGACCTCACGCTTGCCAGGCAGGCGCTTATGCCACTGAGCTATCTCACTGGCCCACAATTTATTTTTGGACACTGAAATTCAGTTTTATTTCTGTGCATCATGAACCATCCTTTCAGTTTTCTTTCAACCATTCGCAAGTGTAAAATCCCTTCATGGCACAGGTTGCACACAAGCAAACCCCCATTCCTGCCCTGCCAGGTCTGATAGACTCGGATTGCAAAGGACCAAGCCCTTGCTCTCGTGGTCAGAAGTCTAAGTGCTGGTGTAAGACGGAGCCACGGGGGACTTGGGGTCGCTGCCGGCCTCTCTCCTCCATACACCAGGTTAAAGTTACTTGGGCAGAGCACAGAGGAGACTGGAGAGGGGAGAAGCCGAAGGAGAGGGCACGGGAAGGTCGCAAGTGGCTACATCATCAGGACAATGCAGGCAGCGATGCCACAGTGCTTCTCACCTCCACCCAGTGATGCTCTAGGAACCAAGGTGTCACCCCAAGAAAGACAGCTGTAACTGAGGGAGGCCAAGTTCAGGGTCCCCCAGCCTCCAGAATTGAGACTGTGAAGGTGTCATCTTTTTAATTTTCTTCTTTAATTTTGAGATAAGTACTCACTAAGTCACTAAGTTGGCCAGAGTCGGTGGGAAATAAAAAAAAACAAACTGAGGGTCTGAGCCAGGTGTGGTAGTGCACGCCTGTAATCCCAGCACTGGGGAGACTGAGGCAGGAGGATCACATTGAGTTCGAGGCCAGCCTGGGCTGCATAGCGAGACCCTATCTCAAAACAACAACAATAACAGGAAAAGACTGAGGGTGTAGCTTGATGTCAAGGCCCTGGGTTCTATCCCTAGAACCACACACACACACACTGTCTCCCAACTTTGGAATTCTGGCTTAATTTTAGGCCGTTCCTTTTCTTCAAGAGGACTTATCTATAAACATGATGGTAAGTAACACACCGGAGAAGAAAAACTTCTTGCAAGAAATGCTGATATGGGCCGGTGAGATGGCTCAGTGGTGTAAGCCCCTGCCTGGCAAGTGCGAGGGCCCAAGTTCGACTCCTGGAACCCACATACAAAAAAGGGGCCGGTGATATCGCTCAGCAGCATGGGCACCTGCTGGCGTGCGAGGTCCTGAGGTCGACCCCCGGTACCCACAAAAAAAAAAGAAAAAAAAAGAAATGCTGATAGGGCACCAAGCTGAGAGTGTTCAGAAGTCAGGTCTTGGGCAGGATGGGTGAGACCTCTCCCGGATCCGGGAAACCCTGATGCTCATGGGTCATAGCTGTATTCACACAGTGGACCTCACTGAGGCCAGGCGTATGGAAATGCTGAAGGGTGTCGTCCGGGATTCGCATACTCCAAAGGATATTTGCACGAATTTTACATTTTAATGCACGATGAGTTTTCAAGATGGATGCTAAGATGTGGTTTTAACAGAAGAATCCCTGCAGGAGGGTGATACTTTGTTCTTTTCTTTCTTCTTTTTGTCTTGATAGCTTTAACTCTCTTTCCTGAGTATCTGGTAACATCAGCGCCTCTGCAGATGCATCAGATGTCTGCCTTACAATGTGCACTGCTTTCTTCTGTAAATCACTTGCTACAACTTTCAGAAAGTGCTCTGCAAATGCCTCATTCTCTCCCAGGAGCCGGATTGTCTCGGGTCACTTTTCATTGTGTTTTATTGCAGGTCATCATGTTAAAAACACTGTCAATTTATTCCTCTGGCATTTCCTTTCTTATTTCTATTGGGGGTTTTTTCATAGTTCAATGTTCTTAAATATTTAGCTTTACTCTCTCTCTCTTACATATACATGCACACACACCCTTTTAAAATTTGCCTAAATCTAGAGTAATGACCAGTTTAACAGCTTAGCTTGTGGGTCATTTTTTCTAAAAATAATCATAAGCAAGTGAATTCTTTTTATCATTCAGGAAAAATTATTGATCCAAATATTCAATAGCAGAGAAAAATAGAGGGTTGAGAGACAGGGAGACAGGGAGACAGAGAGAGGACACAACCAATGGCCATCAAGTCCTTTATTTCCCTGTCCCATTAAAATCAGCTCTTTCAAATGTACACTAGATGGCATTTGGGGTTTTCTTGAGATTCCATAAGCTTGAGAGAGTTGGCAAATGCAAAGCAGCATGAATTTTGTTTTTCAAGTTTAAAGCATGTGTTTGATTCTCTCTGTGTCGTACAATGCTCTCCATTCCTCTTCCTTAGGGTTTAGAAGAGTGTGAGGAGTTAGCAGGCACTCCATATCTTTCTACTGAGCAGAATAACTTTGCTTTAAAAGCACACTGTGTCATTTTATTACCGTTGTGCACTTATTTCAGGTTAAAGAGTTTGACACCAACTTCACATATGCACACCAGTCCGAATTCTTCTTGGAGCCAGACATTGATTACATATTTCAAGTGAGATGTCGAGAAGCAGGGAAAAAGTACTGGCAGCCCTGGAGCGCACCCTTTTTTCACAAAACACCTGACGCGGGTGAGTCCACATATGGATTTTCTTCTCTATGGCTTTCCTTTTGACCTCTGACCCCTTTCTAAGTGCATATATATATTTTTTTGTCTTGATTTCTGCCAAAATGGACAACTCTATGACAGAAGGTAATGTGAAACTTCACCATATTGCTTTGATTTTGTTGAGGGTGACTACAGCTTATGAAATTGTTCTCAAACATTTCTGGACCTGAAAAGCCATGGGGTGGCACTTGTTTAAGATGTGTGTCCACTGCTCCTATCCCCAAAGAGTCCACAGTTGGGGCAGGATCTTGAAAGTAGGCATTTCTTACAAACATCCTGGATGGTTTTTAATAAATTCTAGAATCATCTAGTGAGGTTCTTCAAAATTGATAACTCACCGCTTACAAAGCACTGCTTTGCTATGCAAAACTTGTTTGATTTTTATGTCACCCCCTTTTGGCAGTGTAATTGGTGCCATTCTCCGAACCCAGTAACTGCGAGTGACTGGCTAGCTGGCACAGCACCTGCTTACCCAGACGCTGGGCACTTCCTCTGCCACTTGGGGCGAGCTCACAAATTTTCTTCAGCACTTATGTCAACGTGGAGGAGCAGCCAGGTGTGGTGGTGCCCTCCTGTGATTCCAGATCTTGGGACGCTGAGGCAGGAGGATTGCTGTGAGTTTGAGGCCAGCCTGGGCTACATAATGAGTTCAAGGGCAGCCTGAACTGCATAGCGAGACCCCGTCTCAAAAGAAAAAAAAAGTGGGGGAGCCACTAATCTAAATACCCTACAAGTTATGCAGAGGACCACAGGTGCTCTTTAGGGGTAAAAGTCTTCCACCTGAGATGCAAGGGGAGTACGAACACCAGTGTGACCCTCTCTCCAACGGTCCAAACTAAGTCTTTTGTTTCCTAAGGAGAAAAAATCATCTAAGGGGCAAAAATGCCAGTGAACATAAAGAGCCTCTGAAAATTTGCATTTGCCCAAGTTTCCCACATTAGCAAAGGGAACCATAGCTTATTCTCTTGGTACAAATCTCTAAGATACATTGAGTGAGAAACGGTGAGTGTGCATTAGGGAAAGTGCAAATATTTAAAATTTGTCTCTTTTTTCTATTTGTAAAAGCAATGCAAGTTTATTATAGTAAGCAACTTAGAAGTGCCCATTGTTCACATTTTAATCAATGTAATACTGATTTTTTCCTATGCACTTATTTTTTAATGATCGATGGTGTGATATATATGCTGTTTTGTATTCTGATTTGCTTAGATTAGTTTGTTGGGTTTTAAAAAGCTATTTAATAAAAAAAATTTTTTTAAAGCTATTTAATGTCTGTACAACATTCCAGCTTGTAGATGTACTATATCTAATCCTTATTTAAACAATATCTAGGTTATTTCCTTTTAAATAATTTTCAATAAACTTCTTTGATAGATTTGGATGTAAATGCTTTTTTTTTTTTTAGGTCTAAAGAATTATTAGATCAAGAGTTAAGTTTCAGATGCCAATGCACCTTGTCAACTTGCTTTTTAGAAATCTTTAGTATGAATTGCTTTTGAAAAAGGCATCCATGACGGCCTGCTGGTGCACACCTGTAATTCCAGCACTCTGGGAGGCTGAGGCAGGAGGATTGCAAGTGCAAGCCCAGCCTGAGCAACTTAGTGACTTAGTGCGACCCTGTCTCATAGGAGAAGTTTTCCATGGAAAGATTCGCTTACTCATGAATGAGGGGCCGTTCAGCCTCTAACGTGCGCCTCGCCCTTGCTTGGTGCCAGACAATCTCAGTGAGTCACAGGACAAAGCTTCCTGCTTTGGAAAGGCTTCATTCTAGAGAAGACAGAAAATAAAGAGCAAGCATGAGAACTGCGCAAATCACGCAGCACTATAAATGAAAGTGTCAATAAAAGCAGAAAGAATCCAGCTTTACGGCTGGAGTTTGAGTTGCCTTATGATTCCAAAAAGAAAATATTACCTTACTTAATCAATTTATTTGATAATGAGGTTTGTTGGCCAGCCAACCTTTCCAGTAATTAAGGTTTATTTATGAAGAGACACGGTCCAGGCAATAATGTTCCCTTCAGGCAGGAATTTCCTGTTTTATTCTCTAACATTCTTAGGTGTGTATCACTGAATTATTCATCTCCACACAAAAAGAAACCAAACCAACTCATTTATATAGGGTTAAATGACTTGTAAGAATCTGTTTTCCTTCCTAAGAGTATCTAGACTTTAACAGAAACCAAAACCTTATTCTAGGAAAGAAAGAAGAGAGAGGGAGAGAGAGAGAGAAGCAGTCCCTCAGAATAGAACATGAAATTTTCACAAACACACTGAGGAAGTCCCTCTGGATTGGGCCCCATTCTGCTTATCCTGGCCTTTTAGCAAGGGGCCAGTGAAGTGGTCACATGTGGGTGTCGTCACGATAATGATAGCCAACATTTACTGGATGCTACTGTGTCATTTCACTGAGAATGTGAAAACACCAGGGTTAGCGTTTTAGATCTGAATTGTCCTTTATCCATCACTGGAGCCCGCTAAGAGGCACACGGTTACTCTCCCATTGTATGGATGGGACAGCGAGCCCCGAGCGGCGCTGACAGACGTCTCAGAGCTGGGCCGGACCGGGGCTATGGGATTCCAGCACCGCGACAGTCACGGCTCTGCGGCTCAGCCTCTGAGTCCTGTTCGGCACAACGTGGGTGACAGAGCTGTGCCAACGGGGCGGCATTGTTAACGCAGGGTTTGTTGTACAAAGGCAAACGCAGGAGGAATGAGCCATGAGATGCCATGACTGTCTCTACTCTGTCACGAATACAAGGTGTGAAGGAGGGGTTTGGGGACCAGGGGACTCTTGAGATGGGTAGGGCAGGGGCAGTGTGACCAAGCAGGTGCATAGGTGACTTTGCCAGGTGCACGTCTGTCCCCTTGTGAGGCTGAGCATCTCCCCTGCCACACTTGACAGCCACTGTAAAAATCCTCTGATCTGCCTGGCTTGGTGGCGCGTGCTTGTAATCCCAGCACTCAGGAGGCTGAGGCAGGACGATGGCTTTGAGTTCGAGGCCAGCCTGGGCTACATAGTGAGTTCAAGGTGAACCTGAACTACACAGTGAGACCCTGTCTCAAAAACAAAAAAAAAAAACAAACAAAAACCCCCCAATCTTAGGCAGTGCAGCAAGTCTGGCAAAGGGGAAAAGACAGTTTGTCAGTGTAGAAAACCAAGCCCAAGAACATGAGAGTCACTCCCCTAAATTCACTATGACCAGTGTACAAAAGGGGCACACTTGGCTTCCTAGCAGGAATGGCTTTCAACTCTGCATGGCAACAAAGTCCCCGGTAACAAAATCCAGACAGCATGGGCTTTATAATCCGTTTAATAAATTAGGGACCTGGAGCAGGGCGGTGCCTCTCATAATGACTTAGCTGAAATGCTTGCATGCAACTTGCGAAAGTTTCCCAGAGAAATCGCTTCATACTTTTTTAAATTTTTTTTTGACAATTTTCCAGAGAAAGGCAAGTACCAGCAGCTACTCTACATTTCTCTTTGTTCTCACAAAATTACTGCTCGTTGCATCTCAAAGGGCTCCTTGAAGCTTTTCATTAAGTTTTCAGGACTTTTAGTGGCTGAAAGAACAAAAAGCAAATATTATGTCATGGGAATCAAATATAGGGGATGTTAAATATAACACAGCTTCAGTGGTGGCACACTGTGTTTTTCAAAAATTCTTTTATTTTTAATTAGAGATTTGTCATTCATCCATATGGAGATGGATTCCAAATTTGTAAATTCTTGGTTGCTAAACTGCTAAATGACACAGAGTGTTCCTTGAAATACTAATCACATTAGACTTTTCATTTGGATTTATGTAAACTTCTTTGGATCCTGCCCCTAATAAACATCAAGTTTGTGTAGAATAAAAAAAAAAAAATAACTCAACAATCTTTCTGAAGTTCTCCATCCACTCGTAGAGAACAAGGATTATGCTTTTCCACGAGGGCGTCATAATCTCCTGTTCCTACTGCTGCTGGAATAAGTTATCAACAAACCTGAGAGTTTAAAACAATATACATTTGTCTTCTAATAGATATTTGTTACCTTAGTATCTCTGGAGTAAGAGCAAGGTGTGTTCCTTCTGGAACCTGAAGGACAGACCCATTTCATTACCTTTCCCGGGTTGTAGAAGCCGCCTGCATTCCTTGGCTTGTGGTCCCATCCTACATCTTCAGAACGAGAAGCGTAGCATCTTCCAGTCTCTTTCTCTGACTCTTGTTCTTCTGCCATCTTCTTTTTTTTTTTTTTTTTTTTGTGGGTACCGGGGGGTCGACCTCAGGACCTCGGGCGCCAACAGGCACCCGTGCCTCTGAGCGATATCACCGGCCCCTTTTTCGTATGTGGGTTCCGGGAGTCGAACTCGGGCCCTCGCGCTTGCAAGGCAGGCGCTTACGCCGCTGAGCCATCTCACCGACCCTTCTGCCATCTTCTTAAAAGCACCCTTGTATTTCACTAGATCCACCCCCAGAATCTGGGACAATGGTCCCTACTCAAGTCCCTCATGCCATATATGGTAACCTAGTCACAGATGGCACAGGGACATCTTTGGGAAGCCATTACTTGTCCTAAGGCATCACCGAGCCATGCACCACCTCCATGTCAGTTTTTACTACTCAGGGTGGTCAAGGGTAAGCAAAAAAGTCAAATCCAGTTGTTTTAGGTGGAAAGGAGATCATTGGAAAGAGGGCTGAGATCAGGAAAAAGGCTAGCAAAGGGGGCATGGGTGGAGTGCAAGGGTGATGGGAACCAGAACCGTAGCCCAGGACAACTCTGGTGAGACCTACAGGTGACATCGTGGTGCCTGCTACTGCCCGTCCCATGCCTGGCACAGCCCCCAGTGCTGCCATCCCCAGACCAGGGATGTAGCTGGACCTTCTGCATCTCTTGGATGCTGAGTGGTTTCCTGAAGCTGCGTGTCACCTCCCCACATCCAAAGTCTGGGAGTTGAGGGAGGAGACACCCGATGGGCTGGGCTGGGGTCATCAGCATGCACAGGGAGCTGTGCGCCTCGAGGCTCCGGCAGTCCTACTTGCTTTTCTGGCTCAGGATGCCCGCGAGAAGTACGTCCTAGCATTGG
The DNA here is from genome assembly GCA_028451465.1 of Erethizon dorsatum. NCBI lineage: Eukaryota > Metazoa > Chordata > Mammalia > Rodentia > Erethizontidae > Erethizon > Erethizon dorsatum. The sequence continues at coordinate 122,557,200 of CM051829.1, read as the reverse complement.
GCACCCACAGCAAGTGGGTAGTGGACTATTCAGAGTAGAGACATGGGCATGCTACCCTTCCAAAGAACCTTGGACCACTGGTAATTATGGAAGTTGCCCTTCCTGCATAGTTTTGCTACACTTTAACCTTAGATCATCATCTCCGTATGATCCATGTCATTCAGGAGAATTTCCTGGACGGCTTCTGCTTTTTACCTTTTCTTCCTCTTATTTTTTGCATTAACAGTGTAACTTCATATTTACATTTCTTACCTCCTCCTCCTCCTCCTCCTAAGCCTACCAAGTACAAATACAGATAGGCCCTCGAAAGTCTACACAGACCTTGCTATCTTAATTCACGTGGATGACATAATCCACTAATCCACCAAATGATTCAGCATTTGACTTGTTTTTCAAGGCATGTTAGCAAGTGTGTTGCTGACACACCGTTTTCTCTGCCTTTGGGGCCGTGAGAGGCCATTGCCTTCATTTTGCTCATAGACATGGGCTGGGGTCCAACCTTTGCCCTTGTTCTACTAAAGCTGAATTCCCACCGCAGGGCTCCACTGGCCTGTCCTTGGGAGGTAGTGCTTAAATAAGATTAGGAAGAGAAAAACCAAAAGGAGATGCTTGTGTCTAAAAAAACACAACAAAAACAGGATGAGGGCATGGGGGAACTCCAATAATTTGAAAATCACACCCTTTGTCTCTTTTAATATGACTCCTCTTTCTTGAATATTTAGAGAAAAGTCCAGAAAGAACCATGGGTCAGCTCTGATCAGAGCTGCAGGATGCAGGTCATGGTGGGTGTAGCTGTGACACCAAGCACAGCCAGGACAGAAGTGAATAAAGAAACCTTACAGAGGCCTTGACTCTGTGGCCCAGTGTTTGCACTTGCAGAAATCTTGCCTTAGGAATGGTCAGAGATATGAAGATCAAGAGACATGGAAAGGAAATTTATGCACAGTGATACTTATCAGGAAGTTAATTTTCATGGTAAAAATTGGAACCCATGTAAGTCCAACAATAGCAATAATGAATACTTATTAAGGTTTTAATGTGTGTAAAACATGGTACTGAGTGCTCAATATGCGCTATCGCGTCAAACCTCAAGAGCGAAGCCCTACCATTATCCAATTTTACAAATGAAGAAACTGAGTCACGAAAGGCTAAATGCCTTGCCCAGAGCTGTGCAACTCCAAGTAGCAGAGCCAAGGCTTAGACTGAGTTTCGCCTAAGTCCACAGTGGTCTTTGAAACCCCCAAGCGATATGGGTTTCCCACAGGCAAATCACTGAACAAATATATTATAAACATGGTGAAATATTAAATAGCCATAAGTATGATGCTTTGAATAATTTTTAATAAAATAATGACATGTTCATTATACGACATTGAACGAAAAAGGCAGATGACACCATGTTAAAGAGTATGATCTCCACAGAGTACAGAAGTACACAAAAGACGTAACAAGTATGAAAATAACTGTTCCTGGTTTGTGAACAAACAAAAAATTGTATATATGTGTCTTCGTACGCTTCTATACTTTTCAAGCACGCTATAATTAGCACACATCGCTTGTACCATCAAGGAAAATACAGCAGCTGGCTTTAGGAAGAGGGTAAAAGGGTTGGTGCTAGGGCTTAGCTCAGTCTCGGCCCACGGTGGGGGCCCATCCTGCAGGGCCAGCAGCTCTGCCCGGCAGAGCAGCGTGGGTCTGAAGGGGACAGGTCAGGGGACTGGCTGGCTGCATAGGGCTGTCCCACCCCGAAGGAAGCTGCTACGTGCCAGGATGGTGGCAGCACAGAGCTGGATGGGAGTTTCCGCTCTCCAGTTGCTTCCCGGGGACGTTCGGCAAGCTCATTACCCTCTGTAAGACTCTGCATCTTCATCCATCATGTGAGGACAAGAGACTCATCTACCTAATGGAGTGGCTGAAAAGAGAGAAAGCGTGCAAAGTCTGGTGTGCAACTGTACGTAATTGGTACTCATTAAACGCGCACTACGAAAGGAGAGCAAAACACACTCGGCCCCATGGGAGACGTAGAAGAGCTTATGGCCAGGTTTTGGCATCATTTCTAAGGAACAAATGGAATACCAGGTCCATTTCAATGGATCTGTTTGATTTAGCCTGATATTTGGTGAGCGAAAGAATGCAGTTATGTTATGGTTTAAGTTTGTGCATGTGTGTGTGTGTGTGTGTGTGTGTGTGTGTGTGTGTTTTGGTACTGGAAATTGAACTCACAACCTCACGCTTGCCAGGCAGGCACTGCGGCACTGAGCTCTATCCCCAGCCCGTGGTTTAAGTTTTGTCCAAGAATAAGAACTACATTTCTGTGTGTGTGTGCGTGTGTGTGTGTGTGTGTACTGGGGATTGACCTCAGGGCCTTTACACTGAGCTACATCCCCAGCCCTTTTTTTTTATTTTGAGATGGGATTTCTCTAAGTTACTAAGTTGCCCAGGCTGGGCTCGAACTTCTGATCCTCCTGCCTCAGCCTCCCAGAGTGCTGGGATTACAGGCCTGCACCATCACACCTGGCTAGAAACAACATTTCTTGGTTGAAAGCACTCTAAATTTTCTTCAAACACATTGTTAGAGGCTAACTCTGAAGTTCTCTGTCAGTGTGTTTAACCATAAAAATAATTCTTCCAAAATTAGATTTGGTCTGGGCTCTCTGAGAATACTTAAATATCCTGTGAGAGTAATAGGCCTAATTTTATATTCTGTTACAGGGACAGAATTGTCTCTTAAAGAACAACACCATGGATATTAAATAAATAATGAAAATACTATGAGGCTTTGTAGCACATCAGACAACACCCTGATGGTTACAGCTGATATAAACAATGCTTTTCAGTTGTAAAGAATCCGTGTGTATGCATCTCTGTGAATTCTTTCGTATGTTCAAATATTTGAAAATACTTATAAAATACTAATAGCTGGTGAACTAAGGGAGTGCAATTAGGTTCTTTTATCTGCTTTTTATTTTTCCCGTTTAAGTGCCTTTATTATAATTTTTTGCTTTTATGATGAGGAACGTTAAGCATGGCTTTAAAAGAAATGACCTAGCCACTTGGGGGCAGCACGCCATGAAGAATGTGGTCTATCTGGGTCCCTGTCAGTCTGTGCTTAAAAATGTCATTGACTTGATTTCTTCTCTTACAATCTTCTTTATGAGTTGTCTTATTTCAGGTATCTGATTCTTTTTAAAATTACCCTCTCCTAACTAAGCACCTCTTTTAAGTGACTTGACTTTAATCTAATTTCAATGAACATGTCTGGTTGATTCAAAACTATGATAACAAATAGACTCTAAAGAGAGAATGTATTTATTCTCCATTAGGGCTAATAAAGCCCTATCACCTACGAAAATTATTTTTATGTGACGCAAATTAATAATTGAATAAAGTTTCATTGTAAATAACTACCTGCAGTTTATACAACAGAATTACGTTAACCTCTATTAAGAGCCAACCTTGTCACTTACTACTTTTAAATTAAAATGCTAATTTCAAAATTATTAAGAGTAAAAATAGAAATAATAGAGCAACATAGGCTGCAAGTCCGTGATTTTGCCAAGTTGAAAACTGTGTTGGGTTTTAATGTATTGCTGGTCTTCGGTATCCGGGATAGCACAGATGCAGAGAGGATGATTCCGATGAGTAGCCCTAGCCCTTTGCCATTGGGGCCGTGATCCCTGAGTCAGATGGGGACACACGCCAGGGAGCAGAAGAAACTCAGTGATGCCACAAAAGAAGCTCTGATTTGCCACAGCTCACAGGGAACACTTTACTCTCGCTACAGAGAAGCCGGAATAAAAACAGAGGAAAGGAGGTCTGGCTTCTCCGATGTTCTCATCTTCTAAAACCCCTGCTCACTGTTCTCGAGAAATTGCCCTTTGATAGAAAAGTAGCCTTTTTCAAAACTTTCCAAAGACCCAGAGGAACCTTTTCACTGAAACTGTGTGGTCCACTTTTCCAAGAGAGTCGCAGGGACCCCGTAGCTTGTTACCTAAGCCGGTGATGTCTCTGCAACCGCCAGGGACACCTCAAGTTGTAATTCTTCCCTGGCCCCAAAAGCATTGTCTCGCGAGGAATTTGAAGGGCAGCTTCAGAACGTCTGAGCAATCAGGCCTCGAGTCCCTCTCGGGGACGCAGAGCTCAGATCCATCTTCGGGAACGTGTCTGGGCAAATCTCGTCCTTGAGGTCACTCCGGCAGCAGCAGGATTTAGTGATCGGGAAGGGTGGGTGGGCAGTGTCGCTCCGGGACTCTTTGGAGGCCAGACTGAAGGCAAAGTCACGGCCAAGTCTGGGCAGCCGATGCAGGTCAGCGCTCTCATCAGCAGGCGACAGCCAGGGCAGCCAGGGTGCTCACAGGGGCAGCGGGGGGAGAGGGGTCGCCGAGGACGTCCCTTCTGCCCCTGTGTTGCGTCCGTCTGTCCAAAGTGCCTGCTCCTCCAAACCAAGCTGCTCCTGGGAGCCCAAGAGGCCAATGGCACCCCAGCTGTGACCGTCCGAGACCCTCAGGGAGGGAAATTTGATCCCATCACCTACTGCAAGGAATCGAGAGGAGACCGACCCTGGTTTTCTAGCTCAGTGGAAAGAAGCTCCTTGGTATCTGTCACCTGGGAGCCTGGCGAAAGGAGTGATGCCTGTGGGAGTGTGCAGTGTGTAGCCATCCTTGGAGCATTTCGTCCTTCGAGATTTACCCAACTAAATAAAAAGGGGAAGGCGTGCACTTGAAGGCCCCTGCTTTGATTTCGCTTTCCAGGCGGTAGCGTTGGCTTTGGTCAGCTCTCAGCAGGGGGAGAGAGTCACGAGCCTGTCCCTGCCCAAGATATTGATGCCCTGTTCCTTTGTGTCAGCCCCCCAGGTCACACCGAAGTCACTACAGCGCGGCGCTCGGGACTCGGACTCTGGACCCCTGGTCGCTTCCGTCTTAAAAGGACACCTGGCTTCCGGTAAGAAAATACCACTGAGGTTCTTTGGGGAGTTTTAGCAACCCACCATTTGAACCCCTGGCTCTGAAAAATCACGCCAGGCATAAGGTTCTGGGCGATACAGTAAGATGTGCTCTACATTTTCTGTAGAGAAACTCTCGGCAAGATACAACAATCTGCTTAAAGTTGAATTTAAGGACAGTTTTGGGCGGCTTTTGCCAGCTGTTGCAGCGGCGTGGGTACATTTTCATTTCAGTTGGTGCTGGATCTCAAGCCCCAAAACTTCGTTCTGAAAATACACCACTGTCCATTACGTGCCAGCTGTGTTATATGCATTGCCTTTCTCAATCTTCAAAACAACCGAGTGAGAGAAATGTTACATCTCTATTTTACAGATGAGAAAACTGACACTCAGAGAGGCTGAGGAACATGTGTCAGGTCACACAGCTGCCGAGCAGCAGCTGAAAATTCAAATCCATTCTCTTAAATTTTGCAATCTATGCTCCATCTGTACATAAACCAGCTCCTGTTTTATTTGTTAGTATCGCTGGGTATTTCCTATTGGTAAGCGTGTACCTAAATGATGTAGGCACGAAAAAAATATTAGATCAGGTTGTACAATGCACAACTATAACTCTAAATAGAAATTTCAAACTGAAAAATTTGGACGTGACTGCTTCACTGTGGGCAGACCCTCTATCTCCTTGCATGGGAATCTGGTGGAACTAGTATCAGAACGCATGTGGGTATATTGATATTCTTTGCCCTTTTGTTTATTCATTCAATAAGCATTCATTAAACAACTCCTGTGTTTCAGGCACTGCTCTGGGTAGTGGGAAGTCAGCAAGGCAAGTTAAATGAACGCAGCCCTGTCTTCCCGGAGCTCCCAGTCTAGATGAGGGGAAAACAATAAACGAAACGGGCAGAGCGGTCAGGTGGCGGGGAGGTTGTGAAGAAGCCAGCGGCGAGCTCAGGGTGCTCGGGTGGAGCACGCATGATGCGCACCCTAGTACGTCTGGGGGAACCGTGGAGGCGGGGAACCCAAGGCCACCGTACCAGCAGAATTCTCATCTCTATTGTGTGCAAGAGGAAACCTGCGCCCCCCACCAGTGAATCACCGTGCACGGGTGTCATGGTGCCGAGAAGGGGCAGAGTCCAACCCTGGCCTCGGCCTCTGCACCCCACACCCTGAGCTCCCTCCCAGCCCACAGGCACCTGTGCATTCCCCACCCAGTTCCAAGCACTGGTGCCCAAGCAGGTGGCAGCCCATAACCCCTGATGGCTTGAACTCTTCACTGATAGCTCTTTAGCTGCGGGGAAACACTAATTCCCTCTGCCACTGGGGTTGGGGTGAGCGAAAGTTATGCAGGCCCCCAAGAGTGGCTCAGCTGGACATAACCAGGGTTATGGATTCAATAACAAGGGAGGAAGGGGGCCTGGAGGGAGACCGACACCCAGCATGCCCTAGAACAAATTCCAGCCTACATCAGATCTTCTATAGGTTTCTTCTATATTTGAAAATAGAAGTTTGTTTTTTTTTTAATGTACTAGGAAGAAAATGCAACGAAGCCCAGTGGGTAACACTAGTTCAATAAATTCTATTAATTATTTGAAGATTTCAGGTGCCTAATCCAACTTTAAATTGCTAGAAAAGCATTGTGAACGTAAGTGCAAGATATATGGCAGTTTTGGTTTCTTCCTTAGAGCGCAGAAATGTCCTTCCTCAGCCGGAAAAGTTTCTTAAAGGATGTGGAGAAGTTGCACGTCAATTCTGGCTCACAAAGGTTGAAAAAGTAACAACCCAACCCTCTGTGGTGGCTGTGGCCAGCGTTAGCCCTGTGACGAGCCCTCGGGAATTCTCACCTGTGTCAGACAAACCAAATGCGGCTCCTCCCTGCAGCTATTTGTATAAAATACACATGCAGGGGCAGCTGCATCTGCAGGACGCCCGTCTAGAAACCCCCGGCCTCAGGTGCACGCAGCCCGCGGAGCTCAAACCGAAAGCTCTCCCGGGTGCAGCCTCGCGTTGGAAGGACTCTCACCCGCAGCCCAGCGTGAGGCCGGCTCTGCAGCCGTTTCCCTTTCCTTTGGGATCGGCGCCCTTTGCCGGGGGCCGGGTAGAGAGAACCAGGACTCTGGTGTCACTGGAACACCAACGCCTAGGTAAAATTATTTTTCTTTCCTTTCATTAGACCGCGGGCAAGATGTTGGACTTTTATCAGGGATGGTCTTCTTCGCCGCGACATTGTCGATTTTTTCTCTGATTGGCATCTTTAACAGGTCGCTCCGCACCGGGTAGGTTTCGTAGGCTTTCTGTTTTCTGATATACATGTGTGCTGTCAAAATTTGGTGACCGACTAGACGAACGCATTAACATTTGTACAGAGAAAGAAAATCAAAGACCCGCGTTCAGTGAGTATGTACAGGGCTGAGCTCTCTATAAATGTCATTTATTTCACCCTCACAGCGACCCCACCAGAAAAGCTTGGGGCAGTTTTGCAGAGACCCAGAGAAACAGCATTCTTAGCCCGGAATCACAGAGCCAGGACTCCAGGCCTAGCTGAGGCAGGACAGCCTCTTTCCCGCCCTCCGACTTTTATTGTGCCTCTGTGCCATTTACAGTGCCTTGATTCTTTTTGTTTGTTTGCCTTTAGTTTTAAGACAGGGTCTCACTATGTAGGTCAGGCTGCCCTTGAACTCTACATGGCCCAGGCTTGCTTTGAACTCTCTGGGATGCTCCTGCCTCAGCCTCCTGAGTGCTGGGATCACAGGTGTGCACCACAGCGCCCGGTTAGGGCCTGGATTCTAGAGAGTGGAACTGCCCTGAGTTCTACCCAAACAGATGAGCAGATTCAATATGGAAAGAAGTGTGGCGATGTAGAACAGGTCACTTTGTTGCCACAACTGTGTCCTCTTTAGGTATCCATCCCCTAACACCTATTGCTCCCTTCAATCAGTTTCCCCAGGATGGTGAAGTTTGAGGCAAATTACTGAAAATGACTTGGGAAAGCAAGGCCTTTGATCTTCTCAATTCAACTGACACATTGAGTATTCCTGATGTGTTTAAACAGTTGTTCACTGGGGCTGTTTCCCAGCAGGGTGCGTTGCATACAGACCCTGACCCATACTCTTCGCCAAATTGGCCCCGAGCTTCTTTCTTGTCATCACTTTTGCCTCATGACATAATCTTTCTTTTAAATGTATAATCACCATGCAGTAGAAAGATGATTTTAAAAAGCTATTCTAAATAAAGTACCCTAATGACTTCCTATCTACATGCTCAGAACTTAGGAAATATTTCAAAATTTAAATCGCATGCTAACAGGTCCCTGCTATGCTTATGAGGAGGGAAAACTAACATAGAATTGTATTTTAGGTTGTATGAAAATATATGTGATTGGGGCCAGGGATATAGCTCAGCAGCACAAGCGCCTGCTTGGCAAGTGCAAGGTCTGAGTTTTATTCCTGGTACCAAAAACCAAATAAATAAAATTTTAAAAAATAAAATATATGTGATTACAAAGTCCAAAGTCTGTGGAAATCTCTTAATGTTCAAACTAGTACCCCATAAAAACATTAATATTGGGCCGGTGAGATGGCTCAGCGGCGTAAGCGCCTGCCTTGCAAGCGCGAAGGCCCGAGTTCGACTCCCGGAACCCACATACGAAAAAGGGGCCGGTGATATCGCTCAGCGGCATGGGTGCCTGTTGGCGCACGAGGTCCTGAGGTCGTCCCCCCAGTACCCACAAAAAAAAAACCAAAAAAAAAAACATTAATATTCCTACTGTTATCCAAAGAGTCCTAGTTAGTTCAAATAACATTCAGTTTGCTACCAAAAATAACATAAAAACCAACTTTCAGTTGGCAATAACAAGTAAGGAAATACAGCAATTCTGGGTTAATTTAATTATTTAAATAAACACTTTTTATAAACGAGATAATTTCAATATAGCTGTTTTGCCTATAAGCAGGTAGTTATTCATTTTTTTTCCAATTTTTATATTTCATTAGCACATTTGCAGCACATAATGACCGCAGTCGGCATGGGGAGTTGGTGCCCATTCATAGCACACCTTCATTCTTTCTCCACCCCCTTCTTTTCTCCTCCTTCCCCCGCTCCATCTCTTGGCTCCCTTCCCATTAGATACCGGTATTTGATAGCATGGCACATGATTTATAAAAGCCCTACATCAGAGAGTGAAATTCAAAGTGTATTATATGTAATGAAACCAAGAGTTGATAAATGTATATAAATACGTTCTCACTGTATCCACATGCTGTAGAAGAACTTTACCAAGCTAGTAGGATGAACTTGCTAGCTTGGTCCTATTTTAAGTAGAGTAAATATATGTAAATAAATCATTTTTAGACTGAAGTACAGGGTCAAACAGCGCTTGGGAGTAGGGAATGGTGGTGCACAACTGTCATCCCAGCACTTGGGAGGCTGAGGCAGGAGGAGTACCGCGAGTTTGAGGCCAGCCTGAGCTAAAAAGTGAGTTCAAGGCCAGCCTGAAGATCATAGTGAAACCCTGTCTCAAGAAATGAATAAATGAATAAATAAATAAATAAATAAATAATTAAATAATTAAATAAACTGGGCTTGGAAGTTCTTTCAGTGTTTTGGCTGGTACTTAACAGAAGTTCTTAGAGACCTGCTAAGGCGATGACTGCGTCCTTGCTGGCCATGGTTCCCTGTTAACAGGTGAAAACGGGAGCTCAGCCTCATCTCTTCTGCGGTCCTGGGCTGACCACTCTGCTCAGACCCGTTTAAACATGATGGCAGTGTCCAGGGTAGCTGGAGGGCACAAGTGGGCATGCGCAGCTCCTCTTGCTGCAGTGCTCTGCTGTCGCCCCACTTACCACTGGCCAGGGGAAAACCAGCTGTCCCTGGGCCCCACGGTGGCCAGCAGGTCCTCTGGCCTCCTGAGCCATCCACAGATCGCGATCGGCAAAACCCTAGTTGGGCGAACTACAAAGTCTAGAATTAGAGGAGCTGGAATGATCATTTTAATGTATGAGTCTCTTTTTTAAGAGTTGTGGTTGTCATGGAAAGGTCTACAAAATGTTCCTTAAGTCTTTCAGACTTTCCTGTACCAACATCGCCTGCTCAGAGTGGCTGGCCACACTTAACGTCTCCGGTTTCTCACACTTCGCTTAAATCTAGTGTTTTAAAATCCTCCTGCTCGTTGGAAAGAAGCGCAGCAACAGACAAAGCGGGACTCTGGGAAGATACGGAGGCAACGCCTGACCTCACCGTTGCACCGGGAAGTCTTCTCACTGTGGATCCCGTCCCTAACCCCCTGTGATCGCCTGCGCCAATCCCCCAGGAGCATGCTTCATCTAATGTGTTTTTTTTGTTTTTGTTTTTGTTTTTTGTGGGTACTGGGTGTCGACCTCAGGACCTCGTGTGCCAGCAGGAGCCCGTGCCGCTGAGTGATATCACCGGCCCTTTTATCATGTGTGGGTACCGGGAGTTGAACTCAGGACCTCGCGCTTGCCAGGCAGGCGCTTATGCCGCTGAGCCATCTCACCAGCCCTCTAATGTTTTTTGTTGTTGTTTTAGAATTAAAAGAAAAATCTTACTGCTGATACCAGGGTGGCTTCATGAAGAGATTCCTAACATGGAGAACAGTACCGTTGTGAAGATGCTACAGGTAACCATCAAACCAAAACTGGGGGTCGGACCAAGAGTGCAGGCTAATTATTAGAGTAGAAATCCCGTTGCAATAAATCTGTGCACGTATTAGCATCATTATCTAGATGTAGAAACAAAATTGTACATAGTTCTAATCCTACTTAAAAGAGTCAAGAAAATGGAGTTAGGGGAAGAAAAGAGAAAGAAACCACTCTGTCCACAAGAGAAAAGTGGAGTGGAAGATGTGGTCACATGCAAGTGTCGTTCGGAGACCCAGAGGTCACTAGAAGTCTTCAGGGACAAAAGATGGAGGGAAGGAAGCTCGGTGGAATGAGCCCAAAGACTCAAACAGGCTTCAGAATTCCGCGAGACGGGAGAGGGGTCCGAGAGACAAACCCAGGGGAACGTGAGGAGAGTCATGGGGTGTGGAAGGTGGTGTCACCGGGTGTGTCCAGGAGGACACTGAGGACAGGTCGTGGGGGAGGGGGAGGGTCTGCCCTGTGTGTTTGAGCCTTCAGGGGTTCAGAACCCAGTCACGGAGCAGGTGTGTCACCTAGGCGTCCTTGGCAGTGGTGAGACGGGCATGACAGAGATGAGCCCAAAAGCGCGATGGAGCTGAGAGAAGACACACGAAGACGAGGAGCAGGGAGTGGCTTGAGGGGAGAAGGGGACGTTGTAAGCTGAGGGGAGAGGTAGAGAGGCGAGAACAGCATGCTGGGTAGGAGAACAATGGCGTTCGTCAGATCAAAGTGGCTGTGTGCAAAGCTCTGATGAGCCCTCAGTCAGCTGCTTCCCACCGTGCAGTTGCGGGGTTGGGCCTGAGCGAAGCTCAGTGCCGCCCCAGGCGACTCCACCGCAGAGCTTCCTCCTGGCCAGGCAGCCTTCCCGTCCTGGGCTCCGGGGATCTGGGTTTCTGCGTTTCTGCCCCGGAGATGGAGGAGAGCTGGCTGGGTCGGCTTGGGCTGTGACGACTGAACGGCAGAGACGCTCCAACTTCCTCCTCGTGGTTCTGAGGCCAGGAAACCCAAGGCCAAGGGGCAGAGGTGTCAGTGTGGCTCTTTGTCAGATGGCTGGTGGACAGGTGGACATCTCTCCCCTGTCTCTCTTTTTTTTTTTTTATATGTGGGTACCAGGAGTTGAACTCAGGACCTCGCGCTTGCCAGGCAGGCACTTATGCTGCTGAGCTATATCACCGGCCCCCAACTCTCCTTCACAAACCATTTTCATGAGGGATCCATCCATGTGACCTAATCAGCTCCCAAAGGCTCCACCTCCAAATAATATCACATCGATTTGAACACATGCATGAGGGGGTTTACATTCAGTCTGTAACAGGTGGCTATAATTTTATAATTGCATTGGATGGGAATTATTTTCCCTAAGAGACCAATCTAAACCATTTCTTGTCCAGAAAAGTCAAGGGGCTAAAACCTACATGTGTTTGGATTCTGAGTAGCTCTATATCTTTAGAACAAAGCATTTATCACAACCTTACTCTCAAGATATGAGCAAAACAGGAGTCTCTACCCTTTCTTGTATTTAAACAACAAAGTATTTTCTTGTAGTGAAGCTCTATAATACTAAGATATAGTCCAACATATTCTAAAGCCTAACTTTTATTTTTATTATTATTATTATTTTAGTTTTTTGAGAGAGGGTCTCACTGTGTAGTTCAGGCTGGTCTGGAACTTACTATGTAGTCCAGGCTGGCCTTGAACTCATAGCAATCCTCCTGCCTCAGCCTCCTGAGTGCTGGGATACAGAAATGCACGCCTATGTCCGGCTCCAAAGCCCAACTTTTAAAAGGTCCTGAAGTAATGTGCATGTTAATATGCAAGGCCCTTCTTTCCCTTTAAAAAAGAAATCAAGACATGCACTTAAATTTTGGATTGTTTTCATGCTCCTCTTGGGAGAATTTAATAAAGATTTGGAAGTAAGTAAGGTAACAAAAGACAAAGGAAGTAAAGCATTCAGGAAGATAAACAATATTCGAAAAGGGAGAGGAAAAGGAAAGTCAAGAGGAAAAACATTCCCAGTTCTTCAATTATCCAGTTGGCTCCTTTAAATGGCTTTTATAAAACAAAACAATGTCTTTTTTTCCCTAGGAAAAAGATGAATTTGTGAATAATAATTCCAGTGAGCAGGCCCTTTATGTTGATCCTGTAATTACAGAGATAAGAGAAGTTTTTCTCCCAGAAGAGCACAAGCCTGCAGATTACAGGAAGGAAATGAATTCAGGAGCCCAGGACACAAAAGCATCCGCATTTGCCAAGAGTACCGTGGTGTACATTCCCGACCTCAGCACTGGATATAAGCCCCAGAGCTCAAGTTTTCTCCCTGGGGGAAATCGTCTTAGCAGCAGTGATGAAACCGATCCTTCCACCCCTAAACCGATGGTGGACTCCTTTGACATGGGAAAGAATGCCAGGTGTAGAAAATATCCTCAGTTTACTTTTCCTGTCTCCAGTATGAATTCACTAGGCAACGCACTAATTCTTGAAGAATTAAGCCTTATTCTCAGTCAAGGCGAAGGTGGTCCTCCTGACCTACCGAACTCCACAGAGGGCGAAAGTACCATGCTTTTTAAAAATGATTGCCCCAGTGACACTGTTCCGGAACAGACCTTTCTGCCGGATGAATTTGTCTCCTGCTTGAGGATCATGAATGACGAGTTGCCATCCATTAACCCTTACTTTCCACAAAATATTTTGGAAAGCCACTTCAATGGGATTTCACTCTTGGAAAAGTAGAGCTTGTAGCCAAAGTCCATGTGGGAAAGCTGTTTTGGAGTCGGAAGTTGGCTCTTGCCCTCAATAGAAAAGTCATTCTGCCTCCAAGATCCCAAAGTGGAACTTGCTTCATGGTCACACACACAAAAACAGCAGCATTAGTAGGGAAACCAACGCATTTTGTAAAAACCACACTACTTCCTCTTCATAGTTTCCTTCCTGAAAGGTAGAGTAGCTCTGCTGTGTCGAAGAAGGATAAATAACACAAGACGTGCAGTGGTGAAATAAATGCCAAACTCAAAATATCAATGTCTGCTTGCAAAGGGAGAAGCAAGTTTAATTTTCATCTTAGCACTTCAGATTCTCTTGAAGTGATATATTCAAATATAGCTCCAGAGAGCAAACTAAGTAAAAGAAGAAAGAAAGGGGTCGTTAATTAGCATATTTGCCGTCACATTTCTTCTACTACTTTCTATTCAGGTATTAGAGATTTGGTCTTAGTGTGTTTGGTCCAGAGGTGTAAAACAGTGATGTGTGGGAACATGAATTCCCTCTCTGCATTCAGGGTAACAGTGGTGCCACTGCTCTCCTGTGGCATTGCTGGCACATTATTTAAACTATTATGGAATCCAGGAGAGGTAGCAGATACAGGATCAGCGAGATGTAATTGTGTCTGGTATCATCTATCTATTAGATATGTCAAAAATCATTGTTAAAACACACGTGCCCAGAGCTGCAATGCGAACACTCGCCACACTGCAGACATCACTAGCCGATCACCGCATGCCTCAATTTCCTTTTCATCGTTCCCTGTTTGTTATACTTTATATATCCTGCAAGGAATCTGTTTCACATCACTAATGGAAAGCTAATGTTAAAATATCTTGATTTTTATCATGTGCATTTGCCTTATTCTCCAAAGAGAGGGTTGTAATGAAAGAAGCAAGGAGCACTGGAGGCAGAAAGAACCAGGCTGAGATTCATCTTTGTTGTTTAATAACCTGGTGTGGACATTTGGTGACGTGGGAATAATGGTTTTACAGTGCGTTTCACCATAATTGTAATTTACTGCATGTTGAAAAAGCTTTCGCAGCTGGGCATGGTGGTGCACGCCTTTAATCCCAGCAGCACTTGGGAGGCTGAGGCAGGAGGATTGCCGTGAGTTCGAGGCCAGCCCGGGCTACAGAGTAAGATCCTGTCTCAAAAAAACAAAAAAAGAAAAGCTTTCGCCAAGTTGGAAGGAGAACAGTGCTGCTTGATCTCTGGCTCTTGGTGCTGTGAGTGCCTCCTTGAGGACCTTGTCACAGCCCAGAGTGGGAAGGTGACTGCTTTCCCTCCTGCAGTGTCCCCCACACCACACCACCGCTGAGCACAGAAAAGACCAGACGGATCCCATCTTTGCTGTCAGCCTTTTGGTCCCAGTGGACTGGAAATCTTACTTGGCCACTGCCCCAATTTATGGGGAATTTCAACTGCTTTATCACAGTGCCACAGTGGCCTGGAAGCCAGGGTTCTCCTTCCATCATTCTTTTATTTAACCAGGATTCATCGAACCATTGAATACCCTTGCCACGAGCGAGGCACTGGGAAACTATGGATGAGAACTCAGCCAAGCCCTGCAGCCTTGGGCTTGTATTCTAGGGGAGAGAGGTGGCCCATGCAGAGGACAGTCATCAGCTTTAAAGACCTGCATTTTAGCAGGGAAGTGGTCGGAATAGGATGGAGAGAGCCAGAGAGAAATGAAGAAGGAAAATAACGGACAGTGAGCACTAGGCGTGCGAGGCGAGGTGGGACAGTATGGCGGAGAGCAGCCCACGTTGCACTGGTGGCCAGGAAAGTCCCTTTCACAGATGTGACATTGACGTCGCCACCTGAATCTCAGGTCGGAACCGGTGTGTGAACACCGGCTTGCCACACACAAGTCCCTTGCACAGGAAAGCTCTGGAGTGGCCCCATCCCACTTCCTTCCGGCCGCACACCTCGGCCACCTCCCACCTGGCCTTCTGCAGCCAGCATTTGCGGTAGACCCCCGGACAGGACATCCTCCCACACTTCCACCTCGCTCTCGGGCCTGTTACCAACTTGCTTTCCCTGAGTCCCACGGTGTCAGCTTCTGACTTCAACATAGGCATGTCCTGTGGGCCGGGGTGGGTCAGGGAGGAGGAGGAGGAGGAGACAGGGCCTCTCCAGGTACAGCCAGAGGGGAGAGACGCGCAGAGAAAGCGCAGGTTCTGGACAACACCAAAGCTGGCCAAGGCGTGTCCACTGTTCCCCTCTGCCGGTGCCTTCCTCAGCCTCTCCCTCCCTCTTCTTTCGTAGAAGCAGTAGAGGGAGGCACAAGTGCAGCTCTTTGGGGCCATGTGCTTGGAGCATTGCATGTCACTTTGCAGGCACTTTGTCTTCTTCTTCTCTTCTTTGAGAGTAGGATATGTTTCCCCAGTGCTGGAAATGGGATGGAAGAGGCAAGAAGCCTCAGGACATGGCTGCCGGGTGCCATGGTGTTGCTATTTCCCTCTCCCCATGTATTCCAGGTGATTCATCCCTTCTGTCATCTTCCCTTTGACATGGAGACGGGACACAGCAGTGGCACACATTGCAAATGAAATCTTAGTCATTGATGTTTTGTCTAAACACAGTCAGAATCCCAGAGGCCAGTGCGGATGAAGGCCAGTATGTTAGAGCAGAGGCCGGCTCCGACCCGGGCGCTCTCCTCCACCCTTTCTCCTCTCCCCTCTGTAGGCTGAGTGCTGGGCAGCCTGGAACTCAAGCCTGCAGCTCACTGTCCGCCTCAGCACAGAGCTGCTAACTCAGGCCCCGAGTGTAGACCGCCCCAAAACCCGCAGGCCGCCACAAAGCCCCCGGATGAGTGGGCGAGAGGGGCCTCATCTCTGACTAGAAACAGAGGCAGCCCATATGCAGTGTTATGTTGCTTCTCTCCAATCACTTTATCATAAATATCTGGACTTCGTTCAAGTTTCTGTCTTTTTGGGATCACTAGCAAATAAAATATCGTGTTGTGAACATAATTAGATTTATAAACTGAGAGACTGCCGGCTCCCGCTGCGGCTTATCTCTTTATGAAGTAATTACACCAATTACAGGAGGTTATGTTTTAATGGGAAATATTACCCACTTGGCAGACACCATTGATTTAAAATAGAAGAAGTGATTAAAAACAATTTATGGACCTCTCGGGTAAAAGCATGAAACCAATATAAAATAATCGTATTCTGATTCACGGAGTGGATTGTGTACAGCTTTGTGGATGCCGTAGCTAAGGCAAAATTACAAGAATGCCAACGCGGGTTTGACAGAATGTTCTTTCCCAGTACTAAGATTACACCATTAAATCCCAATTAATGTTTCGCATGAGGCTCTCTTAGCCATTTTGCTAATTTCACTTTCCAGCTTAATTTGCAATCACCATCCTCTATCTTTTATATCCTGAATCTCCATCAATTTTCTGAAGATGTATTCCCTTTATGCTTATGTTCAGAATACAAACTATTACCTGATTCTCATAATTAGCATTTACAACACATTAAGAACTCAATTGTAAATGGTCCATTTGTATTTGGGACAGTAAGAATATTCTGGCCTAGCTAAGAAAAATAAACACAAACAAACAAGCAAGCAAACAAGCAACCCCCCAAACCCTCTAAGCTAAACAGCAGCAGTGTGGAAAACTAGATCTTTTCTGTGACCGTTGTTTCAAAAATTCCAAGAAAACGAAGTGCCATCTCTAACCACGAAGGCAAAACTAAAATTAGCGCCTCTGCTGAGCACAGGAAGGAAATCATAACTAGTCAAGCGCCGGGACCCAAGTGTGAGATACGGAAGTCAATAAACCTGCTGTTTTCTTTCTGTGCACGTCCTGCTGCCTGAGAATTTCATCAGCCAGGCATGCACGAGAAAGAATACAATGGTGAAATAAAGAGAAAGCATTTTACTTTTAAACTGCATGTAATTTATGAAAATACATTAAAAAAAAAAAACAGATAGGGTCTTGAGATAGGGTCTTGTGGGTTGGCCTTGAACTCACTATGTAGCCCGGGCTGGCCTTGAACTCTCAGCGATCCTCCTGCCTCAGCCTCCCGAGTGTGGGGATTACAGGCGCCACCACACCCTGCTGTAGCCTTCATTTTTTGAATCATTTTTGTTGTATTCTTTGGCTATTTTACTGTCATGGCATAGGTTGTTTTCTTAGTTATTTTCAAGTATTTTGCAGATAATCTTTTCTGTTACTTTTCTGAGCTCCTGGGAGGAGTGGCAGGGGAAGCCAGGGGGCCGGGAAACCCTGAGAGGATGACTTTGGGATGCATGGGATGCTCTTTCCCACCTATTAAATAGCACCTACTTCAAATTTCTGTCCTGCTCGAGGTCCTCTGGTTTGGTGTTCAGGATTTCCTGGTAAATACGCAGCATTCACTCTTCGTGGGATATTCGCTGCTGTTTACTCCAAACTGCCGCCTCTCCAGATTGAAGCAAAGTGCAGCACTCACTTCCCTTGGGGATTCGATACAGAAAGGTGCATGGGAAGCTAGAAATCGTTTGTATTTCCTTAAATGAAGAGATGAGGGCTTAAGAAGCCGCGGAGCACTGGCAGGCCGTGTTTCCCCTCCGGCCTCCGTTCCCTTTGTTACCAGGAAGGCTCTGTCCGTCTGGACAGAGGCAGCAGCGATGCGGGATGGGAAGGAGCTTGCAAGGCCCCGGCTTGACAGGCAGCGCAGTAATGAAGCAAACAAGAACCCTCCTCGCTGTCGCAGCCAAACTGTGATTCATAAAAGCACTCCAAAACTCTTAGGTTGTCCTTTCCATTTTTGTTTAGTTTTGTTAAAAAGTAGAAATCTTCATTTAGCAAAATGAATTCCAGAAAAGCATGTGGAACTGCAACGCTAACCAAAATTGCAAAGGGGTGGCTCATTTTTTTTTTTTTCCTCTCTGAAGAGGTTGGGTTAAGGACAGTTGGGGTGTTCAGATTTCAAGTTTACGGCCTGTGACTTTGGACAGTCGCCAGTGGAGTTCCGCACTCCCTCCTGCTCTGACTTTTTGGGACAGGAATGTAGGCCGAGGGCCACCTTGCCTGAGAAGAGTTCGCATGTCCACGGCTCTGTCCTCCTTTAAACACTTTCTTCACACTGGGGGCGTCACCTGCCTTTTCTTTTTAACACATTTTAATTGTTCATGAATGTAGGGCTCTTCACAAGAGGATGAAGATCTGAAGAAATGACGCAAGCGGAGGACTCCTGTGTGTTTTAGATGAACAGTGATACGTGTGAGAAGAAATGCCAGCCAGGGGCGCGGGGCCAGGACAGTGACCTTCAGGAGGTTATTAGGAGACACACGAGTGTGTAAAGCAAGAGGAGCAAAGAGCTGCCCTCAGCTGTCCTTGTGTGGGTCTTTGCAGCGATGATTCCCACGGCTGGGGACCACAGGTGACCCTAGGCCTGGCTCAGGGATGGCCTCAGCCTCAGGGATCTGTGTGACCCGCTGTCTGTAGGGAAGGACAGCCCAGGGAGCCCTTTCTGCAACAACATTGTCACGCATTTTTAGCCTAAAGCACCCGACGTGCCTGCCTGTCGGCCTGCAGTGGAGCAGTGCCACTGCGGGCTGCGTTTGCCACCTCTGACTGGGGCCCCGGTGCTGGCTCGGCCTCATGCACCCTTCCTGACCATCTTGTTTTTCACAAGCACGCATTTACAGTGCACGATGTTCATGCTTATCTCAGGGAGTGGGCACCTGTACTGAGCACATCCTACGCTTTTTATTCCCCATCCCTCCGACCCTCCTCCCTCCCCCCTTCTCCCTCCCTATGTCTCTAGATCCCCTGTCCCCATTTTCACTATCATCATCATCGTTTTTTTAGTTCCTGTTTGCAACATATAATGATGACATTCGCTGCAGGCCGTTGGCACAGCTGAAATCTTTTATGCCCACTTCTCTCCCCTCACCCTTGGTCTCTCGGGTCCCTTCCCTTTTGCAAAAGACCTATCTCCCTGATTCCTTTTATCAATCTTTATTTTGCTCTGTATTTGTACTTTGCTTTACTTAAGTGAGAGAAACCATTTGCTATTTAAGCCTGTGGGTCTGATTTATTCCACTTAACATTATGTTTTCCAGGTGCATCCTTTTTCACATAAATGTGTCAGATTTATCAGTCTTTGTAGCTGAGGAGTATAAAGCAGTATGTAGAAACACCGCATTTTCTTTATCCACTCATCTGTCGATGGACATATAGGCTGCTTTCAGGATTTAGCTGTTATGAGTTGTGCTGCTGTAAACACTGATATGCATGGATCTCTATAATTGATGTCTTTAACTCTTTTGGGAAGATACCTAGATGGGGAATGGCTGGGTCAAATCAAATTTCTGTTTTTAGTTTTTTGAGGACTCTCCATGCTGGTTTCCACAGTGGTTGTACTAATTTACACTCCCACCAACAATGTAGGAGGGTTCCTTTTTCCCTGCAGCCTCACCAGAGTTTGTTATTATTTGAGCTTTTGATGACTGCCATTCTTAAGTGACGAAGCCAAATTATCATTATTTGCAGATGACATGATCTTCTACATAGAAGACCCAAAAAATTCCACAAAGGACTCTTAAGATGACCAACCAACTTCAGCAACATAGCAGGCTACCAAATCAACACACAAAAATCAATAGTGTTCCTGTACATCAATAATGAACTCACTGAGAAAAAAATCAGGAAAACAATACCACTCACAATAGTATCAAGAAAAATTAAATACCTAGGAATTAACCTAAACAATGAAGTGAAAGACCTCTGCAACAAAAACTCTAATACTCTGAAAAAGGAGATTGAAGGCATCAGAAAATGAAGCATGGGCGTGGTGGTGGACGCTGTAACCCCAGCACTTAGGAGGCTGAGGCAGGAGGATTGCTGCAAGTTCGAGCCTGGGCTACAAAATGAATTCAAGGCCAGCCTGAACTGATAGCAAAACCCTGCCTCAAAAAGACAAAAGAAAAAAATTAAAAGATGTCTTGTTTCTGGACAGGCAGAACAAATATTGTCAAAACGGCCAAACTTCCTAAATTTATATATAGATTTCATGCAATCCCAATGAAAATACTACAGCATTTCCCACATAACTAGAAAAAAATCCTAAATTTATACAGAACCAGAAGAGACCCAAAATAGCAAAAGCAATCCTGGATAACAAGAAGAAATCAGGGGGCATCATAATCCTGGAATTTAAGTTACACTACAAGTCCACAGTGATAAAAACAGCATGGTACTGGCACAAAGACAGGCAAGAGGATGAATGGAACAGCATAGAGGATGCAGAAACAACCCCGAGCACATTCAGCTATTTGATCTTTGAAAGAGGGGCCAAATCTTATGTTGGAGGACAGATGGCCTCTTCAGCAAATGGCACTGGGAAGACTGGCGAGTCATATGCAAAAGATTGAATTTAGACCCATATCTCTCAGCAGGCACTGAACTAAAATCAAAATGGATGAAAGATCTAAATATTAAAACAGAAACATGTATCCTCCTGGAAGATAAAATAGGTAAAATACTTGAAGCCACAGGCATAGGCAAGGACATTCTGAACACAACCCCAGTTGCTCAAGAAATAATACCAAGAATGAACAAATGGGATTGTAGCAATTTAAAAAGCTCCACACAGCAAAGGAAAAAACCAACAGAATAAAGACACAACCTACAGAATGGGGAAATATTTTTGCCGGCAATTACTCAGACAAAGAACTAACACTTAGAACATATACAGCACTCAAAAACTTAGACCCCCCCCCCAAAAAAATAAAAGATTCAATCAAAAATTGGCACCAAAATGAACAAATTCTTCTCAGGAGAGGAAGGACAAAGGGTCGATAAGTACATGAAGAAATGTTCAGCACCACCGGCCGCCGGAGAAAGGTGAAGTAAAACTACACTGAGATCCGTCTCACCCCGGGAGGACTGGCCGCCATCACCTGCCCTTGACCTCGCACACCTCTCATTTTCAGTCACCTTTTATGGCTTCTCATTGTCCCCTTGAGTTGCTGGAGGCCCTGCAGGCAGGCTTTGTTCTCCCATCGGGACTTCATCCAGTCTTGCGGATTTAAACACTATCTATCCCCACCTCCACCCTGAGCCCCGGACCCACACACTCAACCATCCTCTCGCTGTCCCGGGCTCTTCTCACAGGTGTCCCTGCAGGGGAGAAGAGAACTGGCGTCCCCTGCCGTCGGAGCACCCTCGTCTGGCAGGGAGCGCGCTGACATCAGACTAAGAGCAGAGGGCACACGGGAGCCCCACGAATGTGGGCCTGGAGGAAAGGTCAGGTGAGTGGAGCTGCTGCAGCATCTGAGATACTGCAAGGAACAGGGCTTGGGATGGGGGCGCGACAATCCGAGCTATGGGAGGGGGACAGAAGGAATTTACAGCAAATAAAAGCCAGCTTGCTAGGCAGATTCAAAGTCTTTCTGGAAATAACAGCTGAGTAGGAGCAGCCACGGGCCACCTCTTGCCCCTGCCGCTCACTGGCCCTGGCTCTCACACACCTCGTCTCACCTGAGTCACCCCCATGCCGCGGAGATCAGCCCCACAGAGCAACCGCAGGACGCTGCCCCAAACCTGCCGGTGCCCTCCGCTCCCCATGCGTAGGCGCCCAGGGGACTCCAGTGATCGCAGACACCGTAGCGGAGGCAGGCGGAGGCTGACTGCAGTCAGGACAGCGACGCGGCCGCCTGGGGCTGTGGTCGAGGGCTGAGTTCAGAGAATCCAGGCCGGAAGGGGAGACCCCATGGCCGGGCCTGTGCGCCTCCCCAGAGGCTGCTCGAGGCTGTGTTCTAACTGGCCCCAGGCACCAGAAAGCCCAGCGATGTCACAAGCATGTAGATGATGACCAGAGCACCCGGCCCTGCCTTTGTCCTTCTCAAGTTACAAGTCAAAGATAAACTAAGCTCACTGCTGCCACAGCTGGCTTTGTGCCCTGCTTTTCCACCAGGTCCACATGGACTATGCAACTTCTTTGGAACCCTATAGTAGGTGGAAATCAGCTTGACCCGAGGTAACCTGGGGTGCAATTTTACTGTATAAGCCCCTAGACAGAGAGCCTCAGAGGAAACCCACAGTCAGGAGCCCCTGCCTCTCAGAAAGCTTTTCTCTTAGTAAAGCTCTCCTGCCCTTTACTCCTGTCCTTGAACCTATTCCAGGTCGTGAGACCAGCTAATGGGCTGGGTGTTGCGTCCTGTGACAGCCGACCCGAGGCCTCTCCGCTCCAGCACCCTGTCCTCGGGGCCCTCAGTGCCAGCTCCTCACATGGACCCCAGGGCCTTTGCTCGTTGCTGGTCCCTCCTGCAATGCGCTTCCCCAGGTGTCTGCACTGCCCACTGCCACCTTCAGGAATCACCAGGTGCTCCCGGCTGTCTGTCCAGCTCTGCAAACTCCCTGCACCCCGATCTTCCTCTTCCCCTCAGCACCTCCCATCCTCGCACCACTCACTGCCACCTAAAACTGAACACGCTGCATCTGTTACCCACACATCCCCATCATCGTCACCGCGGCCCTCGACGCTGCAGGAGGGCAGGGATTTTGTCTGCTTTGCTCTGTTCAAGACGAAATGACATCAAATTTAAATGTCCATCTAAATGGCTTTTGGGGGGGATTCACGAATTGGGGCAGGCACCATTTTGCAAAATAAAGTGGGAGCTTGTGGGGGCTGAGCCGGAACAGTGGGGTTTGTAAGGAACAAGGAACAGAAAAATCAGGAAAAACTGGCTAACATCAGCTTACTTCAGATTACTTTTCTTGTAAGGGTTAAAGCAGACTTGGATAGTGGACTTTAAGGCTCCTGTGAAATCCCAGTTTCGGTTTAACACGAGTGACTCCATTTGCGTTTGCTCTGGTCGGCTGGGGTCCAACACGACATCTCACCCATAATTTGTGTCTAAATCTTTAATGCCCAGAGGAGAACCTGGCACATAAGGAGAAGCTCAATAAACACTTGCTGAAAGAATGAATAAGAGACAAGGGCTCAACCTACCAACTCCACCTGCTTCCACCGGAGGGAGAACAGCATTGCAGGAAAGCGTCGAAGACCTATTGGACTCAGCGTGTTTCCTGAGCGTCTCCGAGCGCCCACCTCTTTGTCATCATCATTGTTTTGCCCTAGACCACCACTGTAGAATTGATGAGAAAGCAATGAGATAATGTAGAATTATTCATTTATCTCATCTATGTAATTTCGTTTTTTATTTTCTCAGATCATTCCAACACAACAGTCATTTTCAATCATCTTTTTGCTTCTGACTGAAATCTTTCCTTCAAATAGATTCACCTGGCAGAGTTAATGACACCTCAGCGAGCAAAATCTGCCTCATGTCTTGGGGAGGAAATCTTTCCAGCTGCTGAGCTAATTAGACAGCGCTCTGATAATCCGGGGCAGACAAATTATGCTGCACGTTAGAGAGAATGAGTAAGCAAACCGGTATAATTACCTGACAGAACATTAATTAAATATCTTACTAATAAAAAACAACAGAATTCTAAAAGGCCAAGCATTCCTGCAGCTGGTAGAAGTTTAGTATAAAGAAATGTGCTGCTTCAGCTATAAACACAGATTTGGGACGATCTGGCAGTTGAACCCTTGCCCCTGTGCATGCTAAGCACATGTTTGCCGCTGAGCTACACCCCGCCCCTAAATTACAGGTGATTTTACTTGCAGTAGTCAAGAAGAGAAATTCCTGAAAGTGCTTTAATTTATTATGTATGAAGTGTGATTGAAAGATAAGGTGAATGTTAAAATTTTTTAAAATTATTACAGTAAAAGACTCATTGCCATGAATCCCCCCCGACCTAAAATCCTCCCCCTCGCTTTGAGCACTCTCATCCCACCGTCCTGGCCACTTCCTGCAGCAGTTCTGGAGTCGTCTCTCCTGAGTGTCTTTAGTTGCACTGTCCAGGCTGCTTCAATGTCCTGGATCCACTGAAAACGTTTAAATGGTTACGATTTGGGGAAGAGCCAGAAGTCACACGGTGCCTGATCCAGTGAATAAGGTGGACTAGGACACAGCGTGGTGTTTTCACGAGCCGCATTTCCACTGGACAGCACTCAGCAGCAGCATTCACCATATTTTTGATCACACCTCATAAAGACCCTCAGGCAAGAGGACTCCAGAGCTGCTTCGAGAAAGTGGCAAGGACGAGGGGATGAATGTGTTTGAAGTGAGGAGGAGGAGGAGGATTTTAAGGGGGATTCGTGGCAATGTGTCTTTTATTTAATACATTTTTAAAATGTAAACACGCATGGCAGATTTTGATCACTCCTGTAGTGCTGTTTGAAATGCCATCTCATATTTTTCTGATCCAGCTGCTCATTTCCTGGATGAAGCCGCGGTTGGCGTGGTATTTGTGCAGGGTACACATGGACAGGCCACTTTTGAGGCCCCCAGTCCAGGCCTGAAACCCACACCGAATGAACCACTTAGACACTGACCCGCGGCTTTCCCTCTGCCTGAATATTCAAATCACCCAGATATATTTTTCTTAAAGCAATTTAAGGAATGACCAAAACCAAGCTACACAGCCTGAGCCCACTGCAGCCCCACCAATGCTTCTCCAAAGCTCCTCAGATGTTTCAGGCGCTGCCCGCACTGAGGCCCATCAAGCCGACGGCTCTCCACCTGGCCCCAGCTTGCTCCCTCCTCTGGTGCCACTGAGGGACTGGCTATGATGCTCTGTTTATTCCTACACCACACACACCTTATTCCCAGCACGTCGCATGGTGTCTGGCTCACACCAGCTGGGGTGGAGTCTGCTAATTGTCTGTTCAGTGTCCATTTGCACATTCTTCCTGAGAGAACCCCATGTCTCTATTAGCAGCAATGTGCACAGCTGAGAAATACATTTCCCTGCCTCCCTTGCAGCTAGGTCTGGCCATGGGACTGGGTTTTGCCAAGTGAGATATAAATAAAAACTGTTAGAGAGCTGGGCATGGTGGCACATGCCTGTAATTCCAGCACTCTGGGAGGCTGAGGCAGGAGGATTGTAAGTTTTAGCCCACTCTGAGGAACTCAGAGATGTAGTAAGACCCTTTGTCAAAATTTTAAAACATTAAAAAGGGCTAGGGATGTAGCTCAGTGCAAAGGCCCTGGGTTCAATCTACAATACTTAAAAACAAACAAATATCTGTTTCCAAGAAGTCTTTCTAAAGAGGGGCTAGACAAAAGGAAACATCATTTCCTCTCTTCCTCTCCCTTCCCCCTTCCTGCTGACTGGAAAGTGGACATGGCAGCTGGAGCTCCAGCAGCCATCTGAGACCACAGAGGGACCTGGAATGGAACAGAAAGACAGAAGGAGCCCATGTCCCTAAGATTTAAGGAGCTGCCAGATCACTCACCTCAGACTCTTTTAGCTGACACTACCGTTTTGGAGGTTTGTTTTGTTTTTTGTTTTTGAGACAGGGTCGAAGTTACCCATGCCATTCTCATCTCCTGGGCTCTCCTGCCTCAGCCTCCCAAGTAGCTGGAACTATAAGCGTGTACCACTGTGGCACAGAGACTAATATTTTTAAATCACTGTTATTGGTGACCTTGCTATTTGTATTTGAATTCATCCCAGTGGATGTGCTAGGTAACCAGAACTTCGTTTTTCAGAGTCTGGGTGGAGCTCACCTTTACAGTAGTTAGAGGAGTCAGCTCTGCCAGAATAAAACAGCGTGGATTGGACAGCTTAAACAACAAATTCATTTCCCACAGTTCTTCAGTCTGTAAGTCCAAGACTAAGGTGCCAACGGCGTTGGTGGGCTTTCGTCTTCAGTAAATCCATTCAGCCACACCCAGGACTGTGTTAAACCAATCAATGGGCTAATTTAGTGCCACACACCCTTAACCCCAGCGTCACACACCCGAGATCCAGCCAACTCTGAAAAGCCCACCCATGAGGGCGTGAGGTTTTGGGGGGCCATCTAGACACAGCCAGAGCACCCTTATAACCTCACTTAATGTTAATTCCCCCCCAAAGACTCTCTGTCCAATTAGGCAATATCAAGAGTTAGAGCTTCAGCATACAGATTCGGGGGACACAATTCTGTCCATGCAGTGGTCATCTGTTCTCTCCCAGCTACCCCTTCTCCAGGGACTGCTCCTTTCCTCCCATCCACAGTTCAGTCTCTGTCACCGAACCCACCAGCTGCAGTGGCCATGTGAGTCCACTCCTGCTGGGCTCAGTGAAGGCTTTCCGGAAATAACGGCTGGGGTGTACACCTGACGGATGTGGCTCCAATCCAGGCTGCCCCTAGGAACTGGGCTTAGCTCTGAGAGGGACTCTCCAGTGACAGGGTGCTGGATGCTACCTCTAACACCTCAAGCTGCTGTCCACCTTGTTTTGCTCCATGTGACAGAATAGAAGGATGATCTGCCTCAGAGCAAGAAGAATAAAGAGATAAATAGGAAGGACAGAGAGGGGAGACGGAATGAGAGTCCTAAGGGCGTTAGAGTCCCAGGTTTTAACTTAATAAAGTTCAATCATATTCATGAGAAACCTTTCTCACACGCCCTTTATTCTTCAGCTACTTTTATTATTTATAACTGAGAGTCTTCACGAATTAAAAGAAAAAGAAAAAACTCTGTATTTTTATTCTCCCAGAACTCCCACGGTTTTCTTTTAATAACGATTAGCAATGACTTGCAGTGTTTGCATGTTTGTTTTATCCTGCACATTCATTTATCCAAAATTGAACAGGGACCACTGTACCAAGGAATAGTTCACACTGTTGTCAGCAAAACTGTTGCGGGTTTAAACCTCAAACCATCCGACAGCTCCTCCCTCCTGCAGCCTCTGCCATCGCAGATGGAAGAACCGGGTAGCTGCGACTCACCCCGAGGAGGGCAGCGCGCACCTCAGCAGGCCGTGGAGCCCGGGACTGTGTTACCAGCTCACCCGGCGTCCTATTTGGAAGCCTGCAGTAGAACTAACGTGCTAGTGTTCTCACTTTCCTGGTGATCACAGCTGCTTCCTTTTCATCTCAGCTCTTTTCCTGGCCAAAGCCGCGCGTGTCGTCTGAGAGGACGCCCCTCTAGTGCAGGACTGAGTTTCACCGCGTGAGCAGAGCACGGTGCTCGCACGCGCTGATGTGGTGGAGCACGTAAGGGAGAAAGCACCCTGCCCTGGGTCTGCACAGAAGCCAGATGACTTTACCATAAACTCAAGAAGAAATGATGTAAGTGTCAGCTGCCACATCCCCTCCCGCGAATGGGCTTAAGGGACATGAGGTGGCATAGCCGTTTGCACACAGAAACGGGATCTGGGGACATGTAAGAAAGCGTAGCTGCTGCCATATAAATGAATTCTACCAGCTCCTCCCGGGCTCTGCCCGGACAGAACTCGATCCAATCTCCCCAGGCCCTGGGAGGCAGGAGTTCTCACCCCCGTCTGGCACTGAGGAAATGGGATTGGAGAGGATGCCTCTCACCCAGCTCCACCTAGCTGCCAAGCGGCACAGCTGGCGTTTGAACGTGGGTCACCTCGCTGCCATCCCACCTTCCTAATTCAGCGCTGTGCCACGCTGTGGCTTCACCCAGGCATGGAGCTGCTCTTCAGATCGCTCCTTTAAATCACCACGCGAGACCACAGGCTTCCCCTGCCCAGTCGTAATAACAGTGAGAGCACCAGGAATAGAGCACCTACACCAGCGGGGTGAGAGCTGGCGGGGTGTGACAGAGCGATGAGGAGAGGCACGCCTGCGGTGCACACTCAGGTCGGCTGTAATAAGTCGCTTAAAAACCAGCTCTTCCCTGGGTGTAGCACAGGAGCCTGCGGGAAGCGCATGCCCAGCAGGAGGGAGATGGGGGATTTCCTCTGAGTACTGTTGGGACAGTCAGCAAAATTTTAATATTTTAGGTTCTAGAAAGAAAAGTGGTGTCAGTGCTACATTTCCTGCATTTGATGCCTACCCTATGAGTATTTAAAAGCATGTTTTTATCAATATGAAAGCACACTGATGTACTGTAGCTAATGGGCCATAATATATGTGACACCCCTGTGGGAGGCCCTGATGGGTAGTCTTGGTGGTCAATCTGATAGGATTGAGGATCACTGGGGCAACAACAAAGCACACTTCTGGGTGTGTATGTGGGTGGTATCCCGAGATGATTGACACATGGGATTGCAAGTGGATGGAGAAGACCCACCCTCAATGTGGGTAGCACCATCCAATAGGGTGGGACCCACATGTCACAAAAGCAGAAGCCTTGGCTTCCTGCTTCCTGGTCTCCATGAGGTGAGCGGCTTCCTCCGCCTGCCCTTCCACCAGGTTGTTTCTGCCCACCACAGGCCCAAAGCAAAGGAGCCAAAAGACCATGGCTGAAACTTCCGAAATCAAAGCCAAATACACACTTCCTCTTTGAAGTCACTTTCCTCAGGTATTTTGGTACTGTGACAAAAATCTAACACAGAGAATTTAGCGGGGTAAACTATACTGAGAGAATAAAACAGATGTAACAAAATGTTAAAAACAGGAATCTGGTAAAAGAATTTCCTAGAAATTCATTGTATACTTTTCACATTTTTCCTGGATATTTGAGTTATTTCAAAATAGTGTTAAAAAAAAATAGCCCTAGGCTTTGACCAGAAGTTTCAGGTTCAGATTTTCCATTCGTTCCCCCATCATTTTTCCTAGGGACTCAAAGGCTGCTTTGACCAAAGGCCTGGCCTCTTCCCTTGGTCCTGCCAATGTCAGTGGTTGATGAGAAGCAAGAATGGCTCAGCCTCTCTGCCTTCAGTGTGTGACTGGCTCCTTTGCGACCGTAAGCTGAGGGTCTCATTCCTGCTCTGCCCGTCACAAAGACATGGCCACCCTTGCCTTCAGGCTGGAGGCACCAGGATAAGAGTGACGGGGATATTTTCAGGATTTGCAGGGACACGGTGGCCTCTTGTCAACCAGACAGCAGGAGTAGCACGTAGAAGCCTCCGGTGATTGCCCTAACCCGAAAGGAGCCAAGTCTACCTCATCTTTCTCTCCTGCTGCCACCTTGGACTCCAGGAAGAGCAGGTCAGATATACAAACATCTTGGACGAGTGGACACTACCCCTCCCTGTAGACTCCAAGAGCTCTTGTAAGCCCCCCAAGACAGGGCTGGGGCCCTCGTCCTCCTGTTCCCCAGCATGGCCGTACTGAGTACATTCCTTCCCATTTCACTAGTTTTTCTGCTTGACTTTTGGGTGAGAAGCCAGAGCTGACCTGTGGAGACACCCATTGACCTAGGACTCCAATTATTCTTTCACACCAGCTTGCTGTACTGTGCCTGCCTCTCTTTGGGCCTAAGATCTAGAACTTACTTGTCTTAGTGGTGGGCTGGCATTGAGCTGTCCTCACGACCCTCAGACCAGCCCTTCCTGTACCTTAGGCAACTTCTGCTTTTCCCGTTACGCACAGCGCCACAGTGAGCAGCCTCTCCTGTCTCCATGCTAGCTGGACTTGCAGCTGCTGTGAGTGTGAGCAGCACTAACCGAGCACACACTGAGAAACTCTTCCCACCGGGTGCTGCTGTACGTGCGGGTTGTCAGGCGTTGCTGAACCACGCTTCGGAGTGCTTTGAAGGGAAAAGGATTCTGGCTTTGTGATAGAGAAAGAGGCTTGGCTGATCTTTTCCATGCTGTAATGGTACTTGCACTACTCTTAAAGGAAACAAGATCCGCCTTCAGCCGTGGGCTCCTGGCCTGGAAACAGGAGCCTTTCGTTCCTAGCCTCGTGGCTCATGAAGTGCCCAAGGGAGCTCCGGCCCTCAGAAGGGCATCAGTGCACACTGGAATCAACCGGTCCTCCGTGCACAGCTACGGCTGAATTGTGCTACTGACCCGGCAGGAAAACACACACACAGAGAAAGTACTTTTAACGGAGGACTGCTATCACTGAAAGCAAACCCAAGTGGAAAATTGGTAATTACCCAGTGAATTTCAGCCAACTTAGTAACCAAACCCGATAGTTTAAGGACAGAGTTTACCCAGGTGATGTGTGCAAACTGCTGCAGCGAAACATCGCACCCCAAGAGTTGCCGGCCGTGAATATACGCGGAAGGGGTTTACCCATCATGCCTCTGTTAGCACCTAAGCCCAGAAATCCCGACTCGGGTGAACTTACATGAAACCATGGAGTCCGAGGGTAGATTTCACTTCAACGTCCACTCTGACCCCGGGCTCGGACAGTGGCCTCAAAACTGTTGCCCCGCCTCTCAGCTTGTCCTTCTGCAATGCTGGCATCATTTTCAGGGTCCACATGGTGGCCACAGCTCCAGATTCAGGTCACCCTCACTGCTGCTGTCCCCGGGAAAAGGAAAAGTTCTCAGTGACGTGCTCCCAGAAAACCCCGCCATTTAGGGTGCTGGACACAGCCTGACTCACGTCATCATCTCTGGACTAATCCGTAACTGTCCTGAGCGAACGCAGTGTTCTTGGTGGCCAAGTAAAGCCACGTGTCATCGGCGCAGTGGGACACTAGTGTTCCCAATCGATGCTCCCCCAACTTTACCACTTGTTCCCATGGAAGCACAGATCTAACTAGGAGGCCCACACGAGGCCCAGGGGCTGCACTGACACTGACCTTTGCCACACACACTGTGAAAATTCTTCTGCTGGGCACTGAGCTTGCCGATGTACAGTAGCAGCTCCGTCATAAAGGAGAGGAGAAAAGGCTGATTGTGAGCCAGGTATGCGTGACCACGGCCCAGGAACAGGGGTGCAAGCTACGCTGGATAACATGTCCCTCCATACCAGGGGTCACGGGACTTAGTCACAGAGCAACGGAAAGTCACAAGTCAACACGTGGACCAGTGTCACTGGGGGGACTGTTAGGTGAGGCGGACTACAGCAGGAGGAGAAACAGCGTCTGTGGGATTCTGATGTCACCATACAGAGTCCTCAGCTTTGGGGTTGGTGGAGGCCGGCAGTACTCCCAAGACGTTTATCTGGAAGTCGGGAGGACGTGGGGCCCGACCCAGAGGTGGATGATAAATGGCTGTTAACAGGTGGTAAGGACAACATCGCCGCTTGATCCGCCACATCCGGGCTCTCCACCGTGTAGTTCTAGTCCTCCAGGGCCGTCTTTCTGCAGTATGGAGCTGCTTCTGTTTGCGGGCTTCCTGCAGGGTGGCCAGGCGAGCTGCTAAAGAGTGGCGGGATGGGCGGGTCCCTTGGGCGAAGTCTGTTAAGCATGTCAGGGTGCTACCGGAGCGGTGATCCACACACAGCTTGGGTCCTCAGTGCTTGGGGCCAGTGCGACTTCCCTGGCCCAGCCCTGGAGCAGGCCTTGAGTGCAGCCTGCAGAGTTGAGGGGCCGGGCTGCTCCGAACCTCGGTGCTCCCCCTCTGCACAGCCAGGCTCGGCTGGGAACAGGTGGTGCACAGTATCACTGGCCTGGCCTGTGTGTGGCATCCATGAATCCCGGTTCAGTTTTCATCAGAAAGCCTGCGATGCCCCCTGCTCCAGCCTGACCACAAGCGCTGCCCTCAGCTTAGGCGACACACGCCTGCTGCATGTCCCCGGCGCTGCTGTCCCAGCACTCAGCACATATTCATTCTCTTAACTCAGCACGGCCTCCCTCCCTCTGGCCCTCAGGTCCAAGGAGGGCAGGGTCTGTCTCCTTCCATTTGTGACCCCTTCATCCAGCGTGGTGCCTGGGACAATGGTCTGTAAATATCTGTAAACCCAGGCGACAAGGACAGCGTTTTTGGCGGACGTTTTCGTGACAGCCATTCTGGTGGGCAAGGAGTGGCACCCGACTGTGGTTGCAATTTGCATTTCTCTGATGACTAATGAAGAGCAGCAGCTCGCGGGTTCCTTGGTCTTTTGAACGTGCTCCCCACTCTGTGTGAGGGTGGCCTAACAAAGGACAACTACTACGACAGGAACAGCGCGGCTGAAGCAGCAGAAATGTAGTTTCTCTCAGGGCAGAGCCCGGAGCCTGAGATCAAAGAGTCTGGGGGCTGGGACCCGGAGACCTTGCGGCCCTGCGGTGTAGACGTGGGCTGAGACCTCCAGGGTCTCCTCATGGGCTCTTACTCCATTTGGTTCATTTGCACTGTTCTCAGTTCTCGGCCGAAGTCTTCCATCTCATTATTTAAATTCTTAAAAATTCCTTTTAAAATTTAATTTTGTTAGTTCTGTGGATATGAAAATTCCCATCTTTATTTTAAATTCCACCTCTAAAACCTCCAGTGCTGCCATCTCCCGCAGTTCTGCCTTTATTTTCCTCCTGATTTGGGGTCAGGTGTTATTTTTGTTTGTTTGTTTGTTTTTTGTGGGTACCAGGGGTCGAATTCAGGACCTCGCGCTTGCGAGCAGGTACTTGTGCCACTGAGCGATATCACCAGCCCTTTTTATCCCTTTGTATGGGGGTTCCAGGAGTCGAACTCAGAACCTCACACTTGCCAGGCAGGTGCTTATGCCACTGAGCCATCTTACTGGCCCCAGGTGTTATTTTTATTTATTTATTTATTTTTGTGGGTACCGGGGGTCGACCTCAGGACCTCGCGCGCCAGCAGGCACCCTTGACGCTGAGCGATATCATCAGCCCCAGGTGTTATTTTTGAAGGTCTCTTTTTCACTGAGCTCATGGAGAGGTTGGTGCCGGGCTCGGGAAGGGACCTGGATTGGTCTCCAGGTGGAAGAGAGGGGAGGCTGTGGCCCCAGGGCAGCTGGTGGGATGGGATAGTGTGAGGCGTCGCATGGGTCCTGGGCACTAGGGTGGTCCCCAGCTGTCCAGTGTCTGACTTTGGCCCACTCTCAGGCAGAGGAAATACTTTGCGTGGAGAGGTGGACAAAGAGGTGGAAGGGGACATGGACTCTGGAGCTGCTGGCTGCTGTGACAGGTGTGTTCCCCGGCAAGCTGTCACCCCTAGGCTTAGCCGTCCTGGGAGGGGCAGTCTCTCCCTGGGCCTGTGTGGCCTCAAGATGTCAAAGCACCCTAAAACACAGACCGTGATGGAGACAGACGGCCAGGGAGAAGTCCCCCGAAACAGTAGCTGTAGAGAGAAGACGAAAACAATCTGAGACTCTTGCTTTCTTCTCAGAGCTCCGTTTCTTGAAAGAGCAATTCACATTTCCTGTGTGTCATGAGCTGCGTGACTTTAACCCCCTGAACCCCAGAGCTCCCCCCTACGCGGTAAGACCCGCGCCCCAGGCCACCAGCCCCGCACGCACTCTGGTTCCTGCTGCCCAGGTGCAGCAGGCGCAGCGCCGTCCAGCGCCGTCCGTCCCAGCGCGCTCCTCTTTCTGCGTCCTCGTT
This sequence comes from Erethizon dorsatum, assembly GCA_028451465.1. NCBI lineage: Eukaryota > Metazoa > Chordata > Mammalia > Rodentia > Erethizontidae > Erethizon > Erethizon dorsatum. The sequence continues at coordinate 122,523,667 of CM051829.1, read as the reverse complement.
TCCTCCCTGTCTCCCCCCGCCTCTTCCCGCTTCTCGTCTGTGTTTTTCATTCAGGAAAGGCCGGCACTGCTGTGGGTCAGAAGAAGCCGGCGATGCCCTTGAAGGATCTGCCGCACCATCGTGTTTCCCGCTGCCACCTTCGTGCTGTGACTTTGGTGTTGGTCAAGGAATGTGATCACTGTGTCTTGCAAACAATTTAAAACTTTTGAAAAGAAAAATGCTTCACAGTTTGGAGTGATGACCTGAAGGAAACTAGTAATTCAGTGAAAACTGAAATTTTTTCACATAATTGCAGACGCCTAGCCTCCACGTCTAATGTAACAAAGGTTATAACTAAAACCCCCCTTGCAAACGTGGCGGCTCCGGCGTTCACTGAATTTGTACTGAGCGGATATTTAGCCGTGTACAGGTTAGACTGCGTTCTTGGGTCCTCAGAGCGGTGACAGTGGCGAGTGTGACAGGGAGCCTGAACGGACGCCCAAAGGGGTGGAAATGTACCAGACATGGAAACTGGACGTGCGTTTCTTAGAAAAGACTGTCGCTGTCACTGTGGTTCCTCAGTGAACTGAGCTTTTGATTTGCAAGCGCGTCGTCTACACACAAGGCTGCACCACAACCAGAGCCCCAACGATTATCACGCCGACAATCGCAGGTGACATTTGGCTTCCTGAGCCGCCTCCCGCGCCCGTCAGCCTCCTTGCTGTCCAGCGCTCGCTCAGAAAGCACGGGGACCCACTCACCTTTGTCTGCACAACAGCGACCATGCCCAGCTGGCAAAGGAAGAGGCGGACAGGCGGGGATGGACGAGGAGGGGGAGAGGTCTCCACGCGTGGGAGGCCGCTCCTTCGTCAGGAAAAACTGTACAGTACCAGGTGTGATCGAAAAATACAGTCAATGTTTTCAAAAGCTGCTTTTAATTATTAGAGTAAAAGACACATTGGTGTAAGTTCTCAAAATACTCCCCTCGCCTCACACACTTAACCCATTGCCCCTGCCACTTTCTGCCACAGCTCGGGAGTGCTCTCTCCTTTACAGATGTGATCAAAAATACGGTGATTGCCGCTGCTAAGTGCCATCCAGCAGAAAGGCAGCTTGTAAAACCAGGACGCTGTGTCCTCGTCCTTAGTCACCGGATCTGGCACCGTGCGACTTCCGGCTCTTCCCCAAAGTCAAAATGACCAGGAAAGGGACACATTTTAAATCGACTCAGGACATCGAGGCAGCCAGGACAGCGCACTAAAGATACTTAGGAGAGAGTACTGCAGAGCTGCTGCAGGAAGTGACCGGGACGATGGGATGAGTGTGTGCAAAGTGAGGGGGAGGACGTGGAGGGGATTCGTGCAATGTGTCTTTTACTCTAATGCAGTTTCTTAATTTTAAACATTCCCCTACTTTTCTATCACACCTCACATAATTTTCCAACTCCTTTTAAACTCTGTTGAACATTTTGAAGATTCAACAACGCCTCTAACTTTAGCCAAAAAGAATGAGGTCTCTCCTCAAATATCACCTCAGCTCAGCAGACTCTCATGGAGCAACCTAGCCCGTGTCACTCATGTGGCGGGTCTGGAGGGACCCGTGTGTCCTGTGGCCACTGTCACCGAGAACTATTGGCAAAGTCTCGTCCAACAGGAGCCCTGGCATGAGGCTTCTCATCATCCCTGCAAGGTCAGTGCTCTTCGGACCCCTTGCTACTAGAGAAGAGAAGACAGCCAGAGAAGGGCTTGCTGCCATCACTTCATCTGTTTTGTTTGCGGAGCCATCAGCACCAGGCCCCTGTCCCTGTGCCACCCTCCGCTCCTCCAGAGAAAACACGTGCGGTGCGTTAGAAGTGCCAGCTTGTGTCTGACGCAGCGATTTCATGAGGCAGCAGTTTGAAGTTCACAGAGCAGTCATCTTTCAGTCATTTAGATTGTGCACTCCAGGAAGAAAAAAATGAAGAAAAGGATTTTAAAGCTTGCACCCGAAGCTGTTTGGCTGATTCTTCATTTACCATATATATATAAATACGTGGCTACTGTATCTTACCCTGATATCAACCCCTGCCCTTCCGAACTAACCAGAAGCCTCTGCGTATTCAGTTTTAAACAAATGGGCTTGAAATCCACTGAGCTGCTCCATTAAGACTGTAGATGTACATGTCCATCAACAGAGGAGTGGATAAAGAAAACGTGGGGTTTACACACAGTGGAGTACTACTCTGCCACGAAGAAGGATAAACTGGAATCATTGGTAGGAAGATGGATGCACCTAGAGACCAGGATGCTGAGTGAAATAAACCAGACAGGAAGGTCCACTATCGCACAGTCCTCCTCTAGGAGATGATCTTGCTTCTTACTGACACCAGCTTGGGTGGACAGCAGGTTCGTCTAGGATGAACGAAGCAGAATGGTTTTCATTTCTCTCCCAGGGAGGAGACCAGGTACTCGTGCCTCGCAAAATCTGAAGTCTTTTTAAAAGTGTGTATTAGTCCGTGTCCGCAGCGCACAGCGAGTCCATTCCTGTGTGGAGTTGGAGGGTGGACATAACTCATCTCAGTTCTACTCGTACCCCTCCCCACGGGAGAAAGAGCCGTCTCCCCACTTCTGTCACCTACCCTCTACGAACTTCATTTCAGTAAGTCCTGCTTCGCCAAACTCTGCATGATACGGCTCCCATCATAAAACTCAATCGCGATACTCACATACGCAGTCTTTTAATGAGTAATGTGTCCTTTTTGTCTTTCTCTTTGTTTTGTTTACTAAAATTTCTGCTCTATTTTTATTGTATTTTATTTCTATTTTAGTTTTAGTTCTATGAACTGTAACAGAATTTGGCAAAAAGAGAAACCGAAACAAGATATCAAATTTTTTCTAAATTTTTAAAGGATTTTTTGTAGATGACAGATAACTAAGCAAGAAAACACAATGGGAATATTTTGCAATATTTGTTTCAAAATGTTCCCTTCATGGCATGTTTTCACTTGGTGTTAACACTACTGTGAAGTGACAAAAAACCTGTGGGTTTTGAGGCTTTTCAACTTTTTTTCAAGAAAAATCTATTAGGTAGCATATGACTGTGAAATATATACATCATTACGGAAAGGACGGACATGTTTACAATATTCAGTTTTTTGTCTTTTGTGAAAAACTCTCTTTTAAATAGGACAACACTTTTTTAACTTTTTTTTTTTTTTTCGGTACCTGGGAGGGGAGTTGAACCCAAGGCCTTCTCACTGAGCTACTTTTATTTTTTATTCTGAGACAAGGTCTAGCTAAGTTGCCCAGGTGGGACTTGGCCTTGCAAGCCTCCTGCCTCAGCCTCCCCAGTAGCTGGGATTACAGGCATGAGCCACTGTGCCTGGTCTTATAAAATACATTAACCGATTTGTTTTGGTTAAATTTTCCTCTCTCTTTTTTGAATGCACAGGAGTAGTAGTAAACACGTGGAAAGGAATCTTTCAAAGGACATTTCTACACACACGACTTTAGGCTCTCAGAAGGAGGAAGCCGGGCCTGGGCTCCCTCGCTGTCCTGCAGGACCCGCCCGCCCCGTCCCCTCTCCACGTCAGGGGGGGCCTTTGGGGGGGGCAGGAAGAGCGTGGTCCGGAAAGTCCGCAGTACCAGGGCGGGAGAGAGTGCTGACTCGGCCTCGCTCACGTCCTGGTGCATTCCGGCTCTTAGTGAGTCAGCTGCCGCGTCTACGCGATCAGCTCTGGGACCCGCGTTCCACACGGGGTGCCCGAGGGCGACCAGCGGGCCGAGAGCCCGGCGGGGACGCGCTGGGTCGCAGGGCCCCCGGTCCCGGTCTCCGGCAGGCGCAGGCGACTCGGTGAGTGCCAGGCGGCGGGCGGTTCGGGTGGGGGACGCGGGGACCCGGAGACCGCCGCGCCGGCTCCACGTGCCTAGACCCAGTCTGGCGTGGGGCGCGCGCTCGTGATCACGCTGAGAGGCTGAGGCAGGAGGGTTGCAAGTTCGATCCCAGCCGGGGCACCTTAGAGAATTAGCGAGATCCTGCCTCAAAATAAAAAATAAAATAAAAGGGGACTGGCGACCGCTGGAGCTCAGGCCCGGCCCAGGGTTAGGACTTCCGTGCCCCCTTCTCCGGGGGACCTCGGGCTCCTGGCGCAGTTACCACCGCGGGCAACCGCCCGGGTCTCCGCGGCGCGGCTGAGTCAGCGGGGTGCAGGGGCGAGGAAGGAGGGAAGGAAGGAAGGAAGGAGTCGTAACCTGGTCCACACTTGCGCGAGACCCCTTGCTTGAAATCGGATCGTGCGTGTGCGTGTCGTGCGTGACACTCTTTCCCAGACCCTGGCTGGCGGGACGCTGGGGCGCACGGGTCCCCAGCTCCGAAGGGACCTGCTGTCGGGCGGGGCGGCCGGGGCGACACGGGACACGCGGACGCGGACTGTCCCCGAGCCCGCGGAGCAGGCAGGCCGCCCCTCTCGCCCGTGTCGCGCCCCGCGCGCCCTGCACGACCGTGTCCACCCTCCGCCCTAAGGGGCCCCTGTGCCACGCGAGGCCCCTGCGGACCCCGCCCCGGTGGCCGTGGACCGAGCTCGCCCCGTCCCCTCCCTCGCGGCTGCGACCCCGACGGCGCTGGACGCTGCTGGTCCCCGCGGTCCCCGCGCTGCTGCCCCTGAGCGCGACCTGCGCGGCCGAGCTCGCGACAAAGCCGACCCCAGAGGAGGCCGTGCACTTGCCCGGCCTAGCGCCCCTCGCTCGTGCGAGCCGGGTTCGCGTCTTAACGCGAGCGTGACAGACGTGTCCTGTGCGCCACGCCTCTGCCGAGCCCTGCACCAAAAAGAAAATCGAGTTTTAGTGAAATTCTTTCCGAGCTGACCGGAAGCAAGGGCTGAGAGAGGCTTCGAAGCAAAGCTGTCCCAGTCAGTGCCAGCGGCGGCCTTCACAAGTAAGTGGTTGTTACTTTGCCTTGTTTTTTTGATTTTGTCGTTGCTGGTGTTTTGTTCTTGTTTTGGCTTTTTGAGACAGGGTATCCCTGTGTAGTTCAGGCTGGCCTTGAACTCACAGCTATCCTCCTGCCTCAGCCTCCCGAGTGCTGCGGTGACAGGCGTGCGCCACCAGGCCTGCTGTTCTTTTTCTTATCACAGTCATGGCAGCAGATGCTGAGCTCTTGCTTTATCCCAGGCACTATGCCGGAAGCTCGCTGAACCCTTACATTAAACCTGTGACATAGATGCTGTTTTTATTCGCATTTTACAGGGGACAAAACTCAGACTGAGATGTTGGAGTGATTCGTCATAGGCCACAGAGGTAGAATTTTTTATTTTTGTTTTTTAATGTATTTTTAGGAGTCCTTGTCTGCAGTACATAATGATCACATTCCTCACGGGGCGTGGGTGCCGGGACAGCACACAGCTTTGCTCTTCTGCCCCTTCCTTCCTGCTCCCTCCAGGTCACGGTCCTCTTCCCGTTTGCAAAAGTTCTATTCCCATTTTTTTTCTTCAGTTCTCTTTTTTCACCCCTTTCCCTTCCCCTCCGTCCATCTCTTGACGTGCTTCCTATTTGAAAAAGACCTTCTTACTTCCTATTATCTCTCTTTTATTTTGCTTTTTGTGCTTTGGGTTTCTCACATAAGAGAAACCATGCAATATTTAAGCTTGTGTGCCTGATTTATTTCACTTAACATTATGATCTCAAAGTGGATCCATTTTCCTACAAATGACTCAAGTCTATCCTTCTTTATGGCAGAGTAGTACTCCATGGTGTGTAAATACCACATTTTCTTTATCCACCCATCTGTTGATGGACATCCAGGCTCTTTCCAAGATGTAGCTATTGTCAGTTGTGCTGCTATAAACATGGGCGTGCATGGATCCCTGTAACATGATATCTTTAACTCTTTGGGGAAGATACATAGAAGGGGAGTGGACTTTCTAGTTTTAGTTTTTGAGGAATCTCCATACTGATTTCCAGAGTGGTTGTTCTAGCTTATGTTCCCATCAGTGGTGAAGAAGGCTTCCTTTTTCCCTACACCCTCACCAGCATTTGTTATTATTAGATTTCTTGATGACAGCCATGCTTTCTAGGGTGAGATGGAATCTCAGAGCTGTTTTAATTTGCATTTCTCTAGTGGCCAGTGATGTTGAACATTTCCTCATGCCTTTGTTGGCCATCTGAACTGCTGCTTCTGAGAAGTGTCTGTTCATTTCAGTTGCCCATGTTTTGATTGGGTCTTTTATTTTGGAGGTCTAATTTTTTTGAGCTCTTTATATGTTCTAGATGTTAGTCCTCTGTCCAAGGAACAGCTGGCAAAAAGAATTATTTTCCTATTCTGTAGGTTGTCACTTCACTCGGTTGTTTGCTTTGCTGTCAGAAGCTTTCTGTCGAATCATCCCATTTGTTGGTTCTCGGTATTATTTCTTGTGCCATAGGGTTCTGTTCAGAAAGTCCTTGCCCGTGCCTGTGTCTTCAGGAGTCCCACCTACTCCGTCTTCCAGCAGGTTGAGTGTTTGCGTTCTGACATTTAGAGCTTTGACCCATTTTGACTTTAGTTTAGTGCATGGTGAGAGATATGGGTCTAGGTTCATCTTCGGCATGTGGAAGCCAGTTTTCCCAGCCCATTTATTTATTATTTATTTATTTGTTTATTTATTTATTTATTTATTTATTTTTGGTACCAGGAATCAAATTCAGGACCTTGCGCTTGCCAGGCAAGTGCTTGTGCCTCTGAGCTGTATCCCCGGCTCCCAGCCCATTTATTGAAGAGGTTATCTTTCCTCCAGCGAAGATGTTTGGCCTCTTTGTCAAAGATAAGGTGGCTGAGTGTGCCTGGGGTTGTTTCTGTGTCCTCTGTTCTGGTCATCCATCCTCAGATCTGTCTTTGCGCCAATACCATGCCGCTTTGATCACTGGAGACTTGTGGTGTAACTTGAAATCAGGGATGGTGATGCCTCCTGCTTTGTCCTTGTTGCCCAGGATTGCTTTTGCTCTTGTGGGTCTCTTCTGGTTCCATAGGAATTTTGGGATTGTTTGCTCTAGATCTGTGAGGAACGCTGTGGATATTTTGATTGGGATTGTGTGAAGTCTGTACGTCAGTCTTGGAAGTACGGCCGTCTGGATTAAGTTGGTTCCGCCTGTCCAGAGTACAGAGGTATCTTTGTGTTTCGCAGAGCTAGCTCGTCAGGGCGGAGGCAGTGAGAATGAACGTGCTTGGTTGGCTTCACCGTGTGTGTGCATGTGTGCATGTGTGTGTGCATGCACGTGTGTGTGTGTGCATGCGTGTGTGAGTGCATGAGTGGCATGGCTACGCTGATTGAGCAGCGGGCAAACATATATGTGAGCGGAAGAGGGGCATTGCACACCCAGCCTCAGGGACGCTGCTGGTGGCTAACGGCTGCATTTGTGAGATGCCCGCTTGGTGCATGTGGCAGCTGTCGTTTGTTATTTTGTGGGATGGCGGCTGTTGGGTGGGGGACAGCAGGTGCGCGGTAGATACCAGCTAATCCTCGAGTGCCCTCCTGATTGCCTAACGTACCGTCTTGTACCTCATCTAACAACACGCACAACTCCAGCCATGGAAAGTCGCAGGGGATTTCTTATTTGATTTATTTTCTCACCTGTGTTTGCAGTACGCAATGCTTACACTCCTCGTGTGGCGTTGGTGCATGGACACAACTCATCTTCATTCCTTTTTCATCCCCTCCCCTCCCTCCATCTTTTGGTTCCTTTCCCATTTGAGAAAGATTTATCTCCCTACTTCCTATTATCTATCTTTTATTTTGCTCCTTATTTATATTCTGGGTTTCTCATCTAAGAGAAGCATGTGATATTTAAGCTAGTGTGTCTGATTTATTTCACTTGACATTAAGGTCTTAAGGTGCACCCATGTCCCTACAGATGACTCGAGTTTATCCTTCTTCATGGCAGAGTAGTACTCTGTTGTGCATAAATACCACATTTTCTTTATCCATTCACCTGTTGATGGACATACAGGCTACTCCCAGGATTTAGCTGTTGTGAATTGTGCTGCTATGAACATGGGTGTGCATGAATCCCTATAAGACGATGTCTTTAAATCTTTAGGGAAGATACCTAAAAGGGGAATAGCTGGGTGGAGTGGAATTTCTAGTTTTAGTTTTTGGGGAATCTCCATACTGATTTCCATAGTGGTTGTACTAGCTTATGTTCCCATCAGTGGTGGAGAAGTCTTCCTTTTTTCCTGCACCCTCACCAGCATTTGTTATTATTGGATTTCTCGATGACGGCCATGCTTTCTAGGGTAAGATGGAATCTCAGTGCTGTTTTAATTTGCATTTCTCTAGTGGCCAGTGATGTTGAATATTTCCTCATGTATTTATTGGTCTTCTGTACTTCATCTGAGAAGTATCTGTTCACAGTGGCTGCCCAATTTTTGATTGGGTCTTTTATTTTGGGGGTCTGATTTTTTTGAATTCTTTATATGCTCTGGATATTAGTCCTCTATCTGAGAAATAGCTGCCAAAATATTTTTCCTGTTCTGTAGGTTTTCTTTTCACTCTGTTATTGGTGTCCTTTGCTTTGCAGAAGCTTTTCGATTTGATGGGATCCCATGTGCGGATTCTCGGAACTCTTTCCTGTGCCACTGGGGCTCTGTTCAAAAATCCTTGCCCACGCCTGTGACTTCAAGAGCTTTACATATCGTATGTGCCAGCAGATTAAATGTTTCTGCTTGAACATTCAGCTCTTCGATCCGTTTTGCTTTCAGTTCAGTGCATGGTGAGAGATGTGGCCCAGACCGTCGTCCGCGTGGGGACAGCCAGTGTTCCTGTCACATTATTAAAGAGGCTGTCTCTCCTGCAGTGTGTGTGTTTGGACCCTTTGTCAAAGATCAAAGAGCTGTATGAAGTCACAAGGATTGAGAAAAAAAATGCGCGGCAAGACCTGGGGGAATGGAAACTATCTTGGTGAGGGCCTGCGGGGTGCACCTGCGACCCTGCCATGTCTGCGGTGGACAGCTTTGTCTCGGGGGCTAGAAGGGCCGTCGGGACGGGGAATTGCGTTCTCGCTGTGGGGAGCATGCGGTAGAACTGAGACTCATTGGCCTTGTTCTTTTGCTCAATACCACACATTTCTCTGAATTTAACGTGGTGCTAGCAGCCAGGCTTGGCGGCATACACCTGTCATCCTGGCACTCAGGAGGCTGAGGCAGGAGGATTGCCACGAGTTCGAGGCCAGCCTGGGCTACATAGTGAGTTCAGGCCAGCCTGAACTACAGAGCGAGACCCTCCCAGAAATACAGCCCTACCAAAGGAAAGTATCGCGGAAGTGCAGGTATTTCTGCCCCGAGAAGCGATCACTGGGGAAGAAAGCTGGGGCGGGCTCTTCTCCCTGCAGAAGGGGAAGAGGGGCGCAAGGTGACTGCTGACTGCTCCCGCGCCTCCTGCAGGATCTTTCTGCCCCGCCCCCTCTCACTGGAAACCTTCACAGCCCCGGCGGCGATGAGTAATGACACAGCGCTCGCTTTGATTTTGTGATTCAGGGTAGAGTCGTCATTTTGATAGGGACCGACAGACGACTGGGGGAGGGTGTTTACAGCTGACAGCAGGTTTCATTTTATTGGAAGGGACCTCATTTACTTGAAGGTCTTGGGGCTTCCGAGCTTCTCATAAATGCAGATACTGTTTCCAGCCGGTATTCAGAGAAAATCAGTAAGTTTGTGTTATAAAGTGACAACCTTACTCTATTTCACCTAATTCACGCGTATTATACTAAACACTGTGTGTAGTATGTTACATTTAATGTATGTGCTGTCTGTCTCAACCTATGTAGCTACAGGACATATAAAGACACGCAAATGCATATTTCACATACACGTATCCACGTGTAGCTCGTTAAATGGACCGGCGAAACATTTTTGCTGTTTGAGGACTCTTCAAGCCGCGTAGCTGACAATCACTGAAAATCCCTGGACGAGTGCTGCTGCAGATCTTCGCATTTAGAAAGCTGAAACCTATTTCCCTTCTTTGCGTCCTACTATGTAGTGAGCTTCCAGCTCCATCCATGATTTCCTCTGGGTCAGAGGAGCCCAACTTTGAAGGTGGCGACCACTGTGCTTCCTGGAGGGGTGGAAGAGTCCCTCCTGCAGGGCTTGAGCATCAGGTTGCCACGCCGAGAAGAACAGGCTAGAAGTTTATGTATTTATTTATAAGTTTTATGTGATGCAAAAGCCTTCCTAAAGCAATGGAGACCCGCGGGAGCAGTTAGCGCATGACGTGTGTCCTGGGTTAGACAAAGAACCGTGACCTGCGACCAAATTATGTGGGGAGCCTTAAACGATGCCAGCTGTCGCAGCAAGGTCTGTAGAGAATTCTCTGGGCTGCAGCTTCTTGTGTTTAAAGCTGTTACCGTTCTGCCACCTGTGGAGGTACACACTGGTAATCCTAGCATTTTGGGAGGCTGAGACAGGAGGACCTCAAGTTCGAGCCCAGCCGGGGCAACTTAGCAGTTTAGCAACTTAGCAAGACCCCGTCTCAAAGTAAAACAGGGTGGGGGTGTCGCTCCGCCTGGAGGCCCTGGGTTCCATCCCGGCCCCTCGAAAAAGGTGCTGTCTCTCTTTCTAGTGTGGGGAGTGTCTTTCTTAGGGGAAAGACACTTGAAAAAAATGAAAAGAAAGAAGAAGAAATTGCGTGAAGGTCAAAGAGATCTGGTACCTGCTGTTTCTCAGGCGTCTTTAGCGTAAACAGCAGTAATCCCAGACAGCTTATTTTAGCGTCTTCACTGCAGCAACGAAAGCTTCCTAAAGGTGCGACCACGGTGTGGGGAGATACGGCTTCATGTTGTTTGGAAGCAGCTACGGGAAACTCACCAGAGGTTGAGGAGACAAGCACCGAAGCCCTGAGGTTCACTCAGGCAGCGCTGTGTGGCCGGAATCCCAGCCCTGTCCCCGAGGAGCCGCAGGTGACAGGAGACAGAGTCTGCCCTTGTGTCCTGTCTGTGGGAGGGGCCGGCTGCTGGGACCTGGGGAGGCTCCCGTCTGAGCCGCAGACAGAGGGCAGGTGCACTGGCTCGCCACCTGGGGCTCTGCAGCTTTCTTGTTTTTTTTTTTGTGGGTACCGGGGGTCGACCTCAGGACCTCGCGCACCAGCAGGTGCCCATACCGCTGAGCGATATCACCGGCCCCTTTTTCGTATGTGGGATCCGGGAGTCGAACTCAGGCCCTCGCACTTGCCAGGCAGGCGCTTATACCACTGAGCCATCTCACCGGCTCTCTTTTTTTTGAGACAGAGGCTTACTATATAGCCCAGGCTAGCCTCGAATTCACAGCCACCCTCCTGCCTCAGCCTCCCAAATGTTGGGATTACAGGCATGTGTCACCAGGTTCTCTCTCTCTCTCTCTCTCTTTCTTCCTCTGGCCAGCTTCTCCCGCTTGCTCTCCTCTCCCACGTCCTCACCTGTCACTTTCCGAACCCACTTGTCACTGGGTTCGCCAGTGTCCCTCACCAGGCTCTAGGCTACTGTCCGGCGAGAGCCAGCGTCCTGCCACCCTCGTGCGATCCTCACTTACGGAATGAAGGCGCAGAGCCAGTGCCTGTGCTGGGCTTGGCTGGGTGTGTGACAGCCGCTCTTAGGGCGTGGAGGCAGGCACAGGGTGCCCTGCTGTCACAGAGACCAGCAGGACCCGCTGGTCTGCTGGGTGCCAAAGCGAGGAGTCAGCCCCCAGAGGTCTTGTACGCTGCGGTCTTGGCTTTCCTGGGTTAGAGAGCGGGAGGTCACAAGAGTTAAGACGTCCTCAGTGCATTTGACCCAACCTGGAAATTCCATTCAACCCAGCTATTCCCCTTCCAGGCATCTTCCCGAAAGAGTTAACGTCATCATATCACAGGGATCCGTGCGCACCGTGTTTATAGCAGCACAGCTCACGCTAGCTAAATCCTGGAAGTGGCTTATGTATTCATCAGCAGATGAGTGGATAAAGAAAATGTGGTATTTACACACAGTGGAGTACTACTCTGCCTTGAAGAAGGATAAAGTTGAGTTGTGTGGAGGAAAATGATGCATCCTGAGACCATGATATTAAGTGAAATAAATCAGACACTCGAGCTTAAATATTGCCTGGTTTTTCTTAGATGAGACATCCAGAGTACAAGTAAACAAATAGATAATAAGAAATAAGGAGCTAGATCTTAACAGAAGGAGAGGGACCAAGAGATGCGGGAGTGAAAGAAGAGTGAAATCACGCTGGGTGCCTGGGCTGGGTCGGCTCAGGAGCTGTGCTGACCCCTCTCTCCAGCCGCTCGCTGTGTCCAGGTCCCCAGCCAGGGAGGTCTGGGACCATCGGCGGCTATCACTCCCCCGCCATGCGGCTCCTCCTCCCTCCCACGTCCTCCCTGGCTGGGACCGGTGCGGACTCCTCCCCGGGGCTGAGCGCTGGAGGACAGCAGCAGCGAGAGCCTGTCGCTCCTCTCGTCCTGTCCTGTGTTCTTGTGGCGGGCAGACGCCTGTGGGAAATTAGGTAAAGCCAGGCGTGGCGAGACCCCGTCTCAATACACCGAAACAAAAGTAGAGACACGAGCAGTCAGCTGTCTGTGATCCTACGGGGGGGCTGAGACAGGAGGATCCCACGTTTCAGTCCAGCCTGGGCAACTTAGCAACTTAATGAGAGCCTGGTTCAAATTTTTAAAAAAGGAAAAGGATGAGGAATGTAGCTCAGTGTGAAGGGTGTGAGTTCAATCCCCTGTACTTCAAAAAGAAGGAAGAAGGGATGGAGGGAGAGAAGCAGCTACAAGTTATCCACAGAGAGCATACGCGAGGCCACGCGAGGGAGCGGGAAGGTCCTGGTGGTCAGGTGAGGTCCAGGAGGCCGGGTGGGTGGTGGCGCCCATGAGACCTCAAACCCAGGATGGAGGTCGGCAGGAGAGGTGGTAGCAGGGACATGGAGCGTGGCATCCTGGGGAGAGGGCAGCGGCGTTCCCAGCCTGGTGTCCAGGCCCGAGCGGCAGGGCAGCGCCAAGCAGGCAGCAGAGGACGGGAGGCCACAGATGGGGAGCTGGAGGCCACGTGGCAGCGGGGATTCCGGGTGTGACAAGGACTGGTTTTGATTTAGCAGCAACCAGAGGGCTCACGTGGTGCAGTGATGGGCGTTTCTGAGGGGCGCTTGGCTTGGTGACAGTGACTCAGAAAAGGCAGGGTGGGTCGATGGAGGACAGCGGAGGGGGCTGTGGCTTGGACATGGGTGAGGATGATGCCAGCAAAGACGTGGGTGTGTGACGTGTCTGGAGGGAGAGCTGACAGGACTGTGATGTGGCGCTGGGCCTGACAGAGGGGTGCAGTAAAGAGGGTGACATTTAGGATTTCAGCCACATAGACAAGACTGTCATTCGCTGAGCAAGAAAGCTGAGGCAGGAGCCACTTTGGAGAAGGCCCAAGAGTTGAACTCGCTCATCATGAGAAGCCTGGAACATCGAGAGAGGCCACCCAGGACACAGCCCGGAGACCAGAGCTCGGGGGAGGTCTGAGCCGCAGATCAGATGAAATCTAGAGCAGGGCGTGGTGGCACACTCGTCATCCCAGTGCTTGGGAGGCTGAGGCAGGAGAATCCCTTCAAGTTCAATGCTAGCCTGGGCTACATAATGAGTTCAAGGCCAGCCTGAATGGCATAGTGAGACCCTGTCTCAATAATAAATAAGAAGAGGGAGAGGGAGAGGGAGACGGAGAAGGAGGAGAAGAAGGAGAAAAACTTAGAGCCGGAGAACTAGATAGGATCCCCTAGGGAGAAAGGAGAACTAGAACAGAAATGACGCGCTGCAGTTTTCTAAGAGTTAGAATCAAGAGAAGGTGGAAAGACACCCAGCAGAAACTGAGGCAGCACCGGCGTGACCGGGCCTGACCCGGGGTGACCAGGCTTTTCCAGATCCCACCCCCAGAAGAACTGGGTGTCGCTGGTGCCCGGCGTGCGGGGCGGCCATCTGCACTGCAGGAGGAAGGGGCCCTGCAATATCTCCTGGCACATTTCTAGGCAAGGAGAAGAAACAACCATTGCCCTGGCTGCTGCCCAGGGCTCTGACGCCACACATTCCAGCCCAATTTACGAATTTGGGGCTCACTTTTTAAAGGTTTAGAGAATTTGTTAATGATTAGTAGAGCCGTTCCTTGGATTTGAATTTGGAACAGATCAGAAATTACCAGCTTATATTTTCTGAACTATTTAAGATAAAAACACTCAGTAAAGACGTCAGAATACACAAGTGAAACCGGATGTGGTGGCTCATACCTATAATCCCAGCATTCAGGAGGCTGAGGCAGGAGGATCGCCTCAAGTTTGAGGCCAGCCTGGGCTATGTAAGAATTCAAGACCAGCCTGAACTATATAACCAGACCCTGTTCAAACAGAAAAAGAAAGAATACATAAATGAACCAGTAAAATTGAGTTTCTATACAAAATCCAAACAACTTTCTTGGAACCTTTGGAATTCCTTTTTTTTGTTTGGGTTGTTTTGTTTTGTTTTGTTTGGTTTTGAGACAGAGCCTCGCTATGTAGTCCAGGCTGGCCTTGAACTCACTGTGTAGCTCAGGCTGGCCTCAAACTCCTGGCAATCTTCCTGCCTCAGCCTCCCAAGTGCTGGGATTACAAGCGTGCACCACCATGCCCACTCAGTGGAATGTGTGCTCCTTTCTTACTGCCAAAGCCATGAATCTTTTGCTAAGTTCCTGGAGGGTCAGGAGCCATTGTTTTGTCTACTGCTTCCCAGGATCACGAGACTGGAGTAGAAATTCTCCCCAGTCCGGCTGTTCTGCCGGACTCTGGTGCTGAAGCCGTGGCTGGAGAGCAGCCGGTCCCGTGTGGGATGGGCTCAGAGGGGCTGAGTTTCGTGCAAGTGGTCTCAAAGTGTCGCAGCCCAGTTCCCAACATTTACATTCCCAACATTTACATCCCCCCAATTCGCGTCGAGACCCTGACCCTTGAGGAGTAGCACTGGGAGATGGGGCCTTTGGGGGGTCAGATCGCGGGGCAGAGCCCACAAGCAGGCAGCGCTCTCATAGAAGGGACCCAGCCCCACAGGGGACACGCAGCAGCTGCCCTCCGTGCCCCTTGTCTTGCACCTTGGCTGCCGGCGCTGCGGGGCGTGAACTCCCTCAGATTCGGAGGCCGAGGTCTGCAGGACTCGGTACAGACACCCGGGCGGGACAGACGGGGACCAGGTTCCTTCTCCACCCCTGCGGACCCTAAGCTCCTTCACTAAGATGAAAGTTGGCTTCTGTTGTTAGTTGATTAGTCTTTTTTTCGGGGGGGTACTGGGAATTAAACTCAGGACCTCGTGCTTGCCAGGCAGGCACTGCGCCGCTGAGCTATATCCCCAGCCCCTGATTAGTCTTAAAAGTGTATTCATTGAAAAAAAAAAACCAAACAAATCTCACTGCGAAGAAGCCCCGTGTGGTGCTGAGTGGCTTGGGCTCTGGCGTTGCTCCGGGCGTCTCTGACACGAACGCGTTTGTCTTCTTCTCCAGGGGTCAGCACAGAGCCGTGCCCCGGGCCGCCTGCTCATGGCACGGGCTGCGAGAGGCTGCTCGCTGGTGCCTGTTTTCATAACCATGTGGCTGTTGACCGGAGCTCAGATAGGTAAGCTATTTCTGCACGCTGGTTTGTGATTGGGTTTGTGGTTTACAGTCTGAGTCCAGGACGAAGGGTGATTTGGAGTAACTGCCCCGGGAGTCTTCTTTTGGGCCCACCTTTTGTCCCTGAAGTGAATAGGCCTGGCTCTGTGTCTATGACGAGTGTGTATCTTATTTCATTTATTCTAACAGTGAATGCAGCGTCCGATCCTAGGATTTCCTCTAAAGAAAGTGGCTGGGTGACCCAGCTACGCCGGGGACAGTGTTCTCATCACAGTGCCCGTCAATGGAGCAGTATTCACGGGCATTCGGCTCTCCTAAAAACTCATGCCTGACGTTTTCTTTACTTTCTTATTGAGAGCTTATTTTTGGCTTTTTAAGCTAGTAGAATCAAAAAACATGAAAGAAGCCGAGACCAAACAAACATGTAAGGTGAGAGAGAGAGAGAGATTCCATTTTAGCTTTGAAAATAAAAATGAGAAATTTCATTAAAAATTTTTTCCAGTACTTCTTTTACTTGATTTAAGTAATTTCTTTGCCAATTCCTCTTTATGGTCGTTGAGCCCAGCAATCTTATTTCATCCAAACATGACTTTCAATAGAGGCTATCGAATCACGCCTGAAATTTGGGGTGAGCCCTTACTTCTGAGGTTCTTTCTTTGATGCTTACCGAAATCACCCATAACTGTTGATTCATGAGTAGCTGTCATATTTTTAATAAAAAAAAAAAATCCAGAGGGAAGCCAATGATCTGTCTTTTAAATAAGAGCTTAATGTAGCAAATGACAGTAAATACTGCACGGAACTCCCATGTTTCTGTCAGCTGTATCAGGTACCGGCTCCTCCATCCCAGGGGCTGGGGTCTTGCAGAAATACCAAAATACGGCATGGTGAGACTCATCACCGCCCTCAGTGTCGGCTACAAACATGCCAGCCTTTTATTTCTTTATTTGTTTTGAGGCAAGGTCTTGCTGTGTAGCCCAGGCTGGCCTTAAACTCATTGCAATCCTCCTGCCTCAGCCTCCTGAGTGCTAGGATTACAACACCTCTGGGGTTGGAAGCTTCTCAGAGCCGCCTCGCTTTCTCAATCTGAGTGAAGCAGCCCTTCCAGTCACACAGGGTGTGGAACCGGATGCAGTTTCTCCTGCGAGGCCCTGCTCAGTAGCTGGCGAGTGAGTTGTGTATGAGAAAGACTGGTTTTCCTGAACCTTCCTCCGGCTCCACTTGCTCACCATGCTTCTATTTATAGCTGTGACGATGGCCTTGCGGGACTGACAAGGTAGCGTGTTGTAATCAAGGACGGACGACTACAATGCAGTCACCTGCTGGTCGCCCCGGTATTGCTTCTATTTCTGAGATCCGATGAGGTTCTTTTGACCCTGCCTCAGGGATCAAAGAACCCCTCCCTGGGGAAGTGGGTGTCTCATCCTGACCGAGCATTTCCTTGTTTCTCACTGCAGACCTGTGCAAGCGAGGCGATGTCACCGTGAGACCGGCCCGCGTTGTTGCTTTCGGCTCGGCCGTCGACATCTCCTGCTCTCTGAGGCCCGGGCAGGGCTGCCGGCACCGCTCCAGCTCCAACAAACTGGTCCTCTACAGGTTCAACCGGGAAATCAGCTCCCACCGCGGCCCGGCCCTCAGCTCCCGCGTCTCCGACCTTCCCCTGGGCACAACCTTGTTTGTCTGCAAACTGGCCTGTGCCGGGAGCCGCCAGGTCCCCGTGTGCGGGGCGGAGATCTCCGTGGGCGGTGAGCTTGCTTTCTGCCTCCTGACAAACCCGTGGTCTCTGCCTCTGCCATGCGGTAGGCAGAAATCCACTCACGGGAGGGTTCTTCTCCCACCACCGGAAGTATTTCATCTTGATAGCACTGGGGCATCCAAATGCGGGAAATCCAGAAATCAATAGAACTGGGGTCGTATTTGTAAGAGCTTCCCTCCTCCTCCTCCTTCTCCTCCACCTCCTCTTCTTCCTCCTCCTCCTCTTCTTCCTCCTCCTTTCCTCCTCTTCTTCCTCCTCCTTTCCTCTCTGGCCATTAAGACCATTTACCCTGTGTCTTCGAACTTCAGTAACAGGAAGATGGACTTGTGCAACGGTCACCTAGGGATGCCCCCCCAAAAGAGCAGATGGAAATACAACAAAAGAGTTTAACTGTGTCCGGTCAGTCAGCATTTACCCATTGGGCCTGGACCTGTCTACACTGCTGGCTGGCAGCCGCTGAGAGGGAAGGACTGAACAGCCAGGGCTGGCAGCTGCTGCGTGAGCGTGGGAAGCCGGGCGTGGTGGCACACACCTGTCATCCCAGCTCTCAGGAGGCTGAGGCAGGAGGATCACCAGGAGTTCAAGGCCAGCCTGGGCTATGTAGTGAGTTCAAGGGCAGCCTGAACTGCATAGCGAGACCCCATCTCAAAAAACCAAAAAAAGAAAAGAAGGAGCATGGGCTTTGAATCCCAACCCTGCTGTGGACACTCAGACACTTAAATCCTCTCAGCCTCAGTTTCTCTATCTGTGTAAGGAAGATGCTAACTCCTGCCTCATGAGAGATGCCTCGAGCCCTTGTATGCAAAGTGCCTGACCCAGTGCCAGGCCAGGATGGGCATCGGCGTGAAGAGCACTGGGCTGCACTTCCGTCCAGGGCACCACGAGGGGTAGAGTGGTCAGGAACAAGGTTAAATTTGTCGTGAAAACACTGTCGGCCCTTCCGTCCCTGCCCTTGGATCACCGGCCCGTGTCTCCCGGTGACTCACATCTCACCAGGCCAACAGTACCTGCTTGTATTAGATTCACAGCCCTGCGATGCCAGTCCCAGGTGCCCATGGTGGTCAGCGCTTTCCGCCTCAGTAGTCAGCGCCTGCAGAGGCTCGAGCAGTGACCACACGTTCACATGGCTGCTCTTCGAGCAAGTTTAGCAGCTTTGAGAGGAAGGATTGACTGGAAGCAGCACCTTATTCTGAGCACAGCGAGTCATTCCAAGAAAAGAAATAATGAATTTTGGTTTCACCCAGTGCACCCAGCTCAGAGTGTGGAGGGAGGGAGGCAGCTGCACGGTGCACCACGCTGTGCACTGCACCTTCTCAGAGGGCCTGGCTTCGGTGAGGCCGGCAGCTTTACGCCTTTCCTTCCGGCTCCTCCTCGTGCTGCTCAGAGCTCATCCAGGTTGTGCAGAAATTACACAGTCTAAACAGTGTGCTCGAGCTGAACCTGGAATGCCAATCCCAAAGCGCTTTGGGAAATCGAGGCAATAAACAACAGACAGTGGATTCGCACGCTGCTTTCAGTACAGCGTGAGCTTCGACTCTTGATATTTCTGACAGCTTTCTCTCTCAGACTTTGTTTCCCATGATGAGTACAGTTTTTAAGCCAGTATCAACGACACCACGGAAGTGTCTTCCGTCCGATGCTATTGTAATTGTCAGGACTCTGACGCCTGCTTTGCCCTTGGCCCCAGCTACTGTCCCTTTGCCTTGAGAAGCTCAATGCCAGGTGTCCCCTGGGATAGATGGTCTCTGGCGAAGCCGAGCCCTGGGCTGGAGGACACTTGGATCTCATGGTCCCCTGAGCTCCCATGGAGAAAGCTGACTTAGTGCAAGGAAGCGTGGGCGTCAGCCTGTTCCGCTGTGACAGCCTGGGTACTTTCTGTCCTGTCTGCTCATCGAGGGTCCTAGCAGGGGCTCAGGTGTGGACAGAGGGCTGAGCGCACAGATTTGCTGTTTCCATCCGAAATAAAGCCCATAATGTTGACCAGGGGCACAAACCATCAAGAACAGAAAAGAGGGCCGGTGATACAGCTCAGTGGCATAAGTGCCTGCCTGGCAAGCGCAAGGTCCTGAGTTCAACTCCCGATACCCACATAAAGGGAAAAATGGTCTGGTGATATCGTTCAGCGGCACAAGTGCCTGCTGGCAAGCGCGAGGTCCTGAGTTCAACTCCTAGTACCCACATAAAAAAAAAAAAGAACAGAAAAGAACCGGAGGGGAGGCGTAGTAAGTACATTTTGGAAGCCAGACCACAGCTGGACCAGCGGGGACGCATAGCCCACAGCCAGCACTAAGAAAGCCGACTCAAAAAAAAAAAAAAAAAAAAAAAAAATAAAGCCGACACATTCAGCACCCAAACCCCTTCCCGGCTGGCACACTCAGAAGTGGATGATGCCACATGGTAAAAGCGGGAGATTTGACTGGCGATCAGCTTGAGAACAGCTCGAGTCTCAAGTCCCTCCTTGCTGTGACACCTGGCAAAGGCTTGGTGACAGGGCTCGCTGGACCATGTCCAGTCGAAATGGGCAATGCGACTGAGAGGGATGTTTACACACAGACTCCCTCCGTGCCTGGGAAGTCCCTCCCTTCCCAGGGAATGCCACCAGGCCAAAGGAAGAGCCCCAGAAATGCTCAGCAAGGAGCAGGCTGGCCCCAGTCTAGCCTGGAGTAAACCCAGAGCCTCCAGTTCACTCCCACCCGGACCCCCTCTCCGCATTTGCTGCCCTACTTGTACGTGTGAATAAAATCTAAAAATGAGCAAATGTCAACCGTGAAGGAGAGAAACCAAAACGAGCAGCGGAACAAAGCTCACAGTGAAGGGGAGGAAGCAGGGTAGTCAGGACCGAGTGTTAAAAGCCACCTGACGCCTTAGCAAATCAGGAGAAAAGATTATGTGCAAACCAAAAGAAGCTGCTGCAAGAAGGGAGTGTCCAGATAACTGAGTATGGGCCCCTAAAATTCAGAAAAAGAAGAGAAGCAAGAATAAAAAACTCTGAGGATGTTTTGCTTTGGAAAGTGGAGCAAAAAGAACAAGAGTTTCAAAGACAGCAGACAAAATATAGAATCAAGGGAAAATCCAACCTATGAAAAATAGGGACTTTCAGAAAGAAGAAAACAGAGTAGGGAGGATTCAGAGAAATAATTCAGGAAAGCTTCTGAAAATGAGGGACAGGAGCTCCCAAAATGTGTGCGGCCTTTGAGAATCTGGAAGGACGGACAAAAACAGACCCTGGGTGAGCACAGATGTGAAGACTGAAGATTCATGAAAACTCAGGATGGTAGAGATGAAGAGAAGACCCCATAATCTTCCAAAGAGAAAACCACATCCATTGATTCAAGTGTCTGACTGGCTCCAGGCCATTGAGACCAGCAGCAACCTGAAACGCAGACAACACCAAAGCACAGCTTTCAGACGCCTGTGTGACAGCTCTTTCCAAGGTGCAATTGTATACGAAGCCAGAGAAGTAAAGACTTTTAGCCATGCTCAAAACTTGTCCTCCCACACACCCTTTCCCAGAGAGCTACTGCAGGATGTGCTCCACCAACACAAGGAATTAAGTCAAGAAAGAAGAAAGCACTGGATGTAGGAAACCAGGGTTCCAACTTGGGAGAAAGGAGAAAGAATATCCGGATGCTGAGCACAGTGGTCCCAGAATGAGCCCTGTGCACGGGGCAAGACGTGGCCTCTCCTGGATGGAAGATCACGAGGCCGCACAGAGAGGTCCTCATGCAGATGGACCGCATATGCACCTGGGGCATTTGAATGCACTGAACAGGGACTCAGATGACTGGCTTGGGCATTTTGAGTTACATTAATAATTAGGAAACAAAACAAATGGAAGAACAATTAATCACTAACTCCAAGACAAAGTCATAGAACGGAAAACTTAACACAGTATTCTATGTGAGTTAGTCATGAGTAGTATGTGTATACATATGCAGACACTGTACACATAATAGCGCACATGTCCAAATATAGTTACATGTGTATACACATGTTTACATATTGCGTGTGCATGTAGGTCTGTACATGTATGTACAACTATGCCCGTGCTTATAAATACACTGCATGCATATGCACACTTGTACATAGACATAAGGAAAAGTCTATTATTTTAAGAAAAAGAAGAATTTATTATTCTATTAAATAAAACTATATGAACTCTGTTGTTGTGTCTATTTTATAGATGAAACTGTAGCTCTAAGCTGTTTATTTGTCCAAGGCCATTACTGTGCCTGTGTCTATGGTAGCCTTCTAGGGACAAGAAAAAAAGAGACATCAGTTCCATCAGTCACATCCGGCAGGGGACACATCTGGGGCTTTGGCAGGATACTTGTTTGCTTTCACCCCAAGGGAGAGAGGTGTCAGTATTGGGGTGCAATGGGACTCCCAAGTAACAGTATTTCTTCCAGCCTCTGAGAAACTCCTAGCACTTAGTCCTACCTTTGACTAGCAATGGTTTCATTTAAAAACACGCCTTGCAGTGGAAGGGCCCACACTTGCCCAGAGCCCTTTTTTCTGTCCACAGCTAGCACTGGGCCCAGCCCATGGGAAGACCCAAAGTCTCTGACCATAAAGAATTAATCTAAAGACAGGCGTGGCGACACATGCCTATAATCCCAGCACTCGGGAGGCTGAGGCAGGAAGGATCGCTGCAAGTTCAAGGCCAGCCTGGGCTACAAAGTGAGTTTAAGGCCAGCCTGAACTGCATAGTGAGACCCTGTCTCAAAAAAGACAAAAAAAAAAAAAAGAGAATTAATCCAGAAACCTTCATGGCGTGCTCCAAGCAACGCACTGGAGAAGTCAGATGCAGATGGTACCATCTGGGAGGTGGCAGCCAGGGTGACGAGCAGTGCATTTCATGTGAATGGAGAGAAAGAGTCCCTGAAGTGGATAGTATCGGGTTGACCTCACTCTCAAAATGTTACCAATCTTCGCCAGCGCTGGTGGTTGAGCCGGGAGGCAGTAGCAGCGGAGTGAAGGGCGTGGACTCAGCCACTCTTGGCTGGAGTCCGATTCCGCCACTGCATAATTCATGGTCTTGGGCCACAGAACTCACCTCTCTCAGCCTTTGTTCCCTGTTTGGTGCAATAAGGCTAATGATGGTGTCTAATTACTAAGAACTGCGCCTAAAACACTTAGCACGGGCTTGGGGTCCAGAAAGCATTTGATCATAAATTCATGTCTCGGCGGGAAATCTGAATTTAGCAGGATCTGGCTGTATGGGTTGGGAGGCTTGGGGGGTGCAGTCTTGTCAGTTTGTTGGCAAATAATAGCAATCCAACTGAAATATCCCTTTCTTTCTACCAAGCCGTACCAGAGCGGCCTCGAAACGTGTCTTGTGTGCAGGAAGGACAGCACGGAGCCGTGGCCTGCTCCTGGGACCCAGGCCGAGTCACCCACCTGAACGATAACTACATGCTACGGTGAGCGACGGGGAGATTCTGCAGTGGCTACGCAGGCCCTAGGCCAGCAGAGTACGGCAGACGCCGGAGAAGCAGCAGTAGCTCCCTCTAGACGGACGTTTTGCTCCTGTACCTTACGAAGAGGAAGCAGGGCAAGGGGCATCTTGCTGAGCTCAACTGTCTGTTGTTGACAGGCTAGAGGGGCCAAAAAATTTCACTTGGCAGAAGCAATGCAGTAATTACTGTCGCCACTTGGACCTTGGAATCAACCTCACCTTTGAGCAACTTGAATCAAGGTTCACGGCCAAGGTCACCGTCACGAACCGCCTGGGGAACTCGTCATCGTTCCCGTCCTCGTTCACGTTGCTGGACATAGGTGTGTTTTAGTTCGGTCTCGTAGGTGTTGTTCATCGGCATGAGAGAAGTGTTCTTTAAACCACTCAAAGCTTTTCTCGACAGCTGCTTTAAGAGGTGCGGAGGTGGCCGGGAGGTGGCTGATGGGCATGGACCAAAGACGTGAGTCACTGTGCTGCCAGGGTGGGGTGCGCAAGCTGAGAGCCACGTAGAGACGCTCTGCCAGTGGGGTGCGCACCTTCGATCTCTCACTGGAGAATGAGAGGGCTGGCTCCAAACCTCACAAACGCACCAGCTGCCTGAGATACTGCAGACCGAGCAGGGCCCTGCGGGGCATTCGGGAAGCTCGGTGGGGCCCTGTTTGGTTGAGGCGTCCTTTCACCCCCACGGCTTCTCCCACAGCTCACAGGCTGCTATGCGTGGGCCTGCTGGGCTACGGAGGCCAGAGACACGCGATAAAGCGGTGCAAATGCATCTCGCTCTGAGAATACTGATTACCTCCACCCCCCTCCCAGCATGTCCGAGCCAGTGTGAGGACTGAACAAAATATACAGTGAATGTTTAAATTTTAAAAAATACATTGCAGTAACAGACACACTGCCGCGAATCCCCCTCAGAATCCTCCCCCTGTTCAAACACACTCATCCCATCGTCCTTGCCACTTTCTGCAGCAGCTCTGGAGTCCTCATTCCTGAGGGTCTTTACAAGGTGTGATCAAAAAATTCAGTGACTGCCCTGCCAAGCACCATCCGGCAGAAGGGCAGCTCATAAAAACACAATGCTGTGTTCTCGTCCACCTTATTCTCTGGATCTGGCACCGTGTGACTTCTGGCTCTTCCCCAAAGTCAAAATGGCCAGGAAAGGGAAATGTCTTGAATCAATTCAGGACATTGAGGCAGCTAAGACAGTGCAACTAAAGACACTCAGGAGAGAGCACTCCAGAGCTGCTGCAGGAAGTGGCTGGGATGATGGGACGAGCGTGAGAGGGAAGATTTGGAAAGGGAATCATCACGATATTTTTCACTGTGATAAATTTTTTTTTAATATAAACATTCACCTGACTTGTTGATCCCACCCTGAACCACTGTCCCCTGCGAATCAGAGGCCTGTGTTCTGGGGCACCCCTGACCCTGCCCCTGGGGTTGGCACAGCTCCCCTCACCCCAGGTCTCTCCTCTGTCCCCACCACAGCCCTCACCCTTCCTGCCAACTGTGAGTCCCATGGTTTGCCCACCCCGACCCCTCTTGGCCATTGCTCCCGCCCCTGTGTCCCTGCTGTCTGCTGCCCCTTGGTTGCTTGCTGGGAATTTCCCGCCCCAGCACCGGCCCTGGCCACCTCCGGCTTCGTGCTTACTGGCTAAAGGGGAATGGACTCAGCGGCTGTGGGGTAGAGCCGAGGTGGGGTGAGAGGACAAGGCGAGGCCAACAGCATTTAAAACACAGCTTCTGCTGCAACTTGCGGCAGTTTCTGATGGCAGGGCCTGACGCACACTTGTCCCTTTGTCCTGCTTGCTAGCAAAGCCACTTCCTCCGTGTGACGTCCGGGTCCAGTTCCTGAATGGCTCCAGCAGCCGCTGCAGCCTCCAGTGGAGAGACGAGGCCTGGGTGCTACTCAACCGGCTCCGGTACCGGCCCTGTGACAGCGGGTCCTGGAGGATGGTAACAGCCTTCGAGGGAAGGGGACGCTGGAGCCCTCAGGGCTGATGTGACTTCTGCCTGTTGTGTACTTGGGCTATGGAGTTTAAACAATATTTGCCCCGAGTTGGACATGATGACACATGCCTGTCATCCCAGCACTCAGGAGGCTGAGGCAAGAGGAGCACTGTGATTTGAGGCCAGCCTGGGCTACGTAATGAGACCCCGACTCAAAAGCCAAACCAAACCGTAACAAACAAACAAACAAACAAGAATACTTGGCCTGAAAGTACACACTTGGGATTTATTAGAAAGTCATGTATACCTCTGTTCATTAAGAAATACCTTAATCTCTGGTTCTAACAATTTTTCAACCAGAGGCTTTTATAAACCAACATTAATTTTCCACAGTTTATTTCAGTAAAGAATTTATTTTGCAGGGCATGGTGGTGCACGCCTGTAATCCCAGCACTCGAGAGGCTGAGGCAGGAGCATCACTGTGATTTGAGACCAGCCTGGGTTACATAGCAAGACCCTGTCTCAAAAAAAAAAAAAAAACAAAAGAAAAAGAATTTATTTTGTCTGGTTCTATCCCTTGTCACATTATTATTTTTTTAAACATTTTTAAAAAACATAACCGTTGTTACCCTCCTATTATGTTGGTTTGAAAATTTGTTCTTCTTTTGATTTGTTTTGTTTTTTCTTCTCTTTAAAATAAAATTAAAAAAAAAAAAAAAAAACATACTGGAAAGAGAAATATTAGGGAATGTCCACAAGAATCATGTGAAGCTAAATATCCCTAAGAAAGCCTTCCAATTTGGCATAATATTAGGTATTACATATTTTTATTTTTTACATATTTATATTTTTATTACATATTTTTTTACAATAAAAATATAAGATGATTCTTTCCAAAATTTTTATAAATTATGATGGCTTATAGTGATACACCACATAGATGATGCCTCAGAGATACATAACTAATAAAATTTTTCTGTTTTTTTTCTATTTTCTGTTTTTTTGAGACAGGGTCTCACTGTATACCCCAGGCTGGCCTTGGACTCACGGTAGTTCTCCTGCCTCAGCCTCCCGAGCATTGGGATCACAGGTGTGTGCCCCCACACCTGGCTAAAATTTTCTTTCAAAGCCAGTTCTATGTCTATGTTAAAACATTCATCACGTGCTAATTGCGTCCAAATCAAAAATAATCTTTAAGATTAAAAGAATCGGCATAGAAACTTCTCCCTTTCGAACATTAATATTTTCCGACCTCACTCATTCTTCCGCCGCTTGAACGGCTCCCCTGGTCTCTCAGTGGGGAGAGATTTTCATTGTGTTTTTGTTTTGAGTGAGAGCCTGTTACTTTAGATTAACATCTTGTGTCTTCGGTTCCCAGTCCTTGATATTTCTTCTCACCGAGTGACAGATCTGCAAACATAAATGGTCATTGGATTGGGTTTCTTGTAGGTTAAAATTCTTTCCGTTAACTTAGCGTTAATGGGCGCTGTCAAAGCCCCATCTGTTAACTGTGCCGCTCGGTTCTTCTACAAGATCGGCTCACAGATAAGAGACCACGGGTGGTGTCTGTCCCTGGAGACACCCCAGGCGGCTGCTGCTTGGGGTGATCTGCCGTGGCTTTCGGAGCAGCAGGGCACAGGCAGCCCCGCACCTGGAAAGATGACCCACGTTTGCAGCGACAGCCCGGTGCCGGCACCGTAGAGCTCTCTTCCCGGCTGGACAGTAACGCGCCCTATCCAGGCACTGGAGGACCGCAGCGTGCCTCTTAAGGATGCACCGATGTTGTGTTTCCGTTTTAAAAGAACAACTCGTCCTGTCCCAGGTCAACGTGACCGAAGCCAAGGGGAGACACGATTTGCTGTACCTGGAGCCCTTCACAGAGTACGAATTCCAAGTTTCCTCTAAGCTGCATCTTTCCAAGGGAGGCTGGAGCGGTTGGAGTGAACCCCTGCGAGCGCGCACGCCGGAGGAAGGTGCGTGGCCGGGGACAAGGGGCGGGAGGGGCAGGGACAGGGGGACAATGACCTACGTGGCAGAGAACTCCACCATACCGGTGCTGTATCCAAAGTGTGAGCGCATCCATTTGCAAGTGATTTTTGAGCCAGGAGTGGTGGCCTTTCATCTGTACAGTTGGGAGGCTGAGGCAGGAGGGTCACTGAAAGTTTGAGGCCAGCCTAGGCTACATAGTGAGTTCAAGGACAGCCTGGGCTACATAGTGAGACTGTGTCTCAACACCCCCAAAAAAACTTATCCAACAAGTGATAATTAATGACCTCTCATTTTCTGATAAAATCTCGTATGTTCATGTTGACCCTCTTGCTCTCTGCTTATTAATTTTACAATCCAGGGCTGGTTCTTATTATCCTCTTGATTGAAGTCATGCAGGGTTAAAAGCCCTCCTGTTTACGTTCCCGCTCACACTTCCTTGTTTTCAGCCTGTATCTGGATTAAACCCCTCCAGGCAGGATGGCCAGGCTGGTGGCCCCCAGGAGGAGGCAGAGTCAGGCTGCTCCCTGGGGCTTCCTCTCCCTTTCTCTGCCCTCTGTGGTCCCAGAGTCTCCCCCCTCCAGGTCCCCTGTGGTTTCCGCCCCCCACCCCCCTCCTCTTCATCTGTCCTCCTCCTCATCCGTTTCTTTCTGAAACACCTCCCTGCGGCCATGCAGGTGTGAAGTTTCTTTAACACAGCCTCTTTTAACCCTTCCGAGGGCACGAGGGCACGTGGTGACAGAAATCACTAGCAACTGTTTTCTAGGTGACCGGCTTCGCTCTCCCCTGTGGCTGCGGAACTGAGGGGAGGGCGTCGGCGCGTCTGTGGCAGCCCTGCAGTCACGGTCACCCCAGTGGCTGGGAGGGCCCGCTCGGTGTGCGGCTCCCAGGCCGTGACCTTCCTCCCCTGCGGTGTCGCCAGGCCGCAGGGAGAAACCACTGCCCGAGGGCGAGGACAGTCCCCGAGTCACCCCTGTGGCCCACCTGGCTGGGAAGACAGCTGCACACTTTCCTCCCATGGGAGCCCTTCTTTCTCCTTTGCTTGTTTTCTTTTTTGCTTGTTTTTGCAGTACTGGGAATCGAACCCTGGTTCTTTTGTTACATCCCTGGTCCTTTTGTTTTTAATTTCTAATTTTGAGGCGGGGTCTCGCTAAATGTCTGTGTTGCCCAGTTGGGGTTTGAATTTGAGTTCCTCCTGCCTCAGCCTCAGGAGAATGTTCTTTTGTTTGTTTTTGTTGTTTAATTTTTTTTTTTTTTTTTTTAGTTCTTGAGACAGAGTCTCACAAGGTCCAGGCTGGCCTTGAACTCACAATGTAGCACAGGCTGGTGGTCCTTCTCCCTCAGCCTCCCGAGCTGGGATCACAGGCGCGCTCCACCGGGCTGGGCTAGAGGTGATAGCATCTGGATGTTAGAGTTTCAAATATGATGTTGTCTGGATCTTGGACATCGCAGCCTCCAGGGCAGGAGGAGTAGAAGGTCTTGCTCCAGCCACCAGGTTGCAGAATGCTTGTTATGGCAGCCCAAAGTGACGAAGTGCTGGCTTCATCTCGCCGCCCTCCAGGCAGGGTCGCAGGGAGAAGGAACTGTGTCCCCCTTGAGTGCTTGGCCGTCCTGAATCCTCGGAGTCTCGGGCGCTGCCCTCGGGCCGCCTCTCCCGGGTACCCGCCACGCCCTGGTGCTGCACGTGGAAACCTTCCTTCCTGGGCGACCTCGTCCCGCATCTCACACCGATCTAGAATGAGAAGCAGAGGAAGGGGTGGAGCAGCAATCTCACCCTGGACGCTGCAGAACCCCAGGCTGACTCCCGCTCCTCTCCACTCCTCTCCGCTTTGCCGTCTACACCGCCTGTCCACCGCTCCCGAGCCACCCACTTCACGTTCTCTCCAAAGTGAAGCCTTTCCCGGGCTTTCTGCTTCAGTCCTCTGTCTCCATAATGAGCCATCATCTTCTAGTCACTTAAGTAAAACCTCCTGTCTGGAGCACGGCGTGGTGGCGCATACCTGTCATCCCAGCTTTCTGAGAGGCTGAGGCAGGGGGATCACAAGTTTAAGTCTCACTTGGGGAACTTAGCAAGACTCTGCTCAAAAAAAATTTTTTTTTTGTGGGTACCGGGGGGTCGACCTCAGGACCTCAGGCGCCAACAGGCACCCGTGCCACTGAGCGATATCACCGGCCCCTTTTTCGTATGTGGGATCCGGGAGTCGAACTCAGGCCCTCGCGCTTGCAAGGCAGGCGCTTACGCCGCTGAGCCATCTCACAGGCCCTCTGCTCAAAATTTTAAAAACGATTTCTTTTTAAAGGTGCTGGGGGAGTAGCGCAGTGGGAAGGCGCATTCTCTGAGCTGCCAGGCCTCGCTGGGAGGGGAAGAGAAAGGGAAGGAAAGACTTGAGGACCCAGTTTAGAGAAGGGAGGCAAGTGACAAGTCACACAGGAAGTGGGAGCTGTGGGCCCCTGGGGAGGCTGGGAGCGGCACCTGGGCCTGCCTGGCCGGTGGGGACCGCAGCAGGGTCACCGGGCCTCCCCGAGCCCCGGGTCTGGACGATTCCTCTGTTCAGCAAAGAGGACGCAACAGCAGCTGAGTCTTTCTTCAAGCCGGGTCCTCCTTGGGTTCCCGGGACCACGCTGTGACGTTTGTCCAAGGTTGCAGAGCTGGCAGCAACTGCTGCACTAGAGCTATGTCGGCCGGCATGGTGCTGCATGCCTGTCATCCCAGCACTCGGGAGGCTGAGGCAGGAGGATCGCCAGGAGTTCGAGGCCAGCCTGGGCTACATAGGGAGACCCCGTCTCACAAAAACAAAGAATCATTTCATTGATTTGTTTAAAATTAAATACCCAGGTACAAATGAAATATGCATTAATATGTTGTAAAGATAAGTTAGGAGATGAATTTCCTCTTATCGTTTTTTTAAAAACTTCTCTTCAAAGTCACCTTGCTTTTTCTGACTTTTTGTCCAAAGGCATCCACATTCATTGTTAAATAATAAAAAAGGAGACACTGGTGTGTGGCGAGCTGGCACCGTGCCAGGATGCACCCCCAGGCTCCCGACAGCGAGGCGGAGGCCTTGAGGGTCTTCCTGGGGGCCGAGGGTGACCATGCGCTCTTTTCCCTGCGCCAGAGCCCACGGGGACGCTGGACGTGTGGTTCCAGAGACAGCGCGTGGGCGGCGGCCAGCGGGTCTCCCTGTTCTGGAAGGTGAGTGAGACCTCTGTGTCGCCCACCTCCGCCCATCTCCGTCCCTCTTCCCTCGGGCCGTGTGCCCCCCACCCCACTGCACCATCTCCTCCGACTCTTGTCCCCTTCTCGTCACCCCCTACACGAGGGTCCCAGCAGTGACAATGCGACCTGATTTGTTCACTCTTTGGCCAAACCACAGGTGTGGAAATTCAGGATGTATTTTCCGCAGTCGTTGAAAGACAGGTACAGGCCAGGCTTGGTGGCGTATGCCTTCGATCCCAGCTACTTGTGAGGCTGACAGGAGGATCTCAAGTGCGAGGCCAGCTTAGGCAGCCCTGTCTCAGAACAAACCCGGAAAGGCTGAGAGCCCCGTGGCTGAGCCCTTGCCTGGTGTGCGGGGTTCACGCAGTGCCCCACAGAGGAGCCCCAGGCAAACCCGGCGAGCGAGAGGACAGAGAGTCAGGGGACAGGGAGGGACCTGCCACTCGTGCAGGGCGTTGGCACCAGAGGACGGGCGGGGTGTGGCTGGGTGCACGCTTGTGTGCACTGCGGTTGTGTGCGTGGAGGTCCGAGAGTACCGGGTTGTGCGTGTGTGAGCACTGTGTGGGCGTGAGTGTGAGCATGTGGTGTGGATGTGAGCTGTGGGTGTGAGCGTGAGTACGTGAGTGTGACCCCAGCTCCATGGGTGTGCCTTTCTTGTGGTGATTCAGTTTCTCCAGCAAGCGCCCCTCCCGGCCTTTCTCTTCTGCACCCTTGCTCTTGTGCGTAGAGAAAGTGTTTTCGATGGTGAAGTTGAAAGTGCAGCAACCTACGAAATGGACCCAAAGCCGCCCAGCCCATACAGGGACACGGGGATGCGTGGACAGTGTCTCTTGCACCCCCAGCCTCCTGGCCGCTGAGGTGCACGCAGCCCAGCTTCCCTCACCTTGGGACACCTTGGCGCCACAAGCCCCACACACTGCCTCCGGGAACGTAGTGTGGGTCCTGTGTTTGGTTTTTGTCTTTTGTTTTAGCTTGTTTGGTTTTTAGAAACAGGGTCTCCGTCTGTAGTTCAGGTTGGCCTTGAGCTCACAGTGATCCTCTTGCCTCAGCCTCCCGAGTACTCCCAGGGGAGCTGGGGAGCAATGCATGGGTAAGGATGAGGCATCCCCGTCTCTGTGGGTGATGATCCTGCTGACCCCAGAACAGTTTCCCACGCCAAGGCAAGGACATCAGTCAGGAGGCGCTGGGAACAGCAGATGTGCTATGGGAAGTGTCCCTTCAGAGAGGCACTGTGACTTAAAATGTTCTTGTACTACATCATCAGCACTCGGGAGGCTGAGGCAGGAGGATCGCTGGTGCCCAGGAGCTCGAGTCGAGGCCAGCTTAGACAACATAGTGAGACCCACAGTGAAAACAGAAAGTCACTCAAGGCCCTTCTTCCCTTTGGACTGGGGTTGCTGAAATGTCACCAGTTCCATGGGCCGGCATCGTCTCTGCAATGCCTCCTCCCTCCGCCCAAGGATGCTAAGAAGCCACGCTGGACGTGGAATTATCCTCGGTTTACAAGTAAGAGCTGGAGGCTCTGCACTCACACAGGTTCGCCCCTGGGAAGGCTAAAAAATGAAAAGAATTCTTTTTTTTTTGAGACAGGGTCTCACTGTGTAGTCCAGGCTGGCCTCAAACTCATGGGGATCCTCCTGCCTCAGCCTCCCGAGTACTAGGATGACAGGTGTGTGCCACCACGCCCGACAGAAAAATTAAAAACTATTTAAAAAGAGCAAAATGAACTGAGTTCAGCAGTATTCCAAACTCAAATCAAAAGAAAGCAAAGCAGGGACAAATGTGCTCCGATTCCCCTACTGTCTGCCTCCGTTGATGCAGGCTGAGCTAACGGAAGGAGGGGCTCCGAGGACGGCTCTTCCTTCTGGGCACCCCTCCCCGACTGGGAAGCCTGGCGCTGGCCCCGTGCACCCTAAGGTCGCAGGCCTTGGGGGCTCTCCCTCCTGGGGACGCCAGGCCTCCAGACGACGCACTTCCCCTCGCACCCACCAGAGGGCGCGCCCAAGCCGGCTGAAGGCTGAAGGTTTCCCACAAAAGCTTCTCTAGCCCTCTCCAGGCTTCTCTTGGTGGAGACCAAGTCCTGGCTCCCTGTGATCGGCAGCGCTGGCGCTCGTGTCCAGATCCCAGTTCGGATCCTGCTCTGCAACCGTCAGCTAGTTTCATTTTGGAGTAAGAGAGAAAAATTAGTGTGTTTTGAAACACAGTCTTTTGCTGGGCATGGTGGCTCACACCTGTGATCCCAGCACTCAGGAGGCTGAGGCAGGAGGATCACCGTGAGTTGAAAGCCAGCCTGGGCTACATAGTGAGACCCTGTCTCAAAAAAAAAAAAAAAAAAAAAAAAAAAGTTATCTTTTAAAAACGTTAACTACGGCCGGTGAGATAGCTCAGTGGCAAAAGTGCCTGCCTGGCAAGTGCAAGGTCCTGAGTTCGACTCCCGGAACCCATATAAAGGAAAAAAAAGAGCTGGTGATATCGCTCAGTGGCACAAGCTCCTGCTGGCAAGCGCAAGGTTCTGAGTTCGACTCCCAGTACCCACATTAAAAAACAACAACAACAACAACAAAACGTTAACTGGTTTATTTCCAAATGGTGGGTGGGGAGCGCCAAAGCGCACGGCACAGGTGCGGTGATAGAAATGAAATGTCCCTCGATGTCACAACTGACGCAGGGGAGAGGGCCAGGTGCAGAGCCCTCTGCCAACCATGTTTCCTTGCAGAGCCTGAGCTTAGCGGAGGCGAGAGGGAAGATCCTGCACTATCGGGTGGCCCTGCAGGAGGTGACGGGGAGGACAGCCACACTGCAGAACGTCACACAAGGCACCTCTTGGACCTGGGTCATCCCCAGCACCGGGACTTGGACTGCAGCCGTGTCCGCGGTCAACTCCAAAGGAAGCTCCCCACCCGCACGCGTGGCCATAGCGGACCTGTGCGGCACAGGTGGGTCACCCGCTCCGACGTCACTGTGTCTTCCTCCTCTCCCATCTCCTGCCCAGGCCTGGGTGAGGATCGGGATGGATGCCATGGTCAACAGCTGGCTTTTCCAGGCCACCTGTGAGCGGCCCCGGACAAGGAAATTAGCACCTGTGCCCCTCAGTCCCCGGCTCTAAAACAGGAATCGTGTCACCTGTCTTGGGGCATCGTCACACCACATCCCTGGCAGGGACTTAAGAAATGTCAGTTAGGGGAATATCTGATCCATTTAATTGAACACTGCCGCCGGGTGTGGTGGCGCATGCCTGTCATCCCAGCACTCAGGAGGCTGAGGCAGGAGGATCACCATGAGTTCAAGCCCAGACTGGGCTACATAGTGAATTCAAGGCCAGCCTGGACTACATAGTGAGACCTTGTCTCAAAAAAACAAAAAAAGAAGAAAAAAGAAAAGAGAAGGCCAGTGTCAGCTGGTTGTTTATGTGTGTGCATGTATGGAGGTGTGCATGTGTTCTTCCATGCATTCATGTATGCACGCATGTAGGTATCTATTTCTGTAGGGTTGAGGATTGAGCCCCGGCCTCCACGGGTGCTGGGCATGCGCTCTACACCCTTGACATAACTGGCTGTTGGCAAGCTGACCAGCAGCACCACGAGAAATCTCACGGGGCTGTACTCTGAGCATGCGCAGCGGAGATGTCCTGCGCAGGTGCACAAGAGCAGAGTTGGCACGTGGCACCTGCTGGTTCCTAGGACGCGCCACAGGGCCAGGGTCGGTCTGGGCACAGTCTGCAGGGATGAGGCTGTGGAGACAGCCCAGAAACATGTTGAGGGCAGAAAATGTCGGAAGAGCGCTGGGTTCATCTGTCCCGGTGTCTCCTGACAGCAGCGCACGCGCGAGGCCACACTGGTCATCAGGATACATGCGTGTGTGGGCGGCAGGAGGGGGAAAGGGTCACGTCGCGGCCACGTGGAGCAGAGCACGTGGAGACGTCACCCAGGACCGTGCCACGCGGTTCTCCCCAGCTCGGCTGGGCTCTTCTCCACTCTGACTTTGTCCTCTCTTTGTCCCCGTGAAGGGTCGCTGGCTCCTCGCCAGGTCTCCGCGAGCTCGCAGGCCGGGGACGACATCACGGTGACCTGGCAGCCTCCTGGGCACGGCGACGCCGCCGTGCAGCAGTACGTGGTGGAGTGGACGGCGCTGGCCGGGCACGGCTCGCGGTCCCCCCCGAGCTGGCTGCGGGTCCCCCCCTCTGGCAGGTCCGCTGTCATCTCAGGTACCATTGTCACCTTGCTTCCCAGGGGTCTCAAGGCCATGTTCACTCAGGGCACTGCAGCCGGAGACCCAGAGCCCGGCTTCAGTTACACAGGAGACACAACACCCTAGCACCAGGGTGGACAGTCATGTCCCAGAGTCCATCCAGACAGCACCACATGGCGGAGGGCGTGGCTCTGTGGTAGAGCTCACCACACACACAGAGGCCCTGTGTTCCCATCCTGGCACTGCAAAAGAAAAAACAAAAAAAGCCTGGTGTGTCCGTGCACACCTGTAATCCCAACACTCGGGAGGCTGAGGCAGGAGGATCACTACACAGTTGAGGCCAGCCTGGATGGACTACGTAGTGAGTTCAAGGCCAGCCTGGACTACATAGCGAGGCCCTGTCTCAGAAAAACCCAAACCAAAACAAACAAAAAGGGGTAACAGAGTGGAGTATGCTACCTCAGCCACAGGGTGATCCTCCTGCTTCAGCCTCCTGTGTGCTGGGATTACAGGGGTGTGCCACCATGCCCAGCTAAATTACTTAACTCTTGTGCCTCCACCTCCCCATCTGAAAAATGAGGATAATGTTGCCTATTCATTGTGTAATTGTGAGAACTCAGTAATGTGTTGAAAATGCCTTAAACGGTGCCGGCTGTATGTTAAGCGCTTAATGGTTTAGCCATCGTATTGTTATTGTGCCACTCATGGGAGCTAAGGGTTGGACAGGCTTTCCAGCTCAGATCCTAACCGTGTCCTGACACGGTGAGATCGGCACACCGAGAGGGTGTCTCACGGGTAAGGAGGCCCCCTACACAGAAGCACAGAGCTCGCAGACAGGGACCTTAGCTGTGTGCTCGGCCACCGTCAGGAGCCCAGACCCTAGCAGTCTGGTCCTAATCGTGCCCTCAAAGCACACACTGCCTGCACAGCCCAGGCACCTGGCGCAGGGGGCCAGCACAGGGGTCCAGAACTGATCCCCAGAAACCGTTCAGCCAGTAGCAGAGAATTCCAGATGGGGGAAGTTGGGGAGGCCTGGTGGCTGTCATTTGTTCTGGTCCAAATATGCAAAGTAACAGGGCACCAGTGGTCCCAGCCACTGAGGAGGCTGAGGCAGGAGGATTGCTTGAGCTCAGGAGTTCAACACCAGCCTGGACAGCATAGTGAGACCTTGTCTCAAAAAAACAAAAAGGCAAACAACCCCCGCCCAATGTGTTTCTTCTGCTGCTGTGGAGAGCAAGGTAAGGCAGGTACCAGTTCTGAGAAGCACCTGCGACAGCCTCTAGCAGGCCAGTCGATCCCCAGAGCTTTTTCAGTAGACGCAGTTTCCCCCTGGGGTTCCCGGGTCCCGCAGACCCATAGTGGAAGGAAACAGCGTTCCCTGAACCAAACTGCTAGAACTCTGTGCGAACACCTGGAATAGATGACAGGGGAGGATTGTTTCACACTTAGTGAGATAAAATATCTCAAAGTCATTTAGAATTATGCATTTGAGTAAAATTGATATGCGAACGAGTAAAATTAACTTGACAACAGTTGTGTTCCTGCTTGGAAACACTCGGCCAGCTATCAGCTTAGGCGGCTGCTTCGTTCTGGAAATAAACATTTGAAAAACGAAGTCACTCCTGCTTACCAGGAGTACAGGGTTCAGATCTACAGCCGCCAGCTCGGGGGCGGGGCCTTGGTTGGGGGCGGGGCCTGTGGGAGGGGCGGGGCCTGCACGGATCCCTCTTCCGACCCCTCCCCTTTCTGCTTCCTGGCCACTACGAGGCGAGCAGCATTTTCTCTGCTGTGCCGTGTGCCACACCCTTGTGCCTTGGAGCCAGCTGACTCGGCTAAACCCTGAACCCCAGGAGACCTCTCCTCATTTAAGCTGTCGGGGCGGGTATTGTGTCTCAGCGATGAGAGGGTGGCAGACGTCTCTCCTGCACAAAGGGTGGGCACCCACATTCACCAGGAGAGACCCCCGCCTCTGGTGGAGTCCATGCCAAGGCCGCTGCAGAGCCCAATGTGCCCCTCAGGACTCCCCGGCCTCCACAGGGCACACGGAGCTGGCCCGCCTGCTGGAGACTGGGCAGCCGGCGGGCACTGGGTGCCGAGGGCTGCGTACCAGATCTTCCCAGCCAAAACTGGACTCTGTCCGCGGTCTGCGTTGCCCTCCCGGGGTCTGAGCCTGGATTCCGACCCCGGAGCATCTGCCGGGCCCAGGACTAAGCTGGCGGGTCTGACTGCGTTTCCCCTGGTGTGGGCACTTGGGTTGGAACTTGTGCCTGGCCTGCATTTCCATCTTGTCTTCCTCTGCCGCTAGACTGGCAGTGTGACGGAGCTTTGTATGCTGCCTGCCTGCTGGAGTGTTGCAAGGGTAGCACATTTTCATGTAAAACACACACGATTTACTAAGTTATTCTGTGATGTAAATTCCTGGGCGGGAGATGTAGATCGTGGTTAAGGGCTTAATTAGCATGCCCGAGGCCCTGGGTTTGATCCCCAACACTGGAGAAAACCCCTCAAAAGAAGATTTTGAACCCCTATTCACCGTCAGCTTTGGGGTCCCAGCGACTGACCTGCTGGCTTTGGGCAACATTGCAGCGTTCCCGCTCCGACCTGTAGGCCATGGGACCTGGGAGGGCTCGGGGCTCTTTTTCCTGGAAAATCTCCTTTGGAACTGAAAGCTGTGCTGCGCTCAGTGCTATAGAAGGGCCTTTTCCTTGCTGCCGGCAGAAGTCTGAGACTCAGGGAAGCGAGGAGACTTGGCAGGGAAGAGGGGCTCCCCGTAAACCCCACGCCTGTCAGAGACCTACCCAGTGTGTCACTGGGCTGCAAGGGAGGCGCGTTCATGTCCCCGGGGCTCATCCAGGCCTTGGGCTGTGGCGTTGCCCGGGGCAGGCTGGGGAGGGGTGCAGGCGAGGGCTGGCACTGCAGTGCGGGCCCTAGCTGGTCACATCCCAGTGGTGTCCCTGTCCTGCGGGTCATCGTGATGCTGCGTGAGCGCCTGATGGGCACCTGAGAGCAAGAAAAGCCGTTCGGGTCATTCACCTGCAAAACCCTAGCCTCTCTTTCTTGTAGACAACAAATTGTTTACCTGCGGAAGTTCAAGTTCTTTTCCTTAAAGTGAAGTGGTTTTTGCTTGTTGTTCTGTTTTGTTCCCTGCCCCAGGAGAGTCTGTGTTTGTGTGGATGCGTGGAAGAACTTGTTGGAACTTGAATAGCTTTGTCTTTTGGGGGTGTTTGATTGGTTGGTTTTGTTTTGTTTGTTTTTGTGGTACTGGGAATCGAACCCTGGGCCTTTGCACTGTTACATTCTTATTTTGAGACAAGGTCTCGCTAAGACACTAAGTCACCAGGCTGAGCTTGAACTTGCAGTCCTCCTGCCTCAGCCTCCCAGAGTGCCTGCCTCCTAATCAGACAGCCCTGTTTGTCTGTATGGAAGGGTACGCAGGTCGGTTGGTCAGTTTATCTTGTGCTTGGAAGCTGAGAGCTGGGACTTCCAAAAGCTGGCAACGTGGTGAATAGGATCACTGGGAATTTGTAACTTAGGTCATCCCTTTATTCTCAGCCATTGGTGGCGAATCTATGGCACATGTGCCACTCTGAAAGGTTTACCATCGCTGGGCTGGGCCATTCTTGACCCATCTTCAAAGGCAAGAATCCAGGTGTGGCAGCACACCCCTGTGACCCCAGCATTCTGGGAGGTTGAGGCAAGTTCAAGCTCAGCCTGGCTTCTTACCGAGTAAGAAACGCAAAAGGGACTGTGGACATAGCTCATTGCAAAGGCCCTGGGTCCAATCCCCAGTACTGCAAGGAGAAAAAAAACAAAAGGACAAGCCACAACTTGAAAGCAGCGAAGACGGCTTCCTGCATGACTCACAGGGTGACACACCTGAGACAGGAACTCGCTTTTCTTGCAGAGAACATAGAGCCCTACGTGTGCTACGAGATCCGCGTGTATGCACTGTCGGGGGACCAAGGTGGGTGCAGCTCCGTCCTGGGCGACTCAAAGCACAAAGGTGAGCTGGGGCTGGTGCCAACTGCACTTTGGGCTGGAGCCCTGGGTAGATCCAGGCTTGGAGGATGACGGAGCCGCCTGTGTCCTCTTCCCAGCACCGCCGGGTGGCCCACACATCGATGCCATCACAGAGGACAAGGGGCGCGTCCTGGTGTCGTGGAGCCCCAGCCCAGCCCTGGAGCAGGCAGGCTGCGTCCTGTGCCTCCGGATCTACTGGCGGGAACAGGACTCCAGCGCCCCGCTGGGGCTCCAGGGTACGTGCAGCAGCAGAGCAAGGGACCTCTGTCTGCACATTAGGGAATCCTCACGTCTGCAATTACCATCGTGGCATATTCTTTTCTCCTTAAAATGGATAAAGTACAGTTCAGCAGGAGCGACCCTTTGTTCCCCATAGTGACCCTATAAGGCTGAAACCGCAGCAGTTCAAGTCCGGCTGGCTGGCCATCTCAGCGATGTCACGAATCACACACTCGTGTGACACTTCCAAGCCAACCTCGAGCTCCCATCTCCTCCCGGTGTGATCGCTTTGGCTTTCTTTTAGGAGATTTTATCCTAAAGAAGGGACGTGTTTGTCCCCTCATGAGAATTACTAGCTCTGAAGAATGTAAGGGAGCTCAGGGATGGACCCCACTTGGCAGGAGAGGGAGGCCCAGCCTGGGCATCTGCCTTTCAGTGCCGCGGGGCCCTGTCCTCCGGAGGTCTGGTCACAGTGCCTGTGCACCCGCGAGCACACTTCCTCCTGGAGCTCGGGTCCACTTTGATCCCCCCAGGGTCTTTGCCACCGACACCTAAGTGCCCGAGGGGGAAGCCCAGGCAGTTCGCCCGCTGCTGTCTCCCCTACCCCAGCAGTGCAGCCCAGAGCACAGCAGATGCCGAGTGAAACGGATTTGTTGAAATCAGGTGTGGTGGCACGTGCCTGTCATCCCAGCACTCGGGAGGCTGAGGCAGGAGGATTGCCCAGACCTCGAGGCCAGCCTGGGCTACATAGTGAGTTCAAGGTCAGCCTGGACTACATAGCAAAACCCTGTCTCAAAAAAAAAAAAAAAAAAAATTTTAAGGGATTTATTGACAAACAAATGGGGCGCTACTGCCCAACTCCTGCTCAGCCCCCAAGACCCTGCGATAGGAGCTCATTTCCGGTACAGTGCAGCTACCTGCCTGGTCCCCTCAGCCTTCCTCCCACCATCTTCCAGATGACACGCAACTGTCCCATTGTCTACACTGCCTGAACCCTTCAGACACCTGTGGCTAAGGTCCGCCTCTGCCAGGGCTGAGCTGTGCCCTTCCTCTCCAGCAGGAGTCACAGCCGGGTGCAGGACTGGTCTTTCCTGCCGGACTTCTCCACTTCTCTTCCCTGGCACAACTCGGCCTGTGCTGCCAGCCGCACTGCCCGCCCTGCACTGCCCCATGCCCCGTGCAGCTCTGCGCTGCCCTCCATGTGGATGTGCACGTGTGAGTGTGTCACACACCCAGCCACGCAACACGCCCTGCCCCAACAGTGGCCCAGGTGCAGAAGCTTTCTAAGATGAATGTCTTCGTCCCTGCTTGAGGACCAGGGAGAGGGTTTTGATTTTCTTTTCAGCTCAATCACAAATCTTGAGTGTGTGTGTGGAATTTCAGCAGCCAGAGTAACCTGGGAAAGTGCCACTGGACCCCTTCTCACTGGGGTGAGAAACAGAAATGGCTGTGACAGGCACAGCTGAGTGGCCCGGGAGGAGTAGGGGGTGTCACTGGGTCCCCGCAGGCTGCACAAACATGAAGCGGTCATGGAAGGCGTGTCTCTCTCCATGGAGGGTGAACTCTTTGTTTGTTTTTTGAGATTAGGCTCAAGGTCAGCCAGGTCTACACAATGAGTTCAAAGCCAGCTTGAACTACATAGCAACACCTTGCCTCAAAATACCAAGTAAATAAGCCAGGCGTGTCATTCCTGTCATCCATCCCAGCACTCAGGAGGCTGAGGCAGGAGGATCGCTCTGAGCTCAAGGCTAGCCTGTACTACACAGTGAGACTGTGTCCCCAAAAAAAACCTAAAACAAAACAAGTAAACAGATGATTGATAGATTATCTGATGAATTAGGACTACTTTTAAATAGCAATATGTTTTTCACTTTCAATTAAATGAATCATTACAAAGTTAAAATGAGTGAAAGCTGACATTGAACCGCTTCCTTTGAAGCCTACTTTTCTCCCTCTCGGTTTCAGAGGTCCCCCCTGGACGCTCCCAGAATTCCTACCCACTCACGGGCCTGCAGCGCCGGGCGACCTACGTGCTGTGGATGACGGCGCTGACGGCAGCCGGGGAGGGTCCCCGAGGAAGCGAAAGGGAATTTCGCCTTCAGGGTAAGCGAGGACTTAGCCCGGTGGCAGGCAGGGGTCATGGTGCTGTCCTCCCTCCATTCCTCCCTCGCACCACGTGCGCCCCTGCAGGTCCCTCTGCCTGGGGTCCCGAGTGGCCCCTCTGCTGGGAGGCAGTGTCCGCTTCCTCCTCCGGGAGCCCTCCGGGCTGCACGACCTTCTATTCATAGTCACACGCAGGACTCCGCTCTGAGCTGCCCTCCAGGGGTGGGGACGGCAGCTGTTGATCATCAAAGCCTGGCGCCCGGCACGTAGGACTTGCTCGCTCAGTGCCTGTTCAAAGAGCAAGGAAACTCACACCAGCAGTACCAAGAGCAAGGACTGCGTATCAGGTCACTGGTACACAAGAGCCCTTCCTTTGTGCAGTGATTTGTGTAGTATTTACGCGGCCAGGCTGCTGTAGGAAATTACCATAAACCGGATGGCTTCACCAGCATTTCCTCTCTTGAAGTCTATTCCATGCATATATATACATTTTTTTTTTTTAATTTTTGAGACAGGGTCTTGCTATGTGGTCCAGGCTGGCCTTGAATTAATAGCAATCCTCCTGCTTCAGCCTCCCAAGTGCTGGGATTACAGGAGTGTGCCACCATGCCTTTCTCCAACTCTAAACTTTAGACACGATGTCTTTTTGCAAACCCTCCTGAGCCCTGTGAGGCAGCTGCCATGCTGACCTCTGCTACCTGTGCACACATGTGATCACCCTTTTCCGTGCCCGGCATTACACACACCCGTGGCATGGCAGTTTCCTGCTTGCACGTGCACACGCCTGTCTCTTGCACTGTGTTCATGGCTCCTTAAGATGGAGGCGTCCGCATCCTCCTCCTCTTCGTGTCTCAGCACCTGGTGGGGACCTGGCCACTGGTTTGCACTCAGGAGATGGTGGCTGAATTCACGGAGAAGCCAACAACTGGGGCGGGACATGCTACATCACCTCCCACTGGCAGAGGCCTGGTCCCCCATCTGGTCACATTAGTAACTACCTGTTAGATCTGGAAGTCCCCACGCCTCCCGCCCTCCGAGGCTGGTGGAAGGGGATGGACCGCGGGGCTCCGGGCTCACAGAGCAGGGCTGCTGTTGCAGGGGGAGCCAGCTGGAGCACCGTTCTGGTCCCCAGCGCCTGCGTGGCTGTCATCACCGTGGGCGTCTTCTCTACCCGCTACTTCCGGCAAAAGTGAGTTGTCCTTTTGTTCGTCTGTTTATTTGTTTGTGACAGGGTCTCCTTATGTAGCAACAGGCTGGCCTCAAACTCTGGGCAATCCTGCTGCCTCAGCCTCCCGAGTGCTGGGATTACAAATTGTCTTTTAAATACTGACATGCACTGTCACTGCCTTGGGTCAGGCAGGCAGGCACTCGAATATCGCTGGCAGATAAGGACATCACTCAAACTTTTTGGGCAACAGTATGTGTCAAAGTTCTAAATGTGTATATTTGACTTAGACATTCCTAACTAGAAATTTGTTCTAAATAGATCATAGATATATGCATATATCTAGTGGAAAGTGTTTACTGAGGTATTGCTCATTAGGAAAATATTTGTAGCCGGGTGTGGTGCGCATGCCTGTTATCCCGGCACTTAGGAGGCTGAGGCAGGAGGTTTGCTACAAGCTTGAGGCCAGCCTCAGCTACATAGTGAGGCCCTGTCTCAAACCAAAAAGGAAAAGAAAAATACTTGAAACAAACTAGGCGCCCATTGATACAGGATTGGTTAACTCCATCTCGATGTATTTCATAACATATCACACATTCCTTGAAGATGATGTCAAAGAAAATTAAATGCTATGAACATTTTCCGTATTACATTTTTCAAAGCAGGTTGCAAGAAAAGATGTATTTCCCTTTCTTAAAAATAGTGCTCACAATCGCTTCTCGGCCTTTTGGCTAAGATCAAGTGTAAAACTAGTGCTCATGCATGCAAGATATTTCAGTTGGTTATATTTAATGTAAAAACCGAAACAGTAAAACTTCACCTGTCTAACGGTTTCTCAGCCCAGCGAAGGTGCAGGCACAGGTCAAGGCCGGTGTGGCGGCGCCATGGTCACGGGACCTGGGTTCTATTTCCTGCTCTGCTCTCCTGCTCAATTTCCGCCCCTAGTTCCTCATGGTCCAAAGGCTGCAGGTGCTACAGCCATCACACCTGCATTCCACAGCTATAGGAAGAAACAGAAGGAGGTCCATACTTCCCTTTATTTATTTACTTATTTATTTTTATTTATTTTGAGACAGGATCTTGCTATATAGTTCCAGGCTGGCATTGAATTCACAGTGACCCTCCTGCCTCAGCCTCCCGAGTGCTGGGGTTACAGACGTGTGCCACCATGCCATGTATTATTTTATAAGAAAAAAGCGTAGCTAGTTCATTCTTCAATACAAGCTTTCTTCAGAGGCCACGTAAAGTAATAAAAGAGTTTAAATAAAAGTAGCTCAAAGCTGCTGCACCAGCCAGAGCCTGTCAGGGCAACTTCTCGTTTGTGGGAGATCTGCCCTGCGATGAGGACTGTGGAGCAGGGTTCTCATCATGACGACACTGAGAAAGTTGAACTCCAGGGCCGTTGAGATGGCTCAGCGGCATAAGCGCCTGCCTGGCAAGCGCGAGGTCCTGAGTTCGACTCCCAGTAACCACATACGAAAAAGGGCCGGTGATATCGCTCAGCGGTACGGGCGCTCCCTGGCGCGTGAGGTCCTGAGGTCGACCCCCGGTACCCACAAAAAAAAAAAAAAAAAAAAGAGTTGAACTCCAGAGTCACCTGGGGTCACACACACACTTTTCACGAAGATAGCGACACAGTTAGGGTGAGGACTAAATTGCTGTTTAAAAAATAAAAGATGCCACCTGGGCGTGGTGGCATACGCCTGTGGTCTCAGCACTTGGGAGGCTGAGGCGGGAAGATCACTGGGAGTTCGAGGCCAGCCTGAGCTACACAGTGAGTTCGAGGGCAGCCTGGACTACATAGTAAGATCCTGTCTCAAAATAATTAAATTAAAATGATTCTTTTCACACTATTTGCATCATCTTGTGTCCCCTTGGGTCCGGACCCTGCCCCACCCCCAGCAGGTAACACTGTGCTGCCCACGCGGTTAGCGGTTTCATCAGTGTGTGCAGACTGATCGCGTGGCTGGCCGTGACGGTGGCCGCTAGAGTCACCCGAGCCACTGCGCCTGGCGCTCTGTCCCCGTAGGAGTCTTGTGAGGACACTGCCTCATCCCAGCCTCGGTAGCAAGCGGCCCCTGTGCCACAGTCCTCAGTCCCCGCAGCACGCGCCAGCCTGACCGTGTCCCCGCTTTGTCACCCGCAGGGCACTGGTTCTGCTCTCGGCCTTCAGGCCGCAGTGGTGTGGCCCAGGGATCCCCGACCCGGCGAACAGCACCTGGGCCAGGAGGTTTCTGCTGGAGGAGGTGAGCGCGTGAGGTGGCACTGAGCGTCGCCTTGGTTTCCTCCTGGACCCCGCAGCCCCTGTGACCTGAGGCCCCTGACGCTTAGGACCAACTGACTCCAGACATAGGAAGCCAGATACGGTGGCGCACACCTGAAACTCTAACACCTGGGAGGCTGAGGCAAGAGGATCGCCTGAGTTCAATGTCACCAGTTCCCCCAAAGGCCAAGCCCTTCAGCCCTCCTCCCAGCGCCTGCTGGTCGGTACCTCTCCTATTTCTGGAGTCTCGGTCTCCAGTGACGAGCAGCTTCCAGGACAGCCAGCCCTCCTGCCCCTCAGCCGGGAAAACACATCTGCCAGGACGAGGCGCACAAGGCCTCACGCCCTCCTCCCCACAGTGAGGCAGCCTCGGCTGCAGTTTGGGCTAAGCCGAATCAGCGGTTGCAGCCTAGGAACAGTCTGCTGAAGGCCTCAAGGGGGGTCTCTGGCTCTCGCCTCTCTACCTCCCTGACCTGTGTTTTGTTTTGTGGTACCAAGGATTGAACCCAGGGCCTTCACCCTGAGCCACTTCCCCAGCCCTTTTA
The DNA here is from genome assembly GCA_028451465.1 of Erethizon dorsatum. Classification (NCBI taxonomy): domain Eukaryota; kingdom Metazoa; phylum Chordata; class Mammalia; order Rodentia; family Erethizontidae; genus Erethizon; species Erethizon dorsatum. The sequence continues at coordinate 122,479,264 of CM051829.1, read as the reverse complement.
TTTCATGAGACAAGATCTTGTGAAATTGTCCAGGCTGGGCTTGAACTTGGGATACTCCTGCCTCAGCCTCCCAGAGTGCTGGGGCGACAAGCATGTGCCACCACACTCAGCTTCTCTGACCGGTGCTAACTGCATCTCTCCCGGGAGGGTCCTGGGGCTGGCTGGGGCTGGGAACCCTGGGAAGGCTGGTCGTCAGGGTCCCCTGCACTGTGGTCTCCAGCCATGGCCTCTTCCTCCCCCTCTGCAGGAGAGGACACCACTGCCAGTGGACAGGACGCAGGCGGCCGTGTCCCCTCTGGAGGAGCCCGAGCCCTTGGTCATCAATGAAGTCCTGCACGGCCACCCCTGCTGGCCTGAGAGGGGACGGGGAGACGGAGGCCTCTTCACCTGCACGGAGAAGCCTGGGGACAGAGGCTGCAGCCCACTTCCCGCGGGGGCTCTGTACAAGGTGCTGGGGGGCCACGGCAGGGAGCCGGCGCAGGGGGTGACACTCCCAGGCCCCGATGGCTACCTCCCCGCCAGCCCAGGGGACGTGGCCACCTGCGGGTCCCTGCTCCCTGAGCCTGCAGAAGAGCTGGGGCCGCAGCGTGTTGCCCTCTCCATCTTCACAGCCAGCTCCCTCCACCCACTCGGCGTTGCCTGCGGCCAGAGGCTGACCCTGGACCAGCTGAGGATGGGCTGTGACTCCCTGGTGCTCTGAGCCTGTAAGGTCGTGTGTCCTTTCCACAGCCCTCGCACCTGGGGCAGCTTTGGTGGCATCAGCATGGCTGCAGCCAGAGGGCAGGTGCCAGCTTACCTCGTAGGCCTCGCCTCCAGCCCGGGCTTCAGCAACCTTCAGCTATGGTGATGAGAAAGGGGCGAGGGGACAGGAGGAACAAACCCTCACTGGTCAAGGGAGGAGTCCCGGGCATCATGCAAGCAACAACTAATTGCAGGCCTCAGACCTGCCGCAGTCTTCCTGCCTCAGCCTCCCGAGTGCTGGGATCACAGGTGGGTGTCAATCGGCCATTGTCAATCATTTTGTGTATGGTGCTGGGATTGAACCCAGGGCCTCACGCATGTTAGGCAAGTGCTTTCCCATCGGTTCCATCCCTGGCCACACTACAGCTCTTAAGCAGAGAAGCAGCCACGGAACAGCCCCGCCACTCCTAACGAAGAGCGAGAACTCGGCCCTCCTCACTGACTGATGTTTGCTAACTGTAAAAGGTTTCAGCAGAAAGGAATGAAGACTACTTCTCTTGTGACTTCGTGGCCTGTGAGCTGTTAATGCCTTTCCTTCGCTCCGTGCTGACTGGCTCTGGGCTCATGGTGGTCGCTATGTATGAGCAGCACCATGGTCCAGCCTCATCCCTTCAGAGCTCCCAGTCGCGTCTCTACACACATGCACGTGCGCGCGCACATAGACGCGTGCCTCGTTCCATGCCACTGAGGTCCCGGCCACTGCGCTGCCGCGGCTCTGAGGAATTCTGCAGCGCTTGTTTGGCAGGGCCCAGGCCTCCCCTCCCCAGTTCGCACATTTCCCCCACAGGCAGTGGGACCCCGGGAAGTGCAGTCAGGTGTCCAGGATTCGGAGAATGAACACCGGCTCCTCTGTCGCAGCCCCAGGCCCTGGCTGAGCCCCAGGAATGGAGCTGCTGTCGGCAGCGCCAGCCCCTTCCAGCCCATCCAGGTGAAACCAGGACTCCCCGAGATTTAGAAGAGCAGGCTCGGGCCCAGCATACAGCTTAGCAGCACAGCACCTGCCTGCCCAGTGCAAGGTCATGAGTTTGATTCCCAGTGCCAGAACAACAAAAAGAAAGAGAGAGAACCACCAACCAACCCAGGCTCTACCTGCTCCATCACGAGCAGAGGCCGCTTGCCCCCTTTCTGCAGTACCGGGGGAGGTCCCACCCCCGGGTTTCCCTCCTGGGTCCCTGTGATCATCAACTGCCAGCTGCCTCTCTCCCTTTGATCCGCTTGTACAGATCAACCAGCAAGGAGAATCCACCAGTAAGTCACTCTCCAGCGGCAGAGCTATCTTCTCATCAATCCCAACATTTTCTTTAAAACCCGTCGCTGTTTCTAAAGTTTGATGACCCTAAGTAGCAAGAGACCGATGGCTCTCACCAGAGGCACATCCGGCTCTCCCTTAACTGAGACACTGGTTGAGTTCTTCCATCAATAGGAAAGGGCTGTTTCCTCTCAGAGAATGGTTTCCTCCTGAAGACTGCATCTTTCCCAGATGTTTTCTTGTGGTTTGTTTTGTTTTGTTTTTGAGACAAGGTCTCACTGTGTCATTCAGGCTGGCCTCAAAGTCAAAGCGATCCTCCTGCCTCAGCCTCCCCAATGCTGGGATTACAGGTGTTCACCACCACACCCAGCCTCCAGATGTTGTTTTATAGGCTGTGCAGCACCAAAAAAGTACTTCTTTTACCATGGCTTCCAGTGCTAGCGTTTGACTCATGCAAGCTGCCCAGGGTCCATACAACTGTTAAGGAAAATAATCTACCGAACGTTGGTGATCTACTGTAACCAGCGCCAATCTTGAAGGTACTGGACACCATGGTGACAAAATCCATTGGTATGAGGCACACCCAATACACCTGCTGTGTACATTGATGCCACCTGTGATTAACCAGTGAACATCTGCTTTAAAAAATAGCTTTATGGGGCCGGTGAGATAGCTCAGTGGCATAAGCGCCTGCCCGGCAAGCGTGAGGTCCTGAGTTTGACTCCCGGTACCCACATTAAAAAAAATAAAAAATAGCTTCATGTAATCTAGGCTTCCCGTACACTCGGCAGAAGCTCCTAATTTAGACGTCCGCGTGTGAGTGGGAGACAGGGTCTCGCTATGCAGCCCAGGCTGGCCTCAAACGCCAGGCTGCCTCTGCCTCCCAAGTGCTGGGATTACAGGTGTGTACCCCATGTTTGGCAAGAAGCTCCTAATTTAGACTTAAGCAAGTAAAGCCTTCACAAACACCTAAGAAGTACACTAAAAATGAGCACAAGATGAAGCTAAAGCCCAATTATCTTTTATGGGCAAGTTCCTTACCACCCACTACTCGACTTCAAGAAAAAATACACAAACCAGCTGCCTATCTCTAAACATTAATTTAGAGACCGCCCACAACGGCCTACACATGTTCAGCCACGTAACGGGGGGCACGTCTGCTTGTGTCTGATTTCTAAGACACCCCAAGTCCTTTGACACACATCGACACCTGCGACGTGTTGCGGGTGTGGCCGCATCAGCGCTCCTTGCGTGGCAGATGTGAGATGAGGGACACGCAGTTCCCAGGCCAAAGCTAAGAGAACGTGCAGTGTCAGCGACAAAGTCCTACGCAGTCAGATGGCAGGAACCAAATCAACTCAGCCCACTTTATACAGAACCGTGCCTACCGAAAACGAGCACCAGCTCTTCAAGCTAAGAGATTTTCTTAAGTCCTAAAATCCAGCAGGGACCAGCTAGTCATCAGGGTGACACAGGGCAACACACCAGCCCCAAGCAGCGCCGTCCACATCCCACGCCAGGCCCACATGGCCCACACTGAGCTCAAGGACAACGCACGCACCGGCTGGCCACCTGGTACGAGGTCCAGCACGCAACCCGGTGAAGTCCGAGGCCAGGCGCGTTTGTCTTCCTCGCTCCAGGTGCAGGACCACCTACCACCCGGCCCCCACATGGGCAGCAAGGCCAGGGGTCACGATGGCACAGTGCATGACACCCCAAAACCCAAGCGCAGCCCCTGCACGGACCACTTCTTGCTTCCCTTCCACTTGGAAGCGAATTCCGGTTCCTTCCTACGAAGTCAGCAGCAGCACAAAAGCTTTCTGCCAAATGAAGGGCTCAGCACAGCTTATGTTTTCTCACCTAGGTAAGATGTACAAAATTCTCATCTCTCTGAAAAACCAGCTTTATAGAGATTTGAGAAGTCCTGCGAAATGGAAACATTAAGTTTTCAGAGTATATGTAAGCTGCGAGCTACACACTTAAGGGCAAAATCTGCTTTCCTAGTAAGTGACCCGATATGCTGCCTTGTCCCTTTCCTGATTACAGAAGTGAGCCTCAAATTACTTCACAGCTGGGCCCATGATATTGCTCAGCGGCATAAGCGCCTGCCTGGCAAGTGCAAGGTCCTGAGTTCGACTCCCGGTACCCGCACTAAAAAAAAAAAAAATTACTTCACAGCTTCCCAGAGGTAGGGTGACTTAACTCGTGCCTACAACTAAACTTTGTTACTTAGGAAGATGCTGAAGTAGCTTAGGCAGGGCACCACATTTCACGGGTCTTGGGGCAGTTTGCTTCCACACCTTTAGAACTGTAGAAGCCATGCTTAGCTCAGGGATGTACAAAAGCAGGCACCAGGCCAGACTACAGACACCCGCCTTACACACTTCCAGACACATCTCTCCACTCACCCAGGCTGGCGGGCATTTGTGATCTTCCTGCCTCAGCCTCCTAAGTAGCACCAGGCCAGGCTACGGACACCCGCCTTACACACTTCCAGACACATCTCTCCACTCGCCCAGGCTGGCGGGCATTTGTGATCTTCCTGCCTCAGCCTCCTAAGTAGCACCAGGCCAGGCTACGGACACCCGCCTTACACACTTCCAGACACATCTCTCCACTCGCCCAGGCTGGCGGGCATTTGTGATCTTCCTGCCTCAGCCTCCTAAGTAGCTGGGATTACAGGTATGTGCCACCACAAAGGGCTTGCAGTATACTACAGAGGGCACGTCCCTTGTCAGTATCGCCACTGATTCCTGAAGCTAGGCTTCTGTACAGCCGTACCCTTGCTTTCTTGACATTCTTGGATCCAGTCAACACCTCATCCTCATTTCAATCACTTCTCATATATAAATTCCCAAGTGTGAACATAAAAAGATCGAGAGCAGCTCGGGTCGGAAGACTCAGCCGAGGTAGAGGTAACTGGGGCGTGGCTAAGCAGTTAACCACCCAGTTTGCTGCCCCTAGGTGTCCCTCACCGGAGCCTGGCAGCTGTGCTGGGGATAAATGCAGCTCTGTGGTTGAGGCGCGGCTTGTGAGCCCCAACACTGCCAAGGAACACACACAAACCCCCACGGCCTACACTGGGGGCGCGCCCCAGGAAAAGGGGCGGCAGGGCCGGGACAAAATTCACCTTGCGAATTACCTTAATTTCTGGAACTCCGAATCAGGTATTATTTTACTGCCTTGCTACTACATACACCCTGAAAAATAAGGTCTCCGTAAAGCGAACACACACTTGTAAATACCGTATGCTTTCTCTGGTGAGAAAAACCCAACGTGTAAATAAGGACCAAAATGTATGATACTGGGAAAAGGGAAGAAAATGTTCAAATGGGGAGGGGGGAAAGGAGGGAAAAATGGAAACAAAGCTTTGTAAATGAGGCGAAAAGGGTTGGAGAGAAGGGGAAAAAAATCACTAGATCACGTACAGGTACAAATCCTCTTATGATCATTATACCGAAAACGTACCAATACATTTAATTAGAAATTTCTGGGTTTTCAGTAACTTGAAAATCTGGGCTCTGATACTGGGCCCTGCTTAAAACACTTACCTGTAAGTGGGTCGGAGTCTGTGCGCTCGGGTGGGACCAGCCCGCTGGCGACCCCCACAGCCTTACCCTCGCAGCAGCTCCTAAACCCCGAGAGATTTCTCCCAGCTGCTAGCCTCGTCTTACAGACACTTGTAAAATTCAGTATACAGTAACTGTGTAACTCCCCACAGTGCTCTCAGTGCAGTCATCTCCAGCAATCAGAAACACCACCACCAGGCCGAATGCTCACCTCCTCCACATCTTTACCAACTAAGCCTCAGATCTGCTGACGGCCCTGGTAACACTTCCGCTTTTAACAAAGAACCAAGTGAAGAAAGGAGGCCTGTAGCTCCCAGCGCATCGCAAAACCTTCCCTACCTCCGCAGCTCTCAAGACAGCACTTGGCCAGCGGCCACTGCCCCGCAACTCCCAGAAGCTGTCTGAAAGCAGCCCGGGTGGGTTTCGCTGGGACCCCTCACGGGGAGAACCGGCCCTGGTCAGCCCCTGAATTCAGTTTACCTGAATTTTACGTTCCCAATGTTGGCTGCTGCTAAGATGGGTCACTCCCAAATGTGATTTGATAACCTGGTTTATCAAATAAAAACCTCACAGAAATCCTCAAACATTACATCTTTAAAAAATTAAGTGAGCATTATCTTGGGGTACAGAGGTTAAAAACCAGGACACACATGACAATCCAGGGCTCCTATTTGATTGCTTTTATGACTTTTAAGAAGTGAACATGAAAATAAATCTTTATTTTCAGTTATTACCCAAGGAGAAAGGTTCACAGTTTTAGCTCTTGATACAAAGTAAACTAGGAGGCAAATTCACATCCATCATATACAACTAATGGACCAGCTTTTTCAAGTGCAGGCTGTCCCAAAAGCTTGCGACAAAAGCAGGACTGCTGTGTTCCTGGTGACACGGCTGGCAAGGACAGTTTGCCAGGCGTTTCTAACAGCAAGTGTTTCTACAGTGTGTTGCTCTTTACACTCGTGTTCCGGGCTGGATCCCTGGGAACTGACGGGCTGACTGAGCGTGTGTGCTGCGATCTCAGAAGGGCCCCAGTCCAGGGGACTGACTGTGTGAATACTGTGCTTGCCTCTGGGCTGCAGGGACGGTCATAAATAGAAAATGATACTCATTAGCACCAGTGCAGAACGTGCTCGGCACCGTAAGATCCAAATCACCAGCACGAGCTTACCCATCATTCAAAGCCACGCCCTCTCCCAGGCTACCGGGACCGCATCTGATCCGGCACGGGGCTCCCGTACTGACCTCAGAAGCACACGGATACCAGGCAGCTAAGTAGCAGGTGTGTTTAAGATTAAGATCACTGGGCCGGTGAGACAGCTCAGCGGCATAAGGTCCTGAGTTCGACTCCCGGAACCCACATACGAAAAAAGGGCCGGTGATATCGCTCAGTGGCACGGGCGCCTGCTGGCGTGCAAGGTCCTGAGGTCGACCCCCGGTACCCACAAAAAAAAAAAAAAAAAATTAAGATCACTGCTATTTTTTAAAACTGGAAATTACCAGAGGTAGAAAATTTGACAACTGAATAACAGAAGTTTTAAAACTTTTTAAACAGAACTCCTTCCCCATTTCATCAATGAATGTGGCAGAATGAAAACAACTCCTTGCAACCCTGCTCACTGATGGTTCTGCCATGGATGTTTGTTTTTTTAACTGGGGAAAATGGGGGACAGGAATAGCTCCTGAGAGACAGGAGGGGTCCCGAATGGGTTACCAGCCATGGACGTTTTAGTAAGCAGCACTGCTCCCATCCCAGGACCCAGTGTGACCCCACTCCCTAGCTAAGAGTGGAATGGTAATTATCACCTTCCGTGGAACAAACGTCCACTGAGGACCAATCAACAACAGGAAATTCATGAAGAGGAAATTTTTGGCTTGTATCTTATAGATGGTGCTGCTGTTCCAACCTTATCAGTAAAGCTGTCTGCTTTCCAAATGCCAAAACCCTAAATACACCCCACCTCACTGTACTAACCAGTGCCCTTTGGTTTCTTCAGAACAAGGTTAAAGGGTTGCTGGCCACAGATTTACCTTCTCATCTAGGGACTTTCACACACAAACCATATGAAGGCCAGACACTTACTGTACAGAAGTGCAGGTATTCCGCACTAGCCACATCGACTTATTCTACCCGCCGCGCTGGAGGGGAGAGGCCCACACCACAGAACCAATGCACTGCACAGATGTGTCTATCGGCAGGAAGCAGCTCCAACAACTTCTACCAATAAAGTGTCTAGTTTGGCTTTCAAGATGGAAAAGTCACACATTTTAAAGTAAATATAGGTGAACTTGTCAGTCAGGTGTAATTTGAACCTAAGGAACCATGCAGGAGAGCGAAGGTTAATAAACCAATGTGCTTTGAATTTGTTCAAGTACTGATATTTCTGTATATAAAGATTTAGCATATATAACAGCTATCATGAGAAGTGAAAAAAGATTTTTCCCCAAAAATGAAAGTATTAAAACTAAGTTAAAATACATAAAGTAGTTAGTATTCCACACAGCATAAAACTTGACAAATCAAAGTTTACATGTCCCAGTTGACCATGTGTGAAAATGCAAAGCAGGTTTTAAAACCAATAGTATATCCAATATTTAAAACCAGTTTGTAATTGGGGGAACACCTAAATCCTTAATTAAAAAACACAAATGAAGTGAAAGCTTTTAAACTGGTACACACTGTTCACACCTATATTTCAAGTTTGGAAATGCATATATGCAAGCAGCAATACAAAAGTATTCATGAAGAATGCATAATCTCTGAAAATCATGAAAACATCCCTGCTACCGATACATTTCTAAATACAAAACTGACTACCATATTTGTTAACTTCTGTGTAGCGAGAGAAGTTCATTTTCAAAACAGATAAAATTCAGTCTTTAGGTGTGAATGGTATGAATGACAGTCTTTTTTTTTTCTCTTTTTTCCTTTTTTAAATTTCTTAGTTGTTTGGGATCCTTAAGCATGCACAAAGCTTTGAACAAGAGGGTCCGCAGAGGAACCAGGGCCGTCTCCGGGCGTCCAGTTAGGCCAGAGCTGGGAAGGCCTCTGGGTCATCCACATCCGGGGCGGAAGCACTCGACTGGAAAAGAAGCAAACCAGCATGAGCCGGGCTGTCAACCCCGAACACGCCGCCGACAGGGTTTCCACTCAAGACACCTCAGAGTTAAACGCTAAGGAACACGCGGCAAAGCTCTCACTCAAAAGGCTACGTTACGAATCAGAACAGCACTACAATTCCTACCAGTATGGCCCTTAGTTTCTACCAAGCTGCATCAAACTCCCTAGTGATACCATGGGTGGTTTTATTTTCTAATAAGCCACACAAGTAGATTCACATGGGATTTTTACTTTGTTATTTAGTAGTCTTACAGTTTTCTCCATTTCTAAGTAAGAATGGTATCAACGTGAAGGCAGACTAAGACAAAAAAGTATTTTATGTTAGAAGGTTCAACTGCTACTTAAGGCACTGAGTACACGTAACGAGATTAAAACATACTGAAAAGACCCTTATTTATGTCAAAAAGAAACAAAACCCCATGCTGTCATTGATGACAATAAAACCTGTAATGTCACTGTCATTAAAACCAACCACTGGGGCCGGTGAGATGGCTCAGCGGCATAAGTGCCTGCCCGGCAAGCGCGAGGGCCCGAGTTCGACTCCCGGATCCCACATACGAGAAATGGGCCGGTGATATCGCTCAGCGGCACGGGCGCCTGCTGGCGCGCGAGGTCCTGAGGTCGACCCCCCGGTACCCACAAAAAAAAAAAAAAAAAAAAAAATCAATCCTTGGGCTTCTATTAAAATATTTCGCTGAGCTGGGCATTGTGATGCATGCCTGTAATCCCAGAACTCAGGAGGCTGAGGCAGGAGAACTGCTGCGAGTCTGAAATCTGCCTACTCACAGCTACAGTGAGTTCAAGGCCAGCCTGAACTACAAAAAAACCAAAAATACAAATAAAACCCCAACAAACCAAGTAAATATTTGAGTAGGAACTTATACACAAGGCACAGGAGATAGAAACGGGGGCAAAATAAATCCAGCTCTCACAATAGTTTAGTGAAAATCAAAATACAACATAAAGGTCTTACAATCATGTGTCATACAGTGACTTATGCAATGGACACAAGGTCCTGTTGGACTGAAATGTAGAAGACAGTGAGGAATCCCCGAAGTACAGCTAACAGACTGGCATTTCCAGCAAACCTTAGTAAATGCCAAGACATACCCTGATTCCCTGTTCCTGAATTTCCTCATTTGTAAAAATGAGGGCATCACCACAGTAACAAGAACTAAAATGTAGTTTCTTGTGAGACAGGATCAAACCCAGTGGTGCTCTACTACCACTGAGCTACATCCTTGTCCCCGCCCCTTTATTATTCTGAAACATGATCTCACTAAATTCCTCATGAGGACCTGGAACTTGTGATCCTCCTGCCTCAGCCTCCCCAAGTGCAGGGATTAAGGCACATGCCACTGTGTCCATCTTAAAATGCAGGTTCTTAAAGGCAGGTGTCTTTTTCTATTTCTACTTAAGTCCCCAAGAGAACCCAAATCTGCTAGAAACAGTCTTAGAATTATTCAAAAGGGGCAAAGAGCTTTGCAAGTACCTTGTCAGTCCTGCTGCCACGGTTTGGACGCCCCCCGCGCCCACGTCCACCTCGCCCTCCCCTGCCACCCCGTCCCGGGCGGCCGAGGTCTCCAAAGTTGATCTCCAGCTGAGACGTGATATCGTTTGCAGGCTTCCGGAAGTGATGGTCCATCACAGAGTCTTCAGCGTGAGCCTGAAACGTTGACAGAGGCGGTCAGGGGACAGAGAGCAATGCGTCTTCTCCTAGAAACAACCAACTGTCCAACCTGTTCTGTGTGAACAAGCACACCCACTGCCACAGAGGTAACCAGCCAGGGCCAGCACGGGAGGTCTCCTTCACTACACCCCAGTTTCTCCACTCATCACCATCTTGACCTCTCCGAGCTGCGTGCGACACTGGCAGCCCTTGGTTAAAGGTGCCAGTCAGCCCCAGAGCCAACCAAGTCGCTGTGAACACTCCAAAATCTAAAAAACTAAAATCTGAAACACTTCAAGCCCAGGCATTTCAGATAAAGGACATTCAAGCTGCACTGTTCTTCTGCATAAACTGGAGAGCCACACATTCAAGTCAAACCCCAGAGACTTCCCACAAGAGGGGACTCAAAGAGCTGTGCTCGAACACGCTACACTGCACTGCGGGCAGACGGAAGGAACCTTCTGCAAAGCGCAAGCAGACCTGGGAGCCCCAGCTCTTCAGAGTCACACGCTGTCTGCACTGGAAGAAAGGTGCTAAAGGAGTCCGCCCCATTTCTTGGTCTCTCTGTGGTAAAACTCTGCTTTCATTAAAAAGTAGAATTTTCCTCTCCCTACGTCACGTGGAGCCCCTTTTCTGAAGGGATAAGGAGTATTTTGTTGTAACCATGATTACCCTTTAGAAGCACACATCTGATGAGTACCCACACCTTCACCTGAAGCCTAAAATTAACGTTCTCCCTTTGTGCTATGCCAAATTCAAAAGCAGCGGAAGATTCTATTATTTTAAAGAAACCTTAAATATATGTTAATTATAAATCCACAAAACATCTAGCAAATTAAGGATTATTGTGTCACCTTTTTAAATGCTTGCTATTTCCAAGCAATGACATTCATTCATTCTTCAGGTCTGAGTGAAGCTTCTAGTGGAGACAAAGCCTAAGCGGGCACCACCACCGTACCGGGGGTTCTGCTGTGACCGGCAAAGTGCAGTCAGTCAGTCAAGCGCATCCCTCACGTTGACAGCAACCTCAGAACACACGGGAGGTCCGACCCCCGCCGTCGCCAACAGTAACCTGGCCCCCACTTCTAAAGCTGTGTTTCTTCCTTCCCGAGTACCTCCAATCTGCCTCGAGGCTATGTTAAGGTGTCATACACAACACGCCTGAAAGCCTCAATGAAGAGCGAGGCCAGCAAGGCCCGACTGAAGCAAGCGCCCCTACCGCGAGGACGCACTAACAGTGAGGCCAACACGAGTGGCCCGATGATCAAAGTGCTCTACCTTCAAAGTTCTTCAGAAACAATTCCGTATTTTATAATGTGTGAAAATGTCTACTTGTGTATTTACCACGTGTAACACAGACGTCCCCCCCCTTATCTATAGGGGATAAAACCCAAGACCCTCCCCCAGGATGACTGACATCAGACTACCAAATCGTGTGTGCGCACGATGGCTTTTCCTACCGATGGGCTAAGAGGTGACTACAAGGCAGCGTACAAGCGTACGCTGCGTGGACACACTGGCAAAGGCAGGATCGCACACCCTAGAGGCACAGAGCAGCACGGCGGGAGATGCCACCACGCTCTTCCAAGTTCCGTGCGCTGTGCACGCTGACATATATTATGAATCAGATGAAATTACCATTTCATGGTTTTTGACTACTGAAACAGCAATAACCAAAAGTGCAGAAAGTGAAACCTGTCAAGGGGATACTAGTGTATTTATTTCCGAAAAGCTCAGTGTAAAATATTCAAAATTGGGATACTTAACCCAGTGTCTATCAAATGCATGAAGAGAATTCTGAGTGTTAATGAGTTACCTCAATTACAACTACAATTTTATGGGAAAAGCTGGAACCCCCCCAAAATTACAAATAATTGTTTTAAAGGAGTCTATGTAAATCATTTTCACATTAACCTAGGGAGTTTAGTAACTCTTCAAATGGGACAATCTTCCCAACATGAACTTTCCTGGTTCCTGAATCAGGATTCCATACTCACTCACACACACAATTTGATGTGCAAAAACCGAAGGAAAAAAGAAGAAAACACAAAGTATTCTAACAAAAAAATGTTTTTCTTTCTACCACATTTAACATTTAAGACAAATGTCCTCTTCACTGTTTTTTTTTTGTTTTTTTTTGGTGGGTACCGGGGGTCGAACTCAGGACCTCGCACTTGCCAGGCAGGCGCTTATGCCACTGAGCTATCTCACTGGCCCATAGAGTAAATGTTAAAAATCATCTTTTATAAACTCAGAAAAACATTCAGATCTCTTTAATCTGAATTTTGGTTTTCCAAGTTAGTACCAGAGCCATTTTTGCTTGCTGAACTCAAATATATTAAGATCCTGCCAAGGCCTACATATATAGCTTGACGGCAGAGCACATGCTTGGCAAGCCCAAGGCCTTGCATTCAACCCCCAAAACCAGAAATAAAATCGTATCAAACCTTTTTATTATTGGGTGCCTTCCTCACATTTCAGTCAGCCGCCATGTTCCCCAGGTGGAGGAAACCCGTAATCATCAGCAGGTGTTTATTAAGATCACCCTCAGTGGGCCGGTGAGATGGCTCAGCGGCTTAAGCGCCTGCCTGGCAAGCGCAAGGGCCCGAGTTCGACTCCCGGAACCCACATACGAAAAAGGGGCCGGTGATATCGCTCAGCGGCACGGGCGCCTCCTGGTGCGCGAGGTCCTGAGGTCGACCCCCCGGTACCCACAAAAAAAAAAAAAAAAAAAAAAGATCACCCTCAGTAAGGAACACCAACACCTGCCGAGGCTGCACTGTCACACCTACGTGGTGGTGTGGGCAGCCAGGTTAGAAGGCAGACACTAAATGAAGCCAGTTTTACTTTAGCTTGAACTATACAAAAAGACCAACATTTCAACCTAATATAATCTTTAATGGAATCTTTAATGGTTCCCAGTAAGGTTAAGATTTTTAAAACTATAACCACACCTTTAAGAATAACTACCATTTTTCTAAAAAACAGTATGATAGGCCATCACTGACAGCTTTTCAGGAAAAAGAAATCTACCATATTGAACATAACTACGGGTTAACCACAGGACAAATTTTCCTACCATATACAGTAATAGTTTATTGTTCTTTGAAAATTAAGTTACTTGTCTCAAACGATCATACATAAAGCTTTTTATTTTCATGGTGGTAGAGGTACTGGGGACCAAACCCAGGGCCTTCCTAAACAGCAACATCCCAAGTCCTTTTTTGAGACAGTATCTTGCTAAGTCTTCCAGACTGGACTCAAACTTGTGATCCTCCTGCCTCAGCTTCCCAAAGACCTGGGATTACAGCTGTGCTCCACTATGCCGAAGCTTTATTTTTACGTAAAGAGTATATGCATATGAAATTCAAAGAAAGAATTATAAGCAAGATTCAACTCATATCCAAACATTTTCCAACACCACAAAGTCTTAGTTTTACCTCTTCGCTTTTTGATTTATGAAGAACAAATCCCTTCTTCCACTGGCCATCAGCACCTTCATTTGGTTTTCGGATATTAAATTCTACTTTCGCGCGGTCTTTATTTTGGATCGCCTTCCACTCATCCAAAGTCATCTCTTTTGGACCCTCTTCCTTAACCTCTTCAACTTCGTTCTCTCTGTGAAAAGATGTTTAATTTTAAACCTGGTAAAATGGCTGCTATAATTTACATAAAAACATTTCAAACTGATCATAAGCAAATTAATTTTGGCTGGCTAATAATCTTTGAGGAAAATTATCCAAGAATGGAGTGTCAGGTTTTCTGTGTAACCCAAAGGCTATGTGCAACTTGGTGGATCCAGGAAGTCAGTGGCTGCTGATCAAAGTTTAGACTACTGAAGAATACACAATTTTAACTTCAAAGCCGATTACATGATCACTTATCAGTCATACAAACTTGAACTGGCCTTATTAGCCCTTTACACTTCTTTGAAAACACACTAAAAGCCTCTATCTTCTTTTACTCCCCACAGTTCCCCACCATACGCAGTCACCCCGTACATGAAGGCAGCGACCTAGGGTGCCTGGAGAGCCAGCGGGCCCCACTCCATTCTTATTCCAACGACTTGCACTTAAGGAAAAGCAAAACAAAATTCTATAATCCAACTTTCAAACAACCTGTACTGAGGCTTCACTAATAACCCAACTGCCTGTCAAACATACTGGCTTTACTATTCACTACTACTTATTTTAAAATATAACTGTCAGGTTTTAATTATTTTAGTTACCTTTTCTTCTTTTAACAGAAAACAAAGTACAGGCCCAGGAAGCCGTTATTTTGGTCTAATCTCAACTTCCAATTGTCACCAAACAAGTCCCTTGCTATTCTGGGAGCCCTGCTTGTTTCCAAAGATAGCAAAGGATTTAGTTAGCCTCTGGACACAAATATCCCCCTTGCTACTGGCCTTTATTGTCTGACAAACTCTATCTTAGAACTTCCTAGAGCAAGTTTACTGGGGATGTTGGGTGTGGCATCCAACTTTGTTGGCTCACAGATGAACTGGAGGCTCTAAAACTGATCCTATCAACTTATCAGCTGCAATATACAAGGAAGCCCAGAACTTAGCTTACCTCTGACCACATCAAGAAGCCATGCACCTACCTTTAGGGATGGCCGCAGGTTCAAATTAGAACAAAACAGAAGCTCTGGAAACCAGGAGAGTTAAACTGTACTTCTTACATTTTTAATGCCATAAATGAGATTCAACATGCTCAGTGCCAGCCCGACTCCAGGTAAGGACAGGACTTCTCTGCTGTGATCAGTGTTAGCTTCTTCAGGCCAATTATCCCCAGTGTCATTCCTGGGTTCTTAGCTAAGGATTTGCCTCCAACCCCCTATCAATGCCATTTTTTCTGGTAAACAATCATAAGCTTTGCAGGTCATCCTGAAGTGGATTCAAACTAGAGTGCTTCTAAAATAAGTAGCTGAGCATTGTGGGACAGGGCTCGTCTAACTCAACAACTGTAGTTTTATTGTTCACCACACAAAATTACGACTGCACATAGCTTCAAGTAAATAAATTTCTACTACCCCAAGTACACAGTACCACTTCCTCATGCATCTACTTCCTCCACCACTAAGTGGTTCTCCCCTGTGCCAACCAGCCAGCCCAGGGTATGCCGCTCCCTCTCATGAGCAGAGTTTTGCTCTGAGAGTAACGCCTCCCTCCCTGACTGGACAGTCTAACTAACTGACAGTCACTGCCTTACCTACAGACACACAGCACACCAGACAGAACAGAGAACTTGGACACAAATTTTCCACAAAGACACAAGAACACACACTAGACAAAGAGCAGCCTCTTCAATAAATAGTGCTGGGAATACCGGACATTGCTATGCAAGAGAATGAAACTAGATTCCTCTCTCTCACTACACAAAAGCTCACCTGAAATGGATAAAGGACCTACCTCGAAGAAACGCTTCAGGGAACTGGTCTAGGAAAGTATTTTGATTATGACAACAAAAGCAAAAATAGACAAATGGGGTTACATCCAATAAGGAATTAACAAATGAGTAAAGAATTCAAAACTCAATAGTGAAAAAAACTTCACTAAAAACGGTTAAATAAAACAAACACTTGGGCCAGTAAGATGGCTCAGCGGCACAAGCGCCTGCCTGGCAAGCGCGAGGTCCCGAGTTCGACTCCCAGTACCCACATACGAAAAAAGGGCCGGTGATATTGCTCAGCGGCACGAGCGCCTGCTGGCGTGTGAGGTCCTGGGGTCGACCCCTGGTACCCACAAAAAACTAAAACTAAAAATAAAAATAAAACGAACACTCATTTCCCCAAAGATATACAAATGACTAATAAATATATGAAAATGTACTTATCATCGCTAATCACTAGCAAAATAAAAAAACCATGGTGAAATATCATTTCACCCTAGTGCGGCAATAATCAAACACAAAAAATAACAAATGCTGGCAAGCATGCAGAAGGCAACTCTCATAAACTGTTGGGAAGGTGATTACTGCATGATGGAAACAGTACTGAAGTTCCTCAAAACAAGTAGCAACAGGGCCGGTGAGATGGCTCAGCGGCATAAGTGCCTGCCTGGCAAGCGCGAGGGCCCAAGTTCAACTCCCGGAACCCACATACAAAAAAAGGGCCAGTGATATCACTCAGTGGCACGGGCGCCTGCTGGCGCGCGAGGTCCTGAGGTCGACCCCCGGTACCCACAAAAACAAAACAAAACAAAACAAAACAAAACAAAAAACAAGTAGCAACAGAGCCAGGGGTGTGTGCGTGTGCGTGCCAGGATGCAACACAAGGATCCCAAGATCGAAGCCGGCCTGGGTAACTCAGCAAGATTGCTTCAAAATCAAAATTAAAAAGGTCTGGGGATGTAGCTCAGTGGTAGTGCCCTGGATTCAATTCCCCTGTACCGAAAAGCAAAACAAAACAAAAAACCATGAATACACACCCCTCAAACTAGAAATGAACTACCACAGGATTTAGCAATCCCACGATAACCAAGACAAAGAACCAGTCCACGCGTGTAGCAACAGAAGAATGGGTACAGAAAATATGGTCTGTACACACAATGACTGCTACCCAGCCGTAAGAGCAAAAGCTGCTTTTTACAGTAACTCTGACGAATACAAGCAACTCTGACAAGAACACAAATACCAAATGTTCTCACTTACACATGGAAGCTAAAAATGTCATTTTGGAAACCAAGCAGAGCGCTCATCAGGGCCTGGGAAGGGGCGGGGCAGATGGAGAGGGAGCGGTGAACAGGTGCAAGTAGCGCATCGCAAGGTCCTGACCCACCCCGAACACCTACACCACAGCAAGGGACCTAGGGTTGACAACAATTAAGACCACTGCCCTGAATCATCTGAGTGCAAGATTTCACACCACATTACTGGAACAAATAGGACTGGCCTGCGGCTCCTACTTGGGTTGTTCAACTTCAGGGAGGCACTAAATTATTCCTACCAGGTTGGCTTTTGTTTCCGTTGATACAGGGTCTTGTAGCCCAAGGGGCCTCAAATTCACAATCACAGGCGTGGGTCCCCATGCCCTGCCTGACTTCAATCTTTAAAACTCTGACTCCTCAGAAAATAAACTTCAAAACCAAGACTTCAACCTAAACTCAGGAAACAAACACTAAAAAAACTAGCAAACTGGTAGCATTCCCATCTTTGCTCTCTTTACTCATTTTAAAGCAGATCAGTTACACTATATTCCAAATTCTGTTGAGAAAAAAAAGCTAAAGATGAAACTAATTTAAAATGGTCACATTTCTTAGCTCTGTCTAGTTCCAACTGTAAAACGTCTACATTACCATGAGCTATGAATTTAAGTGTTACAAATCTTATCCCAACAATGTGTTCTCAGTTGGAAAGCTCCAACTTTCGCCTCCAGCTCGCACGGCCGCAGCGCCTCAGGACTGATCGCCACACTCGCTGCCCAGCCAGCAAGGGCTCAGATGCACGGCCCCTCACTCCTCCCTGCACTCAGAGCCACACATAGGACTCCCCGACCTTTTGGGAGGTGTGACAGCGTAGACGACCCTGGAGGAGAAACAGCATCCACAGAGCCACTTTCAAGCCGAGAGCCACTTTCAAGCCGTGAGCTCTGGCAACGTGTGACCAAGGCGGAGGGAACTAGGCGGGAGCAGGAGTGGCGGCACCGTGTGTGGCACCACTTACTTGTTCTCAGTGTCTGCCACGGGGTGCTCTTCGCCTTCGGGTGTTTCCTCGGTCACATTTGATTGATCCAAGTCACTGCAATTATAAGACAGTGGTTTCTGAATGTATTTGGGGGACTCTCTAAGGAAAGAAAGAAAAAGAAAGGTATCGAGGTGCATTTAAACGTAGCTCAACGGTTCTTCACAAACATATCAACTTTTACATTCTTTAACTTTCCCTACTGGATTTGCTCCCCACAGACTTCTAAGAGAAAGCAGTGTACTGTAAACTACTGGCCAGCTCGTTCACATGCTTTTAAAACCAAGCCTTCTGGCTTATCAAATTCTGTGAAGACCAGAACGCGACAGCTAAAACAGGAACTATGGAAAACACAGGCATCAGAAAAGCCAAATTACTTCAGTGCAGGATTTCAGAAAAGCTACTGCTTTCTTCCCCATGAACACTTTACTAACACACATGCTGAAGTAGAGAAAAGCTGGTCGTTTGATACCCCGTCCCATAAATCAGTAGCTCCATTCTCAACCCAGAGACAAAATTAAACATAAGAATGGGTGGGTCTCTACTAAGGTACAGCATTAATTTACTAAAATTATTTATTTTAAAAAATCAGAATACCAACGTTAATTCATCTTTGACAGTTCCCCAGTTGTGAGATCCGCTACCTCCTCGTTTGTCCTCGTGCTTCAGGCCACTGTAATGTGAAAAAGAACTAACAAAACTGAGTTAACATAATACTCTAGTTCTAGAAACTCAAATTTTGCTTATTAAATAAGCTTATTAAAATGTGAAATTTAATAACTGCCATATTAAGACTTACGATCTATCACTTCCACTATGCCTGTCAAATTCACGCTTGCCACGGGCATCAAACCCATCTCCTCGGCTCATTCCACGGCCACGGCCACCTCGCCCTCGTCCAAGGCCACCACGCCCTCGGATAGGCCGGTCAATAATGGGTCTGCAATACAAAATCTTAAGATTATACCTCCAGGGTTTCCAGAAACAGGAATAGGAAAAATTTATTCAAAGGCTCACAAACACACAACATGTTTATTAGCTCATAATCCAACAGTTATGCATGCTTTAGAAAATTCAAATCCATTTCTAAACATATGAAACCAGAACAAGAGAAGTATTTTGGCATTCTTTAAAACACTGGTACTAGTGCACTTTTTCACTGTTACGCGCTGGCATTATAATCCAAAGAAACTGCTATTCGCCAATACAAAATTAACACATCTAATCTGCACGGTAAGTAATTCCCTTTGCTTTAAGAAATTATCCTATAGTATTGTCCTTTTAATTCAACATCTGGGAAGAGCAAGGAAGAGAAACTGGCTACCAATTTAACTGAAATGTTAAACTGTTAAGTCTGAACTGTTCCCTCAAGGTCTAAATGAAACACATTCAGATTTTTCTCTTTAATGCCGAGAAGTAATTAACCACACCACTACCTCGTAATTATGCCTGATTTATAGTTTTCTGTTAAGATGGAACTACAAACTGACAAAACAGATTAAAAAAAAAAAAAAATCCTACCTATCAACTGAAAATTCTCCTCCTTCTCCCTTTTCTTCAAGTGGTTTTTCAAATCTTCTTTCACGAGGTGGTCGTCGTTCCGGTCTCCTATCAATTATTTTCCCTTCCCCTTGAAGTTGTTGATCAGGTCTTCTTCCAACACGTCTTATTCCTAAAATGATAAATACCTGCATAAGCAAATTACATTTGCAAATATGAAAGTTCAGGCCTAGTCAATTAAAAAGGCAAACACTGGATAACCCATGTGTTAAACAAAACAAAACAAAACAGTTCTTTAGAGAAATTCCAATTTTAAGGCAAATTTCTTTTAAACTCATCTGTAGTTTGCCAAGCCCCCCCTCCACCTTCCACACTTCAGCACTCTCAAACTGACTTGGAAGTCATCCTTGGAGCCACTCTCAATTTCCAAAATGTCAGTCTCTTAGCATAGAAGTGCACATACGCAGACATATACACACATCCAAACAGACTTCCACACCCAACTTTTTAAAATACTGTCTTACATTAGGAAACCACTTGTGACTATGAAGGATGACCTTTTTTTGCACTTGAGAGTATTTTGTTTTCAAGGAATGTTTAAAAATTACCTACAACAGAAAGACCCTCTTTAAGCAGTATGTAAGAAATGAAGGACATAAAGTGTATCTCAGTGGCAGAGCGCATGTTAACGTGAACAAGGCCCTGGGTTTAACCCAACGCAAAGAAAAAAAAAAAATGGGAAATAGTGGCACTAAGTGATAGCTGAAACATTTGATTTCTCCCCTTACATTTTTCCTTATAACATCTTGAAAAATCACAACAACCAATATGAGTTATTTGTGGCCTTAGAAATAAACAGACTGATGGTTAAACACACAATTGAGATTGCAAGTAAGCTATAATTCCTTTAGCTCTGAATCTTTAAAAGTAGCTGAGAAAATGGTTTTATGAGATCTTAAGTTATTCCACTCTGCTTCTTTCTAAGAAACAGGAACACCACCAGGACACACCCACCATTCACAGCCTATCAGGGGAGCCACACAGTAAATATCAACTTCTCTAATAAAAGTTTAAGGTTCAGTCCCTGCAAATCCTCAGGATAGACCACAAATGTAGACCTTAGCAAGAAATTTAAATAAATTTCATCAGAGGCATCGTGTATTGGGTGGAGCTATGTATGGAGCCAGTCCCTGTAATGATGTCCAAGCCAAACACACCCAAATGAACGAGGGCTGGCCTCTCCACCCAATATTCAGGATGAGGCCTACAGAATCTAAACTCATCACGGGGCTTGAGGTGTACAGCCCGGCAGTAAAGCACCTGTCCAGCATGCAAGGCCCTGAGCTCAATCTCCATACCCCCAAAATAAACTCATGTAATGAAAAATGGTATTTTTTTTAAAATGCAAGCATCTTCTGATGTACTTACCTATACCTGCAAGCTAACTGTATTAGATTTAAAAAACAAAACCATAAACCTAGCCTACATCTAGTAATACTCTACTGTGTCAATTCTCAAGTTCTTCAAATGGACAAGACAAGCCCCAGATTAAGCTAAACATTAAACGCCTATCTAAAGTACGTCCAAAAATAGTAATAGTAATAATAATAATAATAATAACAATAAAGTATGTCCAGCACTGTGTCAGGCAGGCCCTGTTACCAAAGGTAAAGAACACAGGACCAGGGCAGCAATCCCTGCCACACTAAGAGGCAGGGACTTTCGTACAGGTCTATACATTCGCAATCCACAGAAGGCTGACAGGTGCCAAGTTCCCAAAAAGTGTACAGCACTTCTCATGCAACATTCTCCCTACATTCACACGCTTGTGCTTTATACAACTTCAGGTTAAGAGTGCTCTGAAATACAAAGAAAAATGCTGATAGCTGATGTAGAATATGTAATTTCCCCAAGGAAAGAATGACTTAATGGCGATCCTGTTAGAAATTTATGAAAAGTGTCCCCTACATTTGGAACTTACAATGCTCGTTCCCAGGGAAGAGCTCATTTCACTGGCAGGCTTCTTGATCAAAACAACCCAGGGCCTTAAAACCATGTTCATGCTTTGAACATTTAAAACGAGGGAACACATCTACTTTATGCGCTCTAGGTTTTCGACTTTTTCTCTTTTAAAAACAATTAGTGTGACCAGGAAGGCAAATTTCAGCATAGTTTAAATATTCAGCCAGTGTTCCTTGACGCAGGAATTGAATGCCTTGTTCGACTGGGAAAGACTGCCATGAAGCTTAATCAGCTGAGCAGGTACTCAGCCTAAGCCATGCTTTCTGATACTGCAACTGTGCCCTCTGCCTGTAATTTTAACAAAAGTATTCTGTTTTATTCACCACCTAGGTCCTAGATTTTTCATTTCAAATTCACAAAAGTTATCAAGAAAAAAAAGCCTACCAAAAAAAACCCCCAAATCCCAAACCTAACACAAGCTACCCAGAAACAACCTTCAGGAGCACGTGGCAGTAGGGGCAGTAGAACCTTCCACACAGAAAGGCAACTATAAAGATTCAGAGCTAAGGTCCTACACCCCTGGCTACAGATCACGCACACTTTGTTTTATCCTTTTCGTCTCCGACAAACTGAGACCAAAATGCAATACTCGAGACAACTCCGTGAAACTCAGTGCCCAGTAAAAACCTGACCTGACTCCACCTAAGAGTGGAAGGAAAGCTGCAACTCCCCCAGAGCTGTGCCGCGGTGCCCTGGTGACAGCCTCGCGACACGAGGGCACCCGCGGGCTTCCCGGCGTCACCGCCAGGGCTCCGTCAGAATTCCCACGCCGCCCGACTGAGTACACCAAATCCCTGGGCGGGCCAAGTTTGCTCCACTCCAGCAAGTTGCCATGCGAGTGCACGCGACCGTCGGGACGGGGGACAAGGCCGCACGTGCGTGGCACCCCGACGGCCCCCCACGAGCAGCGCGGCTGCACGCTCCGCACCCAGCCCTACACCGGAGCGCCCCACGCCACCGCGGGATAAGATGGCAGGGGGAAGCCGGCGCAGCCCCCTCTCCCGGAGCACGCGGAGCGGCCCTGAGCCCGGACGCGGTGTGGACCCCGGGCGCGAACTCGGGATGCCGCCCGCCCGCCCCTCCGCGGCCCCGCTCGCTTGCGCCACCGGGAGGGTCCCGCGCCCGCCGCCGCCCCGCCCGGCTGCACCTTCTTTCTTCAGCGCCACGGGCGGCTGCGCCTCCTCCTTCTTGTCCGCCACGCCGACGCTGGGCGGCAGCGGGTTCTTGCGGTCCTTCTGGGACTCCTTGCGCAGCTGCTTGCCCGCCGCGGTGGAGTTGGTCTGAGCCGCGGCCTGAGCCGCGCTCTTGGCCCCGGGGCCCCCAACGCCGCCCCCGCCGGCTTCTTTTTTCTTGTTCTCCGCTGCCTTCAGCACCTCGAAGGGGTCCGATTCGTCGTCAAATAACTGGTCGAATCGGTTGGTGACCACGCAGCCGAAGCCTTCCTGTAGGTGCCCAGGCATGATGGTGGCTCGGCGGCGCGTTCCTCCACGGATTGCAGCGGGCCGCGCCGAGCCAAGAGCGCCTGCTTCAGCTCTTCCCACAAGATGGCCGGGCCGAGAGGGGGGGGCCGTCTTCTCTTCCGGCGCCAGGCGCACTTCCGGGGGCGGCCTGCGCCGCACGGTATTATGGGCTTTGTAGGCCAGTATCGTTTTTCCTACGGTGTTTGCGGGAGCCGGGACTGCAATTCCCGGCGTGCCATGCGCGGCCACTCTTCGCGCGCGCCGCGGGGGCGGGATCTCGGGCGGGGGAGCCGCGAGCACGCTGAAGGAGGGGAAGCGGGGTGGCGGCGGTGGTGGGCGGAGTCCCGCCACCTGCTCTTGTCACCCTGACTCGCAGATCGGCAGTCACCCTGAAAACAGGAAAACGTGACGGCATGTTTGGCTCGCGACAGCGCTCGGCTTTCGTTTCCCCCGCCTCGCGTCTGTCCAGGGCCAACTTTCTCCGCGCTTCCGGCCGGGTCAAGGTGACTCGCGGACCTCGCGACGGGAGAGTCGCGGCCTTCCGGGGCGGCGGGCGGTGGTCCCCGGCGCTGAGTGGCGGCGGTCCCGCTCCACGTGAGGCGGGGTGCGGTGCCCGCTGTCTCCGCGCCGTGCTGGACTCGGCCAAGGGACAGGTGGAGCCGCCACACGCGGGTGTCGCGCGCCTGCCCGGCGTGGGTCGCCTCCGAGAAGCGGCGTTCGCGGACGCTCCAGACCCAAGCCGATCAACTCCCCTGGTATCCGGCGAGCCACGGCTTAGGTGGCTGTGGTGTTAGTGCCGCACACCTGTCGTCCCAGCACTCGGGAGGCTGAGGCAGGAGGATGCCCCAGCTCCGGACCAGCCTGAGCTACGTAGCCAGACCCTGTCTCAAAAACATCAAAAAAAGAAAGAAAACAAGATAAATGTTCTGGGGCATCTTGGCGTCTTCAAGGGGAAGGAAAATACATCAGGAATCGATAATGAGGAACAGCATGGATATTAGCATTATGGGATAAATCCCATAAGGCCATGCAGTGTCAGTGCATATGTAAGCACTTTTGGTAGCACTCTTAAGTGTTTGAATAGATTGTAGTTTTTAAACCTTTCTCCGTGGACATAAGGTATAGAAAAGGCGTTGCGCAGGTGGCCGGTGCTGGGAGTACTTTCATCTCAGGGCGACTTGTTCGGGTAGTCGGTGAAATGGTTCCGCCTCCGATATGGAAGGACTGCCGGGATTCAGACCCTTAAGCGCTAGCGCCAGGCGTTGTCTTCCAACCGCACTGAGACGGTGGACGTCAACTCTGATCAGCCCTGTCAGTAGTGTTAGACGCTTCCTAAAATTTCCAATTTCTGAGCAGATTTTCAATCAATTCCTTAACAAAAATAGAAGACAGGGGTAGATTTCAGGCATGTGGCAGCGGGCCTGCCAGTTCCTCCAAGTCACTTCCCTGCTGCTTGGGTCCCCCCATGACCGCCATGTCACACTGCCTTCTATGGGCTCTGGCTCATGGCTTTCACCAGGACAGGACAGGCTGCAGGAGCTCGAGCATGCTCTCCACTCTTTGAAAGTAGCTTGAGTGCATTTTGAAGACCTCCGCTTTTTACCAAACCCTTTCTCTTTCCAAGAGCTTTACTCTCTGCAGTTTTTTTTTTGTTTTTTATTTTTGTTTTTTTTTGGGGGGGGTCATTGCTCAGCATGTTCAGCATCAACTTGGTTCATTTTCCCTTGGGGACTCTGCAGTTTTGAGGCATCTGTGGAAAGCTCCTCTTCTTACCTCTTTCTGGCCACAGCCACAAGGGCAGTATTAACAGCTGAGAGCTAGTGTTGTAGTCTGGGCTTAGTGTATTCGCACGTGTGATCTCAGTCCTCACATCCACTGCTGGGAGCTCAAAGCTTGAGTGACTCCCCCGCTCCTTCCGCAGTAGGGCAGTGTAGCCGGGCTGGCCTTAGTTTCCTCTGTCACACATCCTGCTTTCCCCAGGCAGATCTCCATGACCACGGAGTGCTGGTGCAGTAAGAGTATTTGAAGAGAAGCTTACTGGGGAATCGGCTGCCAGGGAACGCGTGAGGTTCACTTACGTTCTTCAGAGAAGTCATGTACTAAGATAGCTCAAAAATGTTATGAATAAACATTTGGGAGCAGTGGAGAATATTCTTTTTTTTTTTTTTTTTTTGTGGGTACCGGGGGTCGACCTCAGGACCTCACGCGCCAGCAGGCGCCGGTGCCACTGAGCGATATCACCGGCCCTTTTTTCGTATGTGGGTTCCGGGAGTCGAACTCGGGCCCTCGCGCTTGCCAGGCAGGCACTTACGCTGCTGAGCCATCTCACCAGCCCCCGAAGAATCTTCTAAGAATGTTCAACTTTCTGTTTCCCTTCTCTTCTGAAATTTGGGTTAATCCAGAAAAGTTGAGTTATTATTTTCTAAATATGTTCCTACGTCCCAAGAAATTTAATTACTCCATAGGGCTGGGGTGGAACGCAGTGGTAGAGTGCTTGCATGCGTCAGGCCCTAATTTGATGCCCAACACCACATGAGGAGGAGACTGCACAACACAAAGTCTTTAAAATACTAAAAACTAGCCAGGTGTGGTGACCACCATGCCTGTAATCCTAGCATTCTGGGAGGCTGAGGCAGGAGGATTGCAATTTCAAGCCCAACCTGGGCAACTCAGTGACTTAGCAAAACCCTGTCTCAAGATGAAAAATGAAGACAGCCGGGGCTGGAGCTCAGTGTGAAGGACCTGAGTTCAATCCCAAGTACTGTTAAATAAATAAATAAATACTTCCTGCCACTCTCAATAGGAAAATATTGGCAGAAGAATCCTCACAGGAGGAGGAAAGGAGATTTCCTGGCATTTTATTTAAATGAAAGGCATGCTTTGTAAAGTAACAAGTTTGTTTAAGGTTCCACTAGTTAGAAATGTGGCCTGAAATGTCAGCTGTGCAGCAGTATTTGAATCACATCGTGTTTCAGCGACAGAATACCTCGCCTAAATACCCAGCAGGGCTGCCCGAAACTAGCAAAACTGACACACGGGCTGTTACCCTCCTTCCTGCTCTACCTTGCTCTGTGGATGCTAACACTCAGTTCTCGGCCGCTTTACAATCTTGTTTTCACCCATTTCTGAATCATTTAAACCTGTGTTACTGTTGGCATAAGAAATAGCCTAACAACTATTACTGCACCCTAGACTCTGCTAAGTATTTCCCATGCCTTATTTCCACGAATCCTCAGAGAAGCATTATGGAATAAGTAGTACCCACCTTGACAGATAGTGAAACTGAGGTTAAGCATCTTTCCCAAATTCACAGGCCGTCTGACCTTGTAGCCTCGACACCCAACCACTGTACCTGTGAGGGACATGGCAGAGAGGAAAACCTCTCCTCCTTACACTGCTATAGCATGTAGCAAAATAGGACTATTATTCTCTTGTAAACAAGAGACTCTGATTTTTTAGTGTACTCTGTAATGCATTAGTAAAACAAAACAATAAAAAGGGCTCTTGTGAAGGGGAAACTCTGCTATGGTCGAGGGTGGAAAGTGAGATGTGACATCGCAGGTCTTGGCTCTTGGCTAACGTTAGAATATAAAAGCTAAAAACAGAAATATCGTGCTTCCCGTTTGGCTGCTCCAAACTTACTTTGAAACTTGAGTGAGGCTCTTGATTTTAAGCTTCTTTTTTCTATATTATGCTCTTTAAAATAATAAAATGAAAAACGAAAAAAAGAGCTTCATTGAGATGTAATCCATATGCTATACAAGTCACTCATCTCGATACTATTCAGTACTTTTTAGTATATTTATCAAATTGTCCAGAACATTTTTATCACCTCCAAAAGAAATCCATCCGAGGCAACCATGAATGTTACTTTCTTTCTCATCTTATTTGCCGGTTCTGCGCACGTTCATATAAATAGGATCGCACATGGCGTGCATTTCTCTGGCTGGCTTCTCGTGTGTTCAGGGTTCCTGCATGTCGGACCATGAATCGGTGCCTCGTTCCTGCATGTGACTGGATGACACTTCATCGCACGAATAAACTCCATGTCATCTGTCCCTTCGTTTTGTGAGGGAAATTTGGGTGTTTATACTTGCGGGCTACCGTGAGTAATGCTGCCGTGGGTCTCTTCCCGGGCTCGGGTGCCGAGCGTCTTCAGACCTCTCGGCTCTGTGTTGAGAATGGCGTTGCTGGACCACGTGGAAACTGAGCAGTTTGCATTTTGAGGAACTGCGGAACTATTTTCCAAGAAGACTACGCCATTTAACAGTCCCACCAGCAGTTACGATGGCTCCAGTGTCTTCACGTCCTGTGCCTCTCGTTAGGCCATGCTGGTGGGTATGGGGTGGGTCCCACCGTGGTTGGATTTGTATTTCCCTAATGGGAATGATGTTGGGCTGCTTGTTCGCGAGCTTATTGGCGCTTTTCACATGCTCTTTGGAAAATGCCTATTCAGATTCTTCGTCTTTCTTTACCTGGTATATTTATCTTTTTAGTATCTTATAAGCGTTTTTCATATATTCTGGATGCATACAGAAGCCATCTCCACGGCGGGGCCACACCGGAACATGTCCAGGTGAGTCCCCAGACCTGGAAACCTGAAGCAGCTTCGAATGCCAAGGACCACCCTGCTCATAGGACCTGAGAGGTGGTGGCCGGTGTCTTGGCAGCTTGGCCATCTGCAGAGACGCTGCTCTCGGCTGCTGGCTGCCTCTCGCTGCTCCCCCGCGGAAGCGAATGCCGAGGGCAGGCGGGATGGTGGAGCCAGTGTGGCAGGCGCTCCCAGTGGGGACCACGGCGGGATCTGGGGAACAGACGGTGTGCACGGAGGTCTCAGCCGGCAGAAATCCAGGAGTGACAGGCTGGCGGGCTTCTTACCCCAGTAGCATTTCCTTCCATTGGGGACAACTCTGGAGGCTGCGTTTGGACTTGGGCACTCTTCATAAACCTCAGTCTGGTCTCAGTTCCTTCCTAGAGGGCACATGCCAGGCCGTGCATATTCACAAGGTGGAAACGACTCCCGCCAGCTCAGCAGTGAGCTTGAGGGGCAAGTCTGCCGGGTTAGGGTGCAGACTCGGGGCTGCCTGGGGCCATGGAGGGGCAGTGGGAGGGAGGGAGGGCCAAGGATTGCTGATGGAAGGGGCTCCTGGTGGGGAAGAAAATATCCTAAAGTTAGACTACAGCAATTACACAGTTCCGTGAATACAACACTCTCGGTGGGCATAGCGTGTGAAGTCTATCTTTATAAAAAGTGGGTTTTTTTTTTTTTTGTTTGTTTGTTTGTTTGTTTTGCTGGGCATGGTGGCACACACCTGCAATCCCAGCACTTGGAAGGCTGAAGCAGGAGGATCATCATGAGTTCGAGGCCAATCTGGGCTATGTAGTGCACTCAAGGCCAGCCTGCACTACATAGCTAGACTCTGTCTCAAAAAAAAAAAAAAAAAGGTTTTTTTTTTTTTTTTTTTAAAGAAGGCACCTAATGTAATCGAAGACTAAGGTAAGAACTGCCTGCTCTCTGGTGTGAACCTCTGACTGTATTTGATTTTTTAGCCTCAGAACATTCATAGTTATTGTGTACCAAGTGCTAATTACATGCCAGGACCTGCATGAGGTACTTTACAGCTTCGTAGTCATCATGAACTACAAATGACAAGTGTCATCCACATGAAACCAGAAACCAGCCAAATGTAGGGACTAGATCTGAACTCAGTGGCGCGGAGTTCAAAAACTTCATGTTCTTTCACTTATCCTGCCTTAATTCTTTTTAAAATCCTTTTCCCTTCCCTTTTCCTCCAACTCTTGGTCCACTTCCCATTTGCAAAAGCTCTATCTCTTTGTTTCCTATTAGCTGTCTTTTATTTTGCTTTTTGATTTATTTATACTTGGTATCCTTTTTTTTTTTTTTTTTTTTTTTGGTACCAGGAATTGAACTCAGGGCCTTGTGCTTGCCAGGCAGACGCTTATGCTGATAAGCTATATCCCTGGCCCTACCTTGGTTTCTTATATAAGGGATGCCATGCAATATTTAAGCTTATGTGTCTGAATTATTTCACTTACCATCATTTTCCTACAAATGCCTCAAGGTTATCCCTCTTTGTGGCAGAGTAGTACTCCATTGCATGTAAATACCACGTTTTCTTTATCCATTCATCTGTCGATAGGCTTATAGGCCATTTCCAAGATTTAGCTATTACAAGCTGTGCTGCTATAAACACGGGTGATGGGTGTACACAGATCTCTGTAATATGATGTCTTTAACTCTTGGGACGATGCCTAGAAGGGGAATAGCTGGGTCAAGAGGAGTTTCTAGCTTTAGGTTTTTGAGGAATCTCCACATTGAGTTCCATAGTGATTGCCCTCACTTACGTTCCCAGCAACAATGCAGAAGGGCTGTTTTTTCCCCCCACTTTTTTGTTTTTGTTTTTGTTTTTGTTTTGAGACAGGGCCTCACTTTATAGTGCAGGTTGGCCTTGAACTCACTATGTAGCCCAGGCTGGCCTTGAACTCATGGTGATCCTCCTGCCTCAGCCTCCCGAGTGCTAGGATTACGGGCATGCACCACCACGCCCAGCACTAATTTGCCTTTCTCTGACAGCCAGCCGTGGCAAACACGTCTTCATGTATTTACTGGCCATCTGTATAGAAGGCCCTGCTTTTGAAGACAGCATGGGCTACTGCTGCCCTTCCCTTCTACTCTGATCAGTGCATTCCAGTAATTCTTCCCCTGTTGCCTCCCAAACACCGCCTCCTCTCCATCCCCGTGGCCCGCAGTCCAGTGCTGGCTTCCTCCCTTAACAGGACTTTAGATCTCATCTGATCTGATCATTTCCTTCCCGTAGGGGAAGTTTCCATGGCTTCCTGTTCCATGCAAAGATAAACCCAGCATCCTTTGAAAAGCACCAAAGCCCTTTGTCAAGTGGTGCCACTTCCTTTGCAGCCTGTCATCCTCCTGTCCCGAGCCCTCCAGGCACAGGACACCCATTCTTCTCCCTCCTGTTCTGCGTGTGCACCTGTGCAGGCCCCAGGCCCTTTGCACGACTTACAACACACCCTCTTCTAAATCATGCGGCACATTCCTTCTCATCCATGAGAAGCCTCCCTTGCCTGCCCAGTGCCCTGATGTTCCCGACTTCTGCCTCGGTTGTAGAACTTCCCACACTGCATTCATGTCTGTGTCTCTATTTGCCCCCAGTAATTTGTAAATATTGGCAATTGGGTGTCTGTTTAGCTGCCATTCCCCCAGGGCGAGGCCTCAGGCTGGGAAAGTCTGCTGAAGGCTGAACAGGCCTGCGTTTCCGTGAAGGGTAGGGTCCTTGGCCTCGGAGGAGCCTCTTCCCTTCCCCTGCATGTCTGCTCGATGGTGCTCGCACTCATGGAGCGCTGTGGGGAGTGTTTTGTGGGGATGGACTCACTAAAAGCTCCTAACAATAAAAATGTGAGGCCAGCCTTATCACGGATCCATTTCACAGACTGCGCCTGAGACGGAAACAAGTCGTGAGACCTTGAGAGTCACTGCAAAGCCACAGCTCAATCAGAACACTCTGCTTCCGGTTTCAAGACTCATGCTGTGCCTTGTGGTCCGTGTGTCTGTACATACCTGTTCTTTTCTTCAGTACTTGGGATTGAACTCGAGGCCTTTGCATTGAGCTGTAAACCTATCCCTTTCAGAGATGGGGTCTCACAAAGTCACTGTATTGCCGAGGGTGGGCTCAACCTGGCAATCCTCCTGCCTCAGCCTCCCAAAGGGCTGGGATTACAGGCATGCGCCCCCAAATGAGGGTGCTTTTCAAGTGGGGGTATGAACAAATAAAATCCCATCTGATGCCTGCAGGAGAAGAATCCCAGGCTTATTTAAGGAAGGAAGATAGAAGACGCACTAGGAACTGGGATGCGAGGCCGTGGTTTCACTGGGAATGCTTGAAACACCGCGAGGGCTTCCTGTTACTGCAGGGCAGGCGGTGTGAGCGACCAGGAGTTATTGGTCATGAGTGAGGTACCAGAACCTAATCTAATACAGAGGCTGCAGGACCTTGTCTCATCATCAAGCCACCACCCTGCTCATAGCCCTGTGACCTGCACGTGCTGTCATCATCGCCAAGCCTTAGTTTCCTTATTTGTTAAACAGGGATATAATTATTGGGACCCAGGCGTGGTGGCACACACCTGTCATCCCAGCCCTCTGGAGGATGAGGCAGGAGGATCTCCATGAGTTTGAGGCCATCCTGGACTACCCAGCGAGACCCTGTCTCAGATAGATAGAGGATAGGTAGATAATAGACAGACGGACAGACAGCTCTGAAGACAGGGCTGGTGCGTGGAGGCTGTCTTCTCTTTTCACACCTGCTCACAACTGCCCACTCACCAGGCAGAACTGTCAGGGATGCCAAGAGGGACACAGGGATACAAAGCCCAACATAAACAATGCCGAGCCTCATCCCCTGCGGCAGAAAGTGTCTCCCAAGGCAGCACAGCGGCGCTCCGCTCCTTGGGATCCACAAGTCGTCGCTGAGAGGCGGGGTCCGCGGGTCTGTGAGGTCGGTGAGGCAACGCACCATCCACCTTGCCTCAGTCTGCGGGTTTCCAAACAGCATGCTATTCACGATAAATGCACACAGATGTGATTTCCCAATTAAAAACAAAGGCGCCTGAAGGACATAGCGCGACGCGGTCTCAAAACAAACAGAAACAAAGGTGGAGTCGCATTTCCTCGTCTTTCAAACTGGGCTGCTCTTCAGGACTCTGATCAATAGCATGGCTGCAAGTGCATCGCGCACAGGCCTGTCATTCCCATACTCGGGAGGCTGAGGCAGGAGGATCTCTGCAAGTTGGAGCTCAGCCTGGACTACACAGTGAATTCAAGACCAGCCTGGATTACATAGTGGGACACTGTCTCAACTCCCCTCCCCTGCCAAAATTCAAAGGTGAAGAAAGTAGGGACAGCTAAGGGCTGAGCGCAGAGCTGCAGGAGAGGACCCTGTGGTGCGGGCAACCCATCCAAAGCCCCTCGAGCCAGATTTTCACATTACCTCCAACTGAGGTTACGTTGTCTCACTCAAGATATCCTAAATAAGATCATGATCCTCATGCAATTTGAAACTCGTGTTCCATTCCTGGACCTTACGACACCACCTGCAGTGTTCCATGTAAACTGGTATGGAGATTCCTCAGAACACTGAAACTAGAAATTCCATTCAGACGCCATATTACAGTGATCCATGCACACCCATGTTTATAGCAGCACGATTCATAATAGCTGAATCTTGGGAGCAGCCTGTATGTCCATCAGTGGATGATTGGATAAAGAAAATGAATTTACACACAACGGAGTACTACTCTGCCATGAAGAAAGATAAGCTTTACTCATCTGTAGGAAAATGAATGCATCTTGAGACCATAATGTTAATTAAAATAAATCAGACATACAAGCTTAAATATTGCATAGGTTTCTCTTACATGGGAAATCTAAATTATAAACAAAGAGCCAAATGAAAGATAGACAATAAGAAGTAGGGAGATAGATCTTTCTCAAATGGGAAGGGAGCCAGGCATGGTGCATGCCTGCCATCCCAGCACTCAGGAGGCTGAGGCAGGAGGATCACTGTGAGTTTGAGGCCAATCTGGGGCTATATAGTGAGTTCAAGGCCAGCTTGAACTACAGAGTGAGACCCTGTCTCAAGCAAACAAACAAACAAAAACCCAAATAACAAAAACCAAATGGGAAGGGGACCAAGAGATGGGGGGGAGGAATGAAGATGAGTTATGTGCATGTACCAACTCCCCACAGCTGACGTAAACACGTACTGCCAACATGGACTGATAGAAAACAATAATACATTTAATAACGCAATCCTGTGATTATTTTGTGTATAGACAAATATTTTGCTTTTACCTTGTGTTAACAAAGCTGTTATTAAAATCTGCTTTAGGTAGCCACTGCTACAGTCTTTGCATTGAAGATTATATATATGTATTTATATAAAGATTCACGTGGATCCCGAGATGTATGAGCACAGAGATCCACACAGACAGACAGACAGACAGCCCGTGCACAGCCTGGGCTTCTCTCAGCCACTGAGAGAAAGTGGATTAAAACCAGCTTACCTGGGTGTGGTGGCGCGCGCCTGCAGTCCCAGCACTCAGGAGGTGGGGGCAGAGACAGAGAGAGAGGGAGCCAGGCTCAGAAGCAGGTGATTCGGGTCCTAGGTCTTGCTCCCCGACCAAATTTCTCTGGAATCAGAGATGCAATGGGTGGATGCTGGCAGCCCTCTATGTGTTTGGAGGCTCTTGCTCTGGGGACATTAGTTTTCACTTTTTAATTAGGGGGAAGGTGTTGGACTTAATTGTCTTTAAGCTGAAATAATTTAAGGCAGCCCTACAAAAAGTGACCACTTCCCGACCTTCTAATGTGTGAACCCTTCCCCAGGGCCACAGAGTGAATCCACAGGACACCTGGGGCAGGGCCGCCCCTCCATCCTGGGGCCTCCCTGTGCAGAAGGATTCGGTGTGGCCATGCAGGTGGGTACCTCTGTGGGCTGGTGATGACCACTGAGAGGGAGCCAGCATTTGTCAGGGATCTGACGCTATGCCAGTCACCTCCAGGAGAGGGGCGAGGAGCCGTGGGGTTCACCTTTCAGCAGCTAGCTTGGGCAATTTGACCTTTTACCCCACATCCTAGAGGTACAGGATGTGCAGAAATCTGTGATGGAGAAAGAACCTTCTGCAAAACATTGCAAGGATTGAATGAGTAAAATACAATGTCCCTTCATGTCTACAGGGGACTGGTTCCAGGACCCAGTAGATAGTATAATGTGTGGTCTTTGGGTCCCTTGTATAAAATGGTGTTGCATTTGCACAGAACCCGGGCCTGGCCTCCTTCCGTAGACCATAAATAATCCCTGGATGACTTGTAAGGCCTGATGCGATGTGAATGCCACATAGTAGTTCTTATTCTGTATTGTTTAGGGAAAAAAAAAAAAAAAAGATATTTTCCTACTTTAATGTTTTGTTTTGTTTGGTACTGGGGATGGAAGCCAGACCTTCACACTGAGCTACATCCCCAGCTTTTTTATTCGTTTATTCATTCATTTATTTATTTATTTTGGGACAGGTCTCACTGAGTCACAAAGTTGAGATGAGAGCAAAGTGGTCCCCAGTTGCTTATCCCAAACTTTGGAGTCCAGAGGTTTCAAAATGCAGAAGATGTGTGCACCCAGACCGTACCCTGTGACGCGCCGACGTAGTCTGGGGCAGACTCGGTTCCGGTTTTTCCACTAAATGAGTTCAGGTCAAGTGAGGTCTTGCCACAGAATGAGTTACAAAATAAAACAGAAATCACGGCCCACCGTTCAATGTTGAGAGCTTTTCAAGATATCGCTCTGTTCAGTTCGGCCCTGGCCGCCCTAAAGCAGCGTCTGTCTCACATGTGACCTCTGCTCCAAGTGTGCCCTGCCCTTAGCTTCCAGACTGATCATTTTTGAGTGTTTGTCCCCAAAAACCCCAAGGGAAGAAAAGCCTTTCTGATATAAATGAGGGCACGTGAGAGGTAGTTTGCACTACAAAGGCACTACATTATTTTTAAATACCAAACACCCGTGTTTTTGTTGGTGTTGCTTTTTGTTATAATTATCATTTTTTTACCTGAAATAGAACCATTTTTCTGAACCGTATCCAGAGAACTATATGCTGCCTTAAAATCTCAGGTCCAGTAAAGTAAGAGGCACATTTAAAAACGTTCTGGCCACATCCCTTCCTCGTTTAAAACTCTCAAGGTTTGTGGGCTGGGTCTTAAATCTCCATCTGTCGGGTTTCCAGCGTGGCTTGCTGCTTTCCTTATCTACACTCTGCATTCGTGTTTCTGTCCAAGCCCGTTCTCTCTGAGGGGCCCTGTTACAATACGGGATAAAGCAGACAGAAAGGGCGCATTTGTTGTTTGTTGTTGTTTTGAGACAGGACCTCACTACATAGTTCAGGCTGGCCTTGAACTCTTGGGGATCCTCTTGCCTCAGCCTTCTGCGTGCTGAGATTAGAGGTGTGCACCACCTCGCCTGGCTCCCCTGTCTTTTCTCAGAGCTGCTGTCCCCCATCCTCCTTCCTTTGTCTGCCAGCGTCAGAGGCAACGGAGCTGGAGGGAGCCGAGCCTTGAGGGGACAGAACAGCCAGGGCTGCACCCCACTCCGTTCACAAAAAGGGCAGACAGGAGGATGACCCGTCTCAGCAGTAATGAGGCTTGCTGGTGCACTGACACCCCTGCCATCCTGGAATGGCCTTTGTCCCAGTGTGGGCAGAGCCCTGGGGCCCCAGGACGCCTGTGCTGCGGGTCACCCGGCCTGGGCCATCTCCAGTGGTGCAGGTGGAGCTTGGGCTTAGAGGCTAGGCACAGAAGCGGGGAGAGGCTGCTCTTTGATCTTCACTTCTCATCTAGAAAACTTGGGTCTGAAATCCCTGCCGCGCGTCCCTCGTCCCTGGGGAGCGGAGGGCAGGACAGCAGCTGCCTGGTGCGGTGGGGGTGGATGGCAAGGCTTCCTGAGTTATCCCTTTTCCTCCTGTAGGGCTGGGGTCCCAGCAAGCAGAGAATTAGACAAAGCAGAGGAGAGGTCGTGAGCCCAAGTTACAGTTATCTCCGCTAGAGCTGCAGAGAAAGCCAACACGGATATCCTTTTCAGGTATGAAATGTGGCAGAAGGGAAGGACAAGGTATTATTATATTGTTTTGTTTTGTTTTGAAACAGGGTTTCACTGTTCAGCGCAGGCTAGCCTCCAACTCACAGGGATCCTCCTGCCTCAGCCTCCCAGGTGCTGGGATAACAGGCGTGTGCCACCACACCCGGCACAACCCTGCCCTTCACAGATGTTGGTTTCTAACGCGAGAGACAGAAAATAGACCAAGAAATAGAAACCTGTCGGATGGCGCCTGCCTGGTGCTCAGAGAAAGTAAAACCAGGTGAAGGCCCGGGAGGGGAGTAGCACCCAGGGGCTCTATGCGGTCTGCTCCTTGGGTGTCCTAGGCTGGGGCCGGAGACAGTGATGAGCGAGTGTCCCAGGCTGAGACACTGAGAGTAAACTGAGGCACCGCAGGTAAACGCTCACCGAGCACGGTGCCCGGCGGTGCTGGGCGCTGCCCTGCGCTGTTCACGTTCACTGCAGTTGGCTGCCGCGGGAAGGCTGCGCCGCGACCTCTCCCACCAGGAGCTCTCCAGCGTCCCCCGCCAGGGCGCGAGTGGGCGAAGGCCACTGAGGACGGATGGGCTCCGGCAGCAACACGCCCGCCCTGCGCCAGCCCCGGGGGGAGCTGCTTCCCACAGCGGGGGCGACGCCCAGCACGCCGGACTCGCCTGGGCCTCGCGCTCCCCGTCCAGGCGATCCCGACGCGACCAGGGGTCATTACGCCCTTGACGGCCTCGTAAATGCTTTTCCTCCGAAGCCCTCGCGGGTTTTATGGACCCGACCTAGTTCACCCTCGCCACTTCCAAGGACAGGTCCTTGCGAGGAGGAACCGCCGTGTGCGCCACGCGCCCGCAGCCCAGGGCTCGCCCAGGCCTCCCGTCCGGTCCGTCCGACTCCAGGGCTCAGGCCGCTCGCCTCCTGTGTCCTCACCTCTCGGGGTCTGGAGGCGACGTGTGGGCGCCATGAAAGGAAGCCATGAAGGCCGACGTCACCCGGCCTACCCTGCCCTCACGTAGTCAGGGGTTGTAAAATGTGTGAAAAACAAAAAACAGAAAGAAAGGCCTGTAGGAAGGGTGTTTTGTTTTGTTTTGCTTTGCTTTGCTGGCAGGGTATTGGACCCACGGCTTTGGGTGTGCTAGCGAATGTTCTAGCTACGGCCTCAGCCTGATCCAGCCAGCCACCTATCTACCTATCTAATCATCTGTCTGTCATCTCTCAGTGCGGGGTTGAACCCAGAGCCCTCACAATGAACTATATCCCCAGCCTTATTTTATTCTTTACTTCGAGACAGGGTTTCACTGAGTTGTCCAGGCTTGGCTTAAATTTGCAGTTCTCCTACCTCAGCCTCCCAGAGGCTGAGATTACAGGTACAACCACCAAACCTGGTTATCAGCCCTTTTCATTATTTATTTTGAGAGTAGGTGATTTTAAATTGCTGAGGCTGGCCTTGTACTTGCAATCCTCCTGCCTCAGCCTCCTGAATAGCTGGGATTGCTGTCATGTGCTGCACCAAGTGGGAAGAGGCCTCTGTAGTACCAAATAGCGCCTGTCTAGCTCCCTTCTCTGCCCTCCAAAAGCCGCCTCTTGCTTAAAGTCAA
This sequence comes from Erethizon dorsatum, assembly GCA_028451465.1. Classification (NCBI taxonomy): domain Eukaryota; kingdom Metazoa; phylum Chordata; class Mammalia; order Rodentia; family Erethizontidae; genus Erethizon; species Erethizon dorsatum. The sequence goes on along the minus strand of CM051829.1, from coordinate 122,441,997 downwards.
GAAGGTATGAACAGGTGCAAACCGAGACTAGTAAGAGAATATAACTGTACTGCAGGACACGTTTGATTTTCCTCAGTCACAGTCAATAGTACAGCAAAAGAACTCTTTTCTATTTTTCTTTTTCCTTCTTTCTTTTGAGACAGGGTCTTGCTTTGGGCTGGCCTTGAACTCACTATGTACCCCAGGCTGGCCTCAGACTCACTACGATCCTCCTGCTTCAGCCTCCCAAGTGCCTGGATTACAGATGTGCATCTCCACGCCTGGCTAAAAGAGCTCTCGCTTTTTGGTCCCTTTCTCTAGGGAGCCTTTTACATACCTGATGCGTTACTTAATCCTGACAATAAACTTTCGCAGGAAAAAGCACTGACTACACTTTAAAAACCAGGAAATAAGCTAGCCAAGGAGTTGAGTGCTTTATTTAAGGCCACATAACTAGTAAATGGCACAGCTGGGGTTGACCCCACATCCCTGTGACGTGCGAGTCTCGACACCTTCCAAGAAGCCCAGCGGCCGGTTCACAGCGCCTCCCTCGAAGCCCCTGAGGTCTGACATCCGGTGCGTCGCGTGGGGCGTGGTTCTTCACAGACAATATCAGCAAAAAGTACAGTAAAATGAAACCACATTAAGACACTTAAAAGAGCTTGCACATTTTAATCACATTAAAATCAGGTGAAATGACGTTAGGTCATTCAGTTTCGCTGTCCTTCGGCCTTCCTCCTAGAGGTCCGCCGAGTTGGTCTATGCAGCTGGAAGGTACGCAGCCACGGATCCAGTCCTTCTCCGGTGCACACCGAGGGCTTCGGGAAGAATTTCACTACCTTCGATCACTGGCGCCAGGCGTGGTGGCGCACACCCCGACTCTCCGCACTCCGGCAGCTGAGGCAGGAGGATTGCCCTGAGTTCGAGGTCAGCCTGGACTATATAGCAAGACCCTGTCTCAAAAACTCAGACAAAAAATCAAAATATAAGGCATTAGCTCAGTAACAAGGGAAATGAACCTAGAGAATCTGTGAACTGCAAAGCAACTGTTACTACTAACCACATAAAGAACGAAAGGCAGACATATTCTTTCCTCTTTCCCCTTCCCCTCCCCTCCCCCGTCACCCTCCTTCTCTCCTCCTTTCTTCCGTACTGGAGATTTAACCCAGTAGCTTTGCACTGAGCTATATGCCCAGGCCTGCTTTGTATTTTGACACAGGGTCTCACTGAGACTTATTCTTTTTTTCTTTTTTCTTTTTTTTTGATACCAGGAATCACACTCAGGACCTTGCGCTTGCCAAGCAGGCACTGTGCTGCTGGGCTATGTCCCCGGCACGCTGAGACTTATTCTTAAAAACATAGCCAAGGTCAAGAGTTGGCAACATGTTCCAAAATGTGTGTGCTAAACTCCGCTCACAGCCTTACATGTTATGGGGCTGGTTCCATTCCTAGAAAAGCAGAATGTGATACCAGCCCTGGATGCCCGTTTCCGGGCTCTGCAGATGCGTCTTCCTTCGCCGTGGAGCGCGCAGCCGGCTGGCTTTCACACACCCTGTGCTGTGGGCAGGAGGAAGGGCTCGCAGGCTTTCCACACCTGCCTTTGTGAGTTTGCTAAATTGGTCCCTCAGCGTCTGATAGTCCTTTGGTGCGCTTGTAAATCACTTTATGAGCCAGCACAGGATGGGTCCTCCTCCAAGCCTGGCGACTCCATCCGAGCCTCGCCACCGTCAGCTAATTTCTCTGGATGCCCAGCTGGCTCATGTCCACGCAACCTGACCCCAGACCTTTGTCAGACAAGGGCATCCAAGCGACGGGTCCCTTTGCCTTTCTGTCTCCCTCTTTAACAAGAAAAGAACTTGCAAATATTATTACCTGCCTTTGGCAAGGGAATCTGAGACTTCCTCTATTAGTCTTTCTTTCTGTCGCTCTTTTTTTTTTTTTTTTTTTTTTTTTTTTGAGACAGGGCCTCATTGTGCAGTCCAGGCTGGCCTGGAACTCACAATGTAGGCCAGCCTGGCCTCGAACTTGCAGGAATCCTCCTGCCTCAGCCTCCTGAATGCTGGGATTACAGATGGGTGTCACTATGCCCAGCTTTCTTTTGTTCCTTAGTGCAGGGCTGGGGATGGAGCCAGGGCCTATAGGTGACCGCAGTGGACAAGCCAGTGCTCTTTCGCTGAGCTCCGTCTCCTGCCCCTCTTCCGTCCTTTTGAAGCTAAACTTGCCTTCCTCCCCGTTCTCCCCCTTAACCCTTCCTCATTCTGCTTCGTGGGCTGATGCTGAGACAATGCAAGCTTTGGTTTAGTGAAGCCACCTTCAAAGACTGGAAACGGCCGCTAAAGCCAGTGAGATAACCGCCCAGCGGCAACGAGAGCACTATGGCAGCACTCGGATTTTCCTGTCCTCATCCTTACAAAACGGGGCAGCCCAGGGGCCAAAGCCTCCCCCAGGACAAACTAGGCCTGGGCTGGGCTGAGTCAGCACTGTCACCTGGCTGCCAGCCTCCTGGGCACCGCACACCAAGGACCTCCTGGGGCTCGCGAGCCCAGGTCGCACACTGACCGCAGCCTCCGCAGCACTGCGCGGGGTGGTGATGACACGGTGGATGCCAGGCCACCCCCGCCCGGGTCCCAGCCAGCGTCGGGTTAGGTCACAGCCCCGCGCTTTGTTGAAGCCTGGGCTTTCAGACATGTGTAGCTGTCGCTCCCAGGACGATGACTACAGACACGGATAACCACCAAGCCCAGCCTACTAAACAGCCTTCCTGCTTCTGCCCTCGGTGTGAGTCCTTGGTTCACTGCAGGAGACACCTTCTCCCCTCTCTGCCAGGCTGCAAGGCCGGGGCGAATGTCCTTCACCTTCCTCTGCTCCTAGCATGCCGCTGATTTTATTTAGAAATAATTTTTTTGTCACCAGGTGTGGTGGCACACGCCTATAATCCCAGCATTGGGGAGGCTGAGGCAGGAGGATCGCTGTTAAGTTCAAGGCCAACCTGCATTACATAGTGAGGTCTTGTCTCAAAAAAAAAAAAAACCCCAAAATACTGTTTTCTAAAGATTGTTTTTTTGCATCTGCTGCTTGCTGTCTCTACCTACTTCAGCACTCTACGTATCCCGAGAATTATTTCAAGATTCCCCCCACAAAAAAAAGACATCAACTATGAACAATTGCCCTCTCTGGGAGAGGCTAAGGGCGGCTTTGCCATTTTAGTCATACATTTACACAGCCTTTGAAACTTCTAACCAGCACGTGCGGTCTTAGTAATCAGAAAGAACTTTTTTTAATTAAAAAGGACTCGGCGAGGGGCACACTGTTCAGAGGCCTCTGCTGTGATGGAACAAGTGTGAGAATAAACACGTTCCAGAAGCTTCTCACATGCAAGCCGAGCTGGATTCAAACCTTCATCCCTGTGGTGGCTGCAGGGCACAGCTGTCAAAAAATAGCCAGACAACCTGCTCCTGGCCCATCCCAGGGTATCATCTGATGGACACAGGCCAGCGGGCTGGTGGGCGTCAGCAAAGGGCGGAGAGAAAGAAAGGAAGAAAGAAAGGGGAGTGAGGGGAGGAGAGGAAAATGGCCGGCGTAGTGGTGCACGCCTGTCGTCCCAGCACTGAGGAGGCTGAGGCAGGAGGATCTCCATGAGTTCTGAGTTTGAGGCCAGCCTGGGCTACATAGCAAGAATCTGTCTTTAAAAACCCAAAACAAAGCAGAGAGAGAGAATGCTGACCTGCTCCTAATCTGAGTGGAGTTTTGAAAGGCCCCTCCGGGTGAGGCCCATGTAGCAGGGCCCACTTTCTCCAGGTGTGGCTGAGTGGGCTGCACGCTCCCAAGCCCAGTGTCAGGTTTGAGGAGGGTTCGAAGAAGAGATCCTTGCAGCTTCCAGGTGAGATACCAGCTTCCACTGGTATCTCGGGTTAAAGCCTCGGCCCAGAAGAGCCGCACTGGGATGCGAGGCCTCCGTGTGACTCGTAAAGCTTCCTATGTCAGATGGGAGTTTAACCACTGAGCACACAGTGCTGACTTCCCCAAGCCCCTGTGTCCTCCCCACGTGGAAGCGTTGTCGCCCGTACCCCCGCCTGGCCCGCAGCGGGCTCGAAGGAGGTAGTGCTGTAAAAGTGCCTTATAATCGCCTCTGCAGCACACTCGCTGTGCGGAGGGCCGGTCCTAGTGACTGGGGAGGACTTCCCCACCCTCCCTCACTGCCTTCCCTGCCTCTGCCTGCCTGCGAGAGCTTCTGAGGGGAACGAGGGGGATGGAGAAAGGGGTAATTTTCCTAATTAGCTTTCTCAATCCGGGCCAGAGAAGAGGAGGGTGTGGAGCAGGCGCTGACTCTGCTGAGCCAGCACACGTTCAACGCCTCTGTTCACTTCTCAGCGCTGTGATCCGAAGCCACTGTAACCCTGCGGTGTAGACGCACCCTAGCAGGCTGGGGGCTGTGCGCCTGCCCGGTGCTGTGCAGCTGTCCACGCGGACCTTCCTCTCGGGCCCTCACTTGCTCCATCTGGCTTTTTTTTCTTTTTTTGAGGCAGGGTCTCCCTATATAGCCCAGGCTGGCCTCGAACTCCATGGCAATACTCCTGCCTCAGCCTCCTGAGTGCTGGGATGATGGGCGTATGTGACCAAGCCCAACACTTTCTCATCTGGAATCAGGGGTTAAATTCAATGACCCATTAGTCTCTTTTAGCCCTAGGAATCTGCAATTCCTTTGGAATCAGGTCCTGGTCCTTCCGCCCACTCCGGACAGCTTGCCTCAATCCTTTTGGTAGTGGCTGTGTTTGATTTATGCCAGGATGAGATTAAGAGCAAAAGAAAAAGTCACATAGTGATCACAGGAGGTAGCTGCTAAACTTCTCTCTAAATCCTCCTTCTATCTTGTGTAGCTCTTTTGAGCTGGGCATAGTGACCCAGGCTGTAATCCTAGCCCCCTGGGAGGCTGAGGCAGAAGGACTGCAAATTCAAAAGCCCAGCCTGGGCAACGCTGGGGATGTAGCTCAGTGTGAAGCCCAGTAGGACCAGAAGGAGGGGGAGGGGAGGGGGGAGGGGAAGGTATTTTTTTTGTAAATAGGTGAAAGCCAGAGCAGGAAGGTTGGTGTGAGCCTGGGTGGAGGAGGTGGATGAGACCATAATTAGTTCGAGTCTTGGTCTCTATCTCTGAATGGGCCTGGCCTGGCCTGTTTGCTTTCCAGGCGGTTGTTAAGAGCGCTGAAGCCCCAACTTTGTGGCCGGTGTTCATGAGGCAGCAAGGTTGCCTCCAGAGTTGAGGGAGGCCGGAGCAGGACACTTGAATTCGTGGGGGCCAAACACCCAAACCCGAATCCTGAAGCCCTGTGCCTGCCACCAGGCCTTCCTACCGCCTTCCCGCCCTCTCCCCACGACAGGGCTTCCAGGACCTGCCGGCTGAGTTGCTCGCTGAACCCCATTCTTGGATAGGTCAGACTCACTTCTTTTCTTTTATTTATATTTTGAGACAGGATCTTACTGGACAGTTCAGGCAGGACTTGAACTCACTGTGTAGCTCAGGCTGGCCTCTGGTTCACAGGGTTCCTCCTGCCTCAGCCTCCTGACTGCTGGGATTACAGGTGTGCGCCACCACATCTGGCTTAACACCTATCTGACTTCCAGTGTCACTTGAATGTCCCAGGTTGATGTCACCCTCGCATCCCCCAGCAGCTCCTCCTGCTTCTCCTGCCCTCTGTCGGGCGATCCCTATCTTGGGGAGAGCCTCATCCTCCGCCCAGCCGCGTCAGCAAAGCACACTTCTGGCCTTACAGCCCTACTTCTTCCAAACTCCGGAACCCAGCTCCTCCCTGCACCTCTCTCTGCCACCAGCACCCTTCAGGCTGTGGCCATCTTGCTCAAGAGTCTCCCAACTGGTTTGCTCGCTGCTCCCTTCCTCTCCCCCAGCGCTGCTCGGAGGTCTGAGGTCTGCAGGTCTTGGCAAGCTGCTCCCTCGCTGCAGGGTTTCAGTCACTTCCAGGGCCCAAAGGAGAATGCGCAGGCTCCTCCCCCCTTGGTCTTCAGGCCCTGTGTGATGTTTTTTTGAAACAGGATCTCTCTATGTAGCTGGCCTCAAAATTCTGGTGATCCTCCTGCCTCAGCCTCTTGGGTGTTGGGATCACAGGTGTGCACCACGCCAGGCTCCCTGTGAGGTCTTGAGCCATCATTCTTTCCGCTTTTTCCCCCCATCGGGGTTCCAGTCCCTGGCCCTTGGCCCTGGCCACACATTAAAGTCACTGGGAGCTTTTGATGTAGCAGGAGCCTGTGCAGAGTCCAAGGCCCGAGAAGTGTGAGCTGCTGGCACCAGCGGCTCCTCTGCCCGCCAAGTGCTGGCATCTGGCTTTCATGCCCTGCGCAGCTCTTGGCTGTGCCGAACTCTGTCCCTCAGCCTCCACTCGTCACTGTGCTGCCGGCGGGGGGCCCTGCGCTGTCTCTTGAGGGACACCCCAGACTGTGCCCCTGGGCCTCCCGGGAGCAGCCCTGTGCCTTCCCTTCACAGAGCCACCTCGCCTGTCCCTCTGATGGCCCTGAGCTCCCTGAGCCAAGGCACCCAGCATGCTACCCATTCATCTCAGGAGCCCACCCCGCCCCGCCAGTCCTCCGGGGAGCCAAGACCCCATCACACCCACACCCACACCAGAGCTGCTCCCCCCGCCCATCCAGAAATCTTTTAAGAAGTATGTGAGAATCTGTTGTGTGTGGATGCAAATCATCCGGAAAAGAATCTGGACCAGGTGTGCTGGCACACACCTCCTAATCCAGCCCTCGAGAGGCTGAGGCAGGAGGATCGTTGTGAATTCGAGGCCAGCCTGGGTTGCATAGCGAAACACTGTCTCACCTTCCCCACCACCCCGCAAACTGCTGCAAGTCCCCCAAGGACTTGGCAGAAAGAAAAAATACCCCTCCCAGGTCGTAACCGTGACCACCTCCAGACAGGCCCCACTCTCAGCACCGCCAGCCTTGAGCTCGCTCATCCCAGGATGAACCCGAGGAGCACAGCACCCCAGGACCCAGTCACCTTCCACGTGCAGGAGATTCAGCCCGTGTGAGGTCTGAACCCACCACCCATGGCCGTGACCTTCCTGTCTCCCACCACAAGTTCAGTCTCCTGCAACCTGATGTCACTTATTTCAGGGGCACAGTTGCAGAGCATTCCCACGATGGAGCTGATTATCTGTGTGAAGATTTTCTCTGAGAATTGGCCTGGGGTCATGGGGAGTTTCTGACCGGTGACATCAAATCTAGGACCTTGAATTTTATCTAAACACCCTTGTTTCCTCAATTAATGGCCTTTTTTTGGGGGGGGTACTAGGGATTGAATCCAAGACCTCATTCTTGCTAAGCAAGCACTCTACTCCTGAACACACGCCCAGCCCTTTTTTATTTTTATTTGAGACAGGGTTGTGCTAAGTCGCCAAGGCTGGCCTCAGACTTGCCATCCTCCTGCCTCAGCCTCCTACGTGCAGGGATGACAGCCATGCACTACCATGTCTGGCTTGATTTTTATTTTCTTCAGTCTGTGTTTGCAGGACATAATGAGTACATTCATCGTGGGGGGGGTACATGTACAGAGCACATGTTGAAAAAAAATCAGCTTAGGCTCGTCCCTGGCCCAGCTAATATGTTCCCTGCAGAGCTGGTCTTGCTGCAGCCACACGGACCTTGGTCCCATGGGCCACCCCTAGCCTGGACTCCTACCTGGCCCAGTGTTGAGGCCCTCTCCACAGAGCGTGGCCAGCAGGCTTAGCAGACACAGTGCCCAGAGGGACATTGGGGGTTGAGCCAAGTGGTCCTGACACCCCAGGAGGCCAGGGTTTGGCCAACTTGGAGGACACGAGTTCAGTGTCTCTGTGTTTATTCCCCCTCTGATGCCTGAGATCATTCTTAGTGGGACCAGAATTTTCTAGACTTGAAAAGAAAACTGATATATAATTCAGCACAGGTCCCGGGGAAAGGCCTGGAGTTCTTTGGCCACATATCCCCACTATCTGGTCGGTGTGGCATACATAGCTCTGTGCTACACTCAAAAGCCAGTGACGAGCATAATCACTATAGATGCAGAAGGTCACCTCTCAGGGACTTAGGTTTCTAGCTGGCTATGATGGGGTAGACCAGATATCCCAGGGGGCTCTGCAGTGAATACATTCCCTGCAGTGTGGATTGGGCCATTCTAGTTCACTTTTTGTTAGTACAAACGGAAAAGACTCCCTTTCTTGAGGGTGTTGTGCTGCCCTACAAATGAGCCGTCCAAAGGCTGTGCTGCCTTGGACCCATACACAGAATAGGCAGCACCCTAAGACCTCGGGTGGTGGCCACCAGGTCACGGGGGAAAGGTCATTCTGTGTGCTCGCAGCCTGTGCACGTGAAGGAAAGGAAATAAGGTCTGGAACCACGTCTGGCCAGGGTTCTAGCAGTGCTGCTCACTTTTGGGGAAGTGTGGGTGGGGCACCCCTCTTTGGTCATGCTCGCTCTATTCCCATGGGGGTGGGTTCTGTCCCACGAACCTCGCAGCGCCTCTTTCTGGCAGGACCTGAGAACCCTTGCTCTGTGACAGAAGTCAGTGGACCTGGGTGGGGAGAGGCAGGGGTCCCCATGCCTGCTCAGGGACCTCCTCGGGCTCCTTGTGGGGACAGTCCCTTGGCCAGCCAGCTCCGGGAGGTAAAGAGGCATCAGGACCACGACTTTAGTAAACCCATCCAAGGGTTCTCGTTGGTTTTTCTTCCCCGATCCCCAAACCCTTTGCCTGCTAAATGCACAGCATGTTGCCTTCCCCGCCCCCTTCCCTCTCTCTCTCCTCTCAAAAACAAACAAACAGGGCTGGTGAGCCCAGCGATATAAGCCCCTGCCTGGCAAGCGCAAGGTCCTGAGTTCGACTCCTGGTACCCACACACAAAAAAGGGCCGGTGATATCGCTCAGCGGCACGGGCGCCTGCTGGCAGGTGCACAAGGTCCTGAGGTCGACCCTCGGTACCCACAAAACAAAACAAAACGAACAAACAAACAAACGGACAAAGAACCCAACACTCCAGTGTCTCCTTTAGATCAGTCAAGGTGAGACTTTTGTTTTGTTTGAGATAAGGTGTCACTACGTAGCCCAGGCCAGCCTTGAACTCACTATGTCGTACAACCTAGCCTCGAATTTGAGGTGATCCTTCTGCCTCAGCCTCCCAGAGGGCTGGGATTACAGGCCTCTGTTGCCACGCCCAGCTGTTAGGGAAATTTAAGCACGTTGTTCTACCTCTCCAACTCCTCATCTAGGAAGTGGAGGTGTTATGGTTCTTTCCTCCTTCTCTCTCTCCCTTCCTCCCTCTTTCCTTCTACGGATTCTTTCTCAGTGCCCGCAGCGGGCAACTCGAGCTCTGGGGATGAAGGGTGGGCAGCAAAGCTCTCCACTTCTGCATCCTGGGCCAGGCAGTGCATTGTTCTGGGTGGCATGGGTGGTGGGGAGGACGGCTGGGCTGCGGGCTGGGGGTGTGAGCGGGGGATGACCCGGTCCCACACATGGGGCACGGGTTGCTATCCAGGCTGACGGACGGGCTGGGACTCCGCCCGGGTGTGCTGGAGGTCTGCAGGGGCATGCAGGTGGCAGGGTGGTGCGTCCTGGTACCCCCAGTGTCCCCAGCATGGGCAGAGGCCGCACTCCAGGGACAGCACTCTCGACGCTGCCACAGTAAGGCTGCTGTCCCCGCTCTGTGCCACAGAGCAGCTGTCTGTCTGAGACCGAGGAAATGGGGAGGGAAATCCCAGGCTTCTTACCTTTCTTTCCTTAGATCTCTCTCTCTCTTTCTCTGTCTCTCTCTCTGTCTGTCTCAGTCTCTCTCTGTCTCTCTCTCCATCTCTCTCTGTCTTTCTCTTTCCTTCTTTTGTTCTATTTCTTTTCTACTGGGATTGAACCCGGGCCCTTCACACATCCCTGGCCCTTGTCTATTTTTTATTTTGAAACGGGGTTTTGCTAAATCACTAAATTTCCTAGGCCAGGCTTGAACTGGAAATCCTCCTGCCTCAGCAACCCAGAGTGCTAGGATGTCAGGTGTAGTCACCATGCCTGCTTCAAAAGCCGACGTTTCTGGAGCACGCACTCTATGCCAGGTCTGTACAGAGGCAAAATAGAACCCAAGCAGTCCACTTCGAGGAAGGTGAAATAGCAGGATTTGAATGAGAAAATAGCTCCTTGATCCTGAACTGGGGTTGTCTGCCAAGGCACCAGCGCTAATCGCAGCTCTGGGCCAAGGGCGTCATGAAAGTGCACTTTTAACCTGGGATGGCGACGCAGGGCTTGTGCCGGCCACCATCGCTGCAGTGCGATTCCGTGGGTTGGGGTGACTCACCAGCACGCCAGCGGCTCTCCTGTCAGAAGCTGCAGGCAGAGTCCAGTGCAGTCCCTGATGGCTGTGTGGCCTCAGGGAGGGCGCTGAGCCTCTCTGAGCCTCTGGTTTCCCCCTGAGCCTTAGGAATGGAGGGACAGCTGCTTCCCAGGGGTTCTATGAACTGAAGCAAAGTCACGTCTGCAAACTGCATGTGTGCGCTTGTGTGCGTGAGTGTGTGCATGCATGTGTGCATGCGTGCATGCGTGTGCATATGTGGTGCTGGGGACCAAACCCAGGCCCTCACACTGAGCCAAGGCTCTCACTAAGTCACTAAGCTGTCCAGGCTGAGCTCAAACTTGGGACCCTCCTGCCTCAGCCTCCAGAGTGCTGGGATTACAGGCGTGCACCACCGCACAGGTTTAACAGAAATTATTCACTGCACCTAAGTGTTATTTCCCCAGGTGAGTTCATCGGTGTGCCAACAGAGGAGCTCTGAGGAGTGGAAAGCGGGTCGGCGCCTTTCCAGGCCAAGGTGTAGCAGGAAGAGGCAGGAGCAGGGTGCAAACTGTGGTACCTGGGGCAGGCGGGGAGGGGGACAGGCAGAAGAGGCGTGGAGGGTCGCTGCGTCTCGGCCTGCCTAGGCCGGCTCTGTGGAGACGGTGTGTCTGCCAGGCCCTGGCTGCGGTGCAGCCTCGGTTCTCTGCTGGACACCAGTGTCCAGCAGCCGTGAGCGGTGTTGCGCCCCCAGCCACCCAAGGAGGCCGGTGAGAAAGACGGGCACAGGACTGTGTGCTGCGGCCTCGGTGGGTCCCCGACACCCCGGGTCTCGCTAAGTCCCAGAAGGGAGCTTCCTGCTTGGAGAAGCCAGAGGATGTGCACATGATCACGCTGACAGTTAGCCACACGGCAGGGACCCGGCCCAGCCCGCTCCACCTTCTAAACTGCAGCTGGTGCCACCCTCCCTTCCTTCCTTGGCCCCAAAGGTAAAAAAGAGCTGGGCATTTGCTCATCAAAAAGAATCACTGTGGAGCCAGGCACTGTGGCGCACGCTTGTGATCCCAGCACTTGGGAGGCTGAGGCAGGAGGATTGCTGCCAGCCTAGGTTACATAGCAAGACCCTGTCTCAAAAAACAAAAAAACGAAAGAAAAGAAATACAACTAGAGAACAGACTGGCAGGAAAAATGTATCAAGTCAGCAAGGGTTAAAAAATAATACTAATTCCCTTTTCATTACGGCAAAAAGGCCTCTTTATAGACCGCTGGGGCGATGTTGTTACAGAGCTGTTTGAGGGAGCCAAGCGCGCACAGGGCGGAGCACTTTCAAAGTGTCACTCCCTCAACTCGACAGCCTCGTGTCTAGACTGCTCGTGTCCATTTATAGATGTCTCTAGGTTTTATTGATTTGTTTGAAAAATTAATTCTAGATGTCATCTTCATGGAATTTCTCAGTACTTTCAAAGTGAAAAGATTAAAAAGATTGATGCCATATTTTATTGATGCCATATTTATCCCTACCCACGCGTGAAATTAACTCAAGATGAGTCGCAGAGCTGATGGAGATTGGAAAGATTCCTTCTTAGAGGAAAATACAGGAATAAATGTCTGTGATCTTTCATCAGACAAAGCATTCTTTGAGACGACACCAAAACACAGAAATGAAAGAAAAAGCAGGCAATTGGACTATATCCAAATGGAAGACTTAGAGCTGCCGCACTGGCACGCACCTGTAGTTCCTGGTACCTGGAGGCTGAGGCACGAGGATCCCAAGTTCAAGACCAGCCTGTGCAACTTAGCGAGACCCTGTCTCAAAATAAAATTTAAAAAAGGGCTGAGGGTGTAGCTCAGAGGTGGAGCGCTTGCCTGGCAGGCGTGGCCCTGGGTTTAATTCTTACTAGGGAAACAACAAAAAGAAACAAAAAACGCCTACAAGAAACAAAAATAAACAAACAACTCCCTTCCTCCCACTACGCCAGACTCAGAATAAAAACAACCCTCTTGCAACTTGAAGATGAAAAGATAAGTAATCTAATTAAAATATAGGAACAGGTTCTGAAGAGTATTTCACCTGAGTTGATGGAGGAAAGTTTTATTTAACTGTTTGTAGAGGTTTCCGTCTATAATCAGGTGGCTCCAAGGCAGGGCGGCATTGCAGAGGAGAGCAGTTCATGGGGGCAGAAGGCAGCAAAGCAACAAGGGACGACCACAGCTCTTTCTGCCCCTTATATCTTATCCAGGCTACTTATGGCGGGCAGGACTCACACCCTCAATCCTACTGCCCTTGATCCCAGCATTGCACCATGTTATGGTTTGTGTCTAGATGTCCCCCCAAAGCCTCATGCAGTCATGGGGGCGGGCTTCTAGATTTTGTGATTGATTCATTGTCTAATGCTGGGATTATGGGTGTGAGTGCTACACCCGCCCTAGGGTGGGTAGCCTACATACAATATAAGGGACAGAAAGAGTTTTTCTCTCACGCTCTTCCCTTTTTGCTCTTGCTGCTTTTGCTGTCTTCTGCCTCCATAAACAGTTGCCCTCTGTCATGTGCCACCCTACCTTGGAGCCAGCTGATTATGGACTGAAACCTCCACAAACTGTGAGCTAAATAAAACTTTCCTCCTTTAATTTTGGGTGTTGGGTATTTTGTCTCAGCAACGAGAGAAAAGTAACCAAGACACACCATGAATTGATCCCAGTGTCACACTCTAGATCCAGCCACTTCTGAAAAAGCCCCACCAGTGACCACATGAGGCTTTGGGGGGACATCTAGACATAGAACAGCAGGTATAAGAATGTCTAACACATTGAAAATGAGCATGCCTGTAATCTTAGTATTCAGGGGGCTGAGGCAGGAGGATCACCACGAGCTCAAGGCCAGCCTGGGCTACATAGTCAGACCCTATCTCAAAATAAAAAGGCAAAGGTGCAGTAATGGGGTTGCTGCTGATGGCTTAGCCCAGTAAGCCACTCCCTTGATGGGCAGATGTCTCTCTGTGCTTTGCAGGGCACAAAGGTGATAAGGAGTCACACAGCCATTTACCATCTCCATGGTAACCAGGGAGGCTACTTACAAATGTCTTTATGAGGAGTGATCAAAACTACAGTAACAACCACTGCGGAGCGCCATCCAGGGGAAGGGCAGCTTGTAAAAACATGATGCTGTGTCCTCATCCACCTTATTCACCAGATCTGGCACTGTGTGACTTCCGGCTCCTCCCCAAAGTCAAAATGACCAGGAAAGGGAAACATTTTGAATTGATTCAGGACATTGAGGCAGCCAGGACAGCGCAACTAAAGACAAGACACTCAGGAGAGAGGACTCCAGAGCTGCCGCCAAAAGTGGCTGGCACGGTGGGACGAGTGTGGAGAGGCGCAGGGAGACTCTTGAGGGGACTTGGGGTGATGTGCCTTTTCTGTGATAAATTTTTAAAATGTGAACACTCGCTGTGTTTTGAGCATGCCTCACACTGCCCCTCAGGATGAATGTGGGGTTGGGGGGCTCAGGTTCCCAGGGGTCCTGTGCTCACAGTGAGCTGGCAGGTACAAGGCGTGAGGCCAATGGCCAGGGGACAGGGAGCGTGGTCGGCCTGCAGCGCCTCCGGAGATCCTCACCATCTCGTGTGGTGTCTTCCTGTGTGGGGGACCCGAGTCTGCTGCGCTATGGATGAAGCAGGGCCCAGGTGACAGTAGACACCCCGCTAGGCCAGCTCACGGCTTCCGTCCTTGGTCTCGGGTCACCGGCTCTGGAGGAAGCCACCACAGTGCTGTGAAGGATGCTGGGCCGCTGGGCGGTGGAGAGCCCGGGGGGAAACTGAGGCCTCCTGCCCACCCCGCACCAGCTTGTCTGAGAACAGATGTCCCTATCTCTATCCCGATGCGGACTCCACGGGAGCCTGAGCTGGAGCATCCTGGCAGGGGTCTCCTCCTGAGAGAAACCGCCATTCCTTTAGGTCGCCACATGCTCTAGTGTGCATGTGTGCACGTGTGCATGCAGGTATGCGCAGCACGTATGCGTGCGTGTGTGTATGTATTCGACACTGGGGGTGGAACCCAGGGCCTTCAACTGAGCTACCGTCCCACTTTTTTTTGAGACAGGGTTTTGCTAGATTGACAAATTGCCCAGGCTGGGCTTGAACTTGTGGCGATCCTCCTGCCTCAGCCTCCCCAGTGCTGGGATTATAGTCGTGCACAACCACGCCCGGCTCAAACTGCTAGTGGGGAACCCGTGCAGCGGGCAACAAGCGGGCTCACCTGACGTGTGGAGCACGGGCTCTCTGGGGTGCCAGGTGCTCAGGAACCCGAAGGGCAGCCCCTGAGCCTGGGGCGAACCTGGACCCATAGGGCGAATTCGAATCCACGCACCGTGTGTCCTTTGTGTCCACATTGCCCGAGCTGGTTTCCTGCTGCAGAGACAGAGTTCAACTGTCACGAGAGACAGCAGGACTCAGGCTGGAGTATTCACTGCTCGGTCATTTATCTAGCTGCCCCTTAGAGCCTCACCTGATCGTAAGAGGTGACTGGATTGGGGGCGCCATAGCTGACTTGCTGTCAGGGGGCGGGGCCTTGGGAAGGGGCGTTACCGGGGGCGTGGCCTGGAAGGATTCTTCTCCCTCCTGGCTCCTCCCTTCTCTGGCTGCTTCCCACGTGTGGCAGAGTGAACAGCTGTCCTCCTCCAACCCCTCTGCGGGGCGCTCTGTCTTGGAGCAGCTGGCCACGGACTGAAACCTGAGCCCAAATAAACCCCTTCTCCCTTACTTTGCAGGTGTATTTCTGTTTGTTTGTTTTGTCTGTTTTGAGACAGGGTCTGGCTTTGTAGTTCAGGCTGGCCTTGAACTTGTGGCGATCCTCCTGCCTCAGCCTCACAAGTGTGAGATTACAGCTCTGCACCACCGCACCTGTGATGGACCGGGATTAGGATCCGGTTTGGCGGGTTTCGGCATTGTGAAGATACTTGCTGTAAGTGCAAAACATCTGCAAAATAAAAGTGGGTTTCCGATGAATGGATAAGGAAGATGTGGTTCTTCTTTTATAAAGTGGAGCTCTACTCTGCCGTAAGGAAGGGTACGCTTGAGATGTTTTAGCTGAGTGGATGCGTCTTGAGATCATACTCTCAAGTGCGATAAATCAGACATGTGTGTAAAAAAAAATTGCGTCTCAGCTGTCTCATGCCATCGGCTACGCCTCAGACTCAGTGGCTCGCGCTTGCGCAGACTATAATTTACTGCGGGCGTGCGGAGCCCACAGAGCCGTCCGAGGTCGCCTCCCCTCCACACAGAGGGAGCCCCGGGGTGCAGGGAGTGGCCGTCCTGGGCCGGGCTCCCAGAGCTAGGCACGCCGAGGGCCGTCCAGAGAGAGGATTCCGCTGACTAAGAATCCAAGGCTCCGGACCGCCGCGCCGGTTTCTGTCGAGCTGGAAATTCCTGCTCCTGGGCCTGGCCGCGGTTTCTAGGGGTTGCTGCGGGCTTCGGCTGCCAGGGATCCCGGAGCCGCGCTCCGCGCTGAGACGCATCTCTGATGTCTGAGGTCCAGGCGGAGCGGCGGCCTGTCCTTCCTGGCGGCTGGGGAGCACACGCTCGCACCCAGCCGAGACTCTGCAGCTGGGGCCCTGGCACCCTCTCTCCGCTGTCTCGGTCACCAGCTGTGACCTCCGCTGCTGGGGATCTGCTCAAACCCTGCCAGTCGCAGATGAGTCGGTTCAGAGAGATTGTGTGTACCGTGGGTAAAGATGCTGGTGTTGGCTTTTTAAAAAGCCAGCAAACAATCTATTTGGAGCCATTTGTCTTCATTTTGTTTTGTTTTGCTCTTTCTGAGACAGGATCTTGCTGTGTAGCCCAGGCTGGCCTTGGGCTCTCAGCGATGCTCCTGCCTCAGCCTCCTGAGTGCCGGGATGACAGGTGTGCCCTGCCACGCCCCGCTATCTTTTCAGAGCCCTATTGGCGCTTGCTTCGGCCTCCTCCCTGGAGGTGTGGGTGCTCTGTGGCTGAGGCTGGGGTGGGGCCAGGGGACCCAGGCTGAGGACAGGACAGGTCCCAACACAGGCTGCCCTCGCCACAGCACAGCAGCCCCTTCCCAGAGCACGGCGCGGGTGGCGGGACGAGGCTGGCCAGGGGGCAGGCAGTGGTCACTTTGTGTGCCCAGTCTGGAGGCCACTGCCCTGGAGCTCACAGCAGGACGGAGCAGAGTGGAGGCCAAAGAGAAGAGGAGCAGACACGGCCCAGCATGGCAGAGAGTAGAGACAAAGCAGGGTGACAGAGACTGCACAAATGGTGGGCCGAATAGTTGTCACCAAGGAGCGGCCTTGCTCAGGAGATGGGATGGGTTGGGAGGACGCAGGGAACTGCAGCCAGGGGTCTTCTGGGCTAAGGGCTGTATTGTGCGTCGGCTGCAAAGTGGATGTTAGGCACACACCTGTAATCCCAGCACTCAGGAGGCTGAGGCAGGAGGAGTGCCACAAGTTAGAGGCCAGCCTGGGCTACATAGTGAGTTCAAGACCAGCCCGAACTGCATAGTGAGACTCTGTCTCAAAAGACAAACAAACCAACAAACAAAAACCAAAGTGGAAGTGAGCAGGCAAAGCAAAACAAATTTCATTGCCCTGAAGAACCTCCAGGTCCCTGCCAAGACTGTTGTTCCCTCGCCTGTCATCCCAGCACTGTGGAAGGCTGAGGCAGGAGGATCACAAGTTCAAGCCCAGCCTGGGCAACTTAGCCACTTAGTGCAGCCCTGTCTCAAAATAAAAATTGAAAAGAGGGCAGGGGATGTAGCTCAGTGTGAAGGCCCTGGGTCTAATCCTGAGTACCAAAACATAGAAAGAGAAAGAAAGAAAGAGAAAGAAAGAAAGAAAGAAAGAAAGAAAGAAAGAAAGAAAGAAAGAATTCCCTCTGGCCCCCGAGGCCCCTCTCTAAGGCTGAGTAGGCCTTGGCCAAGCTGACTGTTCCAAGCTACTTTGGCTCTGTGGAGCAAGAGGCCCTGGGTTCAAATCCTGCCCCGCCACTTGGCCCTGGCTTCTGGTGTGCATCTGTGGGACAGGGCTTAGACATCGTCTGCCTCACCAGACCATAGTGACGATTTACTCAGGGGCCGCCGAAGGCCGTGAGTGGCACCCTTGTACCCGAGGACGCCGTTGCTGTGTCATGCGCGGCCTGTGTGCCCTCAGCTGCCTCGGGGACAGCGGGGGTGGCACCGCATGTCCGGCCATGCTCTCTGAGTCTGGGCCCCACCCTGCTTGCTTGATACCACACAGAAGCCATGCTCCCTGGGCCATGCTGTTCTCATCGCCAAATGCCAGGCCCTCTGACCCTCCCCGTGCCTCGAGGAGGCCGGTGCTGCCCCCTTTACCGTAACACTAAGGTTTTTCTTTTAGACAGGGTCCCTCTGTAGCCCAGGCTGGCCTTGAACTCTCGGTGATCCTCCTGCTGCTCGGCTTCCTGAGTGCTGGGATTACAGACGCGCACCACTGCTGTGGCTGTGTCCAGACGTCCCCCCAAAGCTTCTCGCAGTCACAGGTGGGGCTTCTTCAGAGGTGGCTGGATCTAGAGCCTGTGCCACTGGGATCGATTCACGGTGCAGCGCTAGGATCAAGGGCGCTATGGTTAAGGGTGTGAGTGCTGCCCGCCCTGAGTAGCTTGGATAAGATAAAAGGGGCAGAAAGACACTGTTAAGGTCCCTTGTTGCTTTTGCTGTCTTCTGCCTGCCAAGAACTGTTTCTCCTCTGCGATGCCACCCTGCCTTGTAGCCAGCCAACTACGGACTGAAACCTCTACCAACTGTGAGCTAAATAAACGTTTCCTCCCTTTACTTTGGGTGTCAGGTATTTTATCTCATCAATGAGAAAAGTAAGTAAGACAACCACCATGCCCAGCGAAGACAACGAAGGCTTTTTAACAAGTGAGTTAACTCCGTTTGCATGGCTTGTCCCTGATGCAGTCACTCTGTGACAAGCATGCTGGGGCCAGAAAATGTCCCCCAAGTGTTTTGTTACCCAACCTACCATTTCTTTTTTTTTTTTTTTTTGTGGGTACCGGGGGTCGACCTCAGGACCTCACGCGCCAGCAGGCGCCCCTGCCGCTGAGCGATATCACCGGCCCCTTTTTCGTATGTGGGATCCGGGAGTCGAACTCGGGCCCTCGTGCTTGCCGGGCAGGCGCTTACGCCGCTGAGCCATCTCACTGGCCCTCAACCTACCATTTCTCACCTACAACTCCAAAATAAATTAAAATGCTCTGAAAAACAAAAAGACTTATGTTGTTGTTTTTGGTGGTGGTTCAAGGCCTTGAATGCGCTAGCCGATGCCTGTAAGTTTGCGGTCAGCCTGGGCTCTGTAGTGAAACTTTGTCTCAAAAAACAAAACAAAAATTTTGGAAGCCCCTTTAACAGCACAGGCAGAGAAGCTGTGGACCTTTGGCAGAGGGCCCGTCTTGTAGCGGAAATCGTCAGGTACCCAGCACCTGTGTCGTGGAAACCGGGTTCAGATCGGGGGATGCTTCCCAGCCGGGGACTGTGGCAGCTCTCTTAGGCCTGGGACCTGCGGCTGACACACACATCCCTCCCGGCCTCGGTCCTTTCCTCGTCTCCTTCTCCCTCAGGGTGGCTGTCCACGGGCCAGGGCGGTGGGGAAGGAGTGAAGGAGGAAAAGGCACCGTGGCCGCGCCCTCAGTGGTGGCATCTTTGGTCATGACAGGAAATGCAGCTCTGACTGCCTCATACTGGGTGGCCCATGGGCCCTGGAGCCCGCTCTGCTCAGCCTCTTTCCTGCCACCAACAGTCCTCCACCCGCCGCCTGCCACCACCAAAGCCCGATTTGGCAGTTTCATGGGATAGGATGGCTGGGGATGTCATGTGACAGGGACGTCCCCTGGGGCAGGGGCAGGATGAAGCGTGGGGACAGAAGTACAGATGGGGTAGGGATGCAGGGCTCCCTTTTTCCATGTGACACTGTGTGGCAGGGAGGGTGACTTGCAGACTCCACGGGGAAGTGAGGGCAGAAGCCAGGACAAACTCTGGTGCTGGGTGCTGAGTGCTGGGTGCTGGGTGCTCCTGCAGCTGGGAGGATACATGGTGTGGGGCCGGGCTGGGCTGGGCCAGGCTTGGTGGTGCCTCCCACAGCAGGCACTGGTGCCACGGCAGGCGCTGACTGGCTGAGCTCAGTCCCCAGCACAGGGGTGGGGTGTGCCGGTGACACTGTCCTCACGTCAGGCTGGGGTGCAGGGGGGCTCCAGCTAGAGGTGCCATGGGTGATCTGCTGGGCCCCTTAGCCAGAGTGGGGTGTGGGGTGTAGATGGACCCAGGAGGGGGGCCGGGCGACAGGATAGGAGGAGGTCTGCCCTGGCGCGGACGGGCTGGGCCGGGAGCATCGAGTTCAGCACCTTGGGCAGGGTGCTGCAGGATGGAGGGCTGAGGCCGCTAGGCCCAAACTGCAAGAAGCATGTTCATTCCTCGCGCTGAGCGAAGTGCGGGGCTGCACTCCGAGGGCAAGGAGAGTCCGGCAGAGGCTGGAACAGCTGGATCAGACCGACCCCCTCCAGAAAGGGTGCAGGGTGCAGCGGGGCCAGCAAGGCTCCTGCACTAGCCCAGGGCGCCGACCCGGGCGACACTGCTCCGCCCCGGGGCTTGGGATGATTGCTGCGGAGAGGTCGGGTACTGGGCTAATTTGGGCTGAGGACAGCGTGTTGTGCAATGTTCACCTGATTAAAAGCAACCGACAAGCCCCAGGAAAAGCCACCAAGCGAGCACGCTTGTCCCGGAGTGTGATGCACAGGGAGCGGCCTCTGGGCAGTGACAGGGTGGAGTCGCCGCAGGCAAGAGGGAGAGTCACAGCCCCGGGCAGGCGTCCCAGTCTGCAGCTGTCCCGGGCTCCCCTCGGAGCCAGGGTTTAAACTTCAAAGCAATTGGACGGATGAGGGCTCCCTGCCAAGCAGCTACTCCTCACAGGCCTGGCATTTTGACTTTTATCTTTTTTATTTTAAGTTTCTTTAAACAGAATCTCGCTATGTAGTCCAGGCTGGCCTTGAACTCACTATGTAGCCCAGGCTGGCCTCGAACTCTCAGGATCCTCCTGCATGCTGGTCTGGTAGGCATGCGCCACCGCGCCCAGCTTTTCTTTTCATCTTTTGATATTAGTAATTGTGATGGACTGCATAAAGCATCGCCCAAAGTGTCCCGTCCTAATCCCTGAACCTCCAAATGTCACGTGCATGGCACAAATGACTCTGAAGACACATTAAGGGCTTTGCATTAGGGAGATTTTTGCGCTGGATTTGCCAGGTGGGTCCCCAGCTGTGACAGGACCTTTATGAGGAGAGGCCGTTGAGTTGGGGAAGAGAGAGAGTGAGGAAGAAGAGCAGAGACTGGAGAGAGAGTCTTTGCAGAAAGAAAGAGGCCTGGTGTGTGGCACACACCTGTAATCCCAGCACTTGGGAGGCTGAGGCAGGAGGATCCCCACAACTTTGAGGCCAGCCTGGACTAGGGATTCTCCCCCAGGGAGTCCAGAAGCCCGTGGCTCTGCCAACACCTTGATGCTGGCCAT
Organism: Erethizon dorsatum; assembly: GCA_028451465.1. NCBI lineage: Eukaryota > Metazoa > Chordata > Mammalia > Rodentia > Erethizontidae > Erethizon > Erethizon dorsatum. Next base: position 122,421,195 of record CM051829.1, on the reverse strand, counting down.
TAGGAGCCACTTCCAAGGCGTGGCCTCCAGGACCTGAGTGAAGTCACTGTTTGTGGTGTTCCCTCAGAGTGGCGAGAGGGAACTGAGGAAGCAACTACGGGTCCCTCCCTCCCTGCAGCAGGGTGGGTCGAAGCCCACAGCCGTACACCCTGCTTTGGGGAGAGGGTGAAACTCGGGTTTGACAAGCAAGTGGAGGATGGCTCAGGGTGCAGGGGAGAGGACATTGGTGGATCGAAGCCACGTGAGACAATGGCTCTTCGGGACACTGGGTGCATGTTTTTGGGTCACAAAGAGGTCATGAGGGTAAAAGTCGGTCCCACTGAGGTGCACAGGTCCGGGGACCGTGGCTGTGTATGTGGGATGTGGTGCTGGACCCTGGAACCGGCCACGCCACGGGCCCTTCCCCGTGCACAGAGGCAGCCGGGCAGATGAGGCAGACAAGGGCTGACTGGAAAGGACAGGAGGCTCAACTTCTAGAAGTTTATTCCAGTAAAAGCCACACTGCCACAAGTCCCCTCACAGCCTCCTCTTGCCTCCCCACACCGGTCCCATCGTCCTGGCCACTTCCTGAAACAGCTCTGGAGGCCTCTGTCCTGAGTGTCTTTAGCTGCGCTGTCCTGGCTGCCTGAATCGACGTCCTGAATCGATTTAAAGTGTGTCCTTTTCCTGGTCATTCCGACTTTGGGGAAGAGCCGGAAGTCACACGGTGCCAGATCCCCTGAATAATGTGGCTGAGGACACGTCCTGGTTTTATGAGCTGCTTTCTGCTGGATGACGCTGGACAGCAGCAGTCACCGTATTTCTGATCACATCTCCCAAAGCCCTCAGGAAGAGAGCACTGCAGAGCTGTGGCAGGAAGTGTGAAATCTAGCAGTGCCTAGTGCCGCACGCCTGTGATGCCAGCACTCAGGAGGCCGAGGCAGGAGGAGCGCAGTGAGTGCAAGGGAAAAACAAAAAAAGAAAAGAAAGTGGCAAAAGCACGGGCCGAGTGTGTGCAAAGAGAGGGGAGGGTTTCGTTTTCAGGTTCGGGGCAGTGGGTCTGCGCCGCAACGCCGTCAGAGGCCTGAACGCCGGCCATTTGCGCCGCGGGTCGCAGGCGCGGGCTCCCGGGGGGCGACGGCCCGAGCCCCGCCCCGTCTGCGCTCTCCGGGCTCGGCGCGCCCTCTGCCTGTCGCCGCCGGCTCTGCACCCGGCGTTTAAGGTCGCGCTGCCGGTGCCGTCTGTGGGAGAAGGGGTGGAGGCTGCGAGCAGCTCCGGGTCCCAGGAAGAGGCTGCGGGATAGAGGAGCAGCCACGAAAACACGGCAACACCCGATCTTGGGCCAGGCTATGTTCACATCTAGGCTGGGGCGTTTGACCCAGCCCAGCTGCAAGTGATTCTCGCAGCGATTCTCCTGCCTCAGCCTCCTGAGTTCTGGGATTACAGGCATGAACAACTGCGTCCTTGTTTACCCGTCCTTGCTCCACCTCCTACCTCAGCGGTACCGACCTCAAGGTGGGGCACGTGGCAGAGGAAGCGCTGTCTTGGCGGCCAGGAGATGGAGGGGGAGAAAGGGTGAGGTATCCAATACCCCCTGCCCACCTGCCAGGGCGACAGAGAGGAAGGGCAGAGAGGGGAGACAGGGGGAGTAGACACACGTCAGCACGAGTCTCTCAGCGGGCGTGGTGGTACACACCTGTCATCCCAGCACTCGGGAGGCTGAGGCAGGAGGATCACCGTGAGTTTGAGGCCAGCCTGGGCTACATAGAGAGACCCTGTCTCAAAAACAAAGCAAAATGAGAGAGAGAGAGGAGAGAGAAGAGAAGAGAGAAGAGAAGAGAGGAAAGAGAGAGAGAGAGAGAGAGAGAGAGAGAGAGGAAGTTCAACCCAGCCTTACCTGCTGCGGCACACACAAACTGTGTGTGTGTGTGTGTGTGTGTGTGTGTGTGTGTGTTGCAGGTAGTGGACAAGGAGGCTGACACACTCCTTTATCAATAAAGATGCAAGTATTTTAGATTATTCATGGACTGGGAGTTTCCGTTTTTCTTCAGTTTCTTTCTTTCTTTCTTTCTTTCTTTCTTTCTTTCTTTCTTTCTTTCTTTCTTTCTTTCTTTCTTCCTTTCTTTCTTCTTTCTACAATACTAGGGACTGAACCCAGAGCCCTTGCACTGAGCTACATTCTCAGCCCTTTTTATTTTTCATTTTGAGTTAGGGTCTCCTTTAAGTCGCTAAATTGCCCAGGGTTCAAACTTATGATTGATTCTCCTGCCTCAGCCTCCCAGAGTGCTGGGAGTCCATGCTAGTGCCATCCCGCCTGGCCAAACCGGTCCTACTGAGGTGTGCTTAGCAATGATGCTCACTCTTGGGGGCTCTGTTGCTTTCTGTACACATGAAGCACTCAGGCGTGTTTGACTTAGTACACGCAGAGGTGTGGCGGGACAGAGTCCGTAGGTCACGCGTGCGCTGAGGCCCGAGTCACTGATGCTGCTGGGTTCCTGTGGGCTGCGCGGTCCCAACCACCTTTCAGGCCTGGCTGTGTCGTGGCGCGGGCTTTGCTCCAGGACACAGAAAGGGGCGCAGGGGTTGTGGGGAGGCCGAGGGAGAGGCTGCGGGAGGCTGAGGCAGGGTTGCCCCTCTGCACTTGCCTGGCACTGCCCCTGCTCTCACCTACTGTCACATTTAACCACTGAGCCTCAATGTTACTCTCTCGTCCTCTAAGCTGGATGCTCCATCTGGAGGGCGTGCTGCCCTGCTGGCGCTGGGGAGTTGGGGTGAGGGGAGAAGCAGGTGCCTGAAACCTTGGGCACTGTGGTGGGTGACATAGGGGTGCGGTCAGCAGCTGCCTCCAGCCCCTCAGGTTCTTTCCCCTTGAGAGACAGTGTCTTTCTGTTTTGCTCAGAGATTCTGGGCTCAGAGGATCCTCCTGCCTCAGCCTCCTGAATAGCTAGGATTGCAGGCGCACACTGCCATGCTGGCTGTTTCCTTCTGAGTCAGGGGAAGTGATTTGCGTCTTTCTAGGAACCTGCCCACCTCACCCAAGTTCTCTGTGTAGTGTGGGGTTTTCCTAGGTTCCCTCCTGAGTCCTGCCGATTTCATAGCAGTCGGAAGTGAGTTCCTTTTTCACAACTTTTGCACACAATTCACATCTTCTCTGACTTTCTGGATCATTCCAGCTAAGAGTCTGTCAGTCTGTTAATCTTTTCAAATTACTAATTTTGGGCTTTCAAGTTCACTGATGCCCTCTCTAATCTTTTCTCCTGGGTTCATTTATTTTCCAGTTTCTTCAGGAGAAGCCTAGGTTCTTCATCTGACACCTGTCTTTTCTCAAACAGGTTTTCAAAACTGTCGCTTTTCTGCAGGCACCGTTCAGCGGCAGTGCACGCTTTTCCAGCCAGTGTTTCCATGTTCATTCTGGGACCTGTCTGGGGTCCACAGTGCTTTCTTTCATCGTGAAACGTGGGGTCTCCTAGGCTGCCTCGCTTTTGCATCTCTGACACTGCTGGGTTAGAAAATGTGCTTTGTGTCATTCTGGCCTTTTATATTTTGTGGCTTGGGGTGTGCGTGTGTGTGTGAAAGAGAAACAGAGACAGAAAGACAGAAACAGAGACAAGGAACCAAAGGCCATGAGAAGACAGAGCAGCTAGATGTAGTGGTGCACACCTGTCACCCCGGCACTCTGGAAGCTGAGGCAGGAGGATCACCACAAGTTCGAAGCCAGCCTGGGCTACATAGTGCCACCCTGTCTCAAAACAAACAAGCAAACAAGACAGAGCAGACAAAGCGTGTGACGAGTGACAGAGCCACCAGGCAAGAAGACCTGGAGCCACCAAAAGCTGGAGGAGCCCAGGGAGGGCTGATTGTTCTGCGTGCCTTTGAGGCAGGAGGATTGCCTTGAGTTCGAGGCCAGCCTGGGCTACACAGAGAGGCACTGTCTCAAAAAAACAAAAAACAAAAAACCCCTGAACAATCCCACCACTCAGTAAACCTGCTGTTTATGACTAGGTGGAAAAGGCACATGCAGGAGAGGCTGTGTGGACAGCGCACCTGACCTCCGTGTGAGCGGAAGGAGCCGGCCTCAGCTGTGGACCGGGTGATTCCCGCCTTTTATTCTCCACGTCCCTGTGTCATTTACGTTCTGGAACAAACTCCCAGGCTGTCCCCATTAAAAATGAGCCCTAATAATACCTTAATGACCTTGCCTCTGACGTCTCCGCAGCCCAATTCTAGCATCCATGCACCCTGGGCTGGACAGAGCGCCTCCCTCTGTCCCCTCCTGTGAAGAGCTGTCTAATGGGAAGTGATCCCAGCGGCTATAAAGCCCCCCTCCTCCTCTTTCTTTCTCTCTCTCTTTCTTTCTCTCTCTCTTTCTTTCTTTCTTTCTTTCTTTCTTTCTTTCTTTCTTTCTCTCTCTCTCTCTCTCTCTCTCTCTCTTTCTTTCTTTTGAGGGAGACTTACTACGTAGTTCAGCCTTAAACTTGGCGGTGATCCTCCTGCCTCAGCCTCCTGAGGGCTGGAATTACAGGCGTGTGCCATCCTGCCCAGTTTCCTCCTCTTTAAAGTGGGTTCAAACATTGGCCCAGCACCTGGGCCCTGGAATGAGGAGTGAGTCAGGGTCCAGCTCCAGGTGGGGGCTGCGGTGATGATAACTGGGTGAGTCCTCCTGGCTTCCAGGGCTACCCTGTGGGGCCCTCTGGAGGCCGCATGGTCCTGCTGCTCTTTACAGGCGAGGGTGAGGGTTCTGGAAAGTGAAATGACAAGGCAGGTCGGGAGGTGGGTCCGAAGTGGTGTGTGATGTCAGTATTAGAGGTGCGATCAAAAATATGGTGAATGCTTAAATTAAAAATATTTATTAACAGTAAAAGCCACACTGCCATGAATCCTCTTAAAATCCTCCTCCTCACCTTGTACACACCCATCCCACGACCTGGCCACTTCCTGCAGCAGCTCTGGAGTCCTCTCTCCTGAGTGTCTTTAGTTGTGCGGTCCTGGCTGCCTTGATGTCCTGAATCGATTTAAAATGTTTCCCTTTCCTGGTCATTCTGACTTTGGGGAGGAGCCGGAAGTCACACGATGCCAGCTCTGGTGACTAAGGTGGACGAGTACACAGCGTCTTGTATTTATGAGCTGCCTTTCTACCGGATGGTGCTGGGCAGCAGCAGTCACCGTATTTTTTATCACATCTGTAAAGGAGAGAGCACTCCGGAGCTGCGGCAGGAAGTGGCCAGGACGGGGACGAGGTGTTGGGAGTGAGGAGGGTGTTCTGAAGGGATGACAAGCGACGCGTCCTTTAGCGGTCTTAGATTTAAATGCGCACTGTGTGTCTGATCGTCGCTGGTCTGCCAACCACCGTGCGGCACAGCAAGCGTGGCCGCCGATGTCACCTCACGCGCCGTGCCGGGCCCGGGCGGTGGAGAGCAGAGCAGGCCGCCTCTCTGTCCCCTTCTTGCTGTCCCTGGACTCCAGTGGGCGGGAGGCAGAGGAGCAGGGGCCCTGCAGAGAGGTGGACGGACGCAGCCGGGCTCCGCGCTGACCTCAGCGCTGCTGCCGAGCTGGCGCCGCGCGGCGGCCACGCGGGACTCAAGGCTCTTTTCCGGGCAGGCGCTGCCGGCCCCAGCGTCTCCAGCGAGGCACGAGCTCATCAGCCCGGCCGGCGCGCCGCGGCGGCAGTGCCCACGCGCATCACGCGGGGGCGCCGATCCATGCGCAGCCGGGCCCGCGGCCACTCTGGTCACCGTCTGTGCCCCCAGGGCCGGTTCCACGGGGACAGCGCCGGGCCTCGCCTCCTTCGGACCCAGTGCTGGGCTACAGGCGAGGCACCAGCGTGTGTTTCACCGCCAGGAGACGCAGGCGTCCTGGCGCGTCCCGGAGATGTGTCCAGAGCGTGGACAGCAGCACCCCACGCGTGACCCCCGTGCCTGTGCTCCGCGCTCCGAGGGGACTCCCTGGCCCCGGCCTCCTCCCCCAGCCCCTGAGCCCCAGCCCTGGGGACCGGGGCTCAGGTGACCCCGGCAGAGGGCGCCAGGCTCCCGTGGAGGTCATTTCCTCCTGTGCGGGTCCCCAGGAGGGGACAGCGGGGCTCGGGGACTCGCACACCTCCCTGCGAGGGTTAACCGTGCCCATGGATGGACAAGGCATTTGTGGCGAAAATCCAAGAGATCTGGTTTAAGTTTTTTTTTGTTCCCCCCCCCCATGTATTTAGGTGATTTTTTTTTTTTCCTTTTGTACATGTCTTTAGTTTGGTTGTCCTGGCTTCCTCGATGTCCCGAATTTGTTCAAAACGTTTCCTTTTCCTGGTCATTTTGACTTCGGGGAGGAGCCGGAAGTCGCATGGTGCCAGATCTGATGACTAAGGTGGATGAGGACACAGCACCGTGTTTTTACGAGCTGCCTTTCTGCTGGATGGCGCTCAGCAGCAGCAGTAATCGTGTTTCTGATCACATCTCCTAAAGACACTCAGGAGAGAGCACTCCAGAGCCGCTGCAGGACGTGGCAAGGGTGATGGGATGGGTGTGTGCAAAGCGAGGGGAAGCATTGTGAGGGGGATTCATGGCAATGCATCTTTTACTGTAATAAACTTATAAATTTTTTTTGAGACAGGGTCTCACTATATAGTCCAGGCTGGCCTCGAACTCAGGGCAATCCTCCCGCCAGAGTGCTGGGATTACAGGCATGCGCCACCACTCCCGCCTAAATTTTTAAAAATTTTAAACATTCTCTGCACTTTTTTTTTTTTTTTTTTTTGTGGGTACCGGGGGGTCGACCTCAGGACCTCGGGCGCCTGCGCGCCCGTGCCGCTGAGCGATATCACCGGCCCCTTTTTCGTATGTGGGTTCCGGGAGTTGAACTCGGGCCCTCACGCTTGCTGCGCAGGCGCTTAAGCCGCTGAGCCATCTCACCGGCCCCATTCTCTGTACATTTTGATCACCCCTGGTATCCTTAAGTCCAAATGCCTGGGCAAGACCCCCCCCATGGCAGGAAAGCTGGGAGGACGGTTGCCTCACAGCGTCATCACCTCGACTCCCCTGACGCGGGAAGGAGGGCGTAGTGGGAGCAAGCCCACCTCACGCACAGCGGGTCGGGTTTAAACGCGGGGCCTGTTCGAGTGTGCAAGTCACTGGAATGTGGTGTTTAGAGTGGAAGCGGAGAGCTGCGGTTCTTACCTCTCGGGAGAGACACGATTCCCATTAGAACTGTTATTCACAAAGGCCTGGCTCAGTGTGAGACTGAGGCAGAGGGGTGCGAGGGGGACAGACAGGAGGGACAGGAGGCCAAGAGCAGAGGGAGCAGGTGGGCGGCGGCCCAGCGCCACAGCAAGGTCTCCCTCGGCTGCCAGACAGTGGACCAGGGTGGCTGCGGTGTCGGGGGGGGCGTGTTGGGCCAGGCCAGGTTCTGTCCCTGCCACCTGGTGCCAGGGCTCTGAGCCCTCTGCTGGACCAAGTCAGAGTCACGCAGTGGGGGGACCGGGCCTGCGGGGACCCAGATGGGCTGGGCTCACAGCCACAACTGGAAGGAGCCCAGGTGACCAGAGATTATTCTGGAAGCCTCGGCCTCGCAGCAGGTCCTCATGCTGCAGCAGAGGCGCTGGGCTGCTGTCCCAGCTGGAGGCGTCTCCACCCCAGGCTGTCAGGTGCCAGGGCTGCCCATGCCCTCAGTGGCCAGGGACCGTGTTCTTCTCACGCCGGTGGCCGCCTCCCTGGTCGGGGTCGGGGTGCCATGACCTCCAGGCCGGGCCAGCTCCAGGCCAGGCTCCTTTGTTTGGGGGAAGACTGAAGGACAGTTGCTTGGCGAGGCCATTCACCGTCCTCCCTCCCCTCCCCTTCCCCGTCCCCTTTCCCTCCCTCTCCTCTCCCATTTTCCCTTCCTCCCTCTCCCCTTCCTCCCTTTCCCCTTTCCCCTCTCCCCTCCCTCTCCCCTCCCCTCCCCCTTCCTCTCCCCCTCCCCCCTTTTCCTTTTAAGTACAAGCAGATATTCATTGCAGGAAATAACATAAACTACACAACATCAGTTGGAAAGTAGAAGCCTTCTCTGATCTCCCGGCTGGGATTTGGCTGTTTTTTTTTTGCTGGAGCTGGAACCAGGCCTCTCTCACACTGGGCAAGCGCTCTGTCTGAGCCTGAGCTATATCCCCAGCCTTGAGCGTATTTCCTGTAGATGTGTTCTCTGCAAATGACACACACATATATTCTCATCTACGGGCCAGGCAGGGTGGCACACGCCTGTAGTCCTAGCACTCCGAAGGCTGAGGCAGGAGGGTCACCGAGAGTTCTAGGCCAGCCAGGGCTACATAGTGACTTCAAGGCCAGCCTGTACTACATAGTGACACCCTGTCTTAAAAAAAAGTTCTCATTTACAGACATGAGGCTATTATGGGACACACAGCAGTTTGCACTGACTTAAGCCCTGGGACGTCCCAGGAGCGCCTTCCTGCAACAACACACGTTGATCCCTGTCACCCTTGTGACTTCCGGCCTCACCTGCTGGTACAGCGTCCAGAGTTTCTGGGTCCAGTTTCTGTCCACCTGTGACCACATTCGTCCTCTGCAACACGAGCGTGGCCACATCGCCCTCCCTGCTAACCCCTTTCAGCCTCCCATCCCCATTTCCCAGCACTCGGAAGGCTGAGGCAGGAGGATCACTATGAGTTCGAGGCCAGCCTGAGCTACATAGCCAGACCCTGTGGCAAAAAAAAAAAAAAAAAAAAAATCAGGGCTTCACTTGCACTAGTTCTTGTCTCGTTTACAAGACTTACTGCATGCGCATACCATCCCGAGGCAGGTGCCCACGGAGATGCACGTGTTTGTATGTGCAGTGCACAAGATTCACCCTGGAGGCACCAGCGAGTCCTGCAGAGCTGTATCAGGACCTGGCCGGGAGGGGCGCTTTCCCCGGGCCTGGCATCACGGCCCGCCTTGGTCCAGAGCGGCTCGGACTCGTGTTACACTGACAGCCCCTTGCCAATTCACCCGGCTCAGGCTGACCTTGAGTTCGTGGTAATACTCCTGCCTCAGCCTCCTGGTTCTACACCTCACTTCTGATCATCGTCTCTGCAGCACAGAGCCTGGCACTCAGGCACCCACTCACTGTTGCCTCCTGAGTGCTGGCAGTGAAAATGTGATGATGACCTTTAAGATGAGGTCATCGCTGCCACTGCCTCCTGCCACTCCCCATGGTAGCCAAGGATGACACTGTGGCCACCTAGAAATTCCACTGCTGGACAGTGTCGTCATTGTCCCCACACTGCCTCTCCTTGGCTTCCCTGCTCCCCGTGCACGGTGACTGCAGGGCCACCCCGATTCTTGTCCTCCGTGAGTGTCCTCACATCTGACCCATGCTGGCCACCATCCCCACCAGCTCCTGACCCATGACACCACAGTTTCTGGGTGCTGGGTGTCCTGCTGGGTCATTCCCTGGTCAGCAGCGTCCGTGGAGACGGCCCACTCTTCCCGTGTCTTGGGGGCTTTTTTTGTTGGTTTTTTGAGATAGGGTCTCACTAGGTAGCCCAGGCTGGACTTCAAACTCATGGCGATCTTCCTGCCTCAGCCTCCCGAGTGCTGGGACAGCAGGCTTCCGTCTACTTTTGAATGACCCTAGTCTTGCTCATGGCTTGTCCTCTGATGGGTTTTCCTCCTCCACACAATGTGCCTTGAACATTGGCTCTGGCCAGAGTAGGGCCCTGGGTACTGGAATCAAAGTGGATTCTGATTCTGCCTGTTTGGTCTATACCACCGGGGCAGGGTGTGGACCACGTCTATATTTTCAGCGGGCGCTGGGAGGTGTGTGGATTTTCACAGGTGCAGGAAACCTCTGGGTGTCCCTGGAGTGACAGCTGGGCTGGGTGTTATCAAGCTGTGGTTGCCACTGGGGGGCAGCGCGCTCACCCTGGGCTCCGCCTCCTGTCCCCTGCCTGGCCACCGCGGGATCCACCTGCACCCCAGCTTCTTTTCCGGCTGTGGTGCCCGAGAGGGCTGAGTCCGGGTCCCGGCCTGCGGTTGGCACTGTGCGGTCTGTGGTTGGCTCAGCGCAGGGACGGTTGTGTGACGTCCTGCTCCTCTACCACCATCTCTGTCGTCAACGGCACCTCTGAGAGTGGTGGCTTGGGTGGCCTGTCCCTTCCCTCTCTTTATGGCCTTGTCCCCTGTGCCTGGCCCGTGGGGCACGGTGCCGAGCAGGCTCTCCCTGTGCCATGGAGGGACAGACTGTTGGGATCGCTTGTCCCCAAGTCACCCGGCCCAAGGTCACAGCGCTCTGGGCGTGACCCACAGTCAACGAAAATTCCAGCCAGAACACAAAAGCCTGTCCGCTCCGCCCAGCCGAGCTTCCCGGAAGGCCCCGCCAGTGCTGGTGCCTCTGGGCTCCTTGAGGCTGCCTTTGTGCCTGCCTTGGGCTCGAATCCTCCCTCCACATAGCCTGTTCCCGTCTCCTCCCTTCTTTGGGGCACCGAGACAGACACCCTGCACCCTAACCCATCTCTGAGTCCACTGAGGGCGACGGACCTGCGGCACATTGGCCGGCCTGTCCGAAAGATGTCACTGGGCAGAAAGGAAGCCGGAGAAATGCAGTCCATAGATGCAGGCTGATTCAACTGGGAGGCGAGAGAGGACAGGCAAGAGGAGGTTCACCAGGCAGGACCCCCGCGCTTGCTCAGTGATTCAGAAGAGCCGATGCCAGCGCCCGGGCCAGCTGGCACCCAGCTCGTGCAGGTGCGGGGAGCTGCAGCCCACAGCTAGGGAGGGAGCCATGGCCTCACGGCAGCGCCACACCGGGGGTGAGGGCCAGAGCCAGGCCTGGCAGGAGGAAGTGCCCGGAGCCAGGAAGCGGCACCTCCGCAGCCCGATGTGGGGGGCCAGGCAGTGGGGTGCAGGCCGAGGCAGCAGGAGGCGCCCGTGACATGTGGACGGGGTTTGGGGTTGGGGCCAGGTGGGCAGGCGTGGGCAATGCCCCGGGGGTGGGTGCAGAGGAGCCACACCTGCCCACCTTTCAAAGCTTCATCACCTTTGCCAGTTAAGCAGTTTCACTTCCAGGGATTAAGAGTGTGAGCAATTAGATAAACAGAGGCTCACTGACGACTCCCCCAGGGAGGAAGTTCGAGACCCGCCTGCCCTGCCCCCCCAGCGAGGAGTCCGGGAAGGCACCCTTCGGTAGTCTGAGCTTCTCCTTATGTTGTATTCACATCTGTGTGTATGTGTTAATGTTTCATCTTGCACAAGTTTGGTTTGATGGCCTTTCGCACTTTTTTTTTTTTTTTTTTTTTTTTTTGTGGTACTGGGGATTGAACCCAGGGTCTTTGCTCTGAAATCCACCCCTAGCCTTTTCTTGAGACAAAGTCTCACTATATAGCCTAAGCTGGCCTTGAATTTGCAGCAATCTTCCTGGCTCAGACTCCTGAGAGCTGGGATGACAGGTGTGTGCCACCACGCCGGCTACACCATGGCATTTAGGTAGGAAAATCTCTCCTTCCGGCATCCATTCCCAGTGCCTGCCCAGCCTTCTGCCTCTGTGGCTCCCAGTCTCCTCCCCGCCACAGTGTCCTCACCCGGCCTGTGTTGTCACACGTTTGCTGTTTAACTTCGTGTGCTTTTTCTCAGCAGGAGTGGTATAGCGTGGTGATTTTTGTTTCTGGTGTGTGAGTGCGTGTGGTTGTATGTGTGCTGGTGCCTATGTGCACCAGGGACACACACAGACGAAGGCCCAGGTGTTTGGTTGTCACTGTGGCCTGCAGCAAGTAGCACATTTTGTCACAGTGCAGTCCCGCCAGGCTCTGCACCACGATCTGCATCTGGCCTTGGATTGCAAATGCCTGCGGTGTCAGGACTGTGTGTGTGGTGTTGCGTGTTACGAGTCATCACTCGGGGGCCAGAAACCCCCAGGAGGGTGTGTGGGCTGGACACAACCCTGTCTTTCCCTGCAGGGGACATGAGTGCCGAGGGCTTTGGGATCACTGGATGGCCCTGGAAGCCACCCTGGGGATCTTAAGGGACAGCGTGCACAGAGTTGTCACAGCATCTCCACGTGTGCTGTTTTATTTCAATGCGATGGGAGATAGATATTATGAACTCTTTTTATTATTTTACTTCATTATGTTGTTTTGTTTTTCTGAGACATGGTCTCAATGGGTAGCCCAGCTGGCCATGAACTCGAGGTGATCCTCCTGCCTCAGCCTCCCTAGTGCTGGGATGTCAGGCGTGCACCCCTCCGCCGGGTTGGTTATTTTGATATTGGGCTGTGTAGGAGGGAGGGGATTCCGTGCCTGATGAGGTGAGCCCCTCCAAAAGCACCGCACTTTATCCTGGGCTGCACACTTGGGCCCCAAAGACAAAAATGAGTCATTTAGGAGAAAATGCCAGAGAGGCGAGCAGGCTGGTGCTAGAGGAAGCTGGGGACAAGGCTGGGGGCGGGGGCAGTGAGGCCCCATGAGGGATGCCTGGCCGGTAGGGCTTGGCTCTGCGTCTGCTGCTGTTCACACCTCCCCGCTCGGAGCTGCTTTCCTCTCCTCTGTCCTGTGCCCTGCCATTCCGGCAGGTAGACCCCGTCCCCCAGACAGGGGATCAGCTGAGCCGCAGAGCCCCTCCTCTCTGGTGACAGCGATAGTCACTTGTGGCTCCGGCTCATCCCACGCGAAGTCAGTTTTCAGCTCTGAGGAAATCTGTTCTGTTAGAAGCTTTGACCCCGGGGTCCAGGGCTGTGTGGCGGCCGCAGGTGGCGCCTCCTGGCCAGAGCCCACGAGACAGCTGAGTCGCTGCGCCAAGAACAGAGCCAAGGGCAGGGAGCCGCTGTGGCGAGTGGAGCCAGCCATGCCTGAAGCCCTCCGGATGGTTCCGTCGGGGAGCCAGCATGTTGCAGGTTCATCAAGGCCTGGGGGCTCTTTGATGGGGTTTGGGGTGCAGAATATTTGCCAGGGCAGGTCCGGGGGCAGAGCCTGCTCCAGGGAGGACACGGGCCAGGGGCACTCTCTGCGGAGCTCGGAGCCTGGGAGCCAGCCCGGAGCCTCACCGCCCGGGGGTCAACACAAAAGGACTGGCATCGTGCAGCTCCAGGAGCGCTGACAGTTACTCCTGGCCCCTCTCCAGCTGTGGGTGACAGTGTCCTTTTGTGGGCACAACTGGGGGCACATCAAGGGTCTGCTACACAATCTGGTCTCTGGGTACTTCCATGGATCGAACAGTGTTCATGCTTTTTCTCAGTGTGTCTCGATCCTCCCACCCCCGGGAAACTGGTTTTATTTGATGAGCTCGAGTCGTAGGCTTGTCCACGGAGAAAGGACCCTGCCCTGGCTGGTGGGGGCTGGGAGGTCGCCGCTCCAGGGCTGTAGTGTGCACCGGCCGGCTGGCACCAGGCGGTGGCGCCAGAGAGGCGACCTCTTGCTCCTCACAGCGCAAACACAGGTCTGGGGTTTGTCCCTCGCTGGTCCCCCAGGTCCATTGGGAAGTGCTGCAGAGGGACACACATTTCCTTTGGAAAGACACAGAGGTTGCACAAAGGGACCCCTCGAGGTCTGCTGCAACCCCTGTTGCTCCTTAATGTGTTGACAGCAGTCGTTTATGCAGGTGCACACGGGCCCAGGCGGAACCTAAATGCTCCCACCCTTGTCAAGTCAGGACACCCTATGGTGATGCACCAGAGCTGGGGTGCCACACGAGCCTCCATATTTGATCTCATAACTTGACTTGGTGGCGCCCACCTGTAATCCCAGCACTCAGAGGCTGAGGCAGTAGGATCGCTGCAAGTTCAAGGCCAGCCTGGGCTACAAAGTGAGTTCAAAGCCAGTGTGGACTACATAGCGAGATCCTGTCTCAAAAACAAAAACATATTTAATCCCATCAGCCCTGGCTGTGGGTAGAGGCAGCCATTTACACCACCATAGTGTTATGTGTTGTGCCCAAGCCTAATACAAATACCCAGGTTTTCTCTGGGTGGCATGATATGGAAAAGCTGGGGAACACAGACCTCACTGGACTTCAGAACAGCTGTGGGACAGGTACCATGACCATCTCCAATTTACCTATGAAAGAATGGAATCACCAAGGGGTTGCTTAACTGGACCAAAGTCACAGGCAACCTGGCCCTAGGGTTCCCGTGCCTGTGACCTCAGACTGGAAGTCCTGACCCCGGCTGCATAGGGGATTCTGAGGAACTTAGAAAAAAGTAAAAGCCAGAAGTTGTCACAGCCAAGGGAAACCTAAGGAGACAGGATGACTAAGTGTAATGTGTGACCTGCAATGGGGCTAGGACAGACGAAGACATTAGAGGAAAACAGAAAAATCTAAATAATATATGAGGTATGACTGAAAAACACAGCGAATGTTTAAATTCAAAAACTTTTATGACAATAAAAGACACATTGCCATAAATTCTCCTCAAAATCCTCCCCTCACTTCCAACACACTCGTCCCACCTTCTCGGCCACTTCCTGAGGCAGCTCTGGAGTCCTCTCTCCTGAGTGTCTTTAGTTGCACTGTCCTTGCTGCCTTGATGTCCTGAATCCATTCAAAACGTGTCTCTTTCCTGGTCATTCTGACTTCGGGGAGGAGCCGGAAGTCGCACAGTGCCAGATCCTGTGACTAATGTGGATGAGGACACAGCACCGTGTTTTTACGAGCTGCTTTCTGCTGGGTGGCGCTCAGCAGCAGCAGTCACTGTGGTTCTTTTTTTATCGCATCTCATGAAAACACTCAGGAGAGAGCACTCCAGAGCTGCTCAGAAGGTGGTGAGGACGATGGGACAAGTGTGCTTGAAGCAGGGGGAGGGGTTTGAGGGGGATTCATGGCAATGTGTCTTTTACTGTAGTGAATTTTTTTTATTTAAACACTCACTGTGCATTGGGATCACCCTTGTACAGACTTTAGTTAATAATAATGCATCGCTATTAGTCTATTAATTATGACGAATGTACCACCCTGATGTAGGATGTTAACAATAAATGAAACCAGATGTGGAATACACAGGAACTCTCCTCTGTGCTATTTTGTAATAATAATTCTGAAGTGTCCTAAAGTAAGAAGTTTATTAAAACAAACACCCTGAAAAGCTGGGGTCACACCTCCTGACCAATTAGAGCCTCTGCAGTGTGACCCGGTAGCATGTTTAGGATCACCAGGGAAGTTACAACGTGTACATGGGGTGGAGGACCAGCGCTACCTTCTCCCGGTGCCCAGAGGGGCCCTGGCACGGGCATCCTGAAACATCCAGTGAACAAGTGAGGGAGTGAATGTTTCAGCCTCTTCTCAGTTACACCAGCTCAGTCTCCTCGGAAGGGATTAGATGGAAGCATTTACTGTTGCCAGGCAACCAGGCAGGCGGCCAGGCAGGCGACCAGGCAGGCGCTGAACAGTTTGGGAAGTCCTCACTGGAGGATCCCGAGTCCCCGCGGGGGAGTGTTTGTCGGAAAGGGCCTGGCACCCAGGGTCCAACCCTGGGGTCCAGTAGCCATGTGGCCTGGGGTCCAGTAGCCATGTGGCCCTGGGGACCAGGGTGGCACAAGGATGTAGCAGGATCGGCCCGCAGCTGTGAGCGGGACACGGCGCTTGTAGTCCAGGAGGAGCAAGGGCGCCGGGCTGAGCTTTCTGCTGGGGCGGTGCTGGGTGGCCCAGCTCCCGCAAGGGCCTGGCTGAGCGTGTGCACCTAACCACTGCCCACACCTGCGCGCCTAACCTCTGTCCCCTCCACCTGCTAGCCTAACCTCTGCCCCCCGCACCTGTACGCCTAACCACTGCCCCCCGCACTTATGCATCTAGCCTCTGCTCCCCAACCTGTGAGCTTAACCTCTGCCCCCCACACCTGCGCTCCTAACCACTGCCCCCTCGCACCTGTGTGCCTAACCTCTGTCCCCCCCCACACCTGCGCGCCTAACCTCTGCCCCCCCAACCCATGCGCCTAACCTCTGCTTGCACCTGCGAGTCTAACAACCACCCCACCACCGGGCAGAGGGTGGCTGGTGCAGCAGGAAAAGCACCCACTGCAACTCCATGTGGCGAGCCGCCCGTGCAGTGGGAATCATCGCAGAGCTGCTCCAAGGACCAACAGAAGGGATGGTGTACAAATGCTCCCCTCCCCCGGCCCAGCCATTCCCGGGCTGGGTACGGTGGTGGGACTGTCCTCACCCTGCTGTCCACTCCATCTGAGGCTGGGCACCAGGGGCATTCATGTGGCTGGCCCCTTCCTGGGATGCAGGGCACTGATTCACCTCGGCCCTGCCCAGTCGCAGCTGGAGGAGGCACAGGACAGAGCCTAGAAATCCCAGTCCTGCAGGCGAGTGGCTTCCATGTCCCTACAATGTGGAACACCTGTCCTTGCCCAAAGGATGAGAAGGGCAGGGAAGAAGAGGGTGAGACCACCTGGGTGCCGAAGAGCAATCACGCCAGCCCGGCATGGGCAGCCACCACGCTCAGCACTGTGCTCCTGGAACACTCACCAGTCTGTCCCATGCCATCCCTCCAATGTGACAGCCACCACTGAACACCCGAGGGACACAGGGAGCCGAGGCAGGCGCTGGCGGAGCTCCAGAGCCCAGGGCTCGAGTGCGTCTGACAAATGGTGACCTGAAGTTCAGGTCTGCTGCTCCCGGCTGTGTGAAGTGGGGAGGGTTTCTCAGCCTCTCAGAGTCTTGTGTTCCTCACTGTCATTGATCAAAACTCACGAGTTCACTGTGAGGACGAAATGAGAAAACGGAGACACCATTAGCTGGCAGTAGCTGCAGCAGCAGCAGCAGCTGTGCAACGATGAAGCCCATGGTGTCAGCTTGATTGGCTTGGAAGCCATTTGGGGCATTAGCACGATGCACTTCAGCATCTGGGTGGGTATCAGAGGTGTGACTCAGGCACCATATCCTCTTCATCCCTGGCCCCTTCCTCTCTGGTGCTGTCCTGCTCTGCTTCCTGTGTGCCATGAGGTGAGCAGGTTTGCTCCGCCTTGCCCTTCCAACTTGATGTTCCTGCCCTGGAGCAGTCTCCATGGACTGAATCCCCTGAAACCGTGAGCCAAAGAACCAGTTCCTCCTTGAAGTTGTGGGTGCCGGTATTGTTTCCCAGTGACAGAAAGCTGACTGATGTAAACTATTATTATTATAGGGGAGGTGGCCACAGAGGGCTGCTGTAGGCTTAGGGCATGCTGCAGGTAAGGGACAGGGACATGTTGGAAGGGTGGGTGCTGTGCCTGGGAAGGGGACCTGGAATATGAGACACTCTTGGAGCCCAAGGGGACAGCCGAGCAAAGCCTTGTGCTGCTCAGCACCCAGGATGAGTCAGAAGTGGAACGGCTAGGGACAAAAGGACCTGGGCTGCAGGTAGAGAGCTGACTGAGGAGGGATGTCCTTGCCTATAATCCCAGCAGTCAGAAGGCTGAGGCAGGAGGGTTGCTGTGAGTTTGAGGGCAGCCTGGACTACAAACTGAGACCCTGTCTCAAAAAACAACAACAAAACATGACATCTTATGTACATGTACCAACTCTCCTTGATGAATGTAATCATTACGTTCTGCAAACGGGTACTAATACAAATAAAAATTAAAATTAAAGACTTTCAGGCACTCAAAGGAGCACCCACCATGTGAGGCGCAGTGCTGAGTACTCCAAGCCTCACTCCTGACAGAGCAGCCTTTCCTAGGCGTGTCCAGCCGGGGGCGTGCCCAGCACCTGAGGAGCCCCGGCGCACCTGGAGGAGTTTGTCCCCCAACTCTCAGGGACACAGGACTGTCCCCAGCACCCACTGCAGGTTGAGCCAGGATTTGCATCTGGTCCATTTGCCCTTGCAAGGCTCTGGTTGTCACCACTGTGCTGTCCAGCAATGTGCTTGCAAAGCAGTCACCCGGGCTCGGGGTCATTCCAAGCAGGGCAGCTCTCTTCCCTGTCTGAAGTCACCCATCCTCCTTCTGCACAACAGCCGATGTTTGGAATATTTCAAATACTGTTCTGGGAACAGGCTGTAAACAGAGAGGTGGCAGAGGGGGAGGAAGGGAGGGGACAGGATGAGCAGCGGCCACCAGCACCTGTCCTCCGGGCCCACAGCCCAGTGCAGCCTCAGCCTCTGCTCCTGTCCCCCACTTGTGTCCCAGGGACACCAGAGCCACATGCTTGGCAGGCTCAGCCCCGGAGCCCGGCAGCAGCCGTGGGTGGGGTTTGGCGGGACAGGGAGCCAGCAGAGCAGACACCCCCAGGACTCTGATTTCTGGTCCAAGGCACACTTTCCAGCAGTGGCAGCAGCTCCAGGCCCTTGAGGACCGAGCATGGATGCCTGCTCTGTGACAGGTGGGCACTGTGACACAATGACAGAGTATCGTTTACTCCCCGCAAACAGGTGCAGCCTGACTCCTCTGCCACTGTCCCTGCCCCGTGTTGGCAACCACAGCTCTGGGCGTCTGGTGGATGTCAAGGGGCAGGGGGCAGTGTCCGCTGGGGCCAGGGCTCCCGGCAATGAGCTCCTCCGAAAGAGTGATTGGCCCCCATGTTGGTGACAAAGGCTCCTGGTGGCCAGGTCAGTGCCCACATGGAGGGACACAGCTCAGGGCAGCAAGGGCCATGAAGGAGTGCGCTGCACCGGGCTAGAGACTGGCAGTTCACAGTCAGCTTCTCAGGGGCAGAGACACACCACAAGTGACCCCTGATCTCCGTCCCCAAGCTCTGCTCACTGAGAGCGCACCGGACAGGCCCTGGATCTGTCAGCTCACAAAGTGACACAGAAGACACGGGTGCCAACTGTGAACTGGTGCCTGAGGGCGCGGGGCCAGAACCATGCTCTCAACCTGGCTGTGGTGGGCACATGATTCCCCAGGGGCTTGGGACTTCCCAGACCCCATGCCACGAGCAGCTCCCATCCCCCAGCCCCTTCCGCCAGGCCCTCCATGCTGAGGCTGACCACATGAGCCAGGGTGTCAGACCTCGAGTCCCACGCACGACTAGAGAGTGCTGAAAACCCCGTCCTGAACAGTCGCCTCTGCCACCTCTCCACCAGCAGAGGCCTGGCTTTGGGGATGGGGACTTCGACCCTCCCAGCACTTTCCCTGGTGTGGCCGGTTTGTTCTCCCTCTCTCCGTGCGACCCGCCCACATTAGGAGGTGCCGAGGGACTCGAGGGCTGGAGGAAGAGCTGGCGTGGTCCTCAGGGCCTTCTGTCCTCCAGTCCTGGCTTGTTGGTGTCACGCCAGGACACCAGAGAGCTGATTCCCATTTTACAGAATGACACGATGGGGCTAGGAGAGCACGTGCGACAGTCCCAGGTTGCCTGGCTGGCAGAGTGTTGGGGCTGGGGTTCCAGCCCAGGTGACAGGATCCCTCAGCCTCTCTGTGTCCGGTACCCCTCATGGTGTCGCGGGGAGGGACACGTTCCAGATCACAAGAGTCCCCGTTTCTGGTTGCTGCAGGAGCCGCGTCCCCAGCCTGGGCCCAGGGCAGTGCAGACACCTGGCGCCCATCGAGGCCTGGTCCTGTCCCCGCCTTGTGAGTCACAGAGCTGAGTCCCCGCCCACCATGCCTGCTTCCAGCCGGCACTGCCCCTTTCCGGAGCTTTGGCTTCCTGGTCTCTAGAGGAGAAGGGCTGGGCCAGAGTAACCTCCGACCTGACTGCTCATGAAGTTCACTCCAGCCAGGCTCCGTCCGTGCCAACCACCATCTGCGCCAGTGCCGCCCATTCCATCCTCACCTCACCCCTGGGGGCAGCTACGCCCCTGAGCTCCGCTTATAGATACAGGAGCCCAGAGCACAGAGAGGGTGAAGAACTGCCCAGGGCCACACAGCCAGTGAGCAGCTGGGCTCAAGATAAAGCACTCTGGTTCTGGAGTTCACGCTCTATTACACCTGTCATCCCAGCCCTCGGGAGGCTGAGGCAGGAGGATCACCATGAGTTTGAGGCCTGGGCTACATAGTGAGACTCTATCTCAAAACAAAGCAAAACAGAACAGAAGAGAACAAAACAAAAAATGTCAGGACCCCATCCCAACCCTCTGCCAGGCACAAGCTCACACTGTAGGGCTTCAGAGGTGTGGATCCAGTCGGCTCCACCCTGCCTTCTGGTCCCCTGGCGTGGTGTGCGGAGGCACCCTGTTAGGGTTCCGGGTTAGCTGTCACGCAGGCACGCCTGTCCTGGGTCCCCCAGAGCGGCCCCGGCCGGTCCTCTGAGAATTGCCTTCTTTTCACCCTGCAGGGACGGGGGTTAAGTGCCTGACCCTAGGCGCCTTGCATTTCTCCTCCTGCCTCAGCCTCCTGAGTGCTGGGATGACAGGTGTGTGCCACTACACCAGGAAAGCCCTACTTCTAACACCAACGCAATAGTTCATGCAATGGTATTCCCGGTTGTTGAATATTATTCCTGCAGCAAGTGATAATCTTTGATCAGATCTCTGATTATTTTCTTGGGATAAATGCCCAGGCTTGGCACTGTTGGATCAAGGGGCAGGCACAGTTTTAGGGTTTACGATAAGTAACCGTGCAACTCACTTTTAATCTTTTTGAGTCCCAGTTTCCTCATTCATAAATATGAATGAAAAATTCCAACCTCAAGGAGTGGTAGGGATTACACAAGATAAGATAGGAGACTTTTTTTTTTTTTTTTTTGAAATAGGGTGCAGGGCTGTTGATATGGCTCAGCAGCATAAGCGCCTGCCTGGCAAGCGCAAGGTCCTGAGTTTGACTCCCGGTACCCACATAAAGGAAAAAAAGGGCCGGTGATATTGCTCAGTGGCACAAACGCCTGCTGGCAAGTGCGAGGTCCTGAGTTTGACTCCCAGTAGCCACATTAAAAAAAAAAAGAAAGAAAGAAAGAAAGAAAAAAAGAAATAGGGTGCAGCTAGGTAGCCCAGGCTGGCTCGAACTCATGATGATCCTCCTGCCTCAGCCTCCCCATTGCTGGGGTTACAGGAGTGCGCCACTGTGCCAGGCAGGTAGCAGTCCCTTTGACTAGTTTGTAAGCCATCCTCCATTATTTGGAGGCTGAGCAGGAGAGCGCTTAGTGTTTTAGTCAGTGGGGTTTGAGTGCTAACCCTGCCTCCTTTCCGGCTGTGGACCTTGAACGAGCCCTGTGACTTTGGCCAGAGCCATATCTCAAGGTTGCTGGTAACGACAGGTTCTCCGGGGCTGCTGAGATGGAGGGCCACATCTTGGGGGGCCTGGCTGTTCTCTGCTGCTTGGTAACTCGCAGCCATCGGTTTTGATCAGGGTTTGTGGTGGCACAGAAACGACGATGCCATCCGGCTGAGGGACAGCAGGGTTCCTGGAGGCTCTCGGGTCACACAGGACTGCAGGAAGGGACAGGAACTGGGGTGTGAGAGCGGCTGGGGGCGCGGCCAGGCCTCAGCCACACTGCGTCTTTGTGTCACCTGCGTCCAGAGAGAAGAGCCTGAGCGTCTGCGTCCAGCCCTGCTGGTGGCCAGGGCGTGGGTGAGAAGCCACCTGCTTTCTTGCAGCTTCTCCTGTCCCACAAAGCGAGGGGGTTTCCTCCCACAGGAAGTGGCTCAGGTCCCCGAGAGCGCAAAGGACCAGGCCCACTCCGTCAGTGACCAGGACTGAGGACATGGTTAGGGAATTGCTTTGTCCTGCGCGCCAGACATGGTTTACAACAAAACTACAGTGTCACACCAGATGGCTTTAAGGGGCACGCGTGCGTGCATGTGTGTGTGTGTGTGAGAGAGAGATAGAGACAAAGATGGAGAGACAGAGAGAGACAGAGAGAGAGACAGAGAGAGACAGAGAGACAGAGACAGAGAGAGACAGAGACAGACAGAGAGAGAGACAGAGAGAGACAGAGACAGACAGAGAGAGAGAGACAGAGACAAAGATGGAGAGACAGAGAGAGACAGAGACAGAGAGACACAGAGAGAGAGAGAGACAGAGAGACAGAGAGAGACAGAGAGACAGAGACAGACAGAGACAGACAGAGAGAGAGAGAGACAGAGAGACAGAGAGAGACAGAGAGACAGAGACAGACAGAGACAGACAGAGAGAGAGAGACAGAGACAGAGAGAGACAGAGACAGACAGACAGAGAGACAGAGACAGAGAGAGACAGAGACAGAGAGAGAGACAGAGACAAAGATGGAGAGACAGAGAGAGACAGAGAGACAGAGACAAAGATGGAGAGACAGAGAGAGACAGAGAGATAGAGACAAAGATGGAGAGACAGAGGACAGAGACAGAGAGAGACAGAGAGAGACAGAGAGAGACAGAGAGATAGAGACAAAGATGGAGCGACAGAGAGAGGACAGAGACAGAGAGAGACAGAGAGACAGAGAAAGAGGAGGCGGCCGAGCATGGAAAGTGAAGCCTGAATCTGCGACTCACTGAACCGGGTCAGACTTCGACTTCCTGTTGGCTGGATGTGACAAGACTTTGCATACGAATAGGACAAGCAGGACGTAGACAGTCCCCTTGGCCCAGCTTGGGGTGCCCCAAGGGCTGCTCTGATTCCGTGGAATCAGTTACTGATCCTGCAGCCACGTGCTGAACGTGATCTCGTAAGCAGCGGCGGACACCACCTGGCTCAGGTCTCCCAGGCCCCGCGATGGGGCGAGGTCCAGCGGTGCGCCGTGCGTGCCTGTTCCACAGCCCCCGAGGGGTGCCCTGGCCCTGGAGTGGGTCGCCTGCCTTTGGAGTCAGAGCACTGAGCTGCACGCTCCCTATCTGCTAACAGACTTGTGCCCAGGGACATGGCAATGGGACAAAGCGGGGTGGCTTCCCGGGAGGCAGATTTCCCAGCAGACTCCCTGGTCCGCACGCCTGGGGCAGACCGGCCATCCACACGCAGGCATTTAACCATTTGTTTCCTAAAAGTTTTATTGTAAAAGATCAAATGAACATTCACCCGTAGAGAATGAAGCAGAGGCGTCTCCTTCGCCTTCCTCTACTGACCAGCTCTCCCCTCCTGGGGCTTTGCACCCGTCCACACCTGCCAGGTGGGGCCATGCGTCCTCCCTGCGGAGCGCCCCCAGTGCCAGGCCGGCACTGCCTGCACCTCATTGGCTGGGTTTGTGCAGCGCCCAGGGCCTGGCACGGGCACTGCCGCCTCCCTCCAGGGAGGGGAAAGAGAGGGAAGGAGGTGCGTCCCTGGGGGATTGGAGTGGCTCTAAGGCGAAGAAAAAAGGAGTCATTTTTTGATGTCTGTGCAAAGGCAGAGCCAGGCCCGGGGCCTGAGTCTGCAGTACCACTAGAAGGAGCGATGGGGTTCTCGGGCTGGGTCTCGTTTCGCTCCAAACTGGCTGCCGAAGCCCCTGGGAAGAGAGGACCATTGGGGAAGTGTGTGCGGATGGCTCCGCCTCGCCCCTCGCGCATGTGCTTGGCCCTGGTGCCACCACACACCACTCGGGCTCTGTGAGCAAAGGCCTGGCAACGGGGACCATGGCTGTCTCGGGGCAGGGCCAGCTGAGCCCAGTCCTGCTCGCCTCTCAAACGTCCTTTCTGTTCTACTATTTTTTTTTTTTTTTTGTGGGTACCGGGGGTCGACCTCAGGACCTCGCGTGCCAGCAGGCGCCCGTACCACTGAGCGATATCACCGGCCCTTTCTTCGTATGTGGGTACCTGGAGTCGGACTCAGGACCTCGCGCTTGCCAGGCAGGCGCTTATGCCGCTGAGGCATCTCACCGGCCCTTTTTTTGTTTTGTTTTTTGAGACAGGGTCTCAGTGTGTAGTTCAGCCTGGCTTGAACTCACTATGTGGCCCAGGCTGGCCTAGAACACACAGTGGTCCTCCTGCCTCCGCCTCCTGAGGGCAGGAATGACAGGGGGACCCCAGGAGATCCTGGGCAGGGTCTCTGGAGACCGGACTTTTTATGTCACAGTGGTGGCAACCTCAGGGCAGCTGGGTGGCTGTGGATGGAAGCAGAGCCTGCCTTTCCTGCCTCCGAGGTGACTGGGCTCCGTTTGCCCAGGAAGCTGAAGGACCCTGCGTTAGGTCGATTACGGCACCTGGGAGGAAGCAGATAAGACAAGCAGCAGTGTGGGGAGCCCGCCAGTCAGCACTGAGCCTGCGGGTGCTGCTGTCACAGCTGGGTGAGAACAAGCCTCGGAAGAGAGAGAGCATGCTTGGAACAGGAGTGTTTTGTTTTTGCCCAGATTCCTGGAGGCACTGCGAGAACAATGCCCAGCCGGGCCTCTGTGTCGCTGTGGGCTGGTGGCTTCGCCTGCTGATGGCGCTTGACAAAGCATCTGCTCCAGCAACTGGCCATGCGCGACAGCTGGGATGCGGCTGCACCTGGGGCTGTGCCTGGGCTGCCTGTGTCTTGGCAGAAAGTCATCTAACATATTAATTAAACTTCAGACTCAGGTACAGGGACATGGCCACCTGCCCCCAGCTGGCTCAGCTTTGTGGACGGGACGAGTGACCATTCCCACTTCTCATGCTGTCATGAGGAAATGGAGGCTGGAGACCAGTGGTGTGGATGGCTACACTTGCCTGTGACTCACCCGTGTCCACGCAGCTGGATCCAGGCTCCCGCTGGAAGCTGCTGGGCCCTGGGAGCTCACCGCAGGCCCTTTGCATGGCCAGTGGCTCCACCTACCGTGTTCTCTCCTGCCTCACCTACCCGGGGGGCTCTGGGTGTTCACAGCATGTCCCAGAGAGGTCTTCCTGTCTGTGGGTGACACACATCCCCTGCCCCTCTTGGCTGCACTCTTCCTGCTTTATTCCTGTCACAGTGCCCAATGATCTCCACCTGACATTCTCAAGGGTAGTGGCAGGCTCGGTTATTGCTTTCATTCTTCTCTAGTTAAACCAGCTTCTGCCCCTAAAAATCATGGCACTAGGACTTGGTCTTGTTTGCCTTCCGTATTTTCAATGCCGTAGAATGATCAGGTGCCATTTGGTGCAGGAATGATTGACACAATGACAGGATCGACTGGCAGTTCAGAAGAGCAGTTGTACAAAACCCTGGGGTGATCCGGTGGTTCAATTTGTTACTCAACCTCAATTTTTAGTTTTGAGCAAAACTAACTTTCCTGAGTGCAGGTTTTAGATCTTTTAGGGCCTCGGTTTCCTCTGTTTAAAATAGTGGTTAACCATTTTTTATTTTGATTCAAGGTCTCACTAAATTGTTGAGTTTTCCAGGCTGGGCTCGAACCTGAGACCCTGCTGCCTCAGCCTCCCAGAGTGCTGGGATTACAGGCGTGCTGCATGTGGCCAGGTTCCTTTCTCCCTTGACCTCCCTGTGGCATCGGTTGGTTCCCCTGCTTTTGGATCCACCTGGCCCTCCCTCCCTCCATCCCAACGACTCCTCCCTTCTGTTCCTTGTTCCCTACTGAAACAGCCACCCTCCTTGTCTCCCGGCCTCCATTTTTCCATCCTCCATCCATCCCAACTCTCAGCCCCATCAGCACTAGTGGCTTCTCACCTTGTCCCTCCTGCGGTCCCTGTTGTCCCTGATGAAAGCCCAAGCTCAACTTGGCCTACGAGGATGGACGAGGTTGCCACTTCCTGGCTTTTGGCTCTTGGCTCCTCGCTCTCTCCTCCCAGCGCTGCGCGTCTCTCTGCCCAGAGCCTTCTCGTCCCTCTTGGCCTCGACGCCTCATATTTCCTCCAGCCTTGCGCAGGAGTCAAGACGTCGGGCTTGGGGTCTAGACAGGTGTACCTCACTGGACACCATAAACAATGGCTATACCCGTGCAACTACTGTTAATGTTGCTGAATCCAAGAGTGTCTTAGACTACAAGATAGCTGGGACTTAGGGCAGAAGTGTTTTCCTTTTTCTAGCCAGGTGTGGTGGTGCATCCCTCTAATCCTAGTACTTGGGAGGCTGAGGCAGGAATATCCCAGGAGTTCGAAGCCAGGCTGGGCTATAGAGTGAGTTCAAGGCCAGCCTGAGTTACATAGTGAGATTCTGTCTCCAAAAAAAAGTGGGTTAGAAAAGGAAATGTATTTCTTTTTCATATAACAGACTGGCCATTGGGGGAGGGGAGGGGAACTTGTCCCCTTCTGTCTTATTGAGTCCCCAAGTTCAGAGAGCGGCTGCTGTCACCTTGGTCCCAAATGGCTCAGCGCTGCCTCTAACATTCCAGCCAGCGGCCTGTAGGGTGCGGGGTGGGAGCAGACGGCAAGCAGTCCCAGGCCTCAGCACAGCACCGGAGCGAAAGCCACAGGTGACAGCGACGGAGGAGGACAGCGAGGAGGACAGCCCACCGGCCTTTCTGAGCAGTGGCCGGACAGGTGCCTTTCTCACTGGACCCCGTAGCCAGGCAGGGAGGTGGGTGCTGCCGTCCCCGCTCCTCCCGCATTTCAGCAGCTGATGTGCAGCCTCGGCCGCTCTGCAAGTCTGAGAAACAGTGGGACGGGCCTGGCTCTCCCTGGGACACAGCCCTGTCCCGGAAGGGTCTGCTGGGACGTGCTCAGGGCACTCACGTCTGCTCACAAACACGGATTCCGGCATAGCTGTGTTCTTTTCATGCACGCACTCACACACACACACACACACACACACACACACACACACACACACACACCCCTGTTCTCCTAACTTCCCAATACAGGTACAACTTAATTTTAGCCAGATCAGTATTTCCATAGCTGTGTCATCTGGCACATTCAATTTTTTTTTCCCGTTTCCTGCAGCATTTTTGGTCGCCTCTGGAAGTAGATTCCCATCTCTAAAGCCTGCAGCATTTTTTTGTGTCCTTGCTTCTAATTCAGCCTCAGACTTGCCTGCCGCTGTGTCCATACTTTCTGATCGCAGTCGCTGGTCCGTGGGTTTCGTCTCCCGGAAGCCGCTTCTCAGTCCTCGAGGCCTGGGTGACAGCAGTCACTGGGGTCCCCCGCCGTCCTGCGGGGCTGGCTCCCCAGTCTCTTTTATTTCTGGGTCCCGTGTCTTCCTCTTTCTCGGGTTGTTCTCACTCTGGGCTGCGGGGAGAGGATGCGGGCGCCCTGCTTCTCAGGACCAGGTGTGCGTGCGCGCGACTCTCCTCTCTTACAGCGGTCCTGGCCTTGCCGCAGGGGAAGCGGCGGACCGCAGCCCTGTCGCAAGCTTTTCCCCTCTGACCCTCCAGACAAGATGTAGTCTGTCTTGTCCCTCAGGTAGCAACAGTGACCCGTGCGTCCTGCTGCTCAGCGACTGTGCCTCAGGCAGAGGTGGCCACTCTGAAGGACAAGCTCCCTCCAGCCCCCCACGGTCTGGTCTCCAGGCTCCTTTCCCTCCTGGCTGCTTCGTGCTTGTCCCGTGAGGTAAAGATACATCTGTCTACACCTGAAGGAGCTCAAAAACTCCTCAGGAGCTGGGCCTGGTGGGGTACACCTGCAATCCCTGCACTCTGGGAGGCTGAGTCAGGAGGATTTCAGGTGGGAGCCCAGGCTGGGTAATTTAGCAACGTAGCGAGACCCTGTCTCCAAAGAATAAAAAAGGGCTGAGGATGTAACTCTCAGTACAAAGGCTCTGGGTTCAATCCCCAGTCCCGTAAGAAGCAAACAGGCAAGCAGAGCTCCTTCAGAACGTCTGGCCTTCCTCCTGGCCGTGCACACTCCTCCAGCATTTATTTTTTTGAGATACACAATACTCGGACCGCAAAATATTGTTTGCCTAAAAGAATAACTTGCGGAAGCCAAGCGAAAGCAGCCCTGTACTTATGACCCTCTTTTTCCTGTTTTCAGGATCCCTCATGGAAACTTGATGGAACAAAGCATTTATTTTTATGAGGTTAAAGCTGGGTATCGGTTACTGGCTGCTTGCTGCCCATTAAATCTGAACATCTTGAGAAGAAAACCACAGTCTTTGATTAATGAAAACAACCTGAACCAGACGCCTGCAGCCGGCGATGCCTGTGTTGTGTCCACTGGTGCGTCACAAACACGGCTTGTGCCCTCCCAGGACCAAACCCCTCAGCTAAAAAAAGCCTCGGTCTTCCCGGAGACTGGCAAACAGAAACAGCCCTGCTTGTTTGCCCCGAGAAGGCACCAGCCCCGCGCCACCCTCCTCCACCCACCGGCGCATCCGCCGCGAGGATCCATCTCCCGGCCCTGCACAGGAAGTCGGTTCTGCACAACCTCGGCTCCCTGCAGCCTGGGCGATGCCCTGGGGACCGGGGGTGGCGGGAGGCAGGGGCCCAAGCAGGGTCAGCACTAGGGGTCTCTGTGACAGCTTCGGGTTGCGGGGACCGAGCTGGACTCTGTGTGGTGGCCCTGTCCATCCGCCAGCGCGAGCGGGTTGCATAGTCCTGCTAGTCCTTCCTTCCTTCCCGGTTCGTGGGTGCGGCCTCGACGCTCGCTCTCCTCGTGGGGCACTGGCACGTGGACGTAACACAGCCCAGTTCTTTTCTCATCCCCTTCCCTGCATCTATCTCTTGGTCCTCTTCCCTTCTGCAAAAGATCTCGCTCTGCATCTCCCATTATCTGTACTGTATTTTTCTCCTGGGCGTATTTGCAGCTGGGTCTCGTGGAGGACAGGCCGTGCCGTATTTGAGCCCGTGTGTCTGATCCGTCTCACTCAGCCTTGGGGCCTCTCAGTGCCGTGATGCCCACATCACAGCTAGAAGGACACGGCTGCGTGCAGAGCCTGCGTGTGGCCTGTGAGCAGCATCCCCTGGGGGCCCCTGCAGGCCAGGCTGAGGAGCAGAGGGAGAGATACCGTGCCTGACCGGAGGTCCTGTGGTCCACGGAGACTGGGTGGACACCAGGACTTTCAGAGTCAAGCGATGCAAGTCTCCCTTGTCCCTGCCCAGCTCCAGATGCCCAGGCTGGGAACTGACCCCTGGCCTCAGTCTCAGCCTCCCTGCCTGTTAACCTTGTCACATGGGCCACACTGAGAGTGAAAATGAGGACTAGGCCCTGGTGCATGCTCTGTCCACCATCCCTGTGTACCCCGTGTCATTGTTGTGGTCATGACTGTGCAGGTGAGGACAGGGAGGCTGGGGGAGGTAATGGAAGAGGGCTGGGCATAGTGCCAGCCCACTCTGTCCCGTATGTCACTGGGTCACTCTCTTTGAGCTGCTTCTCCTGACGCCGATGTGTACTTCGCAGGGAGTACACATCCTGATGGGGAGGAATGAGACAGTTTTGTGACAGGTGCTTAGGGACAGTTCCTTGGCCCCTGCCCCCTTTCTACAGGAGCCAACCCATTCCCAGCTGGAAGGACCTGACGGCTTCTGCCTTTCACCTGGAAACCCAACTGCTCTCCCAGGGAGTCCAGCCGCAGGATGGACACTGGAGTTTGGAACGCGGCACGGGGCTTCTGTTTCATTCCAGAAGCACGAGTGGAGAGCCAGGGCTTCTCTAGGCCGTGTGAGGGAAAAGCGTAGTTTACAGCCAAGCTGAGAGAAAGAGAGACAGAGAGAGACAGAGAGAGACAGAAAGAGACAGAGAGAGACAGAGAGGGACAGAGTGAGTTGATGGGAAAATGCAGGTGGTATTGTTTCTTGACTATGAATGAAATTTAACAAGATAGTATGGTGGCAAGTGGCCAGGGTATGGGACATCACAGTTTGCATCTAAAATGTCCCCAAATGTCTGTTGTGTGTGGAAGGTGATTGGATCCACAAATGAGTTTATAGCTGACTGTGCAGCTAGGAGGCAGGGCCTGGCTGGAGGTGGCACTGGGGTGTGACCTGGGAGGGTGTGCTCTTCTCCCTGCTCCTCTCTTCTCTTTCTGCTTCCTGGTCACCATGGGGTGAGCAGCTGTCCTCCGCCAGGCCCTTCCACCATGCTGCTTCTGCCTTGGAGCCACAGGCCATGGACTGAACCCTCTGAAGCTATGAGTCAGATAAACCCCTCCTTCTGTAAGTTGCGGTGTAGCGTTGTGTCCCAGCAACAGGAAAATGACTGAGACAGGGGTGATGGTGGCAGGAGGCTCTTCAGGGTGGATGTTGAAAAAAGGCCTCTCTGGAAAGGGACACTTCAGCTGAGACTGAGATGGGAGGAGGACATTCTAGCAGAGAGCAAGGCCCACATGGAAATCACCCTGCAGGCCCAGAGCACGAAGGGGGTCATAATGAGTGGCACAGACCGAGCTGGGCAGAGTACGGAGCAGGGCACTGTAGGGGCCCTGGGAGCTGCAACAGGAAGTTGGGCCTTTGTCAGGGAGGGGACATTGGGGTTCAGGGGGAGAGTGACGTGGAAGCCTTGCTGCTCACAGAGCGACTCCTAGCACCAGGAGGTCACATCCGATCAGGAGCCTTTTGCTTTTGCCCAAGCACAAGCACTGGGGGACCAGAAGTGGAGGCAGTGGTGAGCAGCGGATGGATTCTGGGTGTGCTCGCCGTGGGGATGAAGGGCAGAGGAAGTCAGGTGCTCCTTGGGCTGGGTTTGGGGAGGAGATCTGTTGGAGTCCAGCTGGCCAGAGCTGAGAGGTATCAGCGCCATGGGGTAGAGAACTGGGGACGCTGTTGGAGGTCAATGCTGCAGACAGCATATGGGAAGCATGGATTTAAACTGCTCTTTAAACTGTGGGGAGCCGGGCATGGTGGTGCACACCTGTCATGCCAGCACTTGGGAGGCTGAGGCAGCAAGATTGCTGTGAGTTTGAGACTAGCCTGGGCTACACAGCAAGACCCCGTCTCAAAAACAAAACAAAACAACCACCAAAACCAAAACATACCTATGAAACTAGCGAGATCTCCAAGAGAGAGTATAGAGCAGCTGAAGGGCATTGGAGTTTCAATATTTAAATTCATTTTTTTTTTTTTTTTTACTGGGACTCAAACTCAGGACCTCGCGCTTGTCAGGCAGGCGCTGTGCCGCTGAGCTACGTCCCCAGCAATATTTAAATTCAGAGACGAGAAAGAACCAGCGAAGGAGCTGGAGAAAAAGTCACCGGTGAATAAGAATAAAACCAAGCCCGTTCAGTGTCACCATGAGCAGAGGAAGAAATGTCTTCCGGGGAGGCTGGGGCCTGTGTGAAATGCTGCTGCCCAGTGATGCTGCCTTTGGTCACCTGGAGGTCATGTAGGCTCAGGGCTGTGTCAGCGGGGACACAGGAGCTCAGAGAGGACGGGCAGGAACCGCGGTGCCCAGAGGAAGAGCCAGTGACAGCGGCCCACACACTCGTTGGCGCCTCTGTCCTGGCTGGAGTGACTGGCCATGGCCTGGGACCTCTACAAACCCTGAGCCAAGCAAACCTCTTCTCCTTTCAGCCGCAGCTGTCAGGTGCTGTGTCCCAGCGACAGAGAAAAGTGACTGAGATGGATGCTACAGTCACTCGTGAGGGGACAGACGGGGAGCAGGAGCGGCCAGTGGGGCAGCCGAAGCCACAGTCAGTTCTGTGAGCAGGATTATGAGGCAGATTCATGGCAATGTGTCTTACTGTGATCATTTGTTAAATGCATATATTCACCATATTTTTGATCACATCTCATATAGTACACCAGATACGATGGTTGCAAAAACCTGGAGTATAGATAATAGGGAAATGTAAAGTAATAAAGAAATGATGACTTTTGAGTGTTTTTTAATCTTGGCTTCCAATATAACTAAGTTCGCATCATTTTATTACCGGCTGACGTCATGAATATCCTGACGATTTGACAGGGACTCTCGGGAGTGGGGGCTCTGCCAGGTGTGGACCCCATGCTGAGAAAGTCAGAATGAACAGAAACCAGAAAGAGCCGGGGGGACGTTGGGAGCACAGAGGGGGTCATTGGGGACAATCACTTGGCCTCCTTCCTGGGAAGGGAGTGCCCGGCTGGGGCGGCCACACAGCAGGCCCTGCTGGGTGCCGTCCAAGCCTGGGCCGGCTCTGTGCTGCCCCTGGGGACAGCGTTTAGGGTCGTGTCACACGCGTGCTCTGGGCAGAGTGCCTGCTTCCTTCTCTGGTGTTCCTTATTGATGGCCCCTGTTGGTGGAAATCCCAGGGCTGGGTCCCTGCTGCTGTGGCCACCTTGTCCACACAGCCACTGCTCCCAGCTCGTGCAGATGAGGCTGAGTGGAGCCTGATCAAGTGAGCCCCGCCTTGGCCCATGGACAGCTGCCCCTGCCCGCCCATCAGGCCCGGCCTGGGGCTTAATCTAGGGGCTGTTACCTCATCCCCATGGCAGTCAGGCAGCTGAGGTCCTCACCCCGTCTCTCCTCTAGGAAGGTGAGGCAGCACAGCCAAGGTGAGCGGGCAGGAAATGACCAGGCATCTGCTTGGCTGCGTGGGCTGAGTGGAACCGGCTCTGGGTGGAGAGGAGCCGGCCGTGTAGATCATTAACCGTCATCACACCAGGCGGCGTGGATGCATGCTCACTGGAACCTTGGCCACGCTTGGGAGGTCACAGGAAAAGCCAGGGTACCACGGGGCCCGCGCGGCTGCAGCCCAAGCACTGGCCTCCGGGTGGAGACAGCCTGGGGGGCTCTGTTCCCCCTGCTGGGGACACAGGTGGCCCTGGGACCCGGAACTGATTTGCCTCAAAGTTGGCTGGGGTGTCCTCAGGTGCCCCTGGCCAGGGCCATCTGTCCATGCCTTTGGCCACCCACATGAGCATGGCAAAGACTCTTTAAACATTAACTTCTTTTCCCAAAGCAGGAGGAGCTTGTTGCTCTGGCTGGGGATGAGTGGTCAGGAAGCAGCTGTCTTTCTGCCTGGCCTCCCAAAACCTGACCTGGGATGGGGACGGAGAGGATGGGGTCCCCACAGAGAGCCTGGGAAAACACACCAAAATGAGGGCAAAGATCCTCAGTCCCACACTGGGCAGGTAGCAGGAGAGGCTGAGCAGGGCGGGCCCGGGTACACTTGGAACAGATGGGGCTACTGCTCCCCAGGAAGCTGGGGGACCCCCACTGGGTGCCACAGCTCCTTCCTGTGCAGAGAGAAAGCAGGGAGCCCGCCAGGGTGTGGGGCAGACGCAGCCTGGAGCGGGGGGGCGGGCCTCGTGTCCCAGGGAAGAACCCCTGTCAGACCCCAGGGGACGCTGGATGGAGTGGTGGCCCCTGCTGCCTCAGGACACCAGGGTCTCCTCGGAAACCCCTGAGCCCAATCCATGGCCTTTTACTGCAACCCTAGAAAAGGACAGGGAAACCCCAAATTGACAGCCTTTAGTCTCGGTCACCCTGCGGGTACAGTGGCTCACAGTAAAAATTAAGACCAGTTAAAGAATCCTAAAGTGCAGACAATATGTAATGAACCCAAAAGATCCTAGGCGCTGGGGGTGCAGCAGTGCGGGGAGGACACGGGTCCCTGTGGGATGCCGCTGGACTGGAGGAGACTCCGGGACTCGGCTCCTGAGGACAGTCCCCTTGGCACACAGTGACAACCCTGATGCAAGTTAGCCACTGACGCTGCGCTAATCCTTGCCTCGGGAGGTGCCTTTGTCCCCTTTTAAACAGGTTCCTAGGGCTTGGGGACATTAAGAAGCTTTCCCAAGACCACACAGCCAGTCATCTCCGAGACCACACACCAGCAAGAGGCAGAGTTGGGGCTCCAGCCCGCGAGGCCGGCAGGGCTCAGTGTGTCCCCTACAGAGGTGCCGGCCCCGACCCTGTTGGCTATGCACTCAACCATGTGGAAGAAGGTTCTTCGAGGGTGATAAAACCGCTGGGAAGCCACTGTGCCCCTTACACAGGGGATGTTGATGTGGTGACAACGTGCACCCCAGCCAAAGACGAAGGCAGATGGGGTGACGGAAAGGCAAGCCGCACTGAGCCAGGGTGGCCGGGGGCACCAGGAGTGGGCCACAGACTTCCAGGCTCCAGGACTGGGATGGGACAGTCAGTTTCTGATGTGCCAGCCACTCTGTCTGTGGCCCCCAGGCGCAGGAATATGGTGGCTGGCTCCACAGCTGTCACTTAAGCCACCAAATCATACAGCTAGTCACTAGGTGTGGGGTGCAGCCTCCGCCCTAACTCTCCTCGTCCCCTCCCACGCCCTGTGCACTGTTTTCTCTGTACTCTCATCGGGCACCCCGCTCCTGTACCCTACGGCTCCTCCTCCCAGTCACTGGGGATTCCAGCAGCAGCCCTTGCAGTCACGTGGCTGCCGCGTGACTCCACCACCTCCTGCTTGCACCTTCTCCCACGCACCACGCCCACCTGGCCCATCTTGTCGGTCCTTCCTGTCTGATGGATTGTTTCTCTCTCCCGACACAGGCAACATTAAAATACGGGCACTTTCCCCCTGGGAAGCCTCGTGGGCCCTGGGCTGGGCTGTCCTCTGCAGTCCTTGAAGGCTTCAGGGAGGCCACCAGAAGCAGGTGCCTCAGAAGTCGCCATCTTCCAAGATGGTGGAGCTTGGAGACTTGGACCTGGGCTTTCCCTCACCTCTTCCTTCTCTCCCTGTTGGTTTCTCAAATTTTCTTTCCTATGGGGAGGAAAAAGTCTTCATGCCTTTCTACTTGATGTATATCCGTCCTGTGAACAGATTTTTCTATTTTTCAACTTTCCCCCATCTCCCTTCCTTCCCCTCCCCTCCCTGTCCTTCGCCAAGGCCAGTCACCTCCTCGCACAGCCCCAGAGGAGCCATCAGGCTGGGTGAGAGTTTCATTTTGGCCTCCGAGGAGGGCGTTGGTTGGAGCCTACTGGACATACTGGGTGGCTCCCCTAGAGCAGTGAGTGTGGCCCTTGGGGACACTGGCCCTTAATGGCCACAGGGCTTTGGAGGAAGCGCACTGAGGACTACTTCCTGTTTGGGGAAAACAAGCCAAATGCGCAGGAGGACTGACGCTCCCTGCAAAGCCTCCATTGACTTGTGGCTCCCCTTGGTGGCTTTTAGCCGAGGTGGGGCGACCTGGGCTGCGACGGGTGCCTCTCTGGGGAGCCTCAGGCCTCTGAATTTTATAGGAGTTGACTAGAGAGGCCTGCGCTGGCCTGACCAAGGTGGAAGCTGACAAGAATACTCTTTTCTCATGGATCAACACAGCCCAGGGCATTAATGAATGCTGCAGATGTTTACGGGGCTTCTACAGATGTTTCCAGCAGGGGCCAGCTCTGGGGGAGGGGCAGGAGGGCAGGAGACTCCCTGGAGATTTGCTTTTTAATTCTGGGCTGAGGCAGCAATGAGACTCTCAAGCTTGGGGGCTTGCATGAGATAGAAATGCTGCTCTGCTTCAGGAGGCATCTGGAGGGAGGTGGTGTGATGGGGTGGTCCCACCCATACCTGTGCACCCCACTGAGGGGAGACAAGTGCTTGCCTAGGGCCGTGCATGTCCACTGGCCAAATGCCATAGCATGGTGGCCTTGAGCTGCAAGGGATGCTGGGAAATGTAGTTTCTAGTGAGCACCCGGTGAGAAATCTACACTCCATCCTGGAAGAACAGTTGTGAATGAGGAAGCAGCCTCTGACAACTTCCTTTCACCTGTCCGCCCACTTGGTAATTATGTGCTAAGCGCCTAGCACGGTTTTGCTTAGTTGCTTAAAATCCACTGATGTAGATAAACATATACTTTCAGGTACATAGTGCTATCTGAGGGTACGGTGTGGTTGCAGAATATGGGCAACGTTTAAATTAAATGTGTCACAGTGAAGGCTCATTGCCATTTGTCTCCTTTGTTGAGAACACCCTCATCCCACTGTCACGGCCACTTCCTGCAGCAGCTTCGGAGTCCTCTCTCCTGAGTGTCCTTAGTTGCGCTATCCTGTCTGC
The DNA here is from genome assembly GCA_028451465.1 of Erethizon dorsatum. Classification (NCBI taxonomy): domain Eukaryota; kingdom Metazoa; phylum Chordata; class Mammalia; order Rodentia; family Erethizontidae; genus Erethizon; species Erethizon dorsatum. The sequence goes on along the minus strand of CM051829.1, from coordinate 122,385,779 downwards.
CTCAATGTCCTGAACTGACTTAAAATATTTCCCTTTCCTGGTCATTTTGACTTGGGGAAGAGCCAGAAGTCACAGTGCCAGATCCAGTGAATAAGGTGGACGAGGACACAGCGTCATGTTTTTACGAGCTTCCTTTCTGCTGGATGGCGCTTGGCAGCAGCAGTCGCCGTGTTTCTGATCACTCCTCCTAAAGACACTCAGGGGAGGGCACTCCAGAGCCACTGCAGGAAGTGGTAAGGACGAGGGGACGAGTGTGTTCAAAGAGAAGAGGAGAATTTTGAGAGGGGTTCATGGTGACCCGTCTTTCACTTTTGTAGTCTAAGCATCCACTGCAGTTCTCCATCACACCCCGTATGCACATGAACATGGTGCCCAGGAGAGAAGGTGGCAGGCGTGGTGACGGTGATGTGCGGAGTGTGAATTAGGATTGCAGAGGGGGGACAGGTGAGGAGGAGCCCAGACTTCCAGCGAAGGTGAGTGGTGGCTCCATGGAGAGGTGCAGCATTGCAGTCACCTAGGTGGGGTGGCATGGCCTTGTGTGTGCCAGGTGAGAGGGAAGGAAGAGGAGGCTGAGGCAGGAGTGCCACCCTCCCTCCCTCCCTCCATCCCTTCCATACTTCATTCTTTCCTTTCTTTTCCTTAGAGTGTCAAAGGTTCACCTGTATTTCTTGACTCTAAGCATCAATTCTTTTTTTTTTTTTTTTTTTTGGTACCAGGAATTTGAACTCAGGACCTTGCATTTACCAGGCAGGCTAAGCATCAATTCTGTAAGGGTCGGAAAGGAGCTGAACCTCCCTCTTCTTCCCAGAGGAGGATTGGCCCTCAGGGTTTCCAAGCCACGCCCAGGAAGACTCTCTGGGTCATTATGGTCCTCTAATGACTCAGAAGAAAGAGGGTTCTTTGAACCAAGAGGATTACAAAGCTAACCTTGTGACTAGGCCTGGGCCAGAATAGGAAGAAATAGAAAAATTAACTTTTAAACATAAAATTTTCCTGAGATGGAGCCAGGCACCGTGGTGCCTGCTTGTAGTCCCATCTACTCAGGAGGCTGAGGCAGGAGGATTGCTGGAACCCAGGAGTTCTGGAACAGCCTGGACAACACAGTGAGACCCTGTCTCAAAAAATAAAGAGCGCTGCTCTGAAAATGTCTCCCGATGGCATCTCACAGTCTCTCCCCCTGTGGAATCTGTGGCTACTAACACGCCGTCCTGCAGCTGCCCCTTGCCCGTGGTCCCACAGATGCCCCAAGCCGGGGTGGGGTGGGTGCCCTGGTAGTGGGCGGGGGCCATGCGTGGGCTGCTGCCCTGGCACCAGGCGGACCGGGCACCTTGCTTGGATCGGGAAGTTTTTATTCCCTCCTCTGCCCAGGTATGGACGGCGAGGCCTTCACTGTCCTCCCCCTGCAGGGGGCGCTGACATGGACAGGAGGGGCAAAGGCAGTAGCTGGGCGGAAGGGCCCGGGGAGAGGGGACCAGCCTTCTGGTGTCTCACGTCCAAGCCAGCTGTCGCCCGGAGGAGGAGACCTGGGGACTCCAGAGGAGGGGTGAGTGGTCAGGAGTTAGTTCCTGGGGGGCTCAGTGGGACAATGTTTTCATGGCATAAACCGGGCATGGAGGTGCATACCTGTCATCCCAGCCTGGGGAAGCTGAGGCAGGAGGATCGTTGTGAGTTCTAGGCCAGCCTGGTCTACCTAGTGAGTCCAAGTTCAGCCTGAGCTGCCTAGCGAGTCCCCGTCTCAAAAACACAAGCAGACGACAGGGGCAAGGCCTGCCCGCCTGGCTGAGCAGTTCCTTTGCTCTGCTACCTGAGGCGCGGCAGCCCGAGGCGGACACGCAGTACGCCCGGGAGCGCGAGGCGGAAATCTGCCCCTGTCCCCAGCGGCTGGGATTCCCTGAGGCCTCCGGGAGCGGCGCGCCGGGCCGCGTGGGGCGCGCGGAGCGGGCTGCGGCGCCGTGGGCTCGGTCGCCCATCGGGAACTCGCGGGTCGCGCGACCTCGGCGGGCGGGCGGGGCTGGAGGGGCCGGGCCGCGCGGCCAGCGCCGTCTGCGCCCCGAGTCCCCGGCGCCCGCCCGGTGGCCCAGCGCGCCGGCTGCCGGCTCGGCCAGGGCCCGGGGCCCGGGGAGGGCGAGGCCCCGGCGGCCCCGCGGGTCCTCCTGCCGGGGGATCGCGGCCACGCACCGCGCGCCCTCCCGCCCCGCCGGCCACGGCGCCGTGATCAGCGCTTTCAGGGGCCGCTGGCCGCGCGCCGCGCTCGGAGCCAAACCCGCCCCTGTTTCCCCAGCTGCCCAGTGCGCTCACACCGCGCCGCGGCCAGAAAACGGGGAGGAAGAAAACAGCCGCCCGGCCCCCGCGGGAAGAGTGACTTCAGCCTCCGTTGTTCTCTTACTCTCATGAACTCTCCAGAAGCACAAATGCAGAGGAAACCGGGCGATGCCTTGGAGGTACTGGAAGGAGAGCAGAATATACATTTTGCCTTCTTTTTCTTCTGGATTTTTGAGGCAGGGTCTCGCTATGTAGTTCAGGCTGGCCTTGAACTCTCTACATAGCCTCACCTGGCCTCCAATACGCAGTGATCCTCCTGCCTCAGCCTCCCAAGTGCTGGCATTATAGGTGTGCACCACCACGCTCAAGCTCATATTTTTGTTTTGTTTTGTTTTCTTGTTAGAGGTCTGGTTGTGTTTTCCTCAGCTTATGCACTTCGCGAGCTTCTCTGAAGCTCTGGGATCTTCAAACCACTGAGTGTCAGTCACCTCCAGGTCCTTTCTGGCTACGCCTCAGGTCTCCTCCCTCACCGCTGTTTGCAAGCCTGGCCAGCACCTCCTGTGCTCTGTGCCCACCTGCTCAGCACTTGCTGTTCTTCCAGCTCGAGCGCCCTCTCTGCCTTCCCGACCTCCTCTCACTTCCTCCTTGTCTGGTGGCGCTGTGGAAACCCCAGGGCTTTGAAAACACTGCAAGTTAACGCTGAGCCCCAGCCCCAGTGCCCGACTCACTGCTCAAGATCGCTCAAAAGGCATTCTCGGCACAATTCCTGGCAGCTAAATCTCAAGAGGCGGCTTATGTGTCCATCAACAGACGAACGGATAAAGAAAATGCGGTATTTGCATACCTTGGAGTATTACTCTGCCATAAAGAAGGACACACTTGAGTCAATTGTAGGAAAATGGATGCACCATAAGACCATAAGGTTAAGGGAAATAAATCAGACACCTGAGCTTAAATGTCACATGGTTTCTCTTAGATGAGAAACCCAGGGTATAAATAAAAAACAAAACAAAGGACAGACAATAGGAAGCAGAGACAGAGCTTTCTCAAAGGGGAGGAGGACCGAGAGCTGGAGGGAGGGCAGGGGCTGGAGTGAAGAAGGAACAGGGATGCTCCGTGTCCACGGGCCAGCCCCACACAGCCACGGCAGCCCTCACGCCTCACAAATGGGTACTAATAAATACATTCTAAAAATAAAATACAACTCAGATAAATTAATCAGTCATCAAATGTACTGCTGCTTAAATATCAAAAAAAGGTTCTTTCTACCATTGCCTGCCCTGGGGCCGGTGAGTGTCCCTTCATCAGAGGCTGTAGCCTACTTTCTTGTCCCATTCATTCATTCATTCATTCAGCACTTTGCACCAGAAACTGTCAGGTCCTGGGGTCCAGGTGTAAACGACCCGTCCGTCTGGGAGACTCGGACGAGAGCGTTGCTGTCCCAGGGCAGAAATGGAAGGTTTTATCGTACCACAGCGATATATGTGCACCCATGTTTATAGCAGCACAATTTGTAATAGCCAGATCTTGGAAACAACCCAAATGCCCATCAACTGAGGAATGGATAAGAAAGATGTGGTATTTTTATACAATGGAGTACTATTCAGCCATAAAGAAGGATAAACTGGAGACTTTTATAGGTAAATGGATGCAACTCGAGAAAATACTCATAAGTGAAATAAACCAGAAGCACATGTGTAAGCATCGTATTATCTCTCTAGTATGAGAAACTGAAAGAGTAAATAAGATCCAAAATGTACAATAGACATGGTGAATCAAAAAGAAACTGGTCAAAAGGAAAGAGAGACTGGAATAGGGAAAAGAAAGAAGGGAAAGGGAAAAAAATTGTATATATATATATATATAAGATGGTTAAGATAGATACACTACCATTTTTACTTAGTTCATTGAAGAGTAAGGTTTGTGCCAATAATGTTTGGACAATTGAATGCTAATGTCTGGTGTCCTGAATAACTAACTTAAAGATAGTAATACGTAATGTATTAACCATTGTTACCCTCCTATTATGTTGGTTTGAAAATTTGTTCTTCTTTTGATTTGTTTTGTTTTTTCTTCTCTTTAAAAAAAAAATAAATAAAAAATAAAAAAAATAAAAAATAAAAAATAAAAAAGGGACTGGGATCATAGCTCAGTAGTAGAGCAGTTGCCTAACACAAGGCCCTGAGTTCAATCCCAAGTACACACACAGAAGTATTCTATGACTCTGACTACTTCATGAGATATCTGATGTACTTCAGTTAACAGAGACAGAAAGTAGACTGGTTGTTACCAGGGGCTAGGGGAAGCGGGAAAGGGGAGTTGTTGTTTAACAGGTATGGAATGTATTTTATAAAATGAGAAAGTTCTGGAGATCTGTTTCACAACAATGTAAAAATACTTAACAGTACGCAATTGTGCAAGTAAAAATGGTTAAGTTAAAAAAAAAAAAAAAAAAAAAAAAAAAAAAAGAAATGGAAGATTTTCAGCAAAGAGAAGCGCAGGATGCCAGGGAAGTCAGAGCAGGGCCACAGACCCGGTCCGAAAGGTGAGAGGTCAGAAAGCTTCGTGGAAGAGGGAACACTGGGATTCGGATCCTCCTGCCTCAGCCTCCCAAGTGCTGGAATTATAGGTGTTCACCACCACGCCCTGCTCAGAAAAAACATTTTTAAAATAAATGTGCCATTTAAAAATGTGTTGGGACCTTTCAATAAAGTCAGCTCTTGGTTATTCTTGGCTTTTCAGTCCTTTCCAGAACTGCTGGCTGCGAGGTACATGGATCCCAAAGGCAGAACGCAGTCTACCTGGGTCAGCGGGCACCACCACGGACCGCCCGCTCTGCCACCTCCTCACCTGCCCTCCCTGGCGTCTGTCCGCTCTGCCTCGAGGGCCACCCTTCTTGGGTACTTTGTCCTCCAGACGTGTCTGTCTTCGAAGCTACCTGACCGTGGGCTGCAGCACGGCCTTGTTCTGTGCTGAGGGAGAACTCAGGGTTCTGAGCCCCCAGCTTTCGATGGGGCGGGCGGCGGCGTGGGGTCCGCCTGTGAGCGGGGCGTGGAAAGGACTCGGGGTGCGTGATGAGCTTTGGAGAGCAAATGTCATTGGGGGACCCGCCACCCCGCGTCACGCCGCTACTCACTGGACACCGTCAGCGCCTCACCGAGACAGATCTCGCAAGGCTTTGCCTGTAGACTCCGCCAAAACCTTTGAAAACTGCGCGCTCCTCCTCCATTTTTAAAGTAAACCTATAAAAAATTTCCTGTAAGCTTACGTAGTTGCAAAGGGACTACTTACGGCATATTACAAATACTGTCCTTTAAAAATAAAGCTCTTGCTGAGTGTGGTGGCGCACACCTGTCATCCCAGTGCTCAGGAGGCTGAGGCAGGAGGATCGCCGTGAGTTCAAGGCCAGCCTGGGCTACATAGTGAGACCCTGTCTCAAAAAAAAAAAAAAAAAAAGAAGAAGAAGGAGAAGAAAGCTCTTGTCAGGTATTGTAGCAGCTGCGTTTTAAATATTTTCTGAGTTCAGTTATTATTAGCACAGAATTAGTCAAAACAACAGACAAATCTTACAAATTTTGCCACACAATAATTAAACATAAAAAGTACCTTTAAAAAAAATGTACATTTTGTGGGGAATGTGGCTGTTGATAAGCTGAGTAACTCTTTCCCCTTAATTGCTTCTTCTACCCGTGTAGGAAATATTGATTGCTAGACTAAGATTGGGTGCAGCAGTCATTCTGTTCTGTTTATTATTTTTATGGACATAGGAATTTAGTTTGAGTTTATATTTTTATGTTTTGGTTTTTTGAGACACGCTTTTGCTAGGTAGTTCAGGCTGGCCTTGAACTCATTATGGATCCCTGGTTTGCTTTGAACTTGTGGTGATCCTCCTGCCTCAGCCTCCCAAATGCTGGGATGACAGGTGTGTGCCACCATGCTCAGCTCAGATACAGAAATTTAGAAACTGTTCTGAGAAATAAGTAGGTGGGAGTGGAATTAATCTTTACTCAGCTCTAATCTATTTTACAGATATAAGACAAAGGTCATATGGCCATGTATCGCAAAAAAAAAGCTTTAAATGATTTATCTACTGACAATTCAGTTAGAGTATCCTCCAATTCTCTTAAAAGGGAAGAACTAGGAACCACAAGACTTGTGAAGGGTTGGGCCCCCCGTCATGAGAATCCAGTTTAATTCTGAGATTTAAATCGTGCCTGTGCCACACGGAGGCGTCTCCACCTCGGAGCGAGATGCAGGGCAGGGTGGGAGGTACCCGTTCTGTGCGAGGCGGGTAGTGGTTCTTTCAAACTCCATCTACATGGCCCTTTGGGAAGCCCTGGAATGTGCCACCGCCCTAAACCTGGCGCTGTCAGATCTCCAGGAACTGTCACATAGCCGCTTTCCTGTTCCAGGAAAGCAGATGAGTGCCTGGAGGGCGGATGTTCCAGGAACGTGCCCGGGGAGGCGTCTCAGGTTCGTGGAAGCGACCTTAATTGGCTCCCAATTAGAGGATCAGACCTCCATCTGCTCCAGTCGCGGTGATGGAGGAGGGGATGCCCTGGTGGTCAGCACTGGTCTCACATAGTAGAGACCCTAGCAAGCCCCGGCAAATCGCGCGAGGAGATGGCACTTGTCTCACACAACAATAACTATCTGGGCAAGTGGCCCTGGACTAAAACAGTACAGGTTTAACAATGTCATCAAGTTCCCAGGTCCCTCTCTCCTGCCATTCCATCATCCTTAGCTGGTGAAACTTGGGCTTGCTGCCTCACGCCTGCAAGATGGCTGCACTACCTCCAGCCTCACAGCTGAGTTCCAGGCATGAAAAGAGCAAGGGGCATGGGGGAGCTCTGCCTTTTTATTTGGAAAAGTCAAAGGCTGCCTGCATCTCCATTGGCCAATGCTGGGCTTTGTGGCCCTGCCTAGATGCAGGGGCTTGGGATTTTGGATACTTTCTGTTTTACCCTTTCTAGTCGAGGAAAGCAAAAAAAAAAGAAGGCATTTGAGAACAGATTTGGGGTGAATCTGTTTGCAGGCTCTGTCACACCCTCCTGTTCTGAGGCAGGTGTGTCACACACATGACACAATGGTCCTCTGGGCAGGTTGCTTACCTTCCTCTCCTACTGCAGTGTGCAGCTGCCTCTTATCCTACCTCCTGGTGCCGCTGCCTCCTTCAGGGGCCAGAATCCAGCAGTTCTGCTGGACTGCGGGACCCCCGGGGCCTGCGCCAAGGGCACAGGAGTGGGTTGGGATCAGAGAGTAAATAAGAACTCACTGCCTGTCCTGTCCCTAGTCCCCAATTCTCTTCATTGTCCCAGGAGTGGGTCTCAAGAGGAAAGAGGCAGGCAGGAAGCAGCCACTTTGCACTGAGAGGCAGACTCTGGTTTCCTTTTCTGGATCAGCCTGGCTATTTGACACTGCAGGCCTCAGTTTTCCACCTGGCTCCTCCGTGTGCAGCTGTGTGGTGGGAGACAGTGACTACACTGCAAAGCTGTGACCTGGGACACCTCCCGGGCTCCCTAGCTCTCTTCCCAGGTCGTGCTAAAGATGTTGGGGAATTGGGGTAAAAATACAAGTTGTCAAGCTGGGTGTGGTGGCACATGCCTGTCATCCCAGCACTCAGGAGGCTGAGGCAGGAGGATCGCTGTGAGTTCAAGGCCAGCCTGAACTACATAGGGAGACCAGTTTAAAAAAAAAAAAATGAACACTACACATACACACACCCCATTCTTCATCAGATGGCTCTCTGTTTCCTCAGAGTGCATTCGGGGAATTGCACTGAAGGCTTCAGCGCGGTCGGGACAAGTCCTGGTCTCCAGGGCCCTTGGGCAGCATGTGGTGTGGCTGCGCCTGGGGCCACTTTCACGCCTGACTGCATCCTGGGGCCACTCAAGTCCGCCCGCCCTGACGTCTCAGTCCTGAGTCACCAAGTATCACTGAACCAGCAGCGCCGTGGCGGCAGGGCAGGAGTGGACGGGGCTGGAGAGAAAGTGAACAGCAGGCAGCCCCTGCTATCCTGTGTGCCGGCGCCACTGGTGTGAGCCCCACTGGTGTGAGCCGTGTGGCTCCGGTGTCCTGGGGTGAGGTCCCCAAGCGGCCATGGTGGATGCCCAGGGCCTGCTCTCCGGTCTCTGCCTGCTGCAGCCCAGCTTCTGGCTTCCTGGGTGTTGCCAGCCATCCCTGGGGACTTGGGCTCAGGAGGGTGTGGTTTCCCTGTTGGCTACCTGCTGGAGGGGACAGCGGAGAGAAAAGCCATCAAAGGTGACAGCAGGAGGCTGGGGGCACTGAGATGGACAAGCAGTGTCTGTGGCTGGGACAGTGGCCAAGCAGGCACCAACAGCAAGGAGAAGCTACGGATGGTGGACAGGGTCTCCAGGGTTGCAGGAGTGTCCATGCAATCCTGCAGGGGACAGCTGAGGCCACGGAGCAGCAACAAGAGGAGGGACAGGGTGTCGGAGAGGAGGGCCAGCGCGTCCCGTCCACCCTGAGACTCCAGATGAAGGACGTCCTAATCCAGGGGACAGGTTGGAACACCCGGGAAGGGTGGAGCTGTGTTTGGGGCAACTGCTTTTCACACTCCTGCTTTGTCCTCTTGTTACTGTTTTGGGGACAGGGTCTCACTGTGTAGTTCAGGCTGGCCTTGAGCTCACGGTGAACCCAAAGCTTGCTCCAACTCCAGTGATCCTCCTGCCTCAGCCTCCCGAGTGTCGGGATGATAGGCCTGCTTTGATATGTTCTTTATTTTTTTATTTTTATTTTTTTGTGGATACCGGGGTGTCGACCTCAGGACCTCACGCGCCAGCAGGCGCCCGTGCCGCTGAGCGATATCACCGGCCCCTTTTTCGTATGTGGGTTCCGGGAGTCGAACTCGGGCCCTCGCGCTTGCCGGGCAGGCGCTTAAGCTGCTGAGCCATCTCACCGGCCCAATATGTTCTTTATTAAACCAAGCTGAGCTCGGAGTGAGATCACCCAGGACTGCAGTTTCAGCTGCCGCAGCCAAGCAAGAAGGCAGGGACTCTCGTGCAGAGCCGCCTCTCGAGCCACTGCGGTTTCTGCTGCTGGCTCCGCCCTTTGCTCCACCCCGGCTCTGGTCAGCAGGTGACACCGCACCTTGACATCACCCCCTTTCCCAGCCCCGGTCCCCACCCGCTCTGTGACGCCTTCCTCTCAACACCTACGCCCCCCACCCCCTCACCCTCTTCTCCTTGGCAGGAACGAGATTCTCAGCCCTCGCTGGGCTTCCAGGCATGCCCAACACCCCTTTAAAAAAGTCTAGCTATCACCCAAGGAATGGAAGACAGGATCTCAAAGAGAGGCGGCAGTCTGCATTCGGAACAGCATTATTCAGAAGAGCCAAAAAGGAGAAGTGACCCAAGGTCCACGACAGATGAGTGAATAAACAAAACATGGGACCAGCCAGATGGTGGAATATTAGTCAGTCTTGAAAAGGGAAAGAAACTGGGCTGCATCCTGCCTGAGGCTCCAGGATGAATCTTTAGGACACAAAGCTAAGTGAGACAGCCGGGCACAAGGCCTAAATCCTGTGTGGTTCGTGCGCACATGGTTTCTAGAGCAGGGAGGTGGCATGGTGGTGACCATGGGCAGGAGGGGGGAGGAGGGGGGAGGGGGATTGTTTTACGCTTGTGGAGTTTTGCTTTTGCGAGGACAGTGTTCTTTGCGCAGAGGGTGGTGACCCTTGTACAGCGTTAATCTACTGCCTGCCTCTGAATGCGGCTCAGAGGGTCATTTTATACGTGTGTGTGCACAATTTGAAACACGTTTTTTTAGGTATAGATGCCCTTCTCCCACCCCAGACCCCTGAAATCAAAACAGCCATCCACCCACTGCAGTGGGGCTGGCACCACTCTGGTGGCAGGAGAAGGTGGCGGTCACGGCTCCACATCCTGGAGATTGCTCCCTGCCCGCCCCCTCTCTCGCGGGCTGGAGGGTCGTGTCTCGCTGCTGTCCCTCTCCCAAGCCCTGTGGTAATATCCATAGAGACAGTTAGGGCGTGCCCGTACTACGAGGCGACAGAAAGCAAAGCACAAGCAATGCTGTAAGAAACACTGTTAACTGTGCAATGCATGCTGGGCATGGTGGTGGGAGGCTGAGGCAGGAGGATCGCCATGAGTTCCAGGCCAGCCTGAGCTACATAGTGAGTTCAAGGACAGCCTGAGTTGCACAGTGAGACCCTGTCTCAAAAAACCGAAGAAAGATTTCTATGCGGACTAAGTAGCATAATCTCTGTTAAACGGCGGAGCTGATAATCTAGTCTTGGGGAAAGAAGCTAAAAAATTCCCCTGCCTTTTTTTTCTTTTTCTTTCTTTTTTGGAAGTGCTGGGGGTCAAATACACTAGGCCGCCGCTATACCCCTGAGCTGCATCTCCGGCCTATTTATCTCTATTTTATTATTTTATTTCATGACAGAGTCTCACTGAATCGCCAGCCTGGGCTTACACTCGGGGTCCTCCTGCCTCAGCCTCCGCGTAGCTGGGTGTACGGCTTGGCCGCAGCGCCCTGCTGAAATCTTCTCGAGCACTGGGCAGAAGCGTCTGGTCTGAGGCGCTGCAGGTCTTCCTGTTTTCAGAAAGCACAAAATAAGGAAATAATAAATAACTGAGCAGCACAGGTCGGGCAGTGCCCGGGGCCACCCTGGACCTTTCTTGGGTTTCTGCTTCCTGTGCTGAGCGCCCCTCTCAGGGTGGCCTCACTGTTGTGCTTTTGGGACAAAATGTCCAGGTAAGGCAGCCACACAGATGCGCGATGGAAGTGCACTGGGAAGGACCAATAGGTTCTGAGAAGCTTTATTTCCTCTTTTAACTCACAAATAATAAGGATTAGTGGGGCTGGTGGTGCACACTGTCATTCCAGCACGCTGGGAGGCTGAGGCAGGAGGATCACAAGTTTGAGCCCAGTCTGGGCAACTTAGTGACTTAGTAAGAACTTGTATTTTTTTATATATATAGATACATAGATATACACAGAATGGGCTGCGGCTGTAACTCAGTGCAGAGGCCCTGGGTTCGATCCCAGCACTGCTGTAAATAAATAAGTGAATAAGGCTGGACTCTGTTAGTTGAGCACTGGACGTAACGCGGACATCTGCCACGAGTCAGGCTGTCTGTGTCCTCAGCCCCTGCTCCGACCTCCTCGCCCAGGCGAGTGGCACAGGAATTCACAACAGACAAAACCCTCGGACTGAGTGCCAGCGCTGTCAGGATTCATAAGGGGAGGAGGTTGGAGTGGCATGGGGACAAAACAGACCCACAAGGGACACAGCAGCAGGGAAATGCAGCCCAAATGCCAGTTTTTGTCACATAAATCTTTTTTTTGTAGACTTGGGGATTGAACCCAGGGCTGCCACTGAGCTACATCCTTAGCCTTTTTTGAATTTTTAATTTTGAGACAGGGTTTTGTTAAACTGCTCAAACTGGCTTTGAACTTTCAATCCTCCTGCCTGAGCCTCCTGAGGAGCTGGGATTATGGGGCGAACCTCCACACCTGGCTTCATGGATTCATCATTTCTCGGCAGTATCTGAAAAATCTACTTTTAGTCTTTTCACTTATGAGAATTAAATAAGGAGCCAGGTGTGGCGGCACATACCTATAAGCCCAGCACTTGAGAGGCTGAGGCAGGAGGATCCTTATCAGTTCAAGGCCAGCCTGGACCATAGCAAGGCCTGTCTCCAGGGGAAAACAAATTAAATAAGAAATGTCAATTACTTCCGTTTTCTTGCTCTAATAGGAATGCAAATCCTGCTTGGGTTGACTGTCTTGCAGTACCTAAACTTTCTTACATTGTACACGAGTCTCACTCCCAGATCCCGCCGGATTTACTTACATGTAGATGTGAGAAGGAACCACACCCTTTGAGCCTTCATAGCGATTTGAAATTAATTTTTCCTTGCTATATTGTTTGCTTTGTCCCATGTTGTCTTAAATCACTTTGCAATCAAAGAAAAATAAATAAAACTAGAAACTTTTGGCTATGACACTAAATGTGTCAGGGGGAAAACAATCTAACTCAGAAGCACAAATTCTCAAAGATTCTCCAACCAGTGACAGTTACAAGATAATGACTGCAGTAAAAGATGCCAATTTGATAGGATTTTACTTTTTTTCATATGAATAATAAGTCTGGGTGGTTTTTTTGAGACAGGGTCTCACTATGTTGTCCAGGCGGGCCTTGAACTCACTGCGTAGCTCAGGCTGGTCTCAAACTTGGAGGTGACCCTGCTGCCTCAGCCTCCTGAGTGCTGGGATAACAAGCATGCCCACCACGCCCTGCTGATGTTGCAATCTTTTCCCCCACTCATTTCTTCCAGTTTGGTTGGAAGCAGCAGGATGCTCGGAGCTTCCCAAAGCCGTTCTCTTTGGGGGAGGGGACATGTCCAACGCTGAAAGGGGACGTGATAGTCACATGCATTATTAACACCGCCTGAATCCTCGTGGAGCTGTGGCCCAGCAGCTTGGCAGGGGCGGTCCCGCCCCACAGGGAGTGCCCCAACGCCCCTGTGCCCCAGGGCTTGGTGACGCCAGTCCTCGTGCCGCGCTCTGGTCATTAGGACACTACTGGATCTGCTGTCATTAAGGGGCGAAGTGGGGCCCACGGAGTCCCTGCAGCATCCCCTCACCCATGTAACACAATCCTGTCACCCTGTGCTGAAAATCTGCACTTCCGCCCTGCGGGGCTCAGGGCGACCCCTCCGGCAGCTCTGGTGCGAGGCCACTGGGTTACACGCAGCCTCGCTCCCTCCCTCCTGCTCCACAGCAGATGGGACTCACGGATGCCGCTGTTCTTCCTCCCTGTTTGGGACAGCACCGCGGCCGTGGGCCCAGGGGACATCACCGCACGTCTGCCGCCTGCCTCTGCAGGCTCCTCCACGACACCAACGAAGCCACTTGCTGCAGACAGCGGGAACCACGGAGCTCCCCAAATGTGCAGTGCGCTTTACATGTCTGTCCCTGCTCCATAGAGGCCTCCCTCCTCCTCCGTGCTCAGCTCCCGCTTACTCATCCCGTGTGACTCCGTGCATCTCCCAGACCAATTCCAGCGCCTCACCCTGTGCTCCAGAAGTACTGTGCATACAGCACTGTACCACAATGCACCATGACTGCTTGTCCCTGCCCTGGACTAAAGTGATGTCCTGGGACAGCAAGGACGAGGTCTCCTTTTCCTTGGTATCTCAGGCACCAACACAGAGCCTGGTGCAAGGAGGTATTGAATAAATTTGTAGGAACAGGAGGCTGAGTCAGGAGGATTGTCACAAGTAAAAGGACAGCCTGAACTACATTATGAGACCCTATCTCAAAAACGAAAATAAATAAATGAAAACAAATTTATAGGAACAAATGTTCTGGCCAGTGTGCTGGGTCCTAGGAACACTCAAGAGATGAAAGCCCAGGACGAGGTAGCATTTATTCAGCACCTACTGCATGCAGGCTCTGTCCTGTGCGTTTTACAAGGACCGTCTGCCTTGGACAGTGCAGGTCCAATCTCTGGACTTAGATTCTACGACTCACCTTCTTTGGTTAGCTAAGGTGACTAAGAATCTGGCCAGGTGACGTTCCAGGGCTACACCTGAGCACGCAGTCTTGCTCTAGAGATCCTACCCACCATGCACCAGCCCCGTCCCCAAGGAGTGAAAAGTTCGATACAGAGGCAGGAAGATAAGCGGACACTCAGCCCACGGCCTGGAAGGACTGTCGCAGACGTGCGTGCCACCTAAAGGGACAGCACAGACAGGCCAGGGAGTCGCGTGGTGGGAGGAGGACACGCAGGTGCTCAGGGAAACTCCCTAAAGAAGCGGCATCCCTGCTGGGCGTGGTGGTACATGGCTTTGCCTGGCACTCAGGAGGCTGAGGCAAGAGGACCTTGAATTCATGGATAGCCTGGACTACTGAGCAAGGCCCTGTCCCCAAACAAACAAATTAGATTTGAAAGAAAGAACATGCATAGGGAGTGAAGGGGAAGACACCAGGCAGAGAGCTGCGCAAGCGACACTCAGTGCCTGGGTACCCGGCGAGCACAAGTTGCTCAGAATTTCCCAGCGGGAGCCCTGCCGAGCCCGGCCTTATGTGACAATGCAGGTGGCCTGTGGGAGCCAGGCTTGGTGGCACCAGGAGCACCTCAGCGTGGCCAGCATGACAGGGCCCTGGGATGGAGCCCTGTGAGATGAGGGATGCTGGTGGCGAGCACAGCAGGCGTGGATCAGGCGAGGCGACCTGGCCATTGTCCCCTGACTAACAAGAGGCCTGGGAGGTGACGCAACCCAGCTGGATTTGTCTGCAGAAGGAAACCTTGGGCAGCTATCCCGGAAGCTGCGGAGATGAGGGAGCAGGAGGGACAGAGCTGCATCAGAGAGGAGCGGGCAGCACCAGGACCACGGCTGGCCCCAGGAGGCTGAGGAGTCCGTGAGTTTGAGGCCAGCCTGGGCTCCGTAGTGAGTTCGAGGCCAGCCGTGACTGTGAAGCAAGAACCTGTCTCAAACAAAACAAAACAAAACAAAACAAAACAAATAAAATAGTAAAATAAATTCCCACGTGACTAGACTCTTCTTGGAGTTCTCTTGAGCCGCACAATCCAAACTCAGTGCCCTCTCACGGCTTTTCTCAGCGCCTGCCGGAAGGGGAAATCCTGGAGGGCGGGAGGAGGCGACTCCCGATTGCGCCTCTCATCACCACAGGCACCAAAGCTTCTTCGGAAAAACCGCGCTGCGGGTCTTCTTCCCTCCAAATACGAAGGGGGACGAATACGACCAAAACGCATGCATCGAAACCCGATGTCTTGTACGATTAATAGGCACCAATAATAAAGGAAAGAAAGACAAAAAATGATCTGTGCTAGTCTGCGCTGCCAGACACAGAACGGTGGGGGTCGAGCGGGAGGGGCAGGAGGGACCTTTCCGGAGCCGGGAAATGTTATATGTCTTGTTAGGAACGTACCATTGTTTGGATTATATCTTATAGGGCTTTATAACCCGATTGGTTTATATGAGCATATATATTTGTCAAAATTCAGATTGCACACATATGTTTCCCTAAAGATAAATTTTTCCTCAGTTAAAAATATTTTTAGGTGTGGTGGTGCACACCTGTAATCCCGGCACTTGGGAGGCTGAGGCAGGAGGATTCCTTCGAGTTCAAGGTCAGCCTGGGCTACATAGTGAGTTCAAGGACAGCAAGTTCAAGACCCTGTCTCAAAACAAAAACAAAAAATTAAAGTAAAACATGCTTTCCAAACAAAACATTCCCAAATAAAATGTAAATAAAAATAACAGAACCAACAAGATCTGTGATCCCGTCACTCAGAGAGGAACACTGCGCTCACACTGGGATGTGCGTCCTTCCGAATGATTTCTAACACACACCCATACAGGATGGAGGCAGACAGAACCTAGTGCCATTTGATGTTTTTATGCGGGACTAATCCGGTAATGGCACAAAAATCAGGGTCCTAAGTCTGCTTCCAAAGCTCGTAACTCTGACTTCCTAGCGACATGGCGTGCAAATATTCCCTGAAGTCATCCTCGGGCTCCAGCGCTACGACTGTGACAACTCAAGCTCCAGACAATCACCCACAGCAAATCTTCGAGCTGTCACCAGATTTATGATCGGCCTTCATTCAGGCGACATTGTGGTGACTGAGGACACCAAGCATAGCTGCAGAACTGACGCGCCTGTTCCCTCAGATTATTAAACTGTTAGAAGACCCAAATTACGGCCAGCGACTACTATATTTATTGTTTAATTTTGCAGATTCTGATTTAGCCCAGGACCCACGTGATCGTACGGCGAGGCTTTTGTGATCTACACGCCCATAAAACGCAGCCCGGCGTGAGATCAGCCCAGCGAATCTCACATCAGATCAGGAAATCGAGCCACACCAAATTTACGGCACAGCGCTGAGGTCAGCGCAGCTGCAGCCGCTGCTAGGGCTTCCCTGAAAATCTATTGCCAAATCCGTCTGCCAGGAGCCGCCCCGTGGGTCACAGCCTAGCGGGAACTCTGTCTCCCTGCAGTTCCAGACAGAAAGAGAATTATTTGGAGCCGCCCAGAGAATTAGAAAATAGAGGAAGAGCGAGGTGCAGCGATCTGGGAGAGAGAGAAATGTCTTCAGCTCTCCATTCTTGGCAAGCGATGAAAGGCTGCTGCAATGACAGCAGCCAGATGGGGGTCGGGTGACAGCCGCGCCTTGCTAATGGTTGGCAGGGCTCCGCAGCAGGGGCAGAGGGCGGGCTTGGCTTTCCGGGCACCACAGGCCGATCTGCTGCTCGTCAGCGCGACCTGAGGTCACCAGGCCAGTTCTGAGGCCACCAGCTGCGAGATACCTCGTGCACCCTGGCCGGGCAACCCACGGGGCCACTCACAAGATGCAGCGGTTAATTTATGTCCCTGCAGCCGGGGACCCAGATGTTAGGCTGCAGTTGCTGATTGGAAAACAGCTCACAAATACGGGAAGCTCTCAGGGGATGAAAGAAAATGTATGGGTGTTCCGCAGCACGGCAGAGACCCATTGTCCTGTGTTTAAACACACACACACACACGCGCACACACACACACACACACACACTCATGCACGCACAAGGAGGGCGTGGACGACAGCAAGCCCGGTTCCCCAGCACACAGAAATTCATCATGCATTTATCAAAACCACCTGAAGGCCTAGCGTACGCAAACCACAGGAGCTGTGTGCATCTGGAGAAAAGGAATAGATAGGTCGCCACACCTCTAATCCCAGCACTTGGCAGGCTGAGGCAGGAGGATGGCAAGTTTGAGCCCAGCTTGAGCAACCTAGCGACTTGCTGAGACCCTGTCTCAAAATTGAAAAAAAAATTTCTGAAAAGGCTGGGGCTATAGCTTAGTACAAAGGCCCTGGGTTCAATCCTCAGTGCTTAAAAAACTTTCAGAGGAATTTTTCACAATAGTGGTTGAGAACTAGGAATCCCAGTAACTTTGCCACCAGGAATGATGGTCCAAATGTTAGAGAAGATGAAAATAAATAAATACAATAAGAAGAAAGCAACTTAGAAAGGAAAAGGGAAAATGGGTGTCATGATCCACTTTTATGGCACCCGACTAGGCTCGGACCCTGCAAGCGTGTGTGTATCTTGTTTAACCTTTGTAATAAATGGACAAAATGGCTTTTTGTCAGGAAAGGGACAGAAGAGGCTAGCGGACGGCCCCAGCCTGACTGGAGTCTGCGTGCTGGACACAGCTAAACACCCAGTGAACTACAGCTGTTCTAGAGGACATAGGGTTAGAAAGGTGGCATTCGGAGCCTGTCATCCTCCCGCTTCAGCCTCCCAGAGTGCTAGGATTACAAGCGTATACCACCGAATCTGACTGCCTCTGGATTTTAATGCATCCTGCCTCAGCCACTTGTCTGAGCTAGGAACTAGCTTAACCTCTCTCCAGCGTCCGCAGCAATAAAATGAAGATGGCCATTTCTACCCTCTGAGGTATCGTGAGGTTCTGGTGATGTCATATACACAAGCATTTTATCAGAGCACTCAGGATAGGATAAGCATTTAACAAGTTAGCTGCCTTTATTAATGAATAACATCTGAGCAGGAAAAAAAAAAAGTGTCCTTAAGGAAGCTGGACTACTTTGAACCCATCCTAGTATTGGTGATGACACAACTTAGGAATCTTCCAGAACACTCTGGAATATTCTGGAAGCCAACACATGGTCTCACACATTTTATAAGAAACACGTGGGTTGATGTTTTGACAGCTTTAATTTTCAAAAACTATGCTAGTACATGTCTTAAGCTAAAAGGAAGTCCTTTTTGTTACTAAAACCCTAGGAAAGAATGAGGGGAGACCCCCCAAGGCGAAGGTGACAATGGGTGACCAGAGCAAAAGCCCACCCAGAACGGAAGCTGCTGGAACCGCAGGGATGAGCATGGTGGTTGGCAGAGGTGAGGACAGCGTGGGGATCACAGATGGCCTCAAAGGACAGCCGACGTAGGTGATACAAATCCACACTCAGGAAGCTGAGTATGGTGCCCAGCAGCCGGGACAATCAGAGACCAAGCTCAGTTCAGAGGTCACCGGGCAGGGCCCAGCGGTGCCCACCTGTCCCAGCCATTTCTTCTCGGATGGCACAGTTCCCACAGGCTCCAGATGCCACCGTTTATAGGACACGGAGCCTCATCGTACCCCATGGCATCTGGGGACCAGGCGGTGTCTGGAGGTTAATGCAGCAGGCTGCACCTGAACCCACTGAGCCGTGGACTGGGGTACGAATTTTGAAAATTGGTATCTAAGTAGAGGAAAAATGACTGCCCGTGGTTATCATTCCTTAGACACATTCTGTGGTGACTGAATTTATTTTGTTTTGTTTTGTTTTAATACAAGGTCTTGCTATGTAGCCCAGGCTGGCCTTGAACTCACTGCAATCCTCCTGCCTCAGCCTCCTGAGTGATGGAATTATGTAGTAAACCATAGCTATGAGCCACCATGCCCAGTGTGATGATTGAATTTTTCAGGGCCAGGAAAATAACTTTTTTTGTGATAAGGTATTATGGGTTTTTCAGTCACTGCAGAAAATTACAGAATAATTCTAGAATAAAACTGTTTTTAAGTAAAAAATAATCATAGAGTATCGAGGGATTTAGAGAAAAAAAATTTCCATTTCCAGTTATGACCACAGTGGGTCTCCAGGGCTGTGGGTGCATTGGTGAAGGGCGGGTGGCAGTGTCACCTCTAGGTCGCTGGTTGTCACCCTCCCTGGTGCATTACTGTGGCAGCTTCTGCTCCCCTCTGTCTGTCTGTGCCCCCTATGTCCTTGGAAAAATGGAATTCCCTCTTCCATAAAAAGTTCACAGTGTGCTGGGCATGGTGGTGCATGCCTGCAATCCCAGCACTCGGGAGGCTGAAGCAGGAGGATCGCTGTGAGCTCAAGGCTGGCCTGGGCTATCTCAAAACACTGAAAAAAAAAAAAAAAGGTCACAAATATTTGGTCAAAGAGGAAGCTGGGGAACAGAGAGTCTAAACCACCTGCTGAGAGCTGCGGCCTTCAAGACACCTCTTGGAAGGACACAAGCCTAGAGCGGCCACCACTGGCTTACAGGTGGGGAGCAGCTACACAGAGCTGGATTTCACAGCACTGTTTTGCAGCTTCCTTAAACGCAGGCCGGACTAAAGCGCAAGGACTGCACGCTGACACTGGGGCCCAGTGCTGCTGGGGAATAGAAGCCCCGACATTTGTGCTGCATGGCCAGACTCGCCAGCAGCCGCCTGAGTGGGAACAGATGGCAAAAGCCTCGGCGACAGCAGAGTGAGCAGCGCGATCCATCTCTCTGCCACCAGCCCACGGCCTGGCAGGCGTGGAGGACAGCGTTCGTAGTGGGCAGGCAGGGGACAGCTGCTCACCACGCTGGCTCCTGAGGTGACGCCACTGCGCAGCTCCGAGACAGAGGAAGTCACACGGTGGCTGGACAGAGTGGGGTCGGCAAGCGGCCACCTCGAAACATGGCTGCAGAGGACCATGTCCTGGGCCTCGTCGAAAGGAAGGAGGACCGGGAGACCCATAAGAAAGTGTGTCTTCCGCAGGACAAAGCAAATCGCGAGTGACTTCAAAAGTATGAGCGTTTCCAACAAAAACTGCCAGTGAGTGAAGATGAAACCCTTAAAGGGACTAAAGCCAGGGACAGGCGACCGTTCACAGCGTGGGAGAGCGCGCACCCATTTCCCACAGCTCGTCGCCTCTTGCGCTGCACACCTCTGTTTACTCGACAGGTCTCCTCGATGTCGTTGGGATTTTTTTTTTTATGTGGGTACCAGGAGTTGAACTCAGGACCTTGCGCTTGCCAGGCAGGCACTTATGCCACTGAGCTATCTCACCGGCCCTCGTTCGGATTTCTTGCATGCGGCTTCCTAACGAAAGAACCATCTCGGCTCTCACGAATCTCCCAGTTCAGAAAGCACCTTCGAGGGCCGGTGAGATGGCTCAGCAGCATAAGCGCCTGCCTGGCAAGCGTGAGGTCCTGAGTTCGACTACTGGTACCCGCATATTAAAAAATAAAAAGCACCTTCACTCCACCTTTCTGGGCCACTTCCTCCTCGTGAAAGTCTTTATGCTGCGCAGAAAGAACAAGCCTTAAACTGGGCAGACAGCGCCTTTCCGTGTTGGGTTTCATCCATGGACGCGGTAGGGACTGGCAGAGGCCACCATCCTGAGTGGACAGAATGAGCGATGCAGCTCCTGAGAGACACAGAAGAAAGATGCGTGGCAGGGGGAGGAGGAGGAGGAGGAGGAGGAAGAGCAAGAAACAGATGGGGGGGAGCAACCCTTGGCAAATAAAAAGAAAAATACAAGCAGCGATGGGATCCATCCACACATCTTCCGAATCAAATTCAATGGTTAGGTTCAGTGTTGAGTGTACAGGGAAATTTGATTCGGTTCTTGTCCAGGTTCGGTTTACGACCAGAATCACAGAGGGAACTGAGTTCGTGAACCACTGTGCATGAAAAGAGACAGAAAGGTTCTTAGCCCCGTGTCCCTTCAATGTGAAATCCATGCACTTACTCCTTCAACAATGTGCGATTTAGCCTGGTGTGTGCACCTGTAATCCCAGTACTTGGCAGACTGAGGCAGGAGGATCGCTGAGAGTTGGAGGCCAGCCTGGGCTACACAGTGAGTCCGTGTCTCAAAACACCAGAACCGTGCCTGTGCGTGGGTTGGAGTCAAGAGCAGCCTCCCAGGTGGGGGCTGGGCAGTGGGAGACAGAGTTGCTGCTGAGGGCGCTGGGAATGCATCTGCAGTCATCAGCATATGAATATGGAAGGCCCTGAGACCCGATGAGTCACCGAGAGGGGAGGACAGGCCGGGCATGCAATGCGGAGGAGAAGGAACCCAGGCCCTGCAGGCGGCAGGGTCATGGTGTCCGCCCCTCCTCCAGCAGAGGCGCTCTGAGTCTCTGGGGTGCAGGAGTGAGTCAGCCACGGCCAAGGAGCGACTCGGCCACTGCCACCTGCCTTCTCTCACTTTTTGTTAGTGTGTGTTTGCAGTTCATGATGATTGCATCCATCACGGGTTGTTGGTGCGTGTGCATAACACACCTCCACTCTTTCCCACCCCGCCCCTCCTTTCCTCTCCCTCCCCTTCCAGTTTGCAAAAGATCTCTCTCCCTGTGTCCTATGATCTCCTTTATTTTGCTCATTATTTTATTTATACTTTGGGTTTCTTATACAGGAGAAGTGATGCCAAATTGAAGTTCATGTGTCTGATTCATTTCACTTAACATTATGGTCTCAAGGTGTATCCATCTTCCTACTGATGACTCAAGCCTATCCTTCTTTAGGGCAGAGTAGTACTCCGTGGTGTGTAAATACCACATTTTCTTTATCCATTCATCTGTTGATGGACACACAGGCTGTTTTCAGGATTTAGCTATTGTGAGCTGTGCTATAAACATGGTGTGCATGGATCCCTGGACTACAATGTCTTTGACTCTTTACTGAAGATGCCCAGAAGGGGATAGCTGGGCTGGAAGGATTTCTAGTTCCAGTTTTCTGAGGCACCTCTGTACTGACCTGAGTAGCGGCTGCAGTGCCAGCACCTTGACAGTGCCCGGCCCGCCACCAGAGACTCTGAGGATAGTCCTCCTGGCACGGACGCCTGCTGGGCACTTCCCAGCATGAGGGGAGCAGGGGGTGAAGGCTCCTGAAGGAGCCCTCTTCCTCCTCGAACCTGGACCTGCGGGGCCCTGCTTGGTTGCTCTTCGAGACCCTTGGTCTAAGGCCCCAAACCACAGGAAGATTCTACTGCGATGATTCTCAATAGCCAAAGAGAATTTATACAGGACAAGGAGTCACTAAACTCACACACACACACACACACACACACACACACATGCACACACAGAAAGCCAGGCATGGTAGCACAAATCTGTAATCCCAGCACTCAGGAGGCTGAGGCAGGAGGATCGCTGCGAGTTGAAGGTCTGCCTGGGAGAAGGCCCTGTCCTTGTCCCTGGTCACCCCTGCATGGGCTCTCATAGTGGTGGCAGAGCTCCCTAACCCAGGCCCCATGGGTTAAAGCGGGCAGAGCAGTGCCAGGCCCAAGGTCACCGGGCCATGCCATGCAATATGTTGCCGGATCCCGAGAGGCCCCAGGAGCAGAACCTGGCTATTGATCCAACAGGGAGTCTGGAGCCTATGGGAAGACACCGTTATTCATTATTTATAGTACTGAGGATTGAACCCAGCGCCTGCGCACTGGGCCACATTCCCAACCCTGCCTTTAAAATTTTTTGAGACAAATTCTAACTATGTTGCTTAATTGCCCAGGCTGGGCTCAAATTTGTGATCCTCCTGCCTCAGCCTCCTGAGTGCTGGGATTACATGTGTGTGCACCACGACTGGCTTCAAAAAGATTTTTAATATGCAAATCAAGTAGCGGTGGTAAAATAATTCAACAATTCTTGAGTCCGTATTTCCACAATTTCCAGATAGAACAATTTGACATTCTTACTAATATGACAATGTCATTCTAGTCCTGCAGAACTTTAGTACCTGGGTGACATGCAGTGGTGTTTTATTGTTTTTGTTTTTCAGTACTGAGGATTGAACCCAGGACCTCTGTACTGAGCTAGCCAACCCTTTATTTATTTATTTTTTATTTTGAGACAGGGTCTTACTATATTGCTAAGTAGGCCAGACTGGGCTTAAACTTGTGATCCTCCTGCTTCAGCCTCCCAGAGAGTGCTGGGATGGCAGGTGTGTGCACCATGCCCAGCTTCTGGAGTACTTTAAAAAATGATTCTGTATATTGGCAGTTATCATACTGATTATAAAAATCCAGCTATGATGCTGACCTAGAGAAATGCCCCGGATTTATCACTAGGTATCAACTCTCCCAGGACGAATAAGCATTCGTGAAGTGAAGGGTCTACGGCTGCTCTCCTGCACAGCTGGGGTCTAACTGCAGCCAAACGCAGAACCTCTTGGAAGCCGATGGAGATGAAGTGTCCTAGGCGGGCTCGGCAGCCAGGCACCGTGAGGTGACGTTTCCGAGTCAGGCATGACGAGTGACTTTCTGAATACTGGAGGATGACGTTATCTCCCAGAGAAAAACCCTTCAACACCTGAACAAATAATTTTGTATTTTCCCCTCGTGCCCCACATTCTTACTTTGCCGAGTGGAGCTGGGCGGGGCCCTGAGGACTGCGTTTCATTCCACTTGCTCTACACAATGCATATCCTATTGTCCCCGGCTGCTATTCAGATGACTAAAGTCATGGGACTTCCAGCATAGCTAGCTGATGACAGGGAATACTATTTTGTCCCCAAATCCTGTTCAAGCGTGGCCACAGCAATTAGATCAGAAGCTCTTTACAGGAAAGGGACCAGTGCTTGCGCGGTTGCTGGTTTGTCACAGGACATAACGAGGGGTTTGGGCCTCACGGGAGAGGTGGAGCATCTGCGCTCACGCATGCCGCAGCGCTGCAGGATTCAAAGATCTTGTTTATCTCTGATTCTGGGAAACTCCACAGACCCTGACCTCGCTTCTGCTGGACTCGAATTGTGTCCATGCTGGGGACACCAAGTGGATGAGGTCATCGTGCTGCTGCCCAGAGATGGGGCGAGCCCCCAATTCTTTGTCAGCCCTGTCACACTTCCTTCCAAAGAACCTGGAGGAAATGTCCAGCAGATGGAAGCCTGGAGTCCGTGGAGCATAGCTCAGCCACCTCCACACAACAGGATGCGTCATTTAGGGTTTGCCTACAAAACTGAGACATGTTCCTGTACCTCAGGGTCGAGGTTGAGGGTGTTTTTTTTTTTTTTTCTTGTTTTCAGCTCTGGGCAGCAAACCCAAGATCCCGTGTACTGGGCAAGTGCTCCACCCTGGTGTGCACGGCCAGCCTCGCTGCTGAAGGCGCTTGTGTTGGGACTTAGGGTCCGCACAGGAGACCCCTGCAGCAACCTCGGGGAACCAGGCACCGCTGATAACCACTCCTGTAGTCAAACACTGGCCCTTGCTGACAGTGCTCTTGGGGACCGCGTACAAAGCAGGACTTCAATGCATGGACCAGAAAACCAATCCATTACTTCTTTCTTCACTAAATTAGGATCAATATCTAGGCATCTTCCCAAAAGAGTTAAAAGACATCATTTTACAGTGATCCATGCACACCCATGTTTATAGCAGCAAAACTCACAATAACTCAATCATGGAAATGGTCTATACGTCCAACAATAGATGAAAGGGTAAAGAGAATGTGGTATTGACATACCACGGAGTACTACTCTGCCATAAAGAAGGATACATTTGAGTCATTTGTAGGAAAATGTTGAGACCATAATGTTAAGTGAAATAAATCAGACACTCAAGCTTAGATATTGTATGGTATCTCTTATATGAGAAACTCAAATTATAAATAAAGCACAAAATAAAAGAGAGATAATAAGAAGTAGGGAGACAAATTCTTCTCAGAGGGGAAGGGATGGAGAGATGGAGGGAGGAGGAGGGAGAGGAGGGAAAGTGGATGAGAAAAGGAATTAAAATATGTTATGTACATGGACCAACTCCACATATAAGAGTGTAAACATTATGAACTGCAAACATGCACTCATAAAAGATTTAAAAATAAAAAAATAAGATCAACAGAGCTAGAGAATATTTTGTCTAGAATGTCAAAAACAGAGAGGCGCAAAATTCCCTCCTACCTTTGCAAAACAGACCTCTACGACGACTAGCCGGGCAGTGACCTTAATAACGCAAGCACTGTTTGAACGCAGTGTGGGGGAGACAGGGTCACAACATTTGGGGGCTTTGGTGGGTTTATGAAATGTTTTTGCATTTATTGTATGAACTTATAAAACAAAGGCAGGAACTTTTGAGTATTCAGTGAATGTCTGTAAGTTAAAGTTTGTTCTTAAGCCATTATGACTCCTACCTGCAGTGACAAAGGTCTGTCATCCACCTGCCTCCTCCAACTTGCATGATCTCACAGGTGACATTTAGCATATGACTACACTCTTCTATCGCTGCAGCTTCGTGATTCAGCAGCTCACATCAATAATTCACAGTGAAGTCACTGCGCGCTTTCTGGGCATTCAGGGCACACGCTGGCTCTGTGGGTGACAGATGCCAGCTCTCAGCAGGTGCCACACAGCTCTTTCTTCAGGACCGATCTCTGGAGATGAGGATCCGGCGTCAGCTGGGACTCAGCCCTGGGGACTCAGCCCCCCGGCAAGTAGCGCAGGGTGTTCCAGAGTCAAACACAAGCTAGAAGCCTTTCTGCTCTCTCTGGAAAAGATTCCACCTTGGCTTGCTGCCATGGCTAAACACAAATGTGTTGGTTTTTCTTTTTTGGGCTTCCAACACTTGCAACCTTCCAAAAATAAATCAAAGCAGCTATCAGGGCACCAGGGTAATACTACTACTAATGAGCAGCTTTGCCTGGACTTACGTAAACAACACTTCTGGGGTAAACTTTGCCCGAGAGGTCTGGACACACTTTTCTTCTTCTTCTATTTTTTTTTTTTTTTAATGTAACCTGCTTACTAATAATTACCAGACTTGGGTACGTTAACCCTGGAAATAGATTTGAACAGCAACCCCTTAAAACAAAAGATGCGAACCTATCATTAAAAAATGTGCACCCAGTAGAACACTGGCAGGATGCTTCAGTCCCAGCCAAAGTCACCTCCAGACCCTGCGACCTCCGCTACCCCTGCGACCCCTGCGACCCAGCGACCACCGCCCCCATCAGAGCGTCCCGCCCCCTCCGGGCTCGGCCCCGCCCCGCCCATCTCCCCGCCTTCCGAGTAGCTCCTCCCCCTTCCGCTCCTCTGCGCCGGGCTACAAGAGTTGAGGTCAAATTGCTATATCAGCTAATTTGCATAGCCCAATGGCCGCGCCACATGCAAATGAGGCGGGCTGTGGTTGGCTGAGCGCTGGCCGGATAACTCCGGGAGCCGGGCCCTTTGTCCTCAGTGGCTGGGACGCAGCTGCGGGCTGGTGTTGCGGTCCGGCCCGACGCGGGCGACCAAGTGGCTGTGGGGACTGAGCGCGCCGCACGCACGGGCAGGAGCCGCCTGCACCCGCGCTCTCGGTGGGGGACCTGCGGTTGCAATATGACTCTGGAGGAATTCTCGGCCGGAGAGCAGAAAACCGAAAGGTGAGCGGGCTCCGCTGGCCGGCCGGGACTCTGTCGCGGTCCCCGCGCGTCCCCGTGCAGCGGGCCGTGCGCAGGAAAGTTTGCCCGGGCGCGTCCGGGCCGGGGAGGGCGCGGGGCGGCCCGGGAGGGAGGCAGGTCGGGGCGGGGCTGGGGCTCGGCGGAGACGGCCGGGTCCCCAATGACGCCCGACGCTCGCACGCAGGATGGACACGGTGGGCGATGCCCTGCAGGAGGTGCTCAGCAAAGCCCTGAGTCAGCGCAGCCTCACCGTCGGCGTGTACGAGGCGGCCAAACTGCTCAATGTGTAAGTGTCCCCTCGCTGGCCCCTCGGGTCACCCCCGTGCGACCTCCCCGCCGTCCCCACCCCGCTGCCCCGGGCGGCTGGCCTCTGTACTCACGCTGCCCCCTCCCCGCCCGCTCCGCAGCGACCCGGATAACGTGGTGCTGTGCTTGCTGGCGGCCGACGAGGACGACGACAGGGACGTGGCCCTGCAGATCCACTTCACCCTGATCCAGGCGTTCTGCTGCGAGAACGACATCGACATCCTGCGCGTCAGCAACCCGGGCCGCCTGGCTGAGCTGCTGCTGCTGGGCGCGGACCCGGGCGGCGAGGGCGCTGCGCAGCCCCCGGACTTGCACTGCGTGCTGGTGACGGTGAGGGACAGGGCTGGGGACAGAGCCCGGATGGCGGGGGAGAGAGGGACAGGGGCTGAGGACAGCGTGCACCCAGCTGGGATGGCGGGGGAGAGAGGGACAGGGACAGCAGGCAGCCGCCTCTGCCCCCTCCATTAGCAGGCGGACTTTCGGCCGAGAAGTGCCAGTTTCATCATCGGGACTTTCTGGGGACAGAACATGTCTAAGCATGCTGGCGGCTGCCCAGCGGAAGGGTGTGAGTCAGCAGGGCCCAGCGACTCCCCACCTAGCTCGCACAGGCTCGCGTGACTAATTCCTTTAGCAGGGCAGATTAGATAAAGCCACAGAAATTCCTGGCTCACCCCTGAGTAAGAAGCCGGCCTGGTTCCCCGCCAGGCCACGCTAAAAATAGGAAGGGTGTAGGAGACAGACGTATGCATTCCCTAGAAGTGCATTCAGAGGCTAACGTGGAGGTTTCTTCCTTTGCAGTCTTGCATTTTTAATGGTCTTTCATGCTCTTGATGGAAATCCCTGGTGGGCAGAGAGTGTGTTTTCGGAGTTCAATGTGCTGGCGTGGTCTTCCGGATGTTACTCCTTTTTGACTGATTTAGGGAAGCGGCAGCTTGTTATTATGCCACCCCTGGAAAGTGCCGCTCTGGTCTTTTGGGATGATAACAGGTGGCAGTCCCGCTGAGCGGCCCCCAGGCTCCTCGTGCGCGCAGCATGGGGCTGTTTTGCTCAATTGTTACGCTCATGGTTGTGGAGGGCACAAGTCTAGCAGGCGAACCCGTGAATGGGACTCAGAAACCCAGGAGATGCGTCTGCGGCTCCCTTGTGGGCCACCAGGGCGCAGACTTTGCAGGAGGTAATGTTAAAGATTTTGCAAAAACTCAGCCACCTGGGATGTGCTTGACTTTTTGTGCCAGCCTCCCGTCCCCTGTCCCATAGCCAGCATGTAGAATGCCCCAGTGACTTCCCACCAGAAGCAGTCCGGACCAGCAACTGCTGGTTGTTTTTACGGGGAATTAACCTTTGTATCATTGTTCCCAGAATCCACACGCGTCGCAATGGAAGGATCCGGCCTTAAGTCAGCTCATTTGCTTTTGCCGGGAGAGCCGCTACATGGACCAGTGGGTTCCGGTGATTAACCTCCCCGAGCGGTGACGCAGCCCCGGTGAGGACCGCCGAGCCGAGCCGCATGGCACTAAAGTTTTGAAATACCTTTGTAGTTACTCCGCAGTTACCCCCCACACGGACGCTGGATTACGGAAACTGAGGCCGAGGGGCCGAGTGAGCTCAGCTACGTGTTCTGGGGGCCCTGAGTGATAGAAGACTTTGGAGATGAACAGAGGAGAAGGGAGGAAGGAAGCTGTGTGGAAACCGAAATCTGAGTTGGAAGGAACAAAACTCGCAAAGATCCGAGCAGGAAGGCAAACTCTGTATGCATTTAGGATGGTTGAATTCCATTAAAATCAAACCATATACGCTTTGTCCAGTTGAAACGTGCAGCTGTAGTCTGGGTATTTAGGGTTTCTATGCTGTCAAGTAAAAGAAAACCCGAAAGGGGTTCATCATACCTTAAAACCATATTTTATTGTATTTTGATGAGATGTTAAATTCTCAAAAGTTTTATTATAAATTGTACTAAGTTATTTTATGACATGAAAGGTTATTTATGCTATACAAGTTTTTGAATCACAATACCTAAATAAAGCGGTATGGAATA
Organism: Erethizon dorsatum; assembly: GCA_028451465.1. Lineage (NCBI taxonomy): Eukaryota > Metazoa > Chordata > Mammalia > Rodentia > Erethizontidae > Erethizon > Erethizon dorsatum. Next base: position 122,357,024 of record CM051829.1, on the reverse strand, counting down.
ATTACATCATTTCTCCACGCCTGCTCTTGTCTGTTCCAACTTGGACTTTATTTCTGTTATTTTTTATTAGTACATTTTTGAAGCACAGACATTTTGCTGATGCCCTTCTCTACGTGAGGTTAGGAAACTCATCAAAATGTCACTTAAGACCTGGGCGTGGAGGTGCACACCTGTAATCCCAGAGCTTGGGAGGCTGAAGCAGGAGGATCGCTTCGAGTTCAAGGTCAGCCAGGGCTACATAATGAGTTCAAGGCCAGCCTGATGGCATAGTGAGATCCTGTCTCAAAAAAAAAGTCACTTAAGAGGGGTTGAGGCTGGGGTTGGGGGGAAGGAATGGTTAGGGGTTCAACTTGCAAAAATCTAAATAACCATTCCATGAAGTTAGTGGTATTAGAAGATTTTATGGACATGTTGTGGAAACCAAGAGGCATTTCCAAAGTTACCTGCAAAATAGGTGAGACTTTTACTGAAGAATTTATTTCTTTGAGACAGGGTCTCGCTATGAAGCCCAAGCTGGCCTTGAATTTGAGCAGTGATCCTCCTGCCTCAGCCTCTGAAGTGCTGGAATGTCAGGGGTGTGCTACCATGCCCAGCTCCATTTTATTGAGAAATGAGTATGTTTCTCTAGCTGGAGAGAAAGAGATCTTGCTAGCAGCTGGACTTCTGCAAGGGTGTTGGGGCCAGAAGGAACGTAACCCGTCGGGGGGACGCGGTGACAATGCCTCTGGTGTGGGAAGATAAGGGGTAAAGTCTGTGTCACCCTGGCTCTGGGGCTCCCTCCTGGGCCTTGCGCTGTCCGAGGAGGCCTTGGCGAAGCGAGTGCCACTGTCAGTGCTGCAGGATAACAGCGGGTTGGGGCTCTGGGTCCCAGGCGGAAAGGCTCAGGGAATGACTCTCGTCTTTCCCCCTGTGCTCAGGCCCTGGGGTGCTGAGTCTCACTAGGTTCTGGCTTAGCATTTCCGCAGCGGGCCTCGGGTCTGGTTACATCAGGGCAGCAGGGAGAGATGAGAGAGGAAAGAGGCAAAAGAAATGAAAGGCTTCGGCGGTGCAGTCGCCTCTGTGCCGGGACAGTCGGGCAGGAGGGGCCAAAGGAAGCGAAACGCGGTGCCCCGGCCACCTGCCCTCTCTTGGCGCCTCAGCACTGCGAACAGGAAAGAGGGAAACAAGTCAAAGCCACAGAACCAACTTCACCTCCTTCACGGGCTCTGCGCCTGCGTGTCCGGTGCCAAGGTGGGCCTGGCCTTGTGCCAGCCTGCAGCTGTGGGCTTGTGCAGTCCAGAACAGCTGGACCAGGGCGTTGGCATTTCTGTCACCAGGAGACTAAGAGCAGTGAGTGTTACCTGGATTTCTCTGTTCTGTTTCTTGTTATAAGACAGGCTCTCACTATGTAGGCCAGGCTGGCTTCGAACTTACTAGATAGCCCAGGCTGGCCTCGAACTCATGGCGATCCTTCTGCCTCATTCTCCTGAGAGCTGGGATTATAGGCATGTACTACCATGCCTGGCTCTAAACAGTGGGATTTTTTTTTTTTTTTTTTGTGGGTACTGGGGGGTCGACCTCAGGACCTCGCGCGCCAACAGGCACCCATGCCGCTGAGCGATATCACCGGCCCCTTTTTTCGTATGTGGGATCCGGGAGTCGAACTCGGGCTGACATTCTTCAACTGTTGCTTTAAAAACCGCTACGTAGAGCACCGTGGTGGCGGTGTGTGGCTGTCATTCCAGCACCCGCAAGGCCGAGGCAGGAGGACTGCAAGTTCAAGAAAGGCCCAGGCCACTTAGTGAGACCCTGTCTCAAAATAGGAAGGAAGAAAGGCTAAGGGTGTAGCTAGGTTTACCTAGTGTGCATCGGGCTCTGGGTTCAATCCCCAGTGCTGCAAAAACACCCAAGACAAGTAATACAGCGCCTCAGTGATGCGACTGAACACCAAGCCAGTGCCCCTTTTCCTCCCTTTTGACAATATCGGGGGATCAGGACTTCTGTGGACAGGCCGCACGCAGGAGAGCCACCGAGAAATAGCACTTGCTGGCTGTGGGGCAGGGGCTGATGAGGCCAGCTCCTCTCCAGTCCAGGAAAAAACCAGCAGGCTCGGCCTCCAAACTCCAAGCGAGGAGCTCCTGTCTGGAGACACAGGGACAAAAGGCGACCTAGGGCAGCCCTGCAGGACTTCAAAGAGCAGAAGCCCTGGGGCAGACAGAGCCAGAAAGGAGAAAAGGAGGTGGCTCTTTGATCTGAAGCTACCATTGTTCTGTGCAAATGGCACACAAATCCTTGACTGACTGACCGACTGGTTGGCTGACTGACTGATGATTGACTGAGTGACCGACTGGCTGGCTCATTGAATATCACCCTGCTGGCAGCTGCAGACACCACAAAGATGAAGCCTGAGGGAGTGTTTGCCCGGAAGGAGTTTATAATCTGCCAGAAATCCCGGGAAGCCCATTGGTGCCTCTCGTTACCCTTTATGGGGGTGTGCGCCCCACACAGGTGGAGAAGCAGAAGGGAGTGGAGCTCCAGGCTGCCGCTGTGGCGTCCTTCGACCCATCAGTACCCACACCCTCGGAAGCAGGTGTTGCCCTGGTCTCTGTGTTTTGTTTTTTGTTGGTGCTGAGGATGGAACCCAGGGCCTTGGCACTGAGCTGCGCCCCCAGTTCTTTAAGTTTTATTTTGAGACAGGATCTTGCTATGTTTTGAAGTTGCCCAGGTGGGGCTCAAACTTGGCGATCCTCCTGCCTCAGCCTCCCAGAATGCTGGGATCACAGGTGTGCACCGCCGTGCCTGGCTTACTGTCTCCACTCTAAGGTGAAGATGATAAACACAGAAACCAATCTGCCAAGAGGCCTCCTGTGGCCTGGGAGCAGGACTACGGGCAGCCCTGTCCCTGGAGCTGGGGAGGAGGGACAGGAGCCAGATGGGGACCACGCTGCTGGCAAGGCCGCTCCGCTGAGCCATGGACAGGTGTTTCCAAGGGACTGGCGGGGCGGGGGCTGGGCACAAACTGGGGTCCATCCCCAGATCCACCAGGGAAAAAGAGACTTAAAAAACTGTGAAGCCAGGCATGGTGGTGCAGGCCTATAATCCCAGCCCTCTGGGAGGCTGAGGCAGGAGGATTGACAATTCAAGCTGAGGCTGGGCAGTTTAGCAACTTGGTAAGACCCTGTCTCGACAAACAAACAAACAACTGCTTGGGCGACAGCTCAGTGCAAAGAGCCTGGGTTCCGCTCCTAGTACACAAACACAAATACATAAGAGATAAAAACTGACTGTTGAAACTGAGAAGAGAGGCTGCCAGGATCTCCGTGGGAGCTGGGGAAAAGGGCCCCAAAGTTGGGGTCCTAATGGGGGCCGGGAGCCGGGAGCCAAGGGAGTTTAGTTCACATGGAATTCGACAGCTTTAAAAAATCAGTTGTCAGCTGGCTGTGGTGGCATATGCATGTCATTCCTGCCCTGAGGAGGACGAGGCAGGAGGATTACATTGAGTTTGAGGCCAGCCTGGGCTGCACAGCCAGACCTTACCTCAAAAAACAAAACAAAACAAAACAAAGTAAGATCAACTGTCAACACGAACACATAGGCAGATTTCATGGATGAGTCTTGATTTCTGTCATATTGAATAGAACTGGTTCTGCTCTTCAAAATGTTGTACATGTAGACAAATCTTACTATAAAAGAAATTGCCAAATGGGGTCCCATTCCTTTCTTCATTTGTTTGTTTGTTTATTTTGAGACAGGGTCTCGCTATGTAGCCCAGGCTGGCCTCAAACTCCCAGTGATTCTCCTGCCTCAGCCTCCCCAGGGCTGGGATCACTGGTGTGTGCACCACCCCACCCGATCTCCAGCTCTTTTTGGCTTAAAATTCATTCCTTTCCCTCCTAAGCAACTGAGGCTCAGAGCTGTCGGGACATCTCCAAGTTTGTACAGCGAGGATCTGGGAGAGAATTTTCCTGCAGAATCACCCTCAGCCAGGCGGTCTCTGAGAGGCCACTGGAGGAGGCCAGCCTGGGGGAGCTGAGACTAATTGCATCTAATCTCTCACTGATCTGATAAGTGGGACAGAGACAGAGCCCGGAGCTTTGGGAAAACAGGAGGAGATAGCGGGCTGAGAGGATGGGACGGATTCCTGTTCCTAGTCACAGACCCCATCAGGGAAGGGAGCGCTGAGCTTTTGTGCAAACATCTCTGGAATTTGTGGTTGGAGAAAAGGTTTGTATGGAGCAGCAGCAGCCCCAGCAGCCCCAGTGAGCAGGGTTCCGTGGCCGTCTCATCGTCCTCAGCCAGAAGTGGCCACCTGGAGAGAAACCCTGTGATTCTTTCTGTCCCTGTGCACAGCGACTAAGGACCAGGCAGAGAGGCGAGGGGGTGGTTGTGGACAGGGAGCCCGGGCTGGGATCCCTGCGGGAGCTGGAGAAGCTGGCAGAGTATCCCCAAGCCCAGGAATTCTCCCGTAAAAGGAGGAATAGAGCTGGGAGCGGTGGTGCACGTCTGTCATCCCAGCACTCGGGAGGCTGAGGCAGGATTGCTGCAAGGCTGGTTTGGGCTACAAAATGAGTTTGAAGTGAACGTGAACTATGCAGTGAGACCGTGTCTCAAAAACAAAACAAAACAAAACAACGAAATGGAGGATGAAGAAGCTTTCCAGTAGAGGGTTGTCTTAAGATTAAAGAAACGACACATAGAAAGTGTTCAGCTCGTGTCCTAAACTGCTCAGCGCTCGTCACCTTCAAACAGGCCCGAGTCACTCGCGTCCACCTCCGCGTGGAAGTCTGGCACGTGATGAACTGTTCTGGACCTGGCTCTTTCCTCCCGAGAATTTCACTCATCAGCTCCTCTCCTGCAGGCACGAAGGTCATTCTTTATCTCTCCCCGGGCCACAGGGCTGCGCTGTCCAAATCCCAGGGCTGGCACACGCTGAGCCGAGCTCTGTGCTCCCAGAGCCCACGGCCACACTACACAGCTCTCAAGTCAGAGGGGCAGAGTTGGGCCCACATGGTGTGTGTGCACATGTGCAGGTGTGTACACATGTGCATGTGTGTGCCCATTGGGTGGTGATCAGACAGCCTTCCAGGACAGGGACATGCTTGACAGGGTCCTGAAGCATGATTAGGAGCTCGACGAGCAGCAGGACAGGGCACCTGTGATGTGTCCTGGAGGATTAGGGGTTAGGAAGAGAGGTAGAGACGGGAACAGAAGGCTCCGCGGGCCTCTCGGGGAGCTTGGACTTCGCCCCCGCAGGCCATGAGGCAGCTCTGAGGACTCTGCCTGGACAGAAGGTTCAGCTCTGTGAGCCATGGTTCACTCAGATGGACTCGATTACCCAGCCCCAGTGTGCTGGGCAGGGCCTGGGAGTTCAGAATGTAAACGGACAGCTGCCGATTGCTCCTCCTTCTCGCTAGGCAGCCCAGGCTGACCTCAAATTTGTTGCAATCCTCCTGACTCAGCCTCACAAGTACTGGGGTCACAGGTGTGTGCCACCCCACCTGGCCTCCCCCTTCCTTCTGCTGGCCTTCTCTCTTGGCACCGCTGCCCTGGCCCTGAGGAGAGATCTGTCCCGGGCCTGGCCGGCCATCCTGGCCTTGGCAACTGATGTATAACTTCAGCGTGCAGTCAGAGACCCTCCTGCGACTTCAGGGCAGAGCAGGCTGTGGTGTTGCTGAGCTGGCAGCCGTGCTGGGGCCCCTGGCAGCTGTCTTGCTGGCCACAGAGCCGGAGCTGAACTGGGCAGATGGCATGGGTCCGTATGGGGGCCACTGTGGGGCATGGTGGGTAATTAACTCCCAAAGGCCTCTAGGCCCCGGCATGGTAACTGAGTGAAATCAAAGCTACCAACTGAGTTTTAGGGAGGGGGGATGGGCTTAGTCTCCACTCACTCTGTTTCGTGTCCTCAAGTGACTGTTAGAAGTGTCCAATAGGCTGGGGCGTGGTGGTGCATGCCTGTCATTCCAGCACTCAGGAGGCTGAGGTAGGAGGACCTCCATAAATTCGAGGCCAGCCTGGGCTACATAGAAGACTCGTCTTAAAACCCAAAAACTGTCCTCCAGGCAGCAGGTGAAGTGGGCGCTTGGAGGAGCGCTTAGATGTTGAGGTTTCGAGGTTGTCAGCAAGACGCTCAGGGCGACGGAGACCTGCTTTACAATCCCTGGCGAGCCCTGCCCCTGCTCCTCAGCACGGACTCGGTCTTCTTGCAGGCGGCACACGCTGGCTGCATCCACCACGGGCGGCGGCCAAGGCTGCGTTGAGTGGAGTAAATCGGACACACGAGCTCTAGCATTGTGGGGTTGCGCTTGTATGCAAAACCCAGAGGGAGAAGAAAGAGCAAATAAAAGGCAGATGATCGGAGACGGGGAACTCGACCTTCTGCATATGGGAAGGGGACATAAAGAGAAATCAGATGTGCTCTGCACCAAATCTGGCCTAACCTTCCTTCGGAACTTTATGTACATCCCATATCTCAGCCGCAAGGATTGCTGTTGCCCTGATGCCCATGATTTCCTGAGAACCTAAGACTTTGCACAAATTACTTTCACTACTGAGACTACCCTTTCCTTATTCTTCACCAACAAACTCCTACTCATCCTTCAAAATCCTCCTCTGTAAAGCCCTTTTGACTCAGAGTGGCAATCCTCCTGCCTCAGCCTTCTGAGTAGCTGCAATGAGAGGTGTGTGCCGCTGCATCCAGTCGTGTGGACTATTCTCAGTGACACCTGGAGCTTCCCTCTTCCCTTTCGTTGTGCTAAGTGTTGCTCCCTGCATAGCCCTGTGATGCGGTGCCAGCGGTTGGCCACAGAGTGCTGCATTAAGGAAACCTTTAGCACTTTAGTGTGAATTTGCTTGCACTGCACTTTCTTCTGGGACAAAGGAAAAGTCAGTTTCTGAAGATACTGACGATGAGGTGAGGGTTGCTTGGACTCAGAGCACAGGTTCACCAGGCCTCACCTACAGTTCTATGGGCGTAGCAGACACCAATGACTCAGCAGACAGCACTTGGAGACACAGGGCTCTGCTGCGACAGCCTCGCCCAGACAGCTGCGGGGCTGGCGGGACCGGGCTCTACAAGCCTGCAGGGAGCTGTGCGTGGAAGATCGCAGGTGCAGGCGTGGAGCGGGAGGGACGAGCTTTCAAGATTGTCTACCAATGAGCGGGTGAGATGGCTCAGTGGCGTACGCGCCTGCCTGGCAAGCGCGAGGGCCCGAGTTCGACTCCTGGAACCCACATGCGAAAAAGGGGCTGGTGATATCGCTCAGCGGCACGGGCGCCTGCTGGCACACAAGGTCCTGAGGTTGACCCCCGGTACCTACAAAAAAAAAAAAAAAAAAAAGTTTGTCTACCAAATCCCCAGTAAGAGGTCTTATGGCAGTGTCGCACGCCTGTCATCCCAGCACTTGGGGGGCTGAGGCAGGAGGATTGCTGCGAGTTCGAGGCCAGCCTGGGCTACACAGTGTGTTCAAGGCTAGCTTGAACTGCATGGCAAGAACCAGTCTTAAAAAAAACAGAAAAGCGGCAGAAAGAAGGCCTACGTGAGTCTCCGTGCGACTACGAGCAGCTGTGCCTCCTCTCAGAAAAGCTCAGATGACAGCCTGGGCCCGGGACACACGTGCTCACACACACGAAGTTGCCAGCACTAGCTGAGGCCGTGTGCTGACATCTCACCCTCGCACCAATGCCTGTCCTGCCTTAGCACCCTCCAGCCCTCTAGCGGGGCGGGGAAATGTGTGTCCCCACCCTCGGGACGCACAAATCCCACCTGCCTTGCTCCCCATCTGCCAGGGAGGGACAGAGCAGGAGACATGCGTCACCTTGGGCCTGGTGCCTTTCTGTTTGTTACCTGTCTCCATGGTAACAGCCGGGTCTTGGGAAGGGAGCCTCCCCTGTCCAGGGGTGTCACCGAGTCCTTCCTCTCCAGCCTCACCGGCCTCCTGTTTCCAGGATGGACACAAGGGACGGGGACACTAGCTGAGCACATTCTTCTCTTCCAGCTGTCTCTTCCTGGTTCTGTGAGGACCGGCGCCCGCATCTGCCATCCACCCTCCCCCTCTAGGCTGAGGGTCTCAGGGGTTTTGGGGCCTTAGTGACATGCGTGTCACCAGAGCTGTCTCTTGGCACCCAGCAGCTGCTCAGGAAATGTGATCGAAGGAAGGACACGGGCAGAAAAACAGTCTGTTATGAATTTATTGAGTGAAATATGGATAGAAGGACACAGCCAGGCACTGACCTGGCCAGGAGAGCCCAGTGCCAAGGAAAGGCTTCCTTCCGTACAGCAGGTTTCCTAAGAAAGATCACAGTGTTAAGGTTACAAAGCCACTGGACAGATAAGTTACCAAAGAACGTTAGAAAAGAACGGAATCTCACCCATGATCCATCAGATGCGAACTTACAGAGAATGGAGCACGCTGGGGTTTGCACTTGCGGGGTAAAAACAAGACATCAGTACAGTGACCGAGCCCACAAAATGAGGAGGAACGCCGAAGCGTGAGGCCTCCCGCAAGCCACCATGGAGCACGTGCTACTCACAAGCCAATTTCACCCTTGAAGCAGCTCCCAGCACCAACACATCCGCAGGACCCGAGGAGGCGCCCCAGCCTCCGTCCTCTTCAGCCCCGGCGACAGTGGAGGAATGGGGTCCAGGGACACCAGGCGCCGTTTCCAAAGTCACACAAGGAATGACTAGAAAATGATCCAGGGCTGACGTCCAAGCCACCGACTTCAGGTCAGGGCTCTCTTAATTTTAATATACACACGTCATTCTGTTTGGTTTGATGCCTTTTTTCCTATTAGCAGGCTGACCACAAAAGCAATTGATACAATGCATAACATACTCTGGGGTTCTGTTTATTCCACCAAGAAATGACCGACACATACAGCCGTTCATTTCTTGGAGTCGTCAGACAGATGGGAGTATCCCAGCTACAAATAACTTGGTTGAGAAGGTGGCATCTAAAGAGAAACTTTGGCACATCTTTTACTATGTAAATTAATCTATGCATCAAAATTACTGAATCATTGTTATAAAGTGTTTTTTTTTCCCCTGATAGTTTAAAGATTAGTAAAGTACAAAAACAGCCCAAACATGGAGAAAACAAATCAGGCCTTTCCTTTAAAAGTAAGGATGGTCCTTTTCATTTTAGTAAGATAAGGAATTAAAAAACTTGACTTTTTTTTTTTTTTTTTACTGAAAGAAAACAGTTATAATCCATAGTTGTGAACCACCTGGTAAATATTTCCCTTATTTAAAGAAAATGTGTTTCTGTACGACACTTTGGAGTCATGACATTTTAGCCAGCCTAGCTTGCCATGGTCCAAGGCCACTGCTGGGCAGATTGGAAGGATGATGAACTAATGAAGATCTAATGAAGAGGACGACGAACAGAGGCATTAAGGAACAAACACACTGAGCACACTGAAGTCATTTCATGGAAATAAGGCCTGTGTTGCCTGTGTAGACGCGTCACTCCGGCGGCAGCAGGAAAGAATAAGACACTGGGCCCGGGCCCGTCCTCATCTAGAGCCAACCCTCGTAGACGGTTAAACGTGGCCTCCTAATAGAAGCGACCCAGATAAATGCGTGTCGCCAGCACGTCCTATGCATGTACACAGACACTGCATTTTCTCAGACAGATGTCTACGTCTAAGTAAATCAACATGCAGCTGCGATTTCCCCCCTTGGGTCCAACCAGGCGTTTGATTCCGCTTTTTGGCGCTGCACCTGCTGCGGAAGTTGCGCCGCACACTCACGGTCTTTACTCTACGCGACCAGTGCCAACGAGCACCACTTCCTGGGAGCCTCCAGTCCTTTTCTTCCCCCTGCAAGCGTAGCAACAAACACAGAGCCAGATTTGCCCGATGTGTGGGGACCGGAGCGAGTGTGCCTGCCCCGAGAACGTGCCCAGCGCGGTGAAGGAGCGGAGCAGCTCCATGGAAATACTCTGCACTAAGCTGCTCTGAAAACACCTCAAGAAACGCTGCAGATGAGAGTGGAGGTAAGGTGAGGGTTCCGAAACTAGCGGTAGGAAAACATACTTACAAAAAAAGAATGTCTCGAGGAGCGAGACTGGCTGTGCAGCTGGCTTTTGGGTGTGCATTTCCAATTTCACCCTTTGAAAGGTAAGTGCCTCCTCTCTCCTGCGACAGTGCCTGTCATGGCCCATGCACTGGAGGGTCACTGAACCAAGCAGCCAGTGACACAGGCCGAGGGCTGCGGTGTGACTCGGGTGGGTCAGCTCATGGGCCGGGCGGCTGGGCCATTTTGGCACAGTCCCGCATGCAACCCATCTGCCGGCCTGATGCGGGCCCGGTGGGAGATCTGACAAGGGCCCTGCTTCTCAAGATAGATGGACGACCTTAGGGGACACCAAGGCAAATCATTCCTTCTTGGGGTCCAATCCTCTTGGAGAGTAAGTTTTTAATCCTTAGTAGCTTGTTTTCGTGCAGGGAGGGTGGGTTAAAGGGTCACAGGCCTGCTGTGAGGAATGGGCTGCGGGTGACCCTGTCTCCTCTGACAAAGTCAGAACAACCCCTGCACAGCGGAGATGCGCTCCTCTGGGGTCTGAGGACACTGTGGGACAGGAGGGCCTCTCATGTCCAGGGAAAACTGAGTGCTCAGTACCTGGCTGTGGGACCAGGGGTCCCAGGAGCGCAGAGCTGGATCCCATCTGGCCCCAAGCCATCAACTCCACAAGGGGCTGGAGGGCTCATAGTTTCTCATTTTGGTGTTGCTTTCCCACTGTGTCCCACCCCCCTGGGGCTGGCAGGGGACTGTCACTGCTGAAAACAGGATCCAGCCCAGAGAGACACAGATAAGGCAGGGATGGTGAGGGGTGCCGATCTCAAAGCTGGACCCAGGGTTTTGCACATTTCTGCTGCCCTCTCTGCCAGGCTCAAGGGTCCCTGTATGGTTTGGGGTGAGGTTTTGAAGGGGCTGCACCCCATCCTGAGTGTGAGGCTTCCTGGGGTCCCCCCTTTCCTGGGGTCTCCTCCCCTTTCCTAAACTCAGGAGCCCCGAAGCTCCTTGTGAATTAATACCTTATCACAAGGCTTTCCCGTCATCCTTGAGTTTTGATGGGCACGGTTGATAATAGCTTAAGGCGCAGCAAGATTCCAAGAGAGGAGAGACTGAATTACCTGATTATAATGATTCTAATCTTTAAGATGTCCTTCCTTTACTTTTTGTACAATAACTATATGAAAGTAATTTTTTTAGACAGGGTGTTGCTATGTAGCCCAGGTTGGCCTTGAGCTCACGGTGATACTCCTGCCTCAGCCTCCCTGAGTGCTGGGATGACAGGTGTGCCCCGCCATGCCTGGCATGAAAATAATTTTTATTCTTCCTACATATAACTCAAGATAAAGGCATAACTTCTGGTGTCGGGGAACTGATGTTATACAGAGAGGAGAGTTTTAATGAAGAAATAAACTTTGACAAGTGTACCCGCAAAGATATACATGTACATCCTATAGTCCTTCCCTTGTGCGCTGAACAGGTTGGCACAACGCTAAGAACATCATATGGTACAAAGGCTTTAGGATTGAAGTCATTCTTGGCATTTTAATCTGACAGGTGCTCAGCCAGTTTAGGTCTTGGCTTCCCTGAAGCAACCGCATACTGGAAGTCTAGAATGGTGTTTGTGAGAGGCAGACCAACCTTCCTCACCCGGTGACCCAATCCAATCCCACAGCTCCCGAATAGGAAACAAGATCATATTCTGTCGGAAATCAGTGAGGGGTATTGCAAAGAAAGGGCAGTTGGAGCTTCAAGACTTCAGAGTCCATCCTTCCCAGCGAAGAGCGTCAGGGTTACGAGCAGTGGTACAAGAAGCTGAAGGCAGATCTCGGCAGGAGCGGCTCCGAATCCGCTCGGCAGCGGAGGAGGAAGAGGAGGGAGTGCGGTCTCGCCCCCACTATAGCAGGGTGCAGGTCTTTTTATCCTTGAAAGGGTTTTCTGAGGTCGGGATGCCAGTGAGCAGAGGGTCGCTCCTGGCATGCTCCTCACAGTACGACATGAGGTCCGCGGATGCCTTGGAGACCTGTGCCACAGAGGGAGACAAGGATGGCGCCTTAGGCCCCACCTGGAGAGGGGCGACCAGGACCTCCGCACACAGGGCGGGGGCAGAGGGAAACGGTGCTGGCAGGAAAGGCCGCAAGATCAGCACCAGCAAGGCTGGACCAAACGTGCCCTCACTGGCTAGCTGGCCACACCGTGCCCAACCTGAGGCTGGGATCTATTGGAAAGGGTCCCAGCCCGAGTGACCGGATTCCTGCAAAATGAGTGGCCAGGATTCTCCAAACACGGACAGTGTGAGGGAGGTCGTCATTGGATAACCAGAAATGCTAGGGGCTTTCAAGCAGCTCACAGAATAAACTACACCCGCTGCGTGTGCGTGTGTGCATGGGTGGTGTGTGTGCGTGTGTGTGCAGGAGCTGGTGCAAACAGACACGGCCAGACGCTAACAACTGGTGAGTGCTGGTAACAAGAGAGTCTGTGCTGTGACAACCCCTGCGGGGTCAACATTTCTCAGGATACAAAGCAGGCGGTGCAGGAGGGCAGCAAAGGAGGGCTGTGTCTTCGTTTCTATCCAAGAACAAAACAGACCGAGATGCGGAAGTGAGCTGAAAAAGGAAACTGAGGGCTGAGGCCGGGGGAGTGGATGGAGACGGCAGGGCATGTGGGTCGCAGCGGGGGCACAGGAGCCACCATGCGGGTTTCGGGCATTTGGGCAGGGACCCCGTGGTGTGACCAGATTGGGTGTCCAGGCAGGGAGTGTGGGGTGCAGGCCGTGCCGAGGACAGGTGACTGGCTATCCGCAGGCCCGGGGAATTTATCAGGTGACAGTTTCCGTCCCTGGGAATGGTGGGAGTCACAACATCCCAGCGCTCTGGCTGCCTGGCCCCCTCTGGGGACTGAGGGGAAAAGAGTTCAAAGTCAGGGACCTAAGAAATGCATTTGGCTTCTCCAGGCATCTACAGCTGTTGGTGCTTATCCCGGGGACAGAAAGCTGTCACCTACCCGGGCTCGCCAGAGGGGCCCACTCAGACATCTGGTACCTTAGCTCTTCTTTGTTTTGAGACAGGGTCTCGATATGTATTTTAGGCTGGCCTTGAACTCTTGGGATCCTCCTGCCTCAGCCTCCCAAGTGCTGGGATTACAGGCATGTGCCCGGCACCTTAGCTCTTTTTTTTTTTTTTTTTGTGGGTACTGGGGGTCAACCTCAGGACCTTGTGCGCTAGTAGGCACCCGTGCTGCTGAGCAATATCACTGGCCCCTTTTTCGTATGTGGGTTCTGGGAGTCGAACTCGGGCCCTTGCACTTGCCAGGCAGGCGCTTACAGCACTGAGCCATCTCACTGGCCCCAGCTCTTTTGAAATAGGTAAGAAATAAAATTAAGATCCTGCGGCTGTCAACTTGCTCCAGGGCAACCCTGGAGCAAGCAGAATTAAACGGCATCTTGTCTCTGACTGGTGCCCCAGCCCAGGCGAGCAAGGGGATGTGAGCAGCAAGCCAGTGACCCCAGTCCGCTGTGTCTTACCTTTATTCTCTCGATGGAGGCCTCTAGCCGCAGCTGCTGCACGGTCCTCCTGGCCTGGGCTATGTTGTTGGTGCTGGCGGTTTTGCTGGACATCTTTAAGGGTCCTTCTTCCCTAAAATCTAAAGAGATTTTTCTTCTTAAAGGTGAATAACAGAAAAAAAGGAATTGAGATAAGTCATGTACAGGTACAAAGTCCCTCTGATGAAAGGGATCATTATGTATATTTAAAAGGTACCAATAAACTTCGTTAGTTAAAAAAAAAAAAGGTGAATAACAGTTACCTTTAAGTTATTTAAACCTTCATATAAAATGCTGTGATTGGGCCGGTGAGATGGCTCAGTGGCTTAAGCGCCTGCCCTGCAAGCGCGAGGGCCCGAGTTCAACTCCCGGAACCCACATACGAAAAAGGGGCCGGTGATATCGCTCAGTGGCACGGGCGCCTGCTGGCGCACGAGGTCCTGAGGTCGACCCCCCGGTACCCACAAAAAAAAAAAAAAATGCTGTGATTATGGAAGAAGCTGAAGCAAATCTCTCCAAGGAGCTGCTCATAAAAACCTAAACTGTCATCCCAGCACTCAGGAGGCTGAGGCAGGAGGATCCCTACTTTTAGGGAAATGGATGCATTTACACAGCAGACGTAGTTAGGAAAAGGCCCCTCTGCAGTGCCCACATGGCCCAGGTGTCCTGGCGTGTCATCCATGTGAACAGTGATATGAATCTTTGGTTTGCACAAACCCAGCTCCAACAGTGAAATCAATGCACCTCCCTCCCCACGCAACATGAGAGCCACCCCTGGAGACGTCTCCTAGGAGGAGATAAACGCACATGAAAACCTGTAGTAGGTAAGGGGCTGCCTGCAAACGCAGTCACTGTTCCCAGGAGCCACATCACTGCCGTTCTCTTTAACGGGAGGCGAGTTTCTTCTGGCCTCTTATGCAGCTGCCAGCCTGCTGCAAGGCCTGGAACAGGAACTGGCAAGAGAGCCCTTGTCCGGTGAGCCCTGTACACAGAGAGCACTTCCGGGTGCTTCTGGATGTGCCATGGGTCAGGCACATCAGCAAGTCTCTATTCAAGGAAAGGATGCTGGGCGTGGTGGTGCACACCTGTCATCCCAGCACTCAGGAGGCTGAGGCAGGAGGATCACCGGTCAGCCTGGGCTACATAATGAGGTCAAGGTCAGACTGACTACACAGCAAGACCTCGCCTCAAAAAGCAAAGCCAGTGATGGACCCACAAGAAACGACAATGGAGATGAATTCGAGCAGCAGAAAGCCCATGGTCCTGCTCGTCCCCCTCTGACCTCTCTCTGGCCTCATCCGTGGCCCCACAGTTACTAACCCTGTCACCCTCAGATTTGAGGGTCGTCTCTGCTCTCTGGCCCCAGCCCTGGATTCCAGCTGCCCTCTCTCCCCTGCTGCCTGATATAAAGCAACAGAAGCAGCCCGGCCCGGGAGCGTCAGCCCTGTTGCGGGTCCCAGGGCCCATTTCCAGGGACGTAGCCAGTAACCAGTGGCGCCCAGGGCCCCGCCCTGCACGGTTAAGTCCCTGGGCGTGGGTGCTGCTGGAGGAAGACGCAGAGCTGGCAGGTGCGCGGTGGAGTGGCAGCTGCGTGACTCATGGGAGCAGGTGGACACAGGGTGGCCGCCCTGCCTGCCAGGGCTCGGCACGCTCAGGCCATCTTGGCGCCTGCCGGCAGCAGAGCTAAGCTGACTCAACGCCCACAGCTGTGCCCGGGCTTGGACCAGACAAACTGCAGAGCCCGCCGGCACCGTGTGGGCTCCCTGGCGTGCCATATGGCATGCCACGCAGCGCGCCACAGGGCTTACAATGTCCCCGAGGCCTGAGTCCGAGGATCTGGGTGGGGCTCGCACCCTCCAAGGTCAGAGGCCACTTTGGGCAGATGCACAGGCATAACTGCTTTAGGCAGACACTGAGATGGGCTCACCACGGGGACAGGTGCTTCACCTCCAGGGACCCAACTTTTCTCATTTGTAACAGAAAGGAAAAAAGCCAGGAGTAGGGTCGTACACCTATTATCCCAGCATCTGGGAGGCTGAGGCAGGAGGATGGCCACAAGTTTGAGGCAAGCCTGGGCTACACAATGAGTTCAAGGCCAGCCTGCACTACATAGTGAGACCATCTCAAAAAAAAAAAAAAAAAAAAAAAAAAAAAGGGCCGGTGAGATGGCTCAGCGAGGGCGAGGGCCCGAGTTCGACTCCCGGAACCCACATACGAAAAAGGGGCCGGTGATATCGCTCAGCAGCACGGGCGCCTGCTGGCGCGCGAGGTCCTGAGGTCGACCCCCCGGTACCCACAAAAAAAAAAAAAAAAATAGAGAAAGGTAGTATCACCAACTCCAAAAGGGTGTTTTTGGAGGAGGATTCAATCGTGTGTTCAGCACAGGATCAAGGTGTACTGTGCATTGCACTTGCTATTATTTTCATCCAGGAGTCACGCACAGCACCGAGGATTAAAGCTCCATTTTTACCTGTCTGTCTCCCCCCGCCCCTGGCCAGTGAACCCCAAGGGCGCCGCCCTGGCAACCTGGAAGCCATGGAGCAGGAAGCTGGGAGGAGGCTGTGGCAGGGCAAGGTGGCCTGGCTCTGTCCTGGCCTAGGTGACCTGGTGTCAACACACCCCGGGACGCCTCAGGCACGCCGTCCCTCCCAAGGAGAGGCCCTGGGTCCCCTCCCGGGGGTGTGGCCAATTCTGGGCTCCTGGGCCAGTGCTTGTTGACATGCCAGGGAGGAAGGACAGCCCCGACAGTGACAGTGTCAGGGGCCCACGTGCAGTCGGCTGGTGACAGGATAAACTGGGCTCCTCACCAGGCCAGCAGTAACCAAGGCGTGGGTCCTCAGACTCCATCCAGAATGTGACAGCTTTCTTTCTGTGTGGCCTGGGTGTTCTGGGCGCCTCCCTGGGATTTGCTACCTGTTTCCTTTGTGAGCTTGCCTGCGATGAATGGCAAGGATCCTCTTCTCCCCAACCCCCAGGGCGCAGTTTCCAGGGCCTGGGCGGGTGTCCTGTGACTGCTCCCACCCTGTCACTCTGCTCTCACCCGAGTGGCCGTCAGCATGCAGCCTGAGGCAGGCTGCGTTTGCAGTGAGCCTGGGGAGGCCCCTCTCAGAGCGGGAGAAGACTGGCTTCTTGTGTACAGGGAGGGCTTCCCTCCTTCCTGACCAGGTTATAAGCAGGAGCTGAGACTGTGAGCGAGTGGCACAGATGGAACAAACGAAATGCAACAGTGAGTGACCCGTGAGTCCACGGTACTGCAGCTTCCCGTGCTGATCACTGACTTACGGGAGGACCTCATCCTGGGCACTCGCACAACTCCCTGCTCCTTCCGCGGCAGAACCCTGCAGACGCCAGGCTCCTAAAATCCACGCAACACTTCTTTTTCAAGAGACGGGGTCTCGGAATGCTGCCCAGCTGGCCCCGGACTTCTCAAGCGATCCTTGAGTAGCTGGGACCTTGAGCCTGCTCCCCGTGCCTGGGCTGTGAGCCCTACTTTTCTGGGCTTGGTCCTGGGTGCAGTGTGGTGCTGAGAATAAACAGGAAGGGGACACAGATCCCACCGAGATGGTGAACAAGCAAGAGGACCCCTTCCTCTCTGGGCCACTCCGCAGCCTTCCAGGCTCCCCACTCAAATCCACTTCCTTTCCCAAGAGCCCCTTCCCTCAGTGGGACAGGGGTCACCGAGCCCGAAAAATGAGTTAAGGTTTTAGAGATGGAGATTTTGCAGCTTTGCTGACCTCCTAAACACAAACCGCTGTCTACTGAAGATTGTCTAGCAACAGCTTTGGGAAGCTAACGAGATGGAGTATTTGTGGGCTCCCTGGGCCGCTGGGAAAGAACAGAATCTCTGATTTGAACTTTGTGCCTACGTGGAAATCAGATCAGAGTTAAGTCGTTTCCAGTTTAGCCTCTCTGAGATGCTCTGAGATGTTCTACTGGTCACCCCCAAGTCTAGGCAGGGGTCCTGCTGCCGACACGGAGAGGTAGAGGCGCCCCCTTCCTACATGCAGCTGTTTTGTACCATGCAACAGCTGGCTGAGGCGGAGCAAGAAACCTCCAGAGCTCTCCGCACCTCTGGAGGGTGTGCTTTGGGCCTCTCTCCTGGGCTCTCTGGACCACGCTTGAGAACAGTTTCCAGGGCAAGCAGCACCTGGCACTTGTGTGGACCCTAAGCGGGCACAGGTTGCTTCCCTGTGTGATCCCAGGAAGCCTCCTCTAATCCCAAATGGGCCGTGACTGCCCTGCCCTGGTTTTATAGAGGAAGCAACCGAGGTCGGAAAAGCTGGCCTCAAAGTGACCCAGTTTGTGTGCCTGGAACTGGCTTAGAAGTCTTTCCTTTCCGGAAGCCGCCCTTCCCACCTGCTCCAGGGAAAGGGGCGATTCCAACCAACTCCATGTGTGCACACTGTGGGCACGCGGAGCATCCCACGGCGGGGCTGTTCAGGAGGCAACTTTGGCTGGTGCACCCGGAGCTGGACTTGCTGGTCACCTCCTCTTCATGGGCAGAGGTTTTTGTCTGCCCGTCTGGTCCCGCAGGGCAGGGCTGGAAGTCAGCCTGTGGCGGCCTTGATCCCCCAGGCCTGGTCCTGCCCAGAGGGTGCAGCCCCCGTGTGCCCTGCACGCGGCCATCTGGGCCCACTGTGGGCATCGTGTTACATCAGGAAACAGATTTGCATAACCATCCAGCTGGGCAAACCTTCTGCACTGGTTTTAAAGCTGGTGTTCGTCTGAACCCTCAGCTTCCTAGCATCTCCCAGGCACAGGATGTCCCACGAGGGAAACAGAGGCATTTCAGCTTTGTCCGGGGATAGGAGGCAGAGATGGGAGGTGGAGGCCCGAGCACTCTGGAAGGAAGGCACTGGGGAGCCCCAGGGCCTGGCTGGTGCCTCAGTCACTGGCCAGCGGCCAAGGCTCCTGAGCAAATGCTGTGTGGCTGCAATAAAAGCGGGGGGCAGGGGGGATAAAACAATCCTCAGGCCTCCACTTCCGCTCTGATCCTGCTTTGGGGTTTCAGGGTCTGACTCCAGCTCTGGGCTGCTTGTGGACCAGGGGGACAGGGTGGCCCGGCTCTCCAGCTTGCTGGGGACAGCAGGATGCAGCGCAATGTCCCTGCGTGCACGAGCGCTGCTCTGTGCCGGCCCGGGCTCCTGAACCCGCTGGGAAAGGAGAGAAAGGTCCCCATGGCCCCGCGGTGGCAGAGCCAGCTCCGGAGAGGAGTTTCTCTATGCTCCTTGGCACTTAGGAGCCATGCCAGGGCCTGCAGGATAAAGCCGGACTGCAAGTTGTGGCGCTGGCCACACACAGTTAACTCTGCAGTGCGTGTGTGTGTGTGCACGCGCATGTGTGTATATGTGTGTATGTGTAACTCTGAGCCGACCAGCAGCTTTAAGAGGGAGGTTTCCAGAAAATATCCCCAAATCCCGCAGAGCTGGGCCTGAGCAGCGGGGCCCCTTTAAGCCTACTGGTGCTTGGCCTGGCAGCTGTCCATGTGACCCGGGGACATCGCCCTGGCTTCATGCCCTGCATACTGAGTTCCAGGGACGCATTCAAGGCCAAGCCAGGGCATCTGGCTTCAGTCCTGTTCCTGCCACTTCCCAGCCGCAAGGCCCTGGGCAAGACGTGCAAACTATGAGGCTTCGGTTTTCTTACTCTTCTATCTCGGAGGAATAAAAGTGTTGGGGGGGGTGGTTTGGCGGGAGAGAACTTGCTTAGCAGGCTCAGGCCCTGGGTTTGATCCCTGGCACCACAAACACACACACACACACACACACACACACACACACACACACACACACGAGGCCAGGCGTGGTGGCACATGCCTGTCATTCCAGCACTTGGGAGGCTGAGGCAGGAGGATCACTGTGTTTGAAGCTACATAGTGAGTTCAAGGGCAGCCTGAACTACATAATGAGACCCTGTCGCAAAAACCCAACCAAACAAAAACAAAAAGCATATGAATGTCGTAAACTAAAAGAATACATTTTTCTGAGTGCTTAGTACCTGCACCCTCCTATATGGCATGCACCAAGCACTCTGTAGCTCCCAATGGATCGGTGCCAGGGGGCAGCTCTACTGTGCTCCTCGTGTGCTGCCCCCAGCGGTGGGGCTGGAAATCGAAAACCATTTGCTGGTGTCATGGGTTGAACTGTGTGACCCCTCCCCCAACTCCCACGCCAAGGTCCTAACCCTCGGCACATCAGAATGTGACTGGATTTGGAGATGGGGTCTTTCAGGAAGTAATTAGCTGGGTGTGGTGGTGCATGCCTATAATTCCAGCACTCTGGGAGGCTGAGGCAGGAGGATTGCAAGTTTGAGCACAGTCTGGGGCAACTCCGAGACTTAGTGAGAGCCTATCTCAGAATAAAAAACAAGAAAGGGCTGGGGCGTAGCTCAGTGCAAAGGCTCGGCTCCAGTCCCAGCACCACTAACAAAACAGCACAGCCTCAAGGTGCTGGCGGGGTCGGTGGGTGGAAGCAGGGAGGTCAGTTTCCGGCTGGTGGCAGCTGGTGGGTTTGCTGATGGTAGAGGTGGGGTGGCCTCTTGACCCTGCACTCCCCTCTGGGCCTGGGACAGTTCCGGGGGCACAACGGGAGCCTGCTCCTCTCTCTGTTCAGCCTGCCAGCGATGAGGCCGGCGTCCAATGCCCCACCACGCTCCAGAGCGCCTCCGTGCGCCACACCTGGACCACGACCGCTGCACAGCGGTAGGCCTGGTGTTCCGTGAGCCCTAGTATCGCCAGGCCACCACTGCCGAACACTGCAAATGCTGCAAAGGACCAGGGAGTCGGACGTGCAATCCTCTTTCTCCTCCCAAGCCAAGCTGCAGGTGCCACCCCTAGGCCACGGACCTATCCCCCGGCTCCCAAGGAGTCCCGAGGTGAAGGACAGAACACCGGCAGGGAGAGGTGTGAACTGTGCGTGGGATGTGGAAGAATCAGGCTGGGCCGCTGCTAGGAGATGCTGACAGCCGCTTGGAACCAACAGAACAGAAAACAGGAGCACTCAGGCCTCAGCAGAGCACATCTGGGAACAGAGGGGGATGCTATGGAGGGCCTCGCTTCTGAGTCATGGTGATGAAGAGAACATGCTACATGCTACAACGACAGATCTGGACAACTGTCACCGCCGCTGAGTACTCAGTCTATGCCAGGTGAGTAAATAAATTTCCTGCACTGTGACATTTAATTTTCCCAACACTCCTGGGGGCTACGCTCCCTGATTGCGTCGGTTTCACACAGATGAGGCTCGGAGGGGCTGAACTGTCCATGCCTGAGATCACGCTGGTTTGCACGCTGCTCTGTCCAGTGGGTCGGGGACAGGGCTACCTGACACCTCAGCGTCCCGCCCAGCTGGGTGACCAGGACACAGGGATGCAGAAGGGCCAGCAGGGGCACAGGCTGCGGCCAGGGCTGCTGCCACCCCAACAGGGGCTCCCTGTGGCAATGTCACAGGAAGTGTACAACTCAGGGGCCCTGTGAGGCGACCACAGCCAAGGAGAATGAATGCCCCAGATTCCAGGGAGCTATCGCTCAAGGCCAGGACGATCCCAGTGCTGTTGGTGCCCAAAGAGGCTGGCAGGGCGCCGCAGGAACCAGCCAGTCCTGGCCATATATCTCGAGGGACAGGGTGCCACAGAGCCAGGGCGCCAAGTTCCTGGGCACGGCAGGACCAGGACACCTGGGGTGCTGGTGCCAAACCTGACTCAGCCGAAGCACGAAACACTTCCTGGCTGGCTCTGCTGGGGCAGGCGACACCGATGATGGAGACTTGGGTCTCCATCTCTGATCTGTGACCCTGAAACAGGTCCGCGGGGAAGATGCCACCTCTGCTTCACTCTGCCAAGCTCTGAACAACACCGAAACACTCTAACTCTTTTTGATGCCCTCGACCTCTGGGATTAGACCGCCTCCACTTTCAGTGACGCTCCGTATTTAACATGCTTCTCTGCTACAGGTCGAATTTGGGGTTTTCTTGTGAGCCACTTCCTTCTGGACACTGTCAGGATGCCTGATGATCCTGTTTGTGCCCTGCCCGATGACATCCCTGCACGACAGCGCTCAGTCCTTCTCGGACCCGGGGCTCGGGGCTCCGGGGGCCAAAGAAGGTTCCCAATCCTGGAACAACAAGGAGCCCAAGGGACTCTCCACCTCCAAGCCTCAGCTTCCTCAACTGTAACATGGGAAGGGAAATCACAGGCTGTGCCTCAAAGGGCCGTGTCCATGATGACCTGAGAGGACATGCGGCAGATACCCAGCCGCGTCAGGAGGCCACGCTGGACACGCTGCGACAGGATGCGCTGCACTCATGACTTTAGCCGTAGCCGACTTGCTGTCGGGGGCGGGGCCTGGCAGAAAGAGGCGTCACCAGGGGGCGTGGCCTAGGAGGGTCCATCTCCTTCTGGATTCCTCCCCTCTCTCTCTGCTTCCTGTTCGCCACACTGTGAGCAGCTCTCCTCCGCCAGCCCCTCTGCCGCGCCACCCTGGCTTGGAGCAGCCGATCACGGACTGAAGCCTCTACAGACCGCGAGCCAAAAAAAGGTCTCCTCCTTTAAGTCGCAGGGGTCAGGTGTTTGGTCCCAGCAAAGAGGAAAATGACTAAGACGCCAGTGAAACACCCCGATCTGTCCCTCGCCATCCCGATGTCCCTTCTCAGCGAGCAGCAGCGCCCCGTCCTGGTGACCAAGACGTCCTCTTGCCTCAACCCTTTTTCTAATTCCTAGACCTGGTGCTGCCCGATACAAATGTGAGCCACACATGTGATTTAAGATTGCTAGTGGCCACACAAAAGGTAAGAGGAAAAAAAGTGAAATTAATTTTAATACCGTTGATTTAGCACCACAGAACCACCCTGGCGTGCAACCTTTGTCACAGTTATTGAGAAAGTTTACGTTTTGAACCTTTAAGCCCAGCGTCCTGCGCTTGCAGCGTGCCTCAATTTGCAGCAGCCACGGCCAAGGGCCCAGGGTCACAGAGCCATGCTGGACACCAGCTGCTCACAACCAGTTCCACTTTCCTGCTTGTTCCATGGAAAAGCTGGCTCCAAGCGTCCCAGGGGTTTCCCAGGATTCCAGGAGGAAAGTCCAAAGGGCCGGGCTCTGTGCTCCCGAGCCTCCTAATGCTTCTGCCCCGGGAATAAAGATCCTAATCACAAAAGCAGCTGACTTCCACACGGAGGTTAAACAACAGACAGCAGGCTGCATGGCAAACAGCAGTGCTTTACCCTGGTACCTTAGGAAACCCTGTGAAGCAGGCTCGACCTTCGCCCCTTCTTAAAGGGAGAAACGGAGGCCCGAGGAGGACATGCCTAGGGTCGGACAACCAGCAAGCTGTCCGTGGAGGTCTGAGCCTACTGGTATTTGTGCACAGGGACTGAACAAGTCCTTTTACGGACTCGTGCTCCCTGCTTACGACCCAGAGGTTCAAGGGCTCCGAGGCGGAAAGGGCGGGTAGGAGTTGTGCACGGATTCCCTAAAACTGTGCAGAGTTTGGCATGAGTGTCGTATTTTGTTTGTTTGGTCCTTGACAAGAATAGCTATTATCAAATTCCCAGAAAGAATTGTAACACCTTTTATTTCAGAGCTTGTTTGCTACTGAATGCCTGTTGTTATGTAACTAACTGTAAATATTGTCTTCCCGTTCACCTGTTAGCTCAATATTACAGAAATTAGGTTTCTCCATTTATCACCGTGTGCCAGTGGCGACATCCAGTATTCTACCAGCCCATTTGTTATTCTCTGCAGCCCTAACAGGCTGGCTGTAGTGAGACCAAAGCACAGAAAGATTACATATTTTGCCCAAGATCAGCCAGCTATTAAGTAGTAGAAACAGTTTTGTTTTGTTTTCCAGACAGGTTTTGCTATGTAGCCCACGCTGGCCTTGAACTTGCAGCAATCCTCCTGCCTCAGCCTCCCGAGTGCTGGGATTACAGGTGTATGCCACCACGCCTGGTTCGAAATAGGGTTTCAGTCCAAATTTCTCTAACCTCAAAGCCATAACCTGACCTAGCAGTGAAATAGTCCACGGCCCCTTCTCTCTCAGCTCAATGAATGCGGAGAACGAGGCCTCCATAGGTACCCAGGTTAGATGAAGGCCTGTGATGTCACAACCCACGGGGCAGCCACTGGAGCTTGCTGGGGGGCTGGGTGCCCAGGGGTCGTTACCTCAGAACCAGTGTGCCCCTTGCTGCTCCTCCCCCAGCGTCTCCTGCAGAACACTGACCGCTGGGCCAACCAAACCCACCTGCTCGGTTCCGGGCACAGCTCTGAGCCACCGGGCCGAACTCCTGCCAGTCCTGCGCTCTGGGTCAGGGCCGGGTGCCCACCTGACCCGGGAAACTGCCGTCTTCAGCACGGGACACCCACGTGTGTGGCGCCAGGTTCCCGGGGCCACGCCGGCACACTCTGCCCCCAACAGGATTCCAGCTGCGGCCGGCCGGGAGGGAGGCCCAGCCCCGCTTGCGGACACTGGCGTTTACAGTCAACACGAGAGCCGGGCTTGCAAACAAACCGTCCTCTGCCCCGCACGGCGCAGCAGCAGGCCTGACAGCGTGCTGAGCTCACGTGCTGACCAGAGCCGAGTGGGTGAATGAGTGACCCGGGGACGGGGCCGCGTCCAGTGCGCTCTCCCTGTGCTGGCCTGGGTGGGGGCCTTGCGGGAAGTTGTTTTATTAACGCTTCACGACATGCCTGAAGAGGAGATTATTATCTCATTTACTAGCCCTCCTTTTTCTTTCTTTCTTTCTTTTTTCATTAACCAGCTTTCGGATGGTAAGAGAAGAATGGAAGCCTACAATAAGCACCTTAGACAGTCAGGGAGTCTACAATAAAAATGCTCTCCTTGAAACCCGGAGCTTCCCGGGCAATCGTGGCAATGGGCGCCCCATGAGGACACCCTCGTGGCACTCGTGTGGCACGCGAGTGTGCACAGGTCTGGCCTTGGAAATGTGTGTGAAGCGTGCGGTGCGCACTGCTGCAAACCCTGGGTTTATGCCTTCTCTCACTCCACTCGCAGAGCTCACGAAAGGAAAGTTCGTGCTTCGTCCTAAGTCCATTTTCAGGTGGGCACTCAGGAGCCCGAGAGCCATGGCTACTAAGGGCCGGCAGCGAAGGGCATTCGGGGCCTCTCAGACATGCAAACGCTCAGACCCAAGCCAAGCCCCTGTGTCAGAAACCCAGCAGCCCCAGGTGACTGATTCCTTCAGGGCTTAAGAACCACGCCTGCAGTGAAGTGAGTTCCCCATCCTCCCTCCCTCCCTTCCTTCCTTCTGGTTTTTGAAGACAGGGTCTCACTATGTAGATCAGGCTGGCCTTGAACTCACTATGTAGTTCAGGTTGGTCTTCAACTCACAGCGATCCTCCTGCCTCAGCTTCCTGAGCGCTGGGATTAATGCTGAGCTTCCAACTCATTTTCTATTTAAATTGACTAGAATTCTCCCTCTAAAAGCAAACTGGCTCATTAACAACTTCTTTTTTTAGAATATTGAGGGAACACATGGAAAGGGACATGGAGGCAAGTCCCTGAAGGCCCAACCTTATCAGCAACACAAGCACAGTTTAAATTATGTGGGGTGCAGAGGGACACTTGTACTGTCATCAGCTGCATTCAGAATGTGTCTAGTTCATCTAAAAGAATGATGTAAAATCTCTCAGAAGTATCAGTTAATTCAACAGCATGAACGTTTTCCTTTAAATGAGTTAGAGAACTTTTAAAACCCTTGGGACCAACAAAGCATTGCTTAAAGCAGCTGACAACCCTCTGGCTAAGTTGTGTTCACTGAGTCAAGAATTTCTCAAATGAGGGCCGGTGAGATGGCTCAGCGGCTTAAACGCCTGCCCGGCAAGCGCGAGGGCCCGAGTTCGACTCCCAGAACCCACATACAAAAAAGGGGCCGGTGATATCGCTCAGCGGCACGGGCGCCTCCTGGCGCGCGAGGTCCTGAGGTCGACCCCCGGTACCCACAAAAAAAAAAAAAAAAAAAAGAATTTCTCAAATGACTATCGAATCAGGAGTGGAGGGTTCCTATCTGTGAAAGAGTTTCTATGGGGCTTTCAGCCCCGGATTATCCAGGTCAGACCAATTCGAGGTGTTCTGCGGTGTCAACTGAACGGGACCATGAGCCCCACGACCTGGCCTTCAGCTGTGGGTGCCAACCACCTGAAGATACCCACACCTACCTCACCTGTCTGTCCTTAAACCTGACTCTGCATCGGGAGGGGGACAAGAGAAATTACATAGTTCTTCACACCTTCCACAGGCAGCATGTGGCATCTTGGCCTCTCTCTTGCTGTTGGGGCACAATGCCAGACACCCACAGCTGAGAGGAGGGCTTTATTTTGGCTCACGGTCTGTAGAAGTTTCAGTCTGTGGTCGGCTGCTGCAAGGCAGGGTGGCCAGGCAGAGGGGCTGGGGAGGAGAGTGGCTCACAGCATGGCGCACAGGAAGCAGAGAGAGAAGGGAGGAGCCAGGGAGGGGATGCACCCTTCCAGGTCACACCCCAGTGACGCCCCCTCCCACTAGAACCCCTTTTTAACAGCCAGTCAATTAGAAGCCCCCATCATCTGATCACCTTTTAGTAGCCCCATCTTTGGGCACAGGCTTTGGGAGACATCTGGATAGGGACCAGTGCACAGAATATCAATCACGACGACTTTCACAGGAAGTGGCAACTCTGCCATTCCTCACAATTCAGGCCACAGTGGGAGAACATGTTCCCGGGGCTGGGGACAGAGCAGGAACTCAGTAACTAGCACCTAATCCAAACAGTCGAGGACACGGTGCTTGAGGTGAGTGATGACAGAGGCCAAGACCCCGTCTACAAAAGCCAGAATTTCCCACACAAATCGTGATGACATCACATCCCTCAAGGCCCCTGCAGGGAATACTTTCCCGGAGGCATTACACACCAAAGAGGTGAAGCCGTAGAAGCCGCTTAGTTAGCTCCAAGTCTAAGTAAACAGCAGTTAGGAACCAGAGAGAGCGTCTCTAAAACAGAACACCTTGGCGCAACTGCTGGGCTCAGCGCCGATGGATCCCTGGGCTCTGGTGCCGACGAGAGGGAGATGCTGAGGACGTCATCGGCTCTTACACAAACCCAACAGCCACGACAGCTGTAGCAAGGCCTTTGTGTCCTCATCAACCGTAGACTCAATGACAGTTTTCTAGCACGGGCTGGGCCCAGGGATTAAACTCTGGAGAGAGATCGTGGCAGAGCAGCATTTGCCTGCTGGGACCACATAGGAATTTCAGATGGTTGAAACAGGGTCTACCAGAAGTCTGTCCTGGGACCGCCCCAGAAGCGCACAGTCACCACGCACGAGGAATGTCAACATAGATGCCGTGTGTTCGCGTTACGCAGATCATGAGACTGATTTTAGCAGACTGCGTCAATACACGCCTGTACCTCTTCTAAAGCACCTTTCCCCATTGGGGTCGGCATTCACAGACCAGCAGATGCTGGGGACTGGGGGGGTTTATCACTAAGTCTCACTCACGGTGGCTGTAGAAACACCTCGTTTTTACGCATACATGCTACCCTGTGTCTAAACGTCACCTTTACCTGTAAATTCTGCTTTGATGGCACTGCCTGGCCGTTTGTTTGATAATGTGGTTCCTGGTGTGCTTCTTTTCTTGTATGTTCCACCCAACTTGAGCTACTGGAAGACAAAAATAGTCTAGCGCTGCCTATAATCCCAGCACTCAGGAGGCTGAGGCAGGAGGATCACCAGGAGTCCAACGCCAATGTGGGCTATATAGTGAGTTTGAAGCCACCTTGAACTACCTTCTGAGACTGTCACAAAAACAAAATAAAACAAAACAACAAAACAAAACAAAACAGATGGTCCAGTGCTCGCCTACTGTGTCACACTCAGTGGCAGCAGTGAGCACTTACTTAACGCATGAGGGTGCAGCGTCTGCACAACTGTTTTGTTTTATTTTTATGAGTCCATGTTTGCTGCACACGAGGACTGCACTGATTGTGGGGAGTTGGTGCACGGACATAACACATCTCAACTGGGTTTCTCTTTCTGAGAATCCCGGAGTATAAGCAGTGAAGTAGAGAGAGGTGATGGGACACGGGAGTGAGACCTTCTACGAATGGGATGGAAAGCGGCTTTTGAGTGAACGGAGACCGAGGGTGGGGAAACGGAGGTGTAGCTGAGCCAGGGAGCCTGGAGGTTGGGCATGGGAAAGGAAAGCAAAACTGTGCCCAGTCTCTAAAATCAGGAACAAGACAAGGATGTCCACTGTCCCCACTCTTATTCAACATAGTTCTGGAAACTTTAGCCAGAGCAATTAGACAAGAGAAAGAAATAAAAGGAATAATGATTGGAAAGGAAGAAGTTAAATTATCATTATTTGCAGATGACATGATACTCTACACAGAAGACCCCAAAAACTCCACTAAAAAACTGCTAGATTTAATAAGCAAATTCAGTAGTGTAGCTGGATACAAAGTCAATACTCAAAAGTCAATAGCCTTCCTGTACACAAATAACAAACTTACTGAAAGAGAAATTAGGGAAACAATATCTTTCACAATAACATCCAAAAAAATGAAATACCTAGGAATCAACCTCACAAAGGATGTACAAGACCTATACACTGAAAACTATAGTACTCTGAAAAAGGAGATTGAAGAGGATATCAGAAAATGGAAAGATATCCCTTGCTCCTGGATAGGAAGAACCAATATAGTGAAAATGGCCATACTTCCAAAATTGTTATACAGATTTAATGCAATTCCAATCAAAATTCCAACAGCATATCTCACAGAATTAGAGAAAACAATCCTAAAATTCATTTGGAACCAGAATGGACCTAGAATAGCAAAGGCAATTCTGGGCAACAAAGGCAAGGCAGGGGGCATTACAATCCCCGACTTGAAATTATACTATAAAGCTACTGTGATAAAAACAGTGTGGTACTGGCAAAAAAACAGACCTGAAGATCAATGGAACAGATTAGAAGATGCTGAAACAACCCCAGACATACTAAGCCACCTTATCTTTGACAAAGGTGCCAAACACATTCACTGGAAGAAAGATAGCCTCTTTAATAAATGGTGCTGGAAAAACTGGCTGTGCACATGCCGAAGATTAAAACTAGACCCATATCTTTCACCATGCACTAAACTAAATTCAAAATGGATCAGAGATCTAAATATTAAAACAGAAACATTAAATCTGCTGGAAGGTAGGATAGGTAAAACCCTTGAAGACATTGGTGTAGGCAAAGACTTTATGAATAAAACCTCAACTGCACGGGAACTGTCCCAAAGAATCAACAACTGGGATCTCATCTTATTAAAAAGCTTTTGCACAGCAAGAGAAACCACCAACAGAGTGAAGAGACAACCCACAATGTGGGAAAAAATGTTTGCCAGCTGTTCCTCAGACAAAGGATTACTATCGAGAACATATAAAGAACTCAAAAAAATCAGACCTCCCAAATTTAAAGACCCACTCCAAAAATGGGCATCTGAGATGAATACACATTTCTCAGATGAAGAAATACTAATGGCAAATAACTATACAAAAAAATGTGCAACATCTCTAGTCATTCGAGAGATGCAAATTAAAACAACACTGAGATTCCATCTCACCCCAGAAAGAATGGCTATTACCAAGAAATCAACTAATAACAAATGCTGGAGGGGCTGTGGGGAAAAAGGAACCCTTCTTCACTGTTGGTGGGAGTGTCGACTGGTACAGCCACTGTGGAAATCAGTGTGGAGATTCCTCAAAAAACTAGGGTTGGAGGTCCCATTTGACCCAGCTGTTCCCCTTCTGGGCATCTTCCCAGAAGAATTAAAAACATCGTACCACAGCGATATATGTTCACCCATGTTTATAGCAGCACAATTTGTAATAGCCAGATCTTGGAAACAACCCAAATGCCCATCAACTGAGGAATGGATAAGAAAGATGTGGTATTTTTATACAATGGAGTACTATTCAGCCATAAAGAAGGATAAACTGGAGACTTTTATAGGTAAATGGATGCAACTCGAGAAAATACTCATAAGTGAAATAAACCAGACGCACATGTGTAAGCATCGTATTGTCTCTCTAGTATGAGAAACTGAAAGAGTAAATAAGATCCAAAATGTACAATAGACATGGTGAATCAAAAAGAAACTGGTCAAAAGGAAAGAGAGACTGGAATAGGGAAAAGAAAGAAGGGAAAGGGAAAAAAAATTGTATATATATATATAAGATGGTTAAGATAGATACACTACCAATTTTACTTAGTTCATTGAAGAGTAAGGTTTGTGCCAATAATGTTTGGACGATTGAATGCTAATGTCTGGTATCCTGAATAACTGACTTAAAGATAATAATACGTAATGCATTAGCCATTGTTACCCTCAAAAAAAAAAAAACAAAAAACTGCGCCCAGTGCAACCGCCCGATGCAGCGCCACACACCGCAGGGTCGGCCGTTCAGGGCGCGTCTGCGGCGTCTCCCGTCCCAATCTCTAGCCGGGGTCAGAGCTTCCCTCTCTCTATGGCCACCAGCGGCCACGCTACTTAGCCTTATTTGGGAGCCAGCCCCGAGTGTGTGCACTTTCTTCTCTTTTTTAAATAATGAAAGAAATATGTTGCAAAATTCAAATTATATATGCACGTGAATAGGATAAAAAGTTAATGCTCTCTCTCACTCATACAGGGTAACTATTGTCCATAGTGTTTTTTATTCTACTGACCTTTAGAAACAGGCATCATCCGCACGGATATGGGTTTTTAAGTAAAAAGGATCGTATTTCACAGAGTTCTGCAAATTGCAGCTTTAATAAAATTTTTATTTTTGAGACGGGGTCTCACTATGTAGCCCAGGCTGGCCTAGAACTCACAGTGATCCTCCTGCCTCGGCCTCCCGAGTGCTGGGGATTACAGGCGTGTGCCACCATGTCCAACTGGAAATTGCATTTTTTATCAATAATAAACATATCATGTGCAACCAGGCTTTCCCAGGCCAAGGACAGTTGTATCGTTCTGATTTTAATTTCTCATTTTGAGGCATGTAAAATTTACAGAAAAAGCAAAATGGCAAGGTAATAAATGCCTCGGTTATGTTCTGAAAACGTGTGCATTCCCAGCTCAGCGCATGCAGGGGAGGGGAGAGAAGACCCCAGCACCTGACCTCTGGCCTGGAGCCGGACTTTGCAGCCAGCAGCCTGGGCAGCTGCCCCAGTCCTCCCACTCGACACCATGACAGCCTTGGTGACAGGTGACCGGACTGGGTGCGGTTTGCCCTCCTGCAAGTGCAGGTCCAGTGGTCTCCGGGGCCAGGAACTCGGGCTCCTATCCCACCCGCCTGCTCTCTCTGCAGACTCTTAGGGGCCACCCCCACATGTGGCTGAGCCTGATAGCATCCCTGTCCCCAGGAGGGCAGGCCCCAGCCTCGACCTGGGCTGCTATCTGGAGCCAGCAGGCAGGGAGGGCAGGGCAGCAAGCGCCCTGGGGAGGGGGCTGTGGCCCCTGGGAACTGTTCTCAGCATCCAGGAAATGGCACTGTGGCCTGGTGGAGCCGCCTACAGCAATGGCTCCCTCCCTTCCTCTGTGCATCTAGAACAAGGAGTGTTTTCCTGTGCACACCATGGTACTCGGGGTCCTTCAGATGCATGGGCTCACTCACTCCTCCAGTCCTGTGTGCTTGCTGGACTATTGTCCCCACTTCACAGGAAGCGGTGTCATTTCCCTAGGGAGTGGCGGGCACAGGGTAGAGCCCAGGCGCTCTGGCTCCACAGCCCAGGCACCCAGCAGGTATCTTGCAGCCTTCCTGGAGCGGTTACAGCGGGCAGGTGTGCAGGAAGGAGCAGGCCGCCTGCAGACACAGACACGCAGCCCCTTCCCCGCGGGCTCTTCCCACCATGAGATGTGTTTGTGATGCGCGAGAGGCGTGGGGTCTGCAGGGCCTCCCCCGGTTCCTCGGATGTGGAAGTCTTCCTGGCAGCTTCCCAGGAGTGCAGTGCTTTTTGCACCTCGCTTTGAGTAAATGTGGGCAGAGGGAGCTGTTAGGAACAGGGCTCGGACCGTCTTGAGCCTGGTCCCTTTCTAACTGCGTTTCGAGCTCTATCTAACTGGGCCGCCTACAGCAGGATCCAGGAGTTCGAGACCGGCCTGGGCAGCACTGGAGAGCCTGCCTCAAAGGCAGACAGAGCCTGTTCCCAGTTGACTCACACATCTGCTGGGAGAGGAGCCGAGTCCCCTCCCTGGCAACACAGGCCCCTGCCACCCACCCCCTCTTCCTGTCCCGCCTGCCAGCCCTGGGGAGGTGACAAACACGGCCAAGACTCCCGCGCAGCAGGCAGGGCCAAGGCAGCAGCAGAGGCGCTGGCCCAACCCCAGAGTGGAGGCCGAGGGCACGGCCTGGGCTGGGAGACCTGGCACTGGCCGCCACCTGCACTCGGGCCCAGGCAGCTCTGTACCCGAGGCCTGCTTCCTGTTGTGCCACTATGCAAGTGAGCCCTGCACTGGCCAGGGGCCAGCTGTACCCACTCACCAGGTGGCAGGGACTCATGGGAATGCAGCTGTCTGGCAGCCTCAGCGCCACCCGCTCCTGCATCCCACAGGCTCGGACCCAGAGGCCAACCCTGGGCACGGTGTCCCTCACCAGGCTCTGCCTGTGTCAGGGAAGCCATCCATGCAGCGGCAATAGACACTTCCCTGGGGGAGCATCAGGGACCCCAAGCCAAGAACCTCTGGAGACGAGGAAGCAGGAAGACTATCAAGACCCGGGGGCTGCAGTCCAGGCTGAGACCGGAAGAATCCCCTGGGGTCCCGGCAGCCTCAGTTTCCCCAGGTGTGAGATGAGAGTAGCTCATTGCTGCAGGCAAAAAGTGTGTGATTTCTAATGCTGACAGCAATGCCAGAAAGGGAGGGTCTTGCTATCCACCTGCAGATGGGTAAACTGAGGCTGGGAAGGGTGCGTGAACATGGCCAACATCTGTCCAGGTACTGCAGTCAAGATTTGAACCCAGGACTATTGCATCCTCTCGTGAAATTCTTTTAAGCATCTTTAAAATAGGTTTTTAAGCATCTTTTTTTTTTAATGTGGGTACTGGGAGTTGACCTCAGGACCTTGCGCTTGTCAGCAAGCACTTGTGCTGCTGAGCGATATCACCGGCCCTTTTTTTCCTTTATGTGGGTTCCGGGAGTCAAACTCAGGACCTCGTGCTTGCTGGGCAGGTGCTTATGCCACTGAGCTATCTCACCGGCCCTTTTAAGCATCTTTAAAAGGATGTTTGCAGCTACAATTGTCTCAATTTTCACTATGAGCATCATTCAGTTGGTAAATTATCTGTTGTAGGTTAAAGATCTTACTTCATTGAGCTTTCTTGGGCGACTTACTCTTTTGCGTTCCCAAATGGGACCTGTTCAGGGAACTGCACATGGATTTTGAAAGGGACTAAGGCAGAGTTTAATTCTAATTCTCATATTAAATCATTAGCTAAATAAATCACTATGGCCAAACATGGAAGATTTTTGTTTTAAGGCAGCACTGCATTTCTTGGGTGGAAGAAAGCTGGTACCAAGAGATGGAACAGCGCAGGGGTCCCGGAAAGAGGCTGGGCCCAGAGTGGAGAGATTCGGGTCTCTCCTGGCCATGTGTTTCATGAACCAGGTGACATCTGCAGCTTGCTGACCTGCCCCTGCTTCCTCTTCTGCATCAGTGAGGTGAAGGGCTTGGATCAGCAAGTGCCTTTCCCCTTTCAACACGAAGATAACTTTAATGTACAAACACGAAAAAAAGTACAAACACGAGATTCTGCCACTGATGACAACTGCTCTTTTGGAACCTGCTGACGACAGGAACACACAGCGGTCAGGAGTGAGCAGAAGGCCCCTTCTGTTCTGCTAGCTGCAAGCACACCATCGCAGCCCTGACCCGGAGCAGCGCCTCTGCGTGCCCCTTGTCACTATTCGGCTCACTGTCAACGCGGGGCCCTAGAGACACCCTCCCTCTCCGCAGAGAGCCACCTGCCGCCCTCCCGGCTCGGCTGCAGATCGCGCCTTTGCATTCCGTGGCTCACGGCTCCTCCGAGGCAGCTCTGCCTCCGATCCCAGCCAATGACCTCTGCTACGCGCTGGGCTCCCACGTTCTGCTTGGAAGAACCAGCGAGGTTTTAGTTAGTGATTTTGTTTTGCACTAAATCCCACGCATTGTGCAACAAGATACACAGACGTACTCCGCACATCCACACATGCGCACATGTGCACACACACCGTGCATGCACTCACACACACGCATGCCCCTGCGGGGGCTGCACAGGCGGCCAATGTAGACAGAGCCCTGTCCTCAGAGCTGGGGTCTCCCCTGCATCTTCTCAGGGCCCTGAGCCCTCCCCTCTCATCTCCCAGGGGCTCCGGCTCCACCGAGTGACATCTCCCCTTGCACATCTGACTCGCATCGCAGCCTTCCGTAGGAAGCCAACCTCTGGATTCTGTCCACCCTGCCGCTCAGAATCCCAAAGCCTCCCTGGCAGCTTCGCCCTCCCTGCAATGACGTCATTCACCCACAGGCGCCCCGAGACTTCCTGCCTGAGACAGCTGCTGCCGGGTGCAGAGCGACTTTCACTCAGCCCACGTCTGCCGAGCACCACTGTCCCCATGTGAGGCACCAGGGATGCGGTGGAGGGGAAGCCAGCATCAGGCAGGTCATGGGAGTGTCCCGCGGGTCACATGGGACGTGCTCAGTGTTGGGAAATGTAGCCTGGCCTTCGGGAAGTGGGGTTCAAGGCTGCGCCTTCAGTCGGAGCCCCTCCTCGCAGGTGCAAGGCCCTGGGTTAGATCCTAGCCCCAGCATAGATGAATAAAATGTAAAAAATCACATCCTTTGACCCAATAATCTAACGCAGGGAATTACTTTATCCTAAGGAAATAAGCCAAAGCATGTGCATGGAGTTACTCACTGCAAAATTATTTACTAAAAAATTAAAAGCGAGGAAGAAAACAATTCTCAAAACAAAGACATGAGTAAATGATAGCTTGCCAGCCAGAGGTACACTGCATACCACTTAAGGTAGAAGTTTTCAGCCAGGTGTGGTGGTGCACACCCGTAATCCCAGCACTCTAGGAGGCTGAGGCAGGAGGATCACAAATTCAAGTCAATCCTAGACAATCCCTGTCTCAAAGTTAAAAAAAAAAAAAAAATCAATAAGGGCTGAGGTAGTAGCTCACCGTGAAGGTCCTAGGTTCAATCTCCAGTACCATAATAAATCATAATAATAGTTTCTGAAGACTATGTTACTATACAAAGTGGCCAGGCTAACGTGTGGGACACAGCAAGACAACACCATCTTGGTGGAAGCAGGGCCTTACGAGTTGCCAAACCTGCCTCAGCCTTCACCTGAACTTGCCAGGCACCAGGACTGTGGGAGAGAAACCCAGCTGACAGGATTTTGGTTACACCAATCCGACAGATCAAGACAATAACCCAGCAGGTGAGCCATGAATAAAGATGAACACACCGGGAATCATCTGCATTTTGTAATTCCAGCTGCTAGTTCTTAACACAAAACACAAAAGCACAGAAAAAAAAAAAAAAAAAAAAAAAAAAAAAACTGCTCCCAAGCCTGGCATGGTGGCAGTGCACGCCTGTAATCCCAGCACTCAGGAGGCTGAGGCAGGAGGATCACCACAGTTCAAGGCCAGCCTGGGCTACATAGCGAGACCCTGTCTAAAACAACAACAACAAAACCAAAAAAAAATCTACTCCTCCACATAATCCTCCTGTTTCTACTTCAACTTGGATATGAAGGTCATATATTAATTGAAAAAAAAAACTGATTATCTAATTTGAAACTCAGTTCATTTTTATGTATTACAGATTGGGGGAAGGAGAAGGGAAATGTTTCTGAAGTTAAAGATTAGTGCTCAGAACTGAACTGAAAAGCATCTCTTACAATTTAAAGTGATTTTCTTTTCCTGCCTTTGTCTCTTTCTGTGTCTGTCTGTGTCGCTGTCTGTCTGTCTGTCTGTCTGTCTGTCTCTCTTTCCCTGTCTTGCTCACTCACTGTTGACAGCCTTTGGGAGAAATGGAGAGCCAATCCCCGGTGACCCTGGCGGGCTGCAGGCCTGGACACTGCGGCCCGCCTCGTGTGTACGGTCGCCCCCATGTGTGGGGAGCGTGGTGGACTGTTCTTCCAGGCTGTCCCTTACTGCCATCCAAAAAGCTCCGCCCTTCTACCGAAGTCCCCAGTGAGCGGCCTGGCTGCTGACCCAGCGAGTGGTCCCTGCCTCCTGCACTTGCTACAGGGGAGGCCGGGGGCCCAGCGCCGCCCCAAGCAGAGCTGACCGCAAGTCCCAGGTCCTCTCAGACTCCAGCGGTCAGGAACGAGAGCAACTGCACAAGCCGTTGACGTTAGGATGAATTATTAAAAATTCTGCCTCAGTTGGGACAGACTCTAAAATGGGGTCAGGAAGTGAGGTCTAAGTCCAGGGTCAGAGACCGGCAGTGGAGGCTGGCGTTGGTTGGTGGATTTGTTGCACTTGGCCCACAGAGAATTATTTAAAAAAAAAAAGAAAATGGAGCCAACATTTAGAAACTGGGAGTTTTCATATAAAAACCCAGATTTCTGGCTTGACAGCAATGCATTTCCACGTGGCTGCCTCCAAGGCTGTGACCCTGGGTAAACCGTTTTCAAACAGGCAATGGAGACCAGGGACCAACAAGTTCAGGAATCAAACACGGAAGCCCGGAGACTCAATTTCTCCTCTGCTTCTCCACTCGGAGTGGAATAAGGGTGAACTGGCAGATTCTCTAATGCTCTTTCAGAAACGGCTTGAATAGGGTTCAGAAAACACAGCCGGGCCTGGTGGCACACAGCCTGCACAACCCTAGCACTCTGGGAGGCTGAGGCAGGAGGATCATAAGTTCCAGTTCACCCTGGGTGATGCAACAACTTACTGAGGCTCTGTCTCAAAATAAAATATTTTACAAAGGGCTGGGGATGTAGCTCAGCACAAAGGTGCCAGGTTCAATCCTCAGTACTACTAGAAAAAAAGCAAAAGCAAAACCAAAACACAAAAAGCCACGTTCATCACAATGTGTGTGGCTCAATAAAGACCAAGAAACACTTCATTCTCATGGAACATGAGAACATTTCTGCCTCTGCTTCCCTGACTGACTCTAAAACTCCATAATTTTTATAATCAGTTAATAGAAATGGGTCGGGAATCCTCCAGAGAGATAACCACTGTACTGTACTCTCACCAGGAGTACAAGAATTCTCCGGCTCCAGCAATTCTGTGACACGGCTGGGAAGAAAATTCCCGAACAGAGGAGGGAGCCACCGGGAGCACCCATATTCCCTGCGACACGATGCTTATTTTCCAAGAAGGACAAATCAGGAGCCAGGTAGGGTCCAGAGACGCTGAAGAGAAATAGTGCAGAAAAACAGGTGCAAAGTGACCCCTACCACCAAAGCCAAAATGAATCCTTTGTATTTTTTTAATGATAAATACAGTCATTAAATTTCAGTGAAAGGTCACTGGTGAATTACGGCATTTGACGGGTCCAGACATCAAAGAGTAATTTTCTATTCTTGGAAACATACAGAGACCTTTGCGACACACGGGCACCCAGTCCTTATTTTAGTAGAAGGAGTTTTTTTATTGTAGTGGTTGTTAGAAAAAAATAATTACTTAGCAAGCCAGTGGCTATATGCATGATATTGTTGGAGACATGACTAAATTAAAAACCGAATTTAAAATAGAGAAAAGCAGTGGGCACCTGATGCTGGATGGTGCGGCACACACTGCTGTTTAGAAGATGCTACGGTTTTGGGAGCGTGCAGATGCCGGCTGGGTTCTTATTAATCAGGGCGAGCAGCGGTCTGGCTGCAGTAACGCTGGCTTCCCTAAAAAGAGCGTCCCTGGACGAGCCCCGAGTCCCCGGTCTGATTGGGAAGAGAGAGGAAGGAACGCTGTCCCGCGTCTTCAAGTCTTTGCATCTTGGATCTGCAGCCTCAAGATGCAGCAAGCAACTGGCCAGCCAGGCAGGCAAAACACCATCAAAACACAACAGAACACATCTTTGTTAACAGATAATAATAAAAATTGCGCTCAATGCAGGACACAGTTTCTATACAGCAAATGACAGAGAGTTAGATTCTGGGCCAACACAGCCAAAGATGCGACCCAGACTCGGCCATGACCAAAGGAGGCGGGGCCACGGCAGGCCACAGTGGCCGCTGCAGGGAGGCGATGCTGTAGGCCGAGGTCCAGGGACGGCGGACGGTGCTGCGGCTTCTCCGCGTCCGCCTCGCTTTGCATTTGCTTCCCAAACCCCAAGCCCTAAGGTAGTGATGGATTTTTGAGGTGTCAAAAAGCCCCAGTGTGCAAGCTCCTGGGATGACGCCGACACAGATCTGTGCGCCGCTCCTGGTGTGCAGATGGACGGGCAGCCTGCTCATTTGCCCGGCTTTGTCTCTTTTCAGGGACGCTGGTCCCTAGGAGACTTGGGGACCTCGGTTAGGTGCTCAGCGCTTTTCTGAAAATAAGATGGTGCTTATTTGTCAATAGAATACTGAAAATGGTCAGGGGAACGAACCACTGTGAGTGTGTCAGAGAGAGAGAGATAATGAGAAAGAGAGAGCAAGAGAGAGAGAGGGAGAGAGAGAGAGAGAGAGAGAGGGGGGGGGCTGGTCCATTCTAAAGTGCACCATCAAATGGGAGCAGCACCAAACAGAAACCTAAAGGCACCCACCGGCTGCTTCCCACGTACCAGGCCTGTGCACATGACATGCAAGTCCCCCTTTGTCTGCGGACCCCACAGGGCCCTACTACAACGTCCCCTTGAGGTGTGGTTAATCTAAGGATGAAGACATGAAGTCAACTGGAAGCAGCAGGTCACAGGCTGGGGGTCTCTTGGTAGATGGACACCAAGCCTTTGCTTTATTTATTCATTTTCAGTCCTGGGGATCAAATCCAGGGCTTTGGCACTGAGCTAGGACACCCCACATCCCGCCTTTTATAAAAATTTTGAGACAGCTAAGTCACTAAGTTGTCCAGGTTGGACTTGAAATTGTTGTGATTGTCCTGCCTCAGCCTCCCAGGGTGCTGGGGTTACAGGTGCGCCTCACCACGACTGGCTAAGCCTTTGCTCTTAAATGCTGGTCCCTCGCTGCCTCCCAAGCAGGCGGCTCTGGGCTGCACACAGGGCTGCTAGAGGTGATCTCGAATTCCCGGGTCTGAGGAAGGAGAGACGAAGGCTCCTCCCCGCCTCCTCTCCCCGGCCCATGCTGAAGCTCGGTCCTCAGGGGTGCAGAGACTGTCCCCAAGGAGGTGCCGCCTGCAGCCTGCCCGAGAGCCCGCGGTCCCTAGTGCAGAGCCCCGGCACGCCGGCTCCGGGGTCGGGGATGTGCTCCTCGTCACCGGCCGCGGGGGCCGGGGCTGGGGGCTTCGCCTGTCTTCTCCCAGCCCTGCCACACCCCCGACACATCCAGGCCTCGCTGCTCGCGGCCTTCCCTCCAGCCCCCCCCAGGGCCCAGGTGGCCTTGCGAGGTGACCCTGTGTAGAACCCCAGCCGGGACCCGAGGCTCAGCTCATGCCGCCACAGCCGGAGCCGGAGTCGGGGTGTGACCGGCTCAGCCCACTCACGGGACGAGCGAGGGAAGTCACCGCTGCCCCGTGCCCGCTCCACGGCCACGGAGGAGCGTGGAAACCACGCCCAGCCCGGGCGCCCTGCTCCACGGCCACAGAGGAGCGTGGAAACTGCGCCCAGTCCGGGCGCGACTGTCCTCATCCACCAGGGTGAGTAACTTCACACTTGTGTGCAGAAGAGCTTGTGTCACATGGAAATGTCCTCTAAGTGTGTGAAACAAAAAAAGAAAGCTCCCTCCTCTGTGGGTACTTATACACAGACGACTCAACAGGATAACGGCTAGGTGTGGTGGTGCACGCCTGAAATCCCAGCAGCACTCCGGAGGCTGAGGCAGGAGGATCACCACGAGTCTGAGGCCAGCCTGGGCTACACAGTGAGACTCTGTCTCAAAAAAGCAAGATAATCATAATAACAATGATAATGATAATCATAATCATAATGAAAGCCATGGTATTAAGAAACAGTGGAAGGTCAGAGATCCCTGCAGCCCATTCCTTTTCCTGGGGAGGGGGCTGGTGTGGAATAGCAGATTCGGATACTGTGAAGTGGCTAAATTAACACACTCAGCAGGTCGCGGACTTTTCAAGGCTGAATACCAGCTGAGATAATTAAAGGCTGGGTCCGGCTCCTTTTTTTAATTGACTCCCCTATAAACTCCCTGCTGACAGAGGCATAATTAAGTTGATTCCTGGAAGAATGCATAAGGAGACTTTTCTTCTTCATTCCTAATTAAAAAAAAAAGTCCTCCTTCCCCTGGCGAGCTCAAAGAGCACTTACGTTCGCCAGAACTGCAAGGAAAGTTGCAAAATGCCTTTTAAAAACGCTAAGCCCACAACTGCCCTTCTCCCCAGTCCCAGACTCCCCAGAGCCCCACAGGTGCTGGTGGCCTGGTGACATCGGGAGGGGAGG
The DNA here is from genome assembly GCA_028451465.1 of Erethizon dorsatum. NCBI lineage: Eukaryota > Metazoa > Chordata > Mammalia > Rodentia > Erethizontidae > Erethizon > Erethizon dorsatum. Next base: position 122,316,978 of record CM051829.1, on the reverse strand, counting down.
CGGCCACCCGTGTCCACCAGCTCAGCTAGGAGCCTGGAGCCTCCCTTCCTGGGCAGCCACATGGCCGAAAATAAATTCTGCAGTTTTTAAGTACTGTTCTAAAAATAGGGAGTTTGGTTTAAACTTGCCAGTTAGTGTTTTGATTTTTAAATTATGTGCAAAATATTATGCCGAATGCTGGGCACAATGTCGCTCACTTGTAATCACAGCACTCGGGAGGCTGAGGCAGGAGTATCGCCACCAGTTCGAGGCCAGCCCAGGCTCCACAGTGAGTTCCAGGCCAGCCTGAGCTACAGTGAAACCCTGTCTAAAACAACAATAAAAACAACAAAAATCATGCCTAAAACCCAGCGAGTTGGTAAGCAACTCAGGAAGGTTGCAGTTTTATTTTGATCCCAAGGTTCTGAAACATGTGTTTACCCCAAATCTGAGGAAGGGGGGACGGAGACAGAAGTAGGGTGGGTGAGAAGACGTAGAAGGCTTGAATTCCAGCTTGAAAGGAAGAGGCAGCTGGATCTTCCTAGAGCAAGCAACACATTTTTAAATTGCTGAATTGGGGGGTGGGTTTTGTTCATTCACCCCAAATGAATGGAAAAAAAACTGGTAAGTTTCCCCTGAGTTACTCTGAGCTTTACTCCTGTCCCATCTGGTGTCACTTCTGGGCCCAACCTTCAAGTACACCCAACTGCAAATAATTCCTAACCGGCGGCCTGAAAAGCACACGGGATCCTCTGTGCGTCCGGCGCTGGGAGACCGGGTCTCGGGTGAAAGAGCTGAAGTCTCACCACTTCCGGACAGGCGCGCTGCTATAACAGAGCTTCATTAAGAAAGATTAACTTCACACGAGCTTGGGCAATTCTGAAAGGCTTTTGTAGTTCTTGGTTTATTTCATTTTTGAGACAGGGTTTTGCTGTGTAGCCCAGGCTGGTCTCGGACTTGTGGCGATCCTCCTGCCTCCGCCTCCCGAGGGCTGGGGTCCCAGGCCTGCACCACCATGCCACGCCCACTTCTGCAGCCTCTGCAGAGACTGGGAATCCGGCGGCCCGGTTTTGTTCCTGAGGAGCCGGAGCTGGGAGGGCTGCGGAGCGCTGGTCAGCTCACAGCTGCTCAGAGGCTGGGCCTTTGCCTGCTGCCCAGCTCGTTTCCTGCCTGACCCGAGTCCGGTTTATTTTCTGTTTCTCCCCCGAGCTCCCGCGCATTCTTCCCTCACTCAGCGACTCCCCTCACCAACCCTCCTCTCCAGAACAGGTGCATCTCAGGCCTGTGGTCCCAAGGCCTCGCCCTCTGCCCGGTTCCCTTGGGTGGGGAAGCCAGGCTGTTTCCCAAGTTGATGAGCTGGGAGCTGTAAGGAGCAGTAAACGAAAAGACAGCTGAGAGAGCTGGCCTGGAAGTGCACCCTGTCATCCCAGCACTCGGGAGGATTGCCGCGAGTTCGAGGCCAGCCTGGGCTACTCAGTGACACCCTCTCTCAAGAAAAAAAAATCAAAAAAATAAAAAACTAGAGAGAAAGAGAAAAGGATGTGAGAGAGAAGAATCCGGAAATGCTATCTGGAGGCAGACAGGTCCAGCTTGGGGCCTTGTCTTTCTCACATGCGTGGTGAGGGTTTGTATGGGGGACTTCCCTGTGCACTCAGTTTGCTCATCTGCAAGATGGAACTTTAAGAAAATCGATTCCGGCAGTCCACGATGATCATGCCCCCCCATGGCGAGTCTTGCGTGTGCAGCACACAGCTTCGTCTCCCCCTCCCTCCACCTCCTCGTCCCCTTCCACTTCCTATCAGTACCTTTTATTTTGCTCCTCATTTTTACTTGGCGTTTCTCATGTGAGAGAAGTTCTGTGGTACTGGAGCTTGTGTGTCTGATTTATTTCACTTTTAGGTAGGACAAAATTATTATTATTATTATTATTATTATTATTATTATTTCTTATACGCGGGTACCGGGAGTCAAACTCAGGACCTCACGCTTGCCAGGCAGGTACTTATGCCGCTGAGCTATTATCACTGGCGCAGGGCAAAATTATTGTTTCAAGATAGTATGATCAGGCGCGTTCATCATACGAAATCTCTCCCAGGCCTGCAGGGAAATGAAAGGAGGAAAAGTGGACGGGTGCTCCTCGAGCAGGAGGCTGAATAAACCCTGTGGACGAAAAAGCCATCCTTTCTCCTACTGCACACAGCCACAGTTCAGGGCCTCCTTTTTCTTTGAGACAGGGTCTTACTATGTAGTTCAGGCTGGCCTCAAACTATCACCATGAGGTGACCCTCCTGCCTCAGCCTCTCAGAGTGCTGGGATGACGGGTCTGCATCGCCATGCCAGGCAAGAATTCAGTGCTTCTGAAAGCTAAGCTATGCCTCTTATGGGAGGCTCTGGGTGCTGTGGCTTGCTGAGGCCAAGGCCTGATCAGGCGCCTGTAGTCAGGATGGACCGGTTGGTTCGGATCCTCCTCTGCAGGCCTGCCTGGCACGGGGCAGCGATTCAGCATTCCTGCTGCCAGCCAGCCGGGAGGCACTCCCGCCCACTCTCAGGAATGTCACCGCCACCTTGTCCCCTCCCGGCTCCATTCCTCCCCCCACTTCAGGTCCCATAGAAGGAAGGGTGCCCAGGGCTCTGCTCTGCCCTGCAGTCTGGGGTCGGTGTCCCCTGCAGAGTCCCAGAAAATGACACAGCACCCCAGGAGGCAGGCTGCAGCCTCAGCTCTGGCCAGGCTCTGAGTCACCGGGGTGTGCTTGGAGCCAGAGCCCAGTGCTTCCCTAAAAGAAGAAAAAGGAAAGGGAGGAAAGGCCGAGGTTTCCTAATAAGGTAAAGCCACATGCATGCGTGGTTTTGGGTGGTGCGTGCGGTGAGACGGCAGCCACTGTCCTCTGCCTGCTGCAGGCTTGTGCAAGGCTGGCCAGGAAGGCGGAGGGAGTCCAGTGACCCCGGGGACAGGGGATCGGCATCCTCCGGATGAGCCCCGCGGCAGAAGCCCGCTCTGCAAGTCCCCGGGCTGCTGCTCTGTCTGCAGGTTTTCCATTTCTCCAGGAGGCGCAGGTTGTGCAGGGCGAATGCTCCTTTCTGCCCTTTGTTTCTCCCGGCTACGCTCATCACGGTGTGACCCACCCTGCGGTCACTCAGTCAGGGCCTGGGGAGCAAGCAGCGTGGAGAATCACACAGTCAGTAGGCGACGTTGCCTGTCATTAGCCCCGACTTAGAAATCGGCAGGGTTCCGGGAGCACCGGAGCTCCATTTCCCCATAGCAACGGGCTGTCCTGGGCCAGTTTCCGGCCACGCATTCCCAGAGTGTCCCCTGCATGGCCCCATATCCTCACTGAGTGCTAGCATCTCTCTGTCCCGCGGCGCCCACAGCCGAGTCCCGGTGACGTGGGGAGGGTCCCTTGCAAGTAGCTCGCAGACCCCCTGGGCGCCCCCAGCCCAGGGCTCATTTCAGGGCCTGGGCTGCAGGGTGGACTTGGGGCTCGGTTTACCCTTGTGACTCACCGTCGTCGCGGCCACGCCAACCCGGACGGTCCCCCTCTGCTGAGTCCCGTCTGCACAGTCCGTGACACAATGCAGCGCGGTGCCGACCCACCCAGTGGTACCGAGGTCTGCTCACCGTGCAAGAAGGGTGCAAGTACTTCCGGCTTCCTTTCTACACTAAAATGTTTCGTAGCAGTTTTTCACTTCAATCATGGGGCTACTCCACACTTTCCAGCCATTTACACACACTTGGGCAGCCCAACTCATGTTCTACTCATTTCTAAAAAAGGTTTGTAGTGAAAAATCAGTTCCTGTCTGCCTACCTACCAGCCTGCCTACGTTTTCTTTTTGCTATCTATCTATCTATCATCTATCTATCATCTATCTATCTATATATTTTAAAACGCACCTTAGGACCTTAAAATATTTATTAACCAGTCGATCATCAAGTGACATCAGCCGTAACAGTAAAATCTGCAGCTGCTCAGCAGTAAGGCCAAGTGCACGGGACGCCCCTGGGGTGCACGGCCACTGTTTGACTCCTTTGGGAACGAAATTCCATGCTCCCCCCGGTGGCGATGGCGGGGACAGAGGGACACGCGCCTTGGCTCTGATCCATCGTGGGGTGGCCAGGGCCTCCGGACCCCGTTCCTCCAGGGCCTGCACACTGGCCGCTCCGGGACGCCGGCCACTGCCAAGGCGGGGTGTTTGAACATGGGTGCCAAGGGACAAAGGTCGACTGTCGTACTGTGGCCCTGTGACAGCTTCCTAGACTCATAGGGAGCCAAACCGCCTCGGCCTGGCCCGAGTTGCCATGAACAGCATCTTGGAGCGAGTGGGGCGCTTTTCCTGTATGTCACACACATGGCTCCTGCTACATCTGAGGTCGACAGAAAAGATCAGCACGCGGACCCCGGGGAGGGCTGACGCCGAGCCAGCCGTGGAACTTTTCCGAAACCGAACCTGGGCACATGGGCACGCAGGGGTACACGACTGTCTGTCCTCCACGATCGCGGCCGCCTTCCAGCCCACAGTGGGGTTGACACACACAACAGAGATGCCAGGTTAATGAGTGGGAAGTATGACATGTCCCGGGACGTCTTGTGTCACCTGTGCCTCTCATGCCACCTTCTGCTAACTCCATGGCGATCCTGACTATCTAACCGGATGTTCTGGTCAGCAGCACCTCCTCCTTCGGGCAAGGCCAGTGCGCCTCCTTCACTCCCCACCGCTGGGAGAAACAGGATCGGATCAACATGGGAGCCGATCACTCTGGTCCTCCTTTCCCTGGGGACCCCGCGGCTGTGCAGAAGCGGCAAGTGCCCGCATGTGGCCAGAGGGTCCCTGGATGCCAACAGACTCTGCACGTGCCACTGTCCACTCTGCCTCGGAAAGTGCTGAGTGCCTGGGCTCGGGCCTCGCAGGTTTTATGTCGCTGGGTCCCAGTGAGCTGCAGTGATTCTGATCTCAGGAGGGCAGACATGCAGCACGCGGTGGCCTCGCCCCTCCTGTGGTCACCAACAGGTTGCAGAGCTCTTCTCCATCGGCTCTTCCCCATCACGCCTCGTCTCAGCTCCCGGCCCTGGGCGAGTGTGGACGTTGTACCCTGAGCCCAGCGCGAGTCCTGTAGCCGCTGTCACACGCTGCGACCTCTCACCCTTACTCGCAGGTAGCTGATGGAGGCATCGTGATTTCAGCAACACCCTGTTCTTCCCGGCGATCCTCCGTTAATCTGAGCCGCCACCACAGCCAGGCACGGTCACCCCGTGCCAGACACCGCTAGACACTAAGGGCCCTCAATGTCCTGTGTCCTCAGAAAGCCCCAAGGATGAGAAAGCAGCCCGATACTGTCTGGATCTTGGCTTCCAGTGGGCGGGTGGTGACGTCCCATATGACATTGTGTGCGACACCCGTGCCAAGCAGCTGCTGCACCAGGCGGGTGCCATCACCGTGTGTCCCCTTTGCAGCTCATTTTCCTGTCACACACAGCAGCTTGCTGTCCCTGATAAGCCCGGGAGGTATGACCTGGCCGTGGTCACAGCGCCTTTTCTGCTAGGGACACCTGCAACCCCCCCCCTTAAACCAACTAAGTGGTGGGCTCCTCCAGGAAGCCTGGTCACATGGTGGCACAGGGATGATGTGCACACACACCCGCTCCTCCCTACCGCTGTCCTCTGCACAAGGGTCCCCTGCTCCTCGGTGGTCATGTCCCCTCTTCTGCAGCACATGTTCACTCTGTCACGGTGACTCCAGAGTGGTCTCAGCCATTTGTCAGGGATGAGTTTAGGCCTAAGCCTGTGTCCTAGTTCTGACCAACGAGGTGTGAGGGGAAGGATGCATGTGTGGGGTGTGAGAGTTTGGAAAGGTCTAGGAACAGTTCTTCATCTGCCTTGGTGCTTGCATGAGAGGGTAGGATGCCTGCAACCTTTCTGTGCCCATGAGGACAGCAGGCAGGTGCTCTGCAGAAGGCCTAACAGATGAAAAAAGCTTGAGGTTCTCATTAAGTCACTGAACTGGCAGACTGCAGACAGACTATGTGCGAGCATTTCAGATGAGATGCTATGTTCCCTTTTGGCTTAGGCCACTTGGAGTTCATTTTTCTGGTGCCCGTAGCTGATATATTCTTGGCAGTTTTCACTTCCTCCTGTGTCTTGGAGGAACCAGAGAAAGTCTCGTTTCCTTCCTCTCACATGTGGGCGTTTGAGGGCGGCTCTGTGGGCTTCAGTCGAGATGACCACGGCCTTTTCTGGGCATGCTGAAGCCCATTACCCTCAAGACGAGCCTTCTCCAGGACATTTGTTTCTTTATTTCTCACTTTTTAATATTCAACAAAGGAAGAAACATGGACAAAACAGAAGAGCTCCACAGTCCACTCCAGGATGCATAATGACCTCAGCCGTCCTTCCCTCCCTCGCCCGCTGAGCATAGGCTCAGGCAAAGTGCATCCCCAGGATGTCTGCTGAGTGAATAACTGAACTTGTCTCTGATGAGTCAAGGGCACTTAAGATTTTGAGAACGCACCAGGGCCAGAACAAGGAGTGGTTGTCGTCAGCGGTGGCGCTAAGTACATCCTGGTGCTGGGGCGGTGCTTGTGCGAGCGTCTGTTTATTTACACGAAAGCCTTGCTCCTCCCAAGATGCCAAATCTTCACACAGAACAGCGGTGGTGTCACCCAGAGCGGAATCCACGTGCACAGAGGGCCACTTTCTTTGTGACCCGCTGTCCTCCGGGCCTGCAGTTCTAAGAGCCACTGTGGCTGCGTGGGGTGGGGAGCCCGGGCTGGCGTTGGGGAGAGTTTGGCGGGACAGCCGGGGGAGACCCGGGCCCAGGACCAGTGGCACAGACGTGGTTCTGAAGGGCGAGCAGTGCTGGCATGGAGCTCACGGGGACACCTTGGGCTCCAGCCTCCGTCTCCTGACTTCCAGTTGGAGTTGACGAGGTAGACTGCAGTGGTTTAAATGTTTCCTTTTTTGTTTGTTTGTTTATTGAGACAGGGTCTTGCTATGTAGCCCAGGCTGACCTTGAACTACAGCGATCCTCCTGCCTCAGCCTTCCGAGTGCTGGGATGACAGGCGTGTGCCACTGACCAAGCTTTATAAGCCCTTGTGCCTCAGTTCCCCACTGGTTCCCCATCAAAGGGGAGGTGTAAAGCCTCGTGGGGCTTCAGGAGCGTGGTGCTAATGGTGAGGACAGGAGACACTGGTGCCTGTCGCCGTCATTACTGTGCTCTACACTGCACCTTCGTCAGCTGCAGAGCTGCCCAAAGCTGCCTGGCCAGGCCGCAGGTGGGGAGGGTCCCGGAACAACGCAGCGGGGTCACCCAGCAAGGGGCACACATGGCGGGGCCAGGCACACGAGCCACTGTCACTCCTGGAGCAGTCGCCTCGAACTACTTCGGATAAGGAATCCAGATGTGAGCAATGGTTCCCATGGCAAAGAAACCCTTCCCGTGTATCTTTTCAGCCGGAGGCATTTGGGGACACATCGCTCTCACCCCACCCCAGGTCCCAGCGACACTCAGGAGCCCCAGTGTCCCTCCGAGCGGCCCTTTCACCCTTCACCCATGTGCGATTGTGTGGACCCCTCCTGTGCTCAGTTCCGCAGTCCATCTGAGCCAAGCCCCGACATCCCCGGCTCTCCTGGCGGGTGGTTTCAGTCTACAGCCGCTCCCGGGGGTGGGCGCCAGGTCCCTATGCCACTCTGCTGTTGGCCACGACCCCTAGTGGCCAGTGAAGCTCACAGCCCTGGGGCTCAGGCTAGGACACTTTGGGCTGCAGGGAACCTGATGGACCGATCATGTTACAATGAAGCAACTTGCTGAAGGCCAAGGCCTAACCCTAACCCTAGCCCTAAGTCCCCACGGGACAGGGGTCTCGGTTCCCGCGTGGGAAGAGTGGGGCTCTTCTGTTCCATGCTGGAGACCGAGCCGGGCCACACTGTGGCACTGCGGGAATTCTGCGTGGCCTCATCTCTCCCTGTGGGGCGGGTGGTGTGGAGCTAGGCTTGCACACCAAGTGCTCTGACCGGTCACGCTGCTGTCCTCGGCTGGCCGAGGTCCTCGAGTGATGAGCGGGGTCACAGAGACGCCGCCGCCCGTGTTTGCGCCGGGATTTCCAGCAGCAGGATCCGCGGAATCCTCACTACAACCCTCAGGTAACAAAACAGGCTTCAGACACCACAGGGTGCGCGGAGGGGGTCCCAGCCCCGCCCGGCCTGGCCTCCGTCTGATTACACTCCAGTGGGGTAATGCGCACATCGGGGTCCCCAGGCGCTCGGGTTGGGAACGGACAGTGGGCCATGGCGAGCTGCCATTCCCGGGCCACATGGGAGCACAGGGCTCGCAGACACCGCTTTGGGGCAACTCTGGGCCCCAGATCTCCTCTGTCCGAGGCCCGGGGCGTGTGGGGGATGCTCGTGGACGCACTGCCTCGGTCAGCCTAATCTCTAGGCAATCTCTCCGCATGCAAGCGCTCCCTTAACTCTCTAGGCTCGGCGATCAATGCCTCTCCTCAGTCCAGCCTCGCCTGACTACCTTCCCACTCCCATCCAAGTCCGTCCACACAGCACCCAGCCCTGGGTCCTAACCGGCTTATTTACTGCCTGAGGGTGGCTGGGGTGGCTTGTCACACCCTGGACACTTTGTGCAGTCTCTGTAGCACAGAGGTCCCAAGCCCCTGAGAACTGGAAATAAAGTGAGGAATTCCATGGCTGCAGGAGGCGCATCGCATCTGACTGCTGCCCAGGATAGGATGCACTCGAAATACCACTGATAAAAAGAGAAAAGCTGGAAACTGCACGCATGCGTGTGGCTGCCCAGGCGTAACAACACGGAGCCCGAGAGTCACTCAGATCTCCCGTGAGCCAGAGTTCTGCAGAGTTTTCCTCTTAGTGTTTCCAGAAATACGCAAAATGTGCAAATTACTTCAAAGTGGATAAAAGACAACAAAAAATCGGCATGGCTACATCTCCTACAACACAGGCTGGCCTGGAACTCCTGGAGATTGTCCTACCTCAGCCTTCCAAGTGCTGGGATGAAGGTATGTGCCACCACACCCGGCTTTCTGCTGCACAATTTTATATTTTGCTTCTTTTCGCAGAACCATTTGCCCATGTGATGATAACTCTTCAGAGGCACCATGCTTTAAAATTTATTCTGGGACAGTGATATAGCTCAGTAGCCTAAGCGCCTGCCTGGCAAGCGCGAGGTCCTGAGTTCGACTCCCGGTACCCACATATAAAATTTATTCTGACAGAGTTTCAGACTTGGAAATAACTGGGAGGATCACGGGAAGCAGGCTCTGATTCGCTCCTCTCAGATCTGGGTTCTGCCACATCAACGCTTTACTCCACCAGCCCGGTCCCGGAGGGCGGGGGAGACTGCATTACCCTGAGGGTTCGCGCGCAGTCCTGAACTGGGGGTTCTCTTGTGTAACCGTACCACAGTGAGCCGAATCGGGCAGTAAGCACCCACATACTATCATCTGGTCCACGACCCCGTTAGACTTTGGTAATTCCGCCGAGGATATCCTCGACAGCAAGAGAAAACCCAACGACACACTTTGTGCTGTTGTTGTGTCTCTTCAGTCTTCTTCAACCTGGACACTTTTGAAGTCTTTTTTTGTATTTCACAATAGTACTTTTTTTTTTTTTAAGAGTAAGGTCCAAGCCGGGCATCGTGGTGGACACCTGTCACCCCAGCACTTGGGAGGCTGAGGCTGGAGGATCACCCCGAGTTCATGCCCAGCCTGGGCTAAAAGTGAGTTCAAGGCCAGCCAGAACTACAGAGTGAGGCCCTGTCTCAAAAAGGAAGGAAGGAAGGAAGGAGGGAAGGAAGGAGGGAAGGAAGAAGGAAGAGTACCCATTATTTGGTAGACTGCCAGTCGGTATGGGTTTGTCATGTCTCTTCCAGATGAGACACAAGTACGCAGCTCCGGCAGGGAAACCACTTACCTAAGATCACCAAGAATCTTCGGTGCTTTACAGTTTCGCCGTAACTCTGAAATGAATGCCCTGCACACTACCCATTTATCTGCTGGCTTTTTATTAGCTTCTGAAAGGGGTCCTCGAGCCACTGTCTGCGGCCACTGTGGGACACAGTGCCGATGTCATCTCCCTTCAGGACACCTGCAGCAGCTGCCCTTCCTCACGGCACCGACCTCTTCTGACTGCTGCAGGTGCCCGTGTCTACGCCCTGCCCTGTTCGCTCCCCGGCCATCGGGTTAGCAGAACCCAAGGCTCAGCGTGCTGCGGTTTGTGAACCAGAGGGAAAGCCCGGAAATGTCCGGCAGTGAGAGGAGCTCAGGTACCGTTCTGAGGTTGCTCACCCAGCCTTCAATGGCCTGGTGTCAGGGCCACCCATGAATCGGGGTCCCCTGCTCCATCGATGGCAGCTTTCACTAGGGAAATGATGCCCAAGGGGGGAGAGAGAGAGGGAGAGAGGAGCCAACGCCGCACACGTGTGTGTGTGTGCACGTGTGTGTACGTGTGTGTGTGTGTCTCCTCCAACAACAGCGGTGCTGGCTGTGGCCACCAGGATGACTGTTAACAAAGCAAATCTCCCAGCCGGGGCGCTGGCTGGGACGTCCAGCGGGGATGCCAGTTCTCAGGGCCCTGTCACTCCGGACTCTGTCAGAGCGAGTCAAGCAGCCAGAAAAGAGAGGCAGCCCCGGGACGGGTCCTAGAGAAATGTGCGCTACCCTCGAATGGCCCGTGGGTACTCAGGCCATCGGTTTCCACACACTGGGGGCCAAAAGCAACCTGGCGCGGGGATGAGCGACAATCTGTGAGCGTCTCCTAAGGACGCTACACCTTCAAGGAGTGAAATGACCTCAGCATTTTTGAGTGCAGAGAAGAAAAGAAGGAAAAAGCCACCAAAACCACCGCTGATATACAGCGCTGACTGATCCTGCACTTAGCGGGTGACTGTCCTGAATACATAGATGAATACACGGTCACCAAGGCAGGGGACACTCAGGGACAGTGGATGACATCTTTATTGTGAAGGCTCTGCTTACAGAAGATGCCTCGCAGGCTAAATAACTGGGCCAGATCTGGCAAAGGACTCAGCAAGATGGCAGCGTGAGGTCGCAGTCTAACAGAAGATGAAACGAATCGTATGAAATGGAAGAAGGTTCTACTTCCACCATTACTGTTCTGACTTTGTTTCGAAGTTTGCTTCCAAAACTACACAAAAGTCTAGGAAGCAGTAGTGAAATAACCTGTCATCCCAGCACTTAGGAGGCTGAGGCAGGAGGATCACCATGAATTTGAGGCCAGCCTGGGTTATACAGTGAGTTTACAGTGAGTTTAAGGCCAGCCTGGAATATATAGCGGGATCCTGTCTCTAGAAAAGAAAAGAAAAGAAATGAAACGAAACATAACATAACAAAACAAAACAAATACGAAAAGAGTATTCAACTCTAAGTTTACAATAATTGTTTCAAGGGGGAAAAAAGATAAACCCACACAGATGGAGCAATCCTCTGGTTCTCCTCCAGAGGGCGGAGCCGGCCAGCGTTTCACAGAGCCACAGTGGGAGAGGGATCCCTCCCCTTCCCACACATCTCACTCCGCGGAGTAGCAGAGCACTCTCAGCACTTTTGTGCAGAGGCGAGGGACATGGTGGGCCGCGAGGGGCAGGGACACTGGCCATTCTAAAGCTGCCGCCGGCCAGCCCATTCCCCAGGAACTGAGGTCAGAGCCGGGGTTTTGCCAAAGCTGACAGAGTTTGAAGGATTTTTAGAGGAGCATTTTCCACTGGCTCTGCTGCAGTAGCAGAGGCCTGGGCTCCTCGCACGACTCCCCTGCAGGCCCCCGCAAGCCAGGAGGAGCCCACAGTCTGAGCATGTCCCCCGCCCAAAGGAGGGGCCTGTCCCCGGGGAGGGGTGGGGCCTCACAGGGCTCCTGGCCTGCACTTAAAAGACCTTGGGTCGAGCAGAAGCAGGGAGCCCAGGGCTGGAGCTTGCTCCTGCTGCAGGGCAAATCCTGCGCCCTAGCATTTTGTGGCCACATGGTGGGTCAGAGAAGAACCAGAGGGGGTGCCAATCGGTTCCCCCAGCCAAAGGACACATCCCAGCTACGTGGGGTGCTTTTCTGAGACAGGGTCTTGCTCTGTAGTCCAGGCTGGCCTTGAACTCACAGCGATCCTCCTGCCTCAGCCTCCCAAGTGTGCTGGGCCATCGTGTGCCACCGCATCCAGCAAGGCTTGGTTTCGCAGAGGTCACGGATTCTGCAGGGAGCCCTGATCATAGCCGCCTGGAGTGCACACTGATGTGCAGGGTGAAAACCCCCGGGACACGGGCAGGCCACCCCTGTGGGCAGAGGACCGGGCGTGTGAGCCTCAGTCTGGGACGCACACGCAGAGTCCTGACCCCTTAAACAGGATGCAGCGGGAGGGTGGGTGGTTTGGCAGGAGCCGTACCTGCCAGCGCCTCTGTGTCTGAACCTCAGGTGTGAGGACCTGGGTGTGGGGAGGAGCTGGGGAGAGCAGTGTCCGCTTGGTCAGGGGAGGCTCCTAGGACAAAGCTGATGCCGAAGCCACCACGGCCGGGAAATTCTCAAGTGAGCCCTCCTTGGTGCAGGTTTCTGGGAAGTCACCCAGCTGCAGTGCCGGGCAAGCAGCGAGCTGCTCAGGACACCACTGGTGGGCGGGAAGAAGCCATGGATGCCAACCTCACCCCGGCAAGGTGGGGAGAGAGGCCTGGAGACCCCGGGACTGCAGGTGACAGCTGCCAGAGGGGGCAAAGTGCAGGGTGGCACCAGGCTGCCCCAGAGAGCAGAGGAGGTGGCCGTGGGTGGCAGGAGGGCAATGGCGTCCTCTGAGAGGCTCCTGACCGTCTATGGCCCTAGCACAGGGCACGTGAGGGGACCCAGACAGGGACAGAGACACACGCGACGTGGCCTTTGGAGCAGCCAGGAAATGGGGATACCCCTGCTGCGTAAATGTGAGAGGCCTGAAGACTTCCCCCAGCTCGGGTATGAGGCAGCTTCACAGAGCAAGGGCGATGAGCTGGACAGTGGCTCCTGGGGTGCGCGGCAGCCGTGGGCCCTGAGAAGCCTGACGGAGCCCCGGGTGTGTGACGTGACGCTGTGCGCCCCACGCTGTCACCACCGTGCCCATCAGGCGCTGTTTCCCACTGACCCGCGCTGCACTGGCTGAGCCACAGCAGGGATGAATGCAAAGTGCTGTAGGGGACAAGGGACAGGAGGTGGCATCGAGGGGGGAGGGTGGCAGTGTGCAGTGCCACAGGGAGGACGGATGTGGGGTGAGGATCCAGTGCTGGCACGGCCACCTAGGCACCTGCTGAACTGACGGGGACCCCAGATGGCAAAGACCGAGGCCGGGGCTCTGGGGTGCTGGCCAGCAGGATGGGGCAGACGGGGGGCCAGCCGGAGCCCTCTGCCCCACACCCCTCCTGTTCCACACCACCGCCCAGGGAGACCCAGCCCTCTTGCTCCTGCAATGGGATTCTGTAGCTCCTCTCATCACCAGGAGACTCTGAGCACGGTGAGGTGCCACTCACCTGTAATCTCAGTTCCCTGGAAGGCTGAGGCAGGAAGATTTCGTTAAGGCAACCTGGCACAATCTGGTCTCAAAATTTAAAAAATTAAAAAAGGGGCTGGGGATGCAGCTCAAGGCCCTGGCTTCAATCTCTGGGATCATAAATAAATAGAAAAGAAATAAAAATAAAGAAGAAAATCTGTATGTATACCTTTGAACTGAGGAGAGCCACAGGCCTGCTTTAGCCTGATGCACACTGGGCCATTGTTGGCTTTGGCCTCGACGCCTGTCTCTCACAACACTGTCTCAGCATCTTGTGAATGGACTAAGAGACAGCCAGGGACTGCAAAGCACACAGTGTAGCCACCGCTATCACGTCTGCTGACAGCCACGTGACCCCTCAGAATCAGAGCCCCATGGGCCTGCACCTGACATCTGAAGAGCCAGCCAACTGCAGAGGAAACGCACAACTGAGTCCAGCCCAAATCAGCAAGCCAGGAGGTTGGGAGAGAAATAAATGATTCCTATTTTGAGTGAGTACATTCTGGCATGGTTGTTACACAGCAAAAGCTAACTGATACACGTTGCAAATAAGAGGATTGCCATGATCTTCTAGAGAGCAATGCCACAATGAAGACCTAGAAGCACTTGGCTTAAAAAGAACTTTACTTTCCTAGCTCTAAAGGAAATTTCCTAGTGCAGAACCATTTAACCCTCAGCAATCACATTTAGGCGAAGTGAGAGAAAAAACAAAGAAAGATAGCAAAAAAAGACAGCAGCCCTAGGATGCTGCAACTTTGAGCCAATGTTCATGCCGAGGCAGGCGAGGGGCTGTCAGAGTTCCTTGGCTGAAGAAACGCCGCTTTGTTGTTTTGGATACTGTGTGAGACAAGCCGACCATCAACACGGGCCTGGAAATAGTTTCTTTACCAAAAAAAGTTTGTATTTTAATAGCATTTGGCGTGGGATTGTGGGTCTCTTTCTTGCCCATGTTCTTAGCAAAAGAACATGGCTTGCTCTGTTTTTGTAAGGAATGGAAACACTGTAAATCATTTTGGAGACAAAAAAAAAAAAAGGGCAGCTAGATAGACATGCAGTCATAGCATCGGCAGGGATGCATCTAACTTGGAGTGTGTCATTTCAACAATAGCGCCGGCCGCGTCGCCTCACTTTAATAATGAAAGAGAACTTACTTGTAAGCTGTTGTGTGGTCCGAGTCTTCAGGTTTTAAGTGGGAGAGTGGATCTGAAATGGAATTAAACAAACGCTCATAAGCAAACTGCACTGCATTCAGAGGGGGTGTGCTTTCAATCCTAGATGACTGCTGTCACGCTGGGTATTTATTCTCTTGGCTAAAGATTAACAAAGATTTTCTGACTCCTGCTGGAATAGGGAGTGTTTTTTTGCCCACATATTTCCACTTCCTGAATAGCATTCTCTCCTCGACTCCAGGGGGGCTGGAGGCCGAGGCCAGCATAACTATAAATGGTAGTGTTTTCGTGCAAACCCCACCAAGTCGGCCGAAGCCTCCCGAGTCGCTGATCTCGCCTCTGGGACCAGGCCTTGGCTTGCACTCCAGAACCTGTGGCCCCCAAAGGTCCAGGCTGACTTAGAAGACAGGAGGTGGCCCTGTGGGTGCCCAGTCCCGCGAGTAACTGCGAGTGCTGCCTACTGGTCATTGCAAGCCTCGGTTGTGCCATGGACAGAAATGCACCACGAGCCACACTGGGGTTAGGAATGGTGCCGTGGCCGCAGTAGGGAAAAGCCAGGTGAAATGGTTTTAGTGACGTCCTCCCTAAAGTGTGGACTCAAAAAAGGAGAAGGGAGACTTTAATCCGAGGAGAGGAAGGGGTGTGAGGGCGGGAAACGGGGGCACGAGTGTGATCAGTGCACATTAGACACACGGAACCCCGAACTGCGAAGCCAGGGGCCAGGAAGGGGCACGATGGAAGCGGGTCGGGTACCGGTACCAAGCTCCACGGTGGACCCAGGCATCTGCGGAACCACAGGCGCTGCTAAGATGTGGGAAAACGCGTTCACCTTAACCTTGTTCACACAGAATGCTATCGCTTCACCGTGCAAACGATACAAAGATTACTGAAACACAGCACCTTACATTCTTTTTCTCTTCTAAAAACTGTGTATCTCTGAAGTTCTCAGAATATTACCTGATATATAGACAGTAAAATGGCTACAATGGGGAAAGTTAACATATCTATCATCTCACATAGCTTTTTTTTTTTATAAGAGCAGCTATAACATGCTTAGTTAACAAAAGCCCCAAATACAATACCATTTCATTTTATTATTATTTTTTTTGAGGCAAGGTCTTGCTATGCAGTTTAGGCTGAGCTTGAACTCGCTATGTAGCCCAGGCTGGCCTCAAACTCGCAACAATTCTCCTGCCTCAGCCTCCCGAGTGCGGGATGACAGGCGTGCGCCCTCATGGTGTCACTTAACAGACATCATCAAGCAGCGACTGCGAATATTTACAAACGCTTCCGTGCCAGGAGCTGTTCTTACTCCTGTTCCCTCGGTGAACCTTGCGACCACTTTGTGGGGTGAGCACACCCCTATCTGAGAACACTGAGGTGCAGAGACAGTCACCTGCCTGACGGACACCGCCCAGGGCCGTGCTCTTAGCCACGAGCCTTCCAATCAAATCGGAACGGCTCAGAGTGAGCCCCTCATCTTCCATTCCAGCCACAACCCCCGGGGCGAGGCTGCCCACTAAACCCGGCGTGGATGGCGGGAGGGCAGACCGTGCCCCTGGCTGTGCTGGCGAAGGAGTTAACCCCCCTGGGGGGTTCAGGGATCACAGAGGGGCCCTGCGGGGTGGGGGGGGAGTGCAGGCGCTGGCTGTGACACGTCGGAGGGAGGAGCCCGTCAGTGTCATCGGACGCCCAAGGGGTGGTCACACAGACACCCCTGCATCTGTCCTCCTGTCCACTCAGCACAGCACTGGCCCTAATTTTTATTTTGAGACAAGGTCTCGCTAAATAGCCCAGGCTGGCCTCAAACGTGGGATCCTCCTGCCTCAGCCTCCTGAGTAGCTGGGTTACTGGTGTCCTTTTCTCTTTCTTAATCCTTAGACTCCAAGGAAATCATACTCAGCGAGCAAAATCAGACCACACAGGTGTGCTCACGGCCCGAGTCATGTATGGCGGAGCCGGTGGCTCAGCATTCACGGCCGCCTGTCACCTGGAGCCCCGCGTGGCAGGGATCCTGCTGGCTCCCCAGCCCCCTCTCACAGCCCCCGGCCACACACCCGCTTTGCCAGCGCTGCCTGCTGCCACGGGGTCTCTGATTGTGAGAGTCAGGCTCCAACTCGCCTTTGTCCCCAGGAAGTACCAAGGGGTCAGTATACAGCAGGCACTCAGTAAAGGCACACATAGGAAAGCGCCGGAGTAGCACCAGGAGGACAGGATACGGGGCTGAAAACTCAGGTGTAACAGGAAAACTAAGCCTAGAAATTCTACTCAATTCAGCTGTTTTCCTTCTAGGCATCTTCCCAAGAGTTAACGTCATCATACCACAGGGACCCATGCATACCGTGTTTATAGCAGCACAGCTCACACTAGCTAAGTCCTGGAAACAGCCTGTGTGTTCATCGACAGATGAGTGGATAAAGAAAATGTGGCATTTATGCACCATGGAGTACTACTCTGCCCTAAAGAAGGATAGACGAGTCATTTGTGGGAGCACACTGCACCACGAGACCATAATGTTGAGTGAAATAAATCAGATACATGAGCTTAATCATCACCTGGTTTCTCTTATATGAGAAACCCCAGGTATAAACAATAAAAAAATCAAAGATAGGTGATAGGAAACAGGGAGATCTTTTGCAAACAGGAAGAGAGGGTCCCGAGATGGGGGAAAAGGAGAGTGGAATAAAGAGAATCGGGATGTGTTAAGCACAAGTGCCGCCTCCCTAGGATGGATGACGTACTGTGAACATGGACTCAAAAACAATGTAAAAACACTCCAGCAGACAGACCGCTGGGCGGCGCTGTAACACAGCACGCTCACGGCATCTGCCGAATCTAGCCAGTCCCACAATGATCACTTCCTGAGCCTTTGCAGTCCTGGGGAAACTGAGGCAGCTGTGAATACAGCAGACTTGACACTCTCTCCAAGGAGCTATCCGCTCCAGCTTGTTCTGTCCATACATGGACCTCGGGCCGGCAGGCGTGGGGGAGGCTGGCAAAGGCTCCTGCTGAAATGCTCGTCGGCCGCCAGGTGGCCGGGACCACCTGCCAGCAGCCCTGCAACGCGCTTCCTTCCGTTCCTCCTAAACTCCTCCCGGATGACTAGCAAGTGTGACCTTGCAGGGGACACTCTCCTTCTCAAACAGCGGAAAGGTAGCCCGGCTTGGTGGTGCATGCCTGTCAGCCCAGCACTCGGGAGGCTGAGGCAAGAGGATTGCCGTGAGTTCCAGGCCAGCCTGGGCTACACAGTGAGTTCAAAGCCAGCCTGAACTACATAGCGAGACCCTGTCTTAAAAAAAAAAAAAACTCAAAAAACAAAACATACAACCAACAGCGGAAAGGACCAGAGTTTCAAGATGCAGGCCACACACAGGCCTTGGGAGAGAAGGAGCTCCGTGCAGCTCACACAGAAAGTGCGCCATGGCTGTGTTCCGCGTGCCACTCACAGACAGGTGCCACCAGCCACAGGTCTGCCCCTCCGGGCACATCCAGCTGCAGGAGACACTGTGTAGCCACCTCGAAACGTCTGCCACGTCTCACCCTGCTATTTCAGGGAAGTAAACGATGCCATGGAATAGCTCCTCCCGGGAAGGTTACAGGGTGCAAATTACGTGCTGGGCACCATGCAGGTCCAGGAGCTCCAGCCGAGGATGGAAGAAATGATGTCCCCAAACAAAAGAAGCCTAACACTGTGCTGCCCAACGCAGGAGCCACCAGCACATGCGGCCATCGCAATGTAAATTAACTACCAGGAAAAGCTCGCGGCCCAGAGAAATGGGCCGAACCCAGGGAGCCGGGAGCACCCTGCGTGCACTGTTGAGGAGACACTGGAGAGCTCTCCTCCACGCTCTGGTCGGGTCTGTCTGCTTTCGCCTGCAAGTTCTGAGCCAGTGTTATTGCAGATGGAAGGAGATGGAAAGGGGTTTCCATGCACACAGAGGACCCGCGGCAGCAGACAGCGAAGCCGAGTTGAGAAAGCGACACCCAAGGCTGTGAGCTCAGAGCTCGCAGGCGCAGCCCGGACCCCAAAGGCAGAAGAGAGAGGAGGGCGGACCATGGTGTTGCGCGAGGCTCCTGTCCCAGCACAGCACTGGGATGCACCAGGCTGCTTTCTCCAAAGGCCACCTCCAGCCGACAGAGCGGGTCGGGCTGTCCCTGCTGTCCCCAGAGTCGGTCCTCGGCCACCACCCGCATCTGCACTCTCAGCATTGCTCCGGACGCAGGAGTGGCTGCGATGGTTTCTGAACTCATGGGGAAAAGCTGAGGAGGAAAGAATTCTGCTGACGGCGAGGCCAGGGAAAAGTGAACACACACTGCCTCCCGTGTGCACCACACGTTAAGAGAACACAGGCAAAGTCGGCGTGAGCCACGGGCAGAAACAGCACACACAGCCTTTGTTTTCTGTTTTTTCTACTGGAAGGGCAGAGGCAGTTTTAAAAAACAGGCTTCTTTAGAATTTACCCACATTCTCAGCAACTGAGGGCTACTGTCTATTTGTGCCTATTTCTTTTTTTGAGACGGGGTCTCGCTGTGTAGTTCAGGCTGGCCTCAAATTTGCAGCGATCCTCCTGCCTCGGCCTCTCGAGAGCTGGGATCACAGGCGCGCGCCATCACACCTGGCTCGCCTATTCCTTTTGACAGACAGGTGTGTCTCTGTATGACTTCTGCTGCTGTGGTCAGAGCACCCGGTCAGGGCTCTGGACTTGGAGAGTGCCAGCGGAAACGCTGGATCTGCAGCTATCAAGTCGCAAGTCCGCGGCCAATTGATCTGTAAGCTTCAATTCCCTGAAGTGTAAAATACCATTCACATAGAGCTGCTGTAAACATGGTAAGAGAAAATGTTAGCTCAGCGCCACTATGAAAAACTCCCTCATCGATGGGTACTACTACTTCTTTTATCTCATTTTCAATTCTAAATATCTGAATGCCTATTTCCACACACATTTGAAGTCTTCATGTTGAAAAGCCACGATTTATTAAATCACTTGCCTAATGTGGGATAATTAAGCTACTGGCAGTTTTTATTATAAACACAGTAACACTGGCCATCTTTATGTGTCTACCTTTTTCTCTTCTTTCCCTTATTTTTCTAGCTTCCTTGAATTCTAATTACTAGTTTATTTTCCCTGCAAAAGGATTTTTACTAAAATATTGTAATACCATCAACAGAATGTCTAGTTCTTAAGATATTGATATTTTATACCTAAAATGGCATGGGAAGTGCTGTTTAATTTTATATTTCTAAGAGGACTGCAAGGATGATTATTTATTAATGGTTTGTCGCCTTGAGAAGTAATGTTTATTTTCTTCGCTCATTCATGTACTAGGTCTTGGTATTTCCTTATGGATCTGAAAGGGTTTATGGTTCATGACCATTGACAGCTAACCTGCATTTGCTATACATATGTTCCCCAAACCACTGCGATGTCAGGAGAACCACGACTGCAATGGCATTTGGTGGGTAACGTGCAATCACCACCTCTTAAGCCTCACGAACAAGACATTGCTTTTTGGCAAAATGTTTGGCTTTGACGAGTTTTCCAAGGGGATTTGAGGGCCAGGGGTGCAGCGCAGCGGCACAGCACCTGCCTGGCAAGTGCAAGGTCATGAGTTCGATTCCCAGTACCACCCCCCTCCAAAAAAAACACGAAAAGCTCAAGTGGATTTGAATCCCCTTGGCCTTCACAGTGATCATGTGCGGAGCTGGGGACTGCAGGGATCTGTGGCCAGGTGACTGCGCCGGGCCCAGGTCTCGGAGTGGGCCGACACCAGAGTCTGAGCCCCTTCTTTTGAAGCACGGGATCCCCATTTGAGAGGAAGCGTGGGGCATGGGGAAGAGAAGGACTTTGTGCAAAACGGGCTGTGTGTTACCCAAGGCACCAGTTCCACAGCGCTTCCTGTCGGCGCTTTCACACGGCACTTCAGAGAACTGTGGCACGCTGCGCCGGGGGGCTCGGGAAATGTCCACACTTCATAAATCCACCGGAACGATGGATTGTAACAGAGCTTTTCATGAGGGAAAAATGATTTAAATAACTCACACTTAACTTTTGCTTTACTACTATTTTTTTGTTTTTTTGGATCTCACTATGTAGCCCAGACTGGCCTGGAACTCCTGGCAATCCTCCTGCCTCAGCCTCCCAAGTGCGGGATGACAGCTGTGCACCACCATGCCCGGCTGTTTTTATTTTTTTTCCTTGGCACAAATACCATGTCTTCTCCCCCAGGGTTCCCTCGTTCTCTGGCTCAGTGACCTCACGCTTACCAGGCAGGCACGGTGCCACTGAGCTATACCCCTGGCCCTTCTCCCCAAAGTTCTGCATTCCGACCGAAGGGTCTGCGCTGCAGGCCCTGTGCAGTTTCCCCAGCATGGGGAGAATCTGATGCGGGACAGACAAAGGCTAAGGAAGGTGCAGTGCGGCCACCTGGACTTCAGCCCCGGGCTGGGTCAAACGGATGCCTGTGAGCAGAGGGTCACGGGACAGCTGCCACACAGCCGCAGGCTGGGTCTACACCCGCTGAACACCACCGGCCAATGCTACACGGGCGCCTCCAGACGCCCAGCCCTGCACACCACGCGCCTGCAGCGGGCCCTGCTGTGTCTCTGCCTGCGACTTCTGAGCTCACCCCCTCTGGCAAACCCAGTCCGCGCGGCCCCCAAGCAAGAAGGCCTGGTTGGTGCTGTGGGGGGGTGGGAATCATAAAAACACGAAACGTGTGTTTCCTAACCACAGGAAACTCACAGGAAACTGGGAAGGCTGACGAGGGAGACAGAAAAAGACAATCCGGGTTGAATCACGAAACAAAAGCATCTGAAATTCACAATCCGCGGCGAGCCCACGCGTCCCCCGCTTTAGCCCTGAGCCCTAGGACTTACGAAATACCCGTCACAGTCCAGACGGCTCTGTGTCGTGTATAAACACCGGGGCCCTGGGACACATTCAGGTCCTGCACCTCCGTTCTGCTGCTATTTCTGTAGCCTTGGTAGGTGGGGCATGACAGACAGTGGAGCAGGTCCCCCTCCTCCAGGAAACCACACGGGCTGGTGACATGGGACCGCAAGGAGCTCTGGGAACACAGAGGAGGCCCCTGGACCAGTCTCGAGGAAGCGGGGAGGGCTTCCGGGAGGAAGCGGCCTGAAAAGCCGATTATATGCAGAATGGGCGGGGGTAGAAGGAAGAGAAGGGGAGTCCCCCGGGGGCTGTTGTGGGACCAGGGTGCTGAGGGATGAGCTCCTGAGAGGGGTGGGGTGAGGTCTTGCTATCCGGGAGACAGCAGTGGGGCGAAACTCATTCCTTTCTGTTGACGGATCCTGTGTCTGACCTGGAAAACCACCTCTTCTTGATCCGCTTGGCACGGTCTTCCCAGTTTTAGCTTGGGGAGCTCCACACCCCAGGAACCCTGTGTGGGCCCCTGCAAGCCAAGGCGGCTGGTTGGTTGCCAGGCTCGGAATTCGCACAGTGTGCAACAGGACATGTGACACAGGGACATGTTGAGAACTGATACCAAGTTCCATGTGGTCCACAGCCTGCAGCCCGGGCTCACCTGGACCCTCGGGGCTCCGGGATCCTTGGTACAGCTTGGGGCTTCTCTAGGACTCTAACATTCGCAGAGCGGATGCTGGCTGGGGGCCTCGTCACCACCTGCCCTGCTGAAGTGAAAGAATGATACGCCGCGACCTTCAGGAAAGAGCAATGAGCCGGGAAGAGCGCCCGAGGTGACTGCCGCTGCCGTTCTTCACGGAGTGTCTGCCGACTGTCTTCTGCTTTAGCTTTTCACGGTGAAAATCTTCCTAAAAAGGTCCTGCAGAATAGGCAACATTCTCATCTATCTTTGTTAACTAGGTTGTTGTTGTTGTTGTTTTGTGGTACTGGGGGTCTCCCTATGTAGCCCAGGCTGGCCTTGAATTCACAGCGACCCTCCTGCCTCAGCCTCCTGAGTATTAGGATCATAGCTCTGCACCACTGTGTCTAGCCACCAATGCATTTTTGTAAGTTCTCTGTGAAAAAGTATTTTCAACATTCAGCCAAGATTGGCGAGAGCTATTTAAGAAAAACCCACAGCTGCTGAGGAGTACAGGGCTGTCTCTATTAGCTTCAGGAAAGGAAAGAGAACTGTGACGCGCTCAGCAGCATTCGCTCCTGGGGGAAAGGGCCAGAGTCATGCATCGCATTAACAGTGCAGCGTGACCGGCATCGTCCAGGTCATGGGTTCTGCTCGGTGCTACCCACGCGGCTCAGTCCTCTGCTCGTCCCCCACTCCTGCGTCAGACCCTGAAACGCGGTCACCCCAAAAGACTCAGCTTCTATCGGCCACAAGACGCAGCAGGGCACGGCGAGGAGCCTTGTCAGGGAACCCACGGCCGGGGACAAGGAGAACAATGACCAGGGTCCCACAGACTGCAAGCGTGACGCCACAGGGCCATCTACACCGTGGCCACGAACACACGGCTGGGCTCTGAGAATTCATTTTTACGTCATTGAAAATCCGATCTGAGGAGTAGGAAAGACACAGAGACTCTAGGGCTTTGTCCATCTTCTCCTGTATCAAGAGATGCACAGTTAGTGGGCATGGTGGCGCGTGCCTGTTACCCCAGCACTCGGGAGGCTGAGGCAGGAGGATCACCAAGAGTTCAAGGCCAGCCTGAACTATATAGCGAGACCCTGTCTCAAAAAAAGCAACTCCCCAAAATAACAAGTAACAACACCTCCCCAAAAGAATTTTCCCCTTACTTGAAAAGCCCGAGGTGTGCGAGTTTATAGAGCTCATCATCTGCAACCGAAATGTGTGTAGTGGCTTAGAGGAAGGGGATCAGAAGAGCTAATGCAGAAACGCGGCTGGGGCTGGGGCCTAGAGCAGCAGGAGAGCATTTGCCTGGCATGTGTAAGGCCCTGGGTTTCATCCCCATCACTGCAAAAAAGCAACAGCAATAATAAGCAAATGAATAACAATTTATCTTCCAGTGCCACGGCTAGCTTTCATACCTGTGAACACGTCTCCCCAATTCCGTAAAGAGTTGTGGACGATGTCAGTCTTCTTCCTCTTCCTCTTTTTTTTCTTCTTTTTTTCTTTAGTTTTTTGAGACAGGGTCTTACTACATAGCCCAGGCTGGCCTCGAACTTGAGGTGATCCTCCTGCCTCAGCCTCCCAAGTGGCACCCAGCCCTTCTGGTACTCCTTCCTATCCACTAAGCCCCAGCCCTCCCCATCCCTGGAATGTGAACCCCACAAGAAAAGGATCTTGTGTCTCCCAAGGGACCCCAGTCCCCAGGCAAAGCAGTCAAAGACCAAGCATTCAGTTAAAAAAAAAAAAAAAATCCTTTTTGTTACTCAGTGAATGCATATTCTTAACTGGCCAAAAATACTCTGTTGAGCTTGATTTTCTGTTGTTTGAATTATGAAAATAAATACTTCCCTCCCCCATGAGAACCATGAAGAGGCTTGTGGGTTTGGAACAACACCAGCTCCCCCAATCTGTGCCTTTCAGCGCTTTGGCCATCCATGGGTGGGGGCTTGTGTGCCCATCTGCCTGGAAAGTCAGAGGAGATGCCTGAGGTCAGCATCAGAACCCCCAGGAGCCTGTGCTGAAGTTTACTAAGCTTTGAGCCCATTCTGTAGTCTTCGTTTCCTATTAAAACATTACATCTTTGTTTTCCTTCAAAAGAAAGGCTCCTAAAATCAAACCCAGAAAGAGCCAGCCTGCCTTGTCTATGGTAGTGGCAATTTCTTTTGGTGATTTCTGTTTTTCTGGTTTTTTTTGTTTTGTTTTTTTGAGACAAGGTCTTACTATGTAGCCCAGGCTGGCCTCAAACTCGCAGTGATCCTCCTGCCTCAGCCTCCCGAGTGCTGGGATCACAGGTGTGCATCACTACACCTGGCTCCACAGGACGTTGAGGAATCTCTGAGGAGAAGACCCAGGAAAGAAGGGAAACCCCCTGCCCCGGGCTACTGCATCGTCTCCCCTTTCCTCAAAACGGAACCGTTCTGCAGAACTATAAATATAAAGGAGGCTTTGGAATTCTTGCCCCCAAACAAAATATTCTTCAATCGTGAGTCACTGAGAAGCAATTCTGACAGAGCCTAGTTCAAGAATCTGGTCAAAGCCCAGCACCGGCGAGGATGGGAATAGAAAGCACCCCTGGGCGGGTCCCCGAGTCCCTTTACAGCTTGGAAGGGTCTGTGCTTGCCACGGGGAACCCCGTTTAACCGCCGGGGAACGGGAGCTGGCAGTGGTTTGCCCGAAGAGAAGGGCAGATATCGACGGAGAAGGAAGCGCGTCGTCATCCGAGTGAGTCAAACCATCCCACAAGGCACTTTCGCTTCTCTTCTGAACCTCGAGTCTGGGCTCCTAGCTGCGTGTGTCCCGCGACTTCCTGTCATCCCATCCACCGCACACTGAGCAGGGACCGTAAACCACATGCGGTGGGTGACCTTCCCGGTGACCCCAGATGCCTCTGGGCTTCACAACCCTCCTGTCCCCTCCTCCCTCCCCAACCCCGCTTCCAGTTTCCCCTCCTCACTGGCTTGCTCGCTCACGGGAGGGTGGGTGACAGTCCCTGGACAGTTTCAGCACAGAGCTTCTGGCTTTAGTCAGGCCCTGAACTATAGTAATCCCCAAAATATTTCACTCCTCTACTCTTCTGCCACCCAAAAAGGAAGAGGAGCTGGGCATGGTGGCACACTTCTATAATCCCAGCACTTGGGGTGCTGAGGCAGGAGGATCGCCACGAGTTTGAGGTCAGCCTGGGCTACATAGTGAGACCCGGTCCAAAAAGAAAGAAAAAGAAATGGGGGGGGTTTGCTCACCTATACAACAAAGTCACAAAAACGTTTCTATTCAGCTTAAAAATAGCAGAATCATAAAACCCCAAACGAAATCCTGAAAACCTTCACAGAGATCTCAAGGCCTTACAAGTAAGCCGGGTTTGCTAGACTCTGACTTTGCCCTTCTTTTGTCCCCTGCCCACTTGCGCGGCAGCGTGGCCACGCCAGCCGGCTGTCCAGACGACTGTGCCTGACACAGAGCCCGGGGCGGCGGGAGCCCCGTCCTGGAGAGAGTCGGCTCCCAGCTGTGAGGCTGGCCACGAGGCAGGGACCGGATGGTCACTTGGAGACAGCAAGGCGGAAATTCAGAGGAGAGGGGCTGCGGGGCTCTCCCCGGCCTCCTCCCACTCACGACCACATGACCCTCCACCTGCGCCCCTGTCCCGTAACCTTTCATCCCACCACTGCCATCAACGGCAGAGCCCAGTGTTGCCAGCCTGGCCGGGTGACACAGGGACCTGAAGGACCGCAGACTCTGTGCCCGCCGCCAGGGGAGGACTCCGAGCTCAAGGCTGACGTGCTTTCCTCCTCGACTAGAAGGAATCTCACACGGCAGCACTGGGTTCAGACCTGGGGCCACGTGAGCTCAGCGGCCAGCTCTGCACGCCGCGTGTGGCTTCGAACACAGGCTGTCACTTTCCTCACCTCACGAGAAACAGTGACGGCGGTGTAGCTTTTTGATACTCGACATCCCAGGTGCCCCCGACCCTGCTATCCACAGTCAGAGTCATGACGCCGGGCCATTTCTGGGCCTCTGCAGAGGTGAGACCACTTCCTGTGCCTGCAGGGTGGCAGTGTCACCATGACGCTTCAGCGTCCCCGGCGCCACCTTGCGTCTGCCAGCTGCTGCGTGGATCCTGCTCCCCAGGGCCCGGGATGTGGCCTGACCACACGCATCTCCGCTGATGCCAGGGCCCGGGCGCTGGCTCCGAAAGCGCTGGTGGCCGGCGCTGTCTCTTCGCGTGGTGAGTGCTGCCACTCTGGAGAGCCTGGCAGAGAGCCCTGTCCAGCAGGTAGCGAGTGATTGCTGACGGAGCTCTCCGGGTGCCATGCGTAGAACAGAGGCGTCCCTAACAGGAAACCCTGGGACACCCCAACGTCCAGCACTTGGGGAAGCATTGAACCAAGGGCCACTTACCAGCGCAGGGGCGCATTTGATGGTCACTCCCGGAAGGACGTGGAGTGCAGGGACACAGGAAAGGGTGATGGAGCCCAAGACTAGATGCAAGCCAGGCCAGCAGGGAGAACGAGGCCCCGATGCCAACGACGTGAAATACACACGTGAAATAGAGAAGCCGGGAGTCGGCCGCCCTCAGACACTTCCTCCGCGTCCAGTAAAAGGCGGAACCCAGTGAGCTCACCACAGCTGGCTTCTCTAGCTCCCGTTCCATCTCCACGGCCTTGTAGCACCTATGCTGGGAATTCCTAACACAGTGCACGCTCACAATCTAACATGAGACCCGCTCTGAAAAACACCTTCTGCACTGGTGACAAAGTGACACCGCTTAGCCGTGGCTCAGTTCACACTGCTCTCTGCGTGTGTGTGTGTGAAAGCCCGGTGCAGGACTCCCGCTCTGCGGGACCCCTGTTCCTGGCTGAGACCTGAACCCTCGGGATGCCCGCTGCCCAGGGCCTGCGTTCCTGAGTCTTTCCCTTGGGGAATTCTAGCTCGTTCAAGAATTTCTGAACTCCGGTGTAGCACCCTCAAATGACAACGACCCTGGGTAGCACCCTGGCTCTTCCCCCACAGCGGGCTCCTTGGCAAGCCCTCCCTGGGCACCCCGTCTGCATCCTGATTTGCAGAATAATCCCAAGCTCAGAGTCTGCGACACACAGTAGGTGCTTGAGAAACATGCTGGCTGCTTACTCTGTTCACGCAGCTCTCGCGCTCACACTAGAGAGGAGATAAGATGATTTTCAACATTTTACAGACCCGAGCGAGAGAGGAAGTTGATCGCTTCTGAACATTTTGCTAAGGTCAAGAGAAATGGGCCACTCAGCTTCCCATTTCAGCTCCCTGCTATTCATCTCTGGCTGTTCATCACTTGGAAAATCACAAATGCTAAGTGTTCTCACGTTCATCAGAGTTACGTGCTGAAATTATTTTTCTGCCCTGGCAGGGGTCCTTGAGAAGCAGGGATCCCATCCCCTCCACGCCACTGGGTGGTGGCCCTGTTCTAGCAATGGCCTCGGGGACCTCACGGGGATGGCAGCCCTGGCGCTGGTCGGGCACACAGACTCACGACGAAGTGAGCAGCAGCAAACCGTAAACTAAATCAGTGCACAAAGCACCAACAGAGGGTGATTGCACAAACGCAAAGCTCCCCCTGCACCCAAAACGTGAAGAATCCCAGCTCAGGGTCCCTGGCTCACGGGGGAGCGCTCTTAGCGGGGCAGAGTCCCGGATGATCTTATTCAACGGTGCCGCGGCTTGGCCCAGCCCAGGCAGCCCCCGCCCGGGCCTCTCTTGGACTTCTGTGCCCACCCTGGGCTGCATCCTACTGCGGAAGCTGGAGTCTTTCTCACGCTGGACAGGACCATGTCCCCTGGACTCTGCAGGACACCGTCAGTCCCTGTGGTGTGGCCAAAGGACCGGGAGCACAGACAGGGCAGGAGCCCCCAGAGAAGTAGCACACCAGGGACAGATGGCGCTGGGACGCCGAGAGGGACCAGTGATGACCTGCAATGGATGCCCACACAGGGAGGGATGTTGCCTCCAGACAGGGCTGAGATTCATTTTAGGAGACTCAAAAAATTCCTGGATTTTACCATGGCTCGTGGCCCTCCAAAGCGCAACCTTACTCAAAAAATGTAATTCCCAGCCAGGCGTGGTGGTGCACACCTGTGACCCCAGTCCTCGGGAGTCTGAGGCAGGAGAATCACCATGAGTTCAAGGCCAGCCTGGGCTACACAGTGAGTTCAAGATGAGCATGAACTACATAGCCAGACCCTGTCTCAAAAAACCAAACCAAAACAAACAACCAACCAAACAAAAATTTTATTGTCTGATATTTACTCTTACCTCGTTAGGGAGAAAAATATATGTTAATAAACTGGAATTTATTTTAACTTTTCTCCCTACTTGGTCATCAGGAAACAGGACGAAAAGCATGGGTCTGCAGGCAAGAGGTGTGAGGAGGAAGGTGGGGACACCTTCTTCCCTGTCCTCCCAGCGCTTTCCTCATGTTGTTCCGCTTCTGCTTCTACCCTCCAGCGCCCCAGAGGCTGCGCTCCCTATGTAGGGTGCTCTGGTCTGCGGTGACCCACGCACGATGAGGACACAGCCACGGCTGACACAGAGCTGGGGCTCAGGATGACGGCGGCAGAGGCGCAGGCCCAGGCACATCTGCAGGTGGAGAGGACGAGATTCTGCGGGTGCTGAGTTACTGGGCGCAGACAGCAGAGAAGCCAACAAAAGGCGACCGGAGAGGGGAGGGAACCAGGCAACAGCGTGGGACAGAGACCAGGAGCCAGGACCAGCCTTGGAAGCAACAGCTGCGCCTTCTGCCCCATCAAACACAAGCCCCATGGTCCCCATGTCCAGCGGGAGCCCTGTGTGCCCACGGCGTCTCTTGAGGGGGTCCTTGGAGGATCGAATCACACCCCAACAGCGCAGCCAGATGCCACCTGTCCTGGCAAATGTGAAGTGGAGCAAACTGAAAGAATTAACAGCTTTCTTGGATTTGTCAGAGGCCACGGGGCAAACTGCTGCCCTCACACAGAGAGGTGGCCGCTGGGCACATGGGAGAGAAGACCAGAAGGAAAGGAGGAATCGGCCTGGTGCTGGAGCCCAGAGTGTGTGTCTGAGAGTGCGAAGGGGACCTCAGGTGTCCCGAGTTCTTCCACCGCGTCCTCACAGAGTCTAGGAGAGGACAGTGCCTTCATGCTTCTAGTGAGAGCAGGGAAAGACCATTTCCAGATACAAGAAAGCACTCTGTTCTGCACAGGGCCTGCCTGCAGGAGAGACCTAGCCGGCCCAGTTATACCAAAGCAGGGGAAAGGAAACAGCCAACTTCAGCCCCCGGTCACCCGGTCCACCTGAGGAGAGGCACTTACGCAGCTCGCGGTCCGCCGGCACCGGTCACGGCAAGACGAGCGCAAGTCACTAATCGCTACCCTCAGCGCTGCAGGACGCCCCTCCCGGCCTTGCCACCACATCTCGCAAGATCTGTTTACCATGGTCCCTTCGCCCGCGCCACATGCCTGCCGGCCACAGAAATTACAAGGTGTGCAGAAAGACAAAGTACAGCTTAGACAGAGCCAGCAAGCGTCAGAACCAGCAGGTGTGTTGGCGTCGTCGGGCCAGGAGTTTAAAAACACTGAGGTCACCACGAAGGATTTTGCTGGAAAAAAGAGACAACATATAGAACGGGTAGGTAATAAAGCAGAGATATGGAAACTCTGGCAAAGAATTTAAAGAACAAACAAGAAATGCCCTTGCTGCAGCCGAATGCAGATGCAGAAGGAGTCGCTGAACTCGAGAGGCTCACACTAGAAACTGCCAACTGAGAGAAAAAAGGCCAGGAGAGGCAGGCGGAAGGGACTACCCAGGAGGCCTGTGACAACTACGAAAGGTGTGACACACGTAGTGGGAACAGGGACAGAAGTACCTCCAGAGCCAGGACAGAGTTCCCCAGACGATCCCAACCAGAGCCATGGAGCAGGATAACGCTTGAAAGCAACAACGACTAAGAACTACACCCGGGTGGATCACACTCAGACTTCACAAAGTCAAAGAAAATGCAGGAACAGGAAGAACAGCCCCGATGAGTAGAGGACCAGAGATAAAATCACCCTGGTATCTCAGAGCCCACGTCAGCAACGCAGTGCGTGAGATACAGCGTTGAGAGACAAAACCCACCAAGCCGGAAGTGTGCGCGCTGCAAATTATCCCCGCACAGTGAAGACGGATAAAGGCCCTCGCAGAAAGAGGCTCCAAGGGGATCTGCTGCTGGCAGATCCGTCCTGCAAGAAGTGGGAAGAGAAATTCTTCAGAGAGAATGAAAATGAGAAAGATCAGAGAGTCAGACGTCTGTGCAGGGACTGCATCGGAAGACGAGTACAGGAAGGCAGAACGTGAACTGTCATTTTTCTTATTGATTGATAAGCAGGTAACAGGTGGTTCAGAATAACAGTTTTCAATGATGCACACCGATGTGCGCTTATGTGCGTGTACATTTACACAGATGCACACTGACGTGTGTCAGTGAAATGCTCGAAACGCCGAGGCCAAGCAGGGAGGAATTCGGATTCTCCTGTCACATCTGTTCGGCGCCAGGGGAGAGATCCCGAGTTACGTGAAAGTGACTTGGACGTGTTACTAAGTGCATATCGCGAACTCTGGGGACCACTTCATGAAAGTTTTAAAAAGTAGAATCCATATGCTAAGGGAGAAGACGCAATGGAATTACATAAAATTCTTATATCCAACCACGAAAGGAAGAGAAAGTAGGAAAAAAATAGGAACAAAGAACAATGCCAACACACAGGGAACGGGAGGAGACGTGGCAGATACTAATCCAGCCACCCTCACGGCCCCCGAGGGTCCCGCGGAGGACAATGGAGCTGGATGTTCCTGTTGCTTGGGACTTCGTGGCTGTGAAGAGGGCCTAGAGGACACTCTGGTCCGTGTCCATGGTGACAAGGGGCAAACAAACCCATTGCGTGCTGGTTACGGAGAAGTGCGCAGAGGATTCTGTACAGCGTGGCAATGCGAAGTGGCGGCAGCTGTATTTACCTCACTCTGCCTCTCCTGTTATTTCAGGTCGCAGTCCTGTCTGTGGATGCCTGGATGTAACTGTCACACACACAGCCTCAGGCCGGTCCCCAGGCGAGCTTCAGGAGGACAGTGCCCGGCACCATGCAGCGGGGCCTGATGTGACGGGGCAAGGGAGAGAGGCATAACCGTGGCCCTGGCCCGTGTATGCCAGGCAAAGGCATGCGTCTCTCTTAGGTTTAACAAAAAAAAAGTTTTAAAAGTAAAACAAAACAAAAAATAAGATTTTTCAAGATAGAAAAAAGCTTGTAAGATACAGAGCTGTATTTTTGTACAGCTCTGGGATGTATCTTATGTTTTAAGCTGTTACTACAAGTGAAAAGTTAAAAAAAAATACAAGTTCATAATAAAAAGTGACGAGCTGCACTGTAGGTGCCCAGGGTAGGGGGCGCGGGCGCACCACTTTGGCCTTTCCTGGGGCCATTCCTTCCGCTCCTGTTCTAGCCTGAGACGCATCCGGGAGCACGCATACCACTGTGTGACACCTGCCCGCAGAGACCTGCTGTACACGTTTGTAGCCTGGAACCATAGGCGTTACCAGATTTCCTAGGTGTGCAGATGCCAAATGCCGTGTAGGTCCTTGTAAACGCACCCTGTGACATCCGCACAATGATGACGTCGCCTAGTAACACAATCTCAGAATGCACCTCTGTCATTACACAATCCGTGGCTGTTTATCAGTAATCACCTCAAGCGTCAGTGGTCTAAATACAATGATTAGAGCATAAATACTGTCAGAAGGGAATCAAAAACAAGACCCAACCAAATGTTTATGGGAAACATTTATGAGGAAGCCACTCCAAACACAGACACAGGTTAAAAGTAAAGGGATGGGGCTGGTGAGATAGCTCAGTGGCATAAGAGCCTGCCTGGCAAGCGCGAGGTCCTGAGTTCGACTCCTGGTACCCACATAAAGGGAAAAAAGGGCCAGTGATATCGCTCAGCAGCACAAGCGCTTGCTGGCAAGCGAGAGGTCCTGAGGTTGACTCCCGGTACCCACATTAAAAAAAAAAAAAAAAAAAAAAAGTAAAAGGATGGAAAAGCTGGGTGTGTGGTGCACGCCTATAATCCTAGCACTTGGGAGGCTGAGGCAGGAGGATCAGCGCAGGTTTGAGCACAGCCTGGGCTACACAGTGAGTCCAGGCCAGCCTGAACTACATAGCAAAACCCTGTCTCCAAAAATAAAACAAAACAAAAGTAAAAGGTTGGAGAGCGATGTATCATGCTAAAACTACTCAAAACAAAGCAGGAATCACTGTAGTATATTAGTTTCGGACAGAGCAGATTTCAGAGCAAAGAAAACTATCAGACACAGAGAGGGGCATTATGTAATGATAAAGCAGTACAGATTTCTATGCAGCCACCCCTCACGGGTGTGCGCCTAAGAACAGATCATCAGAATACATGAGGCAAGAATGGGCAGCACTGCGAGACGAAGTAAGATGAATCCACCGTGATAGCTGGACCCAAGCAGCTGGACGCAGACGTGGGCAGAGGCAGCAGACAGAAATCCCAGAAGGACTCAGTGGGACCGAGTAGCAGCACCCTCGCTGGATATCATGACACCTACAGACCACTTCGCCCAGCAATGACAGACTACTACACACTCCCTCCCGCTCACTCGGAACGTGTGCTGTGACAGCCACATGCAGGGCACACTCAACGACTTGGAAAAACAGAAATCATACAATGCCTGTTCTCCGACCACAGTGCAACTAAATTAGACATCAATAACAGGAAGATAACTAGAGAATCATAAAATAGAGGTTATACAACATGCTTCTAAACACACACACACACACACACACACACATGGACCAAGAAGGAAATTTCAAGAAAATTTATAAAAATTTTGAAATAAATAAAAATAAAACAGTACTTCTCAAAATGTGTGGGATGCCTAAAAAGCACTGTTTAGAGGGAAATCTATAGTATTGAATGTATATCTCTGAAGAGAAGAATAAACTTCTACCCAAAGCTAGCAGAAAAAGGCCAAATTAAATATGAATTAAATAGCAGGAAAAAAAATCACAGCAGAAATCAGAAAAATTGTAAAGAAGAAATCAAGAGTGAAAAATTAATGAAATTGAAAAAGTTTCTTTGAAGCTGGGTGTGGTGCCACGCACCTGTAATACCAGTGCTAGGGAGGCTGAGGCAGGAGGATCGCTGCAAGTTCAAAGCCAGCCTAGGCTACATAGTGAGTTAAAGGCCAGCCTAAATAAACTATGTAGGGAGACCCTGTCTCCAAAAAAAAAAAAAAAAAGTTTCTTTAAAAGGATCAGTAAAATTGATGCCTCTGGTCAGATCAT
Organism: Erethizon dorsatum; assembly: GCA_028451465.1. Classification (NCBI taxonomy): domain Eukaryota; kingdom Metazoa; phylum Chordata; class Mammalia; order Rodentia; family Erethizontidae; genus Erethizon; species Erethizon dorsatum. The sequence continues at coordinate 122,283,400 of CM051829.1, read as the reverse complement.
AAATAAAGAGAGATACACATTATTAGGAATGAAAGAGGGGACATTACTACAATATTCTATGAACACCAGAAGAATAATAAGGAATACCGTGCACAACTCTGTATTTACAAACTTGATAACCTAGAAGAAATGGATCAGTTGCTTGGATGACACTAGCTGCTAAAACTCACAGAAGAAACCATCCAATAGGCCTGTCTCTAGTCATGAAATTGAATCAATATTGATACCTGTCCAAAAAAACAAAAGTACCAGGCTCAGGTCAGTTCGTTGGTCAACCCTTCCAAATATTTAAAGGAGAAATTATACCAATTCTCTGGAATCTTTCAGAAGACAGAAGCCGAGAGAATATTTCCTAACTCGTTCTACGAGGTTGACATTAAGACTGAAACCAGACAGATAACACAGCTGGAAAACCTTGGAATAATGTATCAGGAGCAGAGATGCAGAAGTTGTCAGTAAAACATTAGCAAAGGGAGCCTAACTGCGACCAGGCGGGACGGCTCTGACAAGCAAGGCTGGTCCAACATTTCAAATCAATTTGTGTGATCAATCATACGCCAGGTGTAGCAGCTCAGCCTTGAATCCCAGCACCCAGGAGGCTGAGGCAGGAAGACAGCAAGTTCAGAGCCAGCCTGGGCTACGTCGCAAGACCCTATCTCAAATGACAACAATGACAGCAGTCCATCATGTCAACAAGTTAAAAAAAAAAAAAGGAAAATCACATGATCACATCACAGCTGCAGAAAAGGCATCTGGAAAAATCCAACACTCACTCACGATAAAAACGCTCAGAAAAGTAGATGGAAACTTCCTCAGTTTAATAAAGAACATCTACAGAAACCCCACAGCTAACCCCAGATTTAAAATAACTTGAAAGCTTCCTGCTAAGAACAGGAAAAGGTGAGGATCCCCTCCCCTCACACTGCTTTTCAACACTGTTCCAGGAGTCCTGGTTAGTGCAGTTAGGAAAAGGACGTGCAAACTATACAAAAGAGAAGGAAGAAATTAAACTCTTTTTGTTCACAATGACATGATCACCTATACATAAAATCTGGAAAAAAATGACAAAAAAATGCTCTTGGAGTTAGTAAACAATTATAACGAGGTTGCAGGATACAAAGTTAAACAGCACAAGTCAACCGGTTTCCTATATAACCAGCAATGAACAAGTAGAATTTAAAATTAAAAACACTACTATTTACATTAGCACCCTGCAAAAAATGAGGTATAAAATTAACAATATGAACATGAACTCTATGGGGGAAACAACAAATTCTAATGAAATATATCAAAGGACTAAATAAATAGATACCTCATGTTCGTGGACACTTTGGAAAGCTCAGTGTGGTCACAATGGGAGTTCTTTCCAACTTGATCTAGAGATTCATTGCAACCACAATCAAAATCCCAGCAAATCATCTTCTAGATATCAACCAACGGTTCTAAAATGCAGATGGAGAAGCGTGAGACTTGGAACAGCCAAGGATAGACGCTTTAAGATAGTGCGGAACTAGCAAAAGAACAGACCGACCAATAGAACAGGCCAGAGTCAGTAGATCACCTAAATAATCATCTTTGACGAAGAAGCAAAGGCAATACGAAGATGGTCTTTGGAAGAAAATATGCTGGAAGGGAACATCAATTAAAAAAAAAAAAAAATCTGTCCCGAAGAACGAACTCAAAGTTGATCACAGGCCTCAATGTAAAACTATAAAACTCCTAGAAGATAATGTAGGTGAATGTAGACGAGCTTGCTTTGGCAATGGCTTGTTTTAGGGCCGATTGGAGGCACGAGTCCACGACAGAGAATGGCTGAGCTGTATTTCACTGAAACGAAAAGCTTCTGTTCTGCCCAAAGCAATGTCATCAGAATGAGATGTGCAAAGAAACCTTCTGCTAAGTGACTTCCACCCTAATAAACAACTCTGGAAACAACAGTAAGAAAACATTCAACCTCGTTTTAAAATGGGAAAAAGACATGAAAAGATGATGTAGGGATGGCAGACAGACACAGGGAAAGACCGTCACTGTTAGACGACACTGGGGGATTGCAGATGAATACAGTGAGCTCTGCTGTACGCCTGCAGGCACAGCCACGACCCAGGACATTGGCCGCCAGGTCAGGGAGGGAGTGAGCAACGGGCCGCTTTTTCGCTGCCGCTGGAGATGCGTACTCAGCTAGTCTGGGAGACTTTTCACAGTCTGTCTGTCTGGCTTTTATTAGAGCACGTTAGTCATACAGAACGGTGAGGTTCATTTCAGGAAACTGCTGCATGCATTTAACGTATCTTTTTTTGTTTGTTTTTGGGACAGAGTCTCACTATGTAATTCAGACTGGCCTTGAACTCACGGCAATCCTCCTGCCTCAGCCTCCCAAGTGATGGGATTACAGGGCTGCACCACCACACCCCGCTTTTTAATATATCTTGATCACTTTCAATTCCGGTACTAGTTTGTCGTTTTTTACAAAATTAAAAGGCTCTTACATATAATTCAAGAATCATGCTTTTCAGTGGTCAAACAAAGTGAAAACCCGTGTCTACACGAAGCTTGCACATGGGTGTTTAGTGCAGCTTTACCGATAATCGGTGATGCTGGAAGCAGACAAGATATCCTTTAGGAGGCAACAAACGCAGGTTATTAAGTGAAAGAAGCTGTTATAAAAAGGCACAGACCGTAATGATTCCAACCACTGGACATTCCAGAAAGACGGAAAGATGGAGACAGTGAAAACATCAGCAGCTGGGAGGACGGACAGTGGGCTCACAGCTGGTGCCCGGAGGGTTTTAGGGCAGCGAAGCTATTATGTAGAATATTACAGTGGTGAATATGTTCTTACATATTTCTCAAAGTCCGTAAGTTGTATGACACCAAGCGGATGTAAACTCTGGACCTGGGATGGTAAGGGTGTAAGTTTGTCAACTGTAACGAGGGCACCGTACAGTACTCCCTGGTGTGGCTGATGGAGGGTGGGGTGTGGAGAGACAGCAAACACGTGAACCTAAAATGACTCCAAGGTATAAAGTTCATCAATGAAAAACTAAGACAACGGTCTGTGGGACACCTGGTTTGCAAACTCCTTACCGCAGCTCTGGCCTCGGCCCGTGGGCTGGGGATGCCGCTCCATGATGCAGAGAGGCAATCGGCGCCCTGGGTGTGGGACTGGTGTGGCCCTACACAGACCCCATTCAAATTCCAGTTTCGTGGGCTGGTGAGATGGCTCAGCGGCATAAGCAGCTGCCTGGCAAGCATGAGGTCCTGAGTTCGACTTCCAGTACCCACATACGGAAAAAGGGCCGGCGATATCGCTCAGCGGCACGGGCGCCTGCTGGCGTGCGAGGTCCTGAGTTTGACCCCCTGTACCCACAAAACAAAAAACAAAAAATACAAATTCCAGTTTCGTCACCCACAGTGTGAGGACAGGCGAGCAGATTTTCAACCTCAGGCAGCACCTGCTGTATGCCAGGGACTTAACCTCACCTCCGTCCTCCAGAATCTGGCTCAGTTTCCAGTTTTCCAAGAGCAGTCCAGGACCGGCTGCGCGAATGTCTCCTGGGAAGCGGCTGGAAGTGCACATTTTCACCCTGCACCTCAGGCGCGCTGCCAGCTTGGGGAGGCCCGGTGATCCTCATTGTCGCAGCTCTCCCACGACACAGGGACCGTGCTCTAGAGCAGCATTTCCAACATTTTTTTCCTTATGAGAGAAGTGATCCTTTCTTCCAAAGGGCTCTTCAGAAGGCCAATCTGCAATGTGCGCCCATTTGACTGCACTGGGTAGAGAGAGCTTAGTGTGTGTCCATGGGTTCCCACCAATGTCCCCGCAGCCATCCCCGAGGGACCCCTGGAGGCGGCAGACAGTATCGGATGCAGATACTACGACCTTCGGTGGCACCGCTGAGAGAAGAGACTCAACTTGACACTACACCATTTACTCACAGTTACTGGGCAAGCCTTGGTGTAGTAATCCGTCCTAGGGCGATGTCCCTGCACGCTGGGTCACATCCAGGGCTCCCCAGCACTGCACTGCTGGCCCAAGGAGGCTGCCTTACACACGTAAGGAGAGGCGATCCAGCCGTCTCCCGGCGGCCAGCTTGCTATCACCCCACTGGCTACCCACAGGAAGCTGCGCCCGCCGCACAAAGTCATGCCAAGAGCTGGGACTGGAGGCCCACCGACGGCTGTGCCTGCCAGCTGAAAATCGCCATCCAGGAATAAAGCTCAAAGCACCGGAGCAGAAGTTGTGACAGGCACGAGGGGTCCCCTTTACTGCTTCCCCAGTGCCAAGCTTCCCAATGGGACTCACGCGGGCTGATGATGACGTCGCAGCACCAAAGAGCCCAGCGGGAGACTTCATTCCAGACCTTTAGGAAATCTTCAGTTTTTCGAAACATGATACTTCCGTGGCTAAACTCCTGTCTTTCGTGCTTTTGACCCTGATAGCACCATTGGACCACAACACACCCACAAGGAAACACGTATTTGGAAAGAGAACGTTAATTTTTTTTATGACACATGCTATGGAGAGCTAAAATTAAGGACTACTTGTTTCTTATTTTTTATTTTTCTTAAAAAACCCGTATCCACTCTGTTGAAGACACTTGATAATTATGTGCTCGTCTAACCAAAAAAAATTTAAAAAAAATAAATCAGAGCGCAATCTAGCATGATCATGGTCACAAAATAAATCTGGTTGGAAAGTTAGATTTCATTTGTAAATATTTTTAAAATGAGAATAACTATAAACTTGACTGGTTTATTCAATTTTTCATTATGTTTTGTTCTTGGGCCCAGGAAGAATTAATGAACTTACAGGACAGACTTCACATGCAATGTAGTTCCCAATGAATCGTATCACCTTTATTTTTGTTGAAAGTTGTGTGTTAAATCAAAGTTTGTCCTTATACTACTCCTTGAGAAGGAAGTTCCAATTTGAAGTTGTAGCATTTCCTATGAAATGAAGGGCAGTGCTTAATTACATGAAAGATTGATGGTATCTTTTCTAAAACAAAAAAGGAAGCAAAAGAAAGAACGTGACACTGGAGAGGCCCAGTTCTCCCCGGGGGGCCCCGGTGCTGGTTTTCAGATGAACCAGCTGACGAGCACCAGGCTGGGGAGCTAAGCGCCACTGCCCGGCACATTGGCACCCCGGGCCAATCCGTCACCCGTCACCAGCGTCCTGTCTCCGGCTCCTACTTCATGAAGGCTGTGAGCTAGGATCCCCTCTGTTCTAACAAGACCCGGGCATAGTAAGGTCACCCAATGCCGCATCTTCGAGAAAAAAAAGCCACCCACAACTATTCTCCAAGCCAAAATGTTTCCAGATACCAAAGACTAATTTTTTTTAAAAAAGAGATCTCCTAGGGGGTCCCTCTCTTGGTTCCCTAGTTTGAGCCCCTCCCAACATCTCTGAAGGAGTCAGCGTCAACTGATAGATGAAGAAACCGAGTCACAGGCTGACTCTGAGCCCTCCTGAAGGTCGCCATGGTGGCCGTGGAGAGCCAGGTGGCGTCATACGGTGGGGGAGGCCTCTGAGAGAAGCCGTCCGGCCCCTCACCTTATAGAGAAGCCACCTTTCCCCTGCATGGGGACAGAGCTGGTGGTGGCCCAGGGGACTCCCCTGGTTTGGCCCCAGCCCCTGTTCAGCAGGGACAGTGGCGGCAAGGACAGCCCTGTCCTCCCCCCGCAGCCTCCAGTCACAGGGGCCATGTACATTTCCACTGGTGTGGATTTAATGAACTCAAGCGAAGCCCTCAGCCCCTGCGTGACACCTGTCACGTGTCCTGTGCTCAGGGACCCTGGGGGCGGGGGCCTCACCCAGGACAGGGTGCACATGGCCACCCTCGCACAGTGCTGCAGCAAGTGTCCTTGACAATGACAATGACAGTGACCATGACCATGACGGGGGGATCAAACTGTGGGAGCCCCTCTGCTGCCACGGAACAGGCAGGTCTCTCTCCTCACCGACAAAAGTGTTGAGTCCGTATCAACAATGGCCCCTTTCAGCTGTGACATCCCAGAACTGTGTCCCTGAAACTCCAGAGAGCTGACTAGGATTTTCATCAAACTGGATGAAGAGAACAGTGCATGGGCCTGGGCCTCAGTCTTTGCTATGAAATGTCGCCACCAGACCCAAATTAAACAGCGTGCTTCTCATTATTTAGGGCTTTAACCTAAGAATCTCTCTGAGCAGCTCTGCAGCCCAGGCTGGCCTCAAACTTGCAGTGATGTTCCTGCCTCAGCCTCCCAGTGCTGGGATTACAGGCATGCGCCACCACGCCTGGCTGAACAGATTTATCCTGGAAGAATAGCAGAAGGCTGGATTGTGGCAACTTTAGGATCCTCCCTGCCCAATATCTCTATCAGTTCCTCCAAATAAGTTAATTCAGCCTCAATCCATTAAAATGTCAATGGCCAGCATTACTGGGTGTCCACTCAGCTGGGCGCAGCTCCAGTGCTGCGCCCTAACCCAGGTGGTCATCTTTGTTTTCCGAGGGGACACGAGGCACGGAGAAGGTCGGGGCCGTGTCCAAGGTCACATGAGCAGCAAATGACAGAAGGACGACTTCAGGACCATGCTTTCTGCGGTTTTATGCTTCGTATGCTGATTGGGACAACGTCCGTGAACAATGACAGAAAATGTCTTTCAAAGGTGCTGGACAAGGGACACTAAGGTCTGCGTGTTTTCTTATCTGAGGACAGAGACTGAACTGAGGCAGGCACAGGTTTGAATTCTGGCTCTGCTCCCCATGAGCTGTGCAACGTCAGGCAAATTCATGAACTTCTCTGAACTGTAGTTTTCCCTTCTGTAAAATAAATAAATTAAGCTGGGCATGGTGGCACACGCCTATCATCCCAGCACTTGGGAGGCCGAGGCAGGAAGATTGCCACTACTTCCAGGCCAGCCTGGGCTACATAGTGAGACCTTGTCTCAAAAAAAAAAAAAAAAAAAAAAAAAAAAGACTGAATGAATGATGCCATCTTTAGCCGGTTGTGATACCTGGTCAAGAACAGACATGCACAAGAAGTTCGTTTTCTCTCTCCTAATCCAAGTTGTAAAAAGTTACTTCCAAAACTGAGTTGTACTCTTGAGTTTGTTTTTCGTTTTTATCAGGTTTGTGGCCACCCAAGTTCCAGAGGCCGCTAGCTCTCCAAGGAGAACGGGGGATCCAAAAAAACCTGTCTTACAAAAAACCTACCTGTGCCTATCGAAACGGAGCCGCACACTGTTCCTGGAGTGCGGACGTCCCAGGTCCCTGCCTCAGTCCGTCCTTATGGAATCCCAGACAAAAACAAAGCACACTGCGGGGCATACGATTAGTGTTCACCACGAAGGCCGCTCCTTGTCAAAATTCAAGGAGCTACGTGTCTCCCCAAAACGACAGTCAGCCACCAAGCTCCACAGGAGAAGGTGGCCGCATCCCCGAAGCTCAGAAACGCCGTCCAGCGTGACTCGCCGGGGACACAGCCCAACCACGGCCTCCGCACCTGCGCCCCGTCCCAGACACGCGGGCGGTCACCCCGAGGGCGCTGCGTCGAAGCTGGACGGTGGCGTCTGCCCTCGGGACAATGCTGTGGGGTGACAGGAAGGGCTCCTAGGCTGCTCCTGACCCAGGATGGGGCGGGGACGAGCCCGCCAGCCACCGCTGTGGTCACCTTGGTCCTCAGTGAGGACACGGTGCCTGGCCCTACTTCCGCTGAGAGCGCTTTGCTTTTCTTTTACTACAAAAAGGAGGAGGAAGAGGAGGAGGAGGAAGAGGAGAGAAGCAGAGGGAGGAGGAGGAGGAGGAGGAGGAGGGACCGCATGAGGTCGGTAATTCAGCCTTCGTTCAGCCGAAGTCCTCGTGCGCATCCGCCCCTTGGCCCTGTCTGCTAATAAAGATCACCAGCCCGCGTGATCGCACTGCCCCTCGCCCAGCAGTGACTCACGGGACGTCCTCCCCGCCCCCTGCAGCTGCCCAGTGGCCCTGCCCCGGGTGTGACCATAAACACCTGTGGGCGGCAGGAGCAGACAGAGGGTGGGGAGCTCCCGCCCATTCGGCCATCCAGGGACAGCTGGCCTGTGACTAGAGGCTCTAAGCCTGGCCGGTGTCCACACAGCCCCTGGCTGGCAGTGTAGACCGGGACAGGCAGCAGAAAGCACAACTCAAGGCCTGCGGTTCCGCTCCTACCTCTGCCACCTGCTGGGTCCAGGGTCCCGGGCAGAAATAGACGCCCGCTACAGAGAGCCTCCGTTTCCCCAGCAATAAGGTGACGCTGACATGTGACCAGACTCCTCCGAAGCTTCCGCACGGGCACAGAGCTCTTGAAGTTAGGCTATTTTAGTTCAATGCCAATTTCCAGACACTGCCCGTCATTGGCAATATAAAGGTGACAAAATGGCACTGAATTCAGGGGACAACACATCCTAGCCGTGTCCAACCCAAGGCCCATCTTTTTATTGCTTTTTTTTAGAGTTAAGCAGAGTTAAGCAGAATTGGGCCAAATTAGGTGAAATTGTAGTCAATGTATATAAGAAACAAAACTTTATTTTCCTTGTTTTGTTTTCTTTTTTGAGACAGGGTCTTGCTATGTCATCCAGGCTGGGCCTTGAACTGTGTAGCCCAGGTTGGCCTGGAACTCACAGTGATCCTCCCGCCTCAGCCTCCCGAGTACTTATGGGCATGCACCATCACACCTGGCTATTTTTAAAAAAAAATTTTATTATAACATTTTTAAAAGGAGGAAAAATAAAGACAGGCCTTGAGTTGGACATGGCTGTTGTAGAGGGAAGACAGAAATGCAGCAGGTGGCACTGTCCAGGGGGGTCATCAGCACGCTGGGTAACAGCTTGCACTAGAACCCAGACAGGGGCCAGTGTGAACACGTCCAGGGGCAGGTAAAGGAAAAGCTTCTCGCCGGGCACCTCCCGGGGCCTGCACGGCAGGGACTTGGCAAACGGTATGTGTGCAGTCTCCAAGGAGCCTGGGGACAACCTCGGGGGGCAGGCAGTGCCGCTGCCCCCATTTCACACGCAGGGACTGCAAGTTCACAGAGGGCTACCCGCAAGACCCCAGGCTGCGAGTGGCAGGGCAGGGCTCTGGCTCCAGGCTTGGCCCCCACTCAGGGTTCTTAACCTTTCCACGCATGGCCTCAGCTTGGTGGTCCACAGGGCAGGAACAGGCGGCAGCACGTGCTCAGTAAACCTTTGGCATTTAACAAATGTATTCTTTTATAAGCATTTTGTGTGAGTGTGTGTGTTTGAAACAGGGTCTCACTATGCAGCCCAGGCTGGCCTCAAACTCACAGCAATTCTCCTGACTCAGCCTCCCGTGTGCTGGGATCACAGGCGTGCGCCCCTCGCCAGGTGTTGGGTTGTGCTAGCGGCTGAGTTTGTGAACCGTGGTGGCGTCACGGGAAGCTGATTCACTCGCGGACTCCGGTTCTTTATGGTTTAAGGGCGGCATTTCCGTCATAGCTGGTGGGGCGTCATGTTAGATTTGTGAGGTTGTTGGAATGCAGGGCTATTGTGTCCACTCTGTAAGCGGATGACGATCTCAGGGGGCAGGTGACTTCCCAGGTGACTCAGCCTGCAAACTCGAGCTCTAAGCCGCCCTCTGCTGTCAGTCCCCCAGGGTCAGTGTCCACTGCCAAAGCCAAGGAACAGCCACACACAGTCGACACAACAGGGGGGTGTCCGCCTGGGTCCCTAACACAGGGACCAGGAGCCCAGCCAGGTGCAGCAGTATTCACTCACCCACCATAGATCAGGCACCCAAAGGTGCTCGACCGCTGTGCTAGGTGTCCCTGTGAGCCCCGAGGAGAGAGGGACAGCAAGACCTGTCCCTATGCAGGCGATGCCATGGTGGGGCTTCACATGGGGGGTGTGTGCCAGGAGAGCCCCGGCCCCTGAAGCTTCGTGCCGAATTCCACCAAAACAAGGACCCACAGACATGGGGCCTGGGCCGTGGACGCCGGGCGCAGAGGAGGCGAGACCACCACTGCATGTGGGGATGCGGAGGGGAGGTTGTTCTTGTGCTTCTTTTTTGGTTTGTTTTTTGTTTTTTTTTCTTGTGAAGATGTAGGCCAATTTGATACAGGACTGCCTCTTAAGAATTTCCACAATCCAAAAACCGACCATCTTTCCACCAAATCATAACTTCCCTCTCTCGATGGAATTCAGTCTTAAGAAGGTGAAGGTGAACTTTATATTTAAATGACATCCCCAGTGCTGCCCATAAAGCGCCTCAGAAAAGCCAGGCGTGGTGGCACATGCCTGTCATTCCAGTACTCGGGAGGCTGAAGCAGGAGAATTGCAGTGAGTTCGAGCCCAGCCTGGGCTACATAGTGAGTTCAAAGCTGGTCTGAACTATATATAAGACCCTGTCTCAAACAAAAACAAAAACAAAAAAAATCTAAACAAAAACAAAAAAACAAAAACAAAGATGCAAGTCCAGGCCTCCCCAGAATGCAAAGCCTGCCTGGCTTCTTGGGCTGGACTTCTAGTTTTCGTCTCCTCTTTCACCTTGGAAACAGCAGTCAGCTCTCCCGGGGTGAAATCCAAGGGACAGCAGGAGCTCGCAGCAGGAAGTAAACACGAACAGCTCCACACTTATCGCCTCTGCGGAGATACGGGTGAGTGGAAAACTCTGGAATTCTCAAAGCTGCCTGCAGGAATGTCATTGGAATTCACATTCTCAGTCTACTTCCCTCTTGTTTTGGTTGAGGAGGGAGAAATTCTAGACTAGGAGATCATGGTTTTGGAGAAGCCCCAGTTTAATAATACCATTAGCAGAAAACTATTTATAATCCAGACATTAGCAACTGGCAGAAAACCTTACTTTCCACTTCTTGATTTTGTGCTGACAGTTTGGCAGCTCTCTCTATATTCAGGCCCAAAAGAGCCGTCACATTCTTCAGTGTACAGAGATGTATTCGAGATGTGCAGGGCTGGGTGTAGGCGCACGCCTGTCATCCCAGCACTCAGGAGACTGAGGCAGGAAGATACCTGTGAGTTCCAGGCCAGCCTGAGCTACCTAGTGACAAAAAAGAAAAAGATACACAAATGGCCCAACCTCCTCTTGGCTCACAGTTAGAAAATTTAAGCTACCCTATGTTGTCATTTCTCTGCGACCAGATTAGTGTAATAGAAAGCCGACACCATTCTTGCTGGGGGGCGGCTGTGACAGGGCAGTGACTCAGCCTTGGGGGTGGGTCACAGAGCCAGGGATCCGGGCTCAGGAGTGCCTCACACAGGCACCTGCCTCTTCAACCTCGACTCCTCCCAGCACTGTGCATAAGAGCAGAAGACAAAAGTGGGACATGACCCAAAGGCCCGGTGGCCGCGCACAGGCCCACCATACCTCCTCACGGAAAGCTATGCGTCCGTCAAGGAGAGATAGAGCGCTATGTGCCCACAGGCAGGGCTGCAGGACATCCTCCTAATTTAGAGAGGCACAGAACGGTACACAGGGTGTGGCCATTCAGGTGGTGGATGTTTACATTTTAAAAATGTATTACGGCGGGTATGGTGGAGCATGCCTATAATCCCAGCACTAGGGAGGCTGAGGCAGGAGGCTAACAGGGAGTTTGAGCCCAGCCTGCGCTACAAAATGAGTTCAAGGCTCGCCTGAACTGCACAGTGAGACCCTGTCTCAAAAAGACAACAAATTAAAAAAAAAAGTAAAAATGTATTACGGTGAAAGACACGTTGCCACAAATCCCCTCCAAGTCCTCCCTTTCACTTTGTACACACTCATCCCACTATTACTGCCACTTTCTGCAGCAGCTCTGGTGTCTTTTTTCCTAAGTGTTTTTGCAAGGTGTGATAAAAAATTCAGTGACTGCACTGTCGAGCGCCGTCCAGCAGAAAGGCGGCTCGTAGAAACACCATGTGTGTCCTCATCCATCTTATTCACCAGATCTGGCACCGTGTGACTTCCAGCTCCTCCCCCAAGTCAGAATGACCAGGAAAGGTGAACATTTAGAGTTGATTCAGGACACTGAGGCAGGCAGGACAGCGCAACTAAAGACACGCAGGAGAGAGGACTCCAGAGCTGCTGCAGGAAGTGGCCAGGACGGTGGGATGAGTGCGTGCAAAGCGAGGGGGAGGATTATGAGGACTCGTGGCAATGTGGCTTTTACTGCAACAAATTTTAAAAAAACGAAACATTCACTCACTGTACAGTATTTTTCTATTACACTTCTCTCTCTCTGTGGTCACAGAGCTCCAGCTAATTTAAAGCAAGCACAGAACAGTACCTATAGAGCACTGTCTTTCATGAAAGAATGGCGAATTATACAAAACCCACTTCCTTGCTTGCATTTACAAACTGCTGCTTGCTCGCAGACAGTGTGAAAAAGGTGAAAAAGGATTGAGTGTGGGATGGGAACGAGCTGTTTCAGGGCTTTCCCTTTTACACGTGCTTGTGAGATTCTGCGGGGAGCAGGGAAGTACGTTCCCTGTGTTTTTAACTGAAGAGGCTGTCCGGATAACTTTCCCCGGGGTACAGGCACAGGGTAAGTGTAGGAGAAACCGAGCGGGGACCTGGGTCGGGCAGCGAATTCTCCCGCGGACGGCGGAGAAGCCCAGTGCAGAGGTCAGGCGCACGCCCGAGCGTGGGCAAGGTGACTTCTGCCCTGTCGCGTGTGGGTGGCTCGGGCCGATGTTTTTGACAGCAGGAGGAAGGGAAGGGAAGGCAAAGGTGGACCCGAGCCGGCCCCGCGGGCAGCGCGCCAGGACATTTGTTTGCTCTGGATTCACACGGCCGGGTGGAAGCCCCGCTCCTCAGTGTGTGCGGAAGGAGAGCGAACAGAGCACGTGCCCGAGGCAGCTCAAGAGTCCTGAATGGGAATCCCAACCTGAGAAGGGAATCGGAGTTTGCCAGAAGAAGGCTGCGTGGACCCAGGTTCCGGCCGGCACCTTCACCCTGTGCCACACCTGGGTCAGACCTCGACGGGCCGGTCCCACCTCTGGGAGCGGGTAGGCGGCACTGCGGGCACCCCATGAACACCTGCCTCCATGTCCTGCAGCTTGGCAATGAGGCTGCTCGCTTTGTACCTGGTGTCACTGCAAGGGATCCCGAGCCACTGTCGCTTGCATCCTGTTCCACGGAGGGGCCCACGCTGGCCTGCAAATACCACGAATCCCTCTGCTCTCCCAGGAGTTCCTACTGCTCCCTTCTCTGGGCCCAATGGACTACATTAAGGCTGCGGGTACCTAGCGAGCACCAGGCAGTACTGAGCGCGCTCCTGTGCGACCAACAGTAAGCAGTGTTAACGGCACCCCCAGAGCTGCCCTTCCCTACCCCCAAAGAACCGGTGAAGTGAAGAGAGAGACATCCATGTGCAGTCGTGGGTACCACCGGATGTTTCCTGGCAATATGATCCATTTCACTTTTTGTTTTTTGTTTGTTTGTTTGTTTGTTTCTGAGGCAGGGTCATGCTATGTAGTACAGGCTTGCCTTGCACTATGTAGCCCTGGCTTGCCTTGAACTCCCAGTGATCCTCCTGCCTCAGTCTCCTGAGTGCTGGGATGACAGGCGTGTGCCGCCATGCACGACTTCACTTTTTTGATTAAGGAGAAGAATGAGTCTCGCCCCTTGCTGGCACACACTGCACAGCTGTTTTATGACTTCACACTGGGGACGTTTACTAAACTCCTACTACGTGCCAGGCTCTGCAGGTCAGGGCACCTGGAGGCTACCGTGGCTGCCTGGAGACACACTGCGTTTTATGTCGTGGGCAGGGAAAAGGCCCCCCTCCAAGCGGGCCTCGCCTGGCAGACTTGACAACAGAAGGAAGGGACCCCGGCACACAGGGGGCCTTACCCCAGCATGCACCCTTTTTTTTCCCTCCAAGCAGACTTGAGCCCCCAACCCCTTCGTTTCCTTGATTTACAGTGAGAAATCTGCACCCCTTTTTAAGGAATCCCGGGGAGGCAGTCACCCTGCAACCCCTTCTGTGTCCACAGCCAACCTCGGCCTGACACACCCACCGGAGTCCTGGGGCGCACAAAAGGCCCTGCCTCAGCCTTAGAGAGGATTCACTTTAATCCGAACCTGGTGCACTGGTTTTGATGCCTTCCCAATCTGTCTGAGATTCGGGTTGAACAGTGCGTGGTTTGACCTCCATGGTGAGCCTCAATGAACAGCTTTTAGATTCCCTCTCCATCCCAGATTTAGCTCACTCGAGACTTAACGGATTTCAGTTGGAGTCTTCCTGGGAAGAGAAGCCTCCTGCTTCTCTCCTTTGCAATTTCTCCCCGCAAAACAGACAAAATCTGAGGTCTCTGTAAGCAAAGTATTCCACCCAGTAGGGGCTAAGGACCAAGCGTGAGGGGTCCAGGAATCTTGGCTGGCAGCATCTGCAGCTCAGTGAAAGCCTGATGTGCTGTGGAGTTAGGGTGTCCCCTCCCAGGGTAATGGGGGTTTGCCCAGAGCTGCGCTGGATGAGGCGATTCTCTACAGAGGCGCAAGTGCACAGAGGATCACGCACGGGTCGCTGCCGCTGTGATCACGCGATTCAGCTCAGCCAGGCTTCACGCTTCTTCCTCCAAAGTCAGCCGCGAGGACACTGGGTGCAGCATGAGACCTGGCCCGTGGGGCGATGGTAGCCTGTTGTATGAGAAAGCACCCTGGATGTAGTCACCGCTTAGCAACCAACGGACCTGAAAAGCGAAGTAGGTTCCTGGCTACTGACTGATTCCAAGAGCCCTAGAAAAAGTCCTGGTAGCGACTCATCCTCCCTTGGAGAGGAAAAGTACAAAAGTCTGCAACCCCCGGCTTCACCGTGCAGTAATCTTATGAAATGCTCAGCCATTACAAGAAGACAAAAACCTTTCTTGTTTCAGGATGGCAACCAGACGCTCACAGCTGAGCACTTTTATGATACCCAATAAAACGACATAATAAACCAAACATTTACTCCACACTAGAAATGATTTTCAAGAGAGACTTGGCAGGAAATGGAAGCATCGGTTGGAAGTCAGCTTCGGCCCAACCCTGCCGCCCTGTACCCCAGCTCCAAGCTCCCTGCTCAGACTCCCTCGTCCTTCTGAGGAAAAGCGGGGGGCTGGGGCCCTGTGGGACCAGCTGGTGCTGGGACAGTGTCCAGCAGGCCACTTCTGGGTCTGCATTGGCCAGGCCTCCCCAGGGGTCCAGGGAAGGGGGATGCGGGCTCCTCAGGTCCCTAGGAGACCCAGCCTTTGGTTCACTCCCGGCAGAGCACGCGAGCGCAGGAGGCGTGGATGCGGAAAGACTCTGTGGATTCTCTTCTTGCCCAGTGAGCGAGGTTCAGGCCCTGCGTGAGGACCAGCGAGGCTGCAAACCGAAGGGGCTGAGGAGGGGCCGGCACGGCCACCCAGGTGCTTGGAGCTGAAGGCGCTGGACAATCGCAGCTCACAGCTCGGACCTAGGCAGCGACGACTCCCACAATGTCAAGGCCGATGCACTGGGCCCATGGCGGGTTTTTCAAACATCTCTTACGGAGATAAATAAACCTAGAAACTTGACTGTTAACGCTCACTGCAAAGGTGTTGACACTGAACTTGAGGCCTTTCAAGGCCAGGAACGTGGGTGCCCTCCCACAACAACAAAATCCTTCTACAGGAAGTTAGTTAAGTGAGAATTGGTTTTGAGGAACTATTACACAGATGCATTATTCATTATTATGTGTCATGCTCACTGGGGGTAAAAAAGGAGGAAAGGGGCCACATTAATTCCATCACCCATTTGTCTACATTTCCTTCTGGACTCTCTAAAATGCATTAAAAATTTTTAAGCTAATTATAATTGTAATAATGCACTCTAACTTCCATACTATTTAATCTGTAACAGGCTTCATGTATTACTGATTTTTTTTTTAAGTTTCTAATAAGAAACGAAAATGTAATTGAAGCCTAGGAGAATTCATTTGTTGAACATATTAATATTGCAACCCCTTTCACATTTCAAAGACACAGTGATGTTGCCTAATTACTGTGTTCTCTTTGAAAGTGCTATTTGGCAGGGCTTTTTAAATGACTGAGCCTTTTCAGATTTGGGGGAAATGTTAAAATTTCACATAGCTGTTTTCATGTTATAAAAATAGCACCAGGCTCACGACCGAAGGTTTAGAGAAGTGATTTAACGTTAATGTTTGTTGAGCATGGACAACGGGGCCATGTTCAGGACCCCAGTTCGAAATACTCCACCTGGATTAACTCACTCACTCCTCACAGCTCCTGAAGGACGTACAGGGGGATGGGGTCACTTGTCCACAGCGTGCACACACAGAACGGTGCGCCTGGAGCTATCGCTATGCAGCGATGCTTGGGACTAAAAACCATCCATGATTTATTCAATCGAGCCCTCCCTGCCTCAGAGCATAATGTCACAGGCAAGAAGCAATTCGTAAGAACACCTTACCCTTTACAGTTATTTTAAATCATTGCACAGCACCGGCTCTGGGTCCCTGTGGAGCAATTCGTAAAAATCAGAAGTCATCTGAGGCACGAGCTGGGATTCTGAAGAGTCCAATCCTGTGCGCCTGGTGCGCGTTAACAAAAACACAAAAAATAAAAAGAGAGAGACAACACAGACGCTTGAAAGGGTTTGTGTAAAGATAGAAGCACTTTTTAAAATTTTGCAAATTTTAGCAATGAGTCAGTGGCGTGCTGAGCACATTTACCGAATGAACCGAATGCCCACTCTCACGGAGTTTAAAAATAAAGCAGACACTCACGCTCGGCCCCAGCACTGCACAGGGCCTATCTACTGGCCTCAGACATCTGCGGATGCCAAGCGAATGACCGGATCCCCCGGGGCACACGGTTCATACTTTAATTAAAATCAGACTTGGGAAAGACAAATGCTTCAGTGCTTGGTTTCATCTCCCGGCCAAAGCCAATTAACACAACTACTTGAAACACAATTTCTCTTTTAAATTTAAAATGTAATGAAATATTTCAGACTGCCTGACCAGTATCCTGCGACTATAACTTCAGCACCAGAAGCAAAAACTACAAATTATCATTATTCATACGCAGTGGCAGAATGCAACGCGGATTCACGTACACATTTACACTCACACATAAATCATAAATCAAGTACTTTTTTTTTAAATTTAAAACTGCCCTCTCTTTCATTCCCTGAACGTTCAAGCTTCCATTTTATAATTTATCCAGCAGTGTGCCCATCGGGCAGGCTAGATAAATAAAATGTCAAATAACTTTGAACGTTTACTGTGGGTGAGAGGCAGTCAAAGTGTTCTCGGAAGACCGTGTAACACGCTTTCATTAAAATGCTACAGATGGAGACCACCAGTACCCCTATCTTACAAATCAGACTGAAAGAGACTAAGTAACTACTATTACTTTGGGTGCCTGACACCGAAGTGCACAACCCAAACCGCTGTTCATCGGCTTCTCTTTCCAAGTTGGGGCTCAGAAAAATTTACTTGACTTCTACCACCTACCTTTCTTAACTCCAGGTTAGGCTGGAGTGGAAACCAAAACCAAAACCAAGGAGCACACCCACTGCACACAAGTCCAACCGGGTAAATGACCTAACTCTACATCTGATCTGTTTTCCTGCTACGGAGGAATATGTAACAGAAAAACAAAACTCACTTCGTGTTAGCTAAGCGTTGGCTCAAGTTTTTCGGCTCACAACCTGACGCACCACCGTGACAAGTGACAACACAGACTTGTCGGAGAGCTCGTTTTTCAAGTAGGATGGGAGGTTTCTACAGAAAGCGCTTGTACTAATTTCTGCAGTCTTGTGAAACGCGGATTCCCATTTTTATGCATTTCTATACAAAGCTAAGTGCCGGGCACCATGGTGGGGGTCTATACGAGAGAATGACTCGGGCTGAAGGCTCGATCATGGAACCGTGCAGCAGTTTTTGGGCTGAAACCCGGGCTTTCCAGAGCTGGGCATCTGGCCTGAACCTCTGATCTCCAAGTCCTCTTATCCTTAAAGTCTCCACCATGCTCGGTTGGTTTTAAAAATGATGTGCGCCAGCCCCACGTTTGCTTAGGGGAGAAAGGCCTTGCTAATATACACATTTCGGTTTAAAACAGCAAAAGCAAAGCCAACTCCCAACTCGAAAGCAGCTGTCTTGGCACTAGCAGGGCTCGATCCCGTCTTCCCAGGGCGGCGGCTTCCAGGTCCTCGAGAAGGGATCCTGAGCCCTACCCCAGCTGGGGACCCCAGGGCGCAGCCTGCAGACCCCGCCGGCCTGAAAGTCACGGAGATTCACGACAGACAATGTATCCGGCGAAGTCGCGGCCACCCCAGGAAACATAAACAGTGTCCCAAGGACGGCGGGGGAGGGGAGGAGAGACGGATGGGAGGAAGCGACGCCCGTGAGGTCTCCCAGCTCGCAGTCCCCGGCGGCTTCCACTCGGCGCAGCCCTGAAAGCGGCGCGGCGCGTGGGCGCGGGGCACCGCGCTCCCCACGTCCCCGGCGGCTGCCACTTGTTTGTGCACAACCCCTACACCCGCCCAGGGCGGCGGGGCAGGCCCGGCGCGTCCTCCCCAGAAGTTTCTCCCGCCGCGCGAGCAAGCCCCAGCCCACGAGCACCAGGCTCCCCTCCCGAAGTGAGGAACGGCCCGAGCCAAGCGTGCGCGACACCCGGGGCGGGGGCGCGCGAGGGTCCGGGGACGCTGGTGGCGTCGCGGTTTCCACCTTCGCTTTGGCGGAGGCGCCGAAGTGAAAAGGAAAAGAAGCCGCCCCGGTCCTCGGAAGGGACCCTGCGTGCGCCGCGACCTCCGCATCCCACCCTCGATCCCGGCCTCGAGGGGCGCGCGGGGACTCGGGGCCTCCCGGGAGGGGCGTGGCGCGCGCTAGTCCCCGGCACCCTGGTGTGGGGGCCCCTCGGAGACCCGGGCGCGGGCTCCTCTCCCACCCCGTGGCCCGCCCGTGCACTCACTGGCCTGGCGCGGGTCCGGTCGCGGGGTCGCCGCCGCCTGTCTCCGCGGGCTGGGCCTCTCCGGATCCAGATTCTTTCCGCCCGATCCGATCCGATCCGATTCTCCGGCCCCGCCCCTCCGGCCCCGCCCCTCCGGCCCCACCTCCCAGGCCTGAGTGTGCTCGGCGTTCAAGGCCCAGGCGTCTGAGTCCCAGACCCCAGGCCCGCAGCCCGGACGCGCCCCCTCAGGCCCCTGCCTAAGTCAGGCTCAGCTCCAGAGATTTCCGAGGAACACAGTCCCGGGGCCTCTGAAAGCGCCCTGGGCCACAAGTGTGCCCGTGAATACAGCCGAGCTCCCCATGGCACCGCCCCCCGCAGGGAGACGGGTTTCCGGAGGCCCAGAACTTGGCTGACACCCAGGAATTAATTGGATTTGGTTGGTCTTTTCTGGATGGATTTGGGGTTGGGTTAGATGGAAGAGCAGCTTTTACTTACAGGCTTCATACTATTCATGAGTCATTCAACAAACGGTATTGAACACGTGCTTTGGGGCCAGCATGGTATTAAAGGTGATGGGGGACACCCGAGCTCGTGGGAGGGAGCGTGGGGAGTGGCTCTCAAGAAGCCCAGAAAGAGCACAGCAAGTGGGTGAACAGAAATCGCACTGCTCAGCACACTTCCGGAGTGTGCCTTTCAAGTCTGAAAGCCGGGAGGTACCAGGTGAGGACCGGTGGGTTGCCGAGAACCAGTGCGGGCCTGGGGTCGGAGCCCTGGGCGGGCTGCAGCCGGGCCGGGAAGCTGGGACCAGGACTGCAGTGGCTTTCCCTGCTGCGCGGCCGCTTGGCCTTGGTCGGCACCGGCACGCGGGTGAGTGGCCCTGTGGTCTCAGCAGCCTGCATCTGCGGCCCGCCTGCCGGAGGGCTCTGCTTCCTGCCCTTGCCAGCCTCAGGAGACGCTTGGCTGGCAGGACAAAGACTGCACCCGAGCGGCAGAGCCTGGCCCTGAACCGCGCACCGAGGTGCCTGCGAGCTGAGCCTCGCTGGAGGTTTCCCAGCTCCGCGGCCTGCGCGGTGCGGGCAGTGACAGCCGCTGCCCTCCAGAAACTGCTGCCCGCAGTTGAAGACGAACACTTAGAAACTTATAGCCTTGCAAGTCTTGGGTTGAGATCATTAAAAATGTGGCCTTTTCTTGCGCACATCTCTGTTATTTCATTTTTTTCATGGGCCATTCTAAATGTATCTTGCATGGAAGTCGCGGCCTACAGCAAGTTGAAAATAAGAGGCGGTGGGCCCTTTTATCTGTGGCCTCTGGATCCTGGGTCCTGAATCTTCAGATTTAACCAACCATAGTTTTGAAAAAAAATTAAGTGTGGACTGAGCAAATGGGGATGTTTTACTCGTCGTTACCCCATTTATAATACAGCGTCACAATTAACATAGATGTGCCTGGATTAGACCGTAGAAGTCACCCACACGGGAGGGTGTGTGTAGATTGAATACGAACGCCACATCATTTTAGACCAGACTCCACTCCCCAGGGCAGGGCAGTCCGGCAGCCACCTGCGTGGCGGCTACCGAGGACTCTGCTCGCGGTAGTTGGAGAAGCCCGGATGGGATCCGCGGAGAATAAGAGCTAACATTTAACCAGTGCTTCCTGCCGGATGTTGCTACAAGCGCTTTGCATATAAAACCTCTTGATCTTCCCGCAGCCCCGGCAGGGAGGCACAGGGAAGTGAAGCCACGCAGGCTGAGAGTGACAGAGCCAGGACTCAAAGCTGGCACTCCCGGTTCCCCCTTCCGTACTCGTACCCCCGATCCTGGTGCTTCCTGAAGTTCAGGATGCGTCCTCCGCATCCGATCGCCGCGCCTCCTGCCTTTCACTGGCAGTTTTGATGGGTTCACTTCTGTCTCTTCTTACACATGGTACCCTTGTGGTAGTAGCTCCACCCCTGGGATCGCTGAGCGTTGGTCTCTTGTTCAAGAACTGGCCTGGCTCCGCAATCACTGGCACCTCGGCCATGTCCCCTGGGACCCTTCTCTGGTTTGGGGCACTCGGTTCCAGATGTGCCTGCTGCCTGTCACACCTGCATGTCACAGAGTGCCACCTTCAGCTGTAGGGTGTGCGAGGACAGCTGAAAGTGCCTGACAACCAGTGTCCTCCGACCTCATGCCTAGATTTCAGGTGACAGGTGACAAGTGAGCATGCAGGTGTCATTATCCCAACTCCTTTGCCCCGGATCGGACAACTCTGGCTGGGATCTATGCTGCTCACAGAACTTCTTACATGGCCGGGCCAAACTCCTCCCTTTCTCCTTGGGCCTTGGCTTGACTTCTCATCCTTTCTAGTTCCACTTCCCATTTCCCTATCGGTTCTTCCTGGGAATATGTCCTGATCAGGACCTGCAGCATGATGCATGAGGCCTGATACAGAGTGGAAAATGGTCATAAATTATTTAAGAATTTCTAAGTGGCACACCCAAGTATTCAGTCAGGCTAGTGCTTGATAGGACTGCGCAGGTGTGTGAGGCTGTAGGACGCACGTCAGGGACGCTGGCCTGCAAGTCTTAGGTCACCTTCTCTTGGGTCCTCCTCTCAGGTCGGCTTCTGATGAATCCTGGGGTAATGTAATGGCGATTCAAGCAGAAACCAGCCGGTCCAGGCACTACCCAAGCCGTGTGTGTGACACGGTGGGACCTGCACCCGGCACCTCAGAGGGCCACCGCGGAGGAGGGTGTTGGGTTGAGCTGTATGGAAAGAGCTTTAGTGGCAGCAAGAGGCCTGGGAACGCGGAGTGGCTCAGCTTAAGCCAGGGGTTTGGACCGTTGCATTTCCACATACTATGTGACTGGCGAGAGGGAGCCTTTGGCAAAGTAGTTCCCTGGGCAGGGCCTAGTGGTGCTGCAGGTGGGAGTCGCTGTATCAGCTCTGCCCTGGGCACCTGGGAGAAGCTCCCAGCATGCACTGCAGCCAGGTTACCTCCGACATCACCTGGGGTTAGGATGGTCAGGGTGGGGACACGCAGTTCCACTCCAGGGGACCTGACCTGGTCTCCATGGCACATTGAGATGGTTACTCAGTGTACTCTCCTTCCCTGGTGCCACGAGCCTGTTTATTTCCTAGTTTTCTTTCTCCAGATTTCTTTTAAGAAATTTTCTTCTTCTTTTTATGTTCTTGCTCTATATTTTCCACCTTCTCCTTCAAGGGCCCTCAAAACAAACATATAAACGAATGAAAGTGGTGTAACCAGCAGATGAGGGGGGGTAGTTTCAGCCTTTGGGATGAAGTCCTGGCTTTGCTACTAAGAAGTTGTGTGAGTTTGGGACAATCGCCCTCTAGCTTCTGCTGGCCTTGAAAGGAAGGAATTATAAAAGACAGTGAATTTTTACAAAAGAAGTGGCTTTCTCTACCCTCCAGCCCTCCATGAAGGAAGCAAGCCAGAACGAGGGTCTTGTAACTCGAGACCACCGATCTTGGGGTCAGTGCAATTCCTATGTGAATACACTGTGACTTTTACGCAGTGTTCAATAACAACACCCAACTAAAGCATGAATCACAAAGAGGTCATGAAGAAATAGGAAGAAACAAGGGTGTTCAGCCAGTCTCTGGGTCACCGGGTGTCCATACCCCGCAGGATACCATGCCTGGAACAGCCACCATGGTCGCTGGGGACAGGACTTGTCCTGCCCGGGGTCTCGCCGGTCTGCACCCGCCCTGGGAGTTACACAGAGCTCAGTCTCCTCCTGAGTCGGGGGCCACCCGGGCCAATGTTTCTCAAACTGGTTTTTCTGCTCAGAGGCTGCCATCTTCCCATGTAGCAGAGAGCAGGGGAGAGGCTCCCACAGCCTGGAAATCCCCAGGAGCCTGCTGAGACGCGCATGGCCAGGGGCAAGAGCTATGACCAACCCAGGGATGCAGAGCAGAGGGCACGGAACCCAACTCCATCCTCCATGGGTGGAAGCCAGTGGAGGTTGGGCCAGGAGTGGCTCAGGCTGATTCTAACTCAGGATGAGATTTTCTGTTCATTGTTGACGTATGTTTGTAATGTGTAATAACTGCCTTCATCTTGGGGATCAGTGTGAGTTTTCTGCTTCATTACAAAGAGGAGCAGAAGTCCCCCGATACTGTTGTCAAATACACGAGAAGTCAAGTCCAAGGCTTCAGGAGGTACTGAGTTCCCGTCCAGCCAGTGCGGGCACAGACGGTCCCCAGAGAAAGCAAGCCAAGTGTCCCAGGGAGCGGGTGCCCCTCCCCACCACACCCTATGAAAGAAGATGGACCTCTGAATGAGACCAACCACAGGAAAGGACATCCTGAGTGTGTCTTGGAGCTCAGAAAGTTTTTTTTTTTTTTTTTTGTGGGTACCGGGGGGACGACCTCAGGACCTCGCACGCCAGCAGGCGCCCGTGTCACTGAGCGATATCACCGGCCCCTTTTTCGTATGTGGGATCCGGGAGTCGAACTCGGGCCCTCGCGCTTGCCGGGCAGGCGCTTAAGCCACTGAGCCATCTCACCGGCCCGGAGCTCAGAAAGTTTAGAGGAAAGCATTTATATTGTTTTCCCATTTATGTTTGAAAAAGCTTGCACACACACACACACACACACACACACACACACACACACATTTCTTTACATCTGCAATGTCCGGCAAAATATTAACAATGACTTTCTTGAAGTGGTGGATTTCAGGTACCCTAGTTTTTTATACCATTAGCTTTTTTTTTTTTTTAACACTGAATGTGTAGCTTTTCTATGAAATCATGTGTATTTTTTAATGTCATGAGGACATCCTTTTGAATATTATACAATGAAGAAAAAGGGCATTGTGCAGATCAGGAATTGGTGAACTCCAGCCACAAGGGCAAAGGACTGCCTGTTTTTATAAATAAAGTTTTATTGGAACACAGCCACACTCATCATCCACTTATGGCCTATGAGTACTTTTGCTCTACAAGAATAGAATAGAGGGCTGGTGAGATAGCTCAGTGGCATAAACTCCTGCCTGGCAAGCGTGAGGCCCTGAGGTCGACTCCTGGTACCCACGTTAAAAAAAATAAAAAAAGGATAGAATAGAATAGAATAGCTGTGACAGATTGCTTAACCTAAAATATTTACCAGTTTCTCTAGAGAAAACGTGTGGCAACCTCTGGTGTGGACAATTGGACTAGAAAACATTTTCTGTATGGCAAATTGCAACTGATGTTTTACCTATTCCTCAGGTTTCAGTGTATCTGAATTTTTATTTTTTAAAACAATATTGTCCAAATATTTTAAAGTATCTTTTAGTTCTGAGGAGTGATTATAATAAGGGACTGAAGTGACGACCCTAGAATTTGGGTCAAGATCTCAATGTAGAGAGTCCCTCCCATCCTTGCTGCTCTCTCCCTCCTGCTGAGCTACACTTTCTACCTAGCTGCCCTGGCGCTTGAGGGAGGACCACAGGGAGGACTGAGGCTCCCCTCTCTCCTGGCTTGGGTGTGTCCCAGGCAGAGTGACTGGGGAAGTCCAGGGCACAGTTGTCCTGGGAGGAGAGGAAGGGGTGAGGCGAGGCCGGGAGCTGGTGGGGACAGTTGCTCTCTTCCTGTCCTTCTGTCACACCCTCACACCAGACCCACGGGGCCTCCAAGATTCAGAGGGGCTCTGGAGGTTTTGCTCTGTCATGCTCAGTGCTGCCCAGCCTCAAAGCTGCCACATGTGCAAGGGCCACCGACGCCAGTCTCAGTGACACCAGCCTGAGCAGTGCCAGGCGCTTACCCATTTCCAAAACTCAGTCCAAAAAGCTGGACTTGGGCCCTGGTAGGAAACGCACTCAGATGCTAAGTAATTAAATGCATCACCAGCACGATCCCTCTGCCAGGCGCCCACCAAGCTCTGCCCTGAAGAAAAGATTGCACATGGTCAAATGGGCAGTAGCAGCCTGTGAAGTGACAACCGGCTGCTCCCGCCCGGGGACCGGACTTTGGCTCCTGCACCTACTCTAGACCCTTGAGCTGGTCGGGATGGAGAAGGAAATGTTTACCCTGGCGCCTTGGTAACAGAGCTGCTGCTTCCCTTTAGCTGTGGATACTGTGAGGGTGGAAATTGCCACGCCTGAAACCCCTGTCCCCCCAGTGTCCACAGTGTTTTCTCAGAGCACGGGAGAATCTCAAAAATATACTTCCAATGACTATTTTCTTTTTATGTTCCAGTATTCCATGGTATGTTACAGTCCTGAAATCCCAGATGATTATTTATGTTATTCAGTTATCTCAGATTTTTTTTAAAAATAAAACTTGGGGTCATTTCTTATCTGTGGATCATTTCTTGAGATGACTGAGAGTGTGTAACACATTCAGATTTTAAAGGTACTGAGGTGCCTTTGGCTGAAGAGTGTTGCACCCCGTTTCTTTCCTGCTCAGACCTCCTCAGCTGCCCTCTTCCTGTCTTCCCGGCTTTCTAGGGGAGCCAAGCAGGACTGAGCCATCTGTAACCCCCGGGGTCAGCGTGGCCAAGCGTCTCCTTACAGAGGCCTGGTGGACTTTGCTGGATATTTTTGTCTTCTTATAAATAACTTTGAACTTTATTCTGGAATAAACTTAATTGGAAACAGGTTAATCCTCTCAGATCTTGCATTTTATTTGACAGGATTGCAGCGGCTGTCACTCTGGGGCTGATTTTCCCTCTATTGAAGCAAGGCCTGCGTGTACTCAATACGCGCTGAGGTTTTCTGGCCCGGCTGGCAGGAGAGGCGCGGTGCCTGGTGTGTCCCTCCTCATCCCTGCACCCCGGGCCTCCACAATCCCTGGGTTCTCTTCCTGCAAACCCCCTCTCTGGTTTGCAGTCCTGCGAATCCTACTCTGTCTCCGCAAGTCCCCCAGGCTCCTCCCGAGTTCCCCTCTGTGCTCTGGCCAGGAAATTCCCTCCTGGGGGTTGTTGTAGGACCCACCTCCTCTGTTGGCCATCTCTCAGGGATCCCTGTCCTTTCGTTGGCATTTTGCAAAACATTATTTCATGCACTTTTCCTGGTTTAGGTGCGTCAGGTAAGGAGGAAAACCAGTTCCTTTCCTCCATCCCGCCGCCCTACGTCACTGGACTTGACGCGGCATTCTCACCGCTCGCTCTCTGTGATCTAAGACACAGGCGACAAGGTCCCTGGGAACAGTGACTGTGTCTGTGCTGTTGACTGCTGTTTCCCAGCACCTCCTGCACTGCCTGACATGGAGCAGTGCTCGCTAAATACTGGATGAGTGATTGAATGACAAAGCTAGACCAGGACCAGATCGGGGGAGGCCTTGAACGCTGAGCAAAGAAATGAAGCCGCTGTTGCCGAGAGCAGAGGCTCCTGTTCTAAGCTAGAGGACGTGGGTCAAGTTCTGCTCCTGCGCAGGGTGGAGACTAGGCCTGGAGGGCTCCGCACCAGCGGAGCGGCCTCAGCCACTGTCTGTAAATCTGCCAGAGCTCTTGGCTGGTGAGGTCACATTTTTGGAATCGACTCGGGACTCAGGAACCTGGTGTAATAAAGAATCTTGCTTTGGACCCTGCCTTTTACTCTGATTAGCTTGAAGCGCTTTGCAGATATGAGCTCTGTTTCACAGTGGAGCTGTCACCCTGTCCTCTCTTCTTACACTGGTGACTCCGGGATGGGGCTCTGCACTCCGGTCCACCGCAACACGCCTGCTCCTTCTTCCCACAAAACAGAGACGTGGGCACTGCCCCCAGCAACTTTTTTGGGGGGATATATACATTTTTATTAGTACACATTTGCCATACATAATGATCACGTTCACCATGGGGAATTTGTACCCTTACATAATACATCTTAATTCTTTTTTTCCCTTTCCCCTCCCCTCCCTTCAACCCTTCTTCCCTCCTTATTTACAAAAGCTTTGTTTCCGTTTTTTCCTTCCATTCTCTTTTTTAATCCCTTTTTCCTTTCTTTCCTTCCCCTCCCCCTCCCGTTCCATTCGAACATCTTTCAGCTGTTTCATTAGGTCCTAAAGGTGGACCTCAAAAATGAACAATGTTCTTAAAAAACCTCACTTGCAAACCTTCTCCACTGGTCTTTCTGCCTCAAATCTTGAAAATAGCCCACTGGGTTAGGTTACATGTTAGAAATTGCAGCTGATTTATTTTTTGGCCTTTGTTAGTACAGGGGTTCAGGTGCACAATTTCTGAATAAAGACCCACATGGGAACTTACAGTCCTTTATGATGAACTGCATACTAAAAACTATTTCTAGATCGCAGATCTAATCTCCCGGCCCCCTCTGAGTGGGGTCGGCTACCCCTCCCACAAGCTGCCTCTCCATGCAACCCTTGCTTCTCCAAAACAAACAGAATCTCAAAGCCTTCTGAGGCTTTGCAGAAAGAAAATAACTTCCACAGCAAGCTAAGGTTGGAAGGGACTTTGTTTTTCTAGGTAGATACAAAATTCAGTCCACGTGGGTTTCGGCCCCAGGTCTGGGTGGAATGTTCTAATTCTACCAGGCTCTGAGCTTTGGATTTCAGAGGAACCTGGGCATCCTTTCTGCTGACGTTTGTGCACATTCAGTTTTCTGTGAAGCCCTTGGGCTCTGCTTATTGTCTGAACTATGGGCCCTGAGTGAAAAATACGAGGCTCCGTCAGTATGTTCACAGGCGGAATTACTGAGAAAGGATGGAAATAAGGAAGTTCAGCAACTGAACAGAAGCCCAGCGACCACACTGTGCGCGTGCGTGTGTGTGTGTGTGAGGGGTGTGTGGGTGCGTCCAGGTGCCCGGCACTGAATGAAGAAAACATTCTCTGCAGGAACGCGTGGCCTGTCCTCCGCACTTGACTCCAAGTCACCTGGAGATGAGCAGCTGAGCCGAGCTGAGCCGAGCTGCGTTTCTGTATGTGTGCACTTGTGAGGAAAGAAGGTGGTGGTAGGACGCCTGCAGGTTTGGGATCAGCACATCTGGGAGTTGCAGATGTGGCGTGAGCACCTGGATCCAGCTGTGCCTGCAGCAGAGCTACGCCTGGATTGTTGGGGGAGCTGGGACTCTGTGTTCAGTTTGTTTATTTAAGCGAGTGCAAGTTGGGTTTCTGTCCTCTGCAACAGTAAGAATTGTGAATGATGCAATGACAGTCCGTTGTGTAACTCAGATGCGGACGCTTCCGCTAGTCGCATTTCTCAGTTGGTGACCTAGGCTTCTTGTAGCCCTTCTTCTACTGGATTGATTCTCTTCATTCATCCACTGTTAATCTTGTGCCTGTGCCTGGGTCCTCCTGTTCACAGACATCCCAACCCCAATGCATATCTTTTTATTTGCTTGTGTCCTTATAACATATGTACAGTGTTAATCATCTTTCTCCATCCCTCCATCCCTTGAAGTGAACAGGTACTAAGTTATAGCTAGACAAAAGTAATATAGATAACAATAACCTACTGTATATATATTATAATTATATATATATATTTGAAACCTAGAAGAAAGGATTTTTAATGTTTTTGACATAAAGAAGTGATAAATGTTTGAGAAGATAACTATAAGGGATGATCAAAACATATGGTGAATGTTTAAACAAAAACTTATTGCAGTAAAAGACATATTGCCAAAAATGATGGCATAACTGTGTTAAAGTGAGGGGGAGTATTTTGAAGAGGATTAATGGCAATGTGTCTTTTGCTGTAATAACTTCTTTAAATATTCACTCTACTTTTGATCACCCTATTGATCAGCCCTTTATGGCAATTTCTATCAAAGAAATCATTACATGTGGTCATCTGCCTTAGTCACCGGATCTGGCACTGTAAAATGACCAGGAAAGGGAAATGTTTTGAGTCGATTCAGGACATTAAGGCAGCTAGGACAGCGCAACTAAAGACACTCAGGAGAAAGGACTCCAGAGCTGCTGCAGGAAGAGGGAGGGACCATAAGATGGGTGTGTTCAAAGAGAGGGTGGGACTTTTAGGGGAACTCATGGCATTGTGGCTTTTACTTCATACACTTTAAAAAATTTAAACATTTCAATCAGACCTCATAACGTAGCAGAGGTTTGGCTATGTTGTGTGTACAGCTCTACCGGTTCCCGTAGATCTCTTCTGGAGTAGTCAGACACCCCAAAGGGGGATTAGATGCCCACTTCTGGCTGGGGAGAACTGAAACCTGGCTCGGTTTCCTAGATCAGTTCTCGCTGCTGGGATGTGCACCGACCTTCCGGCTTGGCCCTGTCCCCCGTCTCCCTGGTTCTTAGGGACTGCGTTGTCTTTCTCCATTAACACTAGCTGGATGGGGTGTGGGAGAGAGTAGAGGCCGCCCTGTGCTCGGCCTCCTTTATTTAGTCACGGACCAGCAAATCCACGAGGCTCGAAGTGCTAGCTGGGCAGGCCAGGGTGGTGCCAGCCCGCATGGGGGTGGTGTCAGGTTCCGATTTCCTGATAGTCGCATCTGCGTGCAGCTGTACGGCTGGGGTTTAGAACAAGATCGCAGAGAGATGCACAAGCGCTGATGCTTCTAAGCCTCGCTTTCACAGGTCCTTCTCTCTCTCCTTCTCCCACTTTCATCCCTCTCTTTCCTTAGAACTTGTCTTATCTTTCTTCTCTTTTAAATCACATTTTTTTCTGCTCTTTTACTTCTATTGACCTTCATGGTTTCTCTTCTCTGATATCAAGAAAACAGAATATTTTGGATTAAATTCTTAGCTGTTAGAGTCTGAAGTGCAGCTTGGGCCGGGAACCTCCAAGGCATAACTAAGAACCAACGCCAAGGAGAAGACGGATGAGCAGACTGAGCCGGCGGACCGGCAGGGGTTCCCTGAGGCCAGGCTCCGGGAACCACATGTGGTCCTGGTGTGGAGACCTGGGTCTGGAACATCCAGGCCTGCACAGCAGTTTCTGGTCCTAGTTGTGGCCCGGGGACAGTGGAGAGGGGCTGGCTGGCATCATCCATGTAGCCATGGTCCAGCAAGCTGGACAGAAAGCTGCCCAGAGTGACAGGTGGTGCCCAGGCATGTGTCCCCTGGGGTCCAGGAAAGGGAGATGAAATGAGAGGACACAGGTGACAGAGCAGGCAGCCCATAACCTGTGGCCGGTGTGGCTCAGACTGCAGTCGTGGGATTAACACCTGTTTGTCTCCTCCCTGGGACAATGGTCACAAAGCCATGTGCTCTCTCCTGGAAGCTGAAGTGTCCTCTTTTCTGGGTTGACATGGAAACGTGGGAATTAAAAATAGGTTCCCTTCTCAACACTTCTATTTAATAGAGATAAAAATGCTCATATTTCAAGCACTGCTTGTAGCTGGTTCTGTATTCTAAAGTCAAGACAGCGTTTTACTTTCACTCATAGTGGTAACACGCATTGAATTTTTAAATATGATTTATGGCGCATTTTGATATTTTTTCTATTTCATCTTTTAAATCAATCCTGGCTTTTGGGTAGGATCTTGAGTTGCTAACTGGTCAAGGACCTTGAACTTGGAAAACATTGGTCTAGGAGGTTTGTTCACATAATCTTAGTTTTTTGGGGGTTTTGGGTTGTTTTTGAGATAGGGTCTCACTATGTATCCCAGGCTGGCAAGGAACTCACTATGTAGCCCAGGTTGGCCTCAAACTCTTTCATTTTATTTTTTTACTTTTTTTTTTTTTTTGTGGGTACCGGGGGTCAACCTCAGGACCTCGCGCGCCAGCAGGCGCCCGTGCCGCTGAGCGATATCACCGGCCCTTTTTTCGTATGTGGGTACCGGGAGTCGAACTCCGGCCCTCGCGCTTGCCAGGCAGGTGCTTATGCTGCTGAGCCATCTCACCGGCCCTGGCCTCAAACTCTTAATGATCCTTCTGTTTCAACCTCACAAGAGCTGGGATTACAGGTGTGTGCCACCACACCTGGCTCACACAATCTTAGTTTGCAGGACACTTCTGCAGACCTTTGGTTAAACACAAAGCAAGTGTCAGGGTCTAGATTGGGAGGAGTGCTTGAGACAAAGACACGCAGTTTGGAAAAATGACAAAAATAATAAAATCTCAAGGACATTCTTCTTGGGTGTGGATGAGTCTGAAGTCAGCCTGTTTGATTTTGGCAGCAGTGGCAGATGGGATGACGGCACAGCTTTTGCCTCTTGCTGGACAGAAATGACCTTGCACCCGAGGAAGTGTCTCGTTCTGGCTCTCGGGGGCTGCACCGTGCAGAGCCGGCTGATCGAGGTGACTGGGTGAAAAGTGCACTGTGACATCTGGAAGAGCATGCAGGGACCCCTGCCATGCAAATCGTGACAAGGCGATGTCCGCCACATCTGGTACCACAGAGGGCTTGGCTGCCACCGCTGCCAGCTTTGGAGCTGGGCACTGTTTCAGCAAGAGGCGAAGCCTGGAGCCACAGAAGCACTTGGGGAAGAGAAAAGACCCTGGGTCAAACCCTTCTTCTCATGCAGGAAGCAGAAACGCCTTAGACCGTGTTGGTGACCGAGCATCCAGGAGGTGTGGAGTGAACTCCGCCTCGCTTTGGGATCCGCCCTCGTGGTGAGTGGGCGGGGATGTGCTCGCAGCGAGGACTGGTTCCTGCCCCGGAGCTGCCTCCCAGAGTGCAGCGTGGACATTTTATTAAGATTAAAAAATTTATTCTTACATAGTCTTAAGCAATAGCACAGGAAGGTGTTCTGTGCTCTTGTCTCCATTTCTCCTGCTGGTAATATTTTGCAAAACTCTAGCGTGGTGCCAGGACTGGGCGCTGGATGGAGAGCGAAGACAGAACAATCCCTCATCCCAGGGGTCCCTAGCGCTGGCCTTTCACAGCCACACCCTAAAGGCCAAACCCCTGGCAAGCACAGATCTGTTCATTTTGTAGCTGTGTCATTTCAAAAGTTGTTATATGGATGGAATCGTAAGTTACGTCACCTTTAGAGGTTGGAGTTTTTTTCCCACTCAGCATAATTCTCTGGACATTCATTCAACTTGTGTCCATAGTTCATTCCTTTTGTATACTCAGTAGTATTCCATGGCATGGGTGTACTAGCATTGAAATTTGCACCTACTGAAGGAGATGTAGACCGTTTGCATTTTCTGACTGATATCATTAAGCTGCTATAAACAGGCGAGAGGGGCTGGACCATAGAGGAGGCGTGGAGAGCGACCGGCGAGGGGATGAGTTAATAGTGGTGTGAATCAGAGCTGTACTCAAGGCAGATTACTTGAGGCATATTTTGGAGACAGAATCGACAGGACAATGTGAGGGACTGTATGGACAGGTGGGGAGGAACTGGGGGTGTTGGGCATGGCTCCTGACTTCTTCATTGGACAAGCTGGTTGATGGAGGTGTCTTTGCTAAGATGGTAAAAGCAGGCAGAGGACTGGATGTGCGTGTGTGGATCGCAGTCGTGTTATGTTGGGATAAATGGGAGTTCTGCAGCTTGGGCGCATCTGCAGAGAGAAGAAGCCCCATTGGATTGCAGAGGAACATGCTCCTTCAGCTCCTTTCTAAATTTTTCCATGGATATTTTTAAAAGTGTGACCAGGTGTCCACCAGGTGGCAACCTTTCTTTATGAAAGCCCAAAGTTGGAGGCCGCACCTTCTCCATGGCGCCCAGCTGGGGTTCCTGGGGCCTGGTGGGGTGTCTGGCCAGGGCTCTGTCCATGTGGCCGGAAGTGCCGCTGTGGCTGAGTCCTGGCCATGTGCGTGGTAGAGGGGCCTCAGGAGCTCGGTCCCTCCGAGGCCCCGGCAGAGGCTGTGTGTCTGGTGTGCGCTGACCTGGGGCATCCTGAAAGTGCAGGTTGGAACTGCGGCACCTGATTCTTGGATACCGGCTCTGCACCCCAGGATGTGTGTGCATTGCATGCCTGTTCCTGTCCCCTGCGCAGCCCTGGAATAAAGCAAGCACTTAGCACAGGATGTCATTGTTACATTATTCCCACAGTGAGCCTCGTCCTCACTGTCCTGGCCCGGGACGCTTCCTTTGCCCACCTCAGGGGTAGGCAGCCTTCTGGCTGAGCTCAGAAGGGATGCTGGAGTCACATGTGGTGGTCAGCTCCTGAGGAACTCCAGCAGGCGCCCTCCACGACAAGGTGGCTTGCGTCTGAGGGGACAGGCAAGCCTAGGAGGTGGAGAAGGGATGCACTAGCATGCACTGCAAATGCCAGGAAATCCGCCCTTCCTGGTGTACTGCTCAAAATTCGGGGAGCTGTTTGGTTGTCTCTCCTGATACAGGGAAACTCCGGCAGCTGCTCTCTGTTACATGCACATGTTCCTGCCCCCAAGCTGGGATAGGGCCAAGCACCCATTTTGTTTGGGGTTTAATACAGAATATACAAGGTGTGATTGAAAACCATGATGAGTGTTTAAATTTTAAGTTTATTAGTCAAAGTCGTATTGCCATGAATCCCTCTCAGAATCCTCCCCCTCACTTGAACACACTCGTCCCACTGTCCTGGCCACTTCCTGCAGCAGCTCTAGAGTGCTGTCTCCTGAGTGTCTTTAGTTGTGCTGTCCTGGCTGCCTCAATGTCCTGAATCCATTGAAAACGTTTCCCTCTCATGGTCATTTTGACTTGGGGAATAGATGGACATCACACAGTGCCAGATCCAGTGAATAAGGTGGGTGAGGACACAGTGTCATGTTTTATGAGCCGCCTTTCCTTTAGATGTCACTCGGTGGTGGCATTTCCTGTATTTTTTATCGCACCTCGTAAAGACGCTCAGGAGAGAGGACTCCAGAGGAAATGGGGTTGGCTTGGGCCAGAGCAACGGTGCCGACAGGAGACCAGATGCGGAGCCAGCAGGATCTGTCACTTGATCAGCTATGGCGTGTGAGGGAGCCAGGCAGCAGTGGTGAAACCAGGGCTCGTGAAGGACAGAGCTGCCGTGTTGTGACGTGAGGGGCTCGTGGTCAGGCAGGCTTGGCTGAGCGATGAGAGAGGGCGGGGCAGAGGCACTGGTTGGGTAGCTGCATTTGGCAGACTTAGTATGCAAATATTTTTAAAACCTCGGGCCTGGCTAGACTCACGGGGGGGGGGTGCGGTGGAGGAGAAGTGTGAGGACTGAGCCCGGGGACCTTCTGGCTCCTAAGAGTTGGCAAGATGAAGGGCCTGCAAAGGAGAGGGGGCGGCTGTGGAGGAGGGGACCATGAGGATGCGGGCTCCCGGAAGCTAAGCAGGGGAGTGTTTCGTGGAGAGAGTGATCTGCCTGGTGCAGAGCTGCTGACCACGCATGTAAAATGAGGACCGGATGTGGGCCACTGCCTTCCCCTGAGCACTGTGTCTCCCGCTCTCCTGTCCCAGGGTCTGCTCTCTTCCTCTGCCCCCGCCTTGGACAGCTGCTCCCATGGGCATGGGCACCGTAACTGGTTTGGGGCACCATGGCACCTGACGCATATCTGGAATGTGTGGAATTGATTTTTCTTTGGCTCCTCTGTGGCCACAAAGCACCCTTCCCTATTCATCACCTTCCTAATGCGGCCCCAGTCACACCTGGGAACGCTCTCTTGTTGCGTGTGGTCTCGATGGGACAGGGCAGTGGATTCAGTGTTGGCCGCTTACTGTGGAAGCCCAAGGGGCCGGATGCTGCCACAGACCTGCGCAGGAGACAGCTCCATTGGGCAGAGTCACCTGGTTGTGGGGATGGGGACGGGGGGCCCTGCATCTGTCCCCCAGCAGTTGATCCCGGTGAGGTTTTCGCAGGCCTTGGGGCTCCGTGGCTTTCTGCACCCCAGACCTACCCCTCCTACTTCTTTGTTTCTCTGAGCCCCAATACCCTTCCAGTGAATCCTCTTTCACTTAAGTTAACCGGGGCCAGAAAAAGTCCCAACATGGAAGCCCTCAACCAATATTGGCTGAACAATTGAAAAAGCATGGTTTTTGCTTCACAAATGAAATTTCAGAAGTTCAAAGAGAGCTGGCCTCTAGTTTTGGCCACACACCTCCTTTTTCATCCATTCCTTGGTGCTGTCTTTTCACATCCTCGGAGCCCTGAAATCAGGGCCCGTTTACAACTGATGGACCGCACGAGGAGCTGGCTGTGCCCTTCTGCTGCGAGTGTCTGTAGAATAACGCTGTCTGCATCAGCTTCAGTTCAGGGAAATGTGGTAGTGAGTACTGGGGCCAGGATTCAAATGCATCTCGAAAATCTGCATCTCTGCGCTTTCCAAGGAGCTTGCTATCAGATTGCAGGAAAAATAAAGTTTAAACTCCCCGAGCCCCTCTTTTATATAAATAGGGAATGGAGAGGCTGCCTCCAAGGCTGCAGAGGACCTGGACTCGGAAAGGGGTGGGGTGGCATTTGGAACCTGAAATCAGAACGACTGGGATGGAGGGAAGCAGGGACGGAGGAGGGGTGTGGGCACTGTTGGGCACCACGGCAATCAAGTGGACACCCACTGGCATGCAGATCTGAGCTGAGGCTTAGTGGCTGCTCAGCCTCTCCCTCTCGAGAGGAAGTCCAACTTCCACACCCCAAGTTCCCTGTCACAATTGCGTCCCGCTGTGACCTTGTTCCTTGTTCCGACAAGTTCCTCCTTACTCCCCCTCTAGCAAACTCCCTCCTGTCCTTTCCTGCTGCTTCTTGTGCACGGTTTTCTGGGAGGAGGAGGGGCAGCAAGGGAGGCGGCTTGGAGGCGGGCGCACGGGATGCTTGGGGTATCCGGGGAGGGGAGCGGCTGAGTGTGACGGGAGGGCAGGCTGCACAGACACCATTTCTTCTGTGTGCACACAGGGACCACTCCAGGCACTGGGGGTCCAACAGTGGAAACAATACAGCAAGCCCACCTTCAGGGGCTTTTGTTTTATTAAGGGGTCACGAACCATAAGCAAGTAGAAATGTTTAAATATATCCACACATACAGCCTAGCCAATTTCCTGCCACTGGGATAAAGTAGCAGACACCCTCAACTTAAAGAAGGTGAGGTTTATCTGGGCCATGGTTTCAGCCCATAGTTGGCCCGTGTCTTAGTTACTTTTCTCATTGCTGAGACAAAATACCCAACACCCAAAGTTAAAGGAGGAAAAGTTTATCTGGCTCACAGTTTGTAGAGGTTTCAGTCCATCACTGGCTGGCTCCAAGGCAGGGAGGCATTGCAGAGGAGAAACAGTTCACGGTGCCCACAAGGTAGCAAAAGTAACAAGGGACCTTAACAGCGTCTTTCTGCCCCTTTTATCTTATCGCTGCTCAGGGCAGGCAGCACTCACACCCTTAATCCTAGTGTCCTTGATCCTAGCATTGCACAGTGAATCGATCCCAGCGTCACACACTGTAGATCCAGCCACTTCTGAAAAAGCCCCACCTGGGACCACCTGAGGCTCTGAGGGGACATCTAGATACATGCCAAAGCAGCCCGTTCCAAGCCAGGATCAGCATGTTGGAAGGGCCTGGTGGAGGAGAGCTGCTCACCCAATGGCAGGCAGGAAGCAGAGAGAGAGAGGGGAGGAGCTAGGGACAAAAGCACACCCTCCAGGTCACCCCCAGTGCCACTTCCGGCCTGGGCCGCCTCCCGCAGCACGGTCAGCTGTGAACACATCCCTGAATGAACCCCCTGATGAGCACAGTGCGAGCCCTAACCCATGATCCAGTTACCTTCCAAGCACATGAGGCCTTTGGGAGGCACCGTAGATCTAAACTGTGCCCGCACACCCATGGAAGAAGTTTCAGGTGGCATAAAAGCAGCGAAGAAAAACACTGGACATGTTAGTGAAGCGAGAGAGTTGGCGTGGGAGCCACGAATTCAAACAGTACGGAGTGGAAAATCCTCTTCACGAAGAAAACACGTCGACAGGGATCTGAAAGACGTCATGGGCTGATCGTTGGGTGGAAAGTATTCCGGGGCGGGCGCCAGCGCATGGCAAGTTCCGGGGGTTGTGCTTGGCAAGTTCGAGGGACCCACCACGTCCATGGCCGAGCAGGTGACAGGCTCTGCGGTAGCAGGTGCATGCTGGGCCGGCTGGGCAGCCCTGTGAATGTCACTGGACCTTATCCCGAGAGAACCCAGTCTTTGGAGAGATCTGAGAGAAGCAGAGATGAAAGGCGGCTGACCTCGCAGGAGCCGGAATGTTGCCTTAAATAATCCAATATGATTCTCTAATGTCCACGGAGTCTTCCTTTCTTCATCGCTTGCACGGGGCAGGGAATGTAATGAATAAATGTGATTTTGTGTGTGGCGCACAGGGTCCCCGCTCAGAACAGATGGAAAGAAGCGATGGCTTGTTTGGACACAGGCTGCAGGTCGTGCTGCTCCGCTCCGCCTTGCCTTCTCTGGGAGACAGATGCCTCTGGCACCTCTCCTTCCCCAGCCAAACGTCGCCCTGCAGCACTTGAGTGTTCCTGTTCTCCTTTATGTTACTGTGGAGTTCACCGTGTAATTTCGCTGAGGGGTTAACACTCTGCACACTCCGTTCCCGGCAGGACTGGCGATTGAGCCGAGGACCCTTCCCACTGAGCGACCTCCCCAGCCCTGTTTATTTTATATTTTGGGACATGGTCTTGCTAAGTTGCCCAGGCTGGTCACGAGCTCGCAATCCTCCCGCCTCAGCCTCCTGAGCGCTGGGATGACAGGTGTTGGCCCTCACGCCCGGCGTGTTTTCTGATACTTAGACTGTTTCTTCTCTGTCCTGAGCTGGTGTGCAGGAGGAGGCGCGACCTGGAGACTCAGCCCGCGGGTCCCCAGGAGGGCAGGGCAGCTGGAAGAGACAGCAGCGTTCTGAGAAGCTGATGCCGAGGTAGAGAAGGCTGGGTCTAGCGATAGAAGAACACACGGTGCCTGGTTGTTTTTAGGATGGGCGGGATTTCAACCGCCCACCAATCAGCATGGATACACCATATTCGTTTACACACAGAGAACTGAATCAGGGGAAGAGTCGTCATCAGGTAGCCGCTCATCCTGAGCTAATATCTAGTTTTCTTAATGTGCTTTCCTGCAGCACTGTACTTATCCCAAGACATGAGCTGGGGTGATATTAAGTCATGCACTCATTTATTCATTCAACAAACTCTTATCCTGAAGGCCTTCTGGGAGCTGGGTGCTACTGCAGAAGGCACTGGGAAAACCGAGGTGGACGAGACTGGCTCCTGTTCCAGTCCTACACCCCAAGTGCCCAAGCAGACTCGCCTGTGACCGTTAGCGGGATGGAGATGCGGAATCCTTTACCTAACAGAGTTGGTCTTTTATTTTTAATTTAATTTTTTTTTTGAGGTGGGGTCTTGCTATGTAGTCCAGGATGGGCTTGAGCTCACTGTGTAGCTCAGGCTGGCCTCAAAGTTGTGGAGATCCTCCTGCTTCAGGCTCCCGAGTGCTGGGATTACAGTGTGTGCCTCCATGCCCCGGCAGAGTTGGCCTTTTTTTTTTTTTTTTTTTTTTTTTTTTTTTTTTTTTTGTGGGTACCGGATGGTCGACCTCAGGACCTCACACGCCAGCAGGCGCCCGTGCCGCTGAGTGATATCACCGGCCCTTTTTTCGTATGTGGGTACCGGGAGTCGAGCTCAGGACCTCGTGCTTGCCAGGCAGGCGCTTACGCCGCTGAGCTATATCACTGGCCCTGAGTTGGCCTTTTAAATGAAACTTCGTGCACCAGCCTTGGCTTGGGCATCGCGGTTCTGAGACTGAATGTGCCAGCTCCGTCCGTTCCGAGAGGAAAGTGAGGTTTCTCAGTGAGCTCCAGGGCAGAAGGCCGTGCAGACCCGCCCCGGATGAAGGCGGCCACGGATGAAGCCGCCGGGGAGCAGCCACTGGTCACGTCGCCGTCTCACACGCGCTTAGTGGTTCTGGTGAGTGGGCCATGTCCGTCCCACTCATTTAAACCACGCGCCTGAGACATCACACAGCAAAAGCTGGGGGCGGATGCTCCGGGTGAAGCCTGTACTTTCCCCACGCACGTCCGTGCGCACTCACACAGGCACACGCAGTGCAGAGCACAAAGAAATCACCCGGTTCCTCCCTGCACTGGGGAGGAGGCAGCGGGGTGTGTAAAAACTCCTACGAGACAGAGCGGAGTTCACACTGCGGCGTCCAGGGCTGCAGTAAAACATGGGCCGTTGCCCTCGCGTAGCCCCACAGAGGCGGGCGGGGCAAGGGCAGCTTCCGGGGCGCTGTGGGCCCAGCCTCCCCCCACAGTTGCTGGAGAGTGGGAATCCGGGAGGCCGAGGCAGATGTGACGGCGAAGGTGAGGGTGGGGAGGAGTCTCGGTGGCTCCCTTGGTGACTGCGGCTGCCAGGCGTGGCTCACTGCATGCGTGACAGAGTCACGGCCTGGTAACAGCTTGGAGGAAGACCAGCATTCAGAACGGGAAGTGCATCTCCACAGCTTGCACAAGGCGGCTGCGCTGTTGTAAATCTGAACAGTGGTTAAACTGACCTGCCTAGTCAGGTCTGGCTGCGCTCCTATGAACGGCTGAATCCCCAGTGCCTTGAATTCGGCTCTCACATCCCAAGTGCTCAGTAATTACTGGGTGAATGAATGAATGAACTCCCGTTTTGTGAATGACACAGGGAAGCGACCTTAGTACTGTAATGCACCTCCTTGGTTTATGAGCCATCCTGGGCAACTTGCCCTTGTGTAAAACAGTGCAACAACGCTATGCTTTGGAAGACGCGTTCCCGCTTTTTTAATACTTTTGTATAGTGCCTTCCTTTCAGACAGGATCCCCACCACTATGAGTTTTCCCTTTCTCGCCGATCTGTCATGAGCTAGGAAACCAGACACAATTGTGGGTTAAAGTTGTGTGCAAAATGGGAGTAAACAGGGCCGGTGAGATGGCGCCTGCCTGGCAAGCGTGAGGTCCTGAGTTCGACTCCTGGTACTCACATATGAAAAAAGGGCCAGTGATATCGCTCAGTGGCACGGGCGCCTGCTGGCGCACAAGGTCCTGAGTTTGACCACTGGTACCCACAAGAAAAAAAAAATGGGAGTAAACAGGATCTGAAGGGAGGAGAGATCCCCTATGAGTAAGAGATTTGCACTCTGTTTCATGGGCTTAAGGAACAATGCTGTGCAGAGGTTTTTCTTTGCTTGCATTATGAAAGGGAGCTCCGGTCCTTGAACTCTGGATACATAAGGAGTTTTGGAGCGGCAGAGTTTGTGTATCAGTGAGCTTACTGTCTGCTCTGGAATTCTTTCTACCAACAGCAGAGCCAGCCTGTCCTCTGAAATTAGATTTAGTTCAAACCCATCACGTTGACCTGTTACTTGTTAAAATCTGATTTTTAAAAAAAATTTTGGTTTCTTGAGACAGGGTCTTGCTATGCAGTTCAGGCTGGCTTAAACTCATTATGTAGCCCAGACTGGCCTGAAAGCTGCAGTGATCCTCTTGAGGCCTCCAGAGTGCTGGGATGACAGGCGCACACCACCAGGCCTGACTTTAGAATCTGATTATTTGTCTCAGTTTTCATTACTGCCTTTTTACCCTGGTGCTGTGACTTGGTCACCCGCACTTAGCTTGCTTTTGTGTCTGTAGTTTGCCTCGCTGCTCCGCGTGCCTGTTCTGATAACCCCCAGCCCACAGAGAACTGGGACCCTAATTTTCTCTTCTGCATCTTTAACCATTTTAGGTTGGGAATTTTACTCCGGAACCAGAACCTGGAAGCAGACTGTACCATCATCACGGATACGGCTGTTACTGCTAGTGGCAGGACCACCTGCTATCGTTGCCACAATGTGCATTTTGCTGCAAGCGCTGTGATAAACACATTGCACACGAGACAGCACTTAATCTCGCCGAGGTGGGCATCTACGCTGTTCTCACAACTGATGAAACGGAAGTGCAGAGAGGGCCGGGTACTTCTTCCAGGTCACACAGTGCGTTGGAGGCGGATGCATGGGGATTAGGACCCAGGGGGACTGAAAAGCTTTGCTCTTTGTTGTGCTCCAATAACCGCCTACTAGAAGGCAGATGTGCAAATTCAGGCCCTGACTTGCTGTCGGGGTGTCCCGTCCTGTCCTTCTCTGTCCCCAGTGATGGCACCCCAGCCCCTATGGACCCAGAGCCGTGTCCCTTCCTGTCCCACGCCCTTCTCATAAGATACACTAGAGAGCCCGGAGCCTGTGATGCCGGTGGTACAATTCACATTTTTGTTTAGCTCTAAACTTTATAAATAGTAAAACAGTTGTTAATTAATTATCAGTGCACCGGTTAACCAGACTTCTAAAGTAAGCATCACCGATCCTATTTTAGAAATAAGAGAAAGATACTTCAAGGTCATACAGTGAGGGTCCTGGCTTTTGACCCATAACTGATTGGTTTCTGTGCATTCTCTTAATTAATTTATAGGAACTTTCTGCCCAATGACCTGGCTTTGGGAATACCAGGCTTCCTATTTTATGTGCAGTTTTTTTCTTTATATTTTTCCCTTGTAAATAAATGTCCCCATAGATGAGTTTTTGTGACCATGGAGGATTTTAGATGCGTTTTCATTTTTTGTCCATTCTCTTGAATATAATTGAGTGTAGCTGACAGATTGGTTTTTGTTCATCTCATGTTAGAACATGGTTCATCTTTTTCTCATTTTGGAATTGTACCTTTGAATGCTTATTTTGTTGGATTCAAAATATTTTTATTTTGAAATATTTAAAAATCTGAATATATGATTGTCTTAGGAAAAGAGAGCTTTTTCTGTAAACAACCAAGAAATGTGATTTATATGACACAATTGCTTGATTCTTCCGAACGAAACACAGAACATCATGTGTGGCACATTGTTGCACAACTTAGCCACACAAATGCTCACAACTAAGAGAAAGCGTTGTAAAAGCCATTTTGGCCGAAAGCCTGAAAGGGTCTTAGAAATTAAAAACAAGTCTTTGGCCACTTTTTGAGCTGGCTGGTGCCTGAAAGAGGGACTTTCCGAAGCCTTGCTGGCCCAGGGAGAGCTGCGGATCGTGAGTCAACTTCGCGCACGTCTGTGAGGGGCTGGCTAAGGAAGTGGTGGTGCTCTGTGCTGGGCGTGACGGACACGGCAGGTGCAGTCTTCAGAGAGCTCAGAGTCGGGCAGGAGGGTGCGCGAGGGGAAATACACCCTAAGTGACATGGACGACAGCACTGCTCCCCCATGCTGCTACCTCCATCTCCCATGGGTCTATGGCCAGTAGCCTTTGAACGTGGCTGCTCTTCCAGTAAAGTAGAAATCAAAGGCTTGTTGTTATGCAGCTAAATTTAGATTAACTGGAAAGGACCATTTTTGTTAATTGATTTGTTTGTTTGTTTTGGCAGGAAATAGAATTTGCATCTTGCCCTGTGTTATATTCCATTTCATTAAAAACCCACACATTCTGATCACTTCTACAGTGATATCCAGGATTATTCTGCATAAGAATCCCCTTGGGGGCTGGGTAAAAATACATAAGCCTCCACAGCATGGTGGTGCACGCCTGTTATCCCAGCACTCTGGGAGGCTGAGGCAGGAGAATGGCAAGTTTGAGCCCAACCTGGGCAGCTTAGCAACTCAGCAAGACCCTGTCTCAAAATAAAAATTAAAAAAGGACTGGGGCTGTAGCCTGGTGAGAAGGTCTGGGATCAGTCTCCGGTATTCCCACCCCTAATCCTGAGACCCTAACTTCTTCGATGCTCAGGTTTGGGGAGGACTGAGCCCCCATGTCATGGTAGCCTGCCAGTCCTGGCATGTGCTGTTCCTCTCTTCTGTGCTGCTGAATGTCCTGGGGACCAGGCTGGTGTCCTCGACTCTTGCCGCGTGGCTCCCAGGTGGTTTGGGGCATCAGAGGCATGGGGGGGCCACAGTGCAGGAGGGTGATGCATGCTCTTCCCCTGGCTGTGTGCGGCTTGGGTGCAGCTCCACGTCTCTGTTTCTCCCTGATCACAGCTTCCTGAGCGTTGGCCTGCAGCCCATGGAGCTTCCCCAAACCCTCCTGAGGAATGTACTAATCAGGCCTCACTTCCTTCCCTTTCTAGCCTGTTCCCCAAGTTCAGAGGTGGTTCACCAATAACTACAGCACCCCCGTTCCCCTCTCCACCAAGAGGTCAGCTCCCGGTCACTGCAGTCACTGCACTGCTTGGGAACAACCAAGGCAGGCGAGAGACAGATGGGGCCTAGTGTCAGAGACTGGCGATGCTTAGTGATTACCGAGCGCTCACTTTCTCACCTGGGCTACCGCTCACGGAGGAGGAGGTCACACCTACCCATTCGGGTAAGTGTCCCCCAATCCCCATGTGTCAAAGACTTGAAGGCCTGTTCACCCTGTCATGGTGGTCTGGCAGGGGGCAGAACCTGCAGGAGGTGGTGGGTGGTGTCAGGGAGCTGGGCCGTTTGGGGCTGTGTCCTTGAGGGGGATTTTGGGACCCCGGCCCTCCTCTTCTTCTCCCCCTGTTTCCTGGCTGTTATGACGCAAGCAGCTTTCTCCACCACGCCCTCCCACCACGATCTGTGGCCTTGAAGGGGGAAAATTTAAATTTTAAATAAAATCCTGCCCAGGATGCCCGCCAAGACCAAGCGGACATGTCCAGCAGGCCCCGTAACAGAGCACTTCTTCCTTTATGCAAACCCCTGCCTTTGCTGCCCTTGTGTAACTGAGGACCTTACGATGTAACTTAAAATGTAACAGGACATTTCTTTCTCTGTGTAACCCATGCTTTGTATAACAGATAGCCTTAGGATGTAACCTGAAATGTTTAAACTCCTTCAGCAATCCATGATGTCACCCAGCTCTCCAATCATATGCACCAAATCTGCCTATGTACCTCCCCCTTCATTTTCCCTTTAAAACCCCGAAACCCCACTGGGAGGGGCTCTGGCTGTGGGAGAGATCCTAGTCAGAAGCCCACCGGTGTAATAAACTGCCTCCTTAACCTTCTCAGTGCCATTTCTTCCCGTGTTTGGCCTGTTTTCCCGCAACAGCCTCACACAGGCCCAGAAGCCACTGAAACACAGACCACAGAACAAAATCTCCCAAATGGTGAACCCAAACAAACCTTTCCTCTTTTAAG
The DNA here is from genome assembly GCA_028451465.1 of Erethizon dorsatum. NCBI lineage: Eukaryota > Metazoa > Chordata > Mammalia > Rodentia > Erethizontidae > Erethizon > Erethizon dorsatum. The sequence continues at coordinate 122,239,697 of CM051829.1, read as the reverse complement.
TTGATTCTCTCAGGTGTTTTGTCAAAGTGATGAAAAGTGAACCCACCAACTCCACTGTTCTCCGATATACAATGTTCAGGATATAGTAAGAAATAAATACAGAGGATAAATACAGAGAAAATGTATCATAGCACCGTTTAGAAAGCCCTAAAAGAACCCAGAGAACGTTACAGGGATCAAGAATGCTAGCAGCTTACTAAAGAATGGCTGACTAAGATGGCATTTTTAAAGTAGTGAACACACAATAAAATAAGAGAAATGTAAAAAGTTAGAAAAGAAAAAATAAAACTATTCACAGGTAACATGATTGTATGTATAGAATCTACAAAGGAATCTACAAGATAACAATAACAAAACACTTATTAAATCCATTAAGTGAATTCACTGAGATAGCAGGATAGAAGATTAATGTGCAAAAATTAATCAAGCTTCATCCATTTGGGAAATAAAACACAAATGCCATTTGCAATAGCATAAAAAATCTAGGAATGCATTAAAAGAAACACGTACAAGACCTGTACAACAAAAACTGCAATAAAACTGGTAGCGCAAGCTAAGCAAATGGTAGCATAAGAGGAGGCAGGAAGCCAGAGAGACAAGCTGGAGGGAGACAGGGATTTTCAGCCCAGAGTCCGCATCTGTCCTCAGGACTCTCCAGAAATCCATCCTGAGTCGTTTCCGCTTGAGTGCTTTAGAGTTGGGGGACTGGGTTGAGGACTCTCAAAAGCTCATAAGACTGAATTCTGGCGAAGCCCCACCTTCTCGTTTCAGAATAAAGATGGGAACTGAACAAATGCAACTTTATAAGCCTTCAAGAGTGGGTGACCCCTGGATGCATCCAACCAACTCTCTAGCGTACACTTCCTGTTCCCTCTGGGTTCGCTGGAGGAAGGAAGCCCAGAAAGGCTCCGTGTACCCCACATCCTTGGTCGTGACTTCTAGGGATTGTGACTTGAGATCTTTTCAAGAACAGTGACCCAAATTCCGTTTCTCCTGCGATCTGCCGTTTTTGAATGCTGATGCTTCCGTAGCAGGGATTTCTGGTCTTGCGGGGTGAAGACAGCGCCACCCGTTTGTTAATGAGCACGTTTTCCTGTCATGATGAGGATTACCGCTTTCATATTAACCGCTGGTGTTTACTGCCCTAGCTTTACAGTAAACTATTAACAGCATGGTCCTCACAGGGAAAGTCAGTGCGTGTGGAACATGTGTGTTTTAATATTTAAATCTATTTAAATTTAAATGTTATTTTTGCATAGTTAATGACTCCCTGGGGTTCGCAATTTGAATGTTCAAAATGCTAGGGGATAACTGTTCCCTCGTATTATTAGCTGTCTACACTGTGAACCCCCTCAGACGACAGCAATGTTACTGTTTTTTTTTTTTTTTTATATCTCCAAACATGTTCTATGCATTTAATGCTGCATAAATATATTCTTTTTCTTTATGTTTTTCACAAAAATGGAAGCATTTTTCTGTGTCTTCTCTAAAAAGCAATACTTCCTTGGTATTCTAGCAAGAGCCCCTGGGCTGTGTTAACACAGTGTTCACATTCATTATCTTGCTGGGAACACTGGTGGTGGACAAGGCATGCTTTATTCCTGTTTTCCTCATGTGCAGGGTCGAGGTTAATAAACTGACTTGCTGACGGGGCTAGGAAACCAACCTCGCAACTGCACGACCATTGTTTGCTTCTTCAGCCGGCCTGTGACAGTCATGTGAGGATCGGGGCTCTGCGTCTATGCGGCCACCTGGATGTCTGAATTTAGTGTCCCCGTTGCCCCGGTCTAGTGCCTCACTAAATATAGTTGCTCTATAAATGTGTGTGGAGTGGAAGAGGGTTGCTTAATTCATAAGCCTGCGTGATGACTCGCATTTGGGCATCAGTCTCTCCTGTTTCCTAGGAGACGGAGCCTAGAGCTTGCGTGATTACGGCACAAGTGCAAATACAGAATGTCCCACTGGCAGCCAAGCGCCCACTGCTTAGTGAGTTGTGGAAACAGACCCAGCCCTTCCCCTTGCGAGGAGCATACTAGCGAGCCGGGCGGCACCGCCTCTCCCCAGGCCTCCGGCACCCTTACTCTCCTCTCGGGTTTGGGCTCCTTAGGGTCCCCTGTCCATGATACAGAGACGCAGAAACTGAACGAACTGTGCCTTGCTTATGAGCACTCTTTTCAGAAATCTACAAAATGTGCTTTCCTCAGAAAGCAATTAGAGAAACTCACTTAGTTGTGTATTTGTGCAAATGCGTGCATTAAGATGGGACGATTCTTGTGTTTATTTCATGCTCCCAGCTGGTAAAAGAAGCCTGCGCCCATGGTTCTGCGGATCCCGTATCATCCTTCTCTGCAGGTGATGATCAAGAGTGATGTCTCACTGAGATTGTGCTCAGTTAGGTTCCTGCCTGCCACTTTGTCCCCAGCGATTCTTACCGATAACTGAGGGATACAAGTGCACAGATAAAAATCGGGTCAGCAAAGCTTGAGCACCTTATTTGAGCCATGGGTTACCTAAATCATTAGCAAGTAATCCTCACAGTATTTATTTCCAACTTAATGGCAGAGGACACACTTTGAAGAATCACAGTACTTCCCAATTTGTTGAGGCTGGGTTTATAGCCAGCTACAACCAATTCTAACATCCTCATCACAGCACGATGCAATGTGTATCATTCCAGCCCCATTCTGCAGACAAGGAAGATAGCACTTGAGGGCCTGGGGAAAAAGTTCAAAGCTGAGTTGAAATGTGATTAGAGCATCCTGGCTCTGAGGTTCAGCTCCTTAGACATTGCACTGTCATGCCTGCAGCCTCAAGAGGGGACAAAAGGCGGACTGTCCCAAATGTGTCATGTCTTTGCTCTCACGGTACCTGCCCTGGCTGAAGGCCAGTGCTTAGTACTGGTGAACCATGATGGGCTTGCATTCCTGGTTCTATGGGGGAGCCAGGTATACAAATACACTGAGGCCTGCTTGCATGGGCAGGGACGTCCCATGTGGGGCCTTGTGCACTGGTCCAGGGATCTCTATGAGAAGGAATTTATGCAGGAAGAGGTTTGGTTGAGTGTAGACACAGGACCATTACTGGGGGAGAATTACAATAGGAGGTACACTGTTCACACATTGGTTGGTCCTGTCCTTGTTCCAGGAATTGACCCCAAGACCTGGAAGAGGAAGTGGGAATTAGAGTAGGGTTGCCTTTGAGGCATGACCTATTTTTCCACCTAGTTCGAGTGACCACATTTCAGGAGAACATCATAGAAGACCACTCAGAGAGCCAGACTTCCCAGGTTGCCTCCCGGGCACTGCAGTAACTGTCCCCGTGATCCTGGAAGTCATGGGCAGGTGTGTGAGAGATGCCCTAATCTGGGATCCAGTTGTGCAACCTCCCAGGACAAGGGGGCCCAATGGCTGTGACAGGAAAGCATCCCAGAGACCTGAGGTTCCAGCTCTGGAGTCACACTAAAGTCCCCTGACCTGGGAAGTTACTGGAGAGCTGAGAACTGCTGCGTGATTCCTGCTGTTGCTCTGGGCTGGCAAGGCCTGGGAATCTGACTTGCATGTAGCAAACAAATCCAGACCAACTCCAACGAGAAAGGAGAAGACCCGTCGGTGTTTCTGAAGTACGTGCTAGAGTTTTTATGCTTCCTAATACAAATCTGTAATGTAAGACCGGGTAATCTGCTTTAGTCTAACAGCGCTGTAAACTCACCTGATTAGCAAAATTCAATCTTGCTTGCTGCTGGGAACGTAACTTAAAGGATGTTGATGGTGACTCGATGTCTTTGGGCTTTCAGTTTCCACTCTGAAGACAGCGGGTGTTTTACGATGCTGAGCATTGCAAGGTCCTTGTGATGGTATCGGAGAAAGAATTGTCAGGACCACTCACACACGGAAAGCCTGAAAGTCACGTTGGGTGCCTGGCATTTTTGTAGCTCATTAAGCTCCTTCACAGAGCTCCCTAATTTGATCTGGAGAGCAGTGTGGGAAAGGCAGGTCTTCGTGACCACATTTCCTGTGCACACCAAGACTACGAGCAGAGGAAGCAGCTGACCTGGAGCCTGCTCCGAGTCTACACTGGCCGTGTGCAGCCCCCGGCATGCAGGGCTCTCGAGCACTTCCAATGTGACTAGCGTGGATTGCTTTCGGTGTCCTAACTTTATATTTTATTTTATTTTATACCCGAAATCGAACTCAGGACCTCGCGCTTGCCAGCAGGCACTTGTGCCACTGAGCGATATCACCGGCCCATTTTTTCCTTTGTGTGTGAGTACCAGAAGTCAAACTCAGGACCTTATGCTTGCCAGGCAGGCGCTTATGCCGCTGAGCCATCTCACCGGCCCGCGTTTGTCTTTTTAACTTTCATTTTTATTGGCACATGTTTGCAGTACATAATGACCACGTTCCTTGCGGGGAGTTGGTACGTGCACATAACACATCTCTGTTCTTATTATGTCCCCTTCCCCTCTCCTCCCTCCCCTCTCCCTCCACCCCTTGGTCCTCTTCCCCTTGACAAAAGATTAATTCAATTATATTTAGATTTATTTACATTTAAATGGCAACATAGAGCTAGTGGATCCCATGTTGGACAGTGCGGGCAGGACACGGAGCTCTGCCTGGGGCTCAGAAGAATCTCCATTAGGCTTTGCTTTTTAAATCTAGAACATTCTCAGTAGGGACATTAAGCAACACGGAGGTCCCTTGGTGCTGAGGGACAGTGTAGAGCGAGTGACTGTGGTCGGGGGGGACGCTGTGGGAGCAGAGGAGGACGGTGGCTGCATCAGGCCCTGGTGTGGAAGGTGCTCTGGATGCCTCGCAGAGCTGTTCAGAGCGGGCAGTGTAGCTCGGAGCCAGCGACTGCATCCGTGCACAGAGGGGACGCCTGCGTTTTTCCTCCTTTCGGTACAGTCTGCTGCAGACTGCCGTTCATAAAGGTGAGAGACCTGGTCTGTCTTGTCAGGGTGTGAATAGGAGAGTCGGGCTTTTAGCAGGATGATGGGGCAGCAATGCAGAGTTTCCCCGTCTGGAGGACAATGAAAGAACCAATTGTACTCTCTCCTGCTTACTCAGCGGTGTGATGTAGTACACACACACGTACACACACACTCGCACACACTCACTCACTTGAATCCAGGGCAGACACACATCATCGGTCAGTATCGACCCCCACCCTGAGGAAGATCACCCACCGTTGTACCAACCTGTCCCAACAGCTCTGATCAGGAAGGCATGCACTTGCACACACATGTACTTGTGTGACACAAATGCGCTTGGACTGCTGCCTGTTTTCTCTTCCTGACCAATCTTCAGCCCTGTTGTCCAGGCGGCGTGCGAGGTCGGGGAGTGGAGAAACAGCTCAGGTAAGGAGCGCTGTGGGTGTCTTCTAATGGAATTCATTGGTCCTTCTGCACTTGAGGAGTAAAAATCTTTGATCAGTTTTGCAACTCTGTAGCCACTATCACTACACGGCTTACCTCTCTGCCTTGCTCTCTCTTCTCTGATTGGGACTCCAATTAGACTCATGACAGATCTTTTTATTCTCTTTCTCATACCTATTAACCTCATTTTCATGTTTTTAAATCTCTTTATCTCTATCTGTAGCACACTGGGTGAATTCTTTAGATTCATTTTCCAGTTCTGCTTTGGGCAATATCTAATTAGCTGCTAAGGCATCTACTAAGGATCTACTTCAATTTATTGTGACCACCCACGTAGTGGGAATTCGGTCTTCATGAGACCATATGAGGGCCCAGGGATATAGCTCAGTGGTGCAGTGCCTGCCTGGCAAGCTCAAGGTCCTGAGTTCGATTCCTGGTACAAAAAAACCCCCAAAAAACAAAAAAAAACACCATATGGTGCTGTGAATGCTCCTGCGGGTATTTCCCTCTACTAAGTGAAAACTCCAGATAGGCAGCATCCTTATTTGTTCTTGCTGGGGTAATACTGTGAACATTTTCATGTTTATGCACAAGCAAAAACTCCAGGCAAAGTGTGAGTGAAAGCAAAGAAGGCTTGGGAGTTGAAGGTAGTTTCTAACCTCAGAGGGATTGAAGGTTTCTCTTCCCTGGGGCTGCTTGTGTACATTTCAAAGGGTTGTGAACATTGAGGGACCTTCCCCTTTGCTGCCAGAGGGTTTGTTTACACAGCAAAGGTTTCTCTGCCTCTGCGGGCGTGCCAGGTGGCAGATCCTACACAAGGTCTCAGGTTCCTGTTTTGGGGTCCCCTCCTGTAGGACGAAGCCCCTCTGTGCATGCCGGGGGGGTGAGCGGAGCACGGGGAACCATGACGTTATTGCCACAGGAGAATACCTGGTCTCATCTCTGTTCCAGAGCCCTTGCATTTGCTGTCAGCTCCCACTTGCTCTTTATTTTTTAAGAAATATTTTATCCAGACTTCTAAGTTACTTTTAGTAGGGAGAGTCAGTCTGAGCATCTAGTTTGTCACATGGTCAGAAACAGAGATGTCACCTTAGGGTCCTGCGGAAAGAGGAGACCTTTTACCCGTGCTGGCTCTCACTGAACACAAGTGAGTCACGACCAACAAATCCTTCCAGTGCCCCTGTCTCCTGCCCAGTATTACTCCTTTTGCTACATTTTGTCAACATTTCCAGCATCTCAGCCTTATTTAGGTAGCACAAGGGACCAGGCTTTATGTAGAAATCTACAGGGTGGTCTGAGGCAGGCATTAGTTTCCTCCAAGTCTCCTTGAGCCATCAACTGACTGGTTGATTGTGGTAGTGGGGATTGAACCCAGGGCCTTCACATGGAGCTATATCCCCAGCCCCTTTTATTTTTTATTTGTACATATCTCACTAGCCCAGGCTGGGCTTGAACTTGTGATCCTCCTGCCTCAACCTCCCATAGAGCTAGGATTACAGGTGTGCACCACCAGCCCTTTTATTTTTTGGTTTGGACCAGCCCCAGGACCCGGAAGAAAGAAGCTAGGGAAGGTAGAAAGGGCTCTGAGCAACGGCAGGAGGCTGTGGCTGGCCGTGGCAGCAAGGTCCCTGTTCACAGGGCCATTCCTGGGGAAGGAAGCCCTGGAACTCATCCCATGCGCTGCAGCCTCACCCCTCCCCACAAGTGAATGAAGTTAAGTGAAACCCTGCAGCGGCCCAGAGGTGGGAGGAGAAGTCTGAAGTCCTCCTAGGTCAGACCATCTTCTTTCATTTTTCATTTTTCTTTTTTTGGTACCAGGAAATGAACTCAGGGTCTCATGCTTGCCAGGCAGGCGCTGTACTGCTGAGCTACATCCCGGCCCCAGACCAGCTTCTTCTCCGTGTTGTGCACACAGGCTGGCCCGGGTCTTAGTACACACTAGGTGCCTAGGAAAGAGGAATCCACAGGTGAGCCTTGCAGGGATAATGCTGGAACTGCTGGCGGCGTTCTGGCTCTGCAGGCTGAGGTCCAGCCTTTGCACAGCTGCTTGCTGAATGACTGCCAGATTTGCCCCAAAGTCAAAGGTGAGATGGTCAGTGTGGCTACTGAGCAAGAAGGGAGCATCGAGTCAGAAACCTGGGCTCCGACAAAGCTCTGTCGCTCCTTAGCTGCATGGACAGGACACTGTGGAGGACAGGAAGGATGGTCTCAGTCCTCTCGTCTTTAAATATTAAAGCCCAAACCCGGCTCTGATGACTTATCTACAGCTATAATCAACAAAGGACAAAATGGGAGTGGAGTCCTTTGGAGATCTGTGTAGAGGTAAATCAGTACGAGGAAGAATTATTTTTGCTTTTGACAATAGCTCTCGTAATTCCTTCTGCTCCCCTACTTGGATGGTTGTTTTAGTCCAGGAAGCCCCAGCAGGAAAATGTACTTTCTGCTTCTGTAGAAATCTGCAGACCACATTCATTAGGTTTGCATGAGTGATAGTTTTGCTTCTTTCTCTCCAAACTTATGGCAGAGTCACAAAGACTACACACTGGTCAAGATGAAAAAAATCATGTAGTGACAACCCATGGGCCAGATGCTTCAGAGCAATTTGCATCATGTGGGCCACAGAAGACATGCAGGTCCCAAGCACAGGCAACCACCCCGTCCTGTCGTCAAGATGACTTCCCGCCTGATGGTCACTCTCCCCGCCTCCTCCCCCTTTACTCTGGTGCTCAGGCTCTTCCTCGCTCCGAAGGAAGATCAAGTTAGTTGGAGTCAGTCTTGGAGGTCCCTTCATCTTAGTTACTTTCTTGTTACTGAGACACAATATCCAACACCCACAAATTAAAGGAGGAAAGGTTTATTTCAGCTCACAGTTTGTAGAGGTTTCAGTTCAGAGTCAGCTGGCTCCAAGGTATGGCAGAGAGGCATGGCAGAGAGGCATGGCAGAGGAGAAACAGTCCATGGCAGGGCAGACAGGAAGCAGGAAGCACCCTTCCATCTTTCCCTTTTATTCCATCCAGACTATAAGCCTATTGTTTGCTGACAGCCGCACCCAGGGTGGGGCTTCTGTCTTCAGTGAATCCATTCAGCCACACCCAGAAGTATGCTAAACCAATCAGTGGACTAATCCAGTATCACATATCTTTAATCCAGTGTCACACACCCATGATCCAGCTACCTCCCCAAAGCCCCACCCATAAGCACATGAGGCTTTGGAGGGACATCTAGATACAAGCCATAACACATCCCCACTCCTCCAACATACATTCGTGAGGACCTGCTACGTGCGGGACACTGTTCTACGTTCTGTGGGATGGGCGGGGGATAAAGCAAGCCCTTTCTCCCTGCCTAGAGGGTGGAGAGATAAACACAAATGTATAACATTATGCCACATGAACAAAAATAAAGCTGATGAGGGTACAGAGAGAGCCCCAGAGTGTTCTGTGTGAAGGAGAAGGAAGGACTTCTTAAAAAGGTGGCATTTCAGCAGAGACTTAAATAATCACAGGTAAAAAATAATTACAAAGACATCTTAGTGTATTAATACTAAAGTATGTTTGGAATAGTTGCATTTTCTATTTAAGCATTTCATGACAGTAGTTTTCCAGTCTTCAGAATGGTGTGGGTGCAAGAGTAGACAAAACACCACAGGGTACCGCTACACAGAGGGGCAGAGAACGTCAGCAAGAAACCAGTGGTGGCTTTCTACTCCCCAGGTGCTGTGGTCTAGTCCTCTACTTGGTCATTGTAACAAAACTAGCTGCATTAGACAGCTTTTCCAGTGCTGGGACAAGATACCCAACATCCACAAGTTAAAGGAGGAGAGGTTTAGTTTTTTCTCATGGGTGAGGGGATTTAGTCCATGGTCAACAGTAGACAGAGACATCATTGCGGAAGGGCCTGGCGGAGGAAAGCTGCTCACCTCATGGTAGCCAGGAAGCAGAGAGAGGGGAGGAGCCAGGGAGGGAGATGCACCCTCCAAAGGTACAGCTCCAGTGACCCACCCTTCCGGCCAGGCCCCACCTAACAGTACATTCAGCCATGAACTCACCCATGATTCAATCCTTGATGAGTACAGTGCCCCTGTGAGTCAATCACCTTCCCAAAGCCCCACCTCTGAACATGTGAGACTTTGGGGGACATGTTAGATCTAAACCATAACATCAGCCATACAATCTTATACCAGTTTCTATAGACAGAAACCTGCATCAATGGAATGAAGAATTTATTATTCCAAGTTTTTGAAAGTTAAGTGGGGAATCCTAAGGGCAATCTTCACAGACATCACTCACAGGGGCATCGAGGAGGCCAATCGCCATCTCCAAAATCCCAATTATGTAACATGGATGAGCAACCCCAATGGATTTGGGGCTCAGGTGGTGGCTATGAGACTCAGTTCTGCCCAGTAAAATGTGAACAGAGATATGAAGAGATATCTGGTGATGTTTTCCTTGCTCTTTCCAGACATATCTAAAATATCTGCAGTATGCAGATGATGCAGTATGATTCAAATTATATCACATTCTAGAAGAGGTAACCTATGGGTAAAGTTAAAAATTGTCTGAATGCTAGGGTTTGAGGGGTGAAAGAGATGAACAGGCAAAATAGAAAGCGTTTGAAGGGCAGTGATGCTATAATGGTGGGCATGAAGCACTGCACATTTATCAAAACTCACAGAAGAGCAAGGTGATGTGGTGTGTACCTGTAATCCTAGCAACTCGGGAGGCTGAGGTGGGGGAATTGCAAGTTCAGGCCATCCTGCTTAACTTAGTGAGATCTTATCTCAAAAAATAAAAGGTCTGGAGATGTAGCTCAGTTGTAGAGCACCCCTTGGTACAATCCCCAGGATTGCCAAACAAATACCCATAGAATACACTGGAGGAAACCCAATGGGCACCATGGACTTTGGGCAACAGTGACGAGTCAGCGGAGGCTTGTTGGCTGTAACAAACATCCCACTGGTGCAGGGTGTGGCTGGCGGGGCAGCTGACGGTGCCCAGGAACAGGCGTACCTGGAGACTGTACTTCCTGCTTGTGGTGCTGAGCGCCTAGAAACACTGTCACCTCCAGCCACTTGTCAGCTCTGAAATTTGATTCTTTTGTCCTCAATTAAGGTGATCGTCCATTTGCCTAGAGCTTTCCTGGCTGGAGCACTGCAAGCCCCACATCCTGGACACCTCTAGTCCCAGGCAGTGGGGAACAGCTGGTTGTCATGGTAACCACTTCACGCAATCTACCTTGGCAAAGAACACCATGATCTCTCTGAGTTAAACACAGTAGACATTTTTAGCTGTTGTCTTCTTGGTTTCCCTAAACGGTGACTGTCTACCTCTCCTCCTGCTCCAAGAACTCCGCTCTGCCCAATCTTCCTTCTGCACCTTGGCTCTCCCTTCTCAAAGCCCCTCCCTTTCCTTTTCTCCCTTTCAGTATTTGCCTGAGGCTGGGTCCTCAGCCCATTTCACTTCAGTTCATTTCACTTCATTTCACTTCTCGGGGTCTGCTGTGGAGAGCGCATTCACCTGGTCACTTCCTGTTCCTGTCCCTGACTGCGGTTCACCATCTTTATCCTAGAATCTCTCCTGGCTCCCGACCTCCACTGTCAGCTCTGCTGATCAAGACTTGGGGTGCGGATGGATGGGCCAGATGGACGTCCCTCCTTGGAGACCATTAGCAAAGCTCTTTCCTATCAGTGTTTACGATGATGCTGGCAATGCACAAAGGCAAACACCACAGGTTGCCTGGCCTTAAGATTCTGTGTTCACAATACAGTAGGACCCACTAATGGTTTTACAACTCCCACTGATTCAAGCTAGAAAGTACCTTGCACAAGGCCCGAGGAGGGTGTCAGAAAGCTTCCAGAAGGGGAGAAGCCTGCATCCAGCTAGGAAAACCAGAGTGCTTCAGACTTGGATAACTAAGCTGGGACACACAATTGAAGGGTAAGACATGCAGTGATGACCTGAGGGAACTTCCAGAGGGTGGCGTTTATGTGCACAAATGCCAGGGCCAACATAGCCTGGAAATCTGGTTATTGGGCTCCTGGGTTGCTTGCGTACCCGCACCTGCGAATGCACCCTGGCGAGTGAAGTCAGTAGGCAGAGATTGCCCGCATCACCGCTTAGCCCCGAGAACAGCGATCCAGTGATTGCTGACAGTTGCTTCCTGGTCTGTAGGACCATCAGGGTCGGTTGACTAAGCAAACCCCAGTTTGGAGGAAGCCGCAGCCCAGTCCTCTCTCATCCTCCTCTTCCTCCAGGACCAGCAGGCTCGCAGTGTCAGAGACAAATAGCTTGGGAAAAGCAGCTGAGATGAGGCGCAGCGCCAGGGCCCTGGGTAAGGAGCCCAATGCTGACGCGAGCCTCAGATCTGGTGTTTACAACACACGTGTTCCGTGGGACCCAGGTGGTGCGCTCGGCTTCCCTGAGGCAGCTGCCTTCTCTCTTGTTCGAGGAGAGACTCACTGCTCTATGAACTTGTTGTGGGGATTGGCTAAGGGAATAATGTGAATGCTTTTGCAAAACAAAACGGTTATATATTCTGGGGTACCTGTTGTTACTGTATTTTTTCTTTCTAATGATGTTTTCGTCTGTGGAGACTGTGACCATTTGGAAAGAAAGTTACGTGCAACCACGTAACCGATTGAGGGTTCAGCCGGGCCCCAGGCCACAGCAGCGTCTGCTTATGGTCTTCACGGCAGCAGCAGAAGCTCCCCCCAGGAGCAAAATCAGGCGCTGTGAGGGTTTCTTCCCAGGTCCCGCACAGCTCACCTGGTGACTGAGGAGGAAATGAGAGCCACAGGTATTTCTGACCCAACGGGGAGCTCTCACTCCAATGAAAAGCAAAACCAACCCACTATCTTCCTTGCCACCTGACTTACGTACTGTTTGTGGCTGAGGCATCCACGCGATGAGTTATCCCACACCGCAGCCCTCAGTTCCAGAGACACTTCTGCCCTGACAAGGAAATGAACCCTTCCAGCGCCTGGATTCCAAGGTCCCTCTCCTTCCATTCCGCCACCTTTTTAGCTGACTTGCTCAGCGCGCCCTCTTGCACAACTCTAGGGCTTCTCCAAGATCTCTGCTCCACCTTTCCTCCCCTTCTGTGGGTCAGTTATTATGTATCAAATATGTTCTGACTCACATGACTTCTGCAGCTTAGCTTCAGAGGTCATTATTGGCATCACGCCCTTGCAAATATCCCTAACCCTTTGCCCCTTTCCTTCCGAGATATTCTCCCCCTAAACCTTGCTGTCTGCCTCTCCTGCCCCCTGACATGCAGCTGGGAGCCTCTGGGGCAGCTGTGGAGGCCGTGTGCTGAGTGATTTCCAAAGCCATTCGCTGGAAACCTGATAAAATTTAAGCTTCCAGGATCCTCATTTGCATAACACCTTTCCAAACTCTCTCACCATATGCTACAAGGCTGTATCAATGAAAAAGAAACAAAGAAAAGGCTTTGAGAAGATGGTGGAGAATTTATTTTCTTAAGGCCCTCAAAATAACATTAGATTTGGACTCCACGAAAGCAGGTTCGCCCCTGCCTGCTGGTCATTATTTTACAACACTCTGACCTCCACCCAAGCAGCTGGACATCTCCCACACCTACCGGTGGCTGGTATGACAGGTCCCACCTCTGTCCCCAAACGGGCTTTTCTGCCACCCTCGCCCTCCCTCTGACCCCAACCCATCCTAACCCTAACCCTAACCCACCTTTTCCAGTCCCGTGGAAAAACTGCAAAATATGTGTTTATAGAACTGCAGAATATCATTCTTTAATATTTTTGTTGACTTGCTCAGTGTGTGTGTGTGTGTGCACGCATGCCCACATGCACTGGGGGTGGAACCCAGGGCTTTTACACTGAGCTACGTCCCCAGCCCATTTTTTTTTTCCTTTTTGCTTTGAGACAGTATCTTGCTGAGTCACTAAGTTACCCAGGCTAGGCTTGAACTTGTGATCCTCCTGCTTTGGCCTCCCAGAATGCTGGGGTTACAGGTATGTGCCACCAGGCCTGACTCATTGACTTGCTTTTTATCTATACCCTTCAGGCAACTGTACCCTCTCCTTGGGTACGAGATGGGGTCTATATGTCCACTGCCGCCCCCCCCATGTAAATGTTTTGAATTAACCCCCAACAATGCAGTCTGGCTGGGCCATGGTGAGCCCCTGGGGCTGACAGCAAAGTCTGTGGTGACCTTCGTGCTTCCTCCCGGCTCTGTGAACTCCTTGTGTGCTAAGAAGTGTTTGTCCCCAGGCACAGAGCAGGTGGGTTTACAGAGCTCCTCAGAGCCCTGGATGTCCCCAAACCCGCTGCAGGCACAGAGAACCATTTCCTAGCTCTGGGAAGGCCGTGGCACCCAGAACTCCTGTGCTGTGGGAGGGGAGAGCCTGTCCATCCAGGCACCGGGGTGCCTTGTCTTCTGTTGCCTCTTTTCTCAGTCTCCCTCCACTTGTCCAGTCCCTCTGGGCTCTGACAGTTGTCCTCTATGTAGGGGACAGACCGGGGAAAGAGACCCACCATGGCCACTGCAGAGAAAGCCAGCGCAGCATGCCGAAGTGTACGGATGCTTATACACATGGACCAAGTCCGAGTCCTGAGATTTGTGTTCCTCACGACTGGGGCTGGAAACGCCACAACCTTAATCACGGTGCCCTGGGGATGTGACGCCAACAGCTCGCCCGGGATGTGAAGAAACTGTTTCATGAGAGCAGCTGCTTTTCATGCCCACCGTCAGTTACAATCCATAGACATCTCCAGAACTCCTTGCATGGAAGCAGCGCGGGTGGGGCTACTTCCCGCTGCTCCTGGCCACTTTGCCTTCCATGTGCACTGAGCTACACTTTGCAAGACACTTCCATGTGTATCCACTCATTCAACTTTCAGAGTCACCTTGCGGCGGGGGAGAGGTATTGTTAGACCCTTTTACAGAAAAGGAAACTGAGGTCATTCAGAACCAACAGTGGTACAAGTTAGCTCGTGAGCTATAGTAGTGCCTGCTACCCGGTTTCCATTTCCAAGATTACCTGTGGGCTATGAAGGTCCAGAAATATTAAATGAAAACTTCCATTCATAAGCTGTAAACTGTGCACCATTCAGAGTAATGTGTTGAAATCTTGACTAGTTACTCCCTTCCACCCCTGTCTTAGTTACTTCTCTCATTGATGAGACAAAATATCCAACACCCGAAGTTAAAGGAGGAAAGGTTTATTTCAGCCTTCAGTGTGTAGAGGTTTGAATTCACAGTTGGCTGGCTCCAAGGCAGGGTGGCAGAACAGAGGAGCATCACAGAGGAGAAACAGTTCATAGCAAAGCGGGGCAGGCAGAAGGCAGCAAGCAGAAATCAAGCCACAAGTGATAAGCAACAGCAGGGATTCTCTTTCTGCCCCTTGTATCTTATCCAGGCTACCTGCCGTTAGGGCAGATAGCTCTCACATCCAGGGTGGGGCAGGCTTAATTCTACCCAGAACTATGCCAAACCAATCAGTAGACTGATCTAGTAATCACACACCCTTGATCCCTGCATCACGTACTCCAAAAAGCCCCACCTATGACCACAGGAGGCTTTGGGCGGACATCCAGACACAAGCCATAGCACCCCCAATATGAATAGCCCCATGTATCTATGCTGTACGTACTACCCACTCACGATTCATGCAGTGACCTCAGCTATCAGATAGACAGTTGTTATTTCCATGTTTTGTGCTCAAATGACCCTTATTTTACTCAGTGACCCCAAAGTGCAAGAGTAGCAGTGGTGGCAATTCAGATGTGCCCAAGGGAAGTTGCAAAATGCCTCCTTGAGGTGAAAAAGTCAAAGCTCTTGAGTTAATAAGGAAAGAAAAATTTTATGTGGAGGTTGCTAAGATCTACAGTAAATTATTACTATTAGACTCTTACTTGGCCTAAATTACAAGTTAAACTTTATCCTAGATATGTAAGTATAAGAAGCATGGTATGTACAGGGTGTTATGGTTTTGATCTAAAATGCGGAGTTCAGGGATAGTGCTTCTGGAGGTCTTGGATCATGGGGTGCTCTCTTCAGCAGTGGATTCATCCACGGATGTGTTCATAGCTGACTGTGCTGTAGAAGGTGGGACCTGGCTGGAGGTGGTCACCTGGTGTGACCTGGGAGGGTGTGCTCTTCTCCCTGCTCCTCCCTTCCCTACTCTGCTTCCTGCCTGCCATGGGGTGAGCAGCTGTCCTCCGCCAGGCCCTTCCACCATGCTGCTTCTGCCTTGGAGCCACAGGCCATAGACTGAACCCTCTGAAGCCATGAGTCAGATAAACCACTCCTCTTGTAAATTGTAGGTGTCAGGGATTGTGTCCCAGTGGTGGGAAAGGGGCCAGTAGTACACAGGGTTTGGTGCCAGCTGCAGGTACAGGAATGCACTGAAGGATCTTGGAACGTGCTCCCCCCTTGGGTTTGGGGGACAAGTGCAGGCCGTAGCCAGGGCTGCGACATGTGCTCAGGTTGCAGCCTGTGGTCCCTTGATGCATCGGAGGGGAAAGGCTAGGCTAGGAGTCCGGACGCCTGAGTCGGCTCCCGGCTCGTCCCCAGGCTAGCTTGTGACATGTCACCGGCCCCAGTGTTTGTCTCCCTGTCCAGTGAATGAAGCTGCTGGACTTAGTGGCCCTTCATACAGGGTCACTTGGAGAGGCTTTAGAAGGTGCCACCCTCAAACCACACCCAGGACCAAGGAAACCCCATCTCCATACCGAGAGACTTGGATTCACTCATTTTAAAAAATGCTCCCAGGCTTTTGCAAAACCCAGCAGGTTGAGAACTTTGGCTCTGAACTCAATGATCTCTTGAATTTTTCAACACACTCTATACTTCCTTCTGAAGACAAAAGTAACTTGTGACCAAAATAGATGTTCACTAGCTGGGCTGTCCCCACAGCACTCATGCACTATGGATTAACCACCTTTCTCCCAATCCCATGTGCCCACAACAGCCTTTCTTCATGGGATAACCATTAATACCTACTCATAGCTCAGAATACTAGGGCCGGTGAGATGGCTCAGTGGCATAAGCGCCTGCCTGGCAAGTGTGAGGGCCCGAGTTCGACTCCCGGAACCCACATACGAAAAAAGGGCCGGTGATATTGCTCAGTGGCATGGGCGCCTGCTGGCGCGCGAGGTCCTGAGGTCGACCCCCGGTACCCACAAAAAAAAAAAAAAAAAAAAAAAGAATACTAGTGGACCCTGGAAAACATTGCTTTCAAGGGTTACCATGAAAGAAAAGTTTCAAAAGAATTTGGATGCACGCCTCAGGAAATGCCCTCTTGCAAACGCTCACCCCTCAGCTGTGCTTGGATGGTCTGGTGGCCACTGTCACTGGACAGTCTTGTTTTGGGATGAACTCTGTTATTAGTGTTCTCTGCATCATATTTTGTGTCTAGAGGTGAGAAGAGGGGATTTCCTCCTATGTTTAATGTGTTTCAGATGTTTTAAAGAGCCAAGCAAGAAAGCAAAACCATGAAAGTATAAGATAAAATACAGCACCATACTAAATGAAAAACCAAGAAAGGAAGATAAATTTGAACATATCAAGCTTCAGTAGCAGAAGATCCCATAGATGACACTTGATCTTAGCCAAAAGCCCGAGAAACGATAAGTTCCATAGACGACAAGCACATTTTATAGAATGGGAGGAGAGGTCTGCTGCATATGTAAAAAGTCACCAACGTGTAGACTATGTAAACAAGACTTATCAGTCGACAAAGCAAAGGCCAGTGACCCCAAATAAAAATAACTGAAGATGGTAATTCCCAGAAGAAAGACAAACAGCCAATGTTAGAAGATTAAAAATGACGCTCGACCTTGCTAGTGATTAGGGAAAAAGAAATGAACATTGTAACAAAAATCTCATTTTCCACACAGGTGATTGGCACAGAAGGTAAGATTGACAACAACAGGTTTTCTGTGGAGTAGTGAGAGCTCTCCACCTCATACACCATTGGCGAGGGTCTAAAAGGAAAAGGTGTTCTTGGAGGACAGTTTGGAACACCTTCTAAAGCTTCTAAAATTCAGATTGGCTTCCTCTCATCAGTTCCAATTCTCCCCCACCATTCCCATTCTTGGTCTCTATTCTGCTTAATGACTTGCAAGTTCACAGGAAATGGGGAAACAGGGCAAAGTCTAGAGAGCCATCCGAAGCCTGTTTGTAAATGTGAAGGGAACCATTTGGCAGAAGACCTGCTCTCCTGTGCCCACCTCAGCAGCGTCTGGCCACATCGT
The DNA here is from genome assembly GCA_028451465.1 of Erethizon dorsatum. Taxonomy (NCBI): domain Eukaryota; kingdom Metazoa; phylum Chordata; class Mammalia; order Rodentia; family Erethizontidae; genus Erethizon; species Erethizon dorsatum. Next base: position 122,222,091 of record CM051829.1, on the reverse strand, counting down.
CCTTGTACCTGAAGGCTGGCACTGGTGCCTTGTCCTGCACATGTGTCACACCAACTCAGTGCAATGCTACGCACGCGGGAGCCTCTCAATGAGCAAGTGGCCAACGGAAGGCTGCCGCACGTATCTGCGCGGCAATCCAGGTAAGAGGCTGCCACCAGAACCCTGCTCCGTTGGGAAAAATGTCAGGGACATCATGTTCAGTTCTTTGGATGTGCAAAAAGGCCACTTATAAGGGCCTTATAAGGGACATGTTTGTTTTTATACGCTTAGACCCAGAAAGTTCTTGATTTAGTCCACTTTGGCTTTTAAGCTGTTTTTGCTCTGTCTCCTAGAATGCGGTCTTGCTGCCCTCTCTCTGAAACCTAGCACCCTCGCCCTCTCTATCTGTGACTACTCCACTGCTACTTACTTCATTTTCCTTCCAAAGGTACAGCAGCTATTTGCCTGTGTATTGGTTATCTCCATTGCGTGTGAACACATGATTGCAGTCCAGCTCTTACACAAATGCTGGTAAGGCTGGTGTTCAGTGACTCACTGGGTAACGAATGCACGTATTCAAATTCCACTCTCTGATACCAACACATTGCAGAGCGCTTTGGTACCATCTCTCATGCATAAGCATATGCACATCCCATTGCCCAATAATTTTGTGGTGGAAACTTCTAGTTGTTTCCCGGTATCCATTCTCTCCTTCCTCCATGGAAATAGGATTTCTCCACGGTCATATGGCTGCCCAGAGTCATGATTTTATTTCTCACCTCCCATTGCAGCCAGATGTGGACAGGTAATTTCCGGCCAGTGGGAGATAGGTAGAAATGTTGTGTATTGATTTCCAGGCGCCCCTTAAGGGTCAGATGATGTGTGTGCTTTGCATCTTATTTTTCATTCTTCTTTCATCTCACTGGCTGAAGCACAGAAGGCCACTGTCTTGGCAGAGCTCTTGGCTGGCTGTGTACCATTGCACCCTGGCTTCAGTGCCTACAGGGAAATGCAGTTCTATCTGGTTCAAGCCACTGTCAGAGTAGGTTCTTGTCACTCATGGCTGAACTCCAGCCTCGCTGAGCTGAGGCCTAGAGAAAGTCTTTCACACATTCAGGAGTGTGTAGCATAATTCATCGCAGAAACAAACAAGAGATTTCCCAAAAGTCATCCAAAATTGACTGGCTAGGGCTGGTGAGATAGCTCAGTGGCATATGTGCCTGCCTGGCAAGCGCCAGGGCCCAAGTTCGACTCCCAGATCCCACATACGAAAAAAGGGCCAGTGATATCGCTCAGTGGCATGGGTGCCTGCTGGTGCGCGAGGTCCTGAGGTCGACCCCCAGTACCCACACACACACACACACAAAAATTGACTGGGTACATTTTTTCCTATACAACATGACACAGCAGTGAGAATCACTGAACGGCAGCTATGCTTTTCGATGTGGATGAATCTCAAAAACTATTACTAAGCAAAATAAAGTTACTCTTGGGAGTAACATACAGCATGATTTCAGGTATGACATAAAGTTCAAAAACAGACCACCGATACCAGTTAGGGACACTGTAAGCACGTGCCTGCGAGTCTCAGCACCAAGGGAAAGATTCACAGAACATTCAGAGGCTGAGCACCCAGGGGTGGAAGAGGGCAGTCCCCTGGGTGGAGCAGGTGCTGGGGTTTCCATTTGTGACACCCGGGATGGCGTGTGGTATGCATTTCCTGCTTACTCTTTAAACTAGACGAGTAGGTATTCCTACTCTTTTGATTTTAAGATACCATTTTTATTTTAAAAAGATTCAGGGACGGTGAGAGAGCTCAGCGGCTTAAGCGCCTGCCTGGCAAGTGCGAGGTCCTGAGGTCGACTCCTGGAACCCCAAAAAAAAAAAAGATTCGCCCTGCCTTCTGAAGATGCCCGGTGTTACCTGTTGATTGCCTGTGTGCCTCACCTCTGTTATAATCACCTAAAAATACCTCTGCCAACCATGGAGGTAAACGGAGAGCTGGTCTGCAGCAGCAAACACTCAGCAGGTTGGTGGTGATTAGTATCCAGGGGTCAAGGAGGAGGGAAGGAAGGTTTACGTGGAGGGTGTCACCATTAACTTAGCTTCATTACACTCTAGTCTGTTTTGTTAGTGCCGAAGTCCCTTCCTAAGAGGAAACAGAAATGGCCTAGCTTGGTAAAGCTATGAGGTGCCCGTGACGTGTTTCACATCGTTCTCGGCACTGCCTGCACCAGCATGAACGATGTAGTCATGGCACAAAGAGTCTAAAGTGCTTAATGTGCTTAACTCGAAGCACCTGGAACAATTTCAGGGCTGTTTTCGCTTCTACAACACTTAGACTGAGAGCCGCGAAGCTTCCAGGCAGTTTAATACCCGAAGGCCTACAAGAGTGGTGGAGTGGGTTGGTTCATCCCATAGGATCAGAACTGCCAGAACTTCGTGGCTTTAAGCGACGGACCATTTCCTGTCCTTGGATACTTTGCTTTGAGCCTGGGCTGCTTTGCCCTTTGTCTGCCCCCATCTCAGGCATTTTGTACTTGGGACACTTGATTTCAAGGCTTGTTCCTACAGTCGCCACTGCGGGGGAGAAGAGCAGGGAATCCTTGGGTCCTCGTTAGGGGAAAGCAAGTTATGCACCTCCTTTTAGCATCAGGGGAGCCGGAAGAAGGCCATTCTCCCACGAGTCTGGAGGAAGCAGGGACCCAGCCCTGCCCAACAGCAGCTCATCCCCGGGTCACCTCAGGATGATGCGATGTCTCCCGTGCGCCACCCACTGCTGCCTCCAGGCAGGCTCGGATTAGCCCTCTAAGGAAGTCATTGTATCATTTTTCCAAACAAGAAAGTGTACTTGGCTTGTCTGAGATAATTTTTGTGACAAAGGGTAGGGAAAGAATTCAAATTCCGTGCTTGATCATTGTGATGCTTTATTGTCTCTTTCATATCTCAGCACAGGAGGGAGCCGGGAACCTTACTCACACTCTGTGCTTAGGCCCCGAACATTAGCATGACAGAATCATACCTCTGGCATGTCTGTTTATCATCGGAGCATTGTCACCAGGTCCGACTGGCTCCGCTGTGCATACGACATGCTTCATTATACACAGGGCCGTAATTCGACTGGTTTATCAGTGCTCAAGATCCTGGCTTCTTTCTCCAAAAGTTTCAGACCCTGAAAGTTAGAACCAGCTTTAGTAACTTGCTAGTGTTTTCCTTCCTAGTTCAGCTACTCACTGGACAACTGCTGGTAGGTATGGGACATGGAATAAAGGTCCCCCAAAGATGTCCACGCCCTCATCCCTGAGACTGTGACCATCTTATCTCACCTAGCAAAAGGGGCTTGGAGCATGGGATTCCATTAAAGATTTCAACATGGAAAGTGGACCCTGGGGTATTGGGGAGGGGGCAGAGGCGGCTCCAGAGTCTTCGTGGAAAGGGAGGTTGGGGAGGTCCCCGTCTGCCAAAGGAGAGGTAAGGACAGAAGCAGAGGTTGGCATGGAGAGGGAGGAAAGGCCACGGGACAATGCACATGGAGAATTTTGTCGGCTCTGGAAATGTCAAAGAAATGAATTCTCCCCCGGGACGCCAGGCAGAAACACAGTCCTGCAGACACCTGGATCTCAGCCCCATAAGACTGCATTTCACACATCAGACCTCCGCACTGTCGGGCAGCGTGGCTGTGTTGCATTTTGTCGCTATGTCTGTGGTAGCGGAATGCGGCGGCCACAGGGCCGAAAACTGGAGGCGAACGGGAAGGCACGGGAGGAGGTGGCCCTCACTAGGATCGGGCTGCTGCTTCTCCCCCTGGGCACTGCTGGGAACGTCCGCTTGTGGCCCTCCCCCATGCTTGTCCTCCTCACTGCTGTTGTATTACCTGCTGCAGTGCAGAGCTTGGGAGTAAAAAGTGTTTCGACTCATGTTAGGAATAATTGTAAGATGCCTCCTCTCATCCATTTTGGAAGAAGATGGAACATAAATTTAAATTAGAGAGGCCGGGCTTCATGCCTATCATCTTAGCAATCGGGATGCTGAGGCAGAAGGATCACTGTGAGTTCAAGCCTGGGCTATATAGTGAGTTCAAGGCCAGCTTGAACTACATAGCGAGACCCTGTCTCAAAAAAAAAAAAAAAAAAAAAAAAAAAAAAATTTAAGTAGAGAAAGAAGCAAAACAGAGAAGACCTCTGGGCTTGGGAATCAGATAGAACTGAGCTCAAATACGAGCTCCATTAGGCACAAACAAGTGTAATGTATGGCCCTATTTTAGATCCTGATTTGAATAAAAAGACTATAAAAAAAGATTCCTGGAGAATTTACAATATTTCAGATGTGATAACCCATAGGAGCTATGCTGTTAGCCTTTGAGTGAGATCATTTTACTTTGGATACTTTTTTGGAGATGCATATTCCAGCAGGTAGTGGGAAAATGACGTGGTATCCAGGATTTGCTTTAAAATACTCCAGTAAGAGAAGGGAGCAGAGATAGATGAACCCACATGACAAAAACTCCCTCATTATTGAATTACCTTACTTTGGGGTAGATTAAATTTTTTCATAGTTAAAAAAGTGATCCAGCTCAGCTTTGCACATGGAGAGTTTTCAGTTGAAAGACAAAGGTAATAAATACAGGCTGCTCCTTTACAAGCTCTAGGTCCTCGAAGAGATGGGGAGATGGCGGGAGAGATCAGTACAAGCATCCTCATGACTCAGCCTCTCCTGTTTGCTCTCCTAAGAGCTTGGGTTCTTCTTAGAGATTACAGCAGCACTGGCATTTTCAAAATGAAGAATAGGCTCTCCAGTACATAATGCACTGGACTTGCTGCTGGCACAGGAAGAGTCAGGAAAACAATGGCACAAACTAAGGCCCTCTGGAAGCTGTCCTCTCCTTCTTATTCATAGAATTAGTGTTATGGTTTGTGTCTAGATGTCCCCCTAAAGCCACATGCAGTCACGGGGGCAGGCTTCTCGAGTTTGTGATTGATTCATGGTCCAATGCTGAGAGTATGGGTGTGAGTGCTACACCCGCCCCAGGTAGCCTGTATACAATATAAGGGAGGGAAAGAGGCTTGCTTTCTCCGTTTTTTGCCCCTTTTGCTTGTCACTTTTGCTGTCTTCTGCTGCCATGAACTGTCACCCTTCTGCCATGCCACCCTGCCTTGGAGCCAGATGATTATGGACTGAAACCTCCACAAACTGTGGGCTAAATAAACCTTTCCCTCTTTAATTTGGGCATTAGGTATTTTGTCTCAGCAATGAGAGAAAAGTAAACAATACAATTAGTAAATCATCTAAAATCCAGAGGAAAAACAACACTGCCTGGAAAACCTGGCCCACAGTAGGTTGTGGCTACTGATCTCTTCTTCCAAGAGGGATCAGTACAAGCAGCATGAGCTGCTTTCTGGAGCTGCGGGCTGCCCCACACTTAGCCAGGAATAAGGGGACATTTGCTGCGCTGCCGTCTATTTTCCGGGAGCTGGGCCCAGGGCCGGGAAGTTTGAGTGCGGGCATAACTGAAAAGGTGATGACAGTTTCCATGCTGAGAAAGTCGCCAGCAAGTGCCCCTCAGCTCAGCAGCAGGACTAATTTTCTCCTGATTGCGGTACTGTAATTGAGGAGGAAATGAGAAGCAAGTACTGTATTCTGTGCTGCTGGTAAAAACAGTGTTCCTTCCAGGTGCTGCTAGAGAGATACTGGGGCGGTATGACTGTGATGGATTAAGGGAGTGCAGCTGCTCGTCATGTAAACCCATATGCATTTGTGCGATCCACTCATGTTTACGCATCCTGAGCATTGCATTTATTTTGGCAAACACTTCCAGAATCAGACCTGTGCTAGGTATTGCCACAAATACCAAGGAGGCAGAGATGGTCCTTGCCCTTGGGAGCTGAATGTCTGGTCTTAGTTCCCATTCTTTGAAGGTCAACCCAGAGATCCCATAAAATTTAAGTTCACCTTTTCCCTGAGGGACACGTTGTATCCTCTCTCAGGTCTGCTCATTGCCATTCATAATAGTCAACTTCCTGTCACTGGGACAAAATGCCCAACACTTGCAATTCAAAGGAGACATTTATTTGGCTCATGGTTTCAGTGGGTTCCATCCATGGTCTACTGGATCCAAGGCAGAAACAGTATGGAAGAAGGGCTTGGAGGAGAAAAGCTGATCACCAGTGGCCACCAAGAAGCAGACAGAAGGGAGGACTGGGGACAAGATACATTCTTTCATGTATACACCCAGTCACCTGCCTCTTCTGATCAGGCCCGACCTCCTAACAGCACATTCGGCTATGACCTCGTCAACAGATGAATCCACTGATGAATATGGCACCCCAGATCCAATCACCTTCCAAAATCCCCCCTCTGAACACATGAGACTTTAGGGTGATATTTTAGATCTAAACCATAACACTGTGCCTTGGTCACTTTCCTGTCACTGGGCCAAAATACCCAACACCCACAACTTAAAGGAGGAGAGGTTTATTGTGGTTCATGGTTTAGAAGCTTCAGCTCACGTTCGGCAGAAACTGCATGGCAGAAGGAAGCTGCTCATGTCATGGTGTCCAGGAAGCAGAGGGAGGAGAAGGGGGCTGGGGAAGGAGATGAACCCTTCCGGGTCACAGCCCCAGCAACCTGCCTCCCTGGCCAGGGCCCAGCTCCTAAGAGCAAGTCAGCTATAAGCCACTGTGCTCCAATCCTCTTCCAAAAGCCCCACCTATGCTTGCATGAGGCTCTTGGGGACATCTAGATATAAACCATCACACGCCGTATACTAGATCTTCCGCAGATATTCGTATTAACAGGTGACCCTGCCGAGGTCAGGGAATCGCTTGGAGGTGACTTGACCTAACACACACCATTCCCTCCTCTAGAGATCCACGGCCCTCACCAGCACGTCCACACCTCCCAGACTTTCTGTGAAGACGAAACCTGTGCAGCTAGCACTTCCCAGGCTTACACTACCCCAGCAACTTCTCACCTAGTAGCTCCTTTGTGTTTCGTACCACATACTTTGGACAATGTCTGTCCAGAGACGCGCGGCACCATTAGAATTGTTGGCTGTGGTCCGAACTACACAGAATGGGAGGGCGCCCAAATAGGACCCCCTTTTCTACCTTCTTTGGGATTATTTCAAGTTGAAAATCTTCTGCCCAACAAAGAAAATAATCAACAGAGTGAATATACAGCCTGCAGAATGGGAAAAGCATTTGCCCACTGTTCCTTGGACAGAGGACTAATATCTAGAATATATGAAGAACTCAAAAAAATTAGACTCCTAAAATAAAAGACTGAATAAAAAATGAGCAATTTATTTATTTATTTATTTTTTTTATTATTATTTTTTTTTTTGTGGGTACCGGGGATCGACCTCAGGACCTTGTGTGCCAGTAGGTGCCCGTGCCGCTGAGCGATATCACCGGCCCTTTTTCGTATGTGGGTACCGGGAGTCGAACTCAGGACCTCGCACTTGCTGGGCAGGTGCTTATGCCGCTGAGCCATCTTACTGGCCCAAAATGAGCAATTTAAATGAACAGACACTTCTCAGAAGAAGTACAAATGGCCAAAAGTACATAAAAAAAAGTACGGCACTTTGGCCATTAGAGAAATGCAAATCCAAACAACAGTGACATTGTGCCTTAGTCCAGAGAGAATGGCCACCATCAGAAAACAACAAATGCTGGCGAGGTTGTGGGGGAAAGGAACTCTTCTACACTGTTGGTGGGAATGTAAAATACCACAACGGAAATAACTAGTATGGAGATTCCTCAAAAACTAAAAATAGCAATTCCAGTTGACCCAGCTGTACCCCTTCTAGGTATCCCCCCAAAAGAGTTAAAGTCATCAGATTACAGTGATCCATGCACACCCGTGTTTATAGCAACACAGCTCACAATAGCTAAATCATGGAAGTGGCCTCTGTGTCCATCAGCAGATGAGTGGATGAAGAAAACAGCTACACACCGTGGAGCGCTGCTCGAGAAGGATAAACCTGAGTCATCTGTAGGGAAATGGATGGATCTTGGGACCATAACACTAAGTTAAATAAATCACAGAGGGTTAAATGTTGCATGGTTTCTCTAATACGAGAGACCTAAAATATAAATAACTTCAAGGGCAAAATGAAAGAGAGATGGTAAGGAAGAGGGAGATCGCCTCTGTGGGGAGGGGGTAGGGAGGGTAAGGGGGTAAATAGGGTCCAGATGCTATGTGCATGTGGACCCGTTCCCCAAGGCGGAGGTAATTATTATCTATCACAAACATATATGGATAAATAGCTTTTTAAAGAAAGGGTGGAGGATTTGTGCTCCCCCCTTCCTCTCTGCTGAGTGTTCACCCTGCCACCTCATGTGGTTTCCTTGTCACCTGATGACTAATTGTCCTGGCTGTTTTGGCCACTGAGGTCCATCAGGTCGTTTGGTTGGTATTTCCTGAGTCCCCACTCCGTGCCAGCCGCTGCTTTAACGGCAGCCGCAGTCCTGGCCTGCTCGCCCGGCATCCCGCTGAGACAGACGCATGTAAGGCGAATCCCCATCTCCGCTGGGGTCTGCCCTGCTAGGAGAGGAAAAGGGGGGGGGGACGGACACCCTCAACACGGCTTCCTGGGGACAATCTTTCAGGTCAGTAAGGTTTACAGGCTGCCGCTTAGCCAGACTCGGGGCAAAATGGTGTTTGTGGGCTACTCCAAAAGCAACACAAAAATACATTCTGAGTTGCAAAGCAGTAACTTGGAAAATGTCAGCACACAATTTGTTTCCCGAGGAGGGCATGAAGTGTGTGGTCTTGTTTGTTCCCTGTGATGATTTGGCCATAAACACGACACAGAAAACAATGGTCAACGATGTGGATTTCAGATACGGTCAGAAAATGCCTATAAATGCCTATTTTTATAGTTTAAACCCTAAATATGCTATGTCTCCCACAGTTACGAAATTTAATTTAATAAAATACTGTATTAATAAAGCCTTAGAAGGTGCAGGGCGTTTTGGCGGCATCTTAGGGATCTTAGGGCTTTAAGAAGAACAAAACTGAGAACGCTGGAGACAGCTGCAGAGGGTACAGCAACCTGTTATGACGCGCGAATGCTGGTGCATCCGCTGAGGTGTGTTACAAGGCAGCAGCCAATCAGCAGCAAGGAGAACTGAATAGTGCTCTCTGATTGGCTACTTGCAAAACTCCCGCCAAAATCAAAGCAATGCTGGTCTTATTGAATGACTCGAGAAATGGTCCTTTTCTATTTTTTGGAAGAGTTTGTGAAGAATTCTCTGAGTGCTTGATGGAAAAACGCGATCATCAAGTGATTTGGCAGCAGAGCCTCCGTAGGCTGCTCGTGGACTCAGCTTGAGTTCTGTGTCATCCCTGGCTAACGGTATGGCTGAGGAACATTTTTTTTTTTTTTAATTTCTGAGGCCTTGTACTCATCTCCATGCAAAGCACATGACCCAAAAGAGGGAAGAGAACGCTCGCGAATGGAGGCATTGTGGTGCCAGCACCTCACACCTCAGCAGAGCTGCCAGGCACGCTCTGTTAGCAGGGCGCCCTTGAGGGTCAGGAGCTGCATCCTCCCTGTCTCAGCTCCTAAACTTAGCACAGAATAATCACCGAGTATATGTTGAAGGGCTCACACATTCTTGGGTCTTTAAATCATTCTTTCTGCTACACAGAGCTGGAAAAAGAACTGGGCGGAACTCAGGAATTAAGAAGCAATCTCTGTGAGAAAGATGAGCTGCTTCACCTGACTGCCTCCTCCTTACTCTCATTTTTCTCTGTCTTCTCCTTCTTTCCTCCTTCCTTCTGTCACTTAATCACAATCCCATTGAAGAAGATCTGATTTGTAGCCCAGTGTGAACCAAGCAGATTGCTGGGAACAAGGTGGGCTGGAGGATGCTGCTCCAAGATGGCGCAGGTGTGGCTCCTGGAGAGCAGGAGCTGAGACCAGGACCCTTGACCCATCTCTTCCTAAAGAAGGTCTTTGTTCTTTCCCTGTACACTTGCTACATGACCTGCTTCCCCATTAGATCAATATCACCTAAGTGGCTACACTTGTAATCTTATTGGATGATTGTAGTTTTGACCCATGTTGTACCCACCTGGTGATTTTGCTCTATAAAACTTCCTTTGAGAAGTGGGCTCGTTAGCAACCCCCTTTCAGTCCCCTCCTGTCTCTCTCAGGAGCTCTCTCTCTCTCTCAACAAAGTTTTCCTACTCTTTTTTTTTTTTTTTTGTGGGTACCGGGAGTTGACCTCAAGGCCTGGCGTGCCAGCAGGCGCCCATGCCACTGAGCGATATCACTGGCCCCCCCTTTTTCTTTTTTGTATGTGAGTTCCAGGAGTCGAACTCGGGCCCTGGCACTTGCCAGGCAGGTGTGTATGCTGCTGAGCCATCTCACCGGCCCAGTTTTCCTACTCTTTTTTTTTTTTTTTTTTTTTGTGGGTACCGGGGGGTCGACCTCAGGACCTCGCGCGCCAGCAGGCGCCCGTGCCGCTGAGCGATATCACTGGCCCCTTTTCCGTATGTGGGATCCGGGAGTCGAACTCGGGCCCTCGCGCTTGCCAGGCAGGCGCTTAAGCCGCTGAGCCATCTCACCGGCCCCAGTTTTCCTACTCTTAACCTCTGCTGTTCTTTAAAATTTATTCTTCGATTTTGGGCAACACAAACTCAGCATATCTGACATCTAGCAGGTTGGGAGTTACCTTTATTCCCCTATGGGAATAATTCCTGTTGTGTTCAACAGTGCACGCTGTGACGATTTTTATGCTTTTTTTTTTTTTTTTTTTTAACTGCAATGAATACACTGGCTATAGCGTGCAGACTTCCCTGAACCTAAGAGTCTTCCTTATGAAATGGGAGTAAAAGAGACAAAATTAGGTTTTCTAAGCCCCTATCTCAATAAACTCGAGTCCCTTCTAGAAGCCCCAGGGTGGGCAGTGGTGTCCCCGCCACCCTGGCCATGTCTCAGGCTGTTGTCACCGCTGTGCCCAAGCCCAGCATCTCCTTAGCTGTGCTCTGACCCTGGGGACATTTTTGCTGCCCCTCGCTTCTCCTCGGTCATTCCAGACAGAGTCAAGGCCACCAGCTGCTCCTGAATTGGCAGGTTTCAGCAAGCTCTAAACGCCATCTTCCCAGGAGTTCTGACGCCTGAGCACTAATGCAGGGATCCCTGGATTCTCATGAAGGCAGGAAACGAACAGCAAGACCACAGCGCTGCAGAGGCGGCCTTTGATCGGGGAGGGTGCCTGGCCCCAGGGCACAGAGCCACCCAAGCCCTGCCAGGTGCCCAGGGCGGGCTTTCCACGGACTACCCGGAGCGGCTCACCCTCTCCCCAGTTTTGTGAGAGCAGGGGAAAGGGAGGAGAACCCTGTCTATTCATTTGGCACTTTTACAAAGAAGCCAGTTTCCAGACCCTTGAGTGGCTGCCCACTGTCCCCGGCTGTCCGGCTGTGGGCGTTTGGAACTGCAAAGTCAGTCTAAGCAGGGACCAGGAGTGACAGGAAATGAAAGAGCATTGGTGGCGGTGGTGATGGGGCTGTCACCTTGCGTGCCCACTCTGTCCCCGTGCCAGACAGCAGCTAGGGAGGGGCAGAGGAGGGAGGAGGGGGCATTTGGGGTTCACATCACCCTGAGGGTCCACACCCAGCCCACCCAGCACTGGCGGCTGTGACACAGGGACGATGGATGTGCAGAGAACCTCCCTGCAAGTTGGCTGTGAGTCAAACCCTTGCGCCTGTCTGCCAGATTCCGCGGCAGCTGCGTAAGTAGCCAGGAGGGTCAAGGTCTGAGCTGGGTGCGGACCCATAGTCCCCAGCTTGGGCAGCCTTTTGAGGCCCTGGAGCCCCCTGCTGTTGGTGCAGTGCCTCGAGTTCAAAGGGATAGGAGGAAAGGAGGATGCTGGGGTGCAGGAGCCCCCTCCCCAGAAGGGCGGTCAAAGGGGCTCTGAGAGGGAAGCAATCTGGCAGCTCATTCAGATTCAGTTGAATCAAACTAACAAATTACTTGCAGAAATGCTTCCAAAAATGTCTCTCTCTCTTTTTTTTTTTGAATGTAGAAGACTGAGAGCTCAGCAAGAATAAAACTACAGCCATTTATCTATGCTCCCACGTCTGCCGGGCTCAGATACTTTGTATTCTTTACAATAACTCGGTGAAGCAGGTATGATTGTTCCGACCGGAGCCATGAGGAAACAGGCTCAGAGATGCTGACTCGGCTGTCCAGCAGCACACGGTGAGGAAGGGGAAGAGCCTGGAATCGAATTCAGCCTGACCCTGTGGCCCGCGGTCTTCGCTTTCCCTGCATTCCAGATCTCTACTGCTGTACTGCCGGCCGCCGAAAAGCCAACGCAGTCAATCAACAACCCTTCTTATGGTCATAATTCTGTGGGGAGCACTTAGGCAGGGCGTAGCGGGGATGGCTCAGGTCTGCTCACCACTGGGACCTCAGTGGGTGGCCCCAAGAATGGGGCTGTGTGTCCGGGCCTCGGTTCTGACTCTGCTGGTCCCATCCGTTTATCTCAGAAATGTTTCTTTGCCCACGTGTCAGTGCCTGGGCTTGGGGACTAGAGCAGCTGCTCTCTTTCCACCCAGGCGCTGCATGTGACCGGCTCCAGTTTCTGGCGACCACGGAGAGCTTGGGATAGTTAGCTTGTTCCCCGAGACCCTCAGGAGAGACAGAAAATGGAAGCAGTGTTTCTCAAGCATGGACCCCACGTCCGCCTCATGAGCTGCTTGGTGAGCGAGGTCCTCTCGTTCCTCGGGGCTCTGCTCTGGACCAGCTCTGTCCTGCGAGACGCAGTGTTTGAATGATCAGGGCATCGCTTCCTGTGGTTTGCAAAGATCTTCTGAATGTTTCCCTTACTGGAGGCTCACTAGAAACATTGGAGGCAGGTAGAGCAAGTGGTGTGACCCCCGCTTTTGGAAACTAAGCTCTCTGGAAGCATAAAGGCTTGCTCAAGGTCAAATGGGCAAATGCCCAGGCCGCCTGACTACACAGAGCTCCCTTCACCCCCAGGCATGCACCCTGGGGCATTGCAGCTTCCTAGTCTGCAGCTGTAAAAGTGTTTCCAGAGAGCGCGGAAAATAGAAGACAGGGCTGAAGACGTCACTCTAGTTCACTGATTTTAATGACGAAGAAAGCCAAGTGTTACTAGACACTTGTTTGTTTTTTATGGATGTTGAAATTCACGTAAGATTTCACTTAATTAATTCAAATTACGTTTACACGAACTATTTCTACACGCGCGACTCACTGGCATTATACTTCGATAACGTTGTGCGACTGCTACTGCTGTCCAGCTCCAAAACCTATCACCCTCCAAGATCCTGTGTTTTCTAGTGTGCAATTTATATATTCCCCGCAATATTTGGAATCAAATCGTAGGTAATTATTCATGCGAGGCTGTATTAAAATGAGACAGCTCAGGTTTGGGGCCCAGGCTGAGCTGGATTTAAATCGCAGCTCTTGAGTTTTCTAGCCATGTGCGTTCACCCAGACTTGGTCCCCACCACTCCTCTCCGTGGGAATAATATGGCTGTTTAGAGGACCAGGGAGATAATGGGTTTCGAGCACCTCTGATGGGCTGGGATCTAAGCGGTTGCTGACATGAAAGGAGTTGTTACTCACAGTGTTAATGGCCAGAGGTGAGTCAGAGGACACTAGGAAAACCATCAGAACCCCAGGCTTCCAATTCCCACACAGATACTGAAACCGCGGGTTTGAAGGCTTTCTAAAGGGTGACATTTAAGATGATAAAATGCCTTACAGGTCTGGCCCCTTTTCCTGTCTTTAAAAGCTTCCTGCCAAACCCCACCCTACACAAATCTTATTTCTCGTCTTCTTGACCAGAATGACTTTATGTTTCAACAGTTCTACTGAGGTATCTTTGACATGCAAGAAACCGCACACATTTTAAGTGTACAGAATAAATTTTGAATTTTTACACTCAAGATGATAAAGTACCACCCCAAAGTCTCTCTGTCCTGATGTAATTGTCTTTCCCATCCCTCTCCCTGCCAAATGCTAGATGTTTTTGATGCCCCATATTTAGTATGGGAGTGATCAGAATATACGGTGAGTGCCTACATTAAAAATATTTACTATAGTAAAAGACACGTTACCTTTAATCTCCCTCAAAGTCCTCCCTCTTTCTTTTAACACACATCCCTTTGTTCTTGTCACTTTCTGAAGTGATCTGGGAGCCCTCTTCCCTGAGTGTCTTTATCAAGTGTGATAAAAATAAGGTGAATGTTGCTCCCAAATGCTATCCAACAGAAAGGGAGACTCGTAAAAATGTGACGCTGTGTCCTTGTCCACCTTATTCACTGGATTGGGCACTGTGCGACTTCTGGCTCTTCCCCAGTCAAAATGACGAGGAAAGAGAAATATTGTGAATGGATTCAGGACATTGAGGCACCTGGGACAGTGCAACTAAAGACACTCAGGAGATGGGGCTCCAGAGCTGCTGCAGGAAGAGGCCGGGATGGTGGGATGGGTGTGCTTGAAGCGAGGGGAGGATTTGGAGGGGATTCAAGGCAATGTGTCTTCTACTGTAACAAATTTTTAAAACTTTAAACTTTCACCGAGTTTTCGATCACACCTGGTATTTTGTTATCCAGCATGTGTGGACACACAGGATCTACTGGAGCTGGACTATGTGTGTTTTGCTCATCGCCGTAACCTCAGCAACCAGTGTAGATGGGAAAATGGCGCACGCTCAACAAATATTTGTTCAGTGAATGAACAGCCCCTTTGTCCTCTGTGTGGACGCAGCGGTGCTGCAGCTTTTTCTCCCAGCGCCTGGTGAGTGGTGCCCAGACAGGCGAGGGCTCGAGCTGGCATGGGTGTGGACATTTCCGGAGTAAGACATTGCTCTGATGATGAAAAGGGCTTGCCAGGGAAGCAGAGCTGGTGACTTGGGGACAGGCCAGGTGGTAATCAAAGATGAGGACAGAAGGAAGGGAACCCGAGGTTTGCCCCAGACCCACGGGCCTGCTGAGAAGGCAGACTGGCCGTGGAGGGCGTCCGGGCGGGGTGTTGCAGGATGAAGAGGAGAGAGCACACACCAGGAGATAACATTCCAGGCATGAGCAGCAGTGGGGGACTTGCTCTGGTTCCATGTGACGGGGGAGGCTGGGTGTGGGCTCTGGCAACCTCAGATTGTAAACAACTTGCCAGACAGGACCTTTCAAGAGACCACAAAGTCAAAATGAAGTCTAGGGTGGGCCTGATGCAATCTGATGGGAATCTGATACAAAGAAAATGTCTGACCTCAGTGCACCCACACAGGAAAGCCCCGGTAAGGGTGTGGCCGGAAGCGTGCATCGCCCAGCCAGGGAGAGAGGCCTTGGAGAAACGCCAAACCTGCCAGCCCCTGCATCTCGGACCTCCGGCCTATAGGATTCTAAGAAAACACACTTCCGGGGTGTGAGCCACTCAGCCTGGGTGCTGATGAGCCCCAGCAAACTAACCCAGCATCCCAGCTCTGCCCGGCAGGCAGGAAGCTCTGGGGGTTGGTCCGCACCTGCCTAGGAGTTTGTTTTCAGCACAGTTACTAGATTTCTTCAGGGGGGCTGCTTATAAAGGTGTTAATCTTGAGAGGCACGTTTGGGGTCTCTGGGCGGTGCAGAGATGAGGGTAATTCAGCCCCCCTTTCTTGCATCTTCTCCTTCCTCCCTGGCTACACTAGGAGGACACAGCACCGCGCGACTAATGAGACCCGGCTGACCCAGGTGTGGGTGTCAGTTGCTCGCACTCGAGCCCAGTGCAATGTTGTCCTGGCTTGAGTTCATTTTGGACAAT
The DNA here is from genome assembly GCA_028451465.1 of Erethizon dorsatum. Taxonomy (NCBI): domain Eukaryota; kingdom Metazoa; phylum Chordata; class Mammalia; order Rodentia; family Erethizontidae; genus Erethizon; species Erethizon dorsatum. Next base: position 122,206,331 of record CM051829.1, on the reverse strand, counting down.
ACTTTTTATTCACTTTTTTTCTATAGCTAAGTTGTTTTAAAAAGCGTGTGTGGGTCCACTTCTGACAGCTGAGTGCTTTTAGCTATAGATGAAAACTGAGTACAGGAACCGCATGTGCCCTTAATGCACGACCTCTTTCCAGCCTCTCACCTCCCTCCCGGTAGCATCTCGGCCCACAGCTATTACTGAGCTGAAATTCAGAAAATATTTGCTGAGTTGGACCGAATTGATTAACCTTTGGAGAATCTCGTTTCTGTGTTTGCTTCTGATTTTAAGAAACACTGACAGTTTCACCGGGTGTCATAACTGGAGTGGCGAATTCTGATATTTGCTGTCTGTTTGTGCAGGACTGAACCCCGCGAGCAGGCACAGGGCCTACGGCAGGGATTTGGGACGGGGACAGGGCCAGAGAGCAGCGGCTCTGACTCGGTTGGACCTGGCTTCACCGTTGGTGTCCGCCGCCGCCGCCTTGTGTGACCTAGGGTCACAGGCTTCACTTCCCGTCTCTTTCATTGTCCTCAGAGTGGGGACCCTCATCCTTCCTACTTCATGGGGTGTGCGTGAGGCTCACTGGAGGCAGCCAGGTAAAGCTGGGCCGTGGCCCCTGGCGGATGTCCCAGGAACTTCGCCACCCTCTCAGTCTGTCGCCGTTTTCATTTCAGCTCTGTTCCTACTCCTGCAGGTTTAAGCTCAAGCCTCCTGATCTAACATCCCAGGAAACACTCTCTCCCTAAGGTCACGTCCGGGGCCAGGGGTGGGCGGCCACCGACCGTTGCCTCCTCCCGGGCCATCTTCAGGTCCCGGTTATGGTCACAGCACATTGTACTCCAGAGCTAGGGCAGGCAGGGGGAAGTAGCTCCGATGGCCCAGCCCAGGCGTAGGAGGGGACGATGGCCTCCTCAGCAAACAGGAGGGGTGCTGGGGCGGATTGGCCAGGTAGGTGAGGACCAACTGCAGTTGCCTTCGCCCCTTGATGTGCTTGGTCCAGAGCTTTCTCTCTCCTTCCTTCCCTTCCAATCTTAAAGAGATTACGCGTGGTCCAGCCACCCTGCTCCTGGGAGGACATCAGAGGAGGCAGGAGAGGTCTGCATCCTTGTGCTTAAGCGGTACTGTTCACAATCGCCAGGGCACGGATCACCCCAAGTGCCCGTCAATGGGTCCATGGATAAAGAAAATGGGATCTGTATTCTTAGTGCACAGTGGAATGCTATTTAGTCTTTAAAAACGAGAAAATCATGTGACAGCTTGAATGATCCTAAGGATGTGATATCAAGTGAGAAGAGCCAGGCAGAGAAAGACAACAACACATGACTTTGCTCTGCATCCCTGATGTGTGAGCTGTCCGCCATCTTTCCACACAATCCACACTTCTAGTCCTGGAGTCCTCCCCACATGGGCTCCTATGCTGCAACTGTGACCCACCCACTCTTGCTGTCCAGGTTCTTTCTTCTTCCTGTTCTGGTTCCAGCTTAAATTGTAGCTCCCAAGAAGCATTCCCTGCCACACACTACACACAGCGGCCCTCTCTCTTCCCTTCTGCTCTCTCTCTCTCTCTGACTTGTGTGTTTCATCATTTCCTCTGTGGCTCTCCACGGAATAACTGTCAATGAGCTACACACCGGGCTTGTCCCTGTGTTCCCAGGGGCTCGGGGAGCAACTACAGATGCACAGCAATGCCCAGATTTTCCAGCAAGCCTCCATTTCTTCTGCATGACAAATGTGACTCTTGTTTGCCTTTCGACAGACCTTTGACTTGTTCAGAGGAAGATGCTGCACTGAAAGGATATGGTGGATCCGCCATGTGCCAAGCGCACTGCTGGTAAACGTGGTGCATCGTGGGAGAGAAGGAAAGCAAAGCCCTCATCTTAGCTTCCCTGTTTCTGGGACCCCATGACACAGAGGGGACAAACTCCTGGGCCTTAAACCTGTTGCTCATCAAAAGCATGAGCTGTTTTCTTCTGAGACTGTCAGAGCTTTAAAAGTAGTTTGTGCTAAAAATTGTGAGTCTTCACTTGGGCCTACGAATGCCCAGTAAGTAGCTAAAAGCAAGACAAAGGTTGGCCTTCATGGTGTGTCCTTCATCTTAAAACTTTAGATACAGGTGTGTTAATCTTTGTTTTTGTTTGTTTGTTTGTTTGTTTGTTTTTGAGACAGGGTCTCACCTTGTAGTTCAGGCTGTCCTTGAACTCACTGTGATCCTCCTGCCTCAGCCTCCCAAGTGCTGGGAGTATAGGCATGCACCACCACGCCTGGCATAAGTTGTGATCCATACTTTTTTCTTTTCTTCTTCTTCTTTTTTTTTTTTTTTTGGTACCAGGCATTGAACCCAGAGCCTCGTACATACTGGGCAAGCACCGTACCACTGAGCTATACATGCAACCTCAGCTTTTAAAGTCAGTGGTTTAACAAAGCTTTATTAGTCCCAGGTTTACCTACCCATCGCATCCCCCTTCAGAACACCAATGTGAGAGTCACCAAAGACATTGTCAAGATTCCCCGGGCTCCTGATCACCAGGCCCACACATCCAGTTCCTGCTACCCGGATGATACTCACAAGCCCCAGCCACTGTTCCGGACAAGTCACCCACCTCCTGGGCAAAGTAGAGCCTCATGTGGCTGAAGCCACCACAAACAGCGAGGTTCCCTTCAGGCGGACAAAATCACCCCTCGAGCTGCAAGGTGTCCTCTAGAGCCGGGACCCAGGACGGATTCGAACTTCAGCCAGAACCTGGACCCCTCGGCCCACCCATAAAGCCACCTCCTGCCTGGGGGCCCTGGCCGACCCCTGTCACCGCGAGGCCCCAGCTGCCACCCAGAGGGTCCCCCGCCTATCTCCTCTCTCTCTTTCCAATGAAAGTGCTCGCCTGTAAATTCACATAGTTGCTATCAATTTAATCCCTATTTCTCCTAAAGCAAGGACCCACCCTGGCTGTGGCACCCATGGCTCTAGTCCCTTATCCTATACTCATCCCCCAAGCAGTGATCCTGTACTCATCCCGGAAGCGGCGATCCTGTCGTCATCCTGGAAGCAGTGATCCCGTGCTCATCCCGGAAGCGGTGATCCCGTGTGCATCCCGGAAGCGGCGATCCTGTGCTCATCCCGGAAGCGGCGAGCCCCTGCGCATCCCGGAAGCGGCAATCCTGTCGTCATCCTGGAAGCGGTGATCCCGTGTGCATCCCGGAAGCGGCGATCCTGTCGTCATCCTGGAAGCGGTGATCCTGTGCTCATCCCGGAAGCGGCGATCCCCTGAGCATCCCGGAAGCGGCGATCCTGTCGTCATCCTGGAAGCGGTGATCCCGTGCTCATCCCGGAAGCGGCGATCCCGTGCTCATCCCAGAAGCGTGATCCCGTGTGCATCCCGGAAGCGGCGATCCTGTGCTCATCCCGGAAGCGGCGATCCTGTGCTCATCCCGGAAGCGCGATCCTGTGCTCATCCCGGAAGCGGCGAGCCCCTGCGCATCCCGGAAGCGGCAATCCTGTCGTCATCCTGGAAGCGGTGATCCCGTGTGCATCCCGGAAGCGGCGATCCTGTCGTCATCCTGGAAGCGGTGATCCCGTGCTCATCCCGGAAGCGGCGATCCCGTGCTCATCCCAGAAGCGGCGATCCCGTGTGCATCCCGGAAGCGGCGATCCTGTGCTCATCCCGGAAGCGGCGATCCCGTGCTCATCCCGGAAGCGCGATCCTGTGCTCATCCCGGAAGCGGCGAGCCCCTGCGCATCCCGGAAGCGGCGATCCTGTCGTCATCCTGGAAGCGGTGATCCCCTGCGCATCCCAGAAGCGGCGATCCCGTGCTCATCCCGGAAGCGGGGATCCTGTGCTCATCCCGGAAGCAGCGATCCCCTGCGCATCCCGGAAGCGGCGATCCCGTGCTCATCCCGGAAGCGGCGATCCTGTCGTCATCCTGGAAGCGGTGATCCCCTGCGCATCCCGGAAGCGGCGATCCCGTGCTCATCCCGGAAGCGGGGATCCTGTGCTCATCCCGGAAGCAGCGATCCCCTGCGCATCCCGGAAGCGGCGATCCCCTGCGCATCCCGGAAGCAGCGATCCTGTCGTCATCCTGGAAGCGGTGATGGGCCTCTGAGCCCGACCCCCGAGCTGGCGAGTTGCTGAGGGCACCTCCGCCCTCCCTCCGCAGGCTCCACTGGAAGCCCTGCCGCGGGTTCCTGCCCTCACCAGCCGTGGCCCAGCCGGCGGGACATGTTCTCCAAGGCTGCGTCAGCTGTGCCCACCCGGTCCCGCTCCAATGGGTTTCCCGCCCTGCCAGCATTCGCGTCAGTCAGCAGGCCGGTCATGTCCTCGTGTCCCCAACGTCTGTCCCCGGTCCTCGCCTGCTCTTCCGGCTCAGGGCAACCACGCTGCATGGCCCCGTGGCATGTGAGGTCCCCTGCTCCCCCTGTAGCCTAGGGGACAATGTCTCGTAGTCAGTCTCATCTGTCCAACTGAGGCAGGATAGAAGAAATAAAGACCGGCAGAAAGGAGACAGGGAAAACCATAATTTTAATATTTTAAGAAAATATTAAAACCATAATATTAATTTAATATTAGTTATAGTTTTAATTATGGTTCATACAGCAGTGATCCTGTACTCATCCCGGAAGCAGTGATCATGTACCATAATTAATGAAAACAATAATTAACATGAAAACCATTATTTTAATATTTTAAACTTTTAAGAAAAACCGTAGGTTCAGGACACAAAAAACTGCTCAGGTCTTTCTCCTTTCCAGGAAACTCAGTAAAAAAACCCAAGAAACAAAAAACCCTGGAGGTAGTAAAGATGCAAGCCTGGGTTCAAGTGAGTAGACCTTTCCCTTTCACTTGGAAAATGGGCCTTGCCCCAAACAAAGGGTTAAAGAACCCCCTCTTTCCATAGATTTCGCTCCAAACCACCCAGATACCCAGCCCCAGGTCATAACTCAACTCTTTCTCCTGAGGGCCGACACTCTATTCTCAGTGTTTGTTTGTTTGTTTATTTATTAGAACAAGGTCTCTCTTTATAGTTCAGGCTGGCCTTGAATTCACTATGTAGCCCAGGCTGGCCCAGACTTGGCAGCAATTCTCCTGCCTCAGCCTACCAAGTGCTGGGGTGACAAGTGTGTGCCACCACACTGGGCTTGACCTCTCTTATTTTGTGGAAGTGTTTTCTGCCTCCCCAATGTACCCTACACCAAACAGGGAATTCATTGTTCTCACTCTTGAGTAGGCATGAACATACACTTTGGAGTTTTCAAACACTGGCTCTTTATTCTTAAGTGAAATAAATCGGACACACATGTAAATACTGCATTGTTTCTCTAGTGTGAGAAAACAAAAGTGTCAATAAGGACCAAAATGTATACAGATGCTGTGAATTAGGAAGAAAATATTCACATGGGAAGGGGAAGAAGGGAGGGGGGGAGGGGGAAGGAAAGAAGGGAAAAGTAAAAAAATTAAGAAAAGAAGGATAAAATGGAAACAAAGCTTTTGTAAATGGGGAGGGGAGGAGAAATTGAAAGGAGGGGAGGGAAGGGGATAGAAAAAGAATCAAGTTGTATCATGTCCAGGTACAAATTCTCTATGATGAGTGTGATCGTTATTTATATCTAAAATGTACTAATAGAATCTGATTGAAAAGAAAAAAAACAAAACATACTGACCCTGAGTCCCTCTCAAGGCTGGCTGAATGGGAAAACACGGTGAGCCCCAGACGCGTGTGCTTTCGCGAGGTGCCGTTACTGACCCGGGCGGACCCCGAGCTGAGCTCCCCTGGCTGGCTGTCCCATGAAACCACCCCTGAGAGTCTGATGGAGGGGCCCCTGGAACCCGCCCTGCAGTGTAGACTGAAGGGTGATGCTGTCATCCAGCTGGAGCACCTGACGGGACGCCTGCCCTGGCTTTCAGAACCCTCCTGAGCCCGGGTAGAGGCTGCAGATCGAACGCAGCGCTCTTGCTGCTGAGCTGGGCCCGGCCCGGCCTCCTCAGCGAATGTCATCTGACGAGGACATCACGAGAGACCAGGCCTCCTGCTCGGGCACCCTGGGCCTCCTTGATCAGCGCCCCGTGGTGAAGGGACCTCTGCTGCCCTGCTGCTCTGCAGCTCTGCCCCGGCTCAGCTCATCCAGATTTCTCACGGGAGACCAACCCTTCTCCTGCCTCTCTGGCTCACCTGCCCACACGCCAGGCCTCCGGGGTGTTTTCTTAATGGTCTGAGGGCCATTGCTCATTCTTGTCTCCTCTTCCTGTTCTTAATGCTCTGATCACGGGGTCTCAGCAGTGCCATGTCACCTTTGTAGCCCTGTGCTGTTTTAAATCTCCGGATCAGACCCGCATGGAAATAAGACAGTGCAGTAGTGCGGGGGAAAGAACCCCAGTCTTAAACTCATCTAGGGTTCATTCCCCAAGTCATCATCACTGAGCTGCGTGACTGTGGGCAAATCGTTGTGCAACTCTGTACTTTGATTCCTTCATTTGCCAAGTGATAGCTGTCCTCCCACCATAATGCGATGTCACATGTGTAACTCAGTGTATTGTTTAATGTTATAGCATAAACGAACAGCATTTGAAAAAGCCTAAGTCCCAAGGTATTTAATGGCAATGAGCAAGAGTTTCTTGGCTTTGCAAGACAAAGCTCTTTCCTCCAGGGTGGTTAAATAAATAGCTCAGCTTTTCCAGAGATGCCGTCATAGCACACATTCCATTAGGTTAATGGATATTAAAGTGAGTGTCGAATGTGAGCCGCCACCCTCGGGGTGTTAAATGATTTGCCACTTACAAAAAAACCAGGGACACAGATAAAGTGCATAGCCATAAAGCACCCTCGGTGCTAGCCGGAGACTGAGCAGCTCGGGCCCTTGTCCTTGGCTGAACTCCCCTGTCAACACAGCAGCTGTCCTCGCTGGACCAAGTCCATGTGAATCAGACCATGGGCCTTCCTGCCTCCCCGACCCCTCCTCCTCCAGATCCTGTCTACACCAGCAGAGCTGAACCTGCCCAGCTCTTGGGTTCACCTGCAGAAGGATGGAAGTGCGTTGGCCCCAAAGAGAGTAGGGCGCTGACTTCACTGTCACCGGGAAACGTATTTTAAGAATTTCCTGAATGACTTTGCTGGTATCACAGAAAAGAGTTTTGAAAACACATTCCCTGGATTATGATAAGTGCCCTTCGAAAAGTTAAAATAATGAGTCATAAAATGAGAAGAGGAAAATGATGCTGCTACATAGAATGTCTACCATGTCCCAGATGTGGTGCCAGTTATGTCTAATTAGTCTTTTTATTTTTATTTTTATTTATTTATTTATTTTTATGTAGGTACTGGGAGTCGAACTCAGGACCTTGCGCTTGCTGGGCAGGCACTTACGCCACTGAGCCATCTCACCGGCCCCCTAGTTAGTCTTTTTAAAGTTTAATCTCAAATCACCCTTGAATACAGCACTTTTATATACACATGGTTTAATAAACCAGCTATTTCTACCAGGTTGATTAAAAGAAAAACTAGCCAGCTAACCATCACCCACCCGAACGTTCTTCCTACCACCCAGCGGCAGCTGCTTCGAAACCTTTCAACAGTTTCTTTGCTCATCTGTCTCCACATTGTCAGCATTGTGCTTACGCTATGATCTCTCCATTTTACACGTTAGGTCTTGACTTCCAGCTATGGAAGATGAAGATTTGATACACATGCACACACACACACACACACACACACAGACACACACAGATACACACAGACACACACACTGATACACAGACAGATGCACATACACATACACACACACACACACTGATACACACGGACAGACACACACACTGATACACAGATGCACATACACATACACATACACACACACACACACACACTGATACACACGGACAGACACACACACCGATACACAGACAGATGCACATACACACACACACACACACACTGATACACACGGACAGACACACACACCGATACACAGACAGATGCACATACACATACACACACACACACACACACTGATACACACGGACAGACACACACACCGATACACAGACAGATGCACATACACATACACACACACACACACACACTGATACACACGGACAGACACACACACCGATACACAGACAGATGCACATACACATACACACACACACACACACACACTGATACACACGGACAGACACACACAGATACACAGATGCACATACACACGCACACACACACACACACACTGATACACACAGAAACAGATACACATGCACACACACACACACACACTGATACACACGGACAGACACACACAGATACACAGACAGATGCACATACACATACACAGACACACACACACACACAGATACACACAGATACACACGGACAGACAGACACACAGACAGACACACGGATACACACAGACACACACATACAGGTACGCAGACAGACAGACAGACACACAGATACACACAGACAGACAGATGCACACACAAGCACACACACTATAAACTTTCCTTCTTAAAATATAATATTTGGTGGCATCCGCATGACCAGGTAAATTTTATTCACAGTCGAGCCGGGAGGTCTACATAGTCATTTTGGTTTGCTATCCCCGAAATCTTCCTTTGATCCTTTCGCTTTTGCTGTCCTGCTTTTGGATTTCTGAGGGCTCTATTGGGCTGCATTAATGCTACTTGTGAGGATAACAGCCTGCTCTTGTTTGTGGCCCCAGCGGTCTCATTTCTCTTGAAGAAAGTTAATGACAGTTATTTTTCTCTTTTAAGATACACTTCTCTATACTCTTGGTTCTCTCTGAATTTCCTTACTTGGTGTCCGTTCGCTTTGGCCTCCTGTGTTCAGGTTGGAGGTGTCCTCCAAGTGTCTGCCAGTCTGGGGACACCCGCCATATTGAAGAGCAGGATGTTCAAAGGCCGAGCAGAGTTTTGGAGGAGCAGAAGCAGGCGGTGGCTTTGTGACCAGCAGGTCAGGGTCAGCATGTTGGTCTTGCCACATCGTTTCTTTGGCCCTTCAGCTTGCTCCTAGAAGGATCTCTGTCTCCAATCTAGAGACCATGTGCAGGAGACTGCCGGCCCTCAGAGAACCTGGTGAGGAAGGGAACGAGAGGTGCTCAGAGTTCAGCGTGTGGATTTACATCCAATCCTCCTGTTTTCAGTACACCAGTCTGGTGGGAGATGAGGAAGAGGTGGGCATGGCATGGCGAGAACAATGGTGCATCTAACTGTGTTGCCTCCTAAATAGACTAGGGAGTTGGGACTTTGTTATGGTTGGGTCTTAAGGGTCCCCCAAAGGCCACATGCTGAAGACTTAGCTGCCAGCCTCCAGCACTATTGGGAAGTGAAGTGGAGGGAACTTTAGTGGGCGGGACTTAGTGGGAGAAAGTTAGGTCTTGGGGGTGTGCCCTTGAAGGGCATGGGCTTGATGTCTGTCATCTTGCTATAATGACCTAGGTAGATGGAGGTGCAGTTACTGAAATGGAGACTTCCAGTAGAGTAGTAGATTTGACTTTATGTCAATTCCAGTTTAAATATATTAACTCATTTCATACAAGACAGTAAGTGCTACTGCCCTTAGTATTAAGTACTATTAAAATCACCTTTTTACAGAGGAGAATGAAGAGCTTCAGAGAGATCAAGTAACTTGCACAAGATCACATAACCAATAGTAATGAGTTTTGAATGCTAAATTCCAGTCTTTCCTCTTAACCACTGCATGATTCCAGCTTTTGAAAGAACAGATCTGGGAGGAAGGTCAGAGCTCTTTCCATGTCACCATATCCTCATTCCTAAGATAACTTTAAAATTGTGTCCCCAACTTTAAGCAATCAGCGGTTTTCCTTTCCTGTGTTTATACCTGGGATGCTCACGACTGCTGTCCCCAGAAATCTGGCAACTGCTGTAATTACAAAGCCATTGCCATCACTGCCCACGGAGCTCTCCACAGCCACTCATCCCTCTGTTTCTCAAGTGAGCCCTGCACCCTTAATGCTTTCTCCAACCTTACTCTGTTCAAGTCCTCTACTCCATTGCTTACCCCTAGGCTGCACAGACAACCTTGTATCATAGGTTGCCAAGAAAATGCATCACTGCATGTGTATTTCTTCATCTTCTACTTGTACACCGACCCGTACACCCATCCACAGCTTCTTTCATTCCTTAGTTAGTAGAAAGGGTCTCTCCAAGGAAGGCATATATGGCCCTTGTGTGAGGGTCAGCTTCCTTCTCATTCAGTACCCTTTGTGGACCATTCTCCCACCAAAGTTCTAACCATATCCAACCCTGCTTAGCTTTTGAGATCGGATGATGTAAGGCACATTCATGGACCAGTCTAACATTCTCCCAACCCTTCAACTTCTCCAGGTTGGCCCCTGCCTGCCCAACAATTAAAGGTACTCGATACTGTGTTCTATATGTGGTATTACTGAGACATGCTCATCTGTGAGACGCGCTCCTGACACCCATAATGTAAAAGAGTGCTTTAATTTGGCTCATAGCTTTGAGAAATTCAGTCCATGGTCGGCTGGCTCCAAGGCAGAAACATCATGGCGGAAGCACATGGTGGAACAAAGATGCTTAGTTCATGGGTGCTGAGAAGCAGAGCAAGAGAACAGTGCCAGAGAGGAAGGGGTCACCAGCCCATGGTGCTGCTGGGAGGTGGTAGAGCTTTTAGGCGGTGGGGACTAAGGAAGACTGTTAGGTCATTGGGGGCGTGCCCTTGAAGAAGACACTGGACTGTCCACCCCTCCTCTCTCTCTCTCTTCCCAGCTACATGGGGTGAGCAGCTTTCTTGGCCACGTGCCCCTCTGCCACGATGTTCTGCCACTGTGCAGGGGCAAAGGCCACAGGGCCAAATGGACATGGACTGAAAAATCTGAAACCAGGAGCCAACAAAAATTTTCCTCCTTCGAGATGATTCATCGCAGATAATTTTTCACAGTGACAAAAGCTAGCACAGTCACTAACTCCGATTTTGTTACAGAAGACGTGAGGCCCATAGAGCCAGGTTTTTAAAAGTCAGAGAGGGGCAGGTGGAAGAGCCAGACATTCATGTTGTTTTGGAAGGTTCGCATCAAGAAGAGATGGGTTTGGGGCTGATTCTCTTTCTTTTTTCCTTTGTGTGGGTACTGGGAGTCGAACTCAGGACCTCGTGCTTGCCAGGCAGGCGCTTATGCCAGGCAGGCGCTTATGCCACTGAGCTCACCAGTGGGGCTGATTTGTAAGAAACATGCAATCCTTTTGCTCGAGGCCGGAGAGGATGTTTAGTCTTCTCTGCATGATGGAAAGCGGGCTCTGGAAGTGGCTTCCAGCATCTGTTGTCCTGTGAGCACTGCCCAGGGGGCGGGGGCGAGTGGAGACTCTGCTGGGGCGAGTGGAGACTCTGCTGGGGCTCATGGGTGTGGCTCGTCTGGGGTTAGGAGTGGGGCCCTGGGATTAGGACCTGTGTAGAGTATCTGGATACACAGGTTTCAGCTTCAGCATTCAGGGTGCCAGCCAAAAAGCTGATCCAGGGCATTTTAGAAGATAGATTTTATTTGAGCAGGAGGCTTGTTTTTGTCCAGGGTGGCTGAACAGTGCATTACTTTCATATAACAAGGTTTGCCATGGCTTCTCAGGGTTTGTAAGGGCCCAGCTTCCTATGGAGCCTTCGTGGACACTGGCCTTTCCGCTCTTGGAGTACAAAATGTACTTCCACCCCAAGTTTCTCTGGAGGCACATCTCTTTTTCATCTGAAAGTTACCTGAAAATTGAAACATTTGGAATGGCAGAATGCTGTGAGTACGTCCATGGTGTTTTTGGGTGAAATAACATTATCTTAGGAGATGTTTAAGGAGATAGGAGAACAGACGGGAAAACCAGGACAGGTCCAACCAAGTCTGGAATCACAGCCGAGAACAGGAGAAGGAGTTTCAAGTAGGGCAGCCCCACAGAGGGAGTCCTCACTCAGTGCCGGACAGGCTGCAAGTCACCCATTCTGCCCTCTCCACGTGCCACCGAGGTGTCTATGTGCGTCTTGCTCTCCTCTGTCTAAAGCGGGAGATGATTCGATTGTCTTTAAGTTTCCTTCTAACTGCATACTGCTTTCTGTTTAAGATTCCCAATTCAGTTGCACATTTAAAAGATTTAAGTTACAAAGTCAAGGCAGGTTATAATACTTTTAAGTGGGAGAGAGGTTATGCTGGAAGACACCCCGAGTTGTGTCCCGGACAGGAGACTCGGACGGCCAGGAGGTCGAGTCAGTGTCCAGCCTTGTTCTGGACCCAGGCCCGAGAAGCAGCTTTGATCTCGGCAGAATCTAATAAGCACCCAGCAAGGTACCTGCTCCCCTTGCCAACCAGGCAGCGCCGGCGTTAGGTCTTGGCTGCTGCCCAAGGGCAATGATCACCCAGGCAATTAGAGCTCGGCGCTCTGCACGCACCTGCGGTGGAAAATCCCTGGGTTGTCCGGTTCTAGAGCTGACGGGAGCGGAGCCTCCTTTCACTGCGGGCTGCTTCTGAACTGCTCCTTCTGTCCGGCAGTTAATGTTCCTCAATAGCAGCAGCTGAGGGCCAACTGGGAGTCGTCACGGATCAACATTTGTCTCTCTGGCTCACGGTCTTGCAAGGACACCTTGCTCTTTCAGAGTTGGAGGTGGCTGAGATACACGGTGGCAAAGGGACTCTAAAATCCCAAGAGTGCGTGTGTGTGGTTGTGCCTAAAATTTCATGGAAACATCATAAAACTATGCGACTCACCCCACGCTCACTTAACTGCGCGGTCTCAGTACTGTCTCGTCTGATCACAGAAACAGCCAGGGCACCGGAGCTCCCTTAAACTGCATCTGTGCGGCGCACTGAAATGTATAGTGAGCGTTTAAATTTTAAAAGCTATTACAATAAGAGGCACATTGCCGTTAACCCTCCCTGGGCTTCTCCCCCTGGCTGCAAACATACTCAGCCTAGGGTTCTTGTCACTTTCTGAAGCAGCTCTGGAAGTCCTCTTTCCTGAGTGTCTTTAGGAGGTGTGATAAATAATTTGATGACTGCTGCTGCCTAGCACCATCCAATGGAAAGGCAACTTGTGAAAACATGACGCTGTGTCCTCGTCCACCTTATTCACCAGATGTGGCACTGTGTGGCTTCTGGCTTTTCTCCAAAGTCAAAATGACCAGGAAAGGGAAGCACCTTGAATTGGTTTAGGACTAGAGGTAGCCAGGACAGCACAGCTAAAGACACTTAGGAAAGAGGACTCCGGAGCTGCTGCAGGAAGTGGCCGGGATGGTGGGATGAGTGTGTGCGAAGCAAGGAGGAGGATTTTGAGGGGGATTCATGGCAATAGGTCTTTTACCATGATACATTTTTAAAATTTAAGTTCTTGATCACACCAGGTAGATTACCTGGTAGATTAAACAAAACAGGCTGTGGGCAGCCTGGAGCCCAGCACAGAGTAGGTGCTCAGTGACTGTCGAATGCCCTCCTGCTCCTGCAGTGGCCTTGGCTTCCCTCTGTCCCCTGGAGGAGAGTGACAGGGAAGCTGAGCAACACAAAGGGGACAGAGACTGACACTGCCCAAGGCAGATGGTGACTGGCTCGTGGCTCTGAGGATGGTGGTTCCTTGTGTCTCCTCATCTAAGATTCAGAGTCGATCAAGAGCAGCGAGAGGCCAAATTTCCATACTAAAGAGGGTTGATAAACCTCACAGAACAGACAAGCTCTTTAAGAGACAGGGATCATGATCATCTCTGCACAAGGAGGTAAATGGACACGAGAAGGCCCCGTGATGCCATATCCCTCTCCAGGGACCCAAGTGCTGGGTGAGTCCAGGTCCCAGGGCCAAGCTCCACCTGCCCCTCCTGCAAGCACCTTGAAACGCGGCATGTGCAGACAGATGTCAAGTTCCTTCTGCATTTCTGAGCAGGAGTCACACGGACAATCCCGGCAGCCACCTTCTCCAAACCCCAGCACAGGATGGAGCTCGGGCCACTCTTCCCACTAAGCGTTCTCAGACCCAGGCCCTCCTCTCTGTCCCCTCTGGCAGTGCCCCGAGCACTGGCTCACAATCTCACCCTGGGCGATTCTAACAGCTTTCTACTTTGTCCACCCAGCTTTCCGGGACCTTTCCCACACGGCCTCCAGAGTGAGCTTCTTTCAGTGCAAAGGAGACGAGGTCTGCTGAAATCTTGGCGACTTCCCACTGCCTCTCAGGGATGAATTCTACTGCAACTCTGCAGGCTGCTCCTCCATGCCCAGCTCTGCCTGCCTCTGGAAACACCCTGCGGGCTCTCAGAGCCCGCGCTCTGTCCCCGGGTTTGCTCACTGTTATGTCTGCCCTGGATGTCCCCCTCGCCTGTTCCCACCCCACCTAAGCCAGCTCCTGCTGGACCCAAACCATTCTGGTCGCCCTTCATGTTGAATTGGTGACTTGCCTTTTTGCCTCCCATAGAATATCCTGGAGAGCCTTGGAGGATGCTGCATTATTTCCCACCTTGTTAGGAGAGCAGGCTTCCCCTGCCGTGAGTTCTTCCAGTCTGCGCAGGATGGTAATGTTCAGGCCCTGAGCGACTGCATTTTTAAAAACAGTAGTTTGCTCCATCCCCTCCGTGCCCCAGTACTGGGGATTGAACCAGGGGCTTTGCACTGAGCTACAGCCCCAGCCCTTTTTATTTTTATTTTGAAACAAGGTGTCATTATGTCACTGAGTTGCCCAGGCTGGGCTCAAACATGCAATCCTCCTGCCTCAACCTCCCAGGAGTACTCCTCGAAGTATCATCTTATTGGACCACCTAGTGAGCATGCCACGAGGCCACCAGGTGACAAGCTCTGGCTGTCTGCTGGTTTCAGGTCAGCTCCATCCCCCGCCTGCCCCGTGGGAACAGCCTGCCATCCAGAGGTGGCCCCGAACAACTGCTTGCCCCCAGCGAGCCCTGCCTCAGGAGCTCGGGCTGGCCTGTGACCATACCTGGCCTCCTGCGGTAACTGCCCTGTCTCTGCCACTCCGCCTGGGCTTTCAGCCACTGTTAACTCTTTCTCGGCCATCGCTAGCCCCGGTAGTACTGTGTGCAGTACGACGTTTGACTGGAGAGTTGGAGGTCGTAGTAATTACAACTGGAATAGAAGGTCCTGTGACCGCCGGCTCCCTGTCTACTCAGGATCCGAGAGTACCTGGCCAGATGAGGCTGATGAAGTCGACACAGCCCATGAGTCTGTGGTCACCCTGTGCATCCTGACACTGTGGGCAGACACAAGTGGCTCTGGTGTGCGTTACTGGCATAACTTCAGTGCTGGCCAGCTTAAAATATTCTTATTTTTGCTGAGTACTACCCTCAATATTAAACACGGGTCTTTCCAGCCTTCCTAAGTGTTCACATTTATCACTCAGCGGCTTAGTAATGAATTCCTTTGCTCATCCCTAAGGAGTGGCAATGAACGCAATATATTTTTCCAAAGAAAACTCTGGAAAATAGTCAAGGTTGAGTATTCTCTTTTAGAAATGGATTACTTTATTAGGAGCTTTAGCTAAGAATAATTTTTAACAAAAGAGTTTATAAGAAAGAATGTGGTGCAGTCACTTAAGCATTTTCTAGTAATTGAGAATAATTGCTATGAAAGGAAATAGGGAGAATCTTAAACAACTGACTGTTTAAAAAGAAGCCAACAGGGCCAGTGAGATGGCTCAGCGGTGTAAGCGCCTGCCTGGCAAGTGCGAGGGCCCGAGTTCGACTCCCAGAACCCACATACGAAAAAAGGGCCGGTGATATCACTCAGCGGCACGGGCGCCTGCTGGTGCGTGAGGTCCTGAGGTCGACCCCCGGTACCCACACACACACACACACAAAATAAATAAAAAAAAATAAAAAGCAGCCAAGAGATAGAGGGGGTGGGGGGAAGGAATGAAGAAAGAATTAAGATGTGTTACGCCCACGTGCCAGCTCCCCACAAAGAATGTAATCATTATGTACTGCAGACGTGTACCATAAAATAAAAAAAGTGACTGGAACAATGGGAGGGGTGTGATCGAAGCGGGGGGAGTATTTTGAAGGGTTAATGGGAATGTCTTTTACTGTAATACATTTTTTAGGCATCTGAGTTCAAAGTTCTTATTAGAAACTTTTAACAGATGTGGCTTACATCTTAATATAATGATCGATTTTTTTGTGGTTGTCTGTTAAGAAACAAATTCTTGCAGCAGATTGCATACAGAAAAAGATTTATTCAGTCAAGGTACAGTTACACTTTTGAAACTGCTCAGTGGAGGAGCCGAATATTTTCACCCCGAGGTAAGAGACCACTAGCACACCTCTGGTGAGCGATTGCCATTCTTGCGGATCAGCAGCTACACAGCGTCTGTTTTCAGTCTGGTGGACTGGCCGAGGCTTTCGTCATGAAAGCACACTTCTTAATGACTAAACACGCAGTGGAAACAGATAACTAGGCATTTACAGGACTTACGAATAATATAAAATAACAGGGTTACAAAAAAAGGTTGTGACACCTTTGAATTCATTTTGATATTTTATTCTTTTAAAATACTTTATTAGATATATTTTTAAAAGTCTTCATTTTCATCGGTGGTGCCCCCCACCCCTGAAATACCAGCGTTAAACGGTCTGAATTCTCTTGCCAGGGAAAGACAGGTTACAAAGTTGTGCGCATTTTTTGACAGGCGTCACAGCGCAGACGACGTGGTTACCCTGCGGTCAGTCGCCTTTTCTGCACTCCGGGCTCGCGGGAAGGCGCACTTCGCCGGCAGCTTCTCCAGGGTGCGGGTCACCGCGACTTCTTCCGGAGGGAGACAGCGGGGGTCGCATCGCGGTCCAGCACCAGGCGGAACAGCGCCTGAGCGTCGACATCCGTCCGCACAGGTCGAGGTCGAGGTCTCCAGGAACGCGCAGCGCCACTGCAGCGTGCAGGCGGCGTCGAGCTCCTTTGCCACCTCCCGCGGGCTGTCCTCCATCCAGCTCCCCACCAGCCCCATGGGGAACCTGTGCAGGTCGTCGCCTTCGACCTCCCAGATCAGCTCGCAGAAGGGCGTCAGCTCCTCTAGCGTCTCCTTCCCGGTTACCGGGTAGACTAGGACGAAGGCGTGGCCCGGGAGGACAGGCCCTCGGTGAGGTGCACTTCGCCCACGCCCGGGTGGCGGCGCAGCTGCCAGGCGTCCTGGACGGCGGGAAAGCAGGTGTCGCGGAAGCCGCTGCAGAGCCACCTGCGCACCAGCCAGCTCTTGCCCACGCCCGCGGAGCCCAGGACGACCACGCGGAAATCCCTGCCCCGGCGGTGCTGCAGGAGGGCGCGCAGAGCAGCAGGGCCCGCAGAGGGTGCAGCCGGCCTTGGAGGCCGAGGCAGAAATTCCCCATGCCTGGCGAAGGATGGAGACCTGGTGCGCATGGGGCCTGGCACGCACCTCGCGGGAGCCTAGGAAGGAGAGAGAGAAGAGGGTGGGGGGCTGTCACCTGCGGCGCTGTCCCGGGGCCCCCGCGAGGTCCCACCTTGCAGACGCGGCCACAGTGGGCGCACACCAGGGACACACGCAATAGACCCGCTTTGCGCACTGTGGACACAGCAAAGATGCAGCCTTTGTTTGTCCCCCTCCCCCTTCAATTGTTTTATTCCATCTTCGCAAGGGGGCAGGCTAGAGTGCAGCTCAGGTCCCGGTGCCACTGGGCTGCAAGTTCCAGCGCCGCGTCCATCCTTGAGCCCCCTACGTCCCTGCGCGGTGTGCTGTGACCGCGGGCAGCGGTGTAGACGGCCGCGCGCCCCGCATGCCTGTCTTTCGTCTTTTGTCTTTTGTCTTTCGTTCACACCACACCACGCCGCTCTAACTTCCCACACGCAAAATGCAAGCTGTCCTGTTGCTTCGGTAGTGTAATCTCACGCCTTCTCGCCTCGCCAGCGTTGCTCCTGTTTTGAACACGTGGGTTCTCACGCAGCGTGAGCCACAGGGGTCCTTGTTCCGCAAGGAAGTGCGCGTGTCGCGATCTGGGGTGAGGCCGTGCTGGACCACCAGAGACCCCGCTGGCCGAAGGATCACGGTGCCCACGGACGCGCGAACCATACAGCGGGTGTTGGGGACACCCGGAGACACCCAGGGCTCGAACCCCCTGTGCAACAGCTCATGGGGGGGACCACCCTGCAACACGCACTTTGCATCCCCATCCCCTAAACAGCAGAAACTTGTTTGGAACCTTGGTTGGAACCAAGGAAACTCCTCCCAGGCAGGTGGCTTTCGTGACAGTGACAATCTGTTCCTCTGAGCTGAACCGGCTGGAGAACACGCGGGGGCAGCACTGGCTGGGATTGGACACCGGACCAGAGCAGCATGCAGCGGGCACACACTGCGCCCGCACTGTCCCCCGGCTGGCCCAGCCTGCAGCCCCCTGGCATCTGTCCCCACGCAGGAGTGGCTGGTCCCACCACGGGCCACGGCTGGACATGGGGGAGGGGAATAAAAAGAATCACGAAAGAAGGTTAAAAACTAAAAAACAAGGGGATCAAGAGCAAGATGGAGGGGGGAAGGGAGGAAAAGCGAAGGGCATGAAAAGGATCAATGCAGATGAGTTACATACAGGGGCCGCTCCCCACTAGGAATGTAAACATCACGTCCTGCAAACGTGGATTAATGAGGAAAAGATCTGGAAAAAAGTGAAAAAAAAAAAAAGATTAATTTTAAAGAGGGTTTGCAAAAAACAAACACAAAAGCAAAACAAAAACAACTCAACTCTGTTGAGTCCCCATTCCTGCAGAATTAAAATTCAGCCTTTTTTTTGGGGTGGTGGTGGTTTGAGTCAAGGTCTTACTAGGTAGCCCAGGCTGACCTCAAACTCACTGGGATTCTCCTGCCTCAGCTTCCTGAATGCGGGGATTACGCCCAGCTAACCCTGACTCTTTAGTTTTGTAATCGCAGCTCCCTGCAAACAGACTCCAAATGCCCTTTCCAGTCTTACCTCCAGCAGGCCTCCGTGCACACCAGCTTCATGACAGGTGGTTTCTGGGGATTAAGGACATTTCCGTCTCCATCCTCTCACCCATGCACCCCAAAGCTACTGCTATCCTTCGAGTGCCCCCAGTGGCCCTGCAGCCGGAAGAATCCCCCCCCACACACACATTCTGGCTCCTACAGCACTGTTCCTCCTTGTATGGCAGCTATTTGTGTATTCCTTGAAGGTCAGGCCTCAAGATGAAGATGGAATGACCAGGCCTACATACCTCCCTCCCTGAGGAATAAGCACTAATGACAGATCCTCCGAATAGGCATCAGTCACCTGGGTGGGGGACCAGGACCTCCTGACCCATCCCTTCCAGGAATGGTCCTTGTTCTTTCCATGCACACTTGCTCCGCGACCTGCGTCCCCATTGGATCAATGTTACCTAAGCGACTGCTTGTAATCTTATTGGATGATCATAGTTTTGTCCCAACTTATACTCACCTCATGATTTCGTACCCACCTTGTGATTTGCTCTATAAAACTTCCTTGAAAAATGGGCTCCAGCCGGTGGTATAGCTCAACAGCATAAGCACCTGCCTGGCAGGCGTGAAGTCCTGAGTTCGGTTCCTGGCACCTACATAAAGAAAAAAAAAAAAAAAAAAAAAAAAGGAAAAATGGGCTCATGGGCACCCTACTTTCCGGGTCCCCTCCTGTCCCTCTGGGGCAGGAGCTGTCTTTCCCTCAATAAATACTTCCTACTCTTAACCTCCGTTTTTCCTTAGAATTCATTTTTTGATTTTGGGGAACATGAACTCGGCGTATCGGACATCTCCCAGGTTGGGAGTTATACGATTTCCCTTCTGTCATTTGGAGGTCCTATATCATCCCTCTATCAGCTATGTTAAGACAAACCTGAGTGACTAATGTCGCTAACTCTAACCTATTACTACATGGATCATTCTGGTCTCCTTCCCTTGCTGAATGGGTAATTTCCACTCCGACAGTCAGAAATCTGGCTCCCACCATCTTCTGCCATATTTACTGAATTGTTCAGGCCCAGGAAATTTCTACAGTACGTTCAGAATTGTTCACTGCGCACGCGCGGTAAACATCCTCAGCGACTGGAGTACGGAGTGCGTGTCGAATTCCTCTACTGCCGTCTACCCCCCACCCACTTCCAGAGTTACTCAGCGTTTCCCCGCCCTCTGCACTGAGTTGGGGCACAGATTTTCTTGTTGTTAGTGCTCATGGCCTGACTCACAGAGAAGCCAATGCTACGGCACCAGGTTTCTGCAGAAAGCAAAAGCTTTCTGGGCACAGCCAATGGGCAGGGAGGCCAGGAGCCGTGCCCCACTCCGTCTCCCCATCACTGGTAGTGGGGAATTTACAGGAAGTGACGGGGACAGAGTTGCTTGGTGATTGGACAACTGCCCAGTCATAGGTCACATGGTCACGTAGGTCATAGGTCACATCTGTCACATGTGACCATGTGACATGATTTTTGAGCTTGTGACATTGTTAACCTGAAGACCTGGATTCTTCTGCTCATGTCCATTCTTGAAAAGTCATTTGCAAACAGCAAAAATCATTTGTGAAAGACCTGGAGGATATTCCCGGAAGACAATTTAAGAATTTGGCATTTAAGGAGTGCATGGCTAGGTGTGTCCAGGTCTTAGCTGATTCACTGTTGCAGATGCATCCTTTCCTAGAATTCTGCAGCCTCTTAAAATCTGCATACATTAAGGTTCTCTCACTGTGGTGAAATTCTTTAGGTTTTGGTAAAAGTATGATGCCATGTGTCCATTAGAGCAACACAAAATAATTTCACTCTCCTGAAAGTCTTCTGGGCTTTGTAAGGAGACAAAATTACAGCAAATCTAGTTTTGCAGATTTACTTGGTTTTCTTGGCAAGAAACCGGCAGCAATCTGGACAGAATGAGCTCATTTTAGGTATTTACCATCGTTTGCTTACCCATTCACCTATCCGAGGACTCCTTGCTTACTTCCCATTTTGGGCAATTATTAAAAACAACTACTATAAAAGTTTGTGTGCAAATTTTTGTGTGGACATGTTTCAACTAGTTTTTTTTTGTGTGTGTGGGTACCGGGAGTCGAACTCGGGACCTCGTGCTTGCCAGGCAGGCGTTTGTGCCACTGAGCTATCTTACCAGCCCTCAACTAGTTTTAAAATAAATATTTATTATTATTTTAATTTGAAAATCCTATTTATGTTTATTTGTCCATTTGACATTGAATTGTTTTCTCACTGTTCAGCTTCAATCACTATATTTTAGGTTTGTCTTGTTTTTATCCTTCCAAATAATCTTGAGAATCAGTTTGTTGATATTCATGAAATAGCTTGCTCATAATTTGAGATCATGTTAAATCTACAAATCAAACTGGAAACAATTGATATGTTAAGAATGCTGCACCTTCCAATCTATAAACATGGAATACTGCTTCACTTATTTAACCCTTTGCATTCTACCATCAAAGTTTTGTAGTTCTGTGCATATAGATCTTGTACTTTTTTTAGATTTATATTCATCTTCTCCAAATTTCTGAAAGTATTTTGATGCTAAAGTGAATGGCAATTATTAATTTTATATTTCAGTCATTCATTGTTAGCATAAGGAAAAAGCGATTGGTTTTGTACATTAACATTATATTCTGTGACCTTGGTATAGTCACTTGTTAGTTTTAGGGAGGCTAATTTTGTCAGTTCTTTGGGATTTCTTATATAGGCAGCCATGTTGTCAAACAAAGTCAAATTCATTTCTTCCTTCCCACTCTGTATACCTTTTTTCCCTTTGACTTGTGCTAACTAGTACTTGCACAATATTTAATAGGAATAATTAAGACATCCCTATCTCGTTCCCAGTGTTGCTGAGAGTTTCTGCCCCGTAAGTATGGTGTTAGGTGTGGAGTTTTGTACATGTTCTTTATCAAATTGAAAAAAAATTCTTTCTATATTTAGTTGGCTGAGAATTTTTTTCATGAATTACCATTAATAATGGGTTTTATAAAAAGCTTTCACTGAATCAGTTGCTGATAATACGACTTTCTTCTATAATCTACTGATACATTTCACTGATCTTTGAAAAATGTAACTCAGCCTAAAGTACTTAGGACAGATCCATTTGGCTGTGATATATAATTCTTTTTACGTGATGCTGGACTCATACTGCTGTTATTTTCTTAAGGATTTTGGCTTCTCTGATCGTAAATGATATTGGTTCTGCAGTTTTACTTTCTTATGTTATCTTTGTCGGTTTTGGTATTAAAGTAATGCTCCTCTCATATGATGAGTTAGGAAGCGTTCCCCCATCTGTTTTCTGAAAGAGATACCAGAAAATTTGTATCCTTTCTTTCTTAAATGTTTGGTAGAATTCATTGGCAAAACCCTTTTTCTTGGGTAGTTTCTTTTTTAGATGATTATTAGTCACTGATTCAATTTCTTTAATAAATATAGTACTATTCACATTATCTGTACTGTGAGTTTTTAAAGTTTGTGTCTTTCAAGGAATTTATATTTGAAATATAAAATTTATGGGTATGACATTATTCACTGTGATCTTTGTTAGCCTTTCATGTGCACCTAATCAGTAGCACTGTCCTCTGATTTTCTCTCTCTTTCTCTTTCTTTTTAAGACTGGGGATTGAACCCAGGACCTTCATTCTGAGCTACATTGCTGGCCCCTTTTATGTTTTTTACTTTGAGCCAAATTTGCTAAGCTGCCCAGGCTGGACTTGAACTCATAATTCTCCTGCCACGGCCTCCCAAAGTGTTGGGTTAAAGGTGTGTGCCAGAACACCTGGCTTCTGTTTTGTATTTGATGTTGGTAATTTGTGTCTTCTCTCTTCCTTTTCTTCATTAGCCAGGGTGAAGTTTTATGAATTTTATTGGCCCTTTCAAGGACTCGGTTTTTTGTTTTGTTACTTTTCTCCATTGTTTTCTACTTGTTCTTTTTAATTGATTTTTGCTATAACTTTTACTGTTTTCTTTCTTCTCCTGACTTCAGGTAAATTTCTCTTCTTTCTCTAGTTTCTTAAGGCAAAACCTTAGATTACTGATTTTATACGTCTCTTCTTTTCTAATATGGGCATTCAGTGCTATAAATTTCCCTCCAAACACTAATTTTGCTGCATCCAATACATTTTGGTAAGTTCTATTTTCATTTTTATTTAGTTCAATGTATTTTAATTTTGTCTTCAAATTTATTTGTTCCATATGTTATTTAGAAGGGCTTTGTTAAATCTCTAAATATTCAGAAATTTTCTATTATTCTGTTATTGATTTCCAGTTTAATTCCACTGTGATCAAAGAACACACTTCACATGATTTCTAGTCTTTGAAATTTTTTCAGAAATGTTTTAAGTGCTAGACTATTGGCTTTCCTGATAAATGTTCCATGTGAATGTGAGGACTGTCTTCTGCTGTTGTCGGACAAAATATTTTATAAATGTCAATTAGATCAACCTGGTTGATGATTTCTGTTCAACTTACCTGAATTTTTCTTTCTTCTTTTCTCTCTATCTCTCTGTCTCTCTCTCGTATGAAACGCAGGGCCTTGCACATGCTAAGCAAGCACTCTATCACCCCCAGCCCTCGACTGTATTCTTACTAACTTTCTGTCTGCTGAAGCTATCAATTACCTAAAAAGAGATATTTAAATCTGCTCCGTGATAATGGCCTTGACTTCCTTGCAGCTCTGGTACCTTTTACTTCATGTCTTTTGAGGCTCTGTTGTTAGGCGCACTCATGTTCAGGATTGCTATGTATCTTGGAGAACTGAACTCTTCATCACTCTGTAACATCCCTTATAATTTATCCCTGATCATTTTCCTTGTTCTGGAGTTTGATTTGTTTGAAGTTAATATTATTCCAAATTCCCTTTGTTTAGTGGTGTTAGGGTATACTTTTCTCCATTGCTAGACTTTTAACCTTTTTGTGTAGTCTAAAAAATGAGTTTCTCATAAACAATATAAAGTCAGATCTTCTTTATCTACCCTGATAATCTCTTTTAATGAATGCACTTAGATTATTCATATTTAATATGAATTAATATGAATTCATATTTAATATGAATTGTTCACATAGTTGGTTCAATATTTACCATGTTTGTAACTATTTTATTTTTTGTACTTTTTCCTTGTTTCTTTTACATTTTGTCCTTTTTCTGACTTCTCTTATTTTATTGTATTTATTTATTTATTTTCTTTTTGAGACAGGGTTTTGCTATGCAGTTCAAGCTGGACTTGAACTCACTTTGTAGCCCAGGCTGGCCTCAAACTCACAGTGATCCTCCTGCCTCCTGAGCACTAGGATTATAGGAATGCACCATGACGCCCGGCTTGCCTTCTCTTATCTTAAAGCATTTTATATAATTACATTTTTTCTCTTCTCTTAGCATATCAATTATACTTCAAAAAATTTTTAGTAGTTGTCCTAGAATTTGCGATATGTATTAATTATGAAATATAATTTAGGTCCACTTTCAAATAACACTAGACCACTTCACATGCAAGACTTAAAACACTGTGTTCCCAGTTCATCTCTTTTATTGTTTACAATACTATTACTATTTCACTCACTTATCACTTATATCACTTATATGATATGATTATATATGTGATTATATATGTGATATGTGATCATATATGATATAATCATATATGATTATATGATTATATCACTTATATGATATAATCACTTAATACAGTATTATTAGTTTGAGCAGTTATTAAGTCAGTTAAGAGTGTAAAAATAAAAGATTTTATTTTACATTTATTCCATCTCCAACATCCTTCTTTTCCTTATTTAAATCTGAGTTGTGACTGTATTATTTTCTTTCATCATGAAGAATTTCTGTTGACAATTCTGGCAGCTCATGTCTAATGATGATGAAATCCCATTGTTTGTCAGAGAAAGTTTTTATTTCTCTTTCACTTTTGAAGGACAATTTTACAGAGTATAAAATTTTAGTTTGATGAGTTTTTTCCCTTATACTTTAAATATTTCACTTCTCTCTCTCTCTCTTTCTCTCTCATTGCTTCTGACATTGTCTAGTGTAAGTCTTATTCTTCTATGGGTAAGGTATTTTCTCCCTGGCTTTGTTCCAAGTTCCCTCTGCGTATCTGTCTGCTATTTGCATATGATGTATATAGGTGTATGTTTTCTGGTATTTATCCTCAGTTTTTTCTGAACTTCCTGGATCTGTGTCTGAAATTAATTTTGGAAAAATCTCTATCATTATTATTTCAAACATTTCATCTGCTGTATTTTCTTCTCTACTTCTGGTATCCTAATTTGATGTATATCCTACACTTATTAAACATTGTGTATATGTATATTATACTTTTTATAGTTGTCTCACAGCTGGTAGGTATTTTGTGCTTGTCATCATCAGCATCATCCTTATCTCCTCTTTGTATTTCATCCCGGGACATTTCTGTCGTTGTACCTCCAAGCTCCCTGAGTCTCTCCTCAGATACATCCACCTCCTTGTGAACCTATCAAAAGCATCCTTTATTTCTATCGCAGTATGCTTTGTTTCTAGGACTTCTTTTTTACTTTTTCTTAAAGCCTGGCTCTCACTGTATATATTACCCATATGTTATTGAATGCTGTATATATTTTTCCACTGGAGCCCTTGACATATTAATCATATATATTTTAAATTTCTTATCTCATGATTCAAAAAATCTGTATCACGTTTGAATCTGGTTCTGATGCTTCCTTTGTTTCTTCAGGTGACGTTTGTTCCCGTCTTTTCGTAAGCCTTTTATGTTATGCTGAAAAGCCACACACAATGTACTGAGTAACTGGAGGGAAGGTATTAGCTTAGTGGGCGATCCAGTGTTAATCTGGGGTGTGCTTCATGTGTGCTACGGCTGTAGGTGCCAGTGCATTTAGTTTCTTCTTATGCCCTTGCTATTTTCCCGTTTCCTTAAGTACTTTTGAAATACTCCTGCAGCTCTTTCAGCTGTAATACACCATTATTGGGGCCGGTGAGATAGCTCAGCGCATAAGCGCCTGCCTGGCAAGCGTGAGGTCCTGAGTTCGACTCCTGGTACCCACACATGAAAAAAGGGCTGGTGATACAGCTCAGCGGCATGGGCGCCTGCTGGCATAGGAGGTCCTGAGTTTGACCCCTGGTACCCACGGGAAAAAAAAAAAAACACCATTATTAAATTAGCAGCAAGGTACAAGAAAGGGAACAGATCTAAAATCTTGTGTTCAAGTTTTAGTTCTTCAGTGGGCCAGAGCTCCTGAGCTTCAGAACTCTTTCTGAGGCCACATTTTTACTTGTTACCCTTCTAGGTAAACAGGAGTGCTATGGAGGCCAGGCTTGGCTCACCACCTTTGCCTAGATACTCTGGCAAAGTGATTTTCCTTCCCTGGAGCCACAAACATATTCTCCTGTTTTTTCTAACTTTACTTTTGTCTTTCTCAGTTGTGTCTTTAAATTTGTGCATGATGTGTACCGATCTAGTTTTAATTTTTGTGTGATAAAGCATGTTTCCCATTGGCGTCTACCAGTCAGACAGAGGAAGGCGGTGGTAAGCAGTGGGGGTTGGGGCCAGGACGGAGCGGGGCCTGGAGTGACAGGATCCCCCTCCTGGGGGCTGCACCATGCTGTCAGGAGAGAGCCTGGAAAGAAGCAGAGGACGCTAGGAAGAGACATTCCAGACAAGAGAGCAAGGCCAAGGAGGCACTGAGCCAATGAAGCAGCTATGAATGAAACAGCCGTTGAGTTGGAATCCATCCTAGAAATCATCATGGTCTAATTACCTCATTTCCTAGGTGAGTAATTTGCCCAAGGTTGCACAGCTAGAAAACTGCAGAGCTGGAACTCAAACCCAGGATGAATTGGCACCTGTCCTCCCAGCTCCAGGAGGAAGCTGGGTTCTGCTCGAGAGGGCCCAGCAAGTGAGACGCAGAACAGGGCAAGGCCCGGGTCCCGTCTCCTGGCCCTGGCCTTCTGTCCTTCCACAGGTGCACACCCCGAAACATAATTAATGCTCAGGAATCCTGTGGGGAATTTAACAATGGCATTGCTGGGGGTCCCTGGGATTAAGGCTAAGATGGTTCTGTAGGAATCAAGAATGATACGGCCTCGGGGATAGGGTTAGCAGTACTGACTACGGCTTGGAACGAGCTGCCAGCATGGTCTTAATGAAATGAGCTGAATCTTTCTTTGGAAGCTTGTCTGAGTGACGAGGTCTGAGGAAGAGGCCATGTATGCCCTGCATTTAAAAGAGCTCACCTGATGACTAAGTCAGCTCTCTCCTCAGGGAGGAGTGGGTTGCAGGTGCGGGTCTCCCCAGGATGCCCTCTCACGGCATTATAGTGATTAGAAGTAAAGATGCCGGGTTCACAGTAACAGGATGAAAAGTAGGCATGAAAAACACGTTGCTGACCGAGAAACAGTAATAAAATGGGATGAGACACATGGAGTAACAGGATTAGTGAGACAGGAGTCAGGGTCCTACTAGGCAGTGAGGACAGCAGCCCCAAAATGTAGTCAGGAAGCCTAAACTGAAGGCTGCTGAGGGAGGACCCTCCAGGGACCTTGCACAAACGTCTGCAGGTGTCCTGCAGCTGCCTGGGACCTGCCCAGAGAGGGATCAGACAGACCACTGGTGCAAGGGCCCTGCATGGGTACTGCATGAAAGCTGCATAGATTGGACGCTAACAAATTTGTAGTCTCCTATGGTGTAGAGATTATATTGCTTACACAACAGCCCAAGTTCCCTTCTAGAACCATTAAAAGCCCTAGGTAAAGAGCTCCCCTGAGTATCCTACTCCTGAATGAATACCTTCCTCTAGAACCTTCTATCTTAGTCACTTTCTCATTGATGGGAAAAAAAATACCCACCACTCAGAATTTAAAAGAGGAGGTTTATTTTGGTTCATGGTTTCAGTCCCTGGTCAGCTGGCTCCAAAGCAGAAAAAGCATGGTGAAGGGCCAGGCAGAGGAGAGCTGCTCAACCCATGGTGGCCAGGAAGCGGCGGGGGGAGCTGGGACCAGAACACACCCCTCCAGGTCACCCCCAGTGACAACCTCCAGCCAGGGCTCACTTCCTACAACACAGTGAGCTATGAACTCCAACATGGGTGAATCCACTGATGAGCAGGGTGCCCCACAATCCAATCACCTTCCACACATGTTACAGCTTGTGTCTAGATGTCCCCCCAAAGTCTCATGCAGTCATGGGGGTGGGCTTTTCAGAGGTGGCTAGATCTAGAGTGTGTGGTGCTGGGATCAAGGGTGTGTGATTATTAAATCGGTCCACTGATTGGTTTGGTGTAGTTCTGGCTAGGATTAAGGATGTGTTACACCCACTCTACGGCAGGTAGTCTGCATAAAATATACAATATAAGGGACAG
Source organism: Erethizon dorsatum (assembly GCA_028451465.1). Taxonomy (NCBI): domain Eukaryota; kingdom Metazoa; phylum Chordata; class Mammalia; order Rodentia; family Erethizontidae; genus Erethizon; species Erethizon dorsatum. The sequence continues at coordinate 122,178,064 of CM051829.1, read as the reverse complement.
AAAGAGGCTTGTCCTTCCCTGCCTTGTAGCTTTTGCTGTATTCTGACCACCGTGAACTGTTCTCTGTGAAGCCACCCTGCCTCGGAGTCAGCCAATTATGGACTGAAATCTCTACAAACTGTGTGCTAAATACACCTGTTCTCCCTTAACTTGTGGATGCTGGGTATTTTGTCTCAGCAATGAGAAAAATAACTAAGACAGAATTTGGTACCAGAGAAGTGGGGTCGTTACTGTGACTATACCTGACCATGTGGTTGAGGACCCTTTGGGAATAGCTTGTGAGAAGAGTTTGGAGAGTTTTGGAGATGCCAGCTGAAAAAGTAGTGCTGGAACGCCTTACGCTGTACTGTATGAGAGATTCTGGTCAGAGCTCAAAAGACCAGAAAGCCAGTAAAGACCAGGCTCAGGAGGTTTCTGCTGGGAAGAAGGACTGCATTGGCTGCTGGACTTCGGACAATGGGTGTTATGGCTTGGCAGAAAGTTTGTCTACATTTTGCTGGTGTCTAGAAACTGCCTGAGACTGAGATTAAGGGTGGCAGACTATTAATCTGGCAGAAGAAATTTCAAGGCAGTCTAATGTTGAGATGGTGGCATGGCTACTGTTGGGGGCTTTTAGCCAGATCTATGTTGAGAATCAAGAGCAAAGAGGCCAGTGGAATGATTTAAAATGTTTGAGTTTGGCTAGAATGGAAGCTCTGGTAAAGCTGTGGACTGCAAAGATAAAGCGGAAGAGATCCTGATTGCTGAGAAGAAACAGGATAATAGAAAAGATGGCCTGAGGGCACCACAAGAAGCAGCAGGACTCCACCCTTTGGAGCCTCCAAACTGCATAAGTGAGACTTTGCTTTAAGGAGAAAGCTGAAGAGCACCATGTTCCAGAATGGCTGCAGCCTATGGAAGTTCTTCCTCAGTATTTGGTTCGTAGGCACTCAACTCCTACAGCCAAGAGAGAAGGAAACCTGGCTACTGCTCCAGCTGGCAGCAGACCTTGGCAGCATCCACGTGGCGCTGGTTTAGGTGCATGCAGAATGCAAGAGTTGTGGGGTCAGGAAGGCTTCCGTCCCAATTTCAGAAGGCAGCCTAGGAGGCCAGGCAGTGTGAAGCTGTGAGTGTGAAGCCAAAGTGGAGACCCCAGAAGTTTGGAGAAGCTAGGAACGTGGATCATCTGAGGAAACCTGCAAGGAAGGAGAAGAGCCAGCCCAAAAGAGAAGCCATGGCAGCTACAACCACTAGAAATGCCATAGGGGCAGAGCCATCCAAGCCCTTTGGAGTTCACATCTTACCGCAGATGGCCTTGGATGCTGCACATGGAACTACAGGGCTTAATGCTGGTCCTGCTGCATTTTGGACTTGCTTGCTATCCCCCTGTTTGTAACTTTTGGAATGGAAAGGTTTATCTTGAACCATTGTATGTTAGAAGTGTTTAACTTTCTTTTCATTTGTGCAAGGGCTTGCAGATAAGAGTTTGCCTTAAATCTCAGAGGAGACTCAGGACTGAAACCTCTACAAACTGTGAGCTAAATAAATCTTTCCTCCTTTAAATTGCGGGTGTTGGGTATTTTGTCTCAGTAATGAGAAAAGTAACTAAGACAACACACATGAGACTTTGGGTGTCATTTAGATAGAAACATGCTACTGGTGAGCATGGCCTACCAGGCAGAGAAAGACCTTTTTTCTCAATGCTTCTTTTATCCCCTACTCTCAGTTCTCTATAAGCCACAATGACCTATTGAAATGATGGGAAAGAACTGCCTAGAAAGCAAGGAATAGTTATTAAAAAATGGAAATAATTATCTCTATTCAAGCAAGAGATAAATTTCACTCTCCTTTTGAATAAAACCATCTAGTTTTATGACGTGTTCTCTCATGCTTGTGTCCATGTGTGTGGTGCTGCCACCATAAATTCTCATTGCCATTGTGCCGTTTAGCTAGTCTCTGAATACTGTTTTGGGACATAATGTTCTAAGACCCTCATTTCACTGTTTCAAAGCAAAATCTTATTTATACCCATAAAGTCAAACCACAAAGCCCTCCTTCTAAAAAATAAAGTTATTTTAGAAGGGAATCATTGGAAATTATTGTAGAGTCGGGTTGTGGGGGGAGTGCTATTATGGCTGCATTTAGTCAGATATTACAAGAAAGAAGGATGCTTGTTTAAAAACTGTGTGGCCAGCAGAAATGAAAGGAAACAGTAAAGCCTAGAAATGTTGGCCTTGAGTAGATGTAAGAGAAATGGCTGCTGGATCCAGAGTAGAGAGAAACAGGATGGAAGAGGCTGGGAAAGCCCGTTCGACACAGCTTGTGATAAAGATAAGGGAAAGCCCCCCAGCCTCAAGTCCATGAGTGAGGCCAAGGGGTGATTACACACAGAAAGAAAACCTCTGAAAACTCTGTCTAGGAAAGAAGTTTGAGGATACCTCATACACAGTTTCCATCCAGGAAACTGGATGGAAATAGATCCAAAGTCTGTTCATTTTTGAAGAGATTTTATTGCCCAAGAAACCATAAGCCTGGTCTAGAAAAGTCTGTGTTGTTGAGAAATGACAGGAAACACTAGGGAAGGAAACAAGCTGTCCTGGGAGAGGGGAAACGTTAATTCTCTAACACGCACATAGAATGTGGCCAAATATAAAGATAGGGAAGAAAGTGCAAAGAACAGGACCAGGGCCTCCCAAAAGGTGAATCAGGGAGGGGCCCCCACAGCGCAGGACCGTGGCCTAGTGAGGGACATGCCCTGCCGAGGGTGGAGAGCCTTCACCACGTGCACCCAGAGCGATTTCAGAACAGGCAAAGCCTCATGCGCTCAAAGGTGGGGCTTTGGGAAGTTGACTGGATTACAGAGCCTTAAAGCTGAATGTGATGTTAGGAGGTGGGGCCTGGTCAGAAGAGGTGGATCAGTAGGGGCCTGACCTGGAAGCGTTTACCTCCCTTCCTGGTTCCTGCGTTGGTCCTCTCTGCTTCCTGTCCATGCTGTGAGCAGCTCTCGTCTGCGAAGCCCTCCTCTCATGCTGTCCTGGCGGACCACGCAAGGACTGAACCTTCTAAAATGTGAGCCTAAGGAAACATTTCTTCCTGTAGGTCGTGAGTGCCTGGTATTCTGTCCCAGCAACAGGGAGAGTGACTGAGACACTGACAGGAGCCGGACTTCAGTTCTTTCTGGCTCACGTGTAGATGGCCCCCTAGAGTTAGGGGACACTGTATGACCGAGATCTGGACATGGAAAGATAGCAGAATAATCTCTAAAATCCTGCACAAGACACAATCCTGTCATTTTGAGTCGCGATATTCTGGGGTGTGATTGTTACTGCGGCATTAGATTTATGGATTCTAAATGTTTTGCTAAGTGCTCTTCGTATGTTAACTCATCTAACCGACAAAACCAACCCCAGGAGAAAGATGCAGGTCAAATCTCCACCTTATACCGAGGATACTGGAACTGAGAGAAGCCTTGGTCACACATGTTATGAGCTGGAGCTGAAATGGGAAGCGAGGTTTGATTCACCCCAGAGCCACCCGGGTGGGGGTGTCTGGAAAGAAAGAACCGGAAGTCTCAGTTGCTCTTGATCTGAACATGAAGCAGCCAAAGACTGTGGATGTGGACAGAAACCCAATTCCTCACTCACTCGCTGTGTGCTGCCTTCCCTCTGAGGCCCTTCAACCCACGAAATGTTCACTGCCTGGAAAATAACTCATGACAGCCTCGCCAGGAGTAAAGTGCTGGCTGCTTAATGAGCATCCTTGGAATGGTATACCAGAAGTCTAGAAATTAGGAGCGAGTCTCCCAGTGGTGAAAGATTAGGATGACTGGCTCTGCCAAACATGTTCTTGTAAATATACTTTCTCTTCCTTTTACAAGGAAACAAATAAAACTCTGTAGTGCAACCCAGTGAGAAATACTGGGAAACTTTAAAATGTATATTTATGCCTTTCTTGTGGTGTGTGTGTTTTTGAGACAGGGTCTCGCTATGTAGTTTGGGCTGGCTTTGAACTCACTGTGTAGCCCAGGCTGGCCTGGAACTCAGGAGATCCTCCTGCCTCAGCCTCCTGAGTGCTGGGATGCCAGGTGTGTGCCACTGGCTACTTAAACTGCCATGAGACAGACACGAGATATGTTAGATTTTAGTTTTCAAAGGGACTCTGACCCTCTGTGTGTAGTAAATGCTTTCCTTACACTGCTGCGAGCTGGGGCTCCACAGCTGGGGCTGCACCTGCTCAGGGAGACAAGGACAGAGCACCTAGCACTGGCTGGTGCTGAGCCTTCAGTACTCCGTTCCACACCTCCCTCCCTGCATTCGAATGAACCGTTTTCTCTCCTGGATCCTTGTCAGCCCGACAATGGACTTCTGGCCTCTCTGAGACACCAGAAAGTGTGTCTCGCTCATCCCTCTGTCATGGACAGGGCCCGAGGAGTCCCCACCCTGATGAGGAAGCACACCTACTCCGCCATAGCATTAAGTTGCAAGCTTGCTGGTTCCCGAGCAGGATGCATGAAGGGATGGATTAGGCAGAAATTTACAGGCACTCGAAAACACGGAGTGTGGGGCCTCAGAGCGAGCAGTGCGCTGTGATCAGAGCCGTGTATTTATGGAGCTTGGGGCGGCCTCGAGATGGGGACCCAGGACACGTGCTCCTCCTGGGGCCAGTCACCCTCCTGGGCTCTGTTGGAGTGCAAGCCACTTCCCTGTCTGGAGTTGAGCTGTGCTGCCCGCCAATTGCTGCTTCCTCAACCGTGGACTTAGTGAGTCTCCCTGATGGGAAAAAGGCTCGAGTAGCTTTCCGGTCCTGTAGCTGCAGTTTTTCTTAAAAGTACGATTTTAAAGTTTCCATTTTCTTTATCTCCTTCCTTCTCTCCTGCCTCCCAGCTCCCTCTCTCCTTGGCGAGGTGGGTGCCAGGTCCTGGGGGGGCTCGTTCTCTGGGTGAGGTTTTTCTATTGCTTGTGTTTTCCTGGGTTCCATCCCCAGTACTGAGAAAAGAAGAAAGAAAAGAGGGAAGAAAGAGAGAGAGAGAAAGAACAGGCAGGCTCTGGAGCCCCTCAGTTAAACCAGGCCCGTCACTTCCCTGCGCTGTGGCCTAGGGAGCTCCTGGCCCCTGCACCCCACCTCTGTCCCCTCCATCTATGGGGGAAATAATCGCCCCACCTCGTGGGACCGACTGGAGCTGGTGAAGGTCGAGTTGGTGAAACACTGTCCGGTGTACACGGCAAGGAGTCTGGTTGGAGACGACCACTGTCGCCGAGGAGTCCTGTCCCTTTGGGTCGCTGTCTCTTGCACAGCGGGGCTGCGCCCTGCAGTTACCTCGGGCCGCGCTGCCGTTGCTCGCCGTGGCCAGCAGAGGGCGGCGGGGAGCCGCTGCGCAGCAGCCGGAGGCGGAGCCCTGGGAGCCGGGACGGACTGCGCCTCCGCTGCGCCGCAGCCGGTCACCTCGCTTGCCCTTTGGTCCACAGGCGAGGCCCACGTGGTGCCCGTTTGTCACCAGCCAGGGTGGCCGCGGGCTTCAGCCCCAGCGCCTCCCCCGGCCTCTGGCACAGACAGTTTTCCGAGCAGCTCCCGAAAGGCCCAGGGGCCGTGGACAGCAGCCCCTCTTGTCCTCAGCTGGCCCAGCGCCTGCACACTCCCTGCGACACAGCGCAAGGCCACCTCCTGGGTTGCTTCCTGGGCACTGCCCGGGCCACCCTGGCACTATCGGAGGTGAGGTCCTGGGAGCCCTGTGGCAGGGACCGGGCGGCTGTGTTCCATGCGGCCAGCCCGGGTGCCCTCGGCATCTTTGGCACCACCTGTCCTGGGACATCTGCCTGGGGCCACCTACTGCCACGGCCTCCCCTGTTTGCTTACCATCTTGACCTCCCTCCCAATTATTATCCAAAATACCATGCAGGGATAATTATTTGGAAAAAATATTTTGAGATTCCTACTGAAAAACAAAGTACATATGCATTGATGAGTGAAAGGAAGAAACATTAAAAAGGAAATTTTAAAAACTTGGAAAGAATATTGAGCTATTCTTAGGTTAATAGAGACTGCCTTAATCATTAAAACAAAGAAACTATAAAAGAAAACATTTACAAGTCAGCTACACAAAGATTTAAAAGTTCTATACCCCGGGAAACATCAACAACTACTGTAAGAACAAGACACAAATTGCAAAAAGTTTGGTTACACCTCGTACAGCCAAAGGATGAATATCTTAAGATATCACAGGAAGCAGATAACAAATCTGGACTGATGTGTTGGTCATCTTTCCCATCTCTGGGGCACAGCACCTGATACCACAACTTAAGGAGGAGAGGTTATTTTTTTTACAGTTTCAGAGGGTTCAGTCCACGGTCAGCTGCCCCAGGATAGAAGCATGATGGCGGAAGGGTGTGGTAGAGCAAAGCTGCTCATTTCATGATGCTGGGAAGCAGAGGAGGGGACAGCACCCAGCGAAAGATGTAACCTCCAAGGCTCAGCCCCAGGACCTGCCTCCAACAGGGCCCTACATCCTAAGAGCACACCCAGCCATGAACGTAAGTGGATTAATCCATGTGGCCTCTCATAAGGGCGTGTTGTGGTTGATTTATTACTAATCCTGTATTGTTGGACATTTCAGTGATTGGCAAGATTGACTATTACAACTTATGATGTAATGAAAGTCCCTGGATAGAAATGATGTTATTCTTCTCTGAATGTTGCCCTAAGATCAAATTCTAGCCAGGTGTGATGGTGCATACCTGTAGTCCCAGCATTCGAGAGGCTGAGGCAGACAGAGCTCTATGAGTTCGAGGCCTCAAGTCCTGCCTGACTTCAAGTCCAGCCTGAACTGCATAGATAGACCCTGTCTCAAAAAAGAAACAACAAGAATCCATGTAAGTGGATTGACCCAGTGTGGCTCCATGATCCAGTCACTGTCACGGAGCTTCTTCACCCAGTCAAGTTGACAATGGAGATTAGCTGGCTCAGCTACCAACCTGAAAATATGAACTCACAGCACTAAAGAGCACGTCCAACCTCACTGACAGTGAGGCAAGTATGAAATTCAACTTTTTGTTTTTTTTTTTTTTTACCAAAACTGCATGGTGTCAGTAAGGATGCAGAAGCACAGACTGACAAGTGGCAGTGACAACCTGGCTTCCTATGGCCTTTATCGCTGTCACCATATCTGCTCATTCCTCTCCCTATCCCCACCTGCCCAGCCCGGTTTGTATGCTGCACAGTAATAGAGGCATTGACCACTGATCTGTCCTGAGTACTTAGAATAACACCTGACCAACAGCAAAACGCCCAGCATATGTGTGATAAATGAGTAACTGACCATGAACCCCAATAACTCTTAAACATTGATCTTTTGCCAGGTGTGATGGTGCATGTCTGTAATCCCAGTACTCAGAAGGCTGAGGCAGGAGAATTAACAGAGTTCAAGGCCAGCCTGAGCTACACAGAGAGTTCAAGGGCAGCCTGGACTACATAGCAAGAGTTTGTTTTAAAAAATTGAGTTTTCTTGTTGTTTGTTTTTTGAGACAGGGTCTACCTATGCAGTTCAGGCTGGACTTGAAGTCAGGCAGGCCTTGAGGCCTCGAACTCACAGTGCTCTGTCTGCCTCAGCCTCCCAAGTGCTGGGAATACAGGTATGCACCATCACACTGGGCTAGAAATTGATCTTAGGGCAACATTCAGAGATGAATAACATCATTTCTGTCCAGGGACGTTTGTTACATCATAAGTTGTAATAGTCAATCTTGCCAACCACTGAAATGTCCAACAGTACAGGATTAGTAATAAATCAACCACGACATGCCCTTATGAGAGGCCACATGGATCAGTCATTAAAATTACGTTGTAGGCATACATGAGAGATGTTCTAGATGCAGCATATTGTGAAAAGGGCAGGTGCTGGGACACTGGCTAGGAGTTAATTTCCTGATTTACATGTCCTGTGTGCACGGATGGAGGGGACACCTGTGTCTGTGCAGATCTGCGTGGAAACACTGGCATGAGAACCGGTCCTCCATCGCTAGCCTCTCTGGGGGCTGTGATGATGAAAGGTGACAGTTTTGCCTTCACTCTCGAACATCTTAGTGGAGTTTGTACACGGGACTGCTTTGCTTTGAAGAGCAGAGGAGACTACTTAGCCAAGCCCCAGGTGTCCCCCCCAGCTGGCAGCCAGGGCAGCCTGGCCAACGAGGGCAAGGTGGGTGGCACTGCCCTCACCTCCTGCAGAGGGGCCCCAGGAGTGACAGGCAACAGCTTTTCTGCCCCCCTCTCCTGGGCTCTGGTCCCTATCCCGTGTGTCCTGCACTCCGTGCAAACAGAGCACCTCAGTCGCACTCCAGTCCTGGTCTCCTGTGTCCCTCCAAGAAGCCCAGGCTCCTCTGTCCACCTGTCCATCTGTCCACCTGTCCACCTGTCCCCCCAAGAGTCCTCGCAGGACAGGGTGCCAGGAGGGGCCCAAGGCTGAGACAAGGACACCGTCCCCCCGCAGATGCACAGGTTGCCAACTCCTGTCTTGGGAAAAGAACTTTTTTCAGGAAGGGGCACGGTGAAGGATTCTTTCTGCAGAAATTCAAAAATACAAAAGAAACAGAGTGGGCCCTCTGGTGAGAGAGGCACAGTATTCCCACAACTGGGCACAGTTATGCTTCTCTGGAGGGGTGGGAACCCCGGGAAAAGGTGGCTGGTCCCCTAGAGGGTGTAGGCCCACAGCTCCGGGATGGGCAGTTGTTTTTTCTGATGGATAATTTGAGCATTCTTTGAATTCTCTCAGCCTGTTCCTTTATCCTAGGCTCAGATTCCTGCTCTTTACTTTCCCAGCTTAGCAAACGTGTGCACTGTGCGGCTGGAAGGACAGCAGCCTGAGGCTGACAGGGGTCACCTTGCGTGACTTCGCCTGGGTCCCGGAAGTTGCAGTCTTCTTAAAAGACAATTCACTAGTTCCGATTCCCTTGCCTCCTGCCTGCCTGTCTGATTCCTTCTCTCCCCCTTCAGGACCTTCCTAATGTGTCTTCTCGACCCCTGGACACCACAGTGTGGCAGGAAGCGCTTGCCTTGGTCCCTGGGCTCCCCTAGGCACCCTGGTGTCCCTACAGTGAAGAGGGGACACCCCCAGGGAAATGCCCCCCAAGCTGCCTCACCCCATGAAAGAATTTCCAGGAGCCACCTTGGCAAGGATTGGAGCCACAGGGGCAGAGCTCTGCAGGGCTGAGACAGAAATGCATGAGATTGACTCACATGCGTGGCCTGCAGCAGGTCTGGGGCAGGTGGGGCAGCGTGGGACGTGGAACTCACAGCTGCCTCGTGATCCTTGGGACAAGGGCTGTGAGGACTTTGGAAACTGCCCAGTTCAAGGGCTGGGGGAGCAGCAGCTTTCCTGAGGTCTTCATGCAGACAAAGCACCTTGGTTATCCTGCACTTCTTGCCTCTGACCAACAGGCAGAGCCAGGGCCGGACCTCACCAAAAAGCAGCGATTGCAGAGCCTGGCTACCAATTCCCCACCTTCCCAAGTCTGACTTCTGTCCCACGGGTTTGCTCCGAGGTGGCTGTCATTCTCCCTTAGGCCACAAGAGGGCAGACACTCGCCACGTTGGAGACAAGAGCGGCCGGCTCCTTTCCCTGCTGGAGGAACATCTGCCAGTTAAGGTCATCTGGCTCTCATCACAGCCGCTGCCCAAGAAGAAAACGAAAGTGTCGCCTCGCGCTGCGGAGATGCTCGCGCAGTGGCCTGAGCTCGGGCGACTGCAGTGCCCCTTTTAATCCCACTCACGGCGCTGCATTCTCTGGGCCTCGAGCCGCGGGAAGTGTGACCTGTTCTGGCTTCGCGGGTGATATTAAAGGCAAATGTGTAAGCTATAAAGTCACACACTCACACACACACACACACACACACACACACACACACACACTCAGATTTCCTGATATCATGCGCTGTGCGTGTTCGTGGAGCAGAGAGGTGGACAGCAGAGCCCAAGCCGGTGAGGGCTTCTGGTTCTAAATTCTCCAGTGATTGAAACCAGGCTGTGTCTCATTTGGAGAGGATTGAACTATTTACGCTATCATCAATACTCATTTTTAAAGCTAAAGACCATGGTGGCGCACGCCTGTAATCCCAGCACTTGGGAGGCTGAGGCAGGAGGATCGCTGCGGGTTCAAGGCCAGCCTGGGTTACAAAGTGAGTTCAAGGCCAGCCTGAATTGCATAGTGAAACCCTGGTTCAAAAAAAACACAAAAAGCTAAGGACATACTTCATGTATAGAATTTGTGTGTGAGTGAAAGGCTGTGAGGGCGTATGTTTAAGTCGAGAACTACTGTGGAACACAGAGGGAAGGAAGTGTTGATAATGTCCGTGTCTGAGTCTCTAAGAGTCAGTGGTTACATGGTCAGGATAAGCAGGGAAGTAAGACGCGGGAGTCTGAAGAATCCAGTGTGATTTTCTCAGGACGTTGCGCCCTGTTGCAGGAAGTAGTATTTTGATTGTGAATCTGGGCCAGTACTGCTTCCCAGTATCATAGGTTGTAACCATGAGAAAGCAGTTAACAGGTGAGCAGGAGCCGGAGAACTTTCTGGAAGCTGTATCTGGAGGAGCAGATCGGAACCCAGATGTTGAGGCTGAAGAAAGACGCTCTGAGTCAGTGAGACAGGACCGACAGGAGGTCTCCATCAGGACAAAAGGGTAAAGTCACGAGGAAAGGCCTCATCTTGACACAAAAGGAGCTCAGGGAATGTCGCGGAAGGCAGGAAGCTCCTCGCACTGGACATCTCAAGACAGGCCTGGAAGATCCAGGTGACGTCCGCAGAAAGCGGCTGCTGTCTTGTTTTCTCCCTTCCTGGCTCCTGCCTTGACTCTCTGCTTCCTGTCTGCCACGCGGTGAGCAGCTTTCCTCCGCCATGCCCTGTGCCATGCCATCCTGCTTTGGAACCGGCTAGAACGGACTAAAATGTGAGCCAAAAGAAACTTCTTCCTTAAGTTGTGGGTGTCAGGAATTCTGTCCCAGCAACAAGAGAAGTAACTAAGACGGGCAGTCATACACGGAACTGCTGATTTCATCTTTATGATTGTTTTCTTCTCCTAGGGGAAAACGTGGGCATAACATGTAGTAGAAGCCCCATGGGATAACCAGCATAAAACTGACTTCTTATTCTACTTGAAATAGTCATTGGATGTTCCTTATTTTTTTAATATATTAGTGGATTTTCTTTGTTCTCAAAAAAAAGATAGTCCAAAAATTGTGTACTTTTCTACAATATCCTTCTAAAGGAATTAAGTCACTTTCTTGTTGCTGGGACAAAATACCTGACACCCATAACTTAACAGAGAGATTTAATCTGGCTCATGTGTTGGGAGATTCAGTCCATGGTGGACTGACTCTGAGGCATGGCGGAAGGGCCTGGCAGGGGAAAGCTGCTTACACCATGGTCGCCAGGAAGCAGAGAGCAAAGAGAGGAGCCAGAGTGTGATATGGACCCTCCGAAGGGACATCCCATGTACCTCACCCCCTCCAGCCAGACTCACCTCCTACCGACACATTCAACCGTGAACTCACCATGGGTAAACCCACTGTAGCGTTCCCATGATCCAATCACCTTCCCAAAGCCCCACCTCTGAGCACATGAGATTTGGGGGGGATTCTACATCTAAGCCAAACCAGTAACCTTTCTATGATGATGTGTGTTTAAGACTGGTGTATATGTCTAGTCATTGTTTCCCTAGCTTGCCAGTCCTTAGCGAAAGCTTCTCCTTGCCTCCTCATGCTTCACTGGTGGGAACTGGCTGTGCTCCCTTGGCCTCTTTGGGCTGGGGGTGTCTGGACCCCAGCACTCATTTCCTATTTGTGGAGAAGTCAGGGCACTCACAGGGCTGGGTTGCAACCTCTCTCCTTTTCACCTCTCAGCTTTCTCCTATGTGGTCTGTCTATCATTTTTCTCCTGAGGATGCAAATGTTCTTCTCGCCCTCAAAGCTGACTCACTGTGGTGTCTGAGTCCCAGACCTCTGGCTTTCCGGTGGCTTATGTCATCTCATCTCCTTGCTCTTCCAGGAGGGGTCTATCTCAGCCTTCAGGTTTGCAAACACAGTGCGCATTCCTCCCAGACTGAGAAACAAGCCTTGCTTTATGCTGGCTGCCCTCAGAGCAAGCATCCTATTTCCCTCTGTTTCAACACGACCATCACTGACACTGCCTGGCCTCTCTGTCTGACCTGGGCCCTCGTCCCTTGAGGAGGTCGACACATCCCAATCACCCAGCCCGCAAGCTTGGCCCAATCATTCAATGCTGCTGGGCCTCCTCGACATCTAGCATTGCTGCTTTTATGACTCGAGTTTTTTCTCAAGCTTCCTCTGTAGCAGAAAATGCGCCCCCCGCCAGTATACTTCAGTTTGTTAGTTGCCCAGGTAACCATCCTGCTCCAGATCTGGTTGCTCCTGTCTCTTAGAAACAGCTGGTCACTGTGGTGCACAGCTGGTCACTATGATGCACATTGTATAAACCAATCCCCAATTGACAAGCCAGTCTGCCTCTGTACTTCCTGCTTGTTTATCCAATATAAGCCCTAGACCACCAGAGATCAGGGCCTGATATTTTGGGAATGATCCCGATCAGTGCCCATCAACGTAAATAAAGCGACACCCACATTTTTCTGACCGACCCCCCATTTGGTTCCTCTGCTGTGGAGTGTGGCTAGGGGCTGGCTCGCCACTCTGGCTCGCGATTTCTTCTGTGCTCTGATTCTCTGTCTCAGTGTCCTTGTTTGCAGTGATAACGGCTGCCGCACCTTCCACGAGTGAGCGGCTCGTCGTGTCCTCCAGAGATGGTTTTAAAACTGAGTTCGGAAAAGCCTAAACTCATTGCTTCGCCCATGGTTCTAGGACTTTTCTGTTTGCCAGCACATGATGGACTGTGTCCACCCACAGGTGAGTCCCAGCAGCCACGCGGCCCAGCTCCCTGCCCAAGCCAAGTGGCACCGGGATGCCACTCAGGCACCCCTGGTTCTGAAGTAAGAGACAAAGACTTGGACACGGCCTCGTCTGAAAGGGCCGCACTCCAAGGCAGAGCACAGCTCCTGTGCCCGTGCTTTGGGGCTGTTTCCCCGCATCCTGGACGTTCAGCTCTGCCGAAGACCAGCAAGATGCCCGGAAAGCTCTCGGGGCGGAGGCCGCAGGAGTCTGCTCTGGACTTCTGTGGTGCGCATGTCTGGAGTGTGCCCATCTGCCTTCAGTCTCCTTGCCTGTCTCCACGGTGACTCTCCCTCTCCTCAGGGCTTCAGTCTGGGTGTGGCCAGCCTCGCCATGCCCAGGGTAATGCAGGCCACGGTACTTCTTTGCCTAAAGCCTGAGGCAGTCTTACTACTCTCAGAACAAGATTTAAAGCCCTGCTCCTAGTCCTCAAAAAGTAAAAATAGAAATTCCATGTGGCCCCTTCTAGGCATCTTCCTGAAAGAGTTAAAGAGTTACAGGGATCCGTGCATACCATGTTTACAGCACAGCTCACAATAGCTAAATCTTGGAAATGGCCTATGTGTCCATAAACAGATGAGTGGATACAGAAAATGTGGTATTTACACACCATGGAGTACTACTGTGCCCCGAAGAAGGATAAACTTGAGTCGTCTGTAGGAAAATGGGTGCAGCTTGAGACCTTAATGCTAAGTGAAATAAATCAGACACATGAGCTTAAATATCGCATGGTTACTCTTACATGAGAAACTCAAAGTATAAATAATTTCAAGAGCAGAATAAAGGAGAGATAGCAGGAAGTGGGGAAGTTGAGTGTGTGGCAATGGGGAGGGGATCTAGGGAGGGAGAGAGAACAGGCAGGATGGGGAGGGAAGGAAAAGTGACCGAGGTGTGTCATGTACATGTCCCAGGTCCCCATGAAGAAGGTGACTATTATGTACTACAAACGTACCGACAATAAAAAATAAACTCAATTCGTTGAAAGCCCCACTCACTCCTGCTGACAGGCGTGCGGCTGGGGGCGCCACTCTTGCTGCCTTGTCCCGCGTGCCTGCCAGGCCCGAGGCCCACCGGTCTGCACCTTCTCTGTGCTTCCCTTCTTCTGACTTTTGTCCTGCGGGGCCTGGTGCCCTTTGGCCCCAGGAAGATCTTGCTTCTTCCGGACAGCTCTCAGGACAGAGGCCTCCCCGCGTCCTGGGAGAGGCGTGCACTGCAGGAGCAGGCCCCCTTCCCTGTCCCCGAGGAGGCGCCCAGCACGGCCCACTGGCAGGTGACGGGGACAGCGCTGTGCCCACTCCCCAGGGTGGGAAAGTGGAGAACAGCAAAGCCCGGCGTCTGCTGCCAGCCCTGACTTCCACGGCTCCCACCAGCTCCAGGGGACAAAGGGAGAGGGTGCCGGTGGGGGAACCCACAGACTGTGCCTGGAACCCTGGCTGCAGCATCTGCAAAACGGGAAGCTCCTGGGACTGTGGTTCAACGCTGGGAAGAGCCTGTTTGCACAGGTTCGCAGTTACAAAGCATGTGCTCATACACGGCGACCCGCAACACAGGGCACTTCACGGACACAGGCGAAGGACTCTCGGGTCACACAGCTCGATCCAGGCCACGCGCTAGCAAACAGCAGTGCCTTCTAACCTCAGCGGTGCGCTGCTCTCTCTGCCGTGCCTCGTGGCCTCTCCATCACGGCTTTTGCACACAAGCCCGCGGGCTCCTGGGAGCTGGAAGGGCGTTTGTAGAGGTATCTGGTCTACACCGAAAGACTTTCCCCATCCTGTTGCCAAAAATAAGGTTAGCCACCCGGTACAGAAACGTTGCCTCATTGGCGGGAAGAGCTGCTGCCCCCAAACACTGATTTGATGGCAAAATATTTTAATTTCTCATAAAGCTTCTCCCCACCCACTCCCCAGCCCCGGGTCGGCGTGGATTCACACCTCCATGCGTGTAGTTTCCAGCCGGAGGAGGGTGCGTGCCTCCATCTAGGCAGACACACAGGGTTTATTTAAATGATTGCATCTGTACTTTTGGAGAGCGTTTGAAGCATCTTATCAAAAGAAAACACATTTTAAGCAAGAGGTTAAAAAAGCTTTTCAGACCCAAAGGCCATTTAATACCACAAATCCTACTGGGGTGGTTAAGCAAACATTTTTTTTTTTTTTTTTTTTTAAACTCACATCCGACAGTCTGGTTAGTATTGGATACACGGATTTGGTTTCAAAGCTGAAATGCCTGTGGTCGAATAGACCTTCTCATGAAATTCAATTATTTTATATTAAGCCATAAAAATAGGGACACGTATCTATGGAGAACTTAAATATTAGCTCAGTAGACTACTTGGTATAAACAGGAAAAAGAAGCGTTCACAGAGGAGGAGGTGAGGCTAAGACACCAGCATACCTTGGACTGCAAAGAATGTTAAAAATCTACCCCAGAATTTCAAACAGGAATAAGAAAGAGTCATAATCCACTCAATACAGACCCCATCCGGCCCAAACCACCCCCAGGAAGTCCACCCCCAGCACGCGAGCCTCACCCACCGCCTGCTCCCGGTGCTTCTGTGTCACTCGTGAACGGTGACCTCTGAGTGCGTCACATCAGACTTTTGTTACCACACACAGTGCGCTAGTTAGTGGCGCCTGAATCCTCCAAAAGCCACCCGGGAGGCACCTGACAGAGGTCCACGCTGCAGGTCCAAGAAGGCCCCGCAGGGAGGCAGGAGGATCGCGCGGGCGTCCTTGGCAGGCCCCCTGCTCCAGGGAGAGGGGCTGGGCAGGGTCCCGCCGGGCGGCGCTGCTGTCCTACTCCTGGGCCTCCTTGCGGGTCAGCTTGTAGATCTCGGTGGGCCCGTCCACGTGGGTGATGGTGGTGGTCAGCTGCAGCTCCTCCCCGCTGTGGATGCCCAGGTCGCCTGAAACAGGGGGGCGGTGTTAGCAGTGTTGGAGGAGGAGAAAGGAGCAAGCTGAGCTCCTCTCAGGGACGCCAGCCTCGTGCTGGCCTGTGTCCCTGTGCTGGGCCCCCGGGCCCACTCCCAGCCTTTGCACTTGGAATTGGCGGGTTTTTAAACATCATTCTGGGCTCCCAGAGAAGCTGTGAGTGATACATGAGTCAGCTCACTGCTGATGTCATGTGTGGTAATCATTAATACTCCACGAGCACTTACTTTGTGTCTGATGCTATTCTAAATGTTTTATCCACGGTCTTATTTTATCCCTATCAGAGCCCTGTAGGGCACAGACACTGATATCGCAGCAGCTGTACAGAGGGAGAAACTGGGAGGTAAGGAAGGCACCTGCAGCCGCCTAATAAAGCAAGCAATTAGGCCAAGGCAGAAGCGTCTCCTGGGTCCCTGCGGTGGGCTAAGTCAGTAGACCTTACCTCCTGACTGCTAGGAAGGGCAGGCACATTCGCATTTGCTGAGGGTAGTTTACCCTGTAACTATGTCATGACAGAAAGGCAAGGAAGATGACCTCCTATACTGACCGAGACCCTTGGCAAGGTTCTACATTTATGAACAACTAGAGCCTTTGCTCTTCAGGAAAAAAATGCCCAAAAATGTGCTCGGAGTTTACTGCTGCCCCTCAGGATTCGGTGCACACCACGTCTTGAACTCATCCTCCGTGGACAGAGAAGTATCTGCTAGAAGGGCTACTGTGGCCTTTCCTCTGTTAGCAGGGAAAAAAAAAACCCTAAGTTTCCGTACCTTGAACCCTGTTTGCTACTAACCCTCAGACAAGTATGCGAATGTAAATTTGCAAAAGGAAAATGGGAAATGTCTGGAATCATTCATCAGTGTGTGTCAGTGCCAGCGTGCATGAATATTTGCACACAGGAACGCCAGGGAATAAGTTAAGCTCGTGTCTCTAACTTGTTTTTTTTTTTAATATATATATATGCGGGTACTGGGAGTCGAACTCAGGATCTCACACTTGCCAGGCAGGCGCTTACGACACTGAGCTATATCACCGGCCCGGGTCTCTAACTTTTATCTTGTGCACGTAACAGTATTTTCTGGGACTGACATTTTTCCTAGTTCAACATATACAATAGGTAGATAGGTGGGCAGATCGATACATAGATAGATTGATGATAGATAGATAGGCAGGCAGGCAGGCAGGCAGATGGGATTCCCATGCCATCACGCAGAGGCAGCTTACTCCCTACACTCAGGGCTTCTCCCTGGCATCTCTGGGTCCACTATTCTTCGAGCCCCGCGGTCGCATGCACAGCTCTGCAGGCTGCCTGGCATCAAGTTTCAGTGCAGACCCGTTGCTCAGGGCTGAACAGCAAGATCTGTTCTATTAGCAGCCACCGGCCTGCAGCACTCAGACTTGGGCAGAGAAGGCACCAAAGAGGCATCAGTTAGCCCAGCCAGCCTCACCCGCACTGGCTCAGGAGCTGAGCAAGGAGACCGACAGAGCCATGCCTCTCCGAGAGAGGGTTACGGGGGCTGTGTGGGGTCAATCCCAACCACTGCTTGCACAGCGAGGTCACTAACTGCATTCTTGGTGGCTTCTTCCAGTCCCTGGTCAGCTAGGAGAGAGGAGCACCAGCTTCCTTCTTAGGTGGAGAAAGCCAGTCCTGGATTTGCTCGTCGCACACAGCCCTCAGCCCTTCGAAGCGGCTCCTGATCTGCAGGTCTGAGTGGGGCTCCTCAGAATTTCAAAGGGGCCTGGCACCCAGGGAAGCATTTGCCCAAGGAACCCCTCACCCAGCCTTCCTAGAGCCAGCCCTGGGATAGTTTCAAGCCTAAAATGTAACTCCAACCCGCAGATCAAGTGGAGAAACAGCCAACCCGGCTTTTTCTTTTTTTTAAATAAAAAGACATCTATATTATATTGCTTAGCACTGCACAGATATTAACGCACTAGTCCTTGTATCCATCTTTGGACACAGGCGCTGTTATCATCGTGTGCGGGTGAAGAAACTGGCACAGAGAGGCCAGGAGCTTGCCGAGGCCAGGCTTGGTCATCAGCGAAGTGAGATTCAACCTGGGGCCGTGGGGCTCCCGATCCGAGCGCTTGACCTTCAGGAACATTCGTCTCCCTTTCCAGCTGCCGGTGAAGAAGGAAGTGCGCCGGCAATGAGTGGCAGGTTTAAATATACAAGTGTAACCAGTTGGACGAATGCTTAGCCCATTAATTCTGCTCTTACAGATAAACTTCAGCGCACCAGTCAGCGCCCTGGGGGTGGGGAGAGCAGTGATCCGAGTGTGTTTGGCTGGATTTCCTGCTAAGGTGGGAGACCCTGAGGCATAGTTCCCAGATCAGTGGGACCCTAGGCAGCGAAACCTAGGAGTCTTCTGTAGGGTTGTTTACTGTGTCCTGAAGGGCGACCGTTCCCTAGGGAAAGACAGGGACAAGGCAGTGACAGCAGGAGTGGGGATGCTCCTTCTGCTCCAGATCCCAGCAACTCCGACATCCGCCAAGGTCTGGCTGGCGGTGAGGCCCAGTCTCCCAGGCTCCCGTGCACTGGAAGTTGCTCGGTCTCCTCCCAGCTCAGAAAGGAGCCCTCCTGGAAGTGTGCTGTGCTGCTTCCAGCATGGGGAGGATGGAGAATTCTCTCATCTGTGGTCACCCTCTCTCCCTGGTGGTGACAGCTGCCACCCCAGCTCCTGCATGTGCAGATGGAGGCTGGGTTCTTGTGAACTTCGTGACACCATCTCCAAGGACATGGCCAGAACACCTATGGGTGGGGTCCCAGGCTCTGGCGTGTGGCACTAACTGCCTGGAACTCCTGCAGAGGACCGAGAAGGCCACCACGCTGGGGCTACTTGTTAAGTCCAGCAGCACTTTGGTGACAATCATCTGTGTGCCTGTGGCCCTTTTGTGGGAAGAATGAAAACTGCCGGTCCCATTCCGAGGTGGTTTCACAGCCCGGGGAAGAAGGAAGGTCCTCTAACAGGAACAAGGGCGCCCTGATTCCCTTCCTGCAAGCACCCCGTTACTGCAGAGCAGAAGCCAGGGAGCCCCACACCTGCTTCTCAAGGCCACCCACAGTCTGTGGATTCCATGCCTCCGGGTCTCCTCCAAGTATGCATTCTTCCCGGCATGGCACCATCTTAGGTGAGCACCAACCTTTCTCCCACAGCATCAAAGCTAAGCTCGAATGACGACTGTGCCCTGGTTTCCAGCAGAAGGAACGAAACAGGGTGCTTGTGGTATTTGCAAAGCTAAGGATTTTCAAGCAAAGGACTGTTATTTAATCTCGTGTGTGCCCTATGTGTTGAACATTAATATAATTATTATATTTAAAAAATAAAATAATGGGCAGTAGATAGTTTTTCAACTTTGTTTTCTTTTTTAAGGGAAGTAAATACTCAGCACACTAGCTAGTGTATAGTGAGTGCCTTGGGGTGGTTGGGTTTGGGGATCCTTCCCAGAGAGGCTTTGGTGGGACGGGGTGCCGGAAGCTGGTGCTCAGGCATCTCTCAGGCCCTGTCACCACGGGGACAGTTGATACGTGCTTGCTGTGGGCATTCCCAACATACCTCCAAATCGGCTCTAGACATTTACTACCAGACAGCAAGTCCCCCAGGGAGACACTAGAAACTTAGAAGTTTGGAGTAAAATCTTAGTGTCATGGGCTGAATTATAGCCTCACTCTGCCCAAAGTCCCATGTTGAAGGCCTAACCCCCAATACCTCGGCATGTATTCAGAGAAAGGGTCCTGAAAGGGGTAGTCAAGCATCCCTGGGGGACTGGTTCTGAGGCCCCCTGGTGTCCCAGCCCAAACTCTGAAGATGCCGAAGTCTCTTATATACAACGCTGTCATATTCGCACAGAATATGACCCCTTCTTTGGTGTGCTTTTCATCAGTGCTAGGCTACAGATACCTAGTGCGACGTAAATAGATGCAACACTGGGTAGTGTAGGGAGTAAGGGCAAGGAACAAAGTCTGTACCTGCTCGGGATAGATGCTTGTTTTACGATACTTTTGGTCTGCAGTTAGCTGAATTTGAAGTGGTGGAACCAAGGATACAGGACTCTATGTGTGATTATATTTTATGCATTTGTAAATATGTAAAAATTATTTGTGTGAATTTTTTTTCTATATTGAGGATTGAACCCAGGACCTTGGCACTGAACTATATTCCCAATCCTTTTTTTTTTTTTTTTTAATTATTTTTATTTTGAGACAGGGTCCTGTTAAGTCACTCAGCTGCTTGGGCTGGGCTCTGGAGTCCTCTTTCCTGAGTATCTTTAGTTGTGCTGTCCTGGCTACCTTGATGTCCTGAATCGATTCAAAATGTTTCCCTCTCATGGTCATTTTGACTTTGGGAAAGAGCTGGAAGTCTCCTGGTGCCAGATCTGGTGACTAAGGTGGGTGAACACATGGCGTCCTATTTTTATGATCCTGCCTTTCTGTTGGATGGTGCTTGGCAGCAGCATTCACCGTATTTTTTTCTTTTATGTGGGTACCGGGAACCGAACTCAGGACCTTGCACTTGCCAGGCAGGTGCTTACGCTGCTGAGCTATATCACCGGCCCTCACCATATTTGTTATTCACACCTTGTAAAGACACTTGGGAAAGAGGACTCCAGAGCTGCTGCAGAAAGTGGCAAAAGCAATGGGATAAGTATGTTCAAAGCAAGGGGGAATATTTTGAGGAGATTAATGGCAGTGTGTCTTTTACTATAATGAAGAATTTTTAACTTTAAGCAGTCACCGTATTTTTGATCATGCTGCCCGTGTGTGGGAAGTGCTGGGGCGCATACTCAATGCTCAGCAACTCTAACCCAGTAGCATCATCATCACAACATCCTCACGAGTGCCCGGGCCACCTTCCATGGCCTTTCTCTGAAGACAGGAGCCCCACCCACTCACGTCAAGGGCGGGGCTGACAGGATGACGTGAAATGAAGTCAAGGCTCCCGTCCACAAGCCTGGAATCCCCGCACTGGCCCCACGGAGGTCACTGTCGGAGAAGCTGCCTGCCTCAGCCTCCCTTGCACAAAGTAAAACAGCAAACGGGGGTAGCAGGACGGAAGCTGGCGGCTGTCTGTGTGACCAACAGTTGGGCTGGGGGAGGTAAACTCAGTCCCTGCTTGACCGGGGACCCACGGTGATGAGATGGCTTCACTCCCGGGACGCTCTCGCAGGGACGTGGCCGCTACAGAGTGAAGATAGGTGGCATCCGGCACCAGCCCTCTACCCGGACCCGGCACACATGCCTTCCTCTACAGAGGATGAGCTGCAGCTCCTACTCAGCGTCCCTCCAGCATATCTAAGGAGTGGTCCAGCAGGTGTGGGGGCACGCACCTGTGACCCCAGCACTCTGGGAGGCTGAGGGAGGAGAACTGCAAGTTCCAGCCCAGCCTGGGTAATTTAGGGACTTACGAAGACTCCGTTTTAAAATAAAAGTAATTTTAAAGAAAGGGTTGGGGGTGTAGCTCAGTATGAGTCACACACACACACACACACACACACACACACACACACACACGGCAGCCCTTGTCCTTAAGGACAAAGACAGGAGGAGAGCTCAGGCATGGACAAACACCATGTCCACCCAGGGCAAAGTAGAATTGTGACCCCCAGTCCTATTCCATAGGACAGTGGCCTTAAAAGGCCTGCTTCCTGGGAATAGGGCTTCAGGGACAAATGATTTAATGATGTGGGGAGACACTGTTACTGCAACCTCTTTTAAATGACTTACAGTCATTTACAAATTAATGTCCTACAGCACGAAGGTGACCCACAGCGAGAGCCTCATTCTTGCTTATCAATGAAACTCAAACTTGACCACTAAAATCCACCCATGTCTTATGGAAACCACAACACTGGCTTCTATCTGGGGTGATCAGAAGTAGGGGTCATGGAGGAGGCAGCAGTTCGCCTGGCCCCGAAAGATAGGTGGGATTTCATCAGCTTTAATGCAGGCAGAGAAAATCACCCATTCATTCGCCGCACTGCAGAGCACTTCCTGAAAGCGAGGCAGTCCTTGGTGCCCTCACCCTCATGTGGGAAATGCAGCTTGTGTTTGGGGGTGAGGCAGGTGAGCACAGAGTCAGAAGGGCCAGGGCTGCAGCTAGGCAGGGACAGTCACGGCCCTCTGCTGTGGCTAATGCAGAAAGCCCTGGCGAGCTCTTCCCTTCTCGGATCCTCACTGCCTCCCCTCTAAAATGACAGACAGGCTAAGTGCTCTGCGGTCCTCGAAGAACCAGCATCTCAGGGTTCCGTGAGATTTCAGCACACATCAGCACTAAACCACAGGAAGGTTCTGGAGAATGGAAGAGGGCTGGGGTGTAGCCCAGTAGGAGAGCACTTGCTTAGCAGGTTTGACCCCCAGCACCACAAACAAACAAACAAACAAACAAACACAAAAACAAAGAAAACCCTTGAAGGAAAATGAACAGGAGAAAAATAAACCCACTCCATCTTCCACTCTCAGGGCTCAGGCTCCCTCCACCTGACATCGCAGGATCTCACTTCTCAGACTGGAAGATGAAACATGGCATATACTTTTCAGTGGCTGATTTTGTTCAAAAAATTCATGAGGGCAAATTTGATTCTTTTTCTACTAAAACTGGGACCTATTTTAAAATAGCATAGAACATCCTAAATGTATTTTAGAGATTAAAAACACGACGACTTTGACAGCTGCCCGGCCTATGTTGGCTGTTGGTTTTACGCCCCCAGTGTCCTGTGGGTGCTCAGTCGCAGTCTCCCAGTACGAGGGGACACGTGGAGGGGGGAAGCCTCATCGGCGAGCCCAGAGCTCTCACCACTGAAGCCCTGGAGAGACAGAAACCCGCTCTTCGTGACCCAGGCTGTGCTAAAGAGGCTGACACTCACCGTTGGACTGGTCCTCCCCGTAGTTCTTGTGGGACGGCGCATACAGGAACATCAGCGCGAACACGTACAGGTTCCACATCCCGTAGATGCCTGTGAAAAAGGCGCTGTTCACCTGGACCGTGACGCCGCCCCATTTCCAATGGCCTTCGGTCACCTACAGAAAAGAACAGCCATACTCAATCGGAACCGAGCAGGAACGTGATGCCAATATAGAAACCAAACCCCAGGAACACCGGGGCTCTTCAGATACGGAGAAGTCAAGGGCGCATAAACTCCATCTTTCATCTGAAGCAAACCTGTATAAATGGAGGACAACGGAGGGCTTGCCGTGTGTGGGGACAAAGCCAGCCATTCTTATCTTGGCTACACATTAACATCACAGGGAGTGTCTCTTCCTAAAAACCCTAGTGCATTGTTATCCCTAAACTGTCACTCGCATCCACAATTACAATTCCTCCTCTGCGGTCCTCTCAGGTAGATGGAAACTTCCTGCAGACAGAGAGCAGCTCTGCTTGGCTGGCTGTCCCATCTTCAATGCCCAGTGTGCTGATTAAGTCAGATTCACTCTGTTTAATAAGACAAGAAAACTTAAGACTCTGAACTTCTATTTCCTAAGTGTAAAATAAAAACTTGCAGGGTTACAGAGAATTAAGTAAAAGTATTTCAAGAAATTGTGTGGCCCACGGTAAACAATACAGCTCAGTAATTTATAAAGTGTCACTCAAGGTAAGTCACTGACAAAAGTAATTACGAAGCAAGCTTTCGCATGCTTTACTGACTAATTCTGTGAGAAACGGTCTGAAGTGGCCTTGTCTGCCTCAGCAGCTCGGTGACTGTTCTCAGGGCTGCCCGAAGACGTGGATTACACTGAGAACCGTCAGCGGAGATGTGGAACTGAGTGACTAATAATTTGTACTGGCTCTGAGATCGCTGAAATGATTTTGATCACTGCTGCTTGCTATGGGACATTTGAAATGGGAATAAAAGAAAGTATTGGATAAATGTTTCTGTGACAGCTTAATGAAGCTGGGTTACATAAACCCTCTGGGGGAGCCACTTCTCTTGGTAAGATGCAAGCTAGATCTAAATGCTCACGGCTAACAAGCAGGCTGATCTCACCTTGTCTGTCGCATAGTGGGTCTGCATTCCTGCCGTACCCTCTGCATTCCCCATTGTTATAGTTTGGACCTAGAATATCCCCAAAGACTGTATGTTCAGAGGGAGGGCTTTGGGAAGTCGTGGGGGTGTAGACTCATTGGTGGATTAATCCATAGTTGATATGTAAATAGGAAATGAGTATGGGTGGAAGAAGTGGATCCCTGCAGGGAGTGGGCTTGTTCTGGGGGGTGCATCTCCCCAACAAACTCCTCTCTTCCCAGCCACCATGATGTAAGCAGCTTTTCTCCACCATGCCCTGGAGCCAGACACCCGGGCACGAAAAACAAAAGCCAAAATGAATCTCGCCTCCTTTAAGTTGTGGGTGTTGAGTATTTGAGAAAGTGACTAGGACACCAGTGATCCACTGGGCCGTAGGCCCAGCGAGGTGCAGGGACAGTTTCCCTTTGGAGAGGTGGTGAACCAGGTTACCCAATTGTAGAAGCAGCAGTTTTAGTGTGCCCTGGGTGATACATAATTGGTCATTTTGTGTGACTCATGAAAAAAAAAAAAAAAGCCATGAACTCTTACTTATTTTTGGAAATAATTCACTTTATATAAAATATCCAGAAATGTCTTTTGGCCAAGAAGTATTTTATAACCATTACTGATTTTAGCCCATGCATCAGCATTCGAGCTACTTGCAACTTCTTTAAAATGTCTCCAAATGTCACTCTTCTTGCTCTCAAGTGCAGAATATCCTAGCTTTATATGAATTGTAGTACTTGGGGCACCTTACGATGATTTTTGATGCATATAATGGAAGGTGAAAGGAAGATCTAAGATCTCATCTTAAAGGAAGATTTAAGTTCCTGGAAATACACATGTGCTGTCCTGACCCAGGGAAGTTTCTGCATGAGGTTAAGGAGGGGAGTTGAGGCTGAGAGAGCTATACGCATGACAGAATGTGGCGGTTTTAGGTGGTGGGGCGTTTAGCTAGGAGAAGGACCTGGAAGATACCCTACTTACATCCTCTAATACACACTGGGATACTCAGGAGGGTCAATTTTGATGGATTTGATTCTTGCTAGGGTTGGTGTGCCGACCCATCTAAGGAAACCATCCTGCTTGTCTGGTACCCAGCGGTGCTCAGCAGATGTCTGCTGATGAGCAGGGGTAAACGCACTGGAATCTGCAGGGACCCCAGCACAAACATATGGAAACAGGGATTGGGTACACAGATAGTCACTCTTAAACACCTGGTGGAGAAGTAAAGAGAAAATACTACAACCTATAGTGGATCACAATAATTGCACTTGAAATGAGAAAAGATGCCAAAGGGTGACCGGTGTTAGTTCATTTAAATACTGCTCTCAATTACGTTCCTTTACTACCACTTAAAGCAGGGATTAACACAGATATTATTAGCAAAGCTAAGATTCTCCTGTAACAATAACAAGGATGACCATAGTTAACATCTATTCCATTCTTACACTGTGCCAGCCCCTGGGCTGAGCATTTTACATGAAAGATGTTATCTATTTAGGTAATATTTCCATTTAACACAGGGTACACCATGGTACGAAGAAGGACAGTATCTTGCCCAAGATTGCTTTGCTAGAAAGTCCTGGGTCTGACTTGAGAGAAGGTGTTCAACACAAGGGTAGAAGGATTATCTTAAGCCAGGTCAGTCTCTGAAGGTAGTGTATGAAGCAAATATTTGGGAAGGTCCAGTTTCCTTAGGAAAGTCACTTCAGTGCCCATGCGTTTGCCCAATCCGTAGAGTAATACACATGCAGCGTGCATCCTAGCATAGTAACGCATGCTGTGTAAATACATGGGCAGCAGATACAAAGTGCAATTTCACAGAAAGGCTGAGCCGGATGAGGAAGAGCGGCCCACACTCCCTTACTACGCCGACCATGGGACACGCACGCTGCTTAAGATGCTGTCGTGCAATTATCCGTCTGCTGAATTTGTAATCTGTAAATGCATTCTTTCCCGCTGTGGGGAGAGCTGGGCTGCATAAATGAGTTGTGCAGATAGTGGGCTCCACCGTGGGGAGATGCCATTGTGTCCTCTCCTT
Organism: Erethizon dorsatum; assembly: GCA_028451465.1. NCBI lineage: Eukaryota > Metazoa > Chordata > Mammalia > Rodentia > Erethizontidae > Erethizon > Erethizon dorsatum. The sequence goes on along the minus strand of CM051829.1, from coordinate 122,152,171 downwards.
CTCTTCTCTCAATTACCATGCCCGAGACAGCCTGAGCTCCGGGCGCATTCCCACCGATAGCAGCCTCAATTAGCAGGCTCCACAGAACCGGCCTTGCGGACCCCAAACCTCCCTGATGTCAAGAACGGAGGGGACAGTTCTCCCCTTTTAACTTTCAGAGACAGAAATCAGGTAGCCCTGTCACAAAAAAAAAAAAAAAAAAAAAAAAAAAATCGCTCTCTGCAAAAGTCTTATTTCTTGAAGTGCCCGTTTTTCCTGATTTTACATTTCAACAATTTACTTTCGTGTGAAACCACCCAATTATACCCCTGGAGCCAAGTGAAGGTCAAATCCCTTCGCACCCAGTAGTCTTGACAACCAGCATTCCACTTAACAGCAAGATTTCCAGAGCTCAGACACGGGGCTCTTACCGAGAACCCTGTCTCTGAAAGTTACAGAATAAAGTGATCGCATGCACACGAAAAAGCCGGGGACAGGCTCACCGGCGTCTGCTGCTTGTGGCTTGACCTGAATGTCAGGCACCTGGGGGTCCCCTCTGCAAAGGTCAGTGACCTGGTTCCCCTGACACTGCACTTCTGTTGCCTGCAGCCACCACCTCTAAAGGGAATGCCTCTTTCTCTTCCAGAAGGAACGGGGTGAAAGACCAGGCGCTGATGTCGAACCCCTTGGTTGCTATGACTGAGGCCATTAAAATGGCAGGCATTGAAAGACTGTACCTCTGTCCCCAGCCACAAAGCCTCAAGGTCACCACATTCCACCACTTCCCTGGGCCTTTCATTCCTGGCCTCAGAGCCTCGATATCCTGGCAAAAACCCCCCCCCCCCCGCCGCATTATAGTTCACGGGGCTTAAATGCAGCGCTCCCAGCAAGCCCGAGAGTATAATGCGGGCTTTAAAAGATTCCTTTTACCTAAGGCTGGGATCCATTTCAAAAAAGTTACCCAATAGGTTTTCTTTCAGGTGAGCTCATTGCTCTGACATTCCAAAATGATATTAGAAAATAAATCCTCTGATGACTATATAAATACAGGATGGGAACACTGAACATTATGCTGGAAAATGTCTTAGATGTCTATAAATAACCTTTGAAAAACCCCAGCAGGAGGAATGTGAGGAGCTAATGGAAAATCCACTCCAGACCGACTATCGCAGCGGATATAACAAGGCAACCACAGGCTGGAGCCGGACCTGGGGCGACAGGGTATTAATCTTTTTCTGTAAAGGAAAGCCACCAGCTATGCTCCTCGGAAGATGGCTTCCATTGCTTTCAGAAGGGCACGAAAGATGTACAAGGTTAAACTCTGGCAAGGGGCACCCACCTTGAGGAATTCGGGGTGCAAAGACTCTGCAGAGGCCAGCTGGTGGGGTGGGAGTGAAGTGTGCAAGGTTTTATAAACACACAGCTGCTACAGGACAGCGCTGCTCGTGACGGCTGGGCTACTTCAGCCTTCGGGAGAGGTGGCAGCAGTAACCGGCCCTGGGGCTGGGGCTGGGCTCAAGGGCTCCTAACTTGGGGATCCCTTGGATGGAACTGGGGGGGTCTCTGAACTGGGATTGGAAAAAATTATTTTTATTTTCAGGGTCTGAAAGTTAGCTTCTCCTTCAGTTGTGAAGGTAGGAAATAAATCCCTGTAGTATTGGCACTGTGGTTTTCTTGTCAGCAGGAATCATGGAATTTTCACGTGACTTAGGTTTTTGAAGATATACATCTGTAATATACTTGGAATATCTATGATGTGTGTAATTACACATGTCGTAGATATGTACATTTGTAAGTTATAAATAAATATAAGTAGATGATTGCCTCTGAAGTGTGAAATACTTTACGTATTTAGAAGCATTCTAAGAGACCCACAGCCTTCGCCAGATTGCCCCTGCAGCACATAGAGCCCCTGGACTGGAGGAGACTTCCTTGCAGAATGAAACAGTCTTGTCCTAAGGCTCTGTGGGTCCCCACAAAATTCCCTATGTTGGGAATATACAGGGAAATATATGGATGACGGAGCACAGGCAAGAGAGTCAGAAGGAGCAAGTTCTGGTCCCCACTTGTACGTATTTTGGCGGCACATTCAGTCGTGTTGCTCTCCACACAAACAGCTATTTGTGCCTCAGATGAAGCAGTGCTAATCTGCTAATCACTTTCCAGCGGTACTTCCTGCGAGCCTTGCAGCAACCGTTTACTGTGTTCTTATTGCTTAATAAGAAAAATTAAACCCCACAACTGTTAAGCAGCCCGCGTACATTCCCAGGCAGCTGGAAGACAGCAGAAATGGGAGATGTCTCAAAGGCCAGATTTTATATTCTGGCAAATTGAGACACAACAGTTCCTACCCTACTTACTTCAAAGGATTTTTGTGAAGCTCAAAAGAATGATAGATTCCTACTATGTTAGATTTCAATAGTGCTTTCCACTTTCCAAAGCAGATTACCAATACTTTTCAATTACTATTATTATTCCCAAGATTTTCAAGTACAGCTGACATTTCAAGTTTGGGAAATAACCAATGGAAAGATAAGGCTGTACCAGTGGGACTTTTTGAATTATACACCCTGTTTAAGTGGCAATATAATTACTCCAAAGAATGGTTGATGGACTGTAAAAGGGTTTATGTTAATGCCAGATAAAGATCCAGTCAAATTAATTCTTGCTTGTTAGTGTTACGCTGTAGGGCTTGCTTGCAAAGTTTATTCTCTTCAGTAAATGAAATACGTCCCCTTCAATCTGGCTGCACTGTTTTAATTTATTTAGCAACTGCTACCTCCTATGATGCTGGACTGAAAGAGTCACTCCATGTGGCTAGGGGGTCAAAACGAATGAAGCTTGACCAGCTGCCTGCAGCATAACCCCTCCACAATTTCTGCGTGTGTGTAGGGACCTCTGGGGACTTCTCTTTGGATGTCTCAGGGGCCACTCACCTGACTAACGATGAAGAAGATGACAGTCATCGCAGCACAGGCCAAGGTGATCAGCATGAGGAATTTGAACCTGAAAATCAGCCCCTATTCGGGAAGAGGGAAAAGTGATTAACGTTTCACCAGGCCTTTTGTCCATATAGAAATCCAAGAAGAGCTAATTTGAAAGAACTCTGTAAAAGCAAATCCCTACAAGTGATAGTAAAATAATTCCACATACTAGTATTTCTCCCATAGAGGTAGGCGTGGCTGAAACATTCCTAGTTCCCAGGTTCTTATGTCTCTCTAAACAGTGCTCGCGGAGCCTAGGCAATCGTACTCCTAACAGGTCGGGCGCCTGCTAACTTCCCCACTAAGCTGGCTAGGCTTCTCTACAAGGGCCCAGAGTTTCAAACTCCAAGTTTTCTGCAGTAGTAATAGAATTCTGCTCCCGTGAACAAAAGGAAAATATGCATATGCGTCAACAGGAAGTGGATTTGGTTGAATTTGCTCACGTGTCACTCCAGGTCTGGGGACAGGCAAACCTCAGAAAGTCCCCGTGATTTCCCAGAGCAGGACTGGATGTCTGTTAATCAGGGGCTTTTATGTGCAGACCCACTGCATAGGAAAAGCCCCGGGTTCTGCCGTTTCTCCTTCTTTTGTCAGGAGGAATTAGGCCGGCGTCTCCAAGGACGGCCACTTAAGCACGAAGCAAGGCAGCCTTGAAAAAAATCAGGAATGTGTTTTTTTTTTTTTTTTTTTTTTTTTGTGGGTACCGGGGGGACGACCTCAGGACCTCGCGCACCAACAGGCACCCGTGCCTCTGAGCGATATCACCGGCCCCTTTTTCGTATGTGGGTTCCGGGAGTCGAACTCGGGCCTTCGCGCTTGCAAGGCAGGCGCTTAAGCCGCTGAGCCGTCTCACCGGCCCAGGAATGTGTTGCATGGATTAGGGAATGTGAGGGTGTCGAGTCTTTCTCTTGAGTGAAGAATATAATCTACACACAGGACTGGACTCTAGCTGATCGCCTCCTTGCTATTTTAGGAGGATGTGGTCCATTAGATCTGAGAAGCATTTTAGGGCTCACTCTGGGCAAGGGAAATCTGCTGAAAGCCTTGCCCCTAGGCCAAACCCCAAATTCTGCCATAGTTCAGGTCTGGTGAGCACCTCATTCCACCAGAGCTGCAGAACCTGCCAAGCTGGTGAGCAGCTCGCGGAGGAGGGACCACACCGACAGCTCAGAAACGCCGAGGCTCCAAGAGCAGGTTAGGCGCTGCTTGGAGGAGACTCAGCACCTGCCTTCGCGGAGGGCCTGCGGGCGAGCGTCTCCGAGTGCGCTTGGAAGGAAAGCCTTGCGAAGGCCGGGCGCTCACACAGGGGCTGCAGCCAGCCAGGTCCCCGAAGCTGCTCACCTCGTAGTGCAGCCGCCGCACCTTGCTCATGGCGGGCAGGCTGGATTGCTTCCCGCTGATGTTCCGGAACACCTGGAACACCATGAAGCACAGGAAGAGGAAGTAGAGGCACAGGCAGATCCCAGCCACGATGATGAAAGCCATCTGACAGCACGCAGTCAAGGAAGAGGCGGGCTCGCCGTGGACGCAAGCACGGGCACTCCTCCCAGAGCTGCTGGTGACACTCGTTTGGTCTCCAAGTATTTAGGGAATTTTGAGGGGGATAAAAATATGATGAGCTTCTACTCCAAGGCCAGCGATCCATTGGGAGGTCTTCGGACACAACTGCTCCACGGAGGAGTGTTCAAACTGCTTCCCAGGCCAGGAAACTAAAGGCAAGCGTGTGTGGCAACCACTGGGCTGGCCGTGGAGCCTTCTAAGGACAGGACCGAGATGTGTGGGATAAGGGAGGGGTGAGCAGGGCTAAGTGCAGCAGCTGCCAAGGACTTGGCCGGGGGTTGAAGGCCTTCAGGTCAAACCAGGGATGAAGCCCTGTTGGTCATCTACTGTCACCACTGAAAATCTTCTTAAATGCAATGGGGAGCAGAAGAACACGTGGCAAAGGTAGGAGCTGGGGACAGGGACCCACTGAGGAGGCTCCGAGGCCCACCTGTAAGGTCCAGTCTGATGACCACCAAGGCTTGGACAGTGTTTCCTGGCTTAGAAGGGGATTGGCTTAACTCCAGCTCACCTCAGCTCTAATAACCCCACCCCAAATTGCTTATATTTTAAAAAATCATTTTAACAAATGTGAGTGCAGCACATATATGAGGTATGACCAAAAATACAGTAAATGTTTAAATTTTAAAATGTATTAAGTAAAAGACACATTGCCATGAATCCCCCTCACTTCCAACATGCTCATCTCATCGTTCTTGCCTGTTTCTGAAGCAGTTCTGGAAGTTCTTGTTTGTGAGTGTCTTTAGTTATGCTGTTGTGGCTGCTTTGATGCTTGAATGGATTCAAAACATTTACCGCATGTTCATTCTGACCTTGGGAAAGAGTCAGAAGTCACACCGCGCCAGATAAGTGGTGAATAGGGTGGTTGAGGACACAGCGTCGTGTTTTTATGAGGCTGCCTTTCTGCTGGATGGTGCTTGGCAGCAGCATTCACTATATTTTTTATCACACCTCATAAAGACACTCAGGAAAGAGGACTCCAGAGCTGCTGCAGAAAGTGACAAGGATGATGGGATGTGTTTGAAGCAAGGAGGGAGGATCTTGAGGGGCAGTCATGTGTCTTTTGCTATAATAAACTTTTATTTAAACATTCATCACACTTTTTGATCACAACTCATATTCATTAACTAGTATATTTAGTGAATTTCTCCTTTCTATGATCAATAATACGCTGGGATAAAGCAAATGTGGTTATTTCCTGCAGGTCTTGGAATTTTCCTTGCTTCCTAGACTTCCTTCCCCACCAGAATGAAAGAGTGGAACCAATGGGACACTATAACTGCTCCCCCATTGCACAGCTGACATTTTTGGAGGTGGCAGTGGGGTAGTGGTGGAGGAAGGGTAGAGATCTTTAAGGTAAAGACACTGCTCATTTAGTTTGTGACAACATTCTTGTGACACTAAGAAACCAACCTAAGCCTCAGGGCCAGGAGATAAAACATTCAAATCCAGCATTCTTAAAGGGATAAGCTAGGACTGTCACTTCAGCTTCCTGAAGAAGCTGGGGGTGTCCGCTGGAACTAATCACCTCAGCCTTGGATCCCTGCCGTCTCAGGGATGGAGAGAGCAGCGGGCTGCGTCTGCACGCGCACCAAGGTCACTGCCGGAGGGCTCGTGCACGGGCGACTTCAGAGCCGGGCTCTCCCCACAGCGGCCCAGAGATGCACCTTGTGGGCTGCAGGGAAAAGCTGGTCACGCTTCAGCCTGCAGTAAACCGATCATTCAGATGGGCTGCATCATTCAGATGGGAAAACCAGCCACTCTGCTCCTCCACCAGGCTGCTCTCAGCCAGGCTTGAAAGCAAGTGGTGATTCTTGCCTTAATTATGCCATTATCATGGGTCTCAGGATCAAAGCTCTGGCTGTGCACATATGGAAAACATCAGCTGAGCTTTGGAACATGATCTTGAGAACCCGGCAGCTACGGGAACAAATAGAACCCTGAATGCATCACGGAAGGATACGGCCAGCTCCGTTCCAACGTCCGTAGTCCAGATACTGTAGAAGGGGTTGGTGAGCTGCACACCTCTACAAAGACGAAAGCAAAAAGAACCGAGAGGGAAAGGTGGGGTGTAATTACTGCTAAGGCAAAGCAGGGCTTTGCTTAGCTTTCCATTTCCAGCTGGGGGAGGAGGAGCTGTGTCCAGACCACGAAGCATCACAGAGAACCTGAAGTGAAACAGAGCTTGGAGAGCAGGACTGCCCAACGGTTCTGCAACTCTAAAGGGCTATGCATGGGGCTGGGGATGCACGGTGACCTGGGTTCGATCCCCAGTGCTGGGGAAAACAAAACAAACAAAGGACCATGGCTTTGACTGAAGCCCAGTCCAGATCTGAGGACATGTCACACCCAGTGCTTTCATCCCGAAGGCTCCCAACCTCTGCTCTCCTTCTCAAATCCCCCTGCGGAAGAGATGGGAGGGGAGGTGGTGGTCACCTTCTGTTTCGAGTCCCATGGGCACCTGCTCACCTCTCACACATATCAAATACGAAGAGGCAGAAAGAGCCAACAGCAATCGGGCCGACTTGCTTCCAATACCCTGCAATGTGGTTCCGCTCGTGCTGATCCTGCAGGAAACCAAGTGGGAAGAGGAGATCAGGTCAGGGGAAGCAGGCAGGGACACGTGCCTCCGGGTGAGCCAGTCTTTCCCATGGTATGTGCTGGCCACCATGGGACATCTGAGCTGGACTCCGGGTGTCCAAGAACGAGGGAGGCAGAGGTCCTGTTCTTCAGGAAACTGCTCCACTGGGGACATGAAGATACCATCACAAAGCCCATCCGTGAGGGCTCTGATGGCAATGAGAGGACAGGGCACTATGGGAACACAAGGTCAGCAACAACTCAGGGAGGGGGAGCTTTTGTTGTCCATAAGATAAAGTTTCAAAATCAAATTCCTATGGGACTGATGACCTTTGCTTGTAAAGGGTCCCACAGGGGATCAAATGAAGACATTAATCAAGGTGTTTAAGCCTGTCCAGTGTAAGAGATCTCTTATGGTTAAAATCCAGACACATTTTTTCCTTATCTTGAATTCAAGAATGATGCCTCTTGATAGATACATAAGAAGACACTCAGAAAGGAAAGAGAGGGATGTCAGATGAGGAAATGGGGACAAACATGAGATGAATCTTAGGGCTGGATGATGTAGCTCAGTGGTAGAGCACTTGCTTTGCATGCACAAGGCCCTGGGTTTGATCCCCAGCACCTTCTCAGGGAAAAAGAAAGATGTATCTGAGCCTCTAGGCTGGGACACAGCCGGAAATGGCTGGGATATGGTTGGGCTTGTCTCGGACAATCCTCTTGGCTGGCAGCTCTGCTCTTCTTCCAGCCCAGAACTCAGCCCCTGGACCCCTGTATGGGACCCTCACAGTGCAGCCGGGCAGTGGACAAAGCCTCCTTCTCTGCTAGGGTTTGTATCCAGACATCCTCCCAAAGCCTCATGTGGTCAGAGGACATTTCCAGAGGCTGGATCTCGAGTGTGTGATTGATTCATAGTGCAATGCTGGGATTAAGGTGGGTGACTGACGGATCAGTCCACTGATTGGACCGGCTCCACCCTAATCCTGGTAGACTGGATACAATATAAGGGACAGAAAGAGTCTTGTCTCCTCTCCCTCACTGCTTTTGCTGTCTTCTGCTGCCATGAAGAGTTGCCCCTGTGCCATGCCACCCTGCCTTGGAGCCACCTGATTATGGACTGAAACCTCTACAAACTGTGAGCTAAATAAAACTTTCCTCCCTTAACTTTGGGTGTCTTTGTCTCAGCAGTGAGAAAAGTGACTAAGGCAGAATTCTCTAGCACCGCCCTCAAGGAGGGGCAGCAGCCTACAGCAGAATGATCTTTCTGATCAAGCTATTGCAGAACTTAAAAAGAGTCCACTGTCCCATGAAGCTCATGCACCTGACATGAGGACCAAGTTCAGGTGGCATCTGAGCCATTGTGTGATGATGACCTCATTCTTGTTTTTATTCATGGTACCTCAATGTCTCTTAAATTAGGATTTGATGTCCATGCGAGAAGGTCCTGGGGGTCACTGGGTCACACAGACAGACTGCCGGCTGCAGGGGGCCATGCCCACATTCCCTGTGGCTAACCTGCTCCCGGGGGTGGGCCACGCAGAGCTGAGCCAAAGGACAAGAAACAAGACCGTTAATTAGATTTCGTGTTTCATCTCTGGGTTACTTACAGTATCTCATTGAGTTCTCACAAAGACCCATTCATGAGGCTTTCAGATGACATTTCATGGACGGGGGACCTCAAGTTAGGTCACCTGTCCAAAGCCACTCAGCTAATTGTAGGTGAAGCTGGAATTGGAACCAGAGTTTGGCTCCTCGGCACCCTTCTGTCACCGCTGGCTCATTCTGCCTCATCATGGAGGCTGCAAGGTGGGGACAGAGTGACGTCTGTCCCACCCCCGGGCCTCTCACCATCATGTGCTCGCCGCAGAAGATGATCCAGAAGGACAGCAGCATGGCGTAGAAGACGCCCTGCCGGATGTCACCGAACAGCAGCATCCAGGTCCAGTCGAAGCCGATGGAGAGCCATTCCGCAGGGATGTTGATGAAGGTCATGGAAATCCCAAGGGCGAGGATGACTCTGCAGGGAGAAGGCCCCGGAAGGCCAGTTACTTGCCTGCCAGGCATGGAGGTGGGTTTTCAAAATCCTGAAGCCAGTTTTGAGAACTGGGCTCATTACTTATTGGAACCAAGCCACCAGACTGGTTTCTTAGCTGTCACAGTGAGCTCCCAACTGAAATGCGAAACATCCACAGAGTGAAGGAATGTCATGTTAGGGTCCTTTGCATCTAGTTGAACCTGACCTCAAACACCCTACTTAATTTTGGTAACTCGGACGATGTTTCTGCCCTCCGCCTTCTCAAACAGACCTCAAGGGGATACCTGTCCCCCGCCCCCACGTGTGCAGGAAATCATTCACATGGTCATTAACAGCTTGTATTCTTATTGTGATAGACTCAGCAGCTAGGAATTATATAAGCATATCTGTCTCAGTAATAAACAACCCCAAATACTAGGAAATACCAATTCTTTTGGCTGTTCGTTGAGGTTTTATTTTGCTTTTTGTTGGCACATTGTTACTGTCACAGAGAAGTGGCAGTATCATTCATACATCACCGATTTATTCATATTTTCTTCACACCCATGAGATATGGTCCATGGGTTTAGGAAGCACACACCCTGTGCCAGGAATGGTGCTGAGGGGACAGACACCAAAAGGACAGCTTTTGCCTCACTGAGATGCATTCGCCGGGAGACAGACAAATGTGATTGAAATAGACTACAGTAAGCAACATCGCCACAGTGTAGTGCACGGAAGGCTGCCACCGAGACTGGTCTCCCAGGTAGTGACAGACACGAAGCTCTCGGGGAGCCAAGGTGAGGAGGTGGGAGGGTGTGGCAGGCCTGGCTGGAGCTGCAGAGCTCGGAAGAGCTTGCAGTATTTGGGGATCTACGAGTAGCACAGCTCAGGAAACAATAGGACAGCAGTTCAGAGAAAAAGAGGCTGAGCTCGTCATGCATCTCGCATATCTCACTAGGGAATTTGAACTTATCTTGAAGGGACTGGGAATCCAATAAGAAGTTCAAAAATGGAGTTAGGTGATTGAATCATTCATTCAACAAACATTCATTAAACTCCTTTGCCCAGTCTCTATTCTGGACGTGGAAGATACAGTCATGAACAAGATAAGCGAAGACCCTGGTCTTGTGATGCTAGCAGGTGGGAGGAGAGAGGTAAAAAAATGAAGAATGTGCATTCTGAAGAGAAATAAAACAGGGTAAGAGGATGGAGAGGGATGGGGTGAGATTTTATACAAGATGGATTCGAAAATTCCTCTAGGATGAGAAACACCAGCAAGTGCAAAGGCCCTGGGAGAGCCCAAGCCAGGCATCAAAGGAGCTGGAGAGAAGAGGAGATAAGATCGGAGGTGGTGAAGGGCCAGATCATGAAGAGGTTTGCAGACCAGGGCAAAGGAGATGAAAAGCAAGGGATGACATGAGCTGATTAACACTCAGCTGGCAGCACCGAGACTGCCCGGAATGGACTCTAGGAGGAAGACAGCAGAAGCCAGGAAAGGCATTCAGAGGCGGCTATTTCCAATAATCCAGGCGAGAAGTCGTTGTATTGGTTTGATTAAGGCAGTAGCAATAGAAACGGTGAGATTATCCAGTGGGTTAGATAAGAGGAGAGAGGGAGAGGGAGGGAAAAAGAGAGAGGGAGAGAGCAGACAGGTGACTCCCACCTTTTAAGCCTGAGAAAGGAAGCATGGAGTTGCCATTTGCTAAAATGGGGAAAACTGGAAGAGAAACAGTTTTGACAGAAGAGAAAATCAAGCGCTGCTCTTTGTACACGTTATGTTTCGAATGCAAGTGAAGACATTAAATAAACAGTTGGAATATTCGGGTCTAAAGTTGGGAGAAACTGAGGTTGAAGATGTAAATTAAGAGTCATCAGAGAGCAGAGGGTTTTGAAGCCCATGGAACCTGATGAGATCACAGGGGAATAAGCACAGCTAATAACGAGAAGAGGCCTCCCAGCCTCATCCCTGGCTCCAAAGTTGAAGAGGTTGGAATGATGGGAGGGAAGCGTAATGGAGCGCGGCAGAGGACGGAGGGGGCGGAGTGAGGGACGCCATCCGCTATGTCAAATGCTGGTGACCGTCCAGCAAAGTGAGGACCGGAAGTGGCCTTTGCGCCTGGAATGTGGAGGTCACTGGCGACGCTGTGAGGAGTAGTTTTAGTGGAGCAGTGGGGAGGCATCCAGGCTGACAGGGGCTCAGAAGAGAAGTGGAAGAGACAAACTTCAGGATTTCCTGCAGCAATAAGGAGCAGGAAAATGGTGCGGCGGCTTCGGAAAGAAGTGGGGGAAAGCAGAGTTTTGTCCAAGAACGGGAGCTGGCAGAGCGTGTTCGTGTTCATGTTTTAATGGAAGCCATGCAGCAGGAAGGGAGCAGTCTGTGGCATGGGAAGGAAAGGAACCATCGCTGCAGGAGCGCTGCCCTTCTTTGGGTGATGCGGGTGGCTCATCTGGGAGCGGGGCGGTTCCTCCATGTAAAGAGAGAAGCTTCTGGTGGTTTCGAGTGTGGAGGTAAAGAGTGAAGACAGAAATGGCAGAGACTCAGAACCCCTAGGACTTAATAATGATTTGTATAGGAAATCTGAAGGCCAGGAAGGACTCCACGGTGACTTCTAGCCATATCCCTCACCCGAGCCCCTTAATGGCTGCTGGAACTGGGCCCCGGCAAGAATGGGGTGCATGCCAGGTCCTGGGAAGCCAATGTCCCTTAAGAGCACTCGTAGTTGGCTCTTACTTTTCTAGAAGCACTGGGGGTCGGGACATCATGGTGATCCTGCGCCAGTACCACACCATAATGATGAAGATGCTGGGCGTCAGGAAGGTCTTCATGGCGAACCACACCTTGGTGAAGCCTCCGTTTTGGTGGATTCCCTAGACAGACACAACCAGAATTTTGAGGGTGAATATATCTTTGTATTATTATTATTATTATTGTTACTTTTTTGCCATCTAATGCATTCAGGGTTCAGATGCGTAGAAAGCTCATGGGCCAAACTTTCAAGATCAAAAGTGTTGCTAAGCGTGGCATGAGCCACTCTTGTCTACCCTCTGAGCTCTCCTCAAGCACTGCGGAAATATATACATTAAACAGCAGGAAAACGGGCCCATTCATGTGAAAGGAATGATTAAGAATACAATCAAAGATTTTTTGTAGGGTTTTCACTGTCATGTAGATGTCCCATATGTCCAATAATTTGAGATGAGATTGGCAAAATGCCTTAAAGTAAATCTAGGCAGCAGAATGCTAAGCAGTTTTGGAAAGTAGAGCTATATTATTCACAACATGCCCTTATACGAGGAAAACACAAGGAACAAAGGTCACTTCGGTATGATCTCCCTCTTTATAAGGGAAGTTTACATCGCAGAAGCCTTGAAGGAAACAGATCCAAAGCTCAGCAGAGGTTATTTCACTAGAGGGTGGAATGTTGAACATTACAGGCAGGTCACTGTTACCCTCTAATGGGGCTTTACCTATATTTCCTAATTTTCTGCAACAAATGCCTATTTCTTGTGTGACTGCTTTAGGGTTTTAAAAAATGTTCTTCTCACTCCACATTTTCCCCCAATTCAACAAATAAAATGGAAAGAACCTAAAACACCCCTGTGTTCCCTTGAACATCTGTGCTTGCAAGGTGGGACATGTTAAAAGTATTTCGCTTTTATCTTGATGCAATCACAATCCTATCATCACGACCTTATAATCATTGTAATCATCTTCAGCGATCTTCAGCCCTCTTGAAATAATTGCATTGTTTTCCATTTCCGTTGTCTCTCGCACAGATTAATTCACTCTCTGATCTCGGCTGGCAGGGCTATGGCATTTGCCCCGCATCTCAGAGGCAGCTGGGCGAAGGGGTGCACAGATGCCAAGTGTGGGGGTCCCCTCTGTACACCTGCCTGGAGCCATGTCCCTGGCCAGCATCCTGCCGTCACAGCCCAAGGGGTCAGTGACGCTCACTCACCACCAGCCGGATATCCTTGACCTCTCCGATCCCAACGTTGATTTTCTTCTTCTCATTCACAGGCAGCCGGATGTTTAGCAGGTAATACTTGTGCGCCACGGAGCCGATTTCCATGAAGGGGAGGACGTCGCATTCGTAGTAGCGGCCCTCATGCTCTGGGGTCTGGAAGAGCAGCACAGGGTCTCAGGCAGGTCGCTGTGTCCCAAGGTCTCTGGTCAACCCCCTTACAGTGGTCTCCTGCTATGAATCTGAGGAAGCTAATGCTTAACGGACACATCTGAGGGATGGATTGTTGGGGGCCCTGGGACCATGGTGTCCACCCAGCTATGCCTGCCTTGAAAAAGTAAAGAAGATCAGCCACGTTTGAGGCGGAACAAAAAGTTTTATGGAAAAACAGAGATCTCTTCCATCTCTTAGTCCTGCTGTCTGCTCTTCGATCCCCGTGACAGCCTCACATCAGACTCCTCTGGACCACCAGGGTGCAGTTTCTTGTCTGCAGCACACCACTGAGGCTGCGTGGACAGCCAGCTCCTTACACTTTCTGGAGGAAGCACTCACTGGAGTCCATTATACCCTTTGAGGATGGCCAATTATTATTATTATTTTTATTTTTATTATTATTATTATTTGCAGTACTGGGCAGTTAAACCTGGGTGTCCACACTGAACTACATTCCCAGCCCATTCTTATTTTTATTTTTGAGGCAGAGTCTTTTACAAAATCACTAAATTGCCCAGGCTGGGCTTGAACCTTTGAGCCTCCTGCCTCAGTCTTCCAGAGTCCTGGGATTACAGGTGTGCACACCAGGCCCAGCAGATGGTGGCTAATTATTTTCATGGTGAAGCTAAAGAAGCTGAAAGTACCTTCTTTTAATGGACCTGACAGAAAAGCTGCAAGCCAAAGAGGCATGGGATCTGGAGAAGACAGGAGGGAGGGAAGGGTAACACTGAGATGTGTTTGCTAGGAAGTTCTGCATCTGCCCTGCTAAGAGCTCAAGAAGTGAGACGGTAGAAGAGAGCTGAACCGTGAGTAAAGAAATCTGGTCAGCTTTCCCGAGAAGCTCCTTGGGCTTCCTGGGCAACGACATAAGAGGTGCCGCCCAGCATGCGGTTGTGGGAGTTGCACGGCAGGGACCCGGCTTGCTCTGGGGAGCTACGTCTGCAGCTAGGCCCAGGCATGAGTGCCTGTTGGGGACCAGGTGATGCGGGGATCACAGCAGGCGAGCATTTCCCTGAGGAAGCAGAGCAGGATGGCCTCTCCGCATCTGCTTGGCACTGCCCATCAAGTGACAGGGAGACCTAACGTGTGGCTCCTCAGCCTGAGTGGCCTTGCAGGTCTCCAGAACGGCCACATGGTCAGTGCAGAAGCCCAGAGGAGGAGAAAGAGGACAGCAGCCAGGAAACCCTGGGCCTGTGCGGGAAGAGCCTGTCCCTCATGGGGGCTGGCTGGGCTCCGCGCTGGATGGGCAGAGCTCAAGGTGTGGTGAACAGGGACAGACAGGACTCAGCCTGGAGGCAGGGGCTGGGAGGGGAGCGGGTAGACAGCGACTGACCCGCTCCAACTCCTCCCTGAGTGGCAGGCATCATCAGTGGTCATGCAGCTTAACCTATAATTTGTCATATAGCACCAGTTGATTAGAGTTGGGAGGGAAGATCTGAAATAAAAACTCTGTGGAAAGAATTCTGCTTCTATTTCAAATCTTGGGTGCAGGTTGAATCATTCTTCATATATAGGCCCCTCTCTCTCTCTGTCTCTCTCTCTCTGTCTCTATCTCTCTCTCTCTGTCTCTGTCTCTCTCTCTCTCTGTCTCTCTGGTACTGTGGGTTAAACCTAAGGCCTCACACTGAGTTACATCCCCAGCCCTTTTTTATTTTGAGATACGTCTCACTCAGTTACCCAGGCCGAGCTCGAACCTGTGATTCTCCCGCTTGGCCTCCCCCAGTGGTGGTATTACAGACGGGCCACCACAGCTTCCTTTCTCTCTTGCACTTACAAATCAGGGCTAGAATCAGGCTCTGTGGGGAGTACTGAAAATACATCACAGCCTCTAATTCGGCCTCCTCGGCACTGAAAAGACTGCTTACTCTCTGTGGCTAACAGCATGAGAACAGCTCTGCGATGTTTGCAGTGAGGATCATGCTTTCTTTATGGAACCCCGGGCTTCAAGGGGGAAGGGAATGAATTCCATTTGATCCAATACCATTTGATGCGTGTCTCGCCCAAGGTCCCCAAAGCAGTAGCATAACTGAGGTGGTAGCCTGGGCCTTCCAAGTCCAGCTGTGCCATGCTGCTGCCTCCGGCTCTGATGGGGGACAGAGGCTCTGACTGCAGGCCTGCCTTGTCCCTCGCTGGGGACCTGGGTCAGTCCACTCTCCTCCAGGTATAGCCCGAGGTTAGTAAGAGGGTTGCTGGGCCACTAACTCCTCATCGTGTCCGCCACACCTGTGTGTCTACACAGAGGGTCACACTATCACCAGGGGACAAGCACACTCAATGAATTACAGAGACACCAGCTTGCAGGATGGCTGCCCTCCGATGCCGGAGACAAACCCACGGGGAGAGGCTTTTCCTGTGGCCTCTGCCAGTATTTAGGGCATTTAAGAAAGCAGATTCCTCCCTCTCTCTCTTTCTCTCTTTTCTTCCACCACCCGCTCAGTCCTCCCTTAGCTCTCACATGAGACTGGCTAATTAGGACAAATTACAGCAGGTGGCAACTTGACTTTTTTTTTTTTTTAACTTCGCAATCCACCAGGGACTAAAAAAAGCTTTAAAGCAATTTCTCATTTAATCTTCAGACTCAAGACTAAATTTCACTGCAATCAAAAAGCACAGATTTGATGATTCATTTCCTTCACGCCTTTCAAGGTTTAATATCTCTCTTGAAAGGGATCAACACATCCTAAAGATAATGAAGCAACTGTCACCAAGCGGCAAGCGTCCCTCCCCCTCCACCCTGTCCTCCCTGTGTGTTGGGAAGGTGAGAAACATATTTCCCTTTCTGAGGATGAAATTCCACACTCTGAGCTCTCTTGCTCACGTGCAACCTCGGAAAGATGCAAATCAACTTCCAAGGATGGTCAGAAATGGTCTAATCCACTTCCTGCTGCACACAGAGGTCTGAAAATGTTAGCTACTTCCCCTGCTCCTGCCTCGAGTTTCTCTTTCCCGATCTTACCAGTCTATCATTTTTACCCATCGAGTGCCCTCAGGGCCATCCCAAAGCAACTCCAGATAGCTGCTTTCGGTGCAGCCCTCCCCCGGTGCTCCTCGCAAGGTTGAGAACAGTGATTTGAACTTTGGGAGCTCAAGAGCACGAATAGAAAAGCTGGTGAAACACAGAGCCTTTGCTCCCAGTGCCTGAGATTTCGATTCAGGATGTGCTGCGGTTTGCACGTCCCTTCCCACGCCTGCGCTGAAATGAAAATGTGCGTTAAGTGGTGCAGGGTTCTAGAGGTGATGGGGTCTCAGGGGCCCTCTCTCCTGCAGCTCATTTGCCACTGTAGAAATGGTTTAGTTATAAGAGGTGGGGTCGCTGCAGTTAGGGCCCTCCTTGGTCCCTTCTGCCATGGTTTGGTGCCGCACCGAGGACCTTGCCAGGTGTCACTGTCATGGCTGTGGACCTCCTGGGCTCTAGAACTGTGAGCCAGATGAACCCGTGTTTTTCACAATGTACCCAGCTTGTGGGATGCTGCATAGTAGCAGAGAGTGCGCTCTGACCGTGGCCATGAGGTGTGGCCCGAGAATCTACATTTCCTACCTGCTTGAAGTGGAGGCTGTGGGGCCGCAGACCACTCTTGGGGTGCGCTCGTCTAGCAAGCCAGGGGAGGAGGGAGGCTTACTGGGTGCCAGACACTGCACAAGGTGCTGAGTAGAGGATGTGTGGTCTGCCCACGAGAGGCTCAGTGTGCACCTTTTGTCCAGATGACCCATCTTGTTAACACCCCCTTTCGTCCTCAAACGCATCCCAGACAAGATGTAAATTGTAAGGCCACCCCATTGTTCATTACCTCATCCGGTCCTTGCCGAGTTGCCCAAGACAGGTGTTATTAGCCCATTTGCAGGACAGAGCCCGATGCTGAGGTGGATTATGTATGCTTGCGCAACTTTGTAAGTGCACATGCGCGGTCAGGGTGTGATATGACCAAGCAGGCTTTGAGCTTAGCTTGCGCTAGCACTGAGACTGCCCTGCCTCATCTCGCCCCTCTTCTGGGAAGGAAGGGTGAGGCTGGGCCGTGGGACTCAGAGGCTTCTGCCTGCCGTTCTTAACCATTTCCCAGGGACCCTAACTTTACAAGGACAGGCAAAAGCAAAGCAAGGAAAGGCCGAGGAGGCTGGGAAAGGACAGCAGCGAATGTCTCTACAGGGCGGAGATCACAAGGCTGTCCAAATCCTTCAGGAGCCACTGATCTGAAGACAGTGAGGGAGGAAAGACACCATCCGGGGAATCTGCAGTGCAGTTTGGCCTCTCGTGCACTGCACACAAAGAAAACGGGGTCGTTTCTTAAGCAGAAGGGACACCAGCAATCCACTGGCTCGTGGTGCTCAGTGTGGACCCCCTCGGGGAGTAGGGGTAGCCGCGAGCACAGCAGCCATGGCTACATCTCACCTGCACGGAGACTTCCAAAAGGGAGAGGGTGGGGAGCGTGTGGAGGGCAGTGCTTCACCTAAGAAAAGCCCTGCCCCATTCTGCTGTGCTGTGCCGTCAAATCCCATTGTCCTTTGGGGTCATTGTGTCATCCCTTAGGAGGAACCTAGGGACTCTGCCCACAAGAAAATGCCTCCCTACTTTCCAAGCAGGGTCGTGACGTTCCTCTGGGGCCGGCGGAAAGAGCCTCCCCAGAAGCGCCAGAAAAGGTAGAATCCTGAAGACGAGGCACAGGCAGCCCGAGTCTCAAGTGAAACCGGATTTCCTCTCTGGGTCCTTCCCTGTCTGCAGTGACCTCTGGGTTTGTGTGTGCACATCTGCAACCAACCGTGCAGCACGCAGATGCCTCAGAGGCTGAGCAGCAGGTGCAAGTACTGGTGCAGAGTGAACCTGAGATAACCTAGCAACCCTCTTCCAGCACTGTCAGGTGGCCACCAAGGAACCGAGTGCTTTATGGAATCACCTCAGAAAAACAACTAATGCACCTCAAGTGGACGTTCCTCCTGTTCTTCCCTCCCCTGCAGGGACAGGAAGTGTCTACGTGGTCCTTCCCCTACTACGACGAAGGGGAACAACCAACCTTTGTGCTCACGCATGCTATGAGATAAGGGACACACGTGTGAAATGTAAGCAGGTCTTTCCACAAGCTGGGGACCAAATGGAAGCTTTATCAGCTTAGACTTCGAGGTGTCCTACCTTGGGGGAGGGGAAGGTGCACTTGAGCTTCCTCGGCACTCTCTCATGGGCCATCTCAGTCCATTCAGCAACCGTGTCATCACGGTAAGCCAGGGAGACATCCATGGACACTTCCGCATTTTCTCCTGCAAGGCAAAACGGTGCATGACTCAGAAAGGGCTTTGGGAAGATACTCTGGAAATGGTTCGAACATTCTTAAAGGCTCCGCTATGGAAAGCAGCAAGACAAAAGTGATACATTAGCTCTTAACCAAACTCCAAACCTGAACACATAAAAGTCATAGGATGAAAGTTTGTGCTGGATATTGGGTTCCTTCCTTTAGCCGATCTACCAGAGTAAAGTATTCCACTTAACTTCCTTCAGCGACAAGGGCCTCACTCACTCTGAGGCAGCATGAAAGGCCAGGTTCTGCATCAGGGTGAGAACCAACCATCCTGGAACTTGCACCTCTGGTTCTAGATCTGCCGATAGGAGCCACATAGAAGGTGAGATCCTTCCTCCACAAAAAAATGCCTTAGGCAGTTAAAACACACAACTCATCTGCTTGTGTTTTCTCTCCTCTCTGATAAACACGACCAAGTTTCTCCACCACCGTTCTGTGGTTTGGATATGGTGTGAGTGTATCTCCCAAAAGTGCACATGCTGGGAGTTTGGTTCCCAGCGCGTTTGAGTTTGAGGTGGTGGGAGCGTTAATGAATGGATCACTGCTGGTCTTGCCGAGTGGGTTAGGTCTCCCAGGAGTGAGTTAGTTCCCTCAAGAACAGGTTGTTATAGGAGGAAAGTACAGCCTTTCTCACTTCTTTTCTCCCCATGTGATCCTTCTCTCTCCCACCCTTTCTGCCATCATGCCGTCCGCCATGTTGCGATGCAGCCAGAGGCCCTCACCAGAGCCTCAACTGATGGGGCTGCCCGATCTTGCACTGATAGCCTCCCACACTGTGAGCTACTGAAACCTCTTTCTTTGTCATAGCACTAGAAAAGGCACTGAGACACCACCCAGATGTGATGTAAGTCTCTTTGGTGCTGTTCTCCTCTGGACACATGCTGGCCTAAAAGCTTCTTTCTTGAAACCATACCCAAGAGACCCTCAAATACAGGATCTGCTACTATTCTGTAACTCAAAACCCCTTCTTCATATTGTGGACAAAGTTAATGCAAAGGTAAAGGGCTTTTCCAAAATTATGGACTTATGCACAGATATAAATATAATAAAAAGCATATAATTGTAGAAATAATGTTCATACTTACTTCTGCATCATACAGCCCATAAACTCATGTCTCCTCATTAAGGACATTAGATTCATAAAAATTTCATATAATCTGTCTAGATTCATAAAAATTTCATATAATCTGTCTAGATTCATAAAAATTTCATATAATCTGTCTAGATTCATAAAAATTTCATATAATCTGTCTATATTCATAAAAATTTCATATAATCTGTCTATTGTATACTACACTGAGCAAGTTCAAGAAGAGAGAGGTCTTAAACAAACAAATAAACAAACAAACATATAGCACAAATCACATTTCCAAAGCAACTGGAAAGCGGCCACCACCGGGTCACTCCTAGGCTTGGACTCCCCGTTCTTCAGTAAGTGCACACATCCTACAAGGTGTCAGGTTTGTGGGGGCTCTGCATGCTGCCCTGGATGCAGTAGGTACTTAATAAATGTTTACTGGACTCAAACACACAAAAGTCACCAGGAGAACAGATAAGAATGACTGCTATCGGGAAAGTTAGGACTTTTCTATGCACTGGTCTAGTGTGGCCTGAAGCTGGTTCATTTCAAAAAAATTTTAAAAATAGATGAAAAATAGATGAAGTAGGGTTTCCAGACAGCACATACTAAACTGCCACAGAGGGAATGTTCTGGAAAAATGAGCCCCAAGCCACTCCAGCCCAGTACACAGCTGGGCCCTCAGTCCTCCTGTACCTTTCTGTGTCCATGCAGTCATGCAGAGACTGAACTCGAGGCCACATGGCCATGCAGTTCTCAACCTTGGGGAGCGCAAGAGTCTGTCTCTGACCCCAACTGGGCAGAAGTGATGCTAGAGCTTGACTCCCCTTGGCTAGGGCTCTGGCTGTTTAGCTGCTCCCTGCTTGGCAGCCGCCATGGTCAGTAGGAAGAACTGGCCAGAGTGCCCATCTGTGGGTCAAATATCAGGTCTGAGTGGGATCTTTTTCACCTCCAGCAGGATCAGGAACTGGGATTTCAGTAGTGTTGAAGGGCACCAGGAAAAGCACTGTACTCAGGAAAACGAAGCCCCAAAGCGGCAGACACTATCGGCCCACGCAGGCAGTGGCTCGTGCATGGTCCTCTGTGGAGCCCTGGGCTTCACTAGGCACAGCGCTGGTCTTCCACTTGTTCAACCGTCCTGCTTTCTCTGGCCATCTTCACCTGCTCCCTCCCCTGCATCAGAAGACCCCAAGGTGAGGGGGATGGGAGCACTTGGAGCCCCGAATCCTCTGTGCGGACAGCTCTGATCCTGCTTCCAAGGCCTGCGAGGCCTCTTCCCCAGATGTGGGGACTCAACAACTCAGCCACTACTTGGTTGCTCCATTGGTTGGTCAGGTGAGAGCCAGAGGCTGCTGTCCACAGGAAGACATTACCAGACCCTGAGCTTGGTGGCTGAGGTGTCCAGCCAGGTGCCTCCCTGTGGGGGAGGGAGCCAGCACTGGGGAGAAAGAGGTATCGAGGACCACACTTCCTGGTCAGTCACATTTTAGCATAGAATCCCAAAGATGCCGAGAATCCTAAAGTCAAACCTGGCCTTCCAGGCCATGATGAAGGTTAATGTGTGATAACAGGAGAATGGAAAAAACATGGCCTAACAGTTTGTCGGCCTCAGTTATCACTTTTAAATACACAGACATATGGTAGGTGTGCCTTCATTGGTACTCTTGCCCTGGGCCCCACAAATCCTCGGGGTGAGCCTGGGTCAAGCAGGTGCCTCAGGGAGATGGGGCCAGATAGGTTGGCCACCTGGTCTGGTCCCAGCTTCCATAGTAACTCTAATCTGTGGAGGATCCAAAAGGGGAAAACGAGCAGAATTGTTAGGCTCTACTGTGACACACAGTTGCTCTATGTAAAGCCCAGTGGCTTCTGGGATTTCATTGAACTCACCGAGCTAACTTCTTAACCACTCTAGGACGTGGACACGACTGTGTCCTTTTGATTAACTCATGGAGTAAGGTTCTCACATATTTAGTAACTCACAGAAAGTGACCTTGTTGGCAATAAGAAGGACAGGAATGTTTTGAAACTGCCTTAAAACACAACCATCAGTCATCTGAGGCACCCATTTCTTTCTACTTTTTATGGCAAGAGTTACTTTTATGGCAAGAGTTACTTTTATGGCAAGAGTTACTACTTTTATGGCAAGAGTTACTACTTTTATGGCAAGTATGATCATTAATTTGTTTAATTATTAATTTGCCTCACCTCTTTACTATAAAGCATCATGATGGATACACTAAATATACATAATAAAAGTTATTTTTAAAAAAATGTATGATCATCTTTTCCGCATCACTCAAAGAAAACTATCTACCTTGTGATTAAAGCTGATCCTCAAATGGGTTGCAACATATGAATATTTTAAGTCTGTGATGAGAACCATAGCTACTGCCTCTTAGGGAAGTGGCCAAGAACCCACAGCCAGTCATGGCAGAAGCGGAACCTGAGCTTCCTCCTGGACCATCCAGGACTCCACTGCTGGTAGAAACCAAAAAGAAACTCAACAGCTGAAGGAAACGGCCGTCGTAGAAGCGCTCAGCTCCCACCCAACGCCCCTTTCCTCAGCTGTGTTGTTGGGAGATGCTAGCAAGGCTCCTCGTGTCCTGAGCCCTGGAATCTGGGCTTTGAGGGAGGAGCAGCTGACACCAACACAGCCCTCTCCACAAAGAACAGGAGAGCGGCTGTGCTTGTCACTCAGTGTGAAGAGGCACCGTGCTGGAGGCCATGGGCGCAGGTGTTTGCGTTGTGGTTCTGCCCTGAACACAGGTGTGGTCACAGGCAGGCTGGTCTGCGCTGAGGAGCCGGTCTTCTCCGAGGAGATGGCTGCGCCGCTGGCCTCAGTCAATGGCCGCCATGATGTCCTACAGCTCAGACTTAACAAGACTTCTCAGTGTTTAGAAGAGAAGCCAGAAATTCAGATTATTACAAGACATCTTCCAGTTTTAAAATGTCAATAACTGAAAGCCAAACCAAACCTTTGGGGCAGGCCTGCTGAGGTATCAGGAGACTTCTGAGTTACTCTGAGGAGAGGACACCAAATCATGGCGGCCACCACATCCCCTTCTTTTTCTTATTTCCCCATCAGATCAAGTTCCCACTAATGCTTTCTGCGATTTTTCACTGAATTTATAGCACGTTCTGGCCCATCCTTACTCATCACCTATTTAGTCCCTGAGTAGCCTGGATAGAGATCCTGCCATTTCCAAAGATGAAGTATGGAAGTCAGAACTCAAAGCCCAAACCCTAGGATGCCCTCCTCTGCATCCTGACAATGGTCTCAGAGCGTTTTTGCCATCTTTCATAGTGTACATAAAAAACAGAAAAACAGGAAGGCTGGCCTGCTCCAGGGACCCTCCTGTCCCCTGGCTGTGCAATATCACCCCCTGGATGGCCACCTGGGTTCTTTACCTGTTAGAACAAGAGCTATCTCATAGGATTTTGTGATCACTAAATTAGTTGCTACATGAAAAATACTTAGCACAGAAAGCAACCAAGGTTAGCTAGTGTTGCTGTCATTGAATTAGGTGGTGAAACTCTGATACTATCTGCTATGGTTCCTATCCAGATGTCCCCAAGAGCCTCCTGTGCTCACAGGTGGGGCTTTGAGGAGGTGACTGGATGATGGGGTCTCATAGCTGACTTGCCGTTAGGAAGCGGGCCCTGGTCAGAAGAGGTGGTCACTGGGGGCATGGCTTGGAAGGGCTACTCCCTCTGTCTCTGCTTCCTGTCCACCATGCCGTGAGCGGCTTTCTTCTTCCAGGCCCCTCCGCCATGCTGCCCTGCCTTGGAGCCAGACAACTATGGACTGAAACTTCTACAAACTGAGCCAAAATAAACCTCTCCTCCTTAAGTTGTGGGTGTTGGACATTGTGTTCCTGTGATGAGAAAGTGACTAAGACACCTTTCAATCAAAATAACTGCCAGGGTTCAGTATCGTGGAGCTTTCCACTGTGAGTCCCCACCCCAGACCTGGAGTACAAAGCTCAAGGGGGAGGGTGCTGGGCAGAGAAACCCAGCAGAGCTGTGCAGTTGGCCCTTGGGTCCCCTGAAAGTGAGGAAAGGGGACTCTTGGCTTGACTGACACTTGGCCTCCTCTCTCTGTGGGACATGGTCTTAGGCCACCAGGATGCTATAAAAGCACAAATCTGGGGGCAAACAGAGCTCATCCTGAATTCTGTCTTTATCTTCCCAGCTGAGCAACCTTGAATTTGTCTCAATTTCCACTTCTGCAAGACAGAATTAGAGGAACCCACTTCCCACAGCTGTCGGCCTCCTTACATATAACTGATCCACCCAGCCCCAGGACGGTCAGATTATATTATTGACCAATTAAGTGGAAACGAAGGGGATGGGAGTTACATTCGAGAGAGGATAAAGAGTTATTTCATGGTTGTCAAAAGCTTTTAGGTTCCTAGAGGAACTTTGATTTTCTTGGGTCTTTGTCCTGGAGAAAAAATTAGAGAGGTTTCAAAATGCCCATGTGCATTTCCACACGTCACGCTGAGTCCCTGCTCCACAGTCTGTTTGGGTGATCTCAGCGGGGGCCACCCGGCCTCCTCCCCGCCTCTAGCAGACATGAAGTCTGCGGTTGTTTATGCACCATTCTTTCTCTGATCAGAAACTCCCTGACCTGGCCTGCATTTTCCAGATGCTTTCAGTGAAGTAAATAACAAAACCAACCCTGATTCCTAGAAAAAAACTGGACTCTGCTGATTATAAATTGGGCTGTGGCTGGTTTCTTACGATGCCCTCCAGGCCGGGTGGGAGCATTTATACAAACACATGAGCACAATTATTTTGCAAACCAGCCTAGCAGTTTAGTTCCCACTAACTCCCGCTCATCTCTCTCCATTAGGTCAAGTGTTTGCAGGCGGAAATGTTTTCCATGGACAAGAAGAATGGTCCCTTGCTGTATCCGATACTTGCCCAGTCTCCTGGTTGAAGGCAGACAGCTGTCAATGAAACATGACAAGAACCAGGGAAAACACTGCTCGTCTCAGGTCTTATCTCAGTGCTGTCTTCCCTGCCAGGCAACATCCCTCCTGCCTGTGCAGCCAAGGCTGCTACTATAGGGGCCACGCAGCGGATAAGGAATGGGGCATCACATGTGTAAACACATGAATTTAAAGAGCCACAGAATATGCACAAACTCCGTCCGCTGCCTGTACCGGGTGAAAGGCAGCAGCTCATTTGGCTTCTGACTCAACACTCACCCTGGGGGATCACATCTGCTGCTGGGATCCCAGTTTCCCTGTCCAGTCCAGATTTCCCACCCGAGTTTTGAGTCCACGTGTTCCTGTCCCACTTCTGTCTCCTCTTCCCTGGTTCGCAGAGCCCAACCACCGCATGGGTCATCCCTCTCTGCCGAGGGCCCTGTCTCCTTGCTGACCTTCACATTGCCCAGGCTGCCATCTTGCCCGGCTTGGTGACTGAAATGCTCGTCTGCTCCTGTCTAATTGTCTTACTGCAGCCAGACTCCTGGAAGACTTTCTATACTTTATGATGTCCTAGGTCTAAAGTGAAACCTCCTTTAGGGCATAATAGGCCATGGCCTCCTCCTGTTTAGCACTCCCAGTTCATATCCCACGGGGCCTTCTAGAGTCCCATTGGCTTCACTCCTGCCTTCCCTTGCCCCCAAAGCACAGCACAGCACCCCTCACCCTGTTCCCACGGTGCCTGCTGGCCCAGCACTGCACCTCTTGTCCTCCGGAATGCCCTGCCCCGCTGGAAGGGCTCCCAGCTACGTCATCCATATCTGTCCAAAGCAGATACTCATTAAATATTCACCAAATTGATGAATACTATCTTTCTTCCTTCAAGTTTTCTTGCAACCCCAAATTTCCTGTCATTCTATCACTTCTTCACCAATCAAGTGGTTTGCTCGAATTTGGTGACATCCACACTGTTATGGCTTCTATCTAGACATCCCCCCAAAGCTTCATGCAGTTATATGTGGAGTTTTTTGGAGGTGGCTGGATCGAGAGTGTGTGATGCTGGGATTAAGGATGTGAGGCTGAGATTGACTCATAGTGAAATGTTAGGATTAAGGGTGCCCTACCCTGGGTGTGAGTGCTACCAGGGCAGGTAGCCTCGATAGAATTTTATTGACAGAACCCGCTGCTGTCGCTTGATGGTTGCCTCTTTTGCTGCCTTCTGCCTGCCATGAACTGTTTCTCTTCTGTGATGCCCCTCTCCCATGCCACCCTACCTTGGAGCCAGCCGACTATGAGCTGAAACCTCTACAAACTGTGAGCTGAAATAAACCTTTCTTCCTTTAACTTTGGGTGTCAGGTATTTTGTCTCAGCAATGGGAAAAGTACCTAAGACACACACTTTCTTCTTTCTTTCTCCATGGCCTGGTTTCCTGTCCTCAACTTTACTTACACAAATGCGCATACACACACACACTCACACACACTCAGAAAGAGGGTGACCCTCACATTGGGTCCATGGGTTCCCAACAGTCCTGCTAAGGAACGCTGTACCTGTTCCTCAGGTCTGGGTGGGAGACGAATTGGAAGGAAGTGGTTCTGGGGGAGATGGTCCCCTTCCCTGCCTCCCCTCAGCGTCGTATCCCCTGGACGTGCTCTGGTGTCCATCTGGAGAGGGCTGGGGGTTAAAGAAGGACACAGATGCAGTTTCACAGCCTGGAAAGCCACAGATTCACTGAGCAGGCCTGAGGTTTATGGCTGCAGAAACATGTGGGCCTTTGAGGACTGCATCACGTCCCCAGCACCCAGGACTAAGGGAACGCGTGGTGCGTCTGGCAAAAGACTCCAGAGAGGAAAGGTCGTGCAGGGCTCATTTGGGCACAACGGCCCAGGATCACAACTCTGGAAACCCACTCAGAACTACCCTGCTAGGGTCAGAAAGGAAACCACGGGGCTCTGGAACCCACAACAAGCAGCACGGCCGCCATCGTGGAATCAGTGTTCCTCCAAAACCTCTAATGTGACATGGAGCAAGCAACTCAACTCGCTCCTCCACCTAATATTTTTAAGCACCTCCTGGTTTCCATGCACAGCAGAGGCAATCAAAGGACACATAAGGCAGTCACTGCCCTCAGATTGTCCCCAGTGTAGTGCGACAGGCAGGTATCCTACAAATAAGCCCCGTCCTATGCAGTTAACGCTGCACCGAAGAACGCAGAAGGCCTGCGGCTGGCAGAGACCATGTGTGCGGGGTGGGGTGGGGACAAAGAATGCAGATGGGTGGCTCATCCAGCAGAGGCGACGTCCACTTGTGACACAAGATGAGTTCATGAGACAGCAGGGTGGGAGAAGGAGTTACAGACAGAGGAAGTCGCACGTCTAAAAAGTCAGGTGAGCATAAAATAACGTGGTGTCATCGGAGGAAGCAGCTAATTCAATATGGCAGGGAACATGAGGAGACTGGAGAGATGAGAAGGCAGAGCAGGCAGGGTGTGGTGACACGGCGACCGAGCTTCCGCTGAACGATGCATGCTCTGTTTAGAAGAATGTACTGGGATTTGGCGGGCGGGGGTGGTGGTCAGAGAGCCACACGGAGAAAATGGGGCCCAGGGCATTACCCAGTTCCCAGTGTGCTTAGCAGGATTGAATGCCATAGAGGATATCGCTGCCAAGAGTGTTTCTAAGTTTTCTGGGAGTGGAACTCAACATCAAGGCCATCTTTTCCTAACAAAGCTGGAGAAATCGGAAGTATTGGAGGCTGGCAAGCCTTAAAACACCAAGAAGCCAATGCAGCCACAGTGCTTTCCTATTTGACTATAATCAACACAAATGTGCACAGAAAACAACCAGGCAGCAAGAGAGGAAAACACGCAGCGGGCGTCTGTTTTCTTCCTAGGACACCTGCGGTGCACAGCGAACTTAGAATAGCTGATGTGGTGGATGTGAAATCTACCTGCCTCTCTCTCTGACTGCAATTAGAGAAAAGGGCTTCATTCACACTGCATCTAAAAATAGACGCTGGCAGTGTGCGCCGAGTGACAGCCTCGCTCTCCTACAGTAAGGCGGGGAGGGAGGGTGGCTGATGTAACTTCGCGCCTCCCAAAACACACTGCCAAGGGAGCCGGCATACGGAGCCAACAGCGAGGTCCACTTCCAAAGGTGGAGGCGGATGGGGGTCACGGGGCAGTGGTTTATTAGTCCTCCCAAAGCCAGACGAGACCAGCTAGGTATTTTGCAGAGACCTTCCTAGAGGCCTGCAGGCCAGAGATGCCACTGCTACAGGGCAGAAGGGACAGGGCAGTCCCTCCTAATGGGCTTGTATGCACTGTGATCAAAAAATACGGTGAGGGTTGAATGAAAATTTTTTACGGTAAAAGACAGTGGCATGAACCCCCTCAGAATCCTCTCCCTCACTTCGAGCACACTCGTCCATCGTCCTGGCCACTTCCTGCAGCAGCTCTGGAGTCCTCTCCCCTGAGTGTCTTTAGTTGCACTGTCCTGGCTGCCTTGATGTCCTGAATCCGTTCAAAACATTTCCCTCCCATGGTCATTCTGACTCTGGGGAGAAGCCGGAAGTTGCACAGTGCCAGATCCGGGGAATGAGGTGGACAAGGACACAGTGTCGTGTTTTTACGAGCTGCTTTCTGCTGGATGGTGCTCGGCAGAGGTGTTCATCATATTTTTGATCACATCTTGTAAAGACACTCAGGAAAGAGGACTCCAGAGCTGCTGTGGAAAGTGGCCAGGACGATGGGACGAGTGTGTTCAAAGCGAGGGGGAGGATTTTGAGGGGCATTCATGGCAACATGTCTTTTACTGTAATACATTTTTTTTTAACTTAAACATTCACTACATATTTGATCATCCCTCATTCATCACCTGGACACCCAAGGCTCAGAAGAGTCACCCTATTTTTCTAGATAAGATAATATAAGCTGTTCTTTTCCCCTTTCACTTGATGCAAATTACACTCTCCCTAGCCTGGGGCCTGAAATATGTGACCCAGGAAAGCCAGCATGGATCTCGAAGGGGAGCGAAGTGGTAAGATCTGCCCTCCTTCAGCCCGAAAATGTTTTCCGTTTCCTCCGCAGAGGGCCTTGCCCTGGGAGGGGATTAAGTTTGGGCTTCAAAAGAAACTAGGGAAGGGTGTGGGCGGGAGGCAGGTCCTGGCTCTCAGGGCCAGCTAAATGTCACCTCCTGCACCCGCATTCCCCGGCCACACCAGCTCCATCGCCCCGGTGACTAAGCTGTTTCGGCAGCTATGTTATTGCTGGAGCCAGGCCAGCGCCATTCACACAGAGTATTTGTTCTTACGGTTTAGGCGGAGAATTGCTGCACCCAGGATCTGGGGTTCTACTTGCAGATAAGGCCTGTGACCCTTCAAGAACCGCATCCCCTGGCGTCCAGCTCTGGTGGCCCTGGCACAATGTCCTGCTGCCAGGAGGTGGCTGGATTCCTAAGGTCACCACGAGGGAGAGGAAGGGCATACGGGTAGGGATTGAAACCAGGGCCTTGGCGCTGAGCTCTATCCCCAACCCTTCCTGCTTTTTATTTTGAGGCAGGGTCTCGCTAAGTTTCTAAAATGCCCAGGCTGGGCTCAAACCTGAGATTCCCCTGCCTCAGTTTACCCCACTGTCTCCCTGTCTTCCCTTGCAATCATTTGCCCTGCTGTTTATATCAACAGCCCTGGGTCTCTCCAGGCTCTTGCCCTGAGCTGGCCTTGTCCTCCTAGGCACCTGTCCTGCAGCCCCCAGCTACCTCTCCCTTATGCTTGAGTCACTTCTGAAGTTGTGGGTCTGCTGACTTCATGCCCTCCACCTGTCCCTGTCCCAGCCTCAGGGCGAGGCCAGCGCTCCGTTCCTCACTGCTGAATCAATCCACACCAACTCCCTCATGTTGAAGGGAGGCGGGAGAAAGGTGAGGACATTTCCTGTGGGCGGAACCAGCTTCTGTTCCTGGCCCAGGTCGAGTCTCCCCCGCAGCCCCATCAGCCGGCTCTCCCGTGCCTCTCACCAAGGGCAATTAGTACCTTTCCTGACACTGAATGAATCTCAGAAATGTGAGGGTTTTTTTTTTTTTTTTTTAAATAAAGCAACATAGAACTTGTAAAAGAAATGAAACAATGGCATCTAAAAACGCCCATCTCTGAGTGTCCACTACACGAGGACATTTTTACCCAATAACAGCCGGCAGATAAAAATATCCATCAGCAATCTGAGAGCGAGGACACTGAAGCACACACGGACCCAGGGCTGCTGCACGCCATAGGGTGAACGCTCTCTCCTTGGGTCACCGGCTCACGTGTTCGGGGTCCTTGCTGGGGACCAAGAGATGGAGAGAGGGTGAGGGAGAGGAGGGGAAGGGGAGAAAAGGAATTGAGCTGTGTTCTGTCCAAGGACCAACTCCTCATGAGGAATGTGGTCGCCATGTTGCAGACATGCACTAAGAGAAATAAAATGTTTTTAGGAACTTCAGTTTGACGAATGCAAGAGTTTAAGAGCTGACAAATTCAAAAAATCCACAGAAGCACACACAGGGTGGGTGAGGAGGGGTCCAGGCGCGAGGAAGAAAATAATACGGCTGGTGACTCCTGACCTCTGGGATCCCAGCCAACAGAGAAGCTGAGAGGCAGCATTTAATTGTGGAAAAACCAGCCTGGCTCTCCTCTTATCTTTTTCCTCTGTGACTGCAGCCCACAATTACCGGCAGCCCTGCATTCCGCAGAGCCACTCAGCTGGTGGTGGCGGCAGAGCCTTGTCTGTGGCTGCAGAGTAAGAAAGAGCGAGTGGGGCTGTACCTGCCTCCAAAGCAGGCCTGGCCCAGCCCTGCGACTTCTCCCATTACAAAGCACACGGGTGCCCACCCTCCCATCGTCGTCGTGTCCAGGCGGGCGGAAAAAAGAAGCAATAATTCAAAGGACCCACAATGAGGCCCAAATCCCCAATTCCATGTTTCATTTCAGCCCTACCTATGCGACTTTTCAATTCCTCTTCTTAAGCATCAAACTCTCAATTTCTTAGCTGGGTTATCAAGGCCTCTCTGTCCCACGCAAATTTATCTTTTTCTCTCCAATCTGGACGTTTTTCTGGAGCCTAACACCTGGGCTCACTGTCCCTTGCAGCTAATGTTTGATTTTGTGGAAAAATATGAGTTTCAGACTTGACTTTTTAACCTGCAAATCAGGAGACCTTGGAAAAGTCATTCGACTTAGTTTGCAGAGCTTTAAAACGTGTTCCCTGGTAATGGGCTTCAGGGCTCGGCATAGATTTAACCTTGAACAGCAAGTGTTGAGTATGAATAAAAGATGCATGATAGGGCTGGGGAGGCAGCTCAGAGGTCGATCACTTGCTTAGCACTGCAAGGCCTGGGGTTCCGGCCCAAGGAGGAGGAAAGGAAGAGAGGAAGGAAGGGAGGGAGGGAGGAGGGAAGAGAGGGAGGGAGGGGTTGTTTCCTCAACCTAAATACTTCTGCTTGCATTTTCATCTTCATCCAGAAAATATTGCCATGCCAGCTCAGGTCCTGTACCCCTCCTCTCCTCTAAGAAGGCACCTCCCACACCCCTCTCCTCCCACTTGAATTGTTCTATTTCAAACAACCTGAACCTACACCTTCATCTGTTCATAGTCAAACATAATAAAATCAAGCCCGGTGGACACATTTCCTGAAGGATGCTGGGAATTTCCTGTCTTATATTTTGGGGTGTTCTCCAATTGCTTAATTGATGATCAACATGCACTCTGGAACCCTTGGGGGCACCTACACTTTGGGGGTTCCTGCCTTGGGATTTATAAACCTCTGAATTCTGTAGATAAGGCCATGCACGTTTTTCTCCAAAAGTTTAAGTTTTGGACCCAAAATGCATAACCAATGTGCCAAAGTGAGGAAGGCCCATGGCCTGCATCCACCTGGGGCCTTGCTCTGCCCTCTGTTCCTGCCTACTGTTTCTGAGCTTCTGCCCCTCTTCACAGATCACATTCCTCCATCTTATTCAAGCCCTGAAATAAATGTTCTCTTTCACTGAGCATTTACTATGTGTCCCAAAGAACTGACTAGGTAAAAGCTTCCCAGGCACTACTCCACTTTAATTTTTATGATAACCACATAGAGGCAGCACTACTCCTATCTCTACATTATAGATGAGGAAAAGGAAGTACAAGAAATTTCTGAAAGTTTACTCGCCAAAGGTCCCATCATTTGTTAAGTGTCGGGTCAGGGGCTCGGCCTAATCCCTCTGTGTTCAAAGTGCTTAGCCCGGCGCTACAGCTGTCCTTCTAAGTTATTTCACTTCTCAGAACAAAATAAAGCTGCCCCAGGCTGCCTCTTACCTTCACACAGGATTGCAAATTCCAGCATTCCCTGTAAAACTCCATCTTTCCAAGACTAAACTGAAAAATTACCTTTTCAGCGAGTTGATTGTTTCCCCTCCTGTATTTCTAGAACAGTATGGGCCCCAAAACATAGGTATAATTTAAATATTTTGGTGTTTTCACCATGAACTAGACTGTGGGCTCCTAACTAATTATATCTTGAGTAATCTTGGAGTATTTACTGTGCTGGGGACAGGGTTAAGGATGGGGACATAAATATGGGGATAATACCCAGTCCCTGCGTTGAAAGAATTTGGTCGGCAGGACAGACAGAATTAGAACAAAGGCTGTGAGGGAATTATATTCCAAGGGAGAAGGACTTACATTTCTTTCCCAACCCCAAGCAAAATGCTTGCACACAGAAGCCCTGTGTAAGTACTGAATGAAGAATGATGTTGGGCAGCGCCCTTTGGAGGCTGGGCCGGTAAATTAAAGATCTACCAATCCATCATGGAAACTCAGATTATTTATACACTGACTCACCTAAAACCTGCTTCCTGTGTTGGTGTCTATGATACATTTTTTAATGTCAGACTAAAAATACACTTCCAGTACACCAACTCTGTCTGTCTACCCAAGGACTAGAAATGAACACGAGGTAACGTGTCACAAAAAAATATACAAGAAAAGTCACTCATTTCAACACCAAGCTCATCCAACAAGAAGGGTCTCTCCCACAAGGGCAGCGTCTTCTGCATTGCATATGTGAGGGTCTCCAACGTCAGCTACGTACAAAACTGAAGAGACACCATGAGATCTTTATAAAGCAGAGAATCTTAGGCAAGTCCTGGACTCCGGGCATTACAGAGTTAGAGCAGATGGGACCTTAGAGGTCACCGAGTGTCACTTTCCATCTAGAGCAGGAAGCTACTCCATAACACTAGCCATAGACCCAGGGCGGGACCAAGGCCCTGGAGTCCTAACATCACGCACACTTTTAACCCCTCAATTCCTAGCTCGGAGGCTCTGGATAAATCATTTCCCTCTCATCTTTGGTTTCCTCTTTCTGCCAGGGAGTTATTAAGGTGATCAGAAGAAATAAAAGCCAAGTCTTAATCAGAGATCAAGTAACAGGGTTTCACCTGCACTAGCTTGAGCAGAAATTAGCTGGAAGGACACAGGACAACAAAGGGCAGAGAGGGCTGGGAAGCCTGAGGGAGTGGTACCCAGGACAGAAAGCTGCTGGGAGGGAAGTCGCCTCTGGTGGCCTGGCATCGTCACACCCCTCAGTCCATCCTCTCCATGCTCCTCTTTCACCTGCTTCCCTGCTCTGCCAGCTGACGTTCCCTGGCACTCCACACACGTGGTGAAAGTTGGTGGCCCGCAGGACTGTCCAGTTTTAGTGCCAATGAAGCCGACACAAGAATTATTGAACCTCAGTTGCTCACAGGAAAGGATGTGATTGACTCCCCAGGGTCAAGGGTCCATCCTGAGCAGCTCAGCCATGGCCACAGACATCACTCAGGGGCGTGGTGGGCACTCCGAGAGGATAGAGGAGAAAGGGGCGTGAGGCCCACACCAGTGACTGGCAACAAAGTCAACCTCCAGCATCCTTAGTGCAGAAGGATTTGTAGAGAAAGCACCATGCAATGCAAGCTGTCACTGTGGTCACCTCGCATCCTCCACCAGCGACAGGGTACAGGGCCACCATTCGTGGCAGGCACTCATTACCTGGAGAGCGCACCTGTGCACTGCTGGACAACTCCAATGATTTGAACTTTTTCCATGTGACGATATCTTTTTAAGCTCCTAAATTTGATGTTTTGCAAATGGGAAGGGGACCAAGAAATAAAGGAGAGCGGGAGAGAGGGCAAGGGAAAAGGACATAAAAAGAATTAAATGTGTTGCATACATGTACTAAACTCCCCGCGACGAATGTTAACCATTACATACTGCAGACACAGACTCATAAAAACAGAGATTAAGGAAAAGATTGTAAATTTGAAAATTTGCACTCTTTCCCCAAACTTTACCTTTAATGAGGGTAGCTCAGGACTGGGCTTTCCTTTGAAATCAGCATATGAAGAAAGGGCCAAGCAAGAAAGATAGACTTGGTGGACAATTATTTGAAGAGCTGGCCTAGACCAGAACAATTAAAAACCAGAACCTCTTCTCCCTTTAAAGAATTACTACTGCCTCTCCTGGAAACATCGCCCCTACTAATTTACCAAAGCGAAAGAGAAACCGGAA
Organism: Erethizon dorsatum; assembly: GCA_028451465.1. Taxonomy (NCBI): domain Eukaryota; kingdom Metazoa; phylum Chordata; class Mammalia; order Rodentia; family Erethizontidae; genus Erethizon; species Erethizon dorsatum. Next base: position 122,118,022 of record CM051829.1, on the reverse strand, counting down.
CCATTTCGCGCGTGCGTGCTTGGACCCTAGGCCCATGTCGGCTGGGAAAAGGTTTTGTCCAGTGGAGAGGCCCTACCACTTCTGCACGGTGAACTCGGCCTCGCTCAACAAAGGATTCCTGTAACTTCCTTTTGCTTTGAAAACAGTAATCCAGAAAGTAATCTTTCTTCATTTTTTTCCCCATAAGCTAGACAAAATAAAGGTGTGATTTTCCCATCCAAGAAGCTCACGTTAGCTACATGACCCCCTGGCATTTAAACGCTGTCAGGAAGACCCGCAGAAGAGGAGGTAGAAACACAAATAGGTTGTAGTGCCAGTCTGCAGCCTGCTGCTGTCAGCTGCTGCTCGGTTCACGTTACCCAAGGCTGGCACTGACGCTGCTGTTTTAGTAACCAGGACAGGCTTGCTACGGATGCAGAGAGAATCTCCTCATTTATATTCTAAACTCAGCAGGAAGTGAGACACGAGGGTGACCTGCAGCTGTGGCACTATAAACAGGACCCGCCCACCACCTCGTCTAGATTCTAGACTGCTATGCTCCCCGAACTAAGATCGAGAGTTTCCAACACCAGAAACACAGCTTTTCAGAAAGACCGGTGAAGCTGCTGTCCACAGGTATTACTGTGTGCCTTCCGCTGTGGGGACGGTAGTGTCCCCGCTGCCATACCATGCCTCATCTACACTGCCGATGTGCGACCAGGAGCTCCGCCATGGTGGGTCAGCGAGTGGGCACGGCGAGTTAAAGTTCTCTCCCTCTGGTAAATTAGACTAGTACTATAACTGGCTCGCAATTCATTTGCAAGGCTGACAAAAGCCACAAAACTTCTTACTCCAAAATGCATGTAAAAAGCATGATGAGCACTTTACGTAGACCCAGGGGCTCCCTTAGCCCTTCCTTCCTTCCACCCACAGACACCTGGCTGAACATTATTGGACAGCATTCCTGCCCATGCTCAAAGTCTGCTAGGAGGTACTGGATGTTTGGTAATTATTTCTACAAATCACTCAACATCATAGAGTGGTGTTTTGTTTAGACTAGCGCCTACCGAATATCATCTACTTCCCATGTAGAGCTGACCAGGAAGCCAACAGACGACTAACAGGCAGTGTAAGGATGAGAATGACCAAACTATAAACATTACAGGTCGAGTATGCCTCATCCAAACGCTTGGGACCAAAAAGCGTGCTGAATTTCAATTTTTTTCAGATTTTGGAATAGCTGCGTATACACAACGAGATTTCTTGGCAGTGGGATCCAAGTCTAAGCGTGAGATCCATTTGTATCTCATGTGCGCTTTCTGCGCGGCCTCGGGGTGATTTTCTGTGCTAGCTCTAGTGCCCTGTGTTTTGAATGTGACCTGTAAATGCGGTCAGGAGTGCGATTTTCCATTTGTAGCATTGTGTTGGCACTCAAAAAGTTTTGGATTTTGGAGTACTTTGGGGTTTCAGATTTTGAAAGGATGCTCAACCTGCAATAAAACCTCTTGGAAGAGTTTTGGAGAAGCTTTGCTCTAAGCTGAATTTCTTTTCTTTCTTTTTTCTTTTTTTCTTTTTGAGACAGTCTCACTATGTAATTCAGGCTAAACTTGAACTGACTGTGCAGCCTGGGCTAGCCTCAAAGTCACAGAAGTCCCCCTGTTTCAGCCTCCCAAGTGCTGAGATTACAGGTGTGCACCACCACGCCTCACTTCTGGGTTGAATCTCTTCATTTGTAAATGCATAATCCAAAACCATGGAGCCATATAGAGCTTCGAAGTCATGCTAATAGACAAACCAGGAGCTTTACCGTGATGCTGGCCAAGCACTATGCTTAGAAAATAATCACACCCAAACAAAACAAAGCAAAAGGTTTCTGGCACCTGCCAACCTAAACATGTCCACGGTAGCTAATTCCAAAGCAGGAGCTGTATGGAAGAGAGAGAACAAATACCATGTCCCTAATCTTCGCCAGTGTAGGTGAAGCAACAGAATACAATAGTTTCCTTCTGTCCCCAGTCATCAGGACAGTGAATTCCAGGTGCCCGCCTGGCTGGACGGGCAGATGCTCCGGCCGTCTGAGGTCATCTTGGAGGCAGACAGCTTCCCTGTCTCCTGCCCAACCCTGAAAACCCTGCTCCCCTAGGTCTCAGAGATCTTTTGTTGGTGTATTTTGAGCATTTTCGCTAATCCTTTTTTTGGGAGGAGAGTGGAGGAAGTAGAGAGCAGAGGGAAAATTAGAAGTTTTTATTTCTTCTTCCATTGATTCTGATCGTGGTAGATGAAGAAATTTAAAGTGTAATTTTAAAAAACATTGGCAATGCCAATATTTGGATAATAAAAGCTATTCAATTAGAGATGATTTTTATAAACAGAGACTGTGACAGGGTCACTCATCCAAGCATGGAAACCCAGCCGTGTGAGTGTCAGGCGAGCTGCGGCCAGGGCCATTGCAGCGACGATGGTTTTGACGGGGTTGGAATCCTCTGCCCCGGAAGATGTCTTTCTAGATCCTTCCCCAAAGCTTCGTAACACAGAATAAAGGACCAACACTATTGCTGATGGGCCAAAAATCAGTTCACAGAAGGATTTCCCGACTTTCTTTCTTCTACAAATTCACCTGTCACCATTTTGGATAACATGAGTTTGCTTTTCATGGTCAACAGATTATTTCTTTCCTTCTCGAGGTGTCCACCCAACTATCTATTGCAGATAGAATCACAGGACACTCACTTTCTCACTTGAGAACTGGCTGAGTAATAATATCATTCTAATTTCTTTTGTCTCTAGAAATGCTTTCAGTTTGGGGAAAGAAAAATCGCTCACCACTTACAGAAATAATTCTACCCCTCATTTAGTCATTATCAATAGTGAAATAAGCAAGTGGAACTTACACTGGGTTGTGGTATACAGCCCAGGGCTCAAGGAAAAACCTTGCTGCCTTCTTTACCTAAGAAGGCGCATGTAGCTGGGCATGGGTACACGCCTGAAATCCCAGGACTCTGGGAGGCTGAGGCAAGAGGATCACAAGTTCGAGCCCAGGCTGGGTAACTTAGTGACTTGGTGAGATCTTGCCTTAAAACAAAAAAGTAAAAGGAGAGCTGGGATGTAGCTCAATGGAAAGGTCCTACCACAGGAAAAAAAAAATTTTTTAAAGCACGTGTGTGACTTTGACCCACCCCACATTACTAACTGGTTTGTCTTCAGCCTGAGGGACTTTATGACCCCTGAAAATCCTCGCTTTGCTACTCAAGCCAGGTCACTCCAGGTTATGCTGGGTAGCAGGGTTGAAAGTCACCCTTTAAGCAGGGCTTGGTCTTTCCTAGGGGCAGCCCATCCTGAAACACCTCTACCCCTCTCCCAGCACTTGGCGGGCTCATTAGCCTAAAAAAGACATTTGTGTCACTAAGGAGGCTCCAAGGGCTTCAGAAGCCAAGTGTCACAATATCACACTTAATACTACTGCTTCTCAGTCTTAACATGGAACGACCAGCTAGGTGAGGTAGCACGCTCCTGAAATCCCAGCACTTCAGAGGCTGAGGCAGGAGGATTGAGTCCAGGCTAGCTTGGGCTACATAGTGAGACACCAGCTCAAAAATCAGTAACAAAAACTTTGTGTTTCAAAAGTGAGAAGTAGGGGCTCTTTTAAAATCCTTTTTTAAAAATGTGAATTACTTTCCTTTGCATAATATGCACGGATACCTTCTTTCTCAATAATTAAATATAATATACACATTCCCTAACCATTTTATTGGCATAAATTTCCTGTAATGGCATCATTTTCCTCCCAAAGGCACCGACCTGATTAAATTTTGAAACTAATGAAACAATGACCAGCTCTAATAGAGTGGTGAATGATATTCTAGTTTCCTGAGGGTTTGTTAAGATCTCGAATCCTAGCTAAAACCTGGATCTCCTTTGAATTAAAAGATTTAAAAGGAATAAATGTTTAGCCTTAAATGAGTAGAAGTCATTTAAAAAACGTAGTTCTCAGATTACTTTATCTCGTCAGCCACCCTTCATACGCAGGTAAAAATGCTGACAAATCTGTATTAGAAATCCCAGCTTTAATTTCATAGCTGAATTATGAAATCTCATTTCATTATTTCAAATTTGAAACTCATTTTTATACACTGTCTGGACAAGGTTTTTGTTTTGTTTTGTTCAGTTTGGTTTTTGTTGCTGTTATTTTATTTTATTTTATTCAATAGGATTGGTCCTGACCTTTCTTTACATTTGAAGTAATACTGTTACAGCTGAATCTCTGAAAAACAGGAAGCCACTCACATTTAATAAGGTTTTGTTTATCACACGTCCAACCACTTTTCTGAGGTCTCATTGATTTGCTGCCAGAAAGGCATCCAGTGTGATGATAAAATATAAAAATATTCTGCTGAAGGCAGAACCAGAGGAAAGTGTAGACCAGTTGTGTCTGCTAAGTATTGTCATTAAGATACCCGTGTGTACCTGTATCTCCACCAACAAACACAGACTTACTATCGCTCCTTCATCAAAACCTTACTCAGTGTTCTTAATCAAACATGTAGAGACTTCATTTATAGGAAGAAATATTCCCATAAACCCAACATGTGACCTTTTCTTATTAAAAAGTCAGCAGCCTCCAACCACTGCTACTGATCAGGAAAAGTATTTTTTTAATCTGGTTTTTCTGTTTTTTTTTTTTTATGATTTCAATTATTTTATATATTTATCAATAGAACTAACAGTTGTCCTACCTTGTTAATTTTTCAGTGTGTTCCTAGTAAGTGCAGGGCCTCATGTTACAAGAGAATGAAGGGTGAATTTTAAGATAGGAAACATTGGTACGAGTTTGTTTTAGATGAAGGTTGTCTTAGTCCATTTTCTGTTACTATAACAAAATGCCCAGGGCTGGGTAATTTATAAAGAAAAGAGGTTGATTCGGCTCACATTTTGGAGGAGGAAAGTAAATGACTGGGTGGTCCTATCTGCTTGGCCTCCAGTGAGAGCACCCCTAGCTATGTCACTGCAGGGAGGCGAAGACAATATGATCATGTGTGGTTGTGCATACCTGTGATCCCAGCACTCTGGGAGGCTGAGGCAGGAGGATTGCAAGTTCAGTTCAAACCCAGCCTGGGCGAATTAATGAGACCTTGTCTCAAAATAAAAATAAAGAAGGGCTGGGGATGTAACTCAGTGGAAAGAGCCTGGGTTTGATCCCTAGTACCACATAGACACACACAGACACGCACAAAATAACCTGTGCCAGGCATGGTGGTGTATGACTGTAATCCCAGCACTTGGGAGGCTGAGGCAGGAGGATTGCTGCAAGTTTGAGGCCAGCCTGGCAGCCTGTGCTACATAGTGAGTTTAAGGCCAGCCTGAGCTATGTAATGAGACCCTGTCTCAAACAACCAAAAAATTAAAAATAAATAAGAAATAAATAAATAAATAAAAAATAAAAACACCAAAAAACCTCCCAAAGAAACAAACAAAAAAACACACATATGTATGATTATTTCTTAGTTTCTCAAGATTTGAGATTTATCATTATTTTGTTTACACTTCTGAAGCCAATAACTGTGACTATTGAGCTTTGAATACTTTCAAATGAGTCTGAAGAATTCCCGAATATTCAGTACACTTACGATGATAAGACTGTCTGGGCATGTGGTGGAAACAAAAGTAGGTAAAGGTATTTAAGTTATTTTATATTCTCAACGAAGTTCCTTTAAGAACACGTTTTCAGTAGAAAAACATTCTCTAAACATACTTAAGAATCTTTTCCCAGAGTTGGTGGTATGATTAAATTTTAGAAATGTATCATCGACATCTAAAGTTTCCACGAACTCACCTGGGATCATGAATTATTTTACTACATGATTGCAGCATGAAGTTCAGACACTGAATTATAGGTCGGTCACGTTCAACAACACAAAAGACAGAATGGCAAAATAATCCACTTTTTCCTTACTACCTGTACACAGAATCCTACTTCAAAATCGCCACGCAGGGTCAGCCTCCACTGTGACGAGCACCCTGTCACGGCCGCAGGCTGCGGGGAGGTAGAGGTATGTCCTCCCGGCTAACGCCGGATATCTTAACCACAATTTAATAATCAACACAAGCAGTACGTTGCACCCAGAGTCGGTGTGTCAGGATTACTCATTATTGAAATGTTACTCAAATAACAAAAATCTCACTTCGGAGCATGAAGGAGCAAGCACCTCAAGCAGTTAGTTGCTTCACATTCTTTTTCTTCTTGGCAGAATAATGCCATCCAGGAAATGTTTTCCTCCACAGCTTCTTACACGCAAAGTTGTGAATTAAATACAAACATATGCCTAACCTGCCCCCTGGGAGGTTCCAGTCTAATAAGGTGTCCTAGGAAATAATTCAGCTGGCAGGGCTGGGGCCACGGCTCAGTGCTAGAGCACTTGCCTGGCATGCAGAGGCCAAGGGGTTTTGCATAAAGACACAGAGAAGATTCATGCTAATATGAAGATAGCCCACTCACCAGATGGAGCAGTAAGCATGGGAAAAAGGGCTGGGAATAAGACTGGAAGGAGGATTACAACAGCTTCTTTTTATTTTTATTTTCATTTTAAAATAATATCTATGCCTTGAGAGGTTTCTATAAACTAATTTATTCCTTCAGGTGAATTTGCTAACTAGGAATTGCGATCTATATTTTGCTGATGAGGAAACACTGGCTCAGAGGAGCTCTGTAACTTGCTCTGATCGCAGAACTGTGAAGACCTGGTGCGGAGATGTAAACCGTCCCCGCAGGACTCCCGAGCCTGCGCTCCTAAGCATTCTGCTCTCCTACCTCTGGATCTGGACATAAATCAGGGGACATATTTCAGGTGAGACCTTGGCTCCTTCAAAGAGGACACCACAGATTGGCAGCATGTAAGACAGTTTTGAACGAGCCCTGGAACCCGTGCCCTAGGGTGGCAGCTATTGGAATGCAGGCTGGACACAGGCTTGCTTCTAACCAAGAAAACACAGCGGAAGTGACAGGATGCAGCTTCTAAGATCAGCAGCCTCTCCTGGCGCCTGGTCCTTGAGCCGTCTCCTGGACAGCCATTTCCAGGGGAGGCAGATGCCCTGCTGCGAGGCAGCCTTGAGGCGACACCCATGAGCGGAGGGACAGGGGCCTGCCCTGTGCGACAGCCACGTGCGTGTGCTGCTGATGCTCCTGGGGACCAGGCCAGCGGCTTCGCTGCAGCACAGACTTCCCGACTAAATCGTGCTCGGATTCCTGATCCAGAAATGGGGAGATAATCAGTGTGTATTGATTCAAGCTGCTAAATTTCAGGACAATTCGTTACCCAGCCCTAACTTGGCCAGCCGACAACAATTACATAAATCATTGCCTGAGAGCTAGGTGGTACCAGTGGAAGAGGGACTGCACCCGAGAAAACCACGAGCAACCAGACGACTGACAGGATGTGTGACTTTGACCTTTCCACCCAAACACATATGTCCGGCCATCCACCTAGTTCGTCTTCCTGTGGCTCTTCTTCCCCTCCGCTCTCCTTTCCTTAACTGCATTCTTGGGACTGGGAATGCTAAAAGCTAAATCTAAATGCTAAAAGTTTGTGAAATCATGTTAGACTCATCACACAGCGAACTCTTTCCTTCCCAAAGGTTGCCTGTTGTGTTGTGTATTCCTCTTCGTAAAGCACATTTGTAGACTCAAGCCTCTCTTTTCTAGGCGTCCCCTCCCTAATCCCTTACAAAAATACATCTTGTATAATCTTATGTTCTGGTGCCTCTTGCTTAACATATGGTTGGAGTTTAATATGGTTTGAAGGAGTGAATGGCTAAATGTGTTTCTCAATCAGTGAACACATGAGTAAGTCCACAGGCAAGAGATGGTGTGGTGGGAAACATCACTTGAATGCTCCAGGCTGCTGTGGGTATCTGAGCCTTCACACCAGCTGTTTCCTTCTAGAACATTCCTCCCACTGACTTCTCAACTCAGTCTCCACCCCATCACTGCCATGATTTGCCAAGCTTTTCCCTCTTCTACACTCGCCTCAAGTATCTCTCTGCTTACCTCTACATACCCATTATGGTTGGGTTCCAAGATGCCCCCAAAAGGCTCTATGTTTCAGGTGTGGTTGCTGATGGGCTTTTGGGACTGGATAGGACCACGAGGACTCTGACTTCATCAATGCATTAACCTACTGATGAGTTAAAATTTGATCGCATTACTGGGAGGCGATGAAGACTTGGGAGGTAGAGACTAGTTGAAGGGAGTAGGTCACAGAAGCGTGACCTTGGGGACTATGTCCTGTCCTCATCCCTTTCCCCTCTAGCTCTCTTCCCTCTGTCACTCTCTGCTTCCTGGCTGCCATGAGGTGAGCAGCTTTGCTCCACCAGGCCCTTCAGCTACAAGCTTCCTCCTCACCTCAGGCCCACAGCTATGGAAACAAACGTCCTCGGCCTGAAAGCTCTGAAAGCAGGAGCCAAAATAAACCTTTCCTCCTTTGTGGTTATATCAGGTATTTTGTCACAGTGACAGAAAGCTGACTAATACATCCTCCTCCCGCCAACACACCTGTCAGTCCCGGCTTCCTGTCCCCTGCACTGAGGCCTTTCCTTACATTCCAATGGCCTCCCAGCATTTCTTGGTCACAACATCCGCCACACCGTGCTGCCATGGTTGGTTCCTGGCTGTCATTTCCACTTGATTATAAGCGCTTAAGGACAGCCTCTCCACCTGGGCCTACATGTCCAGTCACCAGGGCACCCAAACCATTTGAAATTGTGGCTTGGATGGGAAAAAGAAAATCTTACATTCTAGAAAATCATCTCGGCACAATCTGTTTGTTCCAGACAAGAGGTCTGGCAGATTCCCAGAATGTTCCAATTCTTGAACACGGAGAACGGATGCAATTGTGTATCACCATTACGTCGATATAGGAAAATTATAAGTGGGAAGAGTGCTTCAGTCCATGGACAGGCCATGTGCAGAGCTGTCTCCAACACTCTTTCCTCTTTCCTTCACATTCCTGATTCTGTTTCGACCTCAGATTCCCAGCGCTCTGCCGAGAAATCCCCCCATCAGCTCCTCCCCACGAGCTGTGCACAGTCGCATGCCTTGAGGTTCTGAAGGGCAACTGAGCAAGCTGGAAAAATAACCTGGTTTAGTGGGAAAATGGGGGACTCCTGCTTGGCTCCCATTTTGATTAGATCTTCCTTGAAGGCCAGGGCTTTCCTCAAAGCCCAGTGGAAAATGATAATGAAGAACAGAGGAGGCTCCCAAAGCCCTCAACTCACACTGCAGAATGAGCTCCCTCCTGGAACTGCAGGGTGATGTCCTGCCTTAGGGCCCCGAATCCACCCCTCTCTGATCTTCCCATCTTGGACAACTTGACCAGTATCCGTGGGATTCATCTATAAAATGAAACAGTATTAAGACTTACCGCAAGGGATAGCTGCGAAGGCTGCACGGGTTAAGATAGGCAAAGTCCTCAGAAAGTGCTTGGGAAATAGTAAGCAATCGATAATTATCTGCTATTATCATCATTGCCATTTTCACTGGAACGAGGGGATTCTGAGGGGCTCACACTTACGGATTTGGTTGTTGAGCTTGAAGGCGATGTCCAGTTGCAGGATGAAGAGCATGAACTGGAACCAGGGGCTCATCTCCATGTTGGGGAGGGGAATGTGGACAGAGAACACAATGTCGTTGGCTTCAATTTCCCTTGGAATGGCTTCCTCAATGTCTCGGATCTTGTCACAATGGTTGGGTCCCCAAGGCATCAGCCATTTTGCCTTGTGGTGGTTCTTGCGGACATCCACACATTTCACGGACATGTAAGACACTGCTGTCGTGGGCCCTGGAGCTGAAAAGAAGAGAACAGTTTTCTGTTTTAAAAAGTCTGCCTGCGGGGTTGTTTCTAGTTAATGTTCTCTCCATTCGTGTTTTCTCCCTGGTTTGTGTGCTGCCTTCCACACCTGGGGGCCACTAAGATCCAGTGAGAATCCTTCAATGACCACCAGAGGTTCATAAAAGTATCCCCAACCCTGCCCCATTGGACCTCCAGTCACTGCTACTGAGGCACCCGTCTGAAAACAGCCTGGTTCAGTCGCCTCTCCACTCCCAACGGATGTCACAGAGGTCCGGGCTGCGACGATAGCCACAGGTCCCACCCGCTGGAGAACAGGGCCTTGGGGCTTCCTGGAGCAAGTGTCTGAAGTGGCAAGACTGGATCTAAAGACTAGTTAAACGGCCTGCTGCCAACAAATCTTGGTTAATCAGTCAACTCTACTCTAGCTTCAGGCTTCTTATCTGAGAAACAAGATAGCTCATTTTGAAGATTCCTCTTGGCTCTCAAATTCTTCAACGCTGCGCTTGCTATCTTGAGCTCAGGAAGAAGACAGGAACTCAAGCCGCGACTGATCCTTCAAAGGTGTACTAAAACAGGATCCACACATGTGGAGGAGTCAAACCAGAAATGCGTAATATTTAAACCTTCACTTCATGATCATCAAATAGTCACATCGTTATAATACAAAATTTGCAAAATACAGATATTTTAAGTTTCAAACATTTACCCAAAATCCCACTAGAGGGAAGTAACTACTACTAGAAAACTCAGCACCACTAAACTATAGCTGAAGTGTCCTTTGATGTGTCGGTGTGCTATCCACCACAGGCGGGTCACTGCTAGCCCAAGCTAGAGAAGTTTTACTTTAAAATGCAAAAGTGAAGTGAGGCATGGTGGCGCATGCCTGTAATCCCAGCACTTGGGAGGCTGAGGCAGGAGGATTGCCAAGAGTTTGAGGCCAGCCTGGGCTATGTAGTGAGTTCAAGGCCAGTTACACAGAGAGACTCTGCTTTCAAAGAAAAAATAAACAAACTCAAAAACTTCAAAACTGTACCACAAAGGCTTTTTATACCCGATCCATTTGAAATCAACCACCTGGTTTATTATTAGTCATATGAGGCCATCAAGCTTTGGTAACCTTGACTCAGCTAAATGGCCCTTTGACAGGAGAATGACCAAGTGGCACTTTTCACTGGACCCTTTCTCATGTGGCTGGAGAAATAAACAGTGAGACCAAAGTCCTGAGTTCTATTTTTGGCTAACACATTCAAGCTATTTGTGGAAGAAAGTAGTTACATTTTAAAACTTCTCTTCTCCCAAAACGGAGGTAGCCTTTTTTATTTTTTATTTTTTCCTGATTGAAAAGCAAGTCTCTGACTCCTCGGACCAAAATGAAAATTAACCAGAACCAGCTGAGCCCCCTGCTGAGCTCCCAAGCCCCAAGGCATGGAAGCCGAGCCAACCCGGGCGTGGCTGTCTTTCTGGTGGCCCGTGCTCGCCAGCCTGGACAGCAGCCCACATCGCCTTCTTTCTACCTAGGGTTTTGTCCATAAAGAAAAAAAATCCCAGGAATCCTAATATTTTCACAGAGCTCCTGGTGGTGAACTTGGAGAAGCCTCAGGTGCATCTTAAGCTTTCCTAAAAGGAATGACATACTTTTTTTTTTTTTTTTTTTTTTTAGGGTACTGGGAGTCAAACTCACGACCTCACGTTTGCCAGCAGGCATTTGTGCCGCTGAATGATAGCACCGGCCCCTTCACCGGCCCCTTTCTTCGTATGTGGGTTCCGGGAGTCGAACTCAGGACCTCGCGCTTGCCAGGCAGGCGCATGTGCCGCTGAGCTATCTCACCGGCCCGCCCCCATATTTTCTTAAATGGACTAAATAGTTCTCCAATTGCAAAAACTATTTTTGTGTGACTTAAATACCTGAAGGCGATTCAACATTTTCCTAGTAATGCTCAAAAGGAAAAAGAAATGCCTATACTGTTGAGAAAGTAAACTGACAATCCTGATACTCAAACTCAAACAGTTAATGTTCGCCCAATAAATCTTTATAACCTAGCTTCCTGCTTCTCAGCTCAAAGTCAGTTCTCACAGGTTTCTTTAAGGAGAAAGCACATGAGCAAACAAAAAGCAAAGTTTATAGCTCATAGCTGGTGGCCTGGCACAGAAGGTATTTTCATTCATTAGTTGTGGCCCAAATTGTGACTATACGTATCACAAAATGAAGTCTGGAATCAAGAGAAATTTGATTGTTCTTTATATTTTTTAAAGTGATTTTACTATAAAAGAAAAGAGCAAAATGGAGGAAGTTGAAATTATCTGCAACCTTTGAACAAGGTTCAGTCAATGACCGGACAGTTCTGGTAAGGAAGGCCTTCCTTAGTCGCTAACAAGAGTGGCTCTGGGAATTAACAGAGCTTGTGTATTTAAGAAGGGGCCGGATTCAGGTCAACAAACCCAGTCCTGTTTGCTCAGGTGAAAGCTAAAAATAACCACTCCTAAATTCTCCAAGGTAGTAATGCATTTTCCCTCAGCTGCCCCAGCACATGTTATAAATGTCCCCTCTGCCCATCATTGGCACACAATTTAGCTGAAAACAAGAGGTCCAAAAACTACTTCTACAGCAGTGCAATTTAAGAGAGCAATTTGGTCAAAAATGAGTTTGTCCCTTTACTGTGAATTGGTTACCTTAAGTTGTGGTTAGCAAGGACAGCACTGAGAATATGCACAGAAACTAAAAAACCATGAGCAAAGTTGCCCATCCTGAGCTCGGTCCTTACTCATAGGTCAAATGTAGGCTGTTTTTCCCCTTCTCTCTCGGTATTTCAATGCAATATTTTTGGCCTCCACTTCTCCACTCCAGCATTCAAATGGTGAAATGTGACACTTCATCATATTTAAAGTGATATGAAATAAAGTGAGGCTTCTAACAAATTCAAGGTTGTTGAGAAATGCACAACACAACTTGATGCTTCTTTGAGAATCTGGGGGTCCCTCACACACATCACTACCTTCACTGTCTTGAGTACCTACTATGTGCTAGACGCTGCTAGATGCTGGGATGCAGCCAGTGGGCCTTGGTCATGCAGAATGGTCAAATACTGGAATCTTTAGTTATTTATAGTAATAACTACAGGAAAGTCAATAATAACTGAGGTGACTATTATATTTACCCTAACATTACCCAAGAAAGGGCAACAGTTGGATATTTAGGATGTAGAAGAAATGAATACACTAGGATGAGACAAACATTCCAGTCTTCGCTGCAACGTGACAATAAAAACGTAAGTGAACAATGACTAACCCGTCCTTCTTTGGGAAGAATACGCTCCAGCTCCAGCCGGCTTCCTGTTATCTCATCCCCAGTGGCTACCCAGCACACAAATTACCATCCAGCTAGCTGCTACCATCTTCCATGCTCAAGGCTGAGTCAAAGCCAAATCATTAGCCCCTATTCCCCCAGAACCTGTATTTTAAAAAGTTGGGCAGAGAGAGATACAAGACTTGGTTGCCTCCTAGAAAAGTCAAAATAAAACTAAAACGACATGCTGATGGGACCCGTGGTCTCCATGCAGGCCCACATGCGCTGTTTCTTTGCTTTACTGCAAGCAACGAAGACTCCTTTAGCAGCTACTTTGAGCGCTACAGTGTCCGGGCATTGTGCTAACTCAAGACAGGGACACACGGCCGTCCCAGGCTCACAGTTGCGTTTGGTCTGGTGTGGGAGGCTGGGGAGTGTGCAGAGAGTCACAGCCTGACTGGACACGGCTCCGGCAGGGGCTCACATGGGTGCTTTTGTTATAAGACCTGGGGTGGCTCCTTGCAGGACTTAGCATGGGAAGACGGCAAGCGTCAGGCGAGGGCGGAAGGGGACAGCAAGGAGGGAAGGTTCTGTGCCTCGGGCACAGGAACCACGTTTTCTGCAGATGTCTGTATTTGAGTGGAAAATTAAAGAGCCCATGTAACAGGAGAGAGGGCAACGCCACTCCTGCCTTGGTCTCAGCCCTTCCAACCGGGGCTCAGTTACATCTACCTCGTGTCCCGCTTCCCACTCCCTGTGGTCCCGGCTCTGCAGTACAGCGCACTCAAAAGAATGAATAATCAGAGAGCCACCCATGACACAGTTTTTACTCTGGCACCGTTTCTTCTCGAGACCCTCAAACCCACGGCTAGCCACAGGTCCCTGGGCGTGGCAGGGAAAACAGGGGTCCAGGCGGGAATGGGGGCACGCTGCCTCTGTTCCTGCAACCGGGCCCCAAAGAGCCTTTGAAGTCTCAGCATTATGTAATAACAGCCTTCCCCTAAAGCAGAGGAAGAAGGTCTGTCTTGCAGGGAAGATGATATTTGAGGGTGAGTTCGCTTTGGGCTACACCAGGAAGGAATGTGGAGGGCAGGCTCGTCGGGGAGGGTAATTCATGTTTACAAGCATTAACGAGCAGAACCCTGCAATTTGTAAAAAGTAATGAGTCTAGAATCGCCAAGGAATTCAGAAATATTTTAGATAATTTTATTCATACAATAGCATCTGGCCAACAGAAAAGGCTGCAAAACAACACAGTCTGTTTGAAAAACATGAAAATTGCTGCCAGATCTTTTCTTCTACTGACCCTAGAGGGAGGTTGATTTAACTCTTGAACTTAGTCTCCGTTAAAAATCTACTATCACTATATCTGTACCTATACAAACAGGAGTGTTTGATTTATTATTTATGTTTTATAATTTCATTTCATTTATATTCCGCCTTGCTCTACAAAAAATTCTGGGGTCACCAGAAGTATTAGCCTTTATCAACACATTCCCGCCAGCTTGAACCACCCGTGCATGGGTGTCCCAGCAGATGGCTTGTATCACTGGTGGCACAAATCGTTCTAATCACTTTTATCAGTCTTTTTACCAATGAGATTAATAAAAAGCCACCCAATGGGACAGTCATGCATGTACCGCCAGTGGTTCAAGTCGCCTGCCAGCGAGACATCCGACCCCATTGTGAATTAGAGAAATAATAACTGGGGCTGATTTAAAAGAAAGGAATTCATGAGGGGCATAAGCATTATTTGTCCTATATCTGTATTTTTTAGTAAAGAGTAATGTAAGCTCCCAGAACTATCCCTGAACTATGAAGCTAGCCGATATCCATTTCACTTAGAATGTACAGAAGATTTCCACTGCCTGGCTATGAACAGTATTTCTATGAAGTTAACAAAAAAACAGTACATACCCAAATTGGTTGTAAACCTTGCCTATGCAAGTATCTATCTTGCCTTAACAAGACACATTGGGCATTTAGATCCTTGGATAATTCCAGATGTTGCTTAGAATGTTTTGATGGGCATCACGGTGGAGAAAGTGCAGAAGGTGGCGGAAAGGAATACAGGAGACAGAACTGGAGATTAAAGACTTTTGTGTTATTTACACAGCTACAATTTTTATCCAAATGTCCCTCTTAACATAAGAGAATCTTTAGCTAAATTTAGAAATTAGCTTTTAAATGTGTTCCACTGAGTCCCCTTAGACATTCTTTTTTCCTTTCTCAAACTCAAAGGCCTTAATGCTGGTTACAAGGGTGCATGTAGAATAGAAGGCTTGGTTTAAGTAGCCAGATCACATTTTCTGGTTGAGTTGTGAAGTTTTAGACAACTAAAGGTTGCTCGAGCCCATCCTGTGCGCTGCTCATCCAAGACCAGTCCTGAAAAGATTCCTTCGTAGCCGCCAGAGCATGTATCTAACTTTCAGAATGTCTCCCTAGAACGACAGCTTCAAAAATGTCAAACTAAAGAGGTGCAAATACTTGTGTTAAACTGACTTAGTACTTAGGAATTAACTGGCACGGTCTGTTAATTCCTTGCCTGAAATTGCTCCTACATTCCAACTGCACCAGTTAAATCTTACTAGATCACTAAACAGAATATTAATTCACAATTCAATCTCAGTTACGGGAGGACTGAAATGGACCTGGAGGAGAGACCTTTGGAATTATTGCAGCTCTGCCATTGTGCGTGAGGCGAGGTGAGGTACGTGAAACGCCAGCAATTTTCAGTAAGTAGTTAATTATGCTAACATCTATTCTAGGAAAGCTAAAAAATTTTAATATGGCACAACATTCCTGTACACTAAACTACTACCGCCCAAATACACATGCATCCGTGCACACACCCCATGCGACAGAACAGAATGCAAAGTAAATTTTACTGTACATACAAAAGTCAAGAACTAATTTAAAAATAGTTCCCTGTGACATAACTTATGAATAAATGACAGACATTTTCACAGCAAAGTTTCAGAAATGGTAGCAAACACTGGTGTCATTCATTCTGACTCCAGAAAATACTGAAAAATATTGTATGTTTACATCGCAGGTGAGGGTTTTAAATAGTTGGTCTCTAGCCTCTGTTGTGTGGCACCAAAGAGGTCACAGCTCTGAGGGGTAGAAGAATCACTCTGGAATTTTCAGACTCTCCACAGCAAACAGCAAGCAGAGCCCACTTGGCTTACACTGTTGGCCTGGCTTGCATCCTGTGGAATTAAGAGCATTGGAAACAAGAGGAAAAAATTTAGCGTGCTTTGGAACACAAAGCCAAACCTGTCCATGGTAGTTGAAAGTCTGGGGTAAACATGAAGTCATTTTAGACTCAATTAGTGCCAGTTTTATTTTTCTTTAAAAAAAAAAAAATAGGGCCGGTGATATAGCTCAGTGACATAAGCACCTGCCTGGCAAGCGTGAGGTCCTGAGTTTGACTCCCAGTACCCGTATATTAAAAAATAAATAAATAAAAATAAATAAATAAATAAAAGGCACATGAAGGATCCTTCCAGAGTTTGGCACATAAATCTGCCTGCCTGAGTGGCGCTGACTGAGCAGCAGCCCAGGGGCCTGAATGCGAATTTAAAAACGGAAACTCACCTTTGCATCCCGGAGTGAAGAAATACTGAATGAGGAAATGTGAGAGAAGCACATCGAATTCCTAACTCTAACCACCTGAAAATGTCTGCAATGACTGTTTCTCCATCGCTCTAGATATACTCAAAACAGCAAAAGTGAAACACACGGGAAGAGAACACAAAGGCCTCCACAGAAAAACCAAGTGGCCCATCCGTGGATGCCGTTGCTCTGACTTGGCAGAGCCAGTCAGCCAGGCTGCGGTTTAGACTTCAGGCCAGCACCTCAGAATCTGCCATCTTCCAGCCAAAAGGCGACAGGGGGTGATGGGGGCAGCAGTCAGCACCACCTATGGGAAGTGGATTCTGGGTCCCTTGATTGACTATTGGACCCCAAGCTCATAAACCGGCACCCAGGACTGGCAGTGTGGGAACCTCACGTCCCCAAGGGCTGCTGCTCTGGGCCACTGTGAGCCCAGCGGTGACAGAGACTGACAGCCAGCTGTGCTTGTTTTTTTTTTTTTTTTTTTGGTACCAGGAATTGAACTCAGGACCTCATGCTTGCCAGGCAGGTGCCGTGCTACTGAACTATATCCCCGACCTGTGCTTCTTGGAGAAGCAAACCACGGTCACATTTTTGTATTGGAATTTGAGGGTCAGAAAACTCCCAAATGAAATCTTCTAGAAGAAGCAGCTGCTTTGGAAGCAAAAATCCTAACCTTTACTACTTATCCTTTATTATCAGGGATCTGTTATTTATCAATGATAGATCCTCTACTTTTACCAGCATTATCACTGTTAACACAAATGAATAACAATGAAGATATGAGTTGCACAGCACTTTCACCTGTACTGTGCATCGAAACCTCCTGGTAAGCAAGCGATTATGAACACCTGCATCGCACATTGGGAAGCTCGGTGGGTTCTGTCCCACCGGTGAAGGGCAGAGCTAGCACTGGAACCCGGGCAGCACTTCAGGCCGGTGCTCCTCCCTGCCCACCGCATTGCCTCTCTAGTGCTTATGTATTAGTTAGCTAACTAGCTCTCACTAGTTAGTAGGCAGTTAGAAGGCCTTTCTTCCTCCCTCCCTTGGCTTCCCCTCCCTTCTGTTCCCCTCCCCTCCCTGCTCTCCTTTCCCTTCTCCTCCCTCCCTCCCTCCCTTCTTTCCTTTTGCAGAAGTGAGGATTGAATCTATTGAGCCACATCCCCAGCCCTTTTAAAACTTTTAGACAATGTCTCACTAAGTCACTAAGTTGCCCAGGCTGGGCTCTCACTTAGGACCCTCCTGCCTCAGCCTCCCAGTGTCGGGATTACAGGTGTGTGTCGTCATGCCTGGCCTAGTAGCTCTTCTGATGACCTGAGAGGTAATGCTGAGAGCAGAGGGATGGAGGAAGAAGAATGCATTCCCAAGGTGAGGCCTGGGCAGGTCGATGATCTAGGAGCTGCTCTCACAGTCGGGGACACCAAACCCATCTGGATCTGTGGATTCCCTCCCGTGTTCTCCTGGGTCTTGGTTGTGACTCCATTTGCAGGCCGCAGTCTAGGCTGTTGGCTCTGGAAGGTCCATGTCAGGACCACAGAGCTGCATGCGAGCCCTGTCATAGAGCGTGTGGGCAGAGTGTGGGATGGAGAGACAAGGGGGAGGCAGGCTGACCTCCTAGCAACCCACGGAGACACCTACTGACCACTCAGGGAGCCAACGACGACGGCACCATGGCACTCAGGAGAGGGCGCGTTCCCGCCCGCGGGAAGTCAGGAAGTCGCCGCGCAGACAGCAGCGACCGTGAACTGAGCAGAACAGAAGTCCTCTCCGGTGCACCAAGACGGCCGAGCCGCCTCTCCACGCACGGCACGCGAGGAGGCGGAGAGCGTGAGGCCCAGGGGACAGCTGTGCACAGGCTGCTGGTGATTTCCCCAATTTTCTGGCCAGTTTCAGAGGGGGCTGGACACAAAGAACCAAAGGGACACATTCCAGCCCTCCAGGGGTCAGAAACTAGCTGCACACCGAGGAAGCCGAAGCTTCAGGCAAACGAGGACCAGCAGTGACTGCCTGGACGTCCCCAGAGGCCAGCGCAGCGATGTCCCTTCCCTGGCCACTCACAGAGGGACTGGCACTCAGAACTGAGGATTCTCTGGAACTGGGCACAGAGCCGAGTTCAGGTTCACTTGCTCTTTTAATATTCACATTCTTAGGAATTCTTTTAAAAAAAAACTGAAATAACAAAATTACATATACTCATTATGCCAGTGTGACATATTTTAGCATTTTATCAGTTCTAGGTTCCAGCCCAAGTGCCAAATCCTTTGTTCAATTATTAAATGCCTAGAACATGCCAGGCTCTGAGGCCTTCTCTGGGTTCCTATTTGTCACAAGTGAACCTTGGTTTCTCAGGTACTGATGTCATTTGGCGTGTTTTTATTACAGCATTCTACTTTATTTGTAAACGTAGCTTTGAACCCTGCAAAGTTATGACTTCCTACAGGCAGGGCTATATCTTCTCTCTCCTGGTGGCAGTTAGCAGGAAGGCTGAAACATGCAGATCCTTCAAACTTGATGTATTTATGGCATACAGTCTGTAGGAGCTGGGTGTAGTGGTGATCCCTATCATCACTGCACTCTGGGGGGCTGAGGCAGGAGGATCCGAAGTTCAAGCCCATCCTAAGCAACTTAGCAACATAGCAAGACCCTGTATCAAAATAAAAAAATACAAGGGGCTGAGGATGCAGCTCAGCAAGAGGGACGTGGTTCCATCTCCAGTTACACAAACAAACCAACAAACAAAATGTTCCACAGACATATTACATCATAGCCAACATAATATTAAGTTATGCTTGATGTATTTAACACATTTTAATCAAACACCTGTTAGGCATCATTACAAAAAACACCCTTGGAGGTTGGATGGGCGGCCTGCCTGCCTCGATGTACATTTAGGACCCACTGGGAGACAGCAGGAAGAAACCTTTCCTTCTGCCCTTGTCGCACGGGTGCATACCTGCCCCAGTCAGGCCCCTTCCGACAGATACCTCCGGTCATTTTCGCAGATCTGTGTTGATCGATACAGAAAAGGAACACTGAATTCTGAGGACCAAAATGAGCTTGTCCTAAACTATTGCCTCAGTGCACACAAAGAAAAGCCATTTATATGCCAAAAGAAAGGAGATGCAGTCTGGGAGGCTGAGACAGGAGGACTGAGCGTTCAAGCCCAGTGCTGACAATTTAGCAACTTCATGAGACCCTGTCTCAAAATAAAAACTTTTAAAAAAGGGATGTAGCTCAGGGCAAAGGCCCTAGGTTCAATTTCCAACACCATAAGAAAAGGAGGAAAAAAAAAAAAAGGATGAAATTTGTAAGAAGCATTTATTTTTAATTTTTTTTTTTTGAGACAGGGTCTTGCTATGTAGGGCAGGCTGGCCTTGAACTCACAGCGATCCTCCTGCCTCACTCAGCCTTCCTGGTGCTGGGATTACAAGTGTGTACCACCAAACCTGGCTAAAAAAAAATGGCAATTTTTATAAAACTGTTCCCAAGGGGTTTCTAGCCAACTCTGATATGGGAGCGCATTTAGGTAACCACCCTGTGACACAACCCTGGAGAACGAGGTTCTCAAAGCCAGGACTTAGTTATTTACCTGATTCCCACGCTGTCCTGAGAGTTGTAAGGACTGCATAGATGGGAAGCAACCGGGAAACAAAACAAGAAAATGTGTCTCATTTCAGTCTTCAATGTGTGTAAAGAGTGCGTGAGTGAACAGTTTAGATGGGGCCCATATTCTTAAGAATGCACGTAGAGAATATGCTGGCCATTTCATTAACACCTTACAAACAAACACAACCAGAGAACAAAAGCAAACACCCCCCTTGAAAGGTTTGAACACCCCACAAAACAGGCTCAGAGAGGACAGGCGTGCTGCTGGCCCCATAGAGCCAACGTGGTTCTCCCGCCCTGCGTTACCTAGGAAAGCGTCAGCATCACAGAAAAGCAAAGCAGTGCCAGGCTGCAGGAGCTGCAGGGTGTAGGAAGGTATCAGAGTCTCCGGATGAGGCCAACTTCCACATGGCTCGGTCCCATCCTCCCCTGAGGCTGCAGGGAGGAGCTATCTAGGAGGAACAATTTGCAAGCCCAGTTGCTTCCGTGGGATGGGAACCAGAGAGACAGCAACGGTGTCCTCGCATTTCCTACGCAAGCAGCAGAGAGCGGTAATGTCATTCCCCGGCGAGGGATGAAAGAGCGCTGAGTAATAGATCTGTCGCATCACAGGGGGATCTGTAGGTGCTGGAGGTGTACAGCTTGTCTAAAAAAGGAACTCAGAATGGGGATCAGGAAGAGGTGGCTACAGATGAAGATCAATCACAATGGTTGACTAAGATGGGGAAGAGGAGTTAGATTTGTTCTAGATGATCATAATGTTGCAAGTCGTAAGAAAAGAAATTGGCAATCAAGAAAATCAGACTGGTCCAAAGTTAACCAGACCAAAGATCATGAGCCACCCTGCCTGTGTGGGCGGGAAGGGGACATCTGACACTGGACAGGGATGGGAAGACGACCTGTGGGCCTGCCCCAGAAGTAGCATTCTGTGTGCACGCTTCATTTATTCAGAGCGTCAGTTCTGGCCACACAGTGGGCTGCTATCCTGAACTTCTACAAATCCGAGAATGAGACTCTCATAGAGCGTATTAGTCCAGGAATCGGGATCACCGAGTTTGTTTGTTCTTTTTGGGCCAGGAACCAGGCAAATTATACAACCAATCTTGGACTTTAGTTTTCTCAGCTCTAAAAGTCACTATCCTAAGTGTTAGACATTCATAACCTAGCAATTCTATGATTCTTATGGATTTATGTACTCTGTGTTTGATGAAAGTCATTCTTTGAAAGTGAAAAAAGTGCTCTCCAATTAGGGCCAACTTGTACGCCAGGAGCACTGGCTGCCGAACCTCCAAACCTGCCCACGTTGTCTCCTCTTGCATTTTCCCATTTGCTAGGCTACAAACCTTCACAGTCTGGCTGTATTTTTTGTTACTGTCTGGGATCTGAATGGGTTCTGAGTGTTTTCTGTCTTCCAACAACTGGTGAGACCAAATAAGGGCTCTGAAAGCAAGGGCGAGCTACAGCCGGCTGCACACGACGGACTTCATCTAGAGGCACTCAGCTCTGCGCAGTGAAATCCCTCTTGGGAAGGTGGGACTGATCCAATCATAACAAAAACCTCTAGGGAAAAATACCAACAATGAAAAACCCCTTGCCACTCCCAGCCCATCTCCTTCCACTCACAGACTGGTTCAACACAAAGACATTCCAATACAATTAAATAATTTGGATCATGTCCAACCTCTATTTTCTAGAATGACAGAAATAAGCTCAACAGAGCTAAGCCTATTGTTCAAAAGAAATGAAAGTCAGGGCCGAGACTGCCCTAAGCCAACAGCTGTTGATGAGGGGACACGGATTCATCACATTCATTAGCGCTTTCATTTAAACTGCTAGCTTCCAAAGATTTTTTAAAATTTACCTGCATTGCCTCTACAAAAAAAGAGAAATGTCCTAAGAGAAAATAGTTACAGTACAACAAGGGAATTACTTTCACGGGAATGGTTCTTTATGCCATCAAAGACATCCAAAATCCCAGCTCTGGGACCGGGGATATAGCTCAGCGGTACAGCGCCTGCCTGGCAAGTAAGTGCAAGGTTGTGAATGTGATTCCCGATACCAAAAAAAAAAAAAAAAAAAAACCTTTGTTCTTTACTGGCAAATTAGTTGGGAAACTTCCCTCGCCTTATAGAAAGTTGGTTGCCTTTGGTGAAACTGTTCTGCCAGCATCCACTTCATAGCCACAAAGGCCATAATAAAGTATTGCATTAACAATGCTGTTGGCGGAGGGAGGACTATCTGATGGAAGGGGATGACACGGTCCCTGTTCCCTGTCCCTGTTCTGCCTTCTTCCTCTGAGGGACGTGCTTCTCGCCATCCTGGGAACTTAATGACGTGGGTCTTGGGTACCACAAACAGGTGTTCTTGCTTCACAGTGACACCCTGGCAAACAGAACCTAGTCTCTAACAATTTTAACTTGACCATCTCATGTCTCTTATTAACATCTAAGATCTCTCACCATCTGAGATCATCTGTTTCCCTCTCAATACTCCTGGCTTGCCTACCCCCATCTCCCTACCCCAGGGATTTTCAGCCCTCATGCGATCTGGAGCCAGAGAGCTGCTGCAGGGGCACTGTCTCGTGCAGTGCAGGATGCGTCGCAGGTCCCTAGCATCTACCCACCAGTTGCCAGTTGTGTCTTCTTCCCTGCTCTGTGAAGTCCTCAGAATAAAAAATGTCTCCAGAAATTGCAGAATATCCCCTGGGGAGCAAAGTCGCTCCTGGCCGAGAACTCCTACTTTAATGCGACCATCCAGGTTTAGAAGAGAGAGTCGCACTCGGCTAAGTCCCTCTGTAGTAACACTCCTTTAGACGGATCAACTACAAGGATTCCAAGTTGCCAACAACCCAGAACTGCTATGCTTTGCCTGCTGCTAGGCTGATGGCATCAGGATGTCACCTACAAATTATAAACAATAATAACGGCCTCTGTTTGTGTGTGATTGATATTGTATTGGGTCTGTGGTAGGGATTTACCTGGTTGATTTTCATTCTTATACAGAAGTAAGCGATGGACAATACTCTCTCCATTTGGAGAGGGCTAAAATGAGGCTCGGAAAAAGGAAAACAACTTATTCAAGGTCACAGCTAATAAGTGGCTGAACTGGGGGTTGAACCTAAACCCACCTGAATCCAATTTCTCTTTGTGTTAGGCCACACCATTTCTCCCGATGAGGGAAATGAGTGCAGAGACCCAATGCCTCGGCTGTGAGTTCCATGCATTAAAATGCCCAGTTCAGTGTACAGGCTGCTGTACAGCTTGGTGTCCTCAGCGTGAAGCTGACCAGCAGTATGGATGTCTTTGTTCTAAGGACACTGACAAGCTGCTTGTTGAATTATGGATTTTTCTATTAAAACCAGGAAAAGGCGGTTTTCACCATGTAGAAACAACAAGCGGTAGCGGTTGCCATGGCAGCAGGGATAAACTTAACCTTGAGTGGAACTCCAGTCACCAGAAAGGGATAGCGAGGATGGTTAGGAGCCTAAACTAGTCAGAGAGTAAATCACTTGAAGAAGAGAAAGTGAAAGAAGAGAAATGACAGCCAGCTTCCATTATTTGAAAAGTCAGGCACCTGACAGAAGGGAAGCACATGTTGTAGATTATCCCAAAGGGAAAATCCAGGATTTGTGAGTGGAAATTACAGCGTGGCAGTGGAAGACAGTTCTCCACTGAATGCTGAGAAGGAATGTGTATTTGCTGCAGTGTTTCAACTGGATTAAAACATTAAACAAGTGACCTAAAGAGAAGCTTGTCGTGAGAACAGGAAGGGGCGGGCAGGGAGGAGGCCTCTGCTGGGAGACCCCACTGTGGGTGAGCTGGGACGAGACCAATTCCCAGGCTCTTCCGAAACAAAAATCTCTACTTCTCTAAAAAGTTAGTAGAATGTGGGTTTCCTGTTGGAAATATCGAAAGGGGAGGTGGGGGATGGAGGGTCTGTGCTGGAAGATAGCTTCAGCAATACTCACCCCAGAATGGGAGAGGGAAACTCCAACCTCTCCTGGGAAGGTGATGTTATCAGGTGAGACCAGACACAAGAAAGAAAGAAGCAGGTGGAAGAGTTTTTACTGTGTTCTGAATAGATGATCAAAGGATAGGCAGCACGGGCTGGCAAGACACCAAGAATCAAGTAGCTCTTTTCTGCTACCTTCCAAATCTTTCCACTCTGATGTTCTTTCTTGAAATTGCAGCCACACGTCAACTATTTTGACCAGCAAACTCCATTTAATTTTTAAAAGGAAATAGACAACCGTCCAGCTAAGAGACAGCTAGATAATAGTGGATTAGCTCTTTTCTAAACTCTAACCTGGACTTTGATTTAATAACTACTCATTACATGCCCTAACTCAACAATTCATTATAAAATATCTCTTCACTAGACTCAACAAAGGGATAGGCCAGGGCTAAACTCAAACTTTCCTCTTGGAAATCCAACTACACTGTAAATTTGTAGGGCCTGACTCTTACAAAGTAAATTTGTAGGGCCTGACTCTTACAAAGTCAAGCCACTTAGGAAAACACACAACCTCCCTTGTCAAAGTGCTGTGCTGAAAGAATAACAGGTTTGCCTTAATCGACAACAAAAAACTATCCTGATTCATTTTTCCATATTAAATCTGAATAACACTTAAGAGAAATTTTCCTATCTTTTCATCTCCAGGGAGCCTAAAGCATTTACAGTCTCATTATTTTACATAACACCCATTAAGTGGGCACCAAAGATCATTATCCTCCTTTGATTTCTAAGAAAGAACTACAGACAGATTAAACAAGCTGCCCAAGGTTGCTCGGTGAGTTGAGGCAATTGGATTTTCCATTTTGCACTTGTTTTAAGGACTTAGTACAAAGTGACTGAATGTGGTTCAATTGACCAAAAGTCCCAAATCTTAAGGATCTCTTTCCTGTTACTCACCACTGATAAAATTTTCATCATCTAAGCATAAACTGCCCACCATGGACAGCTGGGTCAGTGCCAGGCCTGCAAGAAGCCTCATGCTCTACCTGACTTGGCTTTAGACTTGCTCTTAACAGATTCCTTTATCAAGGGAAGTTGATTCTGCCTGGCTGCCTCTGGGAAAATTTTAACCCCTCGATTAGTGATTGCACAGTTGGTTTAACTCAGACGAGACAGTAGACAAAATAGTAGTGGTTTAAAAAAGTGTCTCCTCCATTCTGATGACAAAGGAGGCATGATTAACGAAGTTCCCTTTGTCTCCAAGCTCCACTCTGAGAGAGAGAGAAAGGGCTTTGCTCCCTTCTTTTTTGATTTCTGCGTCTTTTCCTACTTGTCCCTCACCCACACAATCTGTTCACAGCCTAGCAAGACAATCCGGGCAGTCTGTGGAGAGTTCCTAAAACATTTATGTGAAAGCAGACAGGACGAGTGAGACCTCATCTCCACAAAGGATGATGGGACACTGGGCAGAAGAGTTCACAAAGAGCAATACAGACAGAGGTCCTAGGCTGAATGGATTTGCCCACAATGGCTAACACAATGATGGTCCTTATAGGGACTTGTCAGCCTTCTGGTCAATTTCCAGCCACCTCCAGGTTTTGGCCCCTAAACTCCACTGCTTTTTTAAAGAAAATCAACAAGTTAACAGAGTCCACAGCAGTGCTTTAAGGATCCTTTAGTTTCTCTAGAACTTTAAATAAAAAACAGTGAGTTAGACAAGGAATCTGGTTCACACTCAACCAACTCAGGAAGTAGAGACAGTGCCTATAAAACACTTAGCATGGGCCAGTGAGATGGCTCGGTGGCATAAGTGCCTGCCTGGCGAGCGCGAGGTGCTGAGTTCGACTCCAGGTACCCGCATATTGAAAAAAAAAAAAAAAAAAACCACTTAGCACACGGCCTAGTGCACACCAAGTGCTCAGAGAATATCACATAATATTTTTATCGTGTTCTATGTAGTTTTATTTATATTTTTATACATGTCCTGACTGCTCGCCTGAGGTAGTTCCACTTTCTCTGCATATGGTACATTACGCAGATAGGTGCTTCATATACATTGTCTTCACTGAGGCTATAGACCTCTAGGTTACAGACAGTAAAGGCAAGCTCTGGTCTCAGAGTAGACAAGGGGTAGACTCTCTGATTGATGGCACAGTAATTTCACATCCAGTGCTTTCTTCTCATGTCACCATAGATGAGCGGATTACCAAGCCTCGAAGCTCCTGTTAAGTTTCCAGAACTTAGCAGAGTGGTAAGGTATACTTTAAGTTTCATCTAAAATAAGTTTCTCATCTGTAGATAATGAAAGACACTGAGGATACACTTTGGAGCCCTTCACAAAGAAGAAAAGAAATGTGTGAAAAAGCAGAACTTTGACATGCTTCTGGCTTTTTTTGCTATGGGAAAGCAGCACAGGTCCACTTACCAAATATAGTAAAGGCAGGAAGGATTGGATGATGTGTCTAAAGAGGCAAGTACTACTAGAGATTTCTTTGTACTCTTTGCTCATGGCTTTTTCTTTTTTCTTTTTTTTAATGTGGGTACCAGGAGTTGAACTCAGAACCTCGCGCTTGCCAGCAGGCGCTTGAGCCACTGAGCGATACAACCGGCTCCTTTTTTTCCTTTATGTGGGTACCGGGAGTTGAACTCAGGACCTCGTGCTTGCCAGGCAGGCACTTACACCACTGAGCCATCTCACCGGCCCTCATGGCTTTCTCTATTAACTTATTATTCCATTAACAGCTTGGATGAGGGGGAATCTTGTCCTAGATTATGCATGGCAAGTTGTGCTTCAAATGATCACCCCGTACTTTAATAAAGGTCCATGTCAAGTCCTAGTTATTCAAAAATATCTTTTTATCTGATCTAAAACATGTTTAGAACTCTTAGTCTATTGCACTTAACTTAGCCCTTAACAACAATGGTCTTCTTTTATTAATTTTGTCTTTCTAATCCAATTTTGGCTGCCTGCGCTGCTGTGGCCCATGTTGAGACAGGTTCAGTACCTGCAGCGACATGTGCGGGCTCACGTCACAGCCTCCTGGATGTCCTAAAGAAACCTCCTAAGAGTCATCGTGGCCGCGAGTGAAATTTCTCAACCCTCCCCAGAGCCACTGCTGTGCTGGGCAGTCATTAAAGTGTCTCTTCTGCCTCCAAGAATCTTGTTCCAGCTGCTGGGATATCACGTTGCCATCCATGTCACACAGATACCCAGCCCAGCAGAAGCACATGTTGCAATGAGCTTTACTTCAAAGCCGGCAGCCTGGCCAAGTTCCAGGGATTGTCACGAATGCTCTTCACCAGACGCCTGGTGCTCAGTAGTGGGCCCTGAACACACAGGTGTGCATACACACACACACACAGGCACACACACATCCCACCTCAGATACTGCTCTAATTACAGGAGCTGTGTCGAACAGAGGCTGGCACCATACCTAATTTTATTTTTAACTGTTGCAGAAGACCTATTCTATCCGCACACTATAATATAGCGCGGCTTCTACCAAGGCATCTTCACAGGGAAGATACAGGAAGTAAATGAGTCTCTTTGGGTTGCAAGAGACAGAAAACTGCTCAAAGATGCTTGACCAAAAATGAGTCAATTAGCAAAGTGAAACAGAAAAGTGCCCAGAGCCTGAGCAGTCTTGTAGTGGGTTCTTTGAGAAATCAACTCATGTTGACATGTATCGCTTTTCTCTGTCACTGAATTCCACCTTATGTTTTACTAGCTTCATTCTCAGGCTTCACTGGAAAGACTCCAGAAGTTCTAAGCTCATAGTCTCTGAAGTTCAAATTCAGTAAGAAAAGGCGAGAGGACCTCTCTTCCTGGTAGTCTCCATGCAAGTCTGGGAATTCACTGATTAGATAAACTTGACCTGGTCACACGCCTCCCACTAAGATCACAGGAAAATAAAAAGTCTCTAAAGTTGCGTGGACTGAGAGAGGGGAAAGAAAGTTCCAAAGGACATTCAGGGTCCCACTGCCAAAAAATAATAGTGTAACACTGTGTAGCCTCCCCAAAAAACCAGTAATCATTCGCCCCAATAAATCTTAATCTCTGAGAAATTACATTACTAGGATACTCAGTTTTGAAAATAGGACATTAAAGGGAAAAAAGAAAAAAAAAAAAAAAACCAACCAGGCATGTCACCAAATAAAAGAGGTTCACTTACAATCAGTCAAAAGAATGTAAATTAAAAGGAAGTTGTTTTTGGTACATTGGCAAAAATTTTAAAAATGTTTTACAGTAATAGTGCTGGCCAAACTGAAGGGAGTTGGACACTCCTAGACACGGCTAGTGGTTGATTGTCAAACTCTGTAATGATATAAAATTCACAGAAGTGAAATTGATTGGAAAATAAGTAGGGATGTAAGAATTTATCTACAAGGAAAGTTTTCCCAATTTTTTTTTTTTTTGTGGGTACCGGGGGATCGACCTCAGGACCTCGCGTGCCAGCGGGCGCCCGTGCCACTGAGCGATATCACCAGCCCCTTTTTCGTATGTGGGTTCCGGGAGTCGAACTCGGGCCCTTGCGCTTGCCGGGCAGGCGCTTAAGCCACTGAGCCATCTCACTGGCCCCCAATTTTTAAAAAAATAATAGCTCCTAAACTGGCCGCATTGTGAAAGTCCAAGAAAAAGAGATTGAGTAACTTAATTATAACATTCTTTCTATGGGATATCATAGCAACACCAAAAATGGCTTTCCAAAGTATGTTTCTTGGCATGGCTTGAATAAGAGAGAAAGGCATATCACAGAAGAATTAGTACAGTGAATGGCCATACCATAGCATCCCACTAGCTAAACCCAGTAAATTTGCTTCATCCTTATCTCCTAAGTGCTTCCTGATTCCTCTGTTAAGATTTTCCCAAGATTCCAAAGACCCAGATTCTGCCAAGAGAAAGAGCAAAACATCTGCGCCCTTCGGCACACCACAAGTTATTGAATGGTTATGTAGAGCCGGGCGTGGTGGCACATGCCTGAAATCCCAGCCACTCAGGACGGTGAGGCAGGAGAATAACAAGTTTGAGGCCAGGAGAGTGACTTAGTGAGACTTTCAAAATAAAATTAAAAGGGATAGAGAGATGGCTCAGCATTGCCTGGTTTCAATGTGTCAGATGGAGGAAGGTGAAGGGACCACAGATGACATTTATTGTCCTAGCAGAGCACTGAAAACGTAATGCTTGGCTAATATACAGTGTAATTCTTTCAAGGCTCCAACTTCTTCCCGCTACAAGTCTACTGCCACCATATTCCACAAACACAGCTATTCTCCATCTCAGTCTCCATAACTTTAACATGTAGATATCCCAGGTGGACTGGCCTATCTTAGAGGGTTGTTGGTAAGATCAAATGAGATGACTTCTACAAAAGTGCTTTGAAGAACAATAAAAGCACTACCCAAAGTGAGGCAGCAGGAATAGCAAATGCATCACCTAGATTTAGTGTGCACTCATAGAGCATCAGAGAGTTGCTGGCCAGCCTTTGGCTCCTCCACAATCTCCCGGTTCTTTCCCTATGTTCAGTTCTTTTCCTACAATCACTTCTGAAAACCAGATGTTTGCTTGCAAAGTTTCCTGGTAGAAAGGGGCAGGCCCCCTCTAACCCTCAAATGCACCAAAGAGTGATTATGAAAGCATGATGTTTCTAGAGGTTGAAACCTAGGTACATAAATAATGGGGGAATGCCAAAGATAATCCACAAAGAAGACAGACATGGCTGCAATAGACTGGGACCCTAAAATGGGAAAGTACAGAGCTGAACAAGTGCAGGACTGATGGTTTTCATATCATTTCATTCAAGCCGGATAATTAAAAATCCTAGAAGATATGAACTTCTGAAAGGAGTACACAGTACTCCTATTAGCAATATGTCCTAGCACTCTAAATATCTTCTCAAAGGAAATCATTGCTAAAGAACAAAAAAAAAATTTTTTTTGTAAGGCTATGCCTCCATCCTATGGATTTATGTAGTGTTTCTTCTACAGCCTTCTCATTTTAAGGATTGTTAAAAATTTTAAATAGGGCCGGTGAGATGGCTCAGCGGCTTAAGCGCCTGCCTGGCAAGCGCGAGGGCCCGAGTTCAACTCCCGGATCCCACATACGAAAAAGGGGCCGGTGATATCGCTCAGCGGCACGGGCGCCTGCTGGCGCACGAGGTCCTGAGGTCGACCCCCTGGTACCCACAAAAAAAAAAAAAAAAAAAAAATTTAAATAAAGCCTGGGATGGGTCAGTAAGGTCTGCAATGCCCTTCTTTTTCAATCCCCACCCCAATTACATCCCTCCCTTGAGGATATTTACAGTCCCCCATGACACATGCTCTGTACCTTCTCAGTTCAAGGAAAACACACCTCCAGCATTTCAAATTAACTACTGACCCTTACTCTCCCACTATAAACAAACCCTTTTCACAATCTCAATTGCATTGTGTCCACATTGATTAAAGCTTGAGGCCCAGTGACCTCATGTGGTGTTAACTTCTCCCATGCACCAACAGCATTCCGCCTTTCTACTCAATTACCCCCTTTGGTGCCAGAGGATCGCTACCCAATGAACACACACAATGGGCTTCTGCTTCATTACACTAACCAACAGCAGGATGGAAACAAGCAGAAGAGGAATAAACAAGCTAATTTATCATGAGGACAGAGCAAGCTTTCACTGGTCTCCCCATGGAAAGCTCCAGTGGTTAACGGGAATATCAATAGTCTGGGGGTGATGTTTATGATCTTACAGATTGCAGACAAAGCCACCACAGCACCTCGCTGACGAAAGAATTCTGCAGCTTAGCAGGTGTGAACACACGCACACAAAAATCATGGCCCGAAAACACAAAGGTCCTGCAGAAAACCTACTCAATCGTTATTTTGGGACGCGTAACCCTGGGCTTTGGAGCATGCAGATGGACACCCTAGTAATTTGGCCCAAGTGTTCAACCTTACTGTGGGGCCGCTCATTCATCTCTGACGAGGTGGTCAGGAGAGAACCAGCCTCTCTGTGAGAAGGATCTGCTTGCCCTCTTCATTAGGCATGGCGAGGGCGCAGCGGTTGATTAAATTAACAACTTTGGAGGGCTTCCCTCCCAGTTCCCAGACATTAGCGCCATCATCCAGAACAAATTAAAAGTCGCACAGCAATTAAGCAGATTTTGAAATGAATTTCCCATGGTTCAGCGGCTCGACAGCAATCTCGAGTTAAGTAGTAGAGAAGAGCTTAGGAGGAAGAGTGGAGGCCCCAACCGCTGAATTTCCAAAGTGAACATCCAGCTGGTGGACGACGTATGGTCAATAAATTCCCGAGCCTCTGCTAAGTTAGGCCGTTGCATTTCTTGTATATAAAATTGGAAGTATCCAATCAAAGGTGAAGGGAAAAAATTTTAAAGAATTATTCTAATACAATGGTGTATTTCAAAGGGATTTCTTTTATTCTATTTTCTTTGTTGTTGATTCTCCTAGTATCATTGTATTCTTGTTCAAAAATATAAATGGATATCGAGAGGGATTAAAGTACCCATCTTTAGTCACTCAATTTTAAACCGAAATGAGTAGTCTTCCTGATTCAGGCACTGGGACCGAGGACAGCCGGGTTCTGAACGGGCGGAGGCCTCTGCTGCTGGCCTCCAATGTCGCTGCCACGCACCTCCGAGAACTCACTCCTGGGTGAAGAGTACCCTCAATAAGAAATTAGTCCCTGTCGCTTTCTAAGTGTTTCCTAATTGCCAACCACAGTACTGAGGTCTTCTCGTGGATTCTGGCATCAAACTCTCCAGAGATAACCATGGTGACACCTCCTTTTCCCTCTTGGCAGATGAGGACTGCTTGGCAGCAAGTGCTAGAGCCAGGATTTGAATCTAGTCCTTCTGCCCTCAAAGTGCTTGCTTACATTTAGAATAGCAAACACCCATTGCCCATTGCCCCTGGGTTTCACCCACTCTTTAAGCAGCGATGGCCCATGGGGGAAGGGGAATGCCCTCCCTTGAAAGGGAGCCAACCTCAGGAGAACTATACCTAGGCCCAGCACAGGAAACGCTCACTCGGAAGTCCGGGCTTTGTGTGGCTTTCTCCTTGGTTTCACTTCCTTCTCTGGCAGCTCACACGTGAGCTTCTTGCACGGCTCCTGTCTTGCACCTCTGCCTGGCTCTACTCTCAGGTCCTCTTTGGCTGCAGGCGCACATTCCGCACGGCCTCTGAAAACCTGGAGGAATGTGTGGACTCGTTCTCACCCACCAGGTCACACGCCGAGCACGATGGAATGCAGAGGTGGTTATTTGCATGAATTACATTTTCTTGTCCAGGGTGTTTATGAAAGTTGATAAATATATTATCGGTCTCGAAGAACAACTGTAAATAAATCTGCAAAATTCTTAGAAGGGAAGTTTAGAAAGACAAGCATTTCACTTTTAAGAATGATGCTTTTAGAATACTAAAGCGATGGTGTCTTCTAAAGGAAGTCCCTTCAAAACAGTCCTCAGGGAGCAAGAGACAGACATTAAATTCATAAAGACAATGAATCACAAAATTTGCATTATCATTCAACATTTCCATTTGAATATTCAAATTTGGAAATCCATGCATAGTGTGTGTTCCTTTCCTCTCCCTACACTTGATCAACTGGATGAACAACCGGCCACAGTGAATTCTCTGCATTTATGACCAAGTTAAGATCGAAGAATACAGACCAGAGACACAGTAGCGATCAGCTGAGCAATGGCAGAGGGAGCAATCCCTGTACTAGTGGTTAGGAGACTTGGTCCAAATCTTACGTTGTCACTAAGCCTTCTCTGGGCCTTAGTTTCCATAATGTAACAGGAGAAGATCCCTTTCCAACTCCAAAAAATTGTATGATTGTTGTCATTGCAAGCATACGTACCACGAAGGTGCTACCATCTGCAAGAATAAGAACCCTGTTCTCATTGAAATTATGAGAGACTAACCTGGAAAGTAACATTGCAAAATTCAAGGCAGACCTTAAAGCATTTCTGCCTCCTCTACAACAGATTCAAAATACAAAGCCCTTATCCCACAAATGTTAATAGGTACCTACATTGCACTGGTCTGTGGTGGCAACCACAGCTATAGGGAAGGAAAGGAGGCCATCCTTGTTCTCAGGTAGCTATAGGTTTACAGGGAGTATATGTTAATGTGCTTTTTCGTTTATAATTTTGGATGATACAGCACTATGATTTAGCTAATGTTTCCATAGTTAATATTTTATAAGCAAAAGATCACTTTTTTTCCTCGGTTTGACTTTCAAAGGTCTTTGTCACACATTTTATATCCAGAAGGAAAAAAAATGTCCCAGTGGATGATGACTCCAATTTCACAATGTAAAACAGAAGCACTGCTGGGATTCACTCTGCAACATGCGTAGACGGAACAGATCTGTCCCACGTGTGAGTGATATTAAAAGTCCTGCTACCTGGGCTTATATGTACTGAAAGAACCCATGAACACTGGCACAGAATTCAAAAAGGGAAACACTTAAGATTCAAGTTAAACCTTGTGAAAATTACTACCAGCTAAACTAAAAAGATAAATTTATCACTCGAATTTACCATGTACGTGAATGACACGCATCCTAGACTACTGATTAGCATAGATCATTCACAACAGGAAGGCTACCAAGCAGGACTGCTGGTGTGTGTGTGTGTGTGTTTGTGCATGTGTGTGCACTAGAGATTGAACCCCAGGCCTCAGGTATACTAGGCAAGTGCTCTACTGCTGAGCTACATCTCCAGCACTTTTTCAATTGTATTTTGAGGCAGGGTTTCCACTAGATTGCCCAGGCTAGCCTTGAACTTTCTGATTCTCCTGCCTCAGCCTCAGTTGCTGGGATTATTGATGAGAACCACCACACCTGGCTGGATTGCAGGGTTGCTAATTTTATTTTATCCATTCAAGGAGGAGAAATAACCTGCCTTGGGTCTAAAAAGACACAGGATGACTCATATGTATATTTTCTTTGTGGCAACTCTTAATACAGGTAACTGGCTCTCCAATCCGATTGATCTAATACCTCTGCACAGGTAAACATGAAAGTTACGCTTTCTCAACCACAACCTCCCTGTGAAATGGAATATTTTAGATGAGGAAACGTTTTTAGATGAGGCCCACAGCGTCCCAGCGTGTCCAACCTGCAGCCTGTAGGCTGTCTGCGTGTTGCTTTTGTAAATGTTACAATAAAAAATATTTTTAAAAAGGAATTTTCCTACTTATCTACGTCGACTGTATTGTATGTTTTATAAGTGGCCCAGGACAATTTCTCTTTCCTCAGCACAGCCCAGGCCAGGCAAAATGTTGGACACCCATGCTAATGGTTTGTCAAGGTCACAAAGCAAGTCTGATAATAAGCAGATAAAGCCAATCCCCGCCATTGATAACATAGCATTCCCTTAGATGGAAATCTGATCGCTTCGAATAGAAGGATTAGTATGTTTTTCAATGAACAAAAACCATCATATGGAAAACTCCAGCTAATACTCTGGTGCTCTGTAGTGATGTGATTTCCCGGGAATCCTGCCGTAGTAGCGATTTCCCAGGAGTCCTGTAATAATCAACAGGTGAGCCTCGACATCCCAAAGCACTGGGCCGAGTGGGGAGTTAACGGTTCCCAGACAGAGATGGTATAAATACTTCGCGCGAGTCATCCCAGAAAAATGACTGTCTCATCTAAGCTGACCCTGGCTTTGTTAAGATCCCAAACTGCTCACGCTTCCCCTCAACTACTCCAACCACTCTCCTTCCCCTTTTCTAAAAAGTGGGTTCTGTAGGGAAGAAGGACATGGAGGAATTCTTTTGATATCTGTAGAAACAGAAACAGTGCTAATTAAAAGCTGATCTTAGTGCCTTTTTAGTTTAAAAACCCCAAATTAAAAATTATTCTGCTGTAGGTTTCTTTTGCCCTGTTACCTAGAAACATCATGTGTTCTGTTTGGGCACAAAGAGTGAGCCAGGGATTTAACAAAGCGTGCTCATGGACCTGTATATTCAGGGGCAGGGCGATGAGTTAAAAGATGTCTAGGGCCCCCAGCCGCCTGACCCCAAGTGCTTCCGAAGAAGCTGATCTGTCTAAGTAGGGATGTGTTCTATAAATGATGGCCAGGCCCACGGTGCCGTCTACCCAAAGCCACAGCACACGTCTTATCTACAACTTCCTTAGGCAGGCGTGCAGGGGCAAATGCCGGAGCCTGGTTCCTCGGAGCCAGAACTAGCTCCTCCAGAGAACAGAGAAAGAAAGGAATGTGGGCCTCTCTCTTCCACACTGGAGGCATTCCACTCTGGGGAGAGTCACAGCCTAAAGGAGGGCAGATAAAACAGAGCAGAGGCAGAAGAAAAGGATCTGCACTCGCAAAGGCCAGATCTGCCTGGGGAGAGGGCTGCAATGAACAACAAGGAACCCAACTTTTCGGTTGCTGATGACCTAAACGCAAGCTAAAGAGACTTAAACATCGAGCTTCACTTCAGCTCCATGAGGTGGTGCAGAGAAAGCAGGGCCTTATGACTGCGCAGGTTTCAACAAAAAGGAAAAGAGAAGGGGAGGGATTTATGGTAAGATTCTGGCATCTTTCAAATCACCAAAAAACAAAGAAAAAAGCTGCATTCTCAACATTTTAAGCCCAACTTTGGCAACGTGAATTTCTGTTTGCAATTAGCTTCAGAGTGAAAAAATGGTAATGATGGAGGAGGAGGGGACTTTATGGCTCCTTTTGTATATAAATCGCCCCCCAAATATAAATCGCCCCCACGTGACCTCCCCCGCCAAACTCCAGGGGTCGTGGTGATGCCTGCCACAACTCTCCTCCAAGTCAAGGAAGCCTCTGCGTGACAAAGTCTTAAAACTAAATACAGGGACAGCGCTGTGGGTTGGAGTGGGTAAGGACCATACTGCATTTTTTTTTTTTTAAGGAGTTTTAAATTTACAACATTTCCCCAAGCAGGAGGAAGGGAATGCGCCACACCCTTAGCAAGCAAGCAAGGAATTCAGGTTTATTTCTCGTCTCTAAATTCCATAGTGTTATTTAAACTCCACATAGGACAGAAAAACACCGCATATAATTCTGTTGCTCCATAAACGATTAGCTAAATTTACGAAGAACGCAAAAAGGAGAGAGAGGAAGACAGAGTTACTGCAGTCCTTTCTCCAAGCGCTGCAACAGCCAAGTCCGTCACGCGGGAAGAAGCGCAGGCTGGGAACTTTCCGCACATTAACTCCGGGATTGCCCCAGACAGAGAAGTCCCACGACCTTCACAGCGAAACACGGAAGGAAATAAAGCTTTGCAGCACTGATTGGATCAGAACCCTGGTCCAGGTCAGGGCTTGGGGAATGGGGTGACCTCCTTTCCTGCGACTGGCATTCCTGCTAGACCGAGGCAGATCCGGAGGGACTCCGTGGCCTTTTCGTCTTTGCAACCAGTGCTGCCAAGGTCCGCAGCCCAGGGCCGAGCCAGGATCAGGTCAGCCCGCAAAGCGCAGCCGCGCGGGGCAGGGCCTTCTGGGTACTCGTGACCTCAGAATCCTGCACATTCCCATTCTGCTTAGCCTTTTAGTCGATTCCTGTCTCTGTCCTCGTGGGCCCGTGCTCCTGGGTCCCTCGGCCACCTGTGAGTTTCTCTGGCGAACTGTCCCAACTGAGAAGTGGGGACATGGAAAGTGGCGTGAGTAAGCTTTATGAAAATTGTGCGCAAGGCAAAAGTAACAGATCAAAGCGAAAGCATGAGGGTTTCTCTCGAGAGCGAGAATGATCTGGATTGTGATGTTTATTAGTCCTCTGTAACAGTATTAGTGTTCACCATTTGGGGAAGGCTCAGAAGGAGATGTTCGGATAATACAGCATTATGGTAGGAAAGCAGGACGCCTTCCTCGGACTTTCAAGCCCAGACCTAGTAATGCTTTGGGTCATTTGCATTCCTTCTGCCTCCGTAGACTCATGAATCTGAAAGGGACCCAAGGAAGGAAAAGAATGGATAATAAATGATGTAGGATCCAAGAGCAGAAAGGGCCAGAGGAAGAAAAAGCTCAAGAGATAGACGTGGGTTAAGCAGGTGGTATCAATGAAAAGTCCTCTGGAAATTGCGTCTCTGGTGCGCCCGGTTCTCTGAGACACCCCAGCAGGTGCCAAGCCCTTGAGAGAGCGGATTCCAGGGATATTTAATCCTCGCAGCAACTGAGCGTTTGTGCCTTGAGATCGCAGAGTCTAACCCTTGCCTGGGGAATCCCAGCAAGATTGTCCTCACCAGAGGATGTTCTTTGGATACCAGGAGCTTCCTGAGGTCAGAGCCAGGATTCAGGAGCTGTTAACTGGCCCCTGTCCGCTCTCATGGGCTTGGCCTTATTAATCCAGGGCTTGAAGAAAAAGAAAACAAAAAACAAAAAACAAAAAAACGGAGTCAACCACTTTTAGACCAATTACCTCCTTTCTAAAGAAAAATCATAATGCCTTGCCAAAACAAATGTAGTAACTTGGCCTTTCCTTTCAACTACCTCTGCTTTCTTGGAAATGTGTATCTATGGATAAGCCCCTGAGCTAACCCAGGGAATAAACCAGAAACTTAAGAAGGCCCTATAATTGGTGTGGGCCAATGGGAAAAATAAGAAAAAGAAAAAAGAAAAGAACACCACTTTGCCAAGGGATATTAAGAGAATGGAGGAGGAAGGAAAATGAGGGGGCAGAAAACTGTACTTGAAGGCCCAGGATTGAAACAGCCATGGTAAATAGAAATGCTTGCTCCACTGGGGTTGGGTTCTGGCATCAGAACCAGGTTTTGGAAATGCAAGCTGTGTCCTGAAAGACGGACTCCATTGTTTACAGATGCCTTACTTTTCCTTTCCTGAGCTCATACTCTACTCCAATCTCCCTTTTCCCACCTCTGCACTGCCTTTCCTTCAGCAGCAGCAATGCTAAAGCTGAGGGCGATTCTGTGGGTCTGTCATTTTGACTCTTTTTCTGTTACAACTCTCAGCCGCCCTCTCCTGTGTGCAATACCTTCTGTGGGAGGAGGTGACCTGTAATGTCCTCGGGCTTAGCCCTCACCAGCATGGCAGTGAGCACCTGTCCGCCCTTACCATCCCGGGGTTATTATATGTTAGGAGCTGGGATCGCTTGCTCAGGAAGTAGCTAGGTTAATGATCAGTAATCACAGGGGTGCTCAGTTTGGGGAAGTCACAGAAGCACAGCTGAGCTTTCATCTCCGGTTTAATCTTTGTAGAATTAGTTTCATCATGCTCACCCCTTTGTTCCTCACAGAAATGGAAGGGACAATGGCCTTAGGCTTAGGAGCGAGGCTTAGGATTCCATCAAGGATCATGGGTTGACTCCTTCGCCCTCTTACTACCACCTCTGTCACTTCAGAAGAGTCCTTTACAGAAGCCTGAGACGCATCTAAAAATTTGAGAAAGGAGCCAGGACTGTCCCTCAGCATTTTATGAGCACTGAGTGCGGCAATACATGGAAACACTGCACAGTAACGCAACCTATCCTCAAAGAGCAGCTGTCCCCGGAGCCACCTCTCGTTCCTGGCCAGATGTCCATCTGCTTTTGGTCCCCGACACAGTTGGATTAGGGATGCGGTGCAGTGGATGGTACAGTGGAGGGAGGTGGTAAGCAAAGCCTAAAGACCATCCTCCAAACTATGAGTTCCTCTTTTCTGTAACTTATCAATCTTTTTCCATTAGTCCCTCAGGAAAAGGGAAAGTTTTGTAATCTTTGAGAATTTCAATGCCTCCAGCTCTTCCTCTCCACTCCCATCCTTATCAGGCACTTTGTCCCCAGAACTGGCACCATGTGACTCCTCAGGCCACCATCACAAAACTCACAGATGAGATCCCAGTGGACAAGACACACTTGTTTCCTGTCTTAATGTTCTGCCTCCCATTACCTCTTAGAGGCTCTAGCAAAATTGAGTGCTGCAAATCTTTCAGTAGAGAAAACCCATCAGCATCCTCCCCACCCCCAAAACATAAACTGTGCAAAAATGTTGTCCAAAGGCCAAAATTCATGGTGTCAGCATGGCAGGATGCCTGTGGTTCGGAACGCTGACATTATCGTGCATGGGTGTGAATATACACAGACCTGGCCCTTTGCGTGAGGGACTTTGGCATGTTGGGCAAGAGGCTTCTCTTTTAACTGCCCTCATCACAGCCAATCCACAGCCCCTAAAACCCTCTCTGGCCTCAGCTGATTCCTTCGAGAAAATCCAGCCTTACTATATCACTACATAAATATGGTAAAACCACTAGCTTGGGAGATGGAATCAAGTAATCTTCCTCACAGTAGCAGTATCTCAAACACTTTACAGCTAAGGAACTTGTCTGCTCAGACACAAGGTGATTCCCACACTCAGGGACCGGTTAGGACTTGTAAGGAATTGGCTGGACAGGCAACTGCGCCTTCAAGCTACCTCCCCTAGCCGTGGCAAGGGCGGCTTGGCTTTGGTCTGCACAGATGGGCTCCATTATGGCACACTGAGTGTTTGCTCTTTGCATTTATAACCTGATGATTCAAAACAAGAAATTGCTTCCATTTTTAGTGTTGCTCATTGTCTCTCTGCTTTCAAACCATTTCTATTCAGTCTAAAAGTCAAAATCTGGGGAGAAGAGGGGAGCATCACCCGGTGGTAGATGGTGATGTCAGACTGACTGGAGTTGAGGCCCACCTCTGACCTTAACTAAACTAGGTAACCTTGAGCAATTTTACTACATCTTTGTGCACCTTGGTTTACTGACACAGTAAAACGGGCATAAAATGCCAATCTGACAAGGCTCTCTGTGGAATAACCTAGATATTATTAGATTATCTGGCAAATAATGTAAATTTAAGGCACGTTAGGCATTATATTACTTTATCCATATATTTATTTCAAGATGAAATATTAACATAAGATTTGATGGTCTCGTTAGCAGGGTATCTAATTTCATGTGTTCTCAAGTTCCAAGTAAATAAATGAAAATTACCTTGGTGCTAGAAAGTATCATAAGAAATCTTTTGCTGGTAAACGTGGGTTAAGGGGCTTTTCTCTGCAAGGGGGATGGTGCACATTTGATATCCCAGCCCTGGGAGAGGCTGAGGCAGGAGGATCACAAGTTTGAATCTTGCCTGGGCAATTTAACAAGACTATGTCTCAAAATAAAATCTAAAAAGGGCTGGAGATATAGCTCAGTAATAGAGTGCCCTGCATTTGATCGCTAATTCTGTAGCAACCCCCCAGGCACCATGCAGCTCTACCAATCCTGAGTACACAGTAGGCCCAAATGAATACAAATTGGGTAAATGGTATAAAAGCCCTTCATACAATCTCAACAATTTCTAAATATCCATAGAAACACCTTCACAAGGAACACAAGGTAAGAATCTTTCCTCCGTCTATACAGATGTTTGTTTATTTAATTTAAAGGCCAAGTTATTATAAATTGTCAATGATGCTGGGTGTGATGGCGCAGGCCAATAATCCCAGCATTTAGGAGGCTGAGGCAGGAGGATCAGGCTGAGACAGGAGGATCAGGCTGAGACAGGAGGATCTCTGTGAGCTTGAGGCCAGCCTGGGTTACATAGTAAGTTCAAGGCCAGCCTGAATTACATGGGGGACCCTACCTCAAAACAAAACAAAACAAAACAAAACATGCCTGGAAGGTTTTAAATCTAGACCTGGCTTCCAGGCAGGGGAACTGATACTCTCAAAGCTACAGATAATACTGTTCCCCAAAGAAATGTTTCTCATTTTTCCTAGGGAAAATGGAAAGTTCCAGTAGAAGGTTGGACAGGCTGCACTGAAAGAACAATCAGATCAGCAAGTGATCAGAGATTAGATTGTTACCGCAAGCATGATTTCTTTGCAATAACCAAGTAGATAGTTCAGCTTTTAAAAAGTCCAATAATGTTATTTCAATTTGTAAACCAAAATCACCAGTCATTAAGAGATGAATTCGTGAGGTCACACCGTACTCCTACAAACCACATTAGATAACAAAGAGAAAAAAAATGGTATGGTTTAGTTAGACACAAAATCTTACAAAATGAGAAAGAGTCAAATCCTGAAAATTGCGGACTAACATCAACCAAAAACCAATTAACTAATGTATTTCTAGATTCTAACCAGATAGCCAAATACTGCAGGATTACAAATACTGCATCACCGATATGTTAAAATATATGCAACAAGCTTAAATTAAACATATTGGGGAACAAACACATACCCTGCATGAACTGTAATTTTATTTAATTTCTTAGAATTCTGCAACTTTCAAATAAACGATAGCAGCAGAAACAAGAGCCCATTTGAATGGACCACAATCAAAACCATCAGTAGTTTCTATGTAACGACAATAGCAGACAGCGTGTGCTGTATCTTTGAAGGTAGATAAAATACACATATCATTTGAAAAAGGTTATACTGTATGTGTGTATATGTTTATCTTATGTACATTACATTCTCAGCATTAAAAAAAGAGGCCACTAGTGAGCTTTTGAAAGAAACAGCAAACATTCCTGAAGAAATCATCATGGCTGGGTTGTTGATATTCGTTTGGAATATTCTCATTTATGGGTACACTCCATGTATCAATTTGCTATTCATCTCATCCTGATCTTCACACCCTTAACTGTTTTGGAACAGGTGGGGAAAATAACCCGCATTTTCAACCATTATATCCCCCAGACATGACTAATTTGAAGCTGAGAAAATTGCACATAATGGGCCAGGGATTGGAGTTCGAGATTTTCAGTCTGCTATAGTTTTGGTGCAGGCTGCAGCTGCCTCTTCTGATCTAAATTCACCAAACGTGAAATCAAAGGAAAATTATTTTTAAATT
Source organism: Erethizon dorsatum (assembly GCA_028451465.1). Taxonomy (NCBI): domain Eukaryota; kingdom Metazoa; phylum Chordata; class Mammalia; order Rodentia; family Erethizontidae; genus Erethizon; species Erethizon dorsatum. The sequence goes on along the minus strand of CM051829.1, from coordinate 122,075,939 downwards.
TTTCTGCATGCTTACTTTTAAGGAGGATAAAGATTAAGCTATATCTTTTGAAAATATATTCTTTCCTTCAGGGGTTCTTAAATTTTAAAACGAATGTGAAATACTAAAGAAGCTAGCCACTTAAGAAGCTTTCTGTGTCTAGAAGGAAACAATCAGATGCCTAATTTTATAGTGGCTCTAAGTTTTTTCTACAAAAGCATGATATAAATCACTGAATTTATAAATACTCCAAGTTCTTTTATATTAACTTCCGGAGCCTTTTTTTGCAAAATCCCATGAAAGGTTTAGCAGCATATAGACACTGCACAGGAAGATAAACACACAAAGTAAACAACAAACAAATAAACCATCAAACTTGGTAAGAAGAAGGCTATTGGGGTTAGGAAGGACTTATGCTGGCTGAACCAAAACTCCAACTTTCCTATTTGCTTTTATGGCTAACATTTTCACACCAGTTCCAGAAAATACAACCAAATATCAATCCAAATAGCATATAAACTGAGTACTAAAAGGATTACACAACTAGAACTGAAAGGGACTTTAAACTCATTCACCCACCAGCAAGGAGACAAGTCCATTTGTTTAGTGCCTTTGGGGCCCCCAGCCTGTCACAGTCTTCTGGGATGGTGGCTGTATGTTTTCGTGTTGGGGACCTGTGTGGGGTGCCTAAACCCTCCAGGTCAGGAGCTTTGCAGTCTGGATCCTCCCTTCTTAGGCTGCCACGTCTCCTTTCATCGGAGGCCACAGTGATTACAAAGCATCATGGCGGTGGGCAGGCACTGCTCTTCTCCCTTGGCCTCCCGCAGATGTATTAGGGAGACACCTCACCCAGGACACTGGGCCCTTACGTAGCAGTAGCGGTGGGCAGCGAGTTCTGTCCTGGCTTGGGGCAGAAGAGGGGTTGGTTCCTAAACTTCATCTTGACTTTCTGGGTCATAAATTTTTCATCCCACTACTGATCCCCTGTTGCTGAAGTTCTGTTTTTTGCTCAGTTTCATTTACTTGCCAGTGTAGGGAGGAAGTTGGGTGGGAAAACCTATCACTCACCTTTTGTAAAGATTCCTTTCCCACGCTTGGGTCTTGTAGCCTGCCTAAATTCCTAGGTTTGTTTAGGAGCCAAAACATTACTCTCCAGTAGGAAGCTGGAAAGGCTACGGCACTGTTCAACGTGGCTCGTTCTACTGCGCCCAGTTTCGGAACTCGCAAGAGAGGAGGGGAAAGGTAAGGGGTAAAGTTACAGCATACAACAACTTCCCTCCAAGAAATAGTATACACAGATACTTGTCTTCTCCAAGGAAAGCTGAATCTGAAGCAGTTTATTCATAAAGAGAACTTGCAATTGACTTTGAGGTTGTCTCGTGTGCTCAGTAACCCAGTTCTGTGGGAAAACGACGCTTGACACTAGCTGCCCCGCACAAACCCTGCTTTGAGCAAACAACTCTTCCGCAGCGAGAGCACCCCAGCGTCCCACAGCCCCTCACAGGGCTCCTTGGACCTCCTCCTGGGCAGTAATAAGGTTCCAGAAATCCTGCTCCTTCCAGAAGCTCCCTAGGAACCTACAAGGAGGTTAAAGAGCTCTTCAAACCGAGATCAGCTTCAGCAAAAGAAAAAGGAGTGCACACCGACAAACACCAGGAAACTATGTGTAATGGTTCACTGCTTGTGCAAAAACCTCAAAGAGGATGAAGGTCAGACAGGGATAATAGGCCAATTTAATTCTGAAAGCACAAGGTGCAAGAAATTTTAATTATGGTCTGCCACTGAAATCACACAAGATCCAATGGCATCTAACTGCAACTGCTCACCAAGCCAGACAAGAGGTGTAATTGTAACCGCTGAATAATCACTGAGGGCGCAGACAGGGCTGCCTTGGGCTCCCAGTAGAGGAGGTATTAAGAGCTTAGAAAAATCCAATACAGGGAAACATGGAGATAGTGCGTAGCCAAACAGCCTTTCAGCACAAAAGCCAAACCCGGGTACGTGTGTGTATTTGTGTGTGTGTGTGTGCGCGCGCGCGCGCGGGCGCGGGCATGTGCATCGAGGGTGAGGGTTCCAGAAATAAAAAGATGAAGCTGTTTGGCCCACATCGAGGAGAGGAGCGTGAAAGCTCTGCGCTCTTCCTGCTTTGGGGACACAAGCCCACAGAAAGGCGCGATCTCCCGCGGGAACTGCACTCCTCCATGAAGCTTCACGCAGTCTCCTTTGTCTAAAACAATTAGCTCGGATGTTACAGTGATTTCCAGGGCCAGGCGGTCTGTAACGTTGTTCCCCCATCAGACCCAGGTCTGCAGACAAAACGCCCCGCACGGAGCCCGAGGTGCCCACGCCGGTGCAGCCCTCGCCGCGCGGCTCCCGAGGGGACGCGCACGGGACCGCATCCGCGCCTCCTCCACTGTGCAAAGTTTGCCGGGCCTGGAAGGAGGCGGCCGAGCCTTCCCTCCGCGCCGCCGCGAAGTTGACGCTAAAGTTCGTGCCGGGATGTCCCAAACGTGCAGAGGGGGAGGGGGCGCGAAGGACGCGCGAAAGGACGGATGGCGGTGGAGAGGCAGTGGGGGAGTCAGGTTTTCCCGAGTGGAAGGTGCGGAGCCTGTGAGCTCCGTGGTCCCGGAGTGCGCGCCACTGGGGGTCTCCCAGGGTGGGCGCCATCGCCCCAGGCTCGGGAGCTGTCAGCTGCGGGGGACCAAGGGCTCCAGACCCGCCGGCTCCGGGGCTCTGAGAAGTGGGGGTGGGGACAGCAGGCCTAAGCGGCACCTTTGGGGGGGCGCTCTTCTCTCCGAGCTCCCCAACTCCGCGGGGTGCCAAAGACCCTCACACCCGCCCTGGCCGCGCCACCTCCAGCCCGCAGCTAAGGTCCGTGCACCGCGGTCCCCCGTGGGCCCCTGAGAGGGCGCGAAGGCTGGGACCCCAAATGCAAGCGTCACCCCGAGCAGGGACATTCGCTCAGGCAGAGCCCCGGGTGCGCGCCGGGCGCAGTTCCCCGACTCTCCTGTTGTTCTCCTAAAGTCGACTACGCTGCCCTCCGGGAGCCGATGGGAAGCGAAGGGAGAGGAAAAGGGGGGGCGCGGGAAAAAAGCGGGGCGGGGGGGGCAGAAAGCGATCAACTTCGCAGCCCAGCGCTTCCTCGCGCGATCGACGCCATGCTTCGGATCCCCACCCCCGCCACCCCCTCCTGCCTTTCAAGTGGATACTGAAACTAGGCCAAAACTTTTTCCCCTCCTTTTCTCTCGGCCACTAGACTGGATTGTGTCCCACGGAGCCCCATGGAGCTCTGCTTTCTTAAGCACAATAGCCGGACTAATTAGATCATAGAAGCGAGGCAGTGATACTGTAACAACTCGCCCAAGAGGCAAGAGGGAAGGGGCCCGGGGACGGAGAGAGAGTGAGAGAGAGAAAGGGGGAAAGTTTTCGGCTCCTGCACTCACCGATCAAGCCTCCCACCAGAAAGGCGACGACCTGGAACACCAGCAGGATCCCGCCGACCACGCACAGCTTCTTGGTGCTCATGTTTTCTATGATTGCCCCAGCCATTTTTGCGCGCGGGCCCCCTCTCCTTTGATTTTATTTTAATTTTCCCCCCTTTTCTTCTTGCAATAAACGCTCCGGGGCGTGTTTTCCGCTCCCTCCCGCGCGCGTCCCGCTCCGCTCCGCTCCTCCGCGCCCCTCTCCCGGCGCCGCTGCAAAACTTCCCGGTGCGCGAGCGCGGCGAGGATGGGGCCGGGCGCGGGCGCCGCTCCGATCCGATCGCGCCCGGGTGCCCGGAGCTGTGATTGTGGCCGCTCCGCCGCCTGTGGACGCTGGAAGGAGCAGGAAAGCGGATCACATGACGCCGCCTCCCTCCCTTTCTTCCTCCCTCCCTCGCGCGCTTCCTCCCTCCCTCCCTAACCTCGCTCGCCGCCTCTGCCCCTCGCCCGCGGGGTGGGGAGCGCGGCCCGGGTCCGGCCTGCAGCCTGTGCGCCCCGGGCCGGTGACCATGGGGTACGATGTATGGTGATCGCTGCTAAATGGGTTCCCCGGGCCCAGCCCCGCCAGCGTCTCCTTTCCCCTGGCTCCCTGGGTGCGAGGTTTCTTTCCCCGACCGCCTGACCTTTAACTGACGCGCTGACTTCGGAAAACGATCCCCACCTACAACGGCTCGAACTCTCTTTAGGAAAGAGGAGAATTTTCAAAAGGAAACCAGTAGGTGCTAAGTCGAAGCACAGAGATGCGGGATGAAGTCTCAGTTCCGCTTCTCTCGGTGAGGTCCCGGCCTCGGCCTCCACGAGCTCAGCCGGGCCCAAACCCAGCTGCCCCTCTGTGCGACCCTGGAGGGACCTTGCTCCCTGCTCCACCCCCTGGGCGTCAAGGCCTTGACTCTGGCTATTGCTTTAAAAAAAAAAAAAATGTGTTCTACCCCCACACAGTTCTAAACCTGAGTCGGACCCCAAATCGTCCAAAAATCCCGTCTCCGTTTCCCACACAGCCTCCGGGCAGTAGCTATGGAAACCCTGTGTTGACACTAGCACCTCCTGTTCTAAGGACCTGTGGGTGCACACTTATCTCCACCACTGAGCTGTAAATCCCTCAGGGATAGAGACCCAGCTGTATCCCTCGCTGTGCCCCAAGCCGTGTAGCCTGGGACCCTTCCTTTGTAGCGTCCTGCATAACTTTGGGAGACAAACAAGTGACACCCGAAGCCTTTTGCATTTCAAAGGCCTAAAGGACCTTAGTCGGTTTAGACGGTACACATATTAAGTTGCAATAATATTTGTCGTCTCTCTGTGAAGCTAGATTCATACACAACTGCCAGGGAAAGCCGTGGGTGGGGTTAAGGTCTTAAGAGCTTCCCTGCTCTATCAAGCCTAAATTCCTGGGCCTGATTTTTTCCTATTTCTCAAAGTTGGTCAGCACAATTTATTACCCGAGGGGTTTGGTAATGCCCCTCCCCAAAGCAGGGTGCCCACTTCTGCACATGTACCTGCCCCCCCAAGGGACAGTCCCTAGTGCTCCCCTGGTCTCCTCCAGCACCATCATTGTTCTTACAGAAGCCGTTCAGGCTGCACTTTCACAGACACGATCCTCTCTAGTCTTCGAGCACACACCCTCAAGGCCAGTCCTGGGTTCTAGGTGTGTGAAACCCTAGCCACTTGCCCCTGCAGTTCTTAACAGTTCTGGGGCTATGCCTGCTATGTGTTCATCCTTCCATTCAACCCTTTATCCCGCAGGATCCTGAGCACGTTCTGGGTTTCCTTCCTAAGCCCCGGAGGACAGCAAAATGCCAAAGCTCCTGTCCCTGTCCTGAGGGCACCCAGTCTAGTGGTCATGCAGTGGACAAGTATTGATTTCGTGTACTTTGGACATCTGGTACTCTCAGAAGAGGAGATAAGCGGGCGGAATTGCTGCCCACACAGATGGACCATTGTGGGTTGTTTACCTTCGCTCCTTACCTTTTCGGAGGTGTGTATCGCCTACCTACCTGCTTGCCTGTCTGCTATCTGGCAGAGGTAGCCAGCGTATCACAGTACAGGAGCCAGAGTGGGCCCCTTCTGACCTCAGGGACTAGTTTACTCCCGCATTCTGTGTTCTTAATCTCAGCAAGCTGCACACTTTCACACATTTGAATAATCAAGATGCTTTTGTGTCAAAACTTCTTTTTTAAATACCAATAGATTTTTTAAAGTAAGGTTGGAGTGCTGCAAAGGTAGCTCAGTGATAGAGCATGTTCTTAGCATGAGGCCCTGGGTTCAAGTCCTAGCACACATGTGCACACACATGGTTGATAGAATTCAATATATTTACTGTCTCTTTTATACTACATTTCAACAAGAGAAAAGCCTAACAAACTTACTTAACCAACATGTTAGAGACACGAAAGCCTTCAGAGGAAGAGGCAGAGGTGCAGGGGAGGTATCTGATGTTATGCTTAGGTTTGATGAAGCAGCGACGGCCGTGCAGAACTATGACTGGGCAAAGAGTGGGAGCTCATGGGAGAGCCAGCCAGGCCCATCTGTCCAGATTCTTTGTGTCCCTCCAATGTAGTCCCCTTCCGTGAGGGGCTGGATGTCTCTATGGGCAGCTGTTGCACAGAAAGAGAGGAAAGCGGTAGGATAGTGTTGTTAGGTTCCATGGGTTCCTTGGCGGGAGAAGCTACACTGGCTGTGACCCTTGACAATGGACTGGGAAAGGAATCAACTACCTCATGGACCACCTCATGCTTTTTCTACAAGATATGACTGTTCGTGATGATTATTATTATTGTTTTAGGAAATGTTAGGGGAATCAATAGCCTTGTGTTGGAAACTAGTACAGTAGTTCTTTCTCTACAATTTTATTGTGCTATGAATACTTTTTGGAGCCTATTTTTGCAGAAGTCTGGAGGGCTGCCTTTATTGACAAAGGTGCTAATGAGGATGTCATTTAGTATTGAACTCTGAACAACACTTAGTGAATTTTAAGGTAGAAACATTCTACTCTCAAGGTTGCTCCTAACTACCAAGAAAATATCTGCTGCACCCTCAGATAGACTATCCCAGGGACTGGAATAACCCAGGGACAACTCAACTCTGCCAGCAGAAACTCATCATTCCTACTCCACTTCCCAAGAATTGAATAGCCCGATCTATTCATCTTTCTTTTTTTCGAAGCGTTTGGTATATGGACGCCGTAATGATGGCCGATGCATATTTGTTGAGGATAGATAGGTGGTGGGTGGATGGGCGGAAAAGTGAAGTCTCCCCACCACTGATTCCTATGTAGAATTTGCCAATTATTTTCTTGCATAGTGCTTATGTACTGGGCTGTTTTGCACACACACCTATATTGTGGGGTGTTGTTGCCCAACTGATGTGAGTTCTTTAAACACAGGCAGAGGGTGATCTGAGCCTGGTCTCCCTCAGGATCCCAGGAGCACCTTGCACAGAGCTGGGAAAATTCCATTGTCCTGTTAGTATGTGTAACTAGAGATCTGAAAGAATTGAAGACTCCTCCTTAGACACCTGGTTCATGTCCCAGAGGGACCCAACAGGAGAAGTAATCCCACTTGGAGGAGGCACCTTGTTCTCATGAATAGCTTTTCCCCATCAAAGGCATCTGTTGTGGCCGGGGTGGTTAGCGTTTTCTTGCAGGTAGGTGTGAGCATGTCCCATGAGTTCACACTCTATTATTCAGCGTCACTTCACTACTGTGTGTGGTGTTTCCATGCATAGCTTCTTTTAAAATGATTTTCCCCAAACAGAACCACCCCTTCCTTCCTTCTCTATGGGCCCTGTTATCTTATTTTGTACTGAAATACAAGACCTCTCCTGACACGGCCTTCCACACACTGACCTTAGGTAGAAACCATGCAAACCCCGGGACTGATCTCCACATGACATTGTTTAATCAACACCACTGGTCCACTCTCTCTGTAGACCCCCACCCCAACGCTACACCCCCCTTCGTTCGCCCCTTCCAAGCAGTCCAGGTAGCAGGCTTATCCAATCCCAGCTGTGTGTCTGACTGGTTGTTTAAAGAGAGTTGGGGAAATTGCTTACCTTTTGAGCTCGTTTTTCTCATTTCTTCAAAACACAATACCAAATTCATGAGTTCTGATGCGCATTAAGCAAAACAGTACAACTAGTGCACAGTGCCTGATGCAGCGTGGACACAACACATGTTGAAATATTATAAGGCAGGAGGTTTCTGTTCCCAGAGAGCAAAACAAAACATAACAAACCATAAACCCTCTAATTATAGTCCCGCTTATGAAATCGCCTCTTTGAACCCAGGCAACCTGGAAGGGCAGGTAAGGCGCTTTACAGGTGTCCAGAAGCCTCTAGTGGGAGGCGGGTAACTTGCAGCAGCCAGCCACCCCCCTGCTGTTTCCCAGACTTGAAAGAGGCGTGGAGCTGCCTGCTGCAGCATTCAGCTCTGAGATGCCAGTGCTGGACCCCGGAGCAGAGCCTGGCACAGGGCTCTTTCTCCTCGCTGCTCTGCACAGCAAAAGCCACATGGGCCCAGCTGACAGCACCCATGGTCCCACACCCACCCTCCCTCTCCTCTCACCCTGCACTTTGTCATTTTACCTGCTCTTCTTTGTTCCCCTTTATGCCGTGGCAATAGGAGGAGACACACCTGCCCAGGATGGGAATCCTGTGACACTGACAGCATCCAGCTCCATGGCACAAAATCAAGAGTCAACACAATTTTTATTATTATTTATTTGCAGTACTAGGGATTGGAACCAGGGCGATCATGCTGAGCTACACATCCCAATCCCTCTTTTTTGTTTGTTCTGTATTTAGAGACAGGATCTTGCTAAGTCACTAAATTGCCCTAGCTGAGCTCCAAGTTGCAATCCCCCTGCCTCAGTCCCCCAGAGTGCTGCGATTACAAGGCGTGCACCACGTTTTGTTGACGCACAAGTTTTGTTGAATGAATGAATGATAAGTGAGCAAGTTCCAATCCATTGATAAACAAACAAATTCCAGTCCCTGGTTGTCCAGGGGCTCAGCAGGCCCCTGGGCAATGGCAGGAAGAGACACTGAGACTCATCCATAGCCCAAGCGTAGACAGAGTGAAGACCGGCTCGGACCCAGGACCAAACCCAGTCCCATCCCACCAGTACCACTGGAGATGACCCAGAATGACTGAGTATCTCAGCATCAAGGATGGTGTCCCATAGAAGCACATTGGGTTGCCTGTATGGAAGATTAAAAAAAAACAAAGTTTTTGAGGGTAAAATGCATGAAAGTCAAAACCTTTCACATGTCTATTTTGCAAAGAAACTGGGATGGTTGGGAGTGAGGGAGGACAGGTCATTCCCCAAACACCAGACACAGTGGAAGCCAATAATCCCTATTAGTGCTGTCAGTGATTATAACAGCAGCAGCAAGAGGAGCCCGTATGGTTTGCTTCCTATGTACCAAGCTCTCAGCTAAAAGCTCTGTATATGTTGTTCTCATCTGTGCATATGACAATGCTATGAGCTGGTGTGTATGTTCATCATTCTTTTTTTTTTTTTTTTGTGGGTACCGGGGGTCGACCCCAGGACCTTGCACGCCAGCAGGCACCCATGCCGCTGAGCGATATCACCGGCCCTTTTTTCGTATGTGGGTTCTGGGAGTTGAACTCGGGCCCTCGCGCTTGCCAGGCAGGCGCTTATGCCGCTGAGCTATCTCACCAGCCCCATGTGTTCATCATTCTAAGGGGAAAGTTGGCTCAGTGGAATTAAGAAATATTCCCTTGGCCATACTGCTGATGAAGCTGAGAGCTGTAATTCTACCATAGCCGTAGCACATCATTCATGCATGTGATCTCCAGACGCCATAAGCATTGAGCGGGAACCAATTTGGATGCTGGGAGGACCAGTGGGCCCTGCCAAGTCCTGGTCCTCATGGAGCTTAGTACGAAAGCTGGCGCTAGAGCCTGAGGTCCCGTTTCCTTTGTGTCAGCTGTTCCTTGAGTCCACTTCAAGAATGAACCCTACAGGCCTGTTGGGGTGAGAAGAAAACAAGGCTCTAGGTGACATTTATCCCAAGGGCCCTTCCTGCCACATCTGAGACAGGCACTGTTCTAGGTTTGCCAGCTTCTCCTTTGTTCACCATCCACTGCTGGCCTCCCTCAGAGTGAGTCCCCTCCTGTCCAGCCTTACAGCTGTGCAAGCCTTTCTTTGTTGGTAGTTTTTGCTACCAAAAGCTTTTTCAAATTGAAGACCCATTTTCAAGGTCAAACGACTAATGAGATGATTTGTTAAATATAAATTGAGGACACTCTTGAAAAGTACACCTTAGCAAAAGACACAGTACAGGGGCCGGTGATATTGCTCAGCGGCACAGGTGCCTGTTGGCGTGCGAGGTCCTGAGGTTGACCCCCCGGTACCCACAAAAAAAAAATAAATAAATAAATAAAAGACACAGTACACAAAATGAATTTGGCTTAAGTAATTGGCAAATTGATCCCTCATCTACGCCCTGTTTCATTGTTATTTTGTTGTCATGATATGAAACCCCAGTCAAGACTCTTTTTGCACAAGAGCTCAAGGTGTTTTATCAATATCATTCATCTTCATGTAACAAGGAATGGAGCATCTTGTTTGATACCTGGAGCCCAGATGATTTCATGATGCTTTCTTTCATTTAGTTCATAAATATGTATTATGTGATTACCGTAAACCAGGTGTCTGGCAGGTGCTAGGATACAGATGCAAACAGGACAGACACACTCTTGCTGTTACAAAGATTAGAAGCTCAGGAATGCAAAGGAAGGGGTTGTGTAATGCGATGAGTCTGTCAGCCAAGGTGGGAGATCCTAGGAAACCACTGGTGTAAGGGGCAGGAGGACCTCAAGTTTGAGCCCAGCCCAGGCAACTTAGTAAGACTCTGTCTTGAAATAAAAATAATATAAAATTTAAAATTGAAAGAAAGCCAAATATAAATTCAAATTTATAACCTAGAAAAATCTGAAAGTGAACACTCACTCCGAAAGTGTATATATTGGGTTGGAGGGGTAGGTCAGTGTTACAGAGCTTGCCTACCCTGCCAGCTGTTGGTTCAATCCCCAGCACTGCTACCCTATCAAAAAATGTGTGTGTGTGTGTGTGTGTACTCTTCTAAGTGACTCAGAGGCTTTTTTAAGGATTCCTTGGAATTTTAGATTTCTCAGATCATTTAACTTATTTTAAGTATCATTTAGTAGGAAAATAAGGGTCTTTATGTACATTAGACCATCTAGCCATCTCAACAAATATTTATTGAGCAATGCCTTAGTCTGTTTTCTGTTACTATAGCAAAATGCATGAGACCAGCTGATTTACAAAGAACTGAAGTTTCATTCAGGTACTGGGGGCTGGAAGGGCCAGGAGCATGCACCAACTTTCACTTGTCCTGGTGGAGACCTCCTCGCTGCCTGGTCACGTGGCTGAGGGCATTCAGAGCGAGGGTGCTGGCTCGGGTCTCTCTTCTTCTAGGAAGCTATTTATGCATTCCAGGGGTCCCTTCCTGACCTCACCCCAAATACCTCCCAAACACCCTACCCCAAATACTGTCAGTGTATGAGTTAGAGATTCAGGTTCCTTCCCATGAACTTCTGGGGCCACATTCAAACCACAGCAGGCCCCTACTTTCTGCAGGACACTAGACACAACGTGTACTTTGGTATTTACTTCTCGCGTGATGTTAGGAAATTCATTTAGGCTATTGATGCCTCACTTCTCTTCATAGTACAAAGTCCTATGATTGCTGTCTGGATTTCACATTTTAATACATAGAAAGGACCCAGCTGAGTGCCTGGGACATGGTGATACTAAGTAAAGTGGCCCTACAGTTAGTAACCGTAGCAACAGTAGCAGTTGTCCTCATATTCCCACACAAGGCTGTGGGCATTGGAAAGCAAGAATAAGGTAAGAGTGGTTTATTTCATATTAGAGGAAAGAAACAAGTTCAACTAAGTCTTTATGTTAAAAGATAGTTCTGGATAGGTTTTAAAAAATGAGTAGGTGTTTTGTTAGTAGATATAAGGGAAACATCGGGGCAAGGTTCAGATCAGAAAGCAGTTCCTTTTTTTTTTTTGTGGGTACCGGGGGTCGACCTCAGGACCTCGTGTGCCAGCAGGTGCCCGTGCCGCTGAGCGATATCACCGGCCCTTTTTCTCGTATGTGGGTTCCGGGAGTAGAACTTGAGCCCTCGCGCTTGCCAGGCAGGTGCTTACGCCACTGAGCCATCTCACCAGCCCCAGAAAGCAGTCACTTTTAAAGTTCATACATCTGGCTGAAGAGTTGGCATGTGTACATGTCTCCACAGCAATGCACTGTGCAGACATGTGGTCATGTCACCTATGGCCACGTGAGGTGGGGTGAAATGATGAGATTATAGCGTCTTAGAAGCTGGCATTTGAAATCATGTTTGTTACCAGACCGGAATAATAACACCTCTCCTCTATCTGCATAGCATCATGTCAGTACCATTTAAGATGCTATCTCAGTAATCTTCACAACCTGGGAGGCCTGGCCAGTTGTGATTATCAGCATTCTCCTTAAAGGAAAGCAGACGTATAAGGAAGGGGAGATTTTAACATAGGAATAAAGTATTAGTTAGGCCAGGCATCGTGGTGCATGCCTGTAATCCCAGCACTCAGGAGGCTGAGGCAGGAGGATTGTTGTGAGTCTGAGGCCAGCCTGGGCTCCATAGTGAGTTCAAGTCCAGCCTGACCTGCATAGAGAGACCCTGTCTCAACAACAACGACAACAAAATACTGTAGAGTTAGGACTTCCATAACTATATACCGTGGTGTGAGTGGTTTGAACAACAGAAAATAAATAATTTATTTTCTTACATGTCTGAGGTTGGAGGACCAAGATCAAGTCTCACTGGACTCCTCTGTGGGGCTTGGAGGCTTGCAGATGGTCGCCTTCTTGCTGCTCTTCCACTCCTCTTTCCTCTGCGCTGAGCCCCCTGTGTCCCCCGTCCCTGTGGCCTCAGGTGGGCTGGACTCCCCTCCACCCTAAAGGCCTCTTAGCTTAGTCGCCTCTGTAAAGAGCTCGTCTTGAAAGACGGCCTCCTTTGGAGGTCTGGGGTTGGGACTCAACATATGAGCAAGGGGTTCAATTTAGCCCATAATAAACACCTCCATCAGCTCCAGGACCCCCAGATCCACACACAGAATATTTGCCACAGCTCGAAGCCTCCCTGTGCTCCCTCGTAGCTGATTCATCTTTCTTAATCCTGAAGTCTCCAGAATGTACCTAAAACCCACTTCACAGTTATCATCGTTGATAGGTTTTCCTACATTTGACTGTCATGTTTGTATCCTTTGGCGATTCATATTCCTCCCCAGCAGTGTGTCTGCGAGTTTCAGCCATGTTATTGCCTGCAACATTTCTTTATTTCGTTTTATTGTGCAAATACATCCCAATTTATCTAACGTTTGAGTTGCTTCTGGTTTTGGGTATCGTGAAGAAAGCCATGTAAGCATCCTTCTATTTGTCTTTTGTTAGATATAATCATTCCATTCAGTTACCAATACATGTGTACCTTTATATACAAAATAAATAATCTATAGATACACAGGTGATTTAATGTTACTATATACTGCAGAACAATTTTCCAAAGTAGATATGGCAACATACATTCAAACTCACAATATAAATTCTAGTTGTTCCACATCTTTGCCACCACTTAACATTATCAGTCTTTTCAATTTGAGTAATTCTGGTGAGGATGTATATTATTAGCATTTTATATTTGTATTTCTCTGATGGTTAATAGTGTTGACTATTGGTCATTTAGATTTTCTTGTGTGTATGAAATGTCTCCAAGTCATTTTTCCTTCCTAAAATCTGTCACCCTTCTCTTATGTATTTATGGAGATTCCTTATATATTCTAGATGCAGATCCATTTTCTGAATTTGTGTCGCAAACAGTACCCCTTAATCTATGGCTTATCTTTTTCTCTTTTAGTAGTATTTTTTCACAAGCAGATATTCTTAATGTTAATTAAGCTCAGTGTATCAATCTTTTTTGTGGTTTGTTTTGACATTCCCTTTAAAAAGATCTTTTCTTATCTGTCGGGCATAATGGCACACGCCTGCAATCCTAGCACTCATGAGGCTGAGGCAGAAGGATTCCTGTGAGTTCAAGGCCAGCCTAAACTACATAGTGAGACCCTGTCTCAAAAAGAAGAAAAAGAGCTCTTTTCTTATTCAGCTTCCTAAAGATAATTTTCATCTTGAAGCTTGATTATTTTACTTCACATCAAGGCCTATGACTAATCTTAAATTAATTTCTACTGAGTCTATGCATTGATTTGGAACCATTTCTTTCCCACTGAATTGTAGTTTTGGCTCTGGAGTGAATCAGGTGATATTTGTGTGGGTTGATCTGGCCCCTCTACCGGTCACATCTTAACTAACCCCTAGGTATAACCTAAATAATGCTAGTTGAAAAATAATTTTGTCACAGGGCAGGCATTTGTAAGTATTTTTCAAATCTCTCATGCCATACAGGGAAGAGTTACTATCTAAATTTATATCTTAAATTTAGTCCTAGGGATCAATCAGTTACTTTTTGCTATTATCAGTTTTCAAACTCTATGTATCAAAACACCAAAAAGGATAAGGACAGATTGGGAAAACGTTTGCAATAAATATGACAGAATGTCTTTAATATACAAAAAAAAGAATCTACAAATAAATAAATAAAAGATAAAAGACCAAGTTAGGTGTGATGACATGTACCTGTGATCCCAGCACTTGGGAGGCTGACGCAGAAGTGTCACTGTGAGTTCAAGGCCAGCCTGGGCTACATAGCGAGACTCTGTCTCAAAAATAAATAAATAAATATATATATATATATAATAGGTTCGCACAAAAGGTACCAGTAGACAACAAGCATAAGGATGCTCAACCATTTTCATATTTTAAAATATAGAAATTAAAACAAGAAAAAAAATCATTTTTTTCTATTCAATTAAAACATTAAAATGTGAGGTAAGGCTGGGCTGGGGATGTAGCTCAGTGGGGGAGCACTTGCCTAACATGTGTGAGGCCCTGGGTTTGATCCCCAACACTGGAAAAAATTTAAAAAGGGTCAGCTAAGCCCATGGCTAAAGAGAAGTAGGCATAGTTATGTATTGTTGATGGAGTGATACTATAAACTTCTTATAGGGAATTTATCAACGTCTCAATTACTGATGAGCATAACCTTTCACCCGTAACTTGAAATTTATCCTAAAATATACCACACAAGTGTTCAAAGATACACTGATAGGAATTTTATCACTGTGTTGTGGCATTACTTTTAATAGTTTTAAAAGCCAAGCTATTAGGAGGTTACCCCTAATTTGTATTTATCCCACTTGCCGTGGGTAGAGTCACGTGTTTTATGAAGAGATGTTGATATAGGTGATGATTCGGAGTATTTTACAGCAGCATTTCTGCCCCTTCTTTCCCATGGGAGGAAATGCATTTCTCTGACTTTGGACTTGGCCATATGGATTGCTGTGGACGATGGATTACGAGTGGGGCTGGAGTGAGCAGAGGCTGTCAGTGCGCTTGTGAATTTGGAGCGTGGCTCACCTCTGAGCTTCCTGTCATTCCCCACGAGAAGCCCTGCTCCAGGGAATCAGTGATCCACGAGAAACAGGAAGAAATGCGGAACAGGCTTCCCAAATTACAGTCTGACCCGCAGAGCTAGGAGATAGAAAGCATATGGTTGCTTTTGTATGCCATAGCTTTTCATTTCTTATTTTTGTTTTCTTTTCGGTTTTGATGTTGGGGTTGAACCCAGGGCATTGTACATGCTAAGCATGCACTCTACCACTGATCTAACCCAAACCCCAAGCCACTGAGTTTCCACTGGGCTGTTTTGGGTTCTGTTAGAGGAATCGTTGAGGCAATAGCTGACCAGTGCAATGTCATCGCGTTTGAAATGGTGTCCCACACTCTGCTGGGGGTGTTGTGTAATATACTGTGTAAACAACATATTTCTTTTGTAAATGTGCTATTTTGATGTTAAGCTGGGTTTGGTGGCACATGCCTATAACCCCAGTACTCTGGGAGGCTGAGGCAAGAGGACTGCAAATTTGAGCCCAGCCTGGGCAATTTAGTGACTTAGCAAGATCCTGTTTCAAATAAAAAATAAAAAAGGCCAGAGTGGAGAGTGGTGCTGGGGATGTAGCTCACCGTGAAGGCCTTGGGTTCAATTCCTCGTACCACCAAAAAAAAAAAATTAGAATTCATTCAGCACTAGGGTTTTAGAAACTATGGTTTTATATTTCATATCATTATCACAACACTCCAATGTAATATTCCCATTTTACAGACAAGGAAACTGAGACTCACGTGGGTTATGTAACTTGTTCAGGGTTTCATCACTAGTCATTTACATGGTAAGACTTAATTCTGTGATTCTGGCACAGAGCTGTATTCTGAAACATTAGGCTATGCTGCTGTTCACAGATGACATTCATTCATTTCTAATAAAAATTCTCAGCAAGCAAAAACTCTTGCCTTTATTCCAGTTGTGTGTTATATTTTTAATTTTTCTGATAATTTTTATATCTAATTCTTACAGAAAAAAATCAAACATTTTGCATTTGTTGAGATAGACAATTGATGCTTTTCTCCTAAGAGGCTGACGTCTTACGAAAGTTGCTAGTTTCAAATAATCAGTTTCCTGGTGGAAATAAGTGAAATCTCTGGAAGGTAACATGTTTGAGCCGTTCCTGTCCAGTGCTGATGTGCTCTCACACTCTGAATCCAGAAAACTTAAGTATGAGTTGATTTTATAAGTTAAACTGAGAAGGATTGTTGTGGTGTCTCATTTGAGGAATTTTCATTGACTATCCAAGCTCCTCTGCCCAATATTGGTCATTAGTTAACCTTTTTTAGAATTTATCTTGTTGCTAAATATCAAAAGTAGCAAAGTATATTAATGGCTACATTACTGTCAGAAATTTGAATCTTTACCTTGTTTAAAGCAGATATGCCTAAGTCTTTGCTTCATTTTCTGATTGGGATTTGATATCCCAGTGTTTTTAAAATGAAACTGAAGTTTAAAACCTGAATAGCTGCTGAATGTGGTGGCACATGCCTGTAATCCCTGAATTCTGGAAGGCTGAGGCAGGAGGATTGCAAGTTCAAGCCCAGCCTGGGCAACTTAGAGATTTAGTGAGGAACTGTGTCAAAATAAAAAATAAAGAATTAAGTTAAATTTCATTTAGCTGGCACATGCCTGTAATCCCAGCACTTGGGAGGCTGAGGCAAGAGGATCGCTACAAGTTTGAGACCAGTCAGGGCTACATAGTGAGTTTAAGGCCAGCCTGAACTGCATAGCAAGACCCTGTCTCAAAAAACATAAATACATAAAAAAAAATAAAATAAAAACAGGCATGAAATAAAATTACAAATTTTAACTCCCAGTAGAGGTGATTCAGGCTCTTTCTAGGTTGGATAATTTAGCCTGAGACTTATTGCATCAGAGAAGTAGGTTAAATTCAATTTCACACAAGTACACTGACTTTAGAATTAGGATATATTGCCAACAAAGAAAGATTTCATCAGAAATTGTAAGATTGATTGTATTACACAGTAAAGGACAATAGCAAAGTCAACCACTATTAATTCTTACATTTCATATTTCTTTGAAACTTCACAAAGCAGTGGGATCAACATTTTAGTGCACAAATGAACAGTCCCATTATAAAAATGATTTTATAATGGTTTATTTGTTTTTTATCTTTATAAAAATAATATGTCTTAGTAATAAATGTGAAAAAGTTAAAAAAATTGAAGTAAAAAATCAGTCGGTCACTCAGGATAGCACATTTAAATGTATTAAGCGAGTGTTTCAGTGTGTTATGCAGAAATATCAATAGGAGAATAACCTGACAACCGGGAACCGGTCAACTTTTATTCTGCATTCATTTAGGCTACACCTAGGCTGCGAAGGGAGAGAGGTTTGAGAAGTTATTGTTTTGATGCAGTTGTGATGGAAATGACTGAAGTCTGAATTTCTTGTTTTCCGCACACATACTTTTGTTTCTGTATGTCTACCTATCTGATTTCCGTAGGCACAGATGATAAAATAATTGCTGGGTTTACTGGTTTCGCTGTGCTTTCTTTCCTCATGTTGCATAAATGGAAGGGAAATTATGGGGGGGGGACAGTGCTCCTCAGATCTAATTGAAATAGCCGAGGGATGTTAGGTTTTTTTGGGGGGGAATACCAGGAATTGAACTCAGGACCTCATGCTTGCCAGGCAGGCACTGCACCACTGATCTAAATCCCCGGCCCATTTTTTTTTTAAGGAGAAAAACAAACAAAATTTCAGAACAAGATAATAGGAGGGTAACGATGGTTAATACATTGAGCATTATCTTTAAATTACTTATGCAGAGTACAAGATGTAGGCATTTAATTGTCCGAACAATATTAGCACAAACCTTTCTTTTCAACGAACTAAGAAAATTAGTAGTATAACTATCTTAACTATCTTGTATATACATACATGTATGTATATATATCAGCTTCTCATGCTACAGAGACAATACAATGTATGCACATGTGTGCCTAGTTTATTTCACTTATGAGTATCATCTTGAGTTGCATCCATTTACCTATAAAAGTCTCCAGTTTATCCTTCTTTATGGCTGAGTAGTACTCCATTGTATAAAAAGACCACGTGTTTTTATCCATTCCTTTGTTGATGGGCATTTAGGTTGTTTCCAAGATCTAGCTTTTACAGGATGTTAGTTTTATTAGGTACTACCTTAAAGTGTTTCAAAAAGCACCCCCAAAAAAACTAATGTGGGAATCCCCTAATTACCTTCTCCAAACACTTAGGAGTGAAGGGCCCAGTGAAGAGAGGTTTTCAAGTCTAAACAGAAACTGTGGAAGCAGGAACAGCTCCAAGGGAGTGGAAAGGGATTGGTGTGTGCACTGTTGTATTTCTTTCTTGAAAACAGAGCTCGGGAGGAAGGACAGATATGCTGCCTGTGTCCGTGAGGAAGAAAAGTTAGTGCATTTGGGGGGTGGAATAGAGCTTAGTGTTGGAGAGTTTCCTAGCACGCATAAGGCCCTGAGTACAATCCCCAGCATGCGCACCCACATGCACCCACCCACCCACACCCACACACGTTACAGCATTAGTGGGAGCCACTGATTCTGTTTGTTCAGGTTCTTTGCAGAACATGGGCCGGAGAGCACATGGACACCATTGATTATTTTATTAGGAATCTCAAGCCATGAAAGCTCTGCTTACAACAGTGCCAACTCTCAAGGGCAAACCTGCACAATTTAGTAATACTGTAAATGACATTTGTTGTGGGGGCGCTGAAAAGAAATATACCTGCCTTCGTTTTAAAACTCTCTACCAAATCAAAATGCAAATGTTTCACGTTCAACCATCAAGATTGAGCTGGCCTTTACACTGGCATTTTTAGAGTGCAAAGTTCCCTTCGCATGGGCACAGGCGACATCTACCGGAAGAGACTTTAGGCTTGAATTGTCAGCCTGGCTGGGTTAGTGACAACACTGACCCAGCCCTGGGAGGCTCCCAAGAACCTTCAAATAAAGTTCAGAACTAAGGTAAAAATGAAAGACCTAGGGCCGGTGTGATAGCTCAGCTGCATGAGCGCCGGCCTGGCAAGCACGAGGTCCTGAGTTCGACTCCCGCATAAAGGAAAAAATGGGCCGGTGATATCACTCAGCAGCACAAGCGCCTGCTGGCAAGTGCGTGGTCCTGAGGTTGACTCCCGGTACCCACATTAAAAAAGTAAGAAAGAAAGAAAGAAAGACCTATCTCCCTGGAAGTAAATCTGAGATCAAAAATAATGCTTTACACTTCTTGCATAGTCATTATGAAGAATCCTATTTCTAACAATAAAAATTATCCAGAACACTTCAAGCCTACCATCTAAGGATTGCTACGGCCCTAAAGAATAATGAAAATAACAGATCTTCTCAAAATCTTTCTGGTTTTTCTCCTCCCTCCTCCCTTTTCTCTTCTCTTTTGTGGCACTGGGAACTGAAAACAGGGTCGCTATACATTTTGCTACATCCCCAGCCCTTTTTATTTTTACCAGTATTAGGGTCTTGCACAAGCGAAACAAACACTCTACCAGTGAGCTACATCTCCAGTTTAACTTTAAATTTTGATATCAGGTTTCACTAAGTTATGCAGGCTGACCTTGAACTTGTGATCCTCCTGCCTCAGCCTCTGAGTAGGGCTGGGATTATCAGCGAGTGCCACATGGCTGACTCTCAAAATTTCTTTATAAATCCAAATTTATGGGATTGTCAATGCTAATATCAATGGTGTATGAGCTTTTTCACTCTTCTTTTTTTTTTTTTTTTTTTTTTTTTGTGGGTACCGGGGGGTCGACCTCAGGACCTCACGCGCCAGCAGGCGCCCGTGCCGCTGAGCGATATCACCGGCCCCTTTTTTGTATGTGGGTTCCGGGAGTCGAACTCGGGCCCTTGCGCTTGCCGGGCAGGCGCTTAAGCCGCTGAGCCATCTCACCGGCCCCTTTTTCACTCTTCTTAAACCGAGAGCTTATTTGAACCAAGGGAAAAAGGCAATCTAGCCTGGTCATGGCCGAGCCTTCTGTCTTCTCTTCCACAAATGCCTGTGGCCTTCATGCCTTCATGCCCTCACTACTTTCCTCAGCTTTGTGCAGCTTGTTGTCCCCCATCACCATGATGAAATTCAGGCTCACAGGGCTCAATGGCTCTTATTCTGCACGTGCCCTGTAAGTGGTGAAACCGTCTTGCCATCAGCTCATCATGGGGACAGAGCCAACAGGGGACACGGTGCACCTCAGCCTGAATGATTAGGAAACCAGGCAGAAGACGCGTGCTCTCCTGTCCTCGTGTCCCACCTGTGATGTCTTCTAGCTGGTGACCTTGACTGCGAAGCCAGCCTTCAGGGGGGAAGGGAGTTCGGGCCACCACTAATACCATCAGCTTAGGTATGGGCGCGGGGCGTGGAGGAGAGGGAGGATTGGGGGAGCGGCCAATCTGGGTGCGGTGACATTACAAGCCTAAGGGTGTGTCTCCGTCCGATGCCTGGATCCAGGACCCCAGAGAACCCTAAGCAAAGAAGCCCTGCCATTCACAGTGGCTGGCAATGCTTGCACTGGTCCACTTGTCCTAAAAATACAAAACAAAACAACACAAAACAGCCACATCATGAAGGGCTGCCTTACTTTGGGAAGAGAAAAATGAGCTATTAAAAAAATCCCAGTAAGAAGATGCACACGGATAAACTTGAACTGCTAATAGTAGCTACTCCCTGGGAGAGTGAACACTTCACTTTTAATTTTACTTATTTTAAAATTTTGTCAGTACATGTTTGCAGTGCATAATGATTGCATTCCTTGTGGGGGGTTGGTGCATGTGCAAAACACATCTTTATTACTTCTACTTCCCCCATCCCATCCCATTTGCAAAAGACCCATCTCCCCATTTCCTATTACCTGTCTTTTATTTTGCTCTTTGGTTTATTTATACTCTGGGTTTCTCATACAAGAGAAACCATGTGATACTTAAGCTCGTGTTTCTGATTTATTTCACTTAACATTATGGTTAACTTAAGGTGCATCCATTTTCCTACAAATGACTCATGTCTATCCTTCTTAATGGCAGAGTAGTACTCCATTGTATATAAATACGACCTTTTCTTTATAGTGGTATCTGAATTTTTGTGATTTTTGTATTAGCTTACATTAAATAACACAACCAAATATGTACTTGAAAATTTATGTAAGCCCTATCAACTATGCAATGAGCAAAATCATTTTTACCTTTTAATATTTCTTGCAAAAATTTATTGATATCTTATACTGTTACTTTTTTTTTCATGTTCATTTGAAAAAGCACTTTGAAAGGCAGCACAAGGTAACAGAAGCGATCTACCATCTGAAGTTGACTGGTGCAGAATGTCCTGGAACCCCTTGCCATGCGATCTTAGGCAAACCATTCAACATTCTGATCCTCGAGTTCCTGTGATAATAAGTTTATTAAACAATGCCCATGCTTCTCCCTAGTCATTTATTGACAGATTAGACCATTATATCCACGGAGTGGCATAGTGGCTAGCAGTCACCTAGCATCCATTCTTTTTATTTTTCACTAGAACTCCAAGCTATACAAGGTCATCACCAACCTCCCCATGGTCCATAAAATATGAGCAGAAGTGATGGGTGTAATTTCTGGGTTTTCTTTTTAGAAGCAAATATATGCTTTTCTCTTAAATGATTTTCCCCTTTCTGCTTGCAGAAATGCTGACTGAGAAGATGTATTGGTATACTCATCAGTTTTTCTGTTGCTGGACAAAATACCTGACACCCCCAACTTGAAGGAGGAAAGGTTTACTTGGCTTGTGGTTTCAGAAGGTTCAGTCCTTGGTTTACTGGCTTCAAGACAAGAGCATCATGGTGGAAGGGTGAAGTGGAGCAAAGCTGTCTAGTTCCTGGCAACCAGGCAGCACAGCAGGGGAACAGTGGTAGAGCAGAAGAGGGCATATACAGTACCCAAGGTTTCACTTCCACGACCCACCAGAAGTGTGCTTTACCAATCCCATGGACAGCTTTCAAGCCAATCAAGCTGGCAATCCAGTTTAACTGTCACAATTGCCATTCTGTTTTTGACCATGAGGAAGAGGACCACAACATCCAGAATGGGAGAGATGAAAGGAAAACTTGGAATTTAGTATTGCAAGGGATAAACCGGCTTACTCTACTTTTCCCAACAACAGTTGTTTGCTTGTTTGCTGAGGATCAAACTTAAGGCCTTGTACATACTAGGCAAGTGCTCTACCATTGAAGTACATCCTCAGTCTAGCCCGGCTATAATTTTTTTGGGGGGTGTACTGGAGATTAAACCCAGAGCCTTTGCACTGAGCTACACCCCAGCCATTTTTATTTTTTATTTTGGGACAGGATTTTGCTAAATTGTTAAATTGCCCAGGCTTGGCTCTCAGGACCCTGAGATTATAGATATGCCAGCTATAGCTACGATGTTTTAATTGGCCTTTAATTCTGCATTTCAATTGCTATACTCTTTTACTCTTTTAAGTAGAAGTGATTTTTTGTGGATTCAAATAAACACATGGTCCCAGAAATCACAATCATAAACTAAGCCGACTGAAGTGTTGACTGATAGTTGCTCTTAAGATTGTTTGGTGGCCAGGTAATTATTTGTTGCATGTTTTACCACACCCCCAGGACTGAGTGTTCTTCAAGTGAATGGCTTATGCCTTATTCATCTTTCCATCTGCACAGCAGCTTGCATGGATCCTGGCATATTGCAGATGCCCCATGAATAAATGCAAGGCCAATGGTCTTAGGACAAAGATGGTATGAAGTAAAAGCCCTGGCCTCTGGCTTTCCCAGATCTTATGGGCAAGAGTGGGGTTGATGTCACCCAGCTAGTCCACTCAGGTGGTGGCCACAGCAATGAGTTCAGAGGTGATCACGTGATCAAGGCCAGGCCAATCAGAAGTGAGTATTCTTGGATTTTCGTTCGAAGTGCTAGTAAAAAACTCCTTTGTTTGAGTTGTCTTGGAGCTGTCAGTGGATGTTTTGCTACTAGAAGCAGAAACTTCCTGAGCATAGAGCCCGCCCAGGGGAAAGACCAGCAAAGAGAGACCAAGGCCGAATCTTGATGATCTGGTCTCTGACTTTGGATTCAGCTCTACTCACAACATTTTCAGTTAAGTGAGCTAATAAATTACTCTTTGGTTCAGTGTGTTTTCAGTGAATCCTGACTAATAAATAGCATGGGGTTCTGGTGCTAGACCAGCCTCTGGCCATGCCTCTGGGCTACATCACATACTGATAGACTTGGGTTTGATGATTGCTGGGGTCTTTTCAGCTCTGATTCCCATGAATCTTTCTCCACGTGTGCTTGAATCAGTTATTGTGAGGCTACTGTCATAAGACATAGATGCCAACATCTATGGCTTGATGAAAAGATATTTATTTCTCACTAACACCACATCCAATGCAGATATTTCTGATTGGCAGTGACTCTACTTCAAGTGAATATTTAGGGATTTCAGTCTTATTTTATCTTGCAATTCTGCTGTTTTTAACCTGTGGCTTCTCAGGTTACTATATTTATTGTCCAGGGCAATCGGAAAGAAAACAAATACTGTTTGTCGTGGAGGAATGGAAAATTACTGGGCAGGTCTCCAAGTGTGCGTTATCACCTTGGTTCACTTCCATTATCATCATAAGATTACATCTAATTGCAAACCAGACTAAGAAATGTGTCTGGAAGAACGCAAACAGATTTGGTGAACGGGAAGCCCTGAGCAATGCTTAGTAGCTGGGTAGCATACTCTGTCTCAGACTGGAGTTGGCTAACCAGCTATACGTGCGCCTTCTTATGTCCCAGCTACTAGTTCCGTCACCCCTGAAAAGGAATATAATTCAGAGAACTCACTGGGCCCAGATGTCAGCAGGTTGAACATGTCATAGTTTATTTAACTTGTGAAAAATGCTGAAAGGAATTCTACTCCTGTGTACTTCAAGGCTTGGCCTCTTTGTTGTGGAAAGAGAGGAGATGTTAGACATCCAGGCTCTTTGTATTTGAGGGGGAAACAGAGAAACAAAAACTCCGATGATTCATCTGTCCTGCAAATCTTTCTTGCGACTCCAGCTTTTCTTGTCAGGTTATTTAGAGGTTATCAACAGTATGGGCAGCATTTGGGACAGCATGGAAAAAGCTGAAAACTCAAGAGAAGAATCCTCAAAAAACTACAACCAAAAATTCCATTCGACACAGTTGTACTTCCTCTGGATATCTTCCCAAACAGGTTAAAGACATCACACACCACAGTGATCCATGCACACCCATATTTAAAGCAGCACAACTTGTAATAGCTAAATCTTGGAAGCAGCCTATATGTCCATCAACAGATGAAGGGATAAAGAAAATGTGGTATTTACACACAATGGAGTACTACTCTGCCACAAAGAAGGATAAACTTGAGTCATTTGTGGGACAATGGATGCACCTTGAGACCACAATTTTAAGTGAAATAAATCAGACACACAAACTTAAATATCACATGGTTTCTCTTATATAAGAAACCCAAAATATAAATAATTTAAAGAGCAAGATAAAAGACAGATGATAGGAAATAGGGAGGGAGACCTTTTGAAGATGGGAAGTAGATCGAGGGACAGAGGACGACAGAAAGGGGGAGATGGAGGGGGAGGAAGTAAGAAGGACTAAAACGTGACGTGTATACGCACCAGCTCTCTAGGAGGAAGGCGCTTGTTCCGTAGCACAAACACACACCAGTGAACATCGTGTGGAAAGCCCTCGAGAGGCCTGTCCTGAGCACTGCCCTGCCCTGCCCTGCCCTGCCCACGCGAGGTCTCCTTGCTGGACCCACGCCCTGCGCCAGTGCTGCGAGCCCTTGGGTCTGAACTCCCTCCTCAAGACAGCTCTGTAGTTCCCTGAAATGCGCAATGCATCTAGGCTGCCTCCTTTTAATTTATGGGTTATTCCTCACCCCAGGGAAGCAGTCTTGAAAGACCTGCCTTTTGAAAGACCCAATTAGCAGTGTTCAGGGAGTCGGAGACAGAAACGCCGGACCCGATCTCCCGGTCCTCGTCCCTCCTCATGCTCCTTCTCTTACGCATCACCGCATTTTGGCCTCCACCGGAGCCTCTGTGGTTTCAGGCGGCGTCCGATTTCTTCCAGGTGCCAACCTTCCCTACCCTCCTTGCGCAATGCTTCTTTTATCTCGGGAGGCGATTCTGAGTTAGCACCACCAGGGTAGCACCCCGCTCTCTTCTTGGGGGGCAGCTCTTTCTGTCGTCACCACTGAGGCACACGCCACACACTGTCACTCCAGAGGCCTTTGCCACTTGTCCCACACAGTATAGCGTTTGTGTTTTTCTCTGATCTGCGCGTCCACCCGCGCCGCTCTGTTGACGACAGACCTGCTATGGAGGAACCATCGAATGGTCTAGCAAGCTTTCTGCTCAGACAGAATGCCCGATCCCACTCAGTCCTGGGCTTCCCTCCCATAAAGCAAAATGCATAAAGGAATACACAGTGCCGCAGCTGTTTCACCAGCGAAACGTCCTGAAGTCCTACGTGCGTGTGACTGTCACACAACCAGCAGCGTTCACGGCGCGCTGTGGTCAGCGCAAACGGCTCTCCGGTAGTTGTTTTCTACAAAACGTCTACCCAGAAGTCACATTTTCAGTGAGTGAAGCCATCCCTGCGCCCTGGCTCTCACTGAGGTGAGCGAAGCGGACTGCCTTCGAAGGACCTGATGGACTCCTACCCAAAGGCGCATGCGGAGGGAGATGGTTGAGTCTACACTGGACCCGGAATGGTTCGCTAACTCTAAACCTGCCACACATTCCATTCTTGAAAGCAGGATTAGGGTCACTGGTGATAATTACCCAGCTCCCTACTTACAATTGTTTTGTTTTATTTAGTTTTGAGACAGGGTCTTGCTATGTAGTCCAGGCTGGCCTTGAACACCCTGTGTAGCCCAGGCTGGCCTCAAACTCACAGTGATCCTCCTGCCTCAGCCTCCCAAGTGCTGGGATTACAGGTTTGCATCACCAAGCCTGGCTCCTAGGTAAAATTCTTCACTACGGTCATTACCTGAAATATCTGCAACACACTCTCACTACCTAAAGTAATCGTCTACTGATTATTCATTGCAGTCTTTAAAGCCTAACTAATGTAACAGTTAAAATTCCTTACCTCTGCCTGAGAATTGGCAGCAAGGGGGATAGGTAATACCTACACTCGGGATTCTAGGGCCTGGATTATTCGAGACAGTCCTGGTTTACACAGAAACTTATACCCAGCCTAATTGTTGACAATGCCCCTTTCAGTCCCGGAACTGCAGTGGTGTAGTCACTTTAACTACGTTACATGCAAAAAGATCTTGTGCAAGGCAGAGGACGAGATGCTGAAATGAGATGTAGAAATGAAGGGAGTGGGGGATACCAGAAAAGGTTACGCAATTTGCATTGCTGAAAGCTCCTAAAATGTATTACCCAACTGAATAGTCTCAAAAAATGCATCACAGTCAAGGGGCTAAACAATGAATTTTTTTCTATCTAGTCAGAAGCAGGTAAATTTAGAAATGTATCCTGGACAAGCTGTTGGCCTTAAGGATATAAATTCATGTTAGCTATGTCCAGGAGAATCCACGCTTTGGCGGGGCCCGATGAGGCTGCTCAGGAACACTTGCGAATCCTGTCCTGAGAAGGAGTGACAGAGACAGGGTGGGAGGACTCTGGCTCTATTAGTTTGTGTGCGTGTGACCAGAGCTGCCCATTAGCCTGGCCTTCCCATCTACAAACCGTTCTGAGAGTCTGCCGTGAAGCCCTATCTCACTTAAGCCATCAATTTTGAGGACCCTTTTTGACCTCTATCACAACTTAGATGGATTTTATTCCACACCATAGCAAACTTAGTTTTAAAAGTTTTCTTAGAGGGCCGGTGAGATGGCTCAGCAGCATAAGCGCCTGTCTGGCCAGCGTGAGGTCCTGAGTTCAACTCCCGGTATCCATGTAATAAAAAAAAAAAAAAAGCTCTCATAGAGATTTGTGGAAAAAGAGATTCAAAGGCTGTTGCTTCCTATCTGAGTATTCGAGGGTGCTCCCTCCACCCTTCAGGGGAGGACCTACATTTAACTCAGTCTATGTTGATTTATTGGGGCCCGGGGGTGCTTCATGAATATCCTTCTGGATATCACTCTGCAGACCCACCATCGTTTTTGGTCTCCTGGAGGATGCTGAGTTAAGGAGCTCAATATAAATATTAAATGAGCTGAATACACGATGTCTCTAGAGATGGCTTCATCATTTTTATTCCAGAAGACCTAAATTCTAACTGGCAGCAGTAATCAAATAGACCACATTTATTATAAAGTATATTAGGGCATGCTTGCCCTCCTTAAATACATAGACTCTCCCCTGCTATGAGATTTAACAAGAGCTGTTTTCTCTCTTCTTTTCCATCCCTAGTTTGGCAACTGTGTCCTACTTCAATCCAACAGATATTTACTTAATGCCTCCTGAGGTTTCTGTGCCAGGCATTATGTTAGACGCGAGAAAGGTAGTACTCAATACATCTGGCCTCATCTGTCGCTTCCAGTCTAAGTTGGCAAAAAACAAACCAACAGTGAAGAACAAGTAATTACATAGCTGAAGAATGGACTTAAGATATTTGTGAGGATGCTTATTGACTAAATAAGTGAAGAAAAGTAAATTACCCTTTGCTCACTCTTCCCTCGAGCCTCCAGGGAGACAGGAACACTCCCTGACTTCCTCTCCCTTGCTCACTGCTTTGCTTCTGGTTCGTGTTGGTTTCTGTGCCTATGAAAGAGAAGTTGGATAACTAACGAGCTAAAATTAGGTTTCGCCCTGAATGCGGCTGGAAAGGGATTGGGAAATGGAAATAGTTGGATCTTGGAAAAAAGAGGTGGCTGATTCTTTTACTTGTACTAAAATATTGGTTGTACAATGCATTAAAATTGGGACTAAAAAGGGCATGTTTGTGCACATGTGGACTTATCTATCACTTTCTAAGGAAGTGAGATTGCATTTGCTGTGTGCACCCATCTGTCATTGTGGTCCTCCCTATAGCTTATGGCCAAGTCTTTTTTTTCCCACAGTGTCACTGGCTGTCCTTGAAAATCTGTGCATGGAGTCATTAGATAGTGGAGTGATAGTTGGTGAAACACAGTAGATTTTCCCATGACAGGAGGTAACTAGTGCTGCTATTAAGATAAACAAACTACTATAGGATAGGGCAACCCTGAGCATGGACTCCGCCCAGGGAAAACCACACCGTTTAGCTCTCTATGGATGCCTAAGAAATTAAGCCCAACCTGAGCTGCTTACAGCAATGGCAGCCACGTGTTGCCCATGATTCTCCAATGTGCAGGGCTTGGTGGCTCATCTCTGTTCCCACAGTGTTAGCTAGGGTGGCTTACCTGGGTGGGAGGGTGAGAAATGGTATCACTCAGGTCTGGAGTTCCAGGGCGGGGGCGATGAGGAGGACACACCTCAGTGAACAAAGAGATCTTCCTTCTCTCAGGGAACTTACTTTCTAAACGTGGCATTTTGTAAACAGAAATTAAAAAAAAAATCACTCGATTGTGAGAAGAAGGATCTGCCAATATGGTTATGCAGGAGACCAGGTAGGAGCTTATAATGATGATTTTATGTTATCAACTTTAAGAAATTTGTCAAATGAGAGGGATTCTGGCATTGTCCCTTTGAGTGAGGAAATTGGGTAAAGTTCGTCTCTCTCCGTGACCTTGGACTCCTCTGAGAAACAGCTCACAGCAATGATTTCTCAAGCAGATTCACATCTCATGATCTGAGTTCTCTGTGTCTCCCACCACCGTTTCTCTCTTAAGCAGAGCCAGCAAAGATAAACTCCTAATGTTTCATGCATGATGTTATGATTTAGATCTAAAAAGTCCCCCTGAAGTTTCATGTGTTTGGAAGGTGATTGGATCGTGGAGATGCTACTCTCATCAGTGGATTCATCGATGGATGAGTTCATAGTTGAATGTATTGTTGGGAGCTGGAGTTTGACGGTAAGGGGTGGAGGGTTGGATCGTTGCAGGCATGACCCAGAAGGGTGTATCTTTATCCCTGGCTCCTCTCCTCTCTCTCTCTGCTTCCTGGCCACCTAGTGCTAGCATCTTTCTTTCTCCAGCCTTCCACCATGATGTTTCTTCCTTTTAGCCATGGACTGAACCCACTTAAAATGTGAGCCAAGATAAACCTCTCCTTTTTTAAATTGTAGGTGTTGTGTATTGTGTTTAAGGGAAGGAAGAGCTGACTAATACACATGATCTTTCATTTTATTCCTACCCTTCATACTTGGACACAGACTGCAGGCTTAAGTACAATAAACATTCGAGGCCACAGTCCGATCATTTAGGGGATATCTTCTATCATGTCACAAATTCTTTTACTGCTACTGATGTTTCATGACTGCTTTTTACTTATAAACTTAGAAAGATAAATTCAATTAGCTATTCAAATAATAAATTAAAAAAAAATTGTTGCACAAGATGGTGTCATCAAAACAGAACCCATCCTGGCAAGAGACACCACCATGTAAGAGTTCAAACCCTGGCTCCTGGGGTGGGATGTAAAGGTCTGGAATTAGCTGAGTGCTTACTGGTGGCAGTATGCAGTGGATTCAATGTCATGCATTGAACAAAACCCAACTATGGAAATTTGAGAACCACCTTTCTGAGAATAGCTCATTTTCCTAAATTTATTTACTCTGTGTTGCTGGGGATGGAACCCAGAGCCTCGCACATGTGAGGTGGCAAGTGCCGTATTAGTGAGCTTTGGTATCCTAAAGTTCTCACAATTCAACTCTGAAGGCCAAATAGATATTTGAGAATAGTGTGTAACAATGCAGGAAAGGACAGGACCAAAGCCAAATAAATGACATGAGCACCAAACATGGGGCAGGAAATAGAATGTTTTGATGTGGATGATGCGGAGATCTTCTCCAATTTGTGACGGTTTGAATCATTACCTTTGGACTTTACAAAGGTGCCCTAGCATATGCATCCAGCAGAAACCACACTTTGGATTTTGTTTTTTTCCGGGCCAGTGGTATATAACCCAATATGGTGGCCAGAGCCATGGTTCCCAGTCAGCCACATGGTCGTGATGGGGACAACCAGCATGCTACAGCGTGCTGTGTTGCTGGGCTAGGATGTGTGGCAGGTTAGGGGTATCAAGGGCATTTTTACCTTAATAAATTTTCAACTTACAATGGGTTTACTGGGATGTAACCTCACCATAAGTTGAGAACCATCTGTATAAATTGCTTGAAAACTGTTACTTTCTTCCTTCCTTCCTTATTTCCTTTCTTCCTTCTTTCCTTCTGCCACTTGAACCTGGGGCCTTTTCATTAAACTACATTCCAAAATATTTTAAAATTTTAAATTTTGAAACAGGGTCTTGCTAAATTGCTAACTTTACCAGGCTGGAATTCAAACTTGTGAGCCTTCTGCCTCAGCCTCCCAGAGTGCTGGGATTATAGGTGTGCACCACTTCTCCCAACGATATTTTCTTATTTAATCTTCACAGCAATACAGTTTTACTGATTAGAATGTTGAGTGTACTATAAGAATTGTTATAAGACTTTCTTATGGACACATGTTCAGGAAGAAATAAAGCCAGTTCATCTAACTTTAAAGTTTGAGTTATCCACAGTTAAATTACTTAACAATTTAAAATGCCCTGAATTGGATTGAACTGAACTTTTCCTGAGTCTGTCCAGTATTTTTCCTTAAGGCTTTGATGATGCCACAAAGGGATGTACTTGCAATTAAAATACCTGCCTTTGAACCCTGACTCTGCCATTTCTTAATAGTGATGCAGAGTGAGGCAGTTTCACAGCTTTAACAGGAGCAGGGTGATCACTACTGCATGTGGAGGCCACTATGGGCATAAGCTGGACTTAGGACCCAGGGACGGGATCCGAGAAGCCTCCCAAATGCCTGCTGTCCATGATGCCCCAAGGCCATAGAAATACTTGTGAGCGGAACAAGGCACAATTCTTTCTTTTTGTGGTGCTGGGGATGGGACCCAGACCCCGAAGCCATCCTCCCTGCCAGGCCTGATTGTCATTTCCAGTCCATCTGAGGCTGGAAACCATGGCAGAGGATAGGCCAGGTTCTTGCATGCTCACAGGCTCACAAAGAACCGGGAACCATTTTCTAAATGAGGCCTGGGGATGCCTCCTAGGTTTCCATTGCCCATCCCCTTGCTGGGCCTCATTAGCACACCAAATTGAAAACGGACTCTGGATAATAAGGGACCATAGGAAGCCCTAGCTCGGGCCTTGTGGGGTTACTCATTTTCCGTTCCACACACCCCCAGCCATGCCGCCCCTCAAACAGCCACAGAAGTTGAGGAGAAAGAGCTGGAATTCTTCCTTAACCACATTTTTTGTGATCTCAGCCTTTGACAGGGGAGATTCTGTTTCAAACCATATTTTGTACTGTGTGGAGAAGCGATGGCAATATCCGGGCTCTTGGGGGAATCCTTGGGAACAGTTTCCTAGTGCGCGCGTCCTCAGCAGTGGACTACACTGCTGCCCGAGGAGGTGAGAACTGGCTCTTAGGGGTGACAGACACCTCGGGTGTTAAAGCTGTGGCCCTTCGCAGCGTGGCCAGCGATCTACTACAGCAGCGGCATCAGAATCTCATGGAGAGGTGATCAGGAAATGAAAAGGACGCAGCTCTTCTGTGCGTGGCTCTGGTTCTGGTGGTGGTGGCCATGACAGAAGAAGGTTCAAAGGCCAGGCTGCCTGGTTTGCAGCCCAGTTGAATCACACAGAGCCGTACAATCAGCCTGCCTTTCCATTGGATGGCAGTGGGCAGCAGCATTCACTGTGTTTTTTATCACACTTCATAAAAACATTCAGGAAAGAGGACTCCAGAGCTGCTGCAGAAAGTGGCAAGGACCAGGGGATAAGTGTGTTTGAAGGAGGAGGAGTGTTTTGAAGGAGACCAGTGGAATGTGTCTTTTACTGTAATAAATATTTTTATTTAAATATTAACCATATATTTCAGTCACCCCTTGTATAGTCCCATAACATGAAGAGTTCATTTATCTTAGCATTTGTCGTGTTTGTTCTAGTCCACTTCCATGTTTAAAGTCTTACATTATACAATATGCATGGGCACAGCCTTTTGCCCTTCCTACAACCCCAGTCCTACTATGATGAAGCGAAGTTTCCAGAAGTGCCCCCTGACTGCTGGCCATGTCATTGCAGCCTCTGCAACCTGTGGCCCAGAGCCCTGGGACCTCCTGTAAATGACAAAAGAGAGCTGCCTGGGGATGGCTGTCCGCCCCCTGGGGACACTTTGTTTAGATAACAGGGGTTGCAAGATAAAGGCTGCCTCTGGGAAAGGCCTGTCCCCTCCTGGGGGACCCTTAGATGTGGGGATTTGCCTGGGAGGAGGAAGCACTTTCCCCCCTGGCCTGCCCCTGGAGGACTGGAGAGCAGAGCTGTGGCTGCTCTCCATTGGCGCCGCCTCTCTTCTCCCTCTCTCTGCAAAACCAAAAATAAATATTTTAAATGTTTTTACATCGCCCGCAAAGCAGCACTTATCAATATTAATGATGCAATAACAGCAGCATGCACTGTGATCTTGGTCCTGGAGGCCGGGCCGGTGCCGGTCCCCTCCCTGCACCGCGAAGAGTCATTCACACGGTGGGGCGGGGGGTCACCTGGCTCAGGAGAAGCAGCAGAACCTCCCTCGTGTCTCTATTCCCAGACTCCTGGGCTGGGAATGGGATGGGGCGGGGGTACCAGAAGCTGAATGTGTCTGTGGAGCCCAGGAGAAGGAAAACGAGACCGAACCCAGCTCCCTCTCCAGCACTCTCTTTTCCCCCTGGCCTGCTGACTTCTGTCTCCAGCAGACCGTGGCGTGGTCATGTCGTCCTTGGGCTCCCAGCCCCAATGCCAGTCTCGCCTTCCTGTCCCTGGTGGACACCTGTGACAGTGAGCACACCAGGTACCTGGAAGACCAGGCAGCTCCTGGGTCCTGGCTCGTTACTCAGTGTGGCTCTGGAAGGGACTTTGGCCAGCCTATGTGGTTGGTCAAGAGGGACTTATTTGGGGGAATTTCTACCCAGGCAGGAGAGTGGGTGTCAGGCTCCTGAGATGGAGTCAGGTAGGATAAGACGTGAAGACCACTGAGTCCCTCCAGCTTAGGCCCTATCGGGTGTGATGGGAGCAGGCAGGGGCCCGATTCACGGTGCCTTCGATGTCTCAGCTGCTCTGCCAGGTGGTTCAGAGAGGGCAGCTCATGGAACTGCACACAGGAGAGTTCCCAGGAGGTAAGATTATTCTCATTTTGCAAAGGAGGAAGCTGAGGCTGAGAATGGAAAGGGCCTTGGCCAAGGCTACCAGCTAAGAGCTGACTTCTACAGCTCAGCCGCTGCTCATTCATAAGGCTGGGGCCCTTACACCCATTTCACTGCTTCCTTCCAGTCCGTAGCCCCACCCGGAACGTTCGCCTAGTGTCTTTATATACACCAAATATTGTCTGCAGGACTGCTGAGAATCCAAACACAGGGAAGAACCAGCTTTAAAACATGTATTAGAATATGAAGGAGTAATACAACGGCAAACATTATCACAAGATAGGTGGAAGAAATGCTCTAAAAGAGATGTGAAATATATAAGAGATATAAGCAAGTTTCCTGAAAGTCAAAAGGAGAGGACACATCCTACTGAAGGAAAATTGTAGCATTGGGCTGGGACTAGAATAGGAAGAGCTGACACCGTTGGAAAGGAAAAAAAAAAATCTTTCCTCTATCCCAGTGATGGCAAACCTTTCAGCGCTTTCAATGATAACAAACAGCCGCTGCGGCATGTGTGACATCAGTTTACCACCACTGCATCTATCTTCTTGGGTGCAGTTCTTGGGGCCCTGAGAATTAAACTATCAAAAGACAGATTTTATTCATATACACACAGTGCACATAGGAGTTCTTAATTATTCAAAGGGGAAGTTGGAATTTGGGGCTTAGGTACCATCTTAGTAGGGGAGAAGGGCACTTCTGGGAAAATAAATGACCTTGAGGAATGATAAATGGGCTCTTAGGAATATAGGTTCTCAGAACAGGGCACCCTGCAGTACTCCGCCTTGTTATCCTGAGTGCTTTGAGCTGAAGGACTCGGGGAAGACTGGGAGGTGTCCTGGACATTCCCTGCTCTCCTGTCTCCAGGTTCGTTCCCGGAAGTGAGTCGTAGGAACCAGAGTTCTCCTTCCTCAAGGTGGGTCATAGAAACTAGAACCCCTTTCCCTGAAAGCAAGCCATTTAATCCAGAAAGATCTCTTTCCATTCTCCCTTGAAGACTCATTCCAGAGGGGTGCTGTCCCCCACCCCGAAGTAAGGCCTGGAACCCAAAGGGGCCAAGAAGCACCTGCACAGATGGGTCACGCAGGGCTTCTACCCTCAGCTGGTGACATTAAATGATACCCTTTGTCCAAGAAATGTCCAACAACTATCCTTTTTGAGTCTTATCAAACCAGACACTTCCCTGGGCCTTTCCTATACCTGCAGCCTCTTGTATCATGCCAGCTTTGATTAAATAAGTGTGTACCTCTTTCTCTTGCAGACCTGTCTTGTGACAGGCACGTTGGCCTTGGCCCTGAGCCTTGGAATGAGTGAGGAAGGTCTAGCCCCTCTCGCCCCGGCAGGAGAAGAGATAGGGCCAGTCTGGTGACAGTGTGAGTTTGGGTGTGGAAATGACCCAAGTTTCCAGGTCTGCCCATCAGAACACCTGGGTTCTGAGATGAGGCCTCACTGTGCTGCAGATAATGGAAATCTGGGAGAAAGCACATCTACCGCTGCCTCCAATTCACAGTAACTTGCACTCCACCCCGGCAAATCTCGGACTCCTGCCATGCAGAGAAAGCACTAAAGTCTTGATACTTCTTGGTGTCTGGTGGAAACTATTCCCAGGAACCCCTTACCCAATGCAAAGCAGGCAGCTCTGGCAGGGTGCTGTGAGCTCCCTGGCATCTGGAGACCTGAAGAGGTCAACCAGGAAGTGTACTTGTTGCTCCTTCTTCTGATTATCCATCGTCTTCTTCATCCGGCTCATTCTTCTTTGAGCTTCTGGTCAGCGGTGAACTGAGTACGAGAAATTAATAGAAAGCTCAGCTCTGAGGTGCCGATGATGATTGGCATATTACTTGATTTTTCCATTAAAAATCTAAAGGTTGGGCCGGTGAGATGGCTCAGCGGCATAAGCGCCTGCCTTGCAAGTGCGAGGGCCCGAGTTCGACTCCTGGATCCCACATACGAAAAAGGGGCCGGTGATATCGCTCAGCAGCACGGGTGCCTGTTGGCGCGCGAGGTCCTGAGGTCGACCCCCCGGTACCCACAAAAAAAAAAAAATCTAAAGGTTGAAAGCTGGGTGCAGTGGCGCATGCCTGTAATCCCAGCATTTGGGAAGCTGAAGCAGGAGGATCATTGTAAGTTTGAGGCCAGCCTGGGCTACATAGTGAGTTCATAGTGAACTACATAGCGAGACCCTGTCTCAAAGAATAAATAAGTAAATAAACAAATAAATAAACTAAATTGCGTGGTTTTTGAGGTCATAAAGTGTCTGTGACATTACAAATGATTTCCTTCCTGTGATTCTGCCCAGAATGCAACGTGTTTATAAAGAGTGACAGCAATATTTGCCATAAAATTCCTCGAGGGATGAATGTGAAGTTCAGCGTCTGAACAGCCTTAGTGGACGCAAAGAACTGGTCAGACATGAGAAGGACTCTCTGGGCTCTCATCTGTAGGCCTTGTAGTCCTGGCCTCCAAATTTCAGGCTTCAAAGTGGAAGGAGGCGGGCTTTCTTCTGAGAAGAAACACAGGTTCAGATTTCACTTGTGGAAAATGAGGGCAGAAACACATCAAAAGGGGACCCCTGGTGTGAGACGCATTAAAAATGAATTCTTCCTGGAACTATGAGAGTGTGGGATTTTGACACACTCAGCAACTGACACCCAGTGAGGCCCCAGGTATGGAAACAGTACTTTTTATGTTTTCCAGTATTTTAGATTAATTTGGAGAAAAGAAAAAATGGCATAATTATTGCATTGCAACTTTTGAAAAAAGATTTAATAAACTCCCTATAACCCAGCCTCATAAAAGTTTTTTTAAATTCTTGCTTCAAAATATGATAACCATTGTAAATATGAACATTGATAATATTCTTCTGGCTTATAAATATCCTTTTCATAGCTATGGCGTTGGAAAACAATATCTATGCAGATAGCCACAGACAACTTGCAAATTGGCAAGTCTAGAGAAGCGGGGCAGTGCTTGAAAACAGGTTTTGCAAATTAATCTTGTTCTCAGTGACAGTGTTTTAACACGAATTTGTAATCAACTCCTTTCCTGAAACAGTGCAAAGTGAAGAAAAGGGAAAGACAGCACAGTGAAAATTTTAAGTGAGATAAAGAGACACAGTAGGACCAGGAACAGTCGCTGTGTGACCTCCTGTGGGGTGTAGGGCACATGTGTGGCAATTTGGGGACAGTGTGGTCCGCAGGATGTGCCTTATGGGTTGGGGACACAACACCTGGAGGGAGACACAGGCCGCAGCGCTCAGGCGGTTGAGAAAGAGCAGGGACCCCAGGGGCACTCTCATCTACCTGTGGGTTGTCTCCATGCAGGTCATGAAGCTGGGACGGGCCGGCTGACCCTCTCTCTGTCCTGCCCCGTTCCGGGAGGAGTTCCTCACAGGATACCGAGCAGCCTGTGCTGAAAGCGCCTGTTTAATGCTGATTGCTCAGACCCTACCCTTTCTCTGTACCACCACCCACCAAGACACACAGGCTTTCCTTTTCGGATCTTTATTGCTGAAATTTGTTTGCTTTTCTCTTGTTCATCTACCCTTTGTTACAGAGCTCAGCCAGGAGCCCTGACAACAGGAAGGGCTGCACCTACAGGACAAGGCTACAGAGACCTGGCGGGTTTAGCGGCCTGGTCCTTCCCTCTGGGCACCCTTAGCTTGGCTAGGGTAAAATCTGCCCAACTGTATGTGCCTGCCCTGCGGGGTGACACGACAATATGCTGCTGTTTGTGTTAACAACACACACACACACACACACACCCCTGTGGGCAGACAGGGGAGGAGAGAGGGAAAAGTCATTTTGCAACCCAAAGTGCTCTTTGAATTGTGGGGTCAGGAAAGGCTTCCCGATAGAAGGTGCCCCTGCAGAACTGGGCTCCCCTCCCGCTGAGCTGGAGCCAGGAAGTAGACTCTGGGGGCTGAAAACGCATTTCAAGGGGAGAGGGAACAGTGAGTGCAAAGGTCAGAGGTCAGCAGAGGGACCCCAGAGAACTCTGCAGGGCTCAGGAGAACTGCGCAATGGTCCCCCAGGGAGGCTTGGAGTCTGGGGCCAGAATGTGGAAGGCCGTGGTCTCCAAACTGAGCACGTAAAGGTTGTATGGGAGATTGAAAAAAAAAAAAAAAATCAGATTTTCTTTTTGGCTGGAAATGACTTCCCACCTCTTCCATACATTATAGTTCTTGGGAAAAAAGGAAATAAAAAAAATAAAAATTTCTATTAGATTAGCACATTCTGGAGATTTTACACAAGTTGTCTGAAGTTGCACTCTTTAAAAACCAATTTCCCCCTAAACTTTTCCAGAATAAGTAGAAACCCAAAATTATTACTTAAACTCTTATTATTTACTTTTAAATGTAATAGAAACCTTAATACCAATGCCGTCCAGTAAAGAACTCCAGTATAACAAAATCAAAGGGGACGGGAAAACATTCCAAAATGATGGAAAAAGTTGAAACCAGAAAATATACTTTGGACTACAGGCCAGGGTTTTAGTGATTATTATGCAAATAAAAATAGACTTCCAACTCCAAGATTATGAATTTCTGCATTGTTGCAGTTTCTCTCTTTTTAAACCTTTAAACATATTAATTTAAAAATTTGTGTGCACAAACGCTTTTCATAGCTTATTATTAGAAAATGAACTGTGAATATTACATACAGATTCTGGAGGAATAGAAAATGTATTTAAATTAAAATGAGAAGCTTAAATTGGATAGATGTGAATGCAATGCTTCATAGACGGTATCCATAGAAACCACTTAAAATAAAAAGAAATGTTAATTCCCTTTGTAAATTGAGCTCCCAGAATCAAAATGAGCTTGGGACATTTTAGTGTAGGTGGGAATACTCTTTGGCCTTATCTACATGAAACACACTAATTGACAATTATAATTTGTTGGCCATGGTCTCAGCTGATAGTCACAACCAATTTATGGCTGTAGAGTTGAGGGGATTCAGCTGGTGAAATTGCTCAGCTACACTGGCCCTACTTGTTGATTTAATCAGGGTGTGATTAGAAAGTCATGGTTAAAAAAAGTTATGGTTACAGTGTCCCAAACTTTCAGCAGCTTCCTGACAACACAAGAAATTAAAGTTTTGCTACCAGTTTATCATGATTATAAAGTGATCTGGGGACACAACTTAAAATAATTGGTAAAAGAAAAAATTTCCCTTTGCAAACTTCTCCCAAAACTTTCCATTTTCCACGTTCCTTCCAGGCCCAGGCACAAGCGAGCGTGTTCACGTTACTGTGGTCTCAGTGCTAGGAATTCCATGTTCTTCTGTTTTTGCATTAGGTAACGCTTTCTGGTTACTGCACTTCCTCTTAATTTCTTAAATTTTTTTGTGGTGATCACAGATGATGTCCCTGAGCTGATGATCATCCAGAACATCCGACTCTTCATTATGACTGCTGCCTGTGTGGATCTTTCCTACTGCTCTTGGTATTGCTAGTTCTCTTACAAATTGCTTCTGACCTCACTCATTTTATATTTCTGCTGATGACCCTCGATCTGCTGTTTGTAATGGCCTCAGACAGCCTCAAATAGTCTGGCGTCAACGCTTGTTTATTTTGCTGCTATAAACTCACGTGATCACAGTAATATGATGACTATAACTCTTTTGGGAAGATTCCTATGAGGGGAATAGCTGGGTCAAATTAAACTTCTAGTTTTAGTCTTTTGAGGAATCTCCATACTGATGTCCATAGTGGTTGTACTACTACATTTGTACTAACAATGTAGAAGGGTTCCACAGGCTTGCCAAGTCTTGGAAGCCGCCTATGTGTCCATCAACAGATGAGGGATAAAGAAAATGTGGTATTTGCACACGATGGAGTACTGTTCAGCCATAAAGAAAGATAAACTTGAGCCATCTGTAGGAAAATGGGTGCACTGTGAAACCATAATGTTAAGTGAAATAAATCAGACACACAGGCTTAAATATCACGTGGGTTCTCTTAGAGGAATAATCCAAATAAAGAGCGCAATGAAAGATAGATAATAGAAACTAGGGAGATAGATCTTTCTCAAATGGGAAGGGGAGCAGGAGATGGAGGGAAGAGAGGGAGGAGAAGGGGAGGAAAAAAGAATTAAGATGAGTGATATACCTGTGCCAGCTCCACACAAGGAACGTAAACATGTACTGCAAACATGGACTAAGTAAAAAATGGTAAAAAAAGAGACATGTTTATTTTCTCACAATAACTGAGGATTAAAGATTCAGAAATTTTTGCTTACACACATTAGATCTACCAGTGCTTCCCATATCAGAAACTAAAAAGATATTTTAAAATATTTATTTAAAATAATAACACAAATAACTCATATTAACACAAATAACTTCATTTCTATAAAAAATAACTACACTGCCTCACATTTTAAAAATCAGCACTGTTTAATGCTTTGCATGCCTTTTTAATTTCATAGTCATTAGTACTGCATTTTTAAAATGAGAATGTAAGTACTTTATTTTTGAACGTAAGTATTTTAGAGCTGGAAATACAGATAGAGAAATCTATAACATCATCCGGTCAAATCTGTGATGGGGACCACTGTTAATATGCAAAAAAACCCCTTGCAGGGCGATAACTTCAGGTAGTAGACAGCCAAGATGTTAAGTAACATTGAGCTACGCAGTGAGAAAGTTGTTTCCTTTTGGATTTCCCCCCTTGGTGACACTGCATAAAATCCTAGCTTCACTATGCCCCACCTAACGTTCGGTGGCTTGAACCAACCTGAGGATTTTCCACTGTAACACAAGGGTAGCCAAAGGTCCAGTGCTTTAGGCAGATATGAGTATCTAGCTAGAATTCAGGAACATTACTTTCTCATTATCTTTACTTTTATTATTGCCATCTATTTAGAGCAAGTCATTTTGGTTTTCAATGTAATAAAGTTTAATTGTAAAGCATATGTTATTATTATTATTTTTTTTGTGGGTACCGGGGGTTGACCTCAGGAACTCATGCGCCAGCAGGCGCCCGTGCCACTGAGCAATATCACCGGCCCTTTTTTTCGTATGTGGGTTCCGGGAGTCGAACTCGGGCCCTCGCGCTTGCCAGGCAGACGCTTATGCCGCTGAGCCATCTCACCGGCCCTGTTATTTGGTTTTAAAAAGTGCATTGATTTAAGCTGGGCAAGGTGGTTCACACACGTAACCACAACGCTCAGGAAGCTGAGGCAGGAGGATTTAGAGCTCAAGACCAACTTGGGCTACAAAGCATGTTCAAGACCAATTTGAACTACAGAGTGAGATCCTGTCTCCAAAAAAAAAAAGTGCACTGATTTAATGAAACCTATCTACTATCCTGCAGTGGGGGGATATCGTATACTTACAGTGAATGATTCAAGTTTGGGGAAAAAAATGACTGAATTTGATCCCAAATATACAGATAGGAAAATCAAGACAGAGAAAATGGATTTGCTGGTAGCCAATGAGCACATCTCCGAATCTCCATGCAGAGGTAGGAGGTGTTCTAAGGTCTAACACTGGATATTTGTTACAGGAGGCCTACACCATCTAGGCCTTGTGAGCGGGCAGACTGCCTGCCTCCTACCCTCAGTTTCTTCATTTATACAGTTTACAAAACGCCTGTTGCATCCACTTCAGGTTGTGTCCCTTGAATGAGGTGCTTTTAAATGGTTTCAGACAACTCCTGGCTCCTAATTGGCAGAACTCTTTCTTATTAGCTGGAGTTGCTTTGCGTGAACTGCGGAGTGCTTGGAGCACAAGGCTCTTCCTCGCCGAGGCTTGGCTCGGGCAGGTCGCACCGCAGCTGCCGCCTGGATCCTTCCTTAATTAAAGGCTGGAAACCACTGAGTTTCTCAGGAGCAGCCTCATGCGCCTTTGTTTGCAGAGACTGGAGGTACGAAGTGTGAACCGGGAAGCTTCTGCAGCCAAGGGCTAAAACCGCTCCAGAATCCTGGCCATCCCGTCGGGCATGCAAAGCCCAGTGTGTTTGCCTCTGTGAGCCCGGGAATGCTCCGGGCACCTGGTTTGTTGTGGAAACCGACTAGATCAAAGCAGGGAGAATTAAAACGATCCATTAGAATAATAGTGGAGGCTGCACGGGAACTCTGCGACAGGGCCTTGAACGCGACGACTCCTGCTGAGAACAGACTGTCAGCAGCCAGCAGCTGGGTTTTAGGGAAAGCAAAGGTCTGTCCTGGGCTGACAGCGTGGCTGGGAGAGAAAGGCTGGGCAGGGGGGAAAAGCTAGATGGGCCCTCTCAGGGGTGGGGTGCAAACACTGCCCTCGTGGCCTTCCGATTCTTACCACGCCAGGATTATGGCTCTCGGGGGGCAGCTTTTTGAGCTGGCCTCTCTTGGACTAGAGCACTGCAGGGAGGAAGACCATGCCTGCGGAATTGCACTGGGGCGCGCTGGGAAGGACTCCTGCTTCTCCGCATTCTCCAAATGTTGAAAAATACTTATGGATGAGTAGTGGCGTTGTGGATTGGTGAAATCTTGCTGTCCCGGGAAGGATGAGAAGATCTGGGAGCCACACCTTTTTGAGGACCAAGGAATCATAAGACAGAAGGCTGGGATAGGATTCCAGGAAGACGGCTCAGGAAGAGCCTGAGAGAGGCCACAGTTTGTCCAGCATTATCAATATCACGGAGCCAAGCCGCCCATTCTGCACACCACTGCTGGCCCGTTGCCATGGCAAACGACGACACAAATGCATGTGAAAATCTAAAACCCAGAAAGTGGACTTGTGGCTTTGAACCCTGCCAACGTGAGAAAGTGTCACCTACGATTCTATAATTTGAAACACTGCATGGATGTCACTGTTTTTATTTGTTGAAAATAATAAGGATCCGGCTTTTTGCTTCCCTTTATTTTTCCTTGTGTAGCTTGGCTTCTCTTTCCGGCACACTGGGAGAGGACCCTCCGGGGCCAGCAGATGCAGAGGGAGCATTTACAAAGATCAGTGCTCTTGTCCTCATGTACAGCCTGCTCCCCAAATCCCAGAGCGCCCTGTCGTCTCCTCTCCCACTAACCCGTCCAGCCATAGCAGGGCGGTTGGTTGCCGCCCACCCCCATTTGATAGACACTGAGGGAGACAGCGAGGGCGCAGGGGGCCCGGGGGACAGTTTGGGTGCGGCACCTGTCCTGCTGCGATCAGACGCTGAAACCTGAGGAGAAGCCAGGGGAGCCCCAGTATCTGTCCCCGTGGGAGTCCAGGCAATTCTACAAAAAGGGGGAGGGAGGAGGGAGGGAGGAGCCAGCAGGGGAGAGAAGCTCAGGCTGCTGGGGGAGGAGGCCAAGGGAAGCCTTGAAAGAGAAAGAACTAGGCAGGTCTGCAGACAGACAAACCCCATCAGAGGCCCCTTTCTTTCCTTTCCGGGTCTCCGGGCGACTGCTTCCTCCGGGAAATGTTTGGCGATTTTTTATTTTTGCACCGCTTTTTAAAAATCTGCCTTCCTGGAGCCTGTCTGCTTTGAATAGGGAGAAGTTCGGCGCACTTTGCTTCCAGGCCTGGGACCCACAGTGGAGGGGAGTCAGCCGGGGCTTCCCGAAGAGCCAGGGGAGTGGCCCTGGCATCAGAGCCCCGGAGAGCCCTCTTTCCTCCCAGCCCAGGCTGCGTCCCGGGCCTAACCCGCCCCGCACTCCCTGCAGCCCGCTCCTTCGCAACCGTCAGTGAGGTGGGATTTCTGGAAACCACTTCCGGGGTCAGAATGGGGGCCCTGCAAGCCAATGTTGACCCTTGGGGACCCTTTCCCAGTCCCCCATCGAGTTACCAAATGGGGCCGATTCTTCCCGTGGAATGTCGCAGCCGGAGAAGATGATTGATACTGACAGCGAAGCTTTCATGTAGCAACATCCCCGACCGCCAGGCCGGGAAAGACTCTCAGGAATTCGCAGCGCCCCCTCCAATTAATCCCCTGCGCCCCGCGGCGTGTGAATGTCCCTGCTGGGGACTGGGGCTCCGATGTGGGACCTGCGGGCGGCTCCGAGCCTCGGGAGAGTGAGAGGATTGCAAGCGCTCAGCCCGGCTCCGCCGACGGATGGCTGCCAGGGCGGCCTCACTATTTGCACATTTAGGCGCCCTGGAAGCTGCCTTAGCAGACAAAAACCTCAGGCCAGGGGCCTCCCAGTCTCCTCCCTGTGTTAAGACCCAGCCTTGTCTCAAAAGGAGGTGGGAATAGGGGCCGCATCCCAGAGGAAGGGGTGACCTGCCGATCATCCCCCAGGGCACGCGG
Organism: Erethizon dorsatum; assembly: GCA_028451465.1. NCBI lineage: Eukaryota > Metazoa > Chordata > Mammalia > Rodentia > Erethizontidae > Erethizon > Erethizon dorsatum. The sequence continues at coordinate 122,032,373 of CM051829.1, read as the reverse complement.
GCCCAGGCCTGCGCTGCACTGAATTGCAGTTTCCAATCCAACTCTGCTGCCTCTTTTCATCTATCATCTATCTATCTATCTATCTATCTATCTATCTATCTATCTATCTATCTATCTATCTATCATCTATCTATCGGGAGCTGGATCTTGCCCTGTCCTTAAATTCTCTGTAAACAGCCTCCTACGCTGGTTGTATAAGTAAAGGTACTGCAGCTGTTGGGCAGTTCTTTTCTCCCATCAGGAGCGGGGCCTCCACCTGACCTCAGCTTTCTGCATTCTGACTCTTCTCTTCATTTCTTTATCCTGCACTGTCCTCCCTCTGGAGTCTCAAGAGCTGCGCTGGATGCAGCATCTATCTATCTTTTGAGACAGGGTCTCACTATGTCGTCCAGGCTGGCCTTGAACTCACTGTGCAGCCCAGGCTGGCCTTGTACTCATAGTGATCCTCCTGCCTCAGCCTCCCAAGTGCTTGGATGACAGGTGTGCACCACCACCACCGGCTACACTGCTTCTCAAGATGCTATTTATTATTGGCCCACAGCTCCAGCTTCCCCTCAGTGGGGTCTTTGCCACTGGCAAGAGGAGATGGTGGCTTCTCCAAGGCATTGTGACAGTGGGACTGGCGCTCTGTTTGTGACTGGAAGCTGCTGAGGGAGGGCCCATCCTTTGTGCCAGGCACCTGTAACGCGCACTGCGGACCCTGAAGTGACATGGTGTAGCATCAGCTTTATCTTTCATAGAGGAAAAAGGGGCTTAGGAACCAGAATAGTGTCCTGGATGGAGCAGAAGCTAGAACTAGGAAGTTGGTGACTCGGTTTCCCTCACAATCCCTGCACACTGCTGCCAGGGGGTCCCGAAAAGACCCCAATGGCCCCTGTCCTGCCTGAAACCCTCCTAATGTCCCGAGCGTGCTGAGAAGGTCCAGACTCAGTTCAGCCACGCAGCTTTTCATGCTCAGCCACCAGAAAGAATGGAAAGAAGATGGGAATAGTAATGCTCGTAAGCGGCGGAGGATGAGGAGGGAGGATGTGGAGGGAGGGAGGGCCCTTTCCTCTCCGAGGGCGGCTTGCTCCCATCTTGTCACCCTGGAAGCTGCCACTGCCTGGTGGCCTTCTTGGGTCTGACTTCATTCAGAACGGAAGAGGCCGAGTGCAGATTTTGCTTCTGGCCCCATTGTATCTAAGGGGAATTCAAGATGAATGCTTCGGGTTTTCAGATTTTTGTTATCCTTGCCAGCAACCACAGGGCACTCGACAAAAATACTGTAAGAACGTCCGTCCCTATTTATGCTCCATGTTGACTGACCGGCATTTTCGTACACCAGGCTACAGTACGTGCTTCCTCAGTCAGGGACAAATGAACCTTTCTGCCAGCCGCCTTCTGGTTTTAGCAACAGCATCTCAGTAGTCACAGCAACGATGGCTGGAGAAGAGCCAGGGCTCAGGGCCGCCCTGGGGCCATGCCGCAGTGACAGGTCCAGCAGGGGAAGAGTGATTCCCTTCTCGAGATGATGCTTTCTGTCACAAATGACCATGAAAGACACCAGGTGAGATGCGAATCCTCCGCGGGACTGAAGGTGGACACCCGTGTGTTCAATCTCGGAAGAAACCGCATTGAAAAGCACGAGAAAATGTTGGCAGTAAATCCTCTGTAAAATATATCCAGGACTTCTATGATATTTTTAGCTTTCTGGATATTTCAGCTTTCTGGAGCTCCACTTATAGTTCTGTACGACATCCTGTTCAACTCTCACCCACATAACTTTTGTTCCATTTTTAGGGATTTTCACAAAAGAGGAACTGTCTGTCTGGTAGCCCCGTGCTGCTGATCCTCGCGCACCTCTGCTGGGCTCTGGCTGGCGGTTTTCACGCGGTCCTTAAATCCACCTTTTCTTCCTACAACTGGATGCATTTCTCTTCCCCCTTCCTTGGCAAGAAGCCTCCATTCTTGGTCTCCTTCTCTCCCTTGCTTCCAGGCAGGTAGGGTGTCAGATGACTTTTACATAAACCCTTTTGGAAAATAAAACACAACTTTTTCCTGCCTTCCTTTTTTCCTTCCTTCCTTCCTTCCTCCTTCCCTCCTTCCTTCCTTCTTCTCTTCCTCTCTTCTTCCCTCCCTTCCTTCCTCCCTCCCTCCCTTCCCTCTTCTCTTCCTCCCTTCCTTCCTCCCTTCCTTCTTCTTTTCCTCTCTTCCTTCCTCCCTTCCTTCTTCTTTTCCTCTCTTCCTTCCTCCCTTCCTTCTTCTCTTTCTCCCCTCTTCCTCTCTTCTCTTCCTCCCTTCCTTCCTCCCTTCCTTCTTCTCTTTCTCCCCCCTTCCTCTCTTCCTTCCTCTCTCTTCCTCTCCCCTCCTCTCCCTCTGTCCCTCCTCCTCTCTCCCACACAGACAGTTTCCGGAGTTCAAGTGAAATCTCACATGAAAGCCCCACACAGAAAATCGCTGAACAGGATAATAATAAGCTCTTCCCCTCTCTGGGGGGAACTAGCAGCCACTTTCTGGAATCCACAACCCCGGGGTGAGGACCACAGCGGCAGGAATTCACTTCCTCTCTGAGAAACTTCAAGCAAGAGAAATCTTGCATCTTCATGAGCCAGCTGTTTATCCGGAGGTCCACGGAGACGGGGCAAAGCCACCGGGTGACGGACGGCAATTTGGGGACATGGTGGGACCCGTGGCGCCCACATGGAGTGGCCCTTACAAAGAATCATGTTTCATCCCTTACTCTGGAAGGATAGTGTGTAATGATTTAAAAAAAATGTGATTTTTTTAAAAAGGCAATATTATTTAGTTTAAATAATCCTTCCTTTGGAATCAGAAAATTTCATTTTCAACTCAGCTCTTTCTCTTACCAGATATAGTCCTGGTATAAAAGTAAGTAATATACACATGTCCCAGCACTCGAGAGGCTGAGGCAGGAGGATGTGAGCTCAAGGCCAGGCTGAGCTACATACTGAGACCTTGTCTCAAAAACCAAAACCGAATCCAAATAAATAAATAAATAACGTAACATCTCCAAACCTCTGCTACTTCGTCTGTTAGGCGGGTATAAAATCTTCCTCGTAAGTTTGTTGTGAAGTTAAGTAGATACAACACTCACAGCACCTTGTACCTGGCGGTATGTGTCACACAGCAGGTGTTTGTCGTAGCACAAGTGATTATTACGTGTACATATTCATCTACTTTCGGTGACAAAGGTGAAGGCCCGGGTCAGATACAGCGTCTACTGTACAAATGCTGATGACAGTTCCAGTTGATAAGGAAATGGAGGTGACATGGATTTTGTAAAATACGGCCCTGTGCCAGGTGACTTCTCAGCAATGCGAGTCTGTTCTGCACCTGAGGAACTGCAAATGCCAGCGGTGCCTGGCACCCGGCCTAATGGCCTAGGCTCTTTGGGGTCCACAGCCTGTGGGCTCTGTGGCCACCTAGAATGGAGGTTAGGTCCTGACCAGGGCGCATCTCGTCCTGGGGACAGCTCCCTCGGTGGGGACGTGGAGGACGGGCAGGACACCCAGACAGGCGTGTTCATGGAAATGAGGTCACATGGCTGAACCTGACATTCACTTATTCTTTTTATTTTTTTATTTTTTATTTTTTTGTGGGTACCGGGGGGTCGACCTCAGGACCTTGCGCACCAGCAGGCGCCCGTGCCACTGAGCGATATCACCGGCCCCTTTTTCGTATGTGGGTTCCGGGAGTCGAACTCAGGCCCTTGCGCCTGCTGGGCAGGCGCTTAAGCCGCTGAGCCATCTCACCGGCCCCATTCACTTATTCTTACACTTGTTCAGTACATTTTCAAAATTAAAATTTTTTTAATCTCTATTAGGCCCATGTGTGCAGCACGTAATGACCACAGTCCTCGCGGGGAGTTGCTGCGGGACACGACGCAGCTTCATTCTCGTCCCCTCCTGCCTCTCCCTCCCTCTCCTCCCATCTCTCGGTCCCCTTCCCATTTGCAAAAGATGTCTCCCTGTCTCCTATTATCTATCTTTGATTTTGCTCCGAATTTATTTACACGTCGGGTTTCTCCTATAAGAGACCCCAGACGACACTGAAGCGCATGCGTCTGTTATTTCACTGAACGGCGCGGTCTCAAGCTGCAGCCACCTTCCTGAGGTGACTCAGGTAAATTTTACTGACTCTGTGCCACAAGGGGTCAGGCCAGATGCAATGCAGAAATCAAGTCCTTCCAGGTGGTGGACAATGAAGGCGAGCATGCCCACGTGCTGAGGTGGAGACGAAGGGGAACCTGCTTGGCGCACAGCCGCAGTCAGGGAGGGCTGCCTGTAGGAGGCGTTTAGAAAGAGACCAGGAAGCCACCGCCAAAGGAAGAATTCAGAGAGAAGCTTCCCAGGCAGAGGGACTGCAAGGGGGCAGAAAGGGAAGGAGCTATGGACATTTCCAGAACTTCTAGGAAATTGAAGTAATGAAGAGAATCAGGGAGAGGAAGACAGGAGCTGGGTCACACAGGCCTTTGAAATTTCGGTGATGCATTAGAACGTTTTTGGGGTCTCTGAAAAGCCTTGAAGGGCTTTTGAGGAGGAGGAAGGCAGGCTGATTCACATTCTCAGAAAGATCACTGTGGCTCTCTCTTCATGTGTTGGCTCAAGCCTGTCATCTCAGCTGCTCGGGAGGCTGAGGCAGGAGGATTGCAAAATCGAGGCCAGCCCGTGTAACTTAGCGAGAGTCTGTCTCACAGTAAAAAATAGAAAGGACTGGGGCTGTAGCTCAGTGCGAGACCCTGAGTTCATACCTCAGCACTGGGAGGAAAGGGAAGAGATCGCCGTAGAGCGAGCAGACGGATGCGAGTAGATGGAGGACAACGCGGGCAGCGTGGCGGCCAGGAGGGAAGAGAGGTGGAGACGGCTCAGCAGTGTGATGGAGAGACACGGGCTTAGCTTGGAGGTAGAGCTGAGTGGGGACAGAGGGAGAAGGGAGTCCTGGTGTTTGTCCTTCACCGATGTCTGGGGGGCTGCCGTTCTCAGAGGGAGGGAAAGTGAGGCCTGATGGGCTGAGGCTCGAGATGCGGTCCCTGGCTGACTTGGTTATGTATGTCTGAGCTGCGCCGGAGGCAGCCAGGTGGATGCGCTGAGCACAGCTGGACAGAGAGCAAAGCCTGGAAATACAGTGTCTTCAGGAAACAGCTTGTGTTTGCATTCAAGGTGGTGGGCGAGGGGAGAGGAAGAGAAGCAGGCTAGGGGATTCTGAACCTCGAATGATGGCAGAGGAAGAGGAACAAGCAAAGGAAGCCAAGGCCAGGGCCACGAGGTGGGAAGAAAACCCATGTGACAACGACAGGGAAATAAAAAATAAACAGGGGACTAAAGGCGAGTCTGGATGAGCTGCATGCTGGGGAGGAAATATGTGGTCTGGGGTCTAAGGCTGCCAAGACCCCCGGCTGCGACCCCAGCGCTCTGTGTGACAGCGACACCCGCCAGGGCCACGCTGCTCTCTGCCGAGTCTCGAGGGTCACATGAGACGTTTACTACATGATTCCAAGTCAAACAAAGACGACACATACACTTTGAGTAGCTTGTGAACATTAGCTAGGATCATTTTCCACAAAGAAACAGGGACACAGGTGTACATTTTGTTTTTTTTTTGGGAGACAGGATCTTTCTATGCAGTTCAGGCTGGACTTGAACTCACTATGTAGTCCAGGCTGGCCTCAGATGCCTGGGGATCCTCCTGCCTCAGCCTCCTGAGTGCTGGGATTACAAGTGTGCGCCACCATATCCAGCTCCCATGTGCAGTTTTGTTTGGGTTTGATGGAGAGAGGATAAAGGGGCTGTGTTCTAACAGCCGCACTCCAGGAGAGCGCAGCCAGACCTGTCCAGATTCTTCCTGACTGATTCGGATGCACCTTTCCTCCAGGAGTAGGGTGGACACCTCTGGCATGGAGGCTTGGTGGCTGGTTTAGGGGACAGACGGTGAGCGAGGTCTTATGTCCTTGTGCAGGAGAGAAGGGTGAGGAGACTGAGCAGCCGTGCTGAGCCTGCCTTTTCTCAGAAGCTCGGCGCCTGTTTTGAGTGAGCGTGTCCTGCCCCCTCAGCATCAGCGTGCCATAAAAGGACAGCAGAGCGAAACAGGAGGCGTTAGCGGGCGAAACCCATTCTCTTCACTGCAGTTAGATCTGCCAAGGAGACCGCGATGACCCTCGCGAAGGAGCCTTTGCAGACCCGCGGGGTGAGCAGCGGCTCCTAGGTCTCTGCCCGTGCGGGGCTTCTGGGTCATTTCCGAAGCGGTCTGCGCTGTTCAGCGACTGCGCTCTGGCTGACTTATTACTTTGCAGGCTTCCTGTAGCTGTGGCAAAGCGAGAGGGGCAGCAGCAGGTCAGAAGCACAATCTTGCCCACCACCAGCCTCCCTGGTACAGATCGGCTGCTTCCTGGGGCGTGGGTGACTTCATTTTTAGGGTCGCCATGTCCCACATTCACGTTCTGTGACACCTTCTCCCCTTTGGGTTTTCTGGGCCAGTTGGGTTCAGGGGAGGCCCTTGTCACAAAGGAAGGCCGCTGACCCTGATGGATAGCCAGGAACGTGGACCTGTGTCTTCTAGTCTTCCTTTCACTTTGGTCTCACTGGTGGGGAAAAGCGCCTTTCTAACACGGTAAAGTGCATGGCTTCTCACTTGGCCTCAGTTTAGCTTGGGTGGCAAGTTGAGTAGAATAAACAGGCTCTCCTCCTCTTCTCTTCCCTTTTCTCCCCTCCCCCTCCCTCCCTGCCTCCCCCCTCCTTTCCTCCTTCCTTCCTTCCTTCCATTCGTATTGGGAATTGAACCCAAGGCCGTTGCACTGAACTACATCTCCAGCCCCGCTGGGAAAAAAAAAATTATTTTGAGACAGGATCCCACCAACTCAATAAATTGTCCAGGCTTGGCTCGAACTTCAGGTCCTCCTGCCTCAGTCTCCCAGTTCTGGGACTACAGGTGTGCACCACTGTGCCCAGCATAAGTTTGTTTCTGAGACCAACAGCAATGGCAGTTTTTATGCTCTTGGTATTTTCAGCGGTATAACTTGAAAGGATCGAGAGTCACGTAACAATCGTTCTTGATCAGCCTGACCAGTAGCAGAAGGTATTACTGTCTTCTGATCTCAGTTCTTTCCAGTCTTCCCTTGATCTGTCACCAACACTGCAGCCGTTTAACAGAAATGTTGGCCGCCAGTGTTCTCACGTGGTCTGGAGACCACCTTCTTGGTTCTGGTAGAGTCCTTTTGGGTTCCCTTCGAGTTTTGCTGTGTCCTGCACAACGCTGCACAGCCCACTGAACACTGTGCTCAGGGTGGCAGGCTTCGCTGAGTGGAAGGTCTTTGGCGATCACCAAATGTACTGGACATATTTATCAACACTTACTAACCTATCTACACTTTTTTATTTTTTGAAACAGAGTCTTGAAATGTAGCCCCAGATGGCCTCAAACTCGGGATGCTCCTGCTTCAGCCTCCTGAGTGCTGTGATTACAGGTGTGTGCCGTCACACTCAGTTTACAAAGTTTTGGTACATATGTGTGCTGTGTACAGTATTTGGATCATTGGCTTGGACAAATGAGGTCCAAGATCATTCCGACTCCACTGTTCTCTCCTGCTTTTGTCTTTTTCGTATAACTGTTTTTAACTTCTGCTTTTACGAAGATAGTGTGTGTGTGTGTGTGTGTGTGTGTGTGCATGTTTCTTTCTGCCGGGATGTGAAATTTTCTTTCCTCTGGGTCAGATGAGATCACAAAACAATGATATCTAAACACAACTCTTGCTCTCAATAAAGGAATCCAGTCTAGATAAATCGCACTAGTGAGAAAAAGTGACTCCCAGCCACTTGGTAATGGGGTGGTGTTGACCCGAATTCCCATCCTTCCAGGTCATACTTGGCTATGAAGACACAGTATGTGTAGAACCAAACACAGTGCCTCGTCAGCACTAACTTCCTTTTCTCTGTGTTCCTCTCCTCTGCTGGTGTCTCTGTGTACCCGAGAGAACCCCTGTGGAAGGATTCGAATCAGGTTTAAATAATGGAAGAGGGTGGAGTGGTGGCCAACCACCAAGAGTTACAGGCTGACCTTCTAGCACAGTGGGACGATGCATGTTAAGTCTTGTGATCATAGGATGTTTAATAGCCCTTCTTTTATACCCATGAATTAAATTTTTCTCCAGGGAATTATCAGTAATTCCATTTTCTTTGGGCCTGGATTTTCCTGATCCTAGAAAGCAAGATTGAGGAAGAGAGTTAATAGGGCAAATAGGGAAGAGCCAGTCAAAGCCTGGATTATCTAGTTGGTCACTCGGTATCCCATAAGACTGTTATGGGACTTCTAAGAAACCACGGAAACAACTGTTTCTCCAGTCAGTCCTTGCAGAGGAGGAAGGAAGTAAAACTTGTCCATTAACTTCTATTTCTCACTGGGCAAATGTTGGCTCTGGAGGGTGTTAATCCTCGTACATACATGGTGTCTGACAAGCCATTTCACCCTGGCTTTGCATGATTAGGGTGAGGGCCATATGTGCATTTCATCAGCAGTTGTGTTAGGTTGTGCCTGTGACATTAGTCAGAGTCCAACCAATCCGTGCTGTTGGTGCTGTCACAAGTATGACTATTTCTGGAACAGGGAAGTCCAAGAGAATCTGAAGCAGCCATGGGTGGACTGGGGCACAGTCCACCCCTTTGCACTACGCACACAGACTCATGTGTTCTTGTTACACGTTATATCTGGCTGTTGTATGACCATAAAAGACTGTGTGTGTGTGTACAGCCTGCTGTCACTTTTTCCACCAAAGGGGAAGTCCAGTCAACCAGAGACCCCTTCAAGGTGGTGGCTAGCTATAATCTCAGGAAAAAAAGTAAACTGAAGGCAGTAGTGAACCAAGAAGTGAAGGACATGGGTACATGGCAGAGCACTTGCCTATTGTGCGTAGGCTGTGGGTGCAATCCTTAGCACTGCCGAAAATTTTTTAAAAAATGCCCACAATTTGTGCCCAGTCCTGTGGCTTAGATTACATACTTCTTCCCAGGAATTCCTTGTTCTTGAGTCCTTGATTTTCCACTGTTGTTCCTTCCAGGCTCCTCAAAACTCGCCATGTCCTATTACCACCACGTGCAGGGGTCCGGGCCCAGCCCAAGCCGTATCGCATTCCATTAGAACCGAACGAGGGAGTGTACTGTTAGCAGCTCTCCCACTGGGGCCTTTCCTTCACCCTCTAGAAATACCCTCGCACGAGTCTGTAACGATCGCTGTCCACTTTTAAGATCAGTGCCAACGTAATCATGGCAACTCATCTGTGAGCCCAACCCAAGTTCTTTTGCCCAAGTTCGTTGTAGGGAACCCTGTTAACTGCAGGTTGGAGTTTTTAGAAGAGGCTTTTGTGTGATAGAAGTGGGTGACCTGGGAGTCTGAACTATCCACTTATGAAATTTACTTTTACCTTCTGGAGTTCTTTAGGCCTAATTCTTACTGTCCCGTTTTGGTAACATGCTTGTCTTGCTTGAACTAATAGCAGAGTGCGTTAAGTCATACCCGGCTTTGCGCACTTAGTCCTCGATGCCGGTCGTCAGCCCCTGCCGGTCCAGCAGGATGCCAGGTACTCATTTTCACACAGAAAGCTGTGAAAGCCTCACTGCAATTAAGTTCTGGTTCATGTAGCGGGACTACACATTCTCTTTGCATTCCCACAAGTCACACAATGCATTTTATCTAAAGGCCACGTCCCGTATCCTGACTCTCCATATTTGAGCTCGCTTCCTTGGTTTTAGCAGACTCAGAGAGTGGTTTTCTTTTTAAAGAAAGTTTCCATACGGCCCAGGAATATTACGCATATCCAGAGAAACAGGGCTGCCTCGGACTTTGCGTCAGCCAGCAGCATCCCTGTGAACGCTGAAGCTCTGCGTTTCCATCTGCAATCCGTGAAAAGTGAGGATCTTTGTCCCAGCAGAATGCAGCTAAATGGCAGCTGGAGCATGAATGGGCAGGAGAAATACTCTCCTCCTTCCAATCACAGCACTTCTGGCAGTCAGGAGAGGTTCTCTTCTGAATGTGGGAAAGAGATGCCGTTATGATAAGAGTAATTATTGTACATTAGTTAAAATCCCATTTTGGGAGCCCTATAAGGCTGCTGTTTCAGAAGAGGTTTGTTCACCCTCCAAGTTGGAAGCAGAGATTAATTAGTGTCGATGAAGGGCCTCCCAGATAAAAACAAATTAAGCCCCTTACCCGGCCTCGCCTGGGTGTCCTTGAGCTGCCTTCCTTTCTGTGACAGGGACAGTGTTTGGTCTGATCTATTCTGATGGAGAGAAGGCAGAGGAGCTCCCGTTCTCTGGGGCGTCTGATGTGCCAGACACCACGATAGGTACTTTCAAAGAAGCAGGCACCTTTGAACCAGGGTTTACCGTTGCTCCCGCCCAGCCCACTGCAGGACATTTGTGCCTTAAGACAACGTGACACAGATTGAATCATCCGTGTCGAGGGGCCCCTGCCAAGTCCCTCTGGATTATTTACTTCCATTTCATTGAAACAGGCAAAAGAGAACAGGGGGTTAAAGAAACACACTTCAGTTGTTTGTTTCTCTTAAGCCTCCATGAATACAAAAAACATCTGCTTCAGGACTACTGGCTTGAGGGATATTTTAAAAATGTGGCAGCAGGTCCAACCCCTACCTAAAATAGGTTTTATTAATTTTTTTCCTTTGTCCAGTTCCACTGGCTACACTATTTGATCATTCTTCCCATCAAATATTGGAACTTGTAGCCCAGATTTTCTGAGACCCAGCATACTTCATGTACTGCAACTGTTGCCATCTTTAGGTAAACCTGTTGCTGGTTTAGGTAAACCATTACACATGAACTTTTTTTTTTCTTTTTATGTGGGTACCGGGAGTCGAACTCAGGACCTCACGCTTACCAGGCAGGTGCTTATGCCGCTGAGCTATCTCACTGGCCCTACACGTGAATTTAAATGCATGTTGATCTTTCTTATCCTTGGAACATTTATTATGTAAAAAATTCACAAATTATGAAAAAAATATACCTAATTTTACTCTCAGGAAATACGTGTGCCTATCATCCAAATCTTATCCTGTTCCATTTATTTCAATTGGCTTTGCTGGCTATGTAACCTTTGACCAATTATTTAAACTCTCTGAGGCTCTGGGGATTTTAACTTAAAAAATGACTCACCTTTTAGGGTTCCAGTGAGGGTCAAATGACATGATGTATAAAACAATTTAGGAACTTCACTGTTAGCTCAAGATACCATAACAGAGGCTGTTATTTACTGCTTGCTGAAACAAAAAACTGGCTAAAATATATGAAATAATTATTTTGAGGCATTAGACAATAGGCAAAAATGGCAATAACTTCTGAGAGATGAAAAACAAATGAGGTAAGGCCTGCAATTGCCCCAGCTTATTGCCTTTAAGAAGTTTCTGAGCAGGGAGGAAAAACTCAGGCAAAGTAAATTTCAGAGCAAAAAATATTAACAGGGATAATGACTGTCATTCCACAGTGATAAAGGGGTCATTCCATCAAAGAGAATAACACTCTTAAACACATATGCACCTAATAACAGAGCACCCAAACACAAAAAGCAAAAGCCGATAGAGCTGTAGGAAAAACAGATCAACCCACAAGTAGTTTTCTTTTCTTAAGTATCTTTCAGTTTCAGCAGGAGGGACAGATTGATTAGTCAATAATGTGACAGATTAGAAACCTCAAAATGGCATAGAAGCAATGCTACAAAGGATAATGAAAAAATAGCTAACTATATTTATTGGCAAAGAGATTTGGATGATGGAGTAATAGAAAAATGTGAAAGAGTTGGACAGGAAGGAGGAAAGTTGAGTTCTGTAGACAAGTGCTGGACACACAGCAAGGGCATTGGTAAACTAGGTGACTGATGTCACCTAGTGTGTATATATGTGTATATATGAGGATGGGTATGAACGCTAGTGCACACCATGTACTGGGTGAGAAGTGCATTATAATCCAATTTTATCTGGATATAAATCTAAAAGGTCAGGATCAGCTATAGCCCAAATTCAGTGTTTTAAGATGGTAAACATTTCTTTTCCATGCGGAGGAACATCTCTTCCCAGAGATGCATGTGGAGGGCTCAGTTCCCTGTGGTCATTCAGGCACCTGGGCTCCTTTTGTCTCTGTCTGCCTCCTCTACACTTTCCAAATTCCTCCCTTATAGCTGGTGGATGGGGAAGGAGAACCACTGAAGAAGCTGTTAATGTGGCACATGCCATGTAGGCTCACATTTCATTGGCTGAAATTCAAACACATGGTCTCAACCCTTTGTAGGATGAGGCAGCCGTTTGTCCAGAAGAAAAACAGAGAACTGTTATTTGTGACACCAGCAGTGTCTGCAGTGCATGTCCCTATCCTGCCTACTTACTGATGCTCTGGGAATCACTCTGCTTTGTGGACATCGAGTCTAACTGTCAATTTATTTTCTAAGTGAACTCAGTGGTTTTCAGTATATTGGATGTTCACGGCAAGACTTTGAACTGTAGTCAAATATGGATATTTTCTAACATTGTTGAGTGGAAATAGAGCATCACAAAGACATAAAAAGGCTTAAAGGCAGCCCACGGGAGTGGCTCAGGGATAGAGTGTGTGCTTAGCACGTATGAAACTGGGGTTTAATCCCAGCTTCAAAAAGAAAAAGAGAAAACAACAGAGGCCCAATGTATTCTGAAATCTCAGACAGAGGAAGGAAAAAGAACATTCCTAGTAACCTCATTCAGTCTTCTAATTTTGAAGTTAAGCAGACTGAGACACAGAGAGGAAAAATAATGTGCTCAAGTCTGTAACAATAATTAGTATGGGAGATAAAGGCTAACTGGTGTGACCTCGTGGTTTTAATACCAACCAAAATTTAAAGCAATAAGATAAAAAGTTTCCGTGTCACACCTTTTAAAAGGCATAGAATAATGAAATGGTGTAGAAATCCAGTAAGCCTTGTAGTTAGATAGCGGTGGAAAGGACCCTCACTTCTATTTTTTTTTTTTTTGTGGGTACCGGGGGGTCGACCTCAGGACCTCACGCGCCAACAGGCACCCGTGCCGCTGAGCGATATCACCGGCCCCTTTTTCGTATGTGGGTTCCGGGAGTCGAACTCGGGCCCTCGCGCTTGCAAGGCAGGCGCTTACGCCGCTGAGCCATCTCACCGGCCCACTTCTATTTTGAATAAACATTTTACTATTTTAAATGAGGAGATGGTAAGATTCTACCAGAGAATTGCAGCCTACGCATAGATAATGAATTGGATTCTTATAGCGGGGGAGACAGGGATCCTTCGGAAAACAGTTGATCAATTTTCCTGGCTTTCATAAAAATAAGCTTAGATTCTGTCAGAATTATGCCACTGTATAATGCCTTTGCTTTGAGGATAGCAACATTTTTCAGTCCACATGGACTTGCTTTGTAATACATGTGCTGCTGTTTCCCTTCTAGACTTGTTGATTTTACACTGGGTGTCACAGTCCCCTACTTGATTTGACACTGGGGATTCCATATACATGGCTTTCCTAGACAAATGAAGTGTACCCTCATTATCACAGTTTAATAAATTTAGCAGTCCATCTTTCTAGATTGGATCACATGCTTGTCCTGCTCCTTGAAAAGTACTGGTAGCTTCCCTTCTCTACAGAGCTAAGCTGCTTGGACTTATGTCCTGGCTCTGATTCTAACCAGCTATGTGACTTGATACATATTACTTAATTTCTTCGTGTCTGTTTTCTCATTTGTAAAACAAGAGTGACATTCTTTTTAAAGGTCGTAAAGGTTAAATGTTAATATATGTACGGCACGTGAGACAATGTCTTGTGTATAATAACTGCTAAGTATATTTTAGTGGAGGGAGCCCCAGCCTGCATTGGAGGAAAGATTAATTAATGGAATACACAAGTACCTTCCCCAACTGTGATAATGACAGAAAGGAAAAGTACTAAGTGCTATCAGAGTGTTAACCGGAGAACCAGATTTAGCCTAGCATTGTATTATAGGATTCTTTACATTTCAGCTTCTCCTACTGATGTGTGAATTTTTTGAAAGCAAGAATCATGTCTTAATCTTCCTTATGTAACTGTCAGTGAACACCGTATCTGGTGCATAGCGGGGGCTCCAGACTGCTTTGGAAAGAGAGATTAAAGGAAAGAGAGAAAAAATTCTACAGGTATCACCAGGAGAATATAAAGATTGGAGGCCTGTCTTCTGCAGGGGGCAGAGAATGAGCTCCCGGTGCCCAGGCCGCCCGCGGAGGGTCAGCAGCCCCAGCCTGCGGCGTCTGCGGCCTAATGAGGCTGTCCCCGTGTGTGCATGACGGCGCCTTTACTTTGTTCACAGCTGCCCCTCCGCTCTTGCCGGAGGACAGGCTTGCTTATTTCATATGGGATTTTTAGAACGGCTGAGATGCTTGACAAGCAGGAGTCGGGCAAGGAGACTGCTTACTTGGGGAAGGCAGGAGCCTCTCAGGAGGCAGGTTCTCCTCTTCCCGAGGGCCGAGCTGTTAAAAGCTGGCTGCCTCCAGCCATCAGTGGGAGGGGGAGGCCCAGGGTGCAGTCTGGGGGGCCTGCTGCTCTCTTGGCCTGAGAGGTAAACTGATCCCACAGGTGACCAGCAGGTGCCAAGTGCGGGTGACCCCAGACCTGCCTGCTCCCAGGGCACCCTTCAGGCCATCACAAAGGGGGGGCTAGAAAATAGGGAAGGACTGTAAATATATATGAATAAGTTAGGAAAGAGAAGGAAGAGATCAGTTGCTTAAACCTCTAATTTCAAATTGTGTTCATGTAGGTGAAAGCCTATTACAAAAATGCAATCTAAACATTTAATGATAATGCAGGTAATAGCAGCAAGATTCACAGGTATGATTCTGAGAGTTTAATATATAGTCATTCATTTAACTTCTGTGCCAACTCTGCGACCTAGATCTTATTATTATCCCTGTTGTGCCACAAGGAAACAGGTCTGAGAGCCTAAACAATTTACCCAAGGTCACACATTTAGCAGGCTGCAGTCAGAATAAGGTTTTTTTTGTTTTGTTTTGTTTTGTTTTGTTTTTTGAGACAGGGTCTCACTACATAGTTCAGCCTGGTCTTGAACTTGCAGCAAGCCTCCTGCCTCAGCCTCCTGAGTGCTAGGATTACAGGCGTGCACCACTATGCCTGGCATCTCCAACACTTTTGTGTCCCTCAGCTCTTCCTTGTAGGATCCAGGGTCCCCGTGCTGCCCTCGAAGAGGTCAGTAAAGCTGGGCAACATTGGCTAAGTGACGGGCAGTGCCAGCTGAGTGCAATGGAGGAGCACAGGGGCGACTGTGGGTCCTGGGGACCCTTTCATCACTGATCGGCTTGGTCACAGAGAGAGGGCTCTGGCTTTGCGTCCCCAGTGAGGTGGCCAGCCCAGGAAGCATTAGCACATTTCACTTTGCTAGGAATAAAGAACCACAGCTGCGCCCTTGAGTGTGCGAAGCAATGTTAACCAGTGGGAGGGGCTGGGAGAGGGATGCGCATGGTTTATGGGCAGGAGATGAGAGAAACCACACCACCCATTTGCCCGCACTAATGGATCTGAAGCCAGGCGTCTTGATGCCCAGGGCGCAGAGACGAGAAGACCTGCAGACCAGCGAAGCCCATTCCTGTTGTATCTGTGCGTCTCCTCCTCAGCTCGCAGGGAGAAAAGACCAACATTTTCCACCCTCAAGAGCTTTGCCCATGAGCAGAATTATCCCGGAGGGGAGAAGGAATTCCCAGCAGGGTAAACTGAGGTGCTCTGGAGCATTGAGGAGGCTTCTGTCCCCTGCCAGGCAGTAGCCCTGATGTCCTGTGAAGATGAATCATTGAGCACTGTGGAAGTTGCCTGGTCCTTCCTCCTCACACCTTCGTACCCTTAGCAAGAGATTCCTTACCTTTGCAGGGTCCACACCAAGTCCCACCGGCTAAACAGTCATCAAAATTGCCACACGGCCTATTAACCAGGAATCAGGCCTTAGGCCACAGCCACCTTGAACTTTGGCAAAACAAATTGCTTTGATCCACAGAAATAGCAAACAGCACCATTAAAATAGTAATATCCAATATTTATGAGCGCTTACTTTGGGCCAGATATTAAGTGCTTTACAAGTTCTAACCCATTTAACTCTGACAGCAGTGCCAGGGGGTAGAAAACAGCCACATGTCTACTTTAAACAAGAACAGAACCATGATGGAGTAAGTGTTTAATTCTCGGTGGCCGAAAGCGACAACCTATGGCTCTTATCTCATGCTTTATGGGGACAGGAGTTTGAATGGGGTACAACTGAGGCAGGCTACTGTGTTCCCTGACACCAGGGCCACAGCTGGCGTGACTTGCGCTATGGTTTAGATCTAAAATATCCCCCCAGAGTCTCATGTATGTGGAGGGTGACAGGATCCTGGGGGCGCTATACCGGTGAGTGGATGACTCCACCGGGCGGTCCCAGCTGAACGTCGTCAGGAGGCGGGGCCTGATTGGAAGAGGCAGTCACAGGGGTGTGACCTGGACGGGTGCATCTTCCTCCTCCGCTCCCGCTCCTCTCTCTGCTTCCCAGCGTCAGGACAGGAGCAGCTGCGCTCAGCGTGTCCCTTCCACCATGCTGCTTCTGTCTCAGAGCTGGCCGACCGCGGACTGAAACCACGAGCCAAAAGAAACCTTGCTTGCTTTGAATTGTGGGCCCCAGGAATTTTGTCCCAGTGACGGGAAAGTGACAAAGACAACTGGAGTCACTGGGCCTTGGTCAACGTGGCCTTGTGCATGGTCTATCCATGTGGCCAGCCTGAGCTACGGTATGGTGGCCTCAGGATAGTGGTCCTTCTTTTCTGGTGCCCAGGACTCCAAGAACAAGTGTCCCAAGAGCCCTGGGTGGCAGCTACAAGGCTTCTAATGACAGCCCGAGAACCCCCAGATGGTGACAAGTCACGAACACTAGCCAAGATTCCAGGGAAGGGGAATTTGACCCTACCTCTAAATTGGAGGATTATCACCAGATTTAGAGTCATTTTAAATCTGCCAAGGTAAATAGTCAACTCCTATTACTAGTGAGCTGGAAAGAATTTTTTTAAATCAGAAACTCTTACCCACAGAATCTAGAAAGTTGAATTTATGCATCATTGAGACAAATCCAGTGGATGATCAACATTCTGGCGTTTATTTGTAATTTGGTTGTGTGAAAAATTCCTATTTTCTTCTGAAGGAGTACGGTAATGTTTTCTTCCTCTCTCTCCTCTTTAATTATTTGGTAAACAGCACCTTTGTGCTGGGCACTGCCTTAGATGTTAGGGATGAGGGGACGCAAAGTCCTGTCCCTGCTTTTAAATGACTCATAGTCTACCGGGAAGAACAGCGTGTGCTTGATTATTGTTGAGCGTGATTAACACTGCATGACAGGAACTAACACGGAAACTGAGGAGGAAACACCCCATTCTAGCTTAGGGGTCTCAGGCAGCTTTCTAAGGGAAGTAAGGTTTGACTTATACTTTAGAGGATTAAGAGGCACTTGCCTGGTGTCATGGCCTAAATATGTAAAAAATTTTTATTTTTATTAGTACCTGTTTGCAGTACATAACGATTACATTCATCATGGGGAGTTGGTACACATTCATAACACATCTCAATTTTTAATATATATGTCCCAGAAAAATCCTTATGTTGAAGCCCCTACCTCCAATGTGGCTGTATTTGGAGAGGGAGCCTTTTAGGGAGTTGGTAAGGATAAATGCAGTGATAAGGCTTGGGCCATAATCAAAAGGGATTAGAGTTCGTGCCCTCTGCTATGTGGGATGACTGGGCAGTTGGCTTCTCCAAGCCAGGAATGTCAGACAGTCCTCACTGGGACCTTCTTACCTCCTGACCTCTGAGGAAATGAATCTGTGTTGCCTAAGCTACCCAGTTGATAGTATTTTGTTATGGTAAAATGACTGAGACAAAATGACCAGGATGACTAAGACAGCAGGTAAAATGGGAAGGAAGGGTGTTCAAAGGGAAGCCACAGTATATTACAGTGAAAGGGACTTAGGGAATGTGAGGTGTGTACATCTGGAGTGAAGTACAGGGTGTTTGTGGCTAAGCAGTGAGACCCAGGAAGATGCCAGAAGCTGCGGCCTTTGTCTCAAATTTCAAAACTGACTATCTCCGGGGCTGTCTGACCTCTGGATTTCTCTTTGTGTGGGAACAGTTTCTGTATTGCTGGAACCACCTGGATATACATTTTCTATTTTTTTTTTTTTTTTGTGCTCAGAAGTATTGAATCATTTAGAATGAGTTTGGGCTGCATGTTACAGAAAACCCAGAATAATTATGATTTAAAAAATATAGAATTATAATTATCTTTTAATAAAAAAGTTGGGCCAGAGATATAGCTCAGCAGTGCAGCGCCTGCCTGGCAAGTGTGAGGTCCTGAGTTTGATTCCTGGTACCCAAAAAAAAAAAAAAAAAAAGAGTATCGACGTTGGCAGCCAGGGCAGGCACACAGCCCTTGATGGCCAAAGCTGAGATCTCTTTACTGTGTTCCGACATCATTACCAAGAGATGGCTTTGGGATCATGCTGCAAGGTCCGATCATCACATCTGGGTCCCTACCAGGTAGATGGGAAGTTACAGTTTGCACACCTTCCTGCAGGTGTGTAAACCACCCACACTTCCACTTGTGTGCCATTGGTCAGAGCTGAATCACATGGGGATTATGCAGATGCCTGAAAGTCTGCCTGTGATTTGTCAGCTATGCTTCCAGGGACAGATCTGTGGGTTTGTGCTAAAGAGGAGGCATAGAAATATGTGCTGAGCAATATTTATCATTCTCTGACCCCTGGGAATCCCCCTAAATTGTCTACATGATGGGATTATCTGGGGTCAGAGAGAAGAGGGTAGAAATGGGCCGAAAGGAGGGTTTTGTGGGTATCATGAGGCTAATTCTGCCACAGTGGGACTCTTGCCATGGCTTCTGCCACGCAGCCAGTCTCCTGCGGGGATGATGTGTATTCTTTCCACTGCCCCCGAGACCGCTTTCCTGGGCTTTTATTAACGCCTTTTCCTCTTTGTCAAGAAGGAAAAGAGGCATTAAATAGACTATTTTTGTCAATGGCACATATATCCCTGCTATTGCATAATGATTCACAGCCTATAAAGCGCTTCTGTGTCAAGTAGCCCCGAACAGAAAAAGTGAATGCTTTTTAGGGTTCCTGAGCTCCCCCACACCCAAGCGATGGCATCAGGACGTGGTGGCGCCTGTGGAGGTGGTTGGGTCACCTCTCGCACGAGAGACCCCAGAACTCAGTTCACACCTTCCGCCACGAGAGGACGCAGGAGTCTAGGAGGAAATGGCACTGGCCACACACCAAGTCTCCTGAGGGCCTGATCTTGGTCTTCCCAGAGCCATTTCTTTTGTTCATAAGCCACACAATGTATGGCATTTTGTTATAGCATCCTGAACAGGGACAGGCGTATATTTTTTCTTTTTTTTGGTGGTACTGGGGCTTGAACCCAGGGCCTTTGCACTCAGCTACATCTCAGCATTTCTTTCTTTCTTTCTTTCTTTCTTTCTTTCTTTCTTTCTTTCTTTCTTTCTTTCTTTCTTTTTCTTTTCTTCCTTCCTTCCTTCTTTCTTCTTTCTTTCTTTTTCTTTCTCTCTTTCTTCCTTTTCCTCCTCCTCCTTCTTCCTTTCTCTCTCTCTCCCTCTCTCCCCCCACCCCCTCTTCTTTCTTTCTTTTGAGGCAGAGTTGTTAACTTGCTGTGTTGTCCAGGCTGGGCTCAAAATTACAGTCTCCTGCTTCAGCCTCCAGAGTGCTCCAAGGACTACAGACACATGCTAGCATGACTGGTTTAGTAGTCATTTCTTATATTATTTCTTAGGATGAATTTTCGGCTTCCAGGTGTTTATTGTGGGGATTACCAAGGAGACTAGATCCCCCTCAAACCCTCTGCAAAAGGCTGACCACCTGCTCTACGTTTTCCTGTGAGAATCCTTGAGAATTATTTCATCTTCTCCTGATTTCACTTCTCTGAACTGTGGACACTGAATCTATATCTGGCTTTGACCTGAATCTGGCTTTGACCTCCTCTACTTTCCTCCTTACCTGCCGTATTTGCTAGCTCTTTTATTTTTCTCTACCTGGGGCACTGTTCTTTTCTGACTGGAATCTGAATCTCACCCCACAAAGCCACGCTAACGTGCTTGTGACACCATGCAACACACCTTTGAGAGCTCAGGGCCGGTTTCTGTTTACTGCGCCCCCCTCCGCCCCCCATACAGTGTTCTTCCATGTTCTTGCTGTACGTTAGAACACGCAGGGCCCCCCCATGCCTTGCTAAATCTTCCAGGTTGGCTCACTTCAGGACTCCGTCTGGATTCTACAGTGAGTACAAGTCAGACAAGAAAGGAGCAGGGCGCGACAAGGAGGAGGAGTTCAAGGACTTGTCTGGTCTTCAGAGAGTCCTCAGATCCCGATGACTTCCTGTTCCTGCGTCCCTCAGTGTAAATCCTGAAAAATCACCACCCTTGCCCTGAAGGTGATTCTTGCAATTAAAAAAAGAAAAGCCGAACTGATCTCTAACCATCATTTCTTTTTTACTTAGTTGGTTTTCTGCAGTAATATGTTGAAACTTAGAGACTTCAAAAGATGCCACAGCTGCTAAACGGTGGAGCTGAGAGGGAAAGCTCATTCTTCTGCTAACAGACACCCTGTGCTTGATTTTAAAGCCCTGCAGCCTTAGTGAAAATAGGGCCAGAAGCGGAGCTCCTGGGGCTGAGCTCTCTGTTGGGGGCTATGGCATGGCAAGGCAGGGCGTGAGCTGTGGGATTTCAGAGTCCCTTCCTTCCCCTCTCCAGTGTCATGGATCTTCAAAGCCAACGTGTAGGTAGAGACACGAGAGGCAACTTTATCTCCAGTTTTAAGTGCACAAACTGAGCTTCTAGAAGTTGCTTGACTTGGCAAGACCACAGGATGTAGATGGTCTTGAGGGTGCCAGGAAGGGTGCCTTTCTAAATGCCCAGCCCGTGGAATGGAATGGCACATGTTTGATGTTTCATTAATGTTTTTAAAAAGTCAGAAAGGATGGAAGGTGGAAGGAAGACAGAGGAAGAGAGAGAGTCTCTTGTCACAGCTTCATGCTGTGGTTAACCCTCAGCGATGACTGGGCGCTGGTCACTGTCCCTAGCCCCCAGCTCTGCAGACCCTAAGCTCGTTTCTTAGAAGTCCAGTGATGTGAACGCCTAAGGCCTCCATAATCCTGGTGCTCTGTGAGTCATGCTGCGCTCTGTCTGGTCGTATAACAAGGCTAACTGCAGCCGCCGTTGCTGACTACATGCTGGAAATGACATCACAATGTTTTATTTAATGATCTCCACTCATTTCCATCTGGCCCATGGGTAGCTACACAGTCATTATTCATCAGTGGAACTTTGCAAACACAAACACATATGGATGGATATAATAAAACCTCAATAATTCACACTAATTGGGGAGAAAGCCTATCTGAATGAACAAAAAGTTTATTTTATTACTTTTAAGCTTATGATGTAATTAACCGCTTAATGAGTGTGTGGTGAGGCGGAAGGAGTGGTATTCGAGTCTTGGGAGCTGTTCTTGGTTAAGGACGTAAAGAGAGGGAGACACGAGACCTGGTTCTTAAAACGGCAACCCTGGACCATGGATTTGATCCTTAGGTTTCTAGGTCTGGGCTTGGGAATTGTTGGTGTCGCTGGGGATGGCGCATTCTGCCACGCTAAGACACGTCGAAGTGCACACAGTAGGTGAGTCATGCCCAGCAAAATCACACGTGACTGGACCCACATTTAATCCTTATTTGTTGGCTTCATTGTAAACCATCTTTCCCATGGACCAAATACCTGTGTAGTCTGATTAGTACGTTATCTGTTTCGCAGGAAAGTGCTCACAATAAGCCTCTTTTGCTCTAGGAGGTTTCAATCAGTTGCAAGTGACAGAAGCTACAATCCAAAATAGTGAAGCTAGTGGGGGAATCTGGTGTTTTCTAATTGGAAATCCAAAGCCGATGAGACCAGGCAGGCTGACTGAGGCACGTGGACATCTTCTCCAAGTCTACCGGAGTCGTCTGCGTCTTTGTCGCATGTGCATCCGGGCACCTGCCCCTGCCTGTCTCTGCCTTCTTGAGGGTCAGGTTCACGGGTGTGCTGGCTTCTCTTAGGGTGGCAGATGGCTGTATTGGCTTTACGTCTGTATACCTATGGCCCAGGATGAAGCTGAACTGAGAGAGAGGAAGACAGAGAGAGAGGAGTGGGGGTCTTGGGGTCGAGAAGGCACTGATGTTGTCCTAACACAGACTGCCCTGAGAAAGTCTCTCAGAAAGCGCAGAATCAGAGCAAAGCATTTCCTGGATAAAAGAACCAACCGGAAGTATCCAGCGCACAGCCTCACTTCTTTCAGCCTGGGATGGAGGCAGCAAGGCCAAATCATGATCTTTCATTGCCCTTTTCTGGTCCCAGAGCAGGCCTCATCTCTCTTTAGATTGGCATCTTTCTCGTTATTTTTTAAAAAACTTTTTGTATTTTTTTATTTGTTTGTTTTTTGGCCTTGAACCTACTGTGTAGCTCAGGTTGGCCTTATGCTCCCAATCCTCCTGTCTCAGCCTCCTGAGAGCTGGGATTACAGGTGTGTGCCACCACATCTGGCTATAGTGTCCTCTTTCTTGAGGAAGATTACAAAAAAATGCATGAGACCAGAGCTCTTGTTTTATCCCCTTAAACTGTGTTTTAGTTACACCTTCCTGAAACTCCACCTCGATTATCTTGACTAGACTTGGAAAACATCCATGTTTACCAGACCTGTAGAGTGGCCGACCTCTGCCCATTTGTGCGGATTCTAACCGGTTTCTCTGCCAGAGAGGATCCTAGTTAACAAGTCCTGGGGGACAGTAAGTTGACTTACTTAAACTCTTTCCCTGTGGCAGTTCTGCAATAAATGTAAAAGTAGTGTAACACGCATACATGATTTCTTCTGCTCTACAGAAGGTATTATTTTCATTTAGAAAGTCTAAGGATCTGGCCCAGCACTGCTGCTTGCGAGCGTCTAACTTTCCACTCTGACCTGCTCCGTGCGGTCCTTCTCATGCCCTTCATTTCTCTCCTCATCACCCTTAGGCTTCCTTTTACCGTATTGAACATAGGGCACACATTTATACAAGTTGTTTTAATATCCTTGTGTATTAAGTGTGTCACTGGCACCAGTTCCGTGTCTGTTGATTGATTTTTTTCCCCTCTGGTCTTAAATCATATTTTTCTTTCTTCTTTTCTTTTTTTTTTTCAGTAGTGCTGGAGATCAAACGCAGGACCTCACACACAGGACACAGGGGATCTACCACTAGCCACGCCTCTGGCCCAGGCCTACAACTTTTTGATTGGGTGGAGACATTGTTAATTTTATATTTTGAGATGCAGGGTTTTTTTTGGCCCTTGAAACATTTTCTTAAGGGATTGAAATTTAATTTCTATTGCAATTGAGTTATTTGAAAACACATTTCAGGATGCAGTTAAGTTACTTAAAAGCAAATGGGTCCTTTTGACTTATTTTGAATTCCTGCTAGGCATGTGGAAGGCAGCCTTTTGTGTAGGGCAGTTTTAGCTCACTACCCCGGCAGGACCTCTCGAGCACTCTACTCCACAGCCCAGTGGCGGCTCTCTTACTCTGGCCGGAGGGACAGTGCGCTCCTGACCCTGGGTCGGTTTTGGACATTGGTCTCTCCTGATGGCTCTTTCCGTGCCTCAGCTGTTTCTCCACACGTGTGCTGATCTGTATCCAGCTAAAGATGCAAAGGGTCCCCCATGCCTCTCTGGAGCTCCTTTTGTGTGCTTCTGTCCCTTACAAAACCTCCACAACCTCCCGGAGCTCAAACATCATGCCCTGAAACTGCTGGGTTCTATTTGCCCCCTGCTTTGATAGCCTGCGCACCCCAGAAGACTGCAAGTGAGCACACCATGGGGTGTCCTGTCCCGCTCAACATCCGAGTACCAGTGTTTCATCTATTGGGCTCAGTGTGTGAGGTGTTTGAAGAGGGTGGCAAGTGCCACCAGGTGCCAGCTGATCCTCTACCACAGTGGCAGCAGAAATGCACCTCCAGATGACAGGCACCAGCGGGCCTGAGACAGTTCTATAACATTGCAGTCCTCATTTCCCTCAGCCATGAAGTTAGAAGGACTGTAATCTATTTATAGTAGGGTTGTGTTAGCAAAATAATCCATAAGGTGTACTTAGTCTATTGCTTGGCACATGGCAAACAGCTATAAAATGCTAGCAATGATGATATTGATTCTCAGACCATATCTGTTTATGATGAGCTCAAAACCACAAGTTTCATGTCTATAAAATTTTCAGAATCTCTTTTCCCTGTGGAGTCTGATCTGGGGTCTGTGAGGCTTCCTTCTATGCCTTTTTTTTTTTTATGTGGGTACCGGGAGTCGACCTCAGGACCTCGTGCTTGCCAGGCAGGCGCTTATGCCGCTGAGCTATCTCACCGGCCCCCTTCTATGCTTTTTAATTGTTGGCAATTAATATAATGCTGAAGATTGAACCCAGGGTGCTCTACCACTGAGCTAATCACCAGCCCTTTTATTTAATATTTTGGTTTGACTCAGGGTCTCACTAAGTTGCCTAGGCTGACATGAAACTTGCAATCCTCCTGCCTCAGCCTCCTGAATAGCTGGGTTCACAGGCCTGTCTCACCAAGCCTGGTTGGCCCTTTGTTTTTGTAAAGCAAGTTTTGATTAAACACTTCATCATGTCCATTTGTTTATGTCTTATCTGTGGTTGCTTTTGTGCTACAATTCCAGCATTGCGTAGTCAAGACAGATCTCCAGTGCCCATGAAGCCTAAAATATTTACCATCTGGTGTTTTAAAGGGAAAGGTTGCCCAGCTCTCTAGAGGCTGAGCCAGATAAGCTCGAAAGATGACTATGGCTCTCTGTTCCTTTCTACGCCTTTCCTGGCCTGGAGGATGCATCTGGGGAGGGCAATGGAATGTATCAGGTCGTGGTGGGGCCTCCCTGGACCGTCCCTCACCTTGAGTGGCTCCGACTCCAACCTCTTCCTGCTCGGAGCCAGGAATCGGGGGAGTAACGTTGAGTATGGAAAGGTCACAGAGCAGTTAGAAGTCATTAAACTTGAGAAATGATGTGGGAAATGTGTCTTTTATTTTGGCTCATTGGGAATATTTTTAACGGAAATAAATCACACACAGAAGTTTAAATATTGCATGTTTTCTATTATAGGAGAAACCCAAAGTACAAATAAATCAAAGAGCAACATAAAAGACAGATAATAGCAAACAGGGACAGAGATCTTTTGCAGATGGGAAGGGGACCAAGAGACGGGGGTAGGGGGAGGAAGGGGCTCTAACAAGGATAAGGACGTGGGCCGGGGATGTAGCTCAGCGGCACAGCGCCTGCCTGGCAAGTGCAAGGTCCTGAGTTCAATTCCCAGTACCCCCCCCTAAAAAAAAGTAAGCCGTGTTATGTACAAGCAGCGACTCCCCACGCGGAGCATAATCAGTGTGTGCCATGAACATGTACTAATAAAAATTTAAAAAAGAGTATTTTTAGCACAAGTCTTTAGAGTCAATCTCCAGCACTGAAAACGATATTTTAAATTTTATACCTCACCCCTGTTCGTTCCCATGCGGGGTAAGGGTGCCTGTACCCCCTCCCCGCTGGCCGTTTGGCGCAGATGACGTCTGGGAATCGCACCCCGCTTCCTCCCGGCTCCTGCCCTCTTCCCCGGTCAGCGTCTGTCTGTCTTGTTGTGAACCCTCCTGCTGCACCGTCCGAGGTCTCTGCTCCCACCTTCTCCCGCTCACCGACCACTTCGGTCACCTGGGCAGCCACGTGAAGGGGGAGAACAGACGGCACCCGCAGGGCTCCGGGGTGTAAATACAGGAAGTGTCCTCGAAGTCTCACGTTTGAGCTTGAACATTTGTACGATTGTTGTTTTCTACTCCATACTAAGTTCATTTGTCAGACAGAAATGACTTCTCTTCTAGGCCCTTTCCTTAGAGGAGAGGAAGCTCTGAGTGTCCTGCGTGCCCCCCTTGACCTCTCCTTCTCCCGGGTGCCAGTGGGCGACACACACAGACTCTAGGTGAAGAAATCACGTGGCCTGTTTGCGTGGCCGATGCTCTTCACATCAGGTGGTGACCAGGTCTGGAAAGTTTTGCTACAGCAAGAGGCACAGAGGGGTGGTGACAAGCAGGGCGTGGCAGAGCATGTCTGTCACCCCAGCACAGGCTGGGCAGGGGGATTGCATGTTCGAGGCCAGCCTGGACCACAGAGCAAGACCTGACTCATAGATAAATAGATGAATGAGTGAATAAGTGGCTGGATGAGAGGAAGCAAGCGTGGTTTCAAGTCTGGTGGCTAAGGCCCTGCTGTAGCCTAGAGCCTCGTTGATCAAAGTGGGGAACCAGCAAATTAATATCACCGGAGGGCGGATGTGCAGAGCCTAATGTCACCCCCAGCTACTGCATCGGATCTGCACTTAATAAGACCTGGAGGAGACTTACGTGCTCACGAAAGTAGGAGAAGCACTGAGTTTGGAAATAAACCTTTAGAAAATAGAAATTTTAAAAAAGTAATAAACCGAAAAGCCACGCAGCCTCACTCCTCATTAGGGAAATGCAAATTCGCTCAGGAAATGCAGCAGCTATGATGAGAGGCCACTCGACACGTCCTGGGATGGTTGTGATGACCGAGCCCACCCACAGCAGGTGGGAAAAAGACTCATTTTTAAATGGACAAACAAAATGAGGTTTACGCACATGGGAATATTACACAGCCTTTAAAAGGAATGAAATTCTGACATTACTAGATTGTAGATGAACACTGAAGATCCTGTGCGAGCAAAATGAGAAAATAATCTGCGTCCTAAAGAACATTGTAGGATCGCTCTTCTGAGTTACCTGGAAGAGTGAGCGTCACAGAGCCAGAGCACAGTGCTGGGGGGGGCCGGGGGAGGCACAGAAGGATTTGCAGTTTAAAAGGTCTAGAACTGTAGTTTGGGACACAGCGTCTGGAAGGTGGGTGCTGAGGGTGGTTGCACAGCTGCCGGAACGTCCTCAGTGCCACTGCACTGTTCGCTCAGCTGCAGTTAAAATGGGCAGTTTCACGGTCTCTATCTTGGACCAGAGTGAAACAGTGGAGATAAACATTCACTTTAGAAAAGACAGAAACTAATAGAAAGGGGTATAAAGATAATATTCATCACTTGAATTTTCACAACTAGAGAGAAGCACTATTAAGAATTTGAAAACAGTAATGGTGGCACACACCTGTAATCCCAGTACCTGGGAGGCTGAGGCAGGAGGATTGCTGTGAGTTCCAGGCCAGCCTGGACTACATAGTGAGACCTTGTCTTAAAAAACAAACAAAAAGTTTGAAAAATGCTTATCTTGTTCTTCTCTCTCTGTCTCTGTTTCCCTTTCTCTCTCTTGCTGGGGAAGGGACCCAGGGTCTTGCACATAGTTGCCAAGTGCTGTGCCACGGGCCACCCCCAGTGCTATCTTCTTCCTTTAACAGATGTGTGCAAGTTCCTAATGACGGGGGGATTGTGCTGTTTCATAGCTTTCTGACAGGAATGGGAACTACCATCATTGAGTCCTCCGTACACCACTTGCACTAACTCAATTTCACTGCTTCCTCAGAAAAATACTTGAAATAGGTTTTCTATTCCCATTTCCCAGATAAGGACACCTAGAAAACATTTTCAGGGTTAGAGGGGAGGGGAAATGTTTTCTCATCTGCCATTCTCAGCAGAGGACTTATTAAAAAAAAAAAAGACTTGAATGTTTTTGGTGAGGAAGTGGATAGTTGTGAAGTGGGGTTGGACAGGGGCGTGTGATCTACAAGCGCTCAGGTGGGGGAACTGCATGACGCCTGCCAGCTCAGATTCTGTCTGGATCCCTGTGTCTTCAGGGACAAGGTGGTCCCCTTCTGGATGTAAGGAGAAAAACTGTGTCTTACAACCTGCTTCAGGCCAGAAAGATGAAGGAAAAGAGACCTTCCTGCTTCTGCTGTCCCCGCGAATGCCAAGGCACCATATTTGGGGGTAATGCATCTCAAACCCATCAGGATCACAGCAGTGGTGATTCTGTGGTTCACAAAGCCACCTGCTCTCAGGGTTCTCCCCGTCTGTGGCGTTGTGAGGCAGAGCAAAGAGTTCAGGGACCCAGTCTATATTCATTTAACAAAGCCGGAGATGAAGAATCAACAGTAAGCGACTTGTCCACGTACTATAACCCAATCCTATGTCTTCACAAATATCTCCTGAGAGATGAATTCTAAGAAGGCAGTTTCCAGTCCCCGCAGGTGCTTTGGTGTTGCCCTGGGTCGCCTGGGTCTCTCAACTGAAGCGGGAGGGATGGGCTGGAGCCAGCTGACCCTGGAAGCTGGGTTCTGCTCTGGGTTTTGGGCAAACCAAAGTGTTTCCTCCGCAGGAAGTTTTGGTCCAGAGTCTGCCTGAAGACAGGCGGAAGTGGGGTGTGGCCGAGCTCACCTCAGGGCCGTCCTGCCGGTCAGTGGCCAAAGGAGGTAGTGAGCCCTTCCGGAGGAGCTGCCTGCGAGGGTGACTCAGAGTCCCTGGCAGGGGCTTCACCCCTCTTCAGAGAGGACCGGGAAAGGCCCGGAGGGAAGTGATGTGTCCTAGGTGATGTTGGCGGGATCCTGCCTCTTGGAGAGCAACTCTTCCGATGGATTTATTTAAGCACCTTCAGCAAAAATAAAAACCAGACTTCCACGTGCCAGATTTGCACAGCAATTCTGCAGGGCAGATGCTTTATTGCTGTGTTAATGACGATAAACCAAGCGCAGAGAGATGCCTGTTCAAGGTCGTACAGCTGCACAGTACCGATGCTGGGATCCACCAACAGTGAGTTGAATTCCCTGAGGCCGAACTATCAAGGCTTATCAATATATTAGTGGATAGAATCCATTCATCCCTAATTGAAGTGTCTCCCAAATGCTAGGTAGACAATAAACTTTTTTTGATAAAGATATATGGGGGGGCCGGTGAGATGGCTCAGCGGCATAAGTGCCTGCCCGGCAAGCGTGAGGTCCTGAGTTCGACTCCCGGAACCCACATAAAAAGGAAAAAAGGGGCCGGTGATATCGCTCAGCAGCACAAGTGCTTGCTGCCAAGAACAAGGTCCTGAGGTCAACTCCCGGTACCCACATTAAAAAAAAAAAAAAAAAAAAGTTGTATGGGGAAAAAAAGATTGTTTTGGCTATGTTAAAACTAGTTAAATTAAAAAAAAATAAAAGCTGCTGGGGCAGGTGTGCATTGGAGGTGAGCTCTGCAGTAGTCTCAGGTGGGGTTTAAAGGCAGCTGAGCCAATAAAAATGACAGCGGGGGAAATCAACAGGGTAAGTGCAAGCATGGGGCAAGCAGCACCTCACGCATTTCCGCTAGGATCCACAGAAAGGTGCCGTGTGTGTGTGTGTGTGTGTGTGGGGCTCGTTGGAGACCTGTTGCAAAGGGCTTGGAAAGAAGCCTGTCCTTCTTCCTTGAGCAGTTGGAAGCAATGGAGATTTCCGGCCAATTTTGGCGTGCCGGAGCCTGGCGTGTATAAAGCTGCACTTCAGGAAGTCGCTGTTGTCGTTTTTAACTGCGAATGGGGTGGGTTATAGAAGGGCAGAGTCCAGAGGAGACACGATAGGAAAGGAAGGGATGGATGATCCGTGATGTTAAGAAGGGTGCTGACAACTTGCGGTAACCAAGATAGGGAGCCAGCCCCTGTGCCATTGACAGATGGGTGGATAAAGAAAATGTGGCCAACATACACAACAGAGTATTACTCAGCCACGAGGCAGAACAACATCCTATCGTTTGCAGGAAAACAGACGAATCTGGAGACCATCATGTTGAGTGTAATAAGCCAGGGTCAGAAGGAGAGATGACAAGAAAGC
This sequence comes from Erethizon dorsatum, assembly GCA_028451465.1. Classification (NCBI taxonomy): domain Eukaryota; kingdom Metazoa; phylum Chordata; class Mammalia; order Rodentia; family Erethizontidae; genus Erethizon; species Erethizon dorsatum. The sequence continues at coordinate 122,002,455 of CM051829.1, read as the reverse complement.
AGAAGGGAGACTGTTATAGACAAAAGAAAGGGAATGGGTGGGTGTACGGGTGGGTAATAGGGGGATGGGCATGAGCAAAATACTGTATATTATATGCACTGAGCCCCCCAAAATGTGCAACTAGAGGGGAGAGCAGGGCCAGAGGGTGCTGGGGGTGAAAGTGATCAAAATGTTATGTATGTGTTCAAATTAGGCTAAGGGAAGGTTAAGCCTGAAAACAAAATAGAAATATTGAATCTAATTTTTTAAAAAATAAATGCTATAAACTTGGATAAAAGGAAGTGAAGAGAGAAAGAGGAAGAGATGGGAGAGGAGAAAGAGGATGTTCAAGTCAATGTGCTAACACAGTGTTGGACTCTGTGACCTTAGTCCCGGGTGGGAGGAGTGTGCGCGTGCGCGCGTATGTGCGTGCGTGCGTGCATGTGTGTGTGTAGGAGGAGAATGGGGTTGGATGGTGCTGGATTGGAAATAAACCCTGAACTCTTTTTGGTGGGTTTCTTTATTGTAGTGCTTTGGCGAAACAATTCTGAAACTATTTTAGATGCGTCGCAGGACTGAACAAATGAATACATACGATGTTTCTGGGGGCCGGGATTCATTCTGCGGAGGAGACACACAAATATGAAAGATGGAAAAGCAAGAGAGTGAGCTCTGAAGGCACAAATTGGAATTGGAAATAGCAATCGCTTCAATTCTAAAAAAAAGTGCGTGTGAGAATCTTCACGTGCCTATGCATTTTTATTTTTTAGACACTTAGGTGTACATGTGTGTTCACGTATGCACACCCATTTCTGCGCATGCGTATGCACTGTAGCAGTGGCGCTACCTGCAGCTTAGGTCTTGATCTCTGATACCATTCTACACTGAAACCAGCAGGAAAACAGCTGCTCTCAGGATTGGGACAAGGCAGTCGCAAGATAGGCTGGGAACATTTTATTACTCCAGATAGTAAGGACATGCTGGGGAAAAGCAAAAAAAGATGTTGGGAGCTAGCTTTGCAATGGCCAAGTCGGGGACATTTAAACAACAAAACAATGAAATACTGTAATGAATTAAAAACCAATGAAAAGCATGGTAACTCCTGAGTCTGTGTCGATGGCTGATAAACGAGGAAGAGAGGACTCCTGTTTATAGCACAGTGTCAAAGGCTGACTCTGCTTGAGTGAAACAACAATTAATTTTGCAAGCACCATGCTGAAGATTGGATTAGGAAAGCATCGGCAAGAGATGTTAAATTTAGAGAGAGATTTTGCCAAAGAGCAAGCTATTTCTGTGGTCTTGTGGTATCTCGTCACAGCCTCCTCATTAGTTGCAAAGAAGAATAAAAAACACAGAACAACAAACACATAGTAGAGAAGTCAGATAAAACCTGGGCCTGATGATTAAAATTAATTTCTCCTGTAAGGTATGAACAGAAATCATGGGATCCCAAGTAGGATACCCTGATAGATTGTTCTGGCTAGAAATGCACATGGAAATATTGGTCATTTATAAAAATGGAAATTCCTGTTTCTAAAAAGTAGGAGAAGGAATTGTATGCATAGGAAATGTTAATGTCATCAAAGACAAAGAAAGGAGGCAGCATGGTTCCAGACTGAGGGAGGCTAAAGAGACAAAGGTGTAATTATGCTGTCTGACCATAGACTGGATCCTGCACTGTACAGAAGGAGGAAGGCCAGCGAGGACAGTAAATCAACTGACGAGATGGGAACACGAACAGCAGATGATCCGACCTACTATTCAAGAGATTATCTCCATTCTAGGAAATACACACTCAAGTGCATAAAAAGGGCCATGATGTATAATCATATATAATGCAGTAAGATGGAAACAATGGGGAAATCTGGATAAAGATTATATGGTTACTCAGTTTTACTATTTTTATTTTTGTAACTTTTTATAAGCTTAAAATTATTTCCAAACAGAAAGTTAATTTTAAATCTGGTGTAGTGGCACACACCAGGAATCCTAGCACTTGGGAGGCTAAGGCAGGATGACTGTGAGTTCAAGGCTAGGCTGGACTACCTAGCAAGATCTTGTCACAAACAAACAAACAAACAGTTTTTAAATGTCATATTTTAAATGAACACTAAAAGTAGTAGAAGGGACTTTTACTTTTAGGAGGGCACAGTAGTATTTAACAGATGAGTCACAAGCTTGCGGATTAGTATGACAGACAAATCTTCTACAAGACATTTGCTTGATTTACTAAGTGGACAGAGCAACAGAGACCAGGCTTGGAGTGCTGTGCAAGAGTTCTTTAGGGACAGCCTTCTCTTCCTGTTCTATTTGTTTCTGGTGCCACAGCAAAAGTTCTAAGTATTCCAAAAATGAATCAACTTGAAAAACAAAAGTTGTCATTCTTAAAAACAAACAGCACCATTTATTTAATCAATTATCACATGACATTCACTCAGTAAAGGAAGATAAGTTTAATTCATAGATAAACAACCAATCTAATTTCTAAGACAACTAGCGGCAAGTCTAATAGAATCCATTTTCAACTAAGAAACAAGCAACCCATAGCTTGTCTGGCTTATTTTTTGATTTTTATTTTTTTTATTAGCACATGTTTGCAGTATCAATGATTACATTCTTCACGGGGAGCTGGTACATATACACAATATATCTTAATTCTTTTTTCATCTCCTTCCCCCTTCCTATCATTCCTTTCCCCTGCCTCCATCTCTTGGTCTTCTTCCCTTTTGCAAAAGATCTATCTCTCTATTTCCTGTTATATATCTTTTGTTTTGCTCTTTATTTATATTTTGGGTTTCTCATATAAGAGAACCATACATGTGTCTGTTTTATTTCACTTAAACAGGAAGTGATTACTTGTGTTTAGAGTCAAAACATCTTCTAATTGCTCTCTCCGTGGTATTATGTCTTTGACAAGTGGCCTTGTTTATTCCGAATGTTGTTCACTGTACCAGACAGCCTCTGCATGCTTCTCACCTGTCTCCGAGCTCCTTGGCCCCTTGTTCCAGCCTCAACCACTGAGCACAATGAGGTGTGTGTGCACTGGGACCATCCCGAGGCGCACAGCCCCACCTGTCCTTGCCTTATGCCCTCTCTGCGTACCTTTCACCTCGTTCTGTAGACGCTGAGGCATGAAACCTCCCAAGACACGCCCAGTTCCCAGATATGTACAGTTCAAAAGTGTGCAGGGAGCTGACACCACACTGGTGACACTGACAGTGGAAGACTGAATCCGTCTGGATGGGCTATTGTATGAATCTCTAGCAATCAGCTGTGTTGGATACCAAGAGGTGACCAGCTCCGTACTGCATCTGCCTGCATTGGCTCTTACTCTCTGTGCCCGCTCCCCTGTGCCCTCGCTTTTGTTCCCCAGGGCGATATTCAGTGATAAAATACCCCGGGCCTCAGGTGCTCCTTCAGAGGAATCTAGGGTAAGACAGTGAATTGTTGTCCAATGAGATGGGAAGAAGATTTGGGGAGGGGTAAGACTGGAGGGAGGGGAGGGGAAGGGGAAGTGAAAAGAATTAAGATGAGATATGTATATCTAACAGTTCCCTATGATGAATATACTTATTATGAAGTAACAAGTAGTAATAAAAAGTAGTTGCTAGAATAAATGTTGAAAAATGTGGGCAAACCAAAGATGCATATTTGATTTGAATTTTTATTTTGAGGCTTAGCACTCCCTATGGGATCTATTTTTCCCTTTCAATCATACCAAGGAAGTCCCTCCCAAAGTGTTTGTGTATCATAAAGAATTTTCTGGCTGAAAAGTCTGGCTAACATACCAGGAAATAAAGAGGGCTGCACCACACTGTCTGTCCAGTCTAGGCGCCAGTCTTCCCACATCCCCACTAATACCCAAAGGAGTCCTTTCCAAAATGGGAAAAGTAAGGCTAACTTAACCCACATCATGCAGTGTGAATTAAACACAAATAGAAAAATAAAATCTGATTGTTTTACAGCAATCCATCTGATGCACTTTCCAGAGAATCTTTACAAGAATCCAACCAAACCAAAGCAAAACAAATTCTTGGACAGGTCTTACGTGGCATTGCCTCATGTGGTGCTCTGTACTGAGCCTACTATAACTGGTAGCCTGCTGTGTAGACCTCCGCCAAGGCTCAGAGCTCATTATAAGTAACCCATCTTTACTAACAAGGCTTTGATTTTCTTCAGTGCCCACCACATCCTGCCCGTTGTTAATTTCAAAAGTTCCATTCACCTGTAAGAGATGGTGATATTTTATTTTCACTGAGAACATTCATTTATTCTTTTAGTGGCCATAGTGATGGGGGAGATACGTAACTCTCTCCACTTTCAGTGAAGAACTTCCTTTCCACATTCTTGGGTTCTAGGCTCCAACTCACATATTTCGTACATGTGCTTCCAGCTTGGGCACATAACCAACTCGAGACAATAAATGCTGAAGAGACTTGATTTTGAAATTTTGGCTCAATTGTTTGGAAAGAGAAATTTCCTCTTCTGCTGAAGAAGGCTTTGCAGTGTTAGTCTGCAGCTGTGAGGAAACACTGTGCGGAGTCTGAGAACGCAGCCAGTGCAGAGGAATCAAGCTGAGTGCTGGATCCTGGATGAGGCAGCTGGTGAAGCCAGCCCTCCCTGTAGACGTCCAGGTTACACTGGCCAATACTTTGCCCTTTTTATTTATGCGAGATGGAGATGGAGTTTTTAATCACTTATCACAAAAACATTCCTAACTGATAAGCCATTTAATTCTAAATCTATAGTCTTGTCCCCCAACTTGATTCTCTTGGTATTATTATCTGAGTGAGTGCCATTATCATCCATCAATGGTGCCAACTAGAAATCTACAAGTGACCTTGACAGCTTAGTTTTTCCCATATCTAACCCACCAGTGAGTTGGGGATATTTTACCACTTCTCTATTTCTTGAGTTGACTGCATTCCATATTCAGCGTTTACATTCAAGATAGCCTTATCTCTCACCTGGATGACGACGATGACTATGATGATGATGATGATGATGAAGACAACAACAGCACCAGCAATGTTGTTCCTAAATATCTCTGAGAATCCTTTTCATGCATCCCATCACCTGTTCTGCATTCTTTACCCAGGAATTTTTCAAAGTACAAATCTGATCACATCATCCCAATCTTGATTCAAACACTGCAGTCACTTTTAGGATAATGCAAATTCAGGAAATCTGACTCTCACCATCTCTTTAGACCCAGTGAACTTAAAGTCTGCACTCCTACCTGTTACTGAGGCCACTGCGTGTGTTTCTTCTGCCTGGAATGGCCTTCCCTCTTCTTTTCAGGTCTCAGCTCAAACTGAATCCTGCCCTGTCCCCACGATTAGGTCAGATAATACTGTTATAAGCTTTCCTCTCACTGTGTGCTTGGTATGGGATTCACCACAAATTAAAGATGATCCCTTTCTACATTTCTCTTCTTTGAACACGAATGAGATAGTGTAGACAGAAACCAGCCCAATGAATTCCCAAACTCTTATTTCAATGAATAAAAGTAATGTCCAAACAATATTTACACATTACTTGTTAGTCTGAAGATGATCGTGATTCCTAGAGCAGGTGTTGATGGGACAGACACGTGATTCGATGACAGGGAGCATGGTACAGGTGTGAAGGGACTGTGTTGTACAGATGGACCAGGTCCCCTAATTTTTTCAATAACTTGTTGAGTGGGAAGAGGCTGTGACTGATCTTCATAACCACGGCCTGGAGCAAACTGTAATTTCACTTTAATGTTGAAATTGAAGCCCATGCCACCACCCCAGGGTAGATCTGTTCAGCTGCTTGTAGCAGCTACTGGATTGTGCTGCCCCTGTCTTCACCAAAGTAAGAACACGCTGCAAAGAAAAAGTGAGCTGAGGGCCTCCAGCTGTTTCTTTGGGATCCACCCAAGTGACCATGGCGAGTCTACTTGCTCCCTGGGCTGCTCCAAGCCAGGAATTGAGCATGGCAGGGCAGCTAGAACTGGCCCTTTCTCGGGAAAACTTTGCTCTAAAGTGCCCTGTCTGCCTGGTCTGGGGCTTGGCCTTCCAAATCCATCCTTTTTCCCCTTTCGCAGCTGTCAGATGAGCATCAAGATCTGAAGGCTTTTCCATCTACTCCTGTTCACGCTTCTTTATTACTCACAGTCATTTCCTCCAAGGAATCATCTACGCTTCTAAATGTGTATCGGAATCGGCTTCCCAGGGGGTCTGAACTGACACACACCACTTAGGAGCTGCCTGTGGGAGAAGGTGGCATGGAATGTCTTCCCGTCTCTGGAGGGAGCTGGGGGAGCACGGCCCCTTTTGATTAAATATATGTTGGTTTTGGCTAATTGACTGAATATGCATCATTAATTAATTAGGCTAGAAAAGTATCTCAGTGGTAGAACATGTGATTTGCATGCTCTAGACCCTGGATTCAATCCACAGTTCCAAAAATCAACTGGCCAACCAACCAACCCACCCACCCAGCACTCGAATAAGGAGATCTGCAGATCTGTACAGTGACGAACTTGTCCCCACGCAGCTGTCAGGGCACAGAAGATTTCTGCTAAGTATTTGATTCTATCTTGCACCCGACAGTTACTACACATGTCTGATGCATGCGACACCGTTGCCCGAGGTCTGCTGTAATCCGGGTGTGGTTTGTCCCTCAGTGGTTCCTTTATTGGAAGCTCGTTCTTAGTGTGGCACTGTTAAGAAGAGGTGGGGCTTAGTGCGATGTTTTTGAGTCCTGGAGGGTTTGCCTTTGGAAGGGGATAAAGTGATTCTCATGGGAATGAGACCTGGCATTAATTCTCGCAAGATGTCTTTACCAAAAAAGCCAACTGTGCCCTACTCTTCAGCTCTGGCTTCCTGTCTGATGATGTAATCTCTCTCTCTTCCAAGCGCTCCTGCCATGATGCTATCTGCCATTAGGATCTCACCAGAAGTCAACTTGTTGGGCCACCCAATTCAACTTCCAGTCTTCAAAACAGTGAGCTAAATAAACTTTTCTTCATAAATACCCAGCCCCATGCATTTTGTTATAGCAACAGAAAATGAACTCATTCAAGATCCATTTGGTGAAAGCCTTCGCTTTCACTCTGCCCAGTTTTGATGTCCACATTGGGCTCAATTGCCCACACCTCTAGGGAGAACATGGTGTATATACTGCCAGTGGTCATGATGCGGCACCTTGCTCTCTTCCGGCCAACTTGACATTACTCTTCCCTTCCTTCCTGAGGACCTTTCCCTAAGTTCTGGCAGCAAATTCTGAGGCTCAGCAGACAAAACATTGGCAAAGAAACAAAACAAAACTCAGTCTCTTCCTGCTACTGAAGTAGCAGTCTACGGAAGTCCCCCTAATCCCAGAAATGAGGGTTGAGGCAACAAACACTAACACCCAAGAACTAGAATCTGACCCTCAAATATCTTCCTATTCATCTTTATTTTTTTGTCTTTTCCCCTACCAAGGGTACAGGGGCTAAAGAGACAAAGTGTTGTTTGCCCAGGCTTTTTCCTTTCATCTCATACTGGTTAAGGCCTTCGTTGAGTCTGACCTGGTATAGTTTGGAGTGAGTATGGGTTTAGCCAGGAAGGGAAAGCAAACTTAGGACTTAAATAGCTATTGCTGCTGTTATGGTTTAGATCAAGATTCTCTGAAAATTCTCACGCATCACAGGCAGGGTTTGTGAAAGGCAACCAGATCATGGGGTGTGGTACTCGTCAGTGGAATAATCCAGTGCTAAGTTCAGCACTGAGGGTGCAGTTGGAGGGCGGGGCCTGTCCAAAAGAGGCAGGTTATGGGGGAGGGCATTTCTCCCTCTCTGGCTCCTCCCCTCTCTCTCTGCTTCCTGGCTGCCAGGATGCAGGCAGCTGTCATCCACCTAGGCACTGCCACCACATGGCTTTGTCCTGGAGCTGGCCAACCATGCAAGGCCTGAGACTTGAAGCTGAGCCAAAGCTCTCCTCCTTGAAGTTGTGGGTGTCAGGTAGTTTGTCCCAGCCATGAGGAAAGTGACTAAGACAGCTGCTTAAGCACACCCCTTGCAAATCAGTTACAAGGCCCACATTATCAATTAGATAATATACATGGAGGGTTTAGAATAGTGTCTGGACATAACAGACAATCAGTAATACAGCGGTACCTCAGTTCAAGACCTTAATTCTTTCCAAGACCTTAATTCATTCTACTGTATTAGTTATTGTTTTGCACTGATTATAAAAACTCAGCCAAAAATAGAGAATAATTTTACTATGTGAAAGTGTTATAATATGTACTTCTTGGTTCTCCTACCAAAAGTTATAATTTACAAAGCCCTTATTTTGCTCAAAATGGCAGAAGAAAATTTTATGCTGTACTTATAATTTAAAAAATCATGGAATCTGATTTACTAGAAAACCCACAGGCACAGAATCAAAAGGCAAAAGTCCTTGGTGAACACCTTCAAGGTCATTGTGCTTCCTAGGGCTATGCTTCCCTTTGGGATTTTTCCTCAGCTGTGCTTTCCCATTTCTCCAGTGCAGGGGTAAATGACTTTGACTGTGAAAATAACGCAAGTTTTCACTGCATGTTGTGCCCTCTGACAGAGTAATTTTTGCTCTGTCTGTTATGATCTCTATCACCATGTATAATGGTATGATGGGGCCATTCTGGCTTACTTGATCATCATTCCCAGGCCTTCATACAATACTACTAAGTACAGGTATTATAGTAGTTTTTCTTAATTAGCCTAACAGTGTGAGTTTAAAAATGAGTGATCATTAATATATCATTTGAGAACAGTTCCATTTCATACATACTGTCAGTATTTGTACTTCTAGATAATCTTTTATAGCAGGGATTAGCAAACTATAGCCTACCTCCTATTTTCATAAGTAAACTTTTATTGGAACATGGCCACCCCTATTCATTTCTGCACTGTCAGTGGGTATTTCTGCATTATGGTGGCCATTTCGTAGTGGCACCCACCAGTCTTAGTTACTCTGCAATTCTGTGTGGAAAAAGCTCGCAGACTTCTGTTCTATGGTGTGTTTATTTCTGCAGAACAGTGGCCACACCCAGGACACATGTCGTGAGCTTTTCAGATCTTTTCTTAAAGGTGGATGTTTGGCCGCTTCTGGCAAGAGAAAGAGATGAGTCTAACTGTTTTCTAGATTGTTCCAATTGGGTTATAAAAGCAGGGAGAATAAGCAGTAACCGGTACTGTGAAGAGATCACCTACCACCCTGTCCATGAACAAGTTTCTTTGTAGACATGGCCTTTAGAACCCAGTTCCTGCCTTCCTTTGGGCAATATTAATACGTCACTATCAATTTGAATGGGATGGTGAGAAGCGTGATCAGATTTTCCCTTTCATCTGTATTTTGCCTGAAGTCCTGAAGTCAGCAGACTTTGCTCTCAGCTTTGGGACTCTGCGATGATCCATGCTCTTCTAATATTAATCACCTGCACAGTAGGGGACAGCTTTTGAAGTCACCTGGATTTTGCAGTTGATGTAGTTCACATTTCCCTCAGTTTTTTAAAACCAATTCAGAATGGCAGACTTTGTCTTCTTCATGTGTTTTAACTCCTATTTCACTTTTTTCTTTCTTCTCTCTGGACAGGGTTTTGTAAAATTTTTTCTTAAATTTCCATTTTCCAGTTCACTAAATCTCTCCACTGCTGAGTCTAATTTGCTGTTTTTTTGATGCTGAAATCAGTTTTGCTGCGTGGGGGATTGAATACTTTCTGGCCAACTCTAATGTCTCTTGTGCCTTCCTCATATTGTTCATTACTAATTTTTGGACATATTAAATACACTTCTTCAATATTTTGGGATGAATTATTCCAGTATCTAGTGTCCACAGTTTCATTCTGTTGTTTGTTCTATCTGCCAACTCTCTTATTGTAGTTTGTTTCCTTTTGTTTGATAAAAGTTTTGATTGTGAACTTATCTTAAAGCTTTATCTCTGAGAATTTGTTGAGCCTGTCCATGAAGTGAGTTTCTCTAGAGCAGATTTGGATTTTCTGCCAGGTTCTTGGGAACACTATTATCCAAAGATTACCTGCATTATCTTTGGCTTGGAGTTTTCAATAGGCGGCATGGACTTTGGCTCCTAAACCATGAGAATGTAGGTTTACCTGAGGGATCCTCAGGGAACAGGTTAATTTTTCTTCTTTATTCATATTTTCCCTTTCACACAAAGCTTAAACTGAGAAAAGCAAGTATTTCCATGACTTCCTATAGGGAGAGGTTGTTTCTAGTTTGCCCATTGTTGTGGTTTGGATCTGAAATGTCCCCAAAGGCCCTGTCCTGTAGGGTTGGTCGCTAACCTGTGGCACCACTGGGATGTCAGGCACTGTTTAGGGGGCAGGGCCTCATGGAAGGAAGTGAGGTCACTGGAGGCGTGGCCTCAAAGGGAACTGAGGCCCTGGCCCCTCCTCTTTCCTTTGTTTCCTGGCCTCCCTGAAATAAACAGATTCTTGATCCACCTGCTCCTGCTGCCATGATATCCTGCCTTACACAGATCCAAAAGGAACTGGCCAACTCTGAAATAATGGGCCGATATAAAAATTTACTCCTTTGAAGTTGATGATTTGTCACAGGCACAGAAAGCCAACACCCCTAATGAGGATTTGTCCTTTGCTAGCTCTGACTTTATGGAAGGGGTCTTTGATTCAACATCCCACTCCAGTGAGGCTTTTGAGTTTGTCTCTTGTTTACTGCCAGTGACCATTAGAACCCAGATTTTGGGTCCTGAGGAATTAGCAAGAACCTCCGAGGAAAAGGCTGGGATTAGTACTAACTTACTTTTGTGTATCGTTGGACTCCTTTGAGTAAATTAATTCCTTCCCAGCAACCAAGTTATACATTAAACATTTTGTTGTGGGGCTGGGGGTGTAGCTAAAGGGTAGAGTGCTTGTCTAGAATGAGTGAGACTCTGGGTTCAATCCATAGAACTGGGGAAAAAAATAAAGAAAAGAAGAAATAGAGAAAAAAGAAAAAATACAGCTTTATATTTTTTTCTTAGATATGTATGATTTTTCTTAGCTTTCTATAATTTTTTGGTGTGCACTACTGGAGTTTCACTTAATGCTCATATAGCTGTATTGCTAGAAATACTTATTCACTTAAAAGACTTTTTGTCTATGCTTAGGTTTACATCTCTCACCTTTCTTTTTCCACAACATCTTTGGCATCTTTCCTTTATTCTTCTTTTTAGTATTCTCAACCTGATTCACATCTTCTACACAGCAGTGTGATTCCCCACCCCCCATTCATCTTGCAAGTGATGGCCAGAACTACTCTACCTATACAAATTAAATGCAAACAGTCAACAAGGGCATATTTTATCATATCTTAGACAAGATCTCAGAAAAAAATCACCAGCAATCTAAGAAAGGAAGGTTGTATTGCTAGAGAAAATATGTAACTAGTACGCATATGCATGCAATGCGCACACACACACACACACACACACTACAATCAGATACGTACTATCCCAAAGCAGGTTCATGGGGCTGATGCTGAGATCAGAGAGAAGGAAGAGGTCAAAGCTGACTGGTGAAAGGTCGGAATTACACATGGCTTTACAGGCAAGATGTTCTGTCAATCATGTCTTGAGAGAGCAGTTTTTCAAGTGAAAATAGGACAAGAGAAGGGATTCTAGGAACAGAAATATCATGTGAAAAGATATCATTGCCCATGGATCACTTGATGACACAAAAGTACTTTAATGAGGCTACTACACAGAGTTTAGAACACTGCAATGATAGAAGGTATAGTTTTAATTTGGATTTCTGTACTGCAGAACTATATAACATTTTTACATTTTTTCCCTATAATTCAGCATAGTTTCAAAGACAACGAATTGAGAGTCTTATGTCCAAGACATTTGAACTTGCTTTATGAATCACCTAGTCCAAGCCTTATCTCAGATTTAAATCCTGATTATGTCTTTCAAATTGCTAAGTCTACTCTTGAATACCTTCCCAGGCTGATACTGTGGAGCAGCTGTTATGAAGAGGCTCTTGGCTTTGTTTCTGATGGGAGCCCGTGCTCAGGAGCCTCATAGGCCCATCAGCCAGGAAGAAGAAAATCTGGGAATTGGCTTATGGAAAAATGGTCCAATAAATTATTATGAACCTGGAACCCTGACCTTAGAGTCTATTGATTCCTTCCTAGTCTAAAAAGGAATGGAGGGCAAACCTTCAAGATAAGCATATTGCATGAGCTCCGAAACTACTCCTCTGTAGTGTTCTCCCTAAACAAAACAAGTTGTCACTAAAGAAATATCTCCTTCCCATCTTGGTTCTTGTGTAAATATGTTTGCATTGCTCACTATTTGAAGCAATAGTAAAATGGTAAGAAAGTTAAGCTTAGCTCAGGGTTATCAGTTTTGCCAATCTAAACTTTGTCTAGACTGTATATAGCTTGATCCCCTGCAAACTATGATTTACTCATCTGTAAAATGGGATTGATTGGAGGATTAAATGAGATAATGGCCAGTTCATAGGAGTATGAACTAAAGTTTGTATTACGAAGCCGCTATCTCATTTGGTGGCCCATTTCATTTGTCCTGTTTCTTTCTTATGCAGAATAAGATAGTAAGTCATGCCTGTAACATTTAGTTCTTAGGTTGAGTTCCAAAGTTTTGTGGTGTGAACAAAATTCCTATTTTATAGTTATTCTATTTTCATGTTACCCTTATATCACTCATCTTGGCTATCCAAAATCTTCTGCCATAATCTTCTCCCTCGTGGTCATGCTTTCCATCTTCCCATTTGATTAGAGTGAAGGGCTCTTTTTTCTCACATCCCAAATTCAGCCTGTTATATGTCCCTGTTGTGTTCTGTCTTAAGCCATTTAAGCACCTCTCTTAGCTCATCGAATTGGCCTCTTCCTTGTTATTCATCTGCATGCCCTTCCTTCCATTCGGTTTATGCTCAATAGAGCAGTCCAAGGAGCCTGTTAAAATGAAAACTTTAATCTATTACTCCTTTGTTCAAACTATCAGATGACTTTCTGCCTCATCCAGTAAATGTTTTGTCTTTCTCTTAATTTTTTTGCAGTTGTGGGGATTGAACCCAGGGCTTCATGCATGCTATGTGAGTGCTCTACCACTGAGCTGTACTCCTGCCCGTGTTCTCTTAATAGGAGCTGTGAAGATCTCTATGACGTGAACTCCTATTCACCTCCCTGTTCATCTGCACACATGGCTCACTGCTACTCCTTGAAGGCATTCCCTCAACTCAATTTGTGTTTATGCACTTGTTATGCCTTTTGTTTGCTTGCTTACTCTCTGCCTTAGGTCTTTGCTTACATGCCGCCTTCTCATGGAGTTTTTCTACAAATTCTCTGAATGCAGATTCCCTGATTCACTTTTGTTTCTTAATTCAAATTGCTACATAATATTAATTCTTGCTAACAGTTCTTATCTATTGTCTGCCTCCTCCAAGAATCTACTTTCCACGAAGGCAAAGATTATCTCATTGCCTGCTCGTCCCACTCTTGGCTTTTCAGAGGTTAAATAGCTTATCTTTAATAGGCCTTCAATAAAACTGTTGGAGTGGAGAAAGAGATTCCAGCAGGTACGCTGTCTTAGGCATTTCCCTGTTGCTGGGACACAATACCTGGCACCCACAACTTGCAGGAGAGGTTTATTTTGGCTCACAGTTTCAGTCCATAGATGGTGGGCCCCAGGGCAGGAAAGGCATGGAGGAAGGGTCTGGGTGGAGGAGAGCTGCTCACATCATGGTGGACAGGAAGCAGAGAGAGCAGGGACAAGCTGGGGAGGCCCATAAACCCTTCCAGGTCACGCCGCCTGTGACCCATCTCTTCTGACCAGATGCCATTCCTGTAATCCATTCACTTTCCAAAAGCCCCACCTGCAAGCACAGGATACAAACCAGAACATACACAAACCACTTTTGTTGTTCATGTTAGGAAGACTTTTGATGTATTTATTATGTGTCTTCCTTAGAGAGTTATGGTTTAAACTGAATATTGTGTCCCTAGTTTGGGAACATTATGTGATTCATTACAGACACAAGATTTCTTTTATGCCTTTAAGACTAAGGATTTTGATTGACTTATTAAGATTCTTGAAATACTTAGTTTTATTCATATAATGGATTTTTCACCACTCTTCCTAAGTCTAGTATTTGTGTAACTGTAAATTTCTGAGTCCAGCTGTGGCTTATAGGTATTTTATCTATACTCAAATATCATTATTTAGATGTGGCTTTTGAAGATCATTTTAAATTCTGGTACCCTCATCTAAAATGACCGTTCTAAGCACTTGTCATACTTCCATTTGATCAACATCAGTTGTGTTCTCTGCTTATCCAGTTGCAATATATATCTCTATCTATCTATCTATCTATCTATCTATCTATCTATCTATCTATCGATGTATATTTGCCCTACATTTCTCAAACCTGTTCCTCAGCAAGATGAAACTCGGGAAGGGCAAATACATTGCCCAAGGCCACCTAGCTGGTCAACTGTGCATATAAATCTAAAATTCTACTTCAAGGTCCTTCCAACTACTACATAATAATATTTTTGCGTTTTCTGTAACACTAAACACAATTTTTTGCCAAGTCCTCAAGGAATGTGTTTGTTATTGATTACTACACATTGTCTGGACCTTCCTGCAAAGGAATTCATTCATTTGGACCTGTGGCTCACACATGGGGCAATTTTGCCTCGAGGGAACGTTTGTCAGTGTCTGCAGACGTTTTTGATTTTCAGGAAAGGGAAGCGACACTGGCATCTGTGGGTGGATGTCAGAGATAACTGCCAAGCATCCTACACCACACAGAACAACTCTCCTGAGACAGAAAATTATCTGGCCCCAAGTGTGCTGACAGTGAGGAATCCTGATTTAGAACCGAGCTTATCGATTTGGAAGCAGTTAGAAAGAGTCTAAATGTGTACCAAAGCAAGCTGATTACTTTTCCTCTTTGGTTTCCTTGTTCATGGCCCTAGCTTTTAAGGAAAATAAAAGAGCACTCAGGCTGTAAAAACAGATCCATAACAGAAACTGGTTGGCCCAGCCCAGCTCTTCTTCCTACCTGAGGCTCCTGTGCCTGTGCTGAGAGCTGAGGGCCAAGTGAAAGCCACACTTCCAGCGGGGATGAAGAAAGTGGCACTCATTACATATTCATGTCTGCCATGGCATTCTTCATTTAAGAGATTCCGGGCACATTATTAATTAAAGCAATGAATTCCCCAGAAACAACACTAATTAAACCTTGAAATCAAAACAGCATAGGAAGGCGGATCTCATTTCTTCACCTCCTCTGAGCAGAGAAGGAAAATCATTGTTTCATCAGCCCCATGAGGAAGCTGGGCCTTAACCGGAAGGAAGACCTGCCATGTTTGCTGATGGCTTTCTTCCCGATCCTTGCTGCTGTCTCCAAAAATGAGCTGTGGTACAGCTGCCAAGACACAGAGGGTGTCGGGCGCATCGGTGCCCCCTTCACATTGCTGCGGAGAAACGTTAAGGAGTCAGAGCTGTGGCCCTCTGCCTTTTCACTTGAGGCGGGGCAACCTTGCAGTTTAACCCCTACATATTTGCTAACTACTGCCATGTCTTCATTTTTTATTGCAGGGACTATGTTAAATAGTTTTTATGCTGGATATTTTTATAAATCCTTCAACAGTGCTGTGTGCTCTTGTGCACATTTCCTAAATGATAAAATGAGCATTTAGAGAAGCCGTTGGTGTAAGATCCCATGTGCAAGGTGCAAATGTGCCTCCGACCTATGTCTTTCACTGTTTGCTGCAGGTTCGCTTTGCTCCTTGCCTGGACCTTTGCTCAGCTTCCAGGCTGGACTCTGTTTCTGCTCCTCCATCCTCCATGCTGCAGCTAGAATGCTCTGTCTAAGATGCATATCTAAACCCTCTAAACCTATCTCATCCAGCTATGTTGCCTGGACCTCATTAGGTCCACGTCCTGACACAAGATGTTTCCCTAATTGACATTTGTTTATTTTTAAAAGTTCAATTGATGTGTCATGCCACGCCCAGTGCAGCTCTCAAAGTTCCTGGGGTGAGGGGATGGATGGCAAGAGGATGGAGAAATAAGATAAGAGACAATAGACAGAAAGCTGAGGTCAGGTGGAGCCTTCTCTCATGGGAGGAAAGGAACAGCTCAACCACCGCAGTGTGTTTTTTATTTATACATTTGGCAGGTTGATGTCACGTGACACTCCTTTGCTTAACTGGCTCGCCTCTCACGCCCCTGTGTTTTCAGGACTGGAACACCTGTTCCCCTGGGGCACTGTGCCCTTAGGACTTTCCTAGGGTGCTCTGTGCTCTTGGCTCCGCATGCTCAGCTGCTCCTGACTTCTCCCCATTTTCTGTAGTTGCAATCAATGGGTGTTTAGTTAAAGTCAGAGGAGCCGTGTTTGGAGGATTTTGCAGATAATTTTCTTTCTTGTGGTTGTACTTTTCTGTTGGATGTTCAAGATCAAGTTAATGTGAGACCTGTATTAATTAAAATTAAGTTTTTGCTATCTATCACGTTCATTTAAGTCTCCTCAGGAATTACCTTGGAACCATGCACAGCACCTCTTAGTACTTCTGTCAGTATCAGCCGTCTGGATGAGTCATGGCCATTGTTTGACTCAGTTGCTTTCTGTGAAAGCTTGGGAGACTTTTCTCTCCTGGTGGCTCTCCCTAGGCACACTATGTGCTGTTGATCACTCCTCTGTGGTCCCACAGTCTCCGTGGTCAGAAGACTGGGGACTCACCGAGTTACAGGATGTCACAGCATAGGTTCTCTTACGTCCTGGGTCCTCATTGACCTTGGAGGGCTGGGGCCAAAATATTGGCTGTCCTTCTAGCCCATCTATTTTTCTAATTTTTGGTCTCCAAACCTCAGTTATTGAACATCCAGAAGAGAAAATTAATGACATTACAGTGTAATGGAGGCAGTAAGCTTAATATTACTATCTTATCTGAATATCAAGCGCCTTAGAACATAAAATGGAATCGTATTTTCTAACAACCATGGATGTTCTAGTATTTAAATCCCTGTAGAATGTTAACAGTTACATATTTTTCACAGAAAATTAGAAATAAAAAAGATACATAATATTGCAGCATAACAATCATGATGACATTTTGTAATATACTTAAATTTTCATTTTGACATAGTATAACCTTTTTAATCAATCATCACTCTCTAATACATAAGAAACATTTACCTAATCTGTTGTCCTTTAATGGGATGTACATCACGTAAGTTTTATTAAAGGCAGATGTCTGAATCTGAAAGAAAAGTCTATCACTATAAACAATCCTCGTTCCACACTTGGGAAGACTCGCACATCTGAGGGCATGAACACATTCAATACACTACAAAAACAATAACAATCAATTGTTATAGCATATGAAAACCTTTGTACCAGAGCATCTTTAAATCAAAAACCTTATTGTCTAGCAAACTTAATCTTTTGATGAGTGAGCAATGTAAACATATCACAATAATATATTTTAATAACATTTATTGGGGTGTTTCCCATAAGGTTATGGAGATCACTGGGGCTTCCTATTAATGAACAAAGGCTGGGATAATTTTTCCCATGCAGCTGCTCCTTTCTTCACCAAAGGGAGCCTTGACCCATAATTCTCCAAGCCTGAAAGGTCCCCTTAGTTACTTTAACAAATTTCTGATGACCTCTAGGAAAACCAATTTTGATATCAAATTGACCAGCTGGCAACCCAGGTGGAAGCATGCTTTTAAGTCTATAACCCAGATTAAATTTTGAACAAATGATCCAAAAATGCAAAAGAAAAAGGAAAAGAGAAAAACAATTGTTGAGATCAAACAAACAAACAAACAAACAAACAGCTGTTTGCAGAATGGACAAACAGACAAACAGATACACAGGTAGACTGACAAACAATTGCTTACAACACTAGAGGGCACTCAGATATATTTTTGGTCAAGTTAAATTATAATAACCTTTTTACAATTTTAGAAGTTTTTAATTATAAATAGGATAGTCAGATTTATTTGTAGGTCAATTAGCAGAGATCTCTTAAGAATTTGGAAGGAACAAAATCTTTTATCTATAATCAATATATATATTTGTATTTTATTTTGTCTTAAGAATACTGGTAACTTCCATGTTCCTTTCTTTCATGTAACTTTCAGCTCAGCTATCTTTATATACTCTGTCACCTACTCAGATCTTTGATTCCCATTTTTGATTACCATCTTCTGGGCATCCTGGGTCA
The DNA here is from genome assembly GCA_028451465.1 of Erethizon dorsatum. Classification (NCBI taxonomy): domain Eukaryota; kingdom Metazoa; phylum Chordata; class Mammalia; order Rodentia; family Erethizontidae; genus Erethizon; species Erethizon dorsatum. The sequence goes on along the minus strand of CM051829.1, from coordinate 121,984,259 downwards.
ATTCCTTCAATTGGAGCCAGTTCGGGTCTAGCCCCATCCTTGTCTATCACCTCTGGTGTGGTCTCTGAGGCATCACTGTCATAGGACTGAGCATTAGCTTCTTGAAAGGTGGAATCAACTCCTTCTCCAGGCCTGGGTCCATGATACAGCTGGACAGCACACTCTAGCACCTAGATAGGCCATACAGTGTTCTCTGGAAAGACACAAGCACAGCCTCGACCCCAAATTAACACTGGGCTGGTTCCCTTCCATCATCCAGTATGAAGATCTTCCCAAAGGACCCTTCCTATCTTCTTTTCCTTTACCTGATTGAATTGTCTTTCTGCTGCTGTAGTTCCATCCCTAGTAGGATTTAAGAAGTTAATAGTATATACTGCCAAGTGAAGTCTTTTATGAGGTGTAAATTTTGTAGGGAAGGATTCCCCCTTTTGTTTTTGTAATTGAATTTTGAGGGTACAGTGAGCATACTCAACAATTTCTTGACCTTGAGGGTTATAAGGAATTTCCATGGTAAAGGAAATATGAAAAGTCTTACAAATATTTGGAAAGCAGCACTGGTGTAGGCTGGGCCATTGTCAGACTTAAGTGCCCACAGACAGACAAGGTCCTAAAGGCATCCAACCAATGAGCGATGACATATTTAGCTGCTTCACCAGTGCAGGCAGAAGGAAAAATAAATCCCGAGGAAGCATCCACTGAAATGTGGACCCAGTGTAGAGAGCCAAACTCAGGAATGTGAAATAAATGAAAAAGATTTTTCTGGTTAGTGTGCATAGTGGCAGTTTTAATGTGGTGCATCACACCATAAACATAAGTGCTATCTGAAAACAGGTTAATTGGAGTGAATGAATAATCTTGCAAGGCCCATGTAACAGCCTGTAATTCAGTCTTTTGTGCAGAAGAAAAGCCTGTATCCTGTATCCCAGTGCCTGGGGCTCCCGCTTGTTGCTCCAGCCTCCGGCTGTGGCTCCCTCCTCACCGCTAGGGATGGGCTCCATCTCTGGTGCCCTCCTTCCCAGGGGGCGTCGCAGTCGCTGCCTCTGTAGCCATGGCTGCCTTTTTTTTTTTTTCCTATTTGGGCTGCTGCAGCTCCCGTGGCCCCGAGTCAAGTATGGCGTGAGTGCTGTGGCCAGGTGGGCTGGCAGTTTAAAGGCTTAGTAGGGCCCTGGTGGGGCCCGAGCTGCAGCACATGGGAGGCAGGGCTGGCCAGACTTTTGTCCCTCCACCTGCCCATCACGGTCTGCAATGGCAGTTAAGGTTATCAGGCATTGTGAAATGGAATTCACAATGAAACACTCCTCTAGTGGGGAAAGGTCTTTTTTGCCTCCGACTGCTCCTTCCTTATCTAACTGAGCAAAGCTAGAGGGTTTAAGCTTTTAGGGCGAGCTGTTGTTCCGCCATCTTTTTTCTGCTTGGGACTTGATTTTAAAATAGTGCTCTGGACCAAATCCTCTGTGGTTATCTCAACAAGCATATGACTATTAAGACACTCTGTAATCCAAGTTCACAAAAAGAAAGTAAATACAGGAATCAAGAATAAAATAATATTTTTTTCTATATACATCTGTGGTTCTTCAGAACTTGTTTGCCCCATGTTTTACACCTGGTGATATCAATATCAATGCACCTCTGTGATCAATATTGACACTGTCAATGCACTTCTCCCCCTTTTGTGCACACAATGAGAAGTGTCCCTTCACCTGCTATTTCTTTGTACCCCGTCCCATGTTCAGGTGCCAATATGCCATGTCCAGTGCAGCTCTCAAAGTTCCCGGGGGGAAGGATGGCAAGAAGATGGAGAAATAAAGATAAGAGACAATAGACAGAAAGCTGAGGTCAGGCTGAGCCCTCTCTCTGAGTGGGAGGAAAGGAACTGCTCAACCACCACAGTGTGTTTTTATTTATACATTTGGCAGGTTGATGTTGTGTGACACCTCTTTGCTTAACTAGCTTGTCTCTCATGCCCTGTGTTTTTGGGCCTGAACAACTGTTCCCCTGGGGCACTCCTTGCCTTCAAGGCCTTCCTCAGGTGCTCCCTACTCTCCAGCTCAGCTGCTCCTGACAGTGTCATGCATATTAAGTAGAAAGCAATGCCTTCCTTCACATATAAATCAGATCACTTGCCTTAATATCTACTGAGATGTTGAGCCAGAGGGGAGAGAGAGACAGAAACAGAGAGACAGAGAGAGACAGACAGACAGAAACAGACAGACTGAGACAGAGAGAGAGAGAGAGAAGGAGAGAACACACTTTCTGAATAACCATAACATGCTTATGGATTGTTTTCCCACCTATAATATTGGGGTATTGGACCCTGCAGTCTCCCTGGGTGAATGTTGGTGAGTTCTCGTGGGGCTGGGAACTACCTTCATGCTGGGTGACAGTCCTTGACTACTTCTGATCTGGGTGTTGTATGGATAGCCTCTCACTGTTTCCAAGTATTGGTCAGAACTGCTGTTTGCTAGCACTTGGCCCTTTTCTCCTGCCACTCCTCTATTATCTGATTTTGCCTCAACTAGCAAGTACTTACGAAAATGGGAAAAATTGACTAAACATGGCTTGGTTTTGTGTTTCCTTAATGGAGAACATTTGATTCTCCTAAATTGATTTATTTTGTCACACCAGACAGAGGCTCTGGGCAATAGAACAAATGATAAGGTGTGCAGCCTTCTCACCAGCTGGGTCTAAATTTTGATGCAATGGGAAATGTTTTAAAACTTGGGACAAATTCTTTTTTTGAAAAGATTAACATGTATGGTAAATGAAGACAGAAATTCAAACCCAAGTTGAATGAGCATAGAAGATTCTCTGCATCCTTGAGATGTAAATTTTTTATCTTGTTTCAATGAAGAATCATACATTTCAACACAGAAATTTAGGATAAAGAATTGCTTAGGCCTATGGGAAAGGAAAATTAGACTGACAGCCTGACTTTTTAAAAGGTGGTGAGTAATAAACCTACATGGAAAGGTCTCCTTCCTTCCTCAGTCTTTCTGCTTCCACTCCCCCTTGTCATCAGCTCTTTCACTTCTGAAACCAAAGGGCACAAACCTAGTCTACCCAGCTTGCCATGGCTCCCCAGTTAGAGTGGCTGAGGAATTCCTTGAGCCATGGAGATCCAAGTGGCAAATGGGGTGATGGCTGACACTGTTCTCTGGGACCTGGTGGAGTTCTGAGCTCTAACCACATAGAAGCTCACCAGGTTTTACTTTTTCTTAAAACTCTTTTTCCTATCTTTACTCCTTTTCCTTCCTTTCTACCTAACTTTAAGCCCTTGTTCAAGTTGGAGCACTGGATATAATTTGGTACTATGTGCTCATTAATCTTGATTGTCAACCTGACTGGATTAAGAGATGCCTGGAGAAGCACAATGGTGCCCAACAGAGAGTTAAGTGGGGCCTCGTTGGAGGAAGTGGGTCATGAGGACATGACCTTGAGGACTGTATCTGATCTCTGCCCCCATCCTTGGATTCTTCCTCTCTTTCTCACTTCTTGGATGCCATAAATTGAATAGTTTTCTCCACGCCCTTCTGCTGTGATTCTCTGCCATAGAGCTAGACAATTGCACACTGAAGCCATGAGGAAAAATAAACCTATCCTCCTTTCAATTTGGGGTCAGGTATTTTGTCCCTGCAATGGGAAAGCTGACCCATACAGAAAATTAGTACCAGAGAAGTGGAGTCATTGTTATGACAATACTTGAACATGTGGTTCAGAAGCCTTTGGAAATGCTTTGGAGGAAGGGTTTGAAAAAGCTTGGGGGAGCAGGGTAGAGAAAACCTGAAATGCTATAAGCAGACCCTGATGGCTGATTCTGGCCACAGCTCAGAAGATCAGAATGTTGAGTGGAGACCTAAGGCTCAGCTAAAAGGTTTCAGATTGGAAAAATGACTTTTTTTATTTTATTTTTTTATTTTGAGACAGGGTCTCACTATGTAGTGCAGGCTGGCCTTGAACTCACTATGTAGCCCAGGCTGGCCTTGAACTCACAGGGATCCTCCTGCCTCAGCCTCCCAAGTGCTGGGATTACAGGCATGCACCACCATGCCTGGCTGGAACAAGAAATTTTTTTTAAGGAATTACACTAGAGGCCATAGATGTTATATTCTGAAAAAAGTCTACATTTGGTCTATGTTCTTTTTTTAAATTTCAAAATGTAGTTTTATTAATGCACTTGAGGATAAATGCCATTTTTATTCTACCTTCTTTTTTTTTTTTTTTTTGCGGGTACTGGGAGTCAAACTCAGGACCTCGTGCTTTCCAGGCAGGCACTTATGCTGCTGAGCTATATCACTGGCTCCTCTACCTTCTTTAAGAAATACTGCTAATTATAAATAATTGCAGCAAACTTTTCATTAGACAATTGTGTATGGGTTTATTTATATCATACCGCAAATGAATTTACAAACAATACTGAGCAACACTATTTCCTTCTAAAAATTTAAGGCAGATCTGTTTAGTATCATGTGTTACTAATGTGGTATTTAAAACCTAAATTCTGATATATATATATATATATATATATATATATATATATATATATATTTTACTGTATCAAAACACATTTAACACAAAGCACAGCTCATGGAAATCTTCAGTTTATAGCCATTCCTTTGAAAGATTTCTACGTGGAATGTCACTGGGATTTCAGGGTCCTGTGTCAGAGGTACAGAAGTCCTTCTTCGGGGCAATATCAGACTGTTTGTCCTGATTCACTTATGTTTTCAAGGTTTTCCTAATTTCACTTTTAGACCTTTTTTTTTTTTTTTTTTTGGCATCTTTCCTGTAGTACATTCTCAGGTAAGGCAGGTTGTTATATATACAAATAAACGTGTGCAGGAAGATGGTAAATGAGGTATTCTAATTCATGCATGGCGGTAGAATCAACATTGTGAGAAGAAACCGCAGGACCAGAACAGCAATCAGGACCCGTACAGGAGGATAATACTTACAATTCCCATACCAAAATGTTCTGGGTAGGTAACCTTCGATTAAGTGGTGTTCTGGTACCAAAGGATGAGAAGTTTCTTTTCCAGTGGTATCTCTGGAATCTCCAGCTTCTGCATCCACAACTTCCATGCATTTTCCCTGTGCTAAGTCTTCCATGGAAGAACTATGTGTACATTTTTGTGTTTTAAATGCGTCAACAAATCTCTTCAAGGCTTCTTTGCTTAGTACACATCCTGCTCCTCCACTCGTATAAAACCCTGCTTTACACAGGGCTTAAATATTCTCCCAAGGTAAATGGGTTCTTCAGGGTTATATTTTGAAAGAAGCCATCTCAAATTGTCTAGTATGACATATGTATCACCATGTGCTTTCATAAACCTATCTGCATCTTCTAAATAATGGTCATGAACATACTGAAAAGCTTTAATTGTTTTCCAGTATACTTGATTGTCAACTTCTTTGGTTTTTTTAATCTCACATTAGGGAAGTCTTTATTTTCTTCTGAACTTATGGAAAACACTTTATTACAATGCTGGGCCCATGTGGTTTTGACACGTTTGGCCTTTTTCTCTAGATTTGGAGGGCCTGTCATAACCCAACAAAGAATTCTAACTTTCTGGTAAAGGTTTTCAGTGATGTTTATGTTCTCATCTTTATGTTGGCTAGAATCTACATTGAAATTCATTTGTCCTTCTAGATGATTCTGTCCATTATTATCTGAATGTCTTGTATGAGGATCAGTACGAAGATTATTTCATGGGTGTCACCCTGTTCTCCCAACAGAATACTAAATAGCTGAGAACATTAAAAACATTTCTATTGCTGATCCGCAGAGGAAGGTTAAAAAATTCAGCCATGATTTAGAAGTCATTTCCCAAAAGGGTATTTCTGACATCAACCTGGGCTCCCTCTCACCCCTCCTGGTGGGGGGAGGGAGACGATGTGGGACTGGGGACCTTCGCTCCTCTGGGCGCCATGAAAGCAGATCATGGCTGCTATGGTCCATGTTCTATGACTTTGTGTGAGGCTAAGTTTAAAGACAGTGGACTAATTGATTTGGCAGAAGAAATTTCAACACAGCCCAACGTTCAGGTTGTGGAATAAATACTACTGGACTCAGATTTATTGTGAGAATCAGGAACAAAAAGCAGAAGAGAAAGATTTTGAAAATTTGGATTTGGGTCAGAAAAGAAGTGCTTACAAATATGGGGTCAAAAAAGGTGTGATTGCTGGAGAGATTAGTGCTACTAAAAAGAAATCAAGTACTTCGTTCAGGGATAAGAAGAAACAGTAAGACCCAACCTACTGAAAACAAGAAGTGTAAATGTTCCATTTGAGAAGAGCCCCTAGGTCCCCTGCTCAAGAAGGGCTACCTAGGAAATTGGTCCCCTGGGACTCATTTCACTATATTCAGCCATCCAAGTACTCAGAGGCTGCTGCAGGCCTAGTTTGGAATGGCAACAACTATTGAGCTGGAGTTAGACCTGGCATCTTCTGCGCGATGCTGGTTTTATGGGCATGCAGAATGCAAGAGTTGTAGGGTTGTGGAGGCGTCCACCCAAATATCCAAGGAAGGCTGGAAGGCCAGGTAAAGGCCAGGGGATTCCAGAAAGTTGTAGATGCCAAGGATAGGGACCATCTGCCAAGGAAAGCCACAGACAACAAGGAACCAGTCCAAAAAGAGGACATGTAGGCTGCAACCAGCAAGGCCATAGGGGGAGGGCTGCCCAGGCCTTCTGGAGGCCACATCTCACCACCATGTGCTTCAGATGTGGGACATGGACCTACAGGACTTAATGGTAGCCCTGCTAGGTTTCAGTTTTGCTTTGGTCCTAGACTGTTCAATTCCCCCATTCCTTCATTTTGTTATTTGAATGTTTGCCCTGTGCCCCTGTATCTTGGGAACATGTAACTTGCTTTTTAAATCAATGATGAGAGTTTGCCTGAAGTCTCAGAGGAGATTTTGGATTTGGAATTTTGAAGAGTGCTGGAACTGTTGAGACTTGGGGGAGAACAAGGTGTTTTCAGTTGTAGGTAGTATAGTTATATCATGTTAGGCAGAATCTTGAGCTTCTCATTGTGTTTGTCTGAAGATAACGTATGTTTTAAGGAAATGTGATGGGTTTCAAGAGGATGAAGGGTGGACTTGTTTTGGTTAATCTTCATTGTCAGTTTGACTGGATTAAGAGACTCCTAGAGGGGTGATTCAACTGTAATGACCCTAACCACATCAATGGATTCAATCATTACTGTTCGGCTCTTCCCCTGAGTTCTACCTCTGCAGTGGTCTGAGTTGGGCAGCTCACCTCCACCCTCTCAGTGAGCCCTTTTGCCATGATGTTTCTGTCTTGGAGCCAGTAGACCATGGGCAGAAACCATGAGCAGAAATAAACCTTCCCTACTTTAAGTTGCAGATATCAGATATTTTGCTCCAATAAGCATGTTTAGGGTGGTATGGCTGTAGAGTGCCCCAGCAAAAGGAAAGCTGGCCAATACATGATATTAACTAGCGGGGAATAAAGTACACAGAAAATCCAGGATATTTGAAAAGCTCTCTATTTGCACAGAAATGAAAAGCACTACTTCTCAGGGCCCCTACAGAGAATCTTAGCTATTAATCTATGTTTATAACTGATTCCATACAGGGTAAAAATCTGATGGCTGCAGCAAGAGTTCCATTGAAAATTCATCTACATGAGGGTCTCCAGGCTCTGAAGAGAAGAGGCAAATGCCCCCAGCCCAGTCTGGGCAGCCATAGGTGACTAGGGTCTTAACAGAGGTGTTGGGGTGTTTGACCCCATGACATGGAGTGGTATTGATATAGGGGAAATGTTAGATGTCAAATACATTGAGTTTGTGTCTTCCGAAGTCAAAGAATGAATTCTAAGGAACAACAGGGTTAAGAATAGGGAAATTAATTGGAAAAAAGGAATGGGGAATGGGAAATGGGGTTATGGGGAATAGGTATAACTTCTGAGAGACAGGTTGCCAATAAGCCCACCTCTCAAAGGAAGTTCTATGGAGCAAAATCATGAGGCAGTTACAAAATGGCTCAAAATTATGATCAACCAATAAGATTGGAAGTATAGTCACTTAGATAATATTGATCTAATGGTACCAAGGGTAAATGGGTGACATCATTAACTTTGGTTGAAAATCTATAGTCTTAGCTTTGTTTTTAGTCTTAGTAGTTTTAGTCTTAGTCTTAGTCTTGGTCTTAGTCTTAGTCTTAGTCTTAGTCATAGTATTAGTATTAGTGGTCTTAGTCTTAATAGGTGGGAGAGGATGGCCCACCCCTAGTGAGATAATGGGAAATCTCAAAAGGGTGATAATAATAATCCTAAGCCTCCATTCATCCCTTAGGGAAGCATGTAAAACTAGCCATAGTGACTTTAATCTTCAGATGCACCTCCAGCCACAGTTCTGATGGATTCTCATTGTCTGCACTGACTCCCTGAGGGCCCAGCCCTGTCTGACTGCCTACTATATTTCTATCTAATTTAGGGAACCACCTCAGAAGAACATACCTTATTCTTGAGTTAGAAGGAAATCCAATAGCTTGAGTAGGAGGCACAAATTAGGGAGTCTCACTCTGCCCCTTGAGCTAGCTCACACCCCTCAGTATGTTAGGCTATTGGAAATCTGTAAAAGGGGATTCCAGCCCGTTGGTGACACACTAGGAAGGAATCCTCGTAAGGAGTACATTTTTACCTAAAACACTTCTCTGGCATAAACTTTTGTGCCTATCAACAGATTAGCCTCTAACAACCTCTGGTGTCTTCACTGAAAAATTAGTTATTTGTTTGTAAGTTGTTTGTAAGTTGTCCCAGCTGGCTGTGGCTTATGAAAGGAAAGGTTTAAAAAAAGGGAGACCTTTTTATGCTGAGCTATAAAACTGCTTGGCTCAAGATTTGCCTAAAACTTGCAAAAGAATCTTAAAACCTAGGAACATAAATGTTATATGACCTTGATGAGTATATGTATATGTTTCTGTGTACTATCTTTGGGTACATGTTATATGTATTTCTACATGATAAAATGCTCCAAAAAGTTCTATTTAAATTGGCTTACAGATAAGAAAATGCTCACACAATCAGCCCAAATACATTTTAGTTCTCATGACTTAGGTAAATCTTTGACAAATAAGTTAATTTAAATTTGTAGAGAAGACAAAATAAAGATGCCTTCAGAACTGTTAAAATAAATTTGCCTGAATTGCTATCTAATCAGCACAGTATTATAGGTGTTTGAGATGCAATGGCTATTGCTTTCTACTTCTTAAGTACAACAATTTTTGGAGGATATTTTCCCCCTTTGACAAAAGAAATGACAAGACATTGACTTATGCTTGTTTGGTGTCTTGTATATTGTGGGTAACTTAGAAGTAACTGTTAAAAGTAAATTGGATGGGTATGATTGAGATAGTTATAAAGTAAAACATCTAATTTTTTGTAATTACAACCCTAAAAACATTTGCTAAGTATAAATTTGAGTACTCTTGGTTTCCTACAACCTACCAAAGATAATTTTTTGAGAGGTCTATTAAATGTGTTTTATAGATATACCTCTTGGAGATGTACTATCAAGGGATATCTGATTCTCTAATAAATTTGAGAGTAGTTATTCTGGAGGGACGATTACTACCTAGAAATGAATACTTTTGTCAAAGTAAAATTTCATGTATTGTATAGCTCAATAAGTTAGCTTTGAAAAATTTATATTATATAGGTCAATATATTATAGGTCAATATACCTTATTATATAGGTCAATAAATTAAGCTTTAATAAATTTTAAGATATTTAGGGTCATATTTGTTCATCATTTTAAGATATTTTGAAGTTAACATAGTCTAAATTTTTATAAGAGCAACTCCAATATTTAACTAACAGTCAACTTTAGGGAAACATCTTTTGTGTTGCTGTAAATCCTATTCCACATAGAGTGAATAGCTACGACTTATCTGGTCTCTCCACAAGTGTGTATTTATGTGGGCTAATGCTAATAGTTTTAATGGAGGCCCAAAAAGGCTTGCTTACTTCTCTGTAACAGATGAACTGCTAGTGTTCTCCTACCTGGTCTTCGCTTGTGTTAGGTACTCATAATGTAGCTTAAAATAAAAATCATTTTGTAAACTGGGCTTGGTGGTACACGCCTGTATTCCTAGCACGTGGGAGGCTGAGGCAGGAGGATCCCTATGAGTTCAAGGCCAGCCTGGCTACATAGTGAGTTCAAGGCCAGCCTAAACTACATAGTGAAACCCTGTCTCAAAAAAAAAAAAAATCATTTTGTGGATTAAAGAGTGGAGTAAAGTAGTAGAATACAGCCTTTCCCGGACCTGGAATTGAGACACCTGGAAAATCACAATTTAGCAAAGGAAATAAGTAGAGCTCCAGGAATCAAGAAAGAGCTGACAGAAAAACTAGAAACTCCAGAGAAACTGAAGACAATGCAGAGCAAAGAATGAAGCAGTCTGGAGGGCCGGTGAGATGGCTCAGCGGCTTAAGCGCCTGCCCGGCAAGCGCGAGGGCCCGAGTTCGACTCCCGGAACCCACATACGAAAAAGGGGCCGGTGATATCGCTCAGCGGCACGGGCGCCTGCTGGCGCGCGAGGTCCTGAGGTCATTCCCCCGGTACCCACCAAAAAAAAAAAAAAAAAAAAAAAGAATGAAGCAGTCTGGAATGATAACCTGGGCTCCCAGGGAGGGGCACCTTTCTCCGCAAACACCAGGTCAGCCCAGAGAGGGTCTGCAGCCCCTGGGAGAAACAATGGACCAGGGGCACTAGCTCCAAGGAAAGACTATAGTATTGTAAGCTACAAGTACAGTGTGGGGTTTTGCTCTGAAAGTGACTTTTTCTGCACGGCAGTTGGAGTTGGAGAAGAAATTCATAGCAGCATCCACCACACATGGGAGTGATAGAATCAGTAGTCATTCTGGGAAGGGTTTATTGTTTAAGACTGAGCTACTCTAGGGATCAGAAGTCACGGAACAACCTCACTTCAGGGTCTCTGGGGTCACAATACCACAGTGACTGGGTAGGAAACAGCCACAAGAGACAGTCACAGAGGAAGGGCGGGTTAGTGGCAGATCCCATGAAAAGTTCAAGCAGTAGCATGCTGAAATTGTGAGGGACACAGTGGTCCTACCCTCTGTGGTGAGAAGCAAGATGGGTCATGTGGCTTTCTGAGGGAGCTGGGTTGGGTCTGAAGGTATTGACATTAAATCTAGCAAACTGCTTGGTGTTGCCTAATTTCAGCACAGAGCTCAGTGGTCTGTTGGCTTTTCCCATGTGCCTCCATGATAGGGGATACACTATGTCTTGGACAGTTTCCACATCTGGGGTGTGTGGACAGAGGGAACTCTGGAGTAAGGGAGGTACCTCATGAGCCCACAGACCATAAAGCTAGTCTGAGACAGCACTGACTTGGGGTACACAGAGGGCACAAACACTAAGAGCCACTGGAGTGAATATAACCCTGAGGCACGCCACGTACCATTGACTGACCACATATATGCCTATTGTTGTACTTTGTATGTAAAGTTGTGCTTCTATGTGGTCCAGTGGGGCAGACTGGCTGCTCTTCTTTTGGTCAAATTGTGAATAAACTCATTTTTCCATTCTAACAGTTTTTTCTTATTCTTTTAATGGTGGCTTCCAGATAGTCATGGCCCAGATTCAGACGTTTTGCTCAACACCTTCTCCCCATCCTCCCCAACCAGAGCATGACTGATGAAATCATTGGCCATTGGTGAGCAACTTGATCTTCAACCTGTCTCCCTTCCCTGGAGGTGGGCCTGTAAGTTCCAACTCTAACCACACGCTTGGTTCCCCTGGCAACCGGCCCCTCATCCTGTGGTTATCTAGGGGCTTTCCTAAAAACCACCTCATTAATATAAACTCAGGTGTAGTTTAAAGGGTTTTATTATGAATAACAAAAGGACTGTCTTTTACCTTTATCACTCTGGAGCTGCTCTGGAACTTAATAGGAACTGAGGGCAAAAGGCCAAAAATTGCAACAAAAGATACTCTTACTGCTTTAGCCAGGTAGGAAATGACAAGAGTTATAGGAGCTGTGAGCTGGGTACTGGGAACAAAAACCAAACTATATGTGTTACATATTATAATATCACAAACAGAATCTATGTTTTTCTTTTGGTACGTTTCTATTAGTTTGAATCCAGGTCAGTTGCTGTGATGTTAATGGCCCTTTGCTTATAATAGATCTAAAAGAATTTCAGAGTATGCAAACCCCATTGCCAAAAGATTTTGGGTGGACTTTTGAGCAAAATGAAGAAAAATGACACATTAGTTCACATCCATTTTCCAATGTACATCACGCTTTTGCTTAAAAATGGTGTTTTTAACAGGGTGATTATGATGTAAATTAATGAGTCCTCAAATAATACTTGTTATTGCCAATTATTTTTAAGTATAATATGAAATCTCTGGATTCATAAATAACATTCTTTCCCTATTCAGGAAAAGCCATGCTGAGCAATGTGTTATTCATGACTTAATTATTCTATAGATGCTTCATTCATATGCATGCGGATATATCTGGCAACCTTGCATTTTAATGAAGACGCCGAAAGGCAGCAGGCTATAATTTCTAACAGAGAATTCTGTCACGACTGAACAATAGGAGCTCCTGAAGAGGACTAGGAAATAGCTTAGCCCAGAAAGAAAATTAAAAACTCATTTAAATATTTTAATTATAATCTTCATTAGGGAATTTTGAAATCCTTTTGTATGTGCAGAGCTTCTATAGTTTAGGAGCTACTTTTGTTTTCTTTGTAGAGGAAAGAAGAATGTTTTCAGGACTCCATGGGACGAGCTATGGCCCCTCCTAGGGGAGCACAGGTTACCTCTGCTTGCATCCCCTGCACCTCCTTGGCCTGACTTCTTTTTTTAAAGTGGTAATGGTGTCACCAGGAAGCTGGATCCTGGTTCAGCAGGGAACCTGACCCTCACTTCTTTGGTTCAGGGTTCTTTTTTTTTTTTTTTAATGTGGGTACCGGGGGTCGACCTCAGGACCTCCCGCTTGCCAGCAAGCGCTTGTGCCGCTGAGCGATATCACCGGTCCCTTTCTTTTCCTTTATGTGGGTTCCGGGAGTCGAACTCAGGACCTCGCGCTTGCCAGGCAGGCGCTTATGTCGCTGAGCCATCTCACTGGCCCTGGTTCAGGGTTCTTTGTGCCCTTGATGAAAGAATTCAGTTAAGACACATAGGCTGTGGAGAAGCATAGGTAGAATTTGTTATAAAATAGATGCATAGCAAGTTCCACCTTCGAGCAAGAAGGTGGGGAGTGTCACGAAGGCATCTCAGCTTGGATACATATTTATGCACCCAGGAGTTACTCTTGGGGTCCAGGGAACAGGGGTAGTTATGATGCTTATCAACATTTTATTTAGAAGATATTTTAGAATCAGAAAATGTCTTCCTATCCTTTTTAGATGGTCGATGTTTCCTCAGAGGCTTTAATCATGTAAGAAACTTACAATAGGTAAGTTCTTAATTTAAACCAAGGTCCAGACCAAAGCAGAAGGGTCTTTAAAGAACATTTCCTTTCCTGGTATCACTGGGCCATAGGTTGTGACAGACCAGAATGCTGTATGCCTTGTTTCAGAACAAGATTGCCAGATAGCAGAAGGAAAATATGCAGTGTATGACCTTAAAATGTCATTGTGCTCTGTGGGATTGCTTTGGGTCTGAGACCTAACAAATGTTTATAAATGTATTAGACATTGATGTCTTTGTTTCTTTACTCACCTGGCAGTGTATGCTATTGTGGACTCCCCCCTCCCCCCGGCCAGCTAATATTTGACCACCTGCCTAACAGTTGAGCTAAAATGACCAATTAGATGATCTTAGAAGGGGAAAAGAGAACAGGAAGGAGAGATGATTCTTTCAAAGATTTTTTTTTTTGTTTTGTTTTTGCAGAATCTTTTGTGAATATACACACACACATACACGTTTTAGCACTGGCTGGCTGCACCCTAAACTGCCATTCTATGATCATGCAGAAAGCTCAGCCTGACTAGAAACAATTTGACTATAAGAACTGCTACAGTTTGATTATGGTTCTCTCTCTCTTATCTTCCTAGAGAGAGAAATGTCAGAAAAATGATAGACTCATCAAGAACACATGAAATCAGCTAGGTACATACAGAAGCAGGTCATAATTCTGCCTGTTCTGTTACAGAACAAAAGCAAAGTAGAAAGCTACTGCCACAAATAAGGCTTTTAGGAGAGACAGTTACAAGCAAGTGACAGTGTATTTGGGGCACTGTGGGAGGTGTGGCATTTTCTGGAATGGTGCAGAGTAACAGACTTAGCTGTCCCTGCCTTGGCCTGGGTTTCCTCTTACTCTGTCACCAGATTGGGTTTGAGGAGGTTCCGCAAAGAGGAGATGGACCTCAGGCTGCCAGCACCCTGATATAGACCTTGACTTCTTGTCACAAAGCATTTTGGGAGGCGTCAGTGAGAGGCATATGCAGATTAGGCAGAGATGATGAACCACGCAGGAAAAAGAGAAAAGACCCTTTGAGAGGGAGGTGCATTATACTCTGGGGCTGGGGTATTTCTGTGTTTGGGGGTGTCCCCAAGACACATGATCTAGGACGGTGGTGGTGAACCTATGGTGCATGTGGCACATCAGGCGCTTAGAACCCTGTCTATCTGCACACGAGCCAAATCGCCCCAGCATTGCCCCACTGGTTGAGCACTGGGTAACGGTGCACACAGGGGCCACACGCATGCTTGGAAAGGAGTAGCAGTGCCAGGCAATGACATCATGAGCTGCAACTCATTAGCTGCCACTCGTCTGAGCTTTCACATAGCGGTCAGTGGGCTGTCAAGGATATGTTTATGTATATCTCTATATCTCTATATCTCTATATATGTACATATACTTGAACTGGCTATGAGTTTTACTACATTTATTTTTTTTAACACAAGATTTTAGCTTTGGGGCCAGTGATATCGCTCAGCGGCATAAGTGCCTGCCTGGCAAGCGCGAGGTCCTGAGGTTGACCCCTGGTACCCACATTAAAAAAAAAAAAGATTTTAGCTTTGAATTTTCCTATGGAAAATTGAAATTTAATATCTAAGATTTAGCAAAGAGATGTTCTAATTAAGAGACTGAGATTCTTTTAATATCGTGCTGTCCCCCTGGCATATTTGAGTCTGCAGCACCATACTTGGTTGTTTGCAAAGAATTTATGAAAACAAGAGAATGGATATATAGATATATTTGTTTGGCCTCACTGTGATTTTAGCAGAAGCCTCCCCACCAAGGTATGAAATGCACTCAGATGCTTTTTTCGGAGCAGGTCTGTAGTGGTTGACTTATTGTGTCAACTTGAGAAGTTTAGAAGCTTAAGTAAATCAGCTCAGCAATTCTACACCCTAGGGTGTAGAGGACACACCCTAGGGTGGCTCATCACCTGGATGCTATAAAAGGAAATAAGGAAGGACGGAGGTCTTCTGGTTCCAGTTCTTCAGAGGAGCTCTAGTCTTCGCCTTCAACGCAGACTCTTCGGCTCCCACCGTGGATCTTTCAGCCTTCTGGCATAGACTCTTCAGTATTCCGTTGCAGACCCATCGGCCTCCTGATACGGACTTGCACGGAGCACTGCAGTGAACTCCAGACCTGAGACTGAATCCTTCAGTCTCCAGTGTGCAGACGCCCTCTGCACGCTTCCTCATCCAACTCTGCATCTGACCATCGTAAGCCAATCTTGTAACTTCTTATACATTTGTATATCTTGCATTATCTTCATTTCTCTAGTAAAACCCTGACTGATACAATGGGTTAATCCACTGATGAGTATAGCAACCCTTGATCTAGTCACCCAAAGAGTCATATACAAAAAGTGCAGGAAATCTGTCCACACACTAAAGACCCAAAGAATCCAGCTGAGGGCCTGGATCCTACAGCAGTGTCCTGTATGAGTCCAGCTGAAGGCCTAGGGCCCACAACAATGTCTCATGCAAGTATATTTCACGGATCTGTGCTGGGAAGGCCCAAAGGTCAGCGGTGGAAGCTAGAAAGTCTGCACCAGCAGGATGAAGGATCTGTGCCAGCAGACTGAGGGATCTACCCCGGAGCCAGGAAGTGACGCTCAGAGTAAGGACCAGAGCTCCCCCCGAAAGACACCACAGCCATCCTCAGCGACAACGAGGTCCCGAGCTCCTCCGACGATGAGAACAGCCAAGTTCCTATCAGGAAAGCCAGCGTGACAAGCTCCTCGAGGAGAACCAACAGCACCACCTCTTCTTCTCCAGTTCTCCTTTTTATGTTGTTGGCAACAGTCCTCAGGTGGGCCCTCCACACCCAGCACCACGCTGATTCAGTTCAGCTGGGTGTTACAAGTTGACCACCAGTTGTCAATCCACCACAAGGTCCAAAGCCGGTGGTGGTCAGTGGAACATTTCCCCTTGTGCTGGTGGTCAGCAAATTCACAGGGAATCCCAGCTAGAATCACTGCTGTGGATTGTCAATTCAGGGAATATCCAACTCTTCAGTGTTAACTAATAGTGTTAGTTATTTTTGGTGCAGGGATAGATTCATACTGGGTGCTTCATTTTTGTTTTTCTTTTTTAATTTTGTGATTTTGTAGACTCCAAGTCCTGAACACCAAAAAATGACTACAGCCGGAAAAAGCAAACCTGAAAACAGATAGTGGACGATCATTCCAGGAGGCCTAGACAGAGCCCTTTGGAGTGACTGAACACAATGGGGAAGGGTTACGTATTCCGTGACTGAAAGGCACTTTGACACCAAACCACAAAAGCATTGCCAAACTTGGTGAAACTAAAAGGAAAGAGTTTCTTGAAGGGAAATTGAGGAAATATCACTCTCAGTGTCTTAGTTTTTGTAACTATCTTTCTAAAACAAATCATATGACAGCTGCCAGCTTTTGAATTTCATGGTTCATAGCAAAACACGGTAAGCCCCTGTCTGATGGGGACTTTATCAAAATGACCATGCTGTCTGGGAGTAATCCCCTTTTCATGATTTCCCAAACAAGGATAAAATTATGCAGCGCATCTCTGAGATGCCACTTGGCAGAAATACTGTTAAAGATCAAGTCCTGCGCATGGCAAGTGATGTCAGTCAGCAGCTCACCGTTGATTTACAAAGGACAGCCTGTTACTCCACGTGCCTGGGTGAAAGCACAAATCATGCCAGGCTCACAGTAATTTTGTGTTATGCTATTGGTGACATCATGAGAGAGGATCTGGTGAAAATGGTGTCTTTGTCCAGAAGAACACAAGGGGTAGATATCTACAGTGCTGTGATGGAGGCTTGTTTGTCACAAGACATAAGATCAGAAAAAGTAATTTCAATTACTAGTGATGGGGCACCTTGAACGGTGGGGGCAACATCTAGCTTCATACAGTTCTTTGTTAAGGAAAGAAAACATCCGGTCATCCAGTGTCATTGTATTATACATCAAGAAGCTCTTTGTGCCAGGGAAAGCAGCAAAAAATTAGACAATATCCTTAAAGATCTCACAAAATGGTAAATTGTGTCATGGCTCGTGCTCTTAATTTTCAACAATTTCAAGCATTTCTTTTTTTTTTGTGTGTGGGTACCAGGAGTCGAACTCAGGACTTCTCGCGCCAGCAGACGCTTGTGCCGCTGAGCGATATCACTGGCCCTTTTTTCGTACCTGGGTACCGGAAGTCGAACTCAGGACCTCGTGCTTGCCAGGCAGGCGCTTAAGCTGCTGAGCCATCTCACCAGCCCTCAAGCATCTCTTGATGAGGCTCAGGCCCATTATAATTCTTTATTTATGTACAGTAATGTCAGGTGGCTGAGGAGAAGATGAGTCCTGGAGAGATTTGTGGCCGCTTGGATGAAATTAGTCTATTTATGAATGAATAAAAGGCAGGGATATCCACAGCTCACTGTTACAGCCTGGCTTAACAATCTCATTATCTTTTCAGATTTTACACTACACTTCAATGTAGTGAACAAAAAACTACAAGGTGTAGGTAAAACAGGAGAAAGGATGTCTTGTGACATCAAAACATTTGAGAGAAAACTGCAGGTTTTTGAAAGAGACCTTGAAAGTGGGCAGCTGAAATAGCTTCCAAATCTAAAAATACATTTACAGAATTTACAACATTTGCAGACAATCCTAC
Organism: Erethizon dorsatum; assembly: GCA_028451465.1. NCBI lineage: Eukaryota > Metazoa > Chordata > Mammalia > Rodentia > Erethizontidae > Erethizon > Erethizon dorsatum. The sequence continues at coordinate 121,966,156 of CM051829.1, read as the reverse complement.
AAGCCATCAGGAAATCTACAAGGAATTTCCTAGCATTGTAGCAGCTGCAAAAGAGATTTTTACAGTTCCTGAAGATGAAGAGAACCCTGTGTTTTCTTACTTCTCCAGATAAAGCCAGAATTGCAGAACTTGATCTTCCCTGCTTATACCAGTTAGATTTGGGAAATCCGGAAACGGAGCTATTGGAATTTCAAGATAGCTCTGTCCGGAAAAATAAGTTTTATGACCTGCATGCAACACTTGAGAAGACAGAGAAGGTAGAGAGTGGAGGAATGACAAAGACTGCAGAGCTGGTAGTTCTGAAAATGAAATCGTTGAAGTGTGGAATTCTCTGGCAAATAATTTTACCTCAGTGAAAGCACTTGGGATTGCTTTTCTTACTTTGTTTGGACCATCTTATGCTTGTGAGTGGCTGTTTTCAGCTTTGAATTGTATCAACTCTGGTACAGGAAACAGACTAACAGATGATCTGAGTGCTGCACGTGTTGCTCTCAAACTAGCAGTATGAACCAAGGTTTGAAAAATTATCAGCATGCATACAACAGCAAAGATCACGTTACCTGTGCAAAAGCACGCAAAGTGCAAACTTTTACCTTTCAATAAAAAGCTGTTTCTATCCTCGAAAGCTCTGTTATTGTGTTTTTCTTTTAAGACAAAAATATGTTAGTGTATGAGTCATTTTTCCTAAACTGAAATTCAGGTTTAGTTGCAGTGTTGACGTTTTGTGATAAATAAGTGGGTTTTAGGTTGCGGTCTCTAAAAGGTTCCAGGATGTGCGTTACTGGTGTCAGGTACCTGTGGTGGACCGGGTTAGGGTGCTAACGTTTGCACGTGTTTGAAGCTTAGAGATACGGAACTTGACGAACAGTGCTGTTTTCTTGGGTGGCATTTGTGAATCCCTAGTATTAGAAGAACAGGGCCCGATCAAGTTATAGGTGAAAAGCACAGGTCCAGTTTATAAGCTTATTGTGTCTTTAAAACTTAGAAATTTTCCAAGTGAGTCTCCAGGAAGGGAATATAAGCACGGGGGTCTTGAGTAACTTTGATTCTGTCTTAAAGCCGCAGTTTTCTTAGAAGTAAAAATTTAAAATAATGGTTTTCCTTATTTCCTTTCTGCCTACCTTTATTTCTTCTATCCCGCTTTAAGTTTACATTGCTCTTGCTATAATGCTAGACCCAGGGGTACATCTCTCTTAGTGATAATACAAATTAAAACTGAGGCAGGAGTATGAATTTACAGGCCAAAGATTTAATGACAGCTTAGGAAAAAGGGGGTCAGATGACAGCATCAATACAGAGTGCAGGCTGCCCCCCAAAATGGAAAGAGCTCAGCTTTTATGGGGTTGATGGGGTGGACTAGAGTTTGGTCGTTTTCCACTGGGCCACGAGGATGCAATTTTTAGTGAAAATTTTTTCTCTGTTTTAAGGGTCTCTTCCTTGTGTAAGATGTGGATTAGTGGCTGTTCTCATTCTTGGGGACTTCACGGCACACCCGCTGCTGTTACAGTGCACCTAGCACAGGGGCGGAGGGAAAGGCACCTTCCATACATTGTTGGTGAAAGAGGATGGGTGGGGAAAGACACGTTGCTGTGGTCAGAGGGAAACAGGTCGTGGATTGAGGCCCGAGAGTCCTTCTGTCTCTTGTTCCCGTGAGGATTTCCGTATATTTCAGTTTTGGTCACCAATGTTTTTTGTGTCTTCAAATTTAGTGCCCACTCTGCTGCCTTCCTTCTACTCTGCTTCTCAGGGACATTCAACACAGATGCCAACTTCCTCTTCAAATATGCCTCATGCTTCTGAGACACCAGGGACTCCTGCCTTCAGTCTCCTTTCCTTTGCTTTCCTTTTTATTCTTTTCCCCTTCCTTCCTTCTTTTCTTCTTTCCTTCCTTCCGTCATCCATCCCTCCCTCCTTTCTCTCTTCCTTGGTCTCTTCCTTCCTTTTTTCATATCTCTCCTTCCCTCCCCTTTTCTTCCCCCTTTTTATCCCTTCCTTTCTTTCTCTTTTTTTTTTTTTTATATGCAGGTACCGGAAGTAGAACTCAGGACCTCGCGCTTGCCAGGCAGGCACTTATGCCACTGAGCTCTATCACCGGCCCATCCTTTTTGTTTTTTTGAGACAGGATGATGTCACTATACAGCCCAGGCTACTCATGATCCTCCTGCCTCAGCCTCCGGAGTGCTGAGACTGCAGCATTTGGAGTTTACTTTTTTTTTTTTTCTTTTTTTTGTTTTTTTTGAGACAGGGTCTCACTATGTAGTACAGGCTGGCCTGGAACTCACTTATGTAGCCCAGGCTGGCCTCAAACTCACAGTGATCCTCCTGCCTCAGCCTCCAGAGTGCTGGGATTACAGGCGCCCCCACCCCCAGCTGGTGTTTTACATTTTTGATTAAGGATTGTTTTTCCTTATCCTAGGCTCATGAGCTTCTAAAAACTCTTACGAACATTTAAATGTTTCTACAGTCTTGTCATATTTTGATGTAGAGATCTAACCCTTTTTTCTATACCTGTAACCACTTTTTCCAGAATTACTGACTGAATAGTCTCTCCTATGATCTGCAAAGACAGCTCCATCACACAGCTAGTGTCTACATAACTACGGGCCTGCGTGTTTGTTTTCTTTTGCTGCATAACCAATCACCAGGGGTTTAAAGCAATGGGCATTTGTTCTTATCTCGTACCTCTGTAAGTCGGAAGCCCAGGCTGGCTCTGCTGGGGTCTCACACACTGAGAAAGTGGGGAGAGATGCTGGCCTGAGGAACTTCGGAAACGAGTGGCATCTTTGAATCTAATGACAAGCAATCTTCATGTGAATACCGCCTCTTCGATAATGTTATTTTCCATGGGGGGACAGCTTAACTCTGACTGTCCTATATGTGTATTCAGGAACTGAACAACAAGCAAGCTGGGGTCAGATGTGGGAGCCAGTCTCCCACTCTTGCAGTGGGAGTTTGTGGTCATTGATTAAAGTTGGAAATAGCAGTGTGGACTCATGTTTATCTTAATATTGATACAGCTATTTACATATGAAAATGTGCGTATACATAGGTGAGTACACACACATCCTTTTTCATCAGGTTAGAAAACCTGAAGCAATAGCAATATCATGACAGTGGTGAGGAGTGCAGCAAGGGCTCGCATCTTGGCGGCTAGCACCATGCTCTAATGAGAGGAGTCAGGGCTTCCTGGAGCAGTAGCTGATGCTAGGATTGGGGCAGGAAGCGTACATTTTGAGCCTGGCGCATCTGGTCACACTGGGAAATAAGGACTCACTCCAAAAACAAACCCCTCCCTTACCACAATGTTAAAGGGACACAGAAGTAAGACAAAAGAGCTCCCTGTGGCCAAGGCTAGAACAATTTAACTGCAGCATAAGTAAAGTACTATGGATTATAACCCAATTACAGAGTAACTATACACAAGTCTATGCCAATGTACATAGATGACTGAATGAAGAATAAAGGGAGGAAAGACACAATGTGCAGAATTCCATGTAATTTATGTAGATGCTCTATCCCCAAAAAGGTGAAGTGTTAGTCAGGTGTGGTGGTATATGCCTGTATTCCCAGCACTCTGGGAGGCTGAGGCAGGAGTATTGCAAGTTGGAGTCTAGCCTGGGCAACTTACTGATTTGAGACCCTGTCTCAAACTAAAATATTAAAAGGACTGCAGATGTAGCTCAGTGTGAAGGCCCTGGATTCAACGCTCAGAATTGAGGAGGGAAAGTGGAGCCCAACTCTCTTCCCTTAAATGTGGGCTGCGGCACAGTGACTTCTCTCAAAGCCTCTCGCAAGGAAATGGGGAGTAGGAGAGGAACTTGGCCGCGGAGACCCTGGCAGACGCCACCTCAGTTAGCTGAGTAAGCCAACAGCCATGAGTCACGGTGACAGCGCCACGTCTCCCTGGCAAAATGGGATGAAAACAGGGTGCTGCCTCTGCGGTTCTCCTCCTCCAAACCCACAGCCCAGTCTCATCATGAGAAAGGCCTGACCTGAATCCCAGACAGCTATCTGCCGAGATTCTCCTTCAGGGTGTTAAGTTATCAAGAACAAGGCAAGCTGAGAAGATGCCAGGGTGGAGGGGAGTAAAAGGAGATCTGATGAGGAGACGTGAGGTGGCCCAGTGGACCGGGTCTGGAACCGGAAAACAGACATTAGAGAGGAGATGAGCACATCTGGTTAAAGCACTGACTTTAGTTAACAATGAATTAATATAATAAATTAAATTATTTAAAATTAGTGTAGCAATACTGTAAGATGTTAATTAGATGTTACTAAAAGTACCTCGCAAGGGACGGGGTGTACAGAAACTACTATCTTTGTAATTTTTTTGTAAATCTAAAACTTTAAAAATTTTTAAAATGTGTGTCTACACATATACCGAGTCTATCAAAAAAATGTATACACAATTCAGCAGTTCGCTGTACTAATAAATATCTGGAAGCTCATGGCCACCACCTTGAGCACCTGTTATAATTGTAGAGGCCAAAGGTAGCTTGCATTAATCTCATGATGTCCAGATAAATTTAGTATTAAAATATTTATACAATTTTTTCTTTTCCCGGTGCATACATTTTTTGGGCAGACTCTGTGTATGTGTGTACTGTGAATGTATGTGTGTGTGCTATGTAATTTGCAACTATAAAAACTGTAGTAGCTATCACAACATTGGGAAAAATAGGATTAAAGATGAAAGTATTGATCTAGAGAAAATGTGAATGTATTTTTAATGGAATACTACTCAGCAATAAGAAGGTACAAATTAAAGACATATGTGCAACATAGGTGAACCTCAAAAACACTATACTAGCTAAAAAAAAAAGCCAGTTTTTCAAAGCAGAATACCTTGTATTATATGATTCCATTTACAGTTTTAACTTGGTGCTTGACTGCTTTGAAACTTGTTCAGTTTGACACCTGATGCATTTTGATGGGAAGTTTTGTCTACGTACTCATGGTTTGGTCCTTAATGTGCAAGGTGGAATGCGTCAGTATTGTGACTTGCTACCCTTTCCGGCCAAAATAATTTGTTTCTGTGCTTGTCATGCTTCCCAGAACCAATTAACAGCAAATAGCGTGGTTTTTTTTTTTTTGTGGGTACCGGGGGGACGACCTCAGGACCTCGCGCGCCAACAGGCACCCGTGCTGCTGAGCGATATCACCGGCCCCTTTTTCGTATGTGGGTTCCGGGAGTCGAACTCGGGCCTTCGCGCTTGCAAGGCAGGCGCTTAAGCCGCTGAGCCGTCTCACCGGCCCCAGCAAATAGCGTGGTTTTATGGTTTAGCTGTGGTTAAGAAGAAGAGCTTTATAGGGTGATGGAAATGTTTTAAATGGGATGGTGATGGCTGTGTACTTTTACTAAAACTTATTGGTACATTTAAATTTACTAAAATTTATTGAATTATACAATTAACATGGACAAATTTAGGGAGATGTGAATTTTTTATATATAAATTATATGCCAAAAAGGCTGTTTAAAAACTCATTCTCTGGGTATGTTAATGATTTTAAAAAAGACCCAGTAAACCAATATCTTGGTTAATGATTTTTAAAAACACATATCTGTGGATGTGCAAAGCACTGGGAAAAAATGCATGTCCCCCATGACCAGAAGGTCATTGTCTTAGAGGAAAGACAATGGATTCCAGAAAAAATGAAGAAGGTGTTCAATCTGAGTCAATGAAATAAGTACTTGGAACCTGATTTTCCATTTGGATTGCTTGCCCCTCAAAGATAGGATTTTTCCTCATAGGGAATAGAGTTGTAACTACCATAGGCCTTCATTTAGTTATTGTTTTATTGATCTCATAGATTGAGTGCACACCTGACCAAATACCACTTAGCTCACCGTGGGGCAGACCGTGTGGCCAGGCTGCAGTGTGGTGTCCTCTGGAAGGCAGCGTGCGAGCTGCACTGTTGTTCAAGCATTCACACCCCCCCATGACATCACAGGAAGGATGCACCCCCCAACTCATTGACCTTGGGCTTGGCTTTTCCCGACTTGCTTTGGCACAGCTGAGCAGAATTTACTTCTATGCCCTCCACCTTGAGCTCAGCTATGTGATTTGGTGTGGAAAGAACAGATGTGATATACGCAGAGGATTACTCTGCTTGTAGAATTTTTGCCATGAGAACTTCCCCTGCCTAGCTGTTGCTTTCAGCTGCAGCTAAAAGTTAGATTCTAAAATAAATATTTATAGCAAAAGCCACCTGGCCAAGCCCAGCCCAATCAGCCAATCACCTAGCCAGTTTACACACCATAAGTAACAAACGCTATGGTTAGATGCTGCTGAGATTCAGTATGCTGCTGGTCATCATGAGTTGACTGACACAGAAAGCAGCTTTACTACAACTCAGTATCTGTATATAATTCTATAGTGCCTTAATATCACCTTGTCTTAGTTACTTTTCTTGTTGCTGAGACAGAATATCCAACACCCAAAGTGAAAAGAGGCAAGATTTATTTCAGCGCACAGTTTGTAGAAGTTTCAGTCCATTACTGGCTGGCTCTGAGGCAGGGTGGCATCGCAGTGGAGAAACAGCACATGGTGGGCAGAAGGCAGCAAAGTAGCAGAGTAGCGAAACAGCAGCAGCAACTGACAAGCAAGGGCAGCAGCCCTCTTTCTATCCTTATATTCTATCCAGGCTCACACCCAGGGTGGGCCTTGCCCTTATTCACACACAGAACTATGCCGAACCAATCAGTGCACTCATTTAGGAATCACACACCCTTAATCCCAGCATCACACACTTTAGATCCGGCTACCTCTGAAAAGCCATGGGGAGGCTTTGGGGACATCTAGACACAAGCGTAACATACTTCCTGAGTTCAGTGTTCAGCACTGTACAGGGCACTAAGAAAATGAAAAAAAAAAAACAAAAACAACAAAACACAGACAGACAAGAATCCAGCCTTGTGTGTCAGGAAAGGAATAGCCACTTGAATGGGCTATAGTAAGTCTAACTCTGGTGATAAGTAGAGGCAGAACATGTGTATCTCCTTGAGGTAGCTATGTGGAGAAACTCTAAAGGGAATGGAAAACCAGGCCATTCTACTTTCTTCCAAATATTATTCGCTATCCTGGTAGCACCTCCATAAAAACTCCTTGGATATCAAGTTTCTATGTCCCTCTCTAGCAGGCTTTGGTTTCAGACTGAAGGGCTACAAATTTGAGGGTGGTATCTTGTAAATTCTTGGATATTAATTAAAAACTTGAGAGAGAGAGAGAAGAGGAAAGATCAAAAGACAAAACAGAACCCTGAATGGGTTTTGGGGGCGCGCACGCGCGTGTGTGTGGTTCGGGAACAGGAAATGTATGTTCTGATCAAGTCTTCTTAACTTCTGGCGACAGCTGCCAGTGTCGAGGTCCACTGAGCCCTTCCAAAGCGCCATTCACGGGTTGCAGTGACAGACTGCCTACAACCCAGGAGCTTCCAGAACAAGAAGCTTCATTTAACACCCAGCACAAGATAGGCTTTCAACAAATCTTTGCTGAATAACTGGCGGTTTTAATAGTTATTTACGGTTCACAGACACCGGGTGGTATCAAGCATGATGCAGTAGTTGCTTGGTCAACACCAATTCTCCCTTGTTGGTATTTTGACATGAAGGGACTCACCACAGCCCTGGCTAATCTAGGCCGAGTTGTCCCAATTTCCTCTACAATATCGAGTCCCATGATGTTTGTAGCCCAGTGCCCCAGTCTACTGATCGACTGTGTTCTGGAATTGTGTTCTGACAGAGCTTTTGCTGTGTGAGTACACAGGGGGTGAGGTTGTCGGCTGCTGGAAGAGGACCCACATGCGAGCAGGCAGCCCAGCAGGAGGAGGTGGGAATGGGCGGTGAGAAAGCTGGGCGGGCAGGGACAGGAAGGGGGATACTGGACAAGCCTGGGCACTGAGACTCTGGGACACCCCAATTCAGCCCCTGGGTTAGAGGACAGCATGTGTGCTGCTGCTAGAACTGCTGCTTCTACCCTGAGGGTGTTGGGCTGGGGCTGGGAATGGGGATTACACAGTCCCAAAGGATGGATGTATGTGTGTGTGCGTGTGTATGTGCGTGTGTGTACACACATGTGTGCCAGGAGAGGGTGAGACAGCTCATTTAGCAAGTTCCTAACTTCTCTAAGCCTCACTTCCCTACTAGCATAATGGGAAATTTTAAGGTAATTATCCCTAAATATAAGGTAAGTCTTGCACGAACCATATAAAAGTGCCATTTTTTAGGCAAGAAAAAATTAAGCATTTCTATGGTTCATGATAATGCCAGTGAAAGCCCTCAGCCCAAAAGTTGCTCAGAAAGCCTGCGTCACCATCTGACAGCTCTATTGTGCTAAGGGGGGGCTCTAGAAGAAACAAAACTTTTCTTTTGATTAATGAATTACTTGTAATGCTGTAGTGAACGCTCTGCCCATTTTCTGAGAACTTAAATTGCATCCCCCGCCCTTTCACTTCACAGTTGGGAAATTTCAGGCACTGTTGGCAGCTTGAATAAAACATGACGTTATTCTCTGGTGGCTCCCACAGAGTTTCTCCCTCCTGAGGACAGGCTGGCTCCCCAAGGCTCAAGGAAGGCCCAGATGCCACGCTCTTCTTCACCTGCCTTGGGTGAAGGGATGGGGACGGATCTCCACTGGGAATCCGGGAGGGGAACACAGCAGCTTGACAATGAGCAGGGCACCTGGAGTTCTGTCTCTTCTGGCTTCTGGTAGGGTGCACCCAGGGGTGCAGATCCTTCCCTGTCCTGGACAGTCACCTTCCAGCAGCCCTGAGCTCCATGCTAGAAACAAACGCCAAGACCAGCAAAGTCTGTAGAAAGGAGCAGCATCACACACAGCGATTCCATGGTGGCTGTAGACCCCTCAATGAGACCTGTGAGCTGCCACCAGGCTGGACTGAGTTATAAGAAAGTGATGACCATGATCACCATCATCAGTGATGTGCGCATGGTGGGAAGGAACGAGTCCAAGTTATTCTGTACTTCCAAGGTGTCCTCTCTCTAGATGTTGGTGCACGCTTCCCTTCCACCCTGTCTCTGCCCCACTTGGGAAATCCATTACTGCCTTCGGGTGAGCTCAGAAGGCCCCTTCTTTGAGGTTTCCTGGACTTACTCTGCCTTCGTGAGGCGTTGTGTCTTTGTGTTACCATGGAGTTGGGCATCTCTCTTTTCATATTCCTCACTCTGTATTGTGATCCTGAATCTCTCTTTAGGGGAAGGATATCTTGAGGGGCTGAAGTGCATTGTTGCTGGCATTTTGCACAGGTGACAGTCTTGAGAAAGTGCTGAATAAGTATTTTAATCCTTGGCAAAGGAATGGTTGAAAGAAGAAAGAAGAGAACCCAGCTTCTGAAGGACACTTTGTAGTTCCTCTAACCCATCCCTGCATCTCTCTCTTGGCCTGGAATGCCAAGCCCTTTGTGGGATTGATGGTGCTTCCAGTTCCCCTCCCTACTCTATTAAACATTTCTAATATAGATCGCCATGTGCACCTTTGAAAGTTATCTTTCAAGCTCATGGCCACCAACTAGGTTGCAAGTATGTGTCTTTGATTGCAACTAGTAAAAAAGTGTCTGGAGGCGGAAATCTTTCCATGGAAAAGGCTTCATACCATGGTTACAAAGAGCAGAAACAGGGAGCTAGCTTTTGGGTAAAAGGAAAGGGGACCAAAAGATGAAGGGAGGAGGGAGAGAAGGGAGGGGAAGGGGATAGAGGAAAGAATTAAGATGTGTTATTGTCTTAGTCACTTCCTCATTGCTGAGACAATACTGACACCTACAACGTGGAGATTTATTTTGGCTCACAGTCTATAGAGGTTTCATTCTATAGTAGGCTGGCTCCAAGGCAGGGTGGCATGGCAGGAGGGCCTGGCAGAAAACTGCTCATGGCATGGCTGGCAGGAAGCAGAGAGAGAGAGAGAGAGAGAGAGAGAGAGAGAGATCAAGGGAGGAGGAGGGAGATAGACCCTTCCAGGTCATACTGCCAGGGACCCATTTCCTCCAAACCGGCTTTGCTTCCCAATACCACGTTTAAATATAAACTCATTAGTGGACTGATCCACTGGTGCGTATCACACTGCCATGTTCCAGTCGCCTCCCAAAGCCCCATCTGTGAGCACTTGAGGCTTTGGGGATACATCTAGAAATAAACCACAACAGTTATGTACATGCACCAACTCCACACCATGAATGTAATCATTATGTACTGCAAACATGTACTAATAAAAATAAAAATTTAAAAAGAACAGTCTTTATAACATTGTGAAGGAATGGCAAATTTTTCCAAGCGTTTTCTCAAGGACGTTGGGAAAGGGATGACTTGTCTCCGTAGTTCCACTTATTGACTAGCAAAGAGTCCACCGTGTATTATTCTAAGTCAAGACAAGCCCCCCGTGCCTTTAAATGCATGGTGAGTATCCTGCCTCCCATATCTGTGAACTTTTATACTTTCTTCTCTCTGAATAAGGACTTTATTAAATAAAGATCACCCCTTGCACAGCCTTTGCCTCCCTTGCTCCCAGCACAAACCTCTTTGTAGAAATATACGCGCTGTACTGTGATCCTTCCTGCAAAAGCAGTCCGCCCCAAATCCATCCCAGCCCCAGGTGTCCTTGGAAGATTCTTGTTGTCTTATACCTGGTTGGGTTGGGCTGGTAGCGTTTGTTTGTTTCTTTGGCTTACCATATAAATTTTCAATTTGAAGGCAATGGAATTAAACTTTGGGCTCTCTTAGCACATTAAGTTAGGATGAATCCCCCACGCTAATGCATAAAAAAATATAACGCAGTTATAGACGCTTGTGGGTGTGGATGTTCCCTCCGTCTCCTTGAGAGTGCAGAACAGGCCTAGCTCTTATCCTTGTCCCTAGCCCCCGGCCCTGGGGCTGACCCCTGGCACGCATTTGGTAAATGCCTCTTGAGTGAGTGGATAAACAGCGGAAAGGTGCGTGGTATATAACTAAGGAAAGTTGTTGGAAGCACAGTGTGGGTGCCTTTAGCCCCTGCAGGGCTGCTAAGGGTAGAAGGGTAAGAAGTGGAAGATGACTGGGCAGCCTGGGACAGTGGTGTAGCGAAGGAAGATAGTGAAGGCAATAAATGAGGAAAGAGGACAAAGGGGACAGGGAACAGAAAAGGGAGCAGAGGAAGAGCCCCATCTAGCAAACTCTACTCTTGCTCCTCATCTCCTTTGAGCTTAGTGACCCACTGACCTTGACACTCCCTGTCGTAGTCCTTCCTCTCTTATTTGGTTCTGATCAGAAAAGTTGCTATGCAGGATGATGAATTGTAGAGAAGAGCAACTGAATGCACAGGGTAGGAATTCATAAGCCAAGAAGTCTGCAGATTTGCTGAAATGCAGGCCTCGGTGTATGTACCTTTTGAGTCCGGTAGAGGTGTGGGTTTTCTGAGTGACATATCGTCTCTCCCCCAGACAATGTGACGCACTCCTGTGGACACAGCCCAGGCATGGTCTGGAGTTCCCTTTTCCCAAGGGCTGCCAGGCTCGCTTCTGGGTTGGTTTGGAGGGTTGGCGGAGTCACACTAAGATTACGACAAGATCTTTTCAAAGCAAGTGGCCCTTAAGGATAACTACGTTCCTGAAGAAGAGATAATGTTGACAAAAAGGTGTGGCCTTAAAGGTGTGCGACCTCAGTCTGATTCTTATTTGCCACAGGAGCCAAGCAGATGTCTGGCCCAGAGTCCTGTTCAAAAGAAAGATTACAACGTGCCACATTCCACTGCTAAAACATGACTTTTTAAGAAGTAGGGAAAAAAAATGTAATGCAGATTTTTTTTTGTTTATGAAAAATATTTAAAAACTCTCTCAAGTGGTTTCTATCATTTGATAGTTAATATTTAAAGATATTATTTTGATTCATTTAAGCAAACTAAGAAAACTTGCTTGCTGGGCACCACGAGAAGCTCTGGGTTCTTCCTGGGCCCATGGTGGGGCCATCTGTAGCCCTGTGGCCGGTCCTCTGCACAGAGCGGTTGCTTGGTACGTGTGGCACAGCTGAAATCCAGTTGCACTACGCAGTCCTGCTCTGCTGTTGCAGCTGGAAGTAGCTAGTCGGTTACAGCTGATGGGATCTTAGCACTGTGATTCCTTTCGATACGAAAACAGGCACGCCTTTAAATCGCCTAGCCTTGCCATCGCCAAGTCTGTTTTAATTATAAGCATATGCGAGCGTGTGTGTACTGTCATATGCGCATTTGCAGAAAAACCTTGCAACGTGACAGCAGTTTTCTAAAAATTAACCATTCTGTCATTTGCAATAATGACACTACTAATGACTAATAATGACACTACTTTATGTGGCGATAGTGTGAACAGTAAGCAGAGAGCCTCAGGTTCTGTAGGGCCTCTGTGATTTGAGCTGGGAATATTAATAATAGCATAATTATGGATTTTTCCTGATTACAAAGTTATACGGCTTTAACCATTTTTGTTTGTGATTAACATGTGCATATTAAAGGGGTTCAGTGTGGCATTTCAATATGGTGCACAGTGTTCACTGAGCAAATCCAGCTGCCCTTTTTCCCTTTGTTAATTCCCACCCCTTCCTAACCTTCTCTAGAATCGCCACTTTACATTCAAGTTGACATCTGTCCATCCATCCCTCCACCCATCCATTTAAAAAAAAATTATTTCATATTACTGGGGATTGAACCCAGGGCCTTCACAATGAGCTACACCCCTAGCCCTTTATATTTTTTTATTTTGAGACAGGGTCTCACTAAGTTGCTTAGGTAGGACTTGAATTTGTGATCCTCCCACAATTCTGGGATTATAGGCCTATGTCATTGTGCTTGGTGACTTTTTTTTAAAACTTCCACAAATGAGAGAGAACATGTGATAATTGTCTTTCCATGTCTGGCTTATTTTACTTAATATGATGTCTTTACTTCCATCCATTTTGTTGTATATGATAGGATTTTATTGCTTTTTATAGCTGAATAATATAGCTCTATCATCTATCTATCTATCTATCTATCTATCTATCTATCTATCTATCTATCATCATCATCTATCTATCTATAGCTTTCTCTTTCTTCCTTTTTCCTTCCTTCCTTCCTTGCAATACTGGGGATTGAACCCAGGGTCTGAACATTGAACTACATCCCTAATCCCTTTTATTTTTAAGTATGAAACAGGGTTTCACTAAATTGCTAAGTTGCCCAGTCTGAGCTTGAACCCGGGATCCTCCAGTGTCGGCATCCCAGAGTGCTGGGATTACAGGCCTGCACTGTCATGCCCAGCTACCGCATTTTTTAAATCCACTTTTATGTTGATGGGTGCCTAGGCTGATTTCATATCTTGGCTTGATTGTTTTATTACACAAAATAGAAATGCAGGAAGGAGTGAGAACTCACGGTTAGCAGTATTAATGTATTTCTAGAATATTTTCAATACAAGGGTGTGAAATAGAATTCTGATCCTTCATGTGTCTACCATCTGGGGTTATTCCTGTGATTATGTTGTCACTTTGCAAATGGGATTTTCCTGAGGTAATCAAATAATGAGTCAGTGCACTTTAAAATAAGGAGATCATGCAAGTGGACATATCCTAATCACTGGAACCCTTTAAAAACAGATTTCTCTATATAATTGGAGGAGCAGAAATCAGAGATTCAAAGCATGAGAAGAATTAAAAATGTCATTGATAGGGCTGGGGTCATGGCTCAGTGGTAGAGACCTTGCCTGGCATGCTGACCTCCTGTTTTTTTTTCATATCTAGAATCGAACTCAGAACCTTGTGCTTGTGAGGCAGGCGCTGCGCCACTGAGCTATACCCACAACCCAACCCAACTTCCTGGTTTCAATTCCCCATTACTATAACAATAAGGAAAAAAAAGATCAAAACTCTATTGATTGCTTGAAAATGAAGGGAGACACTACATTTAGGAGTTGGGAGTGACCCCCACATAACAGCCAGCAAATGAATGGAGGCCTGAGAACTGCAAACAGAAATATGAAGATTTGTCCAACAGATTGGATGAACATGGAAGCAAGTCTTATACAGCACCTTCAGTGTACCAGTACCATAATTGCAGCTTTTGTAATCCTAACAAGAAGACCAGGCTAACTTTGTGTGATCCCTGACTCACAGAAACAGTGAGATAACAAATTTAAGTATGTGTTACTTATAGCAACTTACTATGGGGCAACTAGTTATGCAGCAATAGAAAACTAATGCACATGTTGGTACCTAAAAGGGGGTTACTGTTATAAAGACTAAAATGTGAAAGCCACTTGGGAATTAGGCAGTGGTGGAGGCTGGAAGAATTTTGAGGAAGATGATGGATGAAGACTGTTAGTTGAAATATGGACACTGAGACAAGAGTTCAGAAGGAAGTGAGGAGCATTATGGAGGAAATCTAAATTGCCTGAGAGATCACCATGAACAGACTGTTAGAAATTTGGGCGTTTAGAAAGCATGGGTGGAGATTCGGTCAGAAGTTAGACACATGTTATCAGAACTGGAGGAGGAGAATCCTTGCCATGTGGTGCAGAAAGCTTGAAAACTTATGTTCTGCAGCTATGTGGCGAGCAGAATGTGGAAGTAATGAACCTGGGTATATAGCCAAGCAAAGTGTTGAAAGTGCTGCCTTGTTTCTTCTTGCTGCTAATACTAAAATATAAGAAAAATAAATAATTTGATGGAAAACTGATAAATACAAAGGGGCCAGGACTGGATGATTTTGGAAATAGTCTTTCCCATGGCAAAACATACTCAGTGTCAGAAATGATTCCTGAAAGCATGGCATAGGGAAAAGACTGTGTGACTTGTCTAGATTTTTACTGAAACTTCAGAAGGACCAAAATGTTAAAGTATTCAGTCATATAAAAAAATTCTTCTAAGAAATGAATATTGTGATCACAGATGCCCTTGAACTATAGGGCTCCCAGAAACTTAGGTTTACGGTCCCTCAGCTATCTCAGCAGAAGCCAAAGGCAGAAAGATTATCTTGAAAAGATTTGTGAGCATGGCTTTTTGTCTAATGGAGTAAAATCCTGTGAAATTCATATAAGGAACGTGTAGAGAGCAGAATTGTTTCCCTTCAGAATTTATATCCTTGTGGAATCTATGAATGGCACATTACTAAAAAAAAATTATGCTCATCAAACTATGATGGAGTTAGGTCCTATAAACCCATCATAAGTTGAAAATATTATAAGTTGAAATGCATTTATTGTACTCAACCAACCAAACATCTTAGCTTAGCAGCTGGGTGCATTCTGGAGTGTCAGTTGTGTACCCTTGTGATTACATGGCTGCTTGCAAGCTTGGTTCACTGCTGCTGCTCAGCATCTACAGAGAGCATCCTACTGCATTTCATTAGTCCAGGAAGGATCAAAATTCAAAATTTGAAGTCAGGCAGAAGATGAGGACATGTCAAAGATGTTGGACAGTATAGCGTGGCCTGTCAATCAGAGACACCTGGCAAATCATGGCCAAGATACATTGTAGATCAGCTTCCTACAGCCCACATCTGACGTCAGAAGAATATGAAAGATGGTGGCCACTGGGGTTTGTTGGCACTGTCTTTTTGCTTTTGTTGTGACCTGCTCTGAGAGCAGACTGTATTTCTTTTCTCCTTCTTACCACCTCTACTTCTTTTCTCTCTTCTTTTAACTTCTTTTTCACATTTACTTCTTACTTTCTTTTTCTACCCTCAATAAACTTTGAACCACTGGTAGTCCCATCCAATTCTTTGAATGAAACAGTAAAAGCCTGGAAAGGACCGCTGCCCACCACACATGTTGGTAACAGAAGTATAATTTCCAATGAAAGTGTTAGTTGAATGTACAGCGTGGTTAAGCTGAAAAATTGTCAAGTCAAACCATCCTAAGTTGGTGACTGCCTCAAAGGTCTTTCATAGGTATTCATATTAAAATGAAGTTCTACCAGATTAGGGCAGGCCCTTATCTGTTGGTCTGTACCCTTGGAAGAGGGAAGTTTGGGCACGTACAAGCAAAAGGGAGAACACCTTGTGAAGACAGAGGCAGATATTGGAGTGATGTAGCTACAAGCCAAGGATTGTTTGCAGACAGGAAATGCTAAAGAGGCAAGGAAGGTCCTCCCTTAGAGGTGTTAGAGAGAGCATGGCCCTTTGACACCTTGGTATAAAATTTGTAGCCTGTGGAGCTATGAGAGAATATGTTTTAGTTTTTATAAGCCATCCAGTTTGTGGTAATTTGTTACAGCCACTTGATGAAAGCAAGACTAGAATGTTTTGAGAAAATTTTATTAGCAGAAGCACTGCTAGCATGGACTGAGAGATACAGAGAAAATATACGGGGAAAGGAGGCTGTTGGAATTCTCCTATCCCCAAGTCCTATTGCCAGGAAGACAACTGCTAAAACCACTCAGCCAAAAGCATGGTCTTGATATCTTAAAAAAGGAAGGATGATTCAGAGGACAGAAGCAAGAACCATGAAGGTTGAATCAAGAACCCAGAGTGCAGAATTGGGAAACATGGAAGATTATTCCCAGGCCCTGAAATCCAAGGAGCTCCAGCTGAAGTTTCCCCTGATGTGTTTCAGATATACTTTGGACTGCTGGCTCCTTTTTACTGCCTATTTCTCTCCTTTTTGAACTGTAATATCTGTAAGTGTTATCCTATATCTGTCCTACCATTGTGTATTTGTATGGGGATCATAATGTGTCCCATTTCATGCCCATGGGTGGAGAGAATTTGTAACTAGGTGCTGTCATTGTGGATTATCCTGGGTCACCATGATATATGATTTAGATGGTGATTTGGGACCCATGAGGCTAATGAGATTTAGAGGAAAATTTTTAGACTTCGAGTTGTTGCTGGAATGGGAACCTTGGGAATCTATGGAAAGCCAATCACAGGACCAGCACATGGATTGTGGTAGGCAGGATTCTAAGATCTCTGCTATGTTGTAAGAAAAAGAGGTTTTACAGGAATAATTAAAGTTACTAATTGTTGACCTTAAGAGAAAGAGGTTGTTTCACCTATGCTAATAACATGAGTCTTTTAAACGGGGAGTTTTCTATGGCTGATTGGAGAAGCAAAAGACAGGGACTCAAAGCATGAAGGAAATTCAGTGTTTCATTGGGAGTTGATGGAGGGACCCACAAATCCAGGAATGTGAGTGACTTGTAGGAGCAGAGATTGACTCCTGGCCAACATCAGCCAATAAAGTGGAGATCTCAGTCTGTAAGAACTGGATTCTGCCAACAACCTGAATGAGCTTGAAAGATTCTTCCTTATAGAGTTGCTTGACAAGATCACAGCTCATCTAACACCTTAATGTCATTCAAACTTTGAGACCTTGAACAGAAGGTCAAACTGAAATATGCTGGACACCTGACCCATGAGAAGGGTAGACAATAAATTTGTGTTGTTTGCAGTTATATTTGTGGTAATTTGATATGCAACAGTATAAAACTAGTGTTTGTGTGTGTGTGTGTGTGTGAGAGAGAGAGATCTTTCCATCTCTGTGATAAAATACCTGCTTTTTCCACAGGTTTAAAGGAGGAAAGGCTCTATTAGGTTGACAGTCTTAGAAGTTTCAGTCCATGGTTCGTTGGCTCCATTGTTTTGGGCTTGTGGTGAGACAGAATGTCATGGTGGGAGCGCCTGGTAGAGGAGGCTTCTCACCTCATAGTGGCCAGGAAGTAAAGAGAAACAAGTGACCAAACGACAAACAAAAATGAGAGAGGAAGGAGCCAGGTCCCAGTAGCTCCTCAAGAGCATGCTTCCATGACCGAAGTCCCCTCCACTAGGCTCCCCCTTCCGATGGTTGCACCACATACCAACAACCACGAGCTGGCGACTGAGCCTTCGGAGCCTCTGGAGAACGCTGAACACTATAGCAATGTGTGTGAAAAATTCCACACATTGATTCTCCTACAATACATCACATTTGTACTGACTATATAAAATACGTCTAGTCCGAAGTTTAAAATCTTCTTAGATGTTAGTGATGAAATAAATTTTATAGAAAAATAGAATTTCAATTTTGAAAAGGCTTAATAAAGAAAGGTAGCTCTAGCATAAATCTTTTTATTTCTTTATCCTTCTGGGAGATTCTGTGAGGAGGAACCTGGTTAGGATGAACTTTCAGTGGTAGAGATCTCAATTAAGCCAAATCAATTCAATTAGGAATCACTGAATATCATGTATACACCGCCAGGCACTGGGCTTAGCACTGGGGGCTGAATAATAAATATTTCTTGCCCTGTAGACTCTTTACGATGGGTTGGGGAAACAAGTAAATTCGTAATAGCAATATGAGGTGTTAACTTCTACACTTGGGTGATATGGAGCAGAAATGAAGGTGACCTTACCCAAACCTGGGATGGTGGTGGTAGGGAAATCTCCAGATCTGAAGAGCATGTACAGGCATGAGGGAATGAGTGGTGTGGGAGACACTTTTGAGCACAGGAAATACATACAGAAAAGGCGCCAGGTAAGAGAGCGTTTATGGATCTGTAAGTAGCTCAGTACACCTGGAAGACGAGTGGCCAGAGACCAGAGGAAGATGAGGAGTAAAGGTGGGCCAGTTAATGAATGGTCTTAAGGCTAATGTGATCATTTTCCCTAGGACAAAGGAGAAAATCATTAAAAGTAGTAAACACAAAAGGCTGTTCCCAAGATCTTCCTTTAGAAAAATCTAATGTTAGCGGGGTGGAGATGAACAATAGGGGACAAGACAGGGGCAGGGAGATCAGAGCGAACTCTTTCCAAACAGAGAAAGAGATGCTGGTGGGAATGGAGAGGAGGATACGGACTTCATAGGAACAACATGGATTTTGAGTAGGCTATGAAAAAGAGGAAGAGAGAAAGGCGGTACTGAGGATTTAGGCTTGTGAGGCTGGGAGACTGGCAACACGAGTCACCTCGTGGTACCTTGTTACAGCCGCTCCAGTGATCTAAGGCAGATGTTATAGGAGTAAGGAGCACATTCGCTGCAAACGATGCCCAGGGGTCTCTCCTAAGGGATGTGAGGTAGGGGTGGTTTCTCTGGCTTCCCAGTTCTTCACAGAACAACTGCTTAGACTGGTGGTTGTTTTACCTGCCCAGGATGAGACACTGCCAGACTGCAGGAAGTTTACCAAGTCTCTTATATTCCAAAATATGTGGCACCCAACCTCCAGTACAATCATTTTATGAGGCGGTGCAAACTGCCTTTAGCAAACCCCTTTTCCTCCATCTGGCTAGCACAGGTTCCAGGTGCAATTCTTTACTATGTCATTGTGGTCACTCTCCTCCATCGTCCTAGGTTTTAGAAGGATGATTGGTCACCTCATATGTGTGTGATGTAATGATGAGCGGCGCATAATCATTTCAAGATCTAGAGAAGGCTGAGCATATGAGGGTGAAGCGCTCACCTCCTGGCTCAGACAGTAGTCCTGGGAATTAAATGATAGAAGGCATCAATTAGATGATGTAAGTGCTGCATGCAGCCCAGGGCATAAATGAGAGCTCAATAAATGCTAGTTGCCATTGTTGTTAATTGCTATTACTTACTTGCTATTGTTATTATTGTAATAACTATTATCGCAAAAATAATAGAGCTGGAAAAACTGAATGAGAAAGTTGGAAGGAAGGCTGTAGTTCATAAGTGCAGTCTTTGAATTCAGTATTTAAGAGATGGAATAGTTTCAAGCAATGACAGCAGTCTAGCCATCCAGGATGGGTGTGGAAATGCGGTGATGGGAACGGGAGGTGTGAGATGAAGGTTGTTAGCTCCAAGGACGCCAAAGGGTGAGGCTGGGGATTAGGAAAGTCATCTGTGGGGCCGTGGAGCTCTCCCAGGATGACAGTATGACTTTGATTAGAGGAGACAATTGTAAGTGCTAATACCTTTAATAAAAGAAAAGAATACTTGAGGGTTTGTTGGCAGGGTCCCCACGCAGGGAGTGTCTCCAGATGCCGTGGTTGTAGTAGAACCATGATGCCTTTGGCACTGTTCTTATTCTATAAGTGACTGTGGGGCCAGGTACGAGGTAGCGGCTGGGGTAGTGTGTCTGGTCCAGAGCTGAGTGTTTGGAGTACATCAGAGGCTCTGTGCCCATTCATTCAGTCCAGGCAAATTGCCCTGCTTCTGGAAGAAAAACCCCTTAAGAGCTATTTGACTGAACATCAGGAAATCTGTCCTCACTCTCATTTAGAATGCAGAGACTTGTGTGGTGACTCATACATTTGAAAAGCTCAAATTAAGTAGGGGTGATCTCAACGGTGATTCACTGAGGCAAACTGGAGAGTGATTCATCCCCTTATGTGCTCGTCCTTGGGAGTCACCAGGCTGAGAGGTCGTTCTTCCGAAGAACACCCTGCACTCAAGGAATGATGACGCTGGGCCCTCCGGTGGTGGGATTTCAGTAATTGCATGGAGTCACCCACAGCATTTTTTCATAAGTCATTTTCTTTAGTTGTTTTTATTCTCATTTACAGTCTGCAAGATGCTTGCTTGCTCTCATGACTCATGCTGATAAATTAGGGAAGGCGATGGTGCTGTCAGGTCAAAGGTGGGGGTACATTTAGTAAATTGTGGCTACATATTCCCTGTTCTGTGATCTCTAGGGGAGAATGCATCTTTTTTGCCATCTGTTAGTGAGGACTAATGTTTTTTTAAGAGTAAACATGCTTAAATAAATTTTATATGATGCTTAGAGGAAACACTAATTAAAAACCTAGTTAAAAGTGAAGATGACTTCTACTGTAACAAGCCCAGAGATGAATGATTCCTATGTATCAGTAACAGCACTGTGTGGAGTTAACAATCGATACCCAAAAGATCTGTCTGGAAGGGGAAGACCATATCACCTGATCCAACTAAGTATTTATTTCTGTACCTAGTAAGTGCCCAAGGACTCCACCAACTACCCAGGACCTGATAGCAACTCCTTTGAACATTCTAGCCCCTGCTTAACCCTCGCTGTAGCCTTTCTTAATGGTTAATTCCATTGCCTGTGATGAATTTTTAACCCCACCCACAGTTTTCAATGTTTCTAGCTACCACTTATAATGAATTTATTTTGTGCCAGGAACTGGCCTAAACATATATTAACTCATTTAATCTTTACATCAACCCTGGGAAGCAAGTTCTTATTATCAGCAACTCTATTTTTATACAGAAAGATTGAAGTGCAGAGATATTAAATTACTGTGTATGGTCACACAACACAAGGAGAGGGCACCGAGGTTCAGACCCAGCCAGTCTGGCTCCAGGGCTCCTGGTCTCCGCCACTCCCATGTCCATCTCTGCGAGTCCTCCTGGCCCGCCATTCATCCCCAGCGCTGGCTGTCCTCTCTGCCCACTCAGCTTTCTGGCTTGACCCCCCTTTGGTCTGTTCTCCACACAGCCACCCGAATGATGTCTTAAAACCATTAGATCGTGTCACCATCCTTGTCACCCTGCAGTGATGGCCCATCTCGCTGAACTACATGGCTACAGGATCTGAAGCAGCAACCTCCTTTGTACCATTTTCTGCTAAGTTCACTCCCTTCTGGCCACATTGCTCTTGCTGTCCTAGCTCAGCAACTCCTTCCTGCCCTGGGGATGGGAATGTGCTAGTCCACTATTCCCTCTGCCAGAGATTCTTTTCCTGGCATTACGTGAGCTTCATTGATGAATCTTGGAGGGAGGCTGCTGGGGGTGAGATGTAGGACCTTGTGCATGCCAGGCAACCACTTTCCCACTGAGCTGTACCCTAGCCCCTTAACGGATAATCTTATCCAGTCTCTTTTCATAAGGGCCTTTTCTTACCACCTTACCTCACCCACTTCCAGTCACTGAATGGTCCTTATCCCCTTCATAGTACTTATCATTACTACCTGACATGCTACTACAATGTCACCTTCATGATGGTGGGCGATTTTACTATCTTACTGCTTTAACTTAAGCACAGAATATAGGTACCTGACATACAGTAGGCACTTAATAAATATTTGTTAAATGAATGAGTGAATAGATGAATGAATCTCTAGCAATAGAGATAACGGTTTTGAATGATTGAATAAATGCGTTCAGTCTTGAAGAGAAAACAGAGGATTTTCATACTATGGGAAGAAGCTTATGGGTGTGCAGAAGAGGAGTTCCTATGTATTTCTGGAAGGACTGTGCTGAGCTGAGCTTGACAAAGTAGCAAGTTCCTGAAGCTAAGCATGGGTGGAAAGGGCTTTCCCATAAGGGGAAATAAGCAAAGATTGGTAGGCGTGAAACAAATGTCACAGATTGGGAATTCCTCACTGGGCTACTGGGAGCCATAAAGTATGAAGAGACATAAAATGATGCTGGAAATACAGGTCAAAACTACTCTTCTTCATTAAAATAAAAACACAAAAGCCACAAAAACAAATAAAATCATCTTTGATTTGTAAGCTAACAGAATTTATCAACTAAAATACTTCCATTTATTTATATTCATCCTTTTTAAAAAATATAACAAACTCAAATTATAAATAAAGAGCAAAATAAAAGATAGGTAATAAAGGGAGGAGATCTTTCTCAGAGCGGAAGGGTGGCTGGGATTATAGTTCGGCCGTGGGTATAGCTCAGTGGCATTGTGCCTGCCTGGCAAGTGGGAGGTCCTAAGATCGAGGCCTGGTTCCAAAAAAAAAAAAAAAAAGAGAAGGGGATCAAGAGATGGAGGGAGTGGGGAGGGAGGGAGGGAAAGAGGGTAGAAAAAGGGATTATGATGTGCTATGTACAAGTACCAGCTCCACACAAGGAATGAACATTATGACTGCAAACATGAACTAATAAAAAAGTTTAAAAAATTAAGCCCCAAATGCTAAGAGTTCTTGGTGGCGAACAGACAAAGGAAGAGTGTCTTAGACCCAGGGCCCCAATCAGAAGCAGTTGTGTATGAATAGCCCAGCTCGCTCCAGGATGGTGCAGATGGAGTGGCCACCCTTAGCAGCAGACCACAGCTCACTCCCCTGCTCTCCCAGATGCCGGCATCTTTGGTGGTGAGATGTGGGGCCATCCCTCACCCCAGTTCTTATTTCACTAAGAAAAGAGAAATAGTCATTTATTTTCTTATGTTGTTGTTGATTTCTTCTACTAGAGAATGAGATCCCTGAAAGACATCAATAATCTTCACCTTGGCAGGTCACCTTTGGTCTCTAAACCATGGATGATATTTCTCCATCAGCTAAACAAATTCTAAGCTATGAAGCTAGTTAAAGGGATTAATTTCTTTAACTTTGAAACCTTCTTTTTTGTTTGAGAATGACAAGGAACTCATGTATGGCAACTAACTGTACTGCAGTCACATTTCACTTATTTGGAATTTTGCAATCAATTTTTTTATTAGTTCAACAAAGAACTGATTATGATAGGCATTGTGCTGGGGTTAGGGATAGAATGGTAACTAAGGCAGGAATTTCAGGGGCTCAGTGGGGCCTATATTCCGGCAGGGAGGGCATAGATTAACTATACCTTAAATTAAAAACTGCATAAGTCTTTCAGCTAAGTCAGTCATGGGAGCCTCTTCCAGGGGGCTGACTCGGTCTAGAATTGGGAGACGCTCTTCCTGAAGCAGTTAGGCTTCAGCTAAGTTGGGTAGGAGTTAGCTAGTTGAAGGCAAGATGTAGGGAGACATGAACTTTTCAATTAGATGAAATTGTAGGCACCAAAAGAGCACATAGGTTTGACAAACTGAGAGTAGTCTTGGCAGTGGACAGGTCCGAAGGGGCTTACATAGAACAAATGGTGACTTCACCTCTCCCTTTGAAGTAAGTTGGTCGACTCTCATCAGAGAGGAGGATTTCAGAACATATCGGTGTGAGGCTTAGGCAGATTTACTAGGAGAGTTAGAAAGAGTTACTAGCCAGACTTCAGCTGGAGGAGCCAAAAGGGACGCCATTCTGATGAAGAGTATCAGTCTGAGTCTTTATGGATTAGTTGAGGTGGGCCAGGGTCCAGTTAATCGTTATGTCAGTTTTGGTTTTCCGAGATGGCTCCAGGAGATGATGATTTCTCCCGTGGCAGCCTCAGTGTTACAGAGGCCTTGCTGGAACCCAGAATGACTGTAGATGCAGGGCCGTGACTGGAGACTCCTGGGCACTCGTTGGCAGTTGAATGTCCCTGTAGATCTTTTATCTTGATCTCCTGAGTCTCGAAGGGGGATAAGACAGGTTATGTTAATTTTGGGCTAACCAACTTCCTCTTACCAAATTCTAGACAGACACTCCCTGAATGATTAACATGCATCTACGCGGAGCTCTGCAAGGATCTGATCCAAAGTTTTAAGGTAATAAAGGAGCCTGATACAAACGAAGGTCCAGCTCTGTTCTACTTGGGCCTCTGTAGGCCCAAGTGAGAAATGCTTGCTTTTTGGAAAAAAACTGCTTTAAAGTCCTTAACTATCTCAGAAGAAAGTACCAATCATGCTTTTAATGAGGAAAAAGTTAAGGACCCAGAAACTGTTTGTCCTCTGTCCCTGCGGTGTCCTCTGACTGCAGCAGTCTGATGTGAATAGATCAGAGGGTTCAATGGGAAACGATGTACAGTAAGGTGAGAAAGGCAGAAGGAGCCAGGCTGTGAGATGTGCCATATGGTTAGACCATAACCTACAGGTGGCTAGAAATATTTTTTTTTTTTTTTTTTTTTTTTTGTGGGTACCGGGGGGACGACCTCAGGACCTCGTGCGCCAGCAGGCACCCGTGCCGCTGAGCGATATCACCGGCCCCTTTTTCGTATGTGGGATCCGGGAGTCAAACTCGGGCCTTCGCGCTTGCAAGGCAGGCGCTTAAGCCGCTGAGCTGTCTCACCGGCCCAGGTGGCTAGAAATATTGCAAGTGAAGAGTTTTAAGCAGAAAGATGACAATCAGGTTTTTTTAATAAAAGTATTCTATATGTAACAGCCTCTAGAAATACAAGAGTCAGCATCTGTGAAAAAAGCAGCCATTGCTTCTAACTAGTTTAAATCTCTCTAATGAAACCTCATACAAAAGTTTTTGGGTTTCCCTTGCTCATCAAAGAGTCCTTATGTTTTAAATTTAGTTTCCATTTTGTTTACACCGGGCCAGGGATATAGCTCAGCAGCACAGTGCCTGCCTAGGAAGCACGAGGTTATGAGTTCAATTCCCAGTACCAAAAAAAAAAAAAAAAAAAAAAAGTGTTCCATTTTGTTTACACACATTCGAAAGCTTAGTTATCTCTTCTTCTTGGTTATCATTTCTCCTTTTTTGTTTACCTTTTGTTTTTGTTTTATCAACAGTAAGTAGAAAATATTTCACAGATGAGCAGTTTTTAACTGAAAATGAAGAATAGGAATTAGCTAGGTGGATAAATATTAATGAATAAGTTTATGAGCGAACATATGAAAAAGCAAAAATAAAGACTTATTAGAATTGGCTACTTGAGACAAGGATACATAGAGTGTATTTGTAAAAGATTTTTGTAATATATTAAAAATCTTTTATCTAAAGGGGTTCATTACACAACAGTGACAACAAATCAAATCTATAAGAATTTGGGAAAAACAGTTACAACAGTGTGGAAGTTTTTCTTTTATCTGTCATCATGGAAGAATGAAGAGTATTTCATAGTTTCCCTATTTCAAAAGTCTGTCCCTTTGTTGCAATGATATTGATAATTTAATAGTTTCTCTGAGGAATTTTGGGAAAGATACAAGATATAGAACAACTGGGATTCTCTTGTATTGTTTGTGGAAATGAAGTTGATATAGCCCTTTGGAAAACTGTTCTGAAATATCCATGAAAACGCACAGTATTCCAGTTCTATGATTTCAGTAATATAAAGAACAATGAGTGTTTATGCCCACAAAAAGACAGGTACAAGAATTTTCACAAATAGTTTTCTTCCTAATAGCACCCAAATAGAAATAATTTAAATGTCTGCCAGCAGGAAACTGACAAAGAATTTGATGTATATTCATACACTAGAATAATCTACAGCCTTAAAAAAAAATTTCAAGTACACTTACCTAATTAGATAAATCTCACCAACAAGTTATTCAAACAAATCAAACACAAAAGACTACTAACTTCATTTATATAACATCCAAAAATAGGCAAAATTAATCTTTAATGACAGGAGTTACCACATGGCAATATTGGTGGTTGTTATACAGTGTGTCATATGTATAAAAACACACTAAGTTGCATAATTAACATTAACATTCTATACGCTTTAATCAATAGACGTATATTTCAAGGAAAAGTAAAAGAAACTTAAAATTACTCAAAAAGAAAAAAATTTGTTACACAGTGCTCCATGTCTGGGACATATGGTGGTGAGATTTGAGTTCCAAATGGCCTGGCCTTGTCAGTTGCAACACACATGAGCTCTCTTGGGCTGGCTCGGCTTACTGCCTGTAGTTTTACTTAGCAGGCATTTTACATTCCTGGCATCTCCAGTTTCCTAGAATCTCTACTGCACCACTGACTTTATTCCAACAGCTTCATGAACTACCCTCTCAGGGTGCTCCTTGCCTGGCATCCCAAGCCTTCCTTGGGAATCTGGTTAGGAGCCT
The DNA here is from genome assembly GCA_028451465.1 of Erethizon dorsatum. Lineage (NCBI taxonomy): Eukaryota > Metazoa > Chordata > Mammalia > Rodentia > Erethizontidae > Erethizon > Erethizon dorsatum. The sequence continues at coordinate 121,939,674 of CM051829.1, read as the reverse complement.
CCCTGACCTCACAATTCTTGCACTCCGCATGATGATAAAGCTAGCATCATGTGGCTGACACCAAAGTCTGCTGAAAGCAGAAGGCAGGCCCCCTTGGGCCATGGGGACTGTGGCCTCTGAGTGCCTGGATAGCTGAACACAAGGAAACGAATCACAGGGAGCCAACTCCCTAGGAGGCCCCTCTTAAGCAGGGGCTTAAGGGCTCTCTTTTCAAGTGAAAGGTTTACACTTTTGCAACACTGAGTCTGCAGTGGGTAGGGTTTCGTTGATTCCTGCATCATCCTCAAAGTATTTTTCTTGGCCCTGTACAAAGTACTTGACTTCTTTTTTCTTTTTTTTTGTATGCAGGTATCAGGAGTCGAACTCAGGACCTCGAGCTTGCCAGGCAGATGCTTATGCCGCTGAGCTATATCACCAGCCCAATTTCTTTTTAATGATACTAATTTCTTCAGCAACCATACCTACTTTGGTTCCAACTTTACGAATGGCTCTTTTTGAACCAAAATTTAAGTTTTAAAAATCTTTCTGCCCTACTTTTTGCTCGTGATTCTCATGCTAAATCTTGGTGAAAGCAGCTATCATCATACATGCCACAGCCTGAATGTTGGGCTGCCTTGAAATTTCCTCTGTCAGATAAACTATTCTGCTGTGCTGAAACTCAGCCTTTTGTAAAATGTCAGGATGTGGGCAAACTGTAAGCAATTTTGTCAAAGTGTAACACTACCTCTAATCCACTTCCCAATAGAGTTCTCATCCAAACTGAAACCTCACGAGTCTCGTCTTTACTGTCTGCATGCCAGTAAGCATTCTGGTCCTCTGAGCTCCGACCAGAATTGCCTATAAAACTCTGTTTACAACATTCTAGGGCTTCTGTATCCTGCATACCAAATTTTTCAAAAACTCTTCATGTGAACCATTACAAATTCTTCTGAAACACATGATAGATATAGTTATAGCAATGACCCCATGTTATGGTTTGTGTCTAGATGTCCCCCAAAGCCTCATGCAGTCGTAGGTGGGGCTTTTTTAGAGGCAGCTGGATCTAGAGTGTGTGATGCTGGGATTAAGGGTGTGTGATTACTAAATCAGTCCACTGACTGGTTTTGCATCACCCTAATCCTGGCAGCCTGGATACAGTATAAAATGTGCAGAAAGATGCTGATAAGGTCTCTTGTTGCTCGCTACTTTCTTCCTGCCATGAACTATTCTCCTCTCTGTAGCCATCCTGCCTTGGAGCCAGCCGATTATGGACTGGAACCTCTATGAACTGTGGGCTAAATAAACCCTTCCCCCTTTAACTTTGGGTGTCCAGGTGTTTTGTCTTAGCAATGAAAGAAAATTAACTAAGACACCCCACTTCTCTGGTACTTATTTTCTGTATTAGCTTTCCCGCTGTTGGGACAAAATACCAACACCCACAACTTGAAGGAAGAGAAATTTAATTTGGCTTATAGTTTCAGGGGATTCAGTCCACAGTCATGTAGTTCCAAGGCAGAAACATCATGGCAGCTGTTCAGTTCATGGTGGCTGAGAAGCAGAGAGGGGAACAGCACCAGAAAGGAAGGGGCCAGGGACCAGACGTAGTACCCAAGGTCCTGCCTCTGACCCACACAGACAATCCGGGAGCGTGCTTTACTAATACCCTAGGCGGCATGCAAACCTGTCAAATTGACGATACAGCTTAACTGTCACAAAGGTACAGAGAGATAGAGGAGCATAGTATTTCTTTATTTTTAGAGAGAATCCTTGGTTTTATGCTTGTGCTCACATCTTGTTGTTTAGAAATTACACAGAGCTACAGTTGAGGGTTGAATTTGCCGCCATTACTTTGAATAGGTGTACACACATAACATTTAAAGGCTCTGTTCCTTCGGCAGAGATGTCCTTTTATAATGAGTTTATTAGTTGGCAAAGTTTCGCTGAACTTTCCGCTTTTTTTCTTTTATCAATGCCATGCCAGTTTCTTCTTAATTTTTATTGTTATGGATAAAATTGTGTGTCCCAAAATACTTTGAAGTCCCAACCCCCTGTAGCTTTAGAATGTGGCCTTATTTGGAAATCGGTCCATTTCAAGGTAACTCAATTAAAATGAAGTAATTAGTGTGGTTCTTAATCCAACATGATTGAAGTTTTTATTAAAGGGGAGAATGCTATGTGAAGACAGAGGCACGGAATTATGCTGACAAATGTCAAAAATGTCTAGGGCCACTAGAAGCTAGAGTGGGGCAAGACAAGGATTCCTTCCCTCTACTGATATCTTGATTTGGGATGCTGAGCCTCCAGAAGTGTAAGATAGTGAATTTCTGTTACTTGCGGCTACCCAGGCCATGGTCCTTTGTTATGGCAGTGGAAAGAAATGAATGTACTTCTCAATTATTGATTTAGACTTTGTTGGACCAGCACTTTTCAGGAGATTCATGTGTGTGTGTGTTTGTGTGTGTGTGTGTGTAAGGGGTGCTCAGGTGTCCAGGGTAGCATTCCATCTTTAAATTGAAGACTCTCTTCTTTTCTGCTCGTTTGGAGACAGATTGCTTACTGCAAATATGACTTGACTGCATGTGTCTTTGTGGGGTCTTCTTCTCAACTGATCAGGACCATGTTAATCCAGGAAGGCTTCGTCCATTAGCTCTTCTTATCTACCCTTGCACCTAGTTTTGTGAGCTCCATGCTTGCCAGGCAAATCACGGTAAAGGATATAAGATATTTTGAACACCGAGAATTCTCTTTACTATTTTAGATTATTTTTTTACTTCTTCCCTTATGGATTCTGCCCCATCTCAGTTCCCCGTAGTAGCCCTATTCTTATTTTGGAGTGTGCAGAATCTATATTTCACTGAAAGAGTATTCAGGGTTGTTGTTGTCATAATTGCTGTTCTCCTTGTTGCTTTTCTGTGGTTTACAGAAGGGTAAATACAGCTTCACACTGTCATGTTCATGAGTAGAGGCTCATCCTGAACTTTGAAATTATTTGCAGTGTTAAGAACAGAAAATACATAAGATTAAGTGGTTGTTATGGCTTATATTTAAATGTTCCCCCAAAGCCTCATGAGCTCATAGTTGGGGCTTTGGGGAGGTGGTTGGATCAGGATGTTAGATACTGGATCATGGATGTGTGATACTGGATTAGTTCACTGATTGGTTTAGCACAGTTCTGGGTGTAGATGATGGACTTACTGAACAGGGAAGACCTCGCCTATGTGCGGGTGGCACCAGCCAGTAGGTTTGAAGCCTGGGTAGAATAAAAAGGGAAAGAAGAAGGAAGTCTTGCTGTTTCCTGCCTGGCATGCTATGGATTGTTTCTCCTCTTCCATGCCTCTCCGCCATGCCACCCTGCCTTGGAGCTAGCTGACTGTGGACTGAAACCTCTAAAAACTATTAGCTAAAATAAACCTTTCCTCCTTTAATTTGTGAGTGTCAGGTATTTTGTCCCAGAAATGAGACAGTAACCAAGGCAGTGGTACTTTTGTGTTTTTCTTTCCACACATATTTGATTAGAATAGTTGCAAGTAATGGTGAGTTATCATACCAGGCATCTTCTATAGGGAGCCACTCTGCCTATTTGTGTAGTTCCAGAAACATCCTAATTCTGTTTCTCCTAACATCACCCTAGAGTGTCAGCATGCAACAAGTCTCTCATAAGCCAGTTGGTTTGAATGGAAACATTTATTTTCATTTTTGTAACACTAAGTATTAAAGTCAGGGCCTTGTGCACACCAGTTAAGTGCTCTACCACCAAGCTACTCCTCTGTATATTTTCTATTGAAAAATTTAGCAAAAGAAGTGTTTCTGGTGCCTTTTGACATCACATCAATAGAATCTTGTAGCACGCATTCCATCAATAAGTATTATATTTATTGAGTGGTTTCAATGTTCCCAGCTTGTGTCCGAAGAGATAAGCAATGAACAAAACATACATTTCCATTTTTTCTTGGAGAGTAGTTTAATTTCCTTTGTGATCGACAAGCACAGTGAATCTCTGATGGATGTGTATCAAAAACAAAGCTAATATTTTAAATTTATGTCTCTTGTATTAGCTCCAGCAATAAAACAGTGTCTGAATCACCTTATTATTTTGCCTCTGGAAGAACTAATTATGTTTCTAATACTAAAAACAAAAATCATGATAGCACTGCTATATTCCAGCTGTGTTGTTTTTCTCCTCTGGAGAGTGTCCTTCATGCTACTGTGGAGGTTAGGGTCATCAGATTTACAACTGAATGGACCCAGAGTCAAAGCCTGGCCTACACACTTAGAAGATACTTAGCTTCTCTGAGCTTCAACTTCCTCTTCTGGAAAACAAAAATAATATCAACTTTTCTAGCTGCTTAGGATCAAATGTTCTTTTGCTATCCCTTAGCATGACACATAGGAAGAGCTCAGTCAACAGTGGCATTTAAAACTTTATTATTGTCATAGTTATTTATGGTACTGTGCATCGAGTTAATCATATGTTTTCTATTCTGGGAATGGCCCCTACATGGCTTTCCTCCTTCCCTTCCCTTCCGTTCCGTTTCCTTCCCTTCCATTCCCTTCCCTTCCCTTCCCTTCCCTTTTCCTTTCTTTTCCTTTCCTTTCTTTCCTTTCCTTCCTTCCCCTCCCTCCCTCCCTCCCTCCCTCCCTCTCTTGCCCCTTTCTTCTTTCCTGATTTTTTGGAGACAGGGTTTTGCTATGTAGTCCAGGCTGACCTTGAACTCACTAGGTAGCCCAGGGTGGCCTTGATCTCATGATTCTCCTGCCTAAGCCTTCCAAGTGCTGAGATTACAGGTGTATATTACCATACCTGCTTGACTTCCCTTCTGTACTCCTCTATAGAGAAGTTTTATGGAGACTTTTTCTTGTTTCATAATTCCTCACACATACCTTCATGTATCACATTCCTTATTTTTGTTATTATTGATGGTGATTCGGTTTTTTATTTGATTTTTTAAATTTTTTCTTTTTATTTATTTTGCCTTTGGCCAACCAATAATACCTGTGATTTTCTAGAAGAGTAAAGCATGAGGCATATGTTTTTTTTTCAACAAATTCTCCTTGCCAGTAGAAGAGCTTGTCAAAGGTCTTTGTGGTGGCCACAGCTCCTGTGCAACTGTACCCAAGAATACTCTGCTGTGGGTGGCAGTTCTGGCAGTGGAATTACGCCATGGCAGTAGATGTAAGATATTTTGAATAGTAGGTCATATTGGATGGTTTTCATTGGCTTTCCAAGCACTAAACAGTACAAATCCCTCACCAAATGATTCTATGAGCAGTCTGAGAGAAGCAATAGGAATATTATTTTCCACTATGATCCTGTACTCAGAACAGTTTCTAACAATCAAGGAAAAAAGTAGGCACAGTTTTAATAATATCATTATCCATGTTTCTGTCAAAGACAACAAGGGATGTGGGGTGTTCTGGTTTCTGACCTAGGTAGGTTTTATCAGTGAATGCATGGACTTGAGCATATCTGTTGGATTTTACTAGATCTACTTAGTCGATGGAAATGTCAACTATAGTATGACTTCAGAGCCAGACTGCTTGGGCACAAATCCTGTTTTTGCTACTTATCAAATGATAGTATTAGGGCAAGAGTATTTTCATTTTGTTCCTTAAACTTCCGAATTTAACTAGTAGGTAAAAACCTTGAGATAAACTTTAGTCCCACTGCCCATTCTGTAGCCATAAACTTCAAAGAGGAGAAACAGATGGTGCTATCACAAACAAATGGGTTTTCCTTATCACTATCCTAAGGTCATAAAACCATAAAAGGAGAGACAAATGGTTTTAGCACAGACTGATACCACTTACCCCCATTCCCTGTGTTAATTAACCAGATGTTTTGAGAAAAACCTTGTAAAAATTCCAGAGAGGTGATATAGTAAAGAATGCAGTTTCCATAACAACCAAGGACTTTGTAAGACCTCCAAAAGTGTATTTAAGGAGGAGGACACAAAAGCTCGGGGTCAGCTTCTGCTGTCCCCAGCCGGCATCAATTAAAGAATTCATTTGTTTCTCGAATCTCGTCTTCCTGTGAGTGAATCTATCTTGTGATTTTGCCATAACAATAGAATGTTCACTAGGCTCTCTGTGCCTCTGTTTCTTTATTTGTAAAATGGAGGTAAGTAGCATGTACTCAACAGCGCTCTTATGAGGATTAGATGAGCCAATGCATAGAAAATGCTTAGAAGAGCACCTAGACATAGAACATAAGGGAAGATTCCATGTTCAGGCTGTCAGATTGTCAAGACAGGGTCTAGCTATTGAGTCAGACCACCCTGCACCAGGCCCTTTTAGGCTCTTTCTATAAGGACCCTCATCTTTTTCCATGGCATCCAGATAGGAGGATTTAAATCATCCAAGCCTGGGTGAGACAATCTCACACTTCTCCCTCAAATACTCATAGCCTCTCCACCACTTTATGCTTTCAGTGCATCAGAAATAATGTCACAATTCCCTTCATTGTGGGGAGCAGCTGAGGCTGTAGATCTATCACACATGTGGGGCTAAAGCAGGGCCAGCCCCGAGTACACAGAGCACCCGAGGCAAGCCACGTGAACAAGCTGTTCAAGCTCTGAGAAGGCAAGGAGCCCGAGGTGAGACAGGCAAACAAGTTGCTAGGCAGAGAGGTTTCAACTGGCACCAACCTCCCGAGTGTATACATAACGCACTGCAGTCATTGGACAGTTCTTTCTCTTCCACCAGGAGAGGAAGCTCCACCTGACCTGAGCTTTCTGCATCTTTTTTTTTTTAATATGCAGGTACTGGGAATCAAACTCAGGACCTCGCGCTTGCCAAGCAGGCGCTTATGCTGCTGAGCTGTATCACTGGCCCACTTTCTGCATCTTGACTCTTGTTTTTCTTCATCCTCCACCATCCCCCTCCGGGGTTTAAGAGTTGTGCCAGACTCTGTACTTCATCATGGTTCTTGTGCTCCCTGGTTGTCTCATACTTTGGTTTAATTCTGTAAGACACTAGATGTTGCCGTTTCTGTCCACATTCTCTCCACATTTTCCCCACTCCCCCATCCGCCAAGAACCTGGAATTTCAGAGAAAATTATCAGTAAAATCCTTTTTATCTTTATTCACTGATAAACTTTCTCTTCTCCTTTTACCTGCAACCACTGTGGCTCTATGCTGATAATTCAACACCCATGCAGCCTTTTTTAGCAGGGACCATTCTGCTCAGACCCTGGTGGCTGGTGGTTTCAGGCCCTCTCTGTTTTCTCCTCTGAAAAGCACTCAGCTTGAGTCTTAATTCTCCTACATTAACTGTTATCTACAATCCCATGCTACCTAACCAGTTTAGTATTTCCCACACTGCTACTCTTCATTCCTTGAACATATTAGTTATACCCATTCAATGTCATTTTCATTGTAATTCTAAGAAATACCAACATCTGGTAGATAATTGTTCATACCCTGCTGGGATAAAGTGTTTCCCTGCTTCCCTGTGCTCTTCCTTTGACACACATTTCCATGTCCTAGCTTTGATCTTGTCAGAGCTTCACTGCAAATTCTCAATTTTAGACATTCTACATCTTGTTTTCCTTCCTCCAAAACTAGTTTGATTAAACATGACCAAACAACCCACTGACTCTGACCCTATAATCTCCTATTTTCCTGTCCTCCTTGGCTTGAATTCCATGACCACTCATTATGACAACTTTGGTGCATGAACCCTAAACTTGCACAGCCCAGTCAGTGTATATGTGCTGTAGAACCCAACCTCTTTTGCCTATTGATTTTGCCCCTGAAATCTTCCTTTTATTCCCCATCAAATCTTCACATTTTTCCCTCTTAGCTGGATCATACTTAGCATACAAATGTTCTGTAATTTCTCCAATTAAAAAAAAAAAACTCTTTGGATCACAATCTGTCCTGACCACCCCCACTACCATCTCCTTACTCCTCTTTATAGAAAATCTCGTTGAAGGCATTTTCAATGCTTTGTGTTTATAGTTATTCCCTCTCATTCTCGAACTCCCTCCACTGTGCAGAAACTGCTTGCGAGGGTCAACAAATGACTTCCAGTTGCTGAGTTAAACGTCAAAATGAGGTCAATTCTCCATCCCCCTGTAATTTGACTTGTAGCATTGATCATATTTGATCACCCACTAGTTTTTAAAACATTCCACTTCCATAACACCCACTTTGATTTTTTCCTCCTACATCACTGTATGTTCTTTCTTTGCTAATGCTTTCTCAGCTCCCTGATTTGTTTCATCTTCGTGCTTATCAATTGTAAGATGTACTAGTGTTTAGTTCTTGTACCTCTTTCTTTCAGTTTCTATCTCTTCTGTAGATGACCTCATTAGTTTTACAGTGTGAGGTATTGTTTATGTGGTAATGTCTCCCAAATAATATCTGCAACCCAGATTTCTCCTCACATCTAGAAATTCATAACCCAGCAGCTTACTTGATATGTCATGTGGAGCTACATATACATATTCTATTCTCCTCCAGGTGTTCAGAATGAAGATTTTGGTGTTATCTTTGACTGCTTACTTTCTTCACCCTTGTGTTAGTCAGCTTTCCATTGCTGTGATCAAATACCTGAGAAAAACAACTTGAAGGTGAAAAATTTATTTTGGCTCATCATTTCATAGGTTTCAGTCCATGGTCACTTGGATCCCTTCCTTCTGGGCCCATGGTGAAGAAAAACGTCATGGTGAGGAGCATGTACAAGAGCAATGCTGCTCACTCAGATGAAGAGGAGGCAGAGAGAGACTGAAGGAGATGCTGGGGACAAGATACAATCCCCAAGGTCATGCTCCCATGACCCACTCCCTTCAACCAGGCTCCACCTCCTAAATGTTATTACTTCCCAATAATGCAATCAAATTATGATCTAATCAATGGAACTAAAGCTCCATGATCAAATCAGTTGCCCAAAGCCTGTCAGTGTGCAACCAAACCTTCAACAAAATGAGCCTTTGGGGGCATATTTTAGATAACAAGTGTGACAGCACCCACAGCCTCCGGTCCATTAATTAGTAAACTGCATTGACTTTATCCTCAAGGGCTCTATCCTTGCCATCTTCATCGCCATTTCTTTAGTCCAATCCTCCATCCTCTTGCATTTTGATCACTGCCATGGCTTCCTACCACTCTCCCTACTTCTTCCTCTGCTCTGCTGCAATCCAGTTTCAGAATAGCTGCCCAGAGGGTTGCTGTGAAAATGTAAACCAGATCTTCTTACACCTCTGCTCACACTGTCCCGAGACTTGAAGTCTGAAAGTCAGCATGATGTCCCCACACCTCCTCCCAGCTGCCCAGACTTCCCTACCTCTGTCCTCATCTCCATGACTCCCCTTGATTCACTGCACTGTGGATCCTACCCTCAGACATGGCCTTCCCTAGCCATACCATCTAAAACTGTAACCCTCTCCCAACGTTTCATATACCCCTTCCCTGCCTTATTCTTCCTCCTTGGCCCTAGCCATTGTCTGACACACTTGTTTTTACCTATTTACATTGTTTATTACCTGCTTCACTCACTAGAATTACACAATAACTCTGATGCTTTCCTACCCTATGTAGAAGGAGCCATAAAGAGCATATCATCCTTTCCTCTGATATTGAGGGCATCAGAGAGCAGAGGTGAAGAGTTTTATTCCTACTCCCACGGATGGCAACAGAGGCTTGCCAAAGCTTTTATCACATGTCTTGTAATAACCGATATTTTCAATATGTATGGTAAGACTTGTGACTTCAAGTAAAACCCTAGCTAGTCATACCATTCTCTTAATTCACAAATACTTCTTTTTTCTAAATGCAAAGTCTGTTAGTTACAAATGAACTTTCCTAAAGTCAGGAAAAAAAAAAATCAAAGGTGCCTATTTGACATCTCCTACCTACACAACATTGAATACATTTCTAGCTCTCAGGATAATGATTCTTCCACTTAATTTTTAAGGCCACATATTTTATTTTATTTATTTATGTATTTTTTTGTGGGTACCGGGGGTCAAACTCAGGACCTTGCGCACCAGCAGGCACCCGTGCTGCTGAGCAATATCACCGGCCCTTTTTTCATACATGGGTACTGGGAGTCGAACTCAGGACCTCGTGCTTGCCAGGCAGGCACTTATGCCACTGAGCCATCTCACCGGCCTCACATATTTTAATATCATAGTGATTTTAAAAAACAACTGTGGTGTTTTTGATGCTGTGTTTTGTACATTTTGGACACTCTTGTTATGTAAGGCTACCCTAAGAAATAGTTACAGGTACCACTTTCTTGGAACAAAGCATGACTTTTCTTTGGTTCCTCATGTAGAGAAAGTTATTGTTCATAATCTTAATGTAAGTAAGTTTTGCTTCAAGAAGGCTTGGCTTTTCACAAATAGATATGTAATACCCACTATCTTAGAAGTAATGGATCCCTATCAGTAGAGATTTGAACAAGAGATTAGATAATCCCTTCCCCTGAAATGTGGGAAAGACTCATACTTTGAAAAAGGCTGACCTGGATGATTTCTCCAGTCCTTGATATTGAGATTCTATGATTCTAAAAGGATCTAAAGTACTGTATTATGTACACACTAGTCTCTGAAACACACGGTGGAACTAGATACAAATACATACATAATTTTAAATTATTAATCACTTGTAACAGTTACCTTTGAAATACATGTAAATAACAATTATTAATAAATAATAATTAATATTTCTAGAGAATATTATTAGAATGTGTAAATTTTTCTGGATACATGTGCCTTATGAAACTTATTTTGTTGCCATTGTGTCTTTTCACATTTCTGGATGGTTATTTTTTAAGCACAAATTCAAAAAATTTTGATGAGGTCTAATTTATCAATTTGTTTTTCTTTTGTTATTTGTCCTTTTGGTATTTTATCTAAGAAGCCACCGCAAACCAAGGTTGCAGAGATTTACTCCTCTGTTTTCTTCTGGGGGTTTTCAGGTTTTAGCACTTACATTTAGTTATGCAATCAATTTTGAATTAATTGTTGCAAACAGGTGGGACTCCAATTTCATCCTTTTGCGTATGGATATCCAGGTTTTCCAGTAACGTTTGTTGTAAAGACTTCTTTTCCTGTTAATGTTTCTTGGCACGCTTGCTGAAAACCAAGTGTACAGATTCTCAATTTTATTCATTTGTACTGGTGTTGATCACTTTACTACTGTAGCCTGGTAGTAGGTTTTGAACTAGGAATGAGAATCCTTCAACTTTGGTCTTCCTTATCAAGATTGCTTTGGGTATTTCTGTTCTCTTTTATTTCCATATTTTTTTTTTTTGTTGGGTACCGGGGGGTCGACCTCAGGACCTCGTGCGCCAGCAGGCGCCCGTGCCGCTGAGCGATATCACCGGCCCCTTTTTTGTATGTGGGATCCGGGAGTCGAACTCGGGCCCTCGCGCTTGCCAGGCAGGCGCTTACGCCGCTGAGCCATCTCACCGGCCCTCTTTTATTTCCATATTAATTCTAGGATCAACTTCTCAGTTTCTGCACAGAAGTATCTGGAGTTTTGATGTAGATAGCATTGAACTCACTGGTCAGTTTGGGTTTTGTTGGCATCCTAATGTTGCAGAAAACAGACCAAACACGGGATGAAAGGCACTGAGGAGGTTTAGGAGGCAGTTTATTACACCGGTGGGCTTGTTGGGATCTCTCCCAAAGAGCCAGAGCCCTGCCAGGCAGGGTTTTGGGTCTTTTATGCGGAAAGCAAGGGGGAGACACAGAGGCAGATTTAGTGCATTATGATTGGAAGCTTAGGTGACATCACAGGTTGCCAAGGGAGTTAAACATCTCAAGTTACATTGCAAGGTCATCAGCTACACAAAGGCAGTAAAGACATCTCAAGTTACATTGCAAGTCAACCAGTTACACAAAAGCAGTAAAACAGGGGTCACACAAAAGAAGGAATGTTCTGTTATCAGGCTTGCCCGGACACGTCCACTGGGTTTTGGTGGGCATTCTTGGTGGGCTTTCTTGGCAGGCTTTTATTTAAAATTTTAAATTCCCTTTGACTAACAAAATTATGTTTTTCCGGGCTGGGGTGGAGCTCAGGAGTAGAGCATATGTGAGGTGCGAGTCCCTGTGTGCAAGTCCTAACACGGCAAAAAAGGCTTTAAATTAAAGATTATGGTATGTTTTCCATTTGTTTATGGATTTTTGAATTTCAACTGTTTTCTAATTTAGGTGTATAAATTTTGAACTTTTAAAAGTTTATTTCTAAGCATTTCATTCATTTCATTTCTACTGTATATAGAGTAATTTTCTCTTTCTTTCTTTCTGCTCTCTCCCTCTCTCTTTCTGTCTGTCTCTCTCTGTCTCTCTCTTTTGCTTTCTTAACAGGATCTTCCTGCGTTGCCCAGGGTGGCCTCAAACTGAGTGCCTCTGACTCAGTCTCCATAGTAGCTGAGATTACAAGTGTGTGCCCACTGTGCCCAGCTGTTATGGTTTGTGTCTGGGTGTCCCCCCAAACCCTCATGCAGTCTCGGGGCACAGTCTTTTCATAGGCAGCTGAATCTAGAGTTTGTGATTGATTCATGATCAAATGGTGGGACTATGGGTGTGAGTGCTACACCTGCCCTAGGGCAGGTAGCCTGCATACAATATAATGGACAGAAAGAGTCTTGTTTCTCCTGTGTTGCTTTTGCTGTCTTGCCACTGTGAACTGTTGCCCCTCTGCCATGCCACCCTGCTTTAGGACCAGCTGATTATGGACTAAAACCACTACAAACTGTGTGCTGAAATAAACCTTTCCTCCTTTAACCTTGGGTGTTGGGTATTTTGTCTCAGAAATGAGAAAAGTAACTAAGACACCAGCTACAATAGATTTTTGTATATTGGGTTTGTACCTATAAATTTCCTGAAATTGTTTACTGGTTCCAATACTCTTAGAAGTGAATTTCTTACAATATTCTACATACAAATCATGCCATCTGTGAATAGAGAGAGACTCATTCTTCCTCCCCAACCTTATGTATATTATTTCCTTTCCTTGCCTAATTACCCGGTAGACCTTCCAGTGCAATGGTGAGTAATTGTCGTGACAGTGAATATCTTTGTGTTGTTCCTGATTTCGTTGTGTGGGGACTTCAGTCTTTCATCATACAGCGTGATGTTCACTGGATTTTTTTCAGATATTCTTTATCAGGATTAAAAATTCTCTTCTATTCTTAATATGAATTTCTTTTATCCTGAATAGTTATTAAACATTTTAAAATGCTACATTTACACCTACTGAGATGAGAATGAAGATTTTTATCCTTTATTCTATTAATATGGGACATTATATTGATTTTGAATGTTAGATCACTTTGAATTCCTAGGAAGAATCCCTAAGGTCATGGTGTAGCATCTTTTTTTATGTATTATTATTATTATTATCATTTTTTTAATGTGGGTACCGGGAGTCAACCTCAGGACCTTGTGCTTGCCGGGCAGGAGCTTGTGCTGCTGAGCGGTATCACTGGCCCCTTTTTTCCTTTATGTGGATTCCGGGAGTCGAACTCAGGACCTTGCGCTTGCTGGGCAGGCCCTTAAGCCGCTAAGCCATCTCACCGGCCCTTTTGTGTATTATTGAATTTGGTTTGCTAGTATTTTATTGAGGGCTTTTTTGCATATAACTTCATAAGTAACATTTCCATAGTTTCTTTTTTTATGATGTATTTGTCTGGTATTGTTATTGAGGTAAAACTGTCCTCATGAAATGAGTTAGGAGTATTCCTTTCATGTATTCTTTTCAGACAAATATATGAAGGATTGGTATTATTTTATTACTTTTTGAGAGGGCATCTTGCTATGTTGCCTAGGTTGACCTTGAACTCCTGGCCTCAAGCAATGCTCCTGCCTCAGCCTCCTGAGTGGTTGGGACTACAGGTGTGTGTCATGGCACCTGGCTGGTATTAACTCTTTAAATGTTTGGCATACATGGGGCCTGGACTTTTCTTTTGCAAAGTTTTAAAATTATCAATTCAATCTCTTTACTCTTATTTGTCTATAACAGTTGTTCATAGTGTTTTCTTATACATATTTTAATTTCTTTAAAATCATTAATAACATTCCCTCTTGTATTTCTGATTTTAGTAATTTTCCTATTTTTTTGTTTCCTTTAGCTAAAAGTCTTGTCAATTTTGTTGATTTTTTAAAGAACCATTTTTTTTGTTTCATTAATCTTCTCTATTGTTTTTCTACTTTATTTCTCTTTAATTTTTGTTATTATTGTCTTTCTACTTGTTTCAGGTTTGTCTGTTTTCTAGTTTTTAAGGTGGAAGATATTTCTGAATATCTCAGATTATTGATCTGAGATATTTATTTTTTTATTTGTCTTGTTGAGACAGGGTCTCGCTCCGTAGTTCAGGCTGGTCTTGAACTCACTTTGTAGCCCAGGTTGGCCTTGAACTCACAGCGATCCTCCTGCCTCAGCCTCCCAAGTGCTGGGATTGCAGGGATAAGCCACCATGCCCTGTCTATTCTGTTTTGATATAGGTGCTCACAGCTATACATTTTCCTGTAAGTCCTGCATTTGTGGTTTTCCATAAGTTTTGGTATGTCATGACTTTCTTCATAAATATCAAAGTAGTTTTCACTTTCTCTTGTGATTTCTTCTCTAAATCATTGGACATTCAAGAATGTACATTTGAATTTCCACATATTTCTGAATTTGCCAAAATTCTTGCATTAGTGGGTTCTAATTTATGCCACTGTGGTCAGAGAACATTCTTTGTATGAGTTAGCTTTAAATCTATTTAGGCTTCTTTTACAGCCTAACATAAGTTCTATCTTCGAGAACATGCCTGATGTCAAGAAGACTGTGTATTCTACTGTTTTCGGTAGTCTTCCACAGAGTCTGCTATATCTGTTTGGTTCATGGTGCTTCTAAAGATTCTATTTCCTTTTTTACCTTTTGCCCAGTTTTCCTATTTTTATTGGAAGTAAGGTGTTGAATTGTCTGCAACTATTATTATGGAATTATCTATTTCTCCCTTTAGTTCTGTTAGTGTTTATTTCATTTACTTTCGAGATTTGTTGTCAGGTGCATATATGTTAATTATTGTGTTCCCGACTGACACATTCATTATTACAAAATATCCTTCTTTGTCTCTGATAGCAATCTTTTTCTTCAAACCTATCGTTATGGTTTAGATATACAGTGTTCCCCAAAAGTCTCACATGTTCGAGGGGGGTTTGGAAGGTGATTGGATCAGGTGGGTGCTAGAGCCCAGTGCATTCACCCATTGATGAGTTGATAGCCAAGTGTGCTGTTAGGAGTTGGGGCCTGGTTGGAAGAGGTCGTCACTCGGGCTGTACCACTGGAGGGTGCATCTCCCTCCATGGCGACCTCCTTCTCTCTCTGCTTCCTGCTGCCAGGAGGTGAGCAGCTTTCCTCTGCCATGTTCTTCCACTGTGATCTTTCTGCCTTGGAGCAGACTGACCACAGACTGAATCCTCTGAAAACTGTGAACCAAATTAAACCTCTCCTTTTTCAAATTGTGGGTGTTGGGTGTTGTGTCCCGGCAATGGGAAAGCTGACTAATATATACTTATTTTCTTGGCATTAGGGTGACCACTCCCATTCTTTTTCGATTACTTTTTCCATGGCTTATCGTTTTTCCAACCTTTTATTTTGCCTCATTTGTACCTTTGAATTTAAAATGTATTGATTTTATTTATTTATTTATTTATTTATTTATTTATTTTTGTGGGTACCAGGGGGTCAAACTCAGGACCTTGCGCTTGCGAGCCGGCACTTGTGCCACTGAGCGATATCACCGGCCCTTTTTTGCTTTGTATGTGGGTACTGGGAGTCGAACTTAGGACCTCACGCTTGCCAGTGAGCTATCTCACCAGCCCTTAAAATGTATTACTTTTAGAAAGACTATGGTTATATCGTTTCAAGGCACATATTCTGTCAATCTGCCTTATGATTGGAGTGTTTATTTTTATTTAATGTAATTACTAAAATGATATGATGTTTGTCTGCCATTCTGCTATTTGTTTTGTTACATATGTTTTGTCTTTTTTGTTCCTTTCTTCCCTCTATTACCCTACCCCAGTATCTAGAGAAAATCAAAGAATGGTAGTGCTCTAAGAACTGCCTTAGTGAGTAGTTCAGAGGACCCAACAGACTCAGATGGTATTTGGAGTCAGATCTCAGTTTTGTGTGGAAACTTGGCCAAGGTATTTAATTTTGTCGAATGTCACTTTGACCTCCTGCCAATAGGATCATGCAGGCTTTGTAGAGATGGATTGATTAAATCACTGGCATCATAAATACTTGGAGCACAGTAACTCTTATTCAAGGTTCATATTGGCCCACTATTGAATAGCCATGCATTTCATGTGCACCTAGACTTGGTTACTAAGTAGTATGATAGCAGTATCATTTGAAATGAAAATTTAAACTAATGGCAGTATTTCAGATGGTATCAGAAACTAAATTTTCAGGGAGAAAATGTTTCATACCAATATAGAATTCACATTAAAAAGTAAATGACATTCTTTTCTAATTTTTAACATGATGAAGATAGTACCATGATGAGTGTACTACTAGGAGTGAAAGTATATGGTACATAGTAGCTACTCAATAAGTGTGAGTTTCTTTTCTATTGCTTTTCAGATTTTATTTTTCCATTGAGGCTGAATTTTAACCAAGTTGCTATTCCTTAGGGGATGTGTCTATATTCTCTTATCAGGTGGACAGAAGAAAACAAGGCATTTTATTCCTTGGCTAGAGTGAGGAATGATGGACTAATGCTGCCATAGAATTTTTGGAAGATAGAACCCCTTTATAGTCTGTTGGTACAGACTTAATATGTAGGTAGTGTAAGGACTACCTACATTGTCTTCGACAAAACAGTTATCAGTTACTACTTACCTCTTGATGAATTATGTCAAAACCTGTATTCTATTTTCCCTTTGGCTATGGCAAGTATAAGATATTCAAAGTGGAAAGAATGATTCTAAATAGCTTGTTATTTAAAAATTAACTACATATTAGTAGGTTAATTTCTATCAATTCAATTGATTATTATTATTCCTTCAAGCATATTTATTTGCTTTTAGATGGAACATGGGTCACACAGTCTCCCAGATGGGTAGCATTTTCTTAGAAAACATGTTCCTTAATTTATCCAATCTGAATTCATAAGTTTATCTCTCTCATTCTAACTGAAGGTTTTAAAGCCCATGTTCTAGCTTTGGACTTCAAAAGTAGCTCCTAAGCCTTCTTGCTCTACTATTAGCAGCGATTGTTATAGAGAATGCCAGTGTTGGTGAAATGGTATTGGTAGATTACGTTAGTCAGATCTGCCTCCTTCCCTTTGTACAGTGTGGTGATCTTAGAGGGGATCCTAGGACAGGAGAGACACGGACACCTTGAGTTCTGAGACCGGCTTCATGGACAATGAGTAGGAAGAAGCCAACGACTGATCCATTACCAACTGTAGGAATCAGCAGATGTAGGAATTCTCTTAAATTCAGATACTGTAAGCAGAAAACTTAGCAATTGTCAGTAATTTATTTTTTGCATTTTTAAAAGAAATGGATAAATAGCTTTCTTTGTGGAATTCTGTCCACCTACCACATCTAGACACTGAAAACAATAGTTAATGCTTATTGCAGTGCCATATTCCATATAATTTTCTGGCTTTTTCCCTTTTCTATTTTGAGATTTTTATTTCTATCTAGGACTGGTCCATGAACAAATATTGATTCCATTAAAAATGGCAGATAAAATGATAAGAAGACCAATACTCCAATTTGAAAGAGTAGTTGAATTTAGATGAGTGCTATGTTATATCACCTTATAAATTCTACTTTTCTGTGCTCTTAGATTTGCTTTGAGAAGTATCTTTAATGGGTATTTATAACTTAAAATGAGTATTTACCTTATCTAAAGAAATCAAGTAGCTGCATCAGGTACTCTGGTCAGTCTGTCCCATCAAGCTGTTTTTACTTTGTTGAACATAATGCTGATCCTCTTAAATAGGATGATATGTAGTGATTTTAAACATAAAATAGATACCAGGATTAAGGTATGGAATGCAATATTTATCAATATTCATTCTTTTTGTAATCTGTAGCGCAGAAAAGAGTAAATTTAGAAATAGAAGTTCTTAAAGTGTATTAATTCTGAAAGTTGATGGGCTAATATTTTTCTGTCTTTAGTCAAGTGATTTCACAGTGCTTAAATACAATTAAACAGAAGAGCCAACAAAGTAGAACCCCTCAATATTATCCCATAATGTTGATATTTGATATCATCCCATAATTTGATATTATATTTGTAAATATTTTATACTCTGTGTTTCAAAATATTAGTCACTACTATGTGCATTTGCGTTGATGGTCATAAACTTTTAATGCGCAGCTCGTCTCTGAGGCGTTGTTTGAGAAACCCCAGTCGATCAGGTTTTCTCATTGGAAAATCAGAAACAGCAGCATTTGCTTATATGAAATGGAATAAAGCACGGAATTGAGTAAGCTGGAGTAAAGTAGTTAAAGTTCGTGAGCTTGAGAATCTTCAAGCAGTTACATATGCACAACAATTCCTATGTACTCTTCGAGGGTAGTTCCTGGCTTAAGAAAAAATTTGGTTTGACATTTAGCAACTGAGCCTTTCTGCCTTGACTCACCCAAGCTACCTACAAATCAGATGTAGAAGACTTTGGTGTGGGCCGGTGAGATGGCTCAGCGGCTTAAGCGCCTGCCCGGCAAACGCGAGGGCCCGAGTTCGACTTCCGAAACCCACATACGAAAAAGGGGCCGGTGATATCGCTCAGTGGCACGGGTGCCCGCTGGCGCGCAAGGTCCTGAGGTCGACCCCCCGGTACCCACAAAAAAAAAAAAAGAAGACTTTGGTGTTTAAATATTTAAAAATTATAGCAGACAGTTACCTAAATATAGTTTTGTAACAGAAATAAAAAGCAGCTTACTAAGTCTACATTCATTTATTTGATAGTCAGATATTTAAAAGAAGTTTTCAGTTATGATCTGTTTCACAGAGAAAGTATAATTATTTAAATCTATACTTTTTAAAGAGGAATTGCTTGGTTAACTCAGCCAGTGTTTTCTGTAAAACACTGTAAAATTTGTGCAAGTTAAAACCTTGCCATACGGTGGGATAAAGTTGATCAGAGTTAGATTGCAGACTTCAAGCTGGTTTTCATGTTTTCTTTTTCACCAGAAACATCTCCTGCTTTTGTTCAGGCTTTTTTGAACAGTCCATGAAAGGTGACAGGGATAGAAACCTCCACTTCAGCCCTGGCCACTTCACTCAAGTCCTTGGCATTCAGAATCAGGAGTGAGGCTGGCTTTTGTCCTGGCCCAGGGCTCACCACCACACTCAGAACCACACCTGTGAATCACAAGGAAACAAGGCAGGTCTCAATGTGAACACTCTCTGGCCCATAGATTAAACGAGACTGAAATAACAGGATGAAATACACGGGCAAATATAGAAAACCATGTGACTTGGCCTCTTGTTCTGCTCTTCTACCCCCTGGCTGTGTGACCTCCTAAAAGGTCTTTTGGAGTCTTCCTCCTGGGGTATAGGTTTCAGAGAGGGGGTGATCCTTTCACTGTTTTTCTCACTCTACATTTTAGAGCATAGAATTCTAGTCTCCACCACTAGAGCACAGACGTTGCTCATTAAAGACTCATTGAATGCCAGATCTGTGTCATTGTCTGTGACAGGAATGTAACACTTGCTCCTCCTACTGCAAAAACAAACTTGTGATGATTGAGTGAAAATGTATATTAAAAGACTTTGAAAGCACCAAGGCCTATTACACCTACAATTTCCAAGATCTATCTGGAAACAGATTTCTTTCCAAAAAAAGGAGAACAAACATTTTGCGCTTTTGCTGAATGAACGGTATGCACGAAATGGTGCCACAGTTACTTATCTCACTTGTCTGTGGTTGCCCATCTTTTATTTCAGAGTGTAATCTTTCGCCCTGCCTTAGCTAGATGAAGATTAGTTAGGATGGATGCTTGGTCACTGAGTTGCTGTATTATAGACTTTAGCCCTGGATCCCGTTCTAGCCCGAACTTACTAAACGAACAAACCAAAACTAGAGCCACAGAGCTGCTCTCCTGCTCTACCTTCTAGAACTCTGTTTCTCTCCTTAGAACTCTATCCTTTTTCAGAAGTATATATTGATCAGGAAAGGCTAACATGTAGCATCATGCTGCCGCGATTCCTCCTCCTCCTGCTCATCTAGACCAGACATTGGTGCTCACTTCTGACACCAGATGGTGCGTTAGCATTCTTCCCACTGGAAATTAGCAAGACCTCATCACAAGATGAACACAGAATTCCAGCAGGGAGAGAGTGTGCAGACATGGTTGATATGATCATTACCATCATCTTCTTCCAAGGCATCTGGGTGGGAAACAAAGATGGGCTCTGATGGGTAGGAATCTGGCTCCTGCCACACCCAGGTTTCTTTAGTTTTGACGTTCAGCTTACAGAGCTGATTGTAAGAAAGGAAAAGCAACGGATCCATCAGTCAGCATCAGTCTTACTTGACTTGCCTATGAAGCAAAGCACCGTCCCAATATTACTAAGAGGATTAATTACCCTGTCTGGAACGAAGTTATTCAAGCCAAGTCCGTATGCGAATGTGTAAGGCTTCCCGCCATACTTCTGGTAGTTGATTTGAGGAAACTCAAATGCTACAAATTAGAGCACACGGTTAGGAAGACTCAGTTTATCTTTGAGAGTAGAACATGTGTTTCCTTCCGAGGGGTTTTCTCTGGATTGTCTTACCTTGGCGAGGCCCTGAGAAGAGGACCTCGGGTTCCAGCCAGATGGTGTCATCGCTGCGCAGAGTGGCAGTGGCCGTTGTGTTGGGGAGTGTGACTAAGTTCTTGCCTGTGTCAGCCTGCGGGTGAAGGGAGCAGAAACCTCAGTGAGCAACTGGGAGTGCAGACTTCCCGAGTTAAGACTCCGGGGCTTCTTCCTCTGGTCAATGTGCAGGGAGGAAGATTCCAGGAGATGGTAGGCCGGGGAGTCCTGGGTGCATAGGACTGTGCTAGCCGTGTCTCGTGGCTCACAGGGAAGCCACTTAGGTCCTCACTGTGCTCATCTTGCAAGCCAACACTGTCCTCAAAGGAAAGTTAGGGCTCTGAGGAAGGACCTTTGGAAAAAATAGATAATTAAGAGGAAAAACTACAGATAAATATTTTCTGTGAACAACAAACATTTCAACTGCCTGAGGGGTACAGGAGTGTTCATCAATTATATGGTTAGGAAATATTTTGGTTTTGTTCGGAAAAGCTGATGTAGCTATGTTGTCAAAAAGAAAAAAGATATATAGAAAAACCATTGGATAAGATTTTTTTGTGTGTGTGTGGGCACCGGGGGTCGACCTCAGGACCTCGCGTGCCAGCAGGCGCCCGTGCTGCTGAGCATTATCACCCGCCCTTTTCTCGTATGTGGGTTCCAGGAGTCAAGCTCGGGCCCTTGCACTTGCCAGGCAGGCGCTTACGCCGCCGCTGAACCATCTCACCGGCCCTGGGTCAGATGTTTTTAAGGACCTCTTTTCTCACACATGCATGGGCATGTCTACACACATAGACATATACGACTTTATAGATTATTCTATGAAAACAGTGGGTGGCATGATTTTTTCCTAAGAACATATAGTATCCATTTATTAATAGTTTTTATCAAATACTTGATTATAATTTTTTATTCCAGACTCTATCCTAGGCATTTGTAATATTTCAGAGAGTAAAGTCCCTGTCCTCATGAAGCTTGCATTTCACTTAGGGAAATTTAATAATAAATATACTGAGTAGGCCGTAGTGGCACACCTGAAATTCCAGCACTCTGGGAGGCTAAGGTGGGAGGGTTGCAAGTTCAAGCCCAGCTTGGGAAATTTAGAGACTTAGCGAGACCCTGTCTCTAACTAAAAATTAAAAAGGGCTGGGGATGTAGCTTAGTGAGAAGGCCTTGGACTCAATCCCCAGTACCACACACACATGCAAACACACACACACACACATACACACACACACAAACAGTATGGTGTGCAATATACTATGAATGTGGGGAGAAACATAAGTAGAGGACAGGGGATCAGGTGAGTGAAGTGTTGGTGGATTGAAATTTTATCAAGTGGTTGGTGTGCACCTCATCAAAGTGACATTTGAGAGAAAACCCTTAGAAGGGGGAAACCAATTAAGTCACTCAAGCAGAGAGAACAAGGAGTGCAAGGCCTGAGGAAGGAGGATGCTGACTGTGCTGGAGAAGCATCAAAGAGACCTGTGGGGCAGCCACCGAACACAGGGGAGAAGAAAAGGAGAGGCTAGGAGAGCTCCTGGGGCCAGGCTGTGCAGGCACCTAGGTCAGAGTGAGGACTTGGGCTTCCGGAAGCCATGGGAGAGCTTTGAGCAGAGGAAGGTGGTGCTATCATCATGAAAAGGATTCACCCTGTTAACCAGAGCAAAGATTGGCTGCTCTGTTGAGTCCTCCTTTGGAGCAGGGAGGCTGCAAGAGTGGAATCAGGGGAACCAGCTTGTCCTACAGTGGTCAAGTCTGAGGAAAACCACGATTGGCCAGGCTGGTGGCATTGGAGTTGGTGAACCATGGGAGGGAGCGTGAAGAGGATTTCTTGATTGGCAGGAGGGAAAGCAAGAGAGACATCACACATAGCACCGCAGGGTTTGACCTGAACACCTAACAGCCGGTGTTGGGCTGGAGGTGTAGCTCAGGGGTGAGCACTTCCTGATGACATCCCCAGCACCACCAATGCCCCCTCAAATGTTGGTATTGTCTCCATAAGGATGAGGTGGGGTAAGGTTTTGGGTGGGGAAAGGCAAGAAATTCATGTCTTCTCTCTCTCTCCCTCTTTTTTTTTTTTTTAAATGTTAGCTGAAGTCTTCCTTAACTCATATGTAATTACTTGTCTCCTGGTTGAAGCAGTAAATCAGACAACACTTGCCACAATAATGTCTGTCGAAGTGGCTGGCCATAAAAACTCCAGCACCACATTCATCTGAAGGGCACTCTCGACGAAGACGACTGATTTTGCCATTTTCATCCACCTTATAGTATTTTAGGACAGCCAACTTAACCTTCTTTCTCTTATGCTTACTTTTCCTGGAGTGGTGTAAGACTTCTTCCTTTTCTTAGCACCACCATGGAGTCTCAACAGCTCTTCTCTTCTTAAGCTCAAGATGTCTACTGGCTTTCCAGTGGACACATAGGGTCAGTAGCAGGTTATAAGGACTTGAGTTGAAGGAAAAGTGGGAAATTGAATATAGGCTACTCTAAAACATTAGTCTTGGGAAGGGAATGAGTACGTAAATGGACAACAGGGGAAGCAAAGCCTGCATTCTGGTGCCCTCCATCCAGGAGAGGCCTGTGGGGGTAGCTGGATGGAGCCCAAGAAAGCAGGATTCAGCAAGAGCTTGGTGTGAATGAGCCACTGAAAAAGGCGGGGAAGGGAGGATGTGGCAGAGGGGAGGCCGGGAGGGATGGGCTCTGGACGGGAAGATGGATAATTCAGTATCTGAGTACAGAAGCTGGTGGGTGGCAGCCGTGGCAGCAGGAATCTGTGGTTCTTTCTGGTTTCCTTCATTTGTCAAAGAGAGATAGGAAGCGTAGTCATCGTCCGCATCTGAGAGTGGAGGAGGGAGGTGGGAGGTGGTAAAATTTGAAGACAGGAGGTTGGGGAATGTTTAACTAGCGAAGCGAAACAGTGAGTCAGTTGGGAAATGTGGCAGTGAGTTTTGTGGTCATACATTTAAAATTGGAACACTCAGTGTGATTGTGTGTTGGTGGCACTTACATTTAGAATTGGAGGTACAAACACAGGGCAGGTGGCCGGTTGAGCTTAGTGAGGGTTGTGGTTTTAACAAAGGAGTTTGCTAAAGTAGGAAAGAGGGGAAGAAATGAAGATCCATACAAAGGGTGATCCTAATTATTGTCAACGTGGGTATTTTGAGGGGGTATTTTTCTTTGTAGTACTGGGCATTGAACCCTGAGTGCTGAACAGGTTTTCTGCCACTGAACTACACCCTGACTGATCACAATTATTGAGCCTTGAGTTTAAATCGACGTGCACACTGAAATCACGGAATTCAGGAATAGAAGGAGAACTGGGAGGAGAGCAAGACTGAGCAAGAGGAAGTGGAGGTGAGCAGATGGCAGCGGTAACAAGGCAGCCATACAGAGGGTTGGGTGTGCACACAGGTGGCTCTAGGGTTAGCTGAAATGATATTAAAAATGGGGGGATTTTAAGGGAGAATGGAGGAAAAATGGGGTGGAAGAAGGAAAAAAGGAACAATGGCCTCTGTATCAACTCCAGGCCCAGAAGTGCAAGGGCTGAACCCTGTGTAAGAGAAACTTCCTCCCCCGGAAATTGCTGTCAAGACATCGATGCCCTGAAAGCAAGTCAGATTTTGGCTAAAGAAAACAGAGGGAACATTTTGAGATAAGGATAGAGGGGATTTTCCTGGTAGTGAACTAAGAGTCAAGAGTAAATACTGGAAGATTTTCAGGATAGGAAGGAATGGCAGGTGGGGAGCAATATGGGATAGATTTTATGAAATGAGTTCTCAGGACTCTTAGCGGTGACCCGGGGAAGAATTTGTGGGTGTTTACACTTTTACACACATTTATATAGTGAGCGCAGATGTGTATGTCAAACATTTCCCTTATGTCAATTTTTTTTTTTTTGTGGGTACCGGGGGGTCGACCTCAGGACCTCGCGCGCCAGCAGGCGCCCGTGCCGCTGAGCGATATCACCGGCCCTTTTTTCGTATGTGGGTTCCGGGAGTCAAACTCGGGCCCTCGCGCTTGCCAGGCAGGCACGTACGCCGCTGAGCCATCTCACCGGCCCACTTATGTCAATTTTAAGTTGAATTATTTTACTATTTTATCTTGTTATTTTATTATTGAATTTAGTTTTAATACAAGAAATCTATAACACTATTTTTGTTTTCCTCAAAAAACCTAGTTCTTTGTTTTTATTTCCCTTTTTTGGTTTGAAACATGCATTTATCCTTTGACTTGGCAATCTCACCGCTGGGAATCTATCCTACTGAGAGATCAGCACATACATGAAAAACATAGGTACAAAGTTACTTCTTGTGACATCGTTTGTAATTAGCTAAAGATCACAAACAATTCCACTGACCAGCAATGAGGGCTTTGTTGAATTAATGGGGTATGCTCACAAAAAGAATACGCTGCCCTTGGAAAAAGCAATATATACTGTATGAAATGGTGTATACCGAAAAATACTCAGTATATATCGTTAAATGAAAAAAAAACAATGCATAAAACCTTGCTGTGACTATAGAAAGTGGATAGTGGATATGGAAAGTTACAAGAGAATGAGAAATAAAGATTATGTAATTGTACATATGTCCACATTGGTATAGTATTATATTGGCATAAGCAAGGATATATTAATAAAAGCTGCACATAGGAAATTGGGAGGAGAGATGGAATGGGATGCACGGAGACAGCCCCCTCCCTTGGAAATCACCACATCTAGTCTTGGTTTTTTGTCTTTACCCTTTCCCAGCTGACTATAGCTATGGGCACAACTGCTCATCTCTCCTTCCCTATCCAGATGGCAGTTCCTTCTCTTCCTGGTAACGAGGGCTCTTTGGCGGCTCTTTCTGTTTCTTTCTACCTCTTTCTGCATTGGGCTGTTTCCTGAGCTACTGTGCTTGGCTGTCTGCTTTCTTGGTATTTCCTGGCTATCAAATTCTTCGTTGTTTGATTTCTTCCCTTCCACCAGTCTCATCTATTGTTATATATTTGATGATTATTTCAGTGCCAATAATTATCAGCTTTTCTTCTGTTCAGAAAACTTCCTTTCCATTAAAGCAAAACGATGATCATGCATTCAGAAAAACCCTTCCTTTTTCCTCTTTCTGAAGTGTGGTGACTTAACTGCCCCACTCAGTTGGTATTTTATGGGCACTCAACTCCATGCAGGGTTAAGGGAAAGCACGGGTGCTTGGGGATTCCAGCCGGCTCGGGGAGGTGGCTCACACTTGCAATCCCAGCACTTGGGAGGCAGAAGGCCTATGGGTTTGAGGCCAGCCTGAGCTACATAGGGAGGCCTTGTCTCAAAAAAAGCAAAACAACCAAACAAATAAACAAAAAACCCGATTGATGGTTCACTGGGAGCTCTGTTCTGAACCCCAGATCCATGCGTCCCAGCGACTTACCGAACATATCTGAGATGGCCAGCACATCATCTTTTAACTCAACATGTATAAAACATATCTTGCTCTTTCCCTTGCAAACCAGCCCCTCCTGCTTCTGTGTTTCTAATTCAATGTATGGAACAATCATCCACTCCACTGCTCTCGGCAGAAATGAGGAAGTCATTCTGAACTCCTTCGCATAGGAGTAGATACCAACTGTGGTACCACTCAACTTTGTACCTTCCTTTGTCTCTCAATCGCCATTTCTGTTTATCCAGGCACTTATTGTCTTTTGTGCTCACTGCATTTATGCTGTCCTAGGACTCCCAGCCTCTCCATCCTCCCCCTGTTCTCCATGATGTGACCAGGGTGACCTTTTGGAAACACAGACCTGACCGTGTCATACACATAACACACATTTGGAATACTTCAACCACTCTTTGTCATTTATGATCACCCAAAGGCTCATAAAGACACTTAAAATATCTTTCCAACCTATTTTTCTAGTCCGTTTGCCCAATGCCCATCTCCTCAATGCTCCTAATGAACCAGCCTCAAAGACTGCTTGCATTTCCACATTAGATCTTGCTTTTTAAACTTCACCTTGCCTTTGTAAAAGCTCTTCTGCCTATGGGTAGAGCTTGACCTCAACCACCTCCCCATTTCTCATTCTTCGTAGGGCTTACAAGCTTGTTTAAGAGCTATAACATCTGATTCTAAATTGGCTTTATTTTCCACTACATCTGACATAAACCTTTGGTTCCATGTTATGTGTTCCATGTAGCTGCCTCAGCCCCTTTCGTGCAGCTAGGGACCATATAGTCCTAACAGAGCATGTCATGTTGGTTTTCTGTAAATCTGAAAATTCCCCTAAAGGACAATATGCTTTAATAGCATTAGATAGTTGTAGGGAAGTTTAACCCTTTCCTCTGAAGGTTTGGTAACTGCACTCGTAAGAGAAAAGACATATAAATTTCACATATATTTTTATGTGAAAATTGTATTTTTTTTGTTTTGGCTGGCATTTCTGTCACACTGGACATTCTCAATGGTACTATTGTTATTCTAAAAGGATAGTCGCTGTACACAGGAAAGAAAATGTACCAATAGAGACGACTGTGTTGGGGGCAGGAAGAGCAAAACCCCAAAATTAGCCACTTTGGAGTAACTGAGAGGACTGGGGAGAAGCCAGCACAGGGAAAGGCTTTCCCCAAGTTGTCTTATTTCCCTTAAGACCAGATCCACCCAAGAGCAACACAACCCTTTCATCTTCTTATGGAAACTCCATTTCCCAAGGAAGATTACGTTTCTATCGCAAAAGAAGACTGAAACTCAAACACCCCAGCAGGAGACCCCAGACCCCAGAACTTGGCTTCATTCTTCAGCCTCATTCGTCTTCCCAAAAAATCACTTCTCCTCTACCAGTGCCTACAGCACCCGCCTGCACCCCCGAAGGGACTATTCAAGTCTCATCCATCTGGCTTCCCTTTGAGTGCCATGTTTTACAGGTCTCTCGTGTACATGCATGTATTAATAAACTTGGGTGTCTTTTCTCTTGCTAGACTGCTGGCAAATTCAGTCATCTTCAGAGAGAAACTCTGACTTTCCTGCAGCTGTCAAATGCTATTAATGCTTTTTGCCCTCTAGGATATTTTCAGATTTCTAGAAAACTAAAATAATAGGTTGACTTTCCAACAAGGATACTTTCTGATGATTGGTTTCTCTAGAAGTTCAAATTATTTGTTAAGTCTTTATATTATTCACCAAAGATCCCGGGCACCAGTGGGCTGCATTAGTCAGGGAGAAAGTGTATTTTTAAAAGGATTTTGTAACTGAGAGAGCAGTGGATTTAGAGTCATGAAGCCTGGTTCTCATCCTGGCCTGGCTGCAGTTAACTTTTGCTAAGTTACATTATTTTTCTGAGCTTTAGCGTCCTCATTTGTAAGATGAGAGAAGTTTAATTAGTTTATTTTTAATGTGCCTTCCAGCTCTGAAGTTTTGAGACTTTGTATAAAAACATGAAGCAAGAGAACAATTCCTGAGAAAGAAGAAACATTCTGGTTCCATCTGAACTCTGGGTAGCGGAAGTTACCTTGTCGGTGTTCAGAGGAAGCACGTATCTCCTAACTTCCGGTTGAGGAGCTTTGCTGGCGTTTTTTTTCACCTCTTCCCAGTCCTCACGTAAATTGGCTAAATATAAGTAATTATAAACAAATTCAAATCTGCAAAAACAGGAAACCAAGCATGAACACAATTACACACAATTTTAGGGAGATGATTCATGACTTTTAAAACACGTGTTCTTTATTCCATAATCCAGACTGCTAAAGCACAGGTATTTTAGAGTTATTGCCTACAGCTCATGCTGGGCAAAAAATAAAGAAGCCAGCCTCATGGATGTATTTAAGTGACAGCAGTCTTAGGTACTTTCTGATCTGCTCTTCTGTCACCACTATGTTTGTGTCTGAAAAACATGTGCCTCTCTCTCCCAGTTCCAGAGCGAGTAGTGTTCTAGCTCCCCTGGAGATCTCGTCAGGGTTAAGTCAAGTTTAAGTTCACTTCTCAGGCCACAGAACCTTTTATTTTCAAGTCTGGTTCATGGATCCAGTTGGTTTTCAATCGTTCCCCATAATTTGGACACTCAATTTGTGTTTCCAATGACCTACACTCCCTACTGCTTTTCCAGTTATGTCTCTTGACTCTTGCTTTTTTAGATGCAATTCAGTTACATATTGAGGGCAGCATCGCTATAAATGCCTCCTCAGTTCCAGAAGCAGCTGCAGCTGGAGCACTCCCATGCTGCTCATTCTTACCCTTTCCAGCAGCAAAGATCCACGATCAGAAACTCGTGGTCCTCATAGGTGTTGATGTGATGGAAGAGATTGAAAGGAGAGGTCCTGTATTTATTGTTCAGGTACTTTCTTCTTTTCTTGTCAGCGACGTGAAGCCAAACCTTGAAAAGTCAAATATTTCGATACATTTAAAAGGGGGGCAATTGTACATTACAAAACACATCTTCGAAATCACAAACTTGACATCCATCCGACTTACCCCCATGGTCTCATTGGACTCAAAGCAATCCATGTAGTTGGCTCCCCACAGACTCCACGAAGACAGGAACTTGAACAGGTTAATTTTGACTGGTGTCTCCACAAAAACGATGTAGTTCGGAGTCAGACCAAAGCTGTTTGGAAACACAAATGGGCTGGTGAGCGGAAGGGGGCAGTTCTCAAACTACAAGGAAATACGGATGCATAAATGTATGCTTAGTTACATGAATCAACAGTGCCCACATGAAACTAATTATGTTTAAGTTCAGATTTCTGCAAGAAGATGTCATGATAAGGATTGGTATCAAAGGTAGGCAAAGCAGATCTTTGAACTCCAGCTTTGTGGATGATTCATAGCAGGCCTTCTAGTTACCTATGGACATAAGACGGCTTGAATCGGTCACTGCAGGGGAATTGTACAACAATCTCTGACTTGCTTATTGGGTCTTCCTTGTCTGAAATAGAGTGGTTTTAAAAGGCTTTGGATGAGGCTTTCACTTTTTAAATACAAGCAAAGAATTACATTTTCAGATATCTTGTATTTTCATTTTCTTGGCCATTGGCATATCTTAGTGACATTTCATGCACAGCTGCGATCACGCAGGAAAATCCAAATAGCAGCAGATTTGGAAAAGTACACTCTGGCAAGAGTGTTATGGAATATTAGGGTTGCATCTTGCAACAGATGGAGAGGCATTTTAAGTTAGAAGAGTAAGGCAAGTCCTTAGTACAGTCAGATGCCTTTTATGGGCCCTTAAGGTGCCCCAAAGCATGGAGAGGGAGGCTTATGTGAACTGCCCTCTACAACAATTCTTATGTACATTAAAGCGCATTCACTACTAACTCATTGGTCCTCAAACCTTGATGTACATCATTAAGCCAGATGAGTAACCTTCTAAAATACTGACTGTGGCACCCGCTCCCAGAACGTCTCATTCAGTCAACTTGAGGTGGGAACTACGGTAAACATTACCGAACAAAAATGCACATGAAATCCAATAATCCCATCATCAAAATGATTGTCAAAGGCCTGGTAATGAATATGCAAGATGAAAGGAGAATTCTTGAGCACTGTCTGTTCTGTTTTACTATTGTTTTCTAGATTTGTTTATAGACTTTGCTGTTTTGGGAATTAAACACAAAGTGGCACACTTTCATATATACATATTTGTGCGCTAGTATGCAACTTTGTTTAATGTTGCCTGGCACATGCACAAGCGCTCCATCAATCTTTGTTGGATTTGAATCTAAGTTGTATATGATCAAATCCACATATACACTAAACGATAAAACACTGCAGCATTGAACTCGTGTACTTCCTTTCTGTATTTTCAAATGGCCATCTCTGGGGCATTAGTCTTCTGGCAGATAGGAATGAAACCAATCGTTACAGTGCAGGAATAATTTAACTACCTACATAACAATTTAATAATTTAACTACCTATATAATACTGTTATCTGTCATCCTGTATTTTCAGTAGCTTTTCCATTATTTGCATGCTTTATATATGTTTTCGGCAGAGGAGAGATTGGTACCCTCACCTGCTTGCAGTGGAGGGATCTTGATAATATTGTAAGCAATGGAAAAATTTTTCCCAAAGCAATTACCAATATTGTAAACGGTTCCATCATTTTCTATGTGGGGATGAGCGGTGGCTCCATTGACTGAGACATAGTTGCAAAGATCAACCTGTGGAGGGACAGCAAATGTCATCGATGTAAAGAGAAATGAGGTTGCACTTGCCCTAGGTCTGACCCCACCACTGCCCCTTGCACTTTCACTCTAAGTGCACATTGTCTTTGTTTCCATCTCTCTGGATCCTGCCGTCTTTCAAGTTTGCCCGAAGTCACCTTCCATGCAGAGCTCTCCTCTGACCCCGTGATGACTCTGCAGGTGTCCAAAGTCTGAATCATCTGTGATTCATGCTCTTCATTTGATGAGTACCGTATACTGCTCTGGGCAGTTTCTTTTCACATGTACAAGTTGATCTCAAACAATTATAAATTTGAGTCATGGGATTTCCTTTTACTGTATTATTTGGAATTGCATGAAATTGTTGGCATTCAATCATTTTAGATGTAGAAAAATAACAGTTCAGCATGGGACAACCTAGATAGCGAGTCTAGTGTCTTGCATACAGTATGCATTTGGAATTGAAAGCCAACTCAGCATTCCCTTTATTGCCCTCTACTGGGAGATCTGGGAATGCTGGGGGTATTTTGGGTTTGTACAATGACTGAGGATCTGATGGGTGTTTAGTGGATGGGATCAGGGACCCCAGACCTCTGCAATGTGTGCAACAGTCCCTACAGGGATGAGCCACCTCCTTCCCAAAGTGACTTGTGCCTCCACTGAGAAGTACTGCAAGTCTTACCAAAAGAATTATTCTTGGTTTCCATGGACACAGCCCTCATTTCCCCCTTCTGCCTTCCGTCATGTTACTCATCCCATCTAGAATGTGCTTTCACCAGATTCCCTGGAGTTGTGTGTTCCTTTGAATTCCAGCTCAAATGCAGCCTTGATCCTTCCCCGATCTACCCAATCCTTTTTCCTGACTATTGCCAGAAGTTACCTCTTTCTTATACTTTCTCAGAAGGTTTTCCTTCTGTTAAAAGACTCATGAAATTCCATGTCCTATTATAGTTAAGCTGTGTACCTGTTTGATTTTCCTCTTTCCCTGTCTGCCTACATAGTGTAGCTGTTAAGCTTCCTAAAGATAAGAATGATACTTTGAAAGTAGATGTCAGT
Organism: Erethizon dorsatum; assembly: GCA_028451465.1. Classification (NCBI taxonomy): domain Eukaryota; kingdom Metazoa; phylum Chordata; class Mammalia; order Rodentia; family Erethizontidae; genus Erethizon; species Erethizon dorsatum. The sequence goes on along the minus strand of CM051829.1, from coordinate 121,907,749 downwards.
AAATACTGGTTGAAATTGTGGGCCTATTTTAAAGAACTCTGCATTGAGGTTGCCCAAGTTCTCAGCAGAATTTGTCACTTGCTGATGTAGATGATGTTTTGTTCTATGGTATTTCATTTAAGATGTAGCTTTATTTCTAATAAGAAATGTTGACAAGAAGGATAAGTTGGTGCAACATATTTGCCTAGAATCATGAACAGCAGGGTTTTCAATATCAATAGCTAGAATTTTTTGAATACTCTGAAAGTACCAGGTCCATAATAGGCTCAAAAAGCCCTAAAGATCAGCAACCATGTTTTCTTAGTCATTGATAAATTCCTTACATCTGCCAGAAGTTCTGGTACATGGAAAGCACTCAGTAAGTATCTATGTTATGAATGAATGAATGAATGAATGAATTTGTTGGCCATTTACAAGGCTTTCCTGAAATCCATGTAAGTGTTTAAAATTTCATACATGAAGAATTGAAGTCTGTCCTCTGTTGCACAGTTAGCAGTTGCCGACAAAGCAAGGACTTGAAACTTAATCTGGTTCTCACGTTCTTTCCATCAAATTGCACAGTTGATTCAATTCTAAATTCCAAATTCAAACTTCCTGAGCAATGTCACCTGCGCACAGTCTCCTACCTGCTTGATTGTCTCCAAGGTCTCTGGATTAATCCTGGTAATGAAGTTGGTCTCCGTGCAGGCGTAGTAATCTTCCCCCACTGGGTAGATATTCACAAGGGCATTGTCGGTCACCTCCACTCCTCGAAAGTAAGAAAAAAACCTATGGAAGCAAAAACAGTTTCCAGTTCAAAACCTTTCAAGTCATCAGAAAAAAAGAGATGATCTAAAATGTCTTTAGTGGCACACAGTTTGGTTTCAGTGACCTGGAAAATATATTCTTGCAGGGATCTGGGTAAGCATAGGTACCGAATTCGGTTATCACAATCCTTTTCTCAGTCATGGCACGGACGTAAGCATCGGTGCGGATGAACCTGCAGGACGAGGAAACATGGGAAACTGTCACCTACAGTGGCCACTTTCACCACTGCAGTCCTGGCAGTGCATGGCACGGTCATTCAGCCAGCCCATGGAGAATGAAGAGTTCTGTCAGCTCCCTTTCTAAGAGTGTCCAAGGCGGGAAGAGACAATGTGCATGAGCTTAAATTTAGTCTTCTAAGCCTCACGATGACAGGAAATTGAGGTTCGGTGAAGTAACTGGCATATGTGGGCAAGCTGAGTGAGAACCCACACTGGCCAGAGTTGGACAAAGTGAACTTTTCGTTTCACACGGTGCAGCCTGACTGGCAGTTCACATAAGACTTGTAAGTTCCCAGAGCCTGTAACCTGTCAGCCTGCGTAGCAGGGAAATGTAGGACATAGTGTGCCTAATTATATTCCTTTCAGTATCTCTCCATTCTTCTTGTGTTTTTCTTCAATGTTAGCATTTATTTTGCTATGCTTTTAAATCTAGGTATTCTTTTTTTTTTTTTTTTTTTGTGGGTACCGGGGGGTCGACCTCAGGACCTCGCGCGCCAGCAGGCACCCGTGCCTCTGAGCGATATCACCGGCCCCTTTTTCGTATGTGGGATCCGGGAGTCAAACTCGGGCCCTCACGCTTGCCGGGCAGGCGCTTAAGCCGCTGAGCCATCTCACCAGCCCAAATCTAGGTATTCTTGAATTCAATCTCTTGGGCCGGCAGATCAGCTGAAGCATATCCCAGACTTGCTGGTGAATGTGCTTAGGATTTCTCATGTGGGGAGACAACTAAAATTGGATTTGGCACTTTTCTGAAGCGGAATGAGGTCTTGAGGAGGTATAGGAACATTTTAGCTGAACTCCAAAATTTTTTCCCATAGCTAAATTTTTGTTTGGCAATATCTGTTTTTCTCCTCTTACAGTCCAAATTATCCTATGTCCAGTCTGCATTTATTCTTCCTTCCTATTCTTCTCTCTTCACTAACGGGCCTGAGTATTGAAACAGGAGACAAAAAGTGTTCATTGTGGTGCTGTGCGGGCTTCGTGGGGTGATGGCTTAGGCCTTCAAGGCTTTTAGTGACAACCTCTCATTTTAGGAGAACTTCTTGTTCTGCTATCTGTGTGACATATATGGCCCTTCCCTCCTCTGTGGCACGTCTCTGTCCTTCCCAGTCCTTTCAGGTTATAAAATGGGGAAAGAATCTAGGTAGCTGATAGCCTACTAACAACCACCAGAGCAACTTTCGTTACTGCTGAGGGCTTCCTATGTCCTGGACCCTGAGTTCTTATTTAATCCTTGTAATGAACACATCAAGTTGATTCTATTATTTCTCCCACTGTGCAATGACAACACCCAGAATTAGTGGATGGCATCTTGCCAGAAGTCACCAAGTGAGGCACCTGGTGCCTGGTGCATGTAGGACTTGAAGCCAGGGACGCTGGACCCCAGAATCCTGGTTCTTAACTTCTTCATTAACTCACTGGGCTCTCAGATGTCTACTGGGACACATGGACCCAGGTAGACTGTGAGAAAGAAGTGGGTCTGGGGGTCTTGTCCAGGACTCAGGAGGTTAAAAGGTATAAGGGAAGGGGAGCTGAGCTGGGCCGCATGCTGGGCAGGGGCAGGACTGAGCGCTTCCTTACCTTCTGTAGTACGTGACGTGTCCTTCCTTGAAGTCAAACTTGTGCAGAAGAGCTTGCCCATCAAACAGATGGTAAAAAGGCTCGGATCCTACTTCGAAGAGTCCCGGTCCACAACGGAGGAGACTGCCAGTGAGCCAGAGGGGGACCCTGCCTGAGATGAAGTGACACACGGGACACTGTTTCCTATCCCTGTCCTGGGACTGGGCTCCTTCCTCGTGAACTGGACCAGCAGTGAACCGGGCAGCCTCTTGTACCAAAGCCTGCAGTGGCTTTCGCTCCTAGCTCTCATGCTGAGCAGCATTCAGAAGGCATCTGCTGGTTTGTATCTCCTGTCACTAGGAGACCCTCGTTGGGAAACGTGGCAGCATTCTACAGTTTGGATAATGGGCTGGAGGAGCGAGAACAAAGCACCCTGACCTGAATGGGATTCTTAGCCCAATAGCCTTCCTCAGACGCCAACCCATATGCCTTCTTGCCAACTCACTTTTAAAAAAATTTAAATTTTTTGAAGTACTTTGGTGGGTTGAAGGTTTGAGGGTAGATTAGGAGAAGGGATCAAGGCATTTTTAAAAGATGTGTCTAGAGAAGAAATCATTAAATAAAAAAAACCAGGAATATCACCTTATTACAATCTAGAACTTCACCCTCAGAGGGTATGAATCACCACACAGACAAAAGACAACGGCAGGAAGGGTACGGGTGGGGCTGGGTGTCAGGACCTGGAATGTGGTTCATATGGGATGAAAAGGCATGGCTTAATTAAAAGCATGATGTCTTAAATTTTGATTGGGAACACCTAGATTGCTAGCATCAGAATCTAGTAGTTGAGAATCTCGATGAGAACAGTTGAGAAAGCATTTGCCTTATCCCTTCTAGTTTACAAAACAGGAAATAGGGAGGAAAAGAGCCCTGCCTTGGCACTGACTCTCTCATAACTCCACGTTGGCCCCAGTGAGGAGCCTGCACGGGGCTGGAGTCCTGGCCAGGGCAGCCACGGTAGTAATAAGTACCGTCTACTGTTACCTTGTGTCCAATGTCGGCTGAGTCATTCTGTTTGTATTACCTCATTTAATCTTCACAACATCCCCATGAAGTAAATTTTGTGTTTTGGGTGTTAGGTTTTTGAGGTTTAGAAAGTTTAAGGAATTTATAGAACTCACAGATGGTGTCATAAAAGAACTGGGACTACACCCACATCTACCTGTCTCCAGAACAAACACTGCCAGTTTAATGGGCATGAAACCCAACACCCTTGAATGTAGTGCTCTCAGATGCTTGTCACCAGGCCCTCATTATGCAGATCCTGGGAGGAAAGACATTTGTAGGACATTTACTATGGGTCAGGCTCTGAGCTGGACACTGTTGTTTTAGAGAGGACAAAGACATAGTCCTGTGCTTAAGGAATGCAGTTAGGTGGCATTTACCCACACTGCGGAAGTGGAGTGAGGGTAAATGAGAAGGAATCGGTTTCTGGTAGAAAAATCTCGAACCTCCAGATTCTGTCCTCTGTAGCCCAGAGATGCACCGAGAGATGCCAACAGTACACAGAGACAGAAACCCGGCAGAAAAGCAGATGGCGTGGCTTCTGGAAGCGCAAGACCAACCTGTAACGTGAGCTGTGAGTGGCGAGGACAGCTCCTCCACGGTTTCGAACAGTTTCTTGTATCCACCGGCAGGGTGCTCAACTCTGAAAAGGGATAAGGAGGAAGAGGTGCACTCAGGGTGCAGAGATGCAGAGGCTGCACGCCGGGAGAGAAGGCGCCGGTGTCTTGACCCAAAGCACCTCTGCCAGGCTGGCCTCAGCCAGAAAGCACGTGGAGTGTGGGGGGCAGAAATGTGCCCAGCATGGGAGAGGGGCCGGCTCTGTCCTTTTGCATCGGGGGAGCGACGTCTGTCCTGACATGTGTGGTCACAGCGCTCTTACTCCTGCCCTCTCCGATTTCCTTTATTGCTGGGGGCAAATCAGGCAAGCCTGCTGCTGGCGCTGCTCTTCCTCAGCTCTGATCCCCCGTGAGGTTCTGGGCAAGAATTACCCCGGCCGATGGCCACCCACTGGCTTTCTGTCTGGCGAGGAGCCCGTTCCTCCGGCCCTACAGATTGGGAGACACTCTGTAGGGCTGTAGGTACATTTAGGGTCAGTACATCAGTCTTTGCTGATCACCCATATTATTCTTTATTGTCTTCCCATCACTCCACTTCTTTACTAACCCCCAAGGACTATGGTGCTTTTTAAAAAATAGATCAGGACTTTCAGGTTCTACATAATTTTTTCTTTTTCCTTCTCTTTCTTTCTTTCTTTCTTTCTTTCTTTCTTTCTTTCTTTCTTTCTTTCTTTCTTTCTTCTTTTTCTTTCTGTATCTATCTATTTATTTATTTATTTGGAGACAGGGTCTTGCTATGTGGTTCAGGATGGCCTTGAACTCACTACGTGGCCTTGTATTTCTGGCAATCCTCCTGCTTCAGTCTCAGAAGTGCTGTAATTACAGGTGTGCACCACCATGCCCAGTGCTATTTTTCATTTATTTCTCCCATTTTATAACTTCTTAGAGTGGGAACTCTGGTCATACTTCCTAATTATAATAATTACATTTATGAAGCCCTTCTGTGCCGCACACCATAAAACGAACTTTGCGTGACATTAGCTAATTTAAATCTCATGACAACGCATTGGGGTGAGTACTATTATCACCCCCATTGTATATATGGAAAATACTTCACAAAGTGATTTTCCCAATGTCACACAGCTGGGAAATGACCAAGCAAGAAGTGGAACCAAGACTGCCTGAGAGCCCCGTGCTCAGAACCATCCCCAAGTCCCAGTCTGAGTCACACAGCCTTGCCATGATTTAGACCCAAATTCTACACATTGGCCTTAGTATAGAGAGAATTTCTCCAGCCAGACCCACGGGTCTCCTTAAATGGGCCAACAGTCAACGCCTTCTCTCCAGGAGCTCTTAATCCCTGTTGAAAGCCATGACTAAGGTCCCTTTAAACATCTCCGGGATACTTACTGCATAGACATTTTTCCTAGCGGAGGAGCGAGAGCCCTGGCACCGGCTGCGGGGTGAGGAAGCAGGTCCTCCCCAGGGGCTTTTGTAGGCCTTCTAAATCCACCCTCCACAGGGACTTACGGCTCTGGGAACCTTTCTCCACCCCCCGGGCTCAGGGAGGAGGGACAGAAGTGGCTCTGAGGGCTCAGGTCCTCCTGACGCTTGAGCATTAGCCGGTCTTGCTGTTTCCATAACAGCTTTCTGGCTGTTTTCCAGAGTCCTCGACCTCCCCATGGAGAATGAGAAGCGGCTTAGAGAGAGAGGAGGAGTGTGGGGGTGGCCGGTGGCAGGCCTGAGCTGACTGGAGTCAGCCCACGGGACCTGGGACTGTTCTCTGACCCCACTTCCTGCTGCCCTGGGGGGCCTTCATCGTCACTCTCATTCACTTATTTATTTATTCACTTGTTTTCTTTTTCATCTATGACACATCATCTATAGCCTGACAGAGATGGGTTCGGTCCTTGTCTTCACGAGTCCTGTGACTCTGCAAGGGAAGCAGGAAGCTAACACACTATTGCGTACCATTCGCTGTGCGCTGATGCTGGGAAAGTGGAGGGTGATGGAGGCACATTGGAGCGACTCGGACCCTCCACAGCCACCCCACTGCTGCCAGCCAGCGCCCACATTCTCCGTCCCGGCCATTCCGATTCCCTGAGGACGACATTCTTGTCATGCCCTCACTTGTCGCTGTTGCTGGGTGTCCACCTCCCCTTCCTGTGCACTGCACTGCATTCTGCATGCAGCGAGGACCGCACCATCTCCTCCACATCTCCGTGCTCTTCCCAAGCTGCTTGTGGAGCAGATGTGGTGCTGCCCACTGCTGTCCCTGGAAAAGACACATTACAGACTAGGCCAGTTGCAACTGTCACTTTTTTTTTTTGAGAAACGAAATGGTTTTAAATTTAATAGGTAGGTATGATTTCTTATCCTACAGCTGTACTTCAACAAAACTATAACTACGAGTCTGAGTACTCCCCGAGGTAAACGGCAGGAGCTTTCTCTGCACTCTTGCTGGCAGTGAGGGCACAGGCCTGCAATAGAAAGTTTTAAATTTAAACATTTACCTTGCATTTTGATCACACGTCACCTAACAATAGGAGTGTGGGCTGGCTGGCTCTGCAGATTTGCTGATGCGGCTGGACTTGCCCTCCTAACTGGGCTTGCTTAGCTGTTGGCTGATCCAGGTCTGAGATGGATGAGCACAGTGATTTGAGATAAACGTGTCCGATAAATGTGACTTTCTTGGTTGCATTACACAGCCAATGAGACTCTGGTGCCCTTGTGGACAGAGGTGCTTGTGAACTCTCCAGCTGCCCCTGCGGTGTGTCTCCAACTCCCCGCCGCATGGTCAGAGGCCGTACTGTCCTTCCTTTTAAGGAAAGTCTGACCTTGTCCCTTCCTTGCTGAGAACCTTTCAAGAGGTCTGCGTAACTGATGGTAAAGTCCAAGCTCTGGAGCACAGCTGTCAGACCCTCCCCACCCTGACCCCTGCCTGCCTCTCAGGGTCATGTCTGCCACTCTCTCGTCAGTGCCCTGGCAGTATTGAGCCATTCACTCATGCTCATGCATGCCTACTGCTTCAGCCTCCTTTCTTCACACTTAGCTGGGACATCCCTTCATCCTGTGTCCGTCTGCCACGTGTCCTGTTTCCGTCACAACCCTGACAAAGTTCTAACTTCCCATGATGCCTCAGCAACGATGCCATTGTGCTTCTCCTGAAACTTGCATGTAAGTATTTTTGTATGTGAATTACATGTTATTTTGCTTGTTAGTCTGTCTTTTACTTTACAGTGAGAGAGAGAGAGAGAGAGAGAGCTTGCTGCTTATTGTACAGAAGTAGAATTTACAGCACAGTGATATTTGGTAAACTCTCCAGTACCCGTAGGATGGAAACCCCAGGGGACACTGGCAGGCTAGCAAAAGCCCTCTGCTCACTCGGTGACACCGCACACAGAGCCAGTGCAAGGCAGCCTTCCCTCCCCACCACTGCCAGAATGCAGTCTCTCTTGGCATCATTCAAAAATGTTTCAGGGAAGAGGATACCTACAGCTCTGGTCACGTAGGCTGTCTTTCTGTCTTCTCCTCTAGTAGACACTGGGGCCACCTCTTCCTGGTAGATCCCAGCCTTCATTCCTAGAATTCCTGTTGGTTTCCCTATAGTTAGATGAGTTTATCTGTGGTCTCCGGATTGGGTGTGATATGTTTGACATCTGTTATCTATAAAAAGTGGAGTCTGACAGCAGACTTACTTCAGAACGTTGGTAGCATTATAATCAGGCCATGGGCACAAGAACTCAAAACTTGTTTATTGAGCAGAAAGTAGACAGTGAATTGCCTTAATTCACTGAGCAAGTGAGAATAAAAGTTTCTTTTATCAATGAGTATTTAAGGATTGAGTTTAGTTTTTCTAAAGAATCTGAAATATTTTACTTAAAATCTGATTATGCTCTGATCTTAATTAGTCCGCTTCAATTTACAGCCTTGAAAAAGCATTCTGGGTCAGCTCTGTTGGATTAGTGCTGGCTCAGCTACCAAAGGCCCACAGTGTTCCTGGGAGTTCTCAGGTCCAGTCAGTGGGTGCCAAGGCAAAGAAGCATGGGGTGGGGCTGGTGAGATGGCTCAGCAGCATAAGCACCTGCCTGGCAAGTGCGAGGGCCTGAGTTTGACTCCCGGAACCCACATACGAAAAAGGGGCTGGTGATATTGCTCAGCGGCACGGGTGCCTGCTGGCGCTCATGGTCTTGAGTTTGACCCCTGGTACCCACAAAACAAAAAAAAAAAAAAGAAAAAGAAATAAAAAGAAGAATGGGGAGCAGGCATCTTCTAGAACGGAAACTCTTTGGGCAAGAGAACAGATTCATTACACACAAGAATGTCAGATGTGGACGTAAGCCACTTAACCTCTTTCTGCAGGCATCAGACAAAGAGCTATTCTAACAGCATTAGGAACCTTGGAGGTGCTGATCCAGTCGATGGAATTATTAGGTTGCTTAGTGGATAAGAAGGCTCAGACAATGGAAAAATACGTTTCCTAACAGAAGAGAGTTGTTGATACAATTGGCTGAAGGTCCACATTACCTTATTCCTCTACCTACCGGCACGTATCTATGATCTGTTTTTATGTTTGTTTGTCCACTTGGAAAGTTTCTCAAGGGAGTGACCTTGTTATATTTGTTCCTGTAATGTAGAACCCTTCACTTAGTAAGTGGTTTAGACCATTGGAATGTTTTTTTTTTTAAATTTGAATTTACGCTTGTTATATTCTAGTATACAGAAATAAATCTGATTTTTATATATTAATCTTATATCCTGTAACAGTTCCAAACTCTCATTTATTATTTTTAGCACCTTTTTTGTAAAGGCCATCACATTTTCATTTTTCTTTTCTTTCTTTTTTTTTTGTGGGTACCGGGGGTCGACCTCAGGACCTCACGCACCAGCAGGCGCCCGTGCCACTGAGCAATATCACTGGCCCTTTTTTCATATGTGGGTTCCGGGAGTCGAACTCGGGTCCTCGCACTTGCCAGGCAGGCGCTTACGCTGCTGAGCCATCTCACCAGCTCACATTTTCGTTTTTGAATGAATGAAGGCAGTTTTACTTCTTCCTTTCCATTCCATATTGCTTCTAATTCTTTCTTACCTTCTTTCCTGCAATCCTTCCCTTCCTCCCTTGTTCCTTTTCTCTTCCTTCCTTCTTTCTTCTTTCTTATCTTTCTCTTTTCCCTTCTCCCTGCCCTTTCTCCCCCTCCCCTCCCACCACTGCCAGAATGCAGTCTCTCTTGGCATCATTCAGAAATCTTACAGGGAAGAGGGTACCTACAGCCCCAGTCACCTATGCTCTCTTTCCGTCTTCTCCTCTAGTAGACATTGGGGTTGCCATTTGTATTTGTTGTGATTATCGAAGTGGTTAAACATCAATCATCTTTTTTTTTTTTCCTGTTCATCTGTTTAGTCCTTTGTTTCACTTGTCTTTTTCTGTCTTCTTTTGGATTAACCAAGTTATTTTATTTTTTTTTAGTAGTACATGTTTGCAACACATAATGAATACATTAAGGTGAGGAGTTGCTACATGTACCTATCACATTTTAAAATCAAGTCACTTTTGTATTAAAATATTTTTTATGTCAAACATTGTAACTTTCACCTCTAGAATTTCTATTTGGATCTTAAAAGTATCTCCCATGTCTCTACTTCACTTTCGAATATACGGAATACAGTTATAATAAATGTTTTCATGTACCTATGTGCTAATCATGGCACATGTGTCAATTCTGCATTAGCATTGATTGTTTTTATCTTAATTGCTGATTATATTGCTTCTTTGCATGCCTGTTAATTTTTGGTTGAATGCTAGACATTTTACTTTGTACCCCATTGAGTGCTGGATTTATTTGTATTCTTTCAAATGTTCTGGAGCTTCATTTTGAGACTCACTGTTATTGGAAAAAATGTCATTTTGAGAGGTAAGATTTTAAGATTTATTAAGTAAGACTGAGTTACCAGGGGCTAATATTATACTAAAACTCTTCTGTATTGTCAATGAATAGTGAGAACTTTATTTTCATTTTTAGTTTTCTAGTCGATGTGAGCAGGTATCATTCCCAGATCTGTGTGGATGCCTATTACTCTTGTTGCAGATCCATTCTCTCTTGCTTTGGGGTAATTTTGTCACACAGAGACTGTGATGAGTATACGAGATGAGTACCTCAGGTGTACATTCTACGGAGCTTAAAAGTGCTCTCTCTAAATTTCCCTTTTGTACTCTCTTCTATCAATTCTAGTCACACTCATCCCTGAGATTTTTAGCTCCATGTCCTCTGTTCTGGGAGTCTTCCAGGTGTTGCTAGCTTCACTTTCAGAGCTCCACAGCCTAGAACCTTCTCATAGTTTTATGATGGAATGCTTGGATGACTTGCCTTGTTTAGTGATCAGTATTCTTTCTTGGCGTATGTGTAGTATCTTGAAGCCTATTGTTTCATTTTTAATTGTTTCAAGCAAGAGGGTAAATATGGCACCTTTTGCTCAATATTGGTTGGAAGCTGAAGTTCGCCAGTTGATAAGAATTTGTTTTAAATAATCTTGGGGAAATGGCTGAGCTTCATATAAAATAGCTGGGAAAGGGTGGGTGGAACTTTGTCTTGTGAAACTTTGACTAAGGGAAAATGAGATTATGGAGTTTCATGACTTGAAGTCAGTAGGAGTGACACAGAGGTAGCAGAATTTTGATAATATAGGAGGCAAGAAACCTAACAGTGGTGGTTAGACTTACTATAAGCTACAAATAGTGCCTGTTATACTCTATAAAACAAAGCCTCTGAAGCAAACTTCATCCTAGTGGGAAGGCAGACAATATAACCAGTCAAATAAATGAAAAACAAAGAAGAAAACGCATGATAAATATTACATCACAAGTTTATGTTTCCCTTCTTATGGCACTTGCCACATTCTGAGGTATAATTGAAAAATATGGTGAATATTTAAATTTTAAAAATTTAGGAGAATAAAAGACCAATTGCTGCTAATCTCCTTCAAAATCATCCCCCTCACTTCCAGCATACTCATCCCATCATCCTTGCCATTTTCTGAAGCAATTCTGGAATCCTCTTTCCTGAATGTATTTAGTTGTGCTGTCCTAGCTGCCTCGATGTCCTGAATCAATTCGGAATGTTTCCTTTTTGTGATCATTTTGACTTTGAAGAAGAGCCAGAAGTCACACAGTGCCAGATCTGATGAATAATGTGGATGAGGACGCATTGCTGTGTTTTTATGAGCTGCCTTTCTATTGGATAGCACTCAGCAGCAGCATTCACTGACTTTTATGACACCTCGTAAAGACTTTCATGAAAGAGGACCTCCAGACCTGCTACTGAAAGTGGCAAGAATGATGGGATAAGTGAAGTGAGGAGGAATATTCTGAGGGGAATTAATGGCAATGTGTCTTTTACTGTAATAAAAGTTGTAATTTAAACATTCACCTTATATTTTGATCACACGAGGTAGAGCTGATGATTGCTTCAGCTCTTTCTCCAACCTATCTGTGAACTTTTCTGGCATCAGGACTAGGATGCATTATTTGGTCTTTCATCCCCATCATTTAGCGTAGTACAAAGTGTATAGCAGATATCAGTGCAAGAATAAATGAATGGTTGAATGAAAGCTATGAATTTTCTGCAGCAGGACTGACTGTCAAGTGATTATTTCAGATAAATAAATCTTTTGTTTGCTTTTAGATCCCTGCTCTGACACCTATCAGTCAAAATGGCCCACACGCTTACTCTGAGGCCCAGCTGAGGGTGATGGGTAATAACAATAGGATAAGTGATCAGGGTATGCTGAAATTTTACAGAATTTCAATACTCATACTCATCTTCTAGTGAGTTCTTCACATTTTTTGTCTTCATATTTAAATAAGTAAACAGTAGTGTTTTGTAAATTCAAGTAGAAAAGCTAACTGTGTGTCCATGTGAGCATAACTCAGTTCTTGTCAACGTGGTAAAGACAGGTCTGGCAAGATAAGGAGAAGAGGGCTGCAATCCACGTGTACAAAGTCCATGGCAACAGGGTCCTTTTGTTCGTCTCTAGCATCTAGGACAATCCTACAAATGAAGGAATAACAGAGGAGTGAACAACAACCTTCTATTATCTGTCGCAAGGGAGAGTCACTATTAGTAAAATGACTTTGGTAGCATAGCTTGAAAAAGAAAAGTTGAACTCTTTTCCACAGTCGGATCTATATTCCGTGAGGATGTTATTATTACAGTTTATAGAGAGAATTCTCATTTCTTAGGAGGTGTCCTAGAAAGTTTCCTTTTTAACAAATTGGATATTTTTTATAGCCAAATGGACTTGGGCCTCCTTAGAGAATGGAAAAGCGAGTTGTTTTGTATAATATCTTTCAGCTCAGGCCAACCTGTGGAAGCCATGATTCAGTACCCTGAATTAAAATCAAATTTGCCAAGAGGTGAGCTCAGGGGCCTCTGTAAGCAAAAATTGTGTCTTTGAAAGCCCTTGGATGTAGTCAGTAGCATCCTGTATGGGCCCATGGCAGAGAGAAGGAGAAAAGCAACACATACATGGAAACGTGGTGAGGGCTTGTGTAAGTTACAGGCCTTTGACGTTATTTTATAATTAAATGTTTGGGCAAGCATTTGATAAGGTAAAATAGCAGAAAATAGCCTATTAAAGATGCCCAAATCAAATTTGTTGAACTAGTTGTTCCCCAAATCTGCTTATCTTGCACAGGGAGGAAAAACAGCTGAGGGGGAAAAAGAACAGATTAGGAGATTCTTTTTTTTTTTTTTGTGGGTACCAGGGGGTTGACCTCAGGACCTCACGCGCCAACAGGCACCCGTGCCGCTGAGCGATATCACCGGCTTTTTCGTATGTGGGCTCCAGGAGTTGAACTCAGGCCCTCGTGCTTGCAAGGCAGGCGCTTACACTGCTGAGCCATCTCACCAGCCCAGATTAGGAGATTCTAATAGCTCACCATGCAAGCTTTGTTGATTAGTTTGCAACTGCTGATAGCAGCTCAAAAATGTGCATTAAAGCAGTGAAATATTCCACAAAACTGCGACAATGTCTTTTCCTGGTATCAATCCAAAGATGCAGAAATTCACATTCAATCAGACTTGCTAGCAGTTCCCTCCCTCTGTAAATCCCACATAATCTTTATTCAGCTAAGTTGATCACATCTGTCGAGACTGTGCAGTTGAGGCAATTATCCAAAGATCTTGGTTTTAAAGAGCACTGAGACTTGTGTTTATGCTTCTAAATGAACATCTTTTTCTTTTTTGTTTGAATCATCTGCTGTTGAGTCAAATTTCCATTTTATTATTTTTCATGAGAACAGGACTTGGAGTACCTAAAATATTATTTTTTGCATTCCTTGATTAAAAGTGTTCTAACCAACTAGGAATTCTCCTAACAACTAGATTTGGAAAGATTTCAAATCCACTGAAATTACATTTTAACTGTTATCTTCAAAATACCTATCTTAGGTTATTATGGCTGTAAAATTCATGAATAGATTTGAATTAATCAAGAATTAAAATATGAAATGGGGTAGAAAAAGAAACATAAGTGCCATTTTTTCCTGGAGTCCTTTACATGAATATCTCTACGTGGAAGTGATGAAAACTGTTTCAGCCAATCATTGGGCCACTGGACCCTTTCAGATAGTCTGGGAAGAGAAAGAAAGAGTAAAAGGAATGACAAAGAATCCTTCTTCCTCTATTTCTCATACCTAAACTTAGATCTATCTATCATTTATCTGTCTTTCTATCTATTGCCTATCTATCTATCATCTACGCTGAGCATTGAACACCCTAGGGTCCTGTATGTGCTAAGCAGCTGCTGTACAAGTGAGCTACATCCCTGGCGCCAAAGTTAGAGTAAATAGAATATATCAGCTGAGTTTATAGGAACAAATGTATTTATTGAACTAATTAGTATAGTAAAACTATCATCAACTCAAAAAACCTTTCAGATGTATCAATGACTTGTCATATTTTGCTTAACTAAACTGCCATAATCCAAGATACTGGTCTTTAAGAGCTTAGAGATAATGGTCCAAATCTTCCATTTTACATGCTAGAAAATTAAGTTTCAAAAATATTACTTATGTGATTTATTAGTAAAAGCCTGAGTTTTGATGACTTTTACTCTCAATTTAGTCGAAGTTGAAACGGCCTTGTTACAGGACATAACTAGGTTTGAGGTACATTAGAGCATGTTCATTTTTATATGTATCAGTCTTACTCCTTTCTCTCCACTTAGAGCACGTTTATTCCCTCAGCCCCTGTGCAGATCATATTGATGGCAGATAGCACTTTTCCATGTCCCTTTCAATTGTCCAAGGAGAGGGGAGAGCTGTAGGTATTGGCTTCTAGATAAGCTTATGCCCAACCTATAGAAATGAGTTTCCAGGCCAAGTTCACTCTCACCAGGGAAAGCATGAGTTCATGAGTCTGAACCTAGCTTTCAGCACTCATTAAGCTGCTTGGAATTAGCCCATGTAATTAAGGCCCTTCTACTTGGGAAAGGTCAGTGTATAGCAAACCTATATGGCCCTATGATCACCAGAACCTACTCGTTAGAGATAGAGATTCTCTTCCTGCAGATTCTGAATCATCAGGTCTGATGTGGCAGATTAGGCAAGTCGGAGAAGTGCTAATTAGGGTTGACCAGCTAACTGAGACCAGGCACCCACAACGGAGTGTAGGTGGCTGAGTCAGGGAAGGAAAAGTTTGAAAGCCAAGATCTAGACACAAAGGCTGAAGACCCTGGTCTTATTGGTCAGAGCATGCATCGAATGTTCTAGAATGAAACACAGTGCTTCTTCTAGAATTGTCCAATTAAGCTAGTGTTGGTATGTCAAATTAAAAGTCCCTATGGGTCGTGATGTCCCCAGTGTCTGGCATCACTGTTACTAGATACATTTTACTGGAACTAAAATAAAATATATTCCATAGGTATGGTAAAGAAATCTTATACAGAGGAATCCTTCCCATAAAAAATGGCAACAAATCCTGGAGAGGTTGTGGTGGAAATGGAATCCCTCTACATAGTTGGTGGGACTGTAAACTAGCACAACCATTGTGGAAATCAGTATGGAAATTCCTTAGAAAACTAAAACCAAAGATTCAGTTCGATTCAGCTATCTCTTCCCGAAAGAGTTAAAGACATCATATTACAGTGATCCATGCATACTCCTGTTTATAGCAGCACAATTTATAATAGCAAAATCTTGAAAACAGCCTGTATATGCCCATCAACAGATGAATGAGTAGAGAAAATGTGGTATTTATACACAATGGAGCACTACCCAGCCATAAAGAAGGATAAATTTGAGTTGTTTGTAGGAAAATGAATGCACCTTGAGACCATAATGCTAAGTGAAATAAATCAGATATAGAAGGTTAAATATCGCATGGTTTCTCTTATCTGAGAAACCCAAAGTATAAACAATTTAAAGACCAAAATAAAAGACAGATGATAGGAAACATGGAGGTAGACTGTGGAGAAGGGAAAGGTATTTGGAAATGGAGGGGGACTGGAGGGAGGGGAAAGGGACGTAAAAAGGATCAAGGTACAATATGTATACGTACCACTTCCCCATGACAAATAGAGTTACATGCCACAGACATTCACTCACAACAAAAGAAAAAAGAAAGACGAGTGTGATGTGCTTGAAAATCCTTGGGTGAGATTGTCAATGTACAGGCATCTCTTTAACAGTGGCAGGACGACTTCATTTTCTCCAGTGCTTTAGCCTCTGAATCTTGTCTCAGAGGAATGTCTTTCGGTGTGACAGGAGGCTAAAAGTGTTCGGGGTCTCAGATTCTTTGGATTGGCTTAATTTAATATTCTGCCTTAATTCCCCTCAACTTCACGAAGTTTATCTTCTGAAGCCACTCCCCTCACCCCCAGTAGAAAGGCTTGGGTAAATTATTTTACCTCTCTAGGTCTCAGTTTCCTTATTGTAATACAGCAATAATAACAATGCTTACCTCAAAGAGTTCTTGTAGAAAATAAGTGAATTATTAATGTGAAGTGCTCAGAATAATGCCTGACAGCAAATGCCTCATAAACTGTTACAATTATTATTGTCACTGCAGAATGAGAGTAGTCACAAAGCTAAGGGTAAGAAAGAAAGGAAAATCACTGGACAACATGGATGATCGATGACAATGG
The DNA here is from genome assembly GCA_028451465.1 of Erethizon dorsatum. Taxonomy (NCBI): domain Eukaryota; kingdom Metazoa; phylum Chordata; class Mammalia; order Rodentia; family Erethizontidae; genus Erethizon; species Erethizon dorsatum. Next base: position 121,891,401 of record CM051829.1, on the reverse strand, counting down.
TGCCCCTAGTTTATATTTTCGCATTCACGCTCTCTGCAATGAGTCTTGGCCACCCCTTCCTATCAAGGGATGGGGTCTGTTTTCCTGTCCATCAAATCTGGGCTGACACGTGACTTCCTTAGACCAGTAAACTGCAGTAGGAGGTTTTGGTGCCCCAGTTCCGGGCCTGATCCTTGGCAGGCTGTGCCTGGTTCCACTCTGTCTCTTGGGGCTGTGTCTCCGCTGTGAGACAAATCTCAGGCTGGGCTTCTGGGGAGGAGCAGAGGAAGCAGAGACGAGGCCATTCTCGATCCACCAAGCAGAGAACCTGTCCTGCTGAGTCCAGGTGACGTTGCTGACCTGTGGAACTGTGAGCTGAAGAGATGGCCATTGTTTTAAGCCTCTAAGTTTTTGGGTGGTTTCTTAGTTACTTTTCTCTCATTGCTGGGACACAATAACCAACACCCAAAGTTGAAGGAGGAAAGGTTTATTTAGCTCACAGTTTGTAGAGCTTTCAGTCCATGATCAGCTGGCTCCAAGGCAGGGTGGCTTCACAGAGAAAAACAATTCATCATGAGCAAAAGACAGCAAAAGCAAAAAGAGAAGAGGAAGAGAGACACAAGCCTCTTTCTGTCCCTTATATTGTATCCAGTCTACCAGGATTACGGCGGTGCAAATCCAATCAGTGGACTGATACAGCAATCACCCACCCTTAATCCCAGCACCCTGAATTGCAGCATTGCACTATGAATCAATCACACACTCTAGATTCAGCCACCTCCGAAAAAACCCTATGACTGCATAAGGCTTTCAGGGGACCTCCAGACACAAACCATAACAGATGGCTTGAAGGATCAAATTTCTTTGAAGTTTCTTAGAAATCCATATGCATGAGATAGCATGCTTATGTAAATTACCCACCTACACACAAAATTTCATGACAAATTGATTCTGCAGAAAGATTGGTCTCATTTGTCTTGGGTCTTCAATTATGCCTTGGCACATGAGCTTGAATACTATGGGACAAGTATATCAGATCAGCTTGCAGACAAAGAAAGTATGCACTGTACGCTAAGGAGTCTTTAGTTAGATCTTGGTTCTCTCCCTAGGGTGCTTCATTGCCAGTGCTCCCACGTTCACCTCACAAACATCTGTTGAACATGTTGAGCATCTTCTATGCCAGGCACTGTTGTAGACACAGGGGAGATTTCAGCCAATAACACACAAGCTCTTCCTTCCAAGGTGGGTATTAGTTTCCAATTGCTGCTGTAACAAATTGCCACTATTCAGTGGCTTAAAAGCATACATGTTTATTATCTTATAGTTCTGGAGGTCAGAAGTCTGAAATGGTTCCACAGGCTGCTTCCTTCTAGAAGGAGAAGGGGAGAATCTGTTTCCTGAGGAACATGGACAACCTCTGGGTATCAGCATTCCTAGAGTATAATAGTTACGTGGTGTCAACTTGAATAAGAAATGCCTAGTGGATTGGTTCAGCAAAGTTCTGGGAGTGATTGGATGATTGACTTACTGAAGAGGGAAGACCTGCTCTGGATGTGGGTGGCACCAACCAATAGGCTTGTGCCTGGATGGAATAAAAAGGGAAAGAAGGGAGTCTCACTTTTGCTTGTTGGGAGGAGCTCCAGTCTTCACCCTCACCTTTGGACATCCATCTCCAGGCTTCCAGCACAGACCCTTTGGCTTTCTGACATGGACTTGCATGGAAACAAGCAAGTGAGCTCCAGGCCTTTGACTTTTGATTGAATCCTCTGGTTCTCCAGCACACAGACTGTCCTTTTGCATTCTTCCACACCTGACTCTGCAGGCAGCCATTATAAATCCATATATAAATCTGTTGCTCTACCGAACTCTAACTGATACCCAGAGGTTGTCCATGTTCCTCAGCCTCCTCCTCCATCCTTGAATCCAGAAGCACAGTGTCTTTTCCCTGACACCAGCTTCCATTTCACAGCTGTCTTTGATTCTGATCATCCTGCCCTCCTTTTATAGGCCCCTTGGGATAACCCAGGAAAATTTCCCCTTCTTAAAATCCTTATTAGAATCTCATCTACAAGGCCTTCTTTTTATCACAGAAGATAACATAATTATAAGTTTTGGGCTTTAGGATATGGATTTGGGGGCCCATTATCAACCTACCATAAGGATATTACAGCTATATACAATTCATCTCCATAGCATACAGTTTCTAAATTCTTGGATATGACTCAGATAAACTTTTTTTCTCCATCCTTTTCTCTTGTAACTCCTTGCTGCAAATATGTAGTCCAACAATCCTGACCTGCTTCTATCACCCTTTCCACAGAACGTATCTGCCACTTCTCACCTTTGTGATTTCTACCTGTCTGTGAAGCCCTACTATCCCAAATCCTTTCCTTGCATCTCTACAGCCTTTGGTTGGCAAAACACAGCCATCCCTGAGGATCTATTACACATTGGAGATTGGTTCTCAGGCTCCCATGAATATCAAAATTCAAAGTCACTCAAGTCCTTTATATAAAACTGTGTAGTCTTCCATATAACCTATACATATCCTTCCACATACTTAAATAATCTCTAGCTTACTTGTAATACCTCATGCAATAGTTTTTTATGCTGTATTGTTTAGGGAATAAGAACAACAAAATCTGTGCATATTCAGTACAGATACAATTTTTTTAAATGTATTTTTTATTCTTGGTGAATTGAATCTGAAGATTGAGAACTTGTAGCTCTGGATAACTTTTCCCAGCCAGGACATCACTTTATCTGAGAAATATTATACAGTAATACCACGGTTCACAAATGCTTCTGTTCACGGACATTCGGTTCTCGAACAAAAGTGTTGGGCAATGTTTTGCTTCCATTCCCAAAATCTGCATAGGGTGATGAACATGACCACAGCCATCTTCCCATACAAACACAAATGCAGCCCTCTTCCCCAGAATCGTGGAACAAATTAAGTTTGTGAACTGAGGTACCACTGTAATACCCTTCCCATTTATTCCTAAAAGACCCCATGCCTACCTCACCATCAACTTTATGGAAACACATGAAAGCTCTCAGTGCTTTTTTCTCCTTTAGTCCAACAGCTCTTTGAGAGCACAAGGCGGCCTTCATTTTTCTAGCTCTACCACTTGGTATAGCACCGTGCACACAGTAAGGGCTTCAGAAATGTTACCTGAATAAGTATCAGTGAAACTGTTTACCAATTAGCAAATTGCAAGAGGCAAAAGGAGAAGGTGGAGTTTCTATCTGCAGTTGTTAAGAGCGTTCGGTAAGGATGGATTGCATAGCTGGGCCTGGAGAAGGAACCGCTGTGGGAAAGACGCTATGTGATGACAGGTAGCAGCCCGAGGCGGAAGCTTGGGGCAGCGCCTCTCAGCAGGGGCGCTTTTGAAGTGCGCCTGCTTTGATCCCTGCTGTGTAGCTGCAGCCCAGGGTATTCTGGAACGAAGAAAAACTACTTAGTCTTTCCTGTCCTTAGTTTCCAGGGTGTGATAGAGAAGAAGCACTTGGGGGAGAGGGTTGTTTATTCTGATGGCAAAATAAAATTATTTCCCAAAGGAAATGAGTCGTTGAGACATGGCTCAGAGCTGAAGCAGAAGGAAAGAGTATGCCCAGGGAGGACACGTGATGTGCAGGAGAGAAATGCAGAAGGTGGCACAAAAACAGGACAAAATAGGTAAATGTGGAAGGGCAGGTGCACATGAGGGAGGCTGACAAAGCCATTCCATGAATGTTACCAATGGCACTCCGTGCCAGGTGTGGAGGGATTTTTGTCTGCCTTTGGGCATCATGTGAGAACCCAGGGAGCAACACCTCAGATGCCCTTACAGGAAGGAACAGAGCAACACAGCACGGCGGACTACAGTGGGCGCAGGTGGGGTGGGGACACAGAAGGACAACGGTATGGCTCCCAGTGTGGGAGACCCAGGAGAACTTCCATTCCTGTAGTTCATTTTTAGGAACGCAAATTTTGTCATTGTGTCCAAGTTAAATCAGACTTACTAAGTTTATCAGCGGTGCAGAGTTAATTATTTTTGAAATAGAGCTTCTGTTTTGAAATTTTTCTAAATTTGTGCAATACTCAGATCCTACGGTCCTTCTCAAACTAACTTCATGTAAATGTTGTAGGGATGAAGGGAATTTCTCCCTCCATCCCCTGAAGATACCAGTCTTTGTTTGCTGAAAGGTGGATACCTAATAGCTCAATGAGATATAGAGTCTTACACATCCTTTTTCACAGAGGAAAGAATAATGAGGGTTTTAGGCAATTCTGAGGGGAAGAAATGATTTGTAAGGAAGATGAATGGACCTGGAGATAATGGCACGGTAGAAAGTTCCTCTGGGCTTTGGTTGTGATGTTCAGTTTTTGATTTGTTCCTTTGTGATATGTTTGATTTTTCTCACTTAATGAAATTTTAGTAAGGAGGCAATCGTGCTCCACTTTGGTAGATCCAGTTCTTAAATAGGTAAGGAGACTAGAGAAAAGCATCATCAAGCATCTGCTGATCCCCAACTGATTAATTTCAAATAATCAATGTTATGGTTTGCATCAAAAATGTCCCACAAAAGCTCCTATGTTCAGAGGTGGGCTTTGGGGAACTGATGGGCTCCTGAGGGTTCTAACTTCATCTGGGGATTAATTAATCTACTCATGGATTTCTAATTTGATGGCAGTATTGGTCAGTGATAAAAACGTAGGTGGTGGTGCCTCCTTGAAGGAAGTGGGTCATGAAGGCTTGACCTTTGATACTATATCTTATCATCGGCCCCTGCCTTTCTGACTTTCTTTTTGCTTCCTGTGTTCCATAAGATGAGCAGCTTCCTCCTTCATACCTTCCTACTGCCACTATGTTCTGTCTTAAAGCTCAAATTAATGAAACCTATTAACCATGGACTGAACCCTTTGAAACACTGAGCATTTTAGTTGTTATTTCCTCCTTTACATTGTTATTCTTAGATATTTTGTCACAGCAGCAGAGGCCTGATTAACACGATCACGTGGAACAAGCTGTAGAGAGCTCTTGCTCTTGCTTGAAAGAAAATCCAGCAATCTGATGCCACACACACTGAACAGTTCAATGGCCAAGTAGCTGGGGCTGTATGTGAGCAAATATTTGATGGAACTTTAATAAAAAAGGAAACATTTTTAAGAATTTGGTATATTACCCAGTTAAATTGTACCAGCCCCATATCCTGGTATTTAGATGGGACATATAAGTAGTGGTCAAAATCACTGCCGTTCTTCAAAGGCCTAAATCCCATGATCAGAACGCACCACAAGACATGAAATGTATATGTTTTGTTTACTACTAGAATAGTTTCTTATAACATGGACAATCAAGGATAGTTGGTATAGCGACCACAAGGGAGAGAAGCTGGGGCACGAATATATACAATCTGTGCTTATGAACAGGGATAACAACTGGGTCGAAAGTCATGATTTCCCAAAGTCCTGTGAACCTCTAGGCTTGGTCCTTTGTGTTTTCATCTTAAGAGAAAATTAGTAGCATGATTCCTGGATTTTTACTGAATATCTAATGTGAGGTAGATATTGAGCTAGATAGTTTAGGTACATTCTTCCTAATCCTCAGAATAACTCTCCAGGATATACAGTATTACCCGCCTTTTACAAATAAGAAAATAGGCTGTGAGTGTTAAGCATTTCCAGTTACCCAGCTAGTAAATAGCAGAACAATGACTCAACTGGGATCTGACTGCTTAGTAAATGGTTTTTACTCATGTTACCCTATCTCCAAAAATGTATGTATCTTGAACAGCATTATTTCTTGTAATTAAATTAATACATGTTCATGGTATAAATTTGGGAAATACAGAAATACATAAGGGGAAAAAATCAACCATGGTACTTCTTCTGTTTTGTGAACACAAGACAGCACAACTGATTCTTCTTCTTTACAGTAGTTGTGTACGTTCAGTCACCATGACACTGAATTAGTGAATAGTAATAATAGCAAAGTCTTTGAGAGCACACACAGGAGGTTCACTCAGTATGGGAGGCGATGTCTCAGTAAAGGACTAAGAAATTAGTCTGGCTTAGTCAGGTGAAGGGTGGAAGGAACTGGGGCCTGTCCTGTGAACAATTCACAATGACTTAGCGAAGGCTAATTAATTTGATTCCAGAGTCACTGGAAACAATAGGTAAATTAACTACCAATTTTTTGAGGCAGTATCTTACAGATAGCACAGATTTTACTCTATCTCTTATAGCCCAACATGTAACTGATGATTGATGGCATCAATCACTCTAGTATCATTAATGCATATAAGATGTCATAAATATTCTGTTAGATAGCCCAAGGATCTTGTCTTCTTGTAGTACTTACCCAGGCATCTGTACTTAATTAGCTTTGGACACAAGTGGTAAATTCCATCAAAGCAGAAGTTTTGCTAAGTGCTTTGTAAAATAATATCTGCAAATAGAAATTATTTCCATCAAAATTTCTAGCTCAGTCATTCTTCCTGAGATAAAGGGTCTTGGGTAGTTTATTCTCTTCTGATAGATTTTGAGGAAATTTGTATATAGGTCCCCTTAAGAGTGGTATATTAAACTTTCAGAGAAAGTTTATGTAAAATCTGAACTGCTCAATGAAGTTTTCTCTTTTCTGTTCTGTTTCAGTTAGGAGCAAAGGTTAAATGAAGGGGGAGAGGTAATTATCCTTTATGCTTTATATAAGGGTAATTGCATATATTTTCCTTTGCTAAGTGCTTAAATACCTTTATACCTTTATTTTTAAAAATAGTGTTGCACACAACTGAAATTAAGACAATAATAAAAATATAATATATTAAAAGTTAAGACTCCTTCATATCTCCGGAATTCAACAATTGCTATTTTTCAATTTCTTGTGAATATTCTATGTAGGTACAACCATATATTAATATTTAAATATCAAAAGGAATTGCAATGAAAAGAGCAAACAGGATAAACAATAAATTTCCTAGGCCTTTCCTTCAAATTGTATTTTCTTCAAAAAAGTCAGGATGTAACTCTTAAACAGTAGACACAAAGGAAAAAGATGGTTTTGAGATTTTTGCTCAAATTGTAAGGGAAAGGGAACTGTTAGTATCTGCAGGCATATTGTACACACATTCTGTGCTAGGAAATTTATACATATTATCTCATTTGGACTTTTAAATATATGATGAAGAAAGTATTATTTCCGTGTTATCAATAAGGAAACTGCACCTCAGATTACATTTTTATTAAGATTGCACACAGGCAGGAATTGGTGGTGCCTCAGTTAGAACCCAGTTCTTCATGATTACAATGTGGACACTTATTCCGTATATATTCTAGATCTTGTATGTTTAATATTTTGAACATATATGTGGACATAAGAATTCATATTAGCTCAATGGTTCAAAAAATCCCTAACAGGTATCTGTACCTGGAAATTTTCCCTTCTTAAATTTCTGATGAATAGCACTTTGCATTTGACATTATAAAGCCGTAAATATTCAGCAGAGTCAGATAAATCCCTTTTCTGGACTAAAAAGAGCTGCATCAGAAGAAGCCTGCAGGTGGCACTGCTGGCTGTGAGTCGCTACAGCCTCACTGTTACTTTCTTTAAAAGTACTCAAATAATTACCTTAGAAATATCCAACACAGTTTTTTGAAAGTTCCCTTCCACCAGTATTGGAGTGATCTATAAGCTGTGATTCCTTGCAACTTATGGTTGATGTTGACCTTTACTTCTCAATTTAATGAACAATGAATGTGATGCTTAGCATTCCAGCCCAGCAACGTATAAACCCAAGGGGATGCAACACATGAATGTCAATTAAACTAGGGAAGAGAGATTCTGATTCTTGGCTTGAGCATTAGGTGCTGCCTGACAAATCAGATCTCTGAGGTGTCAGGAAGACAGATTGAGACTGCAAGAATCTAAGACAGATGACATCTTTAGTGTTTCCAAGTTATAAATCAGAAAGCTAATGAAAACGCGAGTACAAAAGTGTGACACGTTGTACATAATGAACAAAAACAGCAGGTCTCTTGTTAGTGTTTTTAGTACGATCATGATTTTTTTTTTTAATGTGAGTACCGGGAGTCGAACTCAGGACCTTGTGCTTGACAGCAGGCGCTTGTGCCACTGAGCGATATCACTGGTCCCTTTTTTTCCTTTATGTGGGTACCGGGAGTTGAACTCAGGACCGTGCTCTTGCCAGGCAGGTGCTTATGCCTCTGAGCCATCTCAACAATCACAAATTTTTAAGGAAAATTATTGCTAATTTCTAACCCTAGCCAATCATATAAGCTTTTTTTTTTTTTTTTTTTTTTTTGGTCTTTTTTGAGACAGGGTTTCACTACACAGTTCAGGCTGGCCTTGAACTCACTTTGTAGCCCAGGCTGGCCTCAAACTCACAGCAATCCTCCTGCCTCAGCCTCCCGAGTGTCGGGATTACAGGTGTGCACCACCACACCCAGCTCGTATAAGCTTTTGAAGACAAAAAGAGAGCTACTGGCTCCAAGATTGTCATAGGGTTTTTTCTGGATGATAAATTATATATGATTTAAACTGTCTTTCATTTCCAAATCATTTATAATAAGTAGATATTCATTTTAATATTAATCAATCAATATTAAAAAATTAACCAAAACAAACCATTGCTCTTACTTCTTATGTCTCTGTGTCTCCGTCTGTCTCATACACCTGTTTTTTGTTTGGATGAAGGTTAGAGATCTTTGAACGTGGGATGTTTTGCAAAGGTCCCCGTTTAGTGCTGAATCATTCATTCCTGCAGCTGTCCAGAATGTTGGCTGTATTCCTCTTCAGGAACTGTGCACAGCTCAAAGGAGCTACCTCACCCCGCCTTCCATCTCCTCCAGGATTAGCCTATCTCCAGTGAGTGGTTTATGTGAAGGTGCAAAGACCCAGGCACATCACTTACTTTGGGGCAATTCTGAAAGGTCGTCCCAGCTCCAGCGCTCCTGTGGATCAGCTACGATCTCTGCCACAATTGCACTGCAGTTCACGTTTTTCTTTCACTCCATCCTACCTTCATCGCTTTCCTACAACTGTTGCTCCCAAGTAAACCTTCTACATACAGACTGTATGTCAGTAATATGGGGAACCTAACTTAAGACAGCAGTAGGAAATGTCCTAGGAAGCTCACATCAACTCCCAACTAAAATGGCAAATGTAAAACAGTGTTGCTCAGTTGTTTTCTAGATTGTATAGTGTCTAAATTTTTTTTTTTTTGTGGGTACCGGGGTGTCGACCTCAGGACCTCACGCGCCAACAGGCGCCCATGCCGCTGAGCGATATCACCGGCCCCTTTTTCGTATGTGGGATCCGGGAGTCGAACTCGGGCCCTCGTGCTTGCAAGGCAGGCGCTTATGCCGCTGAGCCATCTCACCGGCCCCTGTTTAAATATTTTTTAAATTAACATAGTATTTGTACTTATTTATGGTGTACAGTATTACAATTCAGTTCATAAACTCAATGTGCAATGATCAAATCAGGATAATTGGCACTTCTATCTCCTCAAATATCATTTTTATGTGATGGGAACCTCCCAGCTCTTCTATCCTTATTTAGAAATGTATAATTGCTGTGGACCACAGGTACTGTATGGTACCATACAATAGAACTATCTCCTCACCACCTTAACGGTGTATTAGTGCTCGTTATCTTGTCTCTTAATGGCCTCTCTCTGATATCATTCCTAGCCTCTGCTGACCTCTACTGTATTCTCTACTTTTATGTGGTCAACTTTTAGCCACCACAAATGAGTAAGAACATGTCATATTCATCTTTTTATACCTGGTGATCTCGATTAACATAAAGTCCTCCATTTCTATCCATGTTGCAGTGACATGGTTTCATCTTTTTATGGCAGAATGATATTCCACTGTGTATGCACACTGAAGTTTTGTATGCATTCATCCATTCATGGGCATCGGGGTTGATACCACCTCTTGCCTATTGCTAATAATCCAGTCGTGAACATGGGAATGCACATAACTCTTTGATATGATTTTGTCCTCTTTGGATGTATAGGCACAGCAGTGGAATAGTTGGGTCACTTGGTAGCTCTGTTTTTAGGATTTTTTTTTTTTGGAATTTCCAGTCTGTTTTCATAATGGCTATACTAATTTATGCCCCCTGCTCCCAACAAGTTATGAGTTCTTCTTTCTCTACATCCCTGCCAACATTTGTTACTCTGGATTTTTAATAATAGTCATTCTAACTATGTGGTTTTGACTTGCTATTCTATGATGATTAGTGATCTTGAGTGTTTTTTTCCATATATTTGCAGACCATTTGTGTATCTTCTTTTGAGAAATGCCAACTGAGATAATTTGCTTTTATTTATTTATTTATTTGTTGCTGTTGTCGTCTGTGTTCCTCATATATTCTGAGTGTTAACACCATCGCATGAACAGTTTATAAATATCTTCTCCTGTTCTGTGGATTGCTTCTTAATTCTGTTTTCTCTACTCTGCAGAAGCTTCTAAGTTTGGCATAATCCCCTTTGTCTGGCTTTCTTTTTTGTCTATGCTTTTGGGGTCTCACATTAAAAAAAAAATTGCCTATCCTCATATCTTAAAGTGTTTTCCCTGTGTTTTCCTCTAGTAGTTTAATAATTTCAGGTCTTTTGCTTAGGTCCTTGATCCATTTTGAGTTTTTGTGCATTGTGAGAGGTAAGTTGTCTAGTTTCATTTTTCTGCATGCGTGCATCATTTCCCCCTATTTATTAGCGACTGTCCTTTCTCCAATGTACACCATTAGTATCTTTGTCAAAAATGAATTGGCTATTGTTGTGGTTTGTGTCTAGATGTCCTCCCAAAGCCTCATGTGGTTGTAGGGCTTTTTCAGAGGGGGCTGATGCTAGGATTAAGGATGTGTGATTAGAAAATCAGTCCACTGATTGGTTTGGCATAATTCTGGCTGAGATTAAGATTAAGTTCTGGCTGAGTGCTACACCTATCCTAGGGTGGGTAACCTGCACACAACATAAGGGACAGAAAGAGTCTTGTCTCCCCCTTGGTTGCTTGCTTTTGTGGTCTTCTGCCACCATGAAGTGTTTCTCTTCTGGGAAGCCCCTCTGCCATGCCACTCTGCCTTGGACCCAGCCAATTATGGACTGAAACCTCTACAAACTGTGAGCTAAATAAACCTTTCTCCCTTTAACTTTGGTTGTCAGGTATTTTGGCTCAGCCATGAGAGTAAAGTAACTAAAATGGCTATAAATACATGGATTAATTTCTGAAATTTCTATTCTGTTCCATTGGTCCATGTGTTTGCTTTTATGTCAGTACCACATTGTTTTGATTAGCATATCTTTGCAGTGTGTTTTGAAGTCTGATATTGTGATGTCTCCAACTAATCTTTTTTTCCTCAGGATTTCTTTGGTGATACTAGGTCTTTTATGGTCCAGTATAAATTCTGTAATTGTCCTTTCCAAGCTCTGTGAACAATGTCTTTAGTATGTTGATAAGGTTGCATTGAATCTGCAGATCTCTGTGAGTAGTATAGACATTTTAACAATATTAATTCTTGCAATCTGTGGGCATATGTCCTCTATAATTTCTTTAATTTGTTTTATATTTTTCATTATAGAAAATTTTCACTCCCTTGGTTAAAATGATTTGTAGTATTTGTGTGTGTATGTAGGTATTGTGAATAGGATTTAAAAATTTTTCTTTTTCAACTGATTTGTTATTGGTACATAAAAGTGCTACTGCTTTTTTTGTGTATGTTGATTTTTGTATCTTGCAACTCTACAGAAATCATTTATAAATTCCAACAGTTCTTTTCAGCAGAATCTAGGTTTTTCTGCATGTAAGATGAATGGCCACTGCCATTTTTATTTTTGGTTATTCAGTATGTTTTTCTTTTCTTCTTATTGCTGTTTTTCAGCAACCTGACTGTACGTGCCTAGGTGTGGATTTTTGCTTTTTGCTGAGGTTTCTTTAGCTTCTGTAGGTTTATGTTCTTCTGCACACTCAATTACTATTTTTGGCCAGTAATTTTGTGTTCTACCTTTTTATTCTCTCTTTTCCAGCCTCCAATTGCACTTTATAGTTTTACACAGCACACAGAACTGTTTATTCTTTTTTTTTTCCTGTACTTTAAATAGTTCCTGTTGCTGTTTTCAAATTCTTACAACTTTTCTTCTGCTGTATCTAATTTGCTCCTAATCTCATTCTGTGTATTTTTCATATTGCATTTTTCATCTTAGGAAATTCTATTTTTTATATCTTCCACTTCTATCATGTTACTCCCAATTTCCTTTTTATCTGAGAGTATATATAATACTTATATCTCTTTAAAATTTGTTTCTGTTAATTCTAGTCCCTAATTTCTAGGTACGTTTCTTTTGATTAATTTTTCTTGTTTCTTGGCATGTGTGGTAATTTTTGCTTAGATGCCCACCAGTTAGGCTTTTTACCTTGTTGAATGCTGGATTTTGTTCTTTTTTCTGAGTGTTGTACTTCTTTCTGGCACATAAGTTACCTGAAGATCAATTAGGACATTTTGAGGATTGCTTTTAAGATATTAAGGTGAATGTGTAACTGCTTTCTTCCAGAGCTAATTTGTCCCTGCTAATAGCATAGTACTGCTGAGAATGTCACCCAGCGTCCCATGTGTTACTAGCTCCCTCCATTGTGGCTGGTGAGGATATTAGCTCTTTTTAGCTCTGTGAAGTCCAGAATTATTTGGTTTACTGGTTTTCAGACAGTCTTTCCTCAGCCTCGTCTATTACTGCTCAACTCGTTTCCTTTATTCCATGCAAACTAATATTAACCCCTCCCTCAAATCCTCTAGGAGTATTTCCTGCAGATCCCTGGAGCTTATTTTGCTGTTGCAGCATTCTAGTCACCCTGCACTCAGTCATCCTGAGCTCTTCAAATGCAGCAAGACCAGTGGACTATATTTTGGTTCCTCTGCCTGACAACTGCCTCTAGGCAGTAACCTGGGCCAATCATAGGTTTATTTCTTGTTTTTCTTTTCTTAGAATCATAGCCCTGCATTACAGTAGTTCAGTGCTGAAGATAGTTGCTCTGTATATCTTGTTTGGTTTTCTAGTTGCTATGGCAGTGAAGACAATTCAGAGTTCAACCAATACATGTAAAGGTGGGTGGAAGCAAAACTTTTTATGAGCAAAAGTGACCTTGTATTATACATTGTGTATTTCCTCAGTACTCATTTGGAAAAGTTTTAGGAAAAGATATGAACAGCTAAATGTACTTCTTTTTTAGTTCTGAGAAAAAACATTGTTAGCCAAGGTTAGTAAAACATTCTAAGCTGCTTTTCTTTAGTTTATGTAGAGCTGTTAGATTTTTTCATTGCTTGACTTTATTCCAATTTAGTTTAATATTAAAATGAGCTATTCTTTATCTTTCTCAGAGATGCTTCCATAATAACATCCATGCTCTTTAGCTTCAAAATCAAGGGGTGTATTATCTGTTGATGATAGAGATTACCAGGATATAAAATGTCAGAACTTTAATCCCACTAATTGCGGTAAAAAATACCACTGATGGGATAGGAAAGATGAAAACAAGCACAGAAATTTTAATCAGTAGAGATCTTGAGCTCAATACAAGGCAAGATGAACTTAAGAAGTGAGTGTGGACTTCTGAGATTTCAATATTGGTATAATTTGGGTCTTCAATGTGCCCTGAAGACCCTGTTGAAGGCATGCTCCCTGGATGGGTGCCAGAGGGTGCTTAGTGGGAGGTCTTTGGGCCGCTGGAAGTGTGTCCTTGATGGGACAGTGGGACATTGTCCTGTGTTGTCCTGTCTTGTCATTGTCTCTGGCAATGAAGTGAATGGTCTGTCTCCCCACAGGCTCTGCCATGATGTGCTGGGCCCCAGGGGCCCAGAAACACAGGCCCATCAGTGACAGCCTGAAAAGTCTGAAACAGTGAGCCCAAGTAGACCTTTCCTCTTTGTAAGCCGATTGTGTCAGCTATTTGTTATACTAACAGAAAGCTGACCAATGCAAATATATTTACTGCCTTAGCTCACAGTAACAACTCGGTTATGTAGATGTTCCTACTCACGTTTTATGGATGGGAAAACTCAGCTTGTTTCCCAAAGACAGGCGGGTAGTCAGTTGGAAATAACATGCCCTTTCCATTACTAAGTAAGTACCTGGGCAGTGTGGGGGAGTGGCTCACTGTAGAGCAGCAATTAGCAGAAGGCACTGGAGAGTGTGTCACTCCTCCCTGCCTGCCTTCCATTGAGTTAGGGTCTTGCCATGTAGCCCAGATTGGCCTTCAACTGTTGATCCTCCTGCCCCAGCCTCCCAAGTGCTGGGATTCCAGGTGCATGGCACTAAGTCCAGCGTTTTCTCTTTAAACGTGCAACATGCTACCCCCCTGCACTTTACACTCAGAAGCTCGTCTTTGATTCTTGTTTCCTTGGAAAGCAAAAGCAATCAGAAGAGAATGTCTGCCTGCAACTAAGATCAAATCTAATAACCAGGACAACTGTATTTGAATTTAAAGGCTCTGCCTTCCTTTCTTCTGGAATGGAAGCTGTCTCCAGTACAGGCTGGGCCTTCTACTGTGCACTGGACCCCACGTGCTTTTACTGACTCAGGGATACTGCTTCCTGACACGCCCTCTCCTCTTCTTCATTGCCAAATATTCCTGCTCTACTAGATCAAACATTTCAGCCAGTGTGTTCAATCAGAACCTCTGTCTCATCACTAAAAAAAATCGTAAGACCACCAACTGTTTTTTATTTTGGTTCATGTCTGCACAAAACAGAGGGGAATACAGTTTTGAAATCTCTTTGTGTTATACTTCTAGGTGATTCTAGTATTAATAGCTAGTAATTTATAGAGTGCGTATTCTATGATAGACACTGTCCTAAATATTTTGCATGTATCATCTTAATCTTCACAATAATCCTTGGAGAAGTGGTATTATCTTCATTTTACAGATAAAGGAATTCAGGCAGATTTCATGTTATTAAAGTATTGGAACATGTATTTTCTAATCTCAATTGCATGCACACTCATATAAATGAAAGTTTACTATTTTTATATTTAAATAATAAAAAAGCAACATTAAATTGTTAAAAATTCCATTTTTCATCTCAATTTGCTACATAATTCACATTATCACATACCTTTAAATAGGAAAAGTTTTATTATGCAAAGAATACTTAGAAAGAATTCAAATTTTAATTTGGTCAAATAATTTTATAGGCAAGGGTCTGGATTAAAGGCATATTTGTCATTTATTGTTCTCTGTCCAAATTTTTAATAAAAATAATATTAAATGGAGCACTGTCAGTGTATATGTCAATAGTAAATAAAATTACATCGAGAATCAAGATAGTCATTAAGCAGAGTCTATTACATGTATATTTCTTTATACATTACATACGAAAAAAGAAGACGAAGTTATTTCACGGGTGCACCAAGTCAGTGATGCAGGAATCCAGGGAACTTTGTGCTGAGAGACATTCATACTTGGCTTTTCTTTCAGTGAAAAATAAAAGTCTGTGTGCCATCAGCTTGGCATTTTCTTAAATGTTGTAAAAAGCATTCAGGGCACTGATTCTCAAAGCTGGCTGAATATCTGAACCACCTCCAGAGTTAAAAAAAAGCACCAGTGTCTATGTAACACCTCTATAATACAGAATTGATTGGGATAAGCAGGGCCCTGGGCTTCTAGAACTGTTCCACAGTCACCAGTCAGTCTTCTGCTGAAGGACTCTCCATGCCTGGATTTCAGTGTTAAGGACCAGATGGATGCATCCCCCTCAATTAAAAAGCAAATACTTTTGGGGATATTATTTTATTCATCATTGCCAGGCACATAGCAGTTGCTAAATTTCTGAATGAACACGATTGCTTCATGTACTTCTTTTATATCTCCATCACTCTAGGAGGTTATGAACATAAGATTTCAAAAGATACTTATAGGGCAAAAAAAGAATAAAGCAGTTGGGATAAGGTTTAAGGCAAAAAAAAAATCTTATATAAACATTTAAAACACACACACACATATATATATATATATATATATATATAAATAGATCGAAAGGTGAAATGTAAAAGCGTGCAACATTTTGCAGTTGAAAATTAAATGAGCTTCCAAATAGTCTTCAGTCGTACACTGAGAAGCTAAGTGTCCCTAATATCCCTAAACAACTGGTTCTTCAGCTAATAGCCATAAGCACACGAGCAGATAAATTTTCCTTAAAAACAGAATTACAGATTATTCTTGATGATCACAGCTTAGTTTTCAATATTCAAGTGAATAAAATTTTAGTACCATCATGATAGTTTTTCCAGATAGTTGTGGGTTAAAATATTTGATATCATCTATGTTACATCCTCTCAGTTGAGATGCAGGAGCTTCTTAGCAGTGCCACGATGATAAAACAACTATTTTGGCACCTCTTCACATAGTACGTTTATTTAGGGAAAACTTCTTAATAACAGACTTCCTTTCTAGAGCTAGATTCTGAGATATGGCTTCATGTATCAAAGTTCCACAGGTATTAGATAATTTTTGATTAAATTAGTATCTTAGATTATGAAACTTTGGTTTTCTTAAAATCAGCATTGGTTGCTTGATGGTAGGTTTGTCACCAAAAAGTGCTGCTTCACTCTCTGTGGTTGGGAATCTCTTCTGATATATCAAGGGATATTCCTTCTGAAACTTAAAAATAAAAAATAAGGCGAGCAATTAGAAGGTATTCAATATTATTTCCCTAGCTGCGGACAGCACTCAACATTTCGTAAGTGATTTTCTCAGAGATGGAGAAATATAAGGAGAGTACCTTCATTTTACACTTTCTCCCCGCTTTCCCACATGCGAAAGGTACACGGTCAGATCTCTAAGCTCCCTGTTCACGCTGGGCATCTCCTCTAGTCATCTAGGACTTGCCTCTACTGCTAGTTACTCCCTAAATGCCAGGTCCTCTCTCCCCGTGGTAAGGCCCGTGAAGGCCATAAGGATCTGGTACAGCTCATATTTCTTTGAGGGTCTCAAACAGAATCGCTCTTGTCAGAATCATGCAGCTACTGGGTTTTGCCTTAGAATAAAAATTTCTAAATGGTAGTGATGAGTCACTCCAAGATATGTACTGTGTTATAATCCAGATTGTATAATTGCTTTCCTAGGCTAATCCAAGATCTAATCATACAAAACACCAGTAACAAAGGACAGTATCCACCATTATTATTATTACTTTGAAATTCAGGATAGAGTAACTCTGGTAGGTACTCATATATTTTATAAGTAGCTTGATGTACACATATGCTGTCACATAATACTGTAAATAGCCTATATATTCAAAATTTAAAATCCCAAATATTAAAATAAGGAATTATACTGTAAATGTTATTAAGTGGCAACTATTAAGGTGTATCAGAAAGTAACTATATGATTGAGAAGCTGCTTAGTCTCTTACCTGCTTTAGTTTTCTTCTTTTCTCCTTTAGAGGTAAACTCTTGTTTTTAATGATATTCTCTAAAAGTTCTGCAATGGCAGCTTGAGAGGTAGAAACCTTTTGTTCATCAAACTCCTGAGCACTGATCTGTTTACAGTAAGAGAAAGTTGGCAAAGGAGCAAGGAGTCCATCTCCAGGGCTTTTAATCTGCAGTGAACAAATAAGACAGTAAAAATCCGTTAATTCTTTTCATGCTCTTCTTCAGTAAAGTGTTCTCTTAATGGGATCTGGCACCTATTATTTGGCGGCAATAACACCTTCAGCGCATTCGGAAAGCTGTGTATCATGCGCTAAGGCAGTCGTAAGTCAGGAGGACCTAAGTCCCAGCTCTACTACTCACTCTTTCTGTAGTCTTTCGCAAGTTATTTAACTTTTCTCGGTCTGTTTCCTGTCCTTAGAACGGAGGTGATATGAGAAAAGGTATGTGCAATGCTGATCCACAGAAGCACTCAGCGAAGACGGCTATTACCCTCTCTTAACCACAGATTTCATTCTTTTAACTCTGAGACAGTAACAATTTAAGTAGTGTTTTCATTCATCTTAAACCGTCAGTATTCTGACTTAGCGATAACGCATTCTCTGTGGTCCCGAGGCCTCCAGGCGCAGGCAAAGCTCGCGTATCTGTCGGTGGAGAAAGACGCTGTACGGGAGTCATCGTCACGATGAGCGGGGACAGCGCTAGGATGGAATCCGTGGGGAGAAACAGACGCGCGCCGGCCGCAGACCGAATGGAGCAGAGGGTGCGGATGCTGGCTGCTCGGGACTCCTTTTCTCCTCCGCGTTACACTTCCCTTCCGTTCTCCGCCTCCACCCTCACCTCTTTTGAAGAACACATTCTGCCCTCACCTCATGAGAGCCAATCAGGACGCGCGCCCCGCCCTGTCCCGCTCCCCTCCAGCCCCGCACCCAAGGCCGCAGGCTGAGCCCAGGCTGGGCCAGTCGGAGGTCTACGCCCACGCCTTTCAAATCAAAGGTGCAGGGACAGCTCCTTCCCCTTCGGCTTTCAAACCTAAGGCCCTAAGGCCGTGACACATGAACTTTAGCAGCATTCCTCGCCATGGGAAGTTCCCATTTGTTAAAGACAGGAATGAAACGGAAGGAAAGAAGACACGGAAAGATGGGAACAGGGTCCCAGTGCTATCTGAGCCTGAGACTCTGTCTCTATTGCTGACTTTTTAGACTGTTTACATGAGCGAATAAAGTCTTTTTTGAGAGAGCTGGTTTGAGATGAGTTTGCCACTGCAAATGAGTAATGTAGACTCATAAGGCTCAAAATACCTACGTGGCCCTTTTTTAAGTAGTCGAGTTGTTTGTCCACGGCAGCCTGTAAGTAAGAGGGCACTTGAAGAATTTCCTGCTGATGATCCATTAGGAAGGAAACTAATCTAGCAGCAAGCAGCTCATCCAGGTCCACTTCCTCAGCACAGCACAGCACACACCGGGAAAAAGTGTGTATCATCTAGGGACAGCAGGGAGAGACCCGAATGTAAATACCCAACGTTTCAGGCGAATCGGCGTGTCCGTAATTTCTAGACAGCGTTATGGAAGTATCGAGATAAAGCGATAAGCAGACTTCGGTTTAAAACTCAGGACGATAATTTATTAGTTAGAAAGATTAAGAATTCTATTATGCTTAAGTGCTTTTTAAAGTACTTTTCCGTATTTAGCAGAATTCAAATGGATTCTATAAGGCTTAGCCTTTTGTCAGTTTTATCAGTAAACACCACAAGTTCTATTAATACTATATGGATTCATACAGAACAAAGACTTATTGCAGTAAATAAATTCCACTAAAAAAAAAAAAACCAAAAACCAGAAAAACATAACGTATAGAGAACACATTCACCAGAGGTTGTAAAGTTGGCATTATTCACCATTTGAAACTACGTAAGTTTTAAATGCTTATTCCATTAGTCCTTAAACAGTACTTTAATACCTACATTTTTCAATTGCATCATAAGGATCTTTAAAACTTGGGGTAAATTTTGTGTTTCAAAGCTCACTATTCTCACTTACATACACACAGACAGCTAAGAACACAACCTGCGCACCTCATTCTACAGTAACCAGAACGGTAGAATTCTGTTGTTAGTATCTTCACATAGTAGGTGATGAGCAGATACAGTGAAGTTTGAGTATTTTTAGCTGATTCCTATGTCAGGCAGATTTTCCTTTCTAGTTCCCAGTTCAGTCTCAGATTTTTGCTCTTTCTCTAAATTCTTAGCCTCGAAAAACTCACTCGCTGTCATCTCCGTGGATGACTCAGAAACCTGCCTTCTCCCCGACCTTTCGTTCGCCAGGCTCCCATTTCAGTGTTCTGCTGGGATACATGTCACTTGGATGTCCTATACCTTCAAAACCAAAATGTGTAAATCCAACGCTGTCACCTTTCCATTCATGTCTCTCAAGATATCTTTCCTTACAAACGTATGCTTTTTAATAGTGCCATAATTCCTCAAGAACGATTTCCTTCTTCACATCAGGACTGTCATTGTTAAAGAACTATCCGACTGTCCGTAACAGTGAGCGGGAAAACACAGCACAGCTCCAGATTCCTCACTATTTTGTAAATGGCAGCTACAGGCTCAGGAAGTGGCGGCTGTGAAAGGTGTGGGGGGCCACTTCAAGGGTTCATTTCCTGTCAGTGTCTGCATGGAAAAGGCTGCATCTTCATTCTTCAGGGAGCCCAAGACTGCTTGGCAACACCACGTCCTCACACCTCCTCACAAAGACCTGCTACCCTATTAGTGCATCAAATACAACTGTCCTGCTAGTGCACCCTGGAAACACTTGACTCACTATACGAGGATTTCCTGTTAGTTTTCTACTTCCACAGAGTTATAGCAGCCTTAACTTTAAACAGCACTTACGTCTCCTCTTACCTGCCCACCAGACAGACTGGCACGAGACAAGCTAACGCGGTCTGTCTGGGTCGGCCCCTATGAAGCGCCACAGGACGAACGAGGCAAGTCCTCTGTCAAGATTAACAGCAGGACGTGAAAGCACGACAGAGCGGCACCAGCATTTGCTGCCGGGGAGATTAGACTTTTAAGTCTTCCTGACCCAGGAATCTAGAACTTCCAGGTCGAGACATCATCTGTGTAGTGCTTTCAAATAGTTTGGGTTAATTTCTTTTTTTTTTTTTTGGGTGTATGCGTCAGAGCTTATTCTTTCCAGAAAAAACAGACTTACCAGTGCCCTCGTGCCCACTGCGTCGTGAAGCCTGGGCATATCGGCGTTTTCACTCATTCGAGAGATCATGCGCATCAAAAGCTGAAGCTTTCTGCGGTTCGGTGGGGGCAGTAACAAACAACATAACTGCAGCGCACTGACGGCGACTCTCTCCAAATGAGGCTGCAGCAAACCTAGAAGGCGAAGTCATCCCCAGGAGAAAATCATCAACGATCGTAGTTGCTTTCATACGACTAGCACATAAACTACATAAGAGTGTAAAATAATACCTTTGCATTTCATTTCCTTTAACTACTTCTAGAAATTTCCACTTTCCTCAAAACCATATTTAGATTTTCATTTTCTTCACGACCTATTTCTAACTATTAAAATTCTTTACTTACTACAAATAAAATGACTTAGAATAAGTGAAATTGGAGGAAAGTTCAAGTGCTTTAAAAGGGGATAGAATAAATCTTTGCTGTCATGACAAGTTTTTTATAATAATTTCTTTTGGAAGAAATAAGTGAAGCAGTTTCAGAGAAGAAAAGCCAGGTAAGCAAAATGCAGCGTTAGTAAACACTAAAAGTTAATATTGCATGCACTGAAAGCAACAACCTTACTTTGTGTGCCAGTCAACATAGCAGAAGCTGGAGATAAAGAGTTTTCTGAAAGTTCTAGAGTACTTCTGCACAGTCTTTTATTGATTGTGACACTACCCTCCCCGTGTCCGCGCGTGCGGCCTTGTCCAAGGTTTGGTTTCGTGACGACTTCAGCCGCTGGTGTACTGACACAGCTATTCCGTCTTGAACTGCTCCTTAGAAGCGGACTCTGAGATCTGCACAGCTGTTTGGGCTTGCCGTCCCCAGGACAAGACTCCTCTCGGTCTTCAACAGTCAGAGCAGAAGTTCTCTTAAAGCCACCGCCACAGAGTGGCTTGGGAGTCCTTCCCTCCGAGCGGAGATTCAGCAGGGACTCCCGTGTGGGCTTTGACTCTACAAACCGTTCACTGTTTTGCTGTTCTGCATTCAGAACAGATTGACGGAAGGCACTGGACACCTTCTCACTGCAATAGCCTGGCGTATCTACAATTCCTTCCAAGGAAGAGCACCTAGGTTTGATGGTAGAGGACAGAACATGCAAACTACTCAAGCCTATCAAACTGTGACAGCTTCCTCCCATTACATCGTTAGCTCTGACTTTCCTGCTTCCTAAATTAACTAGCTGCGTTTTCTTAGCACATCCTTCTTGAAATCCTGGATCACTTATCTGTAGTCTCTCAGGAGCATCTGACGCTTCTTTGTTTTTGTCTCTGTGAAGCAGACTGAGAAGAAGACACTCAGTTGATTTGAAGGAATTCACACTGGTTAAGTGAAGGATTTTTGAAGACTGTGGATCGTCTTGGATTTTATGTATCCCACTGGGTCTACCTGAAACTGTGATGTAGCCACACACGACTACCAGGAAATAAAACAAAAATTAAGATGCAACTGTGTGACAGCAAACAAAACAAAAAAACAATAAAGTTAAAAAAAGAAAGCATCACTATAGTGTATATTGTTAGTACAGTATAAATAGCAGCTGCTTAATTTGGAAGCCACCTAAATAGACACATGCATGACATTTGGTTATAAACGTGCAAGACTGACCAGTGGTTTTCCCATTTGTGATATAAATAACTTAAAAAAATTCAGCCCAATTAGATGGATTGAGTGAGAATACATTTAAAAATATCTGCTCTCATTCTGCAAGTACTGGAAATATCTTAAGCATAAAACAACTGGGACATAATAGAACACATCCAGTCATCCCTAGGTACCATGGGAAATTGGTTCTAGGACCACCTACGGATATCAGAATCCAAAAATACAAGTCCGGTATATAAAATGGTATAATATTTGCATATATCCCAAGCATATCCCTTCATACTTTAAATCATCTCTAGATTCTTTAAAATAATACAGTATAAATAGTCATTATACTGTATCACTTGAGAATAATAACTAGGAAAAAGTCTATACATATTCATGTTCAGTGCAGTTGCAATTTTTTAAAAAAATGTTTTTGACCCTCAGTTGGTTGGATTCACATATATAAAAATCACAGATAGGGACAGCCAAAAGTACCTATGTTTGGTGTGTACCTTGGAGGAGTTCTTGGCATGGAGTGGCTAAAATCTTGGGCTTTCTGCTGGAAACTCTTGTTATTTGAGCACACCTGAACAGCTGCTGAAGTACTTTGTGGCTGGCCACGCTTAGACTGGAACACTCAGCCATGCCTACTAGGCCCTGGGAGGGGCAAGGGACTGGAGATTGCATTCAGTCACCCAAGGCCTAGGGAATGAAACTTCAGCTGAACCCCGAAATGGTGAGGCTGAGGGAGATGCTGGCATGCTGGAGAGGACACAGAGGCTCTGTGCCTCAACTCCGAACTCTGCCACGTACACCGCTCCCTGTGGCTGTTCTTGATAACTGATCGCTGCAAGTAAAGCTCTCTCCTGAATCCCATGAGTGGTGTAGTGAACTGAGAGGGGCTTAATAGACTCCTAAACTGGCAGTCGGCTGGGCAGAAGTACGGGAACCCCGAGGACCTCGCTTATAGCTGGCACCTGGAGTAAGGACAGTCTGGTGGAACTAAACCCTTGACCTGCGGGGTTGGGGGTCCCCTGCACAGCTAGTGTCACAGCTACACGGAAGTGTAGAACACTCAGCGGATCCAGTCCTAACGGTGTTGGAACGATACATCTGAACCGTTTGAAAATGACACAAAACAGCAATCGCACTATCACTGAATTTTAACATAACGTATAGCCAGCCATTTTCATATTACCTATACTTTTAAATCTTTTCAATTTTAGGAAAATTGAAAACTTTAATAAAATCAATTTGAATAAGTAAAATGCATACATACCCAAAATGCTCACAAATAATTCATAATATTCATATGTAAGTAGAGGTTCAGGGAGATCAAGAAAATAATCAGCAATTGTTCTGAATACATCTCGCTCAAATCCAACATAAGTCGGATTACTTGTATCATTACTTCTTGGCCCTAAGAAGTAGAAGGCAAAAGAAATAGGCAAAATATATTTTAACTTAAATACGATTTAAAAAGTACTTACGAAAAGTATAAAACTTATATCTCATGAGGGAGTTGTTTAACAAATGTGCACATCTCATCATCATCTTACTAGCAATCATACTAACTAGGGAAATGCCAGCACGTTGTTTTACTTTATTATTTTAATACCTGAAATACCACGCATAAAGCAAATTTTTTAATATATTTTAAAAGTACTAGGGAAATCTTTTAATAAGATTTTATTATAATTCATTTTATAAAGCAAATAATATAGGGATTATGCAAATAATTCTTCAAATTATCTTTTATAAATTTATAATTTTATGAGTAAATTTTGCCTGACATGAAGCATACAGTTAATGAATTTAAATAACTATCACTACAGCGTTGTTTCTTAAGCTTAATGTGGTTACGGAAATAATCAGGTCTTAGAAATAAGGTCTGATCAAGTTGTATACGCAAGAAAACTGAAGCGCAGAGTAACTTGCCATTGGTAGAAAAGTCCTTGATAGTGAAGCCAAAATTAGTATGCAGAGCAGTGGAAAGTTTTCAGGTTCAACAACATTTAAAGTGTGGTCCGCCCATTACATAATATTATCATAATTATCCAGTGCACCTGTTAAATGTACCAACTTCTGAACACAGACTAGGGTCCATCGAGCTGCACCTAGAAACTCGGCCCTCTTCATGATAAGGAACTTCTGGGCACAGTTTTAAAAAACCCTGACCGACTATAATCAACACAATCAGAATCTCTTTGGAGAGTCTCTGAGTGCCTGAAATGTATTCACATTTGTCGAAGTCTTTCTCCTAAAATCAAATAATCTTTCTGTCTCCAAACTTTTGTATGGTTGCAAGAGTCTAAGGACGTAGACTGAAAAAGGAGTAAGGAACAATTCTCTCTCTCATTCTCGGTCTCTGTCTCTGTGTCTCTCTCTTTCACACACACACACACGCACACACACACAGGCTTGAAGGCTAATATGAATTTTATGTAAAGTACATATTTTTCTAAGGAAGATATAAAAATATTCTTAATACGTAGAATGAAGTACATGATGATCGTTAGGAAGTTTTCTAAGTCACAGTAAACATGTTTAGTGGAAACAGAACTTATAGCTAGAGATCTTAGGCTTGAGCGCTAGCCCCTTTGCGTTAACAGAAGACCAAGTCTTGGTTTTTCTCTTCTGGAAAAAGGCAAAACAAGGAGAGCACACTGATTACCACTCCTGGATCTCACAGTTTTCCTATGGGAACCAAATGAG
This sequence comes from Erethizon dorsatum, assembly GCA_028451465.1. Lineage (NCBI taxonomy): Eukaryota > Metazoa > Chordata > Mammalia > Rodentia > Erethizontidae > Erethizon > Erethizon dorsatum. The sequence continues at coordinate 121,866,452 of CM051829.1, read as the reverse complement.
AAAGGGAAAGTCTTAATAGTGCCTTTGGTTGAAATACATATATATATTTGTTACCATTTGTGAAGAGAAGGGAAGACACAAATTTTAAAGACAGATGTCAAGGAAATCCCAGTTACCATGCTTATTTGAATTTTTATATGAGCCAAGGAATGAGAGAAAGGCAGTTAGGGAAGGTAGGAAGAGAAATTTATAAGTCTTAAGCTTATGATCAGGATCTTTATTTTAAACTCATACTAACTTTTGGTAACTTCATTACTACTTATTCTGTTAGTCTGTCATATTGACACCCAGTGGACAAGAAAGGAATAAGTATCCTGAACATTAATCCCGTTAGTATTTTTGAAAATACAAATTTTAAAAGAACTAGAAAATTGTATCTCCAACTAAAACTATTAAAATATAATGTAACTTATGATGACTTAGAAACATATACATTTACAAACTTTTAAAATTCATTTTGAAAGAAATTAGAATTTTGTCCTTGAACCAGTGAAAAGTCAATTTCACTGATCACTATGAAAAAGCTTGATGAATGAAGGGCTAAACAACGATTTGGGGATTAGTGATAGATCATTTTTTCTCTTCATAAACATAAAGGTCCCGTAAATATATGCAACAGAACAGAAGCGATTTTAAAGCACAGGGAGGCTGGAACTATGTACAGTGGCGAGAGGCTGAAGATGCTTCAGGAAGCTTGATTTCCCATCAAACCTTTCCTGCTTCCAAGCTAGTTTACTTCCCAGCTGCCATGTGGACTCACTGGGCCTCATGGAGGCAATTATTACAGTGTAGATTTTACCTACAAATTTCCTAAAGTTATCTAGCCTATGGTTTTATGATTTATGTGAACTAAGCCATAAATAATAGGCTTGAATTATAAAATCACTTTCTGTATAAAAAAAAAATTGAGGGCTTCATATGTAATTGATTCTACTAGACTTTCACTTAAAAATCAAGAGAAATAATACACTTAGATTTTATCAGGACTTTTACTTATAAATTATTTTAAAAATTTGCTTTACTTACAATTTGCTAGGCACTTCATGGCAGATAATACCCAGTGAGGAAGGTCATCTACATACAAAAAAAAAAAAAAAAACAAAAACACATTATTTAGTAAATCACATAATTTTTATGATATTATATATTAAAACTTCACAATTATATGTAATTATGTGTGTATATATACATATGTGTACATATATTACCAGTATTAAAAATTATTACATGTTTAACAGCACAGGGTCAGGTTTGTATTTTAAAATACAAAAAGCTTGAAAAAGAGATCTTGAGTTTGACTCAATTCACAATACACAAAACACTCCAAACTAGCTATCCCCAAATCTAGAATGAATTATTTTGGGGGGTGTCCAGATACGAATCCCTAGCATTTTTCTTTACACCATGATCTTCTGTTCATTGCCATTTTGCTTCCGTCTACCCGATGCTACCTGAGTATGACAGACTTGGGTAACATCTATGATGAAGTCAACTGGAGCTGAGGTACTAGGGTAGTATCCAGGGAAGCTCGCTTAAAATCTCTCAACTGCTACCCCTTGAGTCTTGCTCACCATTAAATCTTTAGCATAATGCCTGGCACATAGGAAGCCCTCAGCACAAACGCTAATGACCAATAATTTTTATTATGTTTGTATACTTTTGAAATGTTTAATCTTGCCATTAAAAAAAAAATACATGAATCCATCCTAGTAGCTAAATAATTTCTTACAACAGCATGAATATTTACTTAAAATTATTCCACTATTACTATATAAGGCATCTATGATGATAGAACAATAGACCCTCTGATACTTCCTCAATGAAAATAATCTACTTTCTATGTTGGGTCTTTCTTCACTCCACTATAGCCACAACCTTTGCTTCTAAGCTTGAATAGATTCTAATTTCTTCTATCAATACCAACCTGATTTGTCTTGTAGTATAACTACTCCACGTTTACTTGTGTTGGCCATATTGTACATTATATATTGAGGAATTACTTGGTTTGGATTTATGAGTTCTTCTAGGGATGGCACACATAAAATGGCTTGCAGGCTGAAAAGAAGAATACAAACTTTTTCTCCACAAAATAAGAATAGAGTGCAAATACGAGTATGACTAGCAAACAAAGCCATCAGAATATTTTTTTCAATCAAACTTTCCAGGCTTATATTTAGTAATCATTTTCCAATGTATTAATCTCAACAGCATTTGAAGGCTCCAATACAGACTCCAAATTATGCCATGACTTTAATTCAAAGAAAAAGCAAATCATACTGAAAATATTCTAGTTTTACAGTACTAAAGCTACAGCAAGAATATTTATTAGGAAACATGTATGTATTAAATTCTAAGTTTTGAGAACTAATCTGTTCTTATTTGCACATCTTGATGAAATGTCAAATAATCTAAATGCTTCATGAACTTGATTATTGCTTGTTTTATCTTACTAGATCAGAATAACATATCTCCAAACTTCTTCAACATCCTCCTGGCTTATTTCTCTATAATCTCCTGAGTTTTCTTGATCTTCTCTGATTTCATGATTTACTTTCTCTGTAGTTTCCTGAAAAAAGAATTACTTTGGTTTAACTCATTATGCTCACATTAAGGAACTACTATACTTTATAGTCGTGTGACCATTATAAAAGAGTGGACGCAGAGAGATTAGTTGAGGAGTTACACAGAAGCCCCATTGCTATAGTTTGGATCTTAAATTATACAAACACCATTTTCAAGTATGTTTTACTACCATTTTTATCATTGTTTCCATGGGTTCCAAATGAATTTGCACATATATGTTTAGAACGTTATGTTGGTTGGGGTATTTTAGTATGGGCTCAAATATTAAAGAATCATTTAGTTTTAATGATTCTGTTATTAACCACATGGTAATTATATTTAAAATAGTGATTAATCAAAGGACGTTTTACCTGAGAGAAATGTAATCCATGCTTCTTGGGAGTTCTACGAGACAAGTTTCGTAATTTAAAAACATTCTCTTTATCTTTAGAAAAACTGTCGATGCTGCTTTTTCTCAACTCTGGATGCCTTCGTGGAAGTGTTTTAAGTGGAGAAGTTGCAGGAAATCTGGTTTAAAGACAATATGTAATTAAATAACCTAAAATTAGAAACAATTTTTATAGCTGATTAATTTAAAAATCATATAAAGAACCTGTTTTATTTATATTACTAAAGAATACAAATCAATTTTCCCATTAAACCTTAAAATATATTAGTAATTTCTTGCTTTCTTTAGTATATTCTGCATATCTGAATTTTATTCATGAACAACTCTGGATTACCATTGGATCACTTCTTTGAAGAAGTAGTGCTTATACACAAAATGGTGCTAGAATGCTACAGTTTCTATAATTAATTATCTAGTTTATATATTTTTTTGTCTTTTACTTGGCTGCATTTATTCTAATTTCCAGAACTCAGTCTCTTGCTCCTTCTGATTTTAATGTTTTTTCCTTCCTTTCGAGGTGCAGTAAAATAGTTCAAAGACATAAAACCACAGGAAACGATATAAAGGAACATTCATATATGTAACCACCAAGTTATGAGATCATTGACATCTGGTCAAAAATTTCATTCTTTTTTTTAAGTAAATGTAAATTTTTGCTCCTTTTCTTTCCCTCACTTCCTAAGGTAAATCACAAACCTATAGTTAGCACTTTTCTTTCTTGGCAATGCTTTTATACTTTTAATAAATGTTAGCAATATGTGGTCTTTTTTTTTTTTTACTTCATAGTATCTTATTATATGTAAGCTTTTAATGACATTAGAAGTTCTTACTTTACATCTTACAAATATTTTCTTATATTCATTCTCCCTTAAGAGTTTCAGTTTTCATATTTAGGGATTTAAGCTATTTATAATTTACACCACGTTCTCACATATGTGCGGATTTGGTTTCCCAGCACTTAATTATTTTGAGCTAATTTAAGTCCAGATATCAGGTAAGGCAATTCTCCTTGCTCTTCAAAACTGCTCTGTCAAATTCTATAAAATCTATATTGGAGCTCTGAATAAAAAGGCACTGGATTTTTGTTTCCATTTGGCAAGAACAGACATATGTGTGAAACAAAATTATTTGTGAGCAGGGTGTATTTCTTCATTTATTCTCTTCAATATCAATTATATGATTTTCTCCAGTAAGATCTTATATAATTTCAGAGAGCTTTACTTCTAGGTACTTTCGTTTTGTTATCATTATAAAAGAATAGAGACAGAAAGACTAGTTGAGGAGTTATACAGAAATCCATGTAAAAAAGAATAATAACTTAATAGAGAGTATTCATATTGGAGAGAGAAGTGTCCAGTCAGAAATACTAAGGTAGTATAATAGACAGGTTTTTATAAATTGCATTTAAAGGGGAGAAGAAAGGGAAAGAATAAAAGCAACTATAGGGAAGGATGATATTTGTTATGGATTGTATCTAGATGTCCCCCAAAGCCTCACGCAGTCAACGGTGGGGCTTTTTCAGAGGTGGCTGGATCTAGAGTGATGCTGGGATTGATTCATGGTGCAATGCTAGGATCAAGGGCATTAGGATTACGAGTGTGAATGCTACGTGCCCTAAGTAGCCTGGATAAGATATGAGGGCTACAAAGAGCTGTGGTCGCCCCTTGCTTGCTTTGCTACCTTCTGCCCGCCACGAACTGTTTCTCCTCTTTGATGCTTGTCTGCCTGCCACCCTGCGTTGGAGCTGGTTGACTATGGACTGACACCTCTACAAACTGTAAGCCAAATAAACCTTTCCTCTCTTAACTTTGGGCATCGGGTATTTTGTCTCAGCAACAAGAAAAGTAAGACACTAGTCATTCAGATAGAGAACACAGAAGACAAACTATTAGGTTAGGGAATGATAGTGATTTTCCATATGCCATATTTCAAGTCTAACAGGCAGTTGAGAAAAATGGGTCTAAAACTCAGGAGAAATTTGGGTTGGAGGTTTGACAGTCACAGGAAAAACAGGTAGGCATGGTATGAGACTGCCCAGGGTGTAAGGTGAAGGGAGGACAAAGACAAAAACTTGAGATGAGTAACAGTTAAAGGATGAGTAGTTCCAAAGGAGCCCCCAAGGTGACTGAGGAGTAATTAGGAAAGATTTATAAAGTGCTATACAATATATACAGACTGCTCATCTGCTTGTTATTACAATTTACTTGTACTATGTAAATGCTTTTTGGTTTGTAGGTCCTATGGTCTGTTTCCTCCGAAACTGACGCTGAAATTTCATTCCCGATGAGTGGGGTAGAGAGGTGGTGGGACCATGCAAAGTTGTTAGAGGGATTACTACCTGCCTCTAGGCAGTTCTGGCTCTGGCAGGACTGCATTAGTTACCACCAAATGTGAGTGCCCTTCGAGTTTTGCCTTCTGCGTGCGCCATGCTGCTCTGGCAAAGCAGAATGGCCTTGAGGTCCTTGTCAGAAGGTCCTTGCCCAATTTTGGCTTTCCTGGCCTCTAGAACCAAAAGCCCAAATGAACTTTCTTTAATGAATTAACTAGTCTCAGGTATTCTCTCATAGCAGCAGAAAACACAAGACTAACACAGGACTAACACAACAGGAAAGAATCAATTTCTAAGATATTTCATTCAAAAAGTAGTGAAAAAAAATGGACATTAGAATTCAAAGTCCTACTTTAATGGCATATAACAAAGAACTTGGGTATAGGAGAGAAAAGCAACTATACTAGCTGAGGAACCAGATGCCTCTATAGAAGATGCAAACTGTGCAGGTTTATCAAACAGTTGGAAAAATGTGTACAATGCTCCAAGGTGGGGGAACATTTCAAAAAGATAAGATTTGTCAAGGCATGGTCTCAGCATCCTCGCCTGTAAAAAGGGCTTGATGCAGTAACCTGCTAGGCTATTCTAGGGATTAAATAGAAAACATATAAATCATAATGCAGAGTTCCTGGTGTAAGATAACTGCTTAAGAAATATTCTCCTTAATATATGTTTTATTTCCTCTGTTATCTGTTAAAGTTTGATATTCTCTTACCACAAATATTTTTAGATTATATTAGGTTACATGTTATTTGAGGGCAAGAACACATAGATTTGTCTTATAATTGCACAATCTATGAAATTTAAGGTCAGTAGTGATATGTCATTGAAGTATTATAAACTTTTCACAGTATGCAAAAGTAATAATATTTCAGTTTCTCTTCAGATTTCCTACTTCTTTGTATATTAACAGTAAAAATAGTTTGAATTTTATAGCAACTTTCACCTTATAATTTTCCTAAATGGATTAATTGAATTAATAATAGGTAGTGACACCTTTCAAAAGAAAATATTACTTCCATTGAAGAAGTTGCTGTTGTAGTAAAAGTGGAAATAAAACTTCACAGTAATTTCATTGTACAGGTACACATCCATTCAGTACCTGAATAGCTGATTATTGTCATCAAGATTTTCTGATCCCCATCTGCCTTTAATATCTTCAATTACATGATTTTTAAGAAATTTTCTCAATAGTTGAATAGTCTGTTGCCTTGTAACTTCAGGACCAAAATTGCTATTATTTCTTAATAGGTCATAAAGCCAATCCACGGCTTCTCCTGCTGTGAAGCAGTTGCCGTATTTTTTAAAGTGTTGCCTGTGTTTTCTCAGGGGCATTCCTGCTCGGAAAGATGTGGTCACTTCATTCCACTGCAAAAGAAATACAAAAAATGTTAAACGTAAACAAAAATGAAATCTTATTGATTTGAAATAAAACAGGCAAAAACAATTTCTTAATTCACATCTGATTACATTGTAAAAATTCTTGAAGAAATCATCTCATTTGTGCTACATAAAATTGGTATCTCACTGATTTCGTTTTACTAATTTTAGTGCTATAGGAGTATTTTAAAGTAACATATTTTTAGTAAAGGCAATAATTGGCTGGTCAAATTATGTAGGACACAGAGGAAAAAGGAAGAGGAACTGCAGCGTACCTGTCTGAATCCTCAGCAGAGAAAGTATTTATTTCTGTTTTTTACTTCTAGTAATAGTACTACTGTGCTGGTAGCATTTGTACCAAGCAATGTGCTTTATAGTTACTATTTCACCTTAATTCCCACAATTCTATGAGTAGGTATTATAATCACCTCCTTTCTCATATAAGGAAAACAAAGTACAGAGACATTAGTTTGACCTAGGTCACACAGCTAAATGATGAACCAGGCACTCAAATCCACGTTTGACAGACTCTAGAATCTGCACTGTTATTTACTATGCTGATCAAAGAAAGCTTCTGACAGGCAGTCATTACAACAGCAAAATGCCTTAAATGACTGTCTTTAGCATAATATCTCTTCTACGACGATTCTCATAGAGAACATAGAACAAATAGGTAATATAAGTCAAATGTAAATCCATCCCCTATTTATTGTTCCTGAAACATATCTATATTTTCAAAAATACTATCTTTTTAAAACTGTCCTTGAGTTACCCAAGCTTCTAGATTTGTTAGAGCTCTAACAGTTGAGCATGGAAGTAGCAGTGATACAGAATAAACATCACTTTTTAACTGAAAAATCCTACACTAGACTTTAAGAAATTTAATCCATAACCCCATTTATATGACAACTGTTTATGTTACCACTGACCTAACCTATGTGGCCCCCACATCACAGCACAGACCTTAAGGGTTGAAAACAGTATTCTTTTCTTTCCAACTCCCTATTTCACGTTTATTTGATAAACTTATTGGAGGTGTCCACTGTGTACTGGTCTGGCTACATGCTAGTAAAAATGAAAAGAGGGGGCGTGTAGGGGGACTCCCTGCACTTACAGAGATTCCAGAATAGCTTTACTGAAGTGTAGTATACTATAGCAGTTTTAAGAGTAGGCTCTAGAGTTAGACAACTATGGTTAGTTTCCTAGCTGTAGCCTTACCACTTATTGTTTATAAACTTTTGTGCCTTCCCTGTTCCTCAACCTCCTTATCCATAACATGGGGACAATAGTGCTTACCTCATTAGCTTGTAGAAATGATAAAATGATTTAAATTGTGTAAGGACAATAAATGATAAAATGATTTAAATTGTGTAAGGACTAATGGACAATAAATGTTTTCTTGTTCAGCGAGCTCATACTACTTTAATGTAATGGATTTTTAATAAGTTGATAGGACTACCTCATTAAGATTCCTTCCAGTCATAAACGCTATCTCTTATATTGATAAATATAATCAATAACTTATTGAGCAGCGGACTTCTTTCAAGGTCACCATACCAGAAAGATCTGCCTTCTTCTAGCTCAGCAAATATTGTTTATGTGACTTCGGGAGCGTCACTTAACTTCCGTGAGCCTCAGTTTCCACATTGGTAGAGTAGGGCTAACCACACATGCTCCCATGGAAGGGCATTCCTCAGGGTGCCTTGCTTGTTACTCCATAGACGCCGACACGCTGTCACACACAGTAGCCTCCCAGGACACCGCTCAGGGCGGGCATGTACTACATCACCAACGGGGAAACACTCACTGGACGTTCAGGGAATCTAACGTCACATAACCAGCAGCACCGTGTGCTGCAGGGCTGCAGTCGCAGGAAACACTGCAAGGGCACACACGGATCAGTGGCCACCGTGTGGTCGCCTGGGTCCTCCCTGCCTCCCATTCTACTGCCCAGTAAAAGAAAGCAAAGAAACCCCTACTGGGCTGACCCACCACGCTCTGGAAGTCGTTCTCCACTGTTTTCTCAGCCTGAGGGGCCGGAAAAGCAGGGATGGAAGCAGCTGCGGTCGGCACGCTGGTGACGGTCGGGGACCCCGCACCCGGGGCACAGCTGTCGGCCCCCAAAGCCGCAGAGCGAGGGTCCTCACCCTCCTCGCCACCGGCCCTAGGGGCCCGGGTCCCACCCCTCCGCCCGAGCGGCGTAGTCAAGGCGGTGGTCGCCGCCGGCCCCGGGCCATCCTCGTCGTTTCGCGCCCTTACCAGCTTGGTGGCCCGGTAGGGCCCGGGAGGCCCCCCGCGACTCTCCATGGGCTGTCAGCGCGCCGCGGCGTCCATGGCGCCGGAGGGGAGCATCGGGGACGCGGCTCCGGGGACCGCGACTCTGCGCACAACTGTCGGCCCGCGACTGATTTGAATGCCTCGGAGCACCGCGCTGATTGGCCGCGCCGCCGGGTCATGTGACGCCGCCGGGGCGGGGCATACGGAGACAGCCCGGTGCGGCTGCGCACAGGTGAGGGCACCCGCCGGTCACGTGACGCCGCGAGGCCAGGGACAGGTGGGCGGGGCCCGGGCTCCCTTGAGCCAGCGGCGGTGTGCTGATTCGGTTCTAATCGTGCGGAAATGCGGGTTCAGACCCCTCTTCCTTGGGTGGTGAGCTGGAGCCCCGACGTGGTAAGGCCGTACCACGGGGATTGGGGCGGTGTAAAACTCACCTGATCGCCTTCCTTAAGAAAGCCTCCCACCGCGTCTTTGTACGACTCGGGGTGGTGTTTAAGTCCTGATCGCAGAAGGCACAGTGCGACCAAGGTCGTTATGCAAACGACGAAAGCAGCGGAGTTTCCCAGCCTCGGAGAGACGCCCACGGCCTCGGTGTCCTGGGCAGGGCTCAGACTTCAGCGCTCCGTCCGGGGTCTGAACCGTCTGATTGAGGAATTCCTCAGCACGGAGCGCTGGGAGGCCGCTTTGGTGATCCGAAGCCTCCGGAGAACTCAGCTGGAAATTAGCAATGGAGAGCAAAGCACTTAGTGGAAAAAGAAAGGAAAACGGACTAGCGGGAAGTAGTGTGGTCTGCAGAGTTCTCTTCAATCGTCACACCTGATCATTTAGGTGGAGTTAATGTCTATGTTCTAAGCAGGACCAGTGAATTTTCAAAAAGCACTTTTCACACAGAAGCAATTCATTTTGAACTCGTGTTAAGGAAACGCAGTACAATGATCGATGTTACAAAATACTGGTAAACATTTTTTATCTGGCTTTATGACACGGAGTCCTAGGATTTTATCTTTTCTCTTGCGGCCTATTTTTCTTCAGAATAAAATGGAGATGAGCGTATGGAATCCGAAATTTATTTTCCATTTTTGCCCAGCTCCCTAAGTTGAAAACCATCACGCTATCGCCTTTGTTTCGAGCACCACAGCAGTCGATCACCTGTGTTCCTCAGATGCAGCTGGACAGGGAAAAAAATAATTAAAAACCATAAAATATCTTCTGAAACGTTTGAAAGATGAACGCTGACTGTAAATCCGAAGTTTTCATGAGAGGATGGTTGGAGAAGTCCTAAAAAAGGTGTGCAACAAGATGAGGTGTTGCATTTTAGGAAAGAACAGGCTGTTTAGGAAGAACAGTCTGTAGGTTCACCGTGGGTCATCACTTCCACACTAACAGTTTCTGTAGATGGGAAAATATCTAAAAGTCACTTCCACACTAACAGTTTCTGTAGATGGGAAAATATCTAAAAGTCAGTTTTTTTCAAATGTGAGCGGTCTTGAGTTTCCTCATGGAGCTGCTTATCTCTATTCTTAAAAATTATCGATTATATAGTCTCAATCTTCGAAGTGATTTAATTTCATTATGAATATTTTAAGAATCAGTTACTTTCCCTCACTTCCTTAAATCCGGATTTTTTAGTAGGTTACAAACTACCTGTATGAATGTCACCTGTGATGCCTGTTAAAATGCTTTTTTTTTGTTTGTTTTTTTGTTTTTTTTTTTTGTGGGTACCGGGGGGTCGACCTCAGGACCTTGCGCGCCCGCAGGCGCCCGTGCTGCTGAGCGATATCACCGGCCCCTTTTTCGTATGTGGGTTCCGGGAGTCGAACTTGGGCCCTCGCGCTTGCGGGCAGGCGCTTAAGCTGCTGAGCCATCTCACCAGCCCTAAAATGCTAATTCTTGGGACTCCCCACAGTATGTTGAGAGAGAGAGAGAGAGAGAGAGGGAGAGAGAGAGAGAGAGAAAGAAAGAAAGAGAGAGAGAAAGAGAAAGAGGTACAGAGTGGGTAAAGGGTGTATTCTTAGGGGAGGAGCAGCCAGGATCTCCCAAGTTAACATGGAGTTGAGCTGCTGTAATCCCCGTGGACTGCCTGCCTATTTAGGAAAAAATACAAATCTCTTAATTTTCTTTTGCTTGATGCGGTGTCTCACAAAGGAAGATGAATGTATCATCATTTAAATACAATGGAAAAAGATTCCCCCTAAGCAGAAATTGTTCTAGTAGGGTTCTCTACTCTGTGCATGGAATTTCGTTTAGTTCCATGAGAATATAAGTTCCACAGCAGAGACTTATTCCAGTTTGTTCACTCCTCTATCTCCAATGTCTAAGTAGCACATGGTAAGAATTTAATATTTGGTGAATGGATGAGTTATTTTAATCACTAAAAAGGAAGCCTGTGGGTGATACAGTCCAATTATCCTTCATTCCTAGGAGACGTTTTATAAAAATTTCTGCATATTTGTAAGGTTTACTTATGTCTTAGACACTTTGCCACACACAGTAGCCAATACCCTCAATTTAGGAGAGGTTTATTTTGGCTAAAGTTTTCAGATGATTCAGTCCATAGTGGACCAGCTCCAATGCATGAAGGGAATGGTGGAAGGGTCTGGGGGAGGAGAGTTGCTCACATCATGGTGGCCGGGATACAGAGAGGGAGGGAAGGAGCTGAGGAGGGAAAGGCACCCTTCCTACCAGACTCCAGCTCCCACTAGCAAGTCAGCTGTCACACGGCTGTGACCCACTTGCCTTTCAAAAGCCCCACCTCTGAACACAGGAGTCTTTGGGGGGTATTCCAATTTCAAACCATAACAATTTATCTTTGAGGTTTAGCCATTGTACTTGCTGTGTCTAGTTATGAATCTTATTTCATAAATTTTGTGTAATACTTGTCTAGTTTGAGAAAATTTCTTTTTTTAAACTACTTCATTCTGTTTTCCTTGGCTTTGGAGTCTGTGATCTCATAGATCTTATTTTTTGGACCTCCTTCCTTTTATGATTTTCATCCCCCTGCAGGTTCTCAGAAAAATTCTTGTAGCTAAGCTTCTAATTCACTGATTCAGTTTCCTTTTGCTCACAGTTTCTCATTCATCTCCAAGAAAACTTTCCAATTCTCTGATGGTTATTTATTTCTGTATAGCTGACTCTTGATTTAGACTTGAGAATATGAATTATGAATTGTAGTATAGTTACTTTTCCCTTATGTTTTGTAGTAACTTACTGTAGAATGTTCAAAAAATGACCCTGTTCTTCAAACTGTTGATTCATTCACTGTGTGGATTTTTTTTTTGTCTGTATTCTTATAGATTTTAAGTTTAGCATTAGTACTGAATTAATTCCCAGTGATGATAAGGTAAGTTCATGTAAGTATTTTCCAAAAGGTTACTTTTACTTTTAAACCATTTATTCCCTAGATCCTGTATCTTCATGTATTAAAACAGCTCTTACACTATCAGAGGCTTACTTGCATTTTAATTGAGGTTATTTGGTTCCTGTACATGGCATATCTTTATTCTTATTTCCCTTTTCTCTCCTCCTCACCCTTTGCTCTTGTTCGCTTAGTCCTCTTCCCTGTCATGAGAGAATCTATCCCTTTGTCCCCTTCTACCCATCCTTGATTATTCTCTTAGTTTATACTTTACCTCACTCAAATGAGATACCTCACATATAGTATTTAAGCTTGCTAACACCATATAATTTTGAACAAAATGGACTTCAGAGCAAGGAAAATTATCAAGAATAAGGAAGGGCATTACATAATGATAAAAGAGAAAAGTCTCCAAGAAAACAGCCATTCTTAATGTGCATTTTCCTAGCAACAGGTCAAAATATATGAAGCTAAAACTGATAGACAAATCCACTATTATAGTTGGAGACTTCAACATCCCTCCATCAATAGTAAGTAACAGATCAATCAAACCAACAAGAATAGGGTCAAACTGGAGAGAACCATCTATCAGTTGGCTCTAATTGATATTTACAGAATGCTTCATCCAACAACAGCAGAGTGCAAATTCTTAAGTTCCCAAGGAACATTCACCAAGGTGTACCACATTCTGGGCCATTAAATGCACCTTAACAAATTTAAAACAACAAATTATATGATGTCTGACCTCAGGCCATAAGGAAGTAAAACAAGAAATCAGTTAATAGAAATAAGTTGAACCCCCACCACCCAAATATCTGGAGATTAAATAGTATATTTCTAAATAGCACATGAGTCAAAGAAGTATTAATAGTTTTAAATTTTTTGAGCAAAATGAAGATGAAAACATAGGTTATCAGCATTTGTAGGATGTGTGCTTCTGAATTTTCTTTGCTGGTACATTTAGTTTGTCTGGAAAGCTAAACCATACTGATTTTATTATCACAGCTTAATAATGTGCATAGAGAGGACTTCCTGAGTTACTGTATGTAAAATTTTTCTTGTATAATTTACCACTGATTTTTCCATTTACAGTCATGCTACATAAAGACATTGGTTTATGATGAACTGCATATAGAACAGTGGTTCCATAAGATTGTAATGGAACAGAAAAAAATCTTATCATGTAGTGATGTTATAGCCATTGTGATATTCTAGAGCAACCCATCCCTGGAATGTTTATGGTGATGCTGATATAAGTAAACTTACTACACTGCCAGTACTACGAAAGTATAGAACGTACATGCCAGATATGGTGACACACACTTATAATCCAGTGTTCTGGGAGGCCAAGGCAAAAGAATCACAAGTTCAAGCCCAGCCTGGGAACTTAGCGACTTAGCCACACCTTGTCTGAAAAAAAATTGAAATGGGGCTGGGGGCACAACTCAAGGTGAAGGCCCTGGGTTCAATCCCAGTGCCAGAAAGAAAAACAAAAACAAAAACAAAAACATAGCACATACAATAATGTGCAGAACATATGCACGATTTTGATAATAAATGACTATGTTACTGGTTTATGTATTTATCTTTTTGTCATTACATTAGTACCCCTACTTATTAAAAATAGTTATTGTGTTATGTTACACTTGCAGCATACTCATACATCTCGTGTCTGATTACATCAACAGGCCAAGCTGAGTGACTGACCTACACCATCTAAGTTTACGAAAGTACACTTTATAATGCCTGCACAATGATGAAATTATGCAACTACACATTTCTCAGAAAGTATCCCTGTCATTAAGCAGCACATCACTGTTTTATATACCTACAAAATGTGTATATGCACACAATATATTCTACCTCTTTGCTTTTTCTAATTTATTTTAATACTGGTCTTTAATATTTGGTTCCATATTTTCTGTGAAGTTTTTAACAGTTATATTTCTAAGTCTTTGAGTTAATGTTCAACTTATTAAAATTTTTGGTAGATAATGAACATATATAACTTCAAATTTTTCTGTGAGAGAAACTTTGTTTATGTGATTTATTATATAGCTTTTTCATTGTTATTCTTATATAAATGTGTAATTAAAACTTTGACAAATAGCCACTTAAAAGTATTGCTTAACTTTCCAATGATTATTTTTTAAAATATTTGTCATTATTACTTTAGTTATATTTTTGTTTTATTGTGAGACATAAATTTCTGATTTTTTGAAGTTTGTTGGTATTTTTGTCAACATAAAATCAACCTATAATAAATACTATATGAATGTTAGAAAAAAAGAGAATTTGATTACATGAGTCAAGACATTTTTTAAAAAGCCAGTTTTGGAGAACTTTGTCATTTGCCATCCAAAGATCTCCAGTAAAAGAGCAGTTTGTGTGAATGCTAATGACAACAATATTTCTCAGGAAGGGTGCCCTTTAAGTCCTTGGTAAGATTTTATATAATTCCCATATATTTCAGAGCACTATGGATATAACAGAGAAACTCCGTAAGGACATTGGGAAGCGTTTTTAGGATTGCTCACGAGTAACAAGCAATTTGTGCCTGAGTAATGTTTGAGGCATTTGATAACTAATCTTTTTGGGGCTGTATGCCTGTTTATGGGGGAGTTTTGCTCCCTTAGACTTCTAGAATCCCGCCTATGGTAGTACAAAGTTCATAACTTATTTCTCTAAAGATTCTGGTGAAGCCTCTAGTCTCAAGGGCACTGTCAAAATTTATTGGGAGAAGGAGAATGACAGGTACTTGTATCAGGATGCCATATTCCATATTTTTTGGGTTGAGTTTATACACTATGGGATAAGTTATAGGAAAGAAGGAAGCATTTGGGATTGAAAAGATAACTAAAAATTCAGTTATGTGATTTGTTTTTCATTCAAGATTGTTTTGGCCTCCAAGATCAGCCCCATAATTCATGCTTCCCAGCATTCAGGCCTTCGTTTCATCTCATCCTGGACAGAGTGGGGTAGCCAAGCCTGGGTAGTCAATAGAATATAACAGATGTGAGTCTTGACATTGGATCATAAAGAAAATCCCTGTGTTTGCCTTTTAGTGTCTTGGATCTCTTGGTTTGGGGGAAGCCAGCTGCCATATTCTGAGGCCATTTCTTCATGTGGTGTGAAACTGAAGGAAGGTGGTATGGAGCTGAAGCCGTCAACATGCAGAATTAACTGAGTCACATACCCTAGGAATTGGTCTTCCTACTCAAAATTTCCTGTCACTAGGCCTGGGGGATATCTTGACTGCAGTCCTATAAATGTTCTTGAGTCAGAACCAACATTTAAGTCATATTTAGATTGCTGACCTGCAGAACCATTAAAGATACTGAATGTTTATTGTTTTAAGAGGATAAAGTTTAAGGGAATTTATACATTAGTGAAAAAGAGTGTAAAGAGTCTCATTGTTAGTAAGAAATCAACTAGATGAATGATAATAGAGTTGACTCTAATGGGCAAAATTAGAGGAAGGACCGATAAGAATCAAGAGTTCTGCTTTGTTCATTATGAGATGTCTAGTTGTTCAAGAACAGATAGCAGGTACGTAGTTGAACATAAGGTTCTTGAGTTGTGGGGAGGTCAGAGTCACAGGCTGGAACTGGAAAAGCATCTGTAGACAGATCGTATTTAAAACTATAGGAAGAGATGTAGAGACGAGACTGGAGCTCATCAGTGGGTTGGGAAGGAGGACTTATTGAGATCAAAAGAGGGAAGAGGGTGTTTCCAGAAGAAGGATTCAAATGAAGTGGAAACAAAGGAGGAAGAAAGTCTTCATAGCAGGGGTTCAGTGTAGACCAGGAGAAACAGGGATTTGTTGTTGAGCTGGTTAAGGTTAACTATGATAAAACTGCGATGCAATTATGATAAATGATTATTCCAAGAAATCTCATTCATGTGTGAGAGAATAGAGCAAAAATGTGATGATGAGTCATTTTCCACCTTTCTCCATGTGGTTTATGTGAATGCTTTCACATAATTGCATATTAAATCTTATGTGGACCAGAGTACCCTTGGAGTTCTCTACTGATTTCAGCTTGATTGCTCCTAAAGCATACCAGATTTAGATGTTTTTGGAGATAGGGAATTCAAAATCTCCTTAAGAAGGGAATACTAATATCTAAGAGCTTTTCACATGGAAAAACTGCATCTTAGAGTATATAATCACTGTGAAATAAGGCTGTTTAAACATCCTATCTGTATCTGTTTCTACAGCTGCATATCCTGTGTGTGTGTGTGTGTGTGTGTGTGTGTGTGTGTGTGTGTGTGTGTGTGTGTGACATAAGAACCAAGGACACTCCTGTGAAGGACGGACTGCACATACATCAGTGATCACATTGATTGTAAGGAGCTGACATTTTCCTGTTACCCAACAGTGACCTGGGCTTTGTGATGTCAAAATGTAATGAATTATGTGTTTGTGGTGATGCAGATGCACAAAAACCTAATGTGCTGTCAGTTGTGTGAAAGTGTAGCACACACTACTATGTACAACACACAGTACTTGGTAGTGATAAACAACTGTTTTAGGTACTTATTATAATATGCTATGCTTTTTATCCTTTAGAGCATGCTCCTATTTATTTCTTGTGTTTAACTGCATATCTTGATTATATCAAGGAGCCATCCCAGATGATTGATGTATACCTTCTCAGTTTGCACTTAGAAGTTTGCACTGTATGTGGCACTTTGTGATACACACTGATAAAATTGTCTAAAAACGCATTACTCAGATTATATTTCTGTCAAGTGTCACAGGACTGTATTTGAAATTTAGATTAAAAAATTTGACCTATGTGGAGTCTACTAGCTAATTAGAATTCTTTTTTCTCCAGACCACTATTTGTTCAATATTAGTTTTGAATATCTTTCTTTTTTTTTTTTGTGGGTACCAGGGGTCGAACTCAGGACCTCACGTGCCAGCAGGCGCCCGTGCTGCTGAGCGATATCACTGGCCCTTTTTTCATATGTGGGTATCGGGAGTCGAACTCAGGACTTCGTGCTTGCCAAGCAGGCACTTATGCCGCTGAGCTATCTCACTAGCCCTGAAAATCTTTCTAAAACAAATCACATCCATTGATGTCTCGTTAATGCTTGAAATGTTTATTAAAATTATATGGAAAAATGTTGAAGTACTTTTCAATTTTGCTTTGGTTGGGTTCTATTATATTTAAGTATTATATTTGAATATTTTTCCTCTTGCATTTTTTCTCTGAATAATTTTAATTTTTGTATTTGTTTAATGTTTGTATGTCTGTTCAGTGAATAATAAAGTTATGTGTTTTAAGAAATTATATTCCATAGTTAATAAAGGGCTTTAGTTTTTTCCTTATATCCATTCACATGAAGTAGTTTAATTTTTCTTATCTTCATTTTTTCCATCTGCTTCTGCTTTATGTAAAAAAAATTTTTTTTAATCTTTTGCTCTCCTAGCAGAGAGTTACAAGTAAGGGAGAAGACCGTAGGGATTCTGATCTTCGCATCATGTGTCATTTTACAGGCTTCTATTTTTCTTTGAACTCTAATATCATTTTTTATTCTCTTTTAAGTTTGCTTAGTCAGAGCTGATCTGCAGGGAGTGAACTTCATTAATGAACTCCAGTCAGTGTACATTAAAAAATGCTAGTTTAATACATGACCATCCAGTGTCTGTGTTTGCCACTGCATGTGATTTTTATTTTTTTAATGAGGACGATCAGTTCAAAATCAGTTGTATTTAGCTGTGTAATTATACAGGTCTAAGACATATGCATACAGGTGTGTATTAATTCCTACATCAAAAAATTCTTTAACTCCTCTGTATCTCTATTGTGTACATGGGAAATCTGGTAAACTAAGGTATGATTTGACATTCTCAGAAGAGGTTTTAAATTAATTAATCAATTTATTTTTTTTGAGACAGGGTTTTGCTATGCAGTTCAGGCTGGCCTTGAGTTCACTATGTAGCCCAGGCTGGCCTCAAACTCTCAGTGATCCTCCTGCCTCAGCTTCCTGAGTGCTGGGATTACAGGCGTGAAAGGATGTGCATTCACTAATAATTGGAAAAATCATAGCAAATTCTAATCAGTGCTATGCTTGGATCTAGAATATCTCCTAAAGGTCCACCACACACTGCCATATCATGCTGAAACCTCCAGAACCATGACCAAAATAAATCTTTTCTCTTTATAAGCTGATTATCATAGGTATTTTTTTTTACAGTACCAGAAAGCTGACTGATATAAATAATAAATTCCAGTTTTTCCACATTAGATGATAAGTAAAATCAGTTGTAAGGCAAAGTGTGGCAAAAGGGACATTGTTTTAGAATGATTATACATTGTATCCCCTCCCTGTCTCCTTTATTTTTCTTCTTACATCTTGTAAGCATCAACATACATGTTTATTTGTGTATAATCCGTTTTCACCCACTGGAGTGTAAACTCCATGAGAGAAAGAATTCATTGTAAAAAATCTGTAAGAAAATACTATCCTGGTGAAAGTGATCTATAAATGTTTACTCTGGGTAAAGTTTTTATTGTCTCCATAAAAGTTTTTTCCCCTCATGTTTGAAATTTTTGTATTAGATGTTCATTCATGTATTACTTTAATGAAGTAAATAAACAGATAATATATTTTCTCGGGCTCTGTGGCAACTAAGATGAATTATGTAGAATTCACAGGAAAGTCAAGAAGCTTGCGTGCGGCATCTCTGTGAGGAGGAGATGCCTGAGCTAATCCGTGCATGTGCATTGGGAAGAGCCAGGTGGAGAAAGGAAGGAGAAAAACCTCACAAGAAGAAGCAATTTTACAGAGTGTGGAGGCACGTAAACATGGAATCTCAGGGGCACTGTGAATAATTTCCGTACACAGGAAGAAATAGGACAGCGAAATTCTAGAGGTAAACAGGTGGGGGGGTCAGACAGTGAGTTTGTTTACATGCTATGTCAAGAGTTTCATTTTGCACTGCTCCTAATCTATTTTTGAGTATTCTTGCTTCTGATTTTCAACGTCATTTCCCTGTGGTCAGCCAGATTGCCATCAGTCTTTACATTTACTTTCATCGCTGTATAGTTTATCTTCCATAAACCGCTGTTTTAACTTTGCATCCATAGTTTCCTAACACAAATATTAGTCCTGTCATTATTATTGTCTTTTCTGATATCATAATCTCCTTTAGCCTATATGTATACATTGAAGACCCAGTGAGTAGTGCTGTAATGTTTGCTTTTATTTATTTATTTATTTATTTATTTATTTATTTATTTATTTATTTTTGCTTTTAAAGATCAAACATATTTTAAAGAACTGTAGTGGGCTAGAAAAGTATTGTGTCTACAGAAATATTTGTTATTTATGTTATTCTTTCTACATTCTTAATGTTATAGGCCACATTTGGGTATGATTTTTTTCTACCCAAAGATGTTCCTTTAACAATTCTAGAACAGATCTGCTGACAACAAATTCTTAGTTTATTTACCTCCATCTGAGAACGTTTCATCTTCATTCTTTTTTTTTTTTTTTTGTGGGTACCGGGGGGTCGACCTCAGGACCTCGCATGCCAGCAGGCGCCCGTGCCGCTGAGCGATATCACCAGCCCTTTTTTCGTATGTGGGTTCTGGGAGTCGAACTCGGGCCCTCGCGCTTGCCAGGCAGGCGCTTAAGCCGCTGAGCCATCTCACCGGCCCCTCATCTTCATTCTTAAAAGATATCTTCTCTGGATATGGAATTCTGGGTTAAAATTATTTTTCTTTCACTACTTTATAAATCTTGTTTCACTTCCTTCTGGCTTCAATGTGAGACAGCTGCAGTCATTTGAATAAATGTTTCCCTAAAAGTAATGCATCGTTTTTCTCTTATGTGCCTTCGTGATATTTTCCTTGTCTGTAGTTTCCAGCAGTTGGATTACATCGGCTTTGAGTTTGAATTTCTTTCTTCTTCCTGTTTGGGTTGTTGCATTTCTTGAATCTTAGACTTTGCCATTTCTTCAAATCTGGCCATTATTTTTTTCAAACATTTTTTAAATCAACATATCCTTTTTTTTTTTGTCTTTGTCTGGGATTAGGATAACACAAATATTAGTCCTGTTATTATTGTTGCACAGGTCCCTGAGGCCTTTTCATTTTTAAAAGAATTTTAAGTCTTTTTTTTTCATACCAAATGATCTCTATTGCTTCACTAGTTTCACTTATATTACTTTTGTCATTTCTATTCTACCATTGAGCCCATTTGATAAATTTTTAAAGTTGTTATTGTATTTTCTAGTTCTAAAGTTTCCATTTGGTTTTACTTCACATATTTTATGTCAAGATTTTCTATCTTTTCATTTATTTCAAGATTCTTTGATGTTAGTCTCTGGAGAATTTTCATTATAGTGGATTTAATGTCACTGGCAGATAATTACAACATCTGTGTCCTCTCAGCATTGGCATCTGTTGATTATTTTCATGGAGGATGAGATTTTCTGGTTCGTCGCATGCCAAGTAATTTTGGATTATATGCTGGACATTTGGATGCAGATGTTCCTCAATTTATGATGGGTTTATGTCCCAGTAAATTCATTGCAAGTTGAAAATATCATAAATCAAGAATGCATTTTATCAGTCAGCACTGCATTGCTGCAACAAAAGTCATGACACAGGCTACTTATGAAGAAGAGAGGTTTATTTTGGCTTACATTTCTGAAGGTTTAAGTCCAAGATTGGATGGCTCCATCGATCTGGACTTCTGGTAAGGTGGTAAATCATAATGGAAGCATGTGTCAGAATGAGTGTTCACATCTCGAGCCAGGAAGCAGAGAGGGAGAGAGAGAGAGAGAGTCCCACGTCCCTGCTGAGCGTGTGACCTCAGTGACCAAGGACCTCCCAGTGGGCCCCATCCCCAGAGGCCCACAGCACCCTCTAGTACCTTGTGAAAGGACTCAGGCTTTGCATATGGCCCTGTGGGAAATGCTCCTCTAAACTTTAGCACCCATTTAGTGTACCTAACCTTTAGGACCTCATAGCCGAACAACACAGCGCTCTGTAAGTATCTGCTTCTCATGACTGTGGCTGATTGGAAACTATGCCTACCCGCTCCTGCCCAGCATCACAGAAAGTATCAAACTGCATATTTCTAGCCCAGAAAAAGATGAAAATTTTAAATTCAAAGTATGGTTTCTACTGAATATGCATTGATTGCTTTTGCATGACTCTAAGCTGGGGACCATCTGTAGTATGAGACCCTGGATCGTGCTTAAATCCTATGAAAAATATTGATATTTCTGTTTCAGCAGGCAATTGGCCAAGTTTGGTTCAGGCCAGAAATATCAGCTAGTCTTCTGCAGACTGTTGCTTCAGTGTCAGCTCCCTTTTCAGAGCTGTTGTGTACACAGTCCTTTTAGTGTGTGTCATTCGGTGGTCAGTGCGGGATCTGGGCAGTGGTCATAGCCACTGGAATGCTGTTTGGAGTCAAATTCACAAATACGCAGCTGGTGGGTTGCCCAGGGTCTCTTAATCTATGTTGTTGCTTTTCCACACTCCTTACCCTGCACTATTTTCTGTTTCTGGAGGCTCCCTTTTCAGTCTTCTGGACAGAAAGCTGGGTCTTTCGCCACACACCTCTGGTGATTCCATCTGGATCCGGTGCAAAGCTCTAAAAGGACAGAAGAGGGTGGGGAGGAATTGTTCCACCACCTTTGAGCCCGTCTCCTCTGACTGAAGATGAAAGTTCCCCTCAGGGTTCTAGGAGCCTGAACGTCTCATTGCCACCTCAGCCATGGTCGTGGACCCATGTTTTAGGGACAGGCATGAGAGAGTAAAGAAAAAGGAAGAGAAATGGAGTTCTCACACTCTGTGGGTGTTGGGAAGCCCCTGTTCTGCTCCTTGAGCTTCTCGAGTCAGAGCTGGAGGGACATTCTCCGCACTCTCCCTGTTCACAGCCGAAGTCCACTTCTGGATTTCAGGCTAAATTAAACCCAGGCCTGGAGATACCAAATGAAATTTAAACATCCCTGCCACTTCAGTAGTGTTTGATTTTTTTTTTTCCTAGTCTCCTTGCTACTTTTCACTTTTCAGAGTCTTCCACAGCATCTCTATGCCTTTGCTTCGGGTTTTATACCTGTGTGAGGCACTATGGCAACTATGAAATGATTGATGGATGATGAGTGAGAGGTTCTAAAATTATCATAGCTTCTAAAATTAAAAAGTTTTTAGTGAATTCCATTTTGAAAATTGTTCATTTTCTTTTATGAAGGGCAGTTTAATTTCTTCTTTGTAAAATTCCTCTTCTAGATATTAAACTAATTGTTCTTTGTTACCCTGAAAGAAATAGTGTTTTCCATATTGTTCTTTACTCCTTAAATTATTCGTTGCGGCTTAGTATGTGACTGATTTTTCAAATAATTTTCTGTTTTGTGTGTCTTTTCAATATGATGGCTATTTTAAAGTACACAATCTTGTTTGTGTATCTTTGTATTCTAAAATTCAAAATGAAACCAAAGCTTCGGTGTATCTGAAGAAACAGGAAAAGTGTTGAACTATTTAAAACCAACTCCTGCCATACAAAAAAAATCCTGCCAGGCATTGGAAGTTTTCTTTCTGAGTGTACTCTAGTCATCCAATAGTCCTAACCATTTTACTATCCTTTTTTTTCTTTTAAAATTTAAAATATAATGAATAACTTTTTGTCTGTTACTGTACTTGATTTTGTTTCCCTCAAAATGGGAAGGTTCATTCTTATAACTTGGAAAACAAATATAAGATGAAATGATACAAAACAAAATTCTTGTATTAACTAAACATAGAAGTAAAGACCATTTTTAGTCTTGTATTAAATAAGTTATTTATAACTAGAAAACACCACACAGGACGTATGTTGACTATTAAGAAGTAGAGAGGGAAATAAAGTGTCCAGATCATCAGCTAATTTGATCAATTAGTTACCAGAACTTCAGTGTATTCCTGTGTTGTCCCTTTAGGAAACATGGATGTGGTATAGTTACAAGGAGTTACAATGGCATTGTGTTGTAGCTGATACTTTAAAACTCATGAACCTTTAATATTATTTCACAGTAACTGTACATCAGAGAATTTAGTCTCACTGAACTTCAATCATTAGAAGAAATTCTAACTATAGGAAATGGTGTTGCAGACACCATAAAATGGATTGCTAGACTTTTGAGTATCAGGCCTGGGCAGGAGTGAGGTTAGCTTATCTGTCATCTTTTGTCACCGTAGGAGAGGAGAATGGGTTGGATGCCTGCTTCCTCAAAGAAAGTTGTGTTCATAGTAGTCATACATTTCCTAGGGGCTGTGAATTGATCCTCTATAAGATTCTTCAGGAGCACCTATCAGGAGCGGACAAATTCCTCGTAGATATTTTTGCCTTTTGGGAAGTCATCACTGCTATCTAAGCATTCATTCATTGCTTCAATAAATATTTACTGACTGCAATGTTAGGCAGTAAAACAGTTTCGCTTTAAGCTACAACCTAGCAAGAAATAAAGTTTATTTGTTGTGGTGATAGGAGTGTAAGATTTGTGGGGTGTATAAGAGGGACATCTGACTCAAAGAAGGTGTAGGATAATGCTCAAGGCCAAGTACAAGAGGCAAGGGAAGAGATGATGAAAGATTTCTTTGACTTTTAACTTCTCACAGAGGTCTCCTAAGACCTCCAGCCTGCACACAGTGTTATGTTGTTTCACTTCAAGATTATTTTGCATCTTCTAAGGAATGAGTTCCTGGCAAAATTCATACACTTTTTCTCTATACGATGCCAAGGACTTAAGTAATGTACAATTTCGATCCCATACAAATGGGTAAAACAGTGATGGATCATAAAGAAATGTAATGTTATGCATAATCAGTATACATATACCATCTCCTAACCCAAGTTATTACAGTGCTTCTTGATGGTGTCGGTCAGCAGCTTCCCTCCACTGTTATCTCACGTGGCAGCAGCTTCTCTTGCAGTCCTATCCCCAGATCGCCTTTACATTTCTTATCCCTGATGGGCCACTCTGCCCTTATGAAACATCAATCCCATCTTTGTTAGAGTCATTTCTCATCATCATTTTTCCAGACAAATCACCATGACTTTTTATAAAATTTATTTTTTATTTGACACATTAAATGGTACATATTTACGGAGTACTATCGATGTTTTGATCCACATATAGATTGTGTTGGACATTATATTATGAATTTAATGTCGCTACTAGCTTATTCGCAGATACTTTTTGCTTTGTTTCCTCTTCTTGTCATCAGAAGTTTCATTTATAAGTTCATTCCTTTGTGGTAGTTATCTTCCCACAGCATAGTAACAGAAAAGTAATCTCATTTGGCTGGGCCACATGGGTAAATCGATAAAAGGAGTGGAGAAGAGGCTGTAGTGTCCAAAGCCTTCAGGAAAGAAGGGAATGATTGAAAAGTGAAGAGGACACTGAACTGCATTTCTGTGTTCATGAACAAGAAGGCTTTTGATCATGGTCATTTACTTTGGGTTATTTATAGGTGAACTTTAGACTTTCTCAAGTGACAGCATGTGGAGACTGATGCTCTGCTGGAGAATCTGCGTATTTAGGTTTCGTATTACAATTCAAATCCATTTCACTAAATAGAATACTTAAAGAAGTAGACTTGAAGTGGCTAAGATTGTGTTTGAACAGCCACCGTCTCAAGGCTGCAGTGGAGTCTGGTGTTAGAATACACCCGCCGGACTGCAGTTCCCGTGGAAGACTGGACTCATACTGTGCTTGGTCAATAACTGCTGTGGAGGGAATGAAGAAGAAAGGCATAACGTGCAATACCGCGCTCTTCACACAATCATGTCCTTGTCTACCTCTCTAGGGGAAGCTGAGTTGTGCTATTATGTGAAGGAGCATAAAGGTTGTACCTCTGAAGGTTCTTTATGAATCTTCGAGGTCGAGAAGGTGGTTTAAGCCAGTGTTAGACAGATAAATATACTTGGATAGCATTTGATTCTTATGGACATGGTCAGTTTTACAGAACATAATCAATGGATATTTGTCTACTCTGAAATCAAGGAACCATCAAGGATCACTACAAAGAGCTGGACTTATGTTGCTTTTATTACCATGAGAATTTCTATCATTAGTGTAAAACATTAGGCAATAATACTCTATGATTAATTGTCTAAAACAAAAAATGAGGTGATTAGCTCTTTCACGCAAAGTAATTTCTATTATACAATTACTCAGTTGCTTAGTTTCAAGACTTTATCTCTTTACACCATAATTAACATAGAAAATATGCTACATTTCTGCTTCCTAACCATTGCTTACCCAAGTGGGCACAATCTTTTATAATCCTATTTTGTGCCACCATACTTACTTTATAAATGAGAAGCATTACATTTTCAGTTTTATTCAGAACATCTTATTATAGCAGCTGACTAAAACAACACTGATGTAAGTCAAAGAATTAGAATCTGAGCATACATTGATATTGATACATGTACATGTTTTTGTAAAATTTAGTGACAACAGCACTAAAGATTAAGATATGAATTTTACAGTAAGAAAATGAATATACCTTGCAAATAATGTTAAGTGAAATAAATCAGATACACAAGTTTAAATACTCTCATTTGAGTCATCCACAGTACAAATAGCAAAAGATATTGATAAAAGGAAACGGGGAGATAGAACTTTTGCAAATGGGAAGGGGACCAAGAAACAGAGAGTGGGTAGAGAGGGGGAGAGGAAGGAGTCATAACAAGATTTAAACTGTGTCAGGTACATGTACTAATTACCCACAATGAATGTAAACATTATATGTTGAAAACATGAACTAAAAAAAAATGGGGAAAAGGGATCTAGAGATGGAGGGAGGGAGGTAGGTTGGGAGGGAAGGGGAATAAAAAGAATCAAGATGTGTTAAGTACAGGTACCCATTCCCTAAGATGGATGTAAAAGTCATGCACTGCAAACGTACTACGAATAAATGAAAAATGAGCAAAAATATATGAGTTTTGCACTTATAAATTCAATGTCCTAGAAAATTCATGTTTAGAAATTGCTTAAAATTTTCATTACAAGGGTTTCAGGAAGTTGTTTGGTTTTTTTTTTTTTTTAATTTCGGTCACATAAAATATAGCAAGAATAACCCAGAGATTTATAGCTTTGTCAGATTATTTTTACATATGCTCCTGAAAGAAATGATAAAATCTGGTAACTGCAAAAAATTTACATTCTAACTGGAAACACTGGGATAATTTCAATTCGATGCCATGCAGTTCCTTCGATAAGGGCCACACACCATGCCGATAGGAACTTACTCCATTTCACCTGGAATGTGCCACTTGCTCTAGGAGTAATTTCTCGCCTTGTGACAAAAGTGTGGCTCTTGGGCTCACACACTCTCACAGGCATGTCCGACCTGCAGCCCAGCTTTTCCTCTGTCTTTTTTTTTTTTTTTTTTTTTTGAGTGAAGAGGAATTGTCTTGGGCCGCATATAAAATATATAGTATATCTATCTATTTATCCACCTATCTATCTATCTATCTATCTATCTATCTATCTATCTATCTAATATATTCCTTTTAAAATATTTTTTAGTATAACAGTTAAAAAGGGAACAAAGAGCTGGTTAGCAGTTTGGACGCAGCTGCCAGAAGCTGGGATTGTAGTGAGGGGTGCTGGGTAAGCCCTGGGAGGTGACTACCTGCATGGGGAGAGTGCCCGCCTTGGAGAACATTGGCAGATGCCTTCATGCCACAGAAGTAACTTGAGATCAGGGGACAAGGATTGCAGTGGAGGGACCGCAGTGCCAAGCCACCCCAAGGTGACCTAGTGATTCAGCATCTCTGTACTTTGCACATGTTGAGGAAGGATCCTCACACAGGTGCCCTTGTGGAGATGGTGGGCTATTTACCAACATTTCCTCCTTACCTTTCCTTTCCCTCCTTACCCTTTCCTCCCACCACTCAAGACCCAGAAGCACAAACGAATCAGGAACGATGAAGCGGTGGGAGTAAAAATCCTAAAGAAAAAATAGAGATATCTCAATGAACTAAAGCTTTCTTAAGCTATGACACATTTATAATCAGTTTAGTTGGAACTGATGTAGAGGAACTTCCTAGATGCAAAGGAGAATTATTTTGGAGAATTTGCTGGCGAGAGGAGTTCTCCCCCAGCAACACAGAAACAAGAGCCACTGTTGGGCTCTCTGACCTCGGGGAGTTTACCTCCCTGGCCTGGAGATGGTTTTCAGTGTCCACCATGATGTTGACTTGGAATTTTAGGCAAGAGTTCTAGGCATGTGTGTTAAAGTGTTCTACCATGGTGCAGCTGCAATCAGGTATTGGGTAAAGTTGGATAGTGGCTCTGGGTTTCTTAGGATTAGAGTGGAGACATTTCTTTGCATTTCTTCTTTGCCTGATACCTTGTCTCTAGCAGGGATTTCCCTGATATTAGAAGGTTTTGGTTCCCATAAACAAACTCCAGCTTCCTGGAAATAATGTCGATGTATATCTTAGAAGTAATGCTATTGTGCATCTTGAAAATACCACTTGGAAGATGTTGGCCAATTGCTGCTGGTTGTGAGAATTGGTGTGATGGAATATTCTAGGTGTATAATAATCAGATTATTGGAGAGATTAGTAAATTACAGGGACACATTTAGTGTCATTTGGTTTGGTGTTAATGGGAAGGTGAAAATTCATTTTGGTATTGATGGTGTTTTGTACTCTGGTACCTTCAATTTGAATTAAAATTATTACAGTTATAAATAAACACATAAGGACATAAAACCTGGAAGGACAGAAGAAGAGGAGAATCCTGGTGAGCCTGGAGTTGAAGAAAACTTCCTAGCTGGAAGTGATGTATGTCATGGTATTAGCTCTGATCCTTTTGCCATGCCCTGTCTGGAAATGGAACTGGGTGTGATGTTCTGGTTCTGGGCTCTGGTTTCTGAGATGGGAATTGCTAGGGAGTGATTGGGTTGCCAGCAATTAGCTCTAGATTTCTTTGTCAAAAGCAAGGAGAGGGCCGGTGAGATGGCTCAGTGGCGTAAGTGCCTGCTGGCGCACGAGGTCCTGAGGTCGATCCCCAGTACCCACCAAAAAAAAAAAAAAAAAAAAAAAAAGCATGGAGAAAAAATCTCCACACTGATTTCCACAGTGGTTGTACCAGTCTACACCCACCAAGGTAGCTAAGATAATTATACTAATAATTTCTATTAGTTCATTAAAAAGAGTGGTTTGTGCTTGTATTGTTTGATTAATTTTTCATGCCTATGTCTTGTAATCTGAGCAACTACTTTGAAGATAAAAATACGCAATGTATTAACCATTGTTAATCTCCTATTATCTTGTTTTGAAATTCTGTATCACTGTTATTATTTTTTTCTCTTTAAAATAAAATTTAGAAAAACTAAAAAAAAAAAAAAAATGAGAGAACTTTGCCCCTGGCTAAATCCTCCAAAAGGGTTTCCTTTCACAAGCTACTGCTCCTGAGCTGATTAAAAATGGCATGCATGCCAAGCAGAGTACTGTCACATGTCACACCTTATATGTAACTTTAATCATCATTTCAGACTGTTCTGTTTATTAGATTTCAACTCAGAAATGCCCTCTCTGATTACAGTCTCTTCTTTATCCCCTTTCCTTTAGCAATTTCCTTTTCCTGAGCTTCTACTCATTTTGACTTTAACCTTGCTCCAGATGTTTTAGTTACTAGATAATGAGGCTTGGGGAAATAAAAGGAAAAGGAACAGTTTCAGCTTTCAGGAAGTTCACAGTCTAGTATGCAAAAGAAAAAAAAAAAAAAGAAATCAGAAAATGACGATACCAAGCAGCAAGAAATTTCTTAGATGGTTGTTGCTATCGTGTCTACAAGGGTGAACAAATATACAGTGGATATTTAAGAAATTTATTATAGTTAAAGCACACATTGCCATCAATCCTAGACCAGTTATCTAAAGCAAAGTAGTTCTGACTACAATAAGCTAATTTAATTATTTCAATTTCTTTCTGAATATGTTCAACGGTATAAAAGTAAATGTTATTATCTAGAGATGGAGAAGCACTTGAAGCCCAAAAGACAGATGGAAAATTAGGGCAGATCATTTTACACATTTTGTAAAACGAGGATAGTAGCATGATCACAGAAATAGAAAAGGTGTCCCAACAAGCAGTGACAGTCCAATAGAGGCTGGAGAATATGATCGTATAGTAGCACCTACCTTTGTTAGTGATTCATATGTTTTCACAGGTGAAAAGGATTTCTCTACAAAATAACTCGTCAATCTTGATAATAGCTGCACAGAGAAAAATATGTGAGGATGAACTTCATTAGGTGTGTGACTATAGTAGGTGGATACTTAAGCTACTATGGTTTGGATCTTAACTGTTGACCAAAGGCTCGTGTGTGGAAGGCTTGCTTCCCAGCTTGGCAACATTGGGCAGTGGTGGAAACTAAGAGATGAAGCTGTGTGGCCCATGCTCAGGGGGGGCCCTGGAAAGGCACTGTGGGACCTTCCTTGTCTTCCTCTCCTTTTCTCTTTCCACCTGTGAGATGAATGATTTTACTCCTGCCTTGACATGTCACCATGGAACCAAAACAATGAGGCCAGTCTACCATGGACTCAAACCACCAAACCCATGATCTAAAATAAATCTTTTTTCTTTATAAATTGATTATACCAGGTATTTGTTTTACTAACCAAAAGATGAATAACACATTTACTTTTTAGAAAACAGTATTTTGTGTGGATCACATTCTTTTATGGGTGCCGGATCACATTATTTTATGGGTTCTGGAACATTCTATATTTCTCGTTCAATGCAGGAAATTGAATTAAGGCTCTTGAGATGCATTTTGTAGCTAAGTACCCAAAGTGATTGCATTCGCTGTCCCCCTTATTTTATATAGCCACACTTCATTTAACTGACATTGCTCACAAATGAGGTGTGCAACATAAATTAATTTTCCAGGAAGCCGAAGCTTACCTATTATAGTACCAAAGTGATTCTATTTTAATGAGTTTGTTGGAAATCTTTTTTTACACTATACACTTCCAGTCCTTCTTATATAAAGTACTTTATGTCAAATTTATTCTGTTTTTTGATGGTCTTGAATCATCTTTATGAACATTAGTGTTTATGTTGCACAATACTGCAAAGCCCCAAGGAACTATTCAGGTCTAATTGTTTTCCTCTAGACCAAGACCATCTCAGTTGGAATAATTATTTTGAAAAGATCCAAGCAAAACAAATAACACTGTGTGCCATGGGTCCACCTTTATGTGGATGAAAATCTTAGCTCTCTCATTATGAGCTGAGTTATTAGTTAGGTAAGTTCTTAACCACTTGTAAGTTTTTGCTTTCCCATTAGGCAAACAAGGATGATAAGAAGAGCAAATGCCAATCATTTTTACGTTGAAGCTTGACTCTAGCATGAGAAGCAGTATACAGATAATCCTTATTTAATGACCTACTTGCTTAACACCTGTTCGGACTTATGACCTGGTGGTCAGACTTACAGCCCACATTCAGACTTATGAAGCAGGAACATGAGCAGCAGTGTGGCCTTATGGTGGCTTCTTCTACAGTACAATGCTGTCATTTTTCCTGATTATACTGTACAGTACTATAGTTTTATGTTCTGTTACGCATCACAGTACTGCATGTAAGAGTTATGTAAATAAAAGCAAAGTCATCAAGTTGGAGTTTCCTTTGACCATTTCTTTGTTCTGAATATTATAATGTGTATACTACATACAATTCCTCATTTCCTGACCAATTCATCTAACGACCTAACCACAGAAACATAACTCGGTCGTAAATAAGGTTAAAAAGGCAAACTCTGGTGCCAGACCATTTCCAAACCTTTGTGATTTTAGGCAGATTACTTAACTTCTCCATGACTCAGTTTCTTCATTAGTAAAAGTGTGAACATAAAAATATGTTCCTTGTGTAGTTATTGTGAAAGCTAACATTTGAAACACTGAGATGAGTGCCTAGGTCCTAGCAAGCACTGAGTACACGAGAATGATGGTGATGATGATCTCATTTAATCCTCATAGCATTCCCTATGGTCAGCCAATATCATGATTTTTAAATCTAGAAGTGAAGAAACTAAGGCTTAGATACCTTGGACAACTTGTCAAGTTCACACCACTAGTGAGCAAGTGTTGAACCCAGACCCAAGGATGCAACCACTGAACAAAGTGGCTTCATGCACACTCCACACTGTCTGGGTTATGCGGGGCATGACCTGCAGAGCCTTGTGAAGCAGCCCTGCCAGTAACACAGACTGCCTCTCTACCTCATGCAACAGTATTTGAAGGGGAAGTGAAACACTACAGCTGCTATGGTTTAAAGATGGGTTGAATGTGTCCCCAAGAGTTCCTGAGTTAGGAGCTTGGTTCTCAGTGTAGCAATGCTAAGAAGTGGTGGAACTTTAAGAGATGGAAGATCACTGGGCATTGGCATTGGTGCTGCCCACAGAAGGGATTCAGTAGTTCTCATGGGACACCAGTTCTCATGAGAGTGAGCTGTTATAAAAAGAGCAAGACCAGCTGTTGCTGTCACTCTGGCTGCTTGTCTTATGACGTGAGCTCTCTCTCTCACACACTCACTCTGTGTCACCATCTATTCACCATGGCGGGAGGCCCTCACCAGAGAGGATAGCACACTCTTTGCATGCTCAGCCTCAAGAACTATGAGCTGAATAAAACTCTCTTCTTTGTAAAGTACCAAATATGTTCAGATTTCAAATTCAGTTAAAAAAAATTTTTTTTCCCTGGGAGTCCAGGTCTACACCCACCCCCTTAACTCTACTGCAATTGCTGTTTGCTTTGCTCAGGACTTGGATTACCTTCTGGAGCGAGCAATGCCATTTGCTTTGCCTAATGGAATCGTGAATGGGCTCATTAATACTCATAGCACTTTCAGTTGTTAGAACAGTCCCATTTCCATGTTTATCATTCAATCTTGTACATT
The DNA here is from genome assembly GCA_028451465.1 of Erethizon dorsatum. Lineage (NCBI taxonomy): Eukaryota > Metazoa > Chordata > Mammalia > Rodentia > Erethizontidae > Erethizon > Erethizon dorsatum. Next base: position 121,834,211 of record CM051829.1, on the reverse strand, counting down.
TTAAGACTTTGGTCTGCAATTCCATTCAAAGTTCTCTCTTCTTTTCAAAGCGTAACTGTCTGGGTCTTCAGCAGCTTGAAGAGGAGGTTTCCCCCTCCCTGTTTCGTCCTCTGGCTGCTGGCTTCTCTGCTAGGAGAGGAGCCTTCCTTTCAGACGGAAAGGAAAGAAGAGGTGCACAAAGCTTACCAACAGTTGGAACTGGCTGCAGAAGCAGTGACCTGTTCATTGGTGAGCAGTCTCTTGTGCACGCTGTTCGTTTATCTCTTCATGGGGTGCAGGAGGGCCCTGGGCAGGTTTCCTGCTGATTCTCTGATCTGGAAGATCCAGGTCTAGTTTAGTATTTTCTATTTCCTGCACCTTACTTAGCTCCTGACTTGCCCCGCAGCATCTTGCTTCTGGGTCCCTCTTGAGAGAAGTTCTTGCAAGATGAACCAAACCTAGCTGCCTTCTATGCATAAGGATTTTTTTTTATTGAGGATATATTTGCATAAAGTAGTACATATTGGCAGACAAGTAAATGATATTACATTCACTTGTGTAAGAGAGACTAAAAACAGTGGTTATGGAGGCAAGGTAGCAGCATGCAAAAATAACCGTGTTTATAACATTCAACTGCAGAAGCATCAAAACTGCATGTATGCTATTTTTGCAGATAAGAAAAATACATTAAACATAAAATATACAAATATGGTAACAGAGAAAGATGATGAAATTAAAATTTATTTTAAACTGAATTTTCCAACTTCTTGTTTTTTTAAATTTTACTTAAAAAAATAAAACAGAAATTCATAACAAAATAATAGGAGAATAACAACAGTTAATACATTGCATATTGTCACCTTCAAAGTAGTTACTCAGAGTACAAGATATGGGCATAAAAAATTCTCCAATTGATATTAGCATGAACCTTCCTTTTCAATGAACTAAGAGACACTAATAATACAGCTAACTTGCATTTTTCTCTGTCTTCCCTCTCTTCCTTTCCCCTTTACCCATCCTAGTTCCTTTCTTTTTAAACAATTTCTTTCCATTTCACAATATGTATTGCACATTTTAGACCGTATTTACTCTTTCAATTTCTCATACAAGGGAGACAATACAATGTTTACACATGTGAGTCTCATTTATTTCACTTATGAGTGTGGTTTCAAGTTGCATCCATTTACCTTTAAAAGTCTCAAGTTTATCCTTCTTTATGGCTGAGTAGACTATTCCATTGTATAAAAACATATTTCATTGTATAAAATCATTCCATTATTGCATTGTATAAAACACCACATCTTTTTTATCCATTCTTTGGTTGCTGGGCATTTGGGTTGTTTCCAAGGTTTAGCTATTATAAATTGTGCTGCCATAAACATGTGTGCAGATACATCACTGGGGTATGGTGTTTTTAATTCTTCTGGGAAGATAACCAAAAGGGGAATAGCTAGGTCAAATGGGACCTCTAATCCTAGCTTTTTGATAAATTTCCATACTAATTTCCACAGTGGTTGCACCAGTTGGCACTCCCACCAAAAGTGGAGAAAATTCCTTTTTCCCCACAGCCCCTCCAGCATTTGTTATTGGTTGATTTCTTGATGACAGCCATTCTTTCTGGAGTGAGATGGAATCTCAGTGTTGTTGTAATTTGCATCTCTTGAATGACCAATGATGTTGAATATTTTTTTATATATTTATTTGTTATCTGTATTTCTTCATCTGAGAAATATGTATTCATCTCAGATGCCTATTTTTGGATTGGGTCTTTGAATTTGGGAGGGGTCCGATTTTTTCAATTCTTATATATTCTAGATAGAAGTCCTTTGTCTGAGGGACAGTTGGCTAACATTTTTTCCCATTTTGTGGGTTGTCTTTTTCACTCTGTTGCTGGTTTCTTTTGATGTGCAAAAGCTTTTTAATAAGATGAGATCCCAGTTGTTGATTCTTTGAAGTGTTTCCTATGCAGTCTGGGTTTTGTTCATGAACTCTGCCTACGCCTATGTCTTCAAGATTTCTACCTACTTTCTCTCCCCGTAGATTTAGTATTTCTGTTTCAATATTTAGATCTTTGATCCATTTCGACTTTAGTTTAGTGCATGGTGATAGACCTGGTTCTAGTTTTAGTCTTTGACATGTAGAGAGTCAGTTTTTCCAGCCCCATTTATTAAAGAGGCTATCTTTCTTCCAGTGAACATATTTGGCCCCTTTGTTAAAGATAAGGTGGCTGAGTTTGTTTGTGGTTGTGTCTGCTTCTTCTACTCTGTTCCACTGGTCGTTAGGTCTGCTTTTTGCCAGTACCATGCTGATTTTATCACAGTAGCTTTGTAGTATAATTTCAAGTCAGGGATTATGATGCCTCCTGCCTTGCCTTTGTTGCCCAGGATTGTCTTTGATTTCTGGGTCTCTTCTGCTTCCAGATGAATTTTAGGAATGTTTTCTCTAGTTCTGTGAGGTATGCTAATTGTATTTTGATCGGGATTGCATTGAATCTGTGTAACAGTTTTGGGAGTGGGGCCATTTTCACTATGTGGGTTCTTCCTCTCCATGAGCAAGGGATATCTTCCCATTTTCTGATATCCTCTTTGATTTCCTTTTTCAGAGTATTGTAATTTTCAGTATATAGATCTTTTACTTCCTTAGTTAGATTGATTCCTAAGTTTTTCATTTTTTTGCATGCTATTGTGAAGGCTGTGGTTTCCCTAATTTCTCTCTCAGTGAGTTTATTTGTGTACAGGAATGCAACTGATTTTTGAGTGTTGACTTTGTATCCAGCTATGCTTCTGAATTTGCTTATTAAATCTAGAAGTCTTTTGGTGGCATTTTTGGATCTTCTATGTAGAGTACCATGTCATCTGTGAATAATGATATTTTAACTTCTTCCTTTCCTATCCTTATTCCTTTATTTCTCTCTCTTGTCTAATTGCTCTCGCTAATGCTTCCAGAACTGTATTGAATAGGAGTGGTGATAGTGGAATCCTTGTCACATTCCTGATTTTAGAGTGAAAGCTTTCAGTTTTTGTCCATTTAGTGTGATGTTAGCTGTTGTTTTGTCACAGATGGCTTTTATCAAATTGAGGTAAAGACCGTGTATTCTGATTTCCTGTAGGTTTTTTTTTTATCATGAATGAGTGTTTTTCCTCACTTTTTGTATCACTATTATAATAAAAATAAATATCTGTCCTCCCTGTATCAGAAGACTGTTTTGAAAATAATTCACTCTGAAGATTCAACCACTGACATATGAGAGAAACTGCTAAATCCTGTTCATTAATGAGCTCATGGCTGTCTTAAAGACATGCATTGTTGGAGGGAGAGAGATTATGAATACACCTAATCCTAAGGAGAACCTAGCTACCTTTTGAGGTTTGCACTTGCCCCATCCTGAACAGTGCATGTGTAGTTCCACAGTTTTTTAGCCTGATTTTCTTTCTCTTTTCCCAACTCATGGTGTTCGGGAGAAAGATCAGTGAATGTGCTGATTACGCAGGCAAGCAGCTGGGCTACAAAGTGCTTTTCTCCCTTTTTTGCAGGAATTTTAGGGTTATGAAGGTGATTTTTAAGCTCCCAGTCCCAGTGGAGTTTGGAGGAAGAAGCATTCTTGGAGAATTCTGCTGCACAAAGGAGGAGACCGTCTTTCTCCGGACCCTGAACTTCTGAAAAGTTCATTCGTTCTCTTGCCTTGCATCTTCAGCCTGTTCTTCCTGGCAGAGATGGTAGGCATCAGGCATGGTAGGGAAGATTCCTGGATTTGTGCCTACCACTAGGTCTCAAAGACGTATCTGACTCTACTGGATATGTGCTTAGAATGCAAATATTTTGCATGTTTGGTGTATTTGTGCCTCTGTAGCAATTTCTGAAAATGGGACAAAATCCCGTGTGGCCATTCTGTTAAACTCTACTAAATCGTAAATACCAGAGATCTGGGATCATTATCCTCTTGTTCTCATTTTATATCTCTAATATCTAACACAGTATTTGAAAAATAGTAGGTATTTAGTGAATACGTATTAAATGAATGAAAAACCAAATATAATACAAAGAAAAGCTGATCTTAAATTCTATGATCCACATTAGACAGAGAAAATATAATCCTGGAAATATGCACCCAGAGAAATTGCTGTCCTCATCTTCATGCTTTATAACACCTAAAGTTCTTAAATTGGTCCCTCTGATACCGTTGTGTTTATTGTGTGGATTTCTATACTCTTATACTTTGGTTTAATTTTCTGCTTATTAGTTAAATAATTACCTTATGAGAACAGTGGGAATAAACTTAAAATATTACTGTTGTTTTACAGAGTTCTGCTATAATGTAATGACTATAGAATGATCTCAAATCTGTTTAGGATTATTAAAAGACACAGTCTAACACATATTTTTACTTTTGTGTATTCTTTTCCAAATCACATTAAAGTAATCCCTCTTGGACCTAAGTGATTTTTTTCAGTTTTGTACTCATTCTAATATACCAGGTTCTTTTTCTGTGCTTTAAAATTTTCTTTCTGAAAGCTTTATTTTAAAGCAAAGCACTCAAGATAAAATTTAAATCCAAATTCAGTCTATCAGATAAATATGAACAAAATTTAATGAAAATTACTGTTGTGTTTTATAATTCTTTGGAAAATTCGAGACCTTTACCCAGTCCCCAAGTGGAGTTACTGGAGAAATCAGCCAAGAGCTATGTTTAGTTTTATTAGCAGAATTTCTTGATAGGATCAAATCCCTACATTTTCTCACCAAGAACACAAACAAAAGTAGTCAAAGGGTTCTGCTCCAGTGCGTTCAAAATGTATGGGAGAGGAGAAATGGCATAAACCTATTTCAGAGGTTGTGTTCTAAAAATTTCTAGGAGTTTACAGAGATAGCTAAAGAAATGACTTATGTATTCAGCCAATTGCTTGGCTATTTCAGGTACTTATAGGAAGCCTTAGAAGGCAAGTTACCAAGGAAACCTTTTCCTTACTGGCGAAAGATAATTGTCCATGCATAGCTGGTCTGTAATCTTGATACACTTCGATTTCATCTATTTTAGCAGAGGAGGAGAAAACATTGTCAGAACCAGAAGCTGAGCATGCAGAAGGACAAAAGCAGCTTTACCACCTCTAGCTGATTATTAATATTGACAGCAATGCTAATCATAGTGCTGATACTATTAAGAAAAATAGTTATAAACATATATAAATCATTCTGTCTTAGTCTATTAGGACGTCTATAATGAAAGAACTAGACTAGGCAGCCTGAACAACAAACATTTATTTCTCACAGTTCTGGAGGCTATGTGTGTCCACGATCTAAGCACTAGTGGGTTCCATGTTGGTCAGGGTCCACTTCCTGGTTGAGAGAGGGCTATCTTCTCATTGTGTCCTCCATGGTGCCATTATCCAACAAGGTCCAAAGACCCCATGCCCTAACACCATTACTTTGCTAATTTGGCTTCAAAATATGAATTTGGAAGAATATAAACATTCAGTCTATAGTATACTCCTCTATAGTTTAAAAAACCACACTTGTTTAAATTGTGTCTCCTGGCAAGTGTGAGGTCTTGAGTTTGATTCCTGGTACCGAGAAAAAAAATGTGTCTTTCTTGAGACATTATTGTCATCAGTCTTGTCCTAGGGTGAGGAAACTAAATGCAGGTGTGCAAGGACTTAAATAAGAGCCTGGAAGCTGTACTCAGCCTCCTTGATTCCGGAGCATATTACCCTTACATGCCATCTGCTTTTGTAAAATAAAGCTAACTCCTGGTCGAGCTAGTGGCAGGATACACAGGTAGGTTTAGCGTGGATGAAAGGGTTCACAGCTTTAGGACCCCTCAATAGCATGAGCCTGCTTCAGTGTCTTCAGAGAGGCCCTAACACATTTTACATATTTATGTTAAATTTTGTAATACATTTTTGGGTACTGGGAATCAAACTTAGGACTTCACGCTTGCCAGGCAGGTGCTGGGCCACTAAGCTAAATCCTCAGCCCCTGTAATATTTTTTAAAAGTGAGATTTTTCTTTTCAACCTGAAGTCAGTCTTTCAATGCCTCTTCACCTCTGCCTGATTTCCTCTTGTATTGGGTTGGTATCCAACACATGTGGACAATTTTGGGATCTGATAGAAAGGCTACATACTTGGGATATAGTTGCTTTAGTGAGGGTTATGTGCTTTGTAGTCACACCCCAGTATAGTTAAGTCACTTCTAGCCATGTAGATGCAGGTATGTCTTTCCCGAATGTTATTTTATCCTGCTGTATTGACCCAGTAAGTGTTGAGACAAAAGAACATGACATAAGCAATTGTGTCATAGCACAAATTCACCTTACAGCCTTAGCTCCTAAAATACATGGGTAGAGGAAGAGGAAAAAGTTAGAAATAGTCAGTGAAAAGCTAATTTGCTGAAAATTTGCTCAAATATCAGATAAATAAGATGTAAGTAGAGAAATGGGTTCTTATGAACACCTAATCAAAATGACTATTTTCTTGATAGAGACTTTCATAAATACAACACCCTAAAATTTGCATGTTGTTACCAATGAAAAATTATTAAATGAATGGTAATTTAATATAGGTAATTAATACAAATACATTATTTTTTCTGATTCTAAGTTTTTGAAATTGCTACTTAAATTCATAATTTGTTGTGATTTATTTTTTCATTTCAAGTAAATACTTTTATTTCTGGTTTTGTATTTATAACTTATATATTTTTAAATGAGACTTTTTCTCTTCCAGATTAAGGCTTCATGAAGCCTGCAGTCTCCATGGAGAGTGTGTATGCCCAGCAAATATTTGTTCAATGAATCAACTCTTCTGGAATTAGTTTTGATGTGGAGGTGACTTGGCACCCTGAAGTTCTGGAGCCAAGTTCTGGAGCTTCTGGAGTTCTGGGGTTTAGGGGACTATGGGTAGATTTTCCCCTCAAGATTGGAAGACAGACTCTATGAACACTGTAACGACTTATCATACTTCTGCTCTGGTGCTGGCCCAAAGCTAAGCAGGTGCATTCTTTGTTCAGGGATTTGTCCCCTTTCTTCCAGCAAGGTAACTTCTGGTCTTTGCAGATCAAACAGAACCTTAGGTTTTGAAAACCTAGGCTCCTCAAGATGATACGAAATGATTGTATTAGGCTTGGAAGGATCCCAGTGGAGGTGATCTACTCTGGGAGAGAAACTGTGGGAGTCTTAAAGTTTGGATGTTACAGATGTTGGAAGACTGTTGAGAGTGACAGGAACCAGTGTATCGTTCTTCCCAAATCCATAGATCTTGGAAATGATGAGTTTTTCACAAGGCTAAATGGACTATAGCCCTAGAAGTCATGCTTGAGATACTTGGTGATAGTTCCTGGAGTCCAAAGTTATTGGTGAAGGATAATACAAATCCACAAAGGGTCACTGGGACAACTGAGCGGCAAACATCATGGGGGAATTATCTGGAACTGATGACCAGTGATACTTTTCTCTAGTTTATGGGACTGTGGAATCACCCCTCTGCCCTACTGGAGAGAAAGGGTCATTATTCCTTTGTATATGACCTTAGGACAGTGATTTTCAAAGTGTGGCCCCTCTTCACATATCAGAATCTTACAAATGATCAGCCTCACACCAGGGCCTTGAATCTGAAACTCCAGGAAAGAGAGCTGTTGGGCAAATTTCCACGTATTATGCATGGATCCGCAGTGTTGTGCACAAGGTGGGCAAAGGAAGGTCTGCCAGACCTCATGAAGGTGAGGGGCAGAGCTGGGAAGCCGGAAGAAAACGAGGCCATGACACAGATCCTTTGTAGGTAAAGGACGCATCATCTGTTTTGGCATAGCTCCATGAATCTACTGACTTGTGTTTCTGCTTCTCAAGCACCTGGCAGAGGTTGATTAATGAATCTGAAACCAATTCCAGAAGGAATATTTGATTGATTTAATGTGAATTAGTTATGGCCAAGCTGAAAGGATCCTAGCACTAGAGAGGCCTCGTGCTTTTGTGTTGTGAGTTGTTTCCCAGAAATGGGCTATGAATCAAATGGTCGCTCCTCACCTATTCAAGCACAGAGCAGCAGGATCCACAAGACATAAACGTCTTTATTTAAGTTCTGGGGATTGAACCCCAGGTCTTGAGTGGCTAGGTGAGCCCTCTACCACTGAGCTACATCCCCATCCCGAGTCCTGTAAGACTGAGGACTGCTAATACTGAGGGCTACACATTCATAATTTTTGTCAAATTCCTTATCCAGGGCTTCATTCTTTTCTACTTTGACTCATACAGAATTGTACTCATTTTCATATGCCTGAATATATGAAAATAAATTGAGTTTGGCAGGAAAGTGAAGTTTCTGTTGGAGTAAGAGGTAGTTGGAAGTTTGACTTTTATGCTGGGGTTTTGTTACCTCTTTAAGATATAAATTGTGTTTCCCTCCAAAACTCTAAAAGAACAGCTCAATAAATAAGTACTAATATCTTAGTTCAGGCTTTTTAATTAACCACCTTTCCTTTTCACTACTGTAATATCCACATAATGTATGACACAATAATCCTTCCTGGTTGCAAAACCGGAAACCCTCCAGTAATTTAGCAATGTCTCAAATGAATTTAATTTTAACCCTGATTCTAGGTAACTAAGAATTATTTTTACTACTATCTAAAAATAACCAGATTTGTTCTACCTTTACTCTTTCTTTGGTTTCTTTGTTGTTAATAAACATGGTTATTTTAAAGCTTCAGTATTTATGTATTGTTTACGTACAGCTAATTATGCTGACTTCAAAAAGCTGTACAGTAAGAGTAAGTCTCCATTTGGTAAGGTTTCAACAGTCAAGAAGTGGAAACTATTTTTTTAAGAGTCAGATAATAAATACTTTAAGCTTTATGAGCCCAATATGGTCTCTGACATGTATTCTTCTTGCCCTTCTTTTCTTTGTCTCATTTTCCTTCTTTTTCTTTTCTTCCTTTTTCTTCTTTGCAACACACTCTTAATTCATGATTCAGACAAATCAGGCTGCAAGCTGACTTTGGCCCCTGGTATATAGTTTTCTAACTCATGATTATAGTCCAAAAGAGAACTTGAAAGCAATTGAAATTTTCTCTCTTCCAATGGTGTTGTGAACTTTCAGTCATCCTCTTGTAATTAAATCCTATGATCAGACTGTGGTGAAAGAAGAAGGTAAGAAACACAGAGGCAGGGAAGAACTGGGGACAGAGCTCAGTGGTAGAGTAGAGCACTTGCTTAGCACGCATGAGACCCTGGGTTCATTCTCAACTGAGGGAATTAAAGAGAGAGAAGAAAGGGAGAGCAAAGTTATAAATGATTTCAGGAAGATATTTGTAAGCATAAGTATGCATGGTTTTTATTTAATCCTTCATATCATATCATACTAGTGGGTTTTATAATAACCACTTTGTGGATCATAAAACAGACAGAAGGTGTCGGGAGCAAAGCTGTCCGTTCCTCAGGTGTCTGGGACAAAGCCAGTGCCTCTCATGAGTGTGGCAGGGCCCCATGAGAAGGGCGCACAGCTCAGGGAGATGATGCACATAGTGACTTGAGCTTCACTCGAGATGATACAGACAGTTTTCTCTTGTCCCCAAGACTTGCTGTTCTGCTAATAGATTAGATATTCTTCCCGTCCCAGAGTCTACTCTCCCCTTACACTCTCCATGAACTTATTCATATGCTGATTGTATAAATAAACGCACTGCAGGTGCTGGGCAGCTCCTTTCTCCCACCAGGAGGAAGGCTCCACCTGACCCCGGCTTTCTGTGTACTGATTCCTGTCTTTCTTCATCCCCCGCTGTCCTCCCTCCAAAATTTCAAGAGCTGCACTGGATGTGGCAAAAAAGTAGTAACAATACCAATAACTGAAAATATTTGTTGTAAGGACTGCGGTTCAATCTCCAGTTCATGTGGCACATAGTGCCCATCTTGTGACATATACAAAGCGTTGTGACCTTCCATGGAATAGAACAAAGAACACTGTACACCTCACCAAAGATTCGTACACTTCAAAAACTGCATTCTAAAGCCTTTTATGAAATGGCTGAGGTGTTAAAGAATTTGACAAGTATTTATTAAAGTCAATAAATATAAGTCAACTTGAATTGCTCAGAAATAACACATTTTTTTGCAATGTTATAATTTTATTTTGAAGAGTTATTCAATTAAGAATTAAGGATAATATACTAGTTTATATTTACCCACACATTGAGAAATAACACATTTAGTGATAACATATTTTCCCTTTAATAATGTATCATTCCTTTGAAATGTATGTGATTTATAAGGTTCTAAAGTTCTTATCTCAATAAATTGAAATAATACATTGCAGTGCACCATGTTCCCTTTTTCTATATCAATACATTTATATGCACAATGTATTCATGAAATATTCAGGACAAATTTGGGATATTTTTCTTCCCTTTTGTCCCAAGATACCAGGTCTTAAGCAAGGGCCTGAAATGAACTTGCTGAGTTAATGGTACTGGTATACAAAGAATGCTTCGGAATCATCCATAACCTTAAGCTAATGGATGTTATGCTAGATTAGCTCTTGTCTGTTGCTTTCTGTTTCAGCCACAGCATTTTTCTTCTTTCTAATGAATGTACAGCTGGACTTCCTTTTTCATATTAGCTTATCGTCACAGATATTATTCCATAAGTGTGCATCAGATGTTCCTTAAATCAAGCCTGATTACAGATGCTCCCTACAGCTTTATTTAATTGCTTCACTCTAAACATGGTGCCATTAAAACATTTAATTTGGCTATCTTCAAAAGTTTCATTTAAATTCTTTAATATTATGGGCATTAACTAACTCATCACTCAATCTAAGAAAAGAAGTTATGACACAATGGTTATAGTTCTTTCCCCATGTAACCAGCAGAATAATAAAATACTGCATCAACTCAGTATATATTTGTGAGATATGGAAACTACCAGATTATACCTAGACTTCATGGATGAAGGAAATCATAGCAGTGTAATGAATTCAATTAAGTGTAAAAATAACACAATATGTTTAATGGCTTTCTGGTTTTTCACAGAACAAGGATATACTATCTTTTATTCAAAATTTTATGAACTTGTCTTGGTGTGCTTGAGCATTATGTAAAATTATAAAATTCCAAAGATGGTTATATATTATAGGGTAGATATATAAATATATAAATATAACTTGCTGTACTGTAGCCACTGGCTAAGTGTGGCTATTTAAGTTTAAATTATTTAAAATAAAATATAGTTAAAAATTCAGTTCTTCAGTCATCCTCACTACATTTCAAGCACACAGGAGGCACAAATGGATAGTGGTTTTACATTAGATGGTATAAATTTAGAACATTTTTATCTTTGCACAAAGTTCTATTTGACAGTTTTGTTATATAAGTACTAGCGCTTTTGCAGAAGTTTTTTGCACATATTTTACTGATTTTTTTACACTTAAAAATTCATTAATATCAATAATAGTTATGACTGACCAATCAATTGTATATATTTATGGGCTATGTTGTGATATTATATGTATATAATGTGGAATGATTGAATCAAGCTAATTGACATATCCACTGTCTTGCTTAACTATCATTTTTGTGGTGAAATATTTGAAGTTTGCTTGTTAATTATTTTGAAATATATAACAGAGTGTTGCTGACTATAGTCACTCTGTTGTATAATAGATCTCAAAACCTATTGCTCCTGTTTGTCTGAAATTTCTATCTTTTGATTCATACCGCCCCAGCCCCATCTCTAACTCACAGCCTCTGGAAGCCATCATTACATTCTCTGCTTCTATGAGTACAAGTTTTTAAAATTCCACATGAAGGGAAATAATGTGTTGTCTTTCTGTGCCCAGCTTATTTCACTTAGCACAATATCCTCAGATTTATCTATGTTGCAAATGGTAGGATCTCTCCTTTCCAAAGGTAAATAGTACTGTTCTCCATTGTGTATCCATACCACATTTTCTTTACCCATTCATTTGTTGACCTCTTAGCTTGATTCCTTATCTCAACTATTTCAAATAATGCTTCAAAGGACATAGAAGTGTGAATATACTGTTAGCATATTAACTTCAGTTCCTTTCAATATATTCCTACAAATGAGATTAGTAGATCATACACTAGTTCTATTTTTAGCTTTTTGAAGAACTCTGTCATGTTTTGCATAATGGATGTGCTAACTTACATTTCCACCAACAATGTGTAAGAGTTCCCATTTCTGTATATTTCTCCAACACTTGTTATCATTCATCTTTTTAATAAAAATCATTATTACAGATCTGAGGTGATGTTTTATTGTGGTTTTACTTTGCATTCCCCTCATGATTTAGTGAAGCTAAGCATTTATTTATGTACCTGTTGGCCATTTGTGTATCTTCTTTTGAGAAATATCTCTTCAGGTCCTTTGCCCAGTTTTCAATTGGATTACTTTCTTGCTATTGAGTTTTTTTTGAGTTATTTACAATTTAGAGTATTAACCTCTTATCAGATATATGGATTGCAACTCCCTTTATGTGAGTTACTTATTAATTACTTTTAATTTGTGTGAAAAATTTATTTTAGGATGCTGATAAAAAAGTCAAATATGATAACATTAAAACAACCTACCAAAGACAAAGGAATAGTGTTATAAATAAAAAAAAAGGAAGAAAAAAACTGTATAGAAATTATTGGTGATGGAATAGCAATTGGTGACAAAATTTAGTTCTGACCTTCTTAGCAGCTAGGCAGAGGAAAAATGATAAATATCACTATTTTGGAGAAAAAGAAAAACATATTCATAGGTTTATTAGATGCAGTAGTTATCTGCTTTATAATGTTCCTTAAATGAAACAGAAATAAAATTTATAAAATAAGTACACCTTATATCTGTCAATCTTGTAACACTAGAAAAATAAATGTATCAGTTAAGTACAATTGAAACAACAAAAGAAGTATGTGATGGCTGTTTACAATGTGGCAATGTTACTGGCTACTAAGATGCAGATTCTTCTGATTTTGGCATGGCTACACCTATCTCTTTTTATATTATATTTTTTCTTCTCCCATCCTCCACCCCTCCAGTAGGGCATGCTAAGGCTACTGTTATGTAGCATTATTTGAGAGTACCCGAACAATACCGATAAGAAGAACTAGAAGAATGATGTACAGATTTGGGAATAAATTTTCATATCACCTTTATTGCCAAAAAATTAATTGAGAAAAGGTCTGTACATTGTTGTAAACAATATTTTTCTGGAAAAATGTAATTTTAGTTCATGGAAGGAACTTTAATCTCTCTTTTGAAGACTCAAATCTTCCATAATTTTTTCCTATAACATTAACCATTAAACTTCTGTTTGACACTGATATAATGATGACAAAATACACATATGCACACAGATCCCATTGTGATAAACTCTGAACTGTATATTTCTCACTAGGACAAGATTATGTATACAGTTAATCAGAATCCATTTTTCTTCCTCCAGCTTCGGATCTTATGATGAATTTGTAATTACAGATCTCTGGGGGAAAGGTGCATTAAATTGCATAATAGAATGTGGGGTTAAGAATAATTTTAAGAAACATGCGTGTTTCTTCACTTACTGTTTCTCATGGTAGTCTTCAGTAAAAATCAGTAAAATAATGAGAAGGTAAAAGTCCATGAAGACATGGTTAATGGTTGGTGATAAGATGAGGCAAAAGGAAACTAGAAAATGCAATGTTTCAGGAAAGCAACTTTTAACCCTTTGCCTTTAATACATGGATAAAATTTTAGAAATCTTTAAATAATAAGAAACTGCCACTTTTCTTTGAGGATGTCTCTTATCTAACAACTTGAAAGGAGTATAAAGGAAAAGAGACAAAACAAAATCTGTAGAGCACCATTCTCCAAAATTTGTGCTATCATCAGAGAGGAGATATCTACAATCCCTTGTTTTAAATAGGAGACCAATAGGATGGTTGGGTTGAATGAAGTTCATTTCCAGGATTCAGAGGAAAATAACACGAGGTGGATCTAAAAGAGGAATCATGAAAGTGTGCAATATTTTCAGAAAACAGCCAATAGATGAGGCAATGTAATGTGAGGGACAGGATTGTCAGCTCCTCTGATGCAATGGTATTGGAAATGTTCTGGCTTTAAGGTGGTGATGACCTAGGATGTTCATTTTATTATTATGTTTCTCAATTTATAACATGTGGGCTGGTGAGATGGCTCAGCAGCATAAGCACCTGCCTGGCAAGCGCGCGGTCCTGAGGTCGACCCCTGGTACCCACAAAAAAAAAAAAAAAAAAATTACAACATGTTACATCCAAACATTAGATATTTGTGGGTGCATAACAAATTACTCTAAAACTTAGTAACTCAAAACAATAATAAATATTTATTGTCCCCAGTTTCTGTGGGTCAGGAATTCATGAGAAGTTTGGAGCCAAGATTTCTTCAGAAGCCAGGATTTTATTCATCTGAAGCCTTAAATGGGGCTGGAGGATGTGCGTCCAAGCTGATCCACACAAGTGGCTGTGAAGTTGGTGCTCGAGGTGGTGAGAGGCTTCACTCTTCTCCTATTTGGGCCTCTTCACAGTGTTCTCAAAACATGGTGGTTGGCTTCCTTCATGGTCAACGATTCAAAGACAGCAAAGCAAAAGCAATACTGCCTTTTATGAGCTCCCCTCGAAACTCACATACCATGTCTTCTGCCACATTTTATTTGTTAGAAGTGAGTCACCAAGTATTATCCACATTCAAAGGAAAGGAAATTAGGATCCAATGGTTGATGGTATGAGGATCAAAAAATTTGCAAGCGTGTTTTAAAATCACCACATTATTGGTTTAAAATAGTATACAAATTAAAAGTTGCTTGAGTTGAGATACTAAAAAGAAGTTAATAAGAAAAATAAAATGATCCCTGGAATGAAGAAAATAGAAACTGCAGAAAACACAGTAAGATTGGGAGAAGCAACAAAATGAAATGCACATCAACAAGTAACTAAAAGGTATTTATGGTCAACTGAATAAGGGCCCTAAAGACATCCATATCCTGAACACCAGAACCAGTGAAGTTACCTTAGACTGTAGAAGTCACTTTGCAAATGTGATTAAGTTAAGAAATTTGAGATGGGAAATTATCCTGATGGTTCTTAAATGTAGCAAGAAGAGTTCTGATAACAGAGGGCAGAGAGCTCTTTGACTAGAGAGTCAGAAAAGGAGAAGAAAAGGAGACCAGGCAGAGAAAGATTTACAGATGAAGCACTGTTGACTTTGTGGTAGAAAGGACCACAGGCCAAGGGATGCGAGAAACACAGGTTTAGACACGGGTTGTCCCCCAGTTCTTCCACAAGGAATGCCTTCCCAACCACACCTTGGCTGTGGCCCAGTGGAACCACTTCAACCTTCTGTCCCCTAGGGCTGTAAAAGAATAAATGCATCCTGTTTAAGCCACAAAATTTGTTGTAATTTATTGCAACATCAATAGAACATAATACAGGGTTAGAGTGAAATGTGTAGGTATGGAAAAGAAACAAAAGAGTTTCCAATCACTGAACAACAGAATTAGGAATTTGAAAAAAATATATATTTTAAGAAATATTCTTAGAACTAAAAGACCTGAATCAATAAAAATAGAAGTCATACCATAACCCAAGACAAAAGTTTACCAAAAAAATCTATCTATTTGAGGATTTGAATCTTTCAATCTCTGTATTTTAATTGGCATATTTAAACTGCTAATATTTAACATAAATTTCAGCGTATTTGGATTTAAGGCTGGTAATTATGCTAATTATTTTCATTTTGTGGCAGCTCTTTGTTCTTTTCTCATTTTCTTTCTTTTTTTTTGTGGGTACCGGGGGGTCGACCTCAGGACCTCGCGCGCCAACAGGCGCCCGTGCCGCTGAGCGATATCACCGGCCCCTTTTTCGTATGTGGGATCCGGGAGTCGAACTCAGGCCCTCGCGCTTGCAAGGCAGGTGCTTATGCTGCTGAGCAATCTCACCGGCCCTCTTTTCTCATTTTCTGTCTTTGTTTAGATTGAATATATTTAACGATTCCATTTTATCTCCATTATCACTTTATTAGATGTGCTTTTTGTCTCTGTTCTAGAATTTAATTTTCACACTTTTAATTTATCACAATTTGCCTTCAAATATTATATCACATCATAAATAATACAAGAAACTTACAATAGTGTATTCTCATTTCCTTTGTGCTATTTTTGTTACATATTTTACTCTGCGTAGGTGATGATACCTAAAATAGGTTGATAGTTTTGCTTACAATATTCAGTGAATTTACAATTTTTTAATGAGGAAAAAATTTTTTAGTTTCTTTAATATTTAGTGTACTTCAAAGGTAATGATATAAGAGATTAAGTTATACAATGGCAAAATGTATCAAGCTGCCCATAGACTTCACGATAGCATTCAGTGCTGGAAAACAATTGGTAAGTATTTTTTAAAAATCCTCAAGTAAACAATTTGCCATCCTAGACTTACATAGTGGCCAAAATATTATTCAAATGTAAGTGTAACAAATATTTTTGAATTTACCCAAATAAGAAGCTATAAAATTAATGTCATATTTGAAAAAAAAAACAGACAAACTTCTTTAAGTGGAGAATTGAATATTTGGTATTAGAAATAAAGTGGATGAGTTAAGTAGAGTAATAGCTCTGAGGGAACTGAGCACAGTAAAACGTGAAGAGATCAGGTAGAGCACAGCAAAAGAGGAGAAGTGATTACATGTAAAGCAGTCATAGTTGGTCTGACAATTGAACGAACCTCTCCATTCTTTAAGGAAATACAATCTTCAGCAATTTGAGAGATAATGATTGTCAGTGTGGGATTTTTAGGCGTCCATAAAAGTTCACCATTTTTTAAATTAATTAATTTATTTTTTATTAGTACATATTACCTACATAAAGATCACATTCATCGTGGGGAATTTGTACCTGTACAAAATATATTTTAATTTTTCTTTTTTTCCCCATCCCCTTCCCCTCCCTTCAACCCTTCTTTCTTCCCTTTTTACAAAAGCTTTGTTTCCATTTTTCCCTTCAATTTTCTTTTTCTTTTAAATCCCTTTTCCCTTCTTTTCCTTTTCCCTTCCCCCATCTTGTTCCCTTCTCATTTGAACAATTCTTCTTACTTCCCAGTATCTATCCTCCATGTTGCTGCTTATTTACACTTTGGGTTTCTCATGCAAGAGAAACAATGTGATATTTAAACTCGTGTGTCTGAGCTGTTTCACTTAAGATTATGGCCTGGAGATGCATCCATTTAAAAGTTCACTATTATTAAGCTATCACCAAAGAAATTTTAAAATATATATATTTCAGCTATAAGAAAAACAATGACAAATAAGACAAAAAATGGTGAGAGAAGGAAAGGGCAGAATGAGTAAATATGATAACGTCTAATTTAGGGAGTTATTAAAAAGTTGAAACTACTAGAAAACTTTAAAATAGACTAAACTAAACAATAAAATGGAATTTAAGAGTTAATTGTTACAGGGGCCGGTGAGATAGCTC
The DNA here is from genome assembly GCA_028451465.1 of Erethizon dorsatum. NCBI lineage: Eukaryota > Metazoa > Chordata > Mammalia > Rodentia > Erethizontidae > Erethizon > Erethizon dorsatum. Next base: position 121,816,753 of record CM051829.1, on the reverse strand, counting down.
AGTGGCATAAGTGCCTTCCTGGCAAGCGTGAGATCCTGAGTTCGACTCCTGGTACCCACAAAAAGAAAAAAAAAAAAAAAGAGTTAATGGTTACAGTTAAAGGATTGTAAGCTTATATGATATCTTCCTTAAATTCTAGATTTTGGAGTTAAAATTTCTAAACTTTAAATAAATTAAGTGGAATGTTTAATGTAACTTCAAAACTAGTACAAAGGGAAAAGTGGAATGAATAAAAAATCGAAAAAATTGAAGAAACAACTTCAATCAACCCAAAAGAACACATAAGAAAAAAAGTATAAAATCATATAGAAAATACAAACTAGGCAAAACAATAAATGTAAATGTACTCAATTACTTAGTTAAAAGACAAAGTTTTTCAGACTACAGTGGAAAAGTGAGAAAAAAGTTATAGCAGACAAATACAAACTAAAATATAATTAATTTCATTTTTTAATATAGTGACTATAGTGAACAATTACAATAATTGAGACTAATAAAACAACTTTCATTTTGTGGCCCACAATTTTTTAACTTGCTCAGGGCTACCTGAAGAAATTCTAGGCCTCCTGATTTTTATGTTTGCTGTTAGGAAGTCATTCCATGATTATACTGGTTGTAAAACTTATTCCATTCCAAATATTAATGAACACTTCCATATTCATTTAAAAGTTAAGTGTAACTGGGGCATCTTTGAATCAGAAGGCGTATCAAAGTGAGAGAGGAGAAAAAGAGATATTTAAATTTTTATTTGACTTACTTTTATTATAAATTAGTTCTTTAGGACTGATGGATACTGAGACCAGAGTGTTTCTTTTGTAGAAACTTTTCACAGCTTCTCTGAATCTTGCCTGTTTTCTCCCACCAAATTATAACTTTTTGCAGGTGCAGTGGTACCGTTTAGGTGACACCTTTCCTCATGCGACCCTGACAACGCTTTCTACATTCTTTTTGTTAGGGTTCTCTTGTCCTAGCAATAAGCTTTCTTAGCTAGGGAATGATCTCATTCTGATAGTCTAATCATGAATTTTGCAAAATATGTCAGGATTTGGGGAAAGCTTTTGAAGGAGATGAGTTAGTCATGTGTCTGCAGACTCCTTTAGCTTTATCAAACATGAAGTTCCTCAACAGTTCAGAGCTGGTTTACTTCCAAAATAGCAGAGTGATGACAGATGCCAGCTTCTCTTGCCAGACTTCATAGTTCTGGCTGAACAGGAGAAAATGAGTCCAAACAGGTTACTATAGCACAGCAGGAAGCATGAGGTTCATGGTCTCTAAATCTCCAGGAAGTCATCTGGAAGTGGATTTGGGTGGATTTTTCACCTACCTTTGTCTACATCAAAATTGAAAGGCACTGATCCTAGGGAACCCCCAGTTCTCTCAGGGACTGCTGGTAAACCTGTGCATCATGCCCACAGGGGAGAGACATTATCTTCATTAACTTGGACTATAAGAAAATCTTGCTGGAGAAAGGAGGGGAGCATCTCTGTCTTTATTGGTCTGTAATGTGTCCAGGAAAGATGTCTGTATCTTTTCATACACAAGTATAAATAAATTTTCTCTAGAGTGAATCTTTGTTTCTCTTTTCTGGGCATATATTTTTGAAAAGTCAGCCATGAAGCAAATGGGTTTTCAATGCCTAGACATGTAGAAACAAGAAAGATTCCTAGAGAAGTATGTCCAGTATATCCTTTCTGCCTGTGGTGGTAATGGGACGGGTGACTCCTAGTGGTACACTGACTAGCTTCAAAACTATCCTATTAAATCCCTCCGAGTTGTCAGTTTTGATGTATTTTTATCCATTTTGTGAACAAATGATATTTAAATATGTGAAACCAATTCTCAAACCCATCATTTTAAACTCTAGATTTTGGTGTGACTTTTACTTTGGAATTTCTTATCTAATGTGTCTCGAAGTTTTGTATCAAAAAAATTTCAGTTAAAGAGCCTGTTACTTAAATGGCAGGAAAGAGAGACTTTAAGACAAAGCATTACTAGGGAAAGATAGTCATTACACTTTGAGAAAAATTTCTCTTCTGTATGAAAATACGAAATATTCAACATGTGCGTACCTACTATCTAGTTTCAAATACATATGAAAACAATTGTCACATCTACAACAAAATGGACAAGTATAATATTACATAGGAAATATTAATGATTCCTTGCTTATTTTATGAGGCTAATAAGATTCTGATTTAAAAAGTGAGAAAAAAAGAAAAAATGGAAACACACAATATGTAAGTAAATTTTAATGAGTAGAATTCATTAAAAGGTGATCAATCATGAGATTGGATTTATTCAAGGAATGTGACATTGGTTCAGAGATAAAAAATTAATGTATTTCACTTTAATAGCAATTTAAAGGGTGTGTGATATAATCCTTTCAAAATATAATAGAAAATATTTTAACATTAATTCAATTTATTTTTTATATCTCTTAGAAACCAAATCAAAAATGAGAGCTTCCTTAACCTAATGAGATATCCACAAAAATTTAAAGCAAACTTTATCATTCCTAAGAGAATTCCCCTAAAATAAAAAACAAGACTTGCATACCCAATATCATCATTTTAGTTCAACATTTTAATCATTTTAATAAGTCACTTCAAAGAATAACATTTAAATACGTATAAAAAAGCTTAAATTATTATATTCATTCAATATGATTATATACTTAGGAAACAAAAAGGAATCTACAGACAAATATGTAGAGAAGGCTGTATTTGGAATGTCACTCCGTGCATTCATTGTGAATAGATACTATTTGGGTAATAGTTGCTGAATAAATGAATGACCATCACCAAGTTTACAAATTCTACTTTCAATTGAATATAATATTATTATAACACAATATGATTAAATGCTATATAGAAATTATTGCAAAGCATTAGTGGGGCTAGAGAAGAAAATGCCTAATTTTTCCTTAGTCCCTCATAAAAATCTCAATGTAAGTAGTAGGTGATCTCACCTCACCTTTTGGCAGAGTGAACTAATTAGGAGCAAATTATTTATTATTTCTGCATCTTAGTTTCTCCAAGATTAAGTGGGGATATTAATAGCTATATGAGAGTATTGTTAGGATCAATTAATGCCTGTGAACATATCTTATAACACTTAGAATTCTAGCTTTTATTTTTTGCTTGATTATCTTTCTAAAGTTCTGTGCCTACTTGCTTATTTGTTTGCATTGTAGTAAGATCAGTGATTCTTTTCTGGGCTTTGACATTTTTATTTTGTTTTACTGGTATTGCACAAGGAAGCAAGAAGCCACCATTATCAGTAATTTCAAGGGGAAAAACTAACCACAGTTTTCCTTTTTCACAGAAATTTTGCTGCTATTACAATATTGGCTAAGTTGAAAATAACTTAATGAGGGACATGAGTATTGTCCAAATGACACAAAAATGAATGTATGTTTGGGTAGAATGTTAATTTGTGAATTTAAATTATTTTGGGTGACTTTGAAAAATTTAATCTCTTTTGCCACATGATGGTAGTATTGCTTCTCTTGTTAAGATGAAAAAAACATTTCAGATGCCAGTTAAATTGGTGAAAAATTATATTTCTCCAAGGAGACCTAACAATAAAACATTAGTTTCATAAAGAAGAAAGACTCCTACACATTTATGTTATTTTTAAAGATCAGGAAACATCAATGCCAGCGTTTCCTGAGGAGAATTGCCATTTCTTCTTTAGGAAACAGATCTGTGCATGTCAGAAACATTCCCACCATCTCTCTGGGAAGGAAATCTTGTCTTAGGCATTGTCTTTCAGATTACTGCCCCCCTCCAAATGGGTTGACCGATATAATTTGTTGCCTTGTAAGTTGATGTAGATATTTATCTTGAAGAAAATAAATTTTAAATGGCACTCGTATTGATTGCATTCCATGTAATGTTTTATAGCAGATTTTGGATTAGAAGCCAACTTGGAAGTTGTCTAGTGTGACCCTCTACTGGCATTTAGTAATTTCGTATGTATCAACCAGAACAGATGGCTCTGCAGTTTCTTAAGCATCTCTAAGGATCCCCTCAAAGCAGCCTCTTTCATTGTAGGACCCCTAGAAAAAGAACTTGTTTGCTTCTATGCTCAGCATAATGTGTTGCTTGGAAGCTGCATAGCTTCTGTTTGCCTGAATCCAAAACTGTTTCATTTGTCTGAAGGCAACCATTTTGTTGTGAGAATGAGTCACAGGATAAAATTATGGAGTGTGGTTAGTCGGCTGCACGCTGTAGCCAGTCACAGTCCGTCCCACAGATCAGAAACTTACAGAGAGATGTACATTTCATACTCTTAGGTCTGACAAGTCAGAAATTATTTTCATTATGATCAACATGGACTTAGAAATATTCAGATCATGAGGGTTTCTGGTTACTCAGTTCTCAAAAATATTTTTTCCAATAACAAAAATAAACAGGGTTAGTGGAGGAAATAAATTCCTTTGCCATTTGCTGTATTAGCTTTTTGTCACTGTTATGAAGTACAGGATATAGGCTGCTTATCAAGAGGAGGTTTTGGAGCCTCAAGGGTGCGGTGCTGGACGTGGCTTAGTTCTTGGCTGCGTGACATCGTGGCGGACAGCCATGGCAGGGATATGTGCTGGAGTGAGCACCACAAATTAGAAAACAGAGTGAGCTGGGGGGGCCAGATGCAGGCTTTTCTACACCCTTCTCATGAGAACCACCAAAGAACCCTGGAGAATTACCTTCTGAGGGCACAATGCTAATGACGTGGGGACCTCCCTCTCTGCCCCACCTTTTACAGTTCCTAGAACTACCTAGGAATGTCACCTTCAGGGCCAATCCTTCAATCACAATGGACTCTTGGGGGACTCTCAAGGAACACTCTAACCATAGCATTACTCTCTTCTTAGAAGGACGATTCCCAGTAACAGTTTTATACTAAATTTGTTTAGTGGAGAATGTAGATTCCCTTGCCATCTTGTCGGATGGAGAGGTGGTGGGCTGAGAAGGCAGGCTTTTCTCAGCACCATGCAGCTATTTTCTCAGGAGGCCATTTCTCCGGACCCAGTACTGCAATGACTGTAACCCGCTGAAGTGGAGATGTAAGAGAGAGGTTTGTGCAGAGTTTTAGGTGAGCTTTCAGACATTCGAGTGTCAGGGAGTGCACCACGTGTCCGGAATGCATTCCTGAGCTTTGGAGATCTAGAAGTGTCCCCTTGCCAGTTCAGCTGGAGCAGAGTATGCTCTGGGGGAACCTGGCACACTATCTGGTCTCCGGAGAGAGAGGCAGTTAAACCCGAGCCCTTCTTTACTGCATTCCTCATGAGAAATTCGCCAGGCACAGTCTACACTGGTCATGACCCATGCTGTATTTTTTTTTTTTTTGTGGGTACCGGGGGGTCGACCTCAGGACCTCGTGCACCAGCAGGCGCCCGTGCTGCTGAGCGATATCACCGGCCCCTTTTTCTTATGTGGGCTCTGGGAGTCGAACTCAGGACCTCGCGCTTGCCAGGCAGGCGCTTAAGCCACTGAGCCATCTCACCGGCCCAGCATGCTGTATTTTTTTAGTGGGCATTACATCATTTACTCTTTGGGGAGTGTTATGCCAGGTGTAGAGATGAAGCAGAACCTCATGGGATGTATGTTTCTGCAGATGGCTGACCACTTCCACTTTGTATTTATTTTTCCTAGCTATAATTTCAGATGGCGATGTTTATGACTGCTCCAAAATTCTTATTTATGTCCTAAAGCCACCATCCCATGGCAATTGCATATGTTTCTATGACTGAAAATTTTATGTTGTTTAAATCTAGAAATTAAATAGAAATCAGTTTTTCTTCTAATGTATGCCATTTGTAACTTTTTTTTGGTAACTATATTTGGCATTTTGATCAAGACAAGGTGGAAATTTTTAAATTTCCTCATATTTTGATCAGACACCTGATTAAATAAGATGTAAAGGTTGAAAAAATGGCCTAGTAAAAAAATGGAATAGTAATGTAGGAATAAAAATTTAGATTATAATGGATTTAGTGTTCAAATAGAAGGCCTAATAAAGATTCATATAATACTCCTCTACTTAAAAAAAAAAAAAAATCAATGTTGGTCTTTCTCTACTTGACGAAGAATGTTTACCTGACAGATATTTGTTCATTTAAAAAAGTATTTAATGCCAAGATTGAGTTAGTCATGAAGGAGAAATAAGACCTAGTCTTCCTCAAGGAGCTCAAAACCAAGTGAGAATAGTTAGCAAGTAAATAATTCTAATTACATAGGATATACAAGGTGTTAGTGAGATATAGAGGCTGGGGATTTAGCTCAGTGGTGCAGTGCCTGCCTGGCAAGTGTGAGGTCCTGAGTTTGATTCCCAGTATCAAAAAAACAAAAACCAAAACAAAAACTCCCCAAACAAAAAAAGAGATATAGAAAAGTGTACCTAGTCAGGTTCTCTATTATTTTTGTAAGTAATACACAGTAAGCACACTCTAATCAACTTGTTTTTATTCTTTTCCATAGTCTTTTTTTGGTACTGAAAGACTTCAAATAATTGTCCATAAAGAAGAGATGCACTTATTTTATGAACTACCATGTTGGTAAAATCAAACTCTTGATTACGGAAGTGAGAGTCTTCAAAGAGTGATACCTTTTTTAACCATTGTAATGGGAGTGTTGCAATATTTTCCCAAATTTTTGGGAGCTCCCACAAAATATTAGCCAACAATCTATGCAAAATTAGTGCTTGGATATCGACACAATTTCTGACGAATCCTTGAAACCTACCTTCTTCCCACAACACGCATACGACTCATCTAACCAAAGCACTGCCCCAAAGCTCCTTGAAGAACTTCTAACAGGAATTCAGAATCCCCTACTGTATGGAAGGCAGTTTACAATACAAAGTAGGAGTCATTGTAGCAGAAGTAGATTCCATCATATTCTATATAATATATAATGCTATTGGTCAAGATGTTAGCATCACATTCATAAAATTCTTCACTTAAGTTGCGTTTTATTTCCCTTTCTATAAACAAACAGAATATATTACACTGCATTTTCCAGAAATTCAGAGAACAAAATAATGAGACCATTACAGATCTCTTTTCAGTGAACTACGGAGTCTGGGCTCTGAATTCTCATTACAGGCTGCAGGTCTGAACTAGTCATTGTGCCCATCACTTTACCAAGACAAATGGTATTAAAGAAAACTCCATCTGCCCATTAATCTACCCGTCAATCCACTCAAATGGCATTGTTTGAGCCGTTATTATGAGGTGGGTGCTGTTCTACATGGGATTCAGTAATGAATAGCGTGTCATTCCTTTCTCCGGGGAGTTCATTCACACGGGATTGTGGAGGCAGACTTAGTAACGATCTACCACGTGATAAGTATTATAATGATTTTTTGAACACAGTGCTATAAAGACATTAGAGAGAAAGGATCAGTTCTGTCTTTTATGGATGAAGAAAGACTTCAGAGAAGAGGTCATACTTGTACATATTCTTGAAGAATATGTAGGAATTTTCTAGTTTGTCATAGTGAATAAGAATACCAAGTAAGTTACATGTGCTTCACCAATTCGATTCATTTTCCTATCTTTTAGAATGTTAGATGACCAGATATCTCGAAGCTTGGTCTACACCATCTTATTTTCTTGCAGAATACTTCATTGGATTCCTTTAATATTTTGTCACAGGGTTTCCTAAGAAATTGCTACATGAAGAGTGTGGATGTGTTATTTATAAAGTGATTTTGATTAGTATGACATATTAATTTTTAATCTAAGTGGTGATTTGCAAACATTCTCTTTACATTCTTAGCAAGTATTTATCTTTTCTTGGTCCCTAATGCTTCTAAGCTTTTACCATCTTCTTTATTTGAGAGACACTTGTGCTTTTTGTACCACTTCACAGATCAAATAGGCCCTATAATATATTAAAACTCACAAAGTCCCTCTCATTGAGTCACTAAGTTTTTATTCTCATTTTGTTTTAAATTTTTTAGAGACAAAACTTTCCCTACAAGACTATTCATTTTCCAACTCTTCCTTTGGTATTTCATGTAATCAAATATTGCATTTCCTAAACTGTGTGTCTTTATAAGCAGAGTGTTAGCCTACAAATATGCTTAAGACATTATTTTTTTGGAAAAAAGAATAAAAAATCTTTCTTCAATTCTATCCTTTTCTGTTGACTTGTCTTCATTCATTGCCAAATTATTTGAAGAAATGATCAGATATGAGCATATGTTTTACTCACTTAAGATTAAATCTTTATTCCAATTGAGTAGCTATTGCCCTCATCAGTCTTTTGGAAGTGTTATCAGTAAGGAAGCCAGTGCTCTTGCAGTTAACATAACCAAAGTGTGCTTTCATTCTTGATATTTCTACAGGACTCTAGACATAAGTAGTAGAATCTGTCTCTTGCTCAGGTAAACTTAAAAAATGTTTATAAGAAAATTTTGGGTCTGGTGTGGCAGATAGGCTTACCTGCGCAAAGTTGACTGGCTTGGGAGTTGCCCATGGGATTAGTAAAGCACAGTTCTGGGTATATCTCGGTATATCTGTGTACAGTCCCTGGCTCCTCCCTCTCTGTCACTGTTCACCTGCTCTGCTTCCTGACTGCCATAAACTAAGCAGCTTTCCTTTGCCATGCCCTTCTGTTTTGACCTTTCTGCCACTGGAGCCAACCTACCATGGACTAAATCTTCTACAACCATGAGCTAAATTAAACCTATCCTCTAAGTTATGGGTGTTGGGTATTAAGTCACAGCAAAAGAAATGTTGACTAATACAGATGGGGCTGTACCTCAGTGGTAGAGTCCTTGCTTCCAATGCATGGGGTCATGCATTCAACCTTCAGGACTACAAAAAAAAGCAACAACAGAAAGACATTTTGGATGATCCACAGGAAAATGTGTAAAATACCCATGGACAAATGATATTTTAATTAAATGCTGGGGACACTGGACACTTCCACAGTCACTGAGTGTGAATTCTTAGCTGTCTGTATACGCTTACACACTCACTTGAGACTCAAAGTCCTGGGTGGAATATCTAGTTGCCTAAGCCAGGATCTCCTGCCCAGTTAAACATGGCCCTTTGTACTTTGTGTGCAGCAGACTTTTCTCGCAAGTTAAAACAAAAGAGTTTTAGATGTTGAGAAGCAAACACAATTGTTCCCTCCATAATTACCCTGTGGCTTTTGGTACCATAACCCAATCACTTCTTAAAACCTTTTCCTTATTTCTAAAAACAATTCTCTATAATTCTACTGTTTGTATCTTCCTGTTACCAACAGATTAGGAATAAAATCTTTAACCTGACATTGAATGCCCTTCATGACTTTGCCCTTTTGATGTTGGGAATTGCATTTTCTTTCTACTGCGGCTCTGCTTTCTCTGTTCTTTGTCTAGTGCTCTTGGTTCTTGATACAGCTAACTATTGTAACTCTCTCAACATGCCCTACTTGGACACATCTGTAAAAGTCTTCCTTCCTCTTGGTCTTTTCATTCGTCTTTCCAGGTCTGAGATTATCTCTGAACAAAATCGATCACGCCCTACCCTAGCTGCCTTCCCATGGTATTTTGCTATTCAGTTTTCAACTCTCCCTTCCTGATCGATTCTTTAAGTGAAGACAGTATTATATTTATACTCAGCTTAATGTTAGTTGAATGAATTTTGATTTATCTTATTTTCTGGAGCTATTATTTTGGATATAAATTTTATAGTAATAAAAAAATGCTACAGTACCTGTTATTTCTCATCCAGGTTTTCAATTATTCAAAATACGATTGCTTTCATTTAGGATGCATACTTAAAAATCCCCTATAAAGCGTATTTCAGTTTAATTATAACACACTTGATGCATCTTTATCTCAAAAACCTAGATATACTTCAACAAACCAAGCTGGAGTTGTACTGAGGAGGAAAATGTGATAAAGTAGGGAAAATGGCTCTTTCCATTGTACATCTGTTATTGTCTAGCACAGAGTAAACCCCATGCTGCCAACAGCCTAATGTAATTATTTTTTTTTTTTTTTTTTTTTTTGTGGGTACCGGGGGGACGACCTCAGGACCTCACGCGCCAACAGGCACCCGTGCCGCTGAGCGATATCACTGGCCCCTTTTTCGTATGTGGGTTCCGGGAGTCGAACTTGGGCCTTCGCGCTTGCAAGGCAGGCGCTTAAGCTGCTGAGCCGTCTCACCGGCCAGCCTAATGTAATTATTGGCGTAAAGTTTGGTCTTGTCTTTTAAAAATAAACATAACAAATTCTAGGTAGGAAACCCTCCAGCAGTTGCTACAAAAGCCCTTAAATTGTCACTTGTATGTAACTATCAGAGTTTCTGGTATGCGCTGGCCATGGTTTGTCCCTTTCTAGACTACACAGTTGTTGCGCTTTAGATCTAAAATGTTCCCCAAAAGTCTCGTGTGTTTGGGAGGTGACTAGATCCTGGGAGCACTTTACTCAAGTGGATTAATCCATTAATAGGTTCAACAGCTGAATGTGCTGTTAGGAGGTGGGGCCTGGTTGGAGGCCATCACTGGGGCTGTGACCTAAAGGTTGGATTCTCGTGCCTCAGTTCCTCTCTTCCACCTGTGCTTCATGGCTGGAATGGGTTGAGCGCCTTGTCCTCTGCCATCCCATCCCTGCCTCGGAGCCAGCTGCCAGTGGACTGAACTATGAGCCAAAATAAACCTCTCCCTCTTCAAGCTGTGCACGTCAGGTATTTAGTGGCTAAGACAGTAGTAATCTTCAGGTGATCAGAAGGTCTTTCCATGATTCTGGGATCCTCTAATACCTACACAATTCCAGTGTCTCAAGCAGCATGCAGAATAGACCAACCAAAGCGTGAACACTCATGCTAAGCCATTAAATTCCACCCATACTTAACCATATTCACTAGGTTTCAGATATGCGTGAGAGAAGATACTTCCAGATCCTTGTTAATTATTCTTGGATAAAAACTACTAAATAGTTCCAAAAGATTTAACATACTACATAGGGACTATAACATTCACCTTTGGATCAGGAAATACCTCTTGCATAAAGAGTAATCCTCCACCCACAGAAGTACGTATATGAAGACAAACTGTAAGCTGGTGGCAATGACTTTTAACTATTAAGTTGTCTTAAATCTTAGGCATTGACTTCAGGCTGTACAGTAATGATACTGGTGTTAACTAAATCAGTAGACAAACATTTCAGAATAGTTCCTTTTAAAGAGATTTCTCTGTAAATCATGTTTGCACTAAGTTCTAGTTTCAGAATTTACATAGTGTATGAGCTCTGCACAAAGAAAAGAAGAGAGATGGCAAGAAAGAAGAGAGTTACATATAGCAAAACAAGCAAACAAAAAGCTGTGGATGGCAGGCTCCCACCAGGAAATGTGCAGGTGACATAAACTCTATTTGCTCTATTGGGCAATGGTAGAAGAAAGCACAAGCTGGCAATGGGAGAATGGATGTTCAAAAAATGATAGCAGAATTCTGGTTCTACCTGTGGCCATAGAATTCTTGCTGCTTAAATTCTGCAAATTCAAAACTTTTAGAGTAACCATTCTCTTTTATGGTACATTGGAAATTTTCTGCTTTTATGAAATAATCCATAGAACATGTTTAAGCAATTTTGTTTCATAAATCACCCATGGTTTTTAACAAGTTAATGTCAATGATCAAAAAAAAAAAAAAAAAAAAAAAACCATTGCTCTCTTTTTCTTGAATCGTATCTCTGAGATATTGCTCAATAAAATGGAAGTTACATTTCTTCTTTTTTTATTTTTAGATATTTTATCAGGGAAAATTGTGAAAGACTGAAGTAGGCAAAAAAAGATATTTGGGTATCTTATTTGCTGTACCTTTTTGGATTTTCTGTTTTTCATTATCTTTGAGCTGTTTTATAACTATGTAAGTTTGATAATATAGATAGTAATGCAAATGATTTCTTGTTCATTAAAACATGAAATATGTCCCCTGCAAATGCAGCTGATTACGGCCCTGTAGGGTTTTTATCATGAATGAGTGCTGGACTTTGTCAAAAGCTGTTTCTGCATTTATTGAGATGACTTTTGTCTTTGGCTCTGTTGATGTTATGTATTACATTTATTGATTTACATATGTTGAACCATCCCTGCATTCCTGGGATGAATCCCACTTGGTCATGGTGTATAATCTTCTCGATGATTTGCTGTATTCTGTTTGCTAGTATCTTATCGAGAATTTTTGCATCTATTTGTTCATTAGGGAGATTGGCCTGTAGTTCTCTTTTTTGGTTGGGTCTTTCTCTGGTTTTGGTATCAGGGTAATACTTACCTCCAGGGATGAGTTAGGGAGTGTTGCTTCCCTTTCAATTTCATTAAAGAGTTTGAGGAATATTGGCATTAAATCTTCTTTAAATTTCTTGTAGAATTCAGCAGTGAATCCATCAGGACCTGGGATTTTTTTGTCGGTAAGTTTTAATTACATTTTCAAGCTTGTTAACTGATATTGGGTTATTCAAAATTTTTATAGCTTCTTGATTCATGGTAATTCATATGTATCTAGGAACCTGTCCATTTCTTCTGTGTTTTCCATCCTTTGAGAGTAAAGATTTTTGAAGTAGGTATTGATGATCTTCTGAAGTTTTTCAGGATCTGTAGTGATTTCACCCTTTTCATTCCTCAGTGCATGAATTTGAGTCTTTTCTTTCCTTTTCTTGAGAAGGTTGGCTAAAGGTTTATCAATTTTATTTATTTTTTCAAAGAACCATTTCTTCAATGCATTAATTCTTTGTATTGTTTTCTTGGTCTCCATTGTGTTAATTTCTGCTCTGATCTTTGTAATTTCCTCCCTTGTATGGGCTTTGGGTTTGTCTTGCTCTTCTTTTTCTAGAAGCCTGAGGTGTAACATTAGGTTGTTTATTTGTGCTGTTTCTGTTTTCCTGATGTGAGAATTCACCACTATAATTTTCCCTCCTAGGACTGCTTTCATTGTGTCCCATAAGTTCTGGTATGTTGTATCCACATTCTCATTTAGCTGTAGATAGTGTTCATTTTCTTCCTTTATTTCATCTGTGACCCATTAGTTGTTTAGGAGGGTGTTATTTAATTTCCATATGTTTATGGAGCTTTTGCAGTTTCTTTTGCCATTAATTTCAATTTCATTGCACTATGGTCAGATAATATGCATGGGGTAATTTCAATTCCTTTTCATTTACTTAAGCATGTTCTGTGGGCTAGTACATGGTCCATTTTAGAGAACGTCCCATGTGCAGCTGAGAAGAAGGTGTATTTTGATGATGTTGGGTGGAACACTCTGAGAACATCTGCTAAGTCCATTTGTTCACAGGTTTGGCTCAGTTCTGATATTTCTTTGCTGACTTTTAGTCTAGTTGATCTATCTCTTTGTGACAATGGGGTATTAAGGTCTCCCGTTACAATTGTGTTATTGGTTATTTGATTTTTCATATCTATTAATAATTGTCTTATATACATGGGTGCTCCCACATTTGGAGCATACATATTTGTGATTGTTACCTCTTCCTCTTGAATTTTTCCCTTGACAAGTATGTAGTGGCCTTCTTTATCTCTTTTGATCATTCTCGGCTTGAAGTTCACATTATCTGCAAGCAGAATAGCTACCCCTGCTTTTTTTCTGGGTTCCTGTTGCACGGATGATTGTTTTCCATCCTTTGACTTTCAGTCTATGAATTTCTTTTGGAGTTAAATGTGTTTTTTGTATGCAGCATGCTGTTGAATCTTGCTTTTTGATTCATTCTGCCAGTGTGTTCCTTTTGATTGGTGAATTAAGATCATATACATTGGTGGTTATAACTGATATGTATTGGCGTATTCTCATATTATTTTCCTGTTGTTGGTACCCTGTCTTTCCCCTCTGTTTAATTGCTTGCCATACCTGGTAGTTTCTTTCTGTTGGTGGTGTTGGAATTGTGGTCCTTCGTATCTCTTTCTAAAATATCTTTCAGAGCATTTTGGGGAGCTGGTTTGGTAGTCATGAATTTCTTCAATTGTTCTTTGTTATGGAAGTATCTTATTTTTCCATTGGTTTTGAATGATTGTGCTGGGTACATCGATCTTGGTTGGATTTTTTTTGTTTTAGGGCTTGAAATACTTCACTCCATGCTCCCCTCGACTTGAGGGTTTGCGTTGTGAAGTCTGCTGTGATTCTGATGGGTTTTCCTCTATAGGTGATTTGTTTTTTTCCCTCTAGCTGCTTTTAATATTCTATTCTTGTGCTCAATTCTGGAATCTTGATGATTGTATACCTTGGTGTACATTTATTTTGGTCATGGCTAATTGGAATTGTATATGCCTGGCTTATTTGTATGTTAATTTTTTATCTATGTTTGAGAAGTTTTCTGCCATTACTTCTGTAAAGAGGTTTTTCATGGCATTTGCATTATCTTTGGCTTTCCCATTGACTCCAGTCAGTCTTAGGTTATTCTTTGCTTCATCTCGCAGCTATTGGATTGATTTTTCATGGTCTCTTGCTATTTTTAAGAAGTCTTTCCTTTCGTGGTCACTACTGCAATCCTGTCTTCTAGCCATTCTGATATTTTGTCTTCGCCTTTGTTCAATCTGTTGCATATACTTTTTTTTTTTTTTGTGGGTACCGGGGGGTCGACCTCAGGACCTCGCGTGCCAGCAGGCGCCCGTGCCACTGAGCGATATCACCGGCCCCTTTTTCGTATGTGGGTTCCGGGAGTTGAACTCAGGCCCTCGCGCTTGCCGGGCAGGCGCTTAAGCCGCTGAGCCATCTCACCGGCCCATGTTGCATATACTTTTAATGGAATTTTTAATCTTCGAATATCTGTTAGGATCTGTTTCATGGCTTCCGTTTCTTTCCTATTTGGGGCATTTATGGTGTCCATCATTTTCTTAAGCTTCTCTCTCTTTTTTTTATCTGTGTCTATTCTAGATTCACTGGGCATGTCTTTAATTTTGATTGTCATTCTTTTTTTACCTGAGAGATTATTTTTTCTGTAGCCACCTCCATTTGTTTTTTCATTTCTGCTGCTATCATTGCAGAATGATCCAGTGGGTGACTTCTGATTTCTTCTATCGTGTTGTGCTCTGGTGTTTTCCTGGGTGGGCTGGAGGTCTGGGGCTGCATTTTGCTTCTGCATCTTGTCATTTTCTTTTCTCTTTTCTTTTGTTTTATTTTCTGTGTTGGTGCTTGTAGGTTTCTTATGGTAGATAGCTTTATCACTAATATTGAGGCTTCCCTAGGAAATGACTATTCCTCGGAGATGTGTTCTAGGTGTAGGTCATTCTTGGTCTTTGTGTCTTTCCCAACAACCTGCCTTCTCAATATATTAAGGATGAGAAAATGCTATCTATCTGGCTCAGTACCCCATCCTTTGGTGCTGAACTATGGTGATGTTATTAACCAGACAATCACAGTGTTGTCATATGAGAGCAAAAAACTAACTACAACATGTATGACATCCTGTCTAAAGTAGTACAATTAGCAATAACAATAGCATCAAGCACAGCCTAGCAACTGAAAAACTGTGTTAATTATTAATTTGGTACCTTAAACTATAGGAGCAAGCTCTATAGTTACATAACAATATCCAACATATACCAGAAACTTGTATGCAATGAGTTTTCCTTTGGTAGATTGATTTTACCCTGTTTAGGTGGTTTTTAAGAAGCACCAAAGAGAGAGATGAATGAGTAGAAATATAGTAAACGCAAGGCCATAAGGTGAAGGATGATCACCCAAGTTTTGGGAAACTGGAGGGGAGCACAGGAGAGAAAGAATGAAAGAGAAAGCAAAAGAATATTAAAGAGAACCAGAAAGAGAAGAGACTATGTTCACTCACATGAAAGTATCATAAAATCAAGAGAGATAGTTGAGGAAAGAGAGAAAGAAGATGAATAGAACAAAACAAAAATAAAGGTAAGAAACTTAAATAGACAAAAAATAACCAAAAACAAAACAAAACAAAGAAAACAAAACTAAAACAAAACAAAGCAAAGAACAAAAACAAAAACAAGACAAAACATAAAAACAAAACAAAACAAAACAAAAAACCAAAAAACAAACACCCAAGTAGACTGAAAAAGGAGAACCACTCATACAAACAAAGAAAAAGAAAAATAGTAAAATTCCTCTGGTGCTCACATTTCTGTGGTAGTGTCCCAGTCGGATCCCAGAAATGTGTTGTGTAACCCCACCAGTGTTGCAGTGGGATTTGTGCTGGGTGTGGGGCTGATCTTGGCCTCTGGATGTGGGGCCTGGAACTGGTCTTCAGCTGACAACGTCTTGGATATCCGTTTCTCCTTACCATGTTTGTGTCTACGGTGCTCTCTGGGCTGCTGTGCGCCCTTGGGCGGGGAGAGCTCGGGGTCGCTCCCAGACCTGTGCAGAGTTGCCTCCTTCCAGACGCTGCACAGCTTCCTCTGTCCACACCGCCCGCTCCTTTCACCTGCTGGCCTTAGGGCAGTGGGAGTGTCCTCCTCCCGCTGCAGGCCAAGGCTGCCACTGCAACAGTCTTGGTGGTCCCAGCTCCTACCTCTCAACAGAACCCCCAGTCTGCTTCTCAGCTGCCCACAGTCTGCGACTGGATGGCTCCTCCCTCCTCCCACTCCCGGACTTCGGCAGTGAAGCAGCCCAGTACTGTTCCGCTGCTGAGCTTTGCCCCACTCCCTTTGACATCAAATGGCAGCCCTGACCACCTGCCTCTGTTCCATGTGTCCATGTACTGAAACACAGCACAGGTTCACCCCCTTCACAAACTGCTGGCTCTGCGGGGCCTCTTGGCAAACAGCGCCCCACTGCATTGGGCCGGCTCCACTGGTGCATGCTGGGGCTTGGCCCATTCCCCGTACCCTTGCTTTTAATCTTCTTTTTAAATACTGTGATTTTGGCCATTGCTCCCTTAATAACAAATTAGTATTGCTGTCCTTATGTATTGATACCACATGACTGGTCAAAGATCAATAAACATTTAGACTGCTCGACGACTATTCAGTACCCAGCACAATGAGCCATGCAGGCCTAAGCAAGGACTAAATTTGCAGCCAGAAACATCTCCAAATGCTAAGAGCCACACTTACGGGGGATTATTACTGCAGAAAAAATGTGATTACAAAAATGACCCCTTTGCAGCAAGCAAAATGTGACTCCGCCTGGATAAATACTGATCAAAACTCTCGAAAGTTAAGTTCTCCTTATCTAGTGCCTGAAAGCAAACATCTCTTTTCCTGGCCTTGCAGGCTTCAAGGTATTTATTTTACTCAGTTAATATTAAATCTTTCCCCTAATATATTTCCCTCCAACTCTGCTTGTCAGTTCTCCTTTATCAGCCAAACTTGTTTGCTCCCTTTTCCTACATCCTTTTGCTTGGTAGTTTACAATTTTAAGTTATTTACTCTCCAAATGAATATTTGATGGGATAGTCATTATGTGCCTTCCAGTTGCCACTTTGTTGTTACTGCAGTGATGGTGAGGAATAGGAAGGTGCAGATGCCTATTTCTTGTGAGTTTAATCTAGACTCCCCGTGTCCAGATGTATCTTATCATTTTATTTGGTAATTAGACTTCTCTGATGGTGCTGTGAAATACACATCAGCTGTGAAGAAGAAGTCATTATTTATCATTAGAGGGAGGGGGCTGTGTTCATTTTTACCGCCCTTACCTGGGCAGCAAGGACAGAGTGATGCGATTTCAACTTGGAGGACTATGCTTGATGTGCTTCTGAGATGGAACAAATAGCCATGAAATTAGTCTGAGACCATTCAATCATTCTCTCGCCCGGGCTCGGCTGGCATCATCTTGGTATATGAAATATAGCTTTCCAGTCTCACATCTTTCTCAGGAGAGGAGCAAATCAGACCATTTGTCCCTGTTCCACATCATCTGATAAAGGGTGAAGGTTGGTACCAAGAGGAAATGAATTAATGAAGGAGGAAATGCCTTTTGAAGCCAAGGGACACTAAACAGTATGGTTCTGTCAGTATTGTATTTATGGAGCAAAGCTGTTACCTGATGTGAGTTGGACAATACTTCTGTAAGTATAGTCCTGGGAAAAAGGAACAAACAGGTATTTTCACATCATAAGGAAAATGAGAAAAATTAAATGTTGGATGGAGGTCACTGGTTTCCAAGAGCAAACAGTCTCACTTTCCTTTCTTCATTCAGCTCCAACAAAATACCAGATACTCTCATGAGAAGTTGATCTTAGTCTGAAGTTTGCTAAGTTTAGAGAAAGCCTTTAGTGCATTCAAAAAGGGCCAGTTTATTGATTACATATTACATAAGCATGCATATAATTAACACCGTTTGTTGTTTTGGTGAATTTTGCATTTCTCTCCAAGTCTTAAAGTAGACTTATTTCTTTCTTAGGGAAAGTGATTCATTATGTCAACATGTAGCAATTTCTGGCTACAGAATTTACCTTCATTCTTTATAAACATGCTATAAATATTATCTTGCATGACAGAAAAAACCCTAAAGAGCAGACAGTTCTATAAAGCTGCAGAGTGAGTACTACCTTAGAGATTCATAGGAACCCACCAAGGAATTCATACCTGTATCTAACGTTATATGGGGTGTGCTGATCTGCCACTAAAGATAACTCTATGCACTACCACAAAGAAGCAAAGTTAGTTAATTTCCACTCTGCTCAGGGTTACAGCGGTTTACCATGCTTGTTGGTGTTAACTAGTTATTATTATTCTATATAATTTAAATGGGTGACTGTGTGTTGCGTGCCTGCAGTGCTGTCTGGGACTTGGAAAATCAGCAGTGACCTTGTTCATTACTCGTAACTACAGTTTCCTCTCCTCCCATGATCTCAGCGGTATTCTTGTATCCATCTGCTGCCTGGTCAGCACCTCCTCTCTTCCCAAGTTATTCTATCTGACTCTCCAAATCTTTCAACCCCACTGAGACCTACAGTCCTTTGATTTCACCACCTTTTCACAGTCTCTTACTCCTTCGAGATGTCAATTTACTTTTGGGCCGGATCACTATTTTCATTCAGTAAAATGTCCCCCTGAATATTTAGTTGATTCTCTTGTCTTTCATGCTACCATATACTTTTGCATAACAATAACACTGGTTCAATCTAACATGGAGTTGCTCCAACAGGATAGAAGAAAAAAATTCAAAAGGGCAGGCCTGGCTGCTTTCACTTGCAATTCTTGACGCCTAAGTCAAGCGGAAGTCCAATGCTGCGGGTCAGTCACTGGGCTTCCCATCCAAGCCCCTTCCCACTTCCTTAGTTCGCCATCTCTTTCCTTCTGGCCTCAGATCTCCAACTCTTTAATCATCTTCATTCCCCACAGTTGGCTTTCAGAGGAAAACTCTCACATTCTCCCAGGACCAAATCTAACCACCTGTCGTGATTCTCACATCCATTTCAGGTCGGCCACCTGTGCTTAAAAGTGACTGGTACCACCTTTACCTAAGGACAGCATCTCCATTAATGTGCTTACTTCTGTGATTTCTTTCTCTCCAGGGATGTGGGTCCAGCAGTTCTCTTTCCTCTGCACTAATAATTTCCCCCCTTTAATGAGGCACTTCTGTAAAAATAAGAATAAGTAAAAATAAGTTGGTTTTGTCTCTTTTTGGCAAGAAACAAAACAAAACAAAACTAAAAAGAACCTCTCAGCCTCTCTTTTCATCATTTTCCAACAAAATATCCAGCAAAAATTTTGTATCATTTTTGTTCTTTTCCTCCTACTCTATCTTGAACTCAATTCATTCAGGCTTTTGCCCCCAGTCACTTTGCAAAACCTGTCTCACTGTCCCACCATTGTCCTGTCAATGTCCTGGGGACATTCATATTGTTGACAACTCTCAGTTGACATTTAACTCGAGCCATCAGCTGATAGATTTGGATCATTCTTTCTTCCTTCAAATATTTTCCTCACTTGTTGCTTACGCTTTTTTCTGGCTTTCTTCTTTCCTGGTGGCTTCTTTTCAATTTCCTATATGCCAGTTCCTTATCTTCTTCCTTATCTCTTAAACTCAGATCCGAGGGATTAGGCCACAGCTCCTGTTTCTCGTTTATCCACATCAAAAATCTGCAATCAAAAGCCTACAGCCTCAGATCCAGCTTGTTCCTGTTTGGCTAAAGAAAAATTGTCCTGGAGCACAGTAAATACTCACTGCCTGCACAAATGATAGTGTTAACTCTATTTTGATTATCCAAAGGGATATAAAGAAAATTGTGATGTATTGAGGTACAGTCTTGAATTTTGAATGCATTTTCTACTGTAAAAAAAATCTTTCTTTGTTGTTGTTTTTGTTGTTTATGTCAGGTATTTTGTCACACTGATGGAGAGCTGATTTAACACATTAACTGAATCACATAATTCGTTTGGATTTCATCAGTGCTTCTTTTCTCTTCCAGGATTTGCTCCAGTATTCAGTGTCCTTATTTCCTTGTTCTCTTTATGGTGACATTTCCTCTGCTTTTCCTTGTCTTTGATGACTTTGGCATCTTTGAGGCCTGTTATTTTGTAGAGAGTCTGTCAGTCTGGATCTGCCTGATGTTTTCTTATGGTTAGTCTGAGGTGATGCATTTTTGGGAAGGGCGTCGCAGGCCTTCTAAGTGTATCCTGATGCCTTTTCCACAGTGTTGTAATGTACTAGTGACGATGTTAACCTATCTGACAGGATTCTCCAAGTATTATCCCTTTTCCTTTTGTCATTTCTAAATATTATGGATGAGACAACTTGAAACTATGCAGTTTCCACTCCACCTTCCTCCATTGACTGTACCTTCTAATATAGCCACCAGCAAATCTTTCCTGAAATAAGAACTTTGTGGTAGTCTAATGGTGATTTTATACTTCACTATTTTTACATTTCTTAACCAGAATTCTTCTGTAGGGCAGAACTACCCTTTATCTGCCGTTTTTCTTCAGTTGTTTATTTATGTGAATGTGGGCTTATGTATTTGTAATTCATTTTGTTAGAATCCAAATTTGACCGTTGAGAAGGCTTTCAAACTGGCTCCTACAGACTAGCTAGTACATGATGCACATTTACATTTCCTTGTATATTTACCTCTCTGGATTTCTTTTTTTTTTAATCTGTTCTCCATTAGTCAGATTAATCTTCTGACTAATCCTGCACCACAGGGTTCATTTTAGATGTCCATCATTTTTGTATTTTTTGTGTCATTAGTTCAACAGTGAGAAACATAACTCTCATCATATATACTTACTTAAGTTGAACTTACTTGTTCAACTTAGTATAAAAATAATTTGAGAATTGGTAAAACACACCTCTGTAGAATGGTGTTTTGAATATAGTCTCTTTTGTTCCTAGTTTTATAGTATTTTGTAAAACAGCTTTTTTCAAAGTTACTTAATTCAGTACCTTTGTCTCATTCTCTTCTGTAGAACTACAGCTCATCTTTCTCTGTCATCCCACTTTAATTGATGTTTTACTGCTTAACTTGTCTCTTCCACTCTTTGTGCTTTATTGACATACATTTCATGTTTACATATTCTACAACCATAAAGTACATTGCAACTATTTTTTCTTTGAACAGTTATGTTTTTCAGAACTGAAAGTAAATGGAATACTTTACTTTTATTTTGTTTCTAGTGCCTGGTTTTAACTTCTTTGTGTGGATCCCATTTTCATTCTGACATCGTGATCGTTCTGCTAGATAATTTCCCTTAATATTTCTCATAAAGTAGTTTCCTGGGGATGAGTTCTCTCAGTTTTCATTTGAGCGAATTTTTATTTCTCTTCCAATTTTTTTTTTTTTTTTTAATGTGGGTACTGGGAGTCAACCTCAGGACCTCATGCTTGCCAGCAAGCACTTGTGCCGCTGAGCGATCTCATCGGCCCCTTTTTTCCTTTATGTGGGTTCTGGGAGTCGAACTCAGGACCTCGTGCTTGCTGGGCAGGTACTTATGCCTCTGAGCTATCTCATTGGCCCTCTCTTCCAAATTTTTAAAGATTTTTTTTTTTTTTTTTTGCTTTATTTGCTGGGTGTAGAAATTTGAATTCACATTTATTTCCATTCAGAGCTTGAAAGATGTCGCTTTTTTGTGTTCTAACTTACTTGGTTTCTTATGAGAAGTTTCCCGTATACTTCTTATTCCTCTGGGTATAAAATTTCTTCTTTTTCAATAGAGAAAGATTATTCTTTGTCTTAGTTTTTAGGAGTTTAATATGGTACACCTATTTTAAATTTTGTTTAATTCTATTTGGTAATTTCTGAGCTTCTGATCAGTTAGTCAATGGTACATGGGGTGATCAAAATATACAGTAAATGTTTAAAGTAAAAAATTTATGACAGGGCCGGTGAGATGGCTCAGCGGCATAAGCGCCTGCCTTGCAAGCGCGAGGGCCCGAGTTCGACTCCCGGATCCCACATACGAAAAAGGGGCCGGTGATATCGCTCAGCGGCACGGGCGCCTGTTGGCGCGCGAGGTCCTGAGGTCGACCCCCCGGTACCCACAAAAAAAAAAAAAAAAAAAATTTATGACAGTAAAAGACACATTGTCAATAGTCCTTCTCAAAATATTCCCTTGTTTCAAACACACTTATCCCATCATTCTTGCTGATTTCTGAAGCAGTTCTGGAAGTCCTCCTTCATGAGTGAATAGGGTGACTGTTTCTGCAGCCTAATCCAGTGGAATGCCTGGCTGGTGGAAACATGATGCCATCTCCTCACCCACCTTATTCACCAGATCTGCCACTGTGGGACTCTGGCTCTTTGCCAAGGTCAAAATGATCATGAAATGTGAGTATTTTAATCAATTCAGAGGCTGCCAGGACAGCACAACTAAAGACACCCAGAGAGAGAGAGTATCAGAGCTGCTGCAGAACATGGCAGATGGATGGGATCAGTGTTTCAAAGTTGGGGGAGTGTTTTGAGGGGATTAATGGCAATGTGTCTTTTAATGTAATAAACTTTTAAAATGTAAACATTCACTCAATATTTTGATAATGTATGTTCACCATCATGTGATCATTCTTTCTCTGCAGTCCAACATTTCCTCCTCCCCCTCCTCCTCCCTCTTCATACTGGAGATGGAACCTCAGGGTTAGCACAGCCAAGCACACACTTCACCATGGAGCTGCGCCCTCAGCCCCTCTCTAGCCTCTGCCTCTCCAGCCCTTATTTCCCCTACTCAGGCCATGTCCTTTACTTTAACTTCACTGACATGTCAGTATTTCTCTGTAAATCTTCTGTGTCATTTTTCCTTTTATATTATAATGACTCACGTGTAGACATTTGACTGTTATGGGGTTAGGTAAAAGTCTAAACATATATAATGTAAAAAAATTAACATATTCACTGATGTCAGTGTAAAATAAGAATTTAGTCTTCTGACTTTTTTTTTTTTGTGGGTACCGGGGGTCGACCTCAGGACCTCGCGTGCCAGCAGGCACCCATGCCATTGAGCAATATCACCAGCCCTTTTTTCGTATGTGGGTACTGAGAGTTGAACTCAGGACCTCACGCTTGCCAGACAGGTGCTTATGCCACTGAGCTATCTCATCTGCCCAGCCTTCTGAGTTTTAAACCCATTGGTGAACAATACTGGCTCCATTTAGCTCATCATACTTAAAAGTACCAATATTTCACGAACACTTGTGACTCTTAGAGTTTGTTATTTGTAAGACAAAGCAATTTTACTGTTTGTGTTTTCCTGAGATGCAATCATTTAAAATTTAACATGAGTTTTAATTGCTATTTTAATTCCATTTGCATGTAATATAAAATTTAAAACTCCTGCAAATTAGTATTTTGTATACAGTTAAGAATATGACAGGTGTATCTGTAATTTATGCCCCAAAACTATGATAAGAAGTCAGAAGATAAAATTTTTTTTTTTTTTTGTGGGTACCGGGGGTCAACCTCAGGACCTCACGCTTGCCAGGCAGGCACCCGTGCCGCTGAGCCATCTCACCAGCCCTAGAAGTTAAAATTTAAAAGGACAGCCATAAACACCTTAAGGCAATAAATTATTAGTATTTGAAAAGTTGAAATCACTATAGCAAAAAAGTATATTTTAATTTATAATTTACACTGATTTATTGAAATGTTGCAATGAAGCAATTTTAATGTCTTAAGGCATTCATTAATTTTAAATGCATTTATTAAGAACCATGTGTTAGGTACCTCTCTAGTGACAGGAAAAGGATGAGTACGGCACTCCGTGGCCACAGAGTTCACAGATTAGGGAATAAACAACTGGAAAATGAGGAGGAGTTGTCGGATGGAGGATCTAGGTAGAGGCATGACATTTGCAAAGCCTTGAAGAAATAATAGTGTCATTTCTGGAAACAGTAAGTAAATATTTGAGGTCACGGAGGACCGGAACCATGTCTAGTTGTTCATTACTCCCTCCTTAGCGTGTATCTAAGAGCTATTCCATAAATAATTCCTGAATAAATTGCTAAACCCACTAGTAAATGAAGCTGAAAAGTTATTACAAGTGGTTTACTGGCTATAATCATAAAGAGAGATTTTACCTTATGGTTTAGTATTTGCTGAAATATAGTCAATAGGACATTAACTCTATAGAATATTAAAAAGTATGAAGTGGTGAAAAGAAAATCTAAGAAATGCCAATTATCCAGATTAAATAATTTTCTTTACTGAAAAAACTCTCAGACTTTAGTATGCTAATGTTGATTTTGATCGCTAAGAGAGATTTGACTAAACTGTGTTTCCCTACTTCTGGACCTGATATACTTCTGCTCGTGTCCCTACGCAAGTCAGTAGTATTGTGCATAGGACTACACGCATTGGGAAGCTACTCTAGGTAGTAGGGATCCATTACTATTTTTATGGAAAAATTATTTTGGTGCACAGATTAGTTGCATGGATGCAGATCTGGAGTTGGGGAGATCTGTTGGAGGTTCTCGTCACAAACACATTAGAGGCGCTAAGTCTCCAGTGTAGACATTGCCAATGAGGACAGAGGGGAAAACAGAAAATATGTCAAGGGAGGAGAATGGAGATAACTGAGCACCGAAATAGACGTGGAAGTGGAGAGAGATTGAAAACCTTGCATGATTTCCAGGTTTTTGTTTTGGTTGCTAAGATGGAGATGCCAATTAAAAAGGACATGGGGCCGGGGATACAGCTCAGCGGCACAGCGCATGTCTGATAAGTGTGAGGTCGTGAGTTTGATTCCTGGTACTAGGAAAAAAAAAAAAAAAAAGAAAAAGGGATATGGATCTTAGACCGAGAAGGAGTTCAAAGGGAAATATAACAAGATTAATTTTAGGTAATTGCATTTAAAGTTCAAATAGGCAGCCAGGATTAAGTGCGCAGGCCGTGATTAGATGCCCTGGTCTGGGTCTCGGGAGAGTCTGAAGGTCGCGGGGAAAGCTCTGGGAGTGGCATCGCCGGAGCTACTCGGATGCGTTACCTGCGTCCTCCACAGCCATTTAGATTAAGCGCAGTCAGCTCTTGTTTTCAAGACTCAGGTCAGGCTCCCACATCAAAGTATCACAGAACAGGAAATTTGTAAATGACCGAAAGTCGTTTCTTGTTCAGGAGACTAAATTCTGAGCTCAGGGTGCGGCGCGGTTGGATTCTGGTGGGGACTCTCTTCCAGGCTGCGGACTGCTGTGTCCTCCTGTGTCCAAACATGGCAAAAAAGGAGGCTGAGAGAGTTCTCTAGTGTCCCTTTTAAAGAGTTAATCCCATTCATGAAGGTTCCATTCTCATAACCAAATTAGCTCTCAGAAACCACACTTCCTAATGCCGTCACAGTAGGGCTAGGATTTCTACATAGGAATTTTGGGAACACAGATACTCAGTCTACTGTAGCTGTCACAGCACCCCCTAAGCTTTCTCTTCTCTATGCTCAGTTGCCTCAAATAGTCCTAGTGTGAAACCCTTTCCGAATATCTACTCCTGTTGTCCTTACTTTGAGTGCATCGCAAATCATCAGTGTTTCTGCTAAGAGATGGTACCTCACCGAACCTCGTAACATGCTGATAAAATTTCACACATTATGCTTTATTGAATATCTTTTTCTGTGTTTCCATGATTTCTTTCCACGCCAACTCTAAGCCATTTACCCCTTTTTTCTACCCAACACTTACAACACCATACCTCCTGAATTAGAGCCTCTCTCTTAGTAAACTACCGCCCCCTGAGGTTTCTCCAGCCCATGCCGCTGCAATTCATACCTTGTCTTGTTTGACTTGAGTGTCAAACCTTGGTGTTGGAACTACTCTTCGTTCTTCTCCACTTGTCTTTGTGTGTGTGATGACCAGACTCTTCCTCGATTCCAGCAGGCTTGGTCAAGGCTTTGACTTTGACTTCTATAATGGTGGGTTTTTGACCAACAGCCCATTTCTTGTACAGCCACACATGATCTCAATTTCCATGCATTCATCCACAGCTCCTCCCTTAGTACTCACCAACATGTAAGATTCATTCAAAAAAGGTTAGACATGATTTTACGCCAATTTCCTCGAGAACAGGAGCTGTATCCTTTTTTTTTTTTTTTTTTTTTTTTTGGTATTTCTAATGTCTGGCACAATGTTTGGCACCTGCCGGGATGTTGAGTAGGTAGACAGGTGGGTAATAGCAAGAAGCAGCTCCACTTCTGACCATTCAACACTTAACATTTTATCCTTTTACATCCAGGTTTATTTGAATACATGAGTTCTGCTACTAAAACCACTGGAAACAAGTGCTTGATAGGGAACATGTTAATTAGCTGAATTATTTTTTCAGTTCTAAGAGTTGGGGTGGAAAGGTAACAGCAGGGGATATTTAGGCTTTTTTTTTTTTCTGCTTGTTTACTTTTGAAGGTCCTGTACATGAAAGCATTGAGTGCAGCATTTTACATTTGATTTCCTTTTTACCCCAAGAGGTACACATTATTACTCCCTTTTGCAGTTGTGAAGAAACTGAAGCTGAGTGGCCTAAATGGCCAAAGCTGATAAATGGTGAAGGTGAGGTCAAATCCCAGGCTTTTAACTTAGATTCAGATGTTCTTCCTGAAGAACTGGAGAATGCGCTCCATCTCTTTAATGAGCACTATATCACATAGACTAATTATTTCTGTTTATTCTTATGTTTTCTTAACTTGAAAGGCAGAAAATGAAAGGCTATAAAGTGTCTCAGAATTTGCTTTACAGGAACACTGATTATTTCTTTTTTTTTTAATGTGGTTACCGGGGGTTGAACTCAGGGCCTCGCGCTTGCCAGCAGGCGCTCATGCCGCTGAGCCATCTCACCAGCCCTGATTATTTCTTAGGAATTAGATGCTACAGTTATTTTCCTGGAGAAAAACTGTTAAGATAAATCACATTTTGGTTTCCAGTGGTAGTATACTAAAAAGGTGCAATGCCAGAGTGACTCAGAAACAATATGTACTCATTACTGTCATTTTCTAGCCTAGAAAAGAGACGAGATTGGCTCACGTAGATATAAGAGGATGCATATCTTTGAGGCACTTTGGATTGGGGATGGGACAAGTGAAGAGTTGTTGGTTGAGTAAATGCATTATAGCAGAATTATCAAATATTGCCATATAACATTCCATAGCAGAGGTGGTCCCAGGAAACTGCCACCTGGCTAAATTTAACTTTTTGTTGTGGCAGTGGACTGTCAAGTGATTGCTATGGTTCATTTTTATTCTTCAAATTCTTATCCAGATCTACCCGGAATGGAATAGTTACCATTTTTCAATTCTTCAACTACAATGGACTTAATAATAAAATTCCTACCATTTATTATCTGTTATTTATTGGGTGAGCCAAGTAAGATATCTATTTTTTCTTCCCAACCAAACACAGGAAGAAAGTTTACATTCTATTGCACAGAAAAATTGAGCTCAGAGAGAGTAATTTGCCCAGGGTTTCCCATTTGAAGTTGGGGTTTGGACCAAGATCTGACTGAGTATTCTTCTTTGATCTCCATTCCAGTGCTTTGGGGCATTAACGCCTCTTTGAACATGGATCTCTACTTTTCTCAAACTCCTCTTCAAGAGCTCTAATGTTCACCTTATTGATAGAAGCAAAATTTCCAGCAAACAGCAGAAAATAATTATACATTTTCTTCAATTAAGTATTTATACTTTTTACTTCATTACTGTAGGTTTCTTTGTAGTTGTTTTATTACTATCATCCGTTGGAGTAGAAATGAAAGTGTTTATTCTGTGAAGAAAAGCAGGGGTGGCTGAGGAGGCGTTCTTCTAGATAGCTCCGTGGATTTTGCTGAAACACTTTTGCCTGAGACAGATACCCCTTGGTGTATTTTCTGAAGGGTTCTCTTTTGTGTGCGGTGTGTTCATTTTGATCCGTTTCTAGTGGGATTTCTGTTGGGTCTTTCTTCTGTGAGTACTGTGTGGTATTTCTTATTACTTTGTGACTCTTGGCCCTTGAAAGCTCAAGTCGCCCAGAGCACAGATGATAACGCTGCAGCGGGTTAAGGGGGAGATGGTACGGGTGAGGGCCAGTGTGTTCATGGGAGGCTGTGACGAGACGGATTGTCATTTCACTGCTTACGGATGTGGCTGCCACTTATGCAGTTTAACCCGTGGGCCAGTGTATCGGGACCTGAGGTTTGGAGCCAAGCTCATTCAAGGGTGTTAAGACAGAGTGGTGTCTAGCAGGGGACATCCTGCGTGGAGAGAAAAATATTCCCGATCTGGGAGCTGATCTTGATAAGGACCTTTAATTAATGGGATATGACATTGATAGGCAAAATGATTATTTCCCTGGCCTCACTTTTATGGGCTAATTCAGGAGCTGTAAGCAGTAAGAGCAGCTTGGGATGCACCACTCACTCAGAACTGTGGACTCGCGGACACAGATGGTCATCTCTCCACTCAGAAAGAGTCGGCTCCAGGAGCTTCAAAGAGCATCACCCAGGAGCCAGGCGTCCACACCCGGAGGGGAATCCCGCTGACTGTTTCTGGGGAGGCGCTCTACCCTAGGAGTCTGGTCAGATTTATTCCCAGGAAGGGAGAATCTCTCCACTCAGCTCTGGTTTGGATCGGAATTGCCAACCATCAGGAAGTGGGATAGCTTTAGGTTTCTGAGGTTCTCTCTCTCTCTCTCTCTCTCTCTGTCCGTTCCTCCCTCCCTCTCTTTCTCTCTGTCTCTGATTACCCCCTCTCATCTTTCTATTTCTGTCCTTATCTATCCTCTGTCTCTGTCATCTCTCTTTCTCCTTCTTTCTCTCTCTTTTTCTCCCTCTCTCCCTCCCTCTCTCTATCCCTCTCTTTCTTTCTCTCTCCCTATCATATTTGTATGCAAGATCTGTAGCATAGAATATGAGGGTCATGATTATCCCTTGAACTCACTATGTAGTCTGGGCTGGTCTCAAACTCAGGGTACTGTAATCCTCCTGCCTCAGCCTCCCAAGTGCTGTGATTAGAGGCTTACACTTCCATGCCTGGCCTAGAATGTGATTTTAATTATAAGAAACTGCTGTAATTCATGAGAGATAAAATATAAAGAAATGGGGTCCATGTCATACCAGGCATTTGTTGTTCTCTTGGGTGAGTGGAGAAAAAATTAGCAGATCAATTGCAAATACAAGGATGTAATAAAAATTTTTAGAAAGGATGGCCACCAAGATACTTTAGATCTAAGAGCCATTTTCTTCCAGGCAAAGGGGAGAGACACAATCAGCTGAGAAAGACTTACAATTTGGGATGAAAATAAAAACTACTGCTTACGCCTTGAAGGGAGAAAATAAAAGTGTAGAATGCAAATGCATAAACTTATAAAGTATATACTTATAAAGTATAAACTTATAATACTTATAAAGTAGTTTTTAATTTTTCCATAAAATATGAGATGGGGAGAGGGATTAAAAAGGAAGACCGTCAGATACAACACACAACACTAATTCCTACAGAATATTTGTTTCTTACTTTTATTTGCTTCTTTTCAGGATATGCCTCAACCCGAAGCCACGTGACTCTGGTTGACTGACAGTCGCAGGGGTCTTCCTTGGGATGAAGCCTGGCTATGAGAGCAGGAGTTTGGAGGTGGCTGTGGTAGATAAAGGTTTGTCAAGTGATGTTCTTCTTTCTTCTCCCAACATGGTGATTGGCCTGAGGGTAGACAAATACTTTAGGCAAAGGTGATCGGCATCCTTTTCTGTACACTGAGGAGAATGCTGATAGAAGGTCTCTCTTTCTAAAATCACAGGTTATAAGGAATACTTTGTTGATATGTGGAGAGAGTGCCTACAATGGAGGCCAACCCTGGGGGAAGCTGAGCTGAAAAAGAGAAAAAGAGAGAGGGGAAGGAAGGGTGGGTGAGGGAATGGAAAAGGGAAGAGACAGCAAGAGAGGATGAGAAGAAAGAGAGAAATGGAGAGAAAGAAGAACAGAAGAAACAGTGAAGAGAGGGAAGAGAGAGAGAGAGAGAGAGTGAGAGGAGAAGCATGAGGTAACATTTTGAACTCCTAGACTTGGTAGTGCTTGAAGGTTTCTATTGCATGCTTTGCTTTTACGTATAAGAATTCGAGTTCAAGTTTTGTTACTTGCAAAAGTAAGAAAAGTACAGAAGCAAATTAAGGAACAAACTTGAGCTTTTAAAATCCAGTCGAATATGCATATAAGGAATGGTGGGGTGGGGCACCCAGGAAGAACATCCAGCAGCAGAACAAAGAGTGACAGAAAGGAGTGTTTACAGTGCTAATTAAAGAACAAAGCCCGGAGTAATTCAAAAGCAAGGAAAAGGATAGGGCAGAAGAGAAAGTGATTCTTCTCTGGAACCATAAATGCACTGGCTCATGGATAACAGTGATTCTAAATAAAATGTAATTTGACAAAAAGCTACAACCATGTGGGGAACAAAGGGTGAACCTCTTCTGGCTTTGAGAGTAATAGCCTAGTAGAATTCTAGAGGAAGAGGCAGAGAAAGCAGTTATACAGCAGGAAAAGACCAGATGGGACTAGAATCCCCAAATCCAGACTGAAGAGGACCTGATGTGGGTGGTGGGGTGTCTCAGGTACTTTTTTGTTGCTGAGACAAAATACCTGACACCCAAAGTTAATGGAAGAAAAGTTTATTTAGCTCATAGTTTGTAGAGGTTTCAGTCCATATTGGCTGGCTCCAAGGCATGGTGGCATGGCAAAGGAGAAACAGTCCATGGCAAGGCAGTAGGAAGCAGTGAGCCTCCCTTCCCCTTTTCATTTTATTCAGGCTACAAGGCCATTGGTTGGTGCCACTCACACCTAGCATGGGCCTCCTGTCTTTAATACATCCATTCAGCCATACCAAGAACAGTACTAATCCAATCAGTTGACTAATCCAGTTATCATGCACCCTAATCCAGCATCAAAGACCTATGATTCAGTCACCTTCCAAAAGCCCCCGCTATGAGCACTTGAGGCTTTGGGGGGACATCTAGATACAAACTGTAACAGATTTCCTATTATAAATACAAGTTTCCTCCTCACAAGGAAGAATAGCATCTGTATCCTTGGAAAGAGACCACACTAATTGGAGACTGGGGCATTAGGAATCAAAAGGAATCAGGGAATAGGGCTCTGGAGGGCCTCCATATAGAAACAGTTTACTCACAGGAGGAAGAAGTTCTCTGGAAAGATCTTAGGACTAGAAGGCTGACCACTAAGTTTTTCTGAATTTTACTAGAGATCAAGCATATCTCAAATACTATTTAAAAACAAGACAAAACAAAACAAAACAAAACAAAACAAAAAACAGAGGCGGTAAGTATACAGGGAAGTGAGGCAATGATTTTAAATTATTTTAAAAGATAGGTGTATGAATTCAGCTTGACATGACTGTACCCATCTTGAGTTGTAACCACCATGATTGCCTTAGAACAACTGTAGCCAGTTTTATCCTGCATAGTTTTCCAGTGAATTGTAAATAGACAAAACGATTGGAACAATATGTGGAGTTTTACAACTGGCTCCTGGCTTCCGGCTTCCGGAGATCTGCCTTACTCCTTGGTATCAGCTTAAGATAAACCAGGTAAAATCCAGTTAGAATGAAGTCACTATTGTACTAACCCATTTGGGTCCTTTTTTCTGACCCAAACTGTGGGGCTCTAACTGGGTATTGCTGTCACCCAGGGTCACACTTCCATTAGTAACTGCCCTAATAAATTGTACTCTATTCAGTCATTGATCTGTCTGCCTTTTTTTCTTTGATCTCATGGCACCTTGGGTTCTGTCCTCATACACTAGAATATTCTAGAACAGTAGCAAAACCCTTTTCAACTAGCGTCTTAGGCAGAAGTCTAATGTGTAAACCAACAAAATATCTATTAGTTCATTCAGAGGTGGGGGCCTGGACGTCTATTGGCACAGCGTTGCATTCTATGACTTCTTGAGAACACTGGTGTACTCAGTGCAATTCACATAGCAAAAGAATCACTGGTCTACAGCAAAGGGAATTGTGGCTCAGTCCAGTTCCCTGGAGTAGGAACATATTCACTGATGTGAGGCCATAGCTTTGGCTTTCTTCTGTGATACAATGGGTCTTCCAGGTGTGATTTTCTGTGTTTCCAAAGACCCTGCTGGAGTGACGGAAGCCTCAGCAAGCAGCTGGAGTCTGGGATCCTGCTTCTGCATCTCCATTTTCATCAGTGGCTGTGGCTAACAAGAGGGGGCTTTGGAAGCCTGGAAAGAGCTGCAAAACATAGTGGATCGCGGTTTGTTTTGGTAGCACTTCTCAGTGATGGTGCATGGTGCCTTCTAGCTCAAACCCTGTATGCCCCCTGCCCCGACAGATGCCCACTCCAGATCTCCACTCGTCTCTCAGGTTCCATCTTCCGCCGGAAGTCTCCCGTATCTTTTTACCCCCTTGTTCCACCAGACTGGTAGCATTGTTTTTACACTAACCTACAACTGTTTATCTATCTCCTGGCATTAAAGTATGAACTCTGAATTGGAGGGGACTGAATTATTCACCTCCTTATTTCTAGTACTTGACATAGCACTTATTTCATTGTAGCTATTAAGAAGAAATTTTTTTTTTTTACGGAAGTACAAAACCATGTTTTCATAAATGAATGATGAGGAAGGAGGGAAGCCCACACTCTTTTATGATTTATCCAGTTTTGAGCACTTGCCCTTTATTTGATATTAACACAGTGACTGAAGAAATTGAATGGTCTGTTCCTTCAAATCAGCAACAACATCTGGTGATTGCAACCCCTCTGCATTCACACAAAAGCCTCGAGTCCTAGCCAAGGCTTGGGATCCCAATTCTTAGACTTTTCAAGTTGAAACAGAATGTTAAAATTGCCTTCTGGTGCCTGTGTTTCGTTAATTTGTAGCTGGTGTATTTTTTCTGAAATTTGGATTACTGAGGCTTGCCTTCCTCTTGCTTGTTTCTTGCTGTTGATTGTCCCACTCCTCTGTGAGTTCTTACAAAACAGCAGATGCTGCTTTTCTTCTCCCGGCTCCCTTCCATGTCTCGCCTGGGGCAGGAGGGCTTTCTGGTTGACAAAGAGTGTTCCCTGGAACCATATTCATGAAAATAAAGCTTCTCAGGCAATAGATAAAGCATCTTATTGTTTAGATATTTAAATTTTACAGTTTTATAAAGACTCTAAAGTATGTATACACACACACACACACACACACCACCACCGCTGCCAGCACATCTGAGCAGTGCATCTCCCTCTTCCTCTCCATCTGACAGTAAAATTAATCAAGCAATTCAGTAGCCATACTGAGAGTAATAAAGCATCCTGCAATTAGAAGTACGCTCCCTAAGTGCCGTAACAGCAGAGTCGTAATCTATGGAAAATAATTAATGTGTAAATGACAAAATGATGTAGCCACCTTCTTCGCTCAGATGAGTGAAGCCACAGCCAGTGTAAGAATCAGGGAAATATCTGGCTGCGGCGGTGAGGTGGGCACACGGCTGACCTAAAACTGAGTGGGTCAGGGCGACTGACTCGTGTCTCTTATCTTCAGGGGTCTTTGGATCGGATGTCCAGGCAAGATATCAAGGGCTGTATCAAAGCTGGGGCGATGAGGCGATAAATAGGAAATCAAGCCAGGGCTGCTTTACTCAGAGTGCACGGACCTCTCCAACCATGACCAGGTCTGTGGAAGTAACACATGCAGACTTTTACAAAATCACATTCCGGGTGCAATAAAGGAGCAAAAGTGCTCGTTACAAGCAGGTTAGAAAAGAACCCCCGTAAAGTCATTATAAAGTTCAATTTAAGAACGATTTTTCTAGGTGTAGGGACTCAGGAAGAAGCAACAAAGGAAGCACAATGTAACAATGTAAAAATTAAAAACTTCTGAATTTTAAAGAATAAAATGTAGAGCTGAAAAAAGGAAACACTTTTGCTCAACCTCTGGAAGACAAGTATCAACAATTAAAAAAAAGACTACTTACAAGTTAATATAAAATGCTTTTTTTGTTTGTTTGTTTGTTTTTTGAGAGAGTGTCACTGTGCAGTTCAGGTTGGCCACAAAATAACAGTGATCCTCCTGCCTCAGCCTCCCAAGGGTTGGGATTATAGGCGTGCACCACCATGCCCGGCTAAAATGCAAATATTGAAAAACACATGAAAGAATTTGTGTAATCGGAACTCCTTCAAGTAATGTTTTATTAGAATAAAAGGGATGCGTGAAGTCCCAAATTTCAGGAAAACATGTAGATAGTGTTCAGTAAGATAGGTAACAAGATAGGAAGGGTCAGAAAGAGACTGTGGAACAGTTATTTCTTGTGTCCAAGACTGTGGTATTTGAACAGCAAAGCAAAGGGCGAGCTGGGGCCGAGCAGTGTGTGTCTTCATCTAAATTTCTGTATGAACGGGGCCAGGAAGCTGGGTCCCATTCACATGGGGCTCTGAGCAGGGGATCTCCAAGGTACATGGCTCTATATGGCAGTCAGAAATGGACCCCTTCTTCATGCCAGGAGATTAGAATTCAAGAGGTTACACCAATAAAGTGAATGGTAAGCAGAGGCAGCTGCTAGACTTCGGGAGCAAAAAATCTGAAAAGGGTTTTGGAAGAGCTTTGTGCAGTACAAAGGATGTTATCATAACATTTTCTTGGATTGCAGAGAAAAGAAATAGGTTTAAGGCTATGCTCAGCCCTCTCTTAGATATTTCAGTGCAGTTAGAACTCCTGCTGATTGCAAATGCCCGAAGTATTGTGGCTCTGTGTGGATTCACCTGTTCTACATGACTACCTTCACATAAAGAAACCCCAGTGGAAAGAAAAGTTCACACAAATAGAGGACAGAACAAGACTGCTTTGTCTCTACTTCTGTCCTCTCGAATCTGTAGTTGTGTCTATATTAAAACAAATACTGAGACTTTCCTGGTCGGTTGGCTTACAGAGTGCGTAGACGAAGGAGTTGAAAAGCCATGTGCACTTTTTCTTTGTCTCTGAATCTCTTCATTTTTCTTCCCTTTGTTGGCTCGGAATGCAGGTGATCTTGGAAAGATGGTCGTAGACGGTTATGACTCACATTAGTTTTACCATTCATGAGCTCTGGGGAAGAGAGAGACCTTGCTCTGCCCCCTGCCACCTTCTGATATCCAAAATTTCAATCCCAGGAGATTCTCTGATTGGTGTTGGTTGGCCCACCCTCGGGATAATCGTGGTAGTCAGAGGGATGGGCTCTCACCAGGCTTACGATGAAGCTAGGTGCTCATGGCTGCAACTGGACATAGTCAGAGGCAATGTGAGTGTCTTTCCCACCAAAATCATGAGGGAAAGGAGGACAGTTCCTCCTTAGAAAGGGACTTGCAGCCCAGGTAGATAGGAATGATGACTACCACAGGTATACGTGAGAATATTATAATGTCACATGTACGTGAAAAGATGTCCAACCTCATTGGCAGTCTAAGAGGTGTAAAATAAAGAAGGGAGAATATTTTTGATCTAGCAAATTGAAAAATAAGAGAGGAAAGATATTGCCAAATGATGAAGGGAAATAGAAACCCTGGTTTATGTTTTAAAATCATATTTAATATAACGAGGAAGTTTTTAATTGCTATGTGAATGAAAGCAGGACATAGACTGTACAAGGTCCCATTTTAATTATTTAAAAAACAGTACGGCTGTGTGAGCATTTATATATACTTACAGTTTTGACACTATTTTTTCTCTTTGTGCTGGGATTATGACTGATTTTAATTTTCTTCATGCTTTTATACACACTTGAATGTTTATAATTGTTTTTATTTTAAGTTTGAGATATTAAAATATAATGTACTACAGAGAATAATATAAAAAAATGCTCACATATCCACAAATAAGTTTAGCAATTATTATTACATTGTTATATTTGCTTCAAGACTTACTTTAATAGAGGGCCGGTGAGATGGCTCAGCGGCATAAGCGTCTGCCCGGCAAGCGCGAGGGCCTGAGTTGGACTCCCGGATCCCACATACGAGAAAAGGGCCGGTGATATCGCTCAGCGGCACGGGCGCCTGCTGGCACGCGAGGTCCTGAGGTCGACCCCCGGTACCCACAAAAAAAAAAAAGACTTACTTTAATAGAAAGTCACTTTTATCCACCATCCTCAGCACCATTCCTGTTATTTCTCCACAGTTAACCACTGTGATTAAGTTGTCGGATACACTGCCAATCCATGTCTATACGTTCATACAGATTGCTTTATTGAATTCAGTTCATAATTAAAAAAATGCTATATAGATATGCAGCTGGAACAGACAAACACCCCAAATTTTAGTGGCTTACAAACATGAAAGAGTTGTTTCCTGGACGTGTTCCTGATTGCCATCCTTGGCACAGACGTTGCTTTCCTAATTCCTCTCTTTCTTTCATCCTTTCCAAGAGAATGCAGGAAGGTGGGTGGTTGCTGTACATGCTCAGATGATTGCTCTATACCATAAGCTGGTTATTTCCTCACACTTTTGAAAAACAGAGTGATTTATCGCCACATTCCACGTGACTGTGCCAAGAACTGGTAAAACCCTCCAGTGGGCGGTAATAAGCCTGTGTCAGACTGGTTTGAATCAGTTTTTGTTCATGGCATCCTTGCATCTTTCCCTGGCATCTCAGCTCCTGATACTCTCCCTAGTCAACCACGTGTTTTGGATGAAACTGTCTTGTTCCACCTTGGACCTCAGCTTCACGCACCGTGTTCCATATGCAGCCTCCTTCCCTTTAGGCAGGGTCACAGGAGATGCCCAGGTATCACTGGCGAAGGAAATTGCTGGAAAGCCTGCTCCTTATTTGCAGTGCCAACTGAACAACACTGATGGACAAGGCCTACTTCCCATGTGGTCTCCTAGTCCAGGGAGGAGGGATGGAAAAGCTCAATCCCGAGCTTGCTTTTAGTCTTAAATAACATATTGCTATTTAAAATTATATGTGCAACACCCTATAATTTAACTAAGATCTCATTTCATAAGAGGAAATAGCAGGCATGCAGGGAGTACGGGTCTCCATGTGGGGAAATGGGTGAGTTCTTGCTTCTCCTCTGGACACAATCAGGTCAGAATAACTTTTATGCTTCTGAGCCACTCAGTTTGGTCTGTCTGAGGAGTAGTGCTCCATGCCCACGTTTAGGTGAGGCTCATCCAAATTCGTCCCCAGAACGTAGCTGTCGAATTTGGGCTGAGGCTGCTCAACCCATCCACCCCGAGCATAGAAGTCAGCAGCCTGCTGGATCAAGGATCTTTCTTCCACCCTACCCCCACCACTTTTAAGGAATGTGGTTCTAAGTCCAGCAAATTTTGAGGAAGTTTCTTTATTTCCCTCAGATCTTTCCCAAAACAGTGTTTCTGTTTAGTTGGATGCTATATTTCTTTTATTCCACCTGTTCTTCATTTTCTTGTTTCATTTCTTGCCAAGCGAGACTACTTTCCCACCCCAGTTCAGCAAGGAAAATGATAGCTCTCCTGAATTTTCATCACGGGAAAGGGAATGTTGCAATGGAACACTCTGTGACTCTAATGGAAAATTATTCAAAAAAGTTGTTCCCAAAATCCTTTAGAGGACACTTTTTAAATGTCATCTTATGAAATTCAGCATTTCAGCCTTAGGCTTGAGAAATGCTTCTTTCCAGCCTAAAGTGGATGAATATATGGGAGAAAAATAAGTCAACGAAGTCTCGCTGTGCTGTGAAAAGTGACTGCTAAAGCATCCAGTGTCCCTCACGCAGGAAAGGCCTGGCACAAGGCGGCAGGTGTGCCGTCCGGGGTGGCTTTCTCATTCCTAATTAGTAGTTTCTTTTGTATTCCCCTGAGACTCTCTGGACTTTTTGTTTTCATGTTTCTCGAGTTGTGAGATATTACAGGTACATGTGAAGTTATTTTTACTGTGGCACCGGCTCTGGATAAATTAACACACATTTAAAAAAGTGGTAGAAGCAAAATGGATATGTTCTGCAGGATCCAAGTTTAGCTCCCGCTTTGCTCAAATTAGAAGCTTTAATCAAAAACATAAAAGGCTTTTGTGATTTAGCACATGAACCTGTGCCTGAGCCAGCAGAGAGAGTGTGAGAGAACCCTTGATACTGTTTTGGGGGTTTGCTTGTCTGAAGCACACAGACCTAGGAAGAACTGCTTTGTCTTGGTGTTTTATTTGTGAGTCCTTAGCCGGTGCGTCCAGCTACGGCGGCAGGAGGAGCCCCTCGAGAAACCCCCGCTCAGCTCACTGAGACTCTGGTTTGAGAAGATTTCTGTGAAGTTCTTTTTGTCACTGAAAATCTCACAGATCAGTTAGATCTTAACAGAAATAAATCTCGGGATTATGTAACACAAAATTTCCTTAGTGTGCACATTAAAAAATTAAATGTGCCGTTATTCTTGACAAACCTAAGCCTTCCAAATTCACACTTTGATTCCATTGTTTCAAACCCTGATTCTACCCCTGGATGACTCAGGAGGTCCTACTTTGTAGATCTGAATGTGAAGACCGAGTCTAACATCAACTTTTGGGTACCAAGTCAGCATCCTTTACCAAGTAAGGGGATGGTTGTCAAGTACAATTTTTCGAGGAGGGTGGTTTTTCTGAAAGCCACAGAAAAATTGAACTCTTTCTCTACTCCCTGCTTTCCAAATATAAATCTAATTATCATGTATAAAACTAGTAGTCTGAAGTCATAATTAGGCAATTTTTATTTGGAGACAAACAAATGTAAACTCCTTGGTGTCCTATTGTCAGTGATTTTTATTCACAAAGAAAGAAAAAAGTACACTTTCTTGGAGCAATGATTGAGAACTTAGCTCTGGTATCAAGCAGATGGAAGTCATTTTGAACCCCTGCCATGTAATTTGCGAGCTGTTTGACTTGGGGTAAATAATTTAACTTCTTCAGGGCTCAGTTTTTCACTTTACAAAATGGAAATACCCACACTAACTCAGCGCGTCACAGTAAGCAGGAGACAAGTTATGGGATGCATGAGACTCAGTGCTTGGCAGGTATCAAAGGCTCAGCTGCTCCAACTATGCTAGTTCCGTCACTTGCACTTCTTCCTTTTGTCCTTGTTGTAGGGACATGGAGATATTTGGGAGAGGACAGTAAGGCTTCAGAACTTTGGGGTCAAAGTGACAGATGGTAAGGATATTTTACTAGAAATTTTCTTTAGCTTTTGATAACTGTTAAGTGTCTCATGCAGGTCTCCAACCCATTCAGGGGGGATGTGTCTGCAGAACCGAATGCCGTGCAGACCTCTGTCTCTCTTGTAGCGTCGCATCTGTCCAGTGTGAAGGCAGCTGATCACCTCACCTCTCACTGGGCGTGCCTAGGAGTGAAGAGAAGTTGATGCCTCTTTTACGTCAAGCTATTCCTGAGAATCTGGTGTGATTGCCTGTCCTCGTGTCTCTTCCCTTCTCATCCACCATTCTCCCTTTTGCTTCCTGATTCCCATTATTTTCCTTTTTTCCTTTAGCAATTTGGAATGAGAGAGCATTCTAAGTAACTTAGATCTTGCCCATTTATATGTTGGAATGAAGGGAATAACAAATTCCATTTCAAGTAATTTCCAAAGCAGTTTGGTAACCTAATATATTACTTTGACAATGCTAAATCTTTCCATTTCTTCTATATAGCACTATTAGACTGAAAATGACAATATTTTAACTTGATCACATTTTTTTACTTAAAAATTTTTAAATTGCTTCTTCTGGATCATGAGGCATAAGTGGATTTCAATCTCATAAGACTGATGACTCTAGACCTGAAGTTCTGAATAGGTTTTCTACTACTCATTTCTTAAATGATTATGGGATGGATTACAGCATTTAGTTTTCTAAATTGACATTTCAAGATGAAACAATTAGTTGGAACATTTTCTTTTAGGAACTGAGGAAGGGCAGTAATTGATAGCAATTAATTAAGATGATATATCATTTAAGACTTTTAACTGAGGTATTCTAACCTCTTATCTCAGTTTAAAAGTATGAAAAAAGGGCCGGTGAGATAGCTCAGCGGCATAAGCGCCTTCTTGGCAAGTGTGAAGTCCTGAGTTTGACTCCCGGTACCCACATAAAGGAAAAAAAAGGGCCGGTGATATCACTCAGTGGCGCAGGTGCTTGCTGGCAAGTGCGAGGTGCTGAGTTCGACTCCCGGTACCCACATAAAAAAAAATGTGTGAAAAAGGATGAGACATTTAGGATTTTTTTTTTGTTGTTGTTGTTGGAGAAATATTTGTTCACTATTGCTGCTATAATTAATTACCACAAACCTAGTAGCTTAAAACAACTCAGATTTATTATCTTGCCATCTGCAGAGAAGAGGGGTAAGCTGGTTTCACAGGCCAGCGTCCCTTCTGAAGGCCATGGGAAGTTTGTTTCTTTGCCTTTGCTGCTTCTGGAGGATATCTGCATACCTGAGCTTCTGCCTTCTGGTTCCATCTTCAAACCCAGCAGTGCAACATCTTTTCTGACATATCTCTGCATCCTTTGTCTCCTTCTTTCTCTTCTGACCCTGTGATTACATTAAACCCACTGGATTATCCAGGATACTCTCCCATGTCAAGAGCCTCAGCTGCACTTCCCAATCTCGCTTTATCATGTAAGCTAATATGTCCACAGCTTTGGGGACCAGGACATGTCCTCTGTGACGGACTGTTACCCAGTCCACCATGACCAAAATCAGAATTCTCAACTCTGTATGGTAAAATGGGGACCAGTTAGTGAAAGCTTCTAGGAATCAATGTCATAAAAGGCAATCGAAGACTGAAAAATGGGCAAGTTGAGAAGCGATGGATGAGTAATAAATAACATGGCAAAATGCAACAGCAAGTGTTTCTGATGTGTAACAAGGATGGCCACCCAAGGTATTATTTGTAGCTTACCAACAGCATACAAAGGGACTAGGAAACAGGTGATGGAGTGAGAGACAGCTGGGTCCAGAGAGACCTGTCAGGAAGGTGACAACTGAGAGAGCAGATTGCCGTTACTGCGAGAAGAACAGAGCAACGCTCTGTTCCCAATTTTCACTGGTGATCAGGAAGATGACCGCAATGAGATGAAGAGAACTCAAGCATTGTAAGAAATACAGACTCAGAACTCATTTTTAAAGCAAATAGTCTTTGTATCTCCTGAAACGGATATGTAAAAAGTTAAATAGTACGAGAAGGGTATAAAAATTTAATTTTTATTTTGGAAATAGTGAGGTATGTCTGCCAAGGCCATCTGAATGTACCTAGCATTACAAAGTCATGTTCCTGTTGGTAACAAACCAGGAAGATGAATTTCTTGCTTCGTCTCCTGTGCCCCCGCTCCTTCCCACCTTGTGTAATCAGTATCCTTCTCTATATTCCCTCTGCTGTTTTCAGTTCAGCCTTTGTTTCCTGTCTCCTGGACCAGTCCATTCACCTAACTTGCCTCTAGACTTTTTAATTCCTCCTTCTCTTATCCACGTATTATTATGTGGTTATATTAGCTGATTGTTCCACCCCAATT
Source organism: Erethizon dorsatum (assembly GCA_028451465.1). Lineage (NCBI taxonomy): Eukaryota > Metazoa > Chordata > Mammalia > Rodentia > Erethizontidae > Erethizon > Erethizon dorsatum. The sequence continues at coordinate 121,774,987 of CM051829.1, read as the reverse complement.
TCAAAATCCTTTCATTAATTTCTGGAGAATGAAGTTTAGACTCTTTGGCCTAACATTCAAACCCCTATAAAATTAGGTGGCCCAGTCCGAACAGGCACAGGGGCAAGAGGTGAGGAGTCGGTGGACCTTGGCTCCAGCCCAACTCTAATACTTACAAAACTGTAAACTGGGCCATGGGATTGTCTTCCGTGAGCTGTAGCTACTTCATCTTTAAATTGGAAAGTATTGTAATGCCTGGATTGAAAGGTTGTTAGGGGAATCATATTTTTTAAAATAATGAGTATGAAAACACTTTAGGCACAAAGCAAAAATGTTATCATTACTTTTTTTATTTTAAAGAAAAAACCATAAAAACAATGGTACAAAATTTCAAAACAAGATTGTAGGAGAGTAACAATGGTTAGTACATTGCATATTGTTATCTTCAAAGTAGTTGCTCATATTACAAGATATAGGCATGAAAAACTGATCAAACAATATAGGCATAAACCTTTCTTTTCAATGAACTAATAGCAATTAGTAGTATAACTATCTTAACTATCTTGTGTGTGTGTGTATATATATTTTTTTTTTTCCTTTTCCCTTCCTTCTTTTCTCCTTTCTCCTATCCCAGTTTCTGTTTCCTTTTGAACAGTTTCTTTCCATTTCACAATATCTATTGTACATTTTGGATCTTATTTACTCTTTCAGCTTCTCACACTAGGGAGACAATACAATACTGACACATGTGAGTCTGATTCATTTCACTTGTGAGTATTGTCTCAAGTTGCATCCATTTACCTATAAGTCTCAAGTTTATCCTTCTTTATAGCTGAGTAGTACTCCATTGCATAAAAATACCACATCATTTTTATCTATTCCTTGGTTGATGGACATTTGTGTTGTTTCCAAGATTTAGGTATGACAAATTGTGTTGCTATAAGCATGGGTGCACATGTATTGCTGTGGTATGATGTTTTTAATTCTTCTGGGAAAATACCCAGAAGGGGAATGGCTGGGTTGAATGGGTCATCTAATCCTAGCTTTTTGAGGGGTCTCCACACTGATTACCATAGTGATTGTACCAGTCTACACTCCCACCAACAGTGGAGAAGGGTTTCTTCTTCCCCACAGCCCATCCAGCATTTGTTATTGGTTGATTTCTTGATGACAGCCATTCTTTACGGGGTGAGATGGAATCTCAGTGTTGCTTTAATTTGCATCTCTTGAATGACGAATGATGTTGAACATTTTTTCATATATTTATTTGCTATATGTATTTCTTCATCTGAGAAGGGCATATTCATCTCAGATACCCATTTTTGGATTGGGTCTTTGAATTTGGGGGTTCCGATTTTTTCAATTTTTTCAATTTTTTGTATGTTCTAGATAGAAGTTCTTTGTTGGAGGGACAGTTGGCTAAAATTTTTCCCACTCTTGGGTTGTCTTTTCACACTGTTGGCAATTTCTTTTGATATGCAAAAGCTTTTTAATAAAATGAGATCCCAGTTGTTGATTCTTTGAAGTGTTTCCAGGGCAGTTTGGGTTTTGTTCATGAAGTCTCTGCCTACCCCTACATCTTTAAGATTTCTACCTACTTCTTCTTCCAGTAGATTTAGGGTTTCTGTTTTAATGTTTAGATCTTTGGTCCATTTTGACTTTAGTTTGGTGCATGGTGATAGACATGGGTCTACTTTTAGTCTTTGGCATGTAGAGAGCCAGTTTTTCCAGCACCATTTATTAAAGAGGCTATCTTTCTTCCAGTGAACATGTTTGGCCCCTTTGTCAAAGATAAGGTGGCTGAGTGTGTTTGGAGTTGTGTTTGCATCTTCTACTCTGTTCCACTGGTCCTTAGGTCTGTTTTTTTGCCAGTATCATGCTGATTTTATCACTGTAGCTTTGTAGTATAATTTCAAGTCAGGGATTGTGATGCCTACTCCCTTGCCTTTGTTGCCCAGGATTGCCTTTGCTTTTCTAGGTCTCTTCTGGTTCCAAATGAATTTTAAGAAAGTTTTCTCTAGTTCTTTGAGGTACGTTCATGGTATTTTGATCAACATTGGATTAAATCTGTATAACAGTTTTGGGAGTATGGCCATTTTCACAATGTTGGTTCTTCCTATCCATGAGCAAGGGATATCTTTCCATTTTCTGATATCCCCTTCAATCTCCTTTTTCAGAGTACTGTAATCTTCAATATATAGATCCTTTACTTCTTTTGTTAGGTTGATTCCTAAGTATTTCTTTTTTTGGGTGCTACTGTGAAGGGTGTGGTTTCCCTAATTTCCCTCTCAGTGAGTTTGTTGTTGTGTACAGGAATGCAATTGATTTTTGAGGGTTGACTTTGTATCCAGCTACACTACTGAATTTGATTATTAACTCTAGGAGTCTTTTGGTCGAGTTTTTGGGATCTTTTATGTAGAGTATCATGTCATCTGTGAATAATGATAGTTTAACTTCTTCCTTTCCTATCCTTATTCCTTTTATTTCTCCTTCTTGTCTATTTGCTCTTGCTAATGTTTCTAGAACTATATTGAATAGGAGTGGTGATAGTGGAATCCTTGTCATGTTCCTGATTTTAGATTAAAAGCTTTCAGTTTTTGTCCATTTAATATGATGTTGGCTGTTGGTTTATCATAGATGGTTTTTATCAGATTGAGGTAAAGACCATGTATTCCGATTTCCTGTAGGGTTTTTATCATGAATGAGTGTTGGGCTTTGTCAAAAGCTTTTTCTGCATCTATTGAGATGATCATATGATTTTTGTCTTTGGCTCTGTTGATATGTTGTATTATGTTTTTTGATTTGCATATGTTGAGCTATCACTGAATTTCTGGGATGAATCCCACTTGGTAATGGCCTATAATCTTCTTGAAGATTTTTTTGCATTCTGTTTGCTAGTATCTTATTGAGGATTTTTGCATCTATGTTCATTAGGGAGATTGGCCTGTAATTCTCTTTTTGGTTGGGTCTTTCTCCAGTTTTGGCATCAGGTAATACTTGCCTCCAGAAATAAGTTAGGGATTATTGCTTCCCTTTCAATTTCATTGAAGAGTTTGAGGAGTATTGGCATTAAATCTTCTCTAAATTTCTTGTAGCATTCAGCAGTGAATCCATCACAACCTGGGCTTTTCTTTGCTGGTAAGATTTTGATTACATTTTCAAACTCCTTAACTGATATTGGGTTATTCAGAATTTTTATATCTTCTTGACTTAGCTTTGGTAATCATACATATCTAGGAATCTGTCCATTTCTTCTGTGTTTTCCATCCTATGAGAGTAAAAATTTTTGAAGTAGGTATTGATGATCTTCTGAAGTTTTTCAGGATCTGTAGTGATTTCAACCTTTTTATTCCTCAGTGCATGAATTTGAGTCTTTTCTTTTTCTTGATAAGGTTGGCTAAGGGTTTATCAATTTTATTTATTTTTTCAAAGAACCATCTCTTCAATGCATTAATTCTTTGCATTGTTTTCTTGGTCTCCATTGCATGAAATGAAAGAATGTGAAGGGGTAATCAGAAAGGGAAGAGACAATGTTTACTCACTTGAAAGTTTAAATTCAAGAAGTAGTTGAGGAAAGAAAGAGGATCAATAGAAGAAAACAAAAAAGAAAGGCAAGAAACCTAAACAGTGAAAAAAAGAAGGAAGAAAGCAAAAGAGAACAAAAAGGAAAAGAAGAAAAGAAAGAAAAAGGACACCAGAGAAAGAGAGGAGAGAAAAAAGCCCCAAATACAAAAATAACCACAGAAAGAAAACAGAACAGGATGATATCCAACCAGACAGGAAAGGGATAGCCAATCAGACAAACAAGGGAGGGTAAAAGTAGTAAAATACCTCTGGTGTTTACAGTTCTATGATAGTGTCCATGTTTAATCCCAGAAATGTGCTGGGTATGGAGCTGATCTTGGCCTCTGGATGTGGGGGCTGGGACTGGTCTTCTGTTGGTGGAGTTCTCCAGAGCCCAACTGCTGGCTCCTCACTGCTGCTTCCAACACTTCCACTTTGCTGGTCTACCTGATTACTCCACCCCCAAAGGCATGTGTTCGCGCTTGCGCCAGGGCCAGCTGTTGTCCTGAGTCTCAGTTCTGGTCCATCTACCCACCAAAGGTGTGTGTCCTTACACTCCTCTTGCAGACACCGCCTTCCTAGGGCAATGGAGGAAGTGCAGAGCATGGTACACTCTTGCAGGTCCCACCATATCATTATTCTTGTTTGCTACGATTCTTCCCATCTTTTCCTCCACTGACTGTCCCCATGCACTATCTACACTGAGGTATTTAACATTTTGTACAAATAGCACACATTCTCCATTTGCCTTTGGGGATTAGTTTCCTATTGCTGCTGAAGCAAATAACCATCAACATAGTGACTTAAAACAACACAAATTCACTATCTTGTAATTCTACATGCTGGGAGTATAAATGGGTCTTGGTAGACTCAAACCTGGGGTTCAGCAGAACTGTGAACTAGCCAGAAGAATTGGCTTCCTTGTTAACTCCAACTTACAGTCTGCCTAGCACCCATGAGTTGCATTTCTCCAACTTCTGGTTCTGCCCTTACATCTTCTCTGACTCTTGCACTTCTCCCTCCCTCTCATAATGACTTGGGATTATAATTAGGGCCCACTCAGGTAATCAGAATAATACACTCTCTCAAATTTCTTAACCTAATGACATCTTCAAAGTCCTTTTTACCCACTAAGGTAACAAAGTAGGCAAGCATAGGTCCTGGAAATTAAAACATGGACATTTTAAAGGAATATTTTTCATCTTCCACACTTAGCTTAGTCTCTATTTTGACCTGGGGTTGCTGCCCACCCCATCTAGCACCAGAATAGGGTCTATTTAAATGTCTTCTCCACCATAAAATATTTCCCAGTTACTCCCAACTGAATTTCAACTCTTCCCTCAGTAAATGCTCTGTGATAGGAGAAACAATTTTAATGTGCTCACGTCTTTCCTCTACGAATCTTCAGTTAAATATTTTGAGTATTGTTTTGGTAGCTATTCCCCATGTCTGAGCTTTGCGAAGACAGAAAGGGGAAAAGCTACACTGGCAGACTGTGGAGAGAAGACAGGTCTGAAGATGAAGCAGGTTTTCTGGGCTCTGCTCATAGCTGGGCTGCCAGGGACGTGTCACGACACACCCAAGGAGGGATTGGTATGAGTCTGAATGAAGAACCTGGTGGAGACCCAACACTGAAGTGAAAGACTTCACTGCTCTTCAAGGTGCTGTCACAGGACAAAACAAATTGTTCTATTGAGTTGGTGATAAGCAGCTCTCCTAACTTATTTTTGAAAAGGAAGACAAGCAAGAAAGAATGTACCTAGCAGTTACCTGTGCTTCGTGGAAGCTCTGCTTGGACACAGGATGCTTGGGTGGTGCGACAGATTAGATCTGGATGGCACCCAAAGAAAGGCTCAGATGTTGAAAGGTTGGTCTCCAGTGGGTGGTGCTATTGGGAGGTCATGGGACTGCAGGATAGGGGTCTTTGTTGGGGGAAGCAGGCGCTGGGGACATGCTCCTGAAGGGGATAATGGGACCCTGACCCCCTGTCCCCTCTGCTTTGGGCTGCCATGAGGTCAGCAGTTTCGCTCCACCATGTGCAAGTTGCCATGATGTCTATTTTGCAAAGTGAACACAAACTAAAATCTCTGAAACCACGAGTGGGTTATACCTTGCCTTCCTTTAAGTTGATTTTCTCAGGTAGTCTCCCACAGTGATGCAAGGTTGACTCACAGCTTCTACTGTAAACTTAGCTCCAAAGGGCCAATGGGGTTTCAGGGCAGAACTTGAGTCAACTGGTTTAGAGGTCTTAAACTTAGAAAAATGATAAACTTTTTCTGTTGTCCCTTACTGGCCAGGAGGGAGGGAAGTATAGCATATTTTTAGACGTATATACTTCACAATACATATTACATATATTTTGTTTTTAAGGTCACAAATAATTTTTTTCCTGCTAAATGCCAATAGTTTAAACTTAAGAATTTAAAGTTAACAATGACTAAAATTATCATTTAGCAATAGAAAGATGTTAGCAGAATTCTTTTATTTAAAACAACATTTCTCCAACAGTGATTTTAATCATAGTTCACAGATTGTTGTTTTGTAAAATGCAAAGAATTTTTAATTGAAAAACCTGGATACCTTCCTCTATCTGATGATAATTATATAGACAATACAGTAGTTACCAACATTAACATTTTGGAAAAGTGATATGGAGAAGGATGGACATTGGAATGCTTAAAAATAAAACAAAAACCGAAACTGCAACTAACAGAATAAAATAGGTTATAAGCTGATCAGAATTCATCAGCAATGGAGTTTAATTCCATGGTATTCTACTGTTATCTGTCAAACATACTTGCAATTAAGAGAAAATATCTCCCAGCGTTTCCATGGTGCTAGAGCATTCCAGTAGAACAGCCAGCCCACACAAGGCCGAGGAGCTATAAAATATTAATTCAGTACAAGGATGCATCTGACAATCTTAACATTTATTACAGGTTATAGCAATTTTGCCCTACAAGTGACTCAGTTAAAATGAACACTGTCAAATATTGCAGAATAGGGCATACCTTCCACTTTCTGCAAAGGTGTTTTTGTTTTTATTTATTTATTTTTTAAAGCTGAAGATAATAAGACTATTTGCATGGCAGAGAACTCTCCATAGTCACTATTTATGCATTCTGAAAGATGAAGAAGGTTGAACAGCTCTCATCAGTCATGGGGCTTTGGCTTGCTGCAAATATGGCGTGGGGAGGGAAATTTTGAGGTCATGGCTGGAACAGTTTTGTTCCTCTTAGGACACATCTCTTCATGAGTCAGAGAATTAATGAATTTTGAGGTGGAAGAGGATCTTTGTTCCAGCCAACGTCAGAGGAAGAAAACATCTGAAAGGGAAGAAGGCATCCCGGATTCTGTTTGACCATCCTCACAGTGGCTCATCAGGGTGCCAGCAAAGGCACCACTCAGACATGAAGCACACTGTGCATTGAAAAAACAAAAAAATATAATTTCTTTTCCCAGGTGGAGGCCACCTGTAAGATTTTTGTAAATTATGCTATTCCTCTTATATCTCTCTTAAATCAGGCAATTCATAGCTTGTGAATGAAAAACTTCTTTTATTGTGTGTATTTTCCACCAAATCATTCCCTTTATTTCTTAAAAAATATTTATGGTATCAAATGCTGAGATTTACAGTTAGTTATTTATAGAAATTATTTTAAAAGTCTAATGAATAGGGCCGGTGAGATGGCTCAGCGGCGTACGCGCCTGCCCGGCAAGCGCGAGGGCCCGAGTTCGACTCCCGGAACCCACATACGAAAAAGGGGCCGGTGATATCGCTCAGCGGCACGGGCGCCTCCTGGCGCGCGAGGTCCTGAGGTCGACCCCCCGGTACCCACCAAAAAAAAAAAAAAAGTCTAATGAATAACGTTTATCACGTATGATTCTAGTCATGACTTATTTTGGCCTTAGTCATTTCATTAGCTATCACCGCTGGCATTTTTGTCTGAAATGCTATGATGAAGAAAGCCAAGTATTTGTGGATTCCAGGAGTCCTCATACTAACATCAGTCCCTTATATCCAAAATATTTTGAGATGGAGGGAGGTTTCTTGTTGGAAGAATTTCTCACTTGCTTATCCAGATTGGTTTTTCACTTCCTTCCTTCCCTCCTTCCTGCTTGCTTGCTTGCTTTCTCTTTTCTTTCTTTCTTTCTTTCTTTCTTTTTCTTTCTTTCTTTCTTTCTTTCTTTCTTTCTTTCTTTCTTTCTTTCTTTCTCTCTCTCTCTCTTTTTCAGAGTAGAATATATTTATTAGGGAAGGAAAGCTTCTGTCTGAGAGAGAGGCAGAAGGGATCCCAAGTGGACTGCCGAGGACCCTGCCTTTTTTTTTTTTTTTTGTGGGTACCGGGGGTCGACCTCAGGACCTTGCACGCCAGCAGGCGCCCGTGCCGCTGAGCGATATCACCGGCCCTTTTTTCGTATGTGGGTTCCGGGAGTCAAACTCGGGCCCTCGCACTTGCCAGGCAGGCGCGTACACCGCTGAACCATCTCACCAGCCTGACCCTGCCTTTTTAAAGGGATTTTTATAGAGCAAAACCATGAGATGAGGCAGGTCCAAGGTGGGGAAAATGGGAAATCACAAGGTGGGCATGAGGTGGGACAAAACTATGGTAAACCAATAAGATTAAGATTACAAGCATAATTGCTCAGGCAATATTGATTAAATAGGGATCAAATGGGGAAGCAAGTCACGTAGCAAGTGGGCATGAGACAGAACAGGGTATTTCCTGGAGGGGGTGGGTCAGTGGCTCTTCCTGGCTTCCTCGAGGTAATCGATACCTATTTAGTATATCAATCTCTGTTGTTTATTCTTAGGGGAAGTATGTGGGTGAATTGGTTTCATCTTTTGTGTTGAGGTCTGGCGCTCAGCGGAGGTGTCTCTCTCTCACAGTTGCAGTGCAACTCATCTGTCTTCTGCACTGGCTCCTTTGAGGGCCCAGCCCTGTCTGACTGCCTGTAACATTTCTGTCTAACTTAGCTGTCTATAACATTCCCGCCCTCTGAAGAATTACCCTGAACTGCCGTGTGGGAGCACTGGGCGATGACCGGTCTTGCTTCTTCAGGCTGACTGGGTCATAGTTGAGACGGGCAGTCAGAGATGCTCCACAGAGGGTCCATCTGCAGGCCCCTGTAGATGCCAGACTCTCTCATCTTGGGTAGGCAGATAGCTTTAGGTCTCCGTCCAGTGATCTCGGTGGAAGACCTCCAAACGGTATGGCAGAAAGAAACTCCCAACCTGCTAGATGCCTGGTACAAGTTCATGTTCTCTGAAATCGAAGAATGAACTTTAGGAACATTGGAGGTTAAGAGCAGAATATATTTATTAGGGAAAGAAAGCTTCTGTCTGAGAGAGAGACAGAAGGGGTCCCGAGTTGGTTGCCTTTTCAGATTTTTCAGACACTCATGACCATTGTCTGCAGGGATTGTCTTTTAACTAATGAAAAAAAATAGAAGTATCTAGGTACATAAATCACAAGGAAATACATCTCTCAAGCAACATGATGAAACTTCCTTTTTACTACTAGAAGTAGTTATTCCCAACTGAAAAAAAATGAGGACAAGGAATGAATAGGAAAGTTACAAAAATTAATAATGAAAATAATATTGAAAATTTAAAGATCAAACATTTGCCAATTAAAACAATCATTTTCTTTTACTTTCATGTGAACTCCAAGAGGGAGACTGTGCTATTATTATTCTTGTTTTACAGGGTATTTCCCAAAGTTGCTTAAGATTAAATGGCTCCATCTAGTCAGGTAACTAAAATAGAATTACAGAGCACCTGGTGGTAGAGCCTAAACTTTTGCCATTAGGAAGAGTGAGAAAGGAAGGAAGGAATAAATGAAGGAAAGAGTGAAGGAAGGAAGGAAGGAAAGAAAGGAAGAAGGAAAAAAGGAAGGGATGGAGGGAAAGGGTAGAAGAAAAGGAAGGAAAGAAATAAAAAAGAAGAGAAAGAAGAAAAATGGCTTTTTACCTGTCAAGCTGGTAACACTGATTTGATTGTGGTTTTTAAAGGTTAACCTTCTGTGGTTGTGAAGTCTGCAGGAGATTTGAACTCACACTATTTTGGAACTGTGGACTGATAATATTATCTAACTTCCTTCTGAAATAATTGGCCATGGTTACATGACCCAAATTGATCCAGAGTGAATCTTAAGACTTTTGTTTGAGGGTTGAGGAAGATGTGTTCTCTGTCTGAACCTGCAATGGTAAATTCATAGAAAATTGTATATTAGAACTTAAAAATCAATTAGTAGCCTGTGACCATATTGAGACAGGACATGCTCATGCTGCTCATCGCATAATTGGACGGCTAAGCTCCGTCAGCCTTGTCTGTCTGAGTCCAGCTGCTTCTTCCAGGTGGCCGGCCAGGTCAACCTGACCAGATCCAGCTGTAATATCTGTGCTTTTCCTACCTAAAAATATATAGTTTTTCCAACATGCTTCAAGGACTTTAGGCCCAGAACAGATTGGCCCAGTCAAGGACACATTTAACTCTATCCCTTCCCTCCCAGGATGTTCCTGCCTTATGATAAACAATTCCTTTCAAGTAAATGTGCTTAGAACAAATCTGCCTGACAGTATATAATTTGGTTCGTGTTACCAATCCTGTAATAACCTGCTATCAGCTTGGTACTTCCTGCTTGCAAAATGTATTTAAACTGAACTCTAAGCTGACTCTGGGCTGGTTATTTGGACTCAAGCCATCCCCCAGCCCACCAGTGTTAATAAACAAGTTGCCTTCCAAACTCCTCGATGTGGAGTGTTTTCCTTTTGGTCCAGGTTTTTCCACAGCAAATCTAAAGGAGGAGAAGTGTGTTCTCAGGAGCTCTCGGCAGCCATTTTGTCTGTGCTGGAGAGTGCATCTCAGATCACAGCGCAGAGCAGGAGACAGCAGGAAGCAGGAGCTTTGGTGGCTCTGACGAGCTCCTGTTCACCAGTCTGTGACTGAAATTATTTCTGGACTCTATTTATAAGGGTCATTAAAAATTCTTCATTATTTCAGACACTCTATTGATTGGGCTTTTTGTTATAAACAGCTGAAGGCATTAGAATTGATACTTGTTTCAAAAGTTCTAGAATTCTGAATTAGATTTGACCTAGGAATTCAACACAAGGACTTTATGAACTAAGTAATGATGTGGCTATATGAAATTAGCAGTTTGTTTTACAAAATAAAAGAGTATGAATGAGAAACAAAGCCAAATTACTTGGTTGTAAATAGCAAAACATTGGAGAAAAATAAAACTAAATTTCCAATAAGGGGGAGATTGACTGATAAATTGTGATACATCCATATAATATAAAATAATGTGGTGATAAAACATTATAATGTCAAAGGCAGTTTCCTAACATGGAAATGTTTACAATATATTTAAGTGAAAAAAGTAAGGTGAAAGCATATACATAAATGTTTTTGTATATATAAATTAAAAACATATATATTGTATTGATCTGCCAAAGCAACCTATAGTATCAAAATATTGAATACATTGAACTAATGTAATTAAGTATATTCAGTACATATTGTTTCAACCACACATAAACACATACATACATGCACATACACAGGTATTAAGCAGATATAAAACTTTCAAACATATTATTTCGGAATCACAAAATATTCCAGGAGATTCTGAATTCTTTTCCATCTGTATTTCTTCAAGTTTTAAGAATATGTATTTTCATCAAAGAGTAATACAGGCTGCTTGTAAACGATTGGACTTCACCTCATCTGGAGGTGAGCCCATCGGCTTTGCAGGACCTCTAAGCACACAAATGCGAGGCCGCTCTTGGTGCCTACTCTCTGCAGAGGAAGAATGTCCCTCCTTGAACCGAGCTTCCAGGCTGCAGCCACAGCTGGTGCTTTCTAACCTCCTTGAGTTCCTCATCTTCTCCTTAAGATGTGATGTTTTTCTCTTTTCCTCGAGGATTAATTCTCCCACTTATCTATTGTCTCTCCACTCTGTCACTTCAGCCACATCTTTCTGTCTTTATAAGCTTCCTATAAGCACCTTTAAGTCTTTCTCCATTTTATCAAATTATTCTTTTGTTCATTTCTTCATTCATTTTGACTTTGTCACTTACTTGCTTTTTCATTTATTAAGCCATGTAAGAATCCATGCACTGTTCCATCCATCCCTCCTTGTCTCTCTCCCTCCTTCCACTTATTCACTGAGCCATCTGTCTTTCACCCTTCCTTCCATAATAGTATCCAGCATGGGATCGGACACTGCCAGTACCGACAGATGGTCCTATCCTTTCTTGAACTACTGATTGGAGGCATCTGAAAGAATGGCTGGACTGAGGCATAGGAAAGAGAAGTTCCCATAATTACATGAGGTTCACAATAGAAAGGCGGAAGAGAGCACCAAAGACAGATTTCTGGTTAGACTTTGACAATAGATTTTCCTTTCTCTCTCCTCTTTCCTAGAATTCAGACAGGATAATCTCTCCAAGCTTTCCTATTAACAGAAGGTACCTGTGTTATTCAGCTTTCCACCACTGTGACAAAATATCTGAGAAAATCAACATATTAGAAGGAAAGGTTTATGTTGGCTCAGAGTGTCAGAGATTTCACTCCTTGTCACTTAGCTCCATTGTTATGGGCTGTGGTGAGGCAGAGCATCATGGAATGGAGTACGTGTTGGACCAGAACTACTCACCTCAGGGTGGCTGATAAGAAAAGAGAAAGAGCAAGAGGCCAAGGTCCCAGTATCCCCTCCAGGGGCTGTGCCCTCCAATAACCTAACATCCTCCCATGGAATCCCACATCATAATGGTTCTACATCACCCCCCCATAGTGCCACAGGCTGATGACAGAGTGTCCAATGCATGGACACTGGGAGGTTTAAGATGCAAACCAGCACAACCCTCTGATTCAATCATCGCCAGTCTCACTAAAACACCAATTCCAGTTTTTTTTTAAATTCTCCTTAATATTAAGGAAAGAGGGAAAGAAAATTTATCAAGCCTTTGTATATATTCCTGCATATCCACCAGAATTTTTATTCTATGGGAGCAGGAATTTTTGTTCATTTAATTCATTTTTGTATGCAGAGCAAGTATTAATTGAATTTTGAATAAATGAATCCCTTAAATTTTGTTTTCAGTGCTCTTGTAAATCAGAAAGAGAAAAAGAAAATTATCCTAATACCCTTTGCTCTCCTCTCCCCTTTCTTTGCTTGCTGTAGTCGTTTGGTCCACACTACAGAAGGGTGGGATGGATTCTGTAGCCAAGGTGTGAGGCTCAGCTATGCGCCAGCAGCTCTTGTGTGCAGAATCTTCTCACATCAGCCACACCTGTACACAATTCAACCTTGCTGTTTTCTTTTAAATGTTATATATTTAGTTTTTGTGATTGGTCCCCTATATCACGGTACATCAATAAATGAAACCAATAAATTCTGTTGTATTTTAACCAACTTTTAAAAAATATTCAATTCGATTAAGCTGGTTGGTCCTGTGGCCCACGGTGCATACATCTTCATGTAGATGGATCAAGTTTTGTTCTTGGGCTCATTTGCATGAAAGTCAAAGCTATATACAGTGCACCTGGAAGTACGCATGGTGCAATTCTGCACCATCAGCTGTTACTTTCTCTGACATAAATGTGAGTATTTGTGTCTACTCACAGAAGGAGAGACCCCAGGGTGTTGGAAAAACCTCTTGGGAGGTTTGACATTTCTTTGTTTACCAAAAACCCTTCCCCAGAGGGAAGAGCAATCATTATGGATGTAGTTGGCACCTTGTGTCTCAAGTGGGCTGATGCTGCTTAACTAAGGGTTGGTGTGAATGTCGAGCTCCTCCGGGGATGAGACACAAATTGTTTCAAATTGCATTCCTAGATCTCTGTTTACGTGGACCTCTTAGCAGCTTGCAGTTGATGGCTTGCAGGATGTTTTTATCAACACATTATTAAAGCCACAGTCAGCACTACATTTTTTAAAATTTGGATTTCTTTTATGATTTCTTTTAAATGAAGCATGGATGTTTCTCATTGCTGGAATAATCTATACACATGAATAAAATTTATGCAGTATAATGCATAATAAATATGACTTTCTAGTCATAAAAGAGAAATAAAGACTATCCAAAATTCTTCTATTCAGAGATAATATCTCTTCATATTTTAATATATTTGTCTTTTTCAATGAATACACATATATACATATTATTTTTATAAAAATAAGATGATCTCATGTAATCTGGCTTGGATCACTTAACATGGGTTGAATAATTTTACGTGTTAGTAAATATTTTTCTTCAGGACTGGTGAGATGGCTCAGCGGCATAAGCTCCTGCCTTGCAAGCGCGAGGGCCCGAGTTCGACTCCCGGAACCCACATACGAAAAAGGGCCGGTGATATCGCTCAGCGGCACGGGCGCCTGCTGGTGCGCGAGGTCCTGAGGTCGACCCCCGGTACCCACAAAAAAAAAAAAAAATTTTTTTTCTTCAGTCTTATATTTAAAGGCTGTATAGTATACCATTGTGTTTATGTATCATACTTTAACTATTTTCCATTGCCAGATAGGTATTTTTGACTACCCTAACTAGTCCTAATAAAGATATCTTTGAATTGAATCATAATTATTCTCAGGTTAAATTTTAAGATCTTGATTCTGGCACAAGTATGATGAACATATTTGAAAGACTTTGATATTTATAGTTCAATTTTCTCATTAATCTTAGGTAATGTATTGCTCCATCCCTTATGCATAACTGCATGCTATCCTCACAGTCTCAGTGCACCTAATCTATCTCTTTCTCAGGGTGAATCAATCACATGACTTAAGGGGAATTTAGCCTATCTTGGTGCCAAAGATGGGCCCTGAATACTTAATGCCAATAATCATACTGTTGTCTCCCTTATGAAATGATTTTATTCAGACAGGAGCGTCTAAGGCAGGCATAATCCAACTGGAAGATGGCTCTTTTCCTGGTCATGGTGATTAGTTAAGAATTTGTAACGTGACTTGATTATCAGAACTGTGCTGGTTGAGAGAAGAAACTTTTGAGAATTCGATCTCCTTTGCTGATTAAGTCATGCCTGAAGCCAACCCTATCTCTGGAATTACAAAAGTTTTGTAAGTTTACAAAAGTTTTGAAAGTTCATCGATCTTTCCTGAAGATATTTTGAATTAGTTTTCTGTTATTTGCAACTAAAAACATTTGAACTACTACATTTAAATACTCTTTCCAATAAAGTATCTTTGTTAATATATGGGCAAAAAGGTATTACTTTGGTCTTTTAGTTTAATTATATGTAAGCCTGAGTGTTTTTTCATGTATTTATTTGCCATTTATATTCCTTCTTTATGAATGTCTTAATATTCGATGCTCCTCCTTTAATTTTATCTTCTTGTGTTGCTTCCTTTTTTTTTTTTTTTGTGGGTACCGGGGGGTCGACCTCAGGACCTCGCGCGCCAGCAGGCGCCTGTGCTGCTGAGCGATATCACCGGCCCCTTTTTCGTATGTGGGTTCCGGGAGTCGAACTCGGGCCCTCGCTCTTGCCGGGCAGGCGGTTAAGCCGCTGAGCCACCTCACCGGCCCTTGTGTTGCTTCTTGAAGGATAAAAAGAAAAAGAAGTCCAGTCATACCTATTGAAACTTTTTCCGTGTTGCTTACTTGTTTTTAATGTTGAATATTTTGTTTCAAGATAAACAGAAACCTTAAGATTTTAATTGTTAATATCTGCCTTTCGGGCCGGTGAGATGGCTCAGCAGCGTAAGTGCCTGCCTGGCAAGCGCGAGGTCCTGAGGTCGACCCCCGGTACCCACAAAAAAAAAAAAAAAAAAAAATCTGTCTTTCTCAGAGTCTTACTCATAAAGAATTCTTTTCTACTCTAAAATCAGAGATATAGTATCTTATATTTTCCTCCTGTTTCATATATTTGTGCTTGTCTTCACATTTAAATCTTTCACAGATTTGAAAATTATTTTGGTGTATGATACACAGAACTCAACTTTCTTCCAGATAGTGATAGCAATCAAATATTTGGGACAAATAATTTTCAGATATAAAAGTACCCATAAATCATTAGTTTTCTTAAGTTTACCCTTTGATAGGTAAGAAAAGTTTTTTTCATTGGTTTATTATTCAAGGTGTAATTTTTAAAATCCATTTTTTTCCACAAGCAACTTTTATTCTAAATTATATTTTTGGCCCATCTGGGGGTGTTGGTGCTATGACTAAGATTAGATGTTTCTATGGCTGCAGATTACTTTTTATTTTTTTAAGAGAAAAGTGCTTGCCTTTATCTTTCAAGTCCTATACAAAAGACCTAGCAACTGGCTGACTGTGTTCTATAAATACATTTCACCGACACTTTGTAGTGTATATTCAAACAGGAATTAGAGAACCAGGAACTAAAAAAAAAAAAATAGTCGCCCTAATTCTGCTGTTCAGAGATTAACAGCAACAAAAAGGACCATGACAGTTCTTTACTTTTTCTTTGAATTGCAATCTTTTATGTTCCAGTGACACAGAGAAGGGAAAAGAAGTTTCGGGCCTTATGGAGACTTTTCAGATGAAAAGTTTATAGAGGACTTTGGTGCAGAGCAGCTTAATGAGGTGAAAAAGATTTAGGCCATCTCTAAAGGCCTGCAGTGCAAACAAGGGACATGACAATAATTTAGAGTCTCGGAGAATTTTAGCAGATTTATAGAAGGGACCTCAGAGCTGATACCGTTCATTGACAAAAGGACTTTGTTTTTCTAAGGGAAGTAAATGGGGTACGGGTTCTGCTTTGGATCTGTAGGCCTATGTGGTGAGTGGAGTTCTTGGTGTGGTTTTCAGAGTGTAAAGCTCTTTACAGAAATGACAGTTTGGTTTAAATGTGACAGAGTAAATAGAAATTGTTAAAAGATGACGTGGAACGCTGGAAAACTCTCATACACATCTGTAACTTTGGCCTAGCATGTGTACCTGGCATCAAGAGATACATTGGAGAAATGAGTGGTTGCTACTCTAATTGATTTTGCCTCCTAAAAGTAATTCTCAAAATGCTACCTATTCATTTATATGACTGCTGTTCAGCTTGGTCCAGGGATTGGCAATCCTTTGCTTCAAAAGGCTGGATACTAAATATTTTGGGTTAACTCTGCTGTTATCACATGATTCTCATCCAATAAACAAACTGTGTGGCTGTGTACCAATAGCACTTTATTTGCAAACACAGGTGGGATGCTGAGTGAGGCCCATGGGGCTTTGGTTTGGTGCCTCCTGAGTCTTTTAACATCTCTCACCAGAGTTGCAATGGTTTCTCTTCCTTATGATCAGTTCATTTCGTTTCCATGATTATGTACTGCTTGAGGCACTCACACGGATAGCTAAGGCAAAGTCTCTGTGCTCGAGGAGCTGAAAGTCCAGAGAAAGCGCAGATGTGAAAGCTCAGAACACGAACGCAGTGTTGTGGGACTGTTCCATGCATTTGCTGCCAAGTTGAGCTTTCCAGAAGAGATGCTCATTCCGCTTCCTGCCAAGTCCATTTAGCGGTTCCTCAGGACATCGTCACAACTCCTTAGGAGCCATGTAGGTGGTATCTGGCAGATCATCAGCTTCCCAGATTCACCATTATCACTTTCTACTTCCACGTCTTAAGTTCTAATTACAAGAAAACACAGGACGGTCGCAGCTGCAGCAGCAACACACACCATCGTGCCCTCTGACGCTGTGTCTTCGCATGTGTTCTCCAGAACTGACCTCCTCCATTCTCCCACATCCAAAGAACACAAGACTTTTGTATGCAAGCTGTGCACGGGTTGCAATGGTCTGCCTTTTTAGGCAGAGGTGGGTGGTGGTGAGTTCTTTTTCACTTGGAGGTATTCAAGCAGGCAAGGCTAAACACTTGGCAGATGTATCAAATGCCATTGGAGTCCTGCCCAGATCCCTGTGTGCAGGACCCATATCGGTCTCTGGCTGCCACAGGTGTTGGCTGCTAATGGTATCCACCTGCATCCTTTTCTGAGTATTTCTCTAAAAGGATGAAGGCCACCTTGCTGGAGATGTCAGTGAGGTTAAACCCTGCCTCTGTCCTTACACCCTTTCTCTAAACCCACCTGACAGCCAATGACAGCCTGAAGTGGGGCAGAACAGCCCAGCACCCTTGCTTTCTGGGAGAGACCACTCTACGATCTAAGAGCTCCCCATGAGCCAGGCTGTGACTGGAATTCTCCTGAAATCATGGCTGTGCCTTGTTTCTTTCCCTGCCCTTCCCTGCTTCTCTCTGACCATTATAAGCTTCTTCTGAGTACATTGCTTCAAAAATTACTTGTAAAAGAATCCTTCGAAGAGGAGTAAGGTTACATGAGTTTTTAGATTTCTTATCAGTCTACATGACTCTGAGTTTGGAAGCAAATCTTTGCATAATTGAATTAAAAATATGGATTTTGAAATAAAGTACACTTGGGCTCTAGTCCTATGTCACTTACGATGTCACTCAGGTAAGTTTTATCACCTCTCTCACTCAAATTCCTCATCAGTAAAATTGGCATAATGGTATCTGCCTCAAAAGGTTGTGGGTATTGAAAGAGGTATTATCTAAGTTTAGCACAGTGGTTGTAAAATGTACTCAACAACATTAGATAATTTTTAGTGTCATTATTATCATTATTATATTTCCAGAAGGAAGTAGAAAAGTGATATTTAGTATTTGTTTTAAGACAATAAGAAAATTGTGTAGGTAAAGTAATGGGAAATGTGAAAAATGCATATCCTTGCATTATATTGTATTTGATGAACATATTTGATTTTTCAATTGAAATAATAATGTCTGTTTGCTTTTAGCTTAGCATCTTCTAGAAGTCTATAAAATATTTGTTGATGAATGTAAGAATGTATTGGGCTTAAAAGAGATTTGAATTCTTGGGTAGTCAGTGAACCCTAAACAAAAGATTAAACATAATTGAATTTCAGCAAGGAGAAAGTGATAGCTAATATTTATGTAAAGAAAAACCCATTCATATATGTGTATTCTAGTTAGCCTGCACACCTGTGATCTCTAACTCAAAGATTTTGCTATGTTCTTGGAATCATACTTTCCTTTAATACCCCAAAACAAGTCTGACTCTCAAACCCAATTGAAACCAGAAATCCTGCCATTTTACTGGATTCCTAGCACCAAATATTTTCTGAAACTTTTGAAAAACATCTTCATAGTCTACAAAACTGCTGTCCAAGGTATTGTTTGCTATTTCACCCAGCTGCCTGGTTGTGGACCTTTGCTCCAATCTTCTGAAAGTCACTTACGGGGTCTTGGGAATGATTCTTCCTACACCACTACTTTCCACTGAAGAACTTTGCTACGAGTTTGGACACAATTCCATTTCTTACCTTCCCACAGCACACTTGAGTCTGGGATGTCATGTCCAACTCAGGTTATTGAAGGTTTCTGGATGTTATGGCTTGTATCTAAATGTCCCTCCAAAGCCTCGTGCACTCATAGGTGGGATTTTTGGGAGGTGGCTGGATCTAGGGTTTGTGAATATGGATTATGGTTGTGTAATAACTGGATTAGTCCACTGATTATTTTAGCATAGTTCTTGGTGTGGCTGACTGGATTTACTGAAAACAGAAGACCCACCCTGGCTATAAGTGGCACCAAAACCAGGCTGATGGCCTGGATGGAATGTAAAGAGAAAAAAGAGCTCACTGCCTGTTCTTTCTGCCTGCCCTGCTAAGGACTGTTCTTCCTCTGCCAGGCCCCTCTGCCATGCTTCCCTGCCCTGAAGTCAGCTGACTCTGGACTGAAACCTCTACAAACTATGAGCTAAAACAAGTGTCCTCCTCTAACTTGTGGGTGTTGAGTATTTTGTCTCAGCAATGACAAAAGTAACTAAGACAATGGATGAGAGAAGAAGTGAACAGTTATTTCAGATTGCATATCTAAGATGTCCATGCCATCCTCAAAGATGACCACGGAAACTTACATGCTCTTCCTTCAAAGCAACTGTCTTTTCTATGCTGCATGATAATTTACCAGGCATTTAGTGGTTTCGAGAACATTCATTTATAGTGCTTCAGCTGAGTTTTCTGCTTGTGGGTCTCAGCAGGCTACAATTAGGATACTGACTGGGCTGCATTGTCTTCTGGCAGTTTGGCTGGAAAGGGTCCTCTTCTAAGCTTACTCAGGCTGTTGTTCCTATAACTTGCTATCAGCTCCTACAGGCCACCTGAGGTACACAAGTGAGCCTATCCATAGGCAGTTGGCATTGTAGCAAGTTGCATCTTCAAGGCCAGCTGGAGAATTCTCCATCCATAGGGTGGAGTCTTGAAACAACAGAATGGATAATTAACTATTGTTATTCTCTAATTGTTTTGCTATGAATTTTTGTTTTATTTTTTCATATAAAAGATGGAGTCTTATATAGTACAATATAATCCTGGGAGTAACTTTGCATCACCTTTGTCATATACCATGGTATTATCTGTGTTGGCTGCTATAACAACACTGGGTGACTTTACAATAGAAATTTATCTTCTCATAGCTCTGAAGTACAAGCTTATGGTGCCTGCAAGGCTCGTT
The DNA here is from genome assembly GCA_028451465.1 of Erethizon dorsatum. Classification (NCBI taxonomy): domain Eukaryota; kingdom Metazoa; phylum Chordata; class Mammalia; order Rodentia; family Erethizontidae; genus Erethizon; species Erethizon dorsatum. The sequence goes on along the minus strand of CM051829.1, from coordinate 121,754,919 downwards.
TCTGGTAAGGGTCCTCTTCCCAGTTAGTAGACTGCCACCCTTTTTCTGTGTTCTTACACAACAGAGAGAGAAAGAACAAGATTTCTGATATCTGTTCTTAGAAGAACGTTAATCTCATCATGAGGTCCCCACCTTTATGAACTAATTGCTTCCCAAAAGATACATCTCCAGATACGATCACGTTTATGATTAGGATTTCAACATACGAATTTCAATGGAACACGGACATTCATTCTACAGCAAGGAGCCTCAAGGGAGCAACACAACACCACCTTTGCCCTGTAACCCAATCTGATTAAGGCTGCTGTGTTCTACTGCTTTTCCCATACGGTGTTGATTGGAAGCCAGGCTCAAGTTCTGCTCTCGAGGACAGGGGGTTGTGCAGGTGTGTGTCTTACAGGGTCATCTTCAAATGTCTGCTTTAGTGAAGGTGCCACACTTTCCATCAAGGGACCCATTGTGTTTCTTCCCTCTGAATGGTTCCTTTTGTGTGACTTCTCCCATCATGTGGCATACACTGGAAGTGAGGCTGTGCGACTTCTGAAGCTCGGTCCAAAAAGGTGATGTGATCTCTCTTTCTCCTTCCTTCTCACGTTCAGTTCCTTTTCCCCACTCCTTCTCTCTCTCTCAGGACGCATGCCTTTGGATTCAGGGGCAGCTGTGAAAGAAGTCTCTGCCCTTGAAGCCCCATGTTGGAGAAACTTCACAAAGTGGACCATTTGGAGAGGAGCGGCCAATGGCCAACAGCAGATGTTAACTAACATCTGAGGGTGCCATCCTTAGGCGGCTTCACTGCCTGGTGTTTTAGTTTTCCTTCGGAGAACCAAGACATCATTAAGCAAGGACAAGCAAACTCTGTTGTATCTCATTAGAATTCCAAACCCACAAAACTGAAGAGCATAATAAACATTTGCTTTATAGCATTGGTTTTTGGTTTGATATATTACGAAGTTACAGTAAATGGAACAATAATAAAGAAAAATAATTTTAAAAAGCTACTCTACCATCTACAGTGGTTCCTGGACTTTCATACCGTGATCCACCGCGAGAAGTTCCTGACTGGCCACCTGCATCCTCAGGTTCTGGCATTTGCCATGTCATAGAGCCTGGTCTTCCTCTCAAATGCAATATCTAGAAGAGGTTCTGCCTTTCCTAATTGAAGTTCAGTCCTCAAAAGATAAAAACAGCATCCTGAAGAAGGAATAAATTCTGGATATTTGTAATGTTACTGGTAATTAATACGTGGCCACGGCATCGGTGGGGGCATTGGAGCTGGTCACTGTCTTAAACATATCCGTGCCTTCACGGAGTCTTTATTTACTTTTACCAAGCCAAGCGATGCGGTGAATTGTCTTATTCTAAAGCAAAGACGCGGTGTTCTCTTAGAGATGAATGAAATCCTTACTATCTAGAGAAGAACTATTCACAGCTTCAAAGATGGCCTTCTTTTCTTCTCAAAAACATGAAGGTCAAGACTCAGATGGAAGCCCAGGTTAACCTCTGTGGTAGGTAAGATGACAGGTTTGGCAGAGGTCAAAAGCCCATCACTTTAAGGCTAGTTAACTTTCTTTCTGTCAAGATGGGAGTCTGGTGGAAAGAGGTGAAAAACATACAGAAGAGACTTAACCTCTTCTCTGTTGAGGAATATAAATATCTGAACAGAGCTCTACCCCAAATTAAGGGGATGTCATCATTTTCACTGTCATAAAATAAGAAGGATGATAATGGACAATTTACGTTCTTCGACTAAGTTATTCCTGAAGCACATTTGCCATTTAAGGCTATAAAGGTAAAATATTGTTTCTTGGAATATATTTTTTCATTTTAAGAACAAAGGATTGTTGCCTTGTCATCTGCCTCTCCGGCCACTCTGCTTCAGTAGTTTTGAATCCACAGAAAGTATCGCTTAAAGTGTTTGTCCTTGTTTATCTTATTCTCAAAAGCAAGAGACATGGGCAGTTAGAAGGAAAAAGAGAAAAATAACAACTACATATCTTACATGCTATTAAATCTCCGGGTCATTTGTTTTGGCAACAGTAACACCATCTGGTCAGTTAGAAATGGGCTTAATAAATATTCTGTATGACATCAGCTGCCCAGATCCATTGCTCAGGGGACTGATGTTGAGTTTGAGAACTTTGCAGGACTCATTAACACACGTTTGATGGAGGAGAGCCCACTAGGCGCACGGTGCCCACGGGGGATTTGTACCCCACAGAGCTGAGGGGTTGTCCTCGGGGAATTACAATCTTTTTTTTTTTTTTTTGTGGGTACCGGGGGGTCGACCTCAGGACCTCGCGCGCCAACAGGCACCCGTGCCGCTGAGCGATATCACTGGCCCCTTTTTCGTATGAGGGTTCTGGGAGTCGAACTCGGGCCCTTGCGCTTGCCGGGCAGGCGCTTAAGCCGCTGAGCCATCTCACTGGCCCGGGGAATTACAATCTTGTCCTCTTCCTCAGCCTTATTTCCTGGCTGGGGGAACTTGCTAGCTAAGGTGAGCTTGTGAGTCTCTGGTTTAGAGAGATTTTGCATTGCCTTGTTACGTAGACTACTTCCTGAGGATTGTGGGTCCTTGTTTATCTAAAAGGAGATTTTGACCCATCCCTACATTGTAGTCCTTGCTGCAAGGAGAAGGTTGTGACTTGCATCCCAATAAAAATAGCACGGAATATACTTGCTATAGAGAATTTCTGGCCAAGGACTGGTACCTTAGAATCATAGAATCATTTCCTTTTTATCAATCTTGGGAATCACACCAACAGCTTTTTATCTCTTTCATTTTATCACAGACTAGAATTTTGACTAATACGATTCTTGAGAGACAGTTTCAAGATTTTGCTAATGCAGAGCTGTTTCCGCGTATTAGCCAGAATTAATCAGTCCTTAGAGGAAATATTTCTTCTTGAAGAGGAAATCTCGCTTGCTTCGATCACTTGCTCTGGGAACAAATTTTCTCCTTTTGTAGGACAAAATGTCCCAGGGTTTAATACTCCCTGCTTCCTTACTTTCCCTGTAGCCATTTTTCACTCAAGCTCCAATATGCCACCCACAGTCCTCTCTCTGCTTATCCCTTCCCTAATTTCTCCAGAGAGTTAGTTGCTTTCTCCTAATGTCACACTCTCCGCAGGAGGGGCCGATCTCGGTTATAATGCATGACGCATGTATTGCAATTATTTCTTTATGTGTTTATTCTTCTCAATAAATGTGAACCTAAATGCCAAGGACTATGGCTTATTTTTTCACATTTCTGTGCTCCTAGCACAATGGTAAGAGCTTTTAATATATTTCTTACATGAAAAAAAAGTCCGTTGATGCAAAAGACTGGCAGATGACTTGTCTCCTAACACACACCTTTCTTCTAGAAGTTTCTACCGCTTCACAGTGGATTCCCAAGTCTAAGTGTGATTCCTTTTATTTGTCTCAGTGTGGCCCACATATTTTTCTATGTGCATTACTGTTTGCATATCCAAATACAAGTGATCTGGCAGCACAATGAACACCAATAGTGAAATGAGTAATTAGTGTGATGTTTGCTAATGATGTTCAGTGGTCTAACCCGCCTTTAATATTGTTGTCAATAGACCTGGTTTTTACCTTCATTCTCTCCTATAAACTCCATCAGGGGGATGATGCTGGAAGAGGAGGAATGCCCTTTTATACTCTTTTACTAGAAGGTAAGGGAGAGACTAAGTCTATAGGCTTTCTTTAGACAGGTAGTGCATTATATTCTCATTAATACTGAAGATATAAAGTACTGATCTCTTCACAAAATAATAGAGCGTATTTTCATATCTAGCAACTAAGTATTTCATTAAATTCTTTAGATACTACCTAACTCCTTAGCAATCGGATGTTTCAAAACTTTGGGTCTATGTAAAAGATGTCATTTTTCACGTCATTTTATCACTGTCGATCCAACTATTGATCTAAAAGACCAAGAAATGTACTTTTACAAAAGAATTGATAAGTCAGGGTAAATCTATTGGTAAATTATGCTTTTTGTATTTATCTATAAATAAGATGTTATTTTCCCCAAATGCTCTCTTTTCTTTTTTATTTTGTTTAAGTGCAACAAGGATTCCCTGCACTAGATTTATGGATTGTTTTGTTTGGGCTTTATATTCTGTGACTCAGCAGTTTTCTGTAATATTTATTACATTTCTTTATTGGATATTCATATTCATTGTTTAAATTTTATTGAAGATAACTTCTGTACCTAGTAGATCTATTTTCCTCAGCGAGACTATAAAGTCTTTTTCTACAACAAGGATACAGCTAATATTTGGCTACACTCTCAGCAGTGCTTGTCATAGTACCTGTCCGGAGCAAATAGTCATTAGATATTTATTGATTCACTCATTCAGCTCACTTTCTAAATGGTATTTCAAGTCATAAAAGCTATTTTAAATGGTACTGAAAAAAAAAAAACCATCACTTAGGATTGACCTTGTCCTGTGATGTTACATGTGTAACACTAAAGCACAGCCTGGAGTCAGGACACTGGGGTTTGAATCCCAGCCCTACCATCTGCTGTACAAATTATCTACCTCTCAGCTCCTCAGTTTCCTCATCTGTACAGGGAAGATTGCAGTAGTACTTCACTACAGAATTGCAAGGATTAAATAAATTAAAACAGAGGTTTGGGGAAGTAGCTCAGTGGTAGAGCACTTGCCTAGTGTGAGGCCCTAGGCAAGCACTGAAAAAAGAAAAAAGAACAAAGAAAGAAAGATCTAAAGTGTGTTAAATACATAATGTACTTAAGAAGTGCTTTTTTTTTTTTTTTTGTGGGTACAGAACTCAGGACCTCAGCCCATGTTGCTGAGTGATATTATTGGCCGTTTTTTCGTATGTGGGTACCGGGAGTCAAACTCAGGACCTCGCGCTTGCCAGGCAGGCTCTTATGCCACTAAGCTATCTCACCAGCCCAAGAAGTGTTTTGATATTGAGTTGAGTGCTGTATCTGCTATATCTATATTTATATATGAAAGTGTTCATATATAAAGGGTTCAATCACATAGGATTATAGAACAGTAGAACTGAAAGGAACTTTGGAAACTAGAGTAGAAAGAAAATGACAACATGGTCAGAGGGTCTGGCTTTGAGTTCAGATGTGACACTCTGAACTGATTTAATTTGCAAAATAGATCTATACTAATAACTAATTGTAATAATATTTTGAGGCTTATGATAGAAAAATATATTCAAGACTACATCGTAAATGACAAAGCAGTGTTGGTATGTTTGTTATCACTATTACCTACAAAGGAAGAACCTGAAGTCTAATTTATGGTTCTGAGCAAATTACTTCTTTCCATGCCTGTGTCATTTCCATAAAATATACTAATAACAGAACTCATCTCCCAAGACAGTTGCAAGGATTAAATTAGCTAATACATATAAAGCTGGGGCAACATGTCTCGTAATTACACAGTGTAGTAAGGTTAGCTCTTCATTATTTTTATACTTATTCAATAAACACTCATAACAAGGGTAACTGGGAATATTGTTAAGAATATCAATGCTTTTGTTAAAATTTTGCTTGATAATTTTAGGATAGTTCTGAGAGGGCAGATAAGCAAAATATATGTCTTGAAATATCTCAGCTCAGTTTCCTACCTTGATATATGCCCTGCTCTAGAATTCCTTCTGTCTCCCTGAAACCTGTTATGGGTTTGTTTGTTTTCTTTTCTTTTATGTGCTTTTCCAACGATGTTACATAAATGAAAACAAAGACCATTCTCCATGCAGTCAAAGATATAAATCTAAGTTTCACATACGTCACACTCAGGTTTTATTTGCTTTCCACTGAGGGAGTTTCTTTTAGTTTTGCACATTACCATTTGCTTCCACAGGGAAGAACTGAGCCGCATGGAAGCATTTAAGGCAATTGTGTTTTTTAGTTCAAGGTAGTTTCCTGTTCCCTGCTCAAATACATCTTCACAAAGACTGGCCTTGCTTGAACAGTCTGAACTCTAAACCAATAATTTTCCAGGTGCTAGAAGCTATCAGTTATGAGAGATTTCTTTATGAGTGAAAGGGGAGATTGCTTTATATTTTTAATAAGAACAATGAGACTAATTTTTCTCCATGAAAAGGTCTAATGTAAGGCTGTTCTTTCACTTGCCCTTTCAACATCGAATCATTCTAATTCTCAGCACTTCAGGAATTTGGCAGAATTTATAATTAGCTTACTAGTTATGAAATCCTGAATATAGACATTATTTCTGCTTTAAACATTATCCTGACAAAATTTAGGGCAGGTGATTTAGCAGTCTAATGTTCTTTAATGTTTTTTTTTGTATTCTGGTACCTATGAAATGCACAATTAAGATTTGATAAAGATTAATAAGAGCTTATATTGCTTCAGACATTATGCTAAGTATTTTGTTTGTATCATCTCATTTAATCTTCATCTCATGAGGTAGACACCATTATCCTAATTTTACACAGGAAGTGGCTGAGGTATAGAAAGCTTGAGTAAATTGCTCAAATGCTAAGAGCTAATGAATGACAGGGGCCCTAGGTCTTTTTAATTCCAGAGCCTAGATTTTAAAATCTACCTTTAATTACCCTATAAATGAGAAGTGAGTGAATAAATACTACCAAGTCAAGTCTTGATTTCTTGGCGATATCTGTCAATCTTAGCCCTGCATGGCTCCGATTAATTCATAATTGGGATGTATCTGTTCTAATTATTGCTTCTTTCAAAACGTCTTGTGGATCAGTTCCTGCCACTAAATTATGCATGATTCTGATACAGGAACAAGAACTCTGGTTATTTTATTCCCTTACTACTCCTAATGTGGTGGACTCAACATAGTTGTTTGCTAGAAGTTATTGGCTTTGTGCCCACTTGACTGCAACATACTGAAAATAAGTAGGAGATAAATGGTGGTTAATTAGCTTTGGTGCTGTCTATCTGAAAGGTTACAGAGATGACTAATCATTTTTAACTTCTTTGGTACTACCCGACACAACTTTTTTTCTTTTTTGGCAGCTGGAATCAAACTCATGACCTCACGCTTGCCAGGCAGGCTGATACAATTTAAAAGAATTTTTTTCCAGCTGCATTTGGAACATTGCCATAAATACACTGCTTTGCTTTATCTTAGAGGAAGGACTGAGAGAAGGTAGTAAATGTCTATGTTTCTCATGTGAGCAACAGTTGTTCATTACTTTTTTTGATGACAGAAAAAGGGGAGGGATTTGGAGTCTTTGATCATGTTCACATTTATAATTCAGTTTTAGTAATGGAGAATACATAGTTGTACCAGTCTTGAATTTACACATGCTGGATTATTTAATGTTGACACAATTTTTAGTATTGCTTTATATAAAGAGTCAACATCTTGGCATTTGCAGATCTGGGTTTAAGTTTTCACTTACTATTCACTGGTTTTATAGCCTTGAGTAATCACTTAAACTTCCTATGGTTCTCCTGTTTTGTTTAAAATCTAGTATGTGCCAGGGAATAGCAGTTCAATGGTTAGTGTGGGAATAAATAGGAAGGGATGCCATACTCATAAATGCTAAGAACTAAGCAACACCTGGTTTTCATTAGAGCATAAGACAGACCAGCTACTTCGGTGCTTGAGATGATTATTGTTTTGTGTGCCAGCTTGATTGGTCGTGGATACTCAGCTAGCTGGGAAAGCTTCTTTCTGGATACTTTTGTGAGGGCGTTTCTGGAAGAGGTTGACATTTGTCAGTAAACTGAGAAGAGGAGGCACTGTTTCCCATATGAATGGATATTGTCCGACCTTTGGAGATCCTGAACAGAACAGAAAGGGGAGGACGCAGGAATCTGCGCTCTCTCTTTGAGCCAGGTCACGAGTCTTCTCCTGCCCTTGGGTGTTGATGCTCTTGGTTCTTGGGCCTTTGGACTTAGACTGTGACTTACATCATTGCCTCCCCTGGTTTGCAGGTCTTGGATCTTGGCCTGGAACAATGCCACCAGCTTTCCTGGACTTCCAGCTTACAGACAGAATCATAGGCCTGCACAGCCCTCGTTCTCACAGGAACCAATCTCTCATATTGAATCTATTTCTGTATTGTCTCATATTTGCTCTATTCCTTTGGACAACCCTATCACAGGACCCTGGTCCTATTTGTTTCGCTGGGGCTGCACAATGGCCGCAAGACTATTTATGAGATCGGAGCATGGACTTTGGAGTGGGGCAGCTCTGGAGTTGTCACATACAAGTTAGACACTCTTTGCTAATTTACTTGTATACTAATAATATTTGCTGAAGAAATTCGTTTTTCCTAAATGGATTCAAACAATCAAATGGATAAAAGAAAAGATTATGAAGATTATGAAGATTATGATTTTGAAAATTATGTTTTGCCAGAGATATAGCTCAGCGGCAGAGCACCTGCCTGGCAAGCACGAGGTGGTGAGTTCAATTCCCGGTACCAAAAAAAAAAAAAAAGAAAATTATATTTCATAATCAATTTTACCTCTTTATCAAGATAGCTGCAAAAAAAACCCAGAAATAACAATGCTTTGTCTTTATCAAAGAATGGCTGAGAAGAAATTGATTAATGAGCAATGATTAGCTTGCTAGTGCCCATTTAAAGCCATTAAAATTGTTTGAGACTAACTTCGCTGAAACTCGGGTAGGCAGAAATTTAGATCGGGGAGAGATGAACTTTCAGACAGGGTTCCTTTGGAGTGTGTGCTCTGCCGAAATAGATATTGCAGAATTTTATTTCTTTGAAGATTAGAAAACTCCACAGATATTGTATTAAGGAGAAAAGGTTTCTGATGGAGCAGAGATATTTAAGGATGTTGAAACCATGTTCCTGAGTGCTTATATAAACACTGAAGTCAGACGCGGATGCTCTCCGCCCAGAGTCCACCAGACCACAAACTCAAGATTATTGTGTTTGCTCACTGACTACCTGCTGCTAAAACCTTGATGTTGTAAAGAACTGATAGAGGTCACAGCCCAGTTCTCCCATCAGTATTTTTAATAGAAGATCACTGGGGAAAATTTAACTGATACAAAAAGAAATGCAATAATTTATATATTTATATAAGAAAACATTGACCCTGGAGGCCACATACAAGTAGCAAAGACTTCATGATATTCCTTTCTCATCGTTTGTTTAATTAAACAAAGAACATTTGAAGGAAAATCTAACAGAGAGAACAGTGGTATCATAGCTAGAGAACTGGGTCTTGGACGCCTGGTTGCCCTATATTCCTATTACTCACTTCTGATGGGTGCCTTCATGACTTCCTCGGCCATTGCTTTCCTTCCCAATCATAACTGACCTTCCACTGTATTTCTTTTCTCTTCTGTGATGCAAGTCTTTGCCTCCTATCCAAAGGCTCACTTTTTTTCTTGATTTAAAGGAAGGAATTAATTTTCATATAATGAAGATAAGACAGCAAGTGAAACATGAAATTCCTTGTCGATATTTGTATTCTACTCTTCTTCCTGGACCCTCGCCATTCCCAGTGACTGTGCACCTAGGCGACCGCTCCGGCTAGTGAGATACAAGCAGGATGATGGATGCCAGCTGGAGGCTGATCCCTAAGACTGCTAGTGCAATTTTTCCCCTCTTGTTCTCATTTTTGAGTTCTGATAGCCAGGAATGGAGCAGTGCTGTCCAATAGAAATATAAGGAGCAAGTATATAATTTTAAACCTTCCCATAGGTCCGGTGAGATAGCTCAGCAGCATAAGAGCCTGCCTGGCAAGCACGAGGTCCTGAGTTCGACCCTCGGTACCCACAAAAAAAAAAAAAAAAACTTCCCATAGCCACATTAAAAATAGTAAAAAGAAACAACTTGAATTAATTTCAATGACATATTTATTTTGTACAATTTTCATTTCTAAATGTAACCAATATAAAACATTTTTTAGTTAATACTTTTTTTATTAGTGCATATTAGTTGTCCATGACGTTTGCATTCATTTCAGGGAGTAGATATATGTACATGACACATCTTAATTCTTTATTATGCCTCTCATCCCCAACCACCCCCTTCCCTTGTCTGTACATCCTCTGTCCCCATTTTCATTATTGTTATTAGTAGTATTATTTTTAGTTCATGTTTGTGGTAATTAATGTTTACATTCATTGTGGGTATTTGATACAAGTATCTGACATGTCTTAAATCTCTTTATTTTCCCTTTTCTTCCCTGTCTCCCCTGCCCTGGGTCCCCTGTATCCCTTCCATTTTGCAAAAGATTTATCTTGTTTCCTTTGTCACTCCTTTATTTTGCTCTTTGTTTGTACTTTGCCTTACTCGAATGAGAGATCCTACCTGTATTTAAGCTTGTGTGCCTGATTTATTTCACTTAACATTATATTTCCAGGTGTATCCATTTTCCTACAAATGTTTTGCATTTATCCTTCTTTGTAGCTGAGTAATATTCCTTTATGTATAGATACCACATTTTCTTTATTCATTCATCCATTGATGGATATACAGGCTGCTTCCAGAATTTAGCTATTATGAATTATGCTGCTATAAACATTTGCATGCATGCATTACTGTACTATGATGTCTGTAGCTCTTTTGGTAAGACATCGAGAAGGGGAATACCTGGATAAAATGGAATTTCTAGTGTTAGTTTCTTGAGTAATCTCCATATCGATTTCCATAATACTTGAGCTAGTTTACATTCCCACCATCATTGTAAGAGGCTTCCTTTTTCCCCACAGCCACGCCACCATTGCTGTTATTTGATTTCTTGGTGAGGGCCATTCTTTCTGGTGTAAGAGAAAACCTTAGCATTGTTTTAATTTGGATTTCTCTAGTGGCCAGAGGTATAAAATATTTGAAAGTTCATTTCCATTCATTTTAATACCACACCTTCAAATCCAATGTTTATCTTATGTTTACACTGGATATGTCAATCAGGATTATGTCACTGTCATAAATGCCTGAGATTATCAATTTATGAAGAAATCCACGCTGGGGATGGAACCTTTCCCACGGGGACCCTCGGGGACGCAGAAGACTGAGAATGTGTGCAGCACACCTCAACCTAGACTGTGTCTAGGGCACAACAGCCACACGTGGATAGTGGCTATGCTACTGGTTAGTGCATTTCTGGAGGATGAAATGGAGAGAATAGACAGCTAAGAGAAGGACCACAGTGGGCAAAGAATGTGGAGAAAAACCTACCTCACTGTAATGTGAGAAGTGAAATTTATTAAGCCACTGGAATTTTAGGGCTTGTTTATTTTTGGTACATGATGGAAGATTAGATTGTGTAGCTGTAAATACTCACTACCTTTCCCCTCTCTTCCCTTCACCTCCATAATAGGAATATGCAGCTCTGCAACAGTGATGCTGGGCTCGGTCGGGTGGTTTGCTTCGGCTGATGGGCTGCTCGCAGAAAGAACACCGTGTAGGTACTAAGTCTGGGCTTTAAAAACATTGTTTGATTTTGATGAATAAATTTACCCTTTCCTATTGAAAGAACAAGTCAGACAACCCACTGATATCTGGAAATAAGAATACTTTGAGCAGCTCTGAATTCGAACCTGTAGTCTGGAATAAGTTCAGCCAAGTCTACTCTAGACCAGTCAAACACCAGCCGACCTGAAATACGTGCACAAGTAATAAGGGTTTATTGTTGTTTGCAACTATATTTTGGGGTGGGTTATTACACAGTGTTATATTGATAGAAGCCAACTGATAGAACTACCCAAATAGATTTTGAGTAGAATGCCCACCCCCGCTACCAACCCACGGTCTCCCCTTCCTGTGACACTTTCTGCTGTTGTGTCTCCTCTCACACCATTTCTTCTCCTTCATGGTCCCTTAACCTACATCTTTCTGTGTTAGCAGTGGTTTGGGTAGGGCTTTTTGTTTTATAAGTATCCACATATGTAATTTTAATGGAAAGTCATTGTCTGTTTATAGCTTAAGATCTGGGTTTATAATCATTTATTCAATAATTCAATAGTGTTCTTTTCCTAACTGTAATATATTCCAGGTACTATTGTGGTGCACAGGACACAATAGTGATGTGAAGTGTTGTCATGGTACCTAGATTTTTTTTTGCAGGAGATGGACAATACACAAAATTACAAAATAGAGATATAGTGTTGCTATAAAAAAAATGAGGAGTAGAAAGAGATTGGCGTGGTGGTTATTACTACAGATGTGATTTCATAAATGCTTATTCTACCCTGAGGTAATAGAAACCCTTTCTAACATCTTTGCCTGTTGCAAAGGACTTGTATTTTTATACTTCTTTGTAGCTTCCAACTGCTTCCCCTGGCTTAGCTGAGTTTGAAAATTACTCTTATCATACTCTTCTCTTTACCTTGCCTTGACTGAATTGATTAATATTACACAAACCATTCACACAGACACATTTGTGCCTGTGTGAGATTTAAAATGGGTGTTGACCCTATGGAAGTATTTTCATTATGGAAACAGAAGTTCAATGTCAGGATTGGCTATTTCTGAAACTAAAAATCAGAAAGGGACATCCTGTCTTCCTGCCAGGACATTTCATTACTTACATTTTCTATAGTTAATATTTCATTCTAATTTCTGAATTCTCCTTTTTTTCCTCAGCAGAGTTATCTCTTTCCCCCACCCTTTTTTTTTGTTCTACCAGTTTGGGCCCCAGAGTATTACTTTTCTACCAAATAGCTTGCAAAGTTATTTTCCTACATATGTTCAAGTCACATAGCTATAACGTGCATGATGGAGCTGAGATTTTGATGTTGTCTATCTGACTTTAAGGTTTGTGAAGTGAAAACAAATTTCATAGTCATTTCACTTAGGTTGGCGAACACATAACTTAAAAAAAAAACTTATTTGCTGCCTAAATCTGCCCAATGGGAAATAATTTAATGTGATCATTTCTATGTAAGCTCAATCATCCTGTGATAAGAATTCAGTGAAATAAGAATTTATACAAGATATTTCAGGGACATTATATGTTATTGGGCATCAGGGGGCAGAGTTTTATCTTTTTCTATCCTCTGTCCATTAATGGCATGCACTGAATTATAAGTTATTCAGACTGGCCATTAGACTGGCCTCTTTCTTTAATGTATCTATTGTTTATATCAATCACTCTTCCATGGTCATTAGCAGTATGTCACACTATATACACTGGCCTGGGTCTTAATCATATTAAGCCTCTTTTAGTCAACTTGCTCTTTCTCAGCCATTTTAATGCCATTCTAGGAAAAATTAGTAAATCTCATATACTTTTACCCAAACCAGACTAAGATGGAGTGCAAATAGAGATTCCATTCAGTGCCGTCTACTTAAAAATTTCCTTCAGGGTTTGCCAGTCCAAACACCAATGCGGCATGCGGGAAAACGGCCCCTGAAAGATGCCCACACTCTAATCCGCAGGACCTGTAAGTTACCTTATATAACAAAGAACTAGGCAGATGCGATGAGGTTAAGGACATTGAAGTAAAAAGATTATAACAAATTACTCAGGTGGGCCCAATGTAATCACACAGACCATTAAAATTTCTTTACATGTCAGAGCTGGAAATGAAAACTTTCTCCACCATTTTTAGCTCTATTCACCTGTACCTCACCTTTGCTTAGGTCTCCCATCAGATGAATAATCCTTAATTTTTCATAAGTTGTAGTTTCTCCTCCCCAGCAACTTAGATGCCAGTAGCCTTTTGTCCTCTGCTCATCCTCTGACCTGTTTCCCTTGCTTATGTATTCTGTATCTCTGACCGTGAAGCATCTCTGAAATGCTTAAACTAAGCACCTCTAATAGACATTTGTTTCATATCTTTTCAAATTGATCACTTGGTTTTTCTAGTGCATCATAGCCTTGCTCTCCTCTGGTAAAGTGTAACGCAGATTCACTTTGCCTTGTCCTTTCTCACCTTCAGTTCCCAGCCTGATTGACAACAATGCATATTTGTGCTCTGGAGCCAAAGTTGAGCCTTTAGCAGTTTTCAGTCCTTTATTTGTCTTTGGTCCACCTCTTCTCACATTATCTCATTGAATATTGCAAGTTTGCATCTCTCCTAATGGCTCTTGTTTTCAACCTGAATGATAAGTTATCACTCCTTTCAACAAGGATCGAGATCATTGGTCAAAAACTTCCTCCACTTTCCTTTCATTATTGGCTTAGAAATGTTGTAGGAGCTACATGAATTGACAAGAAATGATAAGATATGACCCCTGAACATAAAGAATTAAAACAACTTACATCTTATTACATCATGTTATGTGATCCATGCATAGCTATATTTATAGCAGTAAGACTCATAATAGCTAAGTCTTGGAGGAGGCCTATATGTCCACCAATAGATGAATGGATAAATAAAATGTTGTATTTGCATACAATGGAATATTTACATACTCTGTCATAAAGAAGGATAAACTTGGGTCATTTGTAGGAAAATGGATGTACCTGGAGACTGATGTTAATGATGTTAAGTGAAATAAATTAGACATACAAGCTTAAATATTGCATGGTTTCTTTCATATGAGAAACTCAAAGCATAAATAAAGATTAAAATAAAAGATAGATGAAAAGAAGTAGGAAGATAGATTTTTTTGCGAAAGGAAAGGGGACCAAGAGATGTAGGGGATGAGGAGAGGAAGAAGCAAAGGGGATGAAAAAAGAATAAAGATGGGTTATGCACACGCACCTGCTGCACACAAGGAGTATAATCACTGTGTACTGCAAACGGGTACTAATAAAAATAAAATCTGAGAAGAAAGAGAAGCCCCGTCTACTTAAACACCAACAAATGGCCACTACTTCATCCAAGAGCCATTATAAGGACTTTAAAGAAACTCTACTTTTTATAAAGTAAAATTGAAGAGATCAAAATGCTCTTTATACTTTTGAGTTTCTAATAACCAGTTAGAAATGGACCATTTAGTGTGGTTGTGGAGCATCTTGCCCAGAATTCCTAACAGAGCGACAAGTGGAGCTTTGAAGTTTTATACTAGACACTGTTCTAGGAAAGAGGAGAAGGAGTTTGTGCGTTTATCATAGACTTGGTTTGAGTATAGGCTCTGAGGAAAAAAAAAAAAACTTACATGCTGAAGTATGAATTCTAGGTGCAACTTAAGCAGCAGGAGATGCATATTGCCTTGATTCTTATTCAAAGCCCTGGTAACATATATGAAGGATAATCAAAATATGTGGTGACTTTTAAAATTTAAAACATGTATTACAATAAGACATGTTGCCTTGAATCCCTCTAAAAATACTTCCCCTTGCTTCAAACACACATATCCTAGTGTCCTTGCCACTTTCTGAAGCAGCTGTAGAGTCCTCTCTGCTGAATGTCTTTATACAGTATGATCAAAATTTACAGTGACTACTGCTGCCGAGTGCCATCCAACAGAAAGGAGCTCGCAAAAACACAATGTTGTGTTTTCATCCACCTTATTCACCAGATCTGGTACCATACAACCTCTGGATGTACCCCAAAATCAAAATGACCATGAATGGTAAATGTTTTGAGTAGATTCAGGACATCAAGGCGGCCAGAACAGTGCAACTAAAGACACTAAGGGAAGAGGTCTTACAGAGGTGCTTCAGAAAGTGGCAACAACAATGGGACAAATGGGTCTGCTGTGAGGGGGTGTGCTTTGAGGGGGATTAATGGCAATGTGTCTTTAGCTGTAATAACTTTTTAAAAATTTAAACATTTGCCATACCTTGTGGGTCTATATTTCTTAACTGTAGAATCTGACTGTTTCTCTTCAAGCAGAGAACTGGAACTAGATTAGGTGATACAACATAAATGTATAATTACATATAGTTATGGGATTTATAATTAACTCTGCCTCTGTCAGCAATGACTAGAAGCTTCCTCAAGCAAGGCTAAAATTCATCTTTTTTCTCTCATAAGTCATACTATTTTTCTTAATGTCCTTCTTCCTCACGATACAAACTCTTTCCCTTCCCATCTTACAGTTAGTGCCTACTTGATTATGTGAGGTTCTACCATTTTTCACTTCTTATTTCAATTGCATGCATTTTTTTTATATTTCTTTCTTATTATCAAAAAAATTCTCCTTTCACAAATATCCAAAAGGGACATGCTAGGTGCAGCTGAGTTTTTGCTTTCTTTCTTCTCCCATAGATTATTTCTCTGATCAATACTTCCCTCTTAGCCTTCTTAGTCAAGCATAGTCCAGTGCATAAACTAGTCTCTAGTTGGAAGTTACATCCTTATGAGAGCTGCTACAACACTTCTAAACCTGACAGCTTAATATCTTGTGTCAAGATTATTATTATTTTTTGCACTTAGGAGCAGGGACTTGAGAATTTTGCAGCTGCTTTCAAAGTGCTTACCTTTCAACCAAGGACTTCTTTTTGTAAAGAGACAAGGGACAATCAGCTTCAGTGTGTTACTCGAATATGCCACAAACCCCACCAGCCACCTCTGTGCCAATTTTAAACAATGGTGTTTGTTTTATTTACTGCTGATGTAGAATAATCTGTCAAAGATAGCTTCAAGGGGGAACCACAGGGCGTAAGAAAAATAGAAATGTTGCACATTTAGTCTCAAGTGTGTGTCTCTGAGCACACTACAGTTGTCTTTTGAAAAGAGTAGTACAGATCCCTTAATTATTATGAGCATAATTATAAATCTAGACAATGCAATGATATGCTTACTGAGCTTGTAGTTGTCAGTGTTAGAAAGATAGTATTCAAATTCTTAGCCTCTCTCTGTCTCTCTTTAGCATGTGTGCAGCAGTCCTCTTTCAAACTCTTTAAGTGGGGGAAGGGTGTGGTGAATTACCTGTGAGACCTCAAGAATCAAACAGAATTTTCAAATATGGAAACTGTGCAGTTTGTTGTCATATCTATTACTGAAATAAACTGCTATCCTAAAACTGCAAGGCTGCTAGGTCTCTTTGCTTTTTATTTTAACCAAAATATATTCAGAGTAGCATCTGCCTAAAATAGTATCCATGGAATGACTACTATAAGAAAAATAATTTTAGAAGAATCAAGGAAGAAGAACTTTATGCAAACCCCTGGAGTTCCAAAAACAAAATTTAAAAATAGCAATTTCAATCAGAAAAACCCTTCATAAAAAGGAAAGACGTAAATCCATGAAATTAGGACTGAAAAGGGTGAAATTACAACAGATCCAGTAGAAATCCAGATAATTGTCAATTCCTGTTTCAAGAAACTGTATTCCAATAAGATGGAAAACACAGAAGAAATGGACAGATTCTTCGATACATATGAATTACCAAAGCTGAATCACGAAGATATATAAATTCTAAATAAATCAATAGTGATCAATGAAATTGAAGATGTAATTAAAAAGCTATCAACAAAGAAAAGCCCAGGCCCTGAGAGATTCGCTGCTGAATTGTACAAGAAATTTAGAGGAGATTTAAGGTCAATACTCCTCAAACTCTTTAATGAAACTGAAAGGGAAGCAATACTCCCAAAGTCATTCCTGGAAGCAAGCATTACCCTGCTACCAAAAGCAGAGAAGGACCCAACCAAAAAAGAGAACTACAGGCCAATCTCCCTAGTGAACATAGATGCAAAAATCCTCAGTAAGGTACTGGCAAGCAGAATGCAGCAAATCATCAAGAAGATTATACACCCTGACCCAGTATGATTCATCCCAGAGATGTAGGGATGGTTCAACATACATGAGTCAGTAAACATAATACACCATATCAACAGAGCCAAAGACAAAAACCATACGATCATCTCAATAGATGCAAAAAAAGTGTTTGAAAATGTCCAACACCCATTCATGATAAAAACCCCACAGAAAATTTGAATAGATGGTCTTCATCTCAATCCAATAAAGGTATCTATGACAAAGCAATAGCCAAAATCATACTAAATGTTCAAAAGCTGAAATCTTTCTCTCTAAAATCTGGAACAAGACAAGGATGTCCACTATCACCATTCCTGTTCAATATAGTTCTAGAAACATTAGCCAGAGCAATTAGACAAGAGAAAGAAATAAAAGGAATAAGGATACAAAAGGAAGAAGTTAAGTTATAATTATTTGCAAATGACACGATACTCTACATAGAAGATCCCAAAAACTCCAAAAGACTTCTACATTTAATAACCAAATTCCATAGCGTAGCTGGATACAAAGTTAACACTCAAAAATCAATAGCTTTCTGTACACAAATAACAAAAACAGTGAGAGAGATATTAGGGAAACAACGCCTTTCACAATGGCATCCAAAAAATGAAATACCTATGAATCAATGTAATGAAGGAAGTAAAAGACCTTTACATTGAAAACTACAGTACTCGAAAAAGGAGATCAAAGAGGATATCAAAAAAATGGAAAGATATCTCTTGTTCTTGGGTAGGAAGAACCAATATAGGGAAAATGGCCATACTCTCAAAATTGCTATACAGATTTAGTGCAATCCCAATCAAAATACCATAAGCATACCTCACAGAATCAGAGAAAACAATCTTAAAATTCACTTGGAACCAGAAGAGACCTAGAATAGCAAAAACAATCCTAGACAACAAAGGCAAGGCAGGAGGCATCACAATCCCTGACTTAAAATTATACTACAAATCTACTGTGATAAAATCAGCATGGTACTGGCCAAAAACAGACCTCAGGATCAGCGGAACAGATTAGAAGATGCAGATATAACTACAAACACACTCAGCCACTTTATCTTCGACAACGGAGCCAAACATGTTCACTGGAAAGAAGATAGCCTCTTTAATAAATGGTGCTGGGAACACTGGCTTTCCACATGCTGAAGATTAAAACTAGACCTGTATCTTTCACCAAGCATTAAACTAAAGTCAAAATGGATCGAAGATCTAAATATTAAGGCAAAAACACTAATTCTGCTGAAAGATAGAATAGGTAGAACTCTTGAAGACATTGAGGAAGGCAAAGACTTTTTGAACAAAACCCTGATCACACAGGAAATATCACAAAGAATCAACAATTGGGATCTCATCTGATTAAAAAGCGTTTGCACAGCAAATTTAAATCATTAACAGAGTGAAGAGACAACCCATTCTTCAGGAAAAAATTTTGCCCACTGTTCCTCAGACAAAGAACTATTATCTAGAAGATTTTAAAAACTAAAAAAACTTCAGACCTCCTAATTTACAGACCCAATCCAAAAAAGAGCATCTGAAATGCATAGACATTTCTTAGGTGAAGAAGTAGAAATGTAAATAAATATATGAAAAAATGTTCAACTGGTCATCTGAGAGATACAAATTAAAACAACACTGAGATTCCATCTCACCCCAAAAAGAATGGCTATTATCAAGAAGTCAATGAATTACAAATGTTGGAGGGGCTGTGGGAAAAAAGAACCCTTCTCCACTGTTGGTGGGAGTGTAGACTGGTGTAACCACTGTGGAAATCAGTGTCGAGATTCTTCAAAAAATTATAACTAGTGGTTCCACTCAACCCAGCTATTCCCCTTCTCATCTTCCCTAAAGGATTAAGTATCATACCACAGCAATATATGCACTTCCATGTTTATAGTGGCACAGTTTATAATAGCTGCATCTTGGAAACAACCCAAATGACCATCAACCAATGAATGGGTAAGGAAGACGTGGATTTTTTTATACAATGGAGTACTACTCTGCCATAAATAAGGATAAATGTGAGACTTTTCTAGCTAAATGGATACACCTCGAGACCATACTCTTAAGTGAAATAAATCAGTCACACGTTTTTAAATACTACATTGTTTCTCTGTTGTGAGAAAGTGAAAGTGTAAATAAGGACAAAAATGTATAATAGGTATTGGGAAATGAGAACAAAATGTTCAAATGAGAAGAACAAGAGAGGGGAAGGGGGAGAGGAAAGAAGGAACAAGAAAAAAAGAATAGAAGGAAAAAATGGAAACAAAACTTTTGTAAATAAGCAGGGGAATTGGGGTTGAAGTGAGAGGAGGAGAATGGGAGATGAAGAATCAAGCTATATCATGTACAAGTACGAAGTCCCTATGATGAATATTATCATTATGTATATCTAAAATGTAACCAAAAAATTTAAAAATGTCCTTAAAAAAAAAAAAACAAAGCAAATCCCTGCCAGCTCAGGAAGAGTTCTGGGATGTACACTCCACTGGTGTCAACAGGAGAGTTTTCTTTCTATGCCAACTTCCCTCCCATAAAACTTATTTTGTGGGATAATAATAGAGTCCATGGCTCATTGGTCGCGATGACAGGTGTGCTCCTTGGAAATATGTCCTTCAGTTGAGGTCTAAGGCGAAGGACTGAGTATTTTGAAATCGGGAATAATATTTCAAAGAACACCAGGCAACTCTGCACTCTGAGTTTTCCCTAAAGTTGAGAGAGATTGTCAGGAGGCAATCTCGGTAAGCCAACTGAGGAGACGAGAATAGAAAGGAAATAAGAGGCTCATTTTAGAAGTTGCACACTGAAGAGAAGAAAAGTAAGGGAGAAATATAGACTTTAAAAATAGGCAAGTTGATGATAAAATTTGTATTGAAAAATAAACATGCAAAAACAGCCAGAAGACTGAAAAAGAAAACTACAAGAGCCCTGCCAGTTATTAAAATACGCTCTCCACCTCTTTTGTTTAAACTATGTGCTACTGGTCCATTGGTGGATAGAGAGGTCAGTGGAATAGAAGTCCAGAAAGAAACCAAAGTAACGTGGAAATTCAATATTTGATAAAGATGAGATCTCAAATTACAGGCCAAGTTTGGCTTTTTAATAAATGCTTCTGGGATTGTTGGATAGATATTTGAATAAAATAACAATAAAATAAAACCCTTATGTCCAGTTTACTTTGGAGGAGTAATTCAGAGCTGCAATGTAAAATAATAAAACCATACTACAAGAAAACATGAATAAATCTTCATAAAACATGGGTGTAGGCAAATTTGTTCTAACTATATCTTGGATTTCAGGTTCAGTAAAAAGAATTAATACATTTGACTACATAAAAATAGAAAAGGTTTGTATGACAAGTTAAACTGAAATGACAGTGAAATATGCTTTTTTTGTAATACATCCTGTGGGCAAAAAGGAATGGTTTCTAATTTATGTAGAACTCTTAAAAATTGAGAAGAAAAAGATCTTGTAGGAGAAAGACATGAGTAGACAATTAACAAAGAAAATATCGAAAAGGTCCTTTAATATGGGAAAAGATATTTAATCTCACCCATGATAAAGAAAGTTGAAATTACAATTGTATTTCTCGGATTTCAAGTTGGTGACAGTTCATAAACTTGGTTGGATTTGACTCCTCCCGATTACAGCCCGGCAGCAGCTCCACACAGTAAGCCAGGTAAGCATTGACGTCGCCTTCGTTTCACACCTCTCAGAGATTAGAGTTCTTCCGTGCCTAATATACAATGTTTTGGAAGTCATTTTTCTTGTATTTTTGCCTATTAATTTCAGGGGGAAGGGTAAATCCAGTCACTGTTGCTTCATCTTCC
The DNA here is from genome assembly GCA_028451465.1 of Erethizon dorsatum. Lineage (NCBI taxonomy): Eukaryota > Metazoa > Chordata > Mammalia > Rodentia > Erethizontidae > Erethizon > Erethizon dorsatum. Next base: position 121,733,532 of record CM051829.1, on the reverse strand, counting down.
AGATGTGAAAGTTTTTGATTTGAGCTACTGATTCGAATTATTGTTTGGCCCATAGATACTGTAGATATCTACAACTCAGCGAATATCAAGAGAGGAAAGATCAACTGGAGAGTTTGAAAGGTGTGAACCTCCTCCTTCTTTTTGAGCTGATACAGGGGATTGAACCCAGAACCTACAACACTGGTCTCTTTTATATTTTTATTTTGGGACAGGGTCTCCTAAGCTGCTCAGGCGGAACTCAAACTTGCAGTCCTCTTGCCCCAGAGTAGGCTGGGACTACAACGGTGCATCACTATGCCTGCCTCAAACACACTTTTAATGAGCTTTTTCTTTCTTCCAGGACCTTAGCATAATGTCCTAGATATGTCAGTAGCTTGCTGATGGTTATTGAAGAGCTATTTCGTTTATTTGTCCAGTATTATGAGTCTTGTTAGCAGGAAAACTGGTACGATAAGAGCTTTCTCATCATAGGTAGAGACAAACACTCGGCCAATATTTCTTTCCAATATGACTCCTCCCTCATCCTTTCTGGTCTTTTCTTTCTAGAACTGAGATTAGGGATAAACAGTCTCAACTTCTCCTCCTGTATCTTAATCTCTTCATCATAGATGCCATCTTGTTCACTCTCTGTATTGAATTCTTTGTTTTTTAAGGTCTATTGTTCAGTTCATGAATTCTGCCTTTAACTGCTTGTCAGGTGAGTTTTAAATCCCAGTATTTCAATTAATATACATGTAATTTCCAGGGATTCTCTTTGATCTTCTACAACTCTGTTGGGTCATGTTTCAGAGGCTTTTATTCCTTTGTCACACTTTAGTCTCGTTTGACTATAGTCTCTGTTTTGCTGAGTAAATTAATGTGCTTGCTACTAATCTCATTACTTGCAGCTTTACTTGTCCATTTTTTATCAAGAATTTTTCAGAGAGCATGCAAACTATATTATTTTGTACTTAATTTTTTTGTACTTTCACAAAACATTTCCATGTACATGACCTCACATGTTAAAAGTAAAATTGCCTGGATTTTAAAGTTTTTTTTTATATGTGGGTACCAGGAGTCGAACTCAGGACCTCGCACTTGCCAGGCAGGTGTTTATGCCGCTGAGCTATATCACCAGCCCCAAAGGTTTCTTTTTAATTGGATGGCCAGATTAAGCCCTGCTGGTACCTGAGTCTCATACTACCTTGAGTGGATGCTAATACCAATGCGGTTTAATAATGCTGTTTGCTGCCATTTGCAATGCTATTTGCTGACATGATGAATATTTCTACAATTTTCCAATTCTTCTTATTGCACATTTTATTTTATTTTACAGTTGTGAAAAGTTTCAGTCAAATAAAAATTAAATTTTCCTCATTTTCCTGTTGTGCGGTTTGAATGTTAACAAAATCAATTCGATATTGATATTTGTCTCCAAAAGGATGGTCATTTTTCAGCACTCTCATGAAATCAAAAGAGATTTTCATATGATATTTATGGAAAAATATTCAAACTTTAGAAAATACGTGTCAGATTAAAAGGCTTGAGGACACAAGGACATTTTATCAGGGAAGAATGTGCATTTTAGGCACCGCTTAAGCAGACAGGACCGAAATGGAGTGGGCGGTTGACCTCCTTGGACCTGGCTATACAAGTAAGCAAAGCGATGTATAACAACACAGAGTCAGGTGGGAAACATGACAAAAGACAGAGACGCAGTTCACCCAAATTCACCTTGGCAGTAAAGTAGCTGAGGTATTCAAGCTCATGATTCAGCTCATAGCAGCTCAGTTTTTAAAAAGTGGGCTGAAATTTACATAACATACAATTAACCTTTCTAAAGTATACAATTCAGTGGAATTCAGTACATTCACAGTATTGTGTAACCTCGATCTTTCTCTAGAGTCAGTTTTTTTCATCACTCTGGAACCCCCTACTCCGCACTCAATAAGCAATCAATCTCTATTGTTCCCCATACGCATCACCTGGCAACAACTAATTGCTCTCTGTTTCTATGGTTTGGTTATTCTTGATAGTCCACAGAAAATAAATCATAAAATGTGGCCTTTCGTGTTACTTCTTTCACTTAGCATAATGTTTCGGGTTCATCCAAGCTATAACATGTATTAGTACTTCACTGTATTTTCTGACTGAATGATATTATATTGTGGGTATGTACTACAGTTGCTAATCCACTCACTGGTGATGAGCACTTCTGGTACTTTAAATAGTGATGTTGTTCTCGGTATTTATCCGAGAACTTGTGCTCAGGTCTATGTGGTATTTACCTAGTGCTGGGATTGTTGAATCGCTCCCAACTCTATGTTTAACCACAGTGGCTGAACCATTTCCTTTCCCATTAGGAATATACGAAGTTTTCTTTTTCTCTAAATCCTCAGAAACACTTGTCATTTTCTTCCTTTTTTTTTTTCTTGTGGGTACCGGGGGTCAAACTCAGGACCTCGCGCTTGCGAGCAGGCACTTATGCTGCTGAGCGATGTCACCAGCCCTTTTTTTTCCTTTAGGTGGGTTCCAGGAGTCGAACTCAGGACCTCTCGCTTGCCGGGCAGGTGCTTATGCCGCTGAGCTGCCTCACCGGCCTGTCATTTTCTTCTTTATCTTCTTTTTTTATGTAGCTATCTGGTGGGTATGAAGTGGCATGCCATTATAGTTTTGATTTACACTGTAATGATGACTGATGTCGAATATATTTTCATATGCTTGTTAGCTATTTGTGTATCTTCTTTAGAGAAATATCTATTCAAGTTATTTGCCTATTACTTAACTGGGTTCTTTTTGCTATTGAGTTTAAGTGTTCTTTATATATTGTCTCTCTATACAAAGCCTTATTCCATATATGCTTTGCAAATATTTTCTCCCATTCTGTATTTTGTCTTTTCACTTTCCTAATGATGTCTTTTAATATGTCTAAGGTTTTACTTTAAAAACATCAATTTATTTATTTTTTTTCTTTTGTTGCTGGTGCTTTTGATGTCAAATTTCAGAATCTACCACCAAGTCCAAAATCGTGAAGAATTACTACTATGTTTTCTTTTAATAGTCTTATTGATTTAACTCTTACATTTACAACTTTGATTCATTTTAGGTTCATTTTTGTATATGGTACTAAGTAGTACTCCAGATTCATTATTTAATTATGTTCAAATAGTTGTAGCAGCATAATTTGTTGAAGAGGGTATTTTTTTTCCTATTGAAAAGTTGGTTATCCTTTTCAAAATCAATTGGCCACAGATACGGGTTTATTGCTAAACTCTTATTAATTCTATTTCATTGGTCTCTAAGTCTATCCTGACGACAGCACTACATTGTACAGATGATGTTTTGCTTGCATTTGAGCTGTCTGCATGGACTTTTCCTTGAAGAAGGACAACCTCTCCTTCTACTCTCAAGTGTCAGAAGAGGCATAACAGCATGTCTGCCTTTCTTAGCTCTAACACTTTCCAATTCTCTGTGATAAAGGATACAAGACATAGGTGATCCCATTTGTGAAAGCAAGTGGGGTGAATCTGTAGCAGAAAAAAATGAGCTGTGTAGTGCAAAATGCTTAGACTGGATTCCCCGTTATAGACATAACGTCATGGGAATGTATTTTTAACCTCTTGAATCATTAACTTATATTAAATAACATCTGTTAAGTGTGGCTGAAAATACCTATTCTATAGTATTTTTGTGATAAGTAGACATAACATATACAAATTTCCTCTACTTCAGTGCCATAAACAAAATGATTATAGAAAAAAGCTATTAATAAAAGTTTTGAAGAAAAGAGAAACTTACATGGAATATGACCCTAAATTTTGAAAAATGATCTTCATACCTTCGAAAAGCGGCCCATGACAGGCATTTTGAAAAATACATCCTGGACCAATGGCATCACACCCACCTATCAGTTTATCTAGGCTTTGAGCATTGTGATTGAGCTTTCTTTCATTCAGAATCAACAGGTGTGTGTGTGTGTGTGTGTGTGTGTGTCTGCGAGTAAATATTCACCGTTTGCTTTTGTTTTACATGCTGAGTCTGTGATCTTTGGTGTCAAGCCTTGTCTTTATTAATGTGCTGTGCATATGTGCCTGGTATCTATGAAAGAATGTGTTGCGCATCCACAAAAGATAACGAGAAGCAATACTATTGCTGGCAACAGAGTGAATGGGAGTCTTTCGACTCCTCTCCCCAGATTATCCAGTTCTCAGATTTATAACCAAGCCACTTTTTGAGGTAATTTGATTGCAGATAAGAGAACTTGGAGCCAATTTTGTTTCTTTGAAAGAAAGCTGATTTTTTTGCTCCTCTGGTACCAGGAGTGTTGTTAGTAGGGTATGGTCCCTGCGGAAAGCTGGAGATTTGTCCGCAGTTAGTTCTGGGTTGAAGTCTATTTGCAGCCATTCATTGGCTCTGTAACTCCTGGAGTCCTGTTACCTCTTGAAACCTGAGTATTTCCGTCCGTAAAAGAGAAAGAATATCCACATAGAGATGTTTGTGAGAATAAAATGCAGTCATGGAAGTGAAAGTGCCTCTTGAACTACCCACATGTGAGCTCTCATTACTAATAACATTTAATACCATTTTTGAAGCTCTGGAATCTTAAATCAGGAAGGCTTCTGGCAGGCCACTTTGCTAATTATTCACCATTGGTTGTGCCTTACTCCTCGAGCTTGTATAGTTCTTCACTGAGTGGTCACGTTTACTCCCTGAAGTGACATAGCTGATTGAAGATAGGAACCACTCAAAGCATGCCACCTTCTCCTCTGTTTTCTGAGATTGTGACATTTTCCACGTTCAGAGGCAGTGACTAGACTCCGGAAAATCCAAGAAACACTTGCAGCAGCAGGCCCTCGCGTGTGCGCGGGGAAAGCCCGATGATGCTCTCAGCGACGTGGCCGACTTCGTCCTCGTGCTTCTGCTCTCACGCTTAGCTGAGACAGGCTTCTCCAGTTTGAATACAGGCAACACAGAGGCAGGGCATCTTCAAAAAGAAACCTAAATGTTGTGATGATAACTACCAAGAATTGATGATGCAAGTTACTCTATAATGGTGCCTTGGCTTTGTTTTGTGCAACTCTAATTTATAAAATATTTAAAGCCAATGGGAGATGCTATTTAGACACCTAATTTTTAAAATTTTATTCCCTTATCTCCAAGAAATATACTTCTTCAGCATAAGAGTATACATGTTGTATCGTTTTTAAGTATAGTTAAGAACTATGTCAGAAAGTGAGTTGTTCTAGCATTGCAATTGATAGAAAAAAGACAAATCACAATTTCTACAACTCCGGTAATCAATAAGAAATGTAAGTGTGAAACAATGCCTAATACCCAGAGTGCATAAGATTTTATGATGCTATTCTATGTTGGCCAGTTGGGGCTTGCAAATAATCTCTAGTCTCCATTTTAATTTTAGGGAGGAGAATCGTCTTTCCTTTATTCTTAGTCCATGTGATTTGGATGTGTTGGATTCAATCCATTTATTACTTCAACAATAATCTGTTTATTTTAAATTGAACATTTTATTTTAAAAGAAATACAGATTTATATGCAGTTTTAAGAAATAATGCTGAGAGATTTCATAAAGCATTTACCCACTTCCCCCACGGTAATACTTCGTAAAACCACAGAGTACTATGACAACCAGGATATTACTATGGATACAGTTGATAAGAACATTCCACCACTCCAGCGATCCTTTATGTTGCCTTTTTATGACCATACCCACTTCTTTCCTGCTTCATCTTCTCTTTCACTTCTAGTGGTCACTAGTATGTTCTCCATTTCTATCTTGTCATTTCAAGAAAGTCTTCTAGATAGATGCATATGGAATGAAACCTTTAGAGACTGCCTTTTGTACGGAGCATAATTTTCTGGGTATTCATCTAGATTGTTGTAAATATCAATATTTTATTCTTTTCTATTTCTATGTAATTTCTACAACATTGATAAAGCACAGGTAGTGAACCATTCACCTCCAAAAAGACATCTAGTTCATTTCAGTTTGGGACTATTATAAATAAAGCTTTTACGAAAAAAATTTTTTTAAGTTTATGTTGTTTTTATTTCTAAAACATCTCAGCTTTACAAGGCAGTCAAAATTGGAACAGAACATGACAGTTTTTTTTTTTTAAATCATGGCACTAATATTAAGACACATTTTTTAAGGATAAGAATAAGTTAAATACAGTGTAAGTTAACTTTATAAAAGGTAATTCTGGTTCTAAAAGAAAAACTCTAGATAAAGCAAAACAAAGATTCCTCTTTCTTACAAGATTTCTTGTACACTTTTGTGTAAGTATAAAATTTTCTTTCTCTAGAATAAATGCCCAAGAGTATAATCGCTAAGTATAGTATTTGCATATTTAGTTGTTTTAGAAAAACAGCTAATTATTTTCTAGAGTGGCTGCAGAATTTTACTTTATAACCAGCTTCTCCACATGTTCACAAGCATTTGGTGTTGTCACTATGTTTTATTTTAGTCATTTTCATAGGTTTGTAGTGAGATCTCACTGTGCTTTTCATTCACATCTTATAATGACTAATCATATTGGACTTTTTCTCATGTGGTATTCTCTCTCTCTCTTTTGTTTTGATTATTTATTTATCTATTTATTTATTTTTTATGTGGGTACCGGGAGTTGAGCTCAGGACTTCGCGCTTGCCAGGCAGGCGCTTATGCCACTGAGCTATCTCACCGGCCATTGTTTTTTTTTCAAGACAGGGTCTCACTATGTAGTTCAGGCTGGTCTTGAACTCACTATGTAGCCCAGACTGTCCTCAAACTCGCAGTGATCTTCCTGTCTCAGCCTTTCGAGCGCTAGGATTACAGGCATGCACAAACACACCTGGCATCATGTGGTATTCTCAATATGTGTATCTTCTTCAGTGAAATGTGTTTTTTTATGGCTTTTTTATTGCCTATGTTGTAACTGGAATTTTTTTCTTTTTTGTGGGTTTAAGGGCTCTTTATTCCAGAAAATAGTCCTTTGTTAATCCTTTAACAGACTATCTTTTCTCAGAACAAATATTTGACTTTGATGATATGCAGTTTACCTATTTTCCTTTTATGGATTGTGTGTCAAGTCTAAGAAATTGTTTAGTCCTAAAGCTTGAAGACTTTCTCATGTGTGTTTTCTAAAAGTTTTTATCATTTTACATTTTACATTTAGGCCACTGATCCATTTTGAGTTACTTTGCATAATACGAGGCTTACATCAAGATTCATTTTATTTCTGTCTTCCTTTTATTGAAAAGCAGTTTTTACCCATTAAATTGTTTATGCCCATTTGCCAAAAATAAATTGGGTACATTTGGGTTCTCCATTCTGCTCCACTCACTGACATATGTACCCAGTCCTGACTATTGTAGCTAAATAATATCTTGAAATCAGGTAGGTGGATTATATTTTATTTTTCTTTTTAAAAAATTGTCTCAATTACTCTAGTTCTTTTGCCTTTCTACCTTAACTTTAAAAATAATCTTGTCTATAACTACAAGAAAATATTACTGGAAGTTTGACAACTGTATTAACCTGTATGCCAACTTGGAAAGAATTGATCCCTTTATGCATTTTGTCTTTCAGTGCACGAACATGGTCAGAATCTCCATTTATTTAGCTCTTTTGTAGTGTTTTGTGTAGGACTGGATTAATTCCTTCCTAAACCTTTGGAAGAATTTTTCATTTGGCCTAGTGATTTATTTTGAAATTTTGGAAATATTAATTTTTCTTAATAATTATAGGGCTATTTACTAATTTTTATTATAATTATTAGTATGTATTCATTATACATAATAGGTTTCATTGAGACATTTTAATACATACATTAACATACTGTAATCCTATCCACCTTCCTAATTACCTTGTCTTATCCTCTGTTGCCCTTGCATCTTTCTTCCCTTGCCGAAGAGTCCTTTAGGGCCATTTAAATTATCTATTTTGTATTGGGTGAGCTGTGGTGGTTTATGCTTTGAGGCACTCACCCATCCCTTTTATTAAGCTGTCAAGAACGGAGGTAGAGTTGCTCGTAGTCTTCCTCTGTTACCATTTTGATAGCTGCATGATCAGTAGTGATCCTGTTTCATTCCTTTCTTTTCTTTGTTAGTCTTGAAAAAGGCTTGCCGATTGTGTTGATCTTTTCAAAGAACCAGCTTTTTTGTTTCATTGATTTTTTTTCCCTATTATTTTTCTATTAACAATTGTATTGCATTTTGCTTTTATTATGTGCTCCCTTCCGCTTTCTTTGGGATTATTTTGCTCTTGAGATAAGATTATTGAAATTTTTCCTTCTTTTTCTAGCATGAGCAGTTAGTGCTACAAATTTCCCATGGTATCATGGTTAGAGAACATAATCTTTGTATGATTTCAATTCTTTCAAATTTGGTTTTTTTAAGGTCCTGGTTATAGCCTACTATGGTATATATTTTGTAGGTGCATGTCAAGGGGATGTAATAAAATCACAACCTAATTTTCAAAAATGTGTCAAAGAGTTTAACAGACACCTCACCAAGTACATAGACAGAGGCAAATAAGCATACGAAAGATGCTCCCCATCATCAGCTATCAGGAGAACACCAGGTAGAGCGACAATGAGATCCTGCGACAAGCTGTCACAGTGGTCCAAATCCGAACACTGAAAGCATCAAGCACTGGCCAGGATGCAGAAAAACGGGAACTCTCATTCATGGCTGGTAGGAATGCAAAGTGGTACAGCCACTCTGGAAAACAGTTCGGCAGCTTCTTGCCAAACTAAACATACTCTTAATATACAGTCCAGCCGCTGTGTTTCTCAGTATTTACCCAAAGTAGTTGAGGCCTTTCATCCACAAAAAAATTGGCACACACATGTTTATAGCTGCTTTATTCATAATTGTCAAAAATCGGAAGCAACCAAGATCAATAGATGAACATATAAATGATCTACGGCATGACTAGGCAATAGAAAATTATTCAGACTCAAAGGGAATGGGCTACTAAGCCATGAAAAGACATGGAGAAAATACGAATGCTTATTACTAAGTGAAAGAAGTCAGCCCAAAAAGGCTGCCTACTGTATGATTTCAACTACCTGATGTTCTGGAAAAGGAACAACTATGGAGATCAGTAGTTATTAGAGATGGAGAAGAAGGAGGGATAAATAGATGAAGCATAAAGTATCTTAAGGGTAATGAAATTAATTGATGTGATGCTATAATGGAAGATGTATGTCATTGTAGATTTGCCCTAACCCTTAGAAGGTACAACACAAGAATGGACCTTTATATACCATTGGAAGATAATGCTGTGTCAGTGTGGGTTTATTACCTATAACAGATGTACCACTCTGGCGGGAGACGTCAATAGTAGGGAAGAATGTGTGTGTGTGTGCTTTTTGCTCTTATTAGTAGTAACAAAGGTATTTAGGAAATCTCAATTTTACTATAAACCCAAAACTGCTGTAAAAATAAAATATATTGAGAAGAATGTATATCCCTTTGTAGCTGAATGGGGTATTTATAAATACCGATTAAATGAGAATAGAGACAACTTCTAAACACTTTACATATCTGAGCTGCAATTGAAAAAAATCAAAATTCTTGATATTTTCCCACTTTGTACTTCATTTAAAGTGTAGCTACTCAGTGTCATCAACTGAAATTCTGAGGGAATTTACTGGGTTTCTTCATCTCAATAGATTTTGAAGTCCAACATTTTCCCCCCAGCTCTGTAAGACTTCTGAAAGATTACTTTAATTTTTCAGCCTCTTAGCTTCTACCTTTGAATTGAGAAAAATGGTGCTAATGTATGTTTTATCTCTTTTCTGACTGTTCTCTATGGGATCTTAGCCAGGAAAATTGCTTAGAAACTTTCTGGGATGTGTATGTGTGTGTGTGTGTGTTTGTGTGTGTATTATAAAATATTACATTTTCAATCTACTTTTCTGCTGTCTTCGTACATTGGTGGTTGAACTTTTCTGATGCAAGATAACACGCTGTACTGGAAGTGGATTCCTCAGTGATTATTTACTGAGCATGTATTACCTGTCAGAATCCCTGTTCTGGCTTCTCTTCCTAAATAGATCTTACAATCAAATAGGCCATTCAGCTCACGGAAGGCATATCATGAAAGCCCAGCTGGTAACTGATGCCTCATTGCTAACTTGTTACCTGCATAGTTACCTATCAACAAAGCCAAGTCAGGAAGACTCAATTACAGGGCATTTGAAGGGATTGCTGTTAAAATAATTTTCTTCTTTCAGGACTTAGAGGTGACCGAATGTAAGCTGAAGATACTTAGATGCAAGAGAGGGGCGAGACATCCCCCTACCCAATAGGCAAAGGCAAGAAATCAGCATACAGGAAAGCAGGACTGAGAAATGGTGTAATCATATTGATTAATTTTTTTTTTAATTTCCAGGACTACTTGTGGATATATCAATCATATGTGTAATAATAGTTTTGCTTAAGCCCATTTAATTTGAGTTTTTGTCACTTAAGGTCTCATTAATACACATTTTTAACTAGCAAATTCTATGGATACTGTTTGGTACTAATTTTACATGGTCTTTCTTTGACTTTGCATTTGACTTTATTTTTTCTTGACTATTTCTTATCCTTTGGCTTTTATAATATCAGTATCTATTCGTATGATTTCTAAAGTTCCAATTTATTTAATTTAAATCCTTCCCAGGTTTTTTTCTCTTCTTTTATCTCTCAACACTGGCAATGCTCATGATTGCATCTGTAGTCCTTTGTCCTGTCTTATCTAAATGAATGTCTCTGCGAGCCTTGAGTAAATGAATGCCAACCAGAATTTATACGGGAACTCAGAAGTTATTCTTGACTCATTAATTCTACCTCTTAACACTCTTTGATTTCTATTCCTTGATTACAGTTAACCGTGGGTGCCTGCAGCACTTCCCCCCTTCAAAAATTCACATTTGCACTCAGCAGTAGGCTCCTCTCCCTCTCCTTTGCTCTCATCACTTTTTTTTTTTTTTTTTTTTTTTGTGGGTACCGGGAGTCAAACTCAGGACCTCGCACTTGCCAGCAAGCGCTTGTGCTGCTGAGCGATATCACCGGCCCTTTTTTTCCTTTATGTGGATACCGGGAGTTGAACTCAGGACCTTGAGCTTGCCAAGCAGGCGCTCATGCAGCTGAGCTATATCACCAGCCCAGCTCTCATCATTTTCTACCTGATCACCAGAGTGTCAGCTCTTCGTTGCAAAATTCATCGTGTCATTTTTTTATACTGTACACTGAACAGCCCAGAACATGGTCTTCCGGCTTCTCTAGCCTCATTTGTTGATTCTCCTTTCTACTCCTTGTTCTTGTCAGAGAGAGTTGCTTGGAGTTCCTTGAAAATATTAGGTTTTCTTATGCTTGGTTTTCTTGCACCTGATACTCTTTAAAAAGTATTGCTGTGTGTGCCAATCTGCTGAGCCTATGGTTAGTACTTCAAATTACAGCTCAAATTTTTACCTCATCTTTGGTCTTCGACACTTTTCCCAAACTCTTTCAGGCAGATTCAGGTAGCTCTCAGCACTTACATTGTTGATCTAGCATTACGGTGCTACAACATTTACACATTATGTTTTGATAGCCTGTAACTCTGCCTTTTTCTTAAATTCTAAATATTCCAAGAAAGAAGAAGTTTTAATTAATTGTTGTATTGCTAGAATCTGGAGCTACAGTAGATACTAAACCAAGCAATGTTTTTTCTTTAGTTAGACTGTGAGTATAGTTTCTTTTACTCTTTGTATCTGTAACTTTACTTATGTTAGGTGTTTTTTATCCTGAAAATGTCTTTAGGAAGAATAAAGAAAGTCTAAAATAGTACAAATTATGCATCTATTTAGTAGCACATAAAGCTAATAACAAGCCCAATCATATTAAAAGAGATTTATTGCATTCATTTTTAGAGATGGGTAAATTGAAGCATCAAGATTTCAGAAACTTGTCTGGGGCAAGAGAATAGTATTTGGAGATTTGACAAGAACTTAGGTCTTCTCTAACTCTGAAGCATTTTGCTCTTTTCTCTATAATGCAATTTGTTATTTAGGACCAAGTAGATAAAAGGTTGATGAGGCTGCAGTTTGTCATGTGACCGACTTTTACGACCATTGCCAAAAGCAGTGAAGACTCACCTGGCCTTCTGTCACTGGAGACAAGTTTCATAAGCTTATCTGGAACCCAAGTCCCCAACCCTTTTCCATCCCCCCCTTTTCGTTATATTATATGACTATTTTCTAAATTATTATGCAACCCATTTATTTTATATTATTTTCTGTTTCTATCCACGAGTTTAATACTAGAAGAGAGGAAAAACTTGTCTTTTTTAACTAATGAAAACAGAATCAACAAAAGTGCCTGTTTCTTATTGTGTGACCATGTAGAGCTGGAGACAGATATATGTATGAAATGAATCAAAAATGAATGTGGAAAAATTCTTGCAGAGTCAAGAGTGAATGAAGGTTTGCAGGGCTTATCTGGTAACTTTTCTTAGACAAACTCAGATGTTTAAGGTAGCTCTGGAGAAGCTTGGCTATTCAGAGCTGTTTGACAATAATGCTTGCCAAACACAAATAGGTTTTTACAAATTTAGAATCTCTGTGAATAAACAAAACATCTACCTCACCCCTATCCTATTATTACTAATTGAGGAAAGATAAAGAGCTGAAATAGAGATCTGGCTTGAATTTAGTGGTAGTGGATTTTGAAATTGGCAGTATTTTTATACCTCATCTTGATCCTTTCTTCAGTCATAGGTCAATTTTTCTTTCTGATTCAATGATTTAGGACAATTAACACATGTGGCATTAAGTTGTTTGAGTTACAAACCGCTCAGGGAAGGGCTCAAAGTAGCTTGCCTTGGAATAATTGCCTGTCAGACACATAAAGAAAATTAACGATGATAGAAGAGTAAATTGATTGTGCTTCCATCAAGATTTTTTTTTTCCTCCTAACATTTGAGGGAAACAGATACTGCTTATGCATAAAGACAAATCACAATCTCTTCTAAAAATTTAATCTATCTGGGAAGTTTTTGGATGAGTAAGGCTCCAATTTCACTATTATGGGATTATCTCATATACATTTTTTATGCATTTAATGTACATGGTGTATATAGTTACATGGACAGGTGGTCTGTGTTTGTAACATACACGTGTGTATGCGTGTATGTACATATATGCACACCCCATGTAGTTATATTACATCGGTCAGTTTATCTATCCTTATATCACACAGAATTATTATATTATGGTAAGTCTAGGCATTTTCTTCTTCATTTGGGAGTATTTTGGCTAGTTGTGGTCTTTTAGTCTTCCACATAAATTGTGGGACTTTGTTGATGATTGTCCTTCCTGCTCTTCTAATTTATCTCATCCCACAGGCTCATTTGTAGTCTGATACTGACACTTGATCCTGAGTGTGGTCTGTGTTCCCATCCCTTAAATCTGCATATCTCTGTGACTGTGGTAGAGGTGATACAAATCTTCTAAGGCTAAGCCACAACCATTGCTACACTTTTCAGCTGGATCGCTTATTGCAGGGTCTTGAGTCTCAAGATAGCTGGCTACCCTAAATCAAATGTGAGGGGAGACTGAAAGAATGAAAGTAGAGAAATGCCCTGGAAGCCCCAGCTGTTTCATTGTCAACAGTTCCTGCTTTGGGCTCAGAGGCCAAATATTTGAGAAAACAAAGCTTCAGATATTTTCTGACCCTTCTTTTGGTCAGTCCCAACTGAGCAGAAATATGAGGTTCAACTGAGTCCAGCCCAAACTGGAGACTCAGCGGTAATATTGCTGCCATGTAGTGCAATGTAGTGTTCGGGTGGTTTCCACAGAGCCAGAGGCCTGGAACAGTTTAACGTGCATATATACACACCCAACAGTGTTGGAATATTAATAATTGCATGGAAGCTATAACTTAATTTGGGGGAAATTGGCATTAATTGATACAGATAAGAGCTTTCCAATCCATGAAGCTGATATATTTTTATTAATCGGAAGTCTTAGAAGTTTTTCCATAAAGTTTTATAAATTTTCTCCATAGTCAACTCACACATTTTTAGCTATCTTTTCCTAAATATCTTATATTTGTGTGCTATTTTATATCGCACTTTTATATTGAATTTTGTAACTAGTTATTACTAGCATATGGAAATATAATTCTCTTTAATGTTGATTTTATATTTAGTCCCTTGCCAGGTATAATTACTAATTGTACAAATTATTAATTATACAAATTTACTATTTATCAGTTGAGTTTTCTAAATAAAAATTTTCTGTAACATTTCTGGTTATTTATGTCTTCTTTTCTGAATGTATATTTTAGCATGTAGTCATTTGTTCCTGTCATTTTATTTGCAAAAAACTTGAAAGTATGAACTCAACTACTTAATGGTTGTAACTAATCCTAATTAGGCTTTCTACTTATTTTTAAATTTTTTTTACACATTAAAGGAATATATATTTCATCTAAATTTTTAAACTTTGGACACAAAATTATTCACAATATTTCTCAGCTTTTAAATATCTGCTGATTGTATAGTTATATCTCTCTTTCATTTGCAATATTGCTTGTTTTTTCATTTTTGATTTACCAATATTAGCAGAGAATTGTCAACTCTGACAAATTTTTAAAGATCCAGCATATGTACTTTTGGAGACACACTATATTGCTCTTTTTTAAATGCTTTTTTTCCTTGTTTCATATTAGCAGATTTTTTAAACATTTATTTTTTTAACCTGGCTACTATGAATAAGAGCTTAAGTGAAAATGGAAGTGAAGACATCTCTTCATTTGCTTGAACTATATATATATTCATTCAAAAAAGAAAATAATTCCATTTATAATACCCACAAAAATGAAATGCTTATGAATTAATTTAACTAAAATTATGAAGGACCTGTATATTGAAAACTGTATATATATATGTATATATAACTATTTTATAAATATACATTTATATTTTATATTTATAAATATAAATTTAATATAAAACTATATTATATATATAACTATATAATATATAAAATATATATTTCTGTAATGGCTCCCCGAATGTACATTCCCACTATTTATTTAAATATTGCCTGTTTCCTATTCTTCTCACCTCTCCTATTGGAACTCTATTAGGTTAGACTAATTTTATCATTAAGGTCTCTTCATACCTCTTTGTCCCTCTGATCTGCATTCTGACCAGTTTCTTTAGTACTATTATTTAATTAATTGATTTTCTCTTTAGCTATGTATCACCTGCTTTTGTATGTATCCATTTAGTCTTTGTTTTCTATAATGTTTTAATTTTTGGAGGTTTTTAATGGTTCCTTCTCAAATTATTTTGCTCTTTACTCATATTACTGATCTTCTACTTTCTTTAACCATATTAAAAATAAATGGCCAAAGTATCATGTCTTCTGAATTTAATGTTTGAACTCTGAGTGGGTATGATTCTGTTACGTGTGGTCTCCTTGGCTCTGCCTCACAATAATGTACTCCTGGATATTTACTCCTTTCATTATACTTTTTCTATAGCAATGCTTTAAGGCCTTAAATAAAAATATGTTGCTCCAAATAGCATTGATATCTGCTTTCACCAGATATTTGGAGGCCTTACCGACGAAGCCTACTTCCAATAAACTCTTGACTGGAGGCCTTTCTGACCTCTAATGCAGTGTGAACTCAGCCTGAAAACAATATGAAAGTTGCCTTTGGGATAAAACTTCTTAAGGAAGTTGTTTTTTTCACTGACTTAAGTTTTTAGATTACTAATTTTTTTCCTTTCTCATAGTCCTTTTGGATGGGGACAATAGAATGGTGGCCTTTTGATGAGTAATTTTTAAGTAGCGTGATGTTCTATTAGAATCCTTGCTTTGAACGGACCCTGAACTTTTTGTCCTGAGGTAAAAACCCAAGACGTAATTTTTCTGGTTTACGTAAATGTTCCCAAGCAAAAACTATTTTAGGCAATCATCACATCTCCCTAGATCCTTGCCTTACCTTGGTTTTAATTCAAATATTCCTTATGTTAAATTTAAGTTTATTTTTAAAGGTTTTCTATCTGTCAATTTATTTTTTTATTTTTATTTATTTTTTTTTGTGGGTACCGGGGGGTCAACCTCAGGACCTCGCGCCAACAGGCACCCGTGCTGCTGAGCGATATCACCGGCCCCTTTTTTGTATGTGGGTTCCGGGAGTCGAACTCGGGCCCTCACGCTTGCAAGGCAGGCGCTTACGCCACTGAGCCATCTCACCGGCCCATCTATCTGTCAATTTAAATTGATTTCAACAAGATGGTCTACCAAGGTTCTTAAAACACTACAGTCTTTTTTTTTTTTTTTTTTTTGATACTGGGAATCTAACTCACAACCTCGCACTTGCCAGGCAGATACTGTGCCACTGAGCTATATCCCCAGGCCTAAAACACCACAGTCTTGAAAACGGAAATGTAATGTCTTTTCTTCACAACCATTCTACGAATATTTATTGCCTTCCTCTAATGTACAAGTGATTGCACAGTGCTCCGGATTCACAGTTAATAAATTGTAGGCCCTGAGTTCAAGTTAATCAGTTGAGAAAAGAGAAGAATTCATATAAACACAGTAGTGTAATACAGGGTAAAGCAGTGAAAGAATTTTGTGATGTCAGAGAGAAGATGAACTCAGCTCTTTTGGCATTAATGCAGTTGGCTTTAGAGAATGATTTGGAAGGAGTTGATGTCTGATGATAAGCATGATATGAGCTTTGCGAAGGCAGACACCTAACCTGATTTTATCAGTACTATATTCTTTCTGCTTAGTAAAATGTATTGAAGTAACAAATGTTTCAATAAGATCCAATTAAAATTGGACTACTTTATTGCCTTTGCCTGAAAGAATCACGACTGTGAATGGTTTCCAAACATGTGTCCTGAATTTCTCTAGACTTTTTCTGTGCTACAAAGCATCATGTCTTTCTTAAATATATCAGGACAAAAGAAAAAGGAGAGGTGGTTGTGAGACTCAGAGGTCTAAAGCCCGGGTCAGAATGAGTGATTTGTGTATGCACGTTTTTCATTATTTAATATTTTCAGTTATCCTTGGAATTCCTTTAAAATATGAAGGATGTGTTCTCTCTGAATCTTGAATGTGTATTTAATAAATTGTATCCTAATGGAAAGATCTTTGGAAACAGAGAAATCTTGACGGACTCTCAGTTCTACTACTTGTTTGCTACATAAGCTCTTTAAGCCTCATTGTCCTTATCTATAAAAATTGAGTGAGTAAAACTTCCTTGCAGGATTTCAACTTGTAGAAATAATAAACATGCATTTATATAAAAATATTGTACATAAATTATGTAGTAAGCATATTGTTTATGCATTTGTTTATATAATAAATATAAATAATATATAGTCTATAACTTACATAAATATAAAAACAAGAACAATTAACATATACAGCGTTATTGTCTGTATTACTATCATTATTCTTGTGATATATCTGTGTATTTTCCTAGCTGACTTAGGAAATGTTGAGAGGAATCTGGGCTTATAAATATCTGTTACAGCTAAGTCTACTCCTTAAATACATGAAGAAATTGGTTCTGGAATACCTATTATACTTCATCTGCATCTATCTCTCCCTCACCTGTGCTTGCTCGCAGGCATTCTGCATCCTTCTTTTTGATATCCTTTTCTCAATGTCATTGATTTCCTAGTACCAGGAAGACTGACTATTATTTAGGGAATTTGTCCTTCCCCTATCACTGTCCACCACACACTCAAATCCCTCATATTTGATCTCAAGGAGTTACTATGAAGAAATAGAACCAGCTGGCTCTAACTTTCACAAATGACATTTCATGGCATGGAGGAAAGAGTTGAAACTATTTCAGTGGGTGAAATTGCCAAGGGACGGAATTCAAACAAAGGAGAAAAGAAAGTCAAGCATAGAGCCTTGTGGAATGCTTATTTTTAGATGATGACAGGAAAACAAAGAGCCTTAGAAGGAGAAAGAAGGACAGGTCAGAGAAGTGGAAGTGTAACATAATAGAAGAAAGAGCTAAGAGAGTTGTCCGAGGAGTTACAAAGGCGGTGATGAGGAAGATGACATGGGTAAGTGCTGTGAGGTGGGAAGGAAGGAAATTCTACATCATAACTAGTTAAGCCAGGGAAATGATGATGAAGGCACAGAACTCAGCCTGCAGATTATGATTTCTGGAATCTTGCCAGCAGACAGGAGCGAAGGCAGAAAACTTGATGGAATTTGGGGATTGGGCCAGGAGAGAATGAGCCTAAAGATGGAGATCAAAGGTGCAAGGACATGGGAAACACAGGAACGAGACATGTCACGAAGAGCACAGTGGCAGGAGATAGCCGTGGAAGAAAAAACAGAGAGATCAGAAAGCCACCAAGAGAGAGATTTTAGGTGGAGAAGGGGATGTGGATGGCACTCAGTGAGACACAGTGCAACATGGTGACTAAGAGTGCTGATCCTAGGAGCAGCCTACAGCTCTGTCGCTAACTAGGAGAGTTCACGTATGTCACTTGAACACCCTGATCCTCGTTTTCCTTTCTCTCTCCCAATGGAATGGGGAAAATGACAGTCCTTATGAAATTGAAGGACTAAGTAAGTTAAAAGGTAAAACAATCCCTACCCAGTAATCATTACTGATTATCACTGGGGCAGCGTGGGTGTTCTCCATAGTTTGTGCTAAGAACAGTGTGGAAGAAGGAAGGTGTGGAGGTAGAGCCAGAGAACGAGGACCTTTCAAAAGGTTAAGTCACGTGCTCCAAGCAGGTAAGGGCCCAAGTAGAACCTGAGGATCACTGAGCGGGGCTATGTGGAGAGGGACAGTGGTAGGAAGAGAGGTCACATAAACGAAAAGATGCTTGAGCTTTATACAATCATAGATGTGAAAGAAACTTAAAAATAGGAAGCAAATCACCTGAAGAGCAAATTATGAGTGTTTTCGAGTCAAGTAGCCAAAATACTACCATTCTGTAACTTACAGATGGTCCAGGAGAAGTTTCTCAGATTTCTTATGCCTGGCTATTTTTCTGGAGGAACTTAAATAAATTAATGGAAAAAACCAGGTAGCGGTTCACTGAATGCCTAATATAAGATTAGAACACAATGTCAGCCATGGATTAAACGAACCTATGGCTGGAGACTGCCATCTCAGAGGTACTCACTAAAATCACCTGTCATGGTTATTAGCATCATTAACTAATGGTGTCACCAATAGCGGTAACAAAATCTATTTGTTTGTATACAGTGAATTTTAATTCTTTTCTATGTTATCAAAACGGAGACTATGGGTGCATAAACCCTTTATGGAGACACTTAATTGCAACTGCAATATATTTCATTTAAAAGGGAGATTATTTTAAAACTGAATATGATACACGATTAGGCTTCCTGTTGATCTTTGTGTTTTGAATTTAAATTCCTGGGATAGATCATGTTGCAGTTTACATAGCTATGTGGAAAGAAATGGCAATTCTGTTTTTATGACAGCCTGTCCAAAATGAGTGAGAAAGCGTCCCTTGTAACAAGGTTATATTGTACTGATTTGCCTTTCAAGTATTTATTATTTATTTATTATATGTGCCATTTCTGAAAAATGAAAAGCATGACACAAATTCATGACTATTTCCAGCTTCTGGGGAGCTGGATGGATTTAAGAGTATATTTATGGGGTATTTATTTCTTAATATATGCAATGGAGTTGATCCAAATGATTTGACTTTAGAAGCAGAATATAAATCTCTACAGGCGCAAGTGGAGTTAGGGTTTGCACTAAATCTTTGCCTAAAATATCTCAGAGCAAATTATAAAATCTTCCTTTCAATGCATCAAATTAAGCCCTTACTGGTGGCTGGTGATGAAACAGGATTCCTGGACCACTCTGTGCTCACCATGGCATCATCACCAACCTATATTTGACGTATGGAGGAAGTATCTTGTTTCCCTTACTATAATGTATTTTATAAAAAGAAGTTTGGCCTTTTCTTTTGCCTGCATATAAGTAAAACTATTGGCATTTTTTTTTAATGTGGGTACCAGGAGTCGAACTCAGGACCTCGCGCTTGCCAGCAGGCACTTGTGCCGCTGAGCGATACCACCGGCCCTTTTTTTCCTTTATGTGGGTACCGGGAGTTGAACTCAGGACCTCGTGCTTGCCAGGCAGGCGCTTATGCCACTGAGCCATCTCACCAGCCCACTATTGGCATTTTGATAGTGATTAACATTTAATAGTGATTACCATGCACTAGGCGTGGTGTCCCAGTACTTCCTGTCTGGTATCATTTGATTCTCACAATAACCACGTGACCGGCCATCGTCCTCCCTGTTTTCCAGATGAGAAACTCAGACTCTGAGAGACAATCTGACTTGCCAAGAGTTAACTAGTTGAAAATTGGTGAATCCTAGCCCACAAATCAGGTTCTATTGACTGAAAAGTCCATCTTTTTCCATTATAGTATTACTCAAATTCTGGCCTAACACTATTCACCTAAGGGTGAATGTAAAGCTGAGAATTTGGGGAATATCTGTTTTAGACCTAAGACCCTTGTTAAAACATAGTCCTCACTTACCTCCTAGTAAAAAAAATAAAGTTCATTCATTCATTCACTCATTCATCCAATAAATTCTTATTGCCAATTTACTTTTTGTCAAGCTTTGCACTAGACGCTGAAGATATAGAGATAAAATGCTACCCCGGTCCTCGGTTGCTTAAAGTAGTTACAGAGATAAACAATTGAAAACAATTAGGATGCAGGTACCCTACAACTTTTCATAGATTGGCGGTGCAGAGAGACATTCCAGAGTGACTGAAGTCACACTGGGTTTTAGACCTGAAGCACTAACACAAGGGAAGGGAGAAGGTAAGGGTAAATAAATAAATAAAATAAAAACAAGACCATTAAAATCTCTCCTTTAGTCAGCAGCTACTTTTCAACTCATTCATTTGCACCCCACAGCAGTAGCAGCTTGATGAGAGCAAACTCCTCCTGGCAAAGAGAGAAAGGAGAGGAGAGAGGGAGAGAGAGAGAGAGAGAGAGAGAGAGTCTCCTGAGGTTTTACTGCAGTGTGCAGCTTGGCATTGTCTTTTTATCTGGTTTGGGAAATTACACCCTTTCTCAGCAATTGATTGTCATTTTTGATGTTCCAGGAAGGAGGCTGACAGTTGAAAGACTGTTGAACTTTTCTGAGATTCTGCACTGTCACTCCCCCCCACAAGTCCTTTGCTTTCCTAGACTGACATCATCAGCCACTGCAAATTTCCTTAATAGATTGGGACTTGAACAAAAGGCTGCCTTGGATCTGGGAGGATAGGCAGAAGTGAGTAGCAAGTTAAACAGCCAGCATTTATTCCCGGGCTCCTGGCTGGAAGCAGAGCTGCTGGGCAGTGAAGTACAGGGTTGGTAAAAGTGCTGGAAGAATGAATTACAAGTGGAGGGTTATAAACCTTCGGCAGACTTCAAAGCTTGCCATTGCCAATCATCTCGATCACAGTGCAGCTTGCTTTGCCAATGGTGGTGCATCCGGCAAGGGGAATCTTTCCTCCTAACCTCTTCCTCCCATAGTCACAAGTAGAGAATTTAACATACACTATAAACTCAAAAATGTATGTTCTAATAGGTTTTACACCTTAAAGGAACAATAATATTGCAAAACTGGGACAGTGGGAGCATTTTCTCTACCTCTCCCTATGATTCATTCCCATCTCTGTCCAGTGCTGTCACAGATATTTTTGTTTTTTACTTTTTCCATGCCTGAGCTTTTTTTAGAACCCTCAGGATGGATTAAGTATTGTTTTCTCTTCCTTCTATTCTCGTTGACCTGCATATTGTCTAATGTGAACCTCATCGTCTTAGGACATGGGTCCCTCTTTCCTCTCACCCCCTAGGCAAGCTTGCTTGTCTGTGTATGCACACAGCTTTCCTCCCTGCACAACCCCACGTAAAGACACATCAGTGTAGCACCGCATGGTTGCTTTTATTGGGAGGTTTGGAAATGCTTGGAGTTCTCTCCCTCTGAGGCTCACCACTTTCCCTGTTTAAGATTTACAGTCTTTTTATTCATCATTTTCCCTACTCCCTTGCCTTGAATTGAACCTAGTAAGTATTTACTGACAGTGCGATGTAACTGTAAAATACAAAGAGAAAATTGGTTAAATCATTTTCCCTTTCTGCCACCTGAATACTTTCTTCCTAGGAAAACATTTGGTTAAGGAAGGAAAAATAATACCATTGGAGAAACAGCTTAGATGTAGGATCCTGTTCATTTTGAAGCAGCTAATTTAAGGCACATGCGAAATTTTCTCTACTTTTTATATCAAATTGTATGTCAGTGATTAGTATGACTTTCCATCTCTCTGTCTTCAAGGACAGAGGTTGGCTCTACCTTAAAGCTCGGCATACAGCAGGCTCTGCATAAAGATTCTTGACTATATCTTCTATCACAATCATTTCCCAGGATTGCCAGAGTTCTAATTTTCTAATTTTCCCAGTAAATATTACACAAAATGCATACTATCTTAATTCAAATTGTATCATATTTATTGATTTGAATGGCTGTGTAAGAATTTAAGCAACTGTTCCACACATCCAATGCCCTTTTAAATTGTGAACATGTTTTGTATGAACACATATTAGAGCATTCAATTATGCAACCAACTTGAAAGAATGAATTTGAAAATATGAACATATGTGATTTAAAAACAGAAAGGTAAAAATTAGCATCTCCAAACCACCAAGGAAACACAAAGCATTTAAGACATGAGCTGTATCCGTATGATATCACACAAAATGTTAGGAATAGTTAAGCCGAATCTTTGGATGCTTACTGCCCTTAGCCAGATTTCTATTCTTTAAGCCTCCGGAGCCTGCTCAGAGGGATGGACCAGCCACTCTTTGTAATCAACCAAAAAGAGCAAACAAGATGCCCAAATGTATTTTTGTCCATTGATTCACCTGGAGCAGCGTAGAAAATAAAAAATGTACAAAGTCTGCATGTTAAGCACAAGGACAGAGGCGCTGTCCTTGAAACAGAAAAGTAGAGAACCTCCACAGGAACTCCACGTAACATTTTCCCGAGGACGACAGCAGTGCTGCAGTAGGAAGGGGAGAATTTCACCCGGAAATGAATGAGCAGAGCTGTGCCATGGAAACTCCTTAGCTGCTGCCTGGAAGAAATATTTAGAAGCCCCCAAAAGGAGGAAAAGCATCATCTTTAGTATGAATATTAAAAAAATAGAGAAAGAGAAAAATTAGAAGTTACCTGTAGGTAGGCATGCATGTCCAAGCTTATCTTGATGAGAAAAAGGAGAGGGATTGAAGAATAAACCTTGGATGAAGTCCTTTTGGGGAAGACTGAAAGATTTAGATGTTAAGGTATTCCTTTGTCCAAAACCCTCTCAAGGAGGGTTTTGTCCTTAGCTTCTTAATACATATGAAGTAGTTCTCTATAGGTATTCATGGCTTGGCATTTTATTAGGGAAAGTTAGACACTATTGAGCTCTTTGTATTTCTTTAGAGTTTTGTTTACCCCATACAGAAAAGATCAAATAAAAATTGAAAAGTAAATCTGAATAGTTTTCTGTGTCTTATTGCTCATAAAGTTGCACTAAGCCTGGATGGATTATTTGGAGTCGGTAAGGTGGGAATGGATGTCAATGGAAGTCAATGGCATATCAAAGAGGGAACACATGAGTACAGAGTAGTTGAGCCTTCCTTCCTTCATTCATTCATTCATTTATTCATTCATTCATTCATTCATTCAGTACAGGTTTATCGAAAGCCTACTATGGGATAGACATTGTACTGGGCCCTAGATAAATAGTACAGGGTTAAAATTACCAGGTCCCTATCCTAATAGCACCCATAGATTATGGAGGGAGAAAATTATTAAACAGTTACAGAATTAATTAATGATCATAATTTGGAAGCAGATCCAAAAGAAAAATGATTAATAAAAGTGAGAAGTTCGAGGAACAAAAGTGTTATAATTCCACTTTAGCAAGTTACACATGCTTGTGTTTTGACTATGGGAAAAGGACAATGCCTTCAAGTATCACTGTTCTCTGGGAAACAGGGATAAAACCAGCTACTTCATTTTGTTGGTTTGATGCAAGTAAGAGAAGAAGGGGAGAAGGGGAGCATGTCTAACACAGACCTGCTTTGTCTACTGCGGCTAAGAGTTAACTAGGAAACCCTTCATTCTAGTTGTGTTGCCTGCAGTCTAATCGATGTTTTTTTCTCTTCCCTGTGTAAATAAGTGTCGTGGACGTGACTCAGACCGAGGCTGGTATAGATTCCTGACAGCTGATCTTCAAGGTCAAACCCATTACCTCTCCTTGTGCCTTAGTCTTACGTCCTGTTCTGTCATAGCCAATTAGCCACAAAACACCATCTCTATCAAAATGCATCCAGGCTCTCTTTGTAATTACTCTATTTATTATCAATAAACAATCCATCCCTTATTTTTTGAAGCACGGACTTGAGCTCTTTGCCAAACACATTTCAGGGAATTGGGTGAAGAAGTTACATTCTTGGTGCTGGGCATTGTGGAAAGCCTAATGTCCAAGGTTTTCTGGCATCAAGCATGAGTGTTAAGATAGGAGGCCTAATGGTTAGCACAATGGGGTGAATACACTAACACTGCTTTGAAGATTCAGAGTCTTGGGGTACCCTGGGGTCCACTCGCTAATGAATTAATACTCCCACATGCAGGCAGCTGAAAATGAACTACAAAACTGGAGGCCACACCTCAAGTGTTGATTTCTTTAACACGAAATCCTTGTTTGTCCTTAATCTTTAATATTTTGCCTCTTTTTCTTAATGGAATGAATTCTGGTTCATCAAGTGATGCAGAAAATGTAGTTCTGGTTATTCCAAATCTGAAGGATTTCATTTGAGGGGTTGTTAGCATTTCAAGTAAAAATTGACGTGTGGACCCACTCCCATAACCTATGTTTCAGCCACATATTTTAACAGCACCCTGCAGATTCAGAGCGAATTTTTCCTCACCTGCAAGTCATTCCTAGTTCAGGCAGTGCAATGCATAACCCGATTAGGGAAGCAATGACGGCCAAATCTTATTTACTGCATAACATGCAAGAGAAGCTTTAAAAAAATACTGCATCCTGGGCGTCAGCTCAGACATACAGAATGAGAAATTCTAGAGGTAGAACCCTCAAATCTGTAACTAAAAAAAAAACAAAACCTCTAGGTGACTCTGGTGCATGAGGTCTGTGGATATGCTTTTAAGCACTAGCAGAGCGGAAGTAGAAAGTGTGAATCTGTCTCTCTTTGCCCCCAGGTATGCCTTCTGACAGTCATTACAGGTGTAATCAGTGATTCCGCTGATGACAGCTTTTCTCCCTCTCTAGTTATGTCTTGGATGTGTTGTAATTCAACATGAAACTCCATTTCAAGTATTGGCATGGAAGGTAGCAGGTAACACTGCTCACTTAGCAAATATTCTTTTTTCCCCATAGTACTCTACTGAGAAAAGACTGAAAATAGGGTGTGTACGTGTGTGTATTTGTGTGCATATATGGTATGTTTTTTCCTGGAATAATACCAGCCCTGATGAGAAACCCTTTCATTAGGATTATAGCATAAGGGCCTATAAAAAACATCCTTAGGTAAACTGCCATTTTGTAAGCTTCTCGGTTTGAATAATTCAGCTGTGGTTACTATGGAACCGCAAGCCTTGTTCACTTAGCAGAGGAAAATTCTAATGGTCCCCCAGTGTCCCCAGACTGTGGAAGAGCTCATTAAAGGAAAAGTACTGCTCTCCCAGTTGAAGACACACAGCCAAGCGCAGAATGTCCACATCAGGCTTTTAGATGTACCTTGTGTTCCATGGAGCCTGCGCTTCGAGATGGGGGATGTTCTTTGAAGGGTTAAGGTGCCTCTTTGCTGGAAATGCTTATTATGCTCAAGTCAACTCAGTGCTGGGAATTTGACATTTTGGAAGAAAAAGCCCAGCTTAGTCTTTTTTTTTTATGACGGGTGAAATTATATGTATTTCCTATTTATTTAACACTATTTTTGCCTTATACTGCTAGGATTTACGTATGTAAGTCCATGTAATTCCTAAAGGAGGATTACTCCATTTTACGAAAGCAGAAACTGAGATTCTGGGAAGTCACATAAACACCGAGGTAAGTAAAAGAGCCTGAATCTGAGCCAAATTCCAACTCTCAACCCTGGACTTCATCACTCAGCGAGGATGTGTGGTGTGGGCTTTGCAGTATAATGGCCCTTGATTGCTGTTACCCAAGTGTTCTCCAAGAACCAGGGGGACAGTAACTTGTCGTTCCAGCTACAGGAGATTCTGAGCATGGCCCTCATCCTAGTACTGGTGCCAGAAATTTCCACCCCACTAAATGACCACAGCTCTGCTCTCTTCTTTTGGGTTTATGAGGTTCTGGAATATTACAAAGCCAATGCATCTGTGCCACACCTCTGGGAGGTGAGTTGGGAGACAGCAGTCAGTCCCAAGTGTGGATGGGTTGATGTTGATTGGCCAGGACTTAGGAGGGTAAAGTGAGGGCTGCCTGCCAGTGTCAGTGCTGGCCCAGTCTGACTGATGAGAAATTGAGGCAATGTGAATTGAATTTTGCAGGTTTACAAAGGAAACTCATGAAAAGTTAATTCAGCAATTGACTCAAAGCTGCATTTTTTGACTCATTTGTAAAATCAAAGTACTTTATTGACTGAGAGTGTTAGGTTCTGGGGTTCTGTAGGCTTTTGCCAGGGATTCTTTCCAGGTTCTTGGTGTCCCTTGAACAAAGAATTGGAAAAGACATGTGAAAAAGGTAGCGAAGTTTTCCATATATTAAAGCTAGGAAAAGAAGTATGCTCTGCAGACAGGGTAGGCACTGAGAAAGCTCACTGTGGCACAAGGTTAGTGGCACTGTCTTTCGTACCTCTGTTCTTCAGGCTGTGTCAGGTCTAGGCTGTCCTCGCAAAAACCTGCTTGATTTTGCACCAGAAGAATTAAAGACAGCATTTTCTGATTGGTCCCAAGGCTTGGGAACTGTTTTCTGCACAAGCATCCTGGATCTCCGTGACTGACAGGCCACACCTACCTGTCCAGCCAGTAGGCCTCGCCCTAATCTCCTGCCTCAAGGGGACTTTACAGGTAAACTAGCTCAGCTTTGTTTCACATGGGGCAAAACTAAGGGTCAGAGAAATGAAAGGACTGGAGGTATTCATATGGCAGGAGAAGGGAAAGAGTAGAACCCCAGTCTCCCAAGAGGTCAGAGAGCCCAGGCCCACTGTGCTCCATCCTGTCCCTCCCTGTCAGGGGTCAGTTCCTTGGGAATGCCATCTCCATGAATGGAGGAGACAGACTTGGGCATAAAGAGGTGGACCTTGGAAAAGAACAGATGACAGGTGTGAGAGAGTAGATGAAGCTTAAAAAAAAAAAAAAAAAAAAAAAAAGCACAGCACAGGAATCCAGCTGGCAGGCAAATTGTACCAGTTACAGTTGTGTCCAGAGTTGCCTTAGGATCTGGGGGTGACAATCTTAATTTCAAGCCTCCAGGAGGCTGTGAAGTTTCCGTTAATGAAGCCAATTGCATTTCTCAGAAGAAACCTCACAGTGTTATTACATTTTTCCCCTCTATGTTTTATTGCCTCAACTTTCACCTTTCATATGCAAAAGCAGCTGTTCAAAAGCCTGGGAGGTTCTCTCCAAATTACTTTTGCATCTGTGAGCTGCTTTTAAATTTGATCCCCAGTGTCAGTCCTCACAAAACTTCTTTCTCCAGAATAGGAAAGGCAGCGTTTCTCCACCAGAAGGCGCTGGCTGGGTCCTTGTTGCTGAAGTGGCCAGTGTCCTCAAAGCACGTTGCAGTTTTCAAGGGAAAAAGGACAAGGCAGAAGATGAGCGAGTGATGATTGATTTTTCCTGTGATGGTCAGAGATGCTTTCGGAAGCTAATTCTCAAATTTTGGTGTGTGTGAAATTGCTTAGAGAGCATGTTAAGAATGTGTGTCCCTAGGGCCCACCATCTGACCTGAAGTTTTTGACTCAGAAAGCCTGGACTTAGAAATCTGCTTAGAAAGGACTCCAGGTGATTTAGCTGCAAGGAATCCCTGTTCTGCATTTTGAGAACTACTCATTTAGAGATCACTATTCAGAGTGTGGTCCTGACATCTGTATGGGCAACACAGGGAGCTGACACAAAAATAGAATTTCTGACCCGCATCCTGAACCTCCCAGATAGAATCTCCACTATGACAAGATTCTCAGGATATAACTCGTGTACAGTAGGATTTGAGAAGCACTGGTTTAGAGGATGCATCTGTTTGTTAGGATTGCTGTAACAAAATACCACAAACTGTATGACTGCAACAACAGAAAAATATTTTCTAACAGTTCTGGAGCCTAGAAGTCCAAGATCAAGGTGTCCTCAGGGTTGGTTTCTTCTGAGGGCTCTGTAGCTTGCAGATGGCTGTCCGCTCTGTCTTCATGTGGTTTTTCCTCTGCGTGCACATCTCTGGTGTCGGTGCATCCAACTTTCTTCCTCTTACAAGGACACTGATTGGATTGGATTAGGGCTCACCCTCATGGCACCATTTTAATTTAATCACCTTTTAAACTTTCTGTTTCCAAATGCAGTTACATCTTGACCTTCTAGGGGATAGGGCTTCAGTGTAAGTATTTTTGAGGGACACCATTCAAGAAGGAAAAGACTATCACCAGCCCTGCCTATATGCAATTTTGTTGTGGGGAAGATCCCCGAGAAGTGTGGAAACTTAGGTGCACTGGTAGCCTGGACCCCCTAAATTCTCTGTTTATCCTTTGTCCCCCATCTTGGTGAAAGGTGCTATCTTTGACCTCATTTTCCAAAGACGAATGCTCCCCAGGACCTAGTTGCCCTCTGCTTTCCCACCCATATTTAGTGACCTCATTCTACCATATTTATCTCTTCCATTATTCCAAGACAACAATTCTGATATTTGCTACCTTTCATCTTGCCTCCTCATCCTCTTCACGCTAGGTGCAACTGCCCCTCCCAACCACATAGCAAGTATCAGCTCATTTTTCTTAGTCTTACCTTGGCCTCTAGTCTTGTTTTCTGAGCCAAGTCCTTTATCTACAGTAGAAGAATGTTTGTAGAAACTAAAAATTTATCGTGTCGTTCTCCTGCTTAAAACTTCACAGCTGACATTGCCCTGAGAAAAGAATGTAGTCAGTCTTAGGGTTGAAGATGTGGACCAGTGGTAGAGTATTTGCCTAGAATGAGTGAAGCACTGGATTTGAACCCAGGTACACCATCCCCACATGCACACACACATACGCCCCACCACCACCATCATCATCATCCTAAACCCAGCAGTTTACGAGGCTAATCGTCATTTGCTTCCCTTGACTCTTCTGTCCCCCACTGGAATTTTTCCCATTATGCTCTTCTCTGCCCATGCTGTGTTTCCTTCTCCCAAAGGCCTCACTTACCTTCATTTTCTCTTGTACTGTAGGTAGTTGGCTCTCTTTGGGACTCCTGATGCCCATCACTCATTACATTTTTTCATCTCTTTATTTTCTTCAATGGACTAAAATTTCCTTGGAGGTCGGGATTATGCTTCATGTACAACTGTGCTTCTGACACCCATGTAGCGTCTGAGACAGCCACACGCTCACATGTCCTTTTCTGATGTGTTTGTGGGGTCATTGCTTGTATGAAGCACAAAAACTTGGGGGATACAGAACCCGAATATATGTACTAGGTGTGACAAAAACATGCACTTAATGTTTAAATTAAAAAAAATTATCATGGTAAAAGACACGTTACCATTAATCACACTCAAAATACTTCTCTCTTTAAACATACTTATCCCATCATTCTTGCCACTTTCTAAAGCAGCTCTGGAGTCCTCTTTCCTGGGTCTCTTTAGCCGTGCTGTCTTAGCTGCCTCTGTGCCCTGAAGAGAGTCATAGATTTCATCTTTCATGGTCATCGTGCCTTTGGGGAAGTGCCAGGAGTTGTGGGATACCAAGCTGGTCAATATGGTAGATGAGGACACACTGTGATGTTTTTATGAGCCTGTCTTTCGGCTGGATGGCACTTCGCAGCAGCACTATTTTTTATCACATGTCATAAAGGTACTCATGAAAGAAGACTTCCAGAACTGCTTCAGAAAGTGGCAGGAACAATGGGATAAATGTATTGCAAGCAAGAAGGAGGACTCTGAGCATTATTCATTGCACTGTGTCTTTTACTGTAATAAATTTTTTATTTAAACATTCACAAAGCATTTTTATCACCCCGTGTACAAATAATTACCACTAGTGTGGTATTCAGAGGAAGAAACTCTCTAACTGGATCAGAAAGCACTTGAAGTTCCCCTGAAGATGTTAAAATTTCAGCCCCTTGAGCGCGCTGTTCTCTAACCACGAGTGCACTTACAGAGACGGACGGAGCATTTGAAACAAGTGTGGACGCTGTGCCATCCTAGCACTCTGCCACCTGCCAGACCTGTCAGTCCTCTGTGAGTGGTTAAGGTCACCTTCTTCCCGAAGTCCCTGTGAATCCAGGCCTGGCTCTCCCTGCTGAAAAAATGGCTCAGGGAAAAATAAATCAGGGCTGTCCACCTTCCACAGCAACTCAGGGACAATAGTGGCCTGGAAGAATCCTTGTGCTGTCCTGGACCCTCTTTCTAAGACAGTGGTTGTCCTGGAGGCTCAGAGAGTCATTGCTGACATCTTTGTAGAGCGTGCAGCCTGGAAGTGTAGAAGTTCAAGCCGACTTGTGAGGCTCTCTTACCCCAAGTGCTCGCTATTGCTCCTGATTGCAACACTCTTCTCCACACCCTGCAGAGCACAAAACAGCCCACCTCTCTCGTCATCCTCCCCACCCTTTCTAATCCTTGTTCATCCTCAAGGCAGTGGCTTAAGTGTGTCTTCATCACTGCAAAGCCTGAATGTCTTAGAGTCACCTCAACCTGACACATCAAAGCACAAAGCCGTGGTTTCTGTTCTCTCCCCACCACGTTTCTCGCCATGGTCTCCCCTAGTTCAGACTTCCCTATCTCACATTTACCCTGATACCAACATCACCCAGGGACAAGGGCACTGTGAGAATCTTATTCCAGACCTTCTTTTAGTTGCTGAAACCAAAATTCTCAGAATCATCCTTGTCATCTCTCCTACTGGTCATTGCCAACTCATGCATTGAATCTGATCAGCTCAAAGTAAATCTAAAGTCCGGTCACTTTCCACAGCTCCGCTGCTACCATTGTCTCTTCCTGGAGATTCATGTATTAGCTTTCCAGAGGGATCACTTGCACAGCCCATCACCTGTGAGTCCTGGCTGCTTCTCTCTCTCTGACTTCCTCTCCATCCACTCCCACTCTGCTGGCTCCGCTTCATCCTCTTCCTGCCTTTCCGAATGTGGAGCACACTTCTGACTCAGGGTCGTTGCCCTTGCTGTGGTCCCCTGGAAGATCCTCCCTGTGGCTGTCAATAATTATTTACATTTTCAGATCTCTGCTCAAATTTGACACTATACAAGAGGTAATTTCTCGAGCAATCTATACAAAATGTCCGCCTCTCCTGTTAGCATTTACTTCCATCCAACACAGTCCTCTCTTTCTCTCTTTTTCTTTCTTCTTCTTTCCCTCTTTGTTATCTCCACATGATGAAGATTTTCCAAAGGCATGAACTTTTGTTCTTTGTGTCCTTACACCTAGAAGAGGCCCTGAAAATATCTTTCAAGTGAATAAAGCTAGCTTAGATGTTTCCATTTCATGTTCCCATTGACACCTCATTCATTATTCAGATCTCTCATAGTTGCTATTTATAATGCTATCATTCCTGTTTTCCCTGTAGAAGTGCAAGTTTCATGAAGTCAGGGATGGAGTCTGTCTTGTTCACCACTGATTAACTAGCTCTTTAACAGAGTTAGTTAAACACATAGTAAGTTCTTAATAAATGCAGGCTGATTATGAAAACCGTTACTTGGATGACTGGTGATAACGACTTGATTAACCAGACCGGAAACAGATGGACGTGCACATTTGAGAGGAGAAGACAAAGATGGAAGCAGACCAACCCCCAGGAGACCCAGATCGTGAACGGTGATGAAATCTGATGCTTTGGGAAAGTATGAAAGCATGCAAAGAGGACATATTTAGCCTGTGTAATACCAGTGATATCAACTAACACATTAAACATATGCCACATGCTACACACGGTTTTAAGTACTTTCAAATATCAGTCTGTTTTGTTTTTACACAAGCTCTATCCTGTAGGTACTGTTGTAGTCCCCTTTCACAAGTGAGAAACCGAGATGAAGAGGCATGGAGGAGCTTGTCCAAGTTCACACGGCTATCGAGTGGCAGACAGGCTTCAGATTCTACAGTGTGGCCCTTAAGCTAAAATGGTTGAAGGAAACAGGGAGGAATGTGGTTCCTGCTACTTCATTCCATCCTATTATAGTAAGCATCAATGAAAAAAGGTCATTTTTCAATGAGGTAGCAAAATAAATTGCAGGGTTTGACACTGTCCCAGGAGGGTCATGCCCTTATTCTGAGTGTAGGTCTATGCATTGGCAATGGCTTTGCACAAGCTGCCCTGGGTAGTGAAATGGCCCATAGATAATGTGATAGCCAAGGCTTTCTATTAAAGCACCTTGAATTGTTCTTGGCAGCTTTTCTTCCTGCATAATGAACTGAAACCTGCTTTGCATTGCACCACCAGCTGCCTGTCATGGTCCAAAATAGTGGAGACTCTCTAGAAACTGTAAAATTGTCTTATAGGTCCAGTTATACTTTTGGCTTATCTGGTTTTTTAAAAAAGAAAGCAGTGTGTTTCATTTAATGTCACTTTTCTTTAAACTGATACTGTTTTCTATTTTGAATTAAGTTGGCACCAATGTAGGCTAAGGGACTTCCTTCTACCAGGCGGATCAGGGTTATCCTATTTCAGTGCCATCCAATGTGGGCTTTTATTTTGTTCACTTGTATATTTTTATGTTCTATATTGATACAGTTCTTGATACCATATTAGATATTTCCTTTTCCCAGAAGAGCACCAAATACACTGAAGGAACGTTTTGCTATGTGTGGAGTTAAAAATACATATTTCTAGTGCTAAATCTGATCAAAATTTTAAAGAAACATGGTTTTACTGAACTGTAGCTTCAGCTAGGTATGTATGCTTTTCTTTTTTTCTTTTTTTTTTTTTTAATATGGATACCAGGAGTTGAACTCAGGACCTCACACTTGCGGGGCAGCCACTTATGCTGCTGAGCCCTCTCACTGGCCCTGTGTATGCTTTTCAATAACTGCTTTAAGGCAGAAAACTGTGGTCATTTTAATGTAAGTTCACCAAATTTGGTTTCTTAAGATGTGCTTGGTGAACAGGCTTGGATGACCACTTGCTTTGTACGTCATTAAGAGATTTTGGACAGAAACCTGTGCCAGTGATCCCCAATAGGCTGGATGTCCGGTAAAGACATGGATTTTATTTTATTTTTTGTGGGTACCAGAGGTCGACCTCAGGACCTCGCGCGCCAGCAGGTGACCGTGCTGCTGAGCGATATCACCGGCCCGTTTTTTCGTATGTGGGTTCCGGGAGTCGAACTCGGGCCCTCGCGCTTGCCAGGCAGGCGCTTATGCCGCTGAGCCATCTCACCGGCCTCAGCACTCAGTTTTTTTCTGCATCACTGGCTGATTATTTTCAAAAGTTTCGCTGGGCACGTGTGTGTGCGCGGGTCTGTGCGTGTGTGTTGGTGGGCGGGGGAGAAAACACCAGCAATCTTAGCAATAAGCTTTTAAAATGGAAAGCAAAATTCCGCCTCCACATTTTTTTCACTTCTGCCTCATTTTGTGATTTTCTGTTAGTATTTAGGAAGGCAGAAGAGTGACTGCCCGAAGAGCTCCCTCTCTGAAACATGATGATACAAATGTCCCTGCAATGGATATGGCAAATACTGAAAGATTCCTGCTGTGTTTTACTAAGCTCAGCTTGCTCTTTCCTGGGGCCTTGGAGAGAAGCCCATTTATTCACTTGGGCATTCTGGGTATCGCTGACATTTCTTTTGACTGCGCCTCAGGCTGTTGTAGTGGTGAGGGCTTTTAACAGGAAGGTTAACTTCATAGTTAACCTGAATGTGAGAAAGCTTCAACATCCATAGACTTTAACGGCATATAAATTCGTGTTTTTATACTTTCATGGGGGTCTGAGAGCAAGTCACATATTGGTGGGTTTTGTGTGGGGATGGGAGTTTGGGGTAGGACTTGAGGAAAGTTTATAACCTTTCTGCTGTCCCAGTATTTGAGTATTAGTGATTATACCCTGTCTGGAAATTATGGTGATGAAGATGGACTGGCGGCTCACACAACAACCTCAATAACTGTATTTCTACACTATCTTATATTCTATCTTATAGTGAAAGCCCAACTTCAATCCATTAAGCACAGGTGTCAGAATGGCAATGTTGAGGTCCATCTGAGTTCAACTATTGTGTCTCCAGACTCCTTTTGGCCATCAGAAATGAAGCTCAGCTGCCAGGCTGCTCCTGTTGATGGCCCCAAAGTCTTCAACTGAAAAGTAGAGATAACGATTGGACCTTCATTAGAATGTTACTGTAGGAATTCAAGAAACTTACGCATACAAAAGCTTAGATCAGCACGTGGCATAGAGCACGTCTGCTAACATGTTCGCGCCTTATAATTATGAGTGTTGAGATTGGTGAGGTTAAGGGACCAGCCCGAATCATTTGACAGAGGATAATGAGAGCCGCTGTCAAATCTTGGGTCAAATCTTGGGTCCTTATCTTATTGGGAAAGGGGAAGCATTGGATTTAGATGTTTTAGGTTGATTTTTAGCTGTGCTGGAGGAATTTTTCAAGATCAGCTTTTTTTTTTTTCCCAGCAACATTTAGAAGGATTCGTTTCCCATTCCATATAAACGCTATCTCAAACTTCTCTTGTGCTCTATATTCAAGATGTTCTCTACTACTGGAACTTGTGGTGCTGCCTCCAGCCTCACTAAGCACATTTAGGTGTCTGCCTAAAATAGTTCAAGCTCCCAACCCAAAACCCACCCTCATAAACTCATTTATTATTATACTCGTCATGGTTATATCTCTTCAACTGTCCTGTTCTATGACAGGGACTTTGAAAATCTTAGAGGTAGGTAGTATTAGTCACATTTGACACATAAAGACACAGAGAAGATGCTATACACTAAATTGTCTCCCACTAAAAAATTCATATATTGGAAAATTTCCCCACCATGCGATGGTATTTGAAGATGGAATCTTAGAGGTCATTAGATTTAGATGAGGTTATGAGAATGGGCTCTTATGATGGAATTAAGTTTCATAAGAACACACCCAAGAAATTGATTCCACTTTCTCTCCACCATGTGAGGCTACAGTGAGAAGGTGGCCATTTGCAAGCCAGGAGGAGAGCCCTCACTGGGACACAGAATTGATTGCACCTTGATCTTGTATTGCCAGCCTCCAGAACAAACTCCTGCTGCTGAAGCCACTCAGTGTATGGTATTTTATGAGAACCCTGGTTGACTAATACAGAAGTAATTTGGCTAAAGTTAAATGGCTAACATATGGGGAAAGCCAGGACCAAAGCCAGTTCAATCCTCAGCCATACTGTCATACGGCCACACAAATTGCTGCCCTTCTCTGACCAAGGCTGAGGCCTCCATGTGGGCTCTTTATCTTTCAGTCTGGCTTTTTAGCACCCTCTAGAATTTGTGCTGTCTCTTTCTGCTAATGTCTAAATTATCCCCCAAAAGTTTCATGCATTTGGATTGTGGAAGTGCTATGGTGCAGTGAAGACTTCAGGATACTGGAGATCCATGAATGTGGAACTTCTGCCAAGGAATGCCACAGACAGTGAGTGGAGCCAGCCCAAGAGAAAAGCCATGTGGGCTGTAGTTGGCAAGGCCACAGAGACAGGGCTGCCCAAGGTCTTTGGAGTTTATATTTTACCACAACATGCCCTGGGTGCTCGACATGGAGCTACAGATGTAATGTTTGTACTGCTGGGTCTTGCTATGGTCCTATTCTTTTCTGTTCCCTATTTCCCCCTTATAGAATGGGAATGTTTAACCTGTTCCATTATATGCTGGAAATATTTAACTTTATATTTTTTACAGGGTCTCATAGCTAAGAGTTTGCCTTGAGTCTCCAAGGACACTTTGGACTTGGACTTCAGTAATGCTGGCACTACTAAGATTCTTAGACTTAGACTAAGAGACTCTTAGAGATGACTCTTAGAGATGGATTAAATGCATTTTGTGCAATGAGTCAGACATAAGCCTTTTGAAAGCCAGGGTGGGATGTTGTGATTTAGGTCTAAAATGTCTCCCCCAATCTCATGTGTTTGGAAGGTGATTGGATCATGGGGTGCTATATTTATCAGTGGATTCATCCATGGATGAGTTTAGTGGCTGACTGTGCTGTTAGGAGGTGGGGCCTTAGTGGGGGTGGGTCATTGGGGGTGCACCCTGGAAGGGTATTTTTCTGTCTCCATCTTTTCCTTTCTCTCTCTACTTCCTGGTCACCATAAAGTGATCAGGTTCCCTCGGCTAGGAGCATCCACCTTGCCATGTACTAAACTGGTTTACCATGTACTAAACCCATTTACCATGTACTAAACCCAGTGAAACTGTGAGTTAAAATAAACCTGTCCTTCTTCAAGTTGTGAGTGTTGGGATTTTGTCCCAGTGATGGGAAGGCTGACTGATACACTTTCTTTCTTCTTATTTACTTTTTTTCATGGCCAGCATTTATTTACATATTTTTCTATTTACTTATTGGCAATACTCTGGACTGAACCCAGGGCCTTCACACTGAACACATCCCCAGTCCTTTTAAAATTTTGAAACAGCGTTTGCTAATTTTCTAAGTTGCTTAGGCTGGGTTTGAAGTTGTGATCCTCCTGCCTACCTTTCCAGAGTGCTGGGAATACAGGCATTTATCACTATACCGAGCTTCAAATTTGCTCTTGATTGCCCCTTTCCTTCCTTAGAAATATATTTTGTTATATCTCTTATCTTCAACTGTATTATTGTCTATTTGGTCCCATGAGTTCCTTTTAGTTGGCAAAAGAAATGTATGTTGTTCACTTACTATTTTTAGCAGTCTAATTGTAATGTTTGAGAATGCTGAGACCATTTGAAGACCCATTCTTCCTTGGATTTATTAGCATCACACTATTCTCTACTGACATTCCTCCTTCTCTGTTTCTTCCTCATCCTACTTAAGTGTTTGTATCCCAGAATTTACTCCTCAGTCTTCCTATTTTCTCTAGTTCATCGATTCTGGATCTTTCATCCCCTCACACTGTCGTAGCTCTAGGATCTGCATACACATTCTCAAGCAGTGTGGAGAGCATGGCTTGCCTCTTCCTTTCATTGGAGTGTTTTCCTGGTGGCAGTTGTTCACCTGCCAAATGTTCAGAGAGGTCTTCTTTGACTTCACAGTCAAACAGGATATCCTCACACTCCCATCCACTTTCTAATTTTGTAATTTTCTTCATTGTCTTTTATTGGGAACATGTATCACTTTCTGGTTTTATATTCTATATTCATTTATTTATTCTTTGTTTTCTCTCTTTCAAAGGAAGAGAGGAACAATAGAGCGATTAAAAACATAAAATGGTTTATGGTAATTTTACCAGATTTGGGATCTGCCTGGGCTGAGCTGGGGATCTGTGTTGCATCTGCATTGTGTCATGGAGAGTGTCTCAGTTCTTGGATCCTTCCAAAGAAGATCTGTGGAGAGATCCACAGAGAGGAGCTCAGAGTCAGAAGGTCACAGGTTTACCAAGTATCTCTATTGAGGGCGAAGCAAGTACAATTGGTAGAGATACAAGAAGACAACTCGTAGAGGTCGGGTGCCACAAGGACAGGTTTGGTATCTCTTGTTTTCCTACAATTTGAGGGAATAGTTGAGGGTTGTTGCTAACGATGTAGACAGTGCTTTCTTCCAATTAATACTATTCCACTTCTCCTTCAGAAGTTCTTTTTTTAATTAGTGAATGTTTGTGTATAATAGTTGCATTTGTTTTGGGAAATTGGTGTATGTATACAATTTCTTGGTTTTCAGTCGCTTTGCCTCCCTCACATCTCTTGACACATCCATTAATTCCATTCTCCTTCTCCAAAAGGGAGAGGGGAAGTTTTTGAGCTTATGTGGACTTAGCTGAAATGAACATGGTGGCTGTCCCTGACAAGGGAAGGCAATACCACAATGCACATTTATGTAAGTGAAGTCGAATTGGGTCAGATAGCCTGGGGCTTTAGTCACATATATTGACCCCAGAGTTATGTAACTGTGCAGGTAGGGTACCTGGAAGGGGCTCATGAGCCCCTCTCAAGAAATGGAGACTACAAGCTCAGGAAGCTGAGACCATTTTCTCTCAGGCCCAGTTGCCATTCCTTGGGCTCCAGCTCATGTCTCACTCACTGCCTGCTGTATTAAGATCTCGATTTAGATGTAGAATGTTCCCTAATGGTTCATGTGCCTAAAGCTTGGTTGCCAGTGCAGCAGAGGTGGGATTTGGGGAGGTAATCGAGTCATTATGGATCTGCTTTAATTAATGAATTAATCCATTGATGGGTTCATAATGTTTTGGACTATTGGGAGGTGACACCAATTTAAGAGGTGGGGCCTAGTTGAAGGGAGTGGGCCTTTGTGGCAAACCTTGGAAAAATGTGTCTTGCTGGGCCCCTTCTTCTCTCTCTTTCTCTCTTTGCTTCTGGCCACCATTAGGTGAGCAGCTTTCCTTTGCCAGACCTTCCTGTCACAATGTATTACATCACCACAGACTCAGAAACAAAGGAACCAGCAGAACATGGACTAAAATCTCTGAAACTGTGAGCCAAAATGGGTCTTTCCTCCTTAAAGTTGATATCCTCAGGTATTTTGTCACAGTAATGGAAAGCTGACTAAAGTAGAATCCAAGCAAACTGCCTGAGTCTGAAGTTCAACTTCACCACTTACTAGCTTTATGAATGTGTGCCTCAGTTTCCATGTTTATAAAAATGAGGATAAAAGCAAGGGTATTGTTCACTATTACTTAATGAATGACTTTGCTGATCCAGGAGCTAGTCTAGGTGATGGGGACTCAGAAGACAACACACGGAAAGTTGTTGTGCACAGGGAAATTATATTCTGAGGAGGAAAGGTGGGCAACGAGCAAGGTAAATAAGCAAACTATACAGTTTGTCAGCTGGTAATAAGCACATAAAGAAATATAGAGTAGAAAATGGGATGAGTCTGGGTGGTCCAGAGAAGCTTCTCTATTAAAAAAAAAAAAAAAACTTTGAACAAAGGCCTGAAGCTGGCAAGGTACTGCTTAAGTGGAGACCTGGGCCAACTCTCCAGGCAGAGGAGCAGAAAGTGCAGAGGTCCCCAACCCAGGTTCCTTCAGTGCTTTCTTTTTCTCTCCTCACAGCATTACCACCTCACACTGAGACTACTTCGGCATCAGTAGCTGATGTCTTATACCTCTGTATCTTTACTTATTGTTCTCCTTCAGCTTGCCATCTTCATGTCCATTTGTTTTTCTAGAAAATATCTACATATTTTTACCTTTTTCATTTTTTTTCCTTTGGAACCAAGAATTGAACTCAGGACCTTGTGCTTGACAGGCAGGGGCTTTGTCACTGAGCTATATCCCTGGCCCCTATCTACATATTTTTAAAGAGAGGTGCCAATAATTGTACCAACTTCATGGGTGATGGTGAGGATGATATTAATTTATATGCACGTGATGATTAATGTTATGTGTCAACTTGACTGGATCACAAGGTGCCTGGGTGTTTGCTCAAACATTTAAATTGATAGGTCTTCACATTAGATTAGTATTTTAATCAGTAGAGTACATTGGATCATCCTTCATAACGTGTGTGGGTCCCATTCAATCATGTAGGGCTTTAGTAGACTGGAAAGACTTATTCTTGCAGTCCTGGCTGTCCTGGATTACTCATGGTGGCCTTCAGCTTGAACTGCACTATTGGTTGTCTTTAGTTGAGAGGTTGCCAGCCCACCATGCAGATTTGGACTTGCCAGTCTCCATAATTTCATGAGTTATTCCTTATAGCAAATCTCTTTACACACACACACACACACACACACACACACACACACACACACACACACACACACTTTTTCTCTGGAGAACTCTGGCTATTACAACAAAATAAGACAGTGATTGGCATCAAGTAAGAAAAGCCTTATTATCAAAATGTAAATATCAATCATATTCTTTTCATTAATATGGCTTCAAAGCCAATCATAATCTGCTTGCCTAATTCTTAGTCATCCTTAGGTCCCAGCTTCCTTCAGCGTCACTCGCAGCTGATGCCCTTTGTATGCATTCCTGTGCTTTCCCTAACACTTCACTTATCACAGTGAATTGCAGTTTCTCGATTATTTACCTACACTCCAATCTGGACTTTAAACTCCTTGAGAATAGATATTGTGTCTGGTTCATGGCTATATCCTGGCACTGGCTTTCTGGTTTGCACATGGTA
This sequence comes from Erethizon dorsatum, assembly GCA_028451465.1. NCBI lineage: Eukaryota > Metazoa > Chordata > Mammalia > Rodentia > Erethizontidae > Erethizon > Erethizon dorsatum. The sequence goes on along the minus strand of CM051829.1, from coordinate 121,693,049 downwards.
ATAATGATAAATATTTACTGAGGAAACAAATTAATTAGGTAAATGGTATTCTATTCATAGTTATTGAAAAACCTCCCATAAGCAAAGCTTTTCTGAAATTATTCAATTTACCATGTATATTAACGCAAGTATCAACAGGGCCATGTGAAATTTGAGTCTTATAGTGTCAAGTTTCAAACCAGATCCTAAGGCTGAGTTTTACAATGACCACATCAATGGAAATGAAAAACCGAGGACAATAAACCAAGGAGTCATTTCCCTGTATCCTGATCTAGTGCCTAGAGCAAGGCCAACTACCTGATCTAAGTTTTCTGCTCAGAGCTCTGCAGCTGACCAGATTAGACAGTCAATTTGCTACAGGTCTGAAGACAATCATTTCAGATATTATTTGATCAAAAGTACTAACTTGTCTCTGTGCGGGAAATCCTGTTTATGTACCAAGTATCATTTTGTCTATGAAGCTCCCCCACTAAATTTTGTGCCAACTAGTCTGCAATTACTGACCTTCCCTTAACTGTGAGTAGCTCATGGGCAGAAATTAAATTCAGGTCATCTTTGCATTTTGACACATAACAATGCTTAAACTAGAACGCACACACACACACAGACCAGCTTTTTGAATGAACGTGTAACTAACTAACTAAATGCCTATGTGCAAAAAGTTTCTTGCCATCTTAGTCACTCTTTTTGCTGATCCGTGTCACTTCGTTTTTGAAGGGAATGTAGACAGTGTCTTGTGGTGGCCAGGAGCAAGCTCTGAGGAGCGAGCTGATGATGCATAGTGGATGCCTCACTCTGCCACTTGCTGGCTGGTGGCCAGTGGGCCAGGGAGGGAAACTCTCTAAGAAACATCTGTAAAATTCAATTCACAGAGTTCCCATGAAGCTATTTTGAAGATTTACTGAGATAATCTTTATAAAGTGCTGAGCATTTCATGTGGCATCTATGAAGCTCCAATAAATGTTAGCTACTATTATTACTCTCTACTTGGACTTTTGCCAGGTTTCCCCCCAGGATTTAGACAAAATAGTAAATACATGTGAGTAATATGTTTTGAACATTTGTGTGCCAAACTCTGTGCTAAATGTTACATATTTTGCTCACATTTCATCCTTACAATAACCTTATTTTCTTTTATTATTTCTATTGCTGCAATTTGAGTAAATAGAAAAGTAAGTAAAAACTTACCCCAAATCCTAAGTGGCAGGGGCTGAGAACTGGACCAGAATCACTGACCCCTTGGTTTCAATCTCTGTTTGAAAGCCACAAGAATGATCTTCTGGTTGTCATTCTGTGGAGATGTTTGCATCTTTATTAAAGTCCATCTGTTTACTAGGCTGACAAATAATTAAAACAGTTACTAAGCTGAGCTACTAAGGGAAGTTCTTCTATTTTATTTGAGCTCTTAAGTGTTTTATTCCAACTTACAGGCTAGCTTGTGTACAATAGTGAATGGGCACCTTTATTGTCACTTTCTAGGTGACTGAAATTTAACCACAGCAACTGGAAAATTATTATTAGCAATATTAGATCACTGAAATTGGTGTAATTCTTTACTTCTATTTCCTATTTTTCTTAGCAATATTTCATGCTGGGAGCATTCTTAGTACCATTTTACAGTGTGACAAGCTGAAGCACAGAAGGTTCGATTTCTCCAGATTACCGAGTTGTTTGCAAAAGCCAGTACAACTCCAAAACTCCAAGCCATGTCTATGCCTCCCACTGCAAATTATATGATTATCAGATTATCTGGTTATAATTGATAATTGCAATGTGGCAAATAAAACAGTTATATATATATATAATTATTATTTTTTACAATTTCTATTTGTAGAAATTGCACCCTAGAGCAGGTAATAAGTTGCTTCCAGGAGTGGTTAATAATTGCCCAAGGTCGTGAGGTGGGTTAAATGGTAGAACTGAGACTCCAACCTACAGCCATTTGTCCAAAGTAGTCTAATAATGTTTGAACATGGCAAGCGCATGTCAAGCCTTGTGCCCTGAGTTCTGCGAGGTCTGTTGTTCATAATGCAATCCTCCCTCCCTCTCTCTCTCTCTTTTCCCCCTTCTCTGTCTCAGTAAGGTTCTTTTTTTCTCAATTAGAGTGTAAGTTACCCAAGAGTAGAGAGCTTTGTCTGGCTCATTTCCTGGTCCAGAGCCTAGAACTGTGTGTGCCACAGGAGGTGCTAAATATATTAATAAACTTAGTGAGCGGATGAATATGCTCATCTGTCTCTGAGATCAGTGTCAAATGCTGGGAAGCTCTGGAATTTGATCAGTACTTAATGCGGATGGCTGACCGCATGCTTGGCCTCCCCTATTTCTGTATCTGCACTTTTGCCATGGAATTTCACAGTTCCTCCCAGGAATGGGAGGTGACTATTTCCCTACCTTTCACTTTGGGTTTGGCCACATGACTTGTTTTGGTTAACAGAATGAGAAAGAGAAAGAAACAACATGCAGTCACAGTTGAGCTTGGATCTTGAGAGGCCTCGTGTCTTCCTCCCTCTGAGTTTGGGCCTTTGCTGGAGCACAATGCCCTGCCAAGCCTGGTGCTCCAAGTAAGATGGCAGACACGCAAAGGAGACAAGAACTACACACTTCCGGTGTGCGTGCTGTGAGCCCAGCTTCTATCAGTCCACCCAGTATCTAACAGACACATGAAGGAGCCAGGAAACACCAGCAGAGCCCCCAACCAATACCAGGCCACCGCCTTATCTTCAGCCAGCACACAGAGCCTTATGCAATAATACAAGTGGTGATTGGACCACTATATATGGTGAATGTTGAAGTGAAAAGTTGTTTCACTAAAAGACAGATCTGGAAGTCTTCTTTCATGAGGGGCTTCACAAAGTGGGATAAAAAATACAATGAATGCTGTTGCCGAGTGCCACCCAACAGAAAGGCAGCGTCACTGAAATGCGGTGTTGTATCTTCAGTCTCCTTACTCAGCAGATCTGGCGCCATGCAACTTCTGGCTCTTTGCCAACATCAAAATGACTATGAAAGGGAAATATCTGGACTCCATTCAGGACACTGAGGCAGTCAGGACAGCGCAACTAAAGACACTCAGGAGAGAGGACTTCCAGAGTTGCTGCAGAAAGTAGCAAGGACATGGGATAAGTGTGTTTGAACTGAGGGGAATATTTTGAGGGGGGATTCATGGCAGTGTGTTCAATTTTTAAAATTTAAATATTTACTGTGTTTTTCCATCACACCTCATGAATGCTTGTTGCTTATTATTATTATTTTAGAAGAAACTTGGTTAAGAAGTATCTTCACAGTAATAGTTAACTAATACATTCAATTTAGTGTTGATAATGCATTTATACATGTATATAAAATATTATATTGTATGATTAAGCCAATGCCTGCACATAGTGAAACAGCATCTGATTCCACAGATTCTAACATAGGTAAAATACACAAAAATAAACCATAGCTGTAATTATATATATTTGAGTGATGTTAATACATTTGAGGCTAGTCAACTAAATGTTGCTGGAGGGTAAAGTTGTGGGGAAAACAAAGTTAAAGTTGATCTGCTATTACTTGAAATGATTCCATGTATTATGCTTATTATAATATTATATTCACTTGAATATTTATTCTGGAAGATCAGTATGATAAACAGGTAATATAAATGCCAGAATACAACGTTATTTTTTAATTTTAGAAAATTAGATGGTAAAGATTTTGTGTAGTGCAATTTTACAATAATTTTAAGCAAAAATATTTTAAGAGGTTTCTAGACAGTATCTTTTTTTTTGTAAGAAACATATATAGAGATAAATTTTAGAGATTTCCTATTTCACCTTGTAATGACTCGGCATGGACCTCATCATTCTTAGGAGCAGAGAAGGACAAGAAACAAGATGTAAACAAATACCCGATAACCTGGCCACAGTTCCCAGGTAATTTCCCCAGGTCTTGTATGGAAGGAACTCTGAGCTCTGCAGTCTTGCATTGGAGAATACCTTCCGCGAAGCCAGGCCAACCGGTTGGGGAAGTGATGAGAGGAACAGGATTCTGCAGACTGACACATTTCTTTGGAGTGGTTTAAACCAAACGAAAAATGACTGGCATGTGTGTAGTGCCAAGGCAGTTCCTAAGTGTGTAGGCTGATAGGATTGTTTTTATTACAAGCTACACTGATCTTTTGACCTTATTCTTTAAGTTCCTCCCCAACTTTTCTTATCGAATGTGGAGTGAGCCAGACCATAGGTGACTCCTCACTTGATAACTATTTATTCATATGTGGTTTTGAGATCATGCTTGTGGAGACGTCACTGCTCTATGAATTCCTGTGTTTCTGTAGATGTATATGTGCATTGCTCTTGAGCTGTTCTATATTAGCTTACTTTTGTCGTTCTACTGAGCAAGTTCTTCTGGGAATTCAAAATGGGATAAAAACCAGCCCCCCAAATACAGAATCTTTTATAAGACCTTTTAAATAAATACGGTCATGATTTATAATTTTTATATACTCTTTGCTATATATTACTATTATTCTAGTACAATTAATTGCCCTTTACATTTTATAAAATCCAATCAATAACATCATGATCTATTGTGCTTGATGAGATCACCACTTCACACAGAAATCCTTGCCTACAAATTCAAATCATATATAATTCTTATATAGTATTCTCTTCCTTTCCTGCTTCCCAACCTCTTGATACACCAAATGATGTTTTTAGCACCTGAGAAAAATAGGAGATAATGGGCTAGTGAGATGGCTCAGCGGTGTACGCGCCTGCCTGGCAAGCATGAGGGCTCGAGTTCGACTCCCGGAACCCACATACGAAAAAAGGGCCGGTGATATCGCTCAGCGGCACGGGCACCTGCTGGCACGCGAGGTCCTGAGGTCGACCCCTGGTACCCACAAAAAAAAAAACAAAACAAAAAAACAACAAAAAAAGAAAAATAGGAGATAAAAGAGTGTGGTGATGAAATAAATATAGATTCTTTATTCATCCACAGCTGCCCTAGATCTGTTACATGAAAACCCTCTGTATCTCAGTTTCCACGGGTATGAAACAATGTGAATATTGTTATAATATATGCACTACTTAATGTTATGGCCTTTTGTGTGCAGTAAGTACCAAGTTAATATTAGTTCCCTTTCCTTCAGCAATGGGATGCTAAGGAAGCCAAGTAATTATACAGGCATAGCTTGGAGATAATGTAGGTTTACTTCCAGATCAATGCAATAAAGTGAATATCTCAGTAAGGCAAGAATATTTTTTTGTTGTGTTTCCCAGTGCATATAACAGTCATATTCATACGGTACTATTAATGTGCGAGAGCACTGTCTAAAGATTCACACACTTTAATTTAAAATACTTCATTGCTAATAAACCCTGGTGGTCATCTGAGCTTTCATCAAGTTGTACTACTTTTGCTGGCAGAGGGTCTTGTCTCTGTGTTGACGACTGCTGATTGGTCAGGATGACGATTGTGGAAGGCCTGGCTGGATGTAGCAATTTCTGAAAATAAAGAAATTTGCAGTGAGCTTCAAAGGATTTTATGGAAGGTTACCAACATGGATAGTTTCAAGTACAGATGGTGTCAGACCTTCCCTCCGGGAACCAAGCCTGCCTAACCCAGAAAACTTCCAACCTAGAGGGAAGGGTGTGTACACTCTGGGGACAGGCTGAATCCAAAGGCAGGCAGCAGAGGGACTGAGCTCTCACTTCTTCTCCAAATCTCTTTAGCTAGAGAAGTTGTGGTTTCTTTCCAGAAAAAAATAAGCAAGGTGGCTGTAGAGAAGAGCAGGCACTTTATGTCACTGATTCCTATTTTACAAGCCAGCAGGAACCCAGGTAGAAGAAACTGCCACTTCTATGCTACATGACCACAGATGATAATCTATCCACGGATACACAACAGAGCTCACAGGTAGAGACGATGCTGTCCTCATTCTTTGCCACTGAAGCTTTGGGCTGCGGCTTGGGCCGGTGCATAAGAAACGGGTGCATAAGAAACCACATCTGCCGCTTCTTCTCAAGCTGATGTTTCATTAGCAGGTTTTTCTTGATAACCCATGTCTCGCGGTAGCATCCCTCCAGGTGAGCATCCTGTAGAGGTATAAAGCATACAGGGCAGCATCTAAAAATCTGGAATGCTGGGATGCGGAGCAGGACGAAGGGATCAAGGCCACAGGTACACGTAGCCAGTCCAGTGCAGCAGGGGAAGGGACATTCTGAAGGTACAGCAGGGGTGAACAGTTTACCGTAGCCTCTTGTATCTTCTCCACTCCTTCTTTCCTTAGTAAGTACCAAATATTATCGTAGGTTTCGGGAATATACCAGTGAACTAACTAAATAATCAAAATCCCTCCCTTCGTGGCGCCTCCTTTTTTTAAAACCCACCACTGCCTCTTAGGGTGAGTTAGGGTAGAAATTGTGCTGTACTCATTGGCAAATCCCTGTTGCTAACAGGCTGCCCAGGACCGAGTCTGGCCTGTGTGCACTCAAGACGTGTTCGCTGAGCGAAGGCTGAATTCATCAACATAAGTTGTTGTGATTCAGGAATAAAATAAACAAAAGGAATTCGAGCAGTGCCCTCCTTACATCTGTACCACTGGATCCATGGCTTTTTTCGTATTTATTTCTTTCATACTGTCGAAGGGTAAAGGACACCCAGATATTAAAGGAGGCAGGCAGGTAGGTCACTGACGTTAGGGAAGTCAGTTAATAGGAGTCAACTTGTAGAGAGCGCGGGTTGGGAGGCCTGTGCCTTCTGCCCCTCACAGAGGTGTGGGATGGGTTCGCAGAGGAGTGAGACTGTGGGTCTTACAAGTTAAGAAGGTATTTCTAAAATTAAATTAAAAAATGACAATCATTTTATTTTCAAACTACATGGCAGGGGAATACATGGCCCCCAGGAAGACTTCTTGCGATGGAAATCTTCGGATACTTGACAGAACAGATAACAGGTCTGCACATGTGTGCTTTGTGTGCTTTGTGTGTGTTTGTTTACTTCTTTTGGTGCAGTCTTCAGAAAAGGAGAGTCGCAGTTTTGCCCACTGATTTATATTTGCCATCGTCTGATGGCATCCCTGAAATACCTATGTGAAAGGCAGGCCTTTGCACAGGGTAAGAAAAGTCAGCCAGGCTTGCAAAACAGACGCCCTCCATCTCCTGCTCCCCGAGAACTGATGTTTTCTGACTGTAGAGGAACTGGGCATCATGCTACCATGAAGGAGCCCGAATTGTGTTTAACAGGCGCTTTCATTCTGTTATCCTCCGTTTCCTGAGCGGCAATCTCGTTAGACACTGTTTATCAGTCACAGCATGCTCTGCTTGTCGTTACTGCCGGGTTCCATAGCAGTGGCACCCCAGGGAAAGCACAGGGCAGTGTGTGCGTGTGTGTGCGTGTGTGTGTGCGTGTGTGTAGAATCAAAACTGCTCGCATGCCTCATAGAAGAGCCACCCTCCCAGTGTAGTCAGAATAGAAAAGAGAGACTGCGCAGTCAGCAATGAAAACCCAGCACCCCATAACAATATCACAATCTTTTGGATTCAGAAATCAGATCTGCAGCAAAAAGCAGAAAACCTGCAAACATAAGGTGTCAATGACTTACTCTATTCACCTGACCTCAGTTACATACTTGCAAGCCTCCGCAGTTATTTCATTTTTCAAAAAATTTCTGAGGAGTAATTTATTTCTTGGTGCACTGGGATACTTCTCTCTCCTACTTTCTTCCCCAACACTCCTTTCTAATGGATATAAAGTGTGTGTTAAACAATCCTATCACACCTGCCTGGATCTTTTGCACTCAGGAGTCAGTGGACAATAATTTTTCTTTACTTTGGTAAATATTCTGGAAGAGGTGTGCACCCTCTACCATGTGTTTCCATTTATTATATTTCCTTCATTTTCCTCCTTATTTAGGTAGCTTTTTGCTTCCTGCCCCTATTCATCACTAGACTTTGTATTTTATATGGTCTCAGTCTTACAACATATTTTTTTTTACATCCTTACTTAAATCACAGCTGCTTTATTGCCTTATTCTCTAGTTACAGTCAGAGTGCCTTGAAAAGGTTATTAATTAAAGATTCTCTTCTAGCTGTTAATTTTTTTTTAACATGCTGGGTTTTCAAGAGATAAAAGTATGTTGGTCATTTTGTGGCTACCGGCAGAAAAAGCTCTTTGTGACATGGCCTCAAATAACCTTTTAGAAACAATCTGCCACTAACTTTACTCTCAGCTCTAGATATGCTGCTTCACCTGCTCTCTGCCTCGAATATCCAGATTGCCTTCTGCCTTTTCAATTTTACCTATGCTAGTCTTGGTTTTTCTCTGTACAATCCAAGATACCTTCTTTATGACCTATGTCAATGTTTTTCTGTCTCTTCGCTCGTTTGATCCTTTTGACACTTCACAGAACTTTATCTGTATCTTATTGATAGGGCTGATCAGTTCTCTGTTAATTATGTAAACCTATGCTGTCATTGCACAGAACCAATGTTACATTTTGCATGGCTTTTTCCCCCCAATGCTTAATATGTGGTAAGCCCTTGGTATTAATTCTTGAATTAATGTTATTTTTGTATCATTTCATCCACGCATTTGCTTTAATAATGTTCGATGAATTCTGCAGTTATTAAGAATTCTGTTTATTGTAGGTACCATATTCCTGGTTTATCATGTCAGTAAAACTGTATTGTTTCTTTAATATCTTCATTTAAACTGAAGGAAATAAGTACCTCCCAGTGGTAGGATTTTAATACATTTTGCCCAGAATTTATAGTAGTTATTGGCAGGAAGTTTGGTTTGTTGGTCTATTCAACTATTTCCAAAATGGAGTGTAGCATTTTTTTTTAATAACAGTCACTTTCATTGTTCTTTACATAGTTGTGACCAGTGGTAACTACTCTGCAGCAAACAATATTTACTCCAATAGATAAGTTTTGATACTTTATAAAATCTATCTTGTAGTTTTATGGCTGCTAATCTTTAGTGTTAATATTATTCATAGATTGGTTGTTAACTTCACTTGAGATTTGCCTAACTTTTGACCATTTTTTAAAAATATGTCTATAGCAAATGTCCTAAATGCATTTTGATCAAATCTGCAATGCAAAATAAAGTTAATAAATTATGTAATGTCATCTTTCATTACTTATTTACTTTTGGAGTGTTTATCCTTCATTAATAGACTGAACATCCAAATTTATCTCATTTCTCTTTGCACATGCCTTCTGTTTTTCTAATATAAACATCTAAAGCTACACATTTCTGAGTAATATACTATTTCCATTTAATGGTTTCAATATGTCATATTTTCATTTTTGTTCAACTGTATACTTTTAACTTTTCTTTATGGTTTCTTCTTTAATTCATAAGCCATTTGAAAGTATGAGTTTCGATTCCAATGGAGAATTATACGTATAATTTTTAAAATTATCATACAATTTGGCTCTAGGAGGAGGCAATCTGTGTGGTACTCATTCTTTGATACTTGCTTATGTTATCAGGTAAGTGGTCAATAGTTATAAATATTCAAGTCCACTTGGAAATTGGTATATTCTTTAGTTGATGGGTATAAGAACAAGATCTTATGTCCAATAAATTTAACTTGCTAACTGTATTCAGATATCTTACATTTTCACTAATATTTTGCTCAGTTTTTCAATTGAACTGTTGTATTCATCTGTTGTTTTGGATTTTTCCATTTTGAGGCTGGATTTGTGCATTTCCCCTTCAGTTTTTAAAGACTTTTTAATTTGAAACTTATTGTATAAATTAAGCTACTGTCTTATCTTTCTGGTTAACTAATTTACTTTTATGCAGTGATTTGTTCAACCCATACAAGCATTTTTCTTAACATCTATTTTGTTCAATAATATTGTATTATTGTGCCTTTGTTTAGAGTTGTCTGGAATCTTCTTCCACCTTCATATTTCCAACTCTTTTTGTCTTTAAGTTCTTTTAAACAGAATAGTGCTTTTTTTTAAATTAAATCTTGCATCCTGTTCCTTTTCAGTGACAGTTGTAGTCTATCTGAATTTATTGTAAGTACTCATTTATTTGAACATATTGTCGCATGTTCTTTTTCTTTGCCTATGTCAAGATTTTCCTAGGTTTCATTTTTCCTTCTTTCTGGCCTTTGTTTTATCAATTGAATTTTGTTTCATTGAGTGCTTGTTTTCCTTTCTCATTCCTCTCTACTCTACTAGTATGGAAATTATCTGTCCTATTACTAGTTTTAGGGTTAGCCTGGAAATTTTTCTGTGCATACTTTAAGAGGCTCAAAAGTTACTATTTTAGTCCCTCCCCCCATAATTCAAGGGCTTCTTTTCCAAACTATGTTATTTTGTGTTTGAGGTTTATATCAAGGTTTATACATTTCTTTGCTTATCATGCCTTCCTGGATATCATATTGTCTGTTGGTGTAATTCTATTTCTTAGTGAAACACATATTTCAGGATTCCTGCAGCATAAGTATTGCCTAAAGATGCTTGTTTTTTCAGCCCACCTGTGGGATTTATTTTGCTTTCATTTAAAATCTAAAGATTTTATGGGTACAAAAGCAAAGCCTAATGACTATTTCCTTTCAGCAATTTGAAATACATTGTTTTGCTATCTTTGTCATTAAGAAACTTAATTGTTCTTCCCTTCCTTGAATTGCCTTTTCTTTCTCACTGCTTTTAATATCTTCCTCTTTGGGGGTTTCTGCAGTTTCAATATAATGTTCCTAAGTGTAGATTTCTCTTTACTTTTCATGATATGGGTGGTGATTCATGGCTCATGAATTGATATTTTGTCAGTTCTAGAAAGTTCTAAGCCATTGTCTCTTAACATAGTATGTCTTTGCTCTTTTATTTCTTTCTTCTCTTTTGCATGTTAGATCTTTTCATTTTGTGTTCCATCTCTCTTAATCTCTAATACTTTCTAGGTACTCCTATTTATTTCACATTCTTTCAGTTGTATTGCTTCTGATTTTCTGTTTTACTGTAGATAATATGCTGTCCAACACCATCCATTATATTTAAAAATACTAACAAATCTATGCTTTCTTTCCCCAAAATCCTGGTTTTATATTTTGTAACTATTGGTATAACCTTTTTTGACTATTCATTGTTTTTATTCTACTCTTTATTTCTTTAAATATCTCAAACCTAGTTATTAAATATTTTATACCCCTTTAAGATATAGATTTGATTATTGCTGCTTCATTAGCTCTTGCCTTTCAATGTTGTTTTCATACATACTTGCTCTTCTTTGATTTTGAGCCTATTCTTAGCTAATTTCAACCTGTGATGAATATGGGAGGTAATTTTAATGATTCATCCAGAGACTCATGGTTCACTTCCCTCCACATCAGGGACCTTCTGTCTGTAATTTCTTTGCTTCCTTCCTTTTGCCACAGTTCTCTTGCCGCAGGGTCAGCTCTGGATCCTTGCTGCCGTCTCACAGATTAGTATTTTCATAATTGATACCTGCGCTAATGACCACTCTGCATTTTGTCTGTATTTGCCACTCACTACTGTTGGTTAACGGTGTTCTTTTCTTGAGAATTTCCCCTACTTTCTGTGGAATGCATATATTTAAATTTTATGAAGGATCTTGTTGGTTTATAGCTGGAAGATTCTTCAGCATATTTGGTTTATCACAGTCATTTAGGCCTCTTTCTTTTTTCATTTTTGGTATTTCTTATATTATTTTAAAGATATATTTTATGGTCTATATTTGATAGCTCCAATTAAGAATTTTTATCAGGTCAGATTTTGTTGTCATTATTTCTTCTGGCTGTTCCTCACTGTGCCTTATTTCTTATCACATGATTTTAGATTTTAAGCATATTTCTGAGAACTTTATTGCTGGGAGTTCTTTGAAGTTTGTGATGGTGGTGTGTTTGTTTAAAGATTTATATTTGTTTAATTCAGGTGCTTGAAGACACTATCAGTGTGGGCCCACTTATAATTAAATCCTCAGCTTCCATCCATAATGTGATCTCAGTCTAAAAAAAAGCAAACAGTGACTAGTTTGAGGTTTAGTATTATCCAGGGAGATACTTATTCCTTTTTCCTTTCATGGCAGAGTTCAAAAAAAGCCATTTTCCTTACAAGAGTCTGGCAAGTGGAGAAGGGTAATTTCTAGTTTTCCTTTCCCTGGAAATCTTCCATTTACATGAAGACCTGTGGTCCACACAAGGTGGTGCTGTGTTAGGCTTCAACTGTAGATCAGTCGCAAGCTTTGACTTCCAGTCTCCATGTCCATCAAAAATAAAGCTCAGATTCACTACCTCAGCTTAGTGATTTTCACTTTTTTTGTTGTTGTTTTTGAGTACTTCTTACTTGCTAGTTCACTGACGCATTAAAAGTTTTAAAATATATTTCATACGGCATTTTTCGTTGTTTACAATGGGCAGGCTAAGCACAGTGTCTAGTTGCCAAACTTTCAGAAACAGAAGTCAGCCTATTCATTTGGAAAATTGGATTTTTCCCTTCACATAGATTAAGTTAGTGTATTTAATTTAATTTACTTGCTTGCTCGGTCAAGGAATTTTAAAAAAGAAAAACTATCCAATCAGTGTTAAACTGACAACACCTAATGCAAAATCTAAATAATTACATTTTGATCATAAAATAATGTATTTATATCATTACGGGTGGCAAGATCCTGAGTCTACTTAGCATAGCTCATTACTCTTGGTGTGAGAGATGCGCGTAAAATGTCAAGTAGATCATTAAAATAGAGGCTGTCTGCAGAAGGCCAGCTACCTTCTCTGGACATGTTACATTAAGCTTGGACAGTTTACAGTATCTCCCTACTTGCTGAAGCAGTGGGAAGGATGGAGTGAATACCTATGTACATATGAGTAGATACAACATGTATGTATGTGTGTGATGTGTATAAATATTGTGTCACCTTATTCTTAAAGAGCAATTCACTGTGAAGAGTTTGGTTATATGAAGGGTGAATCCATAGTCTTCCTCTTCTTAAGAAACAGACTCACTTTCTAGAAAATATAGGGTAATCATTCTTGCTCGAGTCCCTATCTGCACATTTGCAGGATCCTCACCCATATACTCTGATGCGTCATGAATTTCCTCTCCTCCAACCTCTAATACCTATCCAAATGCTGTGTTTAATCACATTGTCCTATCAGTTCTCTGCTGGCTGCCTTTTCTCTTGCATTATCAGTTTTTTTCATTTAACTGGTTCATTCTAATTAGTTAGCATTAATGTTATTTTTGTCCCCAGTTTTCTCTCTAGCTAGCCCCGTTTTCAGATCTCCACGTATGAAACTACTTGAAAGGGATCTCTAAGCTCTCTGTCTACAATTCTACCCCTCTTTCTGAAGTTTATCTCATTTGGATTCTTGCACATACTATTAACAAAATTACTCTCTTTGGGTAAAACATTATCTCCGTGATGTTGAATGTAATGCTTTCTTCTCACTCTTCATCTTAC